>JAUMJM010000048.1:18555000-21310000 GCA_033558235.1 Neomorphus geoffroyi | reverse complement strand
AGATGAGTTGAGATCCACCCCCCAACACTCCCTTTCTGCCTATCCGGAATATAATTAAGGGGAACTGCAGTGGTAATTTCTCTCCTCATTAACTTCCTGATTGGTTTCAGGCTCAGGATTCCGGCGGGCGGCAGTTTGTCACCAATTCCAAATGGCCAATCGTTAATACTAATGTTTGTGTAACTAACTGCCAGCATCTGCCACGACTTCTTGTACAACAATAATAGTGAAAGGGTAACATTAGTGCTTCCCATGCTAATTCAGATTTTGTTCATCAATAGGAAAATCTATGACGTAATTAGCAAAAGGCATTGGTAGTTGAGGCAGTCAAGAGGGAATTAAACCACAGCAGGAGATCCGTGGGCCCCTGACACCTTAATCATCAATACTTGCTATGTTCTGGATTTTACTGGTGAGTGGAGAATTTTACCAGGCTGTGATCTTCTAAAAGAGAATATTGTTTACAACCATTACTTGTTTTTCAGAAGCCATGATGAATCTAGTACAACTGCGCAAGAGTGAGGAACACAGAGTTCAGGCTTAAACTCTGTCCTCAAACCACATCGCTGTGCCTAAGTGAGCAGCTCCTTCATGCATGAGCCCTGGGTGCTTGCAGACTCCAGGGAGTTCCAGCATGTCTGAAGTTCAATGAAAAAGAACAGGCCAGGCTTGACTTTCACAGTCAGGGAAATCAAATGGGATTCAGGGAAAGTAAAGAGCAACCATCTGGGTCCACATCATCACTGGGAAAATGAGAAACACTTAAAAAAACCACTCGGCATCCCATTTCTGTAGCATCGTATATTTCTGCAGTAACTTCTATTTGCAGCTCGGCTTCCTGATTTGTCCCTGTTTTGCACAAAACACTGGAGACCAAGAGATGGAAAAGACATTATGGAGTTGAGGTCTCGTATCATTTTCATCCGCTTTTCCTGTGACTAGACAAAATGGCATTTTCTGTTACTTTCAGGGAATTTTTCCCATTTCTGACACTGCAGAACCTTGATTTCATGCAAGTTTCTCTTTTGATGCATGTAAGGGACAAGGTAAGGCGCTAACCACACACTGCCAAAGCAGACTCTACTGTTGTCTTTTATATCTGACATAAAGTTGTTTGGGTTTTTTTTAACCTCATGAATGGGTTATTAACCCCATAAGACACTTTCTCCTAGCTACAAGGCAAAGAAAATAATGTAGTGGTTATATAAGAGAGTGACAAAGTAATCAAGGCAACTTCCAAAAGTTTTTAGACATCCCGTGAATGCTGCTAATGGTTTAATGACACAGAATGGGGAATCTGTGTCTGGAGCATCATGTATTCCTCTGCTATGTGGTCAAACGTACAAAACAGCCAAACAGGTCTCTCCAGCACCTCTGGGCCTGAACTGGACTGCTAAAGGAGGGCACTGAAGTGCACGTAGAGCAGCCTAGAACAGCACTTGGATAACCTGCAACTGGAAACAAGTTTGTAGATTTTTGCTTTTTCTAGCCTACCAGTCTTGAAATTGAGAAGTGCTGCAGCACCAGAAATTATCATTGCGGGGGGCAAGAGCCAAGCTTTCTTCTGCCATGAGAACAGACCACGTGATGCCTGAGGCTGTGCTGCCTCCTTCCTCTCCTTTCAGTGCGTAAGAGAGATTGATGGTGGAGTTCGAGAATTCATATCTCCTGTGTCCAGATGAGGATGCAACTTGTCTTTCCACTTCACTTCCTCTGCTAAGTCTATCCTTGAAATTTCATCACTGCCTAGGAGCTCCTAGGACTTGAACCAGATTCGAGTGTGCAGATTAGGGAAAATGAGATGAGGAAGAGTGGAACGTTTCTGCTTCTCTGGAAGGGAAAGCAGCTCACCTAGTGAGTCAGGCTCACAGCACAAACATATTCAATGTGTGGCCCAGTTTGCACCACACGCCTGAAGAACCCACTACAAACCAGTAGAACAGAGATGCTCTCTAAGTCCACATCCCAATGTTAAAGGGAAATCACCTACAGAAGACATAGGCATCAGCACCTCTCCTGGCATGTGCTGGAGACTAAGCTCCTCAAAGGTCATTCAGGGGCTTAGCTTTTGCCTGCCAACAACAGAAGCTTTGGCTGTATTGGGCCATGTCTGGCATCAGGAGTCATCTCCTTCCCCCTGAGGTACCTTGCATTATGTAGTAACAAAGAGTAAGTGTGGCTCCAACAGGGCTGGCTCGCTCAAGGACTCAGCTCTGACTCTGAAACCCTGTTTTGCTCTATCTAGCAAAGCCCAACGTGTTAAGATTTAGGATATGCTATAAGGAATCCCTGTGTTCCCAGGCTCTGTGGTGGAAGTACGAAGGAAGCGATTGGGGTTGAAAGGGGACAATTTTTTGTTTACTCCTGAGTAGCCAAATGGGCAGAAATCTTATTTAAGGATTTGTAAATATCTTTAGTGTGCATATGCCTAGAGTGATGGAAAGGCCCATTTTTAACTACTGAGATCTATAAATCTCTATGACAAACTTACAGAAAGTGTTTTTTCTAAATGAAAAGAATCCAACAGAAAACCCACACAACATGCCCAGCACAGATGCCAAAACTCTACCATGATAAACCTGCCATTTTGTTTTTAGTATCTGTTTTTTCCAGCAACTCTATGTTAATTTATTATAAAACTGGAAAATGACACAGACAGCAACTTTTTTTGGTGGACAGACATCCACATCTGTGGAGCTCCACCAATCTTCCAGCATTTCTCATGGTGCATGAGACATCCTGTTCAAACTGCAAATGGGAAGTTTCATTACATGGGAACAGTTCCAGTCCACAGCTGTTTGGTCTCACAAATTGTCTCATGGTCTGAAGCACTAATATAAATAACATGGGTTGTCTTTCCACTAACTTCCAAATTGATTACAGTTTTGATGGTCAGGCAATTTGGGCTACAGCTATATATGCTGGTCTCTTAATGTGTGTAAGAGTATGAAACTACAGCCACATAGATTTTAAAACCAACCTGCCACTACTGAGATGCTATCCCTAGCAGATGAGAACCCCACTCCTCCACCCAAACTTGCACTGCTGACTTGGGTAGACTTCACTTAAAGCAAGGAGAAGTGGGTAGGTGTAGTGATGATAATAAGAGCAAGATACTTGGATTGGGACTTGTAGCTGTAAAAAGGCAGCAAAAAGGAAATAAGCAATTCTGTTCCAGTGTTTTAATCACACAGCAATAAAATGTAGTTCCAAGTTGAAAGAAACAAAACCCATGTTCTTTTTGATTTAAGTCTATGAGTTTCATCTGTTTGAGGCTTGCAGCTGATCCTCCCACTGTTGTTACACAGCCCTTATCTGTGTAAATAACAGTACCAGAATTGGGTCTGTGACAGTTTTTAAAGACCATTCCTTGATCTAATTACCTTCTACCCTTGGGAAAGCACCTGAATACTTTTGAGTGATACGAATCTGAAAATTTTTCGGCTAATATCACACAGAAAAAGAGGTGAGAAGGGACTCCAACCATAAACAGGAAACCTTACATCTTCTGACACTGGAAACTGCATTGACTTTTAAAATGAGTGATCCCTGTAATTTAATGGACTGAAAAGAGTAATACACTTTCACTGATGTGAGAAAGCAGGAGGATATTCATGCTTGAAAAGTAAATATTTTCCCGAGTTTACATTTGAAAAACTATTAAACTCTCAATAAGGAGCAATTTTTGAAGACTTGAAGTTGAAAGGTACAATCCATTTTTTAGAACTCCTTCACCTTCTTTTTCAGGGAAAATGAAAATAAGTAAGTATGTCAGTCCTATAGGCTGCTAAGGCCCACACACATCTTCCTGGTATGCACAGCCATGCATGCAGGACGAAGAGGAGCAGAACTAGACTGCCACTGGCACCTCAAGCGCACCTGAGCATTACTAAAGTATGCCTGAGTTTTTGGCATTAGGGTGGACAGGAACTGCTCTTCATGGTATCTTCTCTGTAGCTAAAGCATTTTCCTTTTGCAAATACCATTGGGAATGGATGGTGTCTAAGCAAGCAGTAAAATTCCACTTCAGGCTCCACATATCCTACATGAAATGTCTCAAAAAATTAACAGGCTTGGGAAACCGGTGGCAGTAAAACCAAGAAGCAAGCTATGCTACCTGCCTGAAGGGTGGAATAAGAAAGAATGCTGTTGGCACTCTTCCCAGGTTACCATCTCAAGGACTGGCACCGGTCTTCTTGGTGCTGCTACCAGACACAGAGAAGCAACTAGCAGTGCTCTGAAGGAAGGCCGGCTTGGTGGCCCGGAAATACTATATATACATACAGATAATTTAATTTGAAACCACTGCCCAGTTTCCACTCTGCCATTGCACCGCTCACATTGCTGTCTCAGTCCTCACATCATTCTTGCTCAGGATGAATGATAAGATTAAATGGTTGACTGAGAATTCATGCCAACACCTGTAAGTGCATAAATGTGCTCAAAATGTTCTGTATTAACTGTCCTACTCCCAACCCTGAAGCCTCATCACAGACCTAGACCAGGTGATGGCTCCTACCAGGACAAATTCTGGAAGCCTATCTGAAGCCAGATGGTTTCTGCTTGCTGCAGCTGGTCACCACACAAGTGCACCCTTAGAAGCAGTGTTATGCACAGCAGAGAGTAAGACGAGACCACAGTCTAAACAAGGAGGCTAATAACAAAGAATAACAAGGGGCTAATGGAAACTCAGCCTGAGATATGCCTTAAAACTGAACTCCACGTATTACATATACCACCCAAAATGTCTTTGCGATTTTTGCTTTGGTTGATACGTTGTGGACTGTTCTGTGCTGACTGTAATACAGAACAACTTCCGAGAAAACAAGAGTGGTGCTCCTTACCTGCTTTGCACAGAATTAACACAAGAGCAATCAGTCCAGTTCTAGAAACATATGTCCATGGACATTTTTCCGCTAACAAGAAATTTCAAGAGCAACAAGCAGAGCTGAATTTCAATGCAAAAATAAAAACAAGCCTAAGTATCTGCAACCAAAAACATATCCTGTCTGTGCCTCTTAACAGAGATATATTATTTCACAGCAGAGCCCTTTCCCCCCTTCTTTAACACCTACCCTTCTCACTAACATTTAAAGCAATTAGGATTATCTTGGATGCCCACAGTAGGGCACATTCATTGTGTGCTTTCAAATAGCATTAATTCTTGGCACTAGGAACTTGGGATAAAAGGTAAAGATCTGAATGGATCTTTATTCAGCATGCTTTACCACAGATTATCTCATGCTTTTCCAGTTCATGCTTGTACTTTTAGCTAAGAAGGCAGGGCTGTAACTGATGTAATTGGAAACCAGAAGCTGAAGAAGATATCCTCTTGTTGAACTCCGTCACCTCTGGCTTTAAATTCTCTTACAATAATAATAAGTGAAACAATCAAACAAGGCTTTCCACTTCTTAGCCACCACCAGTTAAGACAGGGAGGATGCAAAGACAACATTTGGGAAGCACAGGGGTTTTTCTGAGACTCCAAAATCTACCTTGAAACTATACCAATCCATTTCAAACCAATTTTCCATTTACCCCACTGTGAGTTTACAGAAACATGATTTTAGCAAAAACAACCAGTGGGCTGGATTTTTTTCCAAAGCAGAAGTTTTTATCAGAAAAATTTCCAGTCAGTTCTAAAGAAGAGAATCCTACAGTCCCCTCAGGCATAATTTGAGGGCCTCATGTTCACTGTCCCATCTCCTTTGCAGTCTGCATCTTCTCCTATGCTGATGATGCAGGCCTTCCCATACATCCACACCACCACCTAACCCACCGATGCCACACAGAGACGATTGAAACAGGCATCTCCAGTTGCTGATAACTAGTGGCAATGTAGTCACACATGCTTAATATGACTGTTGTGCAGCAGCATGTGAGAATGAATGGATGGAAGTCTGCTCGCTGCTTCCCTACCATCTATCTGTAGCACAACACAGCAGCCAGCCAGCAACTCGGACTCTTCATCCACTTCTGGGCATTGCTACAGTATAGTTGCTTTTGTTTTGTTGCCTTTGTTTCTTGGTATAAATATTTAAAAACTATTTAAATAGGAAGTTCCTTGTAAGTAACTATCTCCAGAAGCATCAGTTGTCCCACCTAGAAAATGCATTGCTATTCTCAGTAACTGTGGTAAGTAAATGTCTCTGAAAAGCAATGGTCATTTTAATGGAAAGAGCATGCTCAAGGTTCAGGATAATAACAATGATGTCAAGCACCAGAATACGTGAACAGACAAAAAAGGGTTCTCTCCCTATGTAGGTATACTAAAGAAAATAGGATCCTGGAGCTTTAATAATCACATGTAACTTTTTGGTATTCAGCACAAAAATCTAAACAACACTATTTGAGTGAATGTCTCTACTTTCCTGGGCAAGAAAAGCTACTAATCTTCACCAGCGTATCAGGAATAAAAGGAGGGTATCACAGTCCGTGCAACACAAGGACTAGCCATATGAATGTAAATGTTAATTTTGGTCACTCCTCTTTACATTTTTATTGTTGCCAGTGTCACTTTCAATCCATAAAATGAGGATAAAATCCACGCCTGTTGCCATTGCAATGCTCAAGGAGTAACTATATAGCTCATGACAATGCCCTCAGCTCTTGCAGGTTTAATGGCAATCTTAATTTTAGAAAATACTGGCTCAGTGCAAAAGTGCCATATTATATAGATTAAATTTTTTTTTATATATGTTTTGCAAGCTTTTCAAGATCAGGTTACTAACAGTCACAGAAAATGCTAAGTCTAATGAAAGCTGTTTGTTATGGTAAATACAATAGATTTTTCACTTACAAAGAAGAGATTAATTTTTGTTTAACGCTCTTATAATGCAAGCTTCCCTGCTGGGAAGGCAGAAAACAAGGACCTGCAACTCCTACCCTACCAGCAAAAGCAGCAGGAGGTTTGTCACTGACTTCAGCATAAGCAAGCCTGTACTCACCAACAACTGTGTTCGAAATTGAACAAGAGGAAAGAAAGAAGAAGCCTTATCATTTTCAGCTTACAATTTATATGAATCTGCAATTTAAAAAGCCCAGAAGGTTTTTAAAGTAATTTAATATTACCACAGCATTACTATTTTACATTTTAACTTTGATTTGGAAGCAAGTCAAGCAGATTTGCTGTAAGACGGTTCAACAAGTATTGAAGAAATATGTAGCACAAGATAGGTATATGCATGAACAGAGTAAAAATGTTGCTACCTATCTTAAAGTGAGATTTATGCCCTCTGAAGTTTAGGAACCTTGCTGCAATAAGTCACAATACTTGAGAAAATAGGGACAAAACCCAAACACAAAACGTTTTTGAGGTAGTCAAATATGTTAAGTGAAGTTTCACACAACATTAGGCTTAAGACAGACCTGCTGAGTTATATTTATATTTATTTACATGAACACAATAGCAGTACTAAACGCAGTCTGCGAAACACAGGTGCAGTGTGGAGGCTGGTCCTGCTGCGAGGCGAAGGGCCAGTCTCCAGCTGACAGTGTGTCATCAGCCGAAGAGCACGGCTGTGCCCAGAAACTCCTGCTAACTTCCTACAGCTGTGGTGATGCAGACCTGGTGTGTCAAACCATCCGCATCCAGCACTTTCTTCAGGATCCTGACAGCAGCAGCGTTGCTAGGAATGGTCAAACTCCCCTCAGATAACAGTGAACAGTCTTTAAGCTGGGGGTCAATGGGGCCTAGAAACCTTTGTCGTTTTAGCTTTCTACAAGGGCACTAAGTTATTTCAGTGGTCTTTTCTTATTAAGGTTACTGGAGTGAGCCCGAGTGCATTTGACTAATTTTCAGTGTGTGCTTTCCTTGCCACTGTCTCAAGCCAGAAAAAGGAACCTTAAATCACATTTAAATGGCTGAAAAGTTCTAAGATAAATAAATAAGTAGATTAGAATTTTATTATTGTCACCCTTTGCAAAGAAAATTTTAAGACATGTTGGGTGTACTGGGCCAATCCAGACAGGGGTGGCTGTTTCAAAGACTGCCTGCTTTCCAAGGGGACCATTCCAACATGCTGCCCGTTAATTTCAACAGCACCAAATGCAACTCTGGTCAAATATGGAACTGATTCAATCCTCTAAGGGCAAGTCAGGGAGGAGAGAAGGGAAGCAAAAAGTGGAGCTCATCCTCTGCTGCATCGTACAGCCTTGCTGCAATTTACTGCAGACATGGGGCAGTGAAGCGGGGAGAAGGCAGGGGCTAAAGGAGTTTGCACCACGTAGAATAACTAAATACCTGGTGCAGTTCAGAGTCAAGGCAGGCTTTTTCCCTCCCTTGGAGGATGGGGCAGGGAGGCACCTCTGTCTCCCTCCATACAAGTAGCTGACAGGCACAGCAGTTGAATACAGCAAAAAAAGCAGATGAACTGATTCAAACTGGACAGTTAAGACTCAGAGGTATGGAGATCAGCCCCACAGTTAAGGAGGGGTAATTAATTTCAAACTAGGGGCCAACACACATTCCTCTCTCCTTGCTCTTTTCTAACTACAGTTTAGGCAGTCACAGCTTCACTTGGGTTCATCCCTGCAGAAGTATCCATGTCACAGGAATACAACAGTCACCTCTTGACAAGCCAGCGTCCTTTAACTTCAGCACAGGCTGCTTGCACAAACTCACACGTAGCATTTATGCTTTGTAAAAATTAGGGACTCAATCCACAAAATTAAAGTTCCTGGAAACGTAACTCAGGGAAAAGTAAGGGGCAAGACGTGTTTGACACAGCTTTATGAAGAAGTTCATATTTATCCAAGAGAGGGGACAGTAAAAGCTGAGATAAGCAAGGTCATGATTTTCATTATTTAGGAGATTTTAAACTGCATTTAAGGGTATACAAGCTAGCTCAAATCTGGCTCAGACTGAAATTTATCAAAATGTCTTTCATATAGCCAAAAGCCAATACAAAACTGCACTAAAAAAATGTAGTGTAAACAGTTGTTTCAGGGTGGGAAAATAAAACACTCCTTGCAGTGTCTGCAACTGCTCTGAGACAGAACTTGAAAGGGAAAATGATTTATAAATGAACAGTAGAAAGGGCTCATTGATTTTTCTTTTTCTTTCATGTCCAGAAAGGAAACACACCAGTGACAAACTAGACTATATACATCCTTTTACTTTCAGCAGCTTAAGACATTATTAGCACCATGCTTGGTGTAAACAAACATGCGACCCACAGCATATGGGGTGTGATTCAGACCTTATGCAAATCTACTTGGAAAGCTTAACTGATTTAAACAGGCACTGCGAGAAAAACATCAGGCATGGGTTTTTAAAATGGGCATTGTAAAATACGAAAATACAAAAATACAAAAAAGCAGGAAATAAATGCAAAGATATTAAATGTCAATCTTAAAGAAGAATCCAACTCACATTTTTTTATTTCTAAATGACCCACGGGCAGTACTATGTGGTTAACTTGGCTCCCTCCCTTTACAGACCACGTATTAAAATGAATCTCAACAAAGTGTTCAATTCTAAAGATACTTCAAAACCCATCTCCAGATCTTTCCAGATTTTTAAGATAATTATGTTTAAAAAATAAATGCCACCCTCCAACAACTTCCTTTCAAACATGTTTAAAGTGAGCTGTATTACTCTCATCTGTGCTCAGACACTCTATATTTTTCTCATGCCTTGTCCAAACTGAAAGTGCCAAGCAGGGTAGACTCTTCTGTAGCAGAGGTGGGATATGCTGCAGTGAGGTATTAGGGAGCTGTTGGCATGTCCCTCACGGCTGTCCCACCGTGCATATGTGCTGTGATGCCAAAGGGACACACTCTGCAAGCTGAGCCAGCATCACTGCACACAAGAGGTGCAACCGCACACCAGGACTAGGGGGCACCCACCCCAGTGGGAATTACCAAGCCACTTCTCCTTAAAACACCAACAGCACTAAAAGGTTAATGGAAATGCTGACACCCTCTTAATCGCAGAAGGGAGAGCAGAGTCCTTCTCCATTTCTGTAATGCACAAGGAGCATTATCAATGCAAGGAGAAGCAAAAATAAATAGCGTGCAAAACAAGTTCACTGACTTTGCATCAGCGTAGCAACACAAGTCTGATATTTTCCATTTTTCAGGTGAAACGACATTTTGTGTAAGAAGTTCTTTGCATGTTCTCCATACAGCAGGCTAAGAAAACGTCACTTAAAATCAGAGAGCAGCTGTAACACTTGAATGTCTGATCTACTTCAACAGGTTTGGAAGAAATGAAATATAATTTATTACAGGCTATTTAGCTCTGCAACAATTGCCCTTCAAAGCCCAACGGAGAACACCGTAATTGAATGTACATGCCTTCTTCCCTGCAGAAACCGCAAACAGCCTTAGGCAAGAGCTAATACCGATGTAGTACAAGGCATTAAAAGAGTGCTGGATGCTGTAGCTAGCAATTATCCTGGTATTTAACCAAATCTATCGCTCATCAGGAAAGCATTTAGTGCTGTAGTCGGAGCGAGACAGGCTGACACAGAGCACAGCTACTTAACTGTCCCCTCCAGCGATTACACTTTCTCAACCTGAGAGACATGTCAAATTAAACAACTACACATTGACTTTTCACTTCTATAAACATTAAGGTATGATTGACAACTCCTGGATGCTGTAAGACAGTCATTATAATCAGCCAACATACTGTTAGCTTATTTGCGGTGTGTTTTTTTTCCCTTATTCTGAGCAATTTCCTCCTGGACTCTTTTTTACAGCGCTTTACAGACACCTTAGCTTTGATCCCCTGCAGGGTCACTGTAACAAAATGCCACCCTCACCACGAGACCTTTGTATGTGTGTGGGAAAGCAACATAAAATTAAGTGATTTAACCTGACATACAAGAGTAGGGGTTTATTCCCTTGGTCCAGGCTAGCACTTACCCATTTAACTTAAATTTGGAGATGTCTGAACTGCAACAATTGCATACTAGCACTGCACTACACTGCTGATGTGGCACTTTCTGGAGTGTTTTTCCAAATTTCTACCCTAAGTCCTGGAATCCTCTTTCAATCTACATACGGCAGACACCACAAGAGGAGTGAGTTACCTGCAAGAACAGGAAATCAAAAGACAAGCTCTATGACAGTGTTTTGAGTACATATACATAAAGACCTCGGCCTTCCTAAGGCTATTACAGCATTGCTATGTCTAGTCACCTCTTACTGTACATATCTGAAGACTGCACCTTATCAAACTTACTGGAAACCGAACAGATACATAAAGCAGTCCAGGCCGTGGAAAAGTATGTCCCTTTCGATTTGATTTTATATGCAACATTCTGGCACCTGAAATCACTACATTGTGGAACTGACAGCTTTATCCTCCAGCCCTCTAATTCAAACCACAAGAGTAACATGAAAGATGTCCAAACTTTCCCCTCTCAAAATAGAAGGAAAAAGAAAAAAAAAAATGCTTAACACTCCTATCCTCTTGCCACCCCTGAACCCTCATCCCCAAGAAACATCACTGGATCCTTTAAAGCCCTAATGAAGAAGTAGGTGAGATTAATACTGTATTATTAAACTAACTATGAATAGAAACAAGTTTGAATGGTATTTGTTTGTCTGGAAGCCTCTGTATTTACGTGATTAGTGGATCTGTACTGCCTGCAGCAGATCGAGTGGTAAACTTTACAGTGGTTTGGTTTTTTTAAAAAACATAATAAATCAAGTAAATAAAATCAGTAACAATAAACACATTTGTGAAACTGTTCTGAGCTACAGAAGTATGATTTCACTGGGAGGTTAGCACTCAAACCAAAACCAACTACAGGAGCTGGAAACAGCTAAGCAGAACACATGAAGTACAGTTATCTCTCCACTCTCACAGTACCATCTACAGTCCCACTCCGTTTTCCACTTCTGAACTATATTTAATACCTGAGCATGGGTTTCAGAAATCTAAAATTAAATATAACAGTATTTCAAACATCCCACTTCTCTCTCTGGTTGAAAAGCCAGGCAATAATAAAACTAGAACGACTTCAGTGAAGAGTCGTTGTTTCAAACACGGAGGACAAAGCAATCATAACACTAAAGATAGTGAAATATAACTTCATTTCCAAGTTTTGTATTATAGCACTGAAATAACAACATCACAGGAAGCATTTAAAAACTTTGCTGTTCTATCTCCAATATTTTCTTTGATTTATTTTTAATCAATTAACTGCCAATAAAGCACCTAACTTTCACTGAAGCCTGTTACTGTCCTTGTCTATAGGCCACACATCATGCTTCCTACTTCATGCAGCTATTACTGTTTACCTCCAGGGGTATTTCTCTGAATCCCAGATCCCCAAGACAGCAGATTCATCTCCAAAGACTAAGCTTCAACTTATACACAAAGTACCTTGGTTATATTTTGCAACAACTCCCTACTTACGTAATTAGATAAACGCACCTACTATTTTATCTTATTCTCAGTGGCTGTGCGTCCATGCTGTAGTAGATGGGACTTCAACGAGCAGGAGAACATCTGACATCCACACACAAAGCCAGATGTACCACTAAGTTTTGTAGTTTCTGCATTTTATGGTTTCTGGGTAAATTCCTCCCAAATCTTCTGCTCAAAGTTGCAACTTGCAAGCTGTGAGAGACAATCACAGAAAAAAAAACCCAAAACAACAAAAACCCCACTCAATCCAAAACCTAGCAATGGGCCTTAGCTCCCTTTTGGTGGTTACCAGCCAGCTATATCATGTCAGAAGCAACCTCCTCCAGCTGAGCTGCTACCATAGTGCTCTGCCTCACTGGAGCCCCGGTGCCCACAGGGTACACTCACATGCAGCCCTATTCTCCCAAAGGCAGCACACCAGCTGCACGTAACACACCTCACAGGTCCCCTAGCTTTGCTGCTGAGAAATTCAATGTTAGCATCTGCTATAGCAACCCTACAAAAATTCCAATTAACCTAAACGAAAAATCCCCGAGGCAAATTCCTTCTCTGTATCTCTAGCCAGGAATCATAAAAATTTGGTACTCAAAGATCTGTATTTTCAACAGTAGTTTTTGGAAAGAAAGCGCTAGTTTGCTGAAAAGCTAATGCTAAAATGCAGCACTTCAACAAAATTCCAAAATACTTCTAAGAAATAGCATAAAAATAAGACAGGGTCTCGTCAGGTAAGTCTGTATTTGACCATGCACAGTATTTGTATACAGAATGTGCACACAGCATGAGTGTATCCATATATCCATGTATATATACCTGTATATTGATATAGGCACCCACACACAAGTGCAGGTATGTGTAGATTATATATATTATATATATAAAGCTAACTTTCAGTCCTCAGAAAACAAAAGCTATCCCCATATAACAGCCAAATTCCTACATAACTCAATTTCGACATCTCATCTGGTGTGAACTGCACTCATTCCTAGTGTAAACCCCAGCACGCTCTGCAATGATATACTGTAATGTCACATCGCAATCTGGATTTACTATAAAGGGCTGCTGACGAGTTTCAGAGCAGTAAACATTGCTGCGAGGTGTATTTCACACTGAGCTGGTTTTTATGAAGAACACTTCACCGCCCAGCCACGGCACCCAGATGATGAATGGTGAAAGATGCATGACAAGCTTCATCATTGTTTGTAAATCTTAACTGTTCCTGCTCACTAACTCTGCAGGCAATTTTCAAAGACAGCGGCCGACAGAAGGACAGCACAGCTCTCCTGAAGGTTATTCAACTTGTACTTGGCCTAAGCTGTGCCTGTGAGGAGCACTGGAAATAAAATCATCAGTTACACTGAAGCATAGAATTAAAAATGTTTGACGGACAGGCACACTAATGGTTGCTAAATTAAGAAGGTCCATTAAGTAGCCTTGGTATCTGTCCCCTACCCTGCCTTGCAGGGTTATGTACATCATGCACAGGCAACATACCCTGGTATTATTTACAGATGCAATATAAACATGCATATTTATAAAAAGGGCAGAATGAATGATGTGTTGTCTGCTCACAAACCATGATTCCCCTGTATCTTGTGCAGTTACACACAGAGATCAGCCATCCCCCAGCTCTTTTGCCAATGCTTGTAGGAAAGCTACTTCTCTCTTCTGTCAGTTTACCTTTGTGACAGGGTATATTGCACAGGGAAAGGAAACTACTCACACCATGAAAGCATGGCAGTGGGGAGATGTTGGGAAATTGGCTCAGAGAGCAAGGAGACGGAGGAGCTGTGCAAGTCAGGGTCAGAAGATTATACGGACTTTAGGCCAGGGATAGAACTTGTCAGGGCAGCGTAACTTGGCAAGTCGGCAAAAACAGTCTGCCCTTGAGAAAAAGATAAACAACTAAAGAGGAGCTGAGATCTGGGCAAAATAACATAGAAGCTGTAACTGAAAGTAGGAGGAACATGTTGAGGTTACTTTTAGAGCTCGGCCAATAAGATAATGAGTAGTAGGCATAATTAACTGATTGTGTATATAAGTGATGGCTTGGAGCAATAAAGTAGAGCTTGCTATATCACTCTTATGGAGTCGACTGCCTGCTTTCCCGCGCCAATCTGAAAAAGGGTTACTCCTGGACCCAGCAGAGGGGCCCCCTCTGCAGGGAGAGATATTACCTCTATTTGTTTTCCCTGAGATAATTCTGGTGTGGGAATAGCACCATGGAATGCAACAACCTCTTGCAAAGAGTTGCAATACAGCTTCTTGTCTCCCCTGCTAGAGATGAAGCCAATCTACACCCTCTACAATACAGAGCCTCAGTAATTCTGACTTTACCCTTTCCTTTAAAGAACAGTAGAAAATTCTTCTTTCCTAGAGTTTCTCACAATCTGCAGAAGGTTGCTTTATAATCACAAGAAGCTGCAGAAGAATTAGCTCAGCTGGAGACTACCACCTGAGCTGCCGAGCTGGCATGAACTGAGAGATACTCTACACAGGCCCTTGTGCACATACAAGATTACAGCTGAATATGGAGTGAATTTTGTCTTAACTATAAGCGACGAGGATGCAACTGCACTTCTAAAGCAAAGCAAAGTGCCGTGTAGTATCACTGTTAAAATTACAAATCATGCCTGGGTAAGCACACTGTTACCACCACCGTCCTGACAAGATGTCTTATTTGTTTTAGCACTTTATGATAAAGTTTGTTTTACTGTTAATGATTTCTATCAATTTCTGCTTGCAGTGGGAAGAATTTTGTATCTAGAAGCAATAAAATCAGTGTCAAAGCCACACCAAAAGTAAAACAAAGTAGCTCAACTGATGGTGTAGAATTTTTCAGTGAAGTATCCAACATCCTTTAAAATGTGAGGAAAGATCCCACACAGCCTCATCAGCTACCATAACAACCTTCATCCCACACAAAGAGCAGCTCAAACAGACAGAAGATAAGTCCAGGGGTGCAAAGGGTGTAAACCACTGGTCTCTGACATGTGACTCTAAAATGCTCCTAACTGCAAGAGGGACTGAGAAGAAACCTCCCTCCATTAGAGAACATAAAGGAAAAGAGGAAAGGTGTCTGGGGAAAGAGAACAGAGCCATTACTTATGCCAGGAGGGCACCCTGGCAGGTGCTTGTGGAGATGCTGATGCTCCGTATGGGACTCAGGGCCACCATGTGCTCTCTACAGCATGCTGTCATGGTGGCATCACTGGCCCCACTGCCTGCTCTCTGCTGCACCTCCAGTGTGGGCTAGGCAAGAACAAAAGGCACGCATCAAAACCAGTCATTTTCAGACTCAGATTGATGGGACTCCAGGAACTTCTTTTCACAGATGAAAACTCAAAAAACTAGAGGTTTGGCCAGTGGGTTTAAATTTATTGCTTTGGATCTTCACCTGCTGTAGCCCACTGCATCACTGATTTGGTTTTCCTCAGAACACAAGAACTTTCTTTAAACTGCTGTTGTACGAACCCAATACCAGCAATGCTTACCAAAATAGGCCTGCATTTCAAAAAACCCTTCACCCTTTGATCCACACAAAATACTACAGCAAGGATAAATGCATCCTGTGAAAACAAAACCTCTCTTTGACTGCTTAGCAACTATTTGGGCTGACCTCCTTTTGGGTGGATGTCGTTTTGCTGGTGTGGGTGAATGGGATCCCACTGTCATCTCCTAAGGGTTCAAGCTGTCCCACTCTCTCTTGCTAAGGCACCAACAAACAAAAGCATTCATGCACATGTCTTCATGAGAACTTAGCATTCCTCCTACAGGATGCCAAAGCCTCAGGCCAGAAATATCTGCATTCCCAGAAAAAGAGATTTGGTGTGAAACCATCAAAAATACAGCTTGTTCAGCTGCTCCTGCGGCAGGACCAGCAGCTTCCCCCCCCCCGTGTAAACAGCAGGAGTTCACTGGCTGCCCTGGCATGAATCAGCAAAACTCGTGAATCAACAGAACTCATGAATCAAACCTGTAATTCTGCAGTTGTTCAATGAAAACTTGCTTGACTGCATATTTCGTGTTTTTCTTTGAGCGTAACATAAAGGTTTCAGGTAGAGAAGAAACCACTAAAATGAGCCTTTTGATCAGGAACATACTGAAGCAGAACGGGATGTAAACAAATGCTTATATTAATTTCTTATCAGGAATTCCTTCAGTACTCACAAGCATTTTAATACTGGTTAAATCTTCAGCAATCCAACCTCATTCAGTATACAGATCATTTTTTTATAAAAAAAGCTTCAATACACAGAGAAATGAGTTACCAGAGCTTATACTGAATATGCTTCATATTCTCCAATGTATTTTGATAGTTATCATAGTTAATAAAATGATGAAATATGAATGTCACAAATCAGCATTAGTGATCTGCTTGGTTTAAAAGATAAAAAAAACCGAAAAATCCACAAGCCTAACAACTGCCGAGTTAGCTAAGCCCAAAATTCAACTTTCTATTGAAAATGAAATGTTAAAAGGGCATCTGCCTGGAGAGATCTGTAAAATGTTTCAATGTATATGTACAACTAGCAATGTAAACTAAGGCTTACAGAGGTGCAGTATAAAAACTGCTCGCCATCCTTGTGCCTAAGGGAAACAGCACACAGCATAGCCACTTGGGACTGTAAGTAGCAGCAACAAGAATGCCCACAAAAAGATAAAATATTTGCATAAAGATCAAGTGGCCCACTTGAACTGTCTTCAGAATCTGCAGATTTAGATGACTACCCCTTCCTTTCTTCTTTTGTGTTATTTCAAAATTTACTTCTAAAAGATTGATGTAAGATGGGTAATGGAAACACAGTGTCAAGTTATCACCAAGCACTGCTTGCTCTTTCATCACTAAGGACAGCAAACTCTTGAACAGAGGTCAATTTTTCAGCAGAAGATGCACAGATAGACACAAAAAACACAAAAGCAAAATATTGCTGAACTCTATCAGTTCTAGAGCAAAATATTATCCTCACAAATTCTGCTGCTGAAACGCCTCCAAATTTAAGATGTATTTCTGCTGATGCCTTACTGAACAGGTGTGTAGGAAAGGAGCAGAAGTGGTACCTCTCATACGTGACAACATCCAGACAGACCCTTTGGGACTGAAACATCTACTCTTTAGCTTATGCTATTTCTAGCCTGCTGATGGAGGAGAATCTGGGCTATTTTTTTCTACTGTTATGCCCTACTTCCTGTGTGCTTTATTAGTACAGCTCTATCAGTGCATCATCTTAGCTGGCTGCAAATAAAGAGCATATACCAAATGCCATACCATACTGCTTTATTGCAATGCCAGCTGTGTAACATGAATGCTCTCAGAAAGCAGTTCAAATTCAAGTACACAGTCTCAAAGATGTTTCACATACCACGACTCCTTGACATCACTGATCCTACAACCAGGTGCCACCTCTGGCTTTGAAGTGTTACTCATATCTTCTATAACATTTCAAGGAAACCTCAAAAAAGGGGCATAACTTTGGTGCATGGTAACTCAGCCTGAAAGAAATGTCCAACCTCTCACGCGTGTTTCTGGCACACAGCATTCCTTGCATTCCAGTGATGCTTTCACCGAAATGAAACTTTTTTTGTCTTGAACAGGGAGACTGTTTCCAACATGCCCCTGGACGACACTCTTTTACAGAGCTGCTCCATAGTTCAAGCTGGTTTCTCCAATGTCTCACCACTGTTCTCCTCACAGCATCCAAGCAGAGAAACAGAAGAACAGGTATTAAAGTGCAGACCCTGGAATAGTCTGCTGCATTGATTTCTGCAGCTGTAAAACTGGAGATACCAGTTATTTAACTTCTTGGCAAGTCTGGCTCTTTGGGAAAGTGTTTTGGAAGTGTTGGAAGCTGTTCTGCTGACAAAAACCCCTGCTACCAAAAATGGTTTCCTCTGGAAAATGCTGTTTGCTGATGTAAACAAAACTGTTGACATTTTCTGTATCAAAATGAACACTTTATACTAGTTCTTCTCATTTGTGTTTGCGAAGAGTTTCAGGTTCCTGCTTTATGCTCAAGCTACAAATACAGCATTGCTTCAGTGCTTCAATACTGATGTTTCTAACCATGCTGACACTGTCAGGAAAACAAAAATTCAAACCCATTCAGCAGCTAGAGCAACATTTTAAATGCAAGCCATCTTCTTCACCATGAGCACAGACAAACAGAATAACTAGTTCAACATTTACATAATTATGACAGCAGTTTTTTATTCCATACAAATTTGAAGACAAGGTAACTAATTTAAAACCAAAGGTGTCTGCAAATAGAGGGATTTTTTTTCTTTTCATCCTTCTATTCAAATGCTACTTTTTTCTGCCATGGTCCCAGAGCTGGAAACTACTCCCATACAGATGAGCAAATGATCAACTTATACTTGGTGGAAATAGGACCCAGAACAAGGCACCTAGTCTTGATCCAAGCATGTGCTTTCTTGCTCTCTCAAACCAAAATCCTGCAGAGGTATTCCACAAAGCTAAGCACAGGAAGGGCCTGATTAAAAAAACAGTGGAAGGTACTATGCAAAGGTACTATGCAGTTCTGGGCACTGACCCAATCATAAAAAAGTCCTATTCCACAAAAAAAAAAGCATCTATCCAAAGGAAATCAATGGGAAAAAGGCAACTGGCTCTTTGAGATTAAATGCATCCCGTTGTGATGCATTCTCATTCCTCTACTTCTTGCACAAAAATCTCTCAGCTTGGCTTCTTCCAAAAGAAAGATGTGTTTTGAAGCATCTTTTGCAAGTACAGGAACGGATAACAACCTCTCATACATTTTTCCCTCTCATTGTTTTAAAAACCTAGCAAAAAATTAGAAAAAAAGGAGAGGAAAAATCTTTTGAAAGTACAGTGGATGAAAATCTCTCTCCTATGTAGATATTATTCTATAAAACTTACAGCCCCATGATCTGAGATCCCCCTGAAAACATTCTTTTGCCATTTGTCACTACCACTTTATCTTCATTTTCTCCCCATCCTTTACATTTTCAGCTGGAAGAGCAGCAGCCGTGCACAGTTGGAAGCAAAAACATTTTACTTAGAACCATTCTGAACTGCAAGGTTGACTGATGGTGTTTCGCCATTCAGAAAATGTCAGCACATTACTATATGCAACACACTGTAACACAGTATGACCTCATGTACAAATGTCAGAAGCTTCCTGAGAACTTTACATCATTCATAAAAATAAAGAAAGAGTAAATCACTGGTCTCCTAGCTCATCTCTCCTCCCTTTCAACAAAACGGGTCTAAGCAGGCAGTTAACTTAGCAGAACAAAATTAATGAAATAGTCCGACTGAAATATTGAGATAATATATGAACTAGCTAAACCTCTATTAAGTTGAAGTTACAACTAAAATGTGGGTAATAAACTGTATGTGTTGTAAGACCATCTCTGATTTGTGGCTGGGAGTTTAATAACTGTTTTTGTTAGAGATGTAGGTTCCCTATGTTTTGAAAATTTAGGTGTTACATTAGTTTTTTGTTTTCATAGAACCATAGAATGGTTTAGGTTGGAAGGGATCTTAAAGATCATCCAGTTCCAGCCTCCCTGCCACAAGATCAGGTTGCTCAAAGCATCATCCAATCTGGCCTTGGAACACTTTCAGGGATGAGGCTTCCACAATTTCTCTACGCAACCCGATCCAGTATCTCACCACCCTTACAGTGCAGAATTTCTTCCTTTTATCTAATCTAAATCTACCCTCTTTCAGTTTTAAAGCCATTACCTCCTCTTGTTCACTACAAGCCCTTGTAAAAAAAGCCTCTCTGGGTTTTTTGTAGGCTCCCTTTAGGTACCGGAAAGCTGCTATAAGGTCTCCCTGGAGTCTCTTCTTCTCCAGATTGAGCAATTATAGAACAGCTCTAGCTCTCTCAGCCTGTCTTCATGGGCTGCTGCCCATCTTAGCAGTCCTCCTCTGGACCCGCTCCAACAGATTTCTGTACTGAGGACTCCAAAGCTGGATGCAGCAGTCCAGTTGGGGTCTAACCAAAGCAGAAGAGAGGTGCAGATTCGCCTCCCTCGACTTGCCAGACACACTTTTTTTGATGCAGCCCAAGATATGGCTGGCTTTCTAGGCTACACGTGCACAGTACTGACTCATGTTGAGCTTTATCAACTAACACCACCAAGCCATTCTTCTCAGGTCTGTTCTCAATCCATTCTACACCCAGCCTGTACTTGTGATTGGAACTGCCCCAACCCAGGTACAGACCCTTGCACTTGCCCTTGCTGAACTTCATGAGCTTTGCACAGGCCCACCTCTCAAGCTTTTGTCACTGGATGGCATGCCCTCCCTCCACTGAGTCAGCCATGCCACACAACTTGGTGAGGGTGCACTCAATTCCATTGTCCATGGAACAAAAACACTAAACAGTACTGCTCCCAGTACTGATCCCTGAGGACCTGTTGCACTTCTATACACACTGTCAATTTCCTGTAAGATTTCTGGATTAGCAACACATAAGCCTTCATACAGATCCTTAAAACCAGTCATGAGCTTGCTGCGGGAGTTATTACGTTAAGTTTTACAGTCTGCATTACATAACAAGTAAGATTAGATGATCCTAATGTTACCTTCTGGACCAAAAATCTATGAGAATGCATTCTTAGAAAGAAAACAGGGTTCTGAGCATGGTCACCACTTTAACTGCAGATAAGAAAGAATGAGTAAAATAAGACTTCGCTCATTTAAAACATGTACTGGAGTTGTCTTTAACAAGTAGCAACCACTGATCCTGCAGAAACATGCCACCTGTACAGATATTGCAGCCCAGCCATCAATGGAGAATTACCTAAGAACGTGTCTTTTGTATAAGACAACTCTTCCAGCATGGGCAATCACACTTTGGGCAAAAGGACAGTTGTCTTTAATAATGCTCACAGCCTGCTGGCTGACTCAGCGTTCACACACACGACAATAAAGAAGCAAACACCCTCAAGCCCTCCGAGCTAGCACCAGAAGAAAAATGTCACGGGAGTGTATATCATTGACTAACAGCCTAAGAATATTATTTTGTTTCTAGACTGAAAATATAAAAGCAGTCATCTCCTCCAAAACTAGGCGTAACAAAAACGATGCTTCCAAGAAGTCCATGAAATCGGTACAGTCCTGCTCACATGTTCAAGTTTCTCCCAAAAGTATTGGTACCTCTTTCACCCACTAGCTCCCTGCTATGGAAAAACACTTATTCAGAGTCTGGAAAATGCTGTTTGATTTCAGTAAATTACATCTCACTGCTTGTCGTTTTCTGATTGATGGTGTAACTTAGGGAACAATATCTGTGTATGGAATACTGTCTGGAGAAGCAGTCAGGGATTATTGAAAATACAGTATTTATGCAGTTTAAAAATCAGTGGCACATTACGCACAACTTTTTTCTAGAGTGATGAAAAATTACTGAAGTACATTTGGGAACAAAGGGTATAAGGTCTTTTGTCTATTTGTAAGAACAGTTGACTGGTAAGACTTCTTAGTGAGTTAGTACTGATGGATGCAAGAAAAAGTGTCAACTGCAGTTGAGCATAAAGCAAACTGCTTCTCTGACCAGTGGGCAGAAAGGAAGACGTCAGTGTTCAATGGTGGTCAGAGAACAGAGAAGAAAATAAAACTGAAGAAAAGAGAAGGAAAATGAACCAAGGATCACTGATTTCTCTAAGCCATTTAAAACTACTGGAGAAGGAGAAAAAGTTTAAAGTTCCATCACACCACATGCTGTTACTTAATTTATCTGATACATCACCAATTAGATAGAAGACTTTCAGAAAACAGCCACCACTAAAGAGTAGCCACCTCCTCAGCATAAATAATTTTGGAGTTATTCAAGGGCTTAGTGCTGATTTACACCAGCCACACGTATGACTTTACAGACACCTCACCTTCCAAAACTTCATCTAAGTCCTTAAGGTCCTGTCGTGAGACAACTACCATATTTTTCACCACAAAAACCTGCAGCAGACACTAGGATATAAGCCACAGAAAGACCATGGCTGAATGCAATTACGGAACCTATGCAACATAACATGCTTCCATCAGATATAAAGAGATATAAATTTCAACGTATAAGTGCACAGGGAAGCAAATGAGGATGGGTGTTGCTGCTAACAGTGCCACTCTGTGGGGGAAAAGACCAAAAAACAACACACAAAAACCTGACAGGTGTAAAGTAAATTAAATATCTCCACACACCATTCAAAATTAAATTGTCAAATCATTTGCTACAGACAGACAAATGCCTGAAAAGCTTACAGAAGGGGTAGCTCAATTCATGAAACGCACTTCTGCTGCTGGAAACTGAAAACAATGGTTGAGTGACAATCAACAGCTCAAGACATCTTTGAATGCCGTAGAAGTGTAAGGATTTTGTATACATTGCCTTACTCTTTCTCTGTTTCTCTTCCTGTTTCTCTAGCATCTGTTACTGTCTCATTCGAGACAGCAAAGCAGCTAAGCAGAGTCTGGTTTGCTCCTGTGCACGCTCTACGTGCTGCTAGAGTAAGGAGCAAGGCAACAACAGCAACATCATCAAAATTACAGTGTAAATTCATCAATGCCTTCCTGGAAAATATTGCAGATCACAGTATTCCTTAGGACAACCAAGAAATACTGGATGTGAACAGAAGAATTTATCTGCAATAGTTTTAAATTAAGTAATCAGTGTGACATGTGAAAGCAAATGAGGAAGCAAAACTGCAAAGAGCTTCACGGCACAGTTGGAATACAGAAATAGTTCCCACATCTGATTCAGAAAGAAGAGGACAGCAAAAGATCAGTGCAAGGACTGCAGAAAAACAATGGACAGTGCTCCTGAGAAAAAAAATAAGAAAGCAAAGACAATTCTTTGCTCTTGAGAGTTGGGTGGTGAGCACCGAAGAAATACCTCAAGAGACTCCTCATACAACTTAAGATCTTGATACAGGAGTTGAAAGGTACCAACTAACTGTGCTCCTGAACCAATGAGACTTGTACTACTGTACAGTAAGAGCCCAACATTGCCACCGCACTGTAAGTCTTCCAGAAAATAGCTACATCCTTGTAAAAAAATACTTTCTGACATCTAGTTTTTTTCCCATCAGCAACCCACTGATCACCCACTCATCTTCAGGGTGCTTGTCCCAACTCAATGCTGTACTGCTGGGTGCACTTACCTCTCACTTTTGACTCCGAGTAGGAGGGGATGTCCTCAGAGGTCAGAATCTGAGGGAGGCACGTGGGAGTGCCACCCCCCTGACCCAGGTAGGAAGCGGGTGGGTAGTAGGAGCACATGTGATACTGGGAGCTGACAGTGTGGCGGCTCTCCATGCCCTTCACCTGTTGGAGAAAGAAGTGCAACAGCAGCCTGTGAAAGCTGAGCCTCAGCATGCTGCAGACACCCCACTGCCCCCCATGCACATGACTTTGAAGGTCACAGGGGGTGGATGGAAAGTAAAGTCCTGACACATCGGCCTTGGGTTTTTGCTTTGTTTGTTGCACGGCGTGCACACACTGCTCAGCTTCAGGTGCGGGATGCGACCTAGCAGCAGCACTGGCATACTTATGGCTTGTTTAAGTTACCTCAAGTGAAGCCCCATCTGGCACAAAAGCATGTACCCTTCACTGCAAGAAACTTCCTTGCTAAGTCTTGTGCTTACAGCATGGACAACACCATGGGAAGCCATTAGATGTCGTCTTTGCAAGCAGAAGCAGCCTTTTCAGCCATATCTCACCTCGGTTAGAGGAGCTCTGTCCACTTGACTGTGGTTGGCTTGGGTCCTGTGTGTCAAGCCCTTCTCCTCAGCCATGCCCAAACTGCAAAGCTCAAACAGTGAGCAGTGCCCACAGGGGCTGACCTGCTGTCCCAGGCAGCCACTCTGTGAGAGCCGACACTCAGGGTCTGGTCTTGACAGCAGGAGCCACCGGCACCTCCCAGTGATGCAGACAGAATTCAGTCATCCCTTGTTTTCCAGAGGTCCTCTAACAATTTAATATTCATTTTAGGATGCGTGGCTGGAAATAACGTGGCCTGAGTCACATAAAATCCTGCGGGTGCTTTCTGAGACCGAGGACAACATCCTGCTTTTTCTGTAGAGCGAGGTTTTCAGCAAGATCAAGATTGAGAGAGAGAACGGTGGCTGTTTATATAAAAGAAAGTACACTTTTGCCTGGTTTCTGACAGCAGCAGAGTCACATGTATTTGTATGTGGACTAAGGGATAGGCAGGACACACTTTTAGTCTGAGAAAGTGAGAGGTGTTCTATTATAAATTAAAGCAATACTTAAAAAGTGATTTTTCTACGATCTGCATCCTATGCATGCAGAAAAAGTTCAACACGCACTGAAGTTTCATCCATGATAAATACTAAATTGCTCTGAAAAAAAATTAATCTGTCATCCCACAGAAGCCTGAAATCAAAACAGCCACTGACATCCTCTCTGCTGTTCTGAAAAAGGTGTCTCCTCCTGGAAGCAGACATCTGTACTTTGGACAGACTAAATCAACAAAATCCAGGCTGCCTCTGCCCTGAAAATTGCAGACCGGCAATACAAACTGCCCAAAAGCTCAGTTCAAAGGCCATTTTGAATCTGCACATCCACAAAGCCCAACAACTCTAGAAGTACCGAGGGAAAAAACAGTTAGCAACTCCTCTCTGTCTGCACTTTGCACTGTCTTCTCATACTTTGTGGGACAGGGCTGTGGTCCTTACATACCCACCTCTCCCTTGTGCAAGTGCACGTGTGCACACATACAAGTGAGGAAAGGTCACCTGCAGCAGACAGCATTACTTCAGCTGTAACAAAATGGAGGGATCACTCCCTGGCACTGAAATGATCACGTGCCCGTTTCCTCTCCCTGTAGAGTCGATGCAGTGACCAGTTTTCTTTTGACTCCTTTTTTAGGGTTTTTCTCCATTTCTTAAAAAAACAACTCACCTAGCATCTCTGGATGCAATGAATTATTACTACTATTATTATTAGTGTGTGGTAGCTGGCTAGCAAGAGACATGTTTTATAATCTTATTACCCATACCAAGTCTATGAACCACAGTTCGACCGACAGCCAGAGCCTTGGCTCTGCAAAGAATATGCTGTGTATTAACTGCTGAAGAAAATCTAAAAGCTTTTGGTTTTGTTTTATTAAACTGTTTAGAATACACACTGCAGTAAATCTGAACCATAAGGTTTCCTTTTTATAGTGCTTAGCAATCCTATTTTACAGTAACAATAAAAAAACAACCAGTCATAAAAATTCTTGACCTTAGCGCTGCATTATAAAGGAAGCTTAGGAGACCATTACCCCATGAGAAGGGGCATTTGTTCTGTATTAACTCCTGCAGCTCTGGAGAGTCCTTGTGCCTCTTTGGATGCCAGAAAGGGAGATACAAACAGTCATGGGGAGGCCCTGGGATATTCACATTATCTATAACCCAGGGCAGCTCAGCCTTCCAAATACTGTAGCCAGGTGCCGTGCATGTAAGGATCACAGGAGGAGATGCCTGGCCCTCTGGTGTCTCCTTCTGCCTCCCTTGCTCCTTCCAGCCATACAGCAAGGCCAAGATAGGCAAGGGCTGGGATGGCTCCACAAGCCACTCTGAGTTGTATCACCTCAGGTTATGCACTGTCAGAAGGATGTTTTAGGTGAGGAAGTGCTGTGGAATGAAGGACATTCACTTTTGCTCTTCTGCAGGGAGCAGGTAAAAAGCTCCCAAGTTGAACACCTGAGTTGCTCACTTACAGCACATCCCTCTCCAGCCACACATTGCTGGTGCCCTGCCCCAGCTACAGGATTGATTTACTAATTACCTCTCTGACTTCAGTGGGAGACACAGATCATCGGAGAGGCACATTTGGCCTATACAACATCTACCCGTTCCCCTAACTTGTACAACACAGGGCACTCTCAGCAACTTTTTAAAGGATGCACTGCAAGCAACAGTAGGATACTTGTAGCTCAGAAACAAATAAATATGGTCTGATTAAAAGACCACGCACACAGTAGGAATTTTCCCTGTTCCCCTGTAAAGCCAATATAGGGAATCAAGAGACAGCTACAGCTCGTCCACAAACAGGCAGGCTGGAAGCAGGATTTGTCCACCACTGAAAACAACAGTCAGTGCAGCCCTACAGTAGTGCCCAACAGTGACAGAGTACATAGCAAAAGCCATGGAAGCAGAAAGAAAATGCTCTTGCACCAGTTCAGACCATTCTTGTGTAAAGCTTTCTCAGCAGCTGGTGGAAGAGCAACATAAAGCCCAGCTCTTCCTTCCAAGCTCCTGGCAGCACCTGCCATCTTTGTGGAGAGCTGAGGAGATGAGGTGGCCAGACCACAGACAAAAAACAGGCAAGGCAGGCACAAGTGGTGGCTCACTTCTCCTTCCAGACTCTGTTTAAAAAATGGTCCTGCCCTTCCCAGATGATTTATTCAGAAAAAATCCCATCACCAATGTAATTCTTTTAGTTGCAGAAGCTGCCAGCTACAACCTCCTTGCAAGCAAGCCAGTGTTACGCTTAGCAGCACCTCACATTTTACAGTTGATCCCAATCAAGGGGAGACCAACGTACTATCCTTTGGCTGTGCCACTCCAGTGGCATATGATCTCAGCTAAATCACTTCATCCAGGCTTTCCATCCCTCTGTCTCACCCACAACTCACCAGCAGCTGCCTTAAAACAAAACCAGTAATTATGGAAACATGAGAGAAACTCTGTTAGAAGCTTTAATATAGCTTCTTCCTTCTGCTTTGATCCTAAAAATAGACACCTTTTACGGGACATAAAATTGCATGTTACATTTTTGTGTTGTTTGCAAACAACACAATTCACAGGTTGCTTTTTGGCATGAGGTAAAAAGGGATATGCTGGGCACCTGACTGAAAATCCAGACATCAGGAATCTCCACTGTCACCTGTGGGGCTGTGTGACCGTGAACAAGTTATTTAACAGTCCCTGGCCTCAGTCTCCCCAGCTGTAAATTAGGGTTGCCGATACTCTCCTGCCTTGCAATACTACCGCCCATGAGCTAACCTCTCAGAAGTAGTAGGGCACTTGCACTGCCCAAGGTGGCTTTGTTTCATTCCTAAAACCAGCTAAGCATATTTTCCAGCACAAGGGAAAAACGACTCTATGATACCCTGTCTTGACTTACTTTGACTCCAGCAGAGAAAATACAAGAGACATCTATATCTGTCCCTTCTTGATAGACAAACTTAATTAACCTTTGCTATTCTGTTCCAACCTATTCTTTTAGACAAAGGCAGTGACCCATAAACAATATGTTACCATCAGAATCTCAACTGCGGTGACACCTAGAGATATAGCCCTATCAGCAGTATCGGAAAATAAACCGCTTAGATTAGCTCCTCCAAGAAATATGGATTGCATTCATGTCACACATGAGCTGTCAGAAACATTAGGATACTTTTAGCATAAATCTGTAGTGTGAAGGGTATGTTATGAATACAGTATATAATACACTGCTTACACATAAAATAGGGATTGTGTCGGGTGACTTGCACAATGTGGATATATTTACGCACACAAACATTTAACACCTATTTCTGGAGAGTCAGACTGCATGTTTCTGTGAGAAGGCCAGGCTTACTGGAGGGAAAACTACACTAGAAACAGGTTGTGGAAATCAAAAAGAGCAACCTTTTTTACTAGTAAGCAGCTATTCGTAAGAGTTCAAACTGTTAGCTGCCCTATCACAGACACACTTCTCTGGATTTAGTAAAACACGGTTTTGTATGTCTGCTATTTTTAAACAAATCCTTAAAAAACCCAGTTTCCTACCACAGCAATGCTAAGGATTTCACTTCCAATGGGCAAATGTAATTACCACATGAGAAAATGAGTTAAAATCTCTCAGTCCGACTGTCATCAATTTTGTTTTTGCTCTAAACTGATTTAAAAAAAAGAGAAAAAAAATGAGGGTTTGGAACCGAGAATACTGGTTTACCAAATTGCATTAAAAAGAAAAAAAGAAGAAAGGAAGGGGAAAATAATCTCTCAGAGCACAAACCAGAAATTACATGAAATTCCAAAATTCGTCCAAAACCCCCTGGCTAGACTTCACCTTTCTGTGAAGCAGGATGCCTGGAGTTACCAGAGTAACAAAGAAAATACAACCATTGGTGCCCAAATTGGGGGGGTATACTGTACATCTCCCAGATTTTTAATGGTCTGGCTGTAGGAACCAGCAGAGTTTTAAAATTTTTTGGGGAAGACACTGACTGACAAGGAATCTCGATTACCTTTATGCTGTGGGTCACACACCAGTAGTTTCACTGCTGGCTTGGAGAACTAAAACTGATTAGATTTGGACATGTCTATCCAGGTTTTACTTTTGCTGTGACTGAAAAAACTGCAACCACCCCATCATTTTCCAGTTGCTGTCCCTAGGCAGGTCGCAGTGACACCGATTTC
The DNA here is from genome assembly GCA_033558235.1 of Neomorphus geoffroyi. Classification (NCBI taxonomy): domain Eukaryota; kingdom Metazoa; phylum Chordata; class Aves; order Cuculiformes; family Neomorphidae; genus Neomorphus; species Neomorphus geoffroyi. The sequence goes on along the minus strand of JAUMJM010000048.1, from coordinate 21,281,217 downwards.
AGAAGCACCAACTTCCACTGTACATCAACATGCTCTGACTTGCAGTACTAATGTTGGTGAACTCATTTAACTGTTAATTAGATTGAGTGCACATACATTCCTGTTGTAATGAACAATTAACGAGAGCTTCAAAGGAGAGTCCAGATGCTCACACAAAACTGCAGGGGTAGGACATGCACAGTAACCACCACAACCTCTCCGACCTAACCTTGTTTTTTCTTCAGACACAATACCAGACATATCTGATTATCTGCCTTAGAGCTGGCAACAGCAGCACATAAACTGAAGGTGTCTTGACCAAAACTATCATCTTCATTGTGCTTATCAAATCACAACTGATATAGCTTTCTGGGATAACTCTATATAAAAGAACAAAACCAACACAGAAATTTCTAAAAGATTTGCACCTCTATGAATCCACCCAAGTACAAAAGCCTCTGCAAAGAACAAAGACTAATGAAATCTGACATTAATCTACATTAAAGATTCAGTGATTCAGTTTATTTGCCAAGGCTCAATGATGCATTAATCCTCATCCCATCCCACACACAATCACACGTTTCCTCCCTGGCTTTTCTCCCTTGCTCCTTAAATTCTGAAACAGTGGACAGCTGGGCTGCTCAAGGCCTTGTCTGCATCTAGAAGTTATCTTACTTTAATTATGCAATTCTCCTTGTGTGGTTACAGTTATTCCAGGATAAGTGAGCCTCCACCAAATGGAGCCTGGAACAGGCAGGGGCCTGGTCTACACTACTTAAACTAAGATACTTTCCAGTGAGCATATGGGTGGCTTATATCCACAAATAAATCATTCTGTGTGATTTCAGCTTAGTAAGCTGTCCTGCAGGCATTGTACAGCTATCACTTTGGTAAAGATGGAAAAATCAGAAACTTCAATCAAAACAGTTCTAACACTACCAGGCACATGAGCAGAACTCACTTGTATTGGAAGACTGGTTAAGTGAGGTTGTACATGTGCAAAATAAAACCAGTCAGTACAGGCAGTGCAGCAAAAATCTCTGTGGAGATCCACGTTCCTTTAGAGAGATCAGTCTGCACAGGTTTGCCAGCAAAACTCCTTGAAGATGTAAGCAAGGTCTGATTCCTCTTTGTAGATCATGCTTTGAAATGTTCCTGTAACTCCTTACTGTGCCTGACAGAGAAACTCATTAATTCTTCTCTATTTAACGCCATATTTCTGTTATATTTCTTTGCTGGTAACCTTCCATGTGCAGAATCAAAGCTTAACCACGTGCAGCAGCTGAGAGCTTGTTCCCCTTAAAACAAACCATCTTCAGTGCCACACAGTGTTTTACAACCTCGGCATCATTATGGCCAGCAAACATTATCTAGCCTAGCTCTCACTAAAATTTTTTATGATTATTTGTGCAACGTTATGCTGTCATAACAGTATGCAAACCCCATGATTTGTAATTCTTCCAGGAATGACAAACCTTGTAGATCAGCCTCTGAGGAACAGCTTGAAAGTTACATGATGATGACCTTGAACTACACTCTACCAAACTGAACAGCAGAGGCAAGTCTTGGGTTTGGCCATTTAGAAGCTGGGGAGAGGTCATTTCTGCAGTCATTTCTAGTCTCTCTCCACAGATGTTTCACCACATCGGCACTGGGAGATCCTAAAAGGTTTGGCCAGGAAAAATTAAATTCTTAGGTGAGGTAAACCACTAAATCCACATGGAGGTGAACATAACCACGTGATAAGATTCCAAAAGGCTTTCAGACTGCCGATGGAAGGAAACTGGTCCTTTTTGACAGCAGTTATATCTTTTTTCCTTAACTACCTCTTCAGTATCCCACTAATTTGAGTGGCATTTACGCAGGAGTCGGTGATGGATTCGACAGATCCTGCAGGGCCCCAAGAGAAAAATCTGTGGAAAACACACTACTGCTATTTTTCCTTTAAGGGGTGTCAAAGCTCTCACAAGAAATGGGACAATCTCACAGAGAGACAACAGACCCTCCAGGCCAAGACTTCTTACATATACAGTCTGTTTCAAATGACAGTACGTGACAACAGAACTGAGAAGACACCATCTTCATTCCAAGGTTTAACATACTATCATGTATCCCTTCCTCAAATATTACACATTAGGACAGTTAATACCTGTAATTCTCTTTCCTTTTTCCCAAGCAAGTAAAATCACAGAAGTCTCTACTGGCTGGAGGAATGGTGAAGTGTGGGATCAGCAGCCTGCAAGAACATTATTTTCATAATACAAATGTTGTTGCCCCTCATTTGTGTTATGATAATATCTCCAAGCATCAGCTCTGCAAAAGGCTGTTAACAAGCTAGGTACTGCAAAATCTTCAGAAGTAACTTCCTATCTGAAATATTCTGCTATGACATGCGAGGTTAACGCAATCAACCAAAATGAAAAAGCTAAAACAGTTCTGTCTCCTCACCTCATTATCATGCACAAAATCCAATCCTCAGCTTGCCTTGATTGGTTCCCACCCTGGTCTGGTGGTCAAATTCAGCAGCAAGAGAGGATGCTATCAACTAACCTATCTGAAAAGGTGTACCTCTCTGTATTTGAAGGTGACTGTGGCAAAGTCTATCAACACACCAACAAAAGAAAGCTCTTGTGGTGTGGGCTCACACAGCAGAAGCAAATGAGATAGCTCTTTTCCCCATGCAGCTGTATGCATGTCAAAAAAGGGACATGGGATAGTACTAAATGGATGCTACTGTAAAGCCATGATCTCAAAATTCATAGACACACCATCTGTCGCCCCAGGAGGCCTCCACATTTTCAGAAGGACCTTTCTATGAAAAACATATCTAATGATAGGAAAGCCTCACCACTGAAGGTGATGTGGATGGCTACGGTAATTGTAATCACCCTGGTCTTAGTTCCAGCTCCTCAACACCAGGAGTCAAAATGCTCTTTCCCAATTGTTTCCTGTGCCAGAACAGAATTTCTAGAGTAATTCTCTGTCAGCAAGAGAGATGACCCATCTGTTCCCTTCAGAAAGGAGGTTTTGGTGGACACTTAATCTTTCATTGTTGAGTGGTTTCACAACAGAGCCTTTGCAGAAGGCAGACTGCCCTCTCTTGATGCTCTACAGAAGTGGTCTGCCCTCTTCTGCCCTTGCACAAGGGACACTGGTGTACACAGACGCAGAGGGAATAGCCTCCCAAGTTAATCTCAGATAGAAAAGCACCATTGCAGCCCAGGGCCAAATGGTTCCACTTCCTTTGCCAAGAACCCCCCGCCTTGGCAGATTTCCCCCTTTTGCAGTCTCTGAACAGTATGGAGTCGGAGACTACAATTATCAGATCCTAGAGTGAAAGGGCTCTGATGGCTTTACATCTTAATTAACAAAGTACACAGATCTCGGATGCAAACTTCTCGGGCACAGCCTGTAACCTGAGTTATCCAAGTTAGCACTGCAAGCCTTGGAGCTGACACTGCCACAATACACCCTTAGCAACATGCCACGTCACATTCAACTGACTGCCACCAACCCACTGCACAACAGCATGGTCTTCTGGTTCACTTCAGTGCCTTGGATGTTAAAGATGAAAGAGAAAAGAACAGGCTGCTGAAAAGCAAAGCCTCTAAGAAACTGCACTTGAAGTTCCCAGGATGATTTGTTGGGTAATTAAGTTGGACTCTTTTTTACAGAAAACAGCCCATAATCTACTATGACATAACTCAGAAGATAAAATCATGCCAGTGCCCTTTACTTGTGCTTGCTTTAATCCACCTATACCATTGCTTTCATTGTGTTGCATCACAACCACCCACTTCAGCTAACCTTTCTCACATGGGTCCTAATCCCACCCCGGAATCTGGTTCTGATTTTGCACTGCCATGAAACCAGCAAAAAGGACATCAGAATCAAGGCCAAGACACAGCTTACTGTCCAGCTCAGTCTTCCATGTGACACCTCTGTAACATCATACCTGCCACTGTTTTCCTGGCTGGCTTGGCATGTAGGTTGCTGGAAGGCTTCGAAGGGTGTTTTTCATGGCCGACCCTACAATAGTACCCCCGGTATCACTTGAGGAAGGCTCACTAGCCACTGCCACTTGGTATTGGGAGTAGTTGTACAGGTTGTTATAGTAAGGATACAGGGATGGCTGGTAAAAACTGCTGTAGTAGGTGGAGTCCACAACCAAATCAGATGTGCTCTCCAAGTGCCCTCTGCTGGGGATGGAAGGGATGTCCTGAATGAGCATCCGTCCCTCTGAAAAAGAAAAAAAAATCCTATTATGAGACAGTAGGTTCCATGAAGATCATTACCTTTCAGCTTCTGATGAGCTACTACTTCTCCTGAAGGTCAGGAAGAGAGCAGTAAACAGGAAAAGGTGGGAGGTGAAATGGAAACCCATCGGGGTGTTTGATAGAAACTCAACTGAAATGACATCCACTGAAAGCCCGACAACACCACCTATGCACACCACATACTACAAAAAAGGAGACATAACCAACGGCAGGTTAAGACAACACTCGAGTTTTCAAACAGCATCAGCTGATAAGATGATGATTTACACCAGCTAAGGATCCAGCTCCCTATTATTTTTTTAAACTGTAAGAGTGTGCCAAGTCTTTTTTAACCCTCTAGAAGCAGAAAGGCTCTAGCTGCAGGATGACCCTTTTCCAGCGATTGTCCTGCAGGTGAGAGGACACTTTCTAAACATGCCTCAAAGAAAGGGCAAACAGCCACAAGACCAAGAGAAGTAGCAGCAGGGAGAGCACATCAGACAATGTTACCTCTGAGCAGCAAGGCTCTCAATCCTTGCCAAGCCTCTACACCCAAATTCAGCTCTTGTTTACCTACAAAATCACAGTACAGAACAAGCTCCTGTAACCCTGGCAAAAGAGGAGGAGGAGGAGGGGATTGCTCGCGACTTGCTGCCTGCATGCTGGAGTGACTCCAGATTGGATGCCAGCAGACTGCACTTCCCACAGGCTGTCTCAGCAAAGGTCTACCTCACGTCTTGCTCCCCAAGATGGAGGGTTTTCTCGGAAGATGTTTTAAGTCCCATTTTCCTCACTCCAGTGTCAACCAGTGCCTTATAAATCTTTGCAGAGACGAAAAAGGAAGGTATTTGCACTGTTTTTCAGCGAAGCTCTCTCTGACATGCTGCCATCTTCTGCCTGTCCAAGCCAGACACAGCAAAACAACTGCCACACGGTGAACACACATTTACATATTCAACAAGGGAGTAACTGTAAATCCCACTATGTCTGCAGCTGTGGTTCTAGCTCACATCCCTGTAATGCTGCCCTGCACCAGCCCTTACAGTGTCTGCAGCACAATGATCCCCTCTGCAAGAAGATCCTGTTCTTTCCATGATGCTGTCTAACTCTGTGGTGGAGGAGAAAAGGATGTGGCTTAAAGCATACTGATGGGTGTTCAAGGGTTATTGCTATGGAGATGAAGCAGCATGGACCATAGGCATGCATGAAATAACAGCCCTGAGAGAGATGTCAGACAGGCATTACCTAGTTTGTTTTGCGTCTTTCTTTTGGTATATCTGTACCTTGCTTACTTATCTGCAAAATTAATACGGTGGCATTTACCAGCCTCTCAAAGTCATGGTAACTACTTACACGGTACTGTGTATTAACACTAGATTCAATTATAGTTTTTACCAATTATTGCCTTTTACAATGCAATTCTGTTTCACTTTTCCACTTGTAATGAAAGCTCTCTGCAATCACAATCTCCTTCCAGATCACTAAATTATGCAGTGCCCCTATTCAGTTCTTGCTGACATTTTGTTGACATCAATATTTATTAGCAAATAGTGTTTTATGTCTCCTGTGTCTGATTTTTCTGCCCCTCAGCCCTAAGCAAGTGAGAACCAAACCACCTGATCTCTTCAAGTTGTTTTGCCTACACTTTTGACAAAATCAGAACGTAGACTATGGGCACTGAAAAGCCAACAGTTCTGACAAATCACAGCACGACCAACTCTAACTCCCGAATAAAGTTGCAGTCTAATTGTTCTTTTTATGCTGTAAAATAGAAGCTGAAGTAAAATCCTTCAACATGTTCCCTGCTGGGATACAGATTTCACATGAGACAAAGATACGCAAGGCAGCCAGCCACAGAACTTCTGACAAGGCTATGCAATTTCTTCCAAAGCCTCTGCGCTGTCTTTCCACTTGCAGTGCATGGTTAAAAAGGGATAATACTTTCAGCTAAGGAATATGGGGCCTCTTTGCACCCACATATGAAAGGTAAGCCACTCTGAGGTGTCAGCAGCTAACAGGAACAGGAGAAAGTAGCAGATTATATTGCAACGTTAGATGTCTCATGCACTACACTTGCTACCACAGGACAAGATGAGCTAAGCTAGAACAGGGACATGCCCATAGCTATCCGGAAGATGATACAAGCATCCCTGATGTTTCTGTGGTGTTCCAGTGGCTGGTAGTGCTACAGATCCTTCCTGAAGAAAGAGCAGCACCGGCAGTCTTCTGCTGCATTAAGCAGGAGAAAAAAAAAAGGGCTTTTTGCTCCCTTTCTACCTCCTATCTGTGGTTGAGGCTACCATCATTTGCCACCAGAGGTGCAAAAGAGTTGACTTGCTGCTACTCATTCTTATATAAGCTGCACAACAGCCACCAGCGGTTCAGCGCTGAGAGCTCTTACGAAGCCACCAGAATGGTCCCCTCCTTTACTAGTGCTGTCCCTTTGCTTTCTAATAGCCTCTACAATATTTACTACCTGCCCTCTCCAGGCTCAATATTGAGCCTGCAGAGCCAATTATCTGCTCATGTAGCTCGCTAGCTGAATTCTGTTAGCCAGCTGGAGGTGAAGCATCCTGCTTCTGGGCTGCAGCATCCTTGAGCATCATTTGCAGAATAGGGCAAATCTCCTGGAAGCAATGGATGTAACTAATTAACTGGGGTTCCTATTTTTGGTCTTTGGCCTGTACCTGTAATTCTTGACTCCCATCTACAGGCTAAACCTTCTCACAACCTCGTCTCCGGATGCTCAAAGAGCACAGCGCCCTCCTCATGGGAGGCTGTCAGTCTGTGGCTACATTTTCTGCCAGTAAGGAGAGAATACCAAGGTTAAGAAAGCAGCTTTCAGCTGGTTGGGGAGGGGGGGGGTGTTCCCCAATGTAATTCAACACAGCTGAATGGTTCTGCTGGCAAGGAGAGAGTCCTCCCCTGCCTCAGATCTCACCGCATCACAACATCTGCACAAGGGGCAGCCCTGAAGTTCATTGCTCTGAGGGGAGCAATCTTCTAGAAGAATTAAGCTCTCAACAAGGCAACTGCTGCTGCGCCATCAGACTCCCACTCTGCCCCTCCACCTGCTCTTTAAAATAAGAGGGCTGCTGCAGGAGCCAGGCTCATGCCTTTGCTTTCTTCACCTCTTATATGGAAAAACTGGGCAAGACTTCTGGGTCTTTCCCCTGCCACCAGCCACAAATTTTAACATTTTGCAAGTTGCAAGTAGCACACGATTAAAAATATGGGACTGAACCTGTACAAGAAGGAACATAAATCAGAAGAGCAAACAAAAAAAACCCCCAGCAGTCAAATCCTCACCCGGATTTTGGAACAATAAATCTACAGTGTATAGTCATCAGAGGCCCTCCCTGTGTGAGCAAAGCTCTTGCAGTCAGACAACAGCATCCCTTCATGTAGTTGTGCCCTTGGATCTCCAAGCCATTTTCTGTTTTTACTAATTCCCGTAGAGAACCCATGCTACTTTTTTTGCACGATGTACCAAGTGTGAAATATAGACCACTTTTTCACAGAAGATCAATATGATGCACGATAAATACAGTTATTGATCTTGCAGTGTTGTAGACGACTCTCTAGCTCTATGTCATATTAATAGTAGTTAACCAGTAATTCATTTCAGGATGGCTGGGATTTTCTTTTAAAGAAGGTGAGTTCTCAGGGTCAGTTACACATATGGGTACTATACTTTGAATAACCTATGTGGGGTTCCTGCCTTCATTTAGCAGAGCATGGTGAAAACCAGTGGTCCAGTCCTTGGTTACTGTAAACTTCAATAAAGCTACAGTGATCTACATGAACTGTGGACAGGCATGGCAAAACCAAGACAGAAGCCAGTTTATAGACTATTCTTTCTCTTCCCACTTTTTAGGAGAAGACAGGAGAAATATCAGGGAATTTAGAGGAATTTCCATCACAGAATCACGGAAACACAAAATAGTTTGGGTTGGAAAGGACCTTAAATAACCATCATCATGATTCCATGGATGCAAATGTGGTTTTAAGCATATCCACTGAGGAATACAAACACTTAAGTTCTATTTGTAACATCCACTCATTCTGTATATAAACAGAGAGTATTTCCTACTCGTACCACTATTGTTAAGGGCTGGTTAATACATCTTCCTGTGCAACTACAGCAGCAATTTAAACACTACCAGACAAACCTCTGATAATGAGGTCAAATGGCACAGAGTACATACTATTAGACTTTCTAAGCATCTGAAACAGGGCTGTAGCACCAAACTGCTTAGTGGGAATGGTTACTGGACCACACTTACGAATCTGGAGGAGAATAATAGTCAACATGGGACTGACACACACCACGAACTGTTTTAAAAATCAGGATAGCATACACAGTCACATTTCAATGTTTAGGAGCATGCAGTGATGTGGTTCAATTTTCTGATGTGGCTGTAACAGCTGATTAGTCTGCCATCTGATTACATATTTCAGAAAAGGGATTCTGTATATGCAGTGTAGCAACTGGGAAAATTTCACTGCCCTCATTTATTGATACGAGTTTTTACATACAGCTATGGTTAGCAGCTTTTATTTCTTCCATGCCTACGGAGACTCCGCACATACACAGACATGCCACTGAAAATGCAGAAGAGCTGTGATTACTCAAGTAACACATTTACTCAAGGAGCAGGAAGGCATAGCCATTGCCCAGTGAGCAGAGTTTAGATTCTGGTAGTTTAAATTTTCTGTAATTTTCAATTCAGAGTGACCGTTTTCATAACTGTGGTGTTAATACCTTCCTGCAAGCCAGATTTGTGGCAGGAGACACAGATATGCCATCACAATGCCAAAAATTAAATTTCTGGTCAGAAATATTTGCCTTCAGATCTCAAAAGAGTCTTGGATCTGCACCTGAAAAAATCCCCTTGTTCAGTTCATAAAGCATCAGTACACGCCTATTAACTGATTTGGCAATATTAAGTCTCGCAACATGTTAGTTCAATATATTGCTGGCTTTGAGGTCGGACAGTAGCCTTGAATGAGGCCAGTGTGAAACCACTCCCTAACATCCTAATCAGAAACGCTGGAACAGTATGTTTCTCCCACCAGACAATCATGACAGAGCTATTTCAGATGTGAAAGAAAGCTGGCACCATCACTTACTTTCTGCTGAGCCACTCTGCCTCCCCAGGAACAAAACCGGCATGCTCGCTCTGCCTTTGAGAGGAGTATTTCTGTTCTCTTCCCATTAGAAGTTGTGGATTACCTTTGGTTCCAGTGTTGAACTTTTAGCTTGCTATAAAGTTAATGTGCTAGACAATGTTCATTCCAGGCAAGGCTGTGGGGCTGTGTATTTTCTGCCACCCCCAAAAAAGGCCATTATCTGTAATTACCCATTACCATGCATAATTATTTCTTCTATTCTGGTCTATGGCCCCCAGGATTTTATGCTGTTACAGCTCACTGCATTATCTTATCAAATTTGTTAAGGAAGATTTTTCGACCTTTTGAACACTTGTCACTGTATGTACAATAGCCAGCAGTAAATTGTCTAAGCATGTAGTGTGCGACTTATTATTTGTACCCTGCATAGTGATACCATAGAAAATATTACACTGATAGCATACAAAATATTACACACTAACACCTTCTCTATTCCCACTCCCTACTTTAGCTAAAATGAGAGGAGAAAATGAAACCTCTTCAGTAAAAGAAGGAAGGAATGGGAAGAGGCTGGAGTCTCTTAATGTGTATTTGAGGAACACAACAGCAACAAATAGCTAAACCTGAACATCAGGGTCTGGAGATCTCAGCTGCTTTCCTCTCCACTACCACCCAACTCTGATGCCATGACTTCAGTTTCTTTTCACAATTGTGAACTGCTGAGCCCTAGTCTTTCACACAGAAGCCCATTTATTGCCCTTCAGCAAGCAAGAGAGGGATGCTTTCAATAACCCCTCTCCACAAGTTACAGCTTCTGTCAAGGCAAGCACAGGTTCCTCACAAGTAAATTTGATCCAATACAAGATTCACAGGGAATGTCTTTGATGGACATTGGCATGAGTACACAATGGACTACGTTTTTGTCTCCACTAAACTCAAAAGTCCCTAACTAAGGATCAGATACTGACCTGTTGCCCAGTACCACTTGGTTCTGCTAATAGTCTCACCGCACTATGAATCCATGGACTATGTCCCACTTCTTCACAAGAATTCACAGTGGAATTGGACCCTTCAGAGAAGCAAGGCTCTCAAGAAGAGACCTAAATCCCTTCATCCTGATTTTCATTTTCTCATTAGTCCTCTTCTTATCAATCTACTACAGTGGGTGCTTTATTATGAAACTTCTCTTCCAGATGCTTGTACGTATAGAACTCTGAATGCACTTTCCCTATGTGGAGATATTTGAGAAATAATAATTTAGCAAATTCAAGTAAAAAAAATCAAAACAAACTGCAAGCTTTTGAACTGTGTGGTGAAAGAAACTTTCCAAATACAAGAAAATCTCAGCTACTTTCCTGCTATTATAACAAATGAAAGGAATCCTCAAGGGTCAGGTAGTCACTCTAGACTAGAAATGTGCAGCATAAATTACAGTAGCACAAGGTATGCAGAATCAAGCCTTTCAGAGCCACCAGTGAAAGCTTTCTGCCCAAAAGCAGAGTGAAAAAACAGGGATCCTGGACTCCTAAAAACATCCCTGAAATGGCTACCCAAGCCACTGTTGTGAAGACAAAACCCTACTCTGTATTTCTCCACAATTTCCATACCTCTGGCCCGTTGCTCTGTGGTTCCCCTCAAGCACTGGGGAGGCAGACCTTAACAGCAGCCTAAGAAAGAGAGTCTCTCTGCATTCAAGATAAGCCAGGAAATACAAATGAAAAGCTGAGTCTGCAGAGCAGGAGGGGAGCCTATGCTCCTACCACTGTCCTGGTGCCCTATTTCTGAGACATATGGGGCTGTCTTACTGTCATTCACCTATGGAAAACCACATCCATAGTTTTCCCAATCACATTGACCAGAAAACTTTCAAGAAAAACATGTTTATTCCTTTCTCCCCCAGTTACCAACAACACTATAACTCCACTTCAAGCTCAAATGGCAAATCCTATAGTTCTTTTCTCTCCTTTTTTGGGATCACCTGCCCAAACAGCCCTAGATCTCCAGCTGTGCTCGGAGTATCATCTTTTAGAAGGAGAGGTAAAAAAACCTGTTATTAGCCATATCAGACGCGTGGGCTAAAAGTAGCTGTGTCTCCAGGCTAAAGAGAATAAATCACAGCCAAAACAGCTTCTTCCCACTACAGCCCACAGCCCCCTCTCTGCCTGTATCCAGGGAACACAGCTGTTCAGAAGAGACACTTATTTCCTCTCAAAGCAGAAACACACATTAAAAAAGAACAAAAAAGAAGAAAAAAAAAAAGTGTGGTCCAACAACTTTAAGCCTCCTGCAGACCCCGGGCCTCTTCTCCAGAGCTGAAGTGCACGGGGTCTGATCTGCCCCATCTCTTTATCACAGATATGCCTCGCTCTGGCGCTGATCAACTGTCAATTCCTACCATGCTTTTCACTCTTCCCACTACTTTTAAGACAAAACAGTCATTGCACCTTTCCTGCAGTAGCTCTCTGACTGTTAGGGTGGAGCTGGGGTGTCCTGCAACACTTCTTGTCGGACAAAACACCCAGATCATGTGTTCAGTCGGGTATTATCAGTGAGGAGCGGGCACAGTGACAGCAGTGTCTGTAGGGCAAACGTCCCAGGGGCAGGAGATGGTTTTATCCAAGAAGATGTCAATGGCTACACTCTCCTGCTTCTCAAGGTTCATTCGACTGCCAGAACAATGCCCATTTTGACCCTGAAAGGAGTATTACTTTTCTCCTCCCTGTAGGAATAATGATGGAGTCATCATTTGAACAAAGTGTAACAACCTTTTCCAGTTCTACCTATAAGGGATAAACCAGTCCTAAGTGGGACAGCATAACTTTCCAAGAACGACCCATCCCGTGAAATCATTAAATCATTAATTAAGTCCTAGATGGGGGCTTTGCTCAATAAATGGTCACTCTCACCTCAGGACATCTTTTCTGGTCTTTTAATTATTCCCATGTCTCCTGCCTTACCCCTTCCAAGTTCAAGCCCAAGTGTGCTGGTTCAGACCATGGCTACATCCCCACCACCAGCTCTAAAAAGAAACTTAAGGTTCAATACAAACAGGGCAAATAAACATGATACCTCCCTCACCCTCTCTCCCAGCCTCCCACAATTTCTGGCTCAGTGATGTTCCTAAGCTTGGTATTGTACACTTACTTAATAACCACCAGCAATCTCCCCTCCAGTATCCACTGATGGTCCACTCTCCTGTATGTATCATGTCACCAGCGAACAAGTCCCACTAGTTCCACAGGCACTTCATCAGTTTAAGTCATAGAAGCCTCCTTCACATCACCACAAGTCTGTCTGAAAGGGTTGTACTACTCCTTGGTCATCCGCTTCCACTGGGAACCACTAACATATAGCATAGTGCCCTTGTGGCCACCAGCAGTGACAAGTTTCCTCAGGCACAGACTCCTTCATCTTTCACTTACTTTTATGGGTTAACGTGGCTCTTGCTGGCACACGACTAACCACCTAGCCAAGCTCTCCCACAGAGCACTTCTGTCTTCTCCACTGCTTGCCAGTCCATGCACCTTCCCAACACCTATCAGGATGACCTATAGAAATTCCAGGTTTGCTTTCAAGATACCAATGGGAAGACCACACATTTTACAGACAAGAGCAGGTCCCTGTGAGACTTCTCAAAAAAATCACTGCATTAATTTCCCCACTCAGACCGACATTTTCAGATAGATAGGATGAGCATTCTTAAAACCATGTAACACATACAATACTGACTTTCAGTCAATTCAGTTTCCTGATCAAGATGTCAGGGGATAAAAAAGTCAAAAGTATTGCAGAATTTGATGGCATCTATATGTCACTTTATCAAGCAATTTTGTAATGATAAAAGGCTACTAACTTGACAAAATCTTTTACCTATAAACTTCTGTTAATGCATGTTGTGTTGGCATTCTCTAACAATTGCATTTTCCCCTCTCCTGCACATTTCTGTCTGCTGTGGGCTGTTTCGTAGTCACCCATTCTACCACACTCACTTTTCTCAACCACTGGCATGACATCAGCTTCCTTCTAGGTCTCTGGAATTTTCCCAGTGCTAAAAGACTTACCGGAAATCAGCACTAATGGACCAATGGACCAGAGAGATCAGCAGCCAAGTTTTCTGGGTTTTTTTGTTTTGTTTTGGGTTGTTTTGTTTTGTTTTGTTTTAAATACTGCATGCAAGTAATCCAATCCTGCTGATTTCAGTTACTGCTGGAAATGAAATCAGGATGTGATCTTCTCCATATGCAGCAATATCACCCACCTTTCATCAAAGCAAAGATCAGGAAAAATTATTGAGGATTTCTTCCTCTCTTCCACATGCAGAATTATTATTCCATAATAGGTCAAATGACTATTAACTCATGTGTATGTGTTCCTAAATACAACTAAAAAAAACTTCCAAATTTAAGATTTTTAGTTAATTTTAAGCTTCACACAAAGCAATTTATTTTCATAGGAAAATGGGATTTGGGAGAGAAAAACAAGGAGGGACAAATCCCAACCAGAAGACTACAGCTTGGCATGATAAGTTTCTCAGACTCATAGCCCCAGTCCAGTCCCAGCTAAGAGGAGCTGAAATACCACCAATGATTTCAGTAGAACTGGAGAGGGCACATTTCGTTCACATTTAGTGTACACTTAATAAAAATGATGTGCTGCAAACACTTAGCATGCAAGTTAAAAATCCTCCTAATACTGCTGAAGAAATAAAACCTACAGAAAATAATTTTTATTTCCACACTTAATGCAAGCTTCAAACCCTCAATAAGATGTCTACAGCAGCAAATCCCACTTTCAACATCTTCTGCCATGCGGAATAGCAAGACTAGTTGATCTTTTTAAATGAGCTGCGGGGCAATGCTTGTTCTTTCCTTATTTGCACTCTTGGTATTTACAATAAAGCTATAGTGATTGTATCACAATTTTTAGCAGGAAAAAAGAATGGTAAGTGGAATTATTTAGTAAAACCAAAAAACACTCACGATCTTTGAACACGGCTCTGACTCTATGAGGACTCTAGGTACTATTTTAGTGCTCCAGCGTATGTTTTGTTCACACTGAACAAATCCAGCAGGATTATTTACCTAAAATTATTAGCATGCACGACAGCTAACAGCATCAGGACCAATACAATTAGTGCTTCAGAAAATTAGGAGCACGAGAAACAAATACCATTCCCAATTGTCAGTATAGCAGTTGGGAGTATGACTACTATGCTTGCATATACAAATATACAAATATACATGTTACTATTCATCTTGAGACACCTGTGAGAAAGAAATTTACATTTAACTCCTTGCATTCAAACATCCAGCAATGTGTGTAATGGGAGGAAAACTTACAATCAACACAGTTTTTAAAAAAGACAGAGGAAGAAATTAATAGATAAAGGACATTAGGAAAGAAAAACAGATTTTTGTACCGTGATGGAAAACAGGCCAGACACCTGCAAACGCAAAGAAGCAAACTAAGAGGAGGAGAAAGAAACTCAAGTGTGGATTAAATGTAAAGGGATTTAAGTCATTAACAAGAGATCAAAGAGAACATTAGAAGGGAGGGAAGGCTTTACAAGTGTCTGAGATAGGAGACCTTGGAGAAAATATGACTGGGATAAAACCATTATGGCTCACACTAAAAATAATAAAGGGAGTAGGATGACGGCTGGAATTAGCTGCATGCTTGGTTATAAGCTATATGATGACAGAAACCCAAAAGGTTTCTAAGACCAACTAGACATAACAGGAGGGCTTTTTCACTCTGCCTACTTAATATGTGATGGAAAAACTAATATTAGGAGTGGTAAAGAACCATTGTAGACACCCACCAAGCCTGGGCAAATGAGCAAAAATCACATGCACATGTGCACAATCACTTTTGTACACTATCACCAGTGTTGCATGGATGCAACACCATTTGCACTCACAAGATCTGCTTCTACACAAATGCAAACTGATCACTAGAGAATTTTGTTCATGCACAACTCACAGATGGAAAGACACAGCAACTGGAACTACAGTAGCTTACATCAGCTGAGGTTCAGTTGTGCCCATGACTATAGGCATCCAAGTCAGCAAAAGGCAGCCTATTCTGTAAGAAAAGAAAGAGTATGAGCAAGAGACTAGAGACAGAAATTGGGGGAAAAAAATCATAAACCAATTAGGCATCATTGCAAAGGAAAAGAAGCTCAGTGCTTAACTTACTCTCCACAAGCTCTTCAAGACACAGGACAGACTTGCATGAACAAAGATTGTACTTAAGTAACTGAGCTATTCACAACTTTGATTAAGACTAGCAGGTACTCAAACTCAGGAGAAAATTTACCAAAGTTGACGGGAAAAAAAAGAAAGACAAATTAGAAGAAGCATATGAAAAAGCACTCCTACAAGAGAAGCCCTGAAAACTGCTTTTCAGTCCCCACATCATTAAGTGAAAAATCTGCTGGAAACGGCAAAATAGGCAAACACGTTGAATTAGGAAGTTAGTTGATAAATAAAAGTGAACAAAGCAGTCTTCAAGATATAAGAAAACATGTGAAAAAAAACAAAAAGCAAGAAATCACGCCAGTGGGCAGTTAAGGAAGCGTGCAGTTCTCCTTCACTCCCCACTTCTATCTTTTCTAAAAACAAGAAGAAAGCCCCACACATTCAGATAAGTCACAGTAACTGTTTCAAGGACACAGAAAGGAACAAGAGGTTAGCTGCAGATAGTGCAATAATGGGCCCACGGATAGAAAAGTCTTAGTACATCTTCTGCTTATGCTCCATTCCTTATCTCAGTGCTCATAACGACAAATGGAAAGAACAAGCCAGCACTGATAACTCTGTAAATGCAAATGCACATATGCAAATAACAATGTGACAGAGGAAGAGATTCCAAAGCACAATGAACAACAGGGGCTGCCCATCAGCCCCACTGGCTTTCGGTGGGGAGAGAAAACCCAAGTCCCTGGGTGCAAGGATAGTGTACACAGTAAAGTCTGCTCAGCACATAGCAAATGCCTCTCAGCACAGACCTTGCTCTAACTGATCACTCTACTTCTGGAAACCTCACCTGGTGTGAGAAAAGTTGCACAGAAAGATGGCCGCAAACACAGAGACACCTAGGGTGAAAGATTTTGGAAAAAGCTAAAAACTCTTCTGATACATTAAAGAAGGATGGAAATACCTCCTGAGCTGCCTGTGAGTTTTCACCTCCACCTCTCTGGCCAAAAGGTGGTCACAAATGCTGTGGGGCTAAGCAGCCTTTCTATCTCAAAGTAAGCAGGTCTGGCATACTCACTTCCCTGACACAATACACAAAGCTCTCCCTAGTCCCTGCCTCTGGTGAAGACAGCCTTGGATGAGCTCTGCAGTACAATTTGCACAGAAAAAGAAAAGCAGTCTTCTCTGAGGTTTTCCAGATCTTTTTACAGTACTATTACTGTTACACTTCTACCAAAGCTTCAGACAGCATCAAAAGCCTCAAAGGAAAGAACTTCATCATTTAGAGACAATTCTGAAAACTACTGCTAGGTCTACCTATTTCACCAACACAATCGAAATACCTGACTTTTGACAGTCTGGGCTTTACTGTAATAAACACATCTGGCACTCAGGAAATTAACTCTCACACACAGAGCCCCAAACACACATTCCAACATACACGCAGAGACATATACATGAAGCTGCAAAGACAACAAATGACTATCGCTCGAAAGGAGGACCAGGGAAAGTGCAAGCTTTGCAAGCTGCTGGCTCCAGAGCTGGAAAATTAACTGGAAACATCTAATCAGGGATGCAGAACTCTGTAACGTTATGATTTATTTAACACAGTCAAACAATGGCCAGAGGCAATGAATCATATAGGAGATGACAAAGCTGCAGGAGATTTCTGTCATCTAGTTTAACCTGCATATTGATCAGAGTTTACCCCCATATTAATCACCTGAGATCATAATCTAACACACTCCTAAACATCACTCCTGATTATGCTTCACTTACCCCCTTGTCCTTATGCAGGTCACTCCGTTGCTAATTGCACTTCTACTTAGAAGACAAAAGTGTCTACTGTCTAATTTAATTTTGTCTTTTTTAGTTTCAAGCCGTTGCTCCTTGTTATGCTGTCTCAAGCACTGTAAATAATCCCTCCCCCTCCTCCATATTATTACCTCTCAAATATTTATAGACTGTTATATCCACCCTTAGTCTCCTTTTCTACAAGCCATACATCATTTTTGTCACCCTTCTCTCTATCCTTTCAGATTTATCTATGTCCTTTTATAATGAGATGCTCAAAACTCCTTTGCAGTGTTCCCAAGTATGGCAAAGCCAAAGCAGCGGTGAGAGGCAGAAATGCTCCCTTTGATTCACAAGCGATGCCTTTTTAAACAACTCTGAGCCAAACACGTGACTTGAGTATGAACTGAAAATTACAAATCCACGGCCACCACACTGTAGAGTGCTTCATTCATCACGCAGTCCTATCAGTCAGAAATTAAAAAAGCCTGTTAGGGGGAAGTTTTATCCTAAACCAAAGAAAGACTGTTCAAAGCAAAACAATCCTTGAATATTTCCTTAGTTGAGCTTCAAAAGATTTAGCAACTAAGAAAACCACCATACAGGCAGACGATCATCTACAGCAACTGCTTCTCAAGACAAAGTCTAACTCATGCTGTGGAAATAATGTCAGTGTAAGAGAGGCAAGATAGTTCACAAACTCTTTTACAGGAGACACATACAAATGTCGTCCTTTGTCTCCCATTTTCACTGGAACCAACCGGAGAAAAATAGGTGATTATGGATGGAAAGGTATTAAGTTAATTACAGCTGAAGGATGCAAAACTTATCTCTTTGCCAGCTGTTACAATCCGGTAAAGACACACCATGTTCCCCTACCCTCTTTTCTTTTGAACAGAGATTTGTTGGCTGTCAGAGACGCTGGGGAAAAACACTGGGAAGCAATGCTTGGCTCTCAGTATTGAAAAAGAGTTAGCAGGAGGCAGACAGCAACTAAAACTGAAGATGTAGTAGTGGTCACAGAACAAGATCATTGTTAGAAAGTAATAAGGAGACAAAGACACAAGGGAAGACCAGGATGATGGATCAGTAACCACAGAGACCCACCAAGACCTCTGAGGATATGCAGCCATTGTGTTACAGGCAGGCAAAGCAGCTTCTCCTTACTGCTCAGCCCTGCCAAGGCTGCTGCCACCTGAACTAGCAATCCTCTCCACTATCCACCTACCTCCACGATGATAATTTTCTGTTGAAATCCACTGTAGATTTAGTGATTTGAGTGTTTTTATGTCAGAACAGTCAGAATTCCTTTCCCAGGCTTGCAAATGCTGATCAGGACTAAGGCTGGCTGAACTCAAAATTTCAGCATGGTGACAACGTCAATACAAAAAAAGTACACATTTCATAAATTCACAGAATAATTTAGGCTGGACAGGACTTCGGGAGGCCAACGAGTGCAAACTCTGCTCAAAGCAGGGCCAGCTTGCTCAGGCACCATCCAGCTGAATTTTGAGTCTTCCCAAGGGTGGAGGCTCCACAATCTGTTTGGGCTTCAGTGCTTAAAACACTCTCATGGTGAAAGGTCCACTCAATGTGACACTTCCTCATGCTGCCCATCAGTTGACAGAATGATAATTCTTTGACAAAACTAAAATTCTGACAGCATATGACACTATAATGTAAAGACTTAAAAGGACTCTCAAGAAGAAACATTTCACTTTTCTAAAAAATCCCAACTATGACACTTTCCATTATAATAACTTATTTTTTACCTCATTACCTACGCAACCTGCCTGCCTGCAAGGTCATGGCACCAATTTTTGAAATCACAACAGTGTCATAGAAAGGTCAATGCAAAAGATAACATCAAAAAGGCAAAGGAAGAGAAAGAAGGCAACGTAGGGTTTTCAGAGGCATCTAGGGCACTGCAAGTGGAAATGGATCTCAGTACCATCATTCATTAGGCATAGTATTACTACTGACCCCACTACAGTCCCTATTTAACAGCAAATAAATCCCCATCTATTCCTAAAAGTTTCAAAGTGAAAGCAGCACCTACACAGAGAAAGGTAAAAACACTGTTTTGTTTCCATCAAGGATAATAAATGTAGCAAAGGGAAATAACAAGCACAAGTTTTTTACTCACAACTGTTGACAATGTTTAACTTGTCAACCAGTGATACTGTGAAGGCACCTGAACAATGCCATTATCAGTAGTCATTGTGAAACCAAGGGGAAATTCAACCACAGCAGAGTACTGGCACAGGAACTGGCGTTTAGCTTCATCCAGTAATCTCATCAGTACTGGGCGCTTCTCAATTGGCACAGAGGAGCAGAAAGAAGGGGTGCTTTCTACCACTTTCCAGTACATTGCAGCCACGCCACCCCATCTGCCACATGCCCCTCATTCTTGTGTCTGTGACTAGGACCAAATAAAAAGAAGGAAAGGCACTTGTTCCTTCCTTTAGTGTAAGCAGCTCTCACTCAAAGCTGTTTCTTGATCATGCTTGCCCCCCACCCCCTGGTGATTTCTAAATATAAAAATGGCAAAGGTGCCAAGCTGACATGGAACAGGGAAGAATCCAGGTTCTATAAACACTATGTCTGAAAGGCACATTTTAAATGCCTCATCAGAGTCTCTTCCAGAGTTTTGCACACTAGTTAACACAAAAAAGATGTACTTACCCTACATAAGGAAGGACAATTACTTTAGATGCCCGGAGATTATGACTTTTTGCTGCTCAGTACAATTAAATGCTCTCTGGACTCAGCAACCTGCAACTTATTAAGGGAAAATGCACAGAAACTACAAAACCTGTTTGCAAGAAGAACTGTTAATGCCCTGCAACCATAGTCTGCTCCCTTCCAACTATGCTGCAAACTCCCAGGTTGCTTTTGAGTGGGGAAGATACAATACATACAAAGTAAACATGGTTTCCAGGCTTGAGATGAAAATGTATAAACCCCTATGCTATGATCACGATAACTCATTTTGCCCCTTTTCAAAAATGGCAAGTCACGAGTGGATCTGAAAAATTGTCTCTGGTTTCTCCAGACGTCACAGTATTTCTGATCTGCTGATAAAACGGACACAGTGAGGAAACTCTCTCTCCCTGGCACTGTGTCTGATTTGTGTGACTCCTTCACAGATTACTCCTCTGCTGACAAACAATGCTCTGCATGATGGGAATCCAAAAGAAAAACGGCTCTTGTGAAGTCAAAAATTTCCAGAAAGAACAGAATTACCACTGTCTGAACCATCTCTCACCTAATCTAATGTGTGCTGTACAGGGCACGCTGCACTCCCAGGAGCCACTGGTTCCCCTGGGACTCACAAGGAGCTGCTGCCTTTCCCTGCCATGAACAGATTCCCTCTTTGTCTGCCTTAAAGACTACTGTAAACTCTTCCAAAATCAGCACTTCAGCCTACAAAACTGACCCACTGTGACACTTGCTCCAACAGCACCTCTCATTTTGCCTGCAATAGAGGCTACCAGTAAAACGATAAAACAGCAATGCAGAAACCCTTTGAGTACTTGCTCCTGAAACAGTCAGACACCTCAAGCAAAAACTCAATGTCGCATCACAGCTGGTAGTTTCTTATCTAACAGAAGACCTTTATACACTTTTAAAAAAAAGCATCAGAATATTTAAGCAGTTTTCCTTATTGAAAAATCAGACTTTCCAGAGTGAAGCCTGTGCTCTAACATTCAATGAAGCCACCCTACAGGTCTAGCTGAATGCTAAGCATCTTCTGCAGCTTCACAGCCAGTACACAGTCACTGGTGGTGGTAAATTCATATCCACAAGTACTTAAAACTGCTTTCAAGAGAAGAACCTACCACAATTGTTTGGGACAGAACTTTACACGGTGCAGTTGCTTTCAGGCTAAACACGAACTTTTGTTGCTAAAACAAAATTATGAACTCCACTTCCTATTCTATCCCAGGTTTTCTGTTTCCGGTGAAAAAAGATGACCCTGCCTTGATTCCTAGCTGGAATCACATCTCTCTAGAGAACAAGTTGTATATTTTAAACGTTGTCACATTCAGAGTCATTCAGTAAAATGCTTGAGGAACAATGTATTTGAATTGCTCACAAAGGAAAATCCATTCTAAGAAAGATGACCGCAAACGATTTACAACTGCTTTGACAAAAAAATTTCAAATAAATCAGATTACTTTAAAATTAAACATTTTCATATTTTTCTTACTCAAATCTCCAAATTGCCTTAAGCTTGTTTAATATACGATAATTTAATTAATAACAAAATACTAAAGGCGGATTCATAGATTAAATACTTCCACTGACATTTTAAAAACATTAAGATCAAAGCTCATGTAAATTTTATTGACAGTAAGACAACTTCTTTTTTTTGGCTTTTCTGTATAAGCAAGGGTTTTCTTGTTCTCCTGAGTTACACACAATCTCTATACATAACTGAATATACTACTTTAATCTTTAGCCAGCTTTTTCCATATCTATAGACAAAGCATGCAGTAATCCAAATATGAAAGGAGTAATTGCGTTGATTCAAAGATGACACTAACATGACTGCAATAATGAAAACAAAAAAGCTAATAAAAAGCTATTTATTGTTTTATCAACCAGTTCTTCTAAAAGCTTCCCAAAGAAATTCCTCCACAAACTGCCTGTCTGCAATGGATGCAACAAATCCATCTGACAAGGCTTTAAGTCGCCCTCCAAAACAGAGTGATGCTGTTTGACAGAAACACACATGCACTGTCCTTTTATTAGTTAATGCAAGGCATTGTCTACTTTAGAATCATCTTTTTAATTGGCAAGCATACTCACCTCTATTATTAACATCAGCATAGATGATTAAAAATGAATGAAAATTCCTTTTACTTTGATGTATATTTGTTTGGGTTTTTTTCTTTTTTTGAATTTTCAGTCTTTTCAGCATTAGTCAATTTGATCAGTTTCATTTTTATACAAATTCAATTACTGTATCTGTCAGCCATAAGTTCTGTATAGGAAAAAGCATTTTGCCTAGGATCTTCACTTCAGTGCCTTTGAGTCCTGGTTATGCTTAGCCATGGTTTCACTGAATCTGTAGACAAATGTTTGGTTTTTTTGGTTTGGTTGGTTGGTTGGTTTTTTTCCAAGGGTTAAACACAGAACAGTGAAGTATAGTAGAATAGCGTGACTGCATCAGTCTTCCATAGCTCATCATACCTGGCCACGGAGAACAGATGTACCATCACATGAAGTCATGTATGGTGGGCAGCTCTCTGCTGCTGGGCTTGCCTACATACTCGACTCCTATAAAATGCTGAACACTCTCCAGTTTTGAAGATACACAGCCAGCAAACACACAGTTCTCAGGAATGTGGCACACACAGTTTGGAGGAAAGGAGAAAAGCTTCTCATAAACCTTTATTTGCAGGTATACACCCTATTGAACTAAATTACAGTCTACACCAAACTAATTTTGATTTTCAAGTAAAAATAATCAATTATAATATGAAAGACTGATCCTGGGTTCCTCCCTTTTACTAACCATACTGATAGTCCAACACAGTTCTTGGAGAGGGAACTCTCCATAAGCCCGCCACTGCAGAGAGGGAAAAAGGTGCAACAGCAGGCAGGCACAAGCGAAGTTCACCCTGGCCCAAAGCAGTGAGCATCACTCTCCCAGCACCTTACCTGACAGTGTGCTAGTTGCTGTCGTGCCTGTACTTGTTGAGTGTGTAGGGCTGCTGCTGCTTTCCACCAACAGACAAGAGCTGCCACCACTATTCTTTTTAACTAACGTCTCGGGGGCACTGGGCAGGGGCACGGGGAGGCTGATTCCCAGTTCCTCTTCCTGAGCTTGCTGCCTTCTCAGCGCAACCTGTGAACAAGAAAACAGACATAGGGCATGCTCTCTGGCTTGAGCACAATTTATAATGGCAACAACGAAAGACTCAAGCTCCAGGCTGTTTTTCCCTCTTGGTACTCTCTACACTGTTGATGTTGTAATTCATCCACCGGATAGAGGAGGACATAGAGGATGTTACAAAGCTATTTAAAACCAACCCCTTTTTGTGTCTAAACATCTATGAACAAACCTATGAAATGCTGGTGCCATATCCATCTTCCTCCAACAAGGCCACATGAAAACGTATTAATGCTGAGTGCACTCACCCAACACAGCTGCCCTTGGGCCATACATACTGTGAAGTGTAGTCACTACTCTCCTGTGTGCTGATACACAGCTGCAGGGCTCTGCTGTGTGTCTTCATCAACATGAAGCAGCTCTTCATGAGCAATTACATATGCAACCTGCTGCTCTGTCCAAGCCTGCGGGGCTCCCTTGCTGGCTCCTTGCTGGAAATCTAGCCCTTCAAGGGAATTTCATTGCACAGTACACTGTATACAGACATCCATCACAGAAGAACCGTGGCAAATGTGGGGAAGCATGCTGCAAGCTCACAGTTTCTTTCTCAGCACTGACGTTTCAAAGCTTAGCTGACACTGGCCAAGACCACAAGCACTACTAAGAGTCTGAACAGGCATGCAAATAGGCATATTCATTGCTTACTTCTGTCTTATCTGACCTGCCAGATGAGTTCTGCACAGCTAACCATTCATGTCAAGTTGTGATACATATCCAAGTGGTATCTATGACACTGGGGGCCTTACAGCTACCTGCCTTGCAACTTGCCAGCAAACTGATTTGCATCTGTATTTGAACCCTGAAAATCTGTTCCAGACGACAGACTGGGATGAGTGGCTTTTCTTGCTGAAAACTCTCCTGGGTGACTTGCACAGATTTCCCCCCATGTTCAACAGCAAATTTTTCTTATACAGACATGTAATAATGTTAGTGAAATTAGTAATAGCTTTTGCAATAGAGACAACCTAAACAGAAGGTGCAGACTTGTGAATACAATGGGTAACTCTGACTTCTCAAGCCAATAACCTTGACTTGTAACATTCCACTAGCACCAAGGAGCTTACTGCAGAAGTAAGGGAAAGCCAGACTTTCAATGGGTAACTCCTACACTGATAAAGTTTACTTAGGGAGGCTTTCAAAGACTCTTTCAAATACTAGGCAGGGAAAACCTCCAGGACGGCCACGGCCAGAACCCATCAGCAGGAGAGAGAAGCTGACAGGCAGTAGAACACTCTGCAGAAGGGCAAACTGGCACCGGGAATACCTCATTTCATGCTCCCTCCCCCGAGGCAGCCAGCAAAGTGATCCATGTTTATTACTCCGTGGGTCGCACCCGGCAGAGAAAACACATGCAACAGGATAATAATAACCTCTGGACTGCCATGCCACTGATGAGGAGGAATAATTTAAATGAATGAAAGCTCCCAGTGGGTTCATATGACGTTCAGAATGCCTGTTCTGAAAAACTAAATAAAAAACTCGTAAAGGATTTAATCCAGAGCCGCTAAGGTTTTTAAAATCTGCCAGTGGGGCGCTCACTTTATGCGGGATCACGAAGGTCTGAGCACGCATTGGCTGCAAACGGGGTCGGTGGTCCGGTATCACTGCTTTTACTTGCACCTGCAGCCCTAACGTCTTCCCATTAACTTGTCCGCAGGGGATTATCTGCAGGCAGTAGAACGTGCAACCCCACTCACAGAGCCCAGGCACGCTGGAAGCCATTTCACGCCCAAGACTCCTCTTAATGACGCCTCAAGATAAGAATCGCAAGGGCTAACTGAGCGGTCATTTCCACCGCCCCAGAGTCGGGGGACAACCCAACTTAAAAATGTTATTCCCAGACGGAAGTCGATGCAGTTTGGTTTCTCGGCGAATACCACCCAGTCCTCGTTTAGATTTTAAGACGACTCGGCCACGCAGCTTACAGAGCCGCCCGATGCAAAAACGCCGTTAAAACAAATAAAAAATCGTTTTTACAAATGCACTCAACGAAAGCTACCCAGCATCAGGAAAAGCAGAAATACCGGAACTGAATACATCAGCGGAAAATATTCTTGCTAGCTAGTTGGATGGATTATTCGTTATCCAGTTAAAAACGAGTTGAAAAACGGCAACTTGACGTTACGGGTTTTAAGTCGGACCCGCGCCCTCGGGACAGCCGGCGCGTCTGGGCGCTGAGCAGCTCCCGCCGAGACCCACGCGGGCATGGCCGGAGGCGAGGTTGCGAGCCCACCTACATAAATAAATAAATGAAATTAACTAATAAAAGAGTGAAAAGCAGCCTGGTCTAGTGGGAGGTGTCCCTGCCTATGGCAGAGGGGTTGGAACTGGATGGTCTTTAAGGTCCCTTCCAACCCATCATTCTATCAAAGAATTGGAAGAGACCCACAAGGGTCCCAATTCCAGTCCCTGCACAGGACACCCACAACATTCACACCGTGCATCCGAGGGCACTGCTCAAATCCTTCTTGAACGCTGTCAGGCTTGGTGCCTTTACTGCATCCCTGGGCAGCTGTTCCAGTGCTCCACCGCCCTCTGGGTGAAGAACCTCTTCCTAACAGCCAACCGAAACTTCCATGATGAATTCGGAGGGGCGGCGGTGCAGCCCCAGCGTGGGGCGATGTTCCCCGCCCGCGCCGTCCCAGCGCCCCGCGGCACCCACCGCGCGGCCCCTCCGGAAGCGGAGGGACGCACTCGCAGCCCAGCCTGGAGCCGGGCGGGCCCTGGCGAGCGGCCGCCCCGCGGGGCTCACCTGCGCTGCCATCACCCGCTGCCGCTCGGCGATCAGGCTGCACTTCTTGCACTGGCAGTCCCGCCACATGCAGAACCGCTTGTGGCCCTTCAGCGGCGACGAGTAGCCGTGGTTGCGGCAGCGGGCACACTTGGGCAGCCGCGGAGCCTTCTTCCCCGCCGGCACCCGCTCCGCCGGGGCGGCCATCAGCGCCTCCGCCTTTCCGAAGCCCGAAGCCTTGTCCGCCGGCCCCGCGGCGTCCGGGCCCTTGCTGAAGGCCGGGGAGTCGCTGGGCATCGCCGCCAAAAGGGCGCACAGCTCTGTCCGCCCCGTCCCGTCTCGTCCCGGCACCCCGCGCGTTTTGGCGGGCGGCAGCGTCCGGCGTCGCCCCTCCCGCCGCGCCCCCGCCCCGGCCTACCCGCGCGAACCCTCGCTCCCCCGCGGGGCACGGGCTGCGGCAGCGGCCACCCCTGCTCACCCGCCCCGCCCCGCCCTCCCGCCAGGCCCGGCCCGCGGGGAGAAGCGGCGAAACGCGGGGCGGGCGTCGGGTGCGCGGCGGGGTGGTGGGCGCCGGCCCCGGGCGGCCGCCGAGCCGCGGCTTCGCGCCGCCCGCAGGCTGCGCACCACGCGCCCCGCAGGCCCGCGGCCGCGCGAAAGGGCGTACTGCCGGCCGGGGTCTAAGGGAGCAAGCGGGAATCCAGAGAGGCCATAGAATCGTAGAATGGTTTGTGTTGGAAGGGACTTTAAAGATCATCCAGTTCCAACCCCTAAAATGGCCTCTCTGCATCCTGGGTTGCTCCCTTTAGACCACGGCCGTTTGGGAGCTGGAATTGGATGATGTTTAAGCCCCCTTCCAACCGAAACCATTCTATGATACTTTTGTTTTAAAGCCCTAGGACGACGTAGCCCAGCGTTGGTTGGCTGACCAACATGGCCTGGGCGAGGCAGAGGTGTGAGTCCTGAACACATCGCCCAAGTTGCTGCAGCCCTGCTTTGTGAGGGTTCTCGCTCCTTGCTGTATGTACTATGTATCCTCAGGTTGCTTACAGCGAGGGTGTCAAACTCACAGCCTATGCGTGGAATCCAGCTCGCCACCTTTTTAAATGGCCTGGCACCTTGCTTCTACCGGGTGGCAGTAGCAGGCTCCTTGCCCCTATGCTCCTGCCCAGCGCCCCAGTCGCGTGTGCAGCATGTGTGATGCGCGTGACACTGCAGAAGCAGGAGAAGGGCGAAAGTCATGAGTTTGACACCCATGCTTTACATCCATAGCCCTAAACAGGTGTAAATTCACCCTGGTCAATATCTGTGGTTTGGCAGGTGATCCCAACAAGTAAGAGACAGTGGGACTGCGATGGCAACTCAGTGACCAGCAGCTGAGGGCGGCCAGAGCAGGAATATTCTGCAAAGGAAGACCGAGGAAGATGCTTTTTCTCTTTTACATAGGCTCCCCTTCCAACTTGGCACAGTGTGATTTATAGACCCATGCAGCTCTACAGATATTATTTACAGTATTAATATTTCCTCTGTTACACCTTTAAATCTTTCTGGGCTCAACTTTAGGTGACGCTATCTTCATGCTGAAATGAAACTATTAAATTACATCTCAATATAAGATGAATGACAACTGTCAAATGAGTGACTCAACAGAGATGAAGCAGAAAGCGCCTGAGATTATGGGAGGCTGATTTATAAAGATTGCATAAAGATTTCTATAACCCCAGCTTCATGACTCAGCATATCAGATAGTAATAAGTTACAGTAGGTAGAAATTTATTTCTGCTAGAAGAAGCCAAGGAAAGCTTTTCCTCTTCGAGATCAGCTATCTCCCAGCTAATTCTGCTCAGACCAAGCCTCCCTGCTGGAAACAAGTTGTTGCCTCTCCTAGCCTGAAGGAAGCCCCATATCCCACCCCAGATCCCTGCTGTTTGATGGTTTGCACTACCATTCACTGAATTGCATTTAAGGAACTTTCTCCTTCATGGTATAACATTGGACACGTTTATGGTGCTTCCCGTCCTCCAGAGAGACTGTGTTACAACACTCCTCTTAAGCCCCAGTTTCAACCATTTGTATGGTGAGTCACCAGCAGAGGCAGGGTGGGCTTGGTGCAGGGGTGTGACAGTCATTGAACTCACAGAAATTAAAACTTTTTCCCTTGCATCACTTTGCTGGGACTGACGTTTCTGACATCAATAACCCTGCATTTTCCTGCGAAAGATATTAATTCTATGTTTAGTGGAACAAAAATACGGTTATGCCTATCTGCCTAATGGGGCATGTTACCAGTATTGTAAGGAGTTGAACAATGCAGACAGGCACGCTTCACGTCCTGTATCAAAACCTGAAATCCCTCCCTGAATGAAACCACTTGAGATCTTCTCAACTTGTGACGACATTGATCAGGTTCCAGAGTTGTTGTCTAGGAGCACATTTTAAAAGTGAAAGTCCAGTTTCTGAAATGCATGGTTGAGCACATGCACTGGGATGATTTCAGGTGCAAAAATGCAAAATTGTCTTGAAGTCACCTGAAAATGCAAATTAAAAGGTAGATGAAAGAACAAGAAAGTAGATGAAAGAATCAAATGAACAAGAAAGGCAAAATAAAAACAAAACAACAAACTGAGGTATGAAAAGGTAGTAGAAGAAAAAGTACGTCAGGAATGACAGGAGGAGGAAGAGCAAAACTGGGAGGAGCGAAAAAAGAGAAAAGAGAAGCACAGTGCTTGAAGCAGGTGAAGAAAGACGAAGAAATGATAGCAGTCACTGCTCCTTATATATGACTTTTCACTAGGAACTAAGTGGGACAGCCAAGCACAGAAATGAATGACAAGCTGCAAAAAATGCAACACTTCAAAGAGCCTTAGTTCAGCTCTCTCACATAACCAGTATTTTCAACTCCTGCTTTACAGGTTAACTGCACAGATCTCTATTATCCGTAATGTTACAGAGCATACTGGTGAGGAATAAAATATTAATGTTGTGATTACCTATCAAGTATTTTGTGTTCTGGATGAATACCACCAAAATACCTAGATGCCTGATAAATACAAGTAGACGGTTGAACTTTTAACAATTAATTGCTTTGGCTTTGCTGGCTCAGGTTGCACATTGAGTATGGTTTTAGTTTGTAATGTTTGTCTCAAATTTTTTAATGTCTGTTTGGTAAGGATGACAACACATTAGTGGATTTGACATCTGTTGGAGTCATGAACTGCCAGCAGTTTCAACATGAATCACAGCAATCTCACTGCAAGTCTTCAGGAAATTGTAGTCATCCATTTAATGTAAGTCTAGTGTCTCTAATTTGAATCCATTGATGATATCATTGACTAAACATTACTGCAGTTTGCTAGCACCCTTGGAAATAACTGTAAGTGATGTTTCAAGTGAAAAGAAAAACCAAGAAAAATCAAATTATGTTTTTGCCTTTTTTCTAGGTAGCTGATAGTTATTCTTAGCTTTAACTTTTTTTCACAAATCTTCAAAGGACAAAATGTTATCTGTTAGTGATGGTGTTTTAGCAATGCGTGTCTTTGGCTGATACCTTGAACTTTGCAAAAATGTTTTATTTGCCAACATGCTTATAATTTTGAGGGACAGATATGATCAAGCTATGTCCCTACCACCACATTTGACATGACTGAATATCATCACAGTTTAAGTAGGCTTTGATTCTGACACCATTGTCTGGAAAGCAAAATCAGACCTTTACTTTCGCAGAAGTTGGCATGGTTGAGTGCATTTAGGTAGTCCATTTCAGAAATCTGTTAGATGGGGTTTTTTGTTTGGTTTTTTTTTTTTTCCTTCTGTCAGTGGGTCAAGTTTGAGGGGGTTTGCCCACTTTGTTCACATCAGATTATTTTGACTCTCCCAGGTCATTTCGCAGACCATATCACCAGGGCTGGTTGTGGATTTCCTAGAGAGCCTCAGGGGCAGGACTGATGAGGAATAGATGATAAAGCATTCACACTGCTGGTCCACATTGCTTGTAAATAGGAATGTGTCCATAAGCGCTCTGGACATCTAGAACAAAATATCATAGACAGCCAGAGGGAGCAAAGGAGGGAAACGGTGCGCTGAGGGACTGAAAGGGACTGGGAAGCTCCTCAGTGCTGCACTTCATTGGTTGCTCGCAGCATTGGGTTTCTTGGCTGCCGTACAGCCATCAAGTTAGCAGATAGGTGTAGAGCTACCCCTGTTTCCCCTGGAGCTATGTTAGTCCACACATGTCATTTACTCATGTGTGTCATTGGCTCGATGTCAGCTGGTCTACTTGTGTGAGTAGCCTCCCATGGTAACGTATTGATTTGCTGGAGTGACAGATGTAATCATAGCAACTAAAACAATTGAAAAGATACTTCAAGAAAAGTCCAGTAGGTGGCATAAATAAACCATGCAATTTTTTTGCAGTTTCACTTATATTACTTGTGCAGTTCTCTTTCATTCATTCATTCCTTGTTTAAACCTCCTTTATCTTACAGGAAAGCTGAAGTTTTGTCCCTTGGCTCTTAAAATACAACACCACAGGCAAAGTTTTGTATTCTAGGTGGAGAATTTTCATGATACTTTGTGGAAGCACACAGCTTTTTCATTTTTTGGTCTATCCTGTATTCATGTTTTGACACTTTGTGTTTTCAGGTAACACCTCTAAAATTGCCAGGATCAGAACAAAAGATAAGGCTTTCTTCCTAGGACAGGCAGATCCAAACCCAAAACTTGCATTGAAATTGCCAGTATTTACAGGAGTTTAAAATCAGTCCAAGACTTACCATCTCAGATGCTTCTCAAGATCAGTGAAACCTAACAAGCTGTTGTTGGCTTTTGCCAGAACTCCATTCAATCAAGGTAAGTCTGCCATTCAGATGTAAGATTTCAAGTGCTTCATTCTTCCATGTTCCAAAAAAGTGTTTCTAGGGCATGGAGCCTTTAGGAGTAGGGACCCCCAGTGGGCTGCTTGGCCCTCTTCTTCTCAAACTCCTTTTTCCTTTGCCGTCTTGGTCTGAGAGGCTCGTGTTCACTGAATGAACAAATGAAGCAGTTTCTAGCACTACCACCACTCCGCTACTGAGTGCTTTTTCTCAGTGAGTAGGAGGGTCCCTGGAGACTGGGTCCACAGCCTCTCACTAGTGAGCTCAGGGCTGTGTCAGTCTGAAAAGCTGCTGTGACCAGCTCCTCCTGCAAAGACCACTGGTTGTTGGCAAGGTGTGCTAGAATGTCCACAATCTTCAGCACCCTTAATTCAATTATTTTTGTGCAAATCCAGACCCATTGAGAAGACGAATGGTGACACCCATCCGTGGAACCCTTCTCCAAAGACTGCAAGAAGAGATGTTGCCAGGGGGAATGGAATAGCATGAGCTACACCTCAAGTTAGGGAGCAGACCTGCTGCAGCAGGGAACGTACGTTAATGGTCATTGAAGTGGGACTTTAATTTACACACTGCTTGTTCATGTTCTTCTGACATGTGGAAAGTGAGCTTCCATATCAGGAACTTCAGATGAGCTACAGCTGAGAAAAACCACCAGAGATTCTTGCCCAAGCAAATGTGTGGGTCTTTAGCAAGAACTAATCAGAAACTAGAGTTTAATGGTTTGAATGTCTGGGTTGTGGTAAAAATTATTTACGTGAAAATCAAGAAAAGCCTGTTTCTAACAATGGCTGGCTTTTAGCTGGGAGCCCAGTGACTGATGCTGGGCCACAGCGCTCAATAAAAATGTGAGTCACTGGAAACAAAATTCACGCTGCTGCATCGTGCCAAGTACAGCACAAAATCAGAGCAGTATTCAAGTACAATGAAGCAAATAGAATAGAGGTATTTTAAAAATGCGTATGATTGTCATGTCACTGCTGTCACTTGTTTTACTAGTGACAGGGATAAAGAAAAGAAAAAAATTACCATTTTTTTCACTAACACCTACATTCTCTGTTTCCTTGGTTTTCGTGCAAGTCAGAATTAATTTCATTGCAAATTTAAAGCCTGAAAGAAAACATGCTTGCCAGCTCCTTGGAAATCTCAATCATTGTTAATAATTGACTTGGGTAGTTATTTGGAAGCATTATTAGGTCTGACATAAATTAGAAATAGAAAAGTGAGTACGGGGAAACCACTGGATTGCTTCTTCTCAGTCATCATTGTTCATTTTAGGAACACTTAAAAATTAATTGGATCCAGTGACTTAGAACATTGAAGACTTTTGCATGACTCATTAAGCTGACATTTCTAACATTTGTAATTCACAGTGTAAGAATGATAGAATCACATAAGCCATCTATACATTCATGTTCTTTCATCAGAATAGGACTACTGCAGAGAATGCCCTTAGTTTTGAATATCATCATCAATTCAGTTCTAAGACATCTGTAATGGAGCCGAGTTTGATAGACTGCCAGAGTGTGACAAACTAAGCTCCAACCTCTTAAAAACAGGCAACTCAATTAATTGCTACTTTTTTATTTATGGTCTTTAATCTTTTAATGGATACAGTGCAATTCCCACTTCATTGAGCAAGCCCATTGGTATTTAAAAGAACAAATAGATCATTTCAAATTATAAAGCACTTGCTTTATTACCTACGCTTTCTTTTGAATTGTGCAAGTTTTTATTATTTTATGTTTTTGATCTTCAGTAACCTAAAACTGCTGGAGCTCCACAATCATTAGGGATGCTTTTGACTGAGGTAACTAAAGGGACAGTTTTTGCTCTGTCCATTTATTTGCTGTCCATTTTGTTTATTTGTGCATTATTATTTGTTGCTTCTACTTCTAAGGCTTGATAGAAGAAAAATTATTGTTACGACAGCTCCTTCTGAATTTATTTTCCTCTTTGTATACCTAAATTAAAAAAAAAAAGTCTTTTTCAAATAATATTCTGCTCTCAGGGGAGCACATTTCATTCTGTGGGGCCTCCCTTTGAAATCAGTCAGTGTAGCACATATGTCTAAGAGCAAAGCTTTGTCCTGCTGTTTCCCTGTTTCTTCCCCATTCCTGTGTGATGTCTTTCAGATCCACTGGAGAGGTGCAGGGCAGGGAAAGGCAGGAGTGTCAGAGTTGCCTCCAACCACAGCTGAGCTCTTCCAAATATTCTAATCGAAGTCAAATGACTGTTATTTAATCAGCCATGCTGATTTGCTGAGTTTTCACATGTCCTAATCTGAGAAAAAGGGTTTCTTCTTCCCTGTTGGCCTGACTGTTTTCCCCCACAACCTCTCCTGTCTCCTGGAGCCCCCAGAGCAATTGGGCTGTTCAGGGGTGGTCCCCAAATGCTGCATTGGCTCCCAGAACCCCCAGAACATTGGATATCCCCATCTTGAAGGGCTCAAGGACTCATCCCTCCTCCATGCCAGGAATCCAGTTCAGAGGAAGGACTTGGGAAATCTGGGTCCAACCAGACCTACAGCCTCAAGTAAGGCTTTGCTTAGTGTTTATCAAGATTCAGATAGTCAGAGCACTTAGTTGGGTTCCTTGCATGTCGGTCAGCAGTGTGGGGATTGATGATCTCTGTGCTTCCTATATGCACATTGACTAATGAGGAGTAATTGAGCTTCTCCAATTCCTTTGGCTAGAAGGTGCTAAGAAAGATGCATAAAAATCTTTACATATACCCTCAAAGTTTTAAATTTTAATAGATAAGACACAATAAAGTTGAGAACAAAAAGTTGCTTTGCTGCATGTTTGTTTAAACCGTTAATATTTTTTCTTACCTGATTTTAATAAACTAAGGCATAGAGATGGCCTTTTCAGTACTGGAAGACAGCTTCTTTGAATTCACAATAATGATATCTTAGAATGCTGTTCATTAGGCACCTAAAGGTAAGTAAGGTGCATCTCTAAAATTGACCGAGTATCTACTGACACAATAGCCCATAACTCATCTATGTAGGGCTTGCTGTGCTCCGCGAGCTGAATGATTTGTACCTTGAATATCTGCCTGGATGTTTACTTTGCCCATTGGCCTGGTGATGAAGGGTGGGTGAAAAATGCATAACTTAACCAGTTTCTAGTAGCTATTTATTCTTATGTGCTCCAACAAGATCCTTCTTATCATTTCTACAAAGCAAACATTAGGAATAAAATGAAAAATATTGACATACTTTTTTGGGTTTATTTTTAATGAGCACTCACCTGGTCACATCATGACATCCCCTTTGTTATAACAGGAGCTGTTATAGAGCCTGGTAATGTTGTTACAATGTTGGTTTAATTCCTATTCAAACAAGGTCTCTAAAATAATTGCTGGTTCCAATACAGAAAATCATGTGACCACTCATGAAAGGCGACCAAAACAACTGATGTCCCAGACCAAGTCATATCAGATTGCCCTGCTGATCATAGTTTATAAATGGACTGGTGAAGCTGATGGTGGTAGAAGGAGACAGTGTTAGCTCCAGCACTGAAATTCCTGAGTGCCCTGGCCTCAAGACACTGTTTAATACAGCGCTCCTTCTGGCAGGGGACAGGAGTGACTTTCACACACTCTTTTGATGCAATCAAAGTAATGGGAAAGATAACCTCATTCTGATGAGAGATCCGTTAGTTTACTCACAATTGGGAATGCTGGAGGCAAGTATAGAAGGTAGGGATAGAAGCATTGCGAGTTTTCTTTGCAATTCTGGACTAATACTTCCCCCAAAGCTTTGTTTATAGCCAGGGCTAAACTTCCACATGCATCCTCCTTTCCACCTTTGCTACAGCTGCATCACAAAGAGAAGACACATGGCAATTCTGTATGGCAAACTGGGTAACCTTGGGCTGTGTGTTTGTCTAACATTGGGATTGACACACTTATTTTTGCTCAGTCACAGAAGAGGATCAAGTTTACTGCCTGTGGAAGGCAGGCAGTCTTTCAGGCCATTTCAGGAAGTCTGTGTTACATTTCAGTTGAAAGTCTTCCAGACAGCTAGTTCCTAAACTCACTGTTTCTGTCTTGGAGCACCAAGTCCAACTCAGCTCATTTTCATGCACCTCAGTAACGATGTGTATGACCATGGAATTCCCTAGGCAACCCTATGGTAGATGATACCCTATTTTCCGTGTTTGTGTATGCCTTTGAAGGATCTTTTTTTTCTTTCAGCCTTGAATACACAACTCTTTCTGAAATTGGAAGAGAATTTTGGCCTTTATCATCAGCTGCTGTAAATTAGGGCAGGTGTCCCTTTTGATCTGGCTGTTGGTCAGGGGTGGGGGAGACACACACAGGGTTTGTGTGTTTATCCCACTCTCCTGGAAAAGGCACACATGAACACCAGAAATGTCTCATGCACCAGATTGCATGGAGGTGATTTTGTTAGCATCCTTGAGAAAATAATCTTTTAACTTGAGGGAAACTTTATCTCCTGGATCAGAGGTAGATCTCAGAGCCTGGGTAGCCATCCTAATACTTTTTGCTATTGGGTAGACCAGTTCCTTACAAGCCAAAAAATAGTATCTCTAGAGATTCCCTATAAGGTAATGTCAGGCTCCTAAATTTTTCTATAATGAACTTGGTCCACAAGCTGTACAGATTTTGCAGTTTAGCACTAGGCTGTATGGTGAAGTTCCTTTCCCTGTCTACGAGGCTGATTTTTTTTGATTTTTCAAAATTGTTTTGCAGTGCTCGTCACTTCTACCAAAGGCAATGCTAGGGCTCAGGCCAAAGCATTTTTTCCAACTCCAGATCCCACGTCTCAGGAGGATACTTCTGGGCCTCCATGTAAGCATAAAACTTGTGTAGAAAGCAGTGGGCTACTGATTCAGCGTTAAGTTAGTTAGAGAAAAGAATTATCTAAGACCAAGCCTTGTATGTGTCAGCCCATAGATGCAATCCCTGACATGTCAAGGGAGTTTTAAAAGAGGAGGAAATGAATGGAAAACCAGAATACTGAAAACCCCCCCCCCGAACAACAAACCCAAAATGCAACCCAACAAAACGCTGGTGTCTAACGGCTCTGTCAGAAGCTGGTTATTTTCCTCTAGATGCTGTCAGTGTTGGAAGTAACCCGTCTGTAGAGGTCTCCCTGCTCCGTGGAGAAGTCCCTGGAGAGTCCGGGTAGTAGGGGGAGGAGCCCCATCCTGCTGGGCTTCAGCTGGGCTCTCCAGAGATCCACGGGGTACAGCGGAGACCCTGGATGATTTGTTTACATAGCTTAAAGGAGGGATTTACAGCCTTATCTGCAGCATGTTTTTAGAAACTCACACACATACCCATTTTCATTTGAGGTCCGACACAGAAAAACAGAGACTAAACCTGCAGTTCAGGAATCAAGAGTGGGACGGGAGAGACAAAGAGATGGTTATCGAACATGTTTTGACCCGTCATGAGACAAGGCTCAATGCGATTGCTTCACTCAGTATGAGTGGACGTGTGTTCAAACTTAAACGTTACCCTTGGTTGGAAAACGTCAGTGTGCAAGATTGAAGCAAGTTAACATCAAATTTCTTCTGAAACTGAAGAAATCCACAATGGAAACTTTTCAGTTACTAATTGAGGCTTCTGGTGAGAGTGCATGCCTTGTGCACACATTTTGGAATTGGTACTCAAAGTAATGCATTTTTTAATTGTTAGAAGTGAAAGCAAAAACGATGGATACCCTCAACAGCTTTCCAGAAAATGGTCTGCAGAATTGCGTTGCAGCTGTGTGTCGAATCAGAAGGGAACTGTTCTGAAGGTGATCATAATCGATTTTCTTAATCTGTTAAATAAAAAGACTTACTGGCACAGTCTCATTTTTTTGTGTTGTATCTCTTACACCTCCATGTGTCTCCAATGCTTCACACAATTCTGACTAAGTACAAATTGTACTGTGAAGACCAGAATGGGCAATTATCTCATGACACAACAGACAAAGATGGTGACAAACCCATATTAATCTAAAAATTCACCCAGGCTCACAAATAACTAAAGCCTGCTTTTTGCAGAACTAACCTGGAAAACTTTCTCACCTTCAGGGGTGTCTGGTTGCTTTGCTGCCCCTTTGCATATCATCTGTACGTCTTATTATTTCAGCAGTCATATACTGTGGGATATTATAAATCTCTTATTTACAGGATTTGTCTCTTAGCAAAAAACCCTATCCTTTTAGACTTCTTTTTTTATTGTCAACTTCCAACAGTATTAACAGCTGTTGTCTGTTGTAATGATGGTGGCAGCTTTTGGAGCTGTTTGCTTGGGGATGCACTGATGGTAAATGGAGCCAAGTTACCTTACATCTTTCAGTGTCAGGTGCCTCTCTTCTCCATCTGAAGTGGACAAAAAAAATATGCATTGACCATCTTCTGCTCTCACTGCACTGCCAGCTTTCTGCAAAGTTCTTTTTCAGCATTACAGATTTCTAGATTTCTCTCTTTCTTGCTCCCACAGATTTGTATTATTTTTCTTCAGTTGTTTCAGTCTATTTTTCCTAAACCAAATCTCATTTTATTATCATATTATGTTTCTAATCTCTCTCAATCTCTTTATACAGCTGTTCTGCTCACACTCCTCCCAAATCAGCATCCACCTCAGAAGGCATTAACATGCTTCTTGCTCCTCCTGCTAGGCTAGTGGTGCAGATTAAGCAACCACAATAAAGGGCCTCTGAGAAGATATATATGTTTAGTCTGGAAAATTCTCATGATAAATTTGCAAGAATGAGTGCGTGATGAGGGGGAAGCCATTAATGGGCCAGCCCCTGTCTGCTCACACCTCCCCAGTACCAAAGGGTTGTACCTGGCTGGCACTAAGTCTCACTCACCTCTAGGACTGGAGAAAAGTTGCTTTTCTGGCCCCAGAAAATACCCAAAAGCAATGCAGGGGCACCGCAGGATGACTGCCAGAGACAGCAGGTGGTTTTTCATGCCTCAAAGAAAGGTGTGATACCATGTCCCGGAAGTAGAGAAGGATCTTCATTAATCTGCTATGGCATGCAAATGAAAAGGCATATCCTCATCTCAGTGAAGTGACTGTGACCAAGTGAGGCAGGAAAGTATTACTGAGGAAGCATGAGCTACCCTTTCAACTCTACGGCTAGCCAAAGCTCTTAAGGAGAACACAGCAAGGGCTATTTCTGCAGGAGTGGCTAAAACCTTTAAGTGAAAAGCTGAAGAAAAAATTACCAGCATACCTCCTAGGAATGTCTCATTGCTTCTTCCATTCAGATCAGGGCTTACACACAAAAGGACATGCACTGCTTTGAAAAAAGATGTTACCCCTTATGTTATCTAGGTAACAATCCTGCAAATGGCTGTAGTGGTGTTTAAAGGACATGGAGGTTGACATCTGCTACTCATGGTTGAATGTATTTAATAATACTCTGCTTAAGAGTATAATGATGCCCTTATTTACAGGTCTGTTCTGTAGAGGTCCTTGAAGGGCAGTTTTGTATTGCAATAATTATTTAAAAGGCAATTCATCTTGGCTGGTGCTGGCTGTGTTGGCTAGCCAAACAGAAAATGCGCAGACGTGGTTCCCAGTAAGAAGTGGCCAAGGGGGAAGACTACCACTCGCGCAGTGGCAAAGGGCAAAGGAACAAAGCACAGGTGTTTACAGATGAGCCTCAGCCCAGCCTGATTGGCAGCCAAGGACTGTATTGGATGCCAGCCATCAAAGAAGAGAGCTTGACCCTTGTCATCCCTCAGTTTTATACTGTTGGTCAGTTTTGGGTCACGAGATCTCTTCTTTGATGGCTGGTATCCAGTGAGGACCTTCCAGATCTATGTGTTTCTGAATCCAGTTCTTGAGTCCAGCTCCCTCCTGCTGCTGAACCAGGTGGGGGTGGGGCTAAACATGGCACTGGGTAAAATGACACAGAGGAAATAAAAAGATCCAAAGTTTGTCTCCCATGCACCATGCCACTCTCTTTAAGGCCCCAGCCAAAGCACTCACAGGAGGTATGAGCTTCCTGAAGGCTTCTGTTTTTCTTGATGATCTTCTCATTCCTGAGATCTCTTTAGGGATCATGCATGGAGTGGGTGTGTGGACACATGCTTACCTTTTTAACAGGAAAAGCTGAAAGTGCATATCATTAGGGAAGCAGAACACTTACATCAGAGGCCTTGAGGCACTGAACTATTTACCTAGAATAAAGAACCACCTGATATATTTATGTTTTATTGGGCTTACATGGAAAGGTTTTGGTAGCCACTACAGAGGTGACTTCTCTGAGAAGCTACTAGCATCTCTGATAGAGCCATCCAGCTCCAAGACAAACCCACCGCTGGCCAAGGCTAAGCACATCAGTGGTGGTGGTAGTGCCTCTGGGATCATCTATTTAAGAAGGGAGGAAAAACCTGCTGCACAACAGCAACTGGAATGGAGAGAGGAGTGCAAATACATGAGAGCGACAGCTGTGCAGACACCAAGGTCACTGAAGAAGGAGGGGGAGGATGTGTTCCAGATGTTGGAGCAGAGACTCCCCTGCAGCCCACAGTGAAGACCCTGGTGAGGCAGGCTGTCCCCCTGCACCCCATGGATGTCCATCGTGAAGGAGATGTCCATCTGCAGCCCACGGAGGACCTCACATTGGAGCAGGTGGATGCCCAAAGGAGGCTATGACCCTGCAGGAGGCCCATGCTAGAGCAAGCTACTTGCAGGACCTGTGAACCCATGACGAGAGGAGTCCATGCTGGATCAGGCTTGCTAGCAGGATTTGCGACTGTGTGGGTGACCCACGCTGGAGCACTCTGTTGCTGAAGGAATGCACCTTGTGGAAAGGACCCACACCGGAACAATTCATGAAGAACTACAGCCTGTGGAAAGTACTCACATAAAAGTTCGTGGACCCTATGCTGGAGCAGGGAAAGAGGGTGAGGCATCCTCCTCATGAGGAGAAGTGGCAGAGACAACACATGATGAACTGACTGAAACCACCATTCCTTGTCCCCTCGCATTGCTGTAGGGGAGGAGATAGAGAAAATCAGGACTAAAGTTAAGCCCGGGAAGTGGGGAGGGGTGGGGGAAGATGTTTTAAGATTTAGTTTTTATTTTCTTATTGTCCTACTCTGATTTTGATTTTGTTTCTCCAAATCAAGTCTGTTTTGCCTGTGACAGTAATTGGTGACTGATCTCTCTGTACTTATCTCAGCCCACAAGGCTTGCACATTCTTCTAACAGTGCTCCTTGACCTCCTACCTCTGACCCTTGCCCACGTCAGGCTCTCAAGAGGCAAGCCCAGGCATCCCCATGTGAACTGAACATCTGAAAGCACCCCTTTTTAGCAAGGAAATGCTTGCAGTTAAGCTTTCAGCTGATGGACCTGAATGCCAGCACAAGGGCAGGAAGGGATGAAGTTTACAGACCCACAGGCAGACACAGAGCCCACTGAAAAGGGCTGCTCGCAGCTGCAGTAAGAGCGTGAGCACTGTTTCAGCCAGCTCTGCTGCTGCCTTCCAAAGTTAGGAGGGTCTCTGTAGCCTTTGGGCTGCTTCCATCCCAGCAAACAGAGCTAGTCCTGTGTGTCACGAATGGATGCCAAGGCTTGCATTATTCACACTATGGCTGAACTGGACGCAGAGCAGCCAGGCTTCTCAGCCACAAGTACAAAACACTAGGAGAAACAGACATAAATGCTATTACTAGAATAATTTGAGTTCTTCCAGCTGTATCAAAAAGATAAAACCTTTGAAACTATGTTTTGCAAAAATGCCTTCTTCAGTCATTGCATTTAGATTAATATTGTATTGGCTAATTTCCATCATGTTATAACTCAGTACCAGTTAACACCTTTTAACTCTTACAGTGATTATAAGTGGCAGCTTCACTTAATGTATGACAGCATAACTGCAAAAGGACACTGACGTATTTTGTAGTCTTGAAAGAACGCCAGAGCTTTTATGTATTCACATAAGAGCTCAAAGGTGATGACAACATCAAAAAAACCCCCCAAATACTGGAGAGAGTGTGTAGAGGGAGCTCAGTGCAGAGCTTGTTTGCATGGTAAACCCCTAAATCCCTGCACCTGTGATAAATGCTATCCAGCATAAGCGAGTGGAATTAAACTTGGCTTGTAGAGGGCATTCGGGGGTAAAAATGCTTTTGGGAACCTCTTAACTATTTCCTGGGGAAGGGACTGACTTCCAACAGTATGAACTGCTTCAGGTGTCAGCCTCTTGGAGACACGAGGGCCTTCCAAGAGTACAAAAGGCTAAGAGAAGTATTTTCTTCTTCCTCTATCTATCTATCTATCTATCTATCTATCTTACTTATCCATCCATCCTGCTTAATACATTGTCTCCCCCAATAGGATTTTAGGCCAGAAATTATTAAGTCAATTCTGTACTTTTCTCCTATATCCACGAACAAATCCAAATTTTTGGTTTCTTTTGGCAGTCTTCCTAACATGGCACACCACAATGTCTTATTTCACCATACAGCTAAAAATGGAGCCACTTTACAAGGCATTTTAACCCAAGACAATGACCTTTCAGGAAGAAACTGAACATTGCACAGAAATAGTCCACAGCTTCCTCTAACATTTTTGAAACCTCTGGGAAGCCAATTCTGGGTCAGTCCTTTCAGTTACCAGGAAAATGGCACCTAAATAAATTCAGGAACTCCGAGTTGTGTAACATGACTCTTGCATGCTGTTGGAAGGGTCAGATTCCTCCCCAGACTTCTGCCAGTCAATGCTAAGCGAAAGCAATGCAATCACTTGGAATATTTTAACCCCTCATCTGTTGGTCTCTGATATACCAGTTCTCCATGGGAGGGAGGGGAAAGGAAGGTGTGTTTATTTCCGCATTGCTCTTCCTATGTTTTTTTCCAGGTAAGAAAAAATGTATTGAACTACAGTTGGTGACTCTTGCTGTGTCACCTTGACCACCTACCAGGTTTTTAAACCCTCCTGTGATAGTCGCATGCTCAGGACTCCCCTTGTATCCAGGACTCCCACTGATTTGTGGAGACAGAGATGGGGACCCATGCCAACCTAGAAAATAACAGACACGTCCCTCTGCTCTGAAAAGCTAAATTCACAGGCATTTCAATTTTTATTTTTTTTTTTAGCCTCAGGCTACATTATGTACAAACGTGTGTACACAGACAAAGTACAGTCTCAAGGTAGTAGTGCAGCAATGAAGATCATTGTTTAAAAAACTGTTTTTGGGGCAGAGATCTATTGGACACGTAAGTAATTAAGATATTTCCTACAGCAATACAGTGGCACTATTGAAGAGGGCATTATCAGATGGCTCAGCATACTCTTTGACAATTTCTGACTTTGGTGCATAAGCTACAGGCTTTACAACTGCTGTCACAGAAATAAAGAATCATAGAGTATCTTCAGTTCGAAGGGACCCAATAAGGATAATCAAGTCTGACTCCCTGCTCCTTGCAAGACTACCTAAAACTACTGTAGTGATATATAAGACAGAGTTAAGGGCATAATTAATAACTTCCTTAAGAAAGCACAACTAGGCTGGTTTTGGTCAAACGAGTGTTAAATAAAAATTACATTCTGGTAAAACTGAAAGTAGAAATCTGTCTCTGGTCCAAATTCTGTCCTGGCAATACAGTGTCTCTCCTCTAGACAAGAATTTAATCCATTAGATACAGGCAAGTAAGTGAACTGAATTTTTTGTATAATTAGAACTCTGGGGATAAATTAAAGCAGTCATCCTGTTTCTCCACTTCATAAGCTTGATTTATTTAACTCCAGGACCATGTGTGTTTTAAACTCATAAAGACAGAATAAATTATCTTGACTTTGCTTTCCAGACAGTTGTTCAAACTGTGGCAAGAGGTGGTAGATCAACAGAT
Organism: Neomorphus geoffroyi; assembly: GCA_033558235.1. Classification (NCBI taxonomy): domain Eukaryota; kingdom Metazoa; phylum Chordata; class Aves; order Cuculiformes; family Neomorphidae; genus Neomorphus; species Neomorphus geoffroyi. The sequence goes on along the minus strand of JAUMJM010000048.1, from coordinate 21,238,516 downwards.
CTGCAAATTAAACAAAACCACACCTGCTATGCCCAAGGCAGAGAGATCCAAATTGCACTAATTCTGCTGAACATGAAACCCACCCAGCTCCTAAGTGAGCGAGGAATTCATTGGGAAGTCTGCATTGGTGTCATGTGCTGTTTGTTACCAAGTCTCATGTCCTCATGAGGATGCATGTGTTGGGCACAGCTCAGCTGCCTGCAACACAGGGCAGCCAGCACCCACCATCTGTGACTGAATGCTGCTGGCAAAGTAAGGAGCATTTTTTCTGTTTAGTTTTTTTACAGCTTTTGCTGTCAGTCTGGTATCAGAATGCAGACTTCATTTTCAGAGTAATTTGGGAAGTTTGTGACATACCTCTTTAACTAGCAGGCAGGACCCAGGTAAGGCAGCATCCACACAATAGTAGATGGTAAGTGAAGAAAAATTGGCCAGTGGGGTATAATAGTAAAAACTGATTTACCTCAAGGATGGCGAAAGGGCTTGTTCGGGACCGCTATGTTAAGACATGCCCAGCTCTAGCAGAGACACTTCACCTGCCCTTTGCCCAGGGAGCACTCCCAAGCACTTGGGTACTAGCCTGGCACTGGTATCATGCAGTACCTGCAGAGCTGGACCAAACCACTTCTGACAGAGCCTATAAAAATGTCATGTGGTCCAAGCCACCAAGTTCAAGTAGGCCAAGCAGGATGAAGATGGCATTAGTGGGTCCCTATTTCAAAGGGACTATGTAGGAAAAGCTATTTGTTGAGGACTTAGGGAGGGAAGGAGGAAGGACACAGAAGAGCAGAAGTGGATAGGTCTATTGAAGGAGACACTGAGGTGTGTTTCTCTTCTCATCAGGTTAAGTCTGAACTGACAAAGATACTGAGGCATTAACTTAGGATTTGCTCCAGTGCCATCTAAAAACCATCCCTTCACCAAGGTGCCAGGATTGTTTGGAAGACAAAGCCATAAGGCTTTTATTTCAGTTGGTAACTACTTTATAGTTCAAGCAATCTGCTTGAATATTATCCTTCAGTGCCTCCCTATGAGGCTTCACATGGCTGAGAGGCCACTCCTCTCCCAAACAGCAGAGTCCTACCCTTGCAGCATAGGCAAGACCAGGAAAGCAGATGTCTTGCACAAAGCTTTTTACTCTGCCACTCAGCAGGAAAAAGCTAGTTTGGGCACTGATGCTGTTTACATGATCCTCCAACGGTTGAGTTATCCAGTCCTCCCTGCCTTGGCTTACCAATCTACCCTGTTTTGATGCTGGAATTGCAATTTGCAGCATTTCTGGATGATGACAAATCACACGTAAACCAGGAGAGAAGTAAAACAGCATAATGAAATTTTATTCTGAAAATATGGCAAGAGTCTAAGGCACTTCAAACATTTCAATACACATGACTAAAGTGAATGTGACAAGGTAATAGCATTCCATAAATATGCATCAAGAACTATACTCAGTTCCACTCAAGGGGAATATACAGCTGGTACCTCTAATTTTACTCTCCAATAAACATGTACGGAACTTACACACTGACACAGCTAATAAAAAGGTAACAGGACATGTAATTCTTTGTGGAGGTTTTAATTATTAAAGAATATAAAATGTTGAAAATACTGTGTGAGTTAATTTTATAGATACTAGTATCTTTCATATAAAAAGTTATACATTATCCCCAATTAGCAACAACTTATTTAGTGAACTTCAGACCTGACAAGAGGTACTATCCCCAATACCTACCCCTCACCCACCAGCTCAAGATCCATGGAGCTGACTATATAAGCAATTGCAACTTCTGAATTTCAAAGTAATTAAAACAATCAAAATCATGTTGGAATGAAATTATGAAAAGGTTACTGTGATGAAGTCTAGGCACAGTAAATATAATTATGTTTTAGAATGATTAAAAACAACCCACTGAGACACCACTGCATGGATCACTTTAGAAATCTTAGGCTGCACATAACATAGGAAAGGATAATCTATATCAAAGAAAAACAGGATTTATAACAGTGTACGGAAAGACAAGTAGGTGCGCAAAAGAACAGTTCTTGCTAAGGTTCTCATCTGAACACTACTTAACTATATGCTTGCTTCAAGTTTACAGTTTTCTATCTTTAGCACTAGACCTCTGCTTTCACTTTGCTGGTGAGTTCAGGCACAAGACAATTACATTCAGTATCTGTCTCAGTAAAACAGTAACATTTAGCAGCTTAAAGATGGCATAGAGATTCTTACACATATTCGTGCACTACTACTCAAACGTGGCCCTGTGGGTGGGACCAGGAGATGTCTTTCTGCTAAGCCTAGGAGTGCCCTAGAAAAGAGGAAAGAGCAATTAATCAAAGGGAAATTATTCCAGACAGCCCAATGAAAACACAGCACTCACAAGCACTGTTCAGTCCCTTGCCTTTAATTGCACAGATTAATCTTTCTTCTTCTTTTTTATTTTTCATTTTATGAAGAACAGTGCCTGCTATCCTACAGCCTAATAACTTGAGAGTGCATGACTGCATGTTGTTCAGGCAGTGAAACGTTGAGCAACAGTTTATCAGCAGTAAGTCAGAGCTTGGAGAGCAGGTGAACAGTTGTCAGAACATCTAGGACAGCTGTTAAGTCCAGTATCAGCTGTGTTTTGGTGACCAGGTCAATAATAAGCAACACCACCCCTGCACACTAGCCAGAGTGAACAAACACTGCTAGTGAGGTATCTGTAGCCCTAGATAAAGGGGAGGAGGAGAAATCCTACAGCCAGGGTTCAGCCTTCTGCAGTCACGCTGTATTTAAAAATGCACATTCCACTTACCAGCTCAAAAATTATCCTATGAATAAACCTAAAATTTCAAGCTGCTGTATAGCTGCCAATGATTAACTTTTTGTTTATATTCTACCATTAAGTTCAGGAGCTGCAAGTTAAAACATAAACTGCTGGAGTTTGTGTACTAACCGGTGATTGGGTTTTTGAAAAGTTGACATGGGCATAAAGGAGAACCGCTATGTCCTTATGTCCAGCTTCCAGGGCTATTGAAAGTGCTGTGCTGCCATCCTGAAAGAGCAAAGGAAGAAATAAGAGAATTAGTGTTTGTGTGCATAAACACATCTCTTAAAAGCTCCACCAGCCCACAGAGAACAGAAGTTACAAAGTGGAGGCCCTACTGCTCAGACAGACAGTGGGGTTAATTTAAAGTCTCATTTAATTTCTTTTATTATAATTAACTGACAATAAGCCTTGCATAGCTGTTTTATGAGACAGTTCCAATTGTCAGAGGCCTCATAATTTCTCTCAACAAGGAGTCTTGATTATTGCTGAGGAAGAATGAGCACTCCATTATCACAGTAATGTTACATGTAGTGCTGTGTAATGCCAGTGATTTCAGAAGACTGGACTGACTCAGAAAAACTACAATGTCAGTGAGGAGTGGAAGACACTATAAGGGAGGCATAAATGCTAAACAAATATTATGCTGTCTTACAATTAAATTGTTGTTATAGCTCCCATTAACACTAAGAGCAGTTGCATACATAATTCCAAATGCTCCTTGATGGAAGTTTAAATACAAACAAATGAACTTTCACAGTTAAAGACCATCGCCTCAGAGTCTCAGAAGATATTACTGGTTTCAGAAAACATAGCTGTTGAGGCTTAGAAGCAAAAACCAGTGCTTTTGCTGAAAGGGTAATTTATTGACCTGCTCTTTTCCCTTTAGACCATGTTTGCTCCAGAAAGAAGCAGATGTCAGACAATGCGTGATGAACCTCTGAGTTGTCATAGGGGCACACCGGTATGAAGCTGCCACACCCTCTGTGTTCCTTGTTTCCTTTCCTTCCTGAAACTGGTGCATCATGTGGCAACCCTCTGCTCTCTGATGGCGTTTAAATTATAAGGCAGGCAGCTACCGCTCCAGCACAAATCTCACAGTGGCTTGCTGGTCCCCTGCCTGGCTTTTGGCTCTTGCTCACAGAAGTATCCTCAATGCCAGTATTTGAACTGTCCTCTCATAGGGATTGGCTCTTTATGCTGGTTCTCTGAATGGAGAATGTTTTGCAGCCAATGCCATAGCACTGGTATTAGAGAGGTCGGCAACAGTTTAAGGAAACCGTAAACCCTTTTTCCAGCATGGGACACATAGACAGCATCCAATTGGAAAGCCTTCTTGTGAGACTGCACAGAGTCATTATATATAAATCTTAATTGTCTTGAGCAGACAGGGAACTAGAAGAGCTGTCCACTGCAGTGCAATATAATGCACTACAGATGGACAACAAACAATCCAGTCACAATGCCAAGAAAAGCCACATTCTTAAAGAGATGCTGAATGACTGCCAGGGTGATGCACATCACTAGAATGAAGCTCAGCTTACAACTGATCACGCTGACTGGAAAAGCATCACTGTCACATTTTGAATAGCTAGGGGAATGCTAAAAATCTCTTAATCTCACAGCACAGAAACCCAGTTACAAAATGAATAAGCAACATGCAGGCTGTGCTTGGGAAACAGTATCCAACTGCCTGCAGGAATAGTTAAGTGCCATGTCTCCATAAAGACTTTAATTATTGACTTGGTGATTAATAGCGCTAACAGCATCCAGGCTCCAGTATCCTGGATCGCCCCCAAAGCGTTAGTTACAATGAGGCCTTCACCTATTTTCCCCTCAGAGCAGTCCTTACCACTGGCACCACTGGGCAACTGAGACGGCTCCTGCAGCAGGTCAGTGAATGAACATAAATTATGTCTCTGCCTCTCTCAAACAGCTTCATAAAACAATCACCCACTGCCCTTTCAGATCACAAACCCAGACTCCATTTCAGTGCTCAGTGGATAAAAGCAACAGGAAGAATGGAAACGTACCCAAGAATTGATGTTGTTAACAAGAACACAGTACTGACAAGAAACCAACTAAGTCAACATTTTTGTCTGCTTACAGTGAAGGCTGCAATGATTCTTGCAGACAAGAAACACGCAAGTGTCCTACTTGACACTGAAGTCTCAACCTGTATCTCTTTATTGTCAGGACAATGTAGCATCATGACAGAGACCACACCCGTAGTCTCACAAGTCATTGTGTAGACACTGTGTGAACAGACTGTGAAGAGAACTGTAGGCGTAATGTTTGCCATGGACACAGAAAAGCAATGCAGCAAGGCTGTTATGTCTCCAGGTAAAGTCCTACCTGGAAGACTCTTGGGAAAGGGCAAAGGGAAAGGGAGTCGGGAAGATGTTTTACCATGAGCTATCAAATGCTTTTTCTGTTCTGGCCACTGCATACCCACAGTTAACTACAAAAACTGCTGCTAGGTAGGTCTGTCAAAAACCCAAAGATACTAGCCAAATAACCACAGCACTTGCTACCATTAAGCACAGGATTCGTGCATTTAGTATTTTGGTGCTGTGAGTCAGAGATTTGTGCAAGTAGATTTCAGCAGCTCTCCACTGCATCAAAAAACAATTGAATTAGAAAAACATTTCAGATTGGAGAAGCTATCTGATGAAGCACCATCCGGAAAGGCAACTCACATTGTCCTCTAGGGTGCCATTACACCCAGGCTGAGCCAGCAGAAGTTTGACAATCTCTACATGTCCATGTTCACTAGCACACATCAGAGCTGTAGAGCCCTCGTCGTCCTGGATATTGACATCTGCACCACAGGCCAGTAAAGCTTTAACCATGTCTATCCGCCCGTGACTCACAGCTAGCATCAGTGCGGTCTGACCAGCCTGCATGGAAAGAAAAGGAAAACCCAAATAATTACAACCAGTGACAAAGCACGCACACTTACTTTTTTTGCCACTGTCCTTCTTCTGGGGGAAAAAAGAAGATTGTTATTTTACACAGAACTCTCAAGGTTCTGCTTGCTATTATTTAAATACTTTTTATGCCTAATATATCCCACATTCACATGTCTAGTTATTAAATTAATGGAAAATAAGACATCTGGAGTTCCTTGGAAGGAACTAAGTGGTACAGAATTTGTAAATGCCTCCTAAAATTCAGTAATGGTTCTTTTACATAATATTCAATCTTCATTTTTAGAAGAGCTCCAGACCTGAGGCTCAACTGTTCTTCCATGGCTTCATATGTATATAGCACTCAAAAACATACCCATAAACATCAAAGACTGCAGAGGCTGAGAGTGAATGAGCGCAAAAGCTAAACTGATAGAACAGGGATGGGAGCGTGGAAGGAAAGATAAAAAGACACAGGAGTGTGAATAGTGTCTCTTGAACCATTCAACTGACCTGGCTGGCTTTAGCATTCACATCCCCACAGCTGAACAGTTCCTCCACTATCCTCATGTCCTTCTCCGCTTCCACAGCTGCAAGTGCCGCAAGCATTATGGGGGTATAGCCGGCCTTGTTCTGATGATTTACATTACAGACATCTGCAGAGGGATGAGATAATTTCTTTGGAAAGCAGGAACCCAAAAAGCAGCAATTGTACTAATGAACTAAATAAACTGTTAGTAGAGCAGCCTATAAAAAGAAAAGGCAGCAAATGCTATCATAATGGAAGCAATTCAAGGGAAAGCTGAGAAGTAAAAAATATAAAGGGGTACTCTTGAGCGTCAGAAAGAAAAGAATTCTCTTCTACCATGCATGCAACACAAGAGAGAGCACAAAGCCATTTTATTTGTCATCATTTAGAGATTTATTTTTGTGTTTTCTTTCCTTTTGTAAAACCAAGGGGTATGAAATCTGACATGACCACTGGGGATGTGGGTCTGAACCCCAGGAATACCATAAGGAGAGTCTTTTAAGCTCCTCTCCTGAGGGGATCCACACTGCAAAACAAAAAATGGCCCAGCAACACGGTCATGGAAAAGCTGCTTCTCCTCAGCACAAACATTAACTGCTGTTATTTCAAAGATTTGCAAGTGTACTTTGATGTTTTTGGAGCTGCAGAAAAAGTAGTTCAGTTACAGACTGTTTGCAACTCTACAGCTCTACAGAGTATTTAACTGTGAACGGAAGTACTCTTGAGAACAAATACAGTCAGGGCCTCTGACTAATGCCAGCAGCTGACAACAGTTCTCCTTTTGTTCAAGTCTAACCTCCAGTCTTCTCTGTTCCTTACACTGTGTAGAAATCCAGCAGGGCTTATTAGTTTGCCAGGCAGCAGGGCTCTCAGTGTGCTCATCGTATTGGAAAGCAACGACTCAGACTTACATAAACAGTATCTCTACACTTCAAGTTAAACTGCACTACAGATATCTTCACAAGCAAAAATGTTTCAGGAAATTCTTCAGATTATTGCCAAAGGCGCTTTTTTCCTTTTTTTTAAGGTAAAAAAAAAAGTGAAAATAACATTGCAGAAGTAATGCAAGTGCAGTAATACAAGTCCCTTCTATGAAACCACTGAAGCCACAGAACATGACACTCTGCTACATGCATCACTTCATGAGTAATGAATAATTATTGGAAGTGATGATGCTCTCCTAACCTGACTAGACTATTTCAGCAGAGGCATGTTTTCTGAGGTCACATTTCAGCTCCTTTTCTATATGGCTCATGAGTGGAGCTGTTTTCCTATTTGTTTTCTTGCTAATACTGCATGGTGATACACAGGAATCTCTTATCTCATCTGCTCTTCCCACCAAACACACAGACATGGAGTTCTTGGACCAGGAATGTGCCCATGATGTAACCAATTGCAAAGTTGACCATTTAGACACGGTCCAGAGAATGACTGCTGAAACCTGAAGAAATGTGCCCATTTGCGAATATTTTCCAAGTGCACATGCAGTGTGCTCCTGCACACCTGGCATGATTCACGGTTTTTGGATTTTCCAGTTAAAACCCATTGTCTTCATAGGAATACACCAGCTGCTGTAAACTAGAGAGTCCTAACTTCCAGCAACAGATTAGTGTGCTAATACTACTCTGAGATACATGGAGGGGCAGTTTCCTCCCACCACTGGGCTGCAAAGCCAGCCTGCTGCATTTCACTGTGCTCCTGACATTCCTTGCATTCCCCAGCTGTGACTCACTCTTCCCAACAGGCTGCCTTCAAACAGGACCAGAGATTTCAAAGTACTCTTTCCTGCCAAGAAAGTCTTTGCAGTGACAGACATGCTGGGTTATCAAAGCTGAGATTTGTATCGTTAATAACCTTGTTTATCTGATGTTACCCTCCTGGTTTTGTAAATATTGCTACACTGACACTCCAGCCATGTTGCTGGCCAGGTTAAGCTTCACAACCAACTGTGACAGCTTTTATAACTACTTTAGGGACAGAAACGCCAGTCAGGGAGCAAAACCAGGCTTAAACAGATTGCATCTGTGAATGCAATGTGAAACTGCTTACTAGCTTAAAGCATTGTAAGGAGCAGATGCTCTGGAACCTCTCCTCTGCCCCTACCTCCTCTACATGGGTATGGAAAGGGAATTGAGAGAAGAAAGCAACAACTAAAGCAACTACATGAAACACCACAATACTGCTCACAAATCACATAAATGTTCCATATGGCAGCATGCCTTACTGCTCATTTTACAAAGGCACAATATAGTGCCAAGGTGGTGGCCAGAAAAAGCTTCTGTACTGTTCTAGAAAAATTAAGCTAGACTCGACTGAGTGTTTAACATGGATGTTTATACCTGAATACACCTTCCCTCCATCTTACATTTGGCTAAGCAGCAGCTGTGCTGCCTCAGGATATGCAACTGTTGAAATGGGTCCAGAGGAGGCCCACAAAGATGATCAGAGGGCTGGAGGACCTCTGCTATAAGGACAGGCTGAGAGAGTTGGGGTTGTTCAACCTAGCAAAGAGAAGGCTCTGAGGGAGACCTTATAGCGGCCTTCCAGTGCCTGAAGGGGCTACAGGAAAGCTGGGGAGGGACATTTTACGAGGACTTGTAGTGATAGAATGAGGGGGAAGGGAGAAGATTTAGATTAGACACCAGGAAGAAATTCTTCACAATGAGGGTGGTGAGGCACTGGCACAGGGTGCCCAGGGAAGCTGTGGTTGCCCCCTTCCTGGAGGTGTTCAAGGCCAGGTTGGATGGGGCCTTGAGCAGCGTGGGCTGGCGGGAGGCGTCCCTGCCCATGGCAGAGGGATTGGAACTGGGTGATCTTTAAGGTCCTTTCTGACCCAAACCACTCCATGATTCTGGTGCTCCTGCACTTGGACTGCAGTCCAAGATTCTGAGATCTACCTATCTGTTCAAAACACTAATCAACTCTGTATATAATTTATTTGAGTGTTTTTGTAACTTCTTCAAGAGCTCTCACCATCACTTCCAAGCTAGCACTAGAAACAAGGATTCTAGACTACCCAAGTGAACCATGATGTAGCTGTTAACAGTTAAAACAGCTGCTGGAGGAGGCTCAAACTTGACCTCTTGCTCACCAAGAATTCTACCTATGAAGACTGCAAAGAACAAAAATAATTTAAAAAAATATGCCAAGAAGTCAACCTACTTGCATCCAGAAGAAGCTTTACAATTTCAAAGTTAGAATGTGAGACGCTGTAATGCAGAGCTGTGTTTCCGTTTCCATCTGCCATATTGATGATATGTCTGAGGACAGCAGGAGAAATCTCTTCAAAAGCAGTTATGTAGTCTCCAACCATTTCAGGGACAGCTGACTTCTGACTTGAGACACGAAACCACTCATGCTGGATGGTATTTAAACAAAACCTCTGCCAAAACCAAGACAGAAAAATTTACATATGCGTAATCTATTTAAAGGCTTTCCCAACCCACAAGTCAGCGATGTAGGAGGTCAGGCCTTTTTTAGTCAAATGTGGGAAGAAAGTATTCAGCTCACAAACAAGCTGAAGCCGCCCCTCTGACTAAACTCCTCTTTAAAGAACCAACTGTTTACCTGCATTCATTTTACCTAATTCTCAGGAATGGTTCAGCTCTGAGGGCACAGAATTTCAGGATGAGATTACCTCCAGAATTAATGCATATTAAATACTAGTGAAAAAAGACTTGGACTAACAGTTCCCATGAAACACTTAAGTAAGTTTATAAAACACCAATGAACTTAAGACTAAGAGCAGTGGGAACACACATTTCTTGGGTATTTAAAACAACAGCATGCTAAGTCAATTAGACCTGAGTTATCAAATGCACAAAACATAAGAGAATTAGCTGGACAGCAGTTCTACAGGAGAAGAGCTAGGCATTACAGAGGACTACAAGCTGAACCTGAGTCAACAACATCACACTAATGAAAAGGAAAATACTGTTTTGGGGTAAATAAACAGATATATAGCTTGCACTACATGTGATGCAGTCCTTTCTCTCTGTCTAGCACTGTGCAGGCAACAGTTGGACTACCTTGTCTGGTCCAATCACTGAATGACACAAAAGATTCAGTTGAAACTGGTGAGCAGTGAGAACCATTAGAAGTCAAGGAAACCTCACCTACAAGACAGAACTTAAGAAGAACTTATGATGCTGTGCTGAAAGAACGGAGTGGGGAAAGGAGCACCATAACATTTTCACAGTGCAAAAGGCTGTTGCAATGAGAAAATAAAGAGCCTGTTCTTCACCCACAGGATGGATGGCTGTAGCAGTAAGGGATTTCAGTATCAATGAGAAGATACAGGTTAGATAACCAGTGTAAACTTTCCCATTGATATGGACTGACAGTGGTCGGGTAGGAGACTCTCAGGCCAGATAACTGTTGGGAACAAGACAGGGAAGAGCACATCTAGCTGTGAACCAAGAGGGCTCCCGCAGGCACCACCAGCTCTGACTTTCTGAGACAATTTCTCTAACCTGGAAGGACCATCATGTCCTTCTTCTCTGCTCAAAAATCCCCACCTGCAATGTGGCCAGTAAGTTCAAGGACAATTTTGCACAGAAGACACTCAGCACGCTTTTCTATCCTCTAGGGAAAACACAGAGGACCTGTACCAGTAGCTCTAGAGAAGGCCCATGTCTGGCAAAGGGAAAATACTCTACGCATGACTGATATATATATATATCTGTAATACACACACATTTATACAGAATATTCTGTGTCAGTACTATTATAATAAAAACTTATAAGGTCCGACAATTTGAGTCAAAAGACCACATGTATTGTGAACATACACAGTTAAAACATGAAAATGATCATAAAATGACACAATGTAATTTTTTTTATTTTACACATTACTGAGTGCAAAATACCACTAAGAAAATATTTTTACAGTCACAGTACTACATGTATTATGAAGTAAATGGTACATTTTTTTCAACTTAAGTAATCCATCACATCCCAAAAGGAGCAATCTGCAGCTCTTTCTGCTGTAAACAGCAGCTACAAGACCTGAGTATCTTGGAAGAGATTGGGACAATTCATTCTTATCCCTAGCTGTATGAATTTTACCCTTTTTGGACAAGACCTCTTTATCTGTAGATAGAGAACAAGAGCTGATCAGGCTGCATTTTCCAGCTACAAAGCACACTTCAGCTGGCAAATACATTAGGCACAAGAAAGAAACACGTAAATTCAAATTATACTTCACAAGGCAGAGATTATCACCTGTTACGCCATTTTTCACAATTCCACCTATGGCTGTGCCTGAAGCATTTATTGTTTGAATGCCTAAACTACTCCTGAAGGACTGACATGGAGTTAAAAACTACCCGTCACAACTGTATTAAACATTGCCCTGCCCACAAATATCAGAACTGGATACAGACACTACTTCTGTCTGTGTCGTACAGACAATATTATTGTCTTTAAGAAGCTGCAGATGCTCTACTGTGGAGGAGACTGGCACTGGATTGTTGCCATTTATATCACCACACAACTGTAACAAATGTAAAATTCAATTTCATATCACTAAGCAGTGTTCCTTTGTCTTCAGACCGCCTTCACAAAGTAGCAAAGGCAATTCGTATATGAAACATACAGCCAATTCAAGCAAATACAACCTTATTTCTTAAGACTGAGAATTAACAATGAATCCTCCTTACTGCCCGCTGCACTGATAAAATCTGCCATCCTGTGCTTAGAAGGAGGCAGAGCACATGCAGTTTCAGAATAGACTCTGAGCTTCTGTTATGGGAAGAAGCAGGCCTCTCACCCCGTGCAATCTCTTAATGCAAGGCCTGAGAGCCACCCACAGCAGTGCTAAACCAATACTTTAAAAAATAGCATGGGAGTGTAGGGATATGTTGAAACTGCACTTTTATGTTACTATTTTTATGTATGTGTCTTGGGACAACACCAGCCCAGCACACAAAGCACAAGTACATTCTCTGGACAAAAGTCTCCTGATATAAAAAGCACTTTGTGACTCTTCCAGGAAAGATGAAATCCTCTTCTGCCCAGCCACTGCAGTGCTGGTCCTGCAAACCCAGAAGGTATCCCTCCCTGTTTCAGTTGCAGCTCAGAGGTAATTTTGCCATCCATTGCTTACCATGTCTTTGTTGGTTAATGCCTTAGGGTCATCAATGTTGTTTCTCAGCAGGTGACAAGCAGAAAGCATCTTTTCACTTAGTTCGTATCTGAGGGAAACAGCAGAATACATAGCATGTTTCAATTTTTATCTTGATATGCCAGTGTAGAAACATTTACCTTTCTGAAAGTTGTGTAGGAATGAGTGTTTCTACCAAACCATGAGCTGCTGCAATGCAGAAGCTGCTCTGACAGCTCTGCTATGCGATGACTCCCTCCATGGCAAGCAGAGCCATGGACCTTTGCGAGGAGGAAATGTGTTTCCCAGATGTTTGCGGGAGAAGCAGCAGGAACAGAGATCAGGTGATCCATTACTTCTGTGCTTCAGACTTGGCAACGCTTCTAGAGGAAATTCTCACCTACGGCTGTACTGCCACAGAGCAGGTATTACATACTCTCTGCTTTGATTACTTGATTAACAAGAGGAAATGGCAACAGTTCTGATGGAAATGGAATTAATTGGAAGGAAAGGGCTTATGCAGTGTTTCTCTGGTTCACTGGAACCAGTCTTTCTCACTCTGGAAATTTACTCTCTTTCTCCAGTCCCCCTTTATGTTTTCATTTCTGCCCCCTTTCCATCAAAAAATTTCAAAACTCAGGGAACAGCCAGAAATAAGGCAGCCTGTGACTGTGCCACACAGTACACCAAGCTGTGGTGAGACTCTCTGCCTACAACCTGCCATAGAGGATAGTGACAATTTTCCAGGAAAATTCTCCCCATAAGTGGAAAGGCTAACACCCTCATGGGTGTAAGGTGGGCATTTTAGCCCTCCAAGGTTATAAACCATCTGCTAGTGTTTCCAGAACAATGAAATGCTCCACCACAGCATGAACCATGCTTGGTCCCACATGGCCAAGCACCCTGCCTCTTCCCCTTGAAGAGCAGTGCCAGGGGAGCCAGTTTGCAAAAAACTTGCTCCTTAAGTACTTGTGGCTAGCTAAGCTGTCCTGCTGCCCTTCTTCACCACCACCTCTTGCTAGGGTAAATATAAATGGAGAGCTCTTTTGAGAAACTGCCCATCTTTTTGTGTGACCTGTAAAATAACAGGCTACAGTACTGTATAAATAAGGCTCAGGGCACTTGAAAACTCACAGCTCCAAGGCCTATAAATAGCCCTTAATTACGAATTTCTCTGTATCTGTAATTACCAACTGCCAAATAAAACAGAAGTTTGATGCTAAGCTGAACCTCCAGTGAAACACACTAGTTTTGTTTTGCTCTTTTACTGTTATTATTCCACTTACAGAATTTTCCAAGCTAGCCCACTTGTAAACACCTGCCAAACTTGGTATCTATAAAATATTCCTTCACTATCTATGTTTGTACTTCCTTTTGTCCCACTAATGAAGAAACAGTAAAAACTCACCACATTACTGCTTTCCATGTGCCAAAACAAACAAACAAAAAGCCTTGCTGGTCAAATGACACCTCACACAGTTCGTTACTAGAGCAATTTGTTAAGTAATTTAGACATGAAATGCTGAACGAGTGCATGATGGTGGCCTTGTAGCACTATCATATATGACTGGGTGGCTGGACGACCTCCTTGCTGCTGTACCCCATTATCTTACCAAGTATCACCAGCCACAGCTGAGACGCTGTGGAATGTGCAAATTGCAGATGCTCTCCCAGCAGGTTGCTGACCCAGTGTGATTCAAGACTCATTTGCTTGCTCACTTACTGTTCTAGAGCAGGTCTGCTCCCAAACAAGGGCCATTTGTGACCTGGTAGACTCTCTGCTGGGGGAAGCAAACCACTTGGGTCTCACTAGAAATGGACCATTTAAAGCTACTGGGGTCAGCTGCTGGAAAGGACACCCTCTGAGACCATTGCCCCATCCACACATGGTTGTTTTGCCATGAAACTGCCTCAGGAGGAGGAGCAGCAGCAGCACTCAGAGCAGCAGTGCTGGCTGGTGCTTTCTCCATCAGCACAAGCACAGGTTGCAGCTCTCAGTGAAATGAGGCAGTGGTAAAGCGCCCAGACTTGCGCTGGAGAGAGTGAGCAACCTACCTCTCTCTGATTTCCACCTCCTCACCCTCACACTCTGAGGTGGTGCTGTCCTTCTCTGCCCCCACGGCGCAGACCTCTAAGGCACAGGACATGGACTGCCCCTCCACCATGTGCCGGCCACAGGGGTAATCCTGGCCCTCACACTCCTCCTCTGAATCTGAGGAGGAGCTCTCCTCAGAGCTGGAGTCGTCGCTGGAAGTCGTCTCATACCTGAGGGGAGAACAAGCAAGGGCAGGGCTGCTTGCTCAGTGCCATTCAGCAGCAATCAGTACCCGCCTGCACTGGTGCCAAGTTGAAAAACATCTTGCAAAGACTTAGTCCTCCTCTTTTGTACTCAGATACCTTTTGCTACTCGTTGAATTCAGTGCCACTGCCAGTTGACACTGCAATAATTACGTGCACAGTGTGAAATGGAAGAAGAACAATATATTTTAAACAGAAGTCTTAATATACCATTAGATCTTGCCTGAGCACCAAAATGAAATTACTTTGTTTAAAGTAAATTGTGTTGTTACCTTACTAGGCAGGTAAAAGCAGGGAAACTATCTAAAGACAACACCCAGAATGTCAACATGTTTTCCTGCGACAATCAAAAACATTTTGATATTTTAGGTGAAATATAAGCGACTTGGACAATTACAATGCTGATTCTAATGAACTGCCTCATCTCACCAACAGCTGATGAATTAATGTGCTAAGCCTATTCTTCTAACATACAACGGTGATTTATCAGTGATAACATTCCCCCGCTGTAAGTTACAATATGTTCAGCCAGTATATTTGAAATTAAGTAACTGCAGTATTTGGGATATACAGTACACAAGGCATTTGCATTAAAGAAAAACTAATGTGAGGAATGGGCTAGAAAAGCTATATAAAAACAATTTGGTGAAACCATTTTGAAGTTCTTGGCAACATTCTGCAAGGGTAGTATATTTAAAAGAAGATAATTTTCCATACTGTTTCCTGCATTTGTGTAGCAAAATTTAACCTAAATTAAAGCCAGAAAAGTGAATTTTTAGACAGTGCCCTCTCCTGCTGTATTGTTGTTGTGCTTCTCAGCTGCCAAAGACATATTAAAGTCTTCCTCACTAAGATACTGCCTGAGAAACATTCCCATGGCTCTTTTAAATTTGTTTTAGTCTCCCTGTGTCAAATTGGGCAGCAATCTAATCTAAAGGTATGACCTGCAAGCATAAAAGGTTCACAGAGGATTAAGATGAGCTCAGCTGTTTCATTCTTCCCTCCAAGCCTTAAACTCAGCAAATCCACCTCAGCCTGAAGGACAGGCAAAAGCTACACGTAAGCTCATGGGTTCCTTCTTTCCTACCCACTGTGAAAGGGCTACAATGACAGATTTTTGGGGGCACAGGTCTCTTACCCGCCATTAATGCCAACAAACTGGAGGTTCTTCTTGGTGTTTGCCAAATCCTTTTTCCCGTCCCTTTTCTTCATGATAGATTTGAGAGTGTTTTCATTGTTAGTACATACTGTTGAAAAGGGAGACAAAGCACATGAATCAATACAAATATGTAGCTGGCTGTGACTGCAGCAGCTTTAAACAATTTTCCAAAACAAACAAACACCTTTCTGTTTAATATACCGACTAAAGCTAGGCTTTCTAATTTTTTATGCACACAGTCATGGTACGAGATGCATACCGGAAATACAGAACACCATCTCTGGAAACAGAAAACTAGTTTAGCCTGGTTTTCCCGTCTTTCAACATGCTGCTAATCTTTATGATGTTTTAGAAAATTTTCTAAGAAAAGTCACAGTTTTTTCCCTTTGCTGTTTGTGAAAAACTCCTAAAACTATAACGGGCTACTCTGCTCTGTTCAGAAAATCTTAATTCTTGGTGCCAAATGACAGTGGCTTATTGCCAGAACCAACGCATTAGTACAGAGAGCACATTTAACAATAACCTATTCAACAGTGGGGAAGTTCAATTAAAGCTGATCTTTTAGATTTTAGTATTCACTGAATAACTTTTAAACCAATCTCTAAGCACAAGACAGGTAAAACACTCATACAAATTTAAGTTTTTTAAAAAATTCTTAACCTCTCTCTGCATTCTCCTTATGAAGACTGAATAGCGCTACAGTCTGCCATTTAAATCTCAGCTCCTATCCGCAGACATAGGGACTCACACTCCAACTTCCCCCATAGAGGCATCTTTTTCCTGCTTTCTCAATTTTGAGAATCCTGAAAATCTCCTTTAACTGCATTTTATATTCAAACTCCAACAGCACAATGAAAGGTGAATGTGAGCCAGTTATTACCATAGAGGCCAGAGGCAAGTTGGTCATCTGTCAGGTTAATTGGCGCAAGAGCTTTGTCTTGAGCAGGAAAGGACTTCCTTCCCCGAACAGCTTCCAGCAGGGGACTCTTCCTCTCCTCCTGAGCAGGCACAATGTCTTGCTCTAGTTTCAGTGTTCGCAAATTTGAAGTTAAGTGGGCATTTGCAAGCTGGCCATGAGGGATGTACTCCAATGTAGGACCTGCCAGAGAAGACAGTAGGCATCGTGGAGGAGTCAGACCAAAACATTTCCATCAACACTGTGATCAACGGGGAGGAAACAAACTGCAAAAAGAAGGGCAACACCTGTTCTCTACAGTACTCTTTTCTGAGGATTCAATAGGAAAAAACTGTGATCGTTTCCAGAAAATACAAAAAAAAACAAGCTGTGAGTTTCTCTTTTTATGAAAACATACAATACAAAGAAAAGCTGTAAATATATTTGCTTTAAAATAGATGAAGGCAGTGCTTCTTCCCTTTCCTTCTCTTTCGGCAGGTGTCGTGACCCCAGCTACTGTCACACTGGCTCAGGGTGCTCAGCTGCTCCAGGTTGACATGCCTTAAGAGCGTGTTCACAGACTCTGCATATTCCTTCTGCAATAGCAGTGCCCTTTTATCTTAAGAATAAAGCAGTGCCCTTTTTTAAAGAAACGGCACTTTCATGAAAGCAGAAACTCAGGAAACTTTCCTTTTTGGCAGCATTTTGCTAATTATGAAAGTTATATACTTTACCCAGTTACTGAGACAAATGCAAATGCAATAAATCCCCACCCACTGCATTTATTTATTTATTTGTTTAAACACACACACACTGCCTTTTTTTTACAGGATTGTACTCAGTTAGTAGTTACAGTTACAATAAATTCCAGACATTTGGGGTTACATTTTTTTTTCCTGATTTGCTGGCATCCACTTATTTTTTTCCCTCTATGTGTTTAAAAAGCAGCAGTAATTACACACAGACTTTTACAGATTCCCCTGGAGTTCCTCCAGCTGTGCTATTACGACTGCTCTACAAAGCTGCACAAATGCTTTTGTTTGTGGAACACATTGGTTTTTTATACGCACATTCTCCCTTAAGTAATCTTGCTAACATTTAAAAAAAAAAAAGATAATGTTTAATTTACTTCAAAAACTATCACTTCTTTCTTTCAAAGGTTACTTCAATCACTTCCCCACAGTTTTATTCTTTGTATTTATCAAGAATTGAGCCACGGCAACCTTATTCAAATAGACAAGTGGCGGTGCACAGGATGCTTTTATATTATAGTAAGGTAAATTCCAAATATTTGCTTTTAGAAACACAGCTGATATCTTTACTGCTCTTGCTAGACTGCCTTTCTCCCTTCCTGCTTCACCTCGGTATTCCTTTTTTTCCTATAACATATCATAGCGAAACTAATTTTTCTAAACATTGTCAGTTCCCAGCAGCTTCCTCCTCTTTGCTCCTGTTCCTGCCCAAGTCTCTGAATTCCCAACCATCTCACCCCACATGCATTTCCAAGGCATCTTACACAGCAACGGGACCCACTGCACATTTAAACCACTGCTTATGGCTTCTCAAGGTACCGGAGGAAGCTGCCTGCCAGGAAAGGCACGTGGCAGTCTGTTGACGGACATATCACTACAGGTAGAGCCAAGAAGCTTCTACCCTCTCAGGGAAGCGTGGGGTGAAGAGTGGGGTGAAGGCAGCAGCTACCCTAGTATCCCCTTGTGCAGGAGCAAACCCTCAGGACAAAACAGGCACCCATGGAAAACAATGGGAAAGTCCTGCCCTCGCTCCCTCCTCCCTCCTTGCTTTGCAGTGGTGACTGACTTCTGGCAAGTCTTTTCCCCATAGCGAGCATCATCCCTTATCCATTGGGCAAGGAGAAGACAGCTGCCAAGGTGATGGAGTGCTGAGCCAAAACCAATGATTTTTAAACTCCCTTAGCTGAAAAACAAGGAAATGGCCTCTCCCTGTGTTTACTTGGAGCGGTGACTGCTACAATTAAACTGAACAGAGTAACTGCTTCCAACTGCAGCTGGTGGTGGCTGCTTTGGCTGGTGTTACTAAGTCAGCCCTTTTGCTCCAGCCTCGTCACCAAAGACACAATGAGGGAACAGAGGAAACCTGCTCTGAAGCCGCAGAGACATGCAAAGCCTCTGAAGCTGCACAGGTGTACCATCAGCTGAAGTCTCTCTACTCTCTGTCAAGTTTCACTTCAAGCTGTCAGGCTCTGAGGAGAGCGACATGGGTGGGTTTGTGCATGCTGGAGCTGAGGGTAGCCAGAGGGCTCTGGCAAGGGACAGCCACGGTCCTGAACAGATAGCACCTCGGTGTGCTCTCTCACCTCGCCTCAGCAATGCTCAGACTGCCAAAGCCAGAATTTCAACTTCCCTGGGTGCCTTCCTTCTGCTCTGGGACAATGCTGGGGAGGGAGGCATAGGGTAGGACACAGAGAAAGCAGAAGGACAGTTGCAGACTTCTCTCCCCTGCCTTGCAGCCTCTCTCCTAGCTAAACCTGCCACTGATGCAACTGGACCTCAGTAGGTTCCCCCTTCTGATAGATCCTTCAGTGTCTGAGAAGCACCACACTGCGTTCAGGATCTGGGGCATGCTGCCCACACATTTGAACAAAGAAGAAAACGTCCTGCTTGGCCCCCAGCACCTGGCAGAAGAGAATGACACCAAGGCTTGAGGAAAGCCCAAAACAAATAAATGCGTGTTAGGCAAATTGGCCTGCACACTCATTCTCCCAACCCAGCTGTTGGATGCCTACACTTACTGCAACTACAGTACCCAAGGTTCAAGGACAGACAGCTTTGGGTGCATCACAGCATTAATGCTGCAAGCCATTAATTAGAATTTAACATCAGCTCTCAGGCCTTCCCCTTTACATGACAGCCAACATAAAGATGCTTGGAGAACAGTAATCTAGTGCAAACCACTAGTAAAAATGGATGAAGGAAGCAGCTGTGCTACCCAACACTATGGTCAATGCTTTAACAATCAACTGCTGCCCAAACCAAGAGGCTCCATGAGCCATGTTCCCTCTTCCAACACGGCTGCAGAGTCGCTGCCAGGGCCAGAGGCATGCATCTCAAGTGCGGAAGTGAAACCCTGGCTGAAGATCACCAACAATCTACACAAACCTTAAAATACACTCTTCATCTCACCTCACACAGATGTCAAGTACATTTGCACGGACTCCTTCTCACTGACACCAGGTTGCAATGTACCACACTGACAGTAAATCAGCCAACAGGTTCAACATTTAGCCAGCCACTGCCTTCGGACCAAGCCATTCGGGTAGGCTGACCCTGCTGATTTTTCTTAGCTTACTGTTGTGGGCAAATGATGAAAACTTGACATAAGCTTCTAATATTGGTATAGCATAGCTAACCTCAGCATGGAGCTGCCAGGCATTTCTAAATGTCTTTTGCAATACAGTGAAGGATCTTGGAAAAGTTAATGAGTAATATAGAAGCAGAAGGACAATAAAACAAAACAAAAAATTAACAGACTTCAGCTGTTCATAAACCTTTATAAAGAAAGACTACCTCATCAGTTTCAGAGGGCAACAAGGGAGTGAAGCATCTGCAGTAGTTTAGCACCAGTGGTCTGCACGAATGAGAGCACTTGCCTTTAATTTTTTAGAATGAACCTTCTCTCCTAAATCACTTGTACTACTTTTGAAAATCTCACCAATATAAACCAAGGTTACCGCTAAACCCCTGAACATCAGTATCAGATTACGCATGCCGTTTCTGGCAACTACAAAATATGTTTTTGTTATTAAGATGCTATTTAACTGCAGACCTTCTCTCCCATTTATGAAAGCATGAGTAGTCGTGTAGTAAGCTGGCTCAGGGAACAAACTGGCTGGGTTTTAAGTAGTATTGTTTCCCCTAAATTTGTGCTGAACTCATGATAACTTAAGTCTGCCCTTTACCTGCTTTTGAAAAACTCCATTTAGTCTGATGGAAGCAAACTGAAGTATTACTATAAAAACTATTTAGCTTGACAATACTTTCATCCCACTGGAGATCAAGAGATGTTCAAACGAGGCCAAGAGAATTAAACGTTATCAGAACGTAGCTCTTTGGCTGAAACATCACAGGCTTCTAGCTAAAAAAATGGCATGAGCTTGCTGCTGATGTGTTAGCTGCATGAAAATTTTATTTTTAATCTGTTCATCAGCACAAGCATTTATTTGCACAATATAACAGTCTGTGATACAAGCTATACAATCCCTGTTAAAGACAGTGCATAAATGTTGTCTGGAACATATACAGCAAAGAAATACTTCTCTTTCACATTGTATGATATCTTCATAGTAGCAATAAGCTCCCTATGAAATTACTGTAACTGAAAAACACAGTCTTCTGCAGTGCTCTTCAATCTTATTAAGCTGCTTTATCCTTAAAATTTTTTTTCATATAAATAATTTTTAATCCACTTTTCATTTGGTCTATGCATCAGAACTATAAAAGAGTAAAATTCCACTCTACTAAGGTAAATAAAAGGGCAGTGATGAGCAAACATGCTATGTTTAAACATTTACAACTGATACTAACCCATCCACCTGATAAATGTGTTACCTCAAGAAGGCTAAGCATATTTTAAAAGGTACTTTTAAAAGGTACTTTTGAACCATGTCAGGTTAAAAGTCACTGAATTTAAAATTTCACAACAAAAAAGTGCCACACATGAACCTTTTATATGATAAACCAACAGAAGTCAGATTCACTGGGGGCTCAGGCATACATAAATGTTGCAACTACCATTTGGCTCCAGGGAAAATGCTCTTTTTAGCAGGAGAGGTCCTTTAATAGGATTGCAAAAACAATCTCAATTTAATTTTCACTCTCTCTTTAACCATTTTCTCTTATGTTGAGAATCTGGTTTCCATCCCCGAACTCGTCTGTGAAGCCAGTTTGTTGAAAGTCAAAACTGATTCTTTCAACTGAAACACAAAAAAACGGCATGTCTGTGAAGCAGTTTATCATCTTATTTATGAAATGCTCTCTTTTCAAAGACAACTGCATGTGGCTTGGTGAAAGCCACCCTTAATTTCTCTGATTAATGGTGGATCAAAGCATCTCATGATGCTGGGCATAGCAGGAAGGTCATGTCAGAGCTCTTCTTTCTCATTTATGAGGAGCTAATTTTCTCAGCTGATACTTTATTGTTGATGAAATAGGACAACACTTTATAGGGAAAAAGGGAATCTCCTGCTATTTAGTATTCATAGGTGTGCCTGTTACCATGGGTGCTGAACTCTGAACAAAGCTCAGTGCCTGAACATCATATCGCTGTGCCACAGCATGGGGAGAATCTGGAGTTCCTCTCTTTTTTTCACTCTAACAGATAAGCCAGTAGGCTGAAACTTGCCACTCACTAAGCAGTAACAGATTTTGCTGTAGTTTGACTCAAGCAGAAATGAGGAGATAGAGCAGTCTTCAGATTCAAACACTCCACGTAGTACCTCCAAAGAGTGAAGCAGCAAAGGTTCTCATGGTAATAATGACTAATAAGTCCAAAGAAAGTGTAACAAACCCCTTTACAGAAGTTTATGGATACTCACTTGAATAATGTCTTTATAGGACAACTACTAACCACGTCTCTGCTTCTTTTCTAATATAGCCAGAAGGGTATTTAACACAGAAAAAAGCCCCAGCTAAATGCCTCAGTTCCTAATACAGAAGTCACTACCATTTTCAAATTACATAGGCATTTCAGCTTTATGTTATCACAGCTAGCATGTAAATAGATACCACCTGTCAGACACACGTAAACAAACAGTACTCATCTGGCACACAGCTGGGACCATCTGCATGACTGTTCTGCACTACGCTCTGCCTTCCAAGGAATATTAAAAATGCCTCATCTACATCCGTCACCTCCTCCCTGGCAACAGATGGATGGATCCTGTTTGTTACAGAAACAAGCACATCTGTACAGAAACTTAACTCGGTGACTAAAGCATGCATTCGTGGCAGAGCTGAAGCTAAGGACTTCATTCACTTGCCTAGATGTAGACAACCAGTCTGATTTCAAGCAGCCCACAGCTTTGCAGGGTCCTCCAACACGCCTGCCCCTCAAACGGCACTGATTCCTGAGTCTTAGGCATGCCTTAAGTCTTCAGCTACCGACCCATCAAGCTACACAGTGTTTGAGACAAAAAGCTACGAACTTTGTCAAATAGAAGAGCTGTAAAGAGAAAACAGCTTTCTCTAACTCCCTGCTGGGTTTGCATTACAGGTGACGACAGAGAGAGAGAGGCAATCGTGGCCACAATACCTCATTAGTCCTACCCACCAGCTTTGGGCAACCACAGGCTTCTCACAATACTATCATTCCTTTGGTCTTTCCATAGTCCCTCAGCCTGCTTCCCCAGCTCTGAGTGAAAGTTAGAGTAGAAAACCTTGAAGGATATTTCCACTAGATAGCACATTGTATTTTCCTGACCCCCCAGACTTTCTGACACCACTGCTTCCCACTTCCTTCCACTCCCTCCAGTCTTAACTCAAAAAGCTGCCTTCTTCCTCACAATGGTTAGGGTAATGCTTCCAGTGGGCTGCTCAGTCAGAATTGTTTCAAAACGTGACCATAAAACTGATACTCCAAAGATCACTGAGGCAAAACAACCACGCATTTTTAGGTCAAACACACTCAAGTATTTTTTCAGGGCAACGGTAGAGCTGTTGTTTTTAAATACCACCCTTGCAAACTTCTTGCCAGTGAAAGATGTCCATCTACGAGATTTCTTAGAATTCCATGTAATTAAAACCATTACAAATGGCATTAGGCCTCTGGCTGATATTTTGAAAATGCATCACGTGCACTCAAATGTAACTTTATGAAACTTCTCAAAAATTATGTGACAATAAAGCTGAGAACCTGAATGTGCACCTGAATCTTTCATAGTCCTCCTATATGCTATCCAGTCTAAGAATAAGAATCAATTAGCACCTAGGTTTGTCACCAACATCCACACAATCCAGCTGGACCCAGACAGGGTGCCAATGCTGGTTAATGTGACTTTCTAAAGTGGAAACTGGCTTGTTTGTCCAGCGGGTTTTATTTCCCTGACACCACTAGGGCTTATGAAAGACAGTGCATATATTAATAGGAGTTGCTTAGTTATAGAAATTAAGGTGTTTATTTTGCAATAAGCAATATACTAACTGTTAATAGATGTGGTTCAGAGATCACCACAAAGGTGCACCTGGCTCGCATTTAATGATGCCAGCTGCAGATTCAGCTCAGGAGGCTCCAGCTCTCATGCCTGTATCTCTACTGCCTGCCAGTCGTGGGCTGTGAGATGGCAGATACCCCTGCAGAACACCCCCATCTCCCCAGAAATAGCAGGAAGAAAAATCTGTAAAGCGGAGAATCTGACTGATGTGCAACTTCAAGTATCAGAAGCAGTAATGACCGTGAACCCTTTAACATGGCATACAGGCACCCAAATCACACACCTCAAAACCAGCTCAGGCATTTTTGCCTTGAAAGGACCTGGTCTGTAAGAGGCGCCTACTAAATACGCTCTTTGAATAAAATATTAAAGACTACAATGTTGCTGCTAATCCGAAACCAGGTGTTCCTGCCTCTTTTTGTCCTGTTTTCCTGAGAAAATGAGGCTTGTGAGGCCATGTTTCTTACAATAATTTAAACCAGATTGCTCATTTTAACCAAACCTGACTAGAGACTTAGTACTCTGGAGTATTTTTTTATTTATACAAGCTACAGAGAAAACAGGCGGAAATGCTAGGCTTGGAGAAAGGGCTGCTGTTGACTTCACACACAATATACCCAAAAAGCCACACCCAAAAGACCTAAATGTGAGTATCATGAGATACTGATGCATGGAAAAACAAAAAGAGTTTATTAGTTCCAGTGCTTGCAGAATTATTTAAGTCAGGCTTCAATCAGCAAAAAGCATTTTACAGAAAAAAAGTAATGCCTGATTTGTAAAACCACAGACACAAGCAGCAGGATCAGCAGATAAATGTAGTAAAGACAGTATTTTCAAGATTAATAGAAAAAGAAAGGGAAATATTTCAAACTTATGACTTCTTTCCCACTCTAATTCTCCATAGGTCTTATCTGTTACAGCTCAGAGACTGATTTATGCAGGCAGTCTTAGCAGGGACTAAAAGAGCACCCACAGCTAAAGATACAAATTAAAATAAAATTATTCCAGAATATTTTTATCAGGAACGTGAAATCTGAATCTAAGTAAGAACATCTTTAGTAAAATATGATCCATTGCTCCACCTGTGTCTAAATACTTCCAAGTCTCTAGACTACACATTTGATACTGTGCAGTAAAAGCAGGGAAAGGGAATGAGGATTTACAGCTAGTAAAAATTCTCTTTCACTGTTTTTTAAGGTTACTTCTGGTGTCTGCTAGATACTTATTATTATTACACTTATTATAGTGTCATTCCTTGTAAGAAGCTCAAAATATAACATGCATACCAGAAAGATTATCATATTGCATATACATTATCCTATCACACATATGCAGACAGGATATCATGTGTTTTCTTTACCACTACATAAATATTGCATATTACTTTACTATGGGAAGCTGAAGTTCTTAGTTCAGCTTATTTAATGGATGGTTCCACTTAGTGCATGAGCATTGAAAAGAATCAGATTTACCAAGCTGCTTTTTAACAAAAATAGGTAAATTTTAAGACAGTAAATAAGCTGAAAGAGCTTTATACAGCAGTGCATTAGCCAATAATATTATACTGACATGAAATGGTATTTATTCAGGATTTTTTTTTCAATTCAGCACCCATGATGCAGATGAACTTACATGTTTTTCCTATTTTCTTTATCTCTTGTTTCAGCCACTGCATGGCAGAACCAAGAATACAGTATCTAACAGTCACTGCTAGGCAATATGTATTGGGTTTCAGCAAGCCAATGTTTATAAATTTAATAGTAATGTGGCTGGATTCACAAAAAAGGGCAGAAAAAATAACTAAGTTTTAAACTAGACCATCAGACACCCAGAAATAATAAAAAAAACAAAGTAAGCAACTTTACCTGAGGGAATAAAGAAATCCCTCAAATTAATTGTATGGATTTTAAAGTTAATAAATAAAATACAAAGAGTATTTAAATCTCAGTTCTTGCCTTTCCTGGGTGTCACCAAATCCTGCAGCAGTAATTACACCCCATGCTTTTCAAACATGAGGCTGTAATTAGGGATTAGGCCCAACAGTTATTGGAACAGAGAAGATGCAAGATGTGGTTTCTGTGAAGTGCTTTGGAGTTGCCTATTACAAAGCCATCAGCCCTGCTGGAATGGGGCAAGCACCCCACAGCTCTCTGGTTGAGAGGCACAAGAAACGAAAGCAATGAAACAAATCCAGGGAACGTCTGTGGAAACAAGTCAGTTTGATACAGACATTGAATGTGACTTTCAACTTTGTAGAATCTAACACCGTGGTTTTAAAAACTGCATGCCAAGTCTAAAGGAAGGACAAGTTTCCAAATCTACGAGGGTTAACCTTGAATACTCTTGAAGTTATCAAATGGATTCAAGACCTTGCACAGTGGCCAAACCCTGTATACTTTCAGATATCTCTCTTGCATGATCATCATCATCAAGCCCTTCACAGTCTGCTGCACTGGGTAAAACCACCTGTTTTTTGAGTTACTATTGGTGGGCTAGAGATTACCCAATGGGCCTGCACAGCAACAAGGTTAAGTTCTGTGTTTCATCAGGAAGGATTATATGCTTGCTTCCAGACTAAGCAAGAGCTTAGCAGGTAACTGACCTGTGGCACCAGCAAGGAGTGGACTAAAATGCATGCCTAGATGCTGGGCTTACCTGACGCGGCGCTTCTATCCATGCACTGCTTCTGAAGATCAATATTCCGCAGCTCCTCCGTACTGGCGTATTTCATGACAGAGTTGATGGAGGTAAGGGTGCTGATGAGCTGTGAATTGAGAGATCCAATCTGGGAGTGGGGCTCCCCAAAGGCTTCTGCCAATTCACTGTAATTTTCAGCAAGCAGCATCTGCTGTTCCTGCAGCAGTTTCTGCACGCGTTCGATGTAGTGATCCAAGCCCACCCTCAGCTCAGGCGGAGGCAGAGAGCTTTCCAACAGACTACTCATTGGCTCGGACACAGACTCTTCCCCAACACCGATGCTCCTGGTGCCAGCTAGCACAACTGGCAATGGAGGGGGTCCACAAGCAATACTCCTCATTTTAAGGCCAACTAGGTAGTTCTCATGAACATTTATCTGCCCAACACCGCAGTCTTTGGTTTTTGTTGCAGAAGGCTTTTCAAAGCCAGGGTGGCTAGAGAGCAAGGTGCCCACTCCAACCGAACGCATTTTAGCAGATGCATGTATGTCCTTCACTCGGCCATCTCCTACTGCCACACTCCGTGTCTCCACGCTATCCGTGTTGGTCTGTTTATCATAGCTGATCAGGGCGGTGTTTGTCCCACAGTCTGCCAGGGAGGTTGTCTCTGTGCCAGTGCACTGGCTCACCATCTCCAAAGTGGTGCTGGTTTGCTGGCTAGCCACAGAAGGCACAGCCATTACCATAGCCTCTGCCCTGCACACAGCCTCTGTGGCTGTTTCGCGGGATACCCGCTCCTTGGGGGCACAAATCACCACATCCACAGAACAATCCCCGCAGCCCACAGACCTCACCTCTCCACCCACCTGTACAGTCCAGCAGGGGCTTGGCACGCCGGCCAGCTCCTCCGTGTTGACTTCTGTTTCACATACGCTCATCTCTGTGCCCACTGCCTTATTGCACACCTCAATAGACCTTCCTGTGCCCTGGTCTTGCACCTCTGCTCTCTCCCTCACCAGCCACTGGCTCATCAGCAGCTCGGGGCCAGCAGCTAAGCTCCGCATGGCAGGTTTGCAGGAGATGCCAATGCTGCTTGTCTGCAGGTGGTTTCCCACTGACGAATCGGTAACGTCCACATGGTCTCCCACTAATTGGTCTCTCATTGGTACAATGGCCTCAACCATCGTGCTGACGACACGGGGACGAGCCATTACAGCTTTATCTACTTTTTTCCTAGACCCAGCTGCCTGCAGCTGCTGTTTTAATTTGGTCATTTCCCTGTCATGGGTCGTTTCCTTTAACTGAACCTCTAGTCTGTAAATCTTCTCCTTAAGGGCTTCGATGGTCTGCTGCTGAAGCTCTATCTCTTTCTCAACCTCTGTAGACAAGCCAAGCATAGCCTCTGTCACCCCAACCCCAGACTCTCTCATTTCTTTCTCTGTCCCCACAGACACTTCTCTGTGTTGCCTCGTAGATCTGCTGTATATAACTACATTGTTCATGTTCTCATCAGCACCTACAGCAACAGATCGAGTTTCTTTTGTCAGGCTTTCTCTGTTCACCCGAAGGTTTGCTGGACTTTCGTAGTTGCCATCCTGGATTTTTTTCTCTAGGGCTTGCATCTCAGCAGTCAGCTGCCTGAACTCCTCTATCCTCTGAGAGCTCTGTTCCATGCTCTCCATCTCCTCCTCACAATCTATATAGAGTTCTCCACCTCTTCTCACCTGAGACAAGTGTTCCCACTGCTCAGCATTTCCTGCACTGTAGGATCGCTTTCTGAAACTGTAAGTGTCATTTTGAGTGGCTTTCCTCTGGTTTTTAAGTTCGGCCATCATATGCCTCTTCTCTTCCTGTAACACTGAAATTTTGACCTGCAGCACAGGAATGGTCTTGACTTGCTCCTCGAGCTCCTTGAGACGCTTTAGGGCAACCGCCATTTGCTCCCTGATGTGCTGCAGATGCACTGGGCTCACATTGGTGACCGGTGTGGATATTCCCGAGCTCATGGGACTGTGACGAATGGAACTGCCCAAGGAGGAGCTGAAGCAGGCACTGTAGTCGCCATTCCCCTGATACCCATTCTGCAGCTGCTGAGACATGTGACCATACCCACTGGATCCCACAAAAGAGGGGAGGGAACTTGTGGAGCCCATGCCTCCAAAGCTGGAAAGGCGGGGTCTGCGGACATCTCCAGGCATGATCTGCATCATTCTCTCCTGCTCAAGTCGCCTCCGTGTTTCCATGAGGGTTTTTGTTACATGGAGGTTGTGCCGAGGCAGCTGTGGGGAGGGAGGAGGAAGCTGCTTACTCTCGGGGAGAGTTAAGTAGGAAGGAGATGCTTCAAAGGAAACAGAGGGTCTTGCAGTAATGGATGAGGTTACTTGATTCCTCACTGCCAGACAAGACTGTTTGTTCTCATCACTGTTTGATGAAGAGAGAGACTCTGTGGAGGTCCAGTCACTGCACTGGCCACCAGAGTTCTTGGCACCCGCTGAGGCTGGTACGGCTTTTCTCTTCTTTTGGATGTTTAGCTTCTTAATGGTATTCCCCTTTTGTATATCATCTACGTACTTCAGAAAATCCAGGTCTAGCTGGTAGCCATAAGGCGTTTCCACAAAATATGGGTCTTTCCGTTCTTTTTCATCTTCTCCATTTATAATAGCTTCCCCTTTTTCTGGAAAAGAAGAAACAAAATCAGCATTGGAAAAGAAACTATGTCTCAGTAAACTATGCGCTGAAACACAAGCCCAGAAAGATGGGTGTTCACAGCACACCAGAGGCAGCAACTGCTGCTGCAGCTCAGTAAGCAGACCAGCTTTCTGCTGACTGACCCTCAACACTAAGTCCCGATTAACTTTTTAAAAGTTAATCAGTAGGTTTTTAAATGCTGAGAAGTGCATACCCACATAAATGTGTACACACACACACACACAGATAACGTCTATTAACAAAGGGGCACAGAAGTGGCACAACCAGTAGCTCAAAGCTACTGTCCTTCCCTGAATGCAGCCTTGTCACACCAAGCTTTCACACATGCTACACTGTCATGTAAAGACAACAGGATTACAAGGTACTGCACAAATCATTCAGAGACCTACTTCTCTAGAGGGTGCATTCAAGCAAGCAATGGGAACTCCAACCCCACTCCTTATGCAGTCGATGCCATTAGATTGTACACAGATATGCAGCTGTTTTACAACTGTGGAAACTGCTGCCATAAGAGCAGCAATAGCAGTTTGCTCTCACCTCAGCTCATGTTACTTCCATGTTACTTCCACCAGCGCCTCTGCCTCTTGCATTCTTAACTGCTCAAAGTCCCCAGCACCACAACAGGCAGCAGGGCACCATTCTAGCAGGGTCCTGAAGGGTGAGGGAACTCCTGAACTGCCAAGGAGGACTGCCACCTTGCACGGAAGTCCAACTTCCAGAGGCAGGACTCGTCTGTCCCCAGAGCAGTTTAAATAAAACCTCACCAGATTCGCTGGGCGTCCCTGAGCTGAGTATTTATACCCTGCGCTGCTATACAACCTGCTCCTCCCCTCCCGCTTTAGAGGAAAAAAAAAGGAAAAAAAAAGAGAAGGAAAAACAACTGTTGCGAGTTATGAGCTGGAGGAATAATAGAAGCCAGCTTTCCGGTTACCTGAATTAGACACATGCCTCTGCCCCCACACTGCAAAATTTCCAGCCACATATGGCTGCCCAGCTTCATGTGCCAGACTCGAAGCCCTGCCTCCCTCCCAGGCTCGCTCCTTCTTCACCCCGTAAGGAAGAGCCGCACGCACAGCCCCGGCACCGAGCTGCTGGAAGGGAATTTAGTCTCTCTGTTTCGTTTTCAGAAGGCGAAGTTTGGAAGCCGCGTCCTCTTAAAGCAATATAAGCCTCGGGGTGGGGGGGAACAGCAACAACTCCCCATTTACTGCAACTACAGGAAGTGACTTAATGTTGCACTGAACAGGGATGGGGGGGCCGGGGGGGGGAAGCTCCCGTTTTTCCAGTTTGCTTGGCATGCTTGAGAAAAGCTTTGTCTATAGACAGTATAACTGCTCTTCCGTGGCGATTCTTTATGCTTTTGGCTAGCACAGGACACCCCAAGCAGTAGATGGAAGGAGGATGCTGCTCAGGGAAAACGTACCTTTCCTGGTACCAGAAAAACCCAGGGGGGGAGAAAGAAACAGAGATAGGCACATGAGAGAGCAACAGAAGTCGGGCTGACCTGAGTGCACTGGCATCTCTGTTCTGCAGTGTGGACAGACTGATGAGCAGACACAAACACTCCTCCCCACCTTCCCCCTTCCGCGCCCCCCCGTCTTTCTGCTGAAAGACCAAAGGCTCAGTATGCTGTGGTATTTACTTACAGATGCACCCAAAATAGCCATCTAAATACCAGAGTGGAATCAAAAATACATGCATACACACATACTTTAAGCACATAAGCACACACAGCTCCTTCCCGCAAGACTACCTTAGTGTCAGGCAGGGAAAAAGTATTCAGGACTCCCACGGAGCGGGAGGGAATGAGACACAGCATACGCTTCAAATTACCCCTCTTCCTCCCCATGTTCAGTGTTCTCGTCCCAGATTCTCATCCTGGCTCCAACCCCCACAGACAGATAGCCCCCCTTTCTGCACCCCACAGCTTCTCATCCTAGGTTGGTCATTCTTCCAGTCTTCCCACCTGCGCCCTAGGTTTGTCCCCTGCCTCACACTGTCCCTCCTCCCCTGTAGTTTTCTGGCCTCTTTCTGCCACCTTCCCATGCTTCGGATTTTTCACCTATTTTCTCTACTTAACATCCATTTGCTTGCTCCATCAAATTCAAACCCAACATCTGGTTATACTCTTGCCCTTCATCCCAGGCTTCAATCTAGTCACTTTACTCAGCCCATGTAAATTCAAACTCCATCTCTTTTAGCCGTTATCCCATTTTTCCAAATTCTTTTCCTCTGCTTGTCTCAGTCATTGTCTTCTGACCCAGCAACATCTCCGATTCTTGCATCACTACACCAGTCAAGTCAGGCAGCAACTCTAAGCTGTCCTTGGGCACAATGCATAAGTGTTGGTTGGTAGGGGGGGCGCGGTACAAACAGACTCTTCAGAAGTCCCAGGACTTAAGACTTAATGCATGTTTGGAAAAATATTCATAAACCCTCTAGAAACACGTGCAAATCTCATGTTAAGTCATGGGAGCCAAACTGGAATCTCAGATATATTGTTTTCTTCTTCATGGAATAGCATTAAGATTGCTCAACAGAAACTTATCAAAAATAAATAATAATAATGATAAAATAATCACACTGACACTGAATCCCTCACTAAACCTCTCCACAGCACCTGCAGGCAGCTCAGTATCTTCACAATGAAATGCCCTTGGTCCTCAGGTTAAACTAGCAGCACTACCAGGCAAAGTTTATACCTGCGTACCACAAGCATAAAACTGCGTGCGGAGCTGACTGCCTGCTACTTCTTAAAACAACACAGTGAGCCATCCACCAACACAATCCCAAGTATTATGAGTTGGTCTCTGGAGACATTTCTTGATATGTTAAGAAAAATAAGGATCAGGCTTGCAATCTACTGACAACAACACAACACTGATGCACCATGCAGGAGCTGTGCCAAGCCTTTGTCTCAGACAAAGGGCCAAAATGGGTGTGGTTGTTAAGCATGGAACAAAGCAAAATAGATGGCTGTTTTCAAGCAATAAAAGTAGTTTCAATAAAAAGGAAATTAATAAACACCTGATAAGAGTGCAGCCCTTCTTCCTTTCAGGCCTTAGGTACTGCACAAACCATGGATACCCTTATTACCTGGCTTTGGTGGGTGACTACCAAGTGCTACACAAGTAGGTACCTCAGATTAACCTCAGAGGAATCTGTATCTAATCGCCCTTCAGCCAGAATGGCAAGCTTTCATGCCCAGGGACATCAAGTGAGCAAGAAGATCCCCAACCCATTCGCCCCAACACACAGAAGTATTGTAGCAAATACTGTTCTGTACAAACACTCTTCTTAAGCATCTTGTCTTATCCTTGGCCAGCTGATCACGAGCACAGCTAAAATTAGAAGAACTATTCCCCAGTCTTCACGGTAGCTCAGACAAAGTTTAATCATGTCATTGTGTTACACTGAAATAGTATGTGCAGATGCACAAACACAGGCACTTTTGTCTTTGAAAACATTGCAGACATTCCTGTTTCCTTCTGAAATGTCATTAAATGCAATGAGACACAAACACATCATGCTTTTAGGCCACCTTTTAGGCTTCACCTGCAAAGCAAAACACTGTGAAGCACAGAGGCCTCGTTGTGGTACTGTCGTTATTAATGCATTTCTCCAGAAGTATGCAAAGACTTCATTTCCCTCTCCCTCCTGCAGGATAACCACGGGCAGGACACAAGCAGCATTTAAAAAAAGCATGCTTCAATTCTCGCGTCCTGCACTGCTGGGACTGGCTCTGTCCAAACATTCCAGTCTTGCCAAGTTCTATTAAATTATATCCTATCCAATGCACTACACAAGAACATCAGTATATTAAAATATTGAGTCAGCCCTTCGCAGAGTCCACACTAGTCATGTCTGGTCTCAGACCAGGAGAACTGGAAAAAACCAGGACATTTACTTGATGTGCTTCAAGACTTCTGCGAGAGAAAAACAGAGAAAATGTGGGCAGACGTGAGTCTTAGTTCTGCAAACTAGGAAAACTTTATTGCAGAACTGCCTTGGAGGGTCCAGAAAAAGTAAAGAGAAGCAACTGCAGATCTATTTCTGAAGCTGAAAGTCTAAGATGCCTCAAAAAATACAGACATCACATCTGAAGTCTTCTCTCCCCATATGGCTATGAGATCTGCTCTAAGGCGTTTTAATATTAGATCTGACTGCTATTATTTCCATTGAAATAACGTTGTGACTAAGAGTCTCCTTACAGAGTTATGGTATAGGACAATTCATAAGGAAAGCTGCTAAGGAAAAATACAAGAGGCAATAGCTGGTATAAATTGAGTTGAATAGGTATTTATATATGCTAAGCTTCAGTTTGAAATGTTATTTAGGGCAGGAGAAGAGGGGGTAAAAAAAGAAGAGTTCTGACTATTTGATTCTTTAATGGAACAGAAAACAAATGGATGCTTTTCCTCTTTTCCTCCCACCCCAATACTACAT
The DNA here is from genome assembly GCA_033558235.1 of Neomorphus geoffroyi. Lineage (NCBI taxonomy): Eukaryota > Metazoa > Chordata > Aves > Cuculiformes > Neomorphidae > Neomorphus > Neomorphus geoffroyi. The sequence continues at coordinate 21,204,836 of JAUMJM010000048.1, read as the reverse complement.
TTGCACTTTTCTTTTCCTGTTCTTCAGCATATATAAATGCGTATCAGTCTTGCCTTCTGAAAAGAACCAAAACACCTGAGGCTGAGTACTTGCTTAAAAGAAAAAGCAGAATGGAAACATTAGCAGTTTTTCTTTCATTCTCCTTTCCAGATGTTGGGATTTGAATGTAAGTTAAAAAAACACCACCAACAAAACCACTGGGAAAATACAGCTTAGCCTTGCAGCACAATCATTTGATTAGCTTTCTTTTGGCTAGCAATATACAGAAGATGCCATGAAATTACTAGCTCTGCAATAATTCAGCCTAGCTCTCCAGTATGGGAAGGAGTGGTAGGTGAAAGCCCAAAATGCAATTAACCTATCAGATTTATTTTATTTTATTTTATTTTATTTTATTTTATTTTATTTTATTTCATTCCAAGAACTGAGAGGGAGAAAACTTAAGAGAAACAGCAAGTTACATCTGTACTTTGGCAGACGCAGCAGGAGCATCCAGTGGTTTATTTTTCCCTTTGAAGTGAAAGCTCCCAGCACTAGCATGAAGTGCACTGCAGGTTTGGGAGCACAGGCTGCCTCGGTTGCTCATCTCCTGCAAGGAAGAGAGCCACCACAGCACAGCAGAGTCAAGTTAAAAAGCTGCCCAGGACGATACTCCAGTGCTGGCCCTGGCGCTGGCCTCAGCAGCCCTCCCTGAAGAGCCAGGCTGGAGCACCTCGATGACCCACATCAGCTTGTATATGCAATGGCACCGTTGGCCAGCACACTGTGCTGTAGTGTAGACAAGACTGATAACCTCCTCTCTTTTTCTACTATGGAAAAACAATCAATAAATACTGCCTTGTAAGAAAGGCTATTACTCTGCAGTAGGTATGCCTGGAGCAAACGGGATTGAACTCCTGATGCAACTGAAGCTGTGGGGTATGGGGTACTACAGTCCAAACCAGAATTCCCCAGTCAGAGAGGGATGACCAGCCTGCTACCAATACCACAGTTACAGATGCGGAAGATTCTTCTGTTACAGAGGAATTCTACTTACTTCACGTTTTACTGAAGAAATAAATCTCCAGTGCAAAATGTTTGCTGCAAATTTAATCTCAAAGAAAAACAAGGAGCAGAAAAATGGTAAAATATTTTTTATAAGGTTTACAGATGACTTTTTAAAATTTATGTGTCAATATGCCAGCTGCAGAGTGGCTTTTGAATCTGCCATCTAAATACTCGGTACTTTGGGTTGGGGTTTGCAATAAAAAAATGCACGATAGCAACTTCTCTGATAATAATAACAGGGAAAGGCTGGAGCAACAACATTGTGTACTAAATAGGTTTTTATTTCAAGATGTATAAGCTTCAGCTCAGATGTTCGTAGTGGCAAGCTAAATTAAGGACACCAATCTAAGTTAATGAACTTAAGCAGCAGCAATATTGAAGCAAGATGGTTCAGAGGGCTGCTGTGTTTTGGTAACACTGGAGCACTGGGGTGTGATGCCACATTTACCACATAACATAGGTAAAAGAAGGCATTTTAAGAATGGATCTGCAGTCTTAATACCATGCTCTTCCTAGAAGAAGTAGGGCCATTAAGGCAATAAAATAAAAATTCCAAACAATCACAGCCACAACACAAAGGCCTTTAAACCATCAAAAGTCTTTCCATTGACTTAAATAGGATTTGCCATTGCCTTGATCAACACACAGCCAAAACAATTTCTCAAGCAGTTATGTTCCTCTGAACCTGAAATTCTTTGTTGCTCAGCACTATACTAGGATTATCATTGTAATAAAAAAATAATAACAACTTGTAATTGTTTAGCATTATAGCAAAAACAACATGCCAGCTCTCACCTTGGTATCGGTGATCAGATGGATGCACTTATCTGAATGTCCCACTGTCACAACTTCCTCAAGGGTCAATTCCTAAACAGCACAATGATTTCTTGATCTTGTAGAAGAGCTCTGGATTTTCTTATTCTTCCTCCTTTGCTACACGTTTGATAACTATGTACTAACTACTGTTCATAGCTATGAAAATCAGAGCATTTTGGTATCCCATACAAAATGCTCAGAATGCTTACCAGCCTGCTACCCAAAGGCATACATATAGTGAATAGCCTTTTTGATGTCAGGAGGGGGTCTTTCAAGGTCATATTATCATTAAAGATTTTCTTTCACATGATAAAAGAGTTACCTACAGAGTTTATATCTAAACATCATTTAACCACAGCAAAGAATTATTTCCATGGGCTGAAAGTAAAAACCATCCTTCAAAAAACCCACCTCCTAGCCCTCTCTAGTCTTTTTAAGAACTAAAACTTTTACCTCTACAGTCTCTGAATGGAAAATTTGCAGCTCAAACAGAAGTTAATTTAAAATATAAAACACAGGCTATAAGAAAGTTGTGCAAATTAATTAACCTTAAATAAATCATGAATCTTCTTTATGAGAAATCTATTCCTTGGGGGCAAACCCCCCCATGACTGACTGCCCTGTGAGTGACTGTAATATGCCCCTTTATCAAAACTAACAAAATCTGCTTCATATTCTCAACATCTCTCTTATTTGAGGCTGACAGTAAGTTTCCTTTTCAACTGCTTTCCCTTTCTGGGAATAGCTCCAGGTCTGGCACTTCTGTGGTAGGACATGGTGTCTGTGCACCACCTCAAGGTCGTTAACCATGGAAACTCAAAGAAGCTAGCCTGTTTTGCCTCCATCCAGTTTCTGACTCACAGGTCCCAGGGGACAGGAAACTATGGCTGACAGGAAGCAGGGCATGGGTGGGAAGGGATACAGTCATTAGTGTACTCTGCTAAATGCCCCACCAGCAGCAAGGAAGAGCAGAGCAGAAACCATGGTGGGAGCTGCAGCTGTTTTCAAAAGCACTGCCACCTCTGGTTAGAAACTATTTTAAATAAACAATGGCCACTTGGGCAAATTGCTGTTACAAGTCAGCTTGTGGGTGCATTGTGGCTCTGAGTGTGACCAGCAGGTCCACCATCAAGCAAATCAGAAGGAAGTGACAGCTTTAGTTGCATTGCACTGATGCATTTCCCAAGTCATCTTCCACAAACACCATTTTAACCCATGTGCTATGTCAAGGAAAAAAGAACTTGCCTTACAAGGAGAGCAAACCACTGAACTGGGGATGGGAACTCCGTTGGCTGAGCCACAGAAAATGCTCTCCCTTTAAAGATGCTCATAGTAAACTTAGCCTCTTGCTCTCTCAAGTATCGCTGGGAAGAGTGATGAGGTGTCAACAGTCATCCTTTACTTTTGGACTTCAGATCGGGGGCATCTCAGTCCTGTTTACCTATGTCTGAAAACCAGATGTCAACAAGCCAAGTTCAAACCAGTATGAATTTATTCTTTCCAAGCAACTGATTCCATGCATTTTTTTCACCTTGCAGTATTTGTCTACTTGAGAATTACCCTTCATTATTCCCTGAAGCATTTATTTAATCCACTTCCCACTGTGTACACTTCTATTGGCTCCAGGCAAAAACGTGACAAATGAAGACCACTCAATTTAAAGATACTTTACAAATCAGACTAACTCAGGCCTCACAAAATAATGTGAATTATGTCAAACAGTAGATACCAATCAGAAGCTTCTCACAGCCTGGGAGAAAGCCACACTATGTGCTCTACCAAACACAGCACAAGAGCAGCTCAGTTTCAGACCACCATAGCCCCTCCTTTCCAAAAATACATCCCAATAGACGTGGGTTCAGCTAGTGATGCTGATGAATGTGAGGCTGAGTCCCAGTGTTGATGATGCAGCTGGCTGTCCTCTGCTGCACAGAAGAAACCCAGACGCTCTGCTGTCTCCCTTGTTAACCCTTGAAAAGGTGTCATACCTGCCCTGCTCTTCTGACAGTACATCATCCCCTGCTACTTTATACCACTTCATTGTCACGAGGAAAATGACAAAGGAAAACATAATAATGAAGACCAAGGCCTGCATCCACATAGTAGGATGGGCTTCACAAAACCCAGACAGAGGACTGGCAAAGCAGAAGGAGGAGCAAACCCCCAAATATTTCCTTTCTTCACTCACACAGATCATCTCCCCTCCACTGGGCCAAAGGAATCAAGGGCACAAGCCAGGCGTTTGCCTGAAAACACCTTTTAACACAACTGTGCACCAGCTGAAGTCCAAGCAAAGAAGGCTGTTTGCTTTCTAGCCAAGAAGAACTGAACCCTCAAATCAAAATATTTAGATTTAGAATATCATTACCCTGCTCTGCCTATAAATCTCTGAGGAGGTGAGAAGCGGAGAAGAGATACACAACAAGGCTATTGTAACAGGAGCAACCATCAGGAGGAAACCTGTACTCCTGAGATACAAATCTGCCATGGACTATTAAAACTGATTTACAATTTCAGTTTGGACTTACAACTGTGCACAGGGTAAAAAAACCCCAAACAAACTCTCTTCTGCAAGAACAGTTCCACAAAATATTTGTATTTATGAGTCCTAGAAGGACATTATTTTGTCACATACTTAACTCCATAAGCTGCATAATCAGTATGATATTTCAAATACTGGGAATTGTTCCCTCCTACCCATTCTTATATTAATCTAGTGCTGATTCATTGTGTGAGATGAGTGTTGCCTTCCAAACTTCAAAAGAATAAGAAATTTCCATTTTCCAAAAACACTGAAAGCTTTGTCTCTGCACTTAAAATAGTTCAGGCTGATGAACTGCTTCTCTCCAAAAAGTTAAAAAAGCGATCAGAGAACATATGGGAAAAGTCATTACTAGAAGTAATTCTTTATGCATATTCTAAATAGCTAAGAACAGTGGCTTGTAACTGAAAGTCTATAAAGAGTATTCAAAATGAGCAACTTGAAGAGTAACAGCTACCTTTCTGCCATTGAAATGATGCCCTAAGGTAATAGGGTGCAGCACTCCCTTCACTTGAGCATACACACCACACCAATCCCCTTTCGGAAAACCTGTGTTTGTTCAAGGAAACAAACTACTTTGTATGTAACAACAAAAACAAAGAAGCTACCAGAGAGGTGTGTGAAACTGCAAGTGCAAACTCCTTCAGAAAGCAGCACTTGTAAGACAACCCAGCTAACTGAGCACTGTTAAAATATGAAAAAAACCCAAAAGGGCTGGTTTAAGCTGTGCTACCCCAGGGTGCCCCGAACTCTTTTCTCAGCTTGCCCACAGCACTACGAAAGCCGGTCACTTGCATCTCTTCCCCCACCCCATTCAAGGGTCTCACTCACCGATCCACCCAGAAGCAATCACTTGGATGTTGCCGCATTGAGTTTTTCAGGAAATTAAGTCTGAAGCACACTTTCCTTTGCCTTAAAGGGAGTGCGTATTCCTGACACATCAGCAGGCATGGAGCCCAGAGGCTGCTACAGAGCATTTATTTGTACTCATTTGGAATTTCCTGAGACAGTCCCAGCCCTGCAGCCAGCCCAGTGCAACGCCAGTGGTTTCCTTCACAGCACTTAAGATGCTGCGCAATGCTTCTGGCTCCCCAAGGGTTAAAATGCAAGACAAAAAGAATTGTACCAAATGTACCACTAAAAAAAAAATCGTATTTTTTTCTCTGAAGACAGATTTAATTTCCAAGAGGGAATTAAAAGTTCAGGTGACTTCTCTTCCAACTGCTTTCCTTATCTCCCCAAGCTCTTTACCCCAAGCCTCCTCATTTCTCACTCCCACGTGTGGACTGAGAGCACAGAAAGGTTCATTGATATAATTTGAGCAGAACAATCACCTCTGTTGTAACCACTACTGCTTGCAATTCTGCCTGTGTTACATTCAATCTCATTTTGTTTACGCTTCTCAAATGCATCTTATAATTTGAGGGATAAAAATAAAAACTTTTAGTATAAAGTTACAGACAGAGATTTCTTTTTCTGAAACATGGTCAAAACATACAAGATATCCTTCGTGTTAATACAAGCACTTTGATAAAGGGTCAGAGGGAGGATCCAGGGTAGTAAAAGCCTGTCAGTGTGACCTCAGTACTGGGGAAGGTCATGAAGCAGATCATCTTGAGCATTATCACACAGCACACACCGGACAACCAGGTTTCAGGTTCAGTCAGCATGGGTTTATGAAAGGCAGGTTCTGCCAATCTAACTCGATCTCCTTCTGTGACAGGGTTACCTGCTTAATGGATGAGGGAGAGGCTATGGATGCAGTGTACTTTGGTAAAGCCTTTCACACCATTTCTCACAGAATTCTGCTTGAGAAACTGGCTGCCGTTGGCCTGGACAGGACACCCTCTGCTGGGTTAAAAACTGGCTGGATGGCTGGGCCCAAAGAGTAAAATGTGGTAAATGGAGTTAAATCCAGTTGGAGACTGGTCACAAGTGGTGTTCCCCAGGGTTCAGTGCTGGGTCCAGTTCTGTTCAATATCTTTATCAATGATCTGGATGAGGGCCTTGACTGAACCCTCAGTAAGTTTATGGATGACACCAAGCTGGGTGCAAGTGTTGATTTGCTTGAGGGTAGGGAGGCTCTGCAGAGGGATCTGGACAGGCTGGATCGATGGGCTGAGACCAACGGGATGAGGTTCAACAAGGCCAAGTGCAGAGTCCTCCACTTGGGTCACAACAACCCCATGCAACATTACAGGCTTGAGGAGGAGTGGCTGGAGAGCTGTCTGGCAGAGAAGGACCTGGGGGTGTTGGGTGACAGCCGGCTGAACATGAGCCAGCAGTGTGCCCTGGTGGCCAAGAGGGCCAAGGGCATCTTGGCCTGTATCAGACACAGCGTGGCCAGCAGGAGCAGGGAGGTGATTGTGCCCCTGTGCTCAGCACTGGTGAAGCCGCACCTCGAGTGCTGGGTTCAGTTTTGGGCCCCTCACTACAAGAAGGACATTGAGGGACTGGAGCGTGTCCAGAGAAGGGCAACGAGGCTGGTGAGGGGGCTGGAGAACAAGTCTTTTGTGGAGCGGCTGAGGGAACTGGGGTTGTTTAGCTTAGAGAAAAGGAGGCTGAGGAGAGACCTTGTTGCTGTCTACAGCTGCCTGAAGGGAGGTTGTGACAGGGTGGGTGCTGGGCTCTTCTCACAAGTGACAGGTGAGAGGATGAGAGGAAATGGCCTCAAGTTGCACCAGGGAGGTTCAGATTAGACATCAGGAAAAATTTCCTTCCTGAAAGGGTTGTCAGGCATTGGCAGAGGCTGCCCAGGGAGGTGGTTGGGTCACCAGCCCTGGAGGTATTGGAAAGACAGGTAGACAAGTCACTCAGGTTTAGTAGTGGACAGGAACAGATGGACTCAATGATCTCAAAGGTCTTTTTCAACCAAGTGATTCTATGATTCTATTAAGGTCCTAAGACTTCACAGGACTAAAGAAAGAGTTTTATTATTATTATACCATGCCTTTCATCCAGATTCCCAAGAACAGTTTAAAAGTAAGAAAAAAAAGAGGCACGAATTGTTGAAATAATTTTCAGGATTATTGCAGATTGGAAGAGTCATGCTTCAAATAAAAGTGGGATCTTTTGCTGAAATGACAGTAGAGAGGTCAAAGTCCTCCCCAGTGCCTTCAGCGGTATTTAATATGAAGCAAAGTAATATTTAATACTGTCACAGTTTAGCTTGACCCAGCTAAATTTTTGGTTAAACTCTTGCAGTTGGACTCCCAAAGTCCACACCCCCTAGCCCCCAGGGGAAAGGAGAGGAAAATGAGAGGAAAGCTACAGCTTTAATGAAATGATGATGGTGATAACAATAATGATAAAAATAATCAGAAAGTGATGAAAATATGTACAGATATCGGAGATCACATCCCCACCCCTCAATGACCATACATCTCCACAACTGCTGTAGAGCTGAACTCAGGAACTGGATTCCTTGAATTACAAGTCATTGATGCATACACTATAAAATATGAACTCCTGAAAAAAAAGTCTGAAGAAGATCTCTATACATAGCCAACTTGCTACTTCTGTAGACCACAAACATACTGAATTTTAAGTGAACTTGGTTTGGTTTGATCTCTGTTCAAACCACCCCGTCCATAAAAAAAAACAGCCCTCCATAAACGCTTTGTGTACAGCTTCTAACCATGCTTTGGAGTTTCTTCCAGAAGACAGAAAAACTCTAAGGCAGCTGAAAGCTGACCGATACCTTCTGTTCAGGGAAACAAAAGTAAAAATTCAGCCCTTGAAACATTGCCCAGAGCATGCAGCCTCCAGTTTGCGCTTGCTGCCCTTCAAGCCCCATCTTTCAATCTGCAAAACAAGTGACCAGGCAGGTGAGGACAAGCAGTGCACAGCAGCGTAGGGTGTTACTGGTGGACACCTCTAGCTGTATCGGCAGGTTCTTCATACAAGAGAGGGGAGAACATATGATACCCATCTAGTTTTCCACTGTGAAAAAAACCATGACATCTGGGATAAAGTATGAGACTAGAAGGTTTGGCCAAAACATCCTTCTCAAGAGTTAGAATTCTGCTCAGAGATAAAAAAAGATCCAAAACCTCTAACACTGTATGATTTCATTTTTCTAAAAAAAGACACCATGATATTCTGTTTAGAGAACAAATTTTAGCAGCTGTCTCCACATGCTCCATCTGTTTATCATTACTCTGTGGTTTCAAGGGCTTGACATCTGTATGAGCCCTGCATCAAGTCACGCACCTCCAGTGAACTGCCCTCAAAGCCTCGTCACCTCAGCAGGCTGAAAAAGACCTGCCACAAGTACAAGCAATAAACCGTAACAGGTATCAGTACTTTGTTCCTTGTACAGCAAGTCAAATATGGAGGCATATGTCTGGGTTGGCAACAGTAAAATGTAAACGCAAAGAACTCATGCGTATTTATCCTCTTGGCCTTTGCGACAACTATGGTGCCAAATAAACTCATTCAGCTACTGTTTACAGCAGAAACAAAACTGAGGTCAGAGCACAGCTTCCCACTGACCAAAAAACTTTATTTGATCTGCAGGAAAGTGAACATAAGATTTGGTGTATGGGTGGCCATCCAGCTGGTAAATTCTTATCTGAACAACAGGTTATTTCACACCCCTTTTGAAAACAAAAGGCAGAGAAGACACAATGGATCTGTGAAAAGCGATGGATGAAACACAGCTCTTTAAAACACTTGCATCCAACAGATCTCGGCCTCGGCACTGGAATGGCTCTTCCTGAAACCATGAAATAATCTGCCCAGCCACAACCTTCTGATCCAGGGGAGCGCAGAGCTTGGCCTGACCCACCACTGTCAAGTTTATGTTCCTACACCCAAAACCACAGCTGCTGCATTTTGGTGAAGGTTAGATATGGGGTTCTCCATTTCATTTTGGTGGGGTTTGTTTTGGGAGAGAGTGGTGACATTGCTGTGGGTTTTGGGTTTTTTGTCTTTACAGCCTTTCAGAATTTGGCAGCTGGTTTCCACAGAATGATCTAAAACTTGCCAGACATTCAGGTCAGACCTGAGTCTGATTTAGTCTACTCATTTTCTGCTCTTTAGCAGATACCTCTGGAAGGGCATGAGAAGAAAGCAAACATACAGCAACATTTCTCCTCTTAACTTCCAGAAAGCTGTGAAGCAGAGACTTCCTGAGCCAGGGGTGATCCAGGATGGTTTTAAGTCACGGTGTCAAATGTTCATTTTCAGGGTAGTTGAGACATATTCAATAACTGCATTCAAAATGTCAGTCTGCAGCTGACGTGGTAGTACTGTAAGGAGATCTACTGGTCAAATGTCTGAAGATACAATTATGGATGATTAATGTGACCTAATGACTACATAACACATGTAAGAGATTGCAGGCTACACTAGTTAGCATCTACCCAGAAAGAGGATGAAACTGAAAAATAAGCCCCATCTTCATTGATTGTCCACTTGGTTTAGCTTCACATGGAACAAACTTCAACTACTTGCTATTTTGTGTGTCATAAGGCAATTCATGATCTCTACTCATCTTTCAGTATGACTCTTCGGAAAAGCTTATGGTAAGAAGTCTTGTTGTGGAAGCAAGTAGACTTCAATCCTTCAAATCCAGTGAATTTTTTTCCTTTATCTTTTGTACAGGAAGGATAGTAAAGCTGGCATGAAGCAGCAGACCTTACAGTCAGTGTTGCTCAGAAATGTCTCTCCTGCTGCTGTGGTCTTCACTGTACCTGGTGTCTTGTCCTACAGTGATATGGGTTGAGATGGTCTGGCTAAGCCACACACATTCTTATAAAGCTTTAGCCTTACAACTTTTTCTGCAGAGGGAGAGAGAAGTAATTTTTCCAGAATTATCAACCGTGCATTTTCCACAGCACTTAAGACGGGTTGCAAGGAAGCCTCTAAGCATTAAATGCAGAGTATGGGTCATAGGAGGGTTGGATATTGAGAAAGAGGCACAGGCTGCACTCCCTAGGGAGAGCTGAGGTGAGACCAAGCACTGGAGAAAGGGGCTGAGAGCAGTACCAGGGAACAGAAAGGAAAGCATGAGGATCCTGGATGGCAGATGCTTTGAGAGGGGAGGAAGGGAAAAGGGCTGTAACTAATGATGGCAATGGAGAATAGGGAAAGTCTAAAGGGCGATGCAGTGGATGCGCAGCCTTGTGAGCACGTGCAAGTACTGGCAAGCTTAAAAGACTTCTGAAAGTGAAAACACACTGTTGATCCTCATAGTCCCTTAAAACACCTCTATCATATACAAATGTCAGTCCACTTTTTAAATGACAACCATGCATCTTATTATTTTCTTGCACTGTACCTTTTTTTTTGGAAGCTGCACACTTTAAATTTAGTAAGCAGCATACATAAAGTGTTAAAACTTGACTTGTTTACTAGGATTAGGCCTGACATTCCAGTAACAGCAGCTAAGCTGAACAAGTGTTTTATTTTTATTATTAGCTCTTCTGCAATCCACACAACCGTGCTTCAGGCAGAGGGGTTGGTTTTGTGAAAAGAGGGTAAGGAAGGGGCCAGGAATACATCAACAAACAATAAGAGAGGACTCCAGACAAGTGATGTCTGGTTTACATAGGGAGAACAATCTGTTCCCAATTATCAGTTAATTTGATCCTCACCCTAATCTGACCAAACCTTCAAACCTAGCTATTAAAAACAGTTTCCACCCCCTTTCTCCATGCCTCCCTCTCCTACTTACAACAAATACTGAAGGGCAATACAGAAATATCACAGACAAGTCCTGTGCATTGAGGGAAAGCAGCATATTGTTATGAAGAAAAACCATACAGCAATATTAATTAAAAAAGGGAAGACAGTTAAAAAAACCAGTCATTACAGTGTGAGACAGAGTAGAGAAATTGAGAAAGAAAAAGGGATGGGCTGTGAAATGGGGTATGGGTTTCACTAACTACTTATACAAGGTGGAAGGTTTTATAGGCAGGGAAGGATGGACCAAAAGCATGAAAGAACGTGATGGGATCTCACATTTACCTATCTCTCCAAGCATCTGAGCATTTTGTTTTGTCAAAGTCTGTTGTGAAGTCTGGTGAAGAAAAATCTCAGGAGACTATCTAATGCAGACCAAGTATATGCTATGAGACGGAGGAGGGAGAGAGGCCTACTTGGACCTGGTTGATCTGCTAAGCCCCAGACACTGCAAGCTGAAATGTGCATCCCACAGTGGAGGGTCAGCCATCACTTTCAGCCAATATGGCAAGTGTGGTTTCCAGTTGAAATCAGAGGAAGGAATGGGAGAAAGAAAGCAGAGGATGGCCTAAAGCACACTTCTGTCATGAAGCTGGTCACACAGGGACATGCTGGCAGGAATCTGTACTCTGGCCACCAAGGGGAGTTGTGTTTCCAGAGGAAGGAAATGGAGTACATGCCAACGTGGGCAGCCCAAGCCCTCCCTCAGCCCTTAAAACTGCTGTGAAAACCTGATACAGGAAGGGCTGCCCTTCTATCATCTCTAATCCAAAGTTGTACAAATGGCATGAAATGGAGGAAGGAGAGAGGTGGTCATTACAAGAAGCTTCCCAAGGACTTCTGCCCTAACAGTTACACTTCTGTAGGGGACATATCTAACTGCAGGAACTAAGCATTCACAAACAGAAGACAAACAGCTGTAGTAAGGCTACTTCCATCCAAACTGTTTCCCTGGGGGACTGTATTCTTTTAAAGGCAACAAAATCCCCTCTCTTCCCTACAGGGAGGAGATTCATATGCATTATTCATAAACTACTTTCTGCAGGAGAATCCAGGAAGGGACTGCAGGGGAATCTAGGAAGGGAATGAGGAATACTGTAGAATAGTTTTGGGGAAAAATCTACTCTTTTGGGTTAAATGGCCACAGGAAAATTTGCTGAGTTTTGTATCTTGAGAGTGGGAAAAAGGAATAATATTCAGAGAGAATAATTTTTCAAGTCTGAAAAAAGTTTATTTTTGGTGTTTTTCCCTGACACGTGCCTGCTCTGCTACCTATGCTTGCCCCTTATCCAGTCCCATGGGCTACCCCTCCTCACAGGCACCTCTTTCCTAACCATCACCAAATCAGTACAAAGCAGTGATTTTCATCACTGACCCTAGAGCTTTTATCACCATTAACAGCCACCAGTTCAGTGAGGCTGCAGAGTACCGTAAACAGCAAGATATGCCTATTATATCCCCAGCACATTATTGGCTCTAAAACAGAACATCAGCATCCTTAGCTGCCTCTGAGGGTGAAGAGGGCATGTATTTTCACAGGAAGCAGCAGGCGGCCACATGCGAACGTGCAGGTGCTGCCTATGTAAGTGCATCTCAACAGCTCAGACAAGGTAAGCACACTTCACTCCATGAGGAAGCCCGCAGCAGTCAGGAATGAACATCTATCTAGGTGAGGTGTGGCTGCAGAAGAAAATCCAGAACAAGACACAACTGCAGAAAACCCTGAGCAAAACAAAACACAGACCAATTAAATCTGCTCCATTTCTCACAGTGCTTTATCCTTCTGGAAAGCATCTGCATCTTACATGGCTCTGTGTCTTAAGCCATCTGCTTCCCACCACATCCAATTTCCATTTCTAAGGACTAGGATATCTGGGCCAGACTGTTACATCCTCAGCTCCTAATGACACTGTATCTACTGTATTTTTTCTAACTCCTTCCTGCCCCTTCCCTTTCCAGCAGATTCCAAAATCAGGCCTGATGGGCATTCTTCAGGCAACAAGTCCTGTGTAAAAGGGGACGCATGATCCCTGATCCTCGTCCGTCTGATAAAGGCCTCTAGGTTGGGCAAATGCAAATCAATGTGTTTTCATGCTTTCTGTTGCAGCAGCAAATGCACCCTTGTATTACAGGTATCAATGAGCAATTGCAGAAGAACCAAGTGTTAATTCAATTAGAAAGTTGGCTCTGGCTGTGAGATTGTGTTCAGTCTCCAGCCACCTGCCCTTACAGTGCATCTGGCATCAATGAGTGCACTACAGGATACTGATGCAAATTTTGATATGCGATATGATAGGGCTGACGTGAAATCACTGAAGGGTCACTTCACCCCACAGATTTCAGGGTCCCACCCTAGCTTGTTTTCAAATACTGGCCCCCACCAGAGTGACTCACTAGATGGGTGAGGCAGGAGTGGGATCCCAGTGGCAGCCATGAATCCTGTCTGTCCATCCAGAAAGCAGAAAGACTACATGGCAATTCAGCAGGCTCTCCTGACAGCAAGAATCTCCCACCAGCTGCCAAAGCACACCTTCAGCATACACCCATCCCCATTAACTCTGATGGTTATCAGGTGCAAGCTCAGAACAGGGAGCACAGTAGGGGAGCAAGCCTAGGCTTAAAAAGCCTCTCATCACACAGCCCTGAATGAACAAAATTACCATTGCTTGCACAGTCGATCTAACAAACACACAAACTCACCTGAACCAAATCAGTACAAAGCAGTGATTTTCATCACTGACCCTAGAGCTTTTATCACCATTAACAGCCACCAGTTCAGTGAGGCTGCAGAGTACCGTAAACAGCAAGATATGCCTATTATATCCCCAGTCCTTCGCATTTGCTAAGCTAAGCAAGCTCAGAGCTGAAGGTGTCAGTAGCACCACAGTGATGCCGTGGTGACACCTACCCTCCAGGAAAGCAGAGGAGAGTGGCTGTTGCATGGGCCCCTGTGGCAGACACCGGCAGTACTCAGGATTAAAGGCTCTATCAGACTTACTACTACCTAGCAGTCAAACACTTCCAATTACTAACTCCTTCATGTCTGTAAATTCCCATTGATTGACAGAGGGTCTATAATGAAAACCAGTGGTTGTTTTCCTAAAATTAGCAATAGTGGTAGTGTTCTGGTGCACTGGATTTCTTCTTAGACTACATTTCAGATCATTAGGTCAGAACTCATGCAAAACTCCAAGCATATTGCCTAAGATTGTACCCACCAGGAATATCAAATCATAGGCAAGTGAACGGAAAATGTGTGTTAAAATGTTTGTTAAAAGCTGTTACAAATCTATGTAGAGGACACGTACAATAAAAACATCTGCTCTAAGCAAAGGTGTGTTTTATTTAGTGGCACCAATAAACAGCGTTAATAAGTCAACAGGGGTTTTCATAATACTTTCCAATAGTTGCTTAAGCATTTATATACCAATAGAAGAGAAAACATTTACTAAACATTTGGTCTTTGAGGCACACTGACTTTAATATGTCAAACAACATTAATTCAGGCGACAGCCTCTTATAATAGCCTTATTCTCCAACTAACTGATACATAATTATAAATTCACTTAGGAGTCTAGAAAACTGCTCAAATACAAAGAAAATCTATCCAGAGCCCCATGGGTTTCTGCAGAGTAACTGTGCATATACTAAATAACCAGAGGGGCACCAGGCTGCTGCAGGGCTCCAACATAGTCTATATCTGCCACCAAACCACCCATGGTCCCAAAGCCCCTAGTGCACTGTCTAGAGCGGAGGTGGGTGCCTATGTGCGTTGTGGGTGGCATCTCTCCATCTCCAGGAGTCTGAAAGCGAAAGGAGTAAACTGGGAACAAAGACACTCGATGCCTGCACACTGGCTATTAAAGCAACAATTCCTTGCTTTATAGGTGTAAGGAGACCAACAGTAAAAATAGTGTTGAGTTGCAATGATGCCACTGCAAGAGCTAGGAATCTGAAAGGAGGTAAACCATATAGCCAAGTAAAACACACGGAGAAACACTTCAAATGAATCCATGTAAGATATAGTATTCCTGTAAGTAGAAGCATATTAGAAGTGGCATGGGAAGGCACTTAAACACAAATCCTTAAACAAGAGTGAGGGGGAAGGCACAGGTAGAAAGGAGAAAAGAGAAAGGATCAGGGAAATCTCAGGCATAATGTACAGAAAACAGTATGCAAAGGTTTGTGCAACTGCCTTGCTATACTGACCCCTACAGCCTGCCCTATGCAGAAAAACTGGAAAAGCTTTTCTTCTGTTATAACGCTTTCTTATGTCTCTGTTAAAGAGTTGAATGACAATTTTGTGGTCTCTGGATACACAATATGAGGTGCTTAGGGAAGTCAAATAAAACAGATGTTTTCATTATGGTTAGAAACAGATATTTTTTTAATCCTTTATCTTTTTTAATCGGTCATCTATGTTTGTTTTGCTGCTTCTTTGTTTTCTACATCAGAATAAATAGAATTGGACTGGAATTGCACACCATTTAGTGCCTCTGAGAACATGTGTTTTGAAAACAAAGTTTCAGCTAATCAGGTGCTAGTGAAAGGAATGAAAATCCAGCCAAACTGCCTGGTAAGTTTTAGGCTGATGTGTACTGTGCCTTTTGTAGCTAACTGGAGGACCCTTCTACAGAAAGAGCCTCATTAAATAGATGATTTATGCATCAGTCCTAGCAACTACAGAAGCTAACAATTACTGGAAGTTTCACTCAGTGGCTAATGAACACACAAATACTATTTCGAGAAACAATCACTTCATTTTTTTTCTTGTACTGTGCAAGGAGAAATTAATTTGTACCATGCACCAAAACAAGTCCAGCCTCCCAATACCTCCCCACAGACACAGGGCATTTCCCAGCTCCTGCTGCAGCTCCTTGGACGAGCGCATAACATGCTCTGGGGACTTCCACTGTACTCCTTAGCCCTGTTGAGCTTACCGGACCGAGCAGTAAGCTCACATGCCACCAGGGCAGATTCAAAGCAGCAAACAGCTGTGACCACCCAGCACCCAGCTGATAAAGCAAAGCAATTTTTGCTGCAAGGACCAATTTATTTGTCACTAGTGTTAGAGAGACTTCAGCTGGTTTCTGAGCAAATGGCACCACTTTGACAGATCCTAGTCCAAAAATCAGTACCAAGTCTCTAAGTAGAATACTCAAATGTATAATGATGAATAAGCTTGCCGCTTACAGACAGTTTACTACAAGACCTCTACAATGAAATCAGGAACAGAGTGAAAAAAATGTTGTCAGCAGCAAACAAAACGACTAACAGAACTGAAGTCTAAATCACAGCATCTGCTATTTATTCACCATATTTAAAGTTCACATCTTTACTGAGATATGCAGGAGGTAGAGAAATTTATGACAGGTAGTTTCATGATAAAGGCATCAGTTGCTTTCTAGCTTATCTCACACACACACTCACCGAAAACATTTACAGCAAATGTACTTCCCATAAACATCCTTAAAAAAAAATCCCTATACAAATGCAAAATAGCTTGATCCTCTCCTGGAAACAAGTTCCAAATTCAAGCATTCCTCTACAGGTTTTATCTACAGCAGCAGCAGTCCATATAGGCTTGTACACTGAAAAAATTGACTGAAATAGCACATAGGCATAATCATTTAATAGTGTAAGTACTCACATTCTCGAGTTAACCAAAGCAAACCACTGCTCCTTAGTCACCTCGTAGTTGAATGCAGCTGAACATGTGGTCAAACTTGCCAAAACAGTCAAGTAACATAAACGCAGCTTAGTAGTCCATAACAAGTCTTTCTAGTTCTTTTTCCAGTTGCTGATTGATTCACAGGGTGCAGAAAACACCTCCCCTTAAGTTTCTTTCCACTCTTACAGTTCTATGCAATTAAACTTGCTCCAGTACCTCCAACGCCCAAATCAGCTCCTGCTTATCCAAAGGCATTCTCTCCCAGGCAGGATGGTAGGATAACAAATCACAGGTATCTGCAGCCCAGTACTCTATCCATTATGAACTACTGAGGATGTGGAGACACAAACGTACGCAGCTGCGTGTTAGAACGCTGGCCTCAAGGGTTTGCAAAGCCAACAAGTCCTGACAGTCTCTGCAAAATGTTGTCTAATTTAGTTTTGAATTAAATACTTGCAATTCACTATAGCGTCTTTCGACAAATAAGGGAACAAACAGCCTCTGCCCTGCAAGAAGCCTTGTTTGCGTAACAATTCTGAAACTAAAACTTCATTTTGTATTAATGCATCCCCAGGAAAAGCATTTAGCTTCTTTTAGACTTACATGTCAGCTTGTCAGCTTTTTCAATAGACAGTTCTACCGCAGACGGGAGGAATAAGTAAACCAATCAGTAACAGTCCATGAACAATTTTTCTTTCCTTGTAAGCAGAGGCAATTGTTCTGCATGACTTAAGTTAAAAGCATATTACTAAAAAAAGTCAAGTTATGTGGGGGGTTTAAGGCAGTAAACAGCGACAGTTAAGTCATGCAGCAGAGGTTTTTAAGTTCGTCTTCTCAAAAGGATTACAAAAGGTTACAAAAAGATATAGTTTCTACCTTAGAGAACATACTTTGGATTGTATAAAAATGGGAGAGCAATATCCTTTTTCAGCAATTCAACAGCACTGGTAACAAGTCAGGAATTGAAACATTTCAGGACTTAACAACACTGGTAAATTTAGCCTTAAAAAAATTCACAGATAAAAGTAACTCTAATATTTTCATGTAACTTCCACTAGCCTTTAAAAAAGACTACTTCTTTTGCATAAATTGCAGATAATGCAATATTTCTAATATCCTGCACATAAAAATGCTTTAATTCCTTGCACTAATTAGAACAATTCTATAGTAAGCACAGTGAGTAATTTGGGATTTGTTTCCATACCAGCACATACTTTCAAAGGAGGTTGGTGCCACCAGATAAGCCTCTTCTCAGTATATGCTTGTCATGATCTAGTGAGCAGCATTTGAACACAAGCATGTGAAACTTAGTAGGGGGGAAAAGGCTGAATTTTCTATTCACATGCATAACAAAAAGGATGTTTAATGATCCTTCTCAGGATATTCAAAGTGCTCTCGGCCCCCCCAGCCTTCATTGATAAATCCATTTCCCACCATACCTACTTTAGAAGGTCTCAAAAGAGCACCCACAAGCTTCTGCCATGCACTTGGAATTTTCCATATAATTCCACTATAGTGGCCTTAGCTTTAGTGGGATAAAGCTATGTTTGTGCAGTGATGAGGAGAACAGGAAAATATTGACACAACTGCAGCAGGAACACTGCTGCTGCACTGTTATCAATTGTTCTGCAATCTCTGCTCCCTCCTGACCTGTCAGTCCTCCTCTGCAACCTTTGAACATGCCAACTGATCTATTTCAACAACTACCACCCAACCAATTTCAGGAGCTTCTAAAATAATGAAAAAGTGAACCGAACACCTCCTTTTGATGTTGCTTGAGAAATGTTTTTATATTTTGCTGAGAAGCACGACACAAAAATCAGCCTGACCTGTACGGTTGACCAGGAAGGGCTGGGGATTTGATGCATAAGAGCTGGTTAATCTCACAAGTTAATCACAGGCAGAGAATAACAACCACGTGACTTTCTGCAGCAAACCCCTGGGCCTCTCAGAGTCTCGTGTAAGCCAGCGTAGGTCTTTGAAAGCAGAGTGGGCTGCATGCTCAACAACAGACTGCCAGCCCTTACATCTTTGCAGACAACTTTCCACACTTCACATATTTGAAAGATTATTGGGGTGGTGGTAGGGAAACATAACTCTGATCTATCAGCAGATTAGTTTTCAGTATTTAGTTTTAGCTGCTGCTACTTCTCTTTTCTGCTAGTTTCACAATATAAGAAAAACATTTCTAAAAAATAAATTAATAATCCAAAGGCGGAAGAGTCTTCCCAATGAGTTACCTGTAGAACTGCCGTTAGTACTTGCTGGGTAGGCCATGTTTGCTCAATGACACATCCAGAACTAGGCTGTTAGATGTCATGCAAATGTCATGCATCAAGTTCAACCAGACATGCAACCTGGAACAGACAAGAAAAAGGCAGTTAAAAACATACAGTTTTAAGAAGTTAGGTACATTAAACAGCAGGCATTTCTGAGTGTTCCAAGTCTCATCTTCAGTGCAAACTTCACCATAGCAGTAACTGACATTCCTGTTAATCAGCATCCTCACTATCATAACCCCACAGATGTCCTGGCATCTGAATTTGAAACAGATCAGCCCTCAGATCGGCCCTCACTGAGGACATAATCAGGTGAAATTCAAATTTGCCTTGGGGTTTTTTTGGGTATACCCTGAACATTTTTGCAGGGTTTTTCCTAGCCTCCCTTGTACCACAGCAGCTTCCTCACATTTGATGGCCCTTATGTTAAGTTTTAGGTTACTCAAAGGTTTACATACACAGGGTTAGAGGATTTGTAGCTGAACAGCACCTACAGAAGAGTTGTACCAGCAACCAGGGAATCAGCTGCAATTTCTGAACTCCCATGTCCCCCAGAGAGGTGAGGGCAGAAGGATCAAACCACAGATGCAGCCAAAGAAGCGTGTGCATCCCCATCACATGACAAACCCGGTAGCCAAGAACTCTCTCATGAAAGACTACAGGGTTGGGGACCAGAGCTGGCATGAACCTGGGCTGGGATGGTGCACAGCTGACTGCAAGAACTGTCCCCTGCAGGTCGTAGCAGTGAGAGGGTTTCTGGGTGTGAGGTTTTCTTTCGATCCACATGTGGCATATTCAACTGAGATGCAGTGCCTGTCTGAAGCTCAGGCTGTGGGTACAGAAAAAAAGCATTGTTGCCTGGGGCAGAAGCCAAGTGAGAGGCAGAAGCAAAAACAGCAGCAGTTCTGTGGCTAGCCAGCTAGCTCTGTAGATCCAGCCTTGCTGGCATTGGAATGGGTCTCCTGCTCCTCCTTCCCTGCTTGCCATGGGGACAGTCTGATCACAACCGTCATCCTCAGAGCAACAGATTTGACTCATCTGTGGTTGCAGAGATGCCTCCTCTTGGCTCTGCTTCACTTTTCCTACAATCCAAACAGCATTTCATTTTGTTGACTCAGATAGGTGGAGCTTAGGTGTATGAAGAACACTCTGCTTCACTGACCCCAGTCTGGCTTTCACTGAGAGCTCCTCAACAAACCAGTCTCATTTTTCCAATTATATTTGATTTGGCTCTGACACTATGTGCGTGGAAGTATTTAAAACTAAGCAGATTAGCAAAGGAAAAGAAAACGCAGAAATAAATTAGTGCAAGTACAATATGAACCTGAGTCAAAGGTATACTGACCGATAGAGAAGCCGGCTGTCTCTTAAAATTGACAGAGCTCCATCACACAGGCTAAGATAGCTTAGCTTTCCCCTTGAAGGAACACAAGCACAAATCACTTCATTTTTAGTACAATCCTGACATCAATTTTCCAAGAATGCAGAAAGACCTCCATTGCAACTCCTCCTCCCCAAGCCCTGTCATACTTTCAAATATATGGTCTCCAGTTGAAAGGAGGGCAGGGCATGAAGTTGTCATAAAAGGCTGTACAAGCAAAAGGCTACAAACAACAAAATAAAGCAGGAAGCCAGCACAGATCATAACACAAAGAGCCTCGTCACAAGATTCCAAGCATAACAATAATTATCAGATTTCTGAAACAATGAAGCATGGTGAAAAAAAACAAAACAAACCAGAAATGCATGTTACTGGCTGAGTTTGCAGTAAGGACTGAAGTTGGAAATCTGTGAGATTTTAGGAAAATACTAATTCCTTTCCAAAGAAGAAATTCTAAAGCATGACTGCAATCTCTGCTATTGACATCAGGATATAAAGTTATGTTTTAAGTTCAAGAAAGGCAATTTTTACTGAGTCACAATGAATGCTTACTGAAAAATCACCATCTGTCTTGGGACAGCCAGTGTCTCAGGACAGGCTGCACTGAGCTGGATGTTACACTGTACCAGCAGTGCACCCAAAGGTAAACAGGCTGAATTAATTCACCACTTCTAATTTGTTCAGCACAGCTCCGTGCTTCTCACTAGCACTGCAAGAGGGATATTTCCCTGCTTTCACTGTATATGTTCACTGGAGGCTGCTGCAGCAGAAGACTTGCACCACTGTAAACTAACAGAAGAGGCACAGTACCTTGCTTTATCAGGCAACTAATGTTCTGCCGTCAAAAAGAGCTCAAGGGAGGCTGCTCAGGAAACATGAAACAAGGTCTGGACAAAGTCCTGTCTCGGCGCTCTGCAGGGCTGGATGTTAGGTAGTTGCCAGAGCTTGCTCAGCTCACACCACCAGCTGCACCACTTCTAATTCTTGTACACGGGTAGATGTGCAAGTGTGCACCCAGGGTACAGACAACTGGGTGGTAGGGGGCCCTGTGGGGGACTCACCACTTTTAGGTGCAATGTAGTCCCCAATGACAGTGGGTCAACCACAAAAGTGAGCACTGACTTACATCCCATGCTGCAGGACGCCTGGAAACTTGGGTTTAAAAGTAAAATGTATTATGCTTCAACCTATCAGTTTTAAGAAACAATAGTTACCATCATGGGCACACAAGGAGAGTTTCCTAATACCAAGAAGCAAATGCAATTGAGGTAAGAATTGACATAAAAGTAATAAAGACACTGCTGAGTGCCAAAATAGGGCCTCAGGTCTACTTTTTGTTGTGGCTTAGAGAGATATAATTGACTTTGTACAAACTCTCTTCTGGGTACTCTTCTACTGTTTTCAAAGCTGTCCAGGCTTAAGTACCTCCATTAAGAAAAACTCACCCTTAGTTAAAACAATGATGCCTCTGAGATTAAATGTGGTTTAATAAAATAATTTAGGAAGCAAATTCAGTCCAACAGATAGGATAAAAGAAAAAAACAAAGAGAAAACATAGGGTCTAATGATGATGACAACTTGCATATTAAACAGCTGTTAAAGTATGGAAAAAGCCTGATCTAGCCCAGCAGAGTCATGAGAGAAGGGAATTCATACCGCTTTAAGCCACAACAACACTGGGAACTGAATTTCTGAAATTGCACTGACACATACATGGAATATTCTTAGAAAGGTATCATATGGGATTCCCCAGCAACACAGAACCCCAATAGCTAGTCTTCAACAGAAGTCTCTTGCGTGCGCAAGGTGCAGGGCAACACTGCAGCCCAGCTAGAATACACAGAGGGGGAAAACTTAGCCTGCTTTACAGCAAAGCATGTTCTCCAGTACAGTCATCTTACAAAACAAAATTAGTAGAGGAACTTATGTATTCTATACCCAGCCCTTCAACATTCTGTCCATGTGTTTTTACATGCTTACCCCAAGCCTGCCTGTGAATGCTGTGATTTACAGACCCTTAGGCAAACGCAAAACAAGCAGAGACTAGCTATTTGAACTATTATTGCTCAATGAAGCAGTTGTTCAAAGTGTTTTGAATTGGATATTCAAACTCTCTTTTGCCCTGAGGTTCAATAGCAGAAACCTTAAACATACGATCCCCAGTTTCTACAAACTAGGAAGACACCCCAGCTTTTACAGGTTCTTCCAGAATGATGATTCTTTAGTCAGAACATAAATCCTATGTCCTAATCCTGTCCAAACCATTAGGGACAAAAATCTTATTCCTCCTTTGTGCTGCATCTTGTCAGGTAATCTACACTTATGCTAGTATTTCTGCACCAGAAATATTTGTGTATATATACATCACTTCTTGCATCCACACAGCAGAGCTGTGGACTCGAGACACATATCTTGCAAAAAATCCAGACTCCTATTTTAGTTTGATGCTTGCTTAAGACAGAGAGGCTTAAGGCAGAAAACAGTTGAGGTTTGCTTGCAGAATGGCATATTGGCAACACAGTAATTAAAAGAGAAATATAACTCAACTCTTAACCCAGAAAAGTAATCATGGAAGTTCTCCTGTCCAAGGGTCACAGTCACATATGGGAAATGTTGACACACACACACTTGTTTGTGGGATTCAAGAAGCCAGGCTTTGGCTCCCCAAGCAACAAGGCTTTAGGCTAAGTAGATATGCATGATTTTTCCCTTTTTTCTCATGGCATGCAGACTGTTAAGAGTAAATGGTCATGTTAACCACTCAAAACAAGCTCCAGATCTGCAGATATCTTGAACCGCTCATAGGGCAAGTGTGTCTGGGAGACTGAGATGCTATTGCTTAAGATCTAGACTAAAAATGAGAGCACTGTGGGGCAGTGCTGTGTAGGATTCAAAGGTACTGGCTCCCAATTCTTCAGATGGATGCAGTCAGAGGATGGTCCCAGGAAGCTAACCAGCTCTGCAATCCTGTCCAGCAAATGCAAAGCGGTGATCATGCAGGCCTGGGACAGAGCGGTTTGATACCCATAAAACACAACACTCGCAGAAGAACTGGTGCTGCTCCATTTCTGCCATACATCAGTGCAACAAGCCTGATACTTCCCTCTCACATGTGGGTCATCCCAGCAGTAGAACTAGCCTAGTTTCTTTCTGCAAGACAGTGATAACACTTGCAAACAAGAGCCAAGATACATGCAAAACACATCTAGACATGTGCATGATAATTTCTTTAGCTGCAAAAAGAAATTGGCACTGGAAATCTCTCCTCCTGCTCAGCCAGAGGGGCATTTACTTTCCAGACTTGTGCAGCTCTACAGGAAACAGGAATGTCTGCAATCCAATTTGTATCTTTAACCAAATATGCCAAGTGCAATTTGAATGAAGAAAGGGCTGAAGCAACCAATAGCAAAAGAGAAAATATGGACGAGTTGCTCTGTGGTTGATATCTACAGTGGGAGAATGACTATGTATCTCTCTGATATGTTGTTTTCGGTATTATTTTCTCCTTCTTACCCATACATTTACCAAAACAGGCAGCCAATAAACCGAAAGGCAGAGTTTGTAAGGGACAAATATTTTTTTCTTGGTTTTTTATAATTAAAATTATAAACCAAGTCAGAATGCAGGTATGAGGTTTTTTTTTTTTCAGGTCAGTCACTGAGCAGTCAATTTTAAGAGAAGGGTAAACTATGAATGATTTCAAATTTCAATCTAATTATTTAATCATGTAACAATTCACCCATTCACATACTTTCTAGAGCAAATGTGTTTTTAATGTTGCATCCAAATCACAGGCAAAGATATACAGGTACAGTGGCTGCTTAGGTCTCATTAACAATATAAATCACTCGCATAGGCTGTTTGCCTAGGCTAGCCTAAAATGCAAACTTAACAATTCCCTGTCATCAGTTCTTCCTGCAGCCTCTTTCAGGCAACATTCTGTTGTGATTCATCCTCCTCCTCAACAGAGGTGATACTGTGACATTTTGTACAATATGCAATATGACATGCAATTTATCTTGGACTATATTTAAGTGGGAAACAACCCCCCCACACTTCTCACTATAACGCTTTTCAGTTTTGGGTTTTTTTTGGCTTGTTTGGGTTTTTTTGTTTGTTTAGTTTGGTTTTTTGTTTTATTTTGTTTTGTTTTCTGCAGGATCTGTAGTAGAATGGGAGCAAAGAAGCCTTGTAAAATCCTTTCAACAGGTGAGTTAATTAAAATACAGCTATGGTCAGCATGAATTTACCTGCCTGCCTTCTTCACTCCTTCCACTTACGGCATTGGTTTGTAAAAGACCTCTCTTTACAGCAGAGCTTCGGGCAAAAGCTGGGTTAAGCTCTGTTAAGAAGAGAGTGATGGCTCAGAAACTCTGGGACTCAAGTCAGCAAGCTGAAGAAAAAAACAGTCAGAGTATTCCCAACTGGGGCACGTGCTTCCCTTCTGCTAAAAGAAAAACAACAAAAATAGAGTCTTGAATCGGAACTTCATTGCTTTTGAACCACAAACTCCCAGCCACTGCAATGCCAGGCTCTAATTCTCAAGTTACGTTGGAATTAATCATTAGTCACTTTCATGGGGATGTCCCGATTGTTTTCCCCTCCACCCTCTAGTCTTAAGCAGACTGGCATTAATTAAGCTGTTTGCCTGCCTTGTCAGTTCTCCAAGCAGAGAAAAAATGTACAAACTTCAGTAACATAAGGGGTTTTCTTTTGCTTACTTGAAAACTGTCTCCCCCTCATCTTCTGAGCTGAGCTTCTACAAAGATTCTCCCAATATACTGCACAACAATTACGCAACTTTCGGTAAAGAAAATGCATCAGAAAATCGACATATGTCCATACATATGTTAGGGAGGTTTAGACTTGATATTAGGAAAAAATTCTTCACTGAAAGGGTGATTGGCCATTGGAATGTGCTGCCCAGAGAGGTGGTGGAGTCACCATCCCTGGACGTGTTTAAAAGGAGATTGGATGAGGCACTTAGTGCCATGGTTTAGATGATGAGTAGGTGTTGGTATTGGGTCATAGACTGGACTCTATGATCTCAAAGGTCTTTTCCAGCCTTGTGATACTGTGATACATACATTTCAAAAGCACTGGATCATTCTAGCCTACCTGAGTATTGCTTTGTCATGTTTGTTAGTAATGACAGCAGTGCTCTACCAACAGCTGTTGGGGTTTTGTTTCCCTCCATATGGACTTAACCCAAGTGGATCTGGAGGACCCAGAAAGAAACCAGCTGTTCCACACAAGCCATTCGTGGACTTGCTGGCACCAAGCAAAAAGGGAAGGATTTCAAAATACTACCCAGCAGACACAAATATAAGCATCCTGTAGAGCCAGACAAATGGCGCATCTAGAGTATCCTCTTTTCAATAGTGGCAACAAGAGATACTATTTGAGTAGAGTACACATGCCTGATGGTGAGCCCATGCTTCTGTACTCTCTCAGCACCGACAAGAAGAATATCCAAAGGAATAACCTTACTGTGTCATTTTAATATCCATGTAAGTCATCTATGTATTTGACTAGCCCCTTTCTGAATCTGTTGATACTGCCTCTGCTTCTGCTGCCTTGTCGGGCAGAAAGTCCCAGGCTATCAATTGCCACTGCATAGTTTTTTCTTAATTTAAACTGACATCCTACAAATTTTACTCAGTGCCACCAAATTCTTGCATTGCAGGGCTTGGTGAACATCAGTGCAGATTCCGCTTACCTATGCTCTTTGTGATTTTATAAATCTTAATCTTCTCTCTGAGCTTATATGGCAACTCCATCCACAGATCCTATACTTGCCCTATTTGTATCCTCTTCATGTATACTCACCATGTAGAGGACCCTAGCCATGAACAATATCTTACTATAAAAAAATCTGAGCACGAACAGTCTTACAAAACGGGGTAAAGTATTATACATTCAGTACTTTTCTAAGCTAATATATGGGAAGGAAAACCTCAGGTTTTAGTAATTTTTGTCAAGCAAGTGAAAAGTCAAAACAAAATAGAACTCACCTGCAGCACAATCAGCTTCCTCTAGTATAGGCCAGAGGTTGGACACAGCCCTCCCACATATCCAAACACACATCAGGTTATCCTAAATGGATTCTAGGTAACTATACCTGTTTTCCGAGATCCAGCAGACTCACTGTCTGCCAGGAGTGGCAGCTCTTGCTATATTCTCACTATGAGGATCAGTGTGCACTGGTAAAAGAAGCTACTGTATGGATTCTGTATGTCAAAAGAAACATGCTTTTGTCCCTCCTGATAAAAGGGTCACCCCATCTAAAGAGAACTGTGATAAAATCTTCTTAGGTTGTCCAGTCTGCTGACTTGGTGGCCCATGTCTAATGTGGAAGAATGTGATCTTTGCTTGTGTGGTGTGAAACAACATGGAGAGGTATGTTCAGATGACACTCATCATGCAGTGCTGCAAGGCCTCCCACACCCTGCAGACGTTCTCAGACCACCCATCTCTTTTGGAAATCCTTACTGACAACATCATTGCCATCATATTACATTAGAGAAGTCAAAAAAAACCCTTCAGAAGGCTGTATAGTGTTGTAATTCAAAACCCAATTTCTGTTTATATTAGAGAAAAAAATCAACTAGAAAAAGAAACAGCATCCAGAAGAGAAGAAAAAAAACTTTTTTATACCTGAAATGCCTAATGGGTGATGTAGAATACATTCCCTTTGGTTTATGCCAGTGAACAATGAGTCACCTAAAAATACATGAATTCAGGCCAGTATGATATTGCTATGGATTGTAATGTTTGCTGTGACAGGGAGCCCAAAGGATGCAACCGGGCTATCCACATTTTTCTTGTGGAGAAGGAGGGCAGAGACTTCCATGGCTTCAAGTAGGTCAGCCTGATCATTCTTCAAGAGGGAAATGAAACAACATATGCGCTAAGCAGTGTTTGCATCCGCCATGACAAAGACCCAAATCCAGCACGAATAACAAATCAAAAGGTTTCCAAAACACGTTAAGTTAGGGGAGGAATGCATAGTGGGGATGATGCATGCATGCCAGCCACGGTGCACCTGTGGCCTTCCAGTGTTGGCAAGCCTGGAGCTGATATGGCTGGCACAGGAAGCAGTTCCACATCAACTGCATATACATAAATTATCCTTCACACCTGTTCACTCACTGGGGCAGGATGAAACACAGCATCCTTTTCACTCTCTCGGTTTAAACATTGAAAACTGAATAACAGTTTATACAAACACATCTACATATCTCAAATACAGTGAATTCACTTACTTAAAGTGGATTTAAAAGTTGATAAAATTGAAGGTTTGGATGAATAAACCAATCAAGGATGTTTATAAACAGCTCATGAAATGCACTATGATCTCATTTAGACTTTGCATCTATGACAAGCTGCAAGGATTTTAAGGCACAAACTCTGGTAAATAGACAAATTTAACTCTTGCACAAACTGCCCAAGTATTTAGTTTTCAGTGACAATTCATACACAGTGGCACAAGCATGAAGCATATTTAGAGACAGCCAGCCAAATTCCAGTCTGTCTCTTCTCCTGATTTTTAGGTCTGAGATGCTATATATAGTTACAGCAACCATAAATCTGTTATGACAAAAGTGTGGTGTACATTGCAAACATGATGCTGGGGTACAGTTGGCAAGTTCAGGGACTTCTGTCTAGCAGCCTTTGCCCACATAGCTATTCCATGGTGGTCCCAGCTGAAGGTGTATCTTTATGCAAGATAGCTCTAGCAGCTGATCAGCTTTGTCCTCAACTAGCCCTAAATGCTGCCTCCTGCCCTGAACCAAAGGCCCAAACCCTGGTGACGTTTGCTCTTACATTTCCTCCATCACAGTTCACAACATAGCGCTGTGAAGTCCTAGTTTCCACATGACTCTACAGCCCAAACCACTGACATCCATCACAACTAAGTGCTGGACTGCATCTACAACCTCAATATTAACATGGGCCCATTTCTCTTTAAGTTACTGTGGCCTTTGGAAAGGCAGAGGAACTTCATTCCCCCACAACTTTTCCATAGAAGCCACAAATGAAAATCTTCAGCTTGGCCAGGGAACACACCTGAGACATCCTTCAGACTGCCTTCCCCTTCTGCCCCATCACACAGTGTCCCTCAGAACAGCCAGCATGTGTGTACAATTTTTCTTGCCTTGTCCCCTGGCCACAGACCATCTCTGTGAGGCTTTTCACATTCATCCAGGGATGAGCAAGTTTCTCTGGTCCCTCCTCCAAAGCCACCAAATCCACACCATAGCCTATGGACTGCAAGCCTGCATACTCTGGCAGGAGGTACATGGGATTTCATGGCAGCAAAAAGCTGCCAGCCACCCCACCACACATAAAATTGCCACTTGTTACTGAGCTTGCAAAGAGTCACCAAACCCAACTAACATTTTGACCTGGAGCTGGTATGAGCTAACGAGAGACTGTCTGGCAGCACCTATATTGGAGCGCAGCAGAATCAGGTTAGCTGTGTATCTCCAAACTCTTCCTGCTCAACAGCTCACAGAGAAAGGCTTGTCAGCTTTCTCCAAGTCATATTCCCTCTGCCTTGCACGCAGCCAAAACATCTTGCTGCATGTGGCCGCTTGCAGAGAACTTATCCACCCAAAGGAGGGTACCACAAGTTGGGGCAATGGCCTTGTCCCTCACAGAAGGTGTTCCACTCTGCCAGCGAGTCGAACCAACATTAAAACAACCTGTTCCAAATGTTCAGGGACTTTGTAGTTTGATCTGAGTAATTTAAAAGTCAGCATAGAGCTCACATAACCTGTCTTCCTCCTTCTCGGTGAAAGGGTGAGCTACTGCTTGTATTAATTATTCGAAGCATCTTCTCATGCTTATGCCCACCTTCTTTCTCAAACAACTGTGCAGAAGCCAATTCTAACAGTGACAGTGCACACAGAAGTGTGCTGATTGACGAACTGCACAAGAACTTTTCACCTCAGGGAGATGGGTACTAAAACTTGACAAATTATGTCTTTCACCTACAAATTCTAATCTAAAGTCCTGCATCTGGTTGCTGGCATGAGGCACACACCACTGCCACAGGGCACCAGAAAGCAGAGGTGCTCCCAAGAAAGCAGGGGTCCAGCTGTTGGGACATATGTAATGCGACTTGTCACATGCAGCATCAAGACTCACAGCACTGACAATTGTTTTTGCACCAGTGAGTAACATCCCAATAAACTCAGCTTTCATTCAAATTGTCTATCAGCCAGAATTACATCTTGGCACTGACACGAGCAGACATGCTCCTCAAGGAACATCTATATCTTACAGCACATGTCAAGCTAGAATCAAATTTTAGTTCCCCAAATGATGTATGGATTGGAAAGTCACCTTCCTATAACCCTGAGACAGTGGATCAACTCCAACACAAGCTGCAAGAACTGTACTTTTCTGTGGAGATCCATAAATATAGAATCATAGAATCACAGAATCACTAGGCTGGAAGAGAACTCTGAGATTATCGAGTCCAGCTGTGCCTGTCTCCTTGCTAAACCATGTCCCTAAGGAACTCATCTACCCGTTTTTTAAACACCTCCAGAGATGGTGACTCCACCACCTCCCTGGGCAGCTGTTCCAATCCCTGACCACCCTTTCAGTAAAGAAATTCTTCCTAATGTCCAGTTTAAACCTCCCCTGGCGCAACTTGCAGCCATTTCCTCTCATCCTATCACTTGTCACTTGTGAGAAGAGGCCAGCACCCACCCTGTCACAACCTCCTTTCAGGCAGTTATAGACAGTGATGAGGTCTCCTCTCAGCCTCCTCTTCTCCAAGCTAAACAACCCTAATTCCCTCCACCACTCCTTGTAGTGCTTATTCTCCAGCCCCCTCACCAGCCTCATTGCCCTTCTCTGCACGCGCTCCAGCCCCGCAATGTCGTTCTTGTAGCGAGGGGCCCAAAACTGAACACAAGATTCAAGATGCAGCCTCACTAGGGCTGAGAACAGGGGCACAATCACCTCCCTGCTCCTGCTGGCCATGCTGTGTCTGATACAGGCCAAGATGCCCTTGGCCCTCTTGGCCACCTGGGCACACTGCTGGCTCATGTTCAGCCGCTGTCAACCAACACCCCCAGGTCCTTCTCTGCCAGGCAGCTCTCCAGCCACTCTTCCCCAAGCCTGTAACGCTGCATGGCGCTGTTGTGACCCAAATGGTAGTCACCATACGAGTACACAGACATAAATAGATCACCATGAACCTTACACCACTAAGCAAATTCTTGAAAAAAAGTAATACAAGAACTTCTGCAAAGCAACACAGCAGGACTGTCAATGAAATAATGCATCTTCAATGTGATTCACGTGTTTTTTTGCAGAAGGCCTATCTAAAAAACTAAACTAAGTTCTTAATAATAAAAGACTGTTCTTCACATTTACTCACGTTACCTGGAGATCAGAATAAGCTGCTGCACAGTTATCAGTGCCCTCCTCAAACCATACTATCAAGGCCATAGCAGAGGGGCACTTTATTTGTTGAGATTATTCCCATCCAGATCCTGCCTCCCTATGAAGCTAACCTGTATTTCAAGCCCCATTGCCCATGGATTTCTGATAAACACACAGCCACAGTGACAGAACCAACATAGACCTAAAAGCAGCTTCATCTGCCTTGGAAGAACTGCAAAACAGAAAGCATACAACTTATTTATACCAGTCCTCCTTTTCGCTCACTCCATGCACAATAAAGAACAAAGCGGCTGAATTTAGACAAGGTGTGTCCCAGGCAGATAAAAAGGAAAAGTTTAACATTTAGGTTCTTGGTCACAAAAGAACATAAGGGTCCCATCTTCAGCCAGCATAATTTCCCTAGAAAGCCTAAAAATACCCTTTTTTAGCAATATAGATAATATTTTACTGATTATAAATCTTGAGAAGTGCTGAAGAGTGTTACGACAGAACTTCTCTCCCTGGCTTTGTTTTTCAATATCCTGAAGATCTTTTTGCCCCTGCCTTACTTATTTGGAGGAACTATTTATTCTCACTATTTCTATCAGCAATGACAAATTCATCTTACACAGGGCTGATCAGCCCTAGTTTTCACCTGTTCCCATTCCTCAAAGCAACAGATACAGTGAAAAGCAAGCAATGGAAATTGTTACGTTTCTATACATTCATACTGAGAGAGAATAGAGAGTCAAAAATGTCACAAGACAGCAGGGCATGTTACCATTAATCAAGTCCTTTGCAAATACTTTCCCTCCTGCTACTTTTAATTTCTAAATTTTCTAAATCTATGGAATTACCACATGAGGAAATACTAAGTTTTACCCTTTGCTCCTCTCTGCTATACTGGAAAGACTTTTTTTTTTTTTCCTCACAGTACAATAGCAAAAGCGAACACAGAAGTTACAATCGAACTTCTGTTGACACATTTATTGCCAATTATTAATCCACATTTTGCCCTTTGCCTCTAAGAATGTACACCCAGTAACAAAATGTCACCAAGCAAAAACATGAAGAAAAGATACATCTCAGAGAAACAACGCTAATACAAAGTTTGTGGAAGAGAAATTTTAAGAACTGAAATGCTCAAAACTGTATTTGAACTATTATTTTAAAGCTTTGATTTATTAAGTAGACTATATTTATGTATGTAACTGCATATTACAATTTCAATGCTTATTTCTGCAATATCATTGTACAGCACATTCAGAATTGGGAAAAAAGTTATATCCTTGCTTATGTGAGGACATGAACAGACTTCAGTCTGCTTCTTACCTGCTGTCGTCATACTGAATGCTGACTGCTATGAAAATAGGACATTACCAAGAATGTGAAAAGGCCAGCCAGGTCACGCATCAAAATAAAGTTCTTAAGGGTGAAAGCCAGCATTAGTTCCACTCTAAGAATAGCTAAAATTCATCATATGATAGCTAAGGCACACAAGCCTTTAAGGACACAGAGACAAGCACTATTTTCATCAGCCACTGTCAAGTAAGGCATGCTCTAAGGACCAATTTTAAGAAAGGTAAATGGCACGTAACTAACAAAACTCCTATGGAAACTTCCTCTGTTTACATTGTCTCCACTCCCACCAAAATTAGGAAAGCAGATGGTAAACATGGATAGATCTAAACTGCTAGTCAAGCCTTACGGGGCGCCATGCATCTTGCAAATTGATGTGCTAACTCATATCACGTTTTTCACTACAAACTATGCTGACAGCTGATAGTGGATAAAGAGCTGGATGATCACAAACTTTGTCCTTAACTGAAGTACTGTAGCTGCAGCATAAAACCTCAAAACTCTGTATGCATCTCTCTAGTAGTTCAACTAAAACTAGCTCTCAGCTAATTTTATAAGAATAGTAGTATTTGTCTTTTGGTGTATAAATCACACAGTGAAAGCTGCTTTGAATAATAACTAGGTAGCTATGATTACTGCTGAGATTTGTGGTGGGTGGCTTTTTTTCAAAAAAAAAAACCGAACAGGTTGGGGCTTACCCTGCTGCATAGTCCCACAAACTCACCAGCCACCACCGTGTATTATATGTCAGATACCATAATGCATTCTTGAATAAGTGTGAAAGAAACAGGAAAGGTTAACTTAGCAGTGGACATTGCAACTACAAAAAGTATACTACAGAACTTCAAAGGTTTTTGGCATTTCATTTACCTTACGGAGTTCATGCAGGACTTACAGAAGCAGCAGAGGACTTTCAAAGTGTACTCAGAGAACTGCTGGTAATTACAGCAGGGAATCCCCAAGCCACAAGAGATGAGAGTGTCCCTCTCTGTGATCTTGTCTGCTTCCAGGTGCCAGGAAAGGACTAGCATGAAAAGCAGTCAAAATAGATTTTTTAGCACTAGTTTTAAAAGTAACATTTCTTGTTCCATAACTAATGAGATTTTTGTCTCAAGTTAGGAGGTCGCCTTTCTCACAAGAGCTATAAAGACGCATCAATATTTTCACGGTGCTTTCCACCACCATCTTTCCATGAGCTCAGTGATACCCACAAATGCATGGCTCTTCATGGCATTTACTTCCCTCTGCTGAGAGCCTGAGGCAACTGGCCCCGCTGCAGGACAGACATACACATAAACCCTGACTATATATGGTGACCTATAGTTGCTCTGGTGGTGCTCACTTACGGTAGTGTATTTTGGAGTTAAACAGTTTTTAGCTCATGTTGAAATAAACACAGCTGTGCGTGTTAATGCCACTCTGTCACCTCCCCTCCAAAAGGATTCTGCATGTGACATCTATGCCCCAAAAAGCTACAGGCACAAACCTTCCCAAAAGTGCAAAATATGTGGGAAGGCAAAACCTGAAGAGGCATCACATTTGGCAGCAGCAGGTCTTTGCTGTGACAGCAAAAGCACTGAAGGTAAAAAAAATAAAAGTTTTA
Source organism: Neomorphus geoffroyi (assembly GCA_033558235.1). Classification (NCBI taxonomy): domain Eukaryota; kingdom Metazoa; phylum Chordata; class Aves; order Cuculiformes; family Neomorphidae; genus Neomorphus; species Neomorphus geoffroyi. Next base: position 21,171,047 of record JAUMJM010000048.1, on the reverse strand, counting down.
AGAAATTGTAAGAAATTCCACTTCGTTTTATTGACTTGCAGCAATGAACAGTGGCGGAAGGAACATGACTGCCAGAACATTTAGTTCTCAGCAGCACACAGGTTGCTGAGGCAAGGTGGAACAGAACAGCAGGAATTGTTTCCTGCGCTCTCTAGACATGTGCGCTCCAGCCAGCCCCTCCCTGGAGCCGCGAGATTAGTATGTTATTTATATTGATGCAATAATAAAATAGCATTCAGAAGCAACAATGAAGATAACAGTTTTAAAAAAATGTCTAGGAATCATAGCTATGCTATGCACGTGTATATTATCTGTCAATAGAAATTTTATCTTATTAAAAAGTGTTGATAAATACCGCAAGTTTGTGTTGACTCATGATGGAAAGAAGCCACTACTATTTAAAGAGATAATTCCTCCCTGTGAACAACTTTCAAGGCCTTAGTTACAGTAAAAATAAATATTGCAGACTGAGTTCTGTAGTTAATTAGAAGTTACATGTTAATTAGTTTGTCTGTTTCTGAAGGAAGGACAAAATAAAATTGAAGAGGCAACAAGCACTCCTTCAGAAACATTAATAATTTCATTCATTCATCCTGCAGAGTGAAATACTGTAGAAAAACATGATCCATAAGCCACTGTGCTCATCCATGTTATCACATGGTGTGAGGATGACAGGTTGAGCTCCTTCCTCTGCAGCACTGAGAAGCGCTGGTCTTACCAATACGAATTGCAGCACAGCTGAGTACTGAATAGAGGTCATTTTAACAAAATCCAGCCAGGACTACCAGTGGTAGCTCATTGCAGAATATTACAAAATGAGAGAAATGAGAGCATTTCAGACCAAAATGTTGTGTCCATGCACCCAATGGTCATCACATTTTCTGGGTATTTCTTTTTTTTAAACAAACTTTCTTAATTCTAGCAAGTGACCTCATTAAATAGGTTACAGTATCATCACCTTCAGTCTCCAAACACTGACTAATGGCAATAAAAATCCACTTTTAACATTCAAGCCACAACACTTAAAACCTGTTTGGAGGAGACTAGAAAGGAATTTTTTTTTCCAGCTTTTGGTGTCAAGGCATGTGGCTTCTGATCACCATTAGGTGGAACTTTTACAGTTTTTCCCCAAATTAGCCAAAATCTATCAGTGAGCATAGCAATGCATACTTCTACAGAGCAATGACTAAAAGGAGTGGTGGAGGAACAGACATCAAACTTTTCAATATCCCTCAGGGCTAGCTGTGTTTTGCGCCAGCTCAGAGTTAAAGCATGGTGGAAATTTGCATTAGTTAGAATAGAAGTAGGAGGAATAAATAGCATGAATAAAAGATAACCAAATCTCCCAGTGAGTGTGTTTTAATTATTTCCTGCCAACTCTCTCACACCAACCTCTAATCCTAGATGAGATTATTTATTAATTTTATTGATTTATTGGTTTTATTCTTTATGTCCTAATCAGTTCTCTTCTTGACTTTACCAGATCTGCTGATTAAATGAAGGTTATTTGTGTATATTACAAAATCAAAGTGCGTTCCTTTGACATGTGGCAGACTTACGCTAGAAAATTTCTGAGCCTCTGTATGGGTGTAATCAGGCAGATACCTCTGCTCTTGATGGGACTGTAGCTCTTGCCCCTACACCACAGGTGCTGCATTAGACTGCCTAATATTGCCAGCCAACGCAATTCAAAGTAAAACAGAAAAGGGAGATGTGTTGCAAGCCAAGATGCACGCCATATTTGCCAAGATCATTTTCAACATGGAGACTCCTTTCCTAACGAGGGGTAGATTTAAAAGAATTATGAGGACACTGTTCGAATTTTCAAAAGGCAAGAATCCACTAGAGCAGTTACATCCTATACAGAAACTGTTCTTAAGAGAGTTAGGCTAGATGTGCATACTACACCTTTACGTTCCTAAAAACCTCTGAATTTTGACACAAGATCTGTAAACTCCCTTGGCTTTAGGAGAGGCACTTTCACAGGAGATCGTAAGTGGACATTGCATGTGGTCATCACCAAGATCAGCCCCACTTCTTCCCAGCTGGGCACCCCCATGCAGCTTGCTGGTGGTCTGCACTGTTACTAGCTTGCGCTATCTTGCCTTTGCTCCTGCAAGCTCATAGGGTACTACTGCAGGCCCATTCAGAGAGTGAAAACAGCAGTAAAAAAACCCTCAAAACCACAAGGAGACACTGCTAACTGAATGATTTAGTTCCCCAAGAAGCCTGCTGTGCTCAGACCTGATGAAGGCAGTGTGCATGGTGCACGCTTTGCGTATGACCCCAAACTGAAGCCTGGGCTGCTCTGTCTTGCCCTCCCTCCCAACCATATCTTTTAGCTTAAGCCAGCAGGTACTGGGAACTGGTAAACTAAAAGCTAACAGCAAGTGCCAAGGTATTATTCCCACCCATTTCACTGAGTGTCATGGGGAATACTAACAATAGGTACAGAATGCACAAACACCCAGGTTTCCTGGGCATTAGTGGTACAAATGTGCAAGCAGTGACCCACGCCAACTGATAAGCAGCTCTTTCAGGAAATTCACGATAAAGTCAAGCCCAGGCTCAGAGCAGTCGCGCACACACTTGGCTGGATCAGAGTTCCCACATGAAGAGTGTGGCTGACCTTGTATAGGCCTGTTTCTCAGTGTTCAACCCACTCTAAAAATGTTTTAATCATCACAAAAAAATTACTGATAAACTTTATTAAGTGAGATCAAAAGTTCTCTCAGCTGGAAAAGTCCTTGAAATTGTAAATCCTAACTTTATAACTCCCTTCCTAAGCTTGGTCAGCCCCTCTGGGCAAAGCATGCACATTGCTGGCAAACCCATCCAGCTGATGATGCCACTAATATTTTGCAAGATGTGACCACATTTTCCACTGAGGAAGCCAAGTGTTCAAACTTACAAGAACCAGAGGATATACACACATATATGTATTCTCTGATCAGCCTGTTTTTTCAGCACAGTCTCAATTATTGATGGCAAACTGGCTAAGGCAGCGTAAGGATTAGTGTTAATATCACTCTTGCTTATCACAAAATAGTGAATAATGAACAGATAGGCAAAAGGATTAGAAATCTCATTTCCTAGCATTGTGGCTACTCTTTCCGGAAATGGTGTGTTTCTCTCAGTTCAAACTTGGTTCAACCAGTATCAAATCAAGACAATTTCCTAAAAATCTGTGCTGAGAGCCCTGGGCAGAGTTTTCTTTGGAATAACCCAACCTTTCCTACAGAGGCTTCACTTCTGCAGGAGACATTATATCAGCAAGATACAGCTGCACAAATCAAGCTTCCTTTTGCTCCCGGTCAAAGCACCGGCTTTTAATAATTGTTCCTGTCAACAAATTCCTCCTCTCTTACTCACAATGGGAACTTGACTTCAAGCACACTCAGCCCAATGGTTACAGTATAATGTAAACCAGTTATTAGCCAATTTTCTGTAACTTCTATATTATAGCATGTATGTACTTCCATTTATCTCTGGTAGACCACAACTTTTTAATTGGCACTTCTAGCTCTCTTTTAAGGTCATCTGTCACTCAAACCTGGTAGGAGGGTTTGAGGTTTCTGTTTGTTTGTTTAGTACTGCAGTGTGAAACAAACAGCAATGATTGTTAATAAGCTCCCCTAGGGAACTAGTTTTCCAGAAATAGTCCCTTATAATGGTTGCAGAGAAAATAGCATATAAGGTACTCATGGAGGAGATCGTGAAAATAAAACAGAGCAGAAAAGGTGTGGCAAGTTTATTTTTCACTCAAAAAAATGTAGAAGAAAAAAGATACTAGCCTGTTTCCCTTTTCCAATACAAAATAGGCAGAGAAAACAGGAGAGGTATTACCTAAAGTCTCCTTTCTCCATATTTTTTTAAAACTAGGACATGCTGTGCAGTTTATGGATAAACACAACTTCATTTTCTATACCCAGAATACCTTTCCTAACTTTTCCTATGAAACCTGTCACTGTTTATTCACTTCAGAAGGACAGCTTAGACACTTACATAAATACACAATAATGCAACCACATAGTATATCGTGGCTCTAAACTAGTAATCTTTCTTAAAACAAGGTGGTAAGGTTAGAGATTATTCTATTCCGTATTTAATTAAGCAAAATCCTAGCCATTTAAAAGAAATAACACAGTCTGTTCTCATGATGACAGCTGAATGAATTGCACCTTTGACTAAACCACAGCACTAATTAGTTTAACAATTCAGGAGAAAATTTTATAAGTAGCTAGAAGCTCGACTGCATTACCAGCAGGAAGGAGGTGAGCATTCAGCATGGCTGTGAATCGCAGCAGAGACACATGTAAGGGGTGAGCTAAAGAAAGGGTCTGAGAAACCGGGCTGGTACCTGGTTGGTACCAAAGACTGGTACCTGCTCTCTGCTCAGCAACCTGCAGAAACATCAGCTGAAGCTGCACTTAACTGTGACATGCTCCTCCAGCGAAAGCCTGATCTTTGTCTATGTTTTCAGTTATCTCCTACTTACAAGAGGGCCTTTTTCCAACCGCAAAGATTCCCTGGAGTAGCAAGATAAGAGTTTCACATTCAAGCAGTAATTGTTTTACATAGCCCTCTAGCTTTGCTACTTAGTCAAAGCAGAGCAATTGCATAAGAAAATCCTTTGTGAAGTCTGTTCTCTTAATTTGCTTGCCATGTCTTCCCACAGGTATACTTTCAATCACTGCCTAAGAGAACAGAGCTGTGACAAGGCATCAGCATTTTATGACTTTTCACTCAAGACACAGAAATACAGAGCGTTTCACAGTAGTGCCCCTCTCACTCACTTAGACAATGTAAGCAAATGTCACCCAATCTGCTATTTCCACTTGAAGGAAGTGTAATTTTTATCTTTGAGTATCTAATCCAGCCATCACTCTGCCATTTCTGCCTCATTAACAAACTTAATATTAAGACATGCAATAAAAACTAGGCAAAGAGCAATGGGCAGCAGAGAAATAACTTCTCATTCAAATACCAAACATTTGTTGGTAAACTCTCAATTGTATTCAAATTAATGAATAATCCAAGGTTTTACTAGCAGACATCTGAAAAAGACAAGCCAAGATTACAGATCCTGCAAATAGGGAAATTAAGCATTCTGACCATTTTATTTCTACTTAAGTGGCCTTACAGATTTAAATATTTGCATTAAATACATTTCCCAGGTCAAGAACTTCAATTATATTATTAAAAATAGTTTTAGTTTTTTTACAAACTGGCTAGCTTTCTTCTCAGTATTGTTAAAAAAACAAGGTGCATTTTTATTTGAAATCTTTTCTCATATAGACACAAATAGCATTACATGTATTAATAAGACTTCGCTTGAAAAATATCAAGTCTGATAGTCTGCAAGTCAGAGTTTATTCCTTTTGTTGATTATCTGCCTTAGTTTTTTATCTGTTATACTCTTATCTTATGTGGCTAGCACGAGTCACTGAGAGATCTGTCACTTCAGCATAAGGCATCTAGATATTGTCTGCCTATTTGCAATTAAAAACTTCATAATTCTCTCTCCTACCAATATAATTAACCTGACTTAAAACCTCTCTGATAATCAGCATCAAATCATTAATTTTAATTTATTTGCATTATATATGAGAGCTAAAGGACATATGAGAAAACACCTGGAGAAAATACAGTTTTTTAGTATCCAAGATTTCCTCAGAGGTGCCTGCATGGTATTTTTTTCTACTCAAGCTACTTCTTGTGCATAATTACAAACAGTTTGTTATGCTTGACAGGTCGCTTTTTTTTTTTCTTAACTCAAAATAATAATGCAAGTGGATTTGCAATTTATTATCTTGGGTTCCTTTCCAAGTAAGTCCCTTCCTTCTCCTGGCAGGCAGGTTTTGCTAAGTAGAAAACTCCATCATTTCACAGACAGACATGCTTTGGCATGAATGGTTCAGAACACAGATCTTTACTTCTTCCAGGGCCTAACAGGTTTGTGACCATCTACTCAGAAAGGAACCTTAGGGATCGCATCTCAATTAAGGTCTGCCCTTCAATTCTTTCACTGTAAAGCAGCGTTACTGAATTTCAATAAGAGATTGTCAACATTCACTGGGATTTTACTGTCATGTTGATGCTCAAGTACAGGTCAAGCATCTTGTTATTTAATTAAATTTATCTATTGTGCTTAACATTTTTTATATGGAGAAGGGCACCAGATTTTTCTTCACTATGGCCTAATTTTGATAGTTCCTTCAAGATACTTGTGCTTGGTACACTTATTTATCCACTGCTAAAACCTTGGCCAGGAATCTCTAATCATAGTGAATAATTTTAGCATACTTCTCAACATTTAGCAGTTGTCCCTGTTCCTCCAGGAGAATCCTCACGGGTTACGTATGCAGGACAGAAGCAATGCATCTTTAAAAGTGAATAAATGAATACTCAGACCTATAAGACTCCACCTTTTTTGAGATTTAAGAGGAGCAAATGAAAAAGAGAAAAAGGTAATAATTTGCAACTCTGAGAATCAGCAACTCCTACCAAAGCTTTTCAGACATGGAATACCCATTCCTCCTCAACACAAAGTGGTGTGGACATGCACTGAAAAATGCTTTTATCATCACTGCAGCGTGCTTTTTATGCTGAATACTTTTTACCATCATTAATATTTTTGCAAATAAAACAAGTTTGCCATAGAACTATCGACACTGCCATCTAGTGCAGAGAGTTGCTTTTTTAAAAAAAAAATAAAACAAAACACAGTTCATTTTCATTAAGTGAGGAGATTGTCAGTGTGTTTCTCCCATACATTGCAGCAGAAGAAAATAATTATTGAAAAATTCTCTCTTTTCAATGGCCAATACAGGTATCTCCTACTGTTGCAACTGTAGACCACAATACCCCAAGATGACAGTTGGTCAGAAAGAGCTGTTCACAGACAGCAATGAGAGTTTATTATTAATTCAGCTATTGGGAAGAGAAGAAGTTTTTCTGCTCCCTTTTTAATAAGCGCAACAATTATACAGAAACCAGGGTGTGTCTGGGAACCTAATGAAATGCATCTAGCAAGTGTCAGCCCACAGGGAAAACACGCAGCCTCACCCCAAGAGGGTGGCAGATGTTACGACAAAATTATTATTTGCGTGTTACACTAATCATCATGGTATGTCTGAAAGCCAAAGCACCGCTGGCTGTGGTTGCTGTCAGAAGTAAGCCGCACAGGATGAAGGTTACACAGCTGCTTCCCACAATGGTTTGTGAGAGGACAGAGGGACAGGAATGAGTGGTCAAGGCAACAAGCAGGACCCTGGGCCAGTCTCTGTCCTTGCTACCTGCAAAGCACAAGGCAGAGCTGCAGGATGCAGTGCCAGTTGCTTGGTGTCATGCACTTTGCCAGTGCAGGCTGGCACTGGGGCATCACAGGATGATGAGGGGTCCCTGTTGGCTATTTGTCCTTCTTTCAGTCAGCAAGGATGACTGAGAAAATCATATTGCCAACTAACATGTCCAGCTATTTCAAGCATCACTGTCTAATACCAAAAAAAAATAAAAAATAAAAAAGCAGCACATCTTTTTAGTATGAGTTGTTAACTTAACTAAGGGATTTTCATGGAGGCCTGCCTCTGTCCAAAGAAGGGCAAGATGCATGTCGTCTCAAGACCAGGAGTCAAAACTTCCAGTAATTGTTGTAACTTTGCCCACTGCAGGAGTCCCCCATGGATTCATAAAGGGAAAATAATGAAACCCCACCTCTTCAAGCAACTGCCCAAGCCACATGACATTGATATCCCACGAGGTCTGCATTTCACTTGGGGTATAGCAATGACTGTGCAGGACAGTTGGAAGTACCAAGTTTGTCTAGATGAAAAACAGGAATGCTTGTGCATGAAGTATTAACACCCTCCTGTAGTAAAGCATCTGAAAAAGACACCTAGAACAGTGGGAAAAAAAAAATCCTTAATCAGCAGCCTGCTTGCTGTCATTTTTATTGCTTATTATGCCACGAATTAGTCATCAAAATTATACCAGAAGATTTGGCGTCCAACTAAGTCTAAGCCTGTGTACCTGCAGTTCTCAGGCATGCATGATGCTCACAGTTATTTTGCCCATCACTTCTGTGAGAGGAACCAAACTTATTCCTGCTAGGAAAATACAGCTCTCTTTAGAGCCAGTCTTGTGCATGAATTCCCTTTACAACTTAGACCTGAAGTTCGAGAGCAGCGATCCAGTGATACGTGCTCTCTCAGCAGCATCCCAGAAGGGAATGGTAAGGTCTTTGCTTTTGTTAAAAAGAAACAGGTTCTACCAATTTACAAAAAACATACAGGTGTGGAGTCTAAAGTTTTTTTAAAACAACAAATACTTTGCTACTGCCACAGCCTGAAGGACAGTCTGCATTTTGATGAATTGCTAGAGGTTTTATGTGATGCACCCTAAAAATCTTTGGAGGAAAAAAGCCGAGGAGCCTGTGTGCATTTGTACACCATGGGAAGTGGATGCTTTCTGTGCCACTTAGCTCATTCACATTGCTAAACAGCCCCGAGATGTGACATCAGAAAAGAGTGGACAAGCCCCAAGTCTGGCACCTTTCTTTCAACTGAATTACAAAGCTTTTTTGCTTGGTAATAGGAAAGACTTCGCTTCAGAATAGTGGATGGCACTGTAGAGAAAATTGAACTTGTCCACTGCAGACAGCTGCCTGGTAAATTCAGTCATCTTTGTGACCAACAGGCCAAGCCTTCCTGCTTGTGGACAAGGCAGCAGTCACTTCTATCTACCCTTCTGCTGTCCTTCAGCAACATAAACGCTTTGTCTAAAACCAAATAGATCCACTACTTATAGTTGAACTTTTATCTAAAAATCAAAAAAATATTCACCTTCCCAACTCAGCAAAAATTAAGGGGCTAGGAAGCTAATGGCCCGGTCTGGAATACACTGTGGTAACTAAGGTGACAGCATTAGCCTCCCAAAAGCAGTCACCCACTCTCGTGTCAGTTCAAGGGATCATGGTGGTCACCCCCTACAGCCTCTCTCAAAGTCACAGCAGTCAGCTGGTACCATGAATTTAGGAGGCATTAACTTTATCTGCTGCTCTACTCTGCCATACCTGAGGGTCCAGGCTAGCTGCAACCCACCAGTGCCCACCTGGTCACAATCCAGAGGGACAGTACTGATCCACCTGGTGCCAAGGACACTCCTCAGAGACATTTTAGCCTGCCAAAAAGTCCTACTGAAAAGGTGATAAGCCATAAAACTAGGAAGGGAGAGAAAGTCTGGGAGGGAGGAGGACTTGGCAACTCCCTGGCCAGCTCACCACATTGCAATTCAGGTCTCACCATCTGAAGGCAGAGCTGATGAACAGTGACACTGATGATATCATGGCAATTAAGAGACCAAACCTGAGTGGCAAGGAAGGAGAGGAATTTCACTGGCAGAAAGTAATGTTTCCTCCTATCTCACTCTAAAACAATGACTATCAAATGTTATGAAAAAAAGAAGCAAGTCTTTGTTAAATATGTAAACCTCATTTCTGCTAATATATGCATGAACAGAACAGGATCTCCTTGATTCCTGCTCTCCTCCTCCTTGTTCAGCGCTAGAAATACACAAGAGACTCCAAAATGGAAGACAAAAGAAATGCATTTAGAAGTTCCATGATCATATTTTCACAAGTTTAACAATAAGTATTTCCAACAGCAAGGACAACGGGTATTTTTCCCAGTATTCAGCTATCAACAGAAGATTATGCAGGAGGGAGAAATTCTGTGCAATAAGCATCAACATACATCTGACATTTTCAATTTTTTTAAAAAAAAAAAAATTAATTATTGTTTGGGGTTTTTTACTGGTGTATCTGAGAGAAAATGGAAACTTTCATTAATTAAAAAAGGCATATTAAATGTGTGGCTTGAAAGCTATGAATAGGGAACATATATTTCTGAAGTTTGCAAAAACTAGGGGACATCAGGTCAGATAAGAAAAGAAAGTAAAAGTGTGGTGCATTCACAAACATTATAAATAACCCATGAAACTCCTTGCCACAGGATGTTGTGCTGAAAGTCTAAGTTTAAAAACCTGATGGAAGTACAATGTATTCATCCACCGAGGGCTACTGAAACAACCAACCAACCTGTGGCCCCAGAAAGCTCTGAACCACAAACTGTCAGGTGTTCATGGTATATTCTGGGAATGCATTATATGTGTGCCCTGTTCCTATGTTATATTTCCTGAGCACTCTTATCTTGTCACTGCCAGAGAACAGACTGAACTCTGTGGACCTTGACCTGATCCACCACAGCCACAGCTGCATAAGACAGAATAAAGTGACAAAGAACCACTTCAGATCGTCTCTTCCATTATTGGCAGCACTAACAGAAGTGGACTGAAGTGAGTGTGTTATTTTTAAGTACTTAATCCTATCTTTTAATGGACAAAAGCATGCTAAACTGCAACTCTAGAAAAAGCCTTAAGGATCATGTGGTGAGCTTGCACTTCTCAAAGCATTCCAGACAGCTGGCTTTCTGGTTTTCTTTTTTTTTTTTTTTAAATCAGCTTTTAGCATTTTGAGGTTATTTGGAATGACATTTCAAAGGGAGGCACAAGCTCTGCATCCTATCTCCACAGGCACATGCCGAAACTTATCCAGAATTGCTAACTAAATTTCAAAGGCATGGAAATAGTTGACTAATTCTCCGTCAGGCTGTACAAGAGTGCCCACAGATAGAATTTGTTTGTGGGAGTGCTGTTCATCTACAAATAGGGCATTTTGCTGTGGAATGCCAAATGTAAGGTACATGCTTCTTAAGAGAAGTCTGGCAAATCTAGGGATTATCACCAACTAGGAAATAAAGGTCCTTTTCCCACCCACAGTGTGTTGTGCTGAAAATTTGTTCTTTTCAGATGGGAGAGGAAAATCTGCTCACCTTTCTAATTAGTATGATTTATTTATAAACACAGCATGTTATGAAAAACAGTCTTTGCAAAGGAGGCAATCCTGTTGAACAGAGAGAGAACATCCTTCAGGGCGTACTCACGCAGATTTACACAGATATTACCTGATAGCTTAGTCCCAAACCAAACTGGCTCTTGAGAAAAACAGAGGCGCCTGCTGCCAAACTGCTGTGGCTGCTCACCCTCACAACTGTTACAGAGACTCCTGGGAACCTCTGAAGGTTGCTTTGTTCACTCTTGGATTTTCTTTCTCACTTTAAGTTGTCTATCTTGATGATTACTCCATACAGCACCTTATTTTCTGTTGAGCTACTTATTGCATATACTAGGACTTTCGGTGAGAGAAGGGCAGAGTCCTACAGAAAAGCCTAGCTCTGGAGTGGTTTTTCGCCCAAAATATTCTAACATTTAAAAGGCAAAGCCTTTCACCTATTTCTTAAAAGACTGTTCACACAAGTTTACCAGGGGAAACATGAATCCCAAACTGTATCACCTCCCATCTGCTTAAACCCCTGTAGAGTCACAGCAAAAGCATGCTGGGTTGTAGAGGCACTACAGCCCTTTGACCAATGAAGGTTGTCAGGGACAACCCTTCCTGGAGACTTGTCACAAGACCTGTGGAGATGTAGAGCTGCTCATTTCCCATGCAGTTCAGCTGCTTACAGTTCAATTCTGCAGGCAGAGGGGCATCAGGCAGCAGACTCTGATGCACCCTGCAGAATTCTCACCCTGCTATCAGTTGTGTCCTTGTCACAAATGCTGTGGGACAATATCTAGGTTTCAGTAACTGAACTTGTTGTACAAGTCTATAAAACCCATCTATATTCACCTTTCTGCCCAGCTCACCCTTTGTAGTTTCTGTGCTAGGAGACAGGGAGGCTAGCAGGAGACCCTAATGAGTCACATCCAAATCTTTAGATAAAGTCTCTAGCATATGATAATGAAGTCAATGCAAAAGACTTGTACAGTATTAACACTTTGCAATATAATATCTTTTTTGAAAACAATGCCATGTGACCAGATTAAGAAAAATCCTATTCACACATGAGTCAAACCTCCAGCAGTCCTGCAGTGCATCTGACAGCTAATAGATCAGTTCACGTGCATTCTCTCTCTTGGGGGCTGTACTCCTTCCCTAGACTAATTGAGAACTGGGGAGACTGACCAGGGACACTCCACCCTGTAAAACAGACACGGCTAGGAGGTGCAGGAAAATCTAGGGTGACAGAAGGGAGGGTGTGTGGAGCACGTCTGGGGTAGTGCTGCATTGAGAGGATGCTGCTGAGTGTGACTGCCTGCGTAGGTAATGCCCCACTGCAGCCAAAGAAGGCTGTGTGGCCTACGGAGGGACCATGAACTGCTACATTCATAAACACACAGCACTGAACAGAAAGAACCACACAGTGATAAAACCCATACCTTCTCTTGTTGGGTTTCCAGACTCACTCTGCAAGCAAGTACCGAAGGAGACTCAGGGATGACACAGCATCCAAAGTGCCTACCAGCGAATGGCTGCTGTGCTCATTTGAGGCATGCCTTTGTCTGTAGCTCTGAAGGCAACAGGAATTAGGAGAAATACTAAAGCAGCATGACAGCACCAGCTCCGCTGCTTTCAAGTATGCCAGAGAGGGCTTAGTGCAACTCCAGCAATTCAGCCTGCTCAGGTGCTCCGAGGTTGAGGGCAAGTACCAGAGCGTATCTGACTTCTTTCTAGTTCCAGGCTGTAAGCCTCAGTGGTCCATAAATGAATGCCAAGGTCCACCCACTCCCCTCTTACCTCTAGCAAGAACATTTCTGGCAGAATTGATATGGATAGCTCATTAGTTCCAGGAACCATCCCACTATATATCACTGCCTTTAATGCTTTCAGTATGAAGTGAACCCTACAGGCAAGTTTCAATAGTTGTTAGTGTTTTGGAAGTTGTGCTTTTAAGAATAAATACCAGGAGACAATGCAAAGACCACCAGAATTTGTCATACCCAGAGACCCTGCTCAGATGCAACTTTCAACATTGTCATTATTCAAATTTTGGCCACAAATACATGCAAAACCTAATACTGGAAAAAGGTATAAGGACATTTCTCTGATATGTCTTTGCTGTTGCCTAAAGCCAAGAACAGCAGTGCCAAAAGTATTCTCTTTAAGGACAAATCTTCAGTAAACACAGAAGAAACCATGAGTTTCAACTCGCCCAAGCACAATAACGCTGCCAAATTGTCTTTCCTTTGTAGGCAGGGTTTAGACTAATTTTCCCATGATCACTGTGTGCCTAAAGTCTTCTGTTTTCCTCATACATTATATGCAGCTGTTAAAAGGCTTGTAACTAAGATTTATGAAAAGCTGTCAAGCATGAAGTATAATACTGTTGGGATTAACACTGAATTCTCATAACAAAAGAACATCCCACCAGTGGAACAGTTGTTGATTACTAACCTGCAATGACTGAAGCTGTACAGCAAACTCTTACTATAGTTCCATATATCCTATGTAGGGTATCCAATAAGGACAGAGCACACAGTTGCCTTTCAGAAATAAAACCATTTTGGTAGCACTAAATAAAGTGTACATCTGTACGTAGTGCCACAGAAGACACATGGGGAATCATGTATACCAGACTGCTGAAATAAAAATACCCCTTAAGTTTATCTGCATACTGTCTCTTGGAAAGGCACCAAAACTCACAATAAATAACATTTCTTGTATAGTTGTCTCTAGTTTGCCACTGATATGCGATTCTCAGAATCTCAGTTTCTCTAAACCTTATCTCCTCCCTTACACAAATCCAAGCTCCCAGCCCTACTTTCCTTCAGAAAGACATTTGATACAAAGGGCTGAAAAGGAAAGAAGTCCGTGTTTCCTCCAAGATTTCTTCCTTCAAGCAGTGTGGCCTTTGCACAGGCATGTGAGGTGCCCAGAAAACCACCATCTCCTCTCCCTTGACAAAGCAGGAGAGCAGAGCGCACAGCAAATAGTCCGCTTGCAGGGAGGGGCAGCTGTAGCTCTTAAACCAGGAGTCCTGCAACACCTACGCCAATCACATCAGCAGCTGCTGAAATGAGAGGTCTTTCCAGTCCCACCACTCTGCCAGTATCCAGCTGCTCCCTAGGTGCCTCACTGTAAGATGATCAGACAGATGAACAGCTAGAAAACGTTGGGGTTTTCTTCCTCTAGTGCTGGGTTTACACCCATTTGTCCTCCGACCCAGCTCACATGCAGGCAAGCGCATGGGCAGCTGTGCTGGCATGTGGGGAGCTCATGGACTGGCACTCCCTGAGGAAAGTTTAAGCCAACTCCAAAGAGACACCAAGAGGGTGGTGCCCCTCTTCGCTGGCCAGATCTCCCAGCTTCTCTTCCTCATGCCTGCTAACTCTCAAGACAGCAAGAAACCAGCAGGAAACTTGTGCTCTTCCTCAAAAAGTGTTTGTTTGTCCTGCTTGCAACACACACTCAAGCCAATTCAATTTTTCCAAGGCTTCTCCCTTGGGCCTCCACAGATCAGTAAGACATAGAAATAAAGCCTAAGGCTGTGCCATACTGCTGCAGCCTTAGGGAATGGGAGAGTATTACATGCAGCCTTGATCTTACTCCCCTCTCCCACAGATCACAGTTGCAGTACCCATAGCCTTGTGGTAGGTAACTTCAGCAGCATTTGCTTTGCATGTTGGACAGCATCTAAAAATGAGTCTAATCATCATGGACAAAGCATGTAACTGAGCATGTGGTAATTATCACTCATTTTTGCTGTAATCATTATTCTGTAGGATTAGTTGTCCAAGGAACGGAAAGGGACAGGTCTGTCCACTCAATGGTTGCTTCAGTGTGTCTGCACTTTCAAAGGCATGAATATCACCTGCTCCTTTGAATGGGGCTTCCTCATTTCTGTACCTGATTTTAATTTAAAGAGCAAACAAGAAAGCAGCTTAAATTTTGCAGTGGCAAAATGAGATCACAACTCGCATCAGTGTGTTCGCTACCTTTTCAGCTTCTTACAAGAAGGACACTTTTCATAATGAGGCAGTATAATCATCTTTCAGTGGCTTGGAACACACGATAATGCTATCTCAAATCTTACAATCCCACTTGTAGAGCCTGCAACAGAGAATAGTTTATAAACAATGGAAGCAAGCCAAAATAGAGCAGTACTTGCATTGCTGTTCAGGATACTAAATGCTGCTGGCTTTTGAGAAAGTCTGAGTTTATATGGCGTCTTGGTTTGTTCTAACTGCATGACAGGACACAAACTCTAACGTCTTTTACAGTTATCCTTCTCACAGTTTTATATGTACCATAACAGAGAGCCACCTCATGGACGCTGCCTGCTATACCCATCCCCAGTGCAAGTCCCAGCATTGAAATAAACTTCACCTTTATACAGTAGGCACTTAAGTTCCTGCTCCTGCAAAGCTGTCACAAGGTTTGTGACTTTAGGAACCATGACTCCAGCAGTCTCCTGAATTCCACAACAATTTGCCACTTTGGAAAACAAACTCAGATAAGTGACAAAAGCATATCAATAATTTGCTGCCCAAAATTTGATGCACATTTCTATATGCACTGTTAAGAGTCAAGAACAAAATAAACCTTTGCTTACCAAGAGATGAGGTAAATCAATCAGATTAAGGGTATATGAATAGCTACTAGGACACCAGATAGAAACGTGTAAAGAACCTCTGCAGGGATTCTACCCCTTCCTTATCACACAAGAGGCAAGAAGGTCACAGGTGCCCAAGATTAACAGTAGTCAGATAAAAACTGTTTTGCTCAGTTACAACAAATGAATAAATGAAATGATCATATGATCTTGGTACATACCTGAAGGTCTGCTCTCTGAGAGACTATATTTATGGACTTAAGCATGAACAACTTCTGCCTCCTAAAATTAAAGTAATTTTACATTTCACTCTCCATTGCTTAAGAATTAAACTGGCTTTTGCAATTGCACACTGAAACCCAGCATGCAGCATTTCCCTGAATTCCTGTGTGAAAAACACCAGTGAACAGCAAAACAGAAAAAAATTAAGATAAATTACCAATGCCATGCACTTCTGCCTACTCCTTACACAGGTTCTCTATGATTCTTTCTCAGTTGATCCATTTCACTCACACAGTAGAAATCTATTTTTCATCAGGTTAATTTTCTGCTGATCAGCATGTTGAACGAGCACTGCTCGCTTTCCAAACCATGCCATTTCTCCTCCCCTCCTGTCTCTCTGGGGCACAACTAGGCCTTGACCTAGACTGGGAAACTTCTCTAACTGGAGGATCATCTGCTGAAGGACAGTCTGCTTTATGCAGAATGCACACACACTCCCATCTTCTCCATTCTCCCCTAAGAAAGAGTTTTTAGTACTCCTGTTTTCCTGTGCACTGCCCCACCCCACTCCCGTCTGCTCTAAAACCACCGTGCAATATACACACGCATCTCCTGCACCAAAATTCTGCACTACGTTGTTACTGCAATCCCTACTCTGTCTGAAACTGCCACTCTAAACACGTGCTAAATGTTTACAGGGAAAGTAAGGGCATTTTAAACCCTGTGCTAGAGAAGGGTGTATGTTTTATAACCTTGGTAACTACGAGCTTGTCAGTATGGTAGGATTAAAAATTAAAAATTATTTTTAACCACATTATTACAAACTAATTCTCATAATTCACATTTAGGATTTACAAACTATTGACAAACCAAATAGCTTTCATAATTTGAACTCTTATTTTCCCAGTTCCTGCCTGGCCTGGCCAGAGATGGCTGTTCCTGATCGGAGGGAGTACCCTTTGCCGCTGCAAGCGTTTTTTAAACTTCCGGTGAACTGTGTACCTCTTCAGCAAAAAATACATCTATTTCCCCCACTCTGCCTGACAAGTGTTGCAAAAGCAAGAAGCAGGTAAAAACACCATTAAATGAACTTCACCAAAAATGTGGGGAGAAGCGGGGAAGCCACCTCCTAGGCATAGAGTGACACTGCACAACTGGGAACTACTTTTAACTATGTTTTTTTCCCAAAAAATTTTACTCTAATGGGAGATTAATGGACTATGACCTATTTCACATTTATTGGGATCAAAATACTACAAAGATTTCTAACTTTCAGTCCCTTAGTCTCTTTCTTCTCAGTCTTTTTACAAGCTAGTTGCTGCTGAGATATTCAGTGTGCTCAATCTTCTATTTCAAATCCTGTAAGAAAAAACAGAGCTATGTCCACACTTTCCACAAGACTGGTTTTCAACAATGATCCATACACCATCACAACAAACCTTTCACTGCATCAAAAAAGTCTTCACAAGTGGAACACTGTTGTGGCTTGCCATCTTCTCTGAAGTCTCGTTATCTCCTACACATCCTTCCTTCACACCTGTCTCCTCTTCTTAGGGGCTCACACATTGCCTTTTTATGTGGTCCTGCCTCTATAATCGTAACTCCTATACAAAGAGCATATGTATCTGGAGATGCAAGTTCACAGTCCAGAGCTCTCTGGATAACAAATGCTGCCGTCAGCTCATATCCGACCTAAATGAATTATCAGTACCATCACTCTCAGAGTCTTTTCAGAAATACCCTACCCAAGAAGAGAAGAATTTGTAGTACTATGTTAGGCAACCCTTAATCAGCAACACAAGAGGAAGCATGGAAGTCAACTTCTGAAGCTATTTACAGCTGAAATAATGCTCATAAGTATTCCTTTCAAAATCTAGGCTTTAGAGCTTTTGTTGCTCATTATATTAGCCATCTCAAAATTAAAAAAAATTAATTACCCAACTTTAAAGCACACAGACAAATCTTTACAAAATTAAGTCAACCGTATGTGCTCAAAAAACGCTGTGCAGGCAGGTTAGCACCACAGCTCATGTTGGACTACCATGAGTTAAGAAGATACTCTTCTTCTAAGAAGCAAACCTATTACAGAAGAGATGCTCAAGGCTGCAGAGTGAACCAGCAAATGAAAGCTTCTTTTCCTCTCTGAATTCCTACAAACCACAGTTCTTTGTAAGACTCCATTCTCTTCAAATTTTCTTGTAGTTCTGAGCACTTTTTTTTGTAGGTGTCTAAAGAGAAAACCTATTTCCAACACAGTCCGAATAATTATTCAAGTGACTACTCATAGATCATAAATTGTTTCAGATACCTAGCAAAGTACACAATGCCCAACCAACCCCCCTTTCTTTTTAACAAAGAAAAATTGCTTGTGCTGTCCAAAAGGAGATTTAAGTTTTACATAAACTACTGGTTGTTATTCCTATAAACTTTCAATTAAAAGCCAGGCCCAGTTAACCAACTTCAAACAAGCCGTACTATCACACATTTAAATCTGTGCTTACCTGCTTAGTCTGATTTCAGCTTGCAATGAATTTTACGGGTACCTTAAAATGCACAGCCAAAAGTTAAATAAATATAGATGCATAAAATAATGAGATGCATAAAATAACGAGATGCATATTTCTCTTGCAAAGTTACACTAAACCAGCCAAACTCCTCCCTGAATAGAAATCCCATCAATTACTATGACTTTGAAGGGTAGCCTCCTGGCTTTTGCATTTCTCCTTAAAATATCAAGAATCCTGCTGAAATATGCCTTCCCCTCCATCCTTTTAAAGCAGCGGGAAGCTGGTACTTAATTTTATAATATACAATTTGGAGCACAATGAAGTTAACTTGAAGTGATGTGACAGAGAAACAAGTTTAGGATGGATGGTACTCATAAATTAGGAGCAACCTAGCAGAAACCATTTTCCTTCTTTCCTACAATTTTTGATTTGGCCAGAACAAGCAATAATCCATCCTTCTCCGAGGACAGATTTAAAATTTGATGTCTTGCCGTCCTTTTGAATTTGGCATGGAAGCTCTTTTACTTTGAGATTTTGGAGGAATATTTCAAGTAGTGTAGCTATTAAGACTTTCAGCAAAGTCAACGACAAATTTTCCATTGATGCCTTGAGGGCTGACAGCTACATTCAGCTATAACAGCTCCTAAATGCCTGTGCCTAAATCTATCTTGCACACCGGTGACATTGTCAGTGTCTGAACCTTCACATCGATCTTTGGGAAGCAACAGTATGCATATTCTTCCTTGCATCCTTCTCCACCAGGGAGGATAAATTATCCCTGCTGATGCAGGTCCTGCAGCTGCAGTCCACAACAGCTGCCACTGTCTAGAAGTGAGGCAGCAGAAGACTCCTAACACTTGAGGCCAAGCCAAGGAAAGCAAAGAAAGCCGCAACAAAACCAGCTGAATTCACCTGTGATTTCACTCCAAAGTAAACCATAGGCTCCACATCAAAGTGGTGACTCCTTAAAAGCTGTACTTACCTCAAAAATACTTGGGGAAGAATTCCTTGGGTTTAAGACACATTGAGCCGTATCATTCATGATGCCCGCTTATAATGGAGCTCTCTAAGCTATCCAGCAATTTTTAAACCTCACCTTCTAGCATCACCTTTCCTATAGGTACACTACAGAAAGCTTTCAGGAATACAATTTGTCTAGTACAAAATACATAAAACAAAACAATATAAATAAAATCCTGCATTTTTACTGCACAGTACTCCAGATGTACAAGAATGTCTTGTGTTAAATAAGGAGGAGGAAGGGTGAGGAACCTTGAAAAAACAGCTTAGGACCATGCCAGATCCAAACCTTGTTTACTCCATTTTCCATTTACTCCATTTTCAAATCAAAATTCAGCACTAAAAACCAGATCATGCTTCAGATACTTAAACCTCGCAATGATGCAACACATAACTGCTTATTCAATTATTTTGTAATTAGTTGGAAGCACAGCCATTTTCCCAAACAAAATAACTCAAGTTTCTACCTATCCAGCAATTCTTATGACATTTCCAACCACATAACCACGTTTATTTATACTGCATACAGATGAACCATGTTTGCATTGATGCATACAGGGGAAAATCTCTACAACCATTCCTGAACACCCTCATTAAGAGCAGCATGGAAAGGAGGAGGAAAGGGGGAAGAGGAGGAGGAGAACAGGAAACTACCCTGGGGCTATATGTGCTATACATAGCAGATGGGTAAGCACCTTGGCACACCACATTTCATGGAAACTGCAGAAGAGTTGCCAGCCAAAATGGTTATTGGGAGAAGGCTAAAATTGTTCTGCCCTCTGCAAAAAAGAAAGGACTCACCAACTTCATTGCAGAAAGATAATCAATAGAGGCCTCTAGAATGACAAAACATGATTAGTTATTATGGTTTCAGACACTGGGCAAGGACATAGGTCTACTTAAAGCAAGTTTTGCAAAAAATTCATCATTTCTACAACTGAAAGTTTGGGCTGGGTATCTAATAAACCTATTAAATGGACTCATTAAGAAGCAGTTTCTGTTACTGCAGAACCCCTCAGAGCAGGTAACAGCATTATTATCAACGGTAATTTGCTAAAATCAGCATGTAATTCATTATCCTCCTCATCTCTTTCAAGTTAGTGGCAATCAATGGAACAACAAAAAGGAAAAGAAAAGATTTTTTCCACAATGATGTACCTGTGGTGCACAGGATAAGCATGTCCTGCAACCTGGCTGGCAGAACAAGTGATAGTACTGCAGGCAGACTGAACTACTACATTCTGCAAGAAGCACTAATCCCACCTGAGGCTTCACCTGGCTGTGTGGTAACAGGCTGCAGATTTCAGCAGTGAGGTAATGGGAGCACAAGGCATCTGCATAACAACCAAGACAGGTTTCACAGTACTGATCAAACCTGGAAGAGGCTGGCTGAATTTTGTCCCACTCAAACAAGTTTTATATAACTTTTTGTACCAAAAGAAAGGAAAACAGAAAGGAGAGTTTTCTTTCCCTTATTAATAGGTCATGCTGCAACTTGTTATGGACTAAGCATTTGGTGTTAAACCAGGATGGGGAGGGATGCAACCACACTCATTTTACTCACGTACCCCATGTTTTGAAAAACTTAGCATTTTAGGCAGTACCTTTGAAAAATAGTTCAGGGGT
Source organism: Neomorphus geoffroyi (assembly GCA_033558235.1). Lineage (NCBI taxonomy): Eukaryota > Metazoa > Chordata > Aves > Cuculiformes > Neomorphidae > Neomorphus > Neomorphus geoffroyi. The sequence continues at coordinate 21,150,163 of JAUMJM010000048.1, read as the reverse complement.
GTCACCCTGCCCTTCCACACCTTCATTCCTATACTGAAAAAAAACCCAACCCAACAAAGAAACCAAAATCATATATTTTGACACAGTTGAAAAGAAAACGGTAAGAAATGGAAGGCTGTCAGGTAACTTTTGTTCACAAGCCATGCCTACTTGCCTCACTGCTCCCCTTCCACTTTGCATTTATATTGACTATTAAGAAAAGTCTCCCCATGTTGTCCCTCGGGGAAACTAAAAATGGGAGGGGGGTGGGGGTGGGGGGGTGTGTTTTAAAATCAGCTACTTTCAAGTCCTTCTGGATTTCTGCAACACCTGCACTGGTTGTATGGGATTACAGACACTAATTTTGTTCCATTGTTTTTTCTCCTACTTTTAAAAGCCATATCATGGTATCACAGTATCACAAGGCTGGAAAGGGTTTTGAGATAAGAGTCCAAACTACAACCCAACACCAACCTCATCATCTAAACTATGACACTAAGTGCCTCATCCAGTCTCCTGGGACTTCCTGGGACCGTGACTCCACCACCTCCCCCGGCAGCGCATTCCAATGACCAATCACCCTTTCAGTGGAGAATTTTTTCCTAATATCAAGCCTAAACCTCCCCTGATGAAGCTTGAGACTGTGTCCTCTTGTTCTGTCACCGGTCGCCTGAGAGAAGAGACCAACCCCTGCCTGACTACAACCTCCTTTCAGGTAGCTGTAGAGAGCAATAAGGTCTCCCCTGAGCCTCCTCTTCTCCAGGCTAAACAACCCCAGCTCCCTCAGTCACTCCTCATAGGGCTTGTGCTCCAGCCCCTTCACCATCCTCATTGCTCTCCTCTGGACGCACTCCAGCATCTCAACATCTTGCTTAAACTGAGGGGCCCAGAACTGGACACAGCACTCAAGGTGTCCCTGACCAGTGCCGAGTATAAGGGAATGATGACCTCTCTAGTCCTGCTGGCCACACTATTCCTGATGCAGGCCAAGATACCATTGGCCTTCTTGGCCACTTGGGCACACTGCTGGCTCATGTTGAGTTTCCTGTCCACCAGCACTCCCAAGTCCCTTTCTGCCTGACTGCTCTCCAGCCACTCTGTCCCCAGCCTGTAGCTCTGCGTGGGGTTGTTGTGTCCAAAGTGCAGAACCCGGCATTTGGACTTGTTAAACCTCATCCTACTGGAATCAGCCCATCTCTCCAACCTGTCAAGGTCCCCCTGTAGGACCCTCCTACCCTATCCTCCATGCTTATAGGAGATAAGAAAAAGATTTTGCTACAGCTCTCCCTGTATTTTGAGCATAGCCTGTAGTATCAGTCCAGTGAAAGCGGTCTCTTACCACCTCATCCATCCCACTCAAAGTTGCCTCCACCATTACCTTCCCAAGGGTAAAGAATTTGGGATCATAGCAACCCAGACCCAGGCAACTTGCATAGTAGATTTCTAATCTAAGTAGCTTTCTCAAAGTCACTTGACTTTTCTGGACTCAGAAATATTTGGTTAGAAGGAAGAAAAAAGGCAATGTCAAATTGCATTGAAGCTCTTCCGTGTTCACATTTGACTACTTTTGATTGACTTCCAGGAGGGTAAATGAAGAGGTCAGATATCTGCAGAGAATATCTGATGGCAGCGCAGAAGAATGCATCCTAATTGTACTTTATAGTGTTTCCTCATCTTACGGTTTCTTATTACAGTAGCCATTAACAATGACAGTGAAAGCTGATCTTTTAAACAAACACCAGGAACAAAGAATTTTTGAAGTTGCCTTTCTCTACCACAATACATTGTTTTAGAAAAAATTACGCACTCTCATACTCCTAGACCACCTCAATAGAAGAAAGTCATAATGAAGCCAGAGTTGTTGTACTATGGCTGAAGTCTGTCCTTCTAAACAAAAAACAAACAGCTGCATATTTTCTCCATAACCAAAAATCAAGGCATGTCTATGTCCAATCATTATTATTTTCTGTAAGATCAAATCAAAGGTATTGTCTTCAACCAGCAGAGATTTTTTTAGTTGCCTGTATTACACCTGAATTACGTAAACATTTAATGTACTGGAAAATTTGCCATTTTGATCAAACCAAGCAAATTATCACAGACCTGTCACATGACCTATGGAAAACCTTTTGTTCCACTTCCATAACAGCTGTCTATGCATCAAGTAAGCCACAGAATTAATGATCTTGGATACCAAAATAGTCTGCTTCAAGATGTTGAAGGCTTCATTTAAATCCTCACATCCCCAATACCCCTTTAAGATAAATGATATTATACTACCAGTGAAGGAGTTAGAGATTTACAAAGTCAGTAAGAATTCATAACTTCGGCATTTTAATCATTCACAGCCACTGTATTTGATTTACCCCACAATTCCCATCAGAAAATGAAAAAGTTTTGAAGAATGAATTATTCTCAATGTAAATCTCCAGCAAGCCTCTGTCAATCATGTAGGTCCTTTCTCTGTTACTTTCCATCAGGAAGCAGGAAAACTACACAACCAGTTTAATTGCTTCATTACTTAACTTCTTACCTTAAAAGACTATAAATATATGGAAAGCTAAACTAATACACAGCAATTCTTCATGGAAAACCATCAACTATATTTGTACTCTCTGCTACCCTAACACTTTATAAAGGATGTAAAAAAATCTGCAGAGATCTGAAATGCTTCTACCAAGCGATATGTATGCACATGTGTGAAACAGGAAAATAAACAATTCTATATTCAGATACAATACTTGTTTGCAACGAATTGTACAATTCCTTGTCTGTATTAGAATAACGATCTGTGGGAAGCTACCATTCAAGAAATTATAGCTTAAAAAGAAGCTTCAGTATTGGACATTAGTTGGGAAGACTAAGACTTTGGTATTTTTCTTGTAAAGCTTTTTTTACCCCCTTATTAATTAATTTTCAGTGTGTTCAGTAGCTCATTGTACCTTTGTCCAACTACAGGGAAAGAACTGTTTAGTTTACAGCACAGTTTTATATGTAAATTATATTCAGTAGACTCTCTAGTCATTGTAAGTGTCAGCAGGAAAAAAAAGAGTTTGACAAATTTAAGACTGTTGAGATTTTTCATAAACTTTGAAGGAACACTGAAATTACAAAGCACACCTAACTCACTGTAAAGCATTTTCTCTAAGCATATGCCAAATCACATATATTAGAGAATTTTTTTAAAAAAAATCTACAATGACACTTTATGCTCCATTTTCCAACTCTAAATATTTGTGGCAATTTAAAAAGTCCTGTCTTCTGCCTACAGTCAAACATGCTGTTCGCTTAGCACTCCTAGAAATGAAGTTTATTTCTCCTCCATGGAAACATTTCCATTAGATTTAGTAGCACTGGAGAAAAAGCAAGCTTTCACCCCCACACAAATCAAAATTCAGGAGGAAATTCAGAGTTCAAAATGAAGAGATATTTTACTGCCAATAGGAGAAAAAAAGTCTTAACAAATCAGCCAGCTGTTGCACTAACAACATCAAATAAAGAAATTGTGGGGCTTACTCTACCCTTTATCAATAATGCATGGCTGCGCACAGACAATTTATAGCTGTTTTCCATCACTGGGTATTGTGTAGTACTAAATTAAGTCTACAAAATTCAAGGACAGTCCACCTACACAGCTACTGTAAGCCAGCCAGGCCACTTTGAATAAACATTTTAAAGGCATAAAGTGAGTTTTATTAGCATGCTGAGCCACAGTTCCTAGTGGACAAAGCCAACTCCTTTGAAAAAGTAAAAGTACATTTAGAAGAAGAGATGTATTACTCTAGTGCCTTATATGTAGAGAAATAGCAAAAAACAAAACAAAACAAATATTGTAGGTATGTAAATGCAACTACTCTAACCGGTGAAGATTAAAACACAAAGCTAGAGAAATTATTTGCTCTACTTGAAACTGATTGTCAGTCTCAGAAAATCCTGCGAGGATACTAGTATTGATGGGTTTTGTTTATATTTGGGTAGCTCCAAATATTAATATATGTATTTTTTAATCTTTCACAAGTCCCATAAATCAGAAAAGCATGTATAAGCTTTGTCAAGATAAAGAACTAGGTATCATAATGAAATCACCTTAACATTTATGGGACCAGTAAACAAGATACAGCTAGGGTCTCTCTGTGGGCCAAATTAACCAAGAGACAGTACACCACAAATTGGTTGCTTTTGGCCAGTCACGCATTTTCCTCCCACAGCAATGCCAGCACTGGAATGCCCGAGACACAAGAAAGCATCAAGCAACTTGGAGGAAGCGAGCAGGTAGCCAGCAGCAAAAGCATGCAGCTGACAGGTCTGCGTATCTGATCATTTTAGCCAGACTCTGCTGTGCTGGTGGCCAATGTGCCACCTCAGTCCTCCATCCAGATCCTCACCAGTTTAGCTTCAGGTGTGGAGTAAGGTGTACCCAGCCACACTGTGGATGTCGGCAGCACCCCCAGGAGGTGGTTTGGAGTCACGTTGCAGACTTCTGATGCTTTTTCTTTGATAGCTGCGCTACTCCACTTCCCTCTAAAAAATATTGGCAAGTATAGAAGCAGAGCACTGCTTGAGGTAGACCCTCCAGGTCTCTCTGGTAACTGGCATGACAAAATTATGTCCTGCCTGGAAGTACTTTCATACAACATGGAAAGGCTTAGGATGTAGTGCAGCATGACTAGGCAGCTTGATGGCTTTGTGGTGTATTTAGGGGCAACCACAGCAAAGATCAAGAAGGATGCAAGGGGCAGGTCTTAAGCCACATCTGTTGTAAATCGGTCAAGTGGAAAACACACAAAACACATGACAGCTTTTACTGCACAGGTGTGGAGAGGAAAAAAAAAACCCTCAACACTGATCAGTGGTATGTGAATTTACAGACATCTCTCATTTTCTAGTTAAGAGTTATAACACTGTATAACAAAGCTTAACTTCATTTACAATAGGTGTGCTTTCTCAAAATTCAGATCCACCTTGCAGATGCAGTTATCCCATGGACTGCTGAAGCCAGCTACTCACTGTGTAGAAGTCCAATTTAAATGCTCCAGCACGCCCAGAAAATTCAGGAAGTGAAGAGTCAGATGTGACTAAATCATCTCACTACACTGCCGTGCCAAGGCAATCGACCCCCAGCCTCTGATGAAGTTGCTTCACCTTTCTGCCCTACAGGCAGAAACTACCCCAGAGATCTCAGTACAAAGTCTGCATATCTTAAAAATCTCAAAGAAGTCTAAAGACCCATCAGCCTAAGACTTACCTATGGTATGCAACTGCTGGGTATTTTAATGTCAGAAGTGCAAGGTTTTCTTTAGAGGGTTGGTTGAGCTTTTTCCTACTTAACAGGTTCAGTTCCTGCTACGTCTGATGATATTGAGTACAATCCTTGGCTAAATCAAGGCTACAGGACACAGCTTTGAGAAAACTCCAACAATGCCAAGCAAGCAACCTTGGCTTTATAACTGGAAATTAATTTTAATAAGCATGCTGTTCATCTCGTGTTGCAAAAGCCTGCACTCCAATTAGAAGTGGACTGCTTTAATGACCTGCACAGGGATCATATTCAGTGAAGTTCAGAGATGCACAAAATGCTCTCAGGCCCTTTCCACAGAGCACATTGCTCCAGTAGAATGCTGGCTTTGCAACTCACAGGCAAAGTCCTGGGGTGGTCATGTTAGTATTTCAAAGTAGCAGTTGTCTGTATGAATGTAAAATGGGAAGTTGTGAGCACAACAAAGGTTTATTATATTACATAAAATTATGGACACACATGATCTTCAAACACTATTTTATCAAAAGAAATCTGATCCACTTCGAAAGACCTGTTGGTCAATAGCCCTAGTACACTGAGGTTTAATTTGTAGTACATCTATTCACAAACAGCTACTGCCACTAACACCTATGCTTTCCTCTCCTCTGTAACCCTGAGTTAACCCCCAGTACTGGTCATATGTACAGCTGAACAGTTTGCTATGCCATTCGGTTTATGGACATGCAAAGAAGATGTGTGTATGTACATATATATACATTATACAAAATGCAGTTAAATTCAGAACACCTAAGACACTCATCCCTTCATCCTGATCCTCTTTGCAGCCACAGCCTTGTGACAAGAGCAGACATGGAAGCTGCCTTTACTGTCCATGTCTTAGCAGTTGTACATGGTGCTCCCATCCCTTCTGAGGAAGACCCAGGCAGTCTTCAGTCATCACTACTTTGGCTCCACAACAGCAGATACAAGCTTGCTCTGTGTTTTCCAGTCTTTCTGTACTAATACTCTTTGTCTGTCTACAGGGGTTTCCTTATAGCCTCCTCTTCTCTTCTTCCATCCTGTATCCTGGACAGTGACAAATGCATCCTACCAGATATCCAGGCTGTGAATACATTAATTTATAGACAGCTACTGCAGTGCACCAGGCAGGCAAGTCTGGGAACCTGCAAGAGCAACTTGAGAGTCCCTCTACGCACATATCCATGTCTCCTTCGCTAAGAAGCCCTTATGCTTGGCTGAGGGGGCACATTTCTACAGACAGGATATGGCTGTGGCACACAGCCATATAGGAACTGGGACAAGCCAATCTTCAAGAAGGGCAGCAGGGATGATCCCAGTAACTACAAGACCTGTCGGTCTCACTTCAGTGTCTGGTAAGATGGAGAAGATTATTCTGGGAGCTACAGAGAAACACCTGAAAGACAACACAGTTATTGGTCCCAGCCAGGAGGGAAGGTCCTGCCTGACAAACTTGATTTCCTCCTATGACAGGGTCACCCACCTGGTCAACCAAGATAAAGCAGCTGATTTCAGCAAGGCCTTTGATATTGTCTCTTACAGTATCCTCAAGGAAAGTGTCCAGCATACAGCTGGGTAAACACATAATGCAGTGGGTGAGCAACTGGCTGATGGGTTGGGCTCAAAGGGTCACAGTGAATGGGTTTACACCGGGCTGGCTACCATACTCTAGTGAGATTCTGCAGGGATCCCTCTGAGGGCCAGTACTCTTTAATGTCTTCATAAATGACCTGGATGCAGGATTCAAGGGTTTACTACCTAATCTTACCGATGACATGAAGCTGGGGTGAGTGGTTGACACTCTGGAGGGGAGCAAGGCCCTGTAGAAGGATCTGGACAGATTGGAGAGCTGGGCCAAGTTTAACAATGGCAGATCAGCTTGAGTGCTATCATACAGCATGAGCAGGACAATCAGGTAAGTGATCAGGCCCCATCAGCATAGGTTTATGAAAGACAGGTCCAATCTGATCTCCTTTTATGACAAGGTTACCCATTTAATGGATGAGGGAAAGGCTGTGGATATGGTGTACCTGGACTTCAGTAAAGCCTTTGACACCATTTCTCACAGTATCCTGCTGGAGAAACTGGCTGCCATTGGCATGGACAGGCACACCCTCTGCTGGGTTACAAATTTGGCCGGGCCCAAAGAGTAAAATGTGGTAAATGGAGTTAAATTCAGTTGGAGGTTGGTCACAAGTGGTGTTCCCCAGGGCTCAGTGCTGGGTCAAGTCCTGTTCAATATCTTTATCAATGATCTGGACAAAGGGATTGAGCGCAGCCTTAGTAAGTTTGCAGATGGCACTAAGCTGGGTGGTACTATCGATCTCATTGAGGGTAGGCAAGCTCTGCAGAGAGATCTGGACAGGCTGGATCGATGGGCTGAGACCAACGGGATGAGGTTCAACAAGGCCAAGTGCAGAGCCCTCCATTTGGATCACAACAACCCCATGCAGCGTACAGGCTTGGGGAAGAGTGGCTGGAGAGCTGCCTGGCAGAGAAGGACCTGGGGGTGATGGGTGACAGTGGCTGAACATGAGCCAGCAGTGTGCCCAGGTGGCCAAGAGGGCCAATGGTATCTTGGCCTGTATCAGACACAGCGTGGCCAGCAGGAGCAGGGAAGTGACTGTGCCCCTGCACTGATGAGGCCGCACCTCAAGTGCTGGGTTCAGTTTTGAGCCGCTTGCTTCAAGAAGCACATTTTGGTGCTGGGACATGTCCAGAGAAGGGCAACAAGGCTGGTGAGGGGGCTGGAGAATAAGTCTTGTTAAAAGGCTGCTGAGGGAACTGGGGTTGTTTAGCTTAGAGAAGAGGAGGCTGAGGGGAGACCTCATCACTGTCTACAACTGCCTGAAAGGAGGTTGCAGCAAGGTGTTTTTCTCTTCTCACAAGTGACAAGCGATAGAATGCGAGGAAATGGCCGCAAGTTGTGTCAGGAGAGGTTTAGACCAGACATCAGGAAAAATTTCTTCACTGAAAGGGTGGTCAGACATTGGCACAGCTGCCCAGGGAGGTGGTTGAGTCACCATCCCTGGAGGTGTTTAAAAGTTGGGTAGATGAGTTTGAAGGACACAGTTTAGTAGTGGACAGGTACAGCTGGACTCAATCTCAGAGGTCTCTTCAACCCAGATGATTCTAAAGTGCCAGGTTTTGCTCCCACAACACAACAACCCTGGATACACAGACAGACTGGGGTGCAAGAGGCTGGAGAGCAGCCCTGCAGACCTGGGGGTTCTGTTTGACAGCAAGTTGAACATGAGCCAGCAGTGTGCCCTGGCAGCCAACTGTGTCCTGCAGTGCATCAAGCACAGCATTGCCAGCTGCTCGAGAGAGGAGGTTGTCCTGCTCTGCTCTGCACTGGTGAGGCCCCACCTTGAGTACTGTGTGCAGTTTTGGGTGCCACGGTATAAAAAGGACAACAAATTACTGGACAGTGTCCAGAGGAGGGACACAAAGCTGGTGAAGGGTCTAGAGGAGAAGGAGTATGAGGAGTGGCTGAAGTCACTTGGTCTGTTCAGCCTGCAGAAGAGGAGACCAAGGAGGAACCTCATAGCCATCTAGTGTTTCCTCACAAGGGAAGGAGGAGGAGGAGCAGCAGGCACTGATCTTTTCTCATTTGAGATCAATGATGATCAACGATAGGACTCAAGGGAATGACAGGAACGTGTCAGAGGAGATTTTGATTAGATATGAAGAAAAGCTTCTTCACCCAGCAGGTGGTGGAGCACTGGAACAGCTTCCCAAGGAAGCAGTCACAGCGCCAAGCCTGACAATATTCAGGAAGAATTTGGACGATGCCCTCAGACTCATGGTGTGAATGTTAGGATTGCCCCATGCAAGGATAGGAGTTGGGCTCGATGATCTTTGTGTGTCTCTTCCAACTTGGGTCATTCTGCAATTCTATGATTCTATAAGCCTCAGTGATAGCAAGTTTCCTTATTTAGCCTCTTCTAAGCATTTCTTCTGCCTGCCAGCTATAGTCTTGTCTCAGGGCCCAGAAGCAGTCACAGCTGCTTTCCCCCCAAACCCTGTACAAAGCACTTCTTTGCCACTGGAGAAGACTAAATTCACCTACAAATGCTTTTCCTGGTGAAATGGAGCTCCAGAAAGTGAAAGCACTGATAAGCCTGAATGAAGAACAGCATCCTGTACTGCTCTGTGGAACTCTTGCAGAGCAAAAGGTGGGGCTGGGACACTCTGTCAGTCCAGGAACCACTCTAAGAGCAAAATTCCAAGGCTGATTTGAAACATGCTGGCATGAGGTCTATAGTGGAAGTGCAACCAGGCTTCCTTTTCACAGCAGCTTGCCACAGGTGCATTGCAGCACCCTCTGCCCCTTCTCTGAATGGACTTTTGCGCAAGAGAGCTAAAGGAGAGTCAGTGGAGTCCAGGTGTGTGCACATACACACTCGCAGACACCTCATTTAAATGGCAAGTTCAGAGTAATGAAGAAAGGGAGATCTGCTTGACCACATTTACAGCATTTCTCAGTTTGGGAGGAACAGCTACTGCCCCTGTACCTTTTATCTCACTAGATTCAGTAGTCCTCTACCTGTTCAAACAGCTGTCAGAAATTCAAGGCCACATCTGTAAGCACAAGATTTACTTCACACTCAAAATCTAAACGAACTATCCCCCACTGTTTGGTTTCACTTTGATTAAAGCAGCAAAAAGACAAGAGTTAATCTGCAGTGAGCTTTCCTAAATAGTGTGAATGGCCAACTAAATCTTTGCTCTTCATGAGTTCAGTTTTATGTGTCTTATCACTTACCTGAACTTGCAGTACACTGCAGCGCACGTAAGTTGGGCAGTGAAAGCTAACAAAAGCAAACAAAACCAGGAGCCCACTAACACTTCCAACAGCCTGCTTCCACTTCAAATTTAAGGGAGTCTAGGAGTCAGTAGCAAAAAGAACCTTTATGTGGGGATTACCCACCTGGATTTGTTTTATTATATATTTAAGTTGGGCCCTTCCTTCAGGTGTAGCTCTTAACCTGATCTTTATCCTCACACAGAAACACTTTCGCACAGGCCTATCGTGACAGGGCACTTACACCCACCGAAACGACTCTGCAGTGAGAGGAGACCATGCTGTGCACTGGACATTGCTGGTCTACAACTTAGAGACAGAAAGAAGTAGCAGCACTACAGTACAGTGAACAACTGAGCTTTGAATCCAAACGATAAGTACAAAATATGGGTACTTAACCAATGAAAATGATGGTAGCGGCAGCTCTAGTCAAAAAAGAATGATCACTTTTCTAGCTACAGTTGCATATTGCTTTTACAGTCCTCAATTTCTTACCTATATGTTTCCTGGTGAAGAACTTGCCTCAGCCTGGCATCCAACAGGCACTGCAGACTAAATCTCTTTACTACTAAAGCATTATTAATATATAGATGAATGACCACAGCAATCTAATGGAAAGGTATACAAGCACTTAAGTAAGTGTGTAGAATCGGTGACTTAGGAAAAGAAATGAAGTCGTTTCTTCATTGTATTAATTTTCACCTTACTGAAGCCAGTGAATTCATGCAATCATAGAATCATAGAATACCCGAATTGGGAGGGACCCAAAAGGATCATCAAGTCAAACTCCTACCCCTACACTGGACACTCCTAACATTCACACCGTGCATCTAAGGGCATTGTCCAAATGCTTCCTGAATGCTGGCAGACTCGGTGCCATGACTGCTTCCTGGTGAATCCTGTCCAGTGCTCTACCACCTGCTGGGTGAAGTATCTCTTCCTGACACCCAGTCTAAACCTCCCCGGCACATCTTCCTGACATTCTCTCGAGTCCTATTATAGGTCACAAAAGAGAAGAGCTCAGCACCTGTTTCACCTCCATCCCTTGTGAGAAGGCAGTAGACAGCTATGAGATCCCTTCTCAGTCTCCTCTTCTCCAGGCTGAACAGACCAAGTGACTTCAGCTGTTCCATCCCCTCCAGACCCTTCACCAGCTTTGTGTCCCTCCTCTGGACAGTAGTTTCATGTCCTTTTTATACTGTGGCACCCAAAACTGCACACAGTACTCAAGGACGGGGCCTCACCAGGGCAGAATAGAGTGGGACAATCACATCCCTTGACCAGTTGGCAATGCTGTGCTTAATGCACCACAGGACACGGTTGGCCCTCTTGGCTGCCAGGGCACACTGCTGGCTCATGTTCAACTTGCTGTCAAACAGAACCCCCAGGTCCCTTTCTACAGGGCTGCTCTCCAACCCCTCACACCCCAGTCTGTATGTATCCAGGGTTGTCATGTCCCAGGTGCAAAACCCAGCACTTGCCCTTGTTAAATTTCATGCAGTTGGTGGTTGTCCAGCTCTCCAATCTGTCAAGATCCCTGTGCAGGGCATCTCTGACCCCAGGAGCGCTGGCAGCTCCCACTAGTTTTGTGTCATCGGCAAATTTTGTCAATAAACTTTCAAGTCCTTCATCCAGGTCATTTATGAAGATATTGAAGAGCACTGGCCCCAGGATGGGTCCCTGTGCGACCCCACTAGTGACTGGGTACCAGCCTAAATTTACTCATAACTAACAAATACTAATAGTCAGGTCCAGCCTAAGACTTCATGCTAGTATGGTTTATTACAGAGCAAAATCTGGGGCTGGGACAGTCTGTGCAACCATGTCTATCTTCTCCCTTCCGCCCCTTGCAAAAGAAGTTACACTTACCTTAAAACATGTAATAGTAGTGCCAGTCCTAGTCTTTCCTTCAGGCCTTTTTAAACATCAGGAATAACGCACAGGATTCAGCTAGATCAATGCTTCAGCATTTGACAGCATGTTCAGGAACCTGACAGTCATCCTGCAAGAAGAGAAATAAAAAGCTCCAATTAGTCATTGTACATGTTGGGCAATACATCACATGCTTAAAACTGCTGATGTAAAGCCACGCTGCTGAACAATAACGAAATTACTAACAATCACAAATATGAAAACCTAGCTCATTTTTTGTTTCTAAGGTGAAATGCACAAGCAATATTTTGGTTAAACACACTGGAAAGAAAGCAAGAATTTTGCAGTACGTATGTATCATCAGGAATATATTTCTACCTTCTCAATTTTAATGCTCTTTGTTCTAACAACAATTTGTGTGAGGGCATGGAAACAAATCCCCAAGCATGTCAGGGTACATCAGCCATGTGAGTTACAGAATCACAACAGTGATTAACAAAAGGTAACCTGGTACTAGTTTGAACTGTGACATGCAGCAGAAGCCCATGGGAGCTAAGTATTAGCATTATATAAGCCAGAATGTTGGTGTACATAAAAGATACGAGGTATTTCATAGACTGCAGTAAAAGAAGACACTTCTGCAGTCTGCTTTGACTCATTTCCCTGAATTGGCTTTTAAAAAACTTCTCATTGTGCAAGGACTCACGCATAGTCTTAAACCTTACCAAGTGATGACACTCCAACTGCAACTAGATTCACATGTGCACCACTACAGCACACAAGACTGCTCTTCCTCCACAGCAATTCAGCTAATATGTTCTGTCACCAAGGTTTAAACACTTATTTTTCACTTTCAACTCACTTGGCGTGTTTACTGCTCAAAAAAACCAAGCAAAATTCCCCAAACAACAAGTGCACACTTACACCGTTCCTTGCATGGAAATACCCCACCTCACAATCACACACAAGCACAGTCCAAGTCAGCTGTACCCTGGGGCTGTGCCGATGTTGAATAGTTGCACATTGACATTATGACATTTGCCAGCAAAGGAGGGGTGGGCCCAGAGGAACTATTCTCTATACTTGGGCATAGATAAGAGTTTTGAAAGTTATTTTCAGGGAGACTTCCTATTGTCCAGGTCTTAATTAAGTACTTCCCTAAAGCTTTGATATGAAAACACACCATGATTGTTGTCTTAGTCTGTAAACTACAGAGGTATGGGCTTAATGGAACACAATGGAATCCCACCAGGTAATTAAAGAGTTTTTATTATAAATTAATAAACTGGCACTCAAAGCATGTCACAGACCAATGCCCTGTGTGTGTATATATATATATTTCTAATCCTATACTGTTTACAAATCCCTAAAACAACTCCTACAGATTAAACAACTAAACAACTAAAATAACAAGTAGCATTTGAAGAGGAACCACAGGAGTGAGTCTGTGGAAAGAGGCCGGGGTGATTAAGTGGGACCCTTACACTCCGGAAAGAAACAAGATCTGTTACAGAATCGGAAATTCAATTGCCTTAAGCTTAGGTGAGCTGTAAAATAGCATTGAGTGTTCTTAAGTTACCCTAAGGAAATGGGAGCCAGTTTCTTCCCTTTCTGCCTAAGCCTTCTAAAACAGTTACACTTTCAGCTATTTATGTAAAATATGAACTTGTTTACACTGCATTTCAGCATGATACCCTAAAAATGCTTTCTTACATTTTGATGGAAGTGCATTCCAAGATGATTAAAAGTACCTCCATTTACATAATATTAAAAAGTGTAATATGTTAGAAAACTTGACAGAAAACAGATTACCTCCTTGGAGTTATATATTCAGAGATAATAGGAAGTACCACAATCATTGTATTTCTGTATAAAGTCCTGCTGTACGCTTCTGTATAAAATGTTACAGCAGTTTCCTATAATAACTCCCCATATTTCAAGACTTCAGCCTTCATCTTCAACATGTTCACTTGATAGCTATGCATCCAGGACCACTGCTCAAGGACACAACAAGACTGGCTTTTAAAACTCCTGCTACCACAACCAGCATGCCATGTTCCCATGACAAGATGACAAGATCATTCAAATAGTTCTCATGGGCTAATTTTGCTCCAACAGATTTCACTTTTGCAAGTTGTTCCACAGCTAGCATGAACTCTGTACCATGTACTTTGTCTAATTCAGCTGGAGTGTCTATGCCCACACCTGATCCAGATAAGTTTGAAAGCATATTAACAATACAGCACAGAAGGCCAGGACTAGGACATGGCTCTAGCTCCAAGATGAACTAATGACAGCTTTGTGGAAAACCACTCTTCTTTCTCAGAGGAGAGAACTGAACAAAAGTGTGAAACCCTTTGGGAGCAAAGATTTATCACAACACATTACCATTTTCCATGCCAGATGGAATGTTTCAGTTTTGCCTTTTATCCCAAACAAATCCCAGCACAGATGCATACATAACCACCTTACTCCTACACATTCAAGACTAACCAAAACAAACAAAAAAATCCCATTAGGTTACACACCCATTTTTTACCCATATGGAGAGCACAAAGTACTACTACATAACAACTACTAATAAAAACACCAAACTTCAGCAAAAATTCTGATACAATAGGGATTTAAAAACTATATGTGATACTGTAAGCAAAATTTTAATCTGTACATATCTACAAACTAATTGTCCTTCTAAACTGCCTCTCAAATGGCAATCTAAATTAATTCTCAGGCAGAAAACTGACTCAGTGATTAGCACAACTGAGTGCTAATTAGAAGCACAAGAAAAAAGCAGAAACAAAACCATAGTACAACATTTAAGCAGAAGTATTACATATACAAAAGGAGTACATTTGCTAATAAAGTTCACGATAGTTTACATTTAAACAAAGATCAGATGCAACAGATTATTTCTTAAATTCTCAAAGAGAAGGTTTCACAGTTTTTTCATGGAAGATCTATTCACTGCATAGCTTGACATGTTCTCCACAGGCGGGTGACACACGTATTCCATCTTCTGCCCTTTTCCATTTTAATATTGTTCAACACCTCCTCCCACACACTCCAACATATGCACCTCCCTCCAGTAGACAGCAGCCAGATTCACTTATCTAAAGAGGAATTTATGCTGGTCTGAAAAAACACCAGTCCTCTCAGCTGCAAGGACATGCCTGGGTAACATACTGAGATATGCCTCAGATGTTGCATCAAACGCTTCCAAGTTGGTTAAAGATGCACTGCATAGCACCAGAGGGTAGTTAATTCTTGCTAGGAAAGAGACATTATTTTAAAATACATTTGAATTTGAAGATAGCGTTTCCAGTGGTAAAGACACGATTTCCTAGTGAATATGTTCTAAACTTTAGACAGCAAGCTTTTAAATAGTCAAAAGTAATATTCAGTCTTGGTACACTTCACTGGATTAAGTTCTCAAAATTACTAAAGGAAATAACTAAGGCTGTATCTGTATGGCAAAGCACCATGCTAATTAACCCCAAGACGTGCTAATTAATCTGGGCAGGGCACCACCATAACACGAGTATTCTGCTGTCTTGAGAATCTCCCCCCTGATCATGCCATTCCATCACACACACACTCCCAACCCATCTCTTTCACGTGAAAGAAGAGTCTTACGCCAAAGATGAACTCCCTACAGAGCGGTATTTCCTCTCAGAACGTGCCATACAGCTTTTTTTTATTTAAGTCTGTGACCAACAGCAGACAAAACCGACCTGTACATTGAACTAATTCTTAGAAAATAATCACTATTCCACAGGATCCTAGGCAGAACCTGGAAGGATTTATCTTAGGTCAGTCTCCTTGGCCCCAGCACACAGTCCAGGACAGCATCTCACAGGAGCTAACTGAAACCATAGCCGTGATCAAGTGCCAACCCTTCAGCTGCAGCAGCTGTTCAACCCACAACAATTCCACTTCTCACCTGGGCTCAAAACAGAACAAGGAGAGAGCTCTTACGTGCCAGTGTGAATGTTCTGGAGTAATTGGTTTCTAAATAGCAGATAATGGAGCTGCTGTAGCTGTTAGCATATTAAAAGTAGTTAAATTGTCGCTAAAACAACTTCACAGCTTTCCTTTCAACCCTCTGGTGATAAAACAAGTCTCACCCTAAAGTCAGAACACCTTATCTGCTGTACCTGATGCCACCTCTTATTACAAAGACCAGCTCTTCACGTACTGCAAATGGACTTTGAGCTTCATGTGACTTGTTAAAATAAAAGCTGTAAAGGATAACGTACTCAGCAGCAGCTGGAAGGGTCTACCCTGATAGGAATGAGTTTTGATCAGCCAGAGAGCAGAGGAACATCTGACATACAATGCAGTCTGCAGCAGAAGATGCAGAAGGGTTTAAAAATGGGGCATTTTCAAGACAATCCTGTTACTCTAGGACTTTAACAGTGGCCTCTTACAAGAAACACAGACCTTCTGCAAAGCACAGCCCCATGAATTTATGCATGAGTTATTTTAGTGAGGGACTCGCATTGCTGGTAAATGGGATACAGCAACTCAGCTAGAACCTGGCGGGCAAGGCTGGCTTCTCGCATTTCAATCCATTTGCACAGGCTGAGGTCACAGCACGAGAAAGGACAGCTTCACCTTGGTCCAGGGTTTGCGCTAGAGCAGTCAGAAAACAGTGACTGGTTTCAATAACCAGTTTGTTTCCAGTTGCAAAAGCATAGGGACAATTGTCAGTCTAGTATAAGATGTGCCGCATTGAGACAAGGAAATCACATCAAATAAGGAGCATCAAAACACTCTTGAGCACAGATGAATATAAATCCTCCATGACTGTAGAAAAGCATAAGCATTCATTTACAGGAAATTAAATTGCATTTGATAAGTAGGTGTTAAAGAAGCAGTTCTCACTCTTGGACCCAAAGCACATCAGTTCATGAGAAATGGGAAAGTGTCATAAAAGACACATTTGCTATTTGATTGCTTTTAAAATCGCTAAGTTTTGGGGTTTTTTCACAGGCATCTGGTGCATTTATACTGACTAACAAAAGGCTGTCTCCTTCAAAACATTTAATATTATTTTTTGACCCAAAAGCTTAGTGATTGTGAATTGTAAAACAGATATTATAGCTAAGCACTTCAGTCTAACCAACAGAAACCTGTCAGGATTGTGACAAAACAGTAAAACCCAGCAAGCCATACGAACAATTTTCTTGAATCCGAACACCTTTAGCTGTCAAGTCAGCTGACAACAACTCATTTTTCACTGTACCCTCAAAGGCTAGACACATACTGCACTTTCTTCCAATGTATTGCCTATACAAACTGTGGCGGTCATCATGGGCTTTCTGAATGGAGAGCTTTGCTTGGCAGGACAAACAATGCTGTGACACAAGGACTACTGCAATGGAGACCTGCAGCTGTCAAATAGCAACCTACACTTTAACCAGACATGGGCAAACATCTGAAAAGAACCAGCACAAATATCCACTCTAACAGCCAAGGCTGCTGCCATAGGTGGAACTTCACTGACAGTGCTAGAGTGAACCCAGTGCTTTCTTGTAAGACATTTGCTGCTCATGGGTTTCATCACCCATATGCAACAGGGAGTCGTATCTAGAGGGTAAGAGAAGGTGAAGTCAACAGCAGAGCCAAGCTTTGGGTGTTGGGGCAGGGGTGTCCTTTTTCACATGCCCCTTTCTACAGCAGACCAGACCCTCATTTAATATATTCCTAGCGGGGTGGACTTTACAATGCCAGTTTAGTTGAGATACTTGATGTTAGAGAGGGACTGGAAGGAGAAGGGGGTGTCACAACTTTAGCATTGGAGCAAAGTTACTCAAAAGCAGTTCCAGAAAGAATGAAAGCTGGAATGATCCTAAGGTACGGAACATACTCTTTAACCTTTCTCAATAAATTCAATAAACTAGTTATATCCTGTATTATATCTTCTATCCAGTTGTACCCTTTCTTTGTTCACATTACCATATCATGAAACACCTCTGACCCATAAATATGTGTTTTCTTCCTTAAGAGCAGAAATTAGAAAAGGGCATGAAGGCCATCCTTTTGTCTTGCAATAAAAGGAACTGGGAAGGTAAAGAATGACACTGAAAGGGACCATAAACCCCTATTTTTCTTGCCTGGTCCCTAGGCCAGATGACTTCTTAACTGTCTGTGGGACACCAGCATGGTGACAAAGGATGGTCCTGAAAGCCACCCATTTTCTCCTCTGGTCTCATCCAAGCTAGGCAAGCAGAGAAATGGAGGGAAAGAGGTCTGCCAGCTTTTAAAGGCAGAAGACGTTTCACTAAGTAATCTAACCTTAAAAATTAAGTTAGAGATACAGAGCTGATTGCTATTATTTTCAGAAACACTAGTAACCCTGGTGGGCTCCAAAACCTTACTTGCTGGATTTCAAGTGACAAAAACAAACCTTTGCAAAAACTCTGCTCTTTCTTCATGTTGTTTCCCTGTCCTCATAGAAAATGAAAACATTTCTCAGCTGTCAAGTACCTCTACATATCCTCATGGGTACAACACTGCTATAGCCAATAACAATGAAATATACACAGGCAATTGGTCTGCTTTAAAACTGTATCAAGAACTTTCATCTTGGAGAATGCATAACCCTCACATACTCACCTCTGTCTAGGCCAGGAGGTTGAATCTCCCCTTACTTTGGGACAGGCAACAATACCCTGAGACTTTGAACAGGCACGAATATAAAGACAACAGGATTCATATCCTTCTCCGGCACCAAAGTAAAACTTGGACCAAGTCACTCGGCTTTGCAGCTCAGGCCTTCCACATGCATGGCGCCTAGCTGCCTTTGGGATTTTCAAATAGATTTTACCACCATCTCCCTATTGATATTTAAGAGGAGAGGTACTCCTAAAGGATGGAATTTTTGGAAGGAGAATGGTTGACTGGCTTCCAAAATCTAGCACAGTTTGGGAATAACCCTCAATGCCTACCACACTCCTGTAATAGCTCTGAGAAATTTGCAGTAATGAAGCAAGATGAGAATAAGCCTCTTGTTTTCAGCCTAAAGCTTTGAAGATGTGATGAACTAGTGAATCATAAGCTGCACAATGCTATTGGGTGGTATGCTCCTCACTACAGCAGGCTACCATGACAGGGATCCTCAAAAGTATAAACAAAGTCACATATCACTGAGGGCCACTGCCACAGCAATGCTGTTGCCCTTGTACCAAAGGGACCAAGAGAGATTTGACAGCTATCTTATCAGATGTTCTGAATCAATGATGAAGAAAAGCCCCAAATAAATTAATTTTGAATCTACTGCCTGTAAAGCAAGCTAACCCAGAAAAAGCACTGTATGTCCTTGTAACTTCAAGGAGCACTGTGTTATAGACACGCAGACTCATTCATACGACGGGCAGTACACAAAACCCAAGTGTTTCCAGCAATTCTGAGACCAGGAAAATTAAGCAAACAAGCACGTGGCCTCCAAAGAGAAGGACAGATTGTTCAGAGTTCAACTGTTAGCTCTTGAGAGCTGTTTTCCCCAGTTTCAAGTTCTCTCACCTGATGAGACCTGATTAACAGTGTCTTAGGGAAGAAGCAGGAGAGTAGACGGATAAGACTAACAAAGGAAGGACAAACATGGGACATGCACTGCTGGTTAGAATGTTCTTCTCAGATTATCATCACAGCTAGCATATTCAGCAATAGCACTGAAAACTCCACAAAAGAAAAACTCCACAAAAGAAGGCATACAGAAGTGGCAATATTTCTGTCCCTTCTGCCAAAACTAGAGCGAGTGACATTACATTAATAATACTATTATATAAGCACACACAAATATATAAACACAAACACTGGATTTTCAGGCTGCAGCTCACAGACATTAAGGTTGTAATCTAACAACCCGATCTCTCAAATCAGATTGTAGAAAAACATGCATATGAACTGTATGATCTTAAACGTATGCTTCCCTCAAACAAGCAAAAAAGTAATATAAAATTGCAGAAATCCCCTCTATTCATACAGTCCATAAAATATGAAGGTCACAGAGCAAAACAACCTGAAACGATCTCCCTGAAAAGCTGCAGGCTCTCCTTTGCAAGCACAGCCAGAAGGCAGGGGATGGAAAGGACAGAGTGGAAAACCAGGTGAAAAAGCTATAGCGCAGCTTTGCAACACTGCTTTACTATGTCAGCGTGAAGGCTCTGTGCGCTTGTGGGGTAGTCGGTGTCACCATGGATGAAAAATTGCCAACTTAATTGTTATCCCACCACAGCTTCTGCGTAGCATGCTTAGGTTTGTTTGGGGCTGCCCGGGTTATTGCAGCAGTTTGCAGTTTATCCACCAGAAAGATTCTGAGGGAGGGATTTCACACACACAAGCATGCATACACACTCCCTCTAATACTTCCCTGGCATTAAGTATTGCCATTCAAAAACAAATCACCACTTCAAGCCACAAGCACTCTCCCATTTAGATATATTTTAAATAGTCCATTAGAAATTGCAACACCCAAACCTACTCAGTGACACAAGCGAGATCAAATTTCACTAGTTCACAAAAAAAGCAGAAAAAAGAAAATAGTAAACTTACAGAGCTGATAGTCCACCGTTTCTCTCTAGCACACCATACATCATTGAACTGCAATGCCTGAAAGAGTAACTTGACCTCTCTGGGAAGGTGGGCGGTATTATACAAGCTGAAACATTAGAAACATGCATAATTACATTGGGTATTTGCCACACATTCTTTCATCCTTGAACAAATATGAACGGAAAAGTCACACTGACACTTTGGGCTTAGATTATGTCCAAATGATTGGTAATGAAGAATCTTCATGGAGCCCTCAGAGAACAAAACTTTTTAGGGCAGGAAAAATTGTCTTTGGACTTAAGCTATGCATACATCACAAAGATACAATGACAGTGTTGCCAGCTCAAAACCAAGACAACAGGGGGCAACACCACGGATTTTGAGCTTTCTTCTCCATAACTGACAATGTAGCGTCACTTTATTCTCCTCCAACACCCCTACACACATTGCATCTTTTCATGCAGCACTTCTGAGGATACCTGCCAGGGCAGCAGCCACATCCCACCTCTCATCATTCACCCGTTCCTGCACAGTGATGCCTCTCTCTATACCTGTGCAATGCCTGCCTGCTCTTCAGCATAGTCATGTGCCTCTATCAGACCTTTAGCAAAAGCAGTCCATCCATAGGGCTGATTGGGCCGAAAACACTACAGAAAGGGCAAATGGGGGCAGATGAATGAAGAGAAGGCACCATGCTTGCTACTAGCTGCAGTGGTAATGACAGCTCACATCACAGCTGCTTACACTTCTAGCAATATCCCCTTTACACTAAGCATATGGAGTGCTCTCACACCACGTAGCCTTCTCTTCCTCTCAAGGAAACCAAGAATTCATCTTTCAAGCTTCGGATGGCAGAAGCAGAAGTCAATGAAATATCACAAAACAATATTCATAGCTGCAGTCTAGCAAAACACATGCCATATTCAGGAATTTTAAGGCTATCTCATAGAAGACAACCAAAAATGCAATTTTTTTCTTAGCATGGAGAAAATGCAGTTTCCAAAGGCAGAAGAAATATGTGCACCTGTCTAACTAGTCTTTTCCTGCTACATTATAGTCTCCTATTCCTCAAACTCCAGACCTAGTCACACTCCTGACCAAGTCAGATGCAGCAACATCTATAGTTGCTGTGATCCTAGTTGCCCCCTGAGCTTATTTTGCTACCAACATTCACATGTTGCTGTTCTGAGCAACTAACTTGTCTGTCTCCTTTCCACAATGAAACCCTTTCCTGCACTTGCTTGCTGCAAATAGATGTGGAACACATGGTATTTATTTCAACTAATTCTCTGCACACTAGGGACAACGCATGCATGCATTTGGAACACTGTTTCAGAAGGGAGACATGAATTACTCCAGAATAATTCTTCTGGTTTGTACTTCAAGCAGCTCACCTCCCTCTGTCTCTTCCTAATCACTATATACTTCCAAAGCTTTTCAAGGTCATAGCAATGCATACAGGGAAGTGCCTTTCAATATATGTAAGTCAGATTTTTTAGGTTCCAAGATCTGTGTTTCCCTTTATACAGGATAATCATATACGTCAGGGAAACTTAAGAGCAAAGTTTTTCGACATAGGTCTCAATACATGAAAACTGTTCAGTGTCAAATTATTAAACCAATATAAGCAGAACTTGCTGGGGATCTTTTTTTTTTTTTAGTTCTGAAACTGCTTTTGCAAACAGTGGTTTATTCAAAGGTTAAACCTGACATTAGTTTCTTACATTCTTCTGAAAACTGCTTCTCTAGTTTCTCTTCTTCTTCCATATAACCTAAAAATCAAATAAAAGATGACAAAGCAACTCTCTTAAGCCTTACCTAAAGTATCTATTAAAAATGTCTGAGCTAAATGATGAACATACCTTAAGTCAAACAAAAGTGGTTTGTGACCAAAAGAAAACAAAATTGATGTGCATTTCAGCACAGGAATGGCCACAGAGAAAAGACCTGAATTTGCATCAAATCCTGGCTGGAATTATTTAATTGCCACTATCCAAGAGCAGGAATTTTTCAGTATTTGATGTTCCAATAGATACAAGTAAAGGGAGAAGTCAACACTATAGTTTTAAGATTCCAATTTAGAAGTGGTTTGAAAACAGCTTTCCCCAAGTCATTCTCCTGGGAAAAAAGCTGTTAAAGCACACAGCTAATTAGGGCTTGTCAGTTAAGCTGCTTCTCCTGCTTTGTTCAGAAAACCTAGAAAAATAGCTTATCCATGGATAGACCTGGGGGCCTTTCACAAATATTTTCTATTCCACTGCAAGCTTAGGCACATTACATAAACATCTGGAGTATCCACTAAAATGTGAACACCTCCCCCTCTGCCCTGCAGTGAGTGTCTTCATGACACTTCCATCAAAAGTGACAGAAAGAAAATGTTATAGAGGGCTTCCATCAAAAAAAAAAAAAAAAAAAATGTCGTATCTACAGCTTGTCTATACTTACACAACGGTTTGGGGAAAACGGAGGAGAGGAAATTCAGGTACATAAACAAGTTTTCCAATTCTCCTTATCAGTGCTTAACTTCTGACAGAAGGTTTGGAGACTAGACTGCTCTTTGGGGGAAACTGCAGTGAAAATCAGGTATGTTCATCTTTTCCCTGGAGGTGCAGTCCAGTATGGAAGTGCTTTGAGTTTCCTGAACCTAAGACAAAGACAACTCACCCATGATGTAGTTTAGTGCCACTGCGGACAGTGCATAGAGAAAACCACAGACACTGCACAGCACAGGCTTCTACAAAAGTTCCCTGCTGTGTTGACCATGCCAGGGCTCATAATTAATAAACCAGTTGCTCACAGTGCAGCAGATACTTCGATGAAACATTTCACAGCATAGTTGGATCGGAGCCAAAGAGCTACTTGCTGTGTGAGCCAAGCTATAGGGAGGGAAAGGCTCACTGTCCTCTCAGGAAGGCTTTCCCCAAACTCCTAAAACAAGAACTACAGCACCTTCAGTTTGGACTGCAAAGATCACAGCTATCAAGCCTACCCACTTCACAATTTTTACGTATTTATTTTTCAAACATTTAGAGAAGCTGTACCTTGCTCTGCATGTGAGTAACTGCTTAATAGGTGCAGCTTAGTTACCTCCTAACATTCCCTTTTTAAAACCAGGGAAACAAAGTCTTCCACTTCTACTCCACAGGAGAGCACTTAAAAATTCCAGTGAGACAAAGGCAGCAGCAGACAACCGACATGATAAACCAGCATCCACATTTTATTCCGATGAGTAATAATTATGTGGTTTAAAAATACACAAAATCAATGCATATGTTAAACATCAAAGAAACTGTCCCCTGAGAGTTACATGCTCTGAGATCACATTTCAAAGCAATGTGTTATCATTCTGTTAATCTTTTGGGAAAACCGAATGGATACTCTGCTTCAGTGTGATTAACACAGGAATTCAAGCCTCTCCATTGTGACCTTCCACAGAAACCTCAGGGGTCAAGAGTAGCAGCTTGTATGTGTCCTCCTTCAATGCTAATATATCTGTACTTTAAATAAAAGCCTTCTGTAACAATAGAGCAAGTTTCATGAGGAAATGAGGGTTGTATATATGCATTAAGATTGCCACAAAACACCTACACAAACTTAAGTGAAAAGTTGTTCTTCTAAAGGTAGCTGCAGAAATTTCATTTTTGTCATGTAATTGGGATAAATTTAACAGATTTACTTCCATATTTTATTCTCAACACATACTCTATCAAAACAGTAACACATAAAAGATTGCTTTCTTAGCAATGGTTAACAAACAAAATGAAGCCAAGACAGCGACTGCTCTTCCCTGCTCTGCAAAGGCCTTCATCTTCATGAGAACAGCCGGTGAAAATTTAAACTGAATCTCCCTCAGCTTGCTTGTATAAATAGCCTCAGGGTGGCCAGATCACCAGATGAGTTTTTTCTCCTCATTCTTACTCGTTGCAATCTGAGAAGAGTGAAAGGATAGAGAAGAGCTAGCAAGAAGGCTGCTAATTAATTCCTCCTCACCCAGGCACCACAGAGCTTCTAGCTGCAAAGCACCTGCTGATCTAGGAAAAGGCTCTTGATAAGCATTTTAAGGAAGAGTCTTGATTCATTCAAAAAGCCATTAAGAGACAATCACCTTACAAGGTCAGTTTGTAAGATTTTTCTTCTCAGCAGCAAAACATGAAAGAAAAGTAGCATCACTCTTGTCTGTATTATTTTAAAACTGGTCAATTTTCAGAGCAACAACTTACACTGCACAGCAATTTTGGTAAGAGTTCGGCATGCCACAGGCACAGATGCTTTCAAAAGGATGACTTTGCATGAGGAAGAGTCCTCTCATCATCTCTCAGGTGAACAAGTTTCCCTGAAATAAACCATCTCTGAATAACTCCCCACACAACAGAAATCTCTTGCTGTAAAGGGCAGGACCATGCTGCTGAGTGCAGGTGGCACACTAGTTTAAGACGCAGGCAGCTAAAGCTTTAAAGCTAAGGAAGCAGGACTCTGTTGTCTGAGGTGCTTAGTTAACCTGTATAAAGGTTATGAAAAGCCCTTTGGAAAGAGCACTAAAACAAGAGATGAGTCAGAAGGAAAAACACCAATTGACCCCACAAAGAGAGATTTCAACAGGCTAACACTGAGGATCTCAAGCCTTCTGTGCCCAGCAATAGCCTGTTTGCCTAGCACAGCTGCTCTATTGGTACTATCATCATACAAACAAGAGCAGTCCTGACAGCAAGAGTTAAACTCCTGGCTGTCAGTAAGCAGATACAGCCTTAAGTCAAATATTATCTGAAACACCTGCAGCTCAGCTGTAGCCTTTCAGAGTGCCAAAGGGAAATGACAATCACTAAAACTTTGAAGAACAAATCCACTCACAAAGATTCAGACAACTTTCATCCTTCTCACTCTATTTATGACTATGATGTCCCTCACTTTAGCTAAAAAACAAAGCAGTGGGTTATTTAAATTAATATTTGGGGGTTTTGATGAGGCAGGACAAGCTATAAATTTATGCAACACCCAAAGTAGCTCTAATCTTATCAGCCACTTCCAATTATGTTTAAATGCTTCTAGCACTATTTCTCTTCACTACCTGCTTCTTCTCAGAGCAAAATGGGAGCACCAAGACCCCCTCTTCACACTGCATGGGTCTAAGTGGGCAACAGGACAACTGGGCAAACATAGGCAATGGAAAGGATTTCTACCATGCTATCACTTCTTAAGCACATAGAGCACATGTTGAATGCTCCATGGATGTGCAGCCTGTGTTTCCTCTCATCAATTTTTCATCCTTTTGTCCCCATCTTGAAATTGCTTTTCCTTTTACCTACCCAGCAATCTCAGCTACACTTTTTCCTCTACAATGTATTGTAGTTTCTGGCCTTTACCACAGCACACAAACTTTCCTGAAATCTGAGAAGTAAGAATGTTTTATTTGATTTGAATCTGAATACACCTGCAGTTCAGTCTCAGGTGTGCAATTCAGAGTCAACAGCAAAAGAATGGAAATGTTAAAGACCAGACATTTCATTAAACATACAAGATTTCAAGCCCAGGCAAAAATGGGAATACTGGGGGGGTTGTTGGTTTTGGGGGGGGGGGGGTTGGGGGGTTTCGTGGTTTTGGTTTTTTTCAAGCAGAAATCCTCCACTGTAGGATAAATCATTGTACATTAATCAGTTCCTGTGTATAAGCTCCTCTGAAAAACTGACTGGCTTCAAGCCCTTCTTTGGATAGGTAATCTGGAAGAGTTGCCCAGAGGACCACGAAGATACTAGAAATTATGATGATCAGGAATGCATGTGACCAGAACCTAGACAGGGTAAGCAGGAATTATAAAGCTATCCTCTGGGTGATTATTGAGCATTTTGCTCCAATGCTATCAGATCTGAACAGGACAGAGAACATGTGTAGGGATACATTTCCTACCAAATCTTGTTGCTCTTTCTCAAAAGCAATAAAACGCCCTTTTTACAGAGTAAAAGTGAAGCAAGTCTTTGCCTACTTGGAATAAACACACTTGTGCACGTTCCTTTTTATACATGTACTGTCTACTTGGCATTAAAAGCTGTTGCTGGATGACTGATTAAGAGCTAGATATTTTCTGCATTCCTCAGTCCACCTCTGCTCCCATCAGTCAGGCATCCTGACATCTTCCTTTTCTTATAACTTTGCCCTCAGGTGTACCAGGCAAATACTAACTCAATAGCCCAGTGTTTCCTATGTACCAGCAATCTTCCTCCCCCTCTCTAGAAACCAAATCCCACCTGCCCATAACTATGCAGTCCCTGTAGCACAAGACTTTTGCATTCCCAAAGGCTCTGCAGGCAGCAGAGCAGGACTGCGTTCTTGCTGCCCTCCCAGATTTCCTTGCGTGAAGGGACCAAGTTGTGAGTCAAGAAGAGGTGTCCGGTCAAGGGAAGGCTCTACCTGCTCAGGTACCTATGGAGACCTGACAGAGACCACCAGATGGTAAATGGCTGGACCACCATGCAGTTTATCAACCACTGGCTTCTGGAGAGCAGGGCCTGGCCCTCCTGCCCAGGAAGGGGGTGTGTGCGTGTATGGGTAGGGGAGTAACTTTAGGGTGACTGACAAACATTGTCCTTCAAATCAGAGACCAGGGTAAAAAAACAAGTACTTCAGCCTTGGGTGTGCTTCACGTAAGTGAATGTATTTTTTAAAGAAAAAAAATTCCTACATATTGAAGAGCAAGTGTCAGTCCTTCATAAATTCCATGACTTCTATCTTGACTAGACATGCAGAGCCACATCCAGACACAGACAAACAACAGCTGGCCCCAGCCAGGTTTGCTGTAACAGCTGTTGAAAGGTGATGTTGTCCAGCTGGTACCTCGCTGCATTCCGCCCTGACCTCTACCACACACACCTTCCTCCCAGGCACCAACCCAAGTCCAGACGTCAAGTCAGCTTTGTTTGCTCCCAGCACGTGTTCTCTAACCAAAGACCACCTCCATCTGTACCTGCCGCTCACACTTCTCCCACCACTGCTGCTGCCTGCACAGGCACGCACAAACCTGCCCCTACAGCAACACCCTGTCTACCTCCCAGGGTAAGAGGAATCCTGCGGGATCTCACCCCTTCTCTCACTCTTCTTCCACAGTGTGGCATTTCCAATAAAATATTTAAATACACAGACAAGCTGTGCACACAGCAAAGTCCTGTCCAGGGGTCTTACCCTATCACGTATTTGCATTGCACAATGAGTGCTCCTAAGTCCTGCCACTGGCACAAGTCCTGAGAGCAGCACAGGTGTGAAGTCACATCTTCGCAGCTTCACAAAGCCTCCAAAGGCCAAGGCAGTGCCAAGTGACATGCAACTTTCCTACAGAAACAGAGGCAGAAGAAGAGTCAGAGAGACAAGTTGCTGCCAACATTTGAAGCCTGTTTTTCTGTTTCAAGAGTTGTATCAGAAGATAAGCTAAAAGACCTTCTTCCTGCCCACCTGCATATAACTACTGGCAGATCTGGTCTTACTTCCAAACACAATGTCTAACGGCCCATGCAGGCTGCTCTACGAAATTAGTCATGCCAATCCAAATACGACTTGGGTGAAAGCCAGAAATTACTCCTGTGTCAGGAGCACTGTTAGTCCCTACAAATATCAGGCAATATTTACATCTGCATCAAACCCACAGCTTGGCAAAAAAAAAAAAGTTAATTCACCCAAGAGTACTTTGATCCTCTGACAAGTCATTTCCTGATTTAAGTTGAAACAACACAAAGGACTTTGGACACCAACCAGCTGTCGCCCTTGTGTTGTGAACTGGCACTAAATCCTACACAGCCAGAAAGGAAAGATTTAGGTGGTAGAAGGGGAGCAAATGGTCCATTTACATTCACAGCATGTGAGAAGTTCCTACTGGAGAAGCGATTACTTCTCTTGCTGCCTATCTGGTGCAAGCTGACAGAACAGAGATCCACCAAAACTCACGAACAGGAAAGCAGCTGCAGGACACTTCAACAGGAATACTCTAAAACCTGTTGGATGTAACACAACCAGGGATGACAGTGGAGATGGTTTTTAGATGTTTTCTCTTCGCTTTGCTTTCCAAAGGATGCTTAGATACTGACAGATCTCCAAATGCAATGACCCCTTTGTGACCTCTGGGCCTGAGCTGAATGAGGGAGAGAAACAAGACGTGAACTGAACAAAGATCTAAGACAACAGTTGGGAAAAATAAAGACAGAGCTGAGTTTTAACAGCCATCTACTTTTGCTCTGCTTAAAATAAAGCATTCACACACTTATTTGCAACCTAAGAAGGAAAAAAAACCCCACATATAAAACCTGATGCTAGCAGATTGCTTTCAATGTCTTCCCTCAGATATTCTCTCAGTACATATTTTCCTGTGCTTCTACTAGCAAATATGGCACTTGACAATTAAAAAAAAAAAATGCAGCTTGGGGGAAAGCAGATTACTAACCTAACTTGCTACATAGTTCTGTTATGATGAACTCTTAATTAAAAAAACATTATTAATTCAAGGTGTTGAAAGAAACAGTCCACAGAACTAAGTAGTTTCTTCCAGTCTCCATCTTCATTTTAACTGATACATTTTATTACCAGGCTTTGAGGAACTGAGATTCTACAATCCCATTGAATGAACAGGCCATAATACGCAAGTCAAAAAAGTGACTAACTAACCCTTGACATGCTCCTGATGTTTATTAACTTATTTTCACTAGAGGTGGCAAAACACTTAACTCTTGAAATTTCCCCTTGTGACAAGACTTGTCAATCCTCTATTATTTCTCATTAAAACAAGTTTTGATGGCCAGGGAACTCAGATGTGCTGCTTGGCCTGCCACCTGCCTAGTTCCAACAGGATCAGTGTCTTCAGTCTTTGCAGTACAGATCAACTTGATAAAACTCACACCTGGCACTTCGAACTGCCTAATGGCCAGATCTAGAGCTGACATTATTCCAAGTCTCTCTTGGTGCTCTGTTGTGGTGCAAATCATGTAAAATCCCCAGACATGAAAAACATCATTAAACTGGAATCAGGAGTTATAAGTAACAGGCAACTTGAATGAAAAAGAGTTAAAAGGAACACTGAAGAAAGATGTACAAAGAATAAAGTAGGAAATGGCTGTTTACAATTACACTTCAGTAAACATAACGAAATACAGCCAAAAGGACAGCATGGCTCTGCCTCCTCCACAGGCTCTGCCTGCTTTTCTTCCTCAGTGCAAGGTGTGCACTCATGTCGCCCTTCTCTCTCCACAAGCCTCATGGTCCTCGTCCTCCAGTCCTGCTTATGGGCTGAGAGCACCAACAGCATTTTAACTTTGCAGCCTCCTGCTCAGCCCACCAGTCACTTCGGTTGGCAGACAAGGCTAACATCAGCAACAAGCCAGCTCTGTGTGTGACCTAGATCCAAGGGCAGCCTGTCTCCAGTCAAGCTCCCCAGCTGCTAACCAAACAGGGAATTGAGCAAACCAGGCAACAGAAGAAATATTTTCACATGATATTAGATCAGGAGTTAAAATATCCCACTGATCTCTAGCTTCCATCATGAACAGGTCTGATGAATACCAGAGACACAAGGAAGAGAAACTGATCTACAAAAAACCAATGCAGCTTCTGATGCAATTTTATTTCACTCCAGATAGCCAGCAAGACAAAACTAAGGAGGGTCTCCTCCCTTCAGATAGGAGTTAAGCCATGACTTAAAATGATGTTTTCAAGAAACAGACAATGAAGTAGATGGACCTAGTGGAGACTTCCTAGATCAGAGAAAAGCTCAGCATCTCAGTCTAGCATGATAATTATCCTTTTTTTCAATAAAGGAAAGATAACTAGGAGCCTTCTTCACCTGTAATTCCACCTGCAGCTTCAACATCAGTGCTAACAGTACCGTGACCCCATTATTCACCTCACCCAATTTCAGTCCCCATAGGGCCGTCCAAGATGATTTATAAGCCAGTCATGGAACACAACAGCCTTTTTCCACAGTAACAAAATAGAATTCCTTCAGGAATGTACAACACAAATGGGGGCTATTCTTCGCCCGGAACAGAAGCAGCCCTATAACAAGCAGCCCTCAATTAACAGGTTAACAGTGAAAGGAAATCAAAAGGTTGGTTCAAAAATCATGCATGAATCAGGCTAGAAGAGTGTTCACAGCTAAGAAAACACCAGATTCCTGCAGAAAGCAGGAAGAGCTTAAGAGGGCAGCCAGCAGAGCAAACACATGCTTTGTGCCACACGCTCAGCTGGTCACAGCCTGTGGTCAGAGGACAGCAAGGGGGCTAGTCCACAGCCCATACTACCCAGATGCAAACAACCAAGGCTAGGGAATACTACTGAAAGTACCCGTGGCACCTCAAAACACTGCACGTTGTGGCCTTTGGCTACTACGTGGTTTATCCCAGATTGGATTCTGCTCTGTTTCTCAAAGACATGAGTTCACACGCACACATGGACAAAACAAGATTAAGGCCAATGTTCCTTGCCAGGAAGTTCTCTTAGCAATTATACTCAAATTCTCTTTGCAAAGCTGAGGCTTGAACTTGGTATCAAGAATAGCCCAGTATGTCTTCTTTTTACATTTCCAAAGTAGAACATCTCATAAAACTGCAACAGCCTACAGTCATAGTAGTTTCCCACTGCTGCTGTTTTACAGTGAGAAGCAGCTATCACTTGCAAAGAGGAAAAAAAGAATTGCACAGCTAGCTCATCACTTCTGCTCCTGTAATAATCCCTAGAGACAAAATTCAAAGGTAGCAGAGATCTGATGACAGGCTGAAAATGTGAAGGAAAGTACAGTTTCTCTAGGCAAAAAGTTTTACTTTGTCAGATTAGAGGAGCCTGAATTCTGTCAGGGACAGCCCTTTCACTTCTCCCTTTTATTTCTCTCATTTTCTTCTGGTTACCTCCCTTTTCTGTATTGTCTTGGAGACTTCAAATAAACAGAGTAAGCATTCAGGGTCAGGGCAAAAGAGGAGGAGCAGGCACAATTTGACAGGCAGTGAACAAAGCATGAACTAGATAGAAAAGTTACAGGAAATAAAAGGAGTCTGGGGAACTGAGACAGAGGACTAGAACAAGCATGAGAACAGCAGAGATGTGAGCTGCTTCATAGACACGTCTGGGCAAACATTCAAGACCACGAGGTAAAACTTTCAGAAGCCAAGAGTTATACTGTGCTTCTTCATACCACAATAAAAGCCTGGGAGGGACCCACAGGCAATGCCACGACTTCCAGTCGAGTGAATTGTTCAGAGCTGGGAGAAACCAGTGGTGTTAGACAACCAGGCAACCCCTAATCCCGCTTAATCAATAGGCATCTGCTAATCAACCTGGCTTAAATGGTCAAGATGAGGCAATGGACACAGATGGGACCATGAACTCACAAGCTTAGTGAGAAGGGTGGTCAGCTGGTATGCACCAGTTAGAGTTGAACATTAAGCATGTTTAACTTCTAGTATCAAAAATCGTATTTTTAGCAGGGATATTTTAATAAGCCTCATATATGCAGAGTACAGTCAAAAGCATCCTGATAACTCTCCAGAATTATTTTCCTTATTCTCCAAAACCAGCAGGAAATAATGTCACTTTTTCTCAGGACACTGTGCTGACACCTGCATCTCCATTAGCTGTTGTTCAGCCATCCCACTGTGGGCAGATGCCTCTCACTGTGTGATAAGATAAGCAGGTGAGGGGAAGAACCATTTCATCTATCTGACTTCGATCTACCTCTGCATGCAAGTCAAAACTATCTCAGCTAAGTCCAACCTCTTTCTAGCAAAAGCTAGAATAATATGCTCCAGTTAAAATCTCACCTGAAAGCTACCATTACTGTAATTAGATTCAATCAAATCCAGGTCTTTGCAGTCTAGACATGGTTTAGTAAGCGCTTTTATGCAAGTAATACATTGTGAGAGAAAACAATTCTTAAAGGAATTAGAAAGATAACTCATCACATGTGAAGTTTTATCTGGAGCTTACGTCAGTTTTGGCAAAGAAAGCCTCACTGGATTTTGACAAGGCAAAGACAAGCATCAGTCCAAG
This sequence comes from Neomorphus geoffroyi, assembly GCA_033558235.1. NCBI lineage: Eukaryota > Metazoa > Chordata > Aves > Cuculiformes > Neomorphidae > Neomorphus > Neomorphus geoffroyi. The sequence continues at coordinate 21,117,665 of JAUMJM010000048.1, read as the reverse complement.
AGAAGATTTTACTTTATAAATGAAGGAAAAGTAAATGTTCCTCTTTGAGTCTAACACTTCTCCAAAGTTTAGCCAGCCCCAAAAGGCTTCCCATTCAGAGTAAGAGCTTTAACATTACAATTTTCCAACACTGTACAGAAACATGAATCTCAAAGTGATGCAAATACAGACTCCCATGACTTATTCTCACTCCTTTTGTAGTCACCGTACTACTCTGAATTTTAGGCAAAGGTACAAAGATTTATACAAAAGAGAGAAAAGGTACAGAGTTCCTACTGTACAGATACACTGGTCACGTTTTCAAGGACCTCTCACGCTGACACATCTATTTACAGAAACTTCAGACAGGAACATCAGGGCATCTTTGTGGCTTGACAACTTGTGTTAAAATCAAGGTGATGAGATGCTCCAGAGTCAACTTGACTAAGCTTGAAAATATATACAAAACATCCATTGGATGACAGAAAACATTAAGTGCCAGCACTACTGTGGTCCTAGCTGTGCATAACTATAGGCTGCACTCGATCTCAAAGGTCTTTTCCAGCCTTGTGATAACGTGATACCATTTTATTGCTATTTTTTATTTTCTCAAAGAATCCCTGGCAGAGAATCAGTAAGACAAGGGCAATATTAGCCCAGTGTTTTGGACAATGGGATGTGCAAGGAAGAGGCTTACATACCCAACTAGTTTTTCTACAGGACAACACCAAGTGTTCCAGGCCCAGCCAGTCATCCTCTTCCTGGTAATGAGGCTCTTTCAGCACCGACAACAATAATGGCTGTAATTTGACATTGCAGTAATATGGTACTAACCAGCTCAATTAACAATTGTACATGAATGCACCAGTAAGCATAAAGCAATCCATAAATCCTCTGAGTTTTACTCCAACAGTTGAAGAGGTCTTATTTTCTCCGACTTAAGGAGACAATCCTGGCTTGCTTTTGGAATGCAAATTAGCAAGTTGCTTCTAGGAAGAGGGTGAAAAAAAGCCTTTTAACTGAACTTACAATGAAACTTCCTCTCGACACAACAGGCAGAGACACCAGCACCCACTGAGCCTCCTCCTGGACTCCATGACTCTTCTTCAGACCACGCAGCCAAATCTCTGGCCCCTTGATTGCACACTCTCCTTACTCACCCATAGTCACCAAGAAGACATGGAACCACCCAGAACCAGCAGGAAAAGTGCTAAATTGTGCTTAAAACAGAAGGATGTAAATCAGTGCCCTCCCATCAAGATGCCGGTACAAGGCAACTCCTTTACCAAGCTATAACAAGCTCCAAAGCAAAACACATCCCAAACGAAACGTGGCTCAGGAATGTCAGCTATGCGGGCAGGGGGGCTCTGACGGATATGGAGGGAGGACAGGAATAGGCAGAGTGCTTGCACAGCCGAAGGTGGTTTCCCAGCCAGGGCAGAGGATAGTCCAGCCGCCCCATGCACCCCACGTGTGTGCACGCACAGACATGCCAGCACACACAGTGCTCAGGAATGTCAGCAATGCTGGCCAGGGGCTGGGGGGCTTCGAGGCCCGGTAGGGATGGATGGGAGAGTGTACAAGGGAAACAACACAACGAGACTAAGAGGTAGCTGCGGTTGCTGCAGAGCTGCCAGTCTCCCTTTATGGGGTGTCTGGGGAAGGGTGGCAAGACTCAACTGCAGGCTGCAAAACAGCTCAAGGTCCCTTGTCTCACTCAGATCGTGCTTGTGGAAACAAAACTTCATATGCAACTCTGCAGTAAATGTCATTAATTCTTACCAGCTGAAACAAACTGCAGGTCCCCCAGTTTTTGTCTAGTGGCTGACATGAAAAACATACCAGCATTAAGAGTAATAAACACATGTTCTTAACACTTCCTGAGCCAGAGATGTGATATTCAGCTGTACAAGCACAAGCCTCTTTGCCCACAGGCTAAAGATGGAACTGCTACAGATAAAACAGCCCTGAAACCCTCCCAAGTGTAATTCAGCCAAACCCAACAGTTCCTTACACCATGAAGAACATATTCAGTCACCTGACATTTTTAAGTATTCTTGAAGAACTCAATTTAATTTCTGCCATATTTTTTTGGCCCACAGGTGTCAATCCAGAGCACCAGTGAATGAGCGCTGCCTATCTGGCAGGCGCTGCAGCCACCCAGGAGGGGCTCATGCTGACAGCCAGCAAGCACACCCCCCCACCACCGGGTCTCTCTGGAGTGAGCATCAACTACATCTCCCATAGCATGCCTACTGCACAACTCGTGACAATCATGATGTGTGCATGGACACAAAGAAGGGTTTGTTTTCCTTAAACTTCCCCAGCTGAGAAGGCTCGCAGTCACTAGTATTTTCGTTGATGTGACCCATCTCCCACATGGCTTGAAAACATGATAGTGTCACAAGCAGCAGTGATGGGATGAGAAACTGCATGAAAAACCCAAGTGATAAATCACAGATGGGATTAAGAGCGAGGCTAAGGCAACTCCCACTCCACACCACGTGTACGCATCAGAGCCTTTGTCTACTTGAAAAAACATAAGTAAAACAGCCCACAACATCACCAGGACAAAGTAAGAAGCATGCAAGAAGTTTGTCAGCCCCGTTTAAACAGCACAGGCAAGATACATAAACTACAGCTAATCACGCCTACGTAATTTTCAGCACCTCCTGAGTGCAGAGACTCAATCCCAGTGTCTTCATGCAGCTGATTATCTCCTCTGGGTATGTTACCAACTTGCCATGCACAGAAAAGAATCAGAGCAAACTGTTGGTAAAGTACCCATGCAGAGAAAATGGTCAGCATTCATCTGAGGAAAGAAAACTCTCCAAGAGCTTACTATAAAAAAAGGCAAGCTTAAAGTTTAAGAACTGAGTTCAACACCACATGTCAGGAAAGAATGGAACTTAAACTAAAAATCTCTTCCTGTGTCGCTTTTTGTAGGTATTAAGATTAGCCTGGGATAAAGTCTGTTGTTTTAAAAGCAGAGTTGTTTGTTGAAAAATGTGAAGTGTGGTTTTAAAAAAAATACCATGAAGCAGCTTAATTCTAATCCCACTCATGTAAATCCACACTGAACACCTGAAAGAAGCCAGACTTCAAATGCTTTTAAAGAAGAAACCAAAAAAACAACTCTCCTCAAAACACCTAACATTTTCCATATTACATTTTGTTGGGATTTAAAAAAAAAACCCACATTAAACAAATCTAGCTTCTCAGCAAAACTGTCCAAGAACTAAAACTGGGAAAAGTTATAGTAAGAATGGAGACTTTCTGATTTTTTACTTGGTTTTGGAAAACTGAAGCTTATGAATGGAGTTTTGTGCAACTTCAAAACTTACATTTCTATTAACACTTTGATTGTGAAGAGCTTTCAAAATTGAGTGATAACTGCTTTTGCCTCAGCAAGGCTATCTTCGTTTTCCACTCTAGAGGACATGTTACTGCTAGATGGACAGAAAGCCGGAGAACTCATAGCAGGCTTAAGAGAGCAAGAGAAAGGCTCTGAAAAGCACAGAGGTCATAAAAATTCTACTTCAACATAGCTGTAAAGTCCCACCTTGGTATAGCTCCATTACATTCCCTAACATCCATATGCAGTTTTGAGAACTCTCTTCCACTTTGCTAGGACTTCTCCAGCCATTCTGCACCCATCATTTACTTCTGCTCTCGCGTGCACTTACATTGCACAGAACAAAAAAGTCAAGCCTAGCCTGCCAAATTACTTCTGCTTCCTGTCCCCATTTGCCCCAGAAACCCAATTACAGAGTTAACTCATGCTAATGGAGCCTGAAGGGATATGCACTCACACTTAGCACTACATGATAGATCACAATGAATGAACAGCCTGATTTTCACCCTGGTTTGGTATCTGAAATGTAAACAATACATATTGTTTACAAACCTGCAGCTGCATCTTGGTCTATCTGCGGGTAATTGGAGTGAAAAGTCAGATTCCAATAAATTAGCCTTTATCTATTAAAACACTGTAAAAAAAAAAAAAGCCAAAACCAACACCATAGGATTGATCCCAGCATCAGTTTATACTCTGAAGAAAAGATTCAGCTAAACTGAACATCTTCTCTCAGCAGATGTTTCGCTGTGCCTACTGAGGTACGCACACTCAGAAGAAAAGCAAGTCTCTGCACTGGTGCAGCCCTCCAAAAGCTGGACTGCAGTGGAAAGTAGATTATGTCTTATTATATCAATCTACTAACATTGCAAGGATACTGAAGAGAAGGAGTCAAAGCAGTACAACCTGTCTACAAGCAGCTGGGTTAATAACAAAGCACTGGTGAGAAAAACCCCAAAGGCTCAAATTGCCTTTGCCAAGCTGCAAAACAGAGATGACCTATGAACTCTTTTGTTCCAATTTCTCTTCTCTCAGAGGTCTGGAAATTAAAGACAAACTCTGCAATATTGTTTCATTTAATAATTATGCATGGGACATGTCCCCATACTTGTGTCTGATAACCAACATCTTGACTGTTCTGTTATTTTTCATATTCTAATTTTAAAACACTCAAAAGCCAAAAATAAGAGAGAAGGGCTCTCTAGTCTGAATCCAAAGATGCCAGCAATCACTGCAGCACAGTGCAGTGCACAGCAAAGTGCAGCAATCACTGCACTTGTTAGCGAATTCTCTCTGGAGAAATACTGAAAAGCCACATAAAACACTCATGTAGTTTTCTTTCTCTGTCCAAACTAGATTAGTTTGGAGTAACTTTTAAGAGATCCTCTGCATCACCATATGCTGAGACAAGGAAGAAAAGAACAACATTTGCAGAGAGTTCACTATTGTTTGAGGTCCTTGGGGGCTTTTTGACACAGCTGTTCTGAAATAGCTCAGGAATGAGCCCCATCTTTTTCTCATTTAACAGCTCATGAAGTGAATGAAAACACTGACAGAAGCCCCACCATGCAAAGCCATACATATGCACCTAAACAAACACATTCAACCTCTGACACTGTCTCACTCCAGGGGAGACTCCCAACAGTTACACTGGGAAAACAGTTGCAGTCAAAAAAAAAAAAAAAAAAAAAGGAAAGCGTCAGAACTATTCGGCAAAATCATTGCTTTAAACTAAACTCTTCCATCTTTGAGACAAACAAGTTGTAGGCTGGTGGTCTGTATGAATATGAAATGCAAGGCAAGGAGCTTTCCAAAATCCCACTCTCCTAGCAAGATGCTTATCATCTGCCAAGATGGTCTTAATGGACCAAAATTTAGAATAAGTCAGATTGGTTTACAATAGTTCATAGGCTCAAGAAGGAATCACAGTACCATGTTGTCATGCCTATTAATTTCTGACACAACCCTATAATGCCACTGATACGCACTCTCTTCCTCTACAGGGGCACAGTCTGTGGGATGCTGCACACACAGAATAGCCTGGGGGAGTATTTTAGCAGGTTTGTTTCCAGCTAGATCAGTGTTCTGTCTTTGTCCCACAACCACGTAAATATGAGCATCATCACAAAGAAGCTAGCAGGAAAAGTGCAAGAGGAGAGAGAGCTTATCACTTTCAGCTGGGCACAGATCTACTGCCTACCTGTAGCCCCTGTAAGGGCCATGTGGCACATGCAGCTGCAGTCAACAGGAAAGAGCCAGGAGGTGCAGAGATTCATATGGATGCTGAATAAAACAAACAGTTCTGACACCACTTCAGGAATTTATGGTGCAAAATCATTTAGCTTAACCTGGGCAGCATCCTAATCCTTACTAACAACATTGCAGAATTGGGAATGGATGAGAATTATGTAGAAATCAGGAAAAATTAAAAAAAAAAAAAACAAAACAAAACAAAAAAACCCCACCCAAACCACTTCAGTTTTTCACAAACAAAGTAAACATTATTTGGAAGTGGTTGAGGAATTCCATAAAATAATGAAAGGTGCATAAAAGCTAAATCAGTGTTCCTCCTTATCTCAAGAAGGATGGATGATCAGGCTTTGTAATTAGGAGGCTGAAATGCATGTGCACACACACACCAGAAGTCATTATCAGGGCACAGCAGCAGGAATGCTACCAGCACAGTGGGACTAAGAGAAGGATTGGATGTTTGTGTAGCTAACAGCCCTATCTGGGCTTAAGAATACTAATTAAAATCTTCAGAAAAAGAAAAATTAAGTCCAGGGACTTAGGGCTTAAAAGTCAATATCCACTAATTACAGGCCCATAAAAGACATAAGGTAAGGGACAGATTAGTCCTCATCAGTCTTAGGTGTACAGGCACTGCATGTTTCTCCAAAGCCTCTGCTACAAAACCTCTCAGCACAAAGAGCCTTACCAGGGCTGCCCTCTCATCCCATAACCAACATTTTGGCTGTTTTCACCTCCTCAGAAAAAACAGCACCAGCACAACTGATTCCTGCCAGGGCACTACCGCTTCATGTAACTGCACGGGTCATCTTTCAGGCACAGAAGATGTTAAGCAAAAGAACCCCAGGTCCTTGGAACAAGCAACAGATATGTTTGTGCAGTGAGGAACTCAACAGTAATGCTGGCACTTCAGCTCTGCAAAAGCAGCTGCAATGAAACTATTTGTATTTCCTCAGGGTCTGTTACCAACAGCTCAGGGCACACACACCCCAGAAGGGCAACCTCTGCTTCAAACCCTGGCACACAATGAAGCAGGTTTAAGAGATCACCAAGCCAGAGCAGACAAGGAATCCAACCTGTGAAGTGTGTGGCTATGAACTTTTGCTCAAGAGACTCATCAAGGCATTCCGACTGCCGTTCTGGACATCCGGCTCCACTAACGCACTCAGAGATGTCTATAGCTCATAGCATACACAATAGCAGAGAATGAGAAACAACCCATGTTTTTGCATGGTAGAGACTCCCTCCCTCACTGCTATTACTTCCTCCTAGGCTCTGCACACCATGCAGTAACACTTTTGTGCTTCAGGACAGCACAGACACCTCCCTCTGTATGAGGAATGGCATGGAGTTATCACCCCTGAGTCCAGAAACTGGCTGGGACACCCCGACTGCTGCCCAACACCGTCCCATTATCACCTTCACCAGACAATTTTCTGGAAGATGCCTCATTTCCACAGAAATGCGATTACAATCTGCAACCCATCATCAGAGCAGATATCCAGGTCTGGTTTGGCTCCTTTGTGCAACAGGGAGCCTGTACACCACACAAGTACAGGAACAGCAGTTTGGCTTATAAATGGCCAGACTTACTTTGATGGATTTGCTTATCCACAATTAAATCTCAACTGTTCTTGTCAGGCTCCTCTGTCTTCAGTTTACTTACATCTCTACAGAATTAAAGGGACAGTCAAAACACATTCATAACTCATGTTTAATTGACAGCTGTCCTTCCCCAGTATAGCTCTAATTAGAAATCAGAAACACATTTTTTGAGCGCAGAAAGAGACAAAGTTGGCATTAACTGCCAAGGAGAAGCCTGTGGGAGCATTTTAAGTCTAACAGGATGCCTTCTTCTAAGTTGTGCTTTAGCCAAGTCATTGGGCTTAATACACAGATGAGAGCCTGGGGCCTATGACAGCCTGGAAGCGAGATCAGATGCTTTTGCCATTCATCCTGAATGACAGAAGTCTTTTCATTACCTGCAAAGTTCAGAAAACATTTTCAGTATTCATGACAGCACCTTAAAAGTAATTTCCTGGTTTCCTTACCACAGTCAAGAACATCTTTAATTATGAAGAAGTGACTATCACCGTATAAACTTTTTTGCTATTTTGTAGAGTTTGCCAGGGAAGGTTTGGCAAAGTAAAGATATAAATACACCCTAAACCAGTATTCAGATTTAACTACATATCTCAACACCACTGTCATGACCACAGACAGTTTCCCAAAGTAATATGCATAGGCAGCATTCAGAATTAAGAGAATGAGCTAGATGTTAGAGTGCAATTCACAGTACAACACTACTAGAAATAATCTGCATAAAATATACAAACCGCAAAAAAAAAAAAAATCAGTTACGCTCGTTGTTAATTCTTCATGTGTGTTATTACTTCACTTCAGGTGCCAGTCTTTTGGATGCTGGCAACAGCCATATAATTTACATGTTATTTCCTCTCAATATGCAGCACCTATAATGGGAAACAAGAGATAACTGTGGAGTGTCAGAGACGACAAGCCTAAGTGGTTTCCCCTGTTTCTGCATGAGATGCCTAAATGCCTTTTCAGAGCTCTGCCAATTATTCAAGCATGCAAACAGATACTATTAAAATACTTAAAATTAATAATTTCCCACTGGAACCAAACACATTTCTAGCTTGAGCATAAATCTGGCTCTCTAGTCAGGCCAAACTTATTTCAGTGCTTACTGAACATTTTATAAAAAGATATTGCAAATTTTATATACTTTTATACAGCTCAAACAAAAAACTTTTCAAGTAAATCCTGTAAAAAGTTTACAGCTGCCATCTATAAACTATATTTACTGCATTTTTAAGCAGTTCAGTGGAATCAAAACTTTTCACAAGTTGCTTATTGCTGCTTCATGCTGCAATTCCACATGAACTTATCATTATGATACAATAACCTGCCTATTAACACTTGTTATCTGGTCACAACACACAAGAAGTTACATAAAATTCATACCCATCCACAGCAAGCTTTCAAGCCACTTCACAAGTTCTGTGTATCTTCTCTTTCTAAAGTGCACAGGCAAATTAGGATGGATTGGACAGTCTGAGCAGTGGCACCTGCAACTTCCACTATGACCCATTAGTCAATTCCATTAGCTAAATGACTAGGGAAAAACTTCCTTCTCCATGACCTACCATTACAGAAGGTGCTGACACCATAAGAAAATTTGCAACTGTCCTCAATTAACAACTAATGCTTTAGTAACAGAAAGCACTATCAGCTGCCCATTTCTGACAGCTCTTCAACAGTGGCTGTGCATCATTTGCAAAGAGGCTCTTCATTTAGAAGTCTTAATTTCACTTTCAGCATCTATTATTTAAACACACTGGGCACTGCAGAAACTGAGAGCACAGGCTGTACCAGAGGTTTATGAGCCCAAGAAAACTGCCAGTGGGAAAAGGCAAACAAATACTGAGAGGAAGCAACTGAACAGACTCATCATACAAGTCATTCTTGGTGTGAGAAATGCATCTATTGCCAGTTGTCCCAGGGACATGGGATTTTTAGAGACCTGCTAAACTGCCTCCTAAAACCAATCCACATTCATTTTTCAATCTAAGGACCCAGTTTTACTCCCAGTTCTCCAGTGCAATTTTAAAATAAAGTCTAATCTCAAAAGACAGCAGGTCTGTATAGATTTTAAAGCTAAGACAGTGGGGACTCCCTAGAGGCTGGAGTTCTACAGAAGCTGTCACCAAATTAAGCAGAATGGTCATCAGTAATTTATTTAATGGCAGGATCACGTTTGCCACTAGAGAACCATCCACTTTAGTTGATGAATTTCCATCTAGTTAGCATTCTGGCAATCAAAAGGGAAAAACCTCACTGTAGCATTAGGCAAGCAAAATGAAAGAGTTCAGCGTAACATCACATTCCACCAAGCACGTGGTCAGCAAAGTTTGAAATTCTGAGGTGCACGGGAGCCTTTATCCACCTGTGCTACTTCTGCCCAAGCCACTTTCTGACAGCTGGAGTTACACTGCTGCTGGAGGGGTGACTGACTCCAGCACGGGTGTGACCTGTGCTTCCCCACACCCCGCAATGCATGGGATGCTCAGGCAACAAGCTGCCACACACAAGCCCCGCCCCCCATCTTGTACACTAGAGCTACAACCTCTTTCATTCAAAACGACTTGAAGAAGGACCTGGGCCTCCCTGCTACAAGACGACTCCTTGTCTTTTGCTCTTCTGCCTAGGAGACAGTTTTGGGGTAAGATCTCATTTTATGCAGACACTAATGTGGGGCAGATGTTCCTAGCCAGAAGAGAGACAGAATTTCAAAGATGCTACTTGCTGTGGAGACAGAGAGGCAGCTGGCACCCACTCCCTTTGGAAATCTGACTCCAGAACTGAAGATCCAAGGGCTTGAAAACCCATCCCAATAAAAAAGTCAGGGGTTTTGTTGTACACCTCGGACACTTTATAGATTAGTTTAACCTTTTTATAACTCACATTAACCTGACAGCCTCCTCTCACCTATCTTGTATTTTCTTTTGTACACAACATGCACCCACACAACCTTTATCTGATCCAGTCACCCTGCCAGAAAGGGTGAAATAAAAGGACAAGATACATCCCATATTTTTAATCAGCAAATTGTCACGGTCACCTTTCTTGGCTAGCCAAGACGTAGAGTTGTCAGCTAAGCTACAGAACTGCCAGATTAGCTCTGCTGTTGGTTCAATGTTTGAGAGCTTTGATTTAACAAAAAGCACGCTATACCTGACCTTAACACCAGTACAAGAAAGATAGACTTAGCTTGGTCTAATGTGAAAACCGGAGCCAAGGAAGTTAGAAAAAAGTCACTGTCATTAATAAGGCTTGTCATTTTGCCCAAATCGGTCTTTATACACAAATGTGTATAAAACTGTACGGCCACACAATGAAGAATAAGATGGTTTTATAACACTTCAAGGACGCGTTTAAGACCTTTTTTAGATCCATTGAAAATCAGCCAAAGTTAAGGCATAAGCTGAGCATCAAAGCCCAATATCTACCCTCTCTCCCCTACTAAAAAAGAAAATTTTCCACTGTCTTTTTGAAGTGCCAGCTCACAAGTTCGACTCCATCCAAGAGAGCCCATCTAAACAAAGCAGAGGAGAGAACTGCTCGGGCCGTAGCTGTGACCCGTTCCTCACACGCTGGTACCCAGTCTCCCTCTCTCCTTGACAGATGCTCCCAATCCCGCCGCACTTCCATCCCCGGACAGACAAGGAGGAGGCAGCCGGCGCTCAGAGTCCTCCCGAAACCCGCAGCGGGGGTCCCGCGGCTGCTCCGGAGCGAGCGGCAGGGATGAGATGCACCTTGGCTGCTCCGAAGTAGAGACAGGACGCGGCGCCGCACAGAATATGCCCATCCGTGCACCCACCAGGGAAAACCACGCATTCTCGCTCAAACCGGGTAGCGGGTACGGATACCGACAACTCTCCGGGACACGCTCGCAGCACCGTGGCAGGGTGCCCCATCCCCATCCCCATCCCCATCCCCCGCTCACCTCCGACCTCCGGGCTCCGCGCCCGCGCGGGGCACTCACCGCGGCCAGCTGGGGGGTGGTGGGGTGGGTGAGGGAGTGGTGGTGATGGGGCTCCGGGGACCCCCGCAGAAGTCCAGTGCCCCCACCAGCCCGCACGCCGGGAGCCTGCAAACTCCTCTCGCAGCCGCTTTGTACCCGCCGGCAGCCCGCACTGCGGCTGCGCGCTGCCCAAAATCAACAAGGCGCGCTCCCGGCCCCCGGCGGCAACCCGGCCCCCCACCCCCAGCAGGGCCGTCCCTCTGCCCGGCGACAACCCTCCGCACCCCTGTCCCTCAGCAGTGCACATCGTCCAGCTCCCCCGACAGCAAATCCTCTGGCCCCCTGACCATGTGCCTTCCAACAGTGCAGACCCTACTGCAGCCCCCGCTCCAGCCCCAGCAGTCTACCCCACCCCGACAAAATGCACTACAAATCTTCCAGCCCCCTGGAGAGCAAATCCTCTGTCCCCCTCCCTGACCGTGGCCCTACCAACAGTGCAGACCCCACTCCAGCCCCAGCAGTGCAACCCGCCCTAACAAAATGCAGTGCACACCCTACAGCCCCCCTAGCACCAAACCCTCTGCCTCCCGACCGTGGTCCCTCCAGCGGTGCAGATGCTACTCCAGCCCCAGCAGCACGACACCCAGCCTTCCAGCAGCACAGCCCCCCACGTGTCAGTGCACTCCCCAGTGCAGCCCCTCTCTCCTGCTGCAGAGAGGGGTATGGTTTGGGTCTGGTATGGGGGGCATGCGGCTTGAGGTGGGCAGGTGTCCATGCAGCTCTGGAGATGCACTGGAAGGTGGGGCAGTGGCTGCTTCAGAAGGGAGGGGGTTTGCCTCCATCAAACAGCCTGGGTCAGCTGGTCACTGGGATGCGGGAGCTCCCTGCCAGGGAGAGCTTGGCTGCTGTTGGGACTGCAACTGAAAACACAACACACCTGGGAAACCCGTCTGGGGCCAACCTAGAGACAGCCTTTTCTGTGCAAGGGCTGGACGACTGACTGGAAGCCCATGAAAGGAGCATTGGCCTTTGCGGGGTTTGGGTCAGATCTGATACCTCGTGAAGGCTGGTGCAGACCAGTGCAAAGGGGTGGGATTTCCCACTGGGGGCTGTCATATGAAATGCTTTCTTTTCGGTTTCGGAGCCTCGGCAGAATGTGCGCACACACTGCCAGCCATTCTGCCACATGGGCCCGACAGGGTCCTCAGCCGACGCTTTCAAAGGAAAGCAAAATGTGCATCAGCTCCCTCTGCTCCCTCTGCACTGCTTTGTGAATCTCAGCTTAGAAGCCATGTTTTCAAACGTGTGCCTTGGTCTTTACTGGCCGGAACAGGCTGTCCCCTAAAGCCTTTTCAGCTGTGAAAGGATATAGCAGGCCGCGTTTTGTGAGCCTTGAGCTTTTGGCTTAGCAGTTTGACTGTTCGGTGTGGTTTCCTTCACTCCTCCCACTCTTATCTCAGGTCCTATCGTCGTTGCCCCGGGGCTCACAGATCCCCAAGACCAAATGCTTCAGAGGCTTTGTGGTAATGCCAGGAAAGTTTCACAGCTTCGAGTAGGACGGTCCCTCCCAAACACAGTGAGGTCAGCAAGTAAATATTTCCACATGCTGGGATCAAGCAAAGTGCAGGACACTCAGCAAAGCCAGGAGTGTAGCAACGCCTGGTCCTCCTTGTCAGATCTGGATGTGGGACCCTGCGAGGTGAATGTTGTGAGTTACTTCGTAGCAAACCAGGTCCCAACTGTGGCACTTCTCACCTGGCTTTTTCAGGTTTTTCTCCTGGAGTGCTATCAAATGCTTGCACTTCTGGACTCTCACTTCTCATTTTCTGATTCATTCCTCCTCTTTTCTTCTGTCCTTCTATAGGGAATTCTCCTGAAATTCTGCATATTTCCAGATTTTTTATTGCAAACATCATACCTAAAGCTCAGATTGAAGCAAAGATTGTCTCAATGAATATCGATTCCAGAATACAGCAAGAGGATATTAAGGAAATTTGAAAATCTGTCTGGTTTTCCCAGTGGACCATACTTAAGTAATGGCAGACAACAAATGGGAGGATTTTCTTGTTCTATATAAAGCTAACAGGCTTTGTGATATTTCTGTCTAAATAATTTCCAGTATTTCTTCTGAAATCTCTGAAGCCATTAAAACATTTTAGAGATGAAATTACCTCAAGTGTTTTTGTAAGTAAAGCTACTATGACGTTGGTATAAACCATCTCTCAAACCACTAAGCTTTTTTTTTTTAAAAAAAGACATTTTTATATATTTTAATTCAGAAGTACATATTTTTAGAAATATCTATTTCTAGATATCTAGATCTATGACCAAACACTGCAGCTCTTTAAAACACTAATAATTATTAGATTTGACTGTGCTAACTTTCCTTCCAGAGGCTATTTTTTATGGCTGAATTACCAAACCTAGGAAAAAATGGGAGACTGATGAAAGAAATATTTGAGACAACAGTGAGCACCACTTACCATGATTTATATTAACAACCAGAAAGAAAGTGTACTCAGGCCAGCAAACAACTCCTTAGCATCAGCTTATTCATCCAAATAGTTGGGTCAGGACCATGTTGTACCAGAAACTATACAAATACAGAATGAAAGCACTCCAGAGTACAGCAATGAACAGAGCAAGCAGATAGGGCTCTTTCCACTTCTCTCACTTAATCCTTTCTTTCAGGACTTGCCAGCTCTTGACAGTTTAAACAAGTGAAATTAAATAAAGAAGTCAATTGTTGCATTACCTGCGCAAGAGTGACAGAGAACGACTTTCAGCATGGTCATGCAGTAGATGGGACTTTTTCCTTTGATAGTGAAATTAAAGTCACCAGGTCATGGTTCAAACTTCAGTTCCTTGGGACTTGTCTGGCACTGCAAAGAGCTAGGAAAGGACACTAAGTGGGAGCCTGGGCATCTGTCAAACGGGAGCAGAAAGTGAGGAAGGCCAGTAAGCACCTGCTGTTCTCCTCTGTTCGCCCTGGCCTCTTGGGCACAGGCACATGGGCGAGACTGGGAAACACAGATCTTTCTTAAACTCCTGATAAAGCACCAAAAGGAGAAACTGGGTTCAGCCTAAACTAACCTGAGCAAAGCCTGAAGGAGAGAGTGGGATAAGGATGTCAGTGTGTTACTTCACCTCCACAGGTGTATGTGGTGATGAACGTGATGCTGCTCCCTGGATGGGCATACCCTTGGCTGTGTCAACTTCAGAGGCAACTGCATAGTCCTCACTGTTCATCCAGGGCTGTGGAAGTAAGTGAGTCTACCTTGCTTAGACTAAACACCAGTGAGACACACAGAGCAAGGAATAGGTACTTTTGCAGGGCTTTTCCAGCTCGCTGTGCTGTTTTTCATTTGGGACTTGGTCTAGCAGGTAGGAAGACGGGACACACCATTAACATTTAGCAAAAAAACCCCACTATCACCCAAAAAGACACAAACCCACCTATTTCCTTCAAAAATCCAGATGCCCCATGTCTGTGAGTAGGGCAGTAGGTAGTCAAAAATGGTGTGTCCAGGAGTAAGTAAAGGCAGTACTTCAAGAGAGAGAGCATGTTGTATTTTTCCATGATCTGGTCCAGATAAGTATTGTGTATGCTTTGGCAGAGTTTTCTGTGAGATTTTAGGTTGCACACAGAACTGATAAAGCCTATGCACACATAGAACATATGTTAAAATCAACAAGGACTTAAGAGAAATTATCCTGCCCAATGTCATTCTTAGTGCATTGAGTAGGGGCTCAGGGAGAATTAGTTCTAGTGGGCTCCTAGGCTCTGTCCCACTGGGTTTTAATGCTCATGATGCCTGAAACCTGTTTTGTGTTGCATATGCTGCATAGCTAGCTCAGGAGCCATGGAACAGATAGAGCATGAGGGTCACATCAGCAGCCTCAGAGGCTGGAAGTGCTGGAAGTTCTCTGAAGTGCAGATGGTCTGGTGACTCAACTTAGAGGAAGACTGCACCAATCCTATTCCCAGCTGTGGGCAGTACTCTGCTTGACAGTATAAAAAGTGAGGTATCAGACATCCCCTCTTGTTGCTGTATTAGGCAGAAATTCTTTGCTTAGCCACAACCGTAAAGCAGCACAAGAAGCCATGCATATCTTATATTGAGTTGTCTTAGGTCTTCCTGTAACTATGGCTCCATAGAAAGAAGCTCCCCAGCAGGACAGTGGATGGAAAAGGCTAAGGCTAACTCACTTTTTGCATAATGCCTCTTCTTTCCTGCCTTCCCCCAGCATCACTAAAATCTGGGATGCTGCCGTTCCCACAGCACCATGGAAGCCCCTGAGGCCACAGCAAACTTCATCTGATATGTTGGGGTAGTGGGACCAACCCTGCCCTATAAACAAACTGCTATTAAAATTTTATAAATAAAAATTCTGGTTTGCCAAAACAAAACAAAAATCTGAAACGTTCTTTCCATAGGAAATGACAGTGCTTTCCTGTGCCTTATTCTGCCCATTCTAGAAGTATCACTTACATGAAGAATACCCATTCTTTTACCAAAAACCAGCTTTGGCTTGTAGGAAGTAGTGTTCACAGCAGCTGCCTAAGCCTGACCAGAGCACTATGATACCACCCCCCTTCCCCTGCCCCTCTTGCCCCAGCAATTCCTTCCTGCCTTTGTTTTGTCTCACACAGAGAGGGTCTGAGAGGGGCAGGGCTGCACTGCTGGTAGTATCTTACTTCAGGGGCCTGATGTGCACTTCTGCAGTATGAAGAACACTTTGAAGTGCTGATCAACACCAAGCGGCTGCTGTTTCCAAAGCTAAGTAGCAACTAAGGAATTATGTAAAACCCAGTTTTAAAAGCATAGGACCTTTGCTGCCCTGTATATTCTGCAAACTATTGTGAAAAGCAAGAGTAACACACTGCAGTGGTATGAATGACCCCACGCAGTGGGCTTGGCAGCTGAGGGTCACATTAATCCTCCCTGCTAGCAAGCCTTTAAAAGCCAGCTTTTCCTCCTCTATGTTTTTACTGCTCTGAGTTACTTTTAGGAAAGTAACACTATCAGTACGTGTACACACTGTCAGTCTTTTCGCAGCGTAGCACACCACTAGCAACCACACTGCATAGCCTGTTTCTGAGCACTATCTGCAAAGGAGAGATGTTACACAAACACAAAAGAAGGCAAAGCATTTTTTCTGCCCTGGTTCAGGGCTCACGTCAGTGATAGCCTGGAAATAGTACCACGTGCTTGTCTCTCAGTCAAAAGTAAAATGAAATGATGCAGAGTATGGCTGAGTTTCCATCACCTGAGTTTTCAGTGCTGAAGGGT
This sequence comes from Neomorphus geoffroyi, assembly GCA_033558235.1. Classification (NCBI taxonomy): domain Eukaryota; kingdom Metazoa; phylum Chordata; class Aves; order Cuculiformes; family Neomorphidae; genus Neomorphus; species Neomorphus geoffroyi. The sequence goes on along the minus strand of JAUMJM010000048.1, from coordinate 21,101,242 downwards.
ACATGTTGCTGTTTGCCACACATTGTCTTGGATATCACCATTCGGCCAATGGGTATTTGAAGCACAACAGTGTTCTTGATTTGTGGATGAATGCACAGGAATGCAACTCCAGAAATAATTCACTAGATGAAACATAGCACTTGCCTTTCCCCTTATCTTTAAAGGACCAGTGTCAAAATACCATACTCCCTAAAGTTTCACCAGCTCTAGTAAGAGAGAAGAAAAGTTGCCAAGAGTTTGCCTTTTAGATTTTATCTGCTTTTTAATCACTGAAATACTTCAAAGAATGCTCGGTTCTCCAGAGCTCCAAGACCTTTATTTTACCTCTGAGCCACTGCAGTTTAATTTGAATCAACAGTGTCATGCAGTTGTCTCACCAAGCACAGAATCTGCAGAAAGATTACTTAGCTTGACATCTGTTGTGAGTTTTCTGAGAGATTAATGTGAGAATTTTCTCAATGGCTATGTGCGTACAGCAACTAGGAACCTGAACTACATTGGGGGAATCATACTAAAACCTAAAATTATCAACAAAGGTCTATTTGGACACCTGTGCTAGAAGAGGTTAGCAGGTCCATGTGCCAGTTCATGAGAAGGAGAGCTGGCTTGGATGAGTTCACAGGATACCTGCCTCACATGGCAGGGAGGCAGGCAGTAAACATTTCACAGCACCTTGATAGCAAACTTGAGACCCATAGTAGAAGACAAAAGCCACAACTGTAGGAAGAAACCAGGTGGCAAAAAGCTTTAGTGATTTCTTGCTGGAGCAAGGAATTTGTTAAATGAATTCCTGAATTTAGATTCATTGGTGTGACCTTGAACATTGAACCTAGGGAATGACAGAATCAGGAAATTAATTACTCCAATATTTGTTTTGCTAATGTGTGGCTCCTTGGAGGAATTCCTCCCTGATCGTGGATTTTGGCTCCATAGCAGGAATTAGATAGGACCTGAGGGACACTTCAAAAGACTCCTGCATTTTACATATGAGACTTTCGGAGTTTTCTGTCTATCTTTGTAACTCTGCAAATATTCAAATTAAAATGTGCTCTGTGCTAGAATCAGGCTAGCAAGGGCCACTCTGATGCACAGACAGAATTATTTACTTTGTGTAAATGATGATTTTTCATGAAATTAATTAGTCGATTGTTGTTTCTCAACCTCTATTCTAGTTTCAAATTCACAACACAACTTTAACTTAGAGGCATGGCATCTGTTTTTAAAAAAATATGATTATGATATGGAGGGCGTTAACTGTAAAACCTCAGGTGAAAAAAAACTTTACATACTTGGGCATTTTGTTGAGAGGGTTGGTCAAACTATCTTCTCCTGTTTTTCTCACCTGCTGAGTGACTTAATAAGGGTGCATCTGATGGTTATTTAGTGACAACTCTGAACACTAAAGGTAATTGCCTTGACCAGTGGTGTAGCTGAAGATGAGAACAGGTTCTTTCCTCCTGTTTCACAGAAGTCTGTGAGAAGATATTGTGATACAAAATGAGGAAAGTTTTAGCAGTTCTTGAAATGCATGCCTCGCTGATTAGTCTGTGATTTATAGCACTGGAAGTGGTCCAGATCCTCTCTCATAACTCAAGAAATTCTTTATCTGATACTGGCTGCTGCATGGGTAAGAAACTGGACGAGGCAAACTGCATGCCCTGTCTAATAACAGTATATATTTTAACAAACTCATGACTACCAGTGGAAGTCTTCAGCCTTCAAATGTACCCACTGACAACACAACCTGGCGCACACAGTAAGTATGGATTCCTTCATAAATTAAGTTGTCCTATCTGTTTATTTTTGTCAGCCAGAGGCCTCATCTGGGGTCCAGTAGTTATTGTATGGACACAGGTATCCTTTCACTGTTTTGGGCTGTCCTGGAACAGGACGGGTCCCTGTTTTTTAATGCAAGGTGTGCAGTTCACCTCTAGATGCTGCGAGTGCATTTTGGTGTTTTTACTGATGCAGAACACTGCTGAGGATTCCAAAAAAAAAAAAAAAAAGAATTTCTTGAGTTGGGCAGTTTTATGCCCTCCTTTAGTGGTGTTGAACAGTGGCATGTGGTCGTGTGTCCCAGCTCTTCTGAGTAGTCACCATAGTGCTCTCTTGCAGCTGCACCTGCAGAGCTGTGAGTCACAGCGACACCTTCATAGCTGCTCTCTCCTGCACTGAACTATCTATCCTACTCTACCCAACCCATGTGTAGGTTCATAGCGATAAGGTACAGGGAGTGGGTTACAGCCCCAAACCCAGCATCACGCTCCTTAACGCTGGTGCTCAATCCATGCATTTACCATGAGTAAGATAGCTACAGTGAACTCACAGCTAAGACACCCGTGGGAATCCCTGGACCAGGATGGATGCAGTTCTGAACCTCACTTACTGTTCCCCTGTGATAGCCTCAGTGGTTTAGTCCTGAACCAAACAAGTGTGGATGCATGCAACTCTCCCTAGTCTTAAATCAGCCAGATGGTTTGCCACTGGAGAATCAGGCAGTTTTCTCCTCTACACTTACACACTGGAGGAAGAAAGGAGGACATTACTGTCACTGTGCATCCCACTGCCTCTTTTCACGATTCTCAATGTAAAAAGAAAGTGAGGAAGCAAGTCATTTCCCGTTACCCCTGCAACAGACACAATTTATCCTAAAGACAGACACTCCTCCCCCCCAGATGTTGCTTCTACTAGAAAAGTTTGTTCTTACTGAAATTTTCTTTCCAGCTGGACTCTATTGAGCCATAAGGTGCAACACAAAGGTGTTTCTCAACATCCTCTGAAACACTTTATTGCAAAATGAATATCCTAAGGTAGAAAATTTGCATTTTACATAATTAAGCTCTTGAAATAAATGTACGCACCGTGTTTCATTTGTAGAAAGGACAACATGAGCTACAAACTTAGGGCAAGACTAGCCAACCGATTGAGGGGTGCTCAGCATGTAAAACGTGAGTGGAGTTCCTCAGTATTTATATTACCCAAAGTATTGTTTCAGTTCCAGGACCACACAACATGAAACACTTCATTACTTTTACCTAGTATATTGTACACCTGTGGGGTTTTTTGTTTACCTCAGGTTTCTGTTATTTAGGCTGTAAAGGATAAGAATCTTGTGAACAATGAGGTTGGATTATGAGGTTGACAGGTGATAATATTCTGACCTTCTTCCCAAACAGGCTGTTAAAAGCAATAGATAAGAGGCTAGATTCTGATAGACAAAGACTTCATAGCTTCAAAGATCTGGGAAATTAATCATCTTTTCAACTTAGAACTACTTCAAAGCAACTTGAATACAGTGAAGCTACTCCATGGAGGCCATCTTTTGCCTTGAGCATTTTATACCATCTACTTAGGTACTTCAGATGCATTCACTTCAAAATCACCTTTAACAATACTATGAATGAGGAAATGCTTTCCTATGCTCCAAGTTCTGTGTAAGTACAGGGTTTATTTCACCTGTTTCCATATCTCATCTTGTTTGATCATCCCCATGAATCTTCTGCTTAGCACATTTGAAGTCTGAATCAGTCAGATGTAAACAGAGTGCTGAGAAAATTCTTATTATCAAATGGCAAGGCAGTAGATGACCATAAAAAAAACCACTAAAAGCATCATCCTCCATCTTCGTTATACTTTTGGAGGAAAGAGGCTTTGCATTTAGAAACACATGGCATCAGCTATGAGAAAATTCACTGTAATTTTCTAAAATGAAGTACAAAGGAAAAACTGAATTTCAGAGTTTCATTTAATTTTACCATTAAATTCTATGTTTGGGCAAATGGGTTTGGTTACTTCAAACCGCATTATAATTACAACACTATAATTTCCAACCCCAGAAAATGTGGAGAGAAGGAAGTAATATTGAGGGACACTTTAATGGATCTGTGTTTAAAATACAAACATTAAATAGTAAGCTTGGTCACAGTACAAATTGTGGCTCTGCCATTGCCTCACTAAGTGAGTTTCAAAGACTTACTCTCTCTCCCTCTTTCTCTCTGCCTCTGTCAACATCTGGGTGAACTGCTTTGTAGGAAATCTTAACTGTGTGCTTTTGTAGTTAATTTTGGATGAGGTTATCTACATAAGGGCATAGTATAGTAAAAGAACCACTCATAGCTTAGCATCTTCTTTTTACACTATTACTTGTTAGCTCTGCTAAACATGACACTGATTATTAAGAAATCCAGCTGCGTGTCAAGTAGTAGATCCCATACTTAGAAAAAAAATCTTAAGATTTATAAGAATCATTTATTGCTACTTCTTGCTTCCCAAGCTTTGGTTGAGAAAAATCGAGCAGAACTCTCCCTGCAGCTAAGGACCATGACAGAAACTGGTGACAGAAACTGATTGAGGAAATACAGCAACAGCTCAGCAAACTCTGAGCAGGAGACCATGTCCTTCCTCGTTAAGACAGCATTTAAGCATGTGATTAACTTGCAAAATGTGCTCCATTGCCAAAAGCACATGGATAACTGCTGTCTTGGAAAAGGACCATAAATAGACATTAATTCATCAGTGTCCCTTATACATGTTATTTGGATTCATGTGAACAGCTCAACTGAACTGCAGAGTTGTGTCTGTTAGCTAGTGGTGACTGACCTCTTGCCACTCACCACTCTAATGGTCCACCTCTTATGCATTATGCGATTATTTTACAATATAAGCAAAAAGCACTCCTTTCCATCCCAAGTGCTCATGAGATGTGGTTGATAAGGAGTTATCCCCAAGTTTTCATTCAGTGATCTTGTGTAAATGTTTTTTCTGCATGCTGTCCAGAAAGCACAGATGCTGTCTTGAAAGAAATTTCTGATTTCATAGATGTTCAATACCCCAGCACTTTTGGCTCGCAGGATGAAGCGCCTTCTTGGCTAAAGCAGCTGGTCCTTATGTGTTTGGTGAAGAAGTCTGAGCATCATATTTCCTAAAACTGTGGTTACGAAAAGATTCCCTGCAATGAAATGGATCCATAAATAAAGTTGGCAAATGAAAAAGAATCCAAGAAACACCTGCCTTGTGAAAAGGAGCACCTGAAAGATCATCAGCTGAAACATGTTATGTTTTGGCAAGTCAAAAGCATGTTCCATTTTCCAATTCCACTCCACACTGCATGCAGCAGCTTTGTGAAGAAGTGCACACTCGTAAGTAAGGAACATAAGTTAAGACTCTTCTGCCTCAGTCATGGGACTAAACTCAATTATGTTATCTATGAGTGAACACCATGTGTGTTCACTGGTGCCATGTGTTCAAAACAAACACACATCTGTCCTATCTCCTTCCTGTCTTCAACTGTTTAAGAAATGGCAAGATATTTCCAATACCTCTTATTAGGGCAAGGGAGAAGCCTTCTCTAATGATGCATTAAAATAACATAAATTACCTACCCTGGGAATGAGCAGCTTGAGAAACAGAGCTAATACATTCAGCTCCAGTGGAAGTCAGTAGACTTCTTTAATCTAATACGAAGTTGGCAGTGAATATTATGACATGTTTTTAGCTGTCAGTAAAACTGCCTTTCTTCCTTGGAAAAATAGCATCTTTTTGTGTAGCTACAACACATAACCCTGTTGTAACTGTATACCTTGTGCTATGGACTTTCACTACAGGTTTGTACAGCTCAGGGATCTTCCTCTCAATCATGGGCCTAAGGTTCTCCTTCAGCTTCCCATAGTTCTTTCTGAGCTCTAGCTGATATTCCCGTTGGTCAGCAGTAATAAGGCGCTTGTTTTTCTCCACTGCTTCACCACACCTAGGCAAAAGGAAAGTAAAAAATGCATCACATATATCACCTATTCCTGTTGCACTCATTAACTTTGTGTTAGGTCGTCTGGATGACCAAGGATCCAGCTCCTCAGGGCTATGGCATTCCTCTAATAAGTTGTCAAGTCCAAAATTACAATGAACTAATCAGAAACCTCTGTTTTTTCCAAGTACACAAACTGAGGTCATATTTTTAAGACATTAGAAATGCATGAAGGAGTTAAAAACCAAATTCAGTGACTGTAGAACACTGAGCAATGCCTATTTACAGTAAAGAGATGTAGTGACAACAGCAGAGAGTAGAGGCTGTATCTTCTGCATAAGGCTCATTTTTATTTAACTTAAACTTATCCTTCAGGAATTACGCTTTGTTTAGACTAAAGAGATGAATATCTTGCTATACAAGTATGCTTGTTAAGATTTACGAGCATCTCTAAAATAAAGGCCATACATATTTACCACTACCAATGTGTTTGTTTGACAGGTAAGGTCAAATGTTTTCTTATGAAGTTTCCTACATGAAAATATCATTTTATTAAAAAGAAAATCAAGGCAGTAGTCTGAAATTCCTATTTTCTGTGAAATGTCAACATATAAAACAAATGGAAGATCTTAATTTCTACATGATTAGTTTGAAGTGTTAAAAATTGCTCCCATCTGGGATGCAAAGCCTACCAAAGCACTGACCATGAAGTAGAGATCACAAGTATGGACCAAGTATCTAAAGCACGAGATGCAAGGATTCATGATGCTAACTTTCATAATTAATTACATAATCATATTCTTGTTGCATTATTGCAATTATTGGCTTTATTGATGCAATTCAACATTTCAGTTTTGTTTTACTGACCTCATTATAAACTCCTTGAAGCACAACCTTAGCTTGTTGTGACGTCGATAAAGTTTGGGGTCTGCTGGAATTTCAGCCAGGAACACTTGCGCTACCTCTAGCGGCCCCTTATGGGAATAACACAGGAAAATGTCAAAAACACCTGCTTAGATTGAAAACGGACCACACGTTTGGTTAAGCTGTTTGTTATTTCATGAGCGGAATTTTGAAAGGAAACTATTGAAAGTCATCATAACAGGAAGGGCTTTTTTCTCCTCCCCCCACCCTCGAGTTTTCCTTTTTCAAGCAGATCTTTTGCACATCATATTTTATCCTCTCCTGTTTTTATTTCTCCTCCAGCCCCACAAAAAAAGGGAACAGACAAAGTCTGCTTAGCAGAGGAGAGGTTAGATAGCTCTACTGCTAAACCTGGTTACATGAAACACAGTTGCTATGTGTGGCATTACAAGACCCTCAGGGAGTTAAATTAGTCCTGCACAGAGAAGGACCACTTTTTCCAAAGGTTACAACAATGTACTACTTCAGGCTAGAGGCTTTGATTGATGAGGATCTGGAGAAACTGAGAGTATTTCTTTCAGCAAAGTAACCGAGCTCTGTGAAACTGTGGATAGTGCCAAGCTTTCTCTGTTATGTCTTCAGTCTTCCATTTTAAATTTATTTTAACTGCCCTTTTTTGTTAGCAGGCATTTTAATGTTATAATTATTATATTGACTAATTATAATAATATATAATGTATTTCTGCTTTAGAACGATTAATAATTTATATTACATTACAATTACTGATAATTGTACTAATATAACCTTGACTTCATGTATTTTCTGTGAAATTGTGAGTTTATGGTACTCCCACAGGAGAATGATTGATTATGATTATGATCATGGGAACAATCATAATCATATGATTATTCCCATTCCCCAAGGATACACCTGCAGTGAACAAAATGGCTGAGATGGCTAGTGTGCTAGAAATGGAAAATCCTTGGATGCATCCACGAGGTTTCTGTGAGTTTCTGTGCCTAAAACCAAGACAGTACTTCCACAAACACTTTCACCAAAAGCATACCTAATGAACAGTATACAATGACTAAATATCAAGGGATGAAGCTTAAACACACGTTGTGGCTAAATGTATCTGGCTAGATGTACTTCTTCCAGTGCAAGAGATGAAAGCAAGAAAAAGAAAGCACAATAAGAAAAGCATGCAGAAATTCTTCATCTCACTTATTTGCTTACCTGATTTACGGTGGCTCCAACTGAGCCCTGCAAAACCATTTGGAGCATTTTGGCATCTGGTGGTTCTTGGTTGGTGGCTGCAGTTAGTTCCTGTGTTTTTTTCTGCATATCTTCAATGGCAACTTCAATTGGGGTTAAAATAAACTAATGGAAATGGGAAAAAAGATGCTTCATTATCTGAATCATGCATGCACTTGACCTATTCTAAATGTAGAAAGACCACTATCATTCTCCTGTATCAAAAGTAGTAGATTGAACAGAAGACTGTTCAATCTAAATATCATCTTGGTTGATGCTGCATCTGATACACAGCTCCTCAAAATCGTAGCATTTGCAAGAATGGTATATGGGTCTGACTGTTAGCATAAGTTCATTATTATTCTATGATACTGACATCAAGTCTGAAATGGGTTTGCACTTTCTACCTTTATAAAGCTTCCCTGTCTCTAAACCAGCTCTGAGCCCAGTTTAGTTCTTTGACTGTACTTTATCAGCTCAAAGAACAGCCATAAACAGAGCTCCACACATCCTTCTACACAGCATTACAACTGGGAGGTCAAAAGACGAATACACACTCTCCTTTGAATAGTAAATACTCATCTTGCATTTGTTCACGCATTCTATGCCATTCCTGCTTAAGAGAGTAACATGTCTTAGAAATCAAGCATTCTTTTTTTCTTCCAGGCATGGAATTTTAAAATCTTCCCACACAGAGACCTCTTTATGCCCCTGAGAAATTAGATCTGTCCTCAAAATCCAGTTACCTCTTCTTTTTGGATGACATTAATTCTAGTTTTGATGTAGGGGAAAGCATGCATTGTGGTTAGGATGGTGTTCCTCTTGTATTGTTCACTAAGCTCTCCTCTGGGGCGCCCATCCATGGTGAAAGGCGTAGTGTACTTGAACCGACAGAGGTTAAAGTTCTTCTCAAAATAGGTTACCCTGTCTTTCATCTCATAGTCGTCAAAATACGGCTCCACAAAAGTAATTTGTATGTATGCCTAAAGATAGAGGGAAGAACCTTTATGGTAATTTACAACTCAAGAAGTGTAAAAAGAACAGCATATGTGAAACATCTCATAGTTCACACTGGCTAAGTAGGGTCTGAAAGAGCGTAGAGCTTCAAATCCTTCAGGGCTCCTTCTCTTCAGAGATGATAAAATTTGCCTCTCAGGAGGACACAGCTTCTGAAGAAATCAGAGCCAGAGCAGCGAGGCGAGATCAGAGCTTCTAATTGCCATACTCTGTGCGCTCTGTGACAAGCTACCAAACTAAGACTTTCTCAGAGGCTTGAGTCATAGAATCATAGAATCATAAGGTTGGAAGAGACCTCTGAGATCACTGAGTCCAACCGTGACTGTCGCCCTGCTAAACCATATCCCTAAGAAACTCATCTACCTGTCTTTTAAACACCTCCAGGGACGGCGACTCCGCCACCTCCCTGGGCAGCCTGTTCCAATCCCTGACCACTCTTTCAGTAAAGAAATTCTTTGAAGGGTATCCCTGGGGACAGAGATACAGTCAAGTTGGGTTGGGGTTAGGTTTTTTTGTGCCTTAATGTTTGAGAATAAAAGTTTCAAGGGGGTATTCCTCTCTTCCTCTTCTGTGGCAAAGCACTCAACACTCTCAGTAGTAATTTCTCTACCTTATTAGGATCCAGTTTTCTTTTGTCTACAGGAGCAGAGTCCTTAATCACTTCCACAGCATCCTCCCCAAAACACTGGCCATAAAATCCCTGGAAAGGAAACAGGATTATCTTGGAGTGGTTTTATTCCGTGACACAATGACAGTGACCTGTGTGCCTCTAGGAGAAAGAAGTAACCATGACAATTTCTGGGCTCTGTACAGTCAGTATACTGTTTTCTGAACCACAGCTGGTCAGGGTAACAGACCTTCTGACAAAGATCCGTGTGAGTTGCACCAAAAAGCAGAGCTTTAAGTAAAGCAATTAGAAGGGAACATTGTAGTTCCATGAAAAAGCTGGAAAGATATGAAAACAAATAGATGCTGGCATGCTCAAATCAAATAATTCAAAATATTACAAGCCTGCCCATAAAAGGCATGGCCTCAAGAGAATAGATCACTTTCATCATTATGCTGTAAAAAGGGGTACAGTGGAAAGAATATACACAAGGAAAATAATCTATGGTACAAATAAATTTTTTACTGATTTTTATATAGCGATAATCCTATTAGAACTGTGTGGATTCATTAGAATGTACAACATAACACTGGAGATCATATTAATACAATGTGTTTTTTTTTACCTCTAATCTGTGAGAAATCTCAGGAAGTTTCGTAATTGCAGGTTCCTTATAAACAAATTCCTGTTCATCCAAGTCCCCAAATTTGGATCCATAGAAACCAACACGGAAGTATGTTCCAAACATTCGCTTTTGACCCTAATTGATAAAAAGAAAGAGGAAATTTACAATTACTTATTTTTTTATGTCAGTATTGTAGTATTTGGATGTCTTTTCCCCCAAAATGATGTATAAGAAAACCCACTAATCCTACATTTTCCCTGTTTCAGAGACAGTTCTATGTATTATCAGTGCTGATGGAAGCACATATTCATGAAGGAAAGCATACAAATTAAGGGGACATTTGACTGCAATCCAATTTAAGATTTAGCTAATCCTGAAGTGACTTTTGAAAAAAAACCAACCCCTTATTATTTTTTATTTACACTGTATGCATGTTAACAAAATCAAAATTTTGCAAGGAAAATTGATAAGAATTTGAAACTGACTAGACTCAGTAATCTTTTGGAGAAATACAAGTAAAGGGGCAGTATGAGTGCTGATAATTTAGCCAGGCTTTTGTATTTCTTCTGTTTTGTAAAAGAAAACACTAGTTAATTGACAATAAAATTATTTTTCTTATATAGATGTAGCCAGGTGGAATTATTCATGTTCTTACTATAAGTTTGACCCGTTCAGCTATTTTTCTGTAACTCTAAAACAGTTTTATATTAATCTCTGCTTTCTCCTACAAAGAGGATAGAGCCTCTTTTCACTGTTGACTATCCTGTGTAGACAGGCCAAAGCAGATGGAAGCTTTTGTTAGAAAAATAAATTGATCTGTTTCACAGGAACATTTTTTTCATCACCAGTCTTGAACAAACAGTGCAACCCAGCAATGTGTTTTGCTAGCAGTGCCCTCCTTCATGAGTACCTTATTAATAATGCTGTCAAAGGCCTTCTGTAGCTTGCTGTGTGTCAGGGTAAGCTTTCGGAAGTCTCGATGTGCTTCCAGTATGGGGATGACAATTTTGTACACCTCATTCACAGTTTCATACAATCTCCCCTTAGGGAAAAAAAAAAAAAGCAAAAAAAAATAAAAGAAAAGCAACAAGACTTTATGCACTCTGAAAAGAAACTAGATCTCCATAAATGGCCTGGCTATAAAAGGGATTTATGTGACTCGTTTTAATCTGCTATGTTGCTTGTTTTAGCTTTCTAAAAACTAGTAATAGCAAATAGGTAATCTTGAGCTCTGAGCAACAAAACTGGATCTAATTTGGATCTCTGATCTGTTGGGCTCTCAAGATCAAATTCCTGTGTAGAGCATATTCTCTAATTAGGGGCTAGGAGAGTTATAAATGGAGGTGAGCAGAAGGAAACGGATTTGTTCAGCACATATGATTTAGGGCAACCAGAGTTGTATCTGGAGAAAAGGAACACAAATGACACCTTCAGATCTGCTAAACCAGATATCCTCTTTAGTACTACAGCAATATGATGAGCAACTTGAGTATTAACATCATGACTCTTTACATGGTAAGAGTAGACTATGAGACTGGTGGTTATATGCTATGTAGAAGCACAGGAGTAACTCTCACGTGCTTTCTAAAATCTATAGTTTAAGCAAGATCTTTTTCTTAAATGTGTACTATCCCATGGGAAAACAAAAAGGCTTTGTTCATGCCTGGGACAACCACTTTCTGCCAATGCTGCCTGTAGTCTGCACAGTAGAGTTGCATATATGGCTGAGCTAGGCTGCCTGAAAACCCTAGTTCAGCCAACCCAGCTGAGGCAAGGCTGTATCAGCCATAAGATGTGTCTCTGCCTATTGTTGGTTGCTGTGGGGCAGGTCTGTGGAGCCTGGCTTAGCAGTAAGACTTTGTTTCCTCGTGTGCAGGAAAAGAAGCTATGGATCTGGCCCAGATGGCCTCACTCCATCTCCCAGTGACTGTGGCCACCACTCACCGTGCTGAAGAGCTCTGCTGCTTGTTCCAGTAGCCCTACCAGGCCGCTTTCTGAGAAATACCTCCCCGAACATATGCCATCTTCATCTGGAGACAAAACGTCATCTGAAACAGCAGATTCCTCCAGCACATTTGGTGAAATGTTCTAAAATACATAAGAGCAGAGAAAACGGAAACCTACATCAGTAGTCTATCATAAAGATTGAGGCAAAACCAGTTTCAACACGGGAAAAAGAGTGAGATTATGAAAGTGCAGCCAGAGTGGACACAGTTAAATTCCATTTAGAAGTGGATGTAACATCATAAATCTCTGCAGACAGCAGATCAGGAATTTCACTACAGGAACTCTAAACTTTCTTTCTTGTTTCAGGTTTAAAATGCAGACTCCTGTGAGTCACAAACTGGTTCCTCTCTGGTGTCTGGATTTGCATGGAGCTGCAATTAACTCAAACTCCTATGCCTCAGGAGTCACAATGAATCCTTCCCACTGCTGACACCCAGAGGTGTGAAATTCTAAGCAGCATCCCAGACCTCCTGCCACCTGCTTGAAGAAGCTGAACTTTCACATTGTTGATTTGACTTGGGCAAGCAGAGAAGTAGGACATAGACAATATTGGTCTGAAAACTGCAATAATTGAATGCTCCTTCTTGTTTCAGCCTCTGCCATATTACAACTTGAACCTGCAAAATTTGCTCGGTTTCTTGTTGAAGTTATCGATCTTACTGTGGTTTTAAATAAAACAAGGTAAAGCACACAGTGTCAGACACTCTTAGAGATTCTAGACCAAGAAATAACATGTCTATAGTTCTTCAGAATCCCTTTAAATAAATGACAGTGGGTAGAGTCATCATTAAAAAATTTATAATACATAGAAATACATGTAAATGAACACTAAAATATATGTACATACAGTATGGAACTAGCATATGTAACTTTTAACAGCAGCAGATATGCTAAGCTTCGATTTGCTAGTAATTAAAAGGAGTTAAATTAGTGCCATATTGTCTCACTTCAGCAGAAACTGGCAATGACAATCTGTCTGAGTGCAGGATAGATACCAGCTGGCTATCTAGCAGAGTCCTTAAAGGCATCTTTATAAAATGGCAGAGACACTGTGGGCTGTTACTATTGATCAGATTTCAGATAAAGAATTGGCACCACACATCACTAGCAACATCAGACATTCTCCCTTGGGTTTTGTGGATGTATTTATTTCTCCATGGGTGAAATTTACTCCAACCATGCTGCCATCACAGTGCCTAGTCTGCACATTACATCAGCTCTGCTGGAAAGGTGAACACAAAGCTCAGAACAGCATTTGCAGGAGTTAAGAATATATCTGAATCTCAGCTACAGGGAAAACTGCAGCACGTTTTAGAACACTCATGCCACTTTTCATCTATCGGTCTCAATGAAGATAGTGACTTCAACCAGAGTTAGCCTCCCTGACACACACCTATGGCAACTCATACAACCCATGCTGCAGCTCCATTTCTGGTTTTCGCTTTCTGTAACAGTAGCCATTAAGAACTGTTTTCACAGAATGGCATGAGGCTTTTCATCCTTTCATGGCTTGGGGTTTGGTTTTTTTGTTCGTTTTGGTTTTTGTTTTTATTTTAGCAAAGGGAAAAAACTCCAGAGGAGTGATTTATTTATGAAAGTAGCCAAGAAAGTCACAGACACCAGTTATCTCTTCTTTGGCTTTAAACCTGTAATAACAAATGTCAGGCATGTATTTCCATGTTTTACAGCCCACAAACTGTAGTAAGAGAGAGCTTTCATGATGTACTTCCAGTGCCTGCACAATCTTTTGCAAAATGGACATGCCTCATGCATGTTTTGCCTTGATCTAACTTTCACATTGAAGAATTTGATATGTCCCTTATAGAATAAAGGTAATACATAAGTTACCATGTATGTCACCAGCAATTACTTTGGATCTCATAAGCCTAGTTTTTCTTAAGGAGAAGAAACACTTGTGTAAACTTAGGGGGCTTTACTGTGAGATCCAGCCCTTGTCACTGTGTTAGGTACAGCTATGGCAGCCTGCAACCTAGATCTCCAAAACAGCACAGCCAAATTAGGCTACTGCTGAGCCTAGGCTAATTAGTTTTGTGCCTCAGCAGGTAGATGTATACACTAAGTCCTTGTTTATGGTAATATAAAATGGCTTTAAAGTCAGTCCATACGCAATTTACACTCTCTCTCAAAGTCTGCCTTATTGTTTGCAAAGGGGGTTTAGTGTAAACACGAATTAAGCTCAAAAGGAATTTCACTGAAAGTGATCCTGTTTTGATTTCAAGGGATCGTTTTAATTGCACAGAGGGAAGCATATACAATTTTGTCCAGCACAGTTTAAGGAAACATGTTACTCTACTGACCATCAGATTTCCGAACACTAACAGAGTCACTGCAGAAGACCTAGGTCAATCACGTTAATCCTTTTCTGCATCATTTTACTCATCTCTATAAAAGTGATAACACTTCTGCTGATCCAGAATAATCTCTTTTATACACAGTTATCACCTTCAATTCTACAACTAAATGTAGATCACCAACATTAGTTGATTTCATATCTAAACTAAATGAAGAAATAGACACAGAAAGAGTCAGTGAGTGAGATCTGGAACTCCAGGTAAAACTGAGACAGTGAGTAGTGTTTCTCTTTTAACAAGGACTCTGAAAAAGATCTCCTCAGATGCTACAAAACACAAGCCTGTCTGTAAAGAATGGGAGCTCTTCTCTTGAAAAGCTTTGTAAAAATCCAAGATGTTATTATAGTTAATTATTGTTATTGAGCAAACAGAAATTAAAAATTATGCTGTCAGATAAAGAGTTGCGTAATTTGGTTTCTGGTCATTACACCATTTCATTACCTCTCTTCCTATGGAGCAACTGTTCCTTTGGCAAACATGTATTTACACAAGCAGTTTGATGAGAGAGATTGACTTGCAGCTTTTAAGCTTCTAAATTTTTTTTTAGTGCCTTGTAGAATAGACTTCAGTTCTCTAAAATAAATGGAAACATACCCCTTCATGGCAATCTCCATAATTTGGGAGCCATGCAAGGAGGAATTGCATTAGGATCAAGTGTGTGAAATTACAAGCATCCAAGGCAGGATGACACTGGGAAGGGAAGGCAGTTTTCACCTATATCTAAATGATAATAGTATGTAACAAGTAGGGAGGAAAGAAGAAAAAAGAAGTAACGAACAGAAAGTTAGAAGTCAGGATGTATACAAACTGATAAGGGATGCAAAATGGCAGAATAAATCCATGGCCAGAAGTTTAGTCAGTAAAAAGAGTACATATGGCTATCTTAAGACCAAAGGAAATTAAGAATATCACAAGTCCATCAACTGATTGCTAGGACGGAATTGCAAACACTAATGCTCAACATACCAAATTAAATGAAAAATGCCAAGTGGTACAATCATATCTGTTTACTATTCTGAAGGGAAGAAAACCCCAGGTGGTATTGTTATATCAAGGGATGATGAATGTACCAACTACTAGTGTTAGCAATTTCAAAATCACCTGGACCATAAAATGTACTCCTCAGCAGTTTCAAAGACCTAAGCAAACACGTATTCAGACGGCAAATTCTGAGTTGCCATACATTTTAGAAAACTGGGGAAGTTACAGAGGAGAAAATATGCTTTGGGAAACGTGATTTTTTAAAAAGTAAACTAGAGGAGCAGACAGTGGTAGTTTATCAATCTGCATCCAGCACGAAGTGGTGGAAATAACAGTGATACAAAATTTTACTTCAAAAAAAAAAAGATATTTTAATTCATCTAAATCAACCCAGACCATAGAAATCTGATACTTTTAAAGAGATTACAAATTCATAAAGGCAATAATGTCCAAACAGTAGATGTGTATACAACATCTGAGCTGAATCTGCAAAACATTTGCTCTAATTAGTTGGAACGATTCACCGTCATTGCAGCAAACAGTCTGTAAATTAACAATGGTCTTTGCTGGTCTTAGAGAATAATGATAAAGGAGAAATCATCAACATATGGAAATACTTTAAGGGTTCATCCATTTCTATTTTTAATAATGTATGAAAAACAAGCAATAAAATTACTGAATTTGCACATGAAGTGAGTTCAGTGAGGATAACCGAAACTGCATCATGTGATAAACCATGTATAAATATCTACGTCTCAAAATGTCTAACTAACAACAAAGAGTTATGCTTTCATCTATGTGACGTAGAAAAGAAGAACATCTGAGAAAACTCTCCGGAAAAAGTCAATGCACTACTGCATAAAGGGCTCAACAACACCAAAAGAACTAGTAGAGACTTTGAAGATAAGAAGTGAGAGACACTTTCCAGGCCTAAAGAACTTATGGGACATTTTTACTTGACTTTGACGTGACTGCATATGGACTACAGTGATTAAGTCATTCATCAGTTCAAAGGGTGTTGGTTAGTAACTGGGAGGATTGGAGAGAACATGCCTCAAAGAACTGAATAGCTCCAATTACCTAGATTATGAGAAAGAAGTTTGAAAGATGCATTTGTCACAGCTGACAAGTAACAACCCTGGGAAAAGGCATGTGATAATAGAAGGGTTCTACTTAGCAAACAAGAGATTACATTATCCAGCTGCTGGAAATAGAAGCTATGGACAGCCAGATACTGAAGTACCCGTTTTCATGAGTAAAAATAAATAATCAGAACAACTACTAATAGTGGTGATGGACACCGTGCCATTGGAACCTCTTCTCCCCATACACTTAACTCCACTTAAAACAAGAAGAAATACACACACCAGAACAGGCCACCACAGTCTTATGTTGTCAGAGCTTGGGAGTCCTTTTTTACCTGAAAGCTGACACTGCCCACTGGAAGATAGTTTCGATCTTCAAGCATGCTGAGGTACTCTGCCACTAATGCTGCAGCATGGACCAGACACATAGCCGCTTCTGTGTAGCACTTTCTCTTGGTGTGCTTCTCTGCCATATTCTGCAGCCAAGTCAGCCTCAAGTCAGGTGATGTCTGGTATCCTTTGGCAATTCTAATAACAGAGGACAGAAAGAAGGTGTCAACAATCACTTCTCAAATAACAGAGAGAACCTTTATAATACTCCACCTGGGTTGAATGGAAGGAGACATCTCTGTCTTAATTCTATATGATTCACTACACACAGGGCAAAAGAAATGGTTCAGCATGGGTAGGCAGGACACACAGGGACTATGAGGACAGTATCCTTCTGTGACACTATGCCCACATCCCACCAACTCCACTGCAACATCCTTGCTCCTGCTGCTTGAGTCCCCTGTAACATATCAGCTCTGCTAATGCAGGAATGTGGGCAAACAGAACAGCTACAGGGCTTGTCCCATTTTGTCCTTAAAATGCACAGTTGTGTTCTCACCTCACTGCAGAATTTCCTCAGTAACAATTTTAAATGGATTCACCTGTACATGAGATCCATGAGCATCTCTGGATCTTCCTGAAATTCCCTCATTTTCACTGTATCTGACAGGATGCTGTTCAGATTACACAGCAGCTCCTCCACCTGCAGTAATACAAAGATCAACATGAATTTCTGAGCTGTTTATCTTTCCCTTTCGAGAAAAATAACAGCATCTGTACCAGACGATGTTATTCTCTTTTAGTCCCGGTTACTCAAGGAAATGTAAGGCTGCTGAATCGCTACAAAATAATTTTTCCCAACTCTATACAATGCTGGCATTGCAAATTTTACATACACATTGTTTTAATCAAAATGAGCTGTAATCCTTTGATTTTTTTTCTTTCTGAATGAAAAAAGAAATCAAATCTATGTGCTAATGGAGTTCAGCTTTAGTTATCTGATAACAAAAAAGATGTTTTTGTAAGTCTTTAGCACAAGCTGAGCTACTGGAAGAATCTTAGCAAAGCATCCAACAGTCATCTGCAATGTTTTTCATTATTGCTACTCCTGCCTTATGAGTTGACAAATGGAGAGAACTTTCCATGATGCTACCTGTCCGAAAACATAATGAATTAAATTCCATCTTGGTAAACTCTTACAGGGTATAGTTTCTGCTGGGATCTCAAAGAAAGTTGTACACAAAACCGAGAGATGATTTGCCTGTAATGGGATTTCAGTGGAACTTCTTAAGAGTCTATTCTATGGAATTACGTCTTTCACTTCTTCCTTGCTTACTTTTGTGTTAGAAATAAACTCACATAAAACCCCCTGCACCCTTATTTTAATTGCTTTGCAAAACCAAGATCCAGGACTTGCTCCAAGCACATTCCTCTGTGAAAGCTCCTGGTAAAAAACATAGATGTCATAGAAGATTTGACCTGAACGGGAAATGGAGTTGCTTGCATTTCCACATCTTCCTCTGCGTAGGCTAGGATGGTTCGTAAGGACCGTCGAAGGAATTCCTCATTAAACTCAGGTGATTTTCCAACCAGAGAGGCCAGTGACATGGTCACTTGCATCTTCACTCTTGCAAAATTCTTTCAGAAAAAAAAAACCAAAACATGAAAGAATGATGGCTGCACTGCACCACGCATACCAGTTCACATATCTCTGTCTATTGTACAAACCAAATTTATGTTCTACTGCCCACATTGAGTGCATTAAACTCACTGTTCACGTAAGTGGCCTCTGGTGCTTCAAAGCCAGTCCTGCTTTACCTGGTTAAGCCAAAATTCCCTATTTCTGACATGTTTGTACTTTGGGGCAAGACTATTTCTTGGAATACGTATGCTTGCTTGAGACAAGAGGAATTCAGAAGCACCTCCTTCCCTTTGTGCACAGGCCGGTGGGTGTGTAGATCAGGCCACCCATAGAGGAGAAGAGGAAGCCGGACTGGGAAAGTATTTTGGAAACAAGTCTGGGAAGAAAAAGGCCTCTGCTGTCTTCACCTGGTTACGTACTATGCCTTGCTCATCATGGTGTCTCAGAGGCACATTTTCCTCCTGCAAAGCCAACACTTTTTACATATTCAAGGCTTTAAAAGTAAAAACTAGGGAGAAAAATGCTGTGCAAGATCAGACGCTATCCAAAATGTCCATACATTGTGAACCTATGTGCATAGCGTAAGTATTTTGCTCCACATATGTGGTAAGAATCAGAGCCTAGTCCTGAGACCAAGGGGCCAGAAAACAATTCCCATTAATACAAGCATACAGTAGTTCTGCTGGGGTTTGTAGTTGCATTAGAATAGACGTAGTCTAAACCTAAGCAGTTCTAACACTCCAGTGAAAAACCAAAGCAAAATTATGAGTATTGCTTATGCATTGTATAGTACTTGCTATCAGAGGCCTAACGCTATTCCACTTGAAAATGCATTTACAGATGTTGCAAAAAAAGTCACATTTTCCTAAACAAAATAATTAACAATAATTAAAACTATTTTCCCCTACACTGCTAACACTTCTTCTGGCTCAAATGTGCAAAACAGGGTAACATATGGCTGATTATCTGCTGATGCATTCCACTAGCTATCACAACTTTAGTTTCAGTTTCTGTTGATCACAAAAAAACCATACTGCTGTTCTCAAAATCTTACACTGGTAGAGCTGAAACTGTATCTCATGAGGAGATAAAGAGTGGCACAGGCTTGACTCCTTGTAATATCTATGCTGCTGCTGCAGTGATGAAGAACTCTTTGACACAAGTCAGCACATTGTTCAACCTCCTCTTCAAACAAGAAATCTCCAAACTAAAGACAAAGAAAAGAAAATATTCATTACTTTAACTTCTGGCCATTAAAATATTATTACCTTACTGCATAAAAATCACAGGATTCACACAACGATTAAAGTTTGCAAAAAATAAATTTTACACTTTTTTATTTGGACTTCTGATCCCTGTGACACTACAGGTTTCATTTTCAAACTTGCCACAGAGAAGAAAGGGGTTGAAAATAGTCTTTATGTTTTGAAAAAACACATCAGAAAGAGAAAAAAATATTTCTCAGTGTTTCGCAGCTCCAGGAGCTTTTCAAAACATCAAATATTGTGAAATTCTTAGAAGCAGGCAGAGTATATTATGGTTGGTGAAACACGCAAACACTTCTTGAAGCATAAGGAGCAACTACCAGCTTTTTGCATCAATGCCTTATTCTTCCCAAGACTTTTAGCGTGTTATTCCTCCTACAGTGTGCCACAAAACTCCCATGCCAGACCCTCCTTAACAGCATCTCCACAATGCCCCTACCAGACAATAAATTCAGGAGGCAGGATGTCTGTTTTAAGTAACTCTAACCATAGACAGCACAGATGCAATAGTACCGTAGGCACACACAGAGGACTGATAAAGGTGTGTGAGATGAACGCAGTGTATTATTTTTTATTTGCAGGCCCATTTCCCAGTTCTCAACCTTTCTTTACTCCATTATCTCACCGTTTTATGTTTGATTTATATTACAAGTCTGCTGGCACAGGATTCTATTATTTTCATTTGTAAATTAACATCTATATACCTACAGTGTAATAGAAATAATTGGAATGATTGCTTCACAAAACACAGAACTGAGCCAGCTTAACTAGAAGATATATTTAAATGTGAATAACGATTGCTTAACAAAATTAATTATTTTAACTGGAACTTCGCTTTCAAAGACAAAGTACAATGAAAACATAATTATGAGTTTCGTAACTATTCAGATATCTACCCTGTAATTAGGCTTTGTCAACTCATCTGTATTTAACAGCAGACATGCATTAATTGGACAAGAGTATCCTGTTTGTTATTTGCATTTTAGAATAGAATAGTGAAAAAATATTTAATAGATTTTTCCTTTGTGGAGGTAATTTTTTGGTAGGACAACAAATCTTAAACAGATTTTAAACAATCCTCATGAAGCACCTAATCCATTATGACCCATATCATAAAAATGTTGGGTCAAAATTCTGCCCTCATACACATTTTGAATTTTTTTTTAATTGGTGATACAGAAATGAGAGAGACATTAGGATTTGGCTTAGTTTTCAGAAAGAATGAAGACAAAATCTGTCAACATCTTAGAATATACTTAGAAATTTGTAAGCTATCATTTAAGTACAAACCTAGAATGATTCTCCTGAATTCTGATGAGCTAGTTTTGATTCCTCTGCTGCCCAGCCAGTTGGAAACTAGTCCTGATTGTATAATAATTTAAATTTGACTTTATGGAATTTGTTCAATCTCTGGCATTAAAATTCCTAATTAAAACCAGAATGAATTGAAATACAATAGGTGGAATTTTTTACCTTTTTATTGGTAAGTATCTATATTTAAGAGTACAATACTACAACCATGTGGTTATTCAGATTCAGTTATTCCATCTTGTGTGGTCAATTAAATAACCTTACAACACCTGTAGAAGTCCCTTAACATCCCTATAGATAGGTATTTGTATTTACGTATGCAAAACATATTTAATGAATGCCAAAGGAAAAGTGGTAAGTGTAAATATACAGCTCTTTCTAGATATGTTGCTCTCATAACCTGATATGAATTGTGAAAACTGAAGTGTGTCAAGAGCATACCTTAGCGATAAGTGCTCTGAGGGTAGCAAAGCAATGAGTCAAGTAAGTGGTGCTCTGATCACAGCCAAGAGAGTTTACCAGGACTTTCAGAACTCCTCCCAAAAGATTGTCTCTGCACTCTGCCGCAAAGCTTGCCTGCACATAGAGAAGAAAACCAATAACTGCATGAGGTAATTCACCAGTGATCTGACACACAGGAAGAGAAGATTGGCTTTCCTGTCCATGAGACACATTTAGGAGTTCAGAGATTGCAGGTTTTTGATTTGTTAACATCTGCTTCATAGGAATTTCAAACCACTTCTGCAGTGATCAGGAAGACAAAGGGGAAAATGTGCCAAACATTTCCCAGTATCTATCTGCAGACCCACCAGACAGCTTCTGCAGAGACTCTTGAAGCTCTGTCCACCTTCCGTTCCACTTTTCATGTATCTTTGATCAGGAACTGATCCTGTAGTGGGCAAGCACCTTCCTTCTCCTTGCCCACATATGCTCCGATTTCCTGGGCAAAGAGGCTAAACAGGCACACCCACGACCGAAATAGTGAGAAGGCTAGGTGTTATGATTGGTGTCATGCAAATATCATACCCAGTACTACAACAGATGAGTAGCTAAATGCTTTTCTATTAATAGGTTTTGAAGAACAAAGTTTTCTCATTGCTATCTGTGAATACACATGTTGATCCAGCAGTGGTATTCCCATGAATTTAGAGTAGCTCCTCTAACCTAGGAGACTTTGTCTAAGCAGGCAACTCTCACAGTTTCAGAAGATCTTTAATTAAAATATTTCACACTGCTTAGAAAGAAAAGGAGAAATGAATCGTGCTTCCAGTGGCTTCTGAGGGAACAAAGACTGGTACCAAGCCAGCTGTGCTGTTTCCCACCTGGATGATGTTCTCTTGCATATCGAGGATGATCAGGTTAGCTTCAGTTGCCAGGTTTCCACTGATCAGAGCTTCTTGATCTAGTTCAGCCTTTGTTCTGCAAAAAGGAGGTCAAATTAAAGCAAACAGTGAGTACTCCAAAGTAGGCTGGCTAGCTGTATAAACGAAGTCAAAATACAAATGATACCATTCTGAACGAACCTGTAACAGCAAATAATGAAAACTGTTCAGAGATGTTTCTTGATATGGAATCAAATCAGGAGAGACGATTTCATGGAACAGAATTCCCAAAGGGGGCACATGAAAACTAGGTCTCTAGATAGTTGAAATAGATGCTCCTGCTTCCTTAATAGCAATCTGTGTAGAGGCTACTCTGCCCTCAATATCGTGATGAATTGTTCAGTAAGATATGTAGTAATTTCTGTACACATTGCCTGTGGCAGGACACAAAACCCCAAAATGGAATAAAAGGCAATTGATCTAAAACTTCCAGAGAAAATGCAGAAATAGCAGGCTTGGGCAACGGGGAAATTGCTTTAACGCCATAGCAGTAGTGTTTAGTGGAGGCAATTTAAGGTGTTGATTCTTGAGATTGTTGACAACACAAGACAGCAGGCCCAACCTGCTGTCTGCAGTCAATACAGCAGTACCTCAGGCCATTTAAGAGAGGACTGAAACATTTATAAAAGACAGAAAGGGCTGGTAGGGCAATACATGATTGCCTCCTTAGTTGAGACTTAAGGAAGAGGTCTGGAAAGCAGCTCCTCTGTAGCTGAATGCTCTAAGCATAGGTGCAGCTCCTAACAAAAGTATGTTTGCAGAGATCCCTTCTACGCCAGAAACACAAACAGGAGGCTTTATTCTTTTTCCTAAATGAATCAGAAAGGAATTGTTGCACTGCCAGAAGCTGTTCTCTAGAGCCTACGATTAGTGCTGCTCTAACTTAGTGCATTTCTGTGGCTGGAACAAGCCGTTCCCAAGGTTCATTTCTGTGGCTGGAGAAACACCCTTACCATCACACTTCTGAATGACTTCAAAATATATGGCTTTTCTGCCCAGGGGAGTATTACGCAAAAAGAAAACCAGAAAAGTAAAGAGCCATCCTTTTGGGTACAACCAGATAATTCTGGGGAGGGCTAGGAAGGAAGTCAGGGTAGTTGTATGGTTATTAAATTACAATGACTCAAAGCAACGAAGAGCAGAAGAGTGTGCCAACAGGTTGGCATTATGATCAAGCCAAAGATTGCTAAATATGTGTAAGAACTGAACAAATTAAGCAAACAGTATAGCCATTTGAATAATTTCCAGCAACCACTCAGCCTTGCACATTAACCGTGCCGACTGGATCCTCTCTGACACAATACGTAGCTTATAACTGCAAATGTACAACCCCAAAGCATGCTGGACTCAAGGAGAAGCAGGCTGAAAGGCAACGCGTGCAAACCTGCTGCGCCACTTACTATCTGCAGACACCTTGCTTACAGGATATACACACTAAAGGAATGCAAAAAGGATGAGAGCATATCTCACATACCACAGTGATGAATGTTGAGTAAACAGAAAGGTGTGTAGAGCATGCAGAGTTTTACTCACAGAAGTTTTATTTTAAGTGGTTTAACTGAACTACTGTAAAGAGACATTGCGGAGCTGCTGCTTGAGGACTTTTTATCCCCGATTTCAATGAAACTAGTTGGGAGAAAGCAGGCTGCTTTCAGGGCAAAATAAGAATATCCACACAGGATATGCACCTCTTCCAATGTTGTACAGAGGGTGGAATGATATTTTTTTTAAAGTTTCAATAAATTCCAAATTAACAATCTTGTGTTCAAAAATGTATGTGATAATCATGAGTGAGTGCCAGGCTACAACAAAGTAGTTGCACAATAGCAGTAGCCATGTAACATACAAGCCAGTGTTGTCAATTCAATTTCACACATATTGAAGGATATCGTGGGAGCTCACAGCAGCTTAACTAGTGAGAAGCCACTGTCTCTTATCTGACATACATGAGCCCATTTAGTCAAGAAAGTATCTAAGTAACAAGTTCTGTGCTTACAGAAACTTAGCGCATATCATATGAAAATGCTGTTAGTAACACAAATAATTCCTGAAAATACAGTTTTCCATAGACTAGACACCAACTTGTCTACTATCACAGAGTGCTGACAAGGTGAAATGCACTGAGACATCATAACTTAAAATGTGCAAGAAGAAAAATATGCACTACAGAATCATCTTCCCTTACTCCTGCTAATAACTGCTTAATTTGAACAAACTCTCCTGAACTGATTTAACGTGGCCAAACTTGTATCACAGTACTGTATATGGTGAGAAACCATAGCAACACCAAAGGAAATGTTGTAGAAAGCCTCTGCGGAATATTTGATAAAACTTGTATCAAGAAACAGTGTCTAACACAGTGCTAATAAGAAGAAAAATTGTTTAGGTAACTTCAAACTTCTCATTCAAGTATTTGTGATCTCTTTGTTGTGTCATAGCAACAATTGGATACTTCAACTACATCAACACTTTCTATTTCCATCTCTTTGACAGAAGAGGGAAAGGACTGAAACTGCTGATTTTGTAATGAAGGATCCTAGGAGAAAGAATAAAACACAAAACCCAAACAGCTTGGCTCTAATAAAAGCAATATATATCTATTGAAGTACTTACTTATCTTGTCTCTCATTTGCCTGCCGCCACTGAGTCTGCTCCTTCCTCCAGCGCAGGTTTTCATTTAGCCCTATTGATCTATCATTCCCTAGAAGCACAACACATATCAGTGAGATTAAAGCAAAAGGGGACACCTGAAGTCTGATAGCTCACTGAAGGAAGGAGATACATGTCTGTAGCAGTCTGTCAGAACTAAAATCATTCAGCTCTACAGCCTAAGGGCTCTAGTAAAAAAAAAAAAAGACCTGGTTACGTTTTTCATCAAGGATCTTCAGAACATTAGCTTGCTTAGTGTCTCCAAAGAACACAACACAAATTATTCCATTTATTAAATGAAACAACTTTTTTTGCTATGAACAATTCATTCTTACTGAAAGTTTTGACAACACTTCTTGGCTTTTAATTAGACACTAACACATTTTCTTAGACTACCTAAAACTTCTCAACCAGCCTCATATTCTTCACCTGAGAAGAGCTCAGTCCTAAGTACACCCTGGACAGCTGAAAGCCAATGATACTTTTATCCACAGTAAGATCAAGAAAGGTTTGTAATGGAAAGGAAAGTTGAAAATACGAGGATAAAAATGGGGAGTATGCATAAAACCCGTCTTATTTATGTTTTCAGCCTCTTGACACCCTCTCAAAAGACCCAGGGGGAGAAGGGTATGAAGTACCAGCTGGTATTCTGCAGCGCTTCATCATTTCTCCTCTGGCTCCTTCACCTCTCAGTAATGCCTCTTCTAATCGGGCTTTAACATCTCGTGACTTCTGGAGTGCTTGGGTGCTAACTTTATCTGAGCTTTGTTTGCCCTGAAAGTAAAGCCAAAGCAATCAACACCAATGCCTCCATCACTGGACATGAGTCCAAAGTACATCTCCAGAACCAGACACTAGAAAAGAGACTGGTAGAGGGAGAAAAAAACAATCAATATGATTGATTAAAATATAAAGGTTAATTAAATGTTGCAGATGAGGTAATAGGTAGTATACCTACTGCTAATAAACACAAATATGTAGTTCAATGCTACAGAGAGAGAAATGAAAGTTAGAGAGAAGGGTATTTCACCTATTTCAGACAGAGCCCATCAGAGAGCCATGATGTTCAGTTCCAGCTCTTAATGGAAGAGTCATAATTAGTGTCCCGTTGAGTACTTTGAGGAGCTGTTAATATATTGCCCACCAAAAATAGCCCTTAAATCCCCAGAAAAAGGAAAATAATGAAACAATATAAGCCAACTTCATAGGACTTCCTCAAAGTTTGCTGCATTTTCCTTGAAGGCTAGTGTCAATTATTTTAACTGAACTAATTTGTCAAGTTGTAGCATAGATTAGACAAGAGCTAATTTAACAATTGTCAATAAGAAATTTCCCTGGATAACTGGAAAGTAAGAAAAAAATAATTAAAACAAAACAGGACCACAAAATCAGGCCATGTTTCACTTACCTTGTACTCAAAGCATGACACACAAATGAAGAGGAGGTCTAAAATCCTGTTCAACTGCATGGATGGAAGGTCTGCAATCCATTTCTGTATTAGATTCTGATCAGCATTTTTCATGATCCAGAGGAAACAGATCAAAAGGTTGCGGGTAGTATCAGGACCTAATGTGGCACTCTGCCTGTAGGGCTAGGAGCAGATAAAGTGAATATCAGCTGAAAGAAGAAAGAGAAGACAGGCCATTCAGGTGAAGTAATATTATTTAAATTTAATTGAAATCAAATCTCAGGACTGGACTTCAGCAAGTTTAACCTCTCCCAGGTTATAGTGATCGTATTTTTTGAATGTATATGTGTGTAATTAGTGACACAACCAGTTGCATGCATATGAAAGACAGAAAGGACAAGAGCATTACTTGCTAGAAGCTTATTTAAATTTCCTTAGAATGATGTGAAAAAAGCTTTTTAAAACGTTTGGTCCCCTCCTGTCATACAGTTGTGTTAGCCAAACTATATGGAAGATAAAAACAACCATGAAGAAACAAAGGATGAAAATAAGAAGGATCTTGAGTCCTAGATTCATGGGTTCAGATGGGATTGGTGCTGAGAGGCAGTGCAGGAGTCAGAGTGGCATTTGTTGATCTGGAAATGAGATTAGGTGTGTTGTGGAAATGGAAATACGCATTTGGAAGAAAAAGTGGAACTACTTATGTTAAAGGAGTAACTAAATGACTAGACAAGGAGGAGATGATAGGAGGACTACGGAACATTCTTTGTGGGTGGAGGAAACAAGAATGCAGTTTCTCATGACTGTAGTTTTTAGTGGCAAGAAATGATAAAAGGAAAAAAACAAAGAAAGAGGGAAATAGATACAAGAAAGAAGACTGGCAAAGCACTGGACATACCAGGGATACCAGAGATGTTCCGGAACTCCTCAGGTTGAACTGATTCCCTGCAATGGCAAGGGCCACGTTTTGATTGATTGCACCTGCAGAGTCTTCTTCTTCTGAGTTTCCTGTGCGTCCCTTTCCGCTGCGAGCATCTGAAACTAGATTTGAAATTTTTCATTGGAACTTCAGGAGCAATCCAGTTGCTGCTCCTCTCCTGTCACAGTCTTCCAACTGGCTGTAACATAACAGAACAATTCACACCTCTGTGACTGAGACTATTTGGACTGGTTGATACACCAAGCAGTGGAAGAAGTGCAGCATGAGCAAGACAGAATGCAGTCATCTGCAAATACTGTCAAATTGTTCAAATAAACACAGGGAAAGAAGATGTGTCCGGTGTCCGGTGTTCAGAGAAGCTAAATTAAAAGCAAAGGCAGTAGTAAATGTGAGGTTGTCTCTGAAGTTTGAAACTAAGTCAGCTCTTTGTAAGACTTGCAACCATCCAGTTCCAATCCACTTCAAGCATCAGAATCAACACAAAAGCCATACATGAGTTTGGTGATAGTCAACAAAGTATGCAAGTCTGCCAACAGCGGACAGAGCCAGTATTACGCTGGGTAAAGAATAAGTTTAAATTCAGACACATAGTTACTTCTATTCCATGCTAGTTCTTGACATCACTTTCAGCAAATAATTTATACCTAAGTTTTGTAAAAATTTCTTCCGATTCTGAGTGTCCACTTTATATTTTTCAAGTCCTGTTTTTCAGAGAAGCTGAGTGAACAGCAAGTCCTAGTGTGTTCAGAACAAGGTCAATAGCCTCTTGTGACAGATACTCAAAATGAAAGACACTCCAAAACTGTTGCATCTGGGCTTCCTCATCATATTTCCTTTTTATTTGTGTTAGAAGGATAATACTTAGTTTAGAAGAATGGGGAGAGATCTGATTAGACAATGCATAATAAAGCTTTTCATCCTATTGGCCTGAAAAAGCTAAATAATGCTTCCATAGTATTAAATTTTTTTGTCCAGACATCTAAATGCAAAATATAGTGACAAAAATTTACTCTGCAAAAATTATATCTTTTTTCTTTATAGACTTTATTTTATCTATGGAACTGAAATGTAGTTTTCCAAGTAGCAGAGATCTACTATCTTACAAAAAAATGTGAAATATCTACTTTGAGCAGTATCATATGAACACACAATTTGCAAAATGCAAGGAAACAGCTTAGATAGATAATGTTATTTTAAAAGGCTTGACAATATAAAGTTTATAGTTATAACAGACAATAAAAATATATTTCCCGTGTGATGATTTGTTCTGGTTTGAGCTAAAGTATAATCAGTTTTCTTACTTCAGCTAAGTCTTGTCTACATAACTTCATTTTCTGAAAGCTAACTGCATGTTTTGAAAAACAGTTTCTCCCTAGAAGTGATAAAACTGAGCACTGGTATGCAGAAAGGCCATTATTTTACTTATTCCTGTAGTAACCAAGACCATTCTCGAGCTGGTGGAGTGTCAGAAGTCAAAGAGGCGAAAAAGGTCACACCTGCAGGGAGGGGTGGACAGCTTAGGTGACCCCAAACTGACCAACAGAGTATTGCATCGCATATATGTAATACTCAGTATAAAACTGAGAGATCATGAGTGTCTCTCTCTCTTCTGTGATGGCCGATGTCCAGTGAGGACATTGTCTGTCTGTGTATCCCTCATCCTGGATCAATGCATTCTTGAATCCAGTTCCTGGCTCCAGCTCTCTCTCCGGCTGCGGATCGCTTCCCTGACTTGCTCTGCAGCATTTGTGATGATGTATAGTCATCAAGGGGTGGGGGTGCAATTTCGTATGTTTGTATATATTTTATTATTTTCTTATTACTTTTTTCAGTATTATTCCTGTTTTATTGAAGCTGTTTTAGTTTAGTTCCCAACCTGTAGGTCTTTTTCCTCTCATCTCCCTTTCCCTTTTCCCTGGGGGTGGGGGAGCAGGAAATTAGGAGCCCAACTGCTTGGTTTTAGCTGCCGAAGTTGGCCAGGCTGAAGCTAAATTGTGACATGATTGCATTTGCCCAAGATTAATTTTGGTATTATGTTAATAGCACTACAGAGTAATATAAAAAAGATAGAAAGAATACAGTTCAGTTTCTTTAATTATGATGTAACATGATATCAGTATGACTCTAGTTTTCTTCCCTGCTGTCTGTTAAACCCATCTACATCTCAGTATTCCTCACAGATCTTGCAGGCTTTATTTGCAGGATCATAATATTTACAGAATGAGACCGACAGGAATACTTACAGATACATGTCTGGTCTACCATTTGCTGACAAAGTGAGGACACTGAAGTTTTTCCTGTCTTTAAAAACCCACTTTACTTCTAAGCAAAGAAATAGTCAACTTTACTGTATTGTGGGGAATTTCTGCACTTAGCACAATATCCTTTATGTTCGATAAGTTGTTTATAAATAAGTCACTCTAAGAAGCTGAAAAATAGGAAGTGGAAAAAGGTCTTACTTGTAAAATCATGGAGTTGTGACAGTGAATCCAAAATTATACCAACCAAAGGAAGGTAGAGAGCTGCAATTTTAATTTTCACTTCTTTTTTGGAGCAACGTGGGTCTAGGTCATGGGAACTTAGCAGGCTAAGGATAGCACTGACAGCTTTTCTTTGCACCTTGCTAATCCTGTTAACACAAAAAACATCCACGAGCTCTATTAATGGGTCATGCACGAATTATTTATAAATCAAATATTTAAGAAACAGAGTGGAGGTGAAAGAAACAAATTAATACACCAATATTCATTAGATAATATCTTCCATTCTAAGCAGAGACTCATGTGCCCTGCAAAAGATAGCAATCTTACACCTCCAAGCCACTTCACTATAAAAGAGCACTTGAGTCTTTCAAATTTCCTATAAAAAATCAATATAGTGAAGTGCTTAAAGAAAAGCATCACATTTTTTGCTGCAGTTCAGCCAACCTCTTAAACTCAGACATAGGCATAGATGCTTTAGAGAGAAGAGCAACTGAAATTTTAAGTTGTGTTCTCAATCCATGTATTTAGCCAACACTACCACAATAAATGCTCTATTTTTATTCACTGGGACCAAAATACTGCAGAAAAAACAATGACCACGTTATTGCTGTGTTACAGTGTGACTAACTTAAAAGAGCGAGAGAAAAAGGACCGCCTTGAAATCAAACTGTGACCTTCACAAGACCAAAGGATGACTCCATCCCATTCTAAAATCTGCAAACTGGGATACTCACCCCTCACTGTCTGCATCCAGCGCTGCTGCCAATTCAGTGAAAAGTAATCCAGTCAGAAAGTGCTGCTGACGATATTCAGCTGAGAGGTCAAACATACCAGCAATTTTCTGGTCCTGGAAACTAGAGCAGGAGCTAGAGTTCTGCAGAAGTATGAGAAGTGTGAAAGAATGATCACTGAAAACAAAGCTTCTTAAAGAGGTTGTAATTAAGTCCATGTAGCTAATAGAAAATCTCTACCATAGGAAAAGCAGAGACTTTGAAAGAAGGTTGGACATTCTGGAGGAAAATATCTGAATCTGAAATAAAAAGCATCTCATTTCAAATGAGTTGCTTGCTAGGATGCAACCTCCTTATTTCCACTCTGCGTAAGCAACTCATCTGACATTTTTTGAGATGTAGAATTTCTTCCCTGTGTTCATTAGTTTGGACAGGACATAAAGTCAGAATTTTCTGCATGTTTACAAGTCTTTATATTGCTCTTACTGTTGCAGAGCAGCCATGGGGCATTGTACACTAAGAGGCTGCTCCTACATTAAGATGGATGTTGGTGTCAGAAGCTCTGCACTGTGCCTTCTTCAGCATCCACGATAACTAGCACAGAAGTAAAGTCAGGAGAGACTTGTAAACAGTGTTTCCTTTCACTCTGGAAATCCTTGGCTGAGCTTGCTGGTGGATGGCATAATTTAAAGCAGCCTTCAAACCGCTGTAAGTTATAGCTATGACTGATATACAGCCAGCCCAGGCACGGAATGTTGCCACTATATATATGTTGTGAACTTCTTAGCTTCTCCAATCATAGGTCTATGCCACAGGTCACCTAGAATGTTTTTGTGACCGGATTGAGTGAACATAAGTCTTAGACACCTACTCCCAGTGCAGTTACTGGGGTTTATGAGTCCAAATTTTGCTTTTAATTTATATTCTTCAATATTCTCTCCCAATATTTTTGTCAGTCACCTGGGAACAGTCCCAGAAAACAAAGAAATGAAGTAGCAGTATGCTACACTGTGGCAGCTGTCTTCCAGCATATTGGGTCAAACGAAACTCCTGTCTCTGAGCAGTCCCATGTTTTGGATACACATGCTTAAGTCCACTGCCATTCCAACCTCAATCAGACAGGCATTGACTGTACTGTGTTTGTGTGGAACAACACTAAAGCACCCAGTTAAGTGAATTTGGCTTCTCTCCAGGACTTCAAAAATATTTATTCACAAGGCCACATTTCTTACTGGAAATCTAACTGTAGCTGTGCAGCACTCCTAAAGACAGATCAAAATTACTGCAAGGGTGGTCAGTTAATGTATTAAGTCATCCAAAGGGCACAAAAGCCTTATTGATTTGTGCAGGTTGCACTTCATATGTTATTCCTAAAGGAGAAAAAGAGTTGATGATGTTGCTTAAAGGAAAGAATGACTAAACTGGTGTTTGACCAGCTCTGACTTGCTAGAACTAGTTGCAAGAGCTATGCCGACTTCTAATACTCAGAAGAGTCCCATTTCTAATTCTTTGGTATCCGGGATTAGCACTAAGCTATTGGGAAATCCTGACTCTAAGACCTTCACGCTTTCCTTTTAAGACCAGGAAAAATGTCAAGAAAATATTATTTGCTATCACTAATCTGTCTGAATTAAGGTTTCAGATCATAGAATCATAGAATCAGAAGGCTGGAAGAGACCTCTGAGATCATCGAGTCCAACCATACTTGTCTCCCTGCTAAACCATGTCCCTGAGAAACCATCTTTTAAACACCTCCAGGGATGACAACTCCACCACTTCCCTGGGCAGCCTGTTCCAATCCCTGACCACTCTTTCAGTGAAGAAATTCTTCCTAATATCCAGTCTAAACCTCCCCTGGTGTAACTTGTGGCCATCACCTCTCCTCCTATCGCTTGTCACTTGTGAGAAGAGATCAGCACCCACCCTGTCCCAACCTCCTTTCAGGTAGTTGTGAACAGTGATGAGGTCTCCCCTCAGCCTCCTCCAAGCTGAACAACCCCAACTCCCTCAGCCGCTCCTCATAGGGCTTATTCTCCACCCCCTCACCAGCCTCGTTGCCCTTCTCTGGACGCACTCCAGCCCCGCAATGTCCTTCTTGTAGTGAGGGGCCCAAAACTGAACCCAGCACTCGAGGTGCAGCCTCACCAGTGCTGAGCACAGGGGCACAATCACCTCCCTGCTCCTGCTGGCCACGCTGTGTCTGATACAGGCCAAGATGTCATTGGCCCTCCTGGCCACCTGGGCACACTGCTGGCACATGTTCAGCCTGCTGTCAACCAACACCCCCAGGTCCTTCTCTGCCAGGCAGCTCTTCAGCCACTCTTCCCCAAGCCTGTAACACTGCATGGGGTTGTTGTGACCCAAATGGAGAACTCTGCACTTGGCATTGTAGAACCTCAAATAGCACATCTTAGCATCCAAGCAATTCTTTGGCAATTACACTTGAAAAGAAACTGTGAATTTGAACTGTTCTGTCACTCAGAGTGTTTTTGTACTTCCTGCCATTCTTACTGTCAGTTCCATTGTGTGGCATCCAAGAGCTGTGGCAAGTAAGAGGCATTGTACTCTAACACTTCATCCCAGTCCTGACCTCTGCAAGATCACTGAGGTGGAAAACAGGCAGGCTTGCACTCTTTGTTGAGGGGTCTGCCCCACGGCAAAAGCAAGATACCAGCTAACTAGAATGTAGGGGAGAAGAGCACAAGATTGGCAAAACAGTGCGTGGCATGCCAGACAACTTCCTTATTGAATGAACTCAATGCCTAGGATGACGGATGGGATGTCCTGACATCTGGGAAGTGTAGGGCTGTGTCAGTATCAGGTCAAGTGTGGGAAAATGTGTATAAACTGGGAATGCCATCCTGGGAGAAACTAGAAGTAGTAAGGAGGGGTATTCACAGAAAATTGCGCTCTGCTCTGGATACCCAAGTGTTTCCACACAGAAAAATCACAACATTTAAATAAAAGGGAAAACATTGTCCAGAAAACAAGAAATTATTGGCAAAGTCATAGCATCATCTGTACCACTGGAACAGGAATCCAGAATACTGCTATTTGAAAAGGAAAGCATGACAAACCTGTTCTGAACCAGGCAAAGGCTCAACAGAAATCCATAACTCCAGGATATTGAAAACAACACTGTTTTAGTCACTAACTTATATAGTGGTAGTATCTACATTGACTTGGAGAACAAGATGTTAAGCTAGAAGACAAACTCTCAGAAAGTTTGTTGTCACTGCTGCAACAATCCAAAACATTGAAATACATATTTGTGATTGTGTATGGATGGGATATAGGTGTGCCTATAAATTAGCCTTCAGAGCCACATTCCTTTTAGATCTTGTATGTCTGCCTTAACAGTCATTTTCTGTTTCCACGTTTCTCAAGGGGAACATATCTGTGTCATGCTAAGTTTTAACTTAGGTTGATGCAGTTTTGCAGTAATAGTCCCTTAATCTTCATTCTTCTACATTTTTTCTTTCAAGAGGGAAGTTGTGCTCCCTGATTAAACAGTGGCTAATTCTAACCTAAGTATCTGAATAAAGAGCAACGTAAGTCTTTCTCTACATGTGTGTTTCATGTGAAGTTCATGCAATATTGTCTAATGGATGCCTACCTGGGAGGATAAGGAGGGGGAGGGGGATGCTGGAGCAGACGAGGAGGTCATGAAGAAGAGGTTCAAATTGAGATAATGCTCATGGCTGCAGAGAATTCTCAGGAATTCTAGTCTCATGGAAATCAGGGTGGAAAGTGAATTCAACTTGTTTGACAGCTAGAAAGGCAAACCAAAAAAAAGTGTGATGTGATGGGTGTGCATTATTTAAATTACCATGCAGTGAAATACCCCGCTTCCTGAAACAGAAATAGACAAATAGCCCAGCATGCATGAAAATGCTTACTAGTTCCCTGTACCTTACTAGTTTCTACCTATTAGCTGCTCTCTAGCAGTAATAATGTCTCTCTTCCTGCTCCCTAGCTGCCTTACCAGCTTCCCAACAGACAATTTTTTTCTCCTCCCAAAAGGAAAATATACAATATTTTTTTCCCTTTTGCTTAAAACACAGATTAAAACTGAACAAAACTTTGAAGAGTCTGTAGTAAACTCGTAAAAAGTCCTGCTAGGCAACACAAAGTGTCAGTGGTCTGGTCATTTCCCTTTATATCAATGATGCCAGTGGAGTATCACACCTATTATAAGAAACTAGGGTGGTAGTCACCTTGCATTCCCCTATGTACCATCAGCTGACAGACATCTCCTTTGGCAGAAAAACTACAACAGATACCTCAGGTCAAAAAAACAGAAGGAGACATTTCCCTTTCAAATACAACAAGTTATTACATAACAATATTGCATATCATAATTTATTTTTAATTTTTGGAAGCTTGTAAAGCAAGAAGATGGAGATGGATCATTTTGATTGAATCCCCCAGATCTAAATATGGTCCTCACAGCAGTTCACTGGAAGAGTCAGAGGCCAAAAGCTGCTCTGTATAGTCTGCAGACTCTGTTGTTAAGGGATGTAGAAAGGTAAGGAAAGAAAAGTGGCTCCTGGATTCTCTGCAGCAGTGCAACGCATGACATTTCTAAAAGAGCCTTAACCTCTACTCAACTTTTTTCTGCAGACCACAAATCAAGAGGTTTAAAGTCTCTGCATATGCAATAGGAAATAGGATTTTTTTCTGACCCTTTAACACAACTCAAAGGATCTTGATGGATAAATGAATCAAACAAAACAGAACACTGGGCTGGCCATAAGCCAAATGCAATCCAAATAATGCATTGTGCCTACCTGATTACAATAATGTTTGATGAGATTGAACACAAATCCTCGGTCCATTAAAGAAAGTAGATCATACAAGAAAAATGCCAGGCTGATATTAATTTTTTCTGCTTGCTCACTTTCCTTTAAAAAAAAAGAAAAAAAGAGCAATTGGATTTAGGATGAATAAAAGTTATATAAAGGTGAAAAACTTTTTAGAATCATTGAAAAAACAGTGTAGGGTACAGCTCTGAGAACTCTCTCATGGAACATACTGGACAAGATTGTTTCAGTTAGAAATCGGAGAATTTACATGATCTTGTTAAAATTATACAGAATCAATCCTGTAAATTATTTCAGCTGCTGTAGCTTTCACAGAAGAGTATCACAGGAAGGATGAACAAGTTTATTCATGCAAATCTTTGGGCTGAGAATAATGAAATGAATTATGAACCTGTTCTGAATTCCCTATGGTCTGCAATCCTGCATATGCTCTTTTTTTTTCTTTCAAATTGAAAGTTTAACATTACAGAATGCTGGTTTAGGTACTTAAAACATAAAACATTGTTTTAAAATATTACTAAAGATCTGCACTGGCTCTGCTGATCAAATGTCAAATGTTTTGATTAGAAATTTTAAGTATGAGATTGATAACAATAAAATACTGGTAAGATAGATCTGTGGGTTTTACCATTTAGCAGCTAAGTACTTGCATGCTTAGAACTGGCCTACTTACCAGAGATACGCAGCTCCCAAGAAAAATCATAAAGAGCTTTATATACACTCTAAAATAGGGCTACAATTATTTCAAATATATACATTCGAATCATAAAACCTCAGTAGCATATATAGTTCACCAAGCAGAATTTGAGCAGGTGTATAAAAGATTTGCATACATTATCTGCACACATTTAATGCTCAGAGTCTTCAGGTGCATTGACTCAAGACTGACAGAGGAGGTGACTGAGGAAAACGTTGCCCTTACTTGTCGCTAGTGAGAACATGTGTGGAACACCTCAGGGTGGTTACAATTTGATTTTTTATTTTTCAACTATTTTATTACTGTTCAGGAGTATATATTTTTATATATATGTAAAATGTATATGTATTTTCCCTTTGATCTGGATTTTAAAGAGCAAAATATTTTTCTACTGTGAAGAAAAAATTAGCTTTCCACTGCCTTACTGGGTAGGCTAAAATATGCCATACGTACCACTGTAGAATCCCAGGGTAATCTGACGTGCTCAACCATGTATTGAAACATAGATTATTACTGCTTGCATTTTAAAATTGGCACCTTAAGGAAACATTTCAGTGGAAATGACTTCTCTGTATGTGGCACACAGAAGCACACCAAATAACTGAGCAAAGAGCAAAGCTTTTTGAAGAAGAAAAGGAACAACTTTTTGGTGGACAGTGACAATTGCTTCTGCCATTCTCTGACCTCAGTTGCCTGGTCTTGTCCCTTTCCTGATTTCTGATCCTCAACAGCCCGCTGCGGTGCACATGGAGAAGTGTATCAGGAAACTAAGCTGGTTGAAAACTGACCCAGCAGGCAAGCTGTCCAGCCTGTTCTGCCCTGCGGTAGAGCATAGTGCTGGGCTAGCACAGTGCATCTGGCAGCTTCGGGGCATGAAAACAAGTTGGTTGCAACAGCTGAGCAGTCACCCAGTGCCTACCTGTACCCTCAACTTTGTCTATTGGCCAGTAAGGAGAGACATCAGTGATGTAAGCTGACAGCACTAACATTAAAATAAAAACTATGTTTTGTGACCCTTTCAACTTTATAATCCATTGTAACACTGCAACTTGTTAACATATCAGGTGAAAGAATTTCAGGGGATGTAGGACATATTTTTTGTATTTAATTTTCACAAGGGCAGCGCCTCTTTAAAGAGATCTTGGGTTAGATCACTCATTGCTGGAGTTTGCAACTCTCAGGAGGAATATTGCCTTTGTATGGCATAGTCCACAGCCATCAGAGAAGTTAAATGTAAAATGAAACACTATGCAGTAGAAATGAGGTGAAAAAAAAAAAGGAATCACAAAAGAATAAGCTCTGCTTGGGCTGCAATTTGATGCTCTGGCTAACCTGGCATAAAGCATCACTGCCACTGAAAATGAGTGTCCAGCCTTTCCTGTTGATGGGAAAGGGGATTCTCTCCATGCACCCTGTAGCCACACTGAGAAACCAGCTGGGGTGCTGAGCTGAATAAAAACAGTTTGCCAGGGGAGCACAAGGTGGCCCCTTGCACAGCCACAATTCTCACTTAAGGTCCACGTGAGAATACAGTTTTGGCCTAATTCTAGTGACATCACCAAAGTTGGAATGGGATCAAATACAGTTCAGCGTAAGAAAGGGCGAGTAGCAAAGATTCATGGTGCTTATTTAATGCATTTACCTTCTGTGGTTTGACTAAAAGTGCAGCAATCTCTGAAGTAACCACACTAACTATAGTGGTAATATCATCTTTGAAGCGATCAGAGAACCTGCTTCTTCGTGGGTTGTCTTGCTTCTCTATGTTGTGAACATACTGAGCCATACTCTTGATCTGCAAAGCAGAAAAAAAACATTCAAAACTGCCAAAACTGGAGGAAAATCTACAGCTTTAAATTAATGCAAGGGAGTTGAGTCCCTGCTTGTTTTTTCCTGAATGCAAACATTCTTATCTTGTCAGAGCTGCTATGATAAACCCTACATGTGTGGACAATGACAACAGAGAGCCTAAGACTCACACACAGACAGGCACCAATGCGTTTTCACGTTCATGCAGCTGGCTACTCTCGCCTGAAATTAAAATCACCCTCCCCAGTTCCTTGCATCTGCAGCTCTGAAATGCTGCTCTCTGCAACTTTCGCCATTCATGATGACACACAGCAAATAACACTTCAGGAATTAATTCTTATTTCTTGACCTGCTGTTGGGTTGATCATATGCTGCCAGTGGAAATCAGTATGGTTCATCTGCTGACATCCATGACCTCAGGGCTCTGTGAACACTGTGAGTTTGGTGAGTCTTGTCACCACTCCCATGTTAACAAAGTGGAAAAAGAGAGGAACAGGTATTGATGGAAAAGAGAGAAACAGGTATTGACAGAAAAGGGCTCAGTCAGACATCTGTCTTTCAGCCTTCTGCAAGCTGTAGATCACTGCACACGTTCTTCATGCAGGACTTTGCCATTACAGGCTGTCAGTAGTGAATGGGAGTGAATATTCTTTAGTTGTACTTGCATTATTTGGGACCTCTCCTTTTCACACTGGGGCTGAATAACTGAACAGACCACTACCCAACTAAACTGTGCCTGGAGTAACCTGCCACATTTCACCATTAAGTTACTATAAAATACTGCTGTCAAATCTTACCAGGAGCTCAAAGAAGAACCAGGCATACTTGAAGACAGATTCTCTCACTATACCCGTGCTGACCACCATCTGCAGTGCCAGCTCCTCATGGAAATGCTAGATAATAAATAAAAAGAGTGTTGGAAATGGCTTTTCAGTCAACTCATCTTCCAGGCTCAACCTCCCCCCTCTTCCCTGTGGGAAACTCCCCCACACTGGAGCAACAGAAGCTGGATGGGGATATGTGGACATCCCTGTAGGACCAGAAGGTAGATTTGACCAATGTGACATATAAGGAATGTTAGTGACAAACAGACTTTGGGACCCATTTTTCTGTGGATCCAGAACCCTAGAAAACTAAACTGGGAAATTCCTTTGGTCTATCATCAGGCCATTGGCTGTGTGCGTGACAGGGAGTGGTCACATTCCACACACCCCAATAAGCAGCTTCATGTAGCACTTCCATGGTTTTTGAGACAAGGAGGAATTAAGGTTGTCTCTTTGGTGGGAAAGGATGCAGAAATAAACATATCAGAGCTTGTACAGAGGTTTGCAGTTGAAGACAATATTCTTTGCAATCAGATCTGACCATAAGATACCCAATCCCAATGATCTAAACTTTTTGGAAATTTAAATCTGGACTAAAAATTTATTGCAATGCCTATTTTCTATTCCTGACACAAACAATAAAGCTAATGAAGTTCTTATGTCTGTTTACATTTAATAGGACAAAAAAAATCCATCCAGTATTTGGACTGGGTATAACCCTTTGGCAGAAATCAAACCAATAAACCAATAAACGAAAGGAGAGTTTTTTTAACTGCAAGTCAGACTCTGAACTGCTTGTTGCAGGGGTTTTCCCCTGCTTCTTCAACCAAAGCCACTGCTCTTGATCAA
Source organism: Neomorphus geoffroyi (assembly GCA_033558235.1). NCBI lineage: Eukaryota > Metazoa > Chordata > Aves > Cuculiformes > Neomorphidae > Neomorphus > Neomorphus geoffroyi. Next base: position 21,061,549 of record JAUMJM010000048.1, on the reverse strand, counting down.
TGCCAAACACAAGATACAGTGTTAGAAAAATTATCTCTGTGATATGGTATCTTCTATATTGATAAAAGCTATTTGGGAATACATACTCAAGATAGGAAGGAATCTCTTGGTTCTAAAAGCTACAAAAAAGGGAAAAAGGGAAACAATTCTTTACACAAGGAAGAGATAGCAAGCATTTCTGAATGCAGTCTACTGTAACATGTAAAGGCACGTATCGAAGGGTGGAAGCTGTGGAAAAAGACAGAGGCCCTAACACTTTGAGAAAGAGAGCAAAGGGAGGATCCAAGCAGGCTGCTACTTGTCTAAATCTGTCCTGGAAAAAGAATCTAGAATCTGGTGCAGAAGCAGAAAAGTGTGGGTAATATATCTATGCACGGATTCAATATTCCATCACAAACCCAATGTTCCATAAAAGTGGTTGTTACCCTGTTCTCTCTCTCCCATCTCCTCATTTAGAAGCACTAATTACCAGCACTGCCTCAGGAGGCTCCAAGCTCTGTTAATGTGCTCCCTCATGTTTAGTAGTAGGTTACCTTTTTATTGGATGGTCTTGGGCTTGCACAAACGCTTGGCATGTCATTTGTTCCTTCAACACAGAAAGACATCCGACTGGAGCTGTGATCCATAGGCTGGAGGGCAGAGTCAGAAGAAATACATAATAGTAAGTTAATACATAACAAGCTAATTAACAGAGAAAAAATCAGCAGCGGTCGTTTTTTTGGAAGGTATGCACAGATGTTCACCTAAAGAGCCCTTCTCCTTCCTTCTCCCCATCCCCCTTCCCAGTGGAGGCCAAAGACCACCCGAATGCAGCAGCCACAGGAGCATGAGAATGCCAACACTGCCATCACGTGCCCAATTTTGGAAGCGCTACAAATCACCCTTCGAAGGGTAGCTGTCCCTCACGTTTATCCGGAGGCTCTACTTTCGAAATTAACTAGCATCTGAGAGTCTTCCTTCCGCTACAAGTAACGCCAGTCTAAAAGGCAGTGAAATGGCAGTAATCAATTGTAAATGGTTATATTTATCAATGTGATGAAGCTGTAATATAAAACGTTTTAACTTTGTATTTATTTGGAAAAAAAATGCCTTGAGCTCTGTTTTTTAGGGACACAGTACATTACGCAGTAAAATTCATAATGTTATTAAGTTAAAATCTACATTATTAAAAATTTTTGTGGAGGAATATGTATGCCTGTATAAGCAAATCAAACAGATTGGCAAAGCCTGTGCATCTTAAATATGGGTTTAATTTGCTGAAGACAAGCACTTATTACTTTAACTGGAGAGGCCAGTGATCATTTAAAAAGGCTTCAAAATGTTTCTGAAAACAACCTGCTTGAGAAGCAGTATTTTGCATATATAACACTCAAAGTTTCAACAAGAAACTATTTGGCATTAAATAGGCTCTGTGATTAAAAAAAAAATGGAGGAAAGAAAAAGAGTTAAAAGGACCAAAAATAAATTATCAATACATTTTAGGAAAACTGTGAATCTATTCCCACTATAATCAATAGTAGTCTTTTCTCACACTGACTTTGTGCCACTTGGACCAGCTCACGTCATCACAAATGAACTTAAATGTCAGGAAGCAAAATCAGGCACGTTAAAAAAGAAAATCCCTCTGTAGATTTGTTTAAGTCTCAAAGGAGAGAGAGAGTTCTTACCTCTTGCTTTCTTTACTAATAAGAAACACTAGAATTCAGCAAAGGGATTTAATATGTGCCTATGCCAAAACAGAGAAACAGAAAATGCTTCTGGTGATACATACAGTGCATTTAGAAGAGCAAATCCAACCCTCAAAGAACAAATCTAGATTATTAAATTTTGGCCCATACAATTCTCCGGATATTTGACTTTGTTTACTTACCTTGGATGACATGATGTTTTTGACCTCTTCATCCGTAGCAGTTTGTGTAACAGTGATGTCAGGATTGCTGCAGCTTATCACTCGGCTTTGCAGGAGTTTACTCCCAACAGACACCGCGGAAGTACGTCCAAACGTGTAATAACGAGACTCGGTCAAAACAGCACTGCTGCCTACACCTGTCCATAAGAAGATGCTTGAACTAAGACTAAAGGACATGCATGTGAGAAACATGAGATTCAATCCAGCTTTGCTCAGTGCTGTTATAGTGTCAGCATTTTGAATAGCATAAAGCTCCCGAACATCTCGCCAGCAACTGCTCCATTAACAAATTACACAGGCTTTAAATGATAAGGTGCAGATGTTTCCCAAGTCAACAGCTCACAGAGTAGTTGCAGAATCACTAACAACTGATTAAAAGGGCTACCTGAGCAGCAGCATTACTACTGCTCTTTCTTCTTCCATTTAACTTGCTGTAGATTAAGACAAGATTCACAAGTCTAAACACAAAATAGTGCCAGTGCTTGGTCACTCTCACAGGAAAAAAGTGTTTCCTAATGTTTAGAGGGAGCCTCCTGTGTTTCTGTTTGTGCCTGTTTCCTCTGGCTTTGTCATTGAGCACCACTGGGAAAAGCCTGGCTCTGTCTTCTTTGCACCCTCCCTTCAGGTCTTTTTACACATTGAAGATCTTCCTGAATATTCTTTTCTCCAGGCTGAACAGCCCCAGTTTTCCCAGCCTCTCCTTACTGGAGAGATACTTCAGCCCCCTCATCATTACCAGCCCTTGGTTGGTGTCTCTCCAGTATGTTCATATCTATGTTGTACTGAGGAGCCCAGAACTGGACATAGCACTCCAGGTATAGCCTCCCCAGTGTTGAGTAGAGAAGGATCAACTCCCTCAACCTGTTGGCAAACACACAAGATTTTAACCTCTGATGACATCCCTCATGTGACAGAGAAATTGGCAGAGATTGGCCACATGCCACTTGGCAGTAAGTTAGTTTGCATGGAAAGTGTTTTACTGATATATGGGCCAATAAGAAATCAGAACTTCAAGGCCATTTTAGTTTCTGGGGAAAATTTCTCTAAAGAAAGCCTCAGTTTAGGAGATGTCTCTCACTTTCATCTCAAAGCTACTGTGTTGCATATAGCTGTACAGTCCTCTCATCTCAACCCTGCATCTTAAATGAATGACTGGGAGATAGATTACGTGGGGCAAGTCCACATTGCTCTTTGCCTCGCCTTCCTCTGAGAAAAATTATGTATCTAAACAGTGCTGTGCTTCAACAGTACGCAGCCTGGGTCTGAGAAGTTATCTTTGCTATTTGATAGGCCAATTTCCTAAGTCCTCCTCTCAGAAGTACTATATTGAATAGCATGTAATGCCTGAACTGATATTACCTGGTTTGACTACTTCTCTTTGAGGGTCTGGCAGACGAAATACATAATAGACATAAGATGCCAGGAGACAGTTCCTCCCATGCTGGTCTTTGCTCAGGTCTTTGCTGTTGTGGAGACTGTTCACTATTGCAACCACAGATTCAAAGGCAAACTGTGAGAAGTTGGCTGTGAATCAAAGGCAAAAATTAGTCTAAGCACTGGACAGTATAATATAGGTGAGGGCATTATTTATGCCAACAACAACTAACTGCATGTGCTTTAATTCAATCCGTAACAAATTCAGAACTCTAAACAGGAACTGCTAACCAGAGCCAAGGTCTACACAGGCCAATATACCACTCTTCAGTGGACCCACTAACTCCCAATCCAGTCACTGCTGCTCCATCATTTTGTGCTACATAAAAGCAGAACATAATTGTTAATTGCCATTACCAGCAGCCTTTGTGCATTTCTTATAAAGAACACTTCCTTGAAGAACACTTAAGACTCGTTCTTGTCCAGCTGATAGACAAATACAAGCTAGCAGACTTTTCCACAAATATTATAGTGGGTGACAAATGTTGATTACTAAAATGACATAGGAAGTAAGCAACACCACCACCTTTAAATATGCTTTCCTTCCAGAGTTAACATATGTGATGGGCAACTGGCAGAGTCAATAACAGACAAAAAAACACGTGTACATTATTATGGCCTTTCTGGTTTCGTGTTTGTTCAATTCTGTCTAAAGATATTTGGACAGCCAGGAATGTCAGCTGTAGGATAAGTGACCTTGCTGGTGTTTTCCCGGCAAAACAGCTGAATTTCAAAGGAAGATAAACCACAACCTACTTTCTGACCTATATTTCCACATAAGTAAACTACTACAATTTAACACGTCCCAACCAGAGTCTGATAGTCTTAGGTGTAGGGGGAAAAGGAGAGAAGGCAGGAACTCAGTTAAAACTGATGAAATTTTGCAGTGAAACTGTGTCTTGAGAAGCAAAACTCTTTCTCAAGTAGACTACCCCAAATACTAAATCTGAGCCTGGATGTTTAGCAATCATTTCCACCACATCTCTAGGCTGCTTGCACTACCACTCCAACGCCATGCACCAGTAAATACCTGTCTGGCCAGCTATGACCATGGGCTGTACAGCCAGCTGGAAAAGTTTATCTAGTACCAAATGCAAAAACAAGACAAGAGGTTCAAGGCGTGAAGAATTCAAACAGATAATGCTGAGTTTCAATTCATGTTCCAGTGTAGCCTCTGTAATCTTCTGGTCCATCAGTCGTATGGGGAACGTCACTTGACTTTCCAGAGAATGGCACAGAGTGAAGAACTTCTCCAGGTGATTGTCCTGCAAATACAGTGCACTCACAGTTAACAGAATTGATATATTTGAGGCTGCTGCTAGCTAAGCAAAGCCTGATTGTCCCATCTGATGGGATGAGAGAAAATATTCCCACCCTTCTCACTAGCGTGGTGGTTAGTCCTAGAGATCAATTTGTAAAGCAGCTGTCACAGCCTTTTGTTTGTTGCTTTTCATCTGGATCAAATTCAGACTCTGGTTAGATCAGATTAAAAGTAGAAAAGTTAAAATCCTCAGTAAAATGGTTGCTTCATTTATTGAAAATACTGTTTCCTCTCTGACAAAACTGTCATGTCACCCATCTACAGTTGCTCTGCCACCCACACCTAAATTCCAGCTACCAACAAGCTGTGCACCTCATGAGTACACCTTACTTATTTAGAAAGCATGCTGCAGAGGGGTGATAGACCTGCTTCAGACACCGGGCCTCTAGTTGTTAGAACAGAGCTACTATGGTTAACTGTTGTAGAATGGCATCATGTGTAGGCGACACTGTTAAGCAGCAGAAACAAACTAAAGCTGCTCTGCCTCTGACTAGTGTCCCAATACGATGGGCAAAGTTCTAATTTCCTATCAGAAACCAGAATGACAGGGCTCTCATTCAGCACTGAACTTGTGTTCCCACATCACATGGCATTCACAACTGAACTGCCTAAAGCATTTTTGCAGTATCATCTGCCCCTACAGGCGGGTAGGTGCTATGGCTCTGCATAAACATCGTCTGAACTAGCCCTGCAGTACGGGAGATGCAGACTTCAGAAAGGGGAACTGAACCGTGCCACTGTGTGTCAACCATAGCCTAAGCAGACCCTTATTGAGCTGAGAAGACATTAGGCCCCCTATTACTCGGCATGACTTGCTGCTGAGAGTGCTCATTATATTTCATTTTACCAAAGGATTTAATTCACTAAAGATACCAAGTTATTTCCACAGCTCTTAGTGGTTTTGAAACCTGTGTGGACTTAAGCATCTCCATTTCATAAACCTCCTAAGTCAGCCTGGACACTTGAACTCTTTGAAATGAAACTACAGCTTAGTTTTGCTTTGGATGCATTACCTGAGTGTGAACAGATGAAACAGCTTGCACTTCAACATTGAAAACACCCTTGTGTCCTTCAACCCATTTAATAGGTGGTGACTGAGATGGAACTTTCTGTGATGGAAAATAAATAAAAAAGTCATTATCTTCCTTTTAGTGATCAAACAGAAAGACTGTTTACATGGGGATGGATAGAGTATTTGCACTATGCACATCATTTTAGATACCCGAATTCAGAGCCATTCAGAGGACCACAGCTAGGTATCCTCATTCTCATAGGTTAGAAGGAGAGAAGTTGATGCATTGAACAGGGAAATCTGGAACACTTCATCTGGATGCCTAACGCAAGTAGTGCAAGTAGGTATTTTGTTGGGATATTTTTAGAGCTGGAAGTTCCCAGTTAAAGCACCACCAAAGGCATTCCATGGTGATGTGATACAGTTTCAGCTCTGTGGAGAGACTCCTACTTTCCATGTTTACTCAGAGGATATAGTTTTCAGCTCCAGTAACAGCATCTGATTCCATTTCTCCTCCCTCTCCCACACAACCACAAAAAATGAGCAAATCATCCTATGGAAGAAAGCAAATGATTGATTTGACACCCTCTAAACAAATGTATCCCTGAAGAGACAATTTATAAGGATTTCCTTGAATAACTAACTTGAAAAACCACAATATAGCAAACTAAAATTATAACAAAAACATCAGTGGCAATAATAATAACATTTTTCTCCAGAGCTTCCCTTTTTAAAGTACAAAAAGGAAAAAAGAGGTGTTGCCTACAAGCAGATAGTAACGTTAGTTTCTGAAACACTTACGCTGTTCTTCTACATTAGGAAAATATTATATTTTCATAATTTTCTTTATTACCTCAGGAGAGTGAATTGAATAGTGGAAAGGCAGCTTATCCAATGCAACAGGAAGACAATAATGTCCAGTTTGAAGACGATCATTTAATAGAATTGGCAGCCACTGAAACAAATGAAGAGAAAACACAGCAATATTCATGAGTATATATGATTAGGTCTATTTATTTAATTTGTTATGTACAGACAACAAAACAACAAATGAGATATTGACCCAAGCTTCTCTCACCTAACTCATTCAACAATAATTTCTTTCCATTTTAAATTCACCGATAGCTACTGTAGAAAAATGTACAAGATTGCTTTACAAACCATCCTTTTTGAAGAAAACAAACACAAAACTTTTCATGTGTGACATATATTTTTCTAATAAAATGTACCAGAAGGATTTATTAGAGTCCATGTTACTAATTAAAAAATCATATATCTTGAACAGACTCATCCCTGGCTTTGAAGCATATCAACAGAGTAAAAGCTTTGCTAAGGATGAAGTGAACATGTTGGTTGTGGTCACTGTGAGGATTAAGGCCAGAATAACTCATCATAGCTCTGCTTTGATATTTGGACACAATTTTTCTCTTAGTCAAGTCTGAAAGAGGTTGTACATTTGCATGTCACAGAAACATAGAATAACAGAATGGTTTGTATTGGAAGGGACCTTCCAAACCACCTGCAGTGCGCAGGGACATCTTCAATTATCACAGTAGCAGAGTATCACAAGTTTGGAAAAGACCTTTGAGATCATTGAGTCCAACCTATGACCCAACACCTACACCTACTCCTACTTGTCAACTACACCATGTCACCAAGTGCCTCATCCAATCTCCTCTTAAACACCTCCAGGGACGGTCACTCCACCGCCTCCCCGGGCAGCGCATTCCAATGGCCAATCATCCTTTCAGTGAATAACTTCTTCCTAATGTCAACCCTAAACCTCCCCTGGCGAAGCTTGAGACCGTGTTCTCTTGTTCTGTCGCCGGTCACCTGAGAGAAGAGACCAACCCCTGCCTGACTACAACCTCCTTTTAGGTAGTTGTAGAGAGCCATAAGGTCTCCCCTGAGCCTTCTTTTCTACATGTTGTATTTAGGTGAATAGAAACATGAAAATTAAGTCCTCACCTCTGTCAAGTATGGTTCCTGAAATACAAACTAAATCAGGTTTTACTAATCCCATTGACACTGATGGGACTATATCTGCCCATGAAACAAAGTCCATTTGAAAGAATTTTCAGTAATGGTATCAAAATCAAATACAAACTTCATAGCAGAAACAAATGGAAAGCATTTGCCTGGCCCCACAGCTCAATTACTGTTTATTGCACTATGGTATTTTTAAATCTGAAGTATTACCAGCATCCATGCTTTCCTCTTATTTTAAAAATCTTTTCTGTTTAAAAATTCCAACTGATAAAGGAAAAGATCAAAGACAATATGCTATAATCTGTATTTCTTAAGCTAAAACATGCTAGTTTCATCATGAAGACAATGAATGCAAGAGAATTACATTTTACTGTCTACGTTCCTTCCGTTGTTTAATTTTGATGTGAGTAGAAGACACCTTAGAACATAAAAGATATGCCACATAAAACCTAATTGAAAATATCACATTAGTTGTTAGCTCATGAACATGTTACGTAGCAGTAAATAACTGCAATTGCATATGTTTTAGGGCTTTTTTGTATTAAATAGAATCTAACAGAATTAGGCAATATGCTATAAAGCCTTGTTGCAAATATTTAGCTCCATACTTAACTTCAGTTGTGTCAACTGAATTCATCAACTGCAAAGACATGTAACGTAAAATTATAGGACAAGGATGTAACATGGCACAGGTTTCTATGAATTAACATTAAGGTCTTCTACTGATTTTGTTGTATTACTGTAATCAGAAAGGTTTATGACAAAGTTCTTGACAAAGAGAGAGTTTGTTTGCATGGGATGTAAATGCATACACACACACACACACACACACACACACTCTAATATATCACATGGAACTTACTGAATACCCAAGGAGGGTTTCTACAGAAGCACCTTGCTTTGGCTGGCAGCTGATATGATAGAATGTAAATAATAGATGGTGTTTCTCTGTGAGTTTTGCTGGCAGCTTGATTTTCACTTCTTCATAAAAGTCAGGGGATCTGTTTAAAAAAATGTGCCAATCGCATTTCCAATGTAAGTATAAGACAGAGCAGAAGGTAAATTTATCAATAGGGTTTTAGATGCTATGGTTATAAAAACTATACGAATTCCATAACCAGCCTAAGAGCTTAGTTAAACAAAGTACATAAGTATATATATACAGCTATACTTATGAACTACTACAGCTTTGAATCAGGAAAAGCATAGCCTGTATTGGCTGGAATGTTTCAGCTTTCACCCATCTCTATACTTTCAAAAAGTTTCAATCTTAATTTTGATTTCTAGCATGTTTATTGTGTAAATATTAAATTCCAAGTGAAAATGCCCCTTCAGTTCTTTTGGATCTGTGAATTCACTGAAGTGGATACTATTACAGAGTTGTACTACTGCTTGTTGTTCCTTAATCTTCAGATTAGGAACGTTCTCAACTGACCTCTGAAAATCTCCAAACAAGAAAAGCAATGATCACATGCACAATGGTTACTTATGCCAATGCATGTAGCAATCCAAATCAGATATGACAAATCCACATAAAGTGTAAATGTTTAAAATGGATTGGTACCAGCATTCCTTGATGAACTATGTAGGCTAAGAATTAGGCAAAGAGGTCATGGTTAATTCCTCTCAAGTAGTACAAATAGTAACAATACTTACTTATTATGATATGTGATAGCTGTGTGTATTTCTTGGACAAATTCTGGACCTGAAGATTTGCCAAAAATTACCTACATTAAGAAGAAAAAGAAAGTAACAGCAGTCAGGTGTAAGGCACGTCATCATCATCAACATATATAAGTGTTAGAACAGTACCTGAAGGCTGAAAATGACTCTTCAGATCTATCTTTGCATGTCGACACAAATGTCTTATTGCTAAGTATCTTCCCTGTACATTACTCAGGGTAAAGCACCAGGAAAACGGAGCCACTGACTACCTCAACATCACATTTTCTAGTCTAAAAAGTTATAAATTGCAGGAATAAAGTTATTCCTGCAATTATTAATTGTGTTAAGTCTCTTACACATTGTCACATTGCATTTAACTAAATGCTTGACAGTTAAATTAAATTATTTTTAGAAGTTTGTTTTTCAGTTGTACCTGCTTATTCAGAGTAAGAGTCATCTCACCTTAACTTAGATGTCCAAAGTTCCTTTACAATCAAAGAAGAGAAACAAGCATTTTTCATGCTTGATTTCCTTCCCTCATTTCAGATACAAGCCTCATGGTAATGTCATTGAAGTAAATATAAATGGAACCCTGGGAGATGAGCTTAGACAAGGATATCTGTACATCACAAGTCTATATGTATGGAGATGAAGTGCCCTCACAGTGGAGAGGGATGCCAGATGAACTGTGTCTTTCCTGAGCATTTGCCAAAACCTAAATGTAGTAAGGGCAAAGTTTAAGGAAAGCAAAAAATGCAGTACTGTGTAACAGACAGTGTTACACTCACATACATATGGCACAGCTCTGGAAGAAAACGGTGCTGATTTCAATTCTAGAGCTCATATGGATTAAGGCTGTGAAGTACATCCTACGCAGTGTCTGCACACTGATAAAGGCCGGTCAGGTGTCAGTGCTTGCTCCAACAGATTGCTGAATTAAAGTTCCTCAAAGTAATATTTCCATTCATTCCCCATCCCTTAAAACCACAAAAGATCTTATCCCAATGTCACTCTCAAAAGGATAGTTATGGTCTCTGAAAATTTCTCAGAAAATGGACACTGAATCAGACATTTAGGTCAGAACACTTCAAACAGAACATCTGAACTTGGTAAAGGTGAAGAGAACACCTTATAGGGAAAAATGTTGAATAACCCAAACATGGACTTGCTGCTGGTTCTGCTAGTAGTACGCACATGTGTTTCAAACACTGAAAGCTCTACCTACCTCTATCTACACTGCATGTTTGTGCATCCATTCAGTTTCACGCAACTTCTGCCTTCCAGTGCTACATTTCAGTACTTGTGTACGCATAGTTTATATGGAGATGTTATACTGGAAGACAGACTCATCATTCTTAAAAGGCCTCTGAATCTCTGTGAACTTTACCATTAGAGTTTCCAACAGAGTATTGATTTAATATTATGTCACTGTTCTGAAAATAAGGTAGGAAGACTTAGATAAAAGGAAGTAAATTGTCTCTGTTCCACTCACGTGCCAAGCCTTTCCTGTTGGTTCTAACGAGAATGACAAGCTGCATAGCCTCTCTGATGCTAAGCTTCCTAAGGCCCCACTAGAATCATAGGATTATTTAATTGGAAAAGATATTTAAGACTCCCAAGTTCAAGCATACCTGTCCACCACTAAACCTATTCCTAAGCACCTGTCTACCTGTCTTTTAAATATCTTCAGGGGTAGTGACTCAACCACCTCCATGGGCAGCTGTTCCAGTGCCCTATAACCCTTTCAGAGAAGAAATTTTTCCTACTGTCTAATGTGAATCTCCCCTGGTGCAACTTGAGGCCATTGCCTTTCATCCTATCACTTGTTTCTTGGAAGAAGAGACCAACACCCACTGCACTATTCTTTTCAAGCAGTTGTAGACAGTGATAAGATGTCCCCTCAGCCCCCTCTTCTCTAGGCTAAACAACCCCAGTTCCCTCAGCTGCTCCACAAAAGACTTGTTCTCCAGACCCCTCACCAGCCTTGTCGTCCTTCTCTTGACATGTCCCAGCACCAAAATGTACTTCTTGTACTGAGGGGCCCAAAACCGAACCCAGCACTCGAGGTGCAGCCTCACCAGTGCTGAGCACAGGGGCACAATCACCTCCCTGCTCCTGCTGGCCACACTGTTTCTGATACAGGCCAAGACGCCATTGGCCCTCTCGGCCACCAGGGCACACTGCTGGCTCATGTTCAGCCTGCTGTCAACCAACACCCCCAGGTCCTTCTCTGCCAGGCAGCTCTCCAGCCACTCTTCCCCAGTACTGTAGTGTTGCACAGAGTTGTTTTTGCCCAAGTGCAGGTCTCGGTACTTGACTGTGTTGAACCTCATCCTGTTGGTCTCAGCCCATCGATCCAGCCTGTCCAGATCTCTCTGCAGAGCCTCCCTACCCTCAAACAGATCAACATTTCCACCCAGCTTAGTGGCATCCGCAAACTCAATCCCTTCACCCAGATCATTGATAAAGATACTGAATAAAATTGAGCCCAACACTCAGACCTGGGGAATACCACTTGTGAACGGCCTCCCACTGGATTTAACTCCATTTATCACCAGTCTTTGGCAATGGCCATCCAGTCATTTTTTAACCCAGCAGAGGGTGTGCCTGTCCATGCCAATGGCAGCCAGTTTCTCCAGCAGGATACTGTGAGAAATGGTGTCAAAGGCTTTACTGAAGTCCAGGTACACCATATCCACAGCCTCCTCCTTGTCTACTAAGTGGGTAACCTTGTCACAGAAGGAGATTAGATTAGTTTGGCAAGACCTGCCTTTCATAAACTCACGTTGCCTGGGCCTGATCACCTGGTTGTCCTGTGTGTGCTGTGTCATAGCACTCAAGATGATCTGCTCCATGGCCTTCCCGGGCACCAAGGTCAGACTGGCTGGCCTGTAGTTCCTCAATCCTGCCTCTGGCCCTTCTTGTAAGTGGGTGTAACATTTGACAACCTCCAGTCAAACAGAACTTCCCCAGTCATTCAGGACTGCTGGCAGATGACCAGGGTTTGGTGAGCACTTCTGCCAGCTCGCTCAGTACTCTTGGATGGATCCCATCCAGCCCAATAGACTTGTGAATGTCTATTTGAGTAGTTCTCTAACCATTTCCTCTTGGTTCATGGGATCTATCACCACTTCAGAGGTTCCTCAGGAATGAATATAAGCAAAAGTCTGCTAAGAAGCCTCAGCATTTATTACCGGCATCGCACATGATGGGTCTTCACCACACATAAACTGGATCTTGATGGTAATGTTTCTTGCAGAAGCTGGCCGGTTAGCAAAATTCAGCCTCTGAGGGTAAACATAGAGGAGATTTCTGGAAAAAAGAAAAGGAAGAATAAAATGGGTAAATGGCAAACATTTGTGTTTCAAAATGAAGTGCCCGAACTTGCATTTCACTGATTCCCCTCCCTGCCCTTTAATTCCACTTAGTGAAAGTTTTTCCAAAAGTCCATTTCAAAAGTCATAAGGAGTTCTTAAATTCTTGTTGTGACACATAGAACATCCTACATTTAAAGTTTCTCATACAGTAGAATTATGTCTTTGAGAAGGTAGTCTTTCTATCGCTCTTATTTTGGGAAATACTTAATTTCCAGTTACAAATAAATGAATATCTTTGCTTGATGTAATGAAAAGAAGCAAACTCTCCAGAAACCAGCTCACTTCTCAGCTGCAAAAAGTCAGAGGTCAGAAAAATAAGTAAACCAGCAAATAAAACCAGCAACCAGTTCATACATTCCTAGCTTATAGTAACAAAATGGCATACATTTTTAGATTATGCAAATCAAAAAGCAGTTATGAACAAACCTGAGTGAATAAAAAAAAAACTTTCTAAACTATAATTCTAGAAACTGACATTTTTAGTAACAAATACAAATATAATACATGTAACTTGCCTTTCCCTTTGTTCTGAATAGTATTCCTGACTACCATAGTAAGGTACTTCCTTACTTCTTTAAATACAATCTCTGCTCTACCAAATTCTCTCCAAGATGGTATTAGGAGAAGCTAAGTGAAAGAGAGAAATATATTGGTAACCCCAACTGAACTATGCTTGGGGGAATGACATATTAAATGAAGGACATTATCCATATTACAACTGCCAGAGGTGAAGAAATACACGTAGGGGAGGCCCTATAATCCAGTCATTGCTTTATTAATCTGCAGCCAAGCAGAAGACGTCACAGATCTGTATAATGTTCCTGAGCACTGGATTTTACATTTATATGTGACTTGAGATGAAAGATTTGTAAAATCACAAACAGCTCTCTGCTGACTACACAGGCAAGGAAGCATTACTCCAGTGAGCACTGTACTCAAGAGCTAAAGCTTGTGCCATTTATGCTCACGTAGTTTTAGGAATCTTGCTTACATGTGCATTAAACTCATCAGCACTGAGGAAGAACAGAGGCAAATGCTGACTCTAGATATCCTGCAGAAATGAAAGTGAGGATTGAATTTTTAAAGGAGGAGTGTGGGGAGATGATAAAAAGAGGTTCCTTCACACCGGTGTGAATTGTAGACCCTTTGCCAGCATCTGCACCCTCCAAAAGCCTGAGAGGAAGCAATGACAAGAACCCACATGGCAGGGGTGTCTAGGCAGCAACATACTGCTGTCTTCTAAATAATGGGACTGCTATGCATACCCATAAGGATGTGATGAGCTGCAGGAAGCATTATATCTCCCTTAAGGCTCTGCGCTGAGCAGAAATATTCAGACAACATGCCATAGTAATTACTTCTAGTCAGCATGATTGAACTTCACCACTCACTCCCCTTAGAGAAAGTGCAGGGCTCTACCTTCAGATATAGTCAGATGTGCTTACAAAAACCAAAAGAGCTATAGGAGTCACTGTGAGTCTAAAAAAGCCATGGCTGAGCACCCAACTTCACTGAGACCAAAGTCCTACAGGACAGCAGACTAATGGGTGAGGCATGGCGGCTTCTCTGGGATGGAGGGATTAACAGGCTTGGAAAGGAATGTTTTGGTTCTAAGAGTCCTGGTTGGAAGGTCTTTACAAAAAGACAATATGAAAGGACCTTATTGCCTAACCAGGTGCACTATCAGCGATCACAGTAGCCTCATTTGTCTTAAGATACTTATGCAAGACCAAAGCATAAGCCACTGTCTGCTGAAGTGGAGCTGCACCAAAACCCAATCAATGAAGAATATACTTTCATTCAAAACCATCTAGAAAAGCAGACCCCCTCATACTACTTATGTCTTTTGTGTTTTAAGTTATAGCTTCTCTCTTGAGAGGAAGGTGAGCATTCAATTTTGCTCTGACTGCTAATGATAATGACTAATGAGCAGTCCAGTTTTTCTGGGAAGTCATTGTGCTAGATAATGAAGTGCTTTTATCTTTACATCCCAGTGAAAAAGCAATAGTAATACCCTTCATAAGACAAGGAAAGAGAAGTGCAAAAATATTGGCCCCAAGTTTGGGGAACTAAACCACAACAAAAATGCCCAGCACTGTTTGAACACAGTGTATAAGCCTTAGTCTAAACTTTCTAGCATTCCTGCATAATAGGTATCTTGCTGGGGATGTGAATGTGCAGTTGGAGAATATGAGATACAATCAATAAGCCAAGGCTTTGTGGAAAGTCATTGGTAGAAACTGAAATGGATTTAAGAACTATCATTCACTCCCACATTCCTCATACTTTAGGGAGTTGCTCAAACTGAGATATCTACATGTTAATTTTAATCTTTGATTCCTAAAGGTCACTGGAAGACTCAGTTTAGCTTCTTGCAAAAGAAAAGAGAACTAGCTTATTTGGTACACATTATAAATAATTTGCATTTACTTTACACATTTCTTTAAAAGTTTTGCTTTCATCTGGAAGTTTAGACAAATACGTATTTTATTCCTCAGTGATTACACAGAGATCACCGTGCAGGGTGATTACCAGCAGGGGAGATGAGGAGGGGGTCGTGCCCTCTATGTCAATGACCAGCTGGAGTGCATGGAGCTCCACCTGGGGATGGATAAAGAGACAACCGAGAGTTTATAGGTCAGGATTAAAGTGAGAACAGAGTCAGGTGATATTATAGTGGGGATCCGCTACAGGCCACCAGACCAGGAAAAGTGAGCAGCCTTGTGTTCACAAGCCCTGATCTTTATGAGGTACTTCAGCCATCTGGATATTGGTTGGTGGGACAACACAGCAGGGCATAAGCAATCCAGGAGGTTCCTGGAGTGCACTGATGACAACTTCCTTCTTCCAGTTTCAGAAGAGCCAATGAGGAGAGGTGTTACCCTGGACCTTATTCTCACCAACAAGGAAGGGCTAGTGGAGAACGTGAAGGTCAAGGGAACCCTTGGCTGCATTGACCATTAAAGGTGGAACTCAAGATCCTTAGGGCAGCAAGGAGAGTGCACATGTTGTGCACTCTCCTGGACTTCAGAAGAGCAGGAAGAGGGTTAAGGCAGGGACTGGAAGGACGAAGATATTAGAAAGAAATTTTTTACTCTGAGGGTCATGAGGCACTGGAACAGGGTGCTCCGAGAAGTCGTGGAAGCTACCTCCCTGGAGATATTCAAGGCCAGGTTTGATGAGGCTTTGAGCAGCCTCACTTAGTGGAAGGTGTCCCTGCCCATGGCAGGGGGGTTGGAACTCGATGGGCTTTAAGGTCCCTTCCAATCCAAACCATTCTACGATTCTGTGCCATGATGGCATGTTTTCCTCTCTGCTTGTATATATATATTTAATGAAGTGTATTATCAGTCAGGTGTAATTCCCCATCTGAAAGCACTGTGACAAGCTGCCTATGGGAGAAGAGGAAGCACTCCCAGAATCCTGTTTGTGAAGTTTTTGTTTTCATTATTTCTGCTTTGTTTTGCAGTATTTGACAATATCATTTTATGTGAGAAAAAAGGAAAGTTAGGAAACCTTCCATGAAACCTCTTGCTGCTGAGATAGTATAGTAGGTGCTCAGGAAAGATTACTACATTTCAAAAAGAGCAGTCAGCTATTTGCATTGGGATGAAATCACGTGTACTGAGGAGCAGAATAAATCAGGACTCGCTCACATCTCCACCTGAAACTGTGGTAGCTAGCTTAAGCTGTTTCCTTCACCTGTGCACAACAATGCAATACTAATGCCCATTTTGTTTACTTTGCAAAATAACTTAGAAGTGCTAGCATCACTGACTGGCACAAAACTAGAGCCGTGCAGAAGATGCACAGGGCAACTATGCTTTTTCCAGATCCCATCCACAGAGGCAGTAAGAAGTAGATAACACTGTGACAGGGGGTAACAGGAATAACAGATATACAGTTATAACAGAAGTAACAGTTACACACCAACAGCCTTTTCTTGCTCAAAACTACTCAAGGGTGGGGTTGAATGCTTAACCATCAAAGCAGAAGGCATTCGGCTCACATTGCAGACTACAGTAAGTCTGAGAACAGCACCAACTGGTTTGCACTTAAAGGAAACAAACCAGCAAAAGGCACATTTTTTCCCCGTTCTCCAAAAACCCCATAAGCGTTATGCACTTTACTCATCAAAGACAGGACTTCCTATGCCTGGATAAGCTGAGTTACTGCTGAAGAAATGAGACAAACCCCTCTTCTTCAACACCAACATTTCAAAGTGACAGTAAGCAGCATAAGTTTTATTTACATTTAATGAGAAAATAAAATTATAAACTAACTATAAATTATATGGTTTTTCCTATTAAAAATAGAAGAATATTGAAAGAAATAAATCTTGGAATGTTTTGACATTTTCAGGAAACTATTTTAATGAAAGATATATAAATACACACAAAAAGTGTTCCATTTCACAGTGGACAAAGGAATTGGGCTGGCTGATGTCTCTAGCATAAATCAGAAATAGCATCATTTAAAATAATGGCACTATACCAGTATAAAAACTAGCAAGAGGTAAGTTCAAAGACTGTAACATAAGACTCTCCTTCTCCTATCACAAAGGAAAAAGATATTATTTTTAAAAAAGCAGAAGACTTTCTTCCTCAGGAACATGTTATATTGGAAAAAAATGTAAACAAAATCTTTGCATTTCTTTTAAACATTCAAGAGAAAAACTGAAGAGGTATCATTAGTATTTGTCTAGGCATGTGTACAGGTATTATTATGGCAATAAGAGCTTACCAGCCTGTATTTTTATAAATTTTCAATTATCTGTACTTCAAGTACATTTCTGTTTGTCACCCTCCCCTGCTTTCACGGTAACAGTAATATAAAACAAGCAGTTATTTTATCCATTTTTCATTCTTTTAATATCTAAATCTACAGCACTGGTGAAAAAAAATCTTGGTTGGCAGACATAAAATCAAATGTTCGGAAACATTAAACAACCTGTAAATACACTAGCAGGCCACGACAACACTCAGTTATGACAAAATGCTAGCACATTGCTTGATTAGGACAAGATGGTTCTACTTTTCAGATTCAAGGAAAGGGAATAAAATAACATGAAACACTTAATATCTATCTTTGTTCATGTTCAGAGTTACTTTGCACAGGTTAGTTTAATCAGGCTCAAAAGAGTATTCACCACACAGAGAACTAAGCAAGGGGAATTACGTGACAGTTAAATAAAGCAAAATGTAGAAAGGTTCTACAGAGGGACCTGGACAGTCTGGATTGATGGGTTGAGGCCATCTGCATGAGATTCAATAAGATTGAGTGCTGGGTCCTGCACTTGGGTCACAGCAATCCCATGCAGTGTTACAGGCTTGGGGAAGAATGGCTGGAGAGCTGTCTGGCAGAGAAGGACCTGGGGGTGTTGGTTGACAGCGGCTGAACATGAGCCAGCAGTGTGCCCAGGTGGCCAAGAGGGCCAAGGGCATCCTGGCTTGTCTCAGGAATAGTGTGGCCGGCAGGACTAAGGAAATGATTGTCCCTCTGTTCTCAGCCCTAGTGAGGCTGCATCTTGGATCTTGTGTTCAGTTTTGGGCCCCTCAGTACAAGAAAGACATTGAGGTGCTGAAGCATGTCCAGAGAACAGCAATGAAGCTGGCAAAGGGTCAAGAGCACAGTTCCTATGAGGAGTGGCCGAAGGAACTGACGTTGTTTAGTTTGGAGAAAAGGAGGCTGAGGGGAGACCTGAACAACTCTACAGCTACCCGAAAGGAGGCGGTAGTGAGGCAGGTGTTGGTCACTTCTCCCAAGCGACATGTGATAGGACAAGAGGAAACACCTTTGAGTTGCACCAGAGGAGGTGTGGACTGGATATTAGAGAAAATCTCTTCACCAAAAGTGTTGTTGAGCATAGGGACAGGCTGCCCAGTTGCAGTGTCACGGGGTGGTTCAGTCACCATCCCTGGAGGTATCTAAAAGATGTGTTTTTATGGTGCTTAGGGATATGGTTTAGTAGTAGATGTTGCAGTGTTAGGTTTACTGTTGGACTCAATGATTTACTGGCCTTTTGCAAGGTAAATGATTCTGTTTCTAGGATTCTGAATACATCGGCCTACGTTCCCTAGCTATGCTTTTGCTCACCAAACAGAGCACTGGCACAATTCAGATGTGGCTAGGTGATACAGGCTTGTGGGAAAAGGAGGGGCTTTCAATGGCACTGTGCAAACACAAGTGCTACTTCCTGGACCCCACCAAGTTCCAGACTTTGTCACCTTGTCTGACTTTCCAGGGAACTGTTGCTTGAGCTAATTAACAGTATTAACTGGAAACTCCCATAGGGGTGGAAAGTTACTGGCTTGAACAAAGGCTGCGAACAGCTGTGAACAGAACAGCAGAGAGCTGTCAGCTACTGCTGGGAACCAAGGCCACAGATAGATCCTCACAGAACCAATGTAGCAAGTTAGCTCCCTGGAAAAATCATCAAGTGTAGCAGTTGCCTTGTCACCATCTGAAGAAGCAACACCACAATGAATGTAGGTTTGTTAGAAAAATATGTATGCAAGTAAAGCAAGCCAAATTATTAGACAGAAAGCTTTGTATGCAATTAACCAATCAGCATATGTGTTAGCAGAGGTGTATTCGCATATAGTTACTATAGAAGAGAGCTTGGAACAAAGAATAAATGTCGACGCTTGCAGCATCGTATTGGTTTCCGTGTCGTCCATTTCCCGCAGCACCATGAGCGCAACAATTGGTGGAGAATGTGGGCAATGCATCTTCGGCAACTCGAATAATTAAAGAAGCTTAGCCTACCTGAAAAGGTTGGAGCAGCCTGAGAGCCTCCGCATCGTTCGGTAAGAAGACTTTTACATTTGAAAAGAAACGCAGAAGGGTGCTGGCTGGCAATACACCAACAGGCAGGACATCCGAGGGGTGTGTCAGGTTGCCCAAAAGAGGCAAGCCCAAAGAGGCAAGGCTGCCCAAAAGAGGCAGGAAAAGCGTAAGTGCTTATGTGTAATCAGCACCAAATAATAGGAAATACGGTATCCATACAAGAAAATGCAGCTTTAAAGTGCTTATTAAAACTAGCATGGAAGACGGAAACAGATCTCGACCCTAAAGAATTGGGGCGATTATTAGAGTGGGCTCGGTGTCATGGTATGTTTAAAAATACTGATTTATTGTTTGCCTCTGGAGAATGGACTGAATTAGGTAAAGAACTGTGGTATTCTGTTAGTAGTGGAAATAAGGAGGCAAGTAAATTGGCAATTACTTGGAAAACAACTAAAAACATTTTAGAACAAGCTAAAGAAGATGCTGAAATGCATGCAGCACTACAGCAAGCTCTGTTTTCTAAAGATGAAGCAGAGAGAGTTTCTAGTCCACCTCCTGATTATGAAGGTGCAGAGGGAACAAATAAGCAAGCTTACCCGATAGAAGAAGTTAACTTTTGGAGTGGGGGATCCACTGCAGTGCCAATGGCTCCACTAGAGCCATAAGAAATTGCGTTAGAAAATGATAATGATGATATGGAATGGGATGATTCAAAAGAAAATACAGAGGGACAGAAAATACTAAAAATCAGTTGTAGTCTGACCTGGAGGGGTCAGATACGACTGCAGCGTTGAAAGGTTATCGAGATGCTATGAGAGATCTTTTGTCTGAAATGAAAAGGAGCACGCCTGGAAAGAAAATGCAGGTGTCGTTTGATAAGGCTATGAAGCTTATTACAGAAGGTTTAAATACTTCAATATCAGCAGATGGCGCTCCCAGAGTGGATGCTCTCAGCACAAATACTCTTTCTCCTCACGAAAAAAGCAGTGCTGGTGAATGTTACCAAAATAATGGTGATACTGATGATAATGAGGTAAAAAGATGTATTTGATGGGATGCAATGTGTATACAGGATAGTACTTTAACATTGCAAGATAGTTATCGATTACTGCATCAGAAGTATGGTACTGACATAGCTGATGATTGTATTAAAAAGGTCGAAGATATAGTCCGAGAAGAGAATGTTAAAGTAAAATCAGATGCAGGATCAGAGGGGTTCCCTTCAGCAGGGAGACAAAAGCCTTTGTCATTTTCAGCTCTGAATTTTGATCATGGTCAGCGTTGGAGAGGGGTAATAGAACAGGCAGCTATCGAAGGTGTTATGCTGCCTTCAACTTTACAAGCATTTCCAGTGTCTGTAAACAATGAAGGATGACGAATTTATACACCATTTGACTGGAAAACCATACAGGAAGCACAGAAAGCAATTATGCAGTTTGGATTTGACACTAAATATGTTCAGCAGATGCTGGATCAGATTTTTAAATCACAACCATTAACGCCTTATGATATCAATATCTTAGTACAAATGTTTTTTGATCCGACACAGCAGCTCTTGTTTGAAGATAAATGGCGAAAAGCCATTAAGTCACAGTTAATAATGAATTTAGATCTTCCTGATAACGACCCTAGAAAGTATGCCACAGCAGAACAAATGCTGGGGACTGGTCTGTTCAGTACTCCTGATCAACAAGCCGCGTTACTGCCTGTCATTTTAGCTCAGAGTCAGCAACTAGCTTTGCAAGCTCTGAAACAAATTCCACAGATCGGAAAGCTAAAACCTGATTATGCTAAAGTATGTCAGGGGCCAGACGAAGCTTTCAATACATTTGTAGATCGACTGAGAGTAGCTATTGAACGATCAACTAATTTAATTCCTGATGCCAAATCAGCAGTAGGTAAAGATTTGGCTATTCAGAATGCAAATCCTCAATGTAGACAGATCATAGCCTGCCTTCCACAAACAGCTACTACAGTTGATATAATTGAAGCACGTTCCCGACTGCCTGAAATACAGGAACAAAAGAAAACTCGAGCCTTTGCAACAGCAATAGCAGAAGCTTTAAAGCCTGCTATCAATCAAAGAAAAGGAAACTGGAATGCAAAAAGAGGAAACAAGTCAATCACATATTATGGTTATGGTTGTTCAGGTCATGTTAAGAAAAGTTATTCAAATAATAAGCCCTTTAATACCCCAATACTTTCTACAAGCTGTGCTGAAATATGTCAGTGCTGTGAAAAATTCTGTCATAAAAGCAGTGAGTGTTGGTCTCGTTTTAAGAAGGATGGAACGCCTGTGCAGGGAAACAAGAGGCCAAGTGCCCGGTCGAGGGATGTGTGGACACAAAAGCCTCGATCCAGCTACCCTGTTGCATCGACTGACTCAGAGCAGCAACAGCAGGAAGCGCCGGACTTGACTTGGCCGTGGCCCACGATGTCACAATAACAGATTCTGAAGTACATTTGATTGACTCTCAGGAAAAAGAACCCATAGGCCATAGATTAAGTGCTCATTTGATTGGATGATCATCTGCATCAAGACAAGGAATTACTATTATTCCTGGATTAATTGATGCTGATTACACTGGTATCATTAAAATCATGATTCGTGTATTAACTCCTCCAGTGATTATAGCAAAAAATGCCAAAATAGCACGACTAATTCTTTTTAAAAGTGCTGTGACCAATGCAGAATCAGTGATCCAGGACAATCAAAGTTTTAGTTCCACCCGTCAGCCACTTGTAGCATTTTTGCAATGACTTACGTCTGATAAACCAATTTGAAAAGTCATATTATCAAACCTGAGAGGTGAATTGATGCAAAACAGATGTCCTATAAACACGATGCTAGACACTGGATCAGATATAACTACCATTCCAGCTAGAGCCTGGCCTATCAACTGGCCATCTACGCCAGCAACTTCAACCACAGGTATTGGAGGAGATCAAATCACACGACAGAGTATGGAATGGATCACAGTTCAAGACTGTGACGAAGACCACAGAGCTAAAGTAAAACCATATATAGTACCTACAACTATTTGGTTGTTAGGACAAGACGTATTGACACAGTGGGGTGTTACCCTAGTGATGCATTTTTAGCAGCCGCCATTGACAAAGGGCAGCTATCAACTCAACCCATGTTACAACTATCATGGCTTACAACTGAGCCTGTTCGAGTGGACCAATGGCCGCTACAGCAAGAGAAGGTTGCCCATTTACAAGCATGAGTGCAGGAACAACTGCAAGCAGGGCATCTTACTATACCTACAAGTCCTTGGAATACACCTGTTTTTGTAATACAGAAAAAAATCAGGAAAATGGAGACTCTTACAGGATCTTAGAGCAGTCAATGCAGTTATGCAAGATATGGGATCACTTCAGCCTGGAATGCCAACACCTGCTATGATTCCACAAGGATGGGACATTATTATTATAGGTTTAAAAGACTATTTTTTCACAATTCCATTACACCCAGATGACCGTGAAAAATTTGCTTTTTCTGTACCAACTATTAATAAACAAGAACCAGTCAAGCAATATCACTGGACAGTGCTTTCTCAAGGAATGAAAAATTCTCCTACTATATGCCAATGGTATGTGGCCTTAGCTCTACAACCTTTTCAAAAACAGCATAGTAAATTACTAATCTATCACTACATGGACAATTTATTGATTGCAGGTCCTAACATAAACGACAAACAGGAACTCATCAGTGAACTTACTATACAATTAAACCAATATGGTCTTCAAATAGCTCCAGAAAAAATTCAGGTAGAAAAACCTTGTAAATATTATGGGCTACAATTAACTCAAACTTCAGTAAGACCACAGAAACTTAGCATACATACTCAGATTTATACCCTCAATGATGTTAAAAAATTAGTCAGTGACTTGCAATGGATTCGACCTTACTGCAGCACCACCAATCAAGATTTAATGCCTTTTTTAGAAGTGTTACGGACAGGAACTCAATTGTCAGAAGAACGACGATTAACTGCTCAAGCAATGCAAGCGCTTGATACTATTTCTCAGAAGATTTCATTGTCTAGTTCTGGAAGAATGTTATATGGTGAACCTTTGTGTGTATTAACATACAATACAACAAAAGAAGTTGCCATGTGGATTTATCAAGTAGATAATCAGAAGCATATAGTAATAATAAAATGGGTTAGCATGCACAACCATCAAAACCCATTACACTTAGAATTGATCTAATTGGAAAAGGCCTATTAAAGGCAATTGATCGCTGTGGTTGTCTACCAGCATCTATGGTAATACCAATAAATAAAAATAATACTCCTCATGCTATCAAAACATCTGAATCATTTGCGCTAGCTGTTACAGGCTATGGTATAAAAATCGAAATGACCTATCCTTCTCATCCACTGTTAAAAACCTCATTGGTCTTTGAACCACAGCCAATTATTTCACCTTTCCCACTGGATGCTATTACAATCTTTACTGACACTAGTCATAAGACAGGAAAAGCCAGTTTTACCTGGTTTGAAAACGGGAAATGGCAAAATCAACTTATTGTTGCAGCTGGTTCTATACAAATTCTGGAACTAGCAGCAGTTTTATATGTAATAAAGAAATGAAGTCAGGAACTATTGAACATTATTAGTGATTCACAATATGTAGCAGGGATTGTTAGACGAATACATAGACGTTCATTATGACATGTACAGAATCAATCCTTGTTTCAAATTTTGCAAGATTTATGGAATGTAATGAATGCTCGTGTTTGCCCTCTTTATATTTCCCATGTCTGCAGTCATACTGGACAGCTGGGACATATTTATGAAGGAACTTCTCAAATAGATTCAATACATCTGCAGTTGCATCAACAAGTGGTTTTGCTCAAGCACAGTTATCACATGATTTTTTCCATCAATCTGCTCGAGTGTTGCATCGTCAGTTCTCTCTTCCACTGAGTCACACACAACAAATTATTGCTGCTTGTCCACTCTGTGCACGTATTCCTGCATTACAAGATGCAAGAGTAAATCCACGAGGGTTAACAGCTAATGCTCTTTGGCAAATGGATGTTACTGAATTTTCTTCATTTGATCACATGAAGTGTATTCATGTTTGTGTAGATACATACTCAGCCATGATATGCGCAACACCATTAGCTTCCAGCAAAACAAAAGATGTCAAGAAACATCTTTTGCAATGTTTTGCCATTATGGGATTACCGAAGGAAATTTAAACTGACAACGCTCCTGCATATTTTTCTAGTCAATTGTCAAACTTCTTTGAATTATGGAATATATCTCATACATTTGGAATTCCTCTTAATTCTACAGGGCAAGCTATAGTGGAAAGAGCACATTGTACTCTTAAATCACATTTATCAATTTTGAAAGTAAAGGTGGAACTGGCTCAAGGACCAGCAATCGATTTAGTACACAAAACCTTATATGTTCTTAATTGGCTTAACCTCAAATGAGATGGTAATATCCCTTCAGCATTAGTACATATGAGGGGTCTTACGGAATCTCTGGAATAAAAAAATTTAGATAAACCAAAAGTAAAAGTTTTTCATCCACAGACAAATGAGTGGCAAGGTCCAATGGGTCCCCTGGGGTAGGGGATACGCTTGTGTTTCCACAGGAACAGATTCTCCCCGCTGGGTTCTAGCAAAGTGGGTAAAGCCCTGGATACAACAGACTGAACAGACGGGCAGCCTTGCTGAACCGGTTATGTCCGAAGGCAGAGGGAGAGACGACAGGTCTGAATTACATTATGGCATTCATGCTGTTCAAATCTTGGCAAGCTCAAATTATGAGAGATACAATTGCGAGGCCTGAAGAATACTTTCAATTTTTTGCAAATAGTCCTGTACAAGACATTGTGTCAGAAGTTTTCAATAGTATAGCTACTGGTTGTGTTAAACATAAATATAATTGTTGACCGCAAACATATGTAAGTTGCTTAGCTTGTGAGCGAGAACATTTACGAATTTTAGAGCCTGCGCACAGAACACCTCAAACTATTGTGACTGGACAACTTTGTTGCTTTTCATGTCGTACCTTAATTTCTTAGCCCTGTAGTATATTAGGAAATGCTAGAGAATATTGGAATATTGATTTAAGAGCTGGTAACTTTAGAATTTAAGATCATACTCAGATTATATTTGTGCATTTAGCATTAGCTGATAAACAATGAAAAGTAGAATGTAAGATTTATCGCTTGCAAAAAATTGTTAGAGTGTGGCTTTGATCAGAAACAACAATGATACTCCTTTTATTTGTCACAGGTGTATGTTTCTTGTTTAGCCAAGCTGATTTAATGCGAAATATCAATCCCAGGCAAAATTTGTGGATCACACGGGCAAGAGAAACAAATCAAACTGACTTCTGTCTTTCTCTCGCCACCCTAGGAGACCCGTTTCGAACATGTCTAATAGGTGTCCCATGGTTTGAAAAGGAAATGTTTTGTGGCTGGGTGAACATCTCAGAAGTGGAACAACTAATTAAAAAGGAGTTAAACAAAATGAAAAATAGCGGTAAGTGCCTGATGCCTGCTTTTGAAGGAGGATTGTGGCAGCAATTTGTAATCCAAAATTTAGTCAGAAATCTATCTTTGCCAACGCAAGAATTGACTCTTTATGCAACCCTTCCTCCTTTCACTCAAATTGACATTTCAAATTTGGCCAATTGCTCTAACATGTATCCCAAAATACAATTCACAAATGGCACAGGTGTTTTTGGTTTTGGAGACGTATGGACACAATTTAAGGCAGAAAAATGGAGAGTTCAATTTTCAGGTCAATATCACAACGTTACAGATAACCCAAAATGGGATGACAAAAATGTGCCATACTTTAATTCACCAGGAATGCAACAACTTCCACCAGGTATATTTCTTATTTGTGGCATTTGTGCATGGGCAGGAATTCCTACGAATCCTATAGGAGGTCCTTGTTATCTTGGCAGATTGATGATGTTTACACCCACGATACGTCAATGGCATAACCTAACTTCATTCCCAGGTTGGTTAAATGTTAGTTGTTCTCGTCGACACCGTCAAAATATCTTTACAGCTGACTGTGACATTAACATCTCTATCATGTCCTTGGGTAGTTTCGTGGCCACAGCTTGCTTTCTGCCAGGAGCGGCTGCAGCTCACAATTACAAAAATCTCAAAGGATTGGCGTGTTGGACATTAAAGCAATTTAATAAAACCTCTAACATTATTGAACACTGATGACAGATTTGAATAGCATACGACAGGCTGTTTTGCAAAATTGAGCTGCAATTGATTTTCTATTATTGGCTCAAGGACGTGGTTGCCAAGAGTATGAAGGAATGTGTTGTATGAATATATCGAACCACTCCGCTGGTATTCACAAACAATCTGTCGAACTGAGAAATAATTTCAACAAAATACATTATGCAACTGACTCATTTTCAAAATGGTTGGAATCACTGTCCTTATCACCTTGGCTACTAAGCTTGATTAAGATGCTTCTGCCTGTATTTGTAACTATTGTTTTATCGTGCATAATGTTACCTTGTTTGCTTTGATGTATAATGACAACGATCCATAAAAGTGTTGCCATTTTGTTTGAAAGAAAAGGGGGAGATGTAGGGGTGGAAAGTTACTGGCTTGAACAAAGGCTGCGAACAGCTGTGAACAGAACAGCAGAGAGCTGTCAGCTACTGCTGGGAACCAAGGCCACAGATAGATCCTCACAGAACCGATGTAGCAAGTTACCTCCGTGGAAAAATCAAGTGTAGCAGTTGCCTTGTCACCATCTGAAGAAGCAACACCACAATGAAAGTAGGTTTGTTAGAAAAATATGTATGCAAGTAAAGCAAGCCAAATTATTAGACAGAAAGCTTTGTATGCAATTAACCAATCAGCATATGTGTTAGCAGAGGCGTATTCGCGTATAGTTACTATATAAGAGAGCTTAGTACAAAGAATAAATGTCGACACTTGCAGCATCATATTGGTTTCCATGTCGTCCATTTCCCGCAGTGCCATGAGCGCAACAAACTCCCCTTTCTCATTCCAAACATGTTTGTTGTCACAAGACAGTTAAAATATGACTGAGCTTTTTTGCCACCATTCCTCTAGTGTACTTAACTGTCTTTAGGGTTTTATTTGGGTATAGTTTACAGCATAGCATTACTTACGGCATGTCAGTTGTGTTATTACCATTGATTGGCTAATTAAGATAAAAATTAATGAAGACAACTATTTGTTACAGATATTCTCTTCATTATTTCAAGTTAGACTGGACAGATTCTACTTTGTTTTTTTACAATGACTTTTATTTAGGGTGAAGATCAAAACAGAGCCCCAAAGGCCTGAAGAGATTAGTGATGTTGGTTTTGAACTCTTGCTCAAAGAGTCTAATTGTTAAGCTACAGCAAGCATATCTTTTAATGAGGGTTTATGTATTCAATACAAACACCCTAACAACTTAAGGATAGTGTGCAGACACCCAATCTTGCTGTAGGTGATGCATAAATTAATGTTCAGCATTGTGGCTTTGATATTCATGACGTTTGGCTGCTGAAGTTTACCTTGGTGAGAACCGAAGAGGGACTATTCTGTGCAGGCTCAACTATCTCTAGCTCAGTAACACGGCAGCTGCTAACATTTTTAATTTTCAAAAGCAGATCTTCAGACACTATGAGGCTACACACTGCAGCTGACACATGCTGTTCCTTATTGGAGCCAGACGATGAATAGGTAAGAGAAAAATCTGTCTTATTTTTCCAACGAGCCCAAGTTCATTTACATTTGTGCTTTCAATTGCATAAAAACTACTTCCCCTATAGAAATGTCTGCCTAAACCCCCTAAAACTGGAGGGAAGCGGGGGAAGACATTCACTTTTATCTTCAATACACAGAAAAGAAAGAAGTACCATAACACTCTGAATTTTAGCACTGGTGCCAAGAGTGAAAACTGCCGTCGTGAGTTTGAATATCAGGGTTTCACTGCACAGCAAAGGAATAACTCCTTCAGAACTTCTAATGAGGTTCTAATCAAACTGGCTTACTTACTCGCTTCCCTTCTAACACCACATGGCAAACTGTTATCGTAAGATAAGATGCCACTTCCTCTTTTTGCTTTCCTTAAAAATTGAGACCCATATCCAGGTGTCACCAACAGCCCCACTGGCTCTCCACTTTCACATAAAGGTGTGAAGCATCTCCGCTGGATAAATTAGTCTGCAGCCTTGCAGTTCTATGTTGTACTTAACTGCAAGTCTTGCCTTTCCTTTCTCCCCTCGTGGGTGGGGTCAAGGGAGTGGGTAGGAGAGCTGCCTCTTTGCCAGTCTCTCCTGGAAGAACTGAATAAGCTTTACATCCCTTCATTCAGCTTCTTCAGTCTGTGACTCCTTACTGATAGTCACATCTCTCCCACTGATGCAATTCAGTACCTAGCTACTGTTCTAGGGATCAGAAAAGCCCCTTAGAATCACATCAGCTACTGTCTAAAGAAACATTCTGCTTTACTTCTCCCTAACACGTCACATAAAAGCTCACATTTCTGCATCTGTAATACTGTGATACATCTGTTTTGAATACTTGCTGGTTGGCTATTACCAGTATTTCTACTCACTAGCATTACCACACTGCACAAACGCATGGAAGCACATTCTTTCGATATTCGTGTCTTCTTGGAGACTCAAATGTGCCAGACCACTAAGAAATAAGGGAATTGCTCAGTGGTATGCCACTGAACACTGCGGTCTCCTTGAAACAACTGTAACATAACAGATTTAAGGAAAGAAATGACACAGCCTATAGCACTTGTTCATGGTGAAAAAGTACACAGAGCAACACATCACTTCCCCAAATGCTCAAATGACTCCAACTAACAGCAAAAACCACCCACCACAAACATTTGCCAAAACTGTTAAAAATTGTAAGATCTATTGCGAAAAAAACCCTCGAACACCGAAGAGGGGAGATATATATATTTATATGCCAAGCCAATGATAGCTGTTAGGGATTTTTTCTGGGCATTTTAGAAAAAATTTCAAAGGATCACATAATTACATCAGTAAATACAGTCTAGAACATCCTGCAGGTGCTTTATATTGTCAAAACTAGCAAGTTTAAATCATCAACCTAACACACTGTCTACATAAATTCTAAAACTATTTTTATTTTCTATTGCTGGAAAAAATTTATCTAAATTGTAATTTTTTTTGAAAATGAATTTAAGAATTTAAAAAATATGTATTATTTCTTACCTATAAATAGTATGAGGAACATACACTTCTCTAATTGGGAATTCCAAAATCTCTTTGTGAGGACGATTACGGTTTTCTGGAAATGGCTTCACTGGTAGTAATTCTGGTGTTAAACAATAACCAAGGTTTTCTGGAGCTGGGGAAATATCCAGTTTCAGTGTTCCTTTAAAAAAAAATCACAAAATTTCAGCAAAAATATAAAAAATAACCAATGCATAATAAAACAAAAATTAAAATAATATATGAGGTTACATAGCAATAGTGCAGAAATAAGAACTGGATTTTGGCTTGAAGGCTGTGTAATAATGAAAGCATAGGGGTATTAAGATACACAGGAAGTAACCTACACACATCCTTACACATCAGGCCAGTATATGGATCTTTATCTCTACCCTGTAGAATTTCAAAAAAATAGGAAAGAAAGGAGGAATATTATAAGCTGGGTTGATGTTCTAATATCTTTCACACACAAATAATACAAAATTGTCTGGGAGAAAAAGAATAAAAGGGCTGCTGTCTAATACAGTTCTCTCTCACTCCCCGTACTTGAATTCTGCTCTGATTAATCTCTGCCAAAGTAGACAGCACCCACAAAGAAAGCCACACTTGCTGTGGTGATCAATTAAACAGTTAATATTCATAACATTTACCCAAGTATAAGTCAACTTTCAATTTAAATTCTCTGTTGTGATATATGAAAACCACTTGGGGAACTCAGACTTGTCATTCCTGGCAATCAAATAAACGGCAAAAAAGCTTTGCACTTGGTTCACATTTTTTAAGGTTCTACAACCCAGAAGGTCTTGAGCTGCAATTTATGTGAAAAGAAAAATTAGCTGGTCAGGTTTTTGACAGTAGCCAAACACTTTCTCTGATTCTCTACTTTATTAGCTAACACTGACCCAAATACCCAAATGAGATGAAATGTGCACACATTTTAAACTTCCTCTATGAAATATGACCCGTTTAAAAACATTGGTGGGAAACAGCAATTATCTTAGAAATTTGCTTTAAAACACTGTCTTCAGATAGTTTGAATAATAACAAAAGACGTTCAGTAGATACACTGTAAATTAGGAAGGAAAGTAAATAATTTTAGAATGTGAAGCTAAATATAATTCTCCATACTCACTTCATACACGTAAAAAACCTCAAAAGCATCTGTGCTCAGGTAGATGTTGGAAACCCAGAAACTTTTGCAATAGCACATAGTATAGACTTCAACCCCAAGTTAGTTATATTTTTGGGTTGGAATTTACAGAACAATTTTGAAGAAAAAAGTACATATATCCTTTCACATCCAAAATGAATCATGTACCTGGTAAAGTCTTAATTCTTCTCTGTAAGGAAGACGATCTTTTGAAATCAGCTAAAAATTTGAACAGATCTTCATCACTGAGCCTGTCTCCTTCCTACCATGAGAAAGATAAAAATCAGTACCTTATAACAATACTTCATAACACTGAGAAAAATTTCTGAGTGAACCATGTCCTTGAGGCATGCAAAGCAAATGGGACACTGCCCACTTGACAGCAGTTATCCTCTGTCCAAACACAAACAAAACTGATAAGTTTTCCCAACACAGTTTGCATTATATAGGTGAAAAATATCTTAGGCATTCAGAAATAAAAAGAATTGAGTACCTGTTTAAAGAAGGTGCTGAGGGTCAGAGAGGTTGTTTTGAAGTTTGATACTGGATAGCTGTCCTCTGAGCTGAGACTTCTCTCAGAGAATCTTCTTGCCTGTAGCAGTGTTGTTCGCTTGTCACTAGTGGATCCTTTCCCTTCAAAGGGCAATTAAATGAAACATTAAGTTGCTTTGTGTTGCTTCACTACAAAACCTACCAGAATACACTAGAAATCCATAACTTCCCAGCAACATCAGAGGACACAAAGAGTACTACTACTTTTATTTCAGACTACATGAAATAGTGGAATGCCAGGATACACCTAGCCCTGTATTACAAACTTCAAATGGCAAAAAGAGTTTTACTTCTACAAAGACAGGGTTCAATGAAAGCTGGGCCTAAAGCATGGGAGAATATTTAGCATACATAAAAATAATTAAGTAGAGATGAAATATTCAGGTAAGCATATTAATTTGTGTCTGTAGCACTGAAAAGGAAGGCTTCGTGGGTTTGAATCAGTTGTTCACTCCTGATGCCAGAGTGAATGACATTGTTTCTCATGTACCGTTCTACTGAAGAGTTGCTTTGCATTAGTTAGAAAATTTAAGACAACTACCATTTAAACCTTCGGTCTCAGATATTTCTCGTTCAAGTGTTGAAATGTTGAAGAAATTAGATAGGCTTATGGGTATCCAGGCAAACGGCATTCGGTATTTTCCCAGCCGTTGACAAAAGGATTCAGCTTGGGCTTTCAGTTTTTCAATCTTTTCTTTTGTCTAAGATAAAGAAAATAATGACCGGTTAAAAAAACAACTAGTTATCTTAGTGCTACTATGGATAAGAATTGGAAATTACATATTTACAGATTAGTAAACAATCTGCATTCCTACACCTTGTGTTTTCCTGCTCCATTGCTGTCAAGAGAATAGCTGTCCTGGTTTGTACAGTCACTTCTTTCTTTCCAACGAGTTCATTTTCATTACATTCGACAATATAGATCTTTTTGCAGTGACCCTCAAGCCCAGATGAAATATTAGCAGTTTCTACTTCCTTCATTACATACAGAAGCAATATTCTAAAGGTGAGAGATGTGTGGAAGTCAAGCAAACACTGTCAATCTGCTCCAGGGAGGTAAATGACCATTAATTCGTGGAATAGAGTTCATGTTATCTATAAATGACAACACTGAACTGGCCATGTACATACTACAACAGGTTGTTTGTCCATCCAAATCAACATGTCTCTGAGGTATAAGTAACTCCACATCGCACTCTCATCTCCTTAGCTCACATCTACCTGTTTTGTAACCCAAGACTTTGCCAGTACTGATTTTCAAAAGGGTCAGTAATGAAAGTGCACCTTGCCATCTCATAACTGCTTCCTGTTGGTGTCAGATACCAGACTGCTTGCACCATGGATGCACCAAATGTCTTTCTTCCCAATGTTCTTGGTATCCTGTTGTATTCTCAAGGGTCTGCTCTTTCTCTGGGTTTTTTTTTGTGCGTGGGTTGTTTTTTTTTTTTTTTTTTCCTGTGCATGTATTTTTCGCTCTTAACACTCTTTATTGTTATTTACTTACCTTGCCGGCCTCATTTTCTTTAAGAACCATGTAGGGCTCTGCACAGTCTCCAATTTCTCCTTGCTGAAGCACTTTTTCAATCTATAAAACACAGTAAAACAAGACACTTGCAAAGAAAAAATATTACCCATTACATATTGCTTCTCTAGCAATACAAAAGAGCCTGCTGAAATGCACAATATAAAATTCTTAAAAATGTCTTTATGGAGTTATTGATACTAAATCTTCTCCTAGTTTTTCATCTGTTTTGTTAGAAAGCAGAAAATACATATATGACAACACTGCCAATCAGATACTACTGCATTTTCACTGAAATCAGTAAAATGAACACATTCTAATGAAGTGGATAACGCTAACTTAGTTTCAGAATTAAATAAGCAACGAAAATGTACTAAACCAAATCCAAGAAACTTCCACAGAATGTAATTAAACTTTTTAAAGATGGCTTATTTCACTTTACTCTAAATTTCTCTTAGGCAAAGATAGGCAATTCCAAATACTCAATAGAAGCAGAACACAGGGTATCAATATAACTTCTTAGTTTGGGAGTGAAGATACACCAGTGGACACTTGCATATGTACTATTAAAAACTATAACAATTCCTCTCACCTCAGGAAAATCATATCTGTCAGCTCCATAAACTCAGGCAACAGGCATAGCCAGGAACACAAAGAATGGTGTTAAAGTAGCCCTATAACGTACCTTTATGACTAGGTATATATCCGAAGAAGGATAAGTAACAGAAAATACTGCTGATCTTGCTTGTGTAGACAAGTCAATGGAGGGTGTATGAGAACGCAAGAATCCTCTTAATGAATCAGGGTTGAGGTCACAATGAAAGTTCTCTGAGATCTTGAAAGGAAAAAGAATTAAAATGTATTGTAAAGCAAAAATGCACCAAGTCTTAAAACAAGTCAAAAGTCATAATTAGAACTAAACAACTGCAAGCATGTGACTCTGACTAAACAAAAAGAATGCTGGATCAGCCTGCCTGTGTGAATAAGTTGCATGGTTTTTGTAACTTTTCCTGAATTGTTACTCCAAAAATAAAATCCCAAGCAAATTGAACAAAAATACTATATGCACACTTACCTTTTTTCTTTCTTTTATATCATAGAGAGCTATGCATGCAAACAAAGGTTCGATCTCTATATCAAATCTGTTAAGGAAAGACACATAGGACACTGATTAACACCGCCCTTCTATGACTCTGTATGATTAAAAAATGAAAGGACTATATTTTGACCAGTACTTCCATTGTAAAATAAGGACAAAAATTTAGTTCCAGACCTCAGCTCTCTCAAAGCCTGCAGAATTTTTTATTAGTCCATTTTCTTAGATGATTTTAAGAGGAAAAGAAGGAAAGCAAACCGCATGCAATGTATTTCCTAAATTAGTAAGAAAGGTGATCTCAGATACCAGTTAAAAATGATCATACATTTCTTGAATTTTTTTTTTCTATTTATCAAGCCCAGTAGTGCATACAGAGACCAATTTAGTTTATTGGAAATCGATAATTTGGGCCCACTCCCAACTCCTTTTCATCCTGATAAATTAAAGACTTCTGCAATGATGGACAGAAGTAGTTCTTTGCTACACTAAGAAAAAACAGGCAACCATGTAAACACTTGCTGAACAGGACACCTGCAGTGGTGCAGCAGGGTTGACAGCAGTATGCTCGTATGAACTGAGAAACGGTGAGCGGGTCTCCTGAAGGATACTTACTTCAGAGTCTGCAGTTTCACCAAAATCCTGTTGCCCAGATGCTCCTTTGGGCAGTCTGGCACCGGCCTTATCTCCACTGCATCTTCCTGTCATTGAACAGTTATTCCATACTCAATTAAAACAACTGTAAATTTATATGCTTACATAAAAAGTTTATGTTATGTTATAATAACTGAGCCACTGTTACAGACTAGCACCCTCCCCCACTCAGTGGGCATGTCATCTCTTCAGAGATGGAAGAGAATTGATTTATGTTTTGGAATATTTACACTTCTGACACCCATCAGGCACGTACACTGAATATTTAAATTTCTGGCCCCCAAGCAAACTTTATGGTGAAGGGTAACACCCTGACACAACCATATCGCCGGCACAGGGCTTGACCCACAATGAATAGGGTGTAATGAAGCCTCAGGCAACTCTGTGAGTCCATGTACATATGTCCTGAGTGCATATTCAAGATAGCTGACAGGAGTCCACAGAGACGTCCCTTCACCATGTTATAATCCAAGGGGGACGTGCATCCAGCCCACAGCCCCTGTTTTTCAATCGTGGTGCAGCTTTAACCTTAAACGTGCTGGGACACAGCTGGGGGAGGCTTGTGGGCCAGCCAGCCTCTGAGCTCACCTCGTCCACGGAGGGGTAGAGGGCGAGGAGCTCGGCGTGCCGATTGGTGCGCCGTGCCTCCTCATTCTGCCTCTCAAACTCCTCGGCGCTGACGTGCTGCAGCAGGTTTTCCAGGCGAGGGTCTGGCTGCAGGCTGCGCAGGTCAAAGTCGGAGGAGGAAAGGGTTGTCCTCGAGGCCTCCTCAGGGAGAATGTGGACATGTTGGGGACCTGCCTGCTGGAAAATAACAAAATGGTGAGATGTGGTTTGGGCACTGGGGTGTCATGAAAGGTCTCTTGCTTGTTTGGCAGAAAAGGCCTTAATGCCACCTCTGCCACTAGACTTCAGGGCAAGCACACCTTTCTGCTTGATGCCATTACAGAGATCCTAGGACACTTCCTTTGAGAAAAGGTGGGATATTTGATCACTTTTCCCAAACTGAAGAGAACTTACCTGAAAGTTCGCATCTCCGGAATCTAATGTTTCCGATTCAAATGTTTGTTTTTGAAGTGTCTTGTGAAAATCTTTTCGGGATCCCTTGTTTTTCAGGCTACAAATATCTGAATTCCCTTGGTTCCTTTCACAGAGAAGACCAAGTAAATCAGGGCAGCACAAGGAGGATTTAAGGGAAAATAAAACAGAGAAGACAAATTTTAAAAAATATTAAGCAACTGGGAACATTACTGTGCATAAGAGCAGTGTAACACAGCTTTTATGAAAAAAATGTTACATTTGACATTAATTGTTTTATCACACCACTGCGACTCTATTGTGTACATTAAGAATAGTTTTAAAAGAAAGAAAATTAATTCAGATCATTTTTGCATAGACTGTGAGCCCGAGACAGCAGCAAAACCTGACCTAGGTACAAATTCAGGTTTAATCGCCTCATTAGACATGGTGATTATTTCTGTGACCTTAAGAACATGGATCAGAATCTCTTATATCTTGGGTAGCTCTTTCTTCATGCAACTATATATCGAAGAACTAATCACTCTTGTCCTGGACCTACCTGGTATCTCAAATTAATTGTTCTTACACCCGCCAAACAGTGTCTATTTTTGGAGAGAGTTATTGCTATGGCACAATATAACCCTCTCTGCTGTCAACTTCCCAAAATTTTGCAGCAAGGCACCAATTTCAAGTTACGTTTTTGTGGTAGATGGGAAAAAAACAGAAGGAACCCTGAAAAAACATGCAAGACGCATCCAGAGCTCTATTTCTTCCAGTTTAATATGCACTTTGCTAAATCCTGTGATGGCCTTTTTTGCAATCAGCCTCCTTGGTTACAGTATCTTGCTTAATCCATTTTCTTTTCTGTAACACTCCCAAAGCGATATCTTAATGTCTGAGTACTTTCATAAAGATGCCATGATAAGCAATTACTGACAAGGGAGACACTTTTTAATTACATTTTGGGAGTAACTGAATTATATGCTCTGTTGTGTTTTAATTTTAATTGTTTGCATTTTAATCGTTTACTAGTTCACTGCAAATGAAAACTGAAGTCGTAAAAGAAACAATCCCACTCTCCTTGAATGTGACCTTGTTTTGGAACCGCCTTAATCATCCAGAACAATAGATAGAAATTCCACATGAGTTTAAAACATTTCAGCATCCAAAATAGATTGTTGACTGTTTTTTCACTACTTCTGCTGGCAAACAAATGATTAATGGAGAGATATAGGTAACTGAGATCACACTCTCTCTGTGGTGTACAAGCTATACTAGAGATGCCTTTCCTCTAAAGTGTTCCTGGAATATTTACTTATGTTGCTGATTTATTTTGAAAAGTACAGTAAAAAAACCTAAAAGAGGCAAATCCTGCTTTTAGTGCATATGTCAATTAATGGTCACACACTGAGCTAAGCAAATGGGAACAGGAAAGAAACAACAGACAACTGAAAGGAGAAACTGATAGGCACAGGAATAAGCCTCCCGTTCAGTCCCTGGCAAGAACACATGGATCCCTCAGCTGTATCCAGCCTCTCTACCACATACCTCTCTGTGCTGGGGTATGAGGATCACTTCTACTCATCCCACCCATCGAAGACTCTTCCATCTCCTGTTCTGAAACTTCATATCCATGAATGGATGGAAGCCACTTACACACTCCTCTCATCCACAGCTCACCAGACTCAGCAACCTGTTCTACAAATCTTTGTCTCCCAAGTAGGCAACTACTGTTTTTCCAGATCTTCTCAAATAAATGCAAAGCTCTCTACAGCTACTTTTTCTCACTTCTCTCTTGATCTCTTCCTCTCCTATTTGTTTTGAGCATAGTGTTCAAGCATAACATGAGAGTCCCCAAAACAATCTATCATTGGTTTATATGACACTGCAGCATCTTTTACACTGTCTTGCTCTTGGTAAATTTTAACAGCTTGCTTCGTTAGCTACAGACATCAAAGCTTAGCTCTCTAGCAGGGCCCTTCACCATGTTTACTACAGACCCAGCTGATCAATACAGGTTTTGAGTGCAAATTTGCCTTACCCGAATGAATGAACGAAACAGTAAAATGCACAACAAATCTTTTCATACCCGTGTACTTCTATAGCTCCACTCACATTTCTACAAGCACGTGTAAGTGCAAAAATAGCTGTGCTCTATTTTACACCTTACCTACTTTACTGTTCACTCCCTATTGATGCACACAGAAAGAGCGGCATGCTGGCTCTTTACAGTGCACTCAGAACAAAACTACATGAAAGAGCTACTGCCTGTGCTCTGAGTGGTGCAGGTGGGGAGCTTGCAAAACCCGCTAGCATATTTTCAGTGACTCAACTATGGAACAGTTCTGAGAATGAATTTCATCATCACCCCTGGAGGAAGTCTGTTAATAACCCTCAGCAGCTGCTCTGTCCCTGCACAAGCTGTATAATTAAACAATGCAATTCCTTTACGATCACCAGGAGTCAATCCATAACACACTGACTGCTGATGTATATCAGGTCAAAAAAACAGAGTAGCAAAGGCAGGCAACAGGGCAAACAAAAATGGCAGCAAATATGCAAGCAGTCTACCATTGCCTTCTCAAGTGCAGGGCATGAGCGCAGGAGGGAATGAACAGGATGTGGCACAGAAAAAATGATCACCAAAAACCTCTTCCTTCAGAACAGCAGGGGAGTTACGGGGAAGGTGGCGAGCTTCACTGACACACCACATCCCTTAGAGTCTGGGAACAGACACCCTGCACAGAAAGCACTGAGAGTTCCTTTCACATTTAATACATGAAATGAAATGAAATAATAGAATTAAATTAAAGTAAATTCAAATAAAGGAAATTAAATCACTTACAATGACTACAAGTCAAATTCTGTGTGTTGAGTTACACAGACTCCAAATGCAGAAATTATTTACTGATTTAAAATACTCAAGTTGAATGTTACACTAATAATTCCCATAAATACAATCAATGGCTGCTGGGAAAGTCCATAATCCTTGTTTTTTTTGGTACTAGCACTCTGTTTTATTTTCAGACATGATTAGAAATCAGACCACGTTGAATTTTCATGACACAGAGGGGATAAGGAAGAGCACAGAAATATTTAGCTATAGCTCACTGACTCAAACAAAACAATATTTTTATATATACTACTGAAAAGTAAGTTCTTGAATTCAGTCACTGTTTCAAACCATTATTCTTTAAGATGAATTATAACAGCATACATCTATCTGACAGATAAGATGCAAAATATTTTCTATTTTATTTAGTTGTACATAGCTTACTTTCGATTCACAATCAGCCACTCCCGGATATACGTCTGAACACAGTCTCTTACATGTGAGTCCAGTTCAACCCTGTGGAAAAAACAACATATTGTAAATATTTCAGTACCTAGGTCATACCTTAAGGACAAAGAAATTTATCTCAACATGCTATTTGGATAAAGTCCTCTCCTTCATATTTATTTTACTACTAAACTATTGTTAGAGGTTTAAAGTGTTCTGTGTACTGCATGAATTCCCTGATGTAGGTTTTTGTCACTGTGTAAATCAACAAACATACATTAAAGGAGCTATTTGCCACACTATACATTTCATGTATACAAGTCCAATGTTGCTATAAAATACAGCAAAATAATAGGAATTATGCCAAGTACCCATCTTTGTGATTTTCAAAACTTGGTAACAAGTCTCAACATACAGAGGTATTTTTTTCAGAGGCCTCAGCTTCTGGACTCTTGCAACTACATAGTCTCTTGCATGATTTTGGTGTAATTTTCTCTTTCTCAGAGAAAAGAAGAAAATTTCAGAAAGGGATCCTATGTTTTTAATCAGATAGCTCAATAAAACTTCAAGATCTAAGAATACGTTATAATTTAATTTTATGATTTTCAAATAAGTCTTATTTAATGTAGGAGGTTGTCAGTGCTGGCTGATAGAATGGATACTGATTGCAACCAAATATTATAAGCTAAAGTCAATATCTGTGACTATGCTGTCATGTTGTAGCATAATTCACTCACTCCTATTCTAATCGTTTTTAGTGATCTGTGCCAAAATCACTTGTTACATCCTCCAGTCTGAGCGAGTAAAGAGTTGGATACACATGCCATGCAGGAATGGCTGAGAAGTATGCTACTTCTTAGCACTTTCTACCCAGAACTCTTGAACAGATTTGTCATCAGTGCCAAGACCAGATAACAACTGATTTGGGCTCATGCTTGCTCTGCAGGATGGAGCCTTGGTCCATACCAGACTGCTGTGCGCCTTTGAACCAGCTGCCTGGCACAGCACGTGTTCACTTCCTGCATCTGTTTCAGGTGGGACGTAACATCCTACTGTGCAAGTACGCAACACATTAACCCAGTTTGATCAGTGGTATCTGTTTCCTGCTCCTGTGCACCACAGTCTGCACTGCCTGCAAGAGAATCTTTGGTGCATGCCCCTCCCCTGCTATCATGCTCTCATCTTCCCTAACACACCCTGCAATCCTTGACCAGGATTTTCTGTGAAAGCACTAATATCAATAACGGCAGTGTGAATGGCTAAATGTTATGCGCTATGTAAAAAAACCTGATGAAAGCATATTTATTGGTATTGGCTATTTGAGCTTTGCCATAGACTCCTTACAAAACTCTTAATGTCACTGTGGTACAAATCAGGCCTTAAAAGTGATTGTACAGTGCGAGTCTACACATTTTCCTACTGGAAAAACAAACACATCATTGCTGTTTTAAACAGCAGGCATGCTGGGAAGTAACCCTGGAAACAAAGGAGAAATTGTCATCTTATCCTTTATATCTCATTCAAAGTTGATAATACTTTACTATTTCTGTCTATCATCTAAATAAATGGGAACTTCAAGAACCAAAATACTGTTTCCCACATCCACTCTCTCTCCTCAGCCCACAGGAAAACAAGTATTCATGGCAAAGACTAGAACATTTTCTATGAGTAATCTGAAGTCAAGATCAACTTTTGTGCAAATGTTACACAAGCCCCTATCAGCTGTACGATTCAAAGAGTTCTCAGGTGCCCTAGCGTGATGCCTCATCTCTACCACCTCTGCTTGCCTGAACTTCCCAAGAGATGCATTAGGCTAAGGAGGAACTTGAAAGCTGAGATCTTGTTAAGAGAGGAGTTGTCAGCTAGTCCACTGGTGGCAAAAAATGATACAAACTGTGGTTCCTGTTTAGTCTCATGGCCGTTTGATATGTTGGGCACAGACCAAATATCACTGCTGTTTGAGCTCTACTTTCTAGACTGGGCTGGCATAAATTACAGTAGGCTGTAACAACTTTTTTAGGAACAGAGAGGAATGTAGGTCTACCCTGTGAGCCAGAACACTATAAGCTAAGCCTGCCCTTCCTTTCAGCCTTCAATTTCAGCACAGCAGAGAACACAGACCATGCTGTTCATTTCCTGAATGTACTGGAAGGAGCCAGCCCCACAATCTAAACACATTGCACCGTTAACTGTCTTTGCAGATATAGCAGTTTGGGGCTAAACTGCTCCTGCTGGCTTCATTTATCTGACTGTAACCACTTGCAAAAACCAGTACATCTTTGTGGTTCTACCTGAAGGTATCACTTACTGCAAAACAATCCTTGAAGAGTATTTTGTATACAATATATAGGACTCTCCTAAACCACATCAGAAAACTCCAATGCATCCCTTTTTCTCATTTTGAAAAATTCTATTGCCTATAGTTTGCCTGTTTATAAAATCAGCTTAAGTATTTACAGGATGGCTGAGTACCAGTGTCAAAACATGCTATCTATTTTAGTTTAAAAGCTCTTGAAAATAGTAGAAAGCTTCCTAATTATTTCATTCATCTAAGCCTGAAATAAAAAGTGACTCCTACAATAGAAATTAAAACTTTATTTTTCCCCAAAACTTTGTGAAGCATGAACTATTTCCTCCCATTTAGGCAGGAAAGGTACTGAGAAACAGATACTTAGTGATCTACCAATGCCATATAACACATAGATGGAAAAAAAAAGAAAAACTAAAAAAGAAAAAAGAACCCCCCCTCAGTCTTATTACCTAATCAGAATCAACTTCCATCTCGAAGATCACAGCTACAAAATTATTTTCTTATCACCCTCCTGCACTTATTTATTCTTCTTTCTGGTCTACGCATACCTCACTTCTGCTGCTACCAGATAGCTCAAGAAGTTGTGTAAGCACTTGCACAGTGTTAAGCATGTAAACAGGCCTAACAGAATCAATGGCGAAGTTCATATGTTTAAAGTTCAGCAAAGGCATAATTGCTGGCTGGATGCATGAACAACATCTTCAAACCTATTCTTAAACCTGCAGCATTTCATAAGGAGAGAAAGTCTCCTTACCCATCTTCTGGCATAGAGGGCTGCAAAGTTCTGCATTCTTTGGGTGTAAAGGCCACATCCAAGTCATCTTCAGGAAAGTCACCAAGTTCTTGTGCAAGTTCTGAGTCCAAGTTGTTCAGCCGCGTCATCACAAAGCCTTCAAAATCTACTGGGTCTACTGCATCATAAAAGGAAGGCTAATAGAAGAAATTAAAAGGCATCTATATTAGCAACAGAAGGTTTTTCTTAATACTCTAATTCAGGCTTATTTAACTAATTCTTGCCATTGGAATATTTATTAAATATCAGAAACAGACTTCCAATCTTATATACAGTGCCACTGCATTTAATGCAGGGAAAAGTTGCTAATGAAACATTCGGTTGAAAAAAAGAAAGAAAACAAAGAGAGAAAAGCTTTAAAACACAGAGAAGAAGTGGAAGATACTGCACCTAAATCCAAATGTGCACCTATTTTCTTTGTTGAGCTCTCCTAGATGCTGGCAGAAGGACAGTTGACTAAGATACATCCTGGATGCCCTCAGATGTGTTCTGCTGGATTCCTGTGAAGTGCACTTAGTCCCCCTTGTCCAATTCATGGTATTAATCAGAGTTATGAAAAAGGAAGCAATGAGTAGGAACAACAGAGGTCAAGGGCAGCAAACAAAATGATGGTGACAGGTAGTGCCAGCTGGCAAGGAGCTGCCAACAGACTCTACAGTACATTTGATGCACTAAAATAATAAGCCCAAGGCAGTAAGACTCACGAGTTATGCTAAGCTAAGGACCAACCATAAGCATCTATGGCTGACATCATGAAGATGCCACTCATTTGAGGTGTTGCGCCTGAAAGATACTGACTGTGTACTTTCAACTCCAAACAAAGTTGAGTGCAAGATTTACCAAAAATCAGAAGAGGTTTGTATATTATTGGAGTTCTAATTGTATTGGATTTTTCAAGGGTTAGTATAGTAAGTACAGAGGAACTACTTATGTTATTATTGCAAACTTTAGATAACCACCATTTCTACAGGACAGAGAGCAGCTGTATCTGATTACATTTAATCAGACTTTCTTACACAGAAGTTTGATCAGAACAAAGTTAAACAAGAACAAGCTCTGCTACTCATAAATGCTATGAAGCTGCTTAGTCTCAAAAACAGAGGCATAAAATCCTGTTTGATACGGTACCTAGAAATGTTCCACATACATGTAAACTTGACCTTACACATTAAAAATGCATGTCATTCTATGTATAGATAAAACTGAAAATTATTTTACTTGCTACCTAGCCAACAAAAATAGCCTGTTTAGAAAATAAAAAACTGACTAGTTGAGTACAGAGACCAGCATCTCATATCGTTAGTTTTATTGACAAGTTACAAATACATCAAAAAGCTACAGCTTTAGAAAACTTATACTTTTGTCACAGTTTAGCCCTGACCCCGCTAATTTTCAGCAGCTAAAATTGTGCAGCTGGGCTCCCAAATTCCAGCACCCACCCCAGGGGAAGGGGAGAGGAAAATTAAACGAAAATGGCTCGCAAATTGGAAACTAAAACTACTGCTTTAATTAAATGATGATCATAATAATGATTAAATAATAATAATAATGATTAAAGTAATTAGAAAGTAACCAAATATGTACAAAATCTGAGATCGTACCTCCACTCCACCCCTTGATGACCATACGTGGCCCCAGCCTGGCCAATTTCGGCAGCTAAAACCAAGCAGTTGGGCTCCTAATTTCCTGCTCCCCCACCCCCAGAGAAAAGGGAAAGGGAGATGAGAGGAAAAAGACCTACAGGTTGGGAACTAAACTAAAACAGCTTCAATAAAACAGGAATAATACTAAAGTAATAAAAAAATAATAAAATATATACAAACATACGAAATTGCACCCCCACCCCTTGATGACTATACATCATCACAAATGCTGCAGAGCAAGTCAGGGAAGCGATCCGCAGCCGGAGAGAGAGCTGGAGCCAGGAACTGGATTCAAGAATGCATTGATCCAGGATGAGGGACACACAGACAGACACTGTCCTCACTGGACATCGGTCATCACAGAAGAGAGAGAGACACTCATGATCTCTCAATTTTATACTGAGTATGACATATATGGGATGCAATACTCTGTTGATCAGTTTGGGGTCACCTAAGCTGTCCACTTCTCCCTGCAGGTGTGACCTTTTTTGCTACCTCAACAATGGCCTTGTTTACAAGAGGAATAGCATAAACATTGGCCTTTCTGCATACCAACGTTCCATATTACCACTTCTAGAGAGATACTGGCTGAAAAACATGCAGTTAGCTTTCAGAAAATGAAGTTACTTTAGACTAAGTCAGAGATACAGTCAGAAAACAGACCCAAATTCAAACTGTAACAAGTTTAAGAGTTCCAGAAAGGCCGAGGACACCTCAGAGCAGTAAAGCATAGAAAAACAGTCAGAGCACTGGAATAAC
Source organism: Neomorphus geoffroyi (assembly GCA_033558235.1). Taxonomy (NCBI): domain Eukaryota; kingdom Metazoa; phylum Chordata; class Aves; order Cuculiformes; family Neomorphidae; genus Neomorphus; species Neomorphus geoffroyi. Next base: position 21,017,050 of record JAUMJM010000048.1, on the reverse strand, counting down.
TTATTTACTAGGAGGTAGTGTTCTAGAAAAAAACAGCTATCAAATCATCCATGTCTGTAAAAAGCAATGATTGCATTGCACTGATCAGCCCAAATATTAGCCCAAACTGTTTTCTGAAGCTGCCAGGAATAAACAGTCAGAACATGGATCAGATAATCTACCTCTGTGGTGCTGTTGATGGAGTGAAGGGAAAATAAGGCACCCAATGTCCGTGATAACAAAACTAACTTTATATTGAACATCAGTGCAGTTACTGTCTCATCCAACATGTGTTCCAGAGCTGTCCTCCTTATACTCTAATATTTTTCTTCACAAATAAAATCTGCTGGCCAAAATCATAAAGTCTTCACTTGTTATTACTGAGTACTACTCATGCGAGGCTCTCATGGAAATTGATAGGATTTTTGCCTGAGCGTGTAGTGACGTCTGCATATAATGCCATTAGGTCCACACCATCAGGAATTTTAGCTCAACAGGACAATGAGGAATTCCACAATTTAAGAAATATGTGAAGGTGTGCAACAGTGGCAAAGGTCTGGGTAACTCTGAACTAAAATGGCTCACACACAATATGCCACATCAGTCACTGTAGATAGGAAGATCAGTTAAAGCTGCTTAGCGGTAAATACGAGTTTTGAAGCCTTTTTAGTGTTCTGGAAACACAAGTGAGGAAATTATTCAGCTAGCAGAATCCCAGAAATATCTTGTGAATAGTGAAGCATATTTAGAAGAAATGTGTCACAAACATCTAAAAGAAGCAAACAAATTTAAACTTTTGGAAAAAATAGATGCAGTAAATACTCCTACAAATTACGTGGGAGAGACCCTTAAACACAACCAACCACCACCCGCTGCCCCAGGTTCCTCTTTTATAGGGAAATTGTACTGATTTCTGCATAAATAAATTCTCTGAGCTCACCCCTCTGTCTGTACATTTAAAGGACTGATCAATTATCTGAAAACATCTTTAAGACAACCTCTTTTTTTAATTTGCTCTATTTATCTAAAGGGTAAATCTAAAACCGACAGTGAAGTCCAGTATATCATCAGGCAGCCAGCTGAAGAAACATATTATGCTATTATTAAAGTTTTAGATTAAGCATTCTCTGTACCTAGTGTAGGGTTGAGCATACTGGATCAACAGATATGAGTAAATAATGATATTTATTAGCTATTTTTTTTATTAATCATCAGCACAATACCATTAAAGTTTACTGACTCTATTGCCAGTACGTACAAACATGTTAGTGCATGTATATAAGAAGATGAATTTAAAAAATATTTCACAAAAGATTAATGTAAATATAGCTTAAAGCATTCAAAAACACATTCCATCTTTTCAGTTGCTGAAGATGTAATGTTTTTCATACAAAATAACCTAATTTTTGATTAACCATTGCACTTCCTTTTAGAAATCACACTTCTCCATTCTGACAAGAATGTTTTCTAACTTTTTCTAGTTGAAGTGTTAATAATAATCTTTAGCGACTAGAAATATGTGCTTTTGACTATTATAAATTAGACACAAATTTAAAAAAGCTGGCGAAAAGGTTAAATGTAGATGGAGGGTAATGGTCTCCCTAACAACTGGTGCAAATTACCAAAAGAAACAGAGATACTGTTTCAACTGAGAAGTCCAGGCTCCTTTTCATACTAGTGTGCAAAGAAATTATTCCACAGAAAATGCCACAAACCATTACTGGAAACATACCTTTTTAGGGATGATGGATTAGAGGCACACAAAATGGCAGCTACGGCGTAATACTCGGTAAACAAAATGTTATCAGGTTTCTCAAGAGCAAAAGCAGCTGCCTGTACGTAGAAGAAGGGACCTAGCCTCCCCAGGCTGAATAACCACAAGGAACAAGCTGAAACACCACAGCATTTCAGATTAAGGAAGTGAGTAGTGGCGGGAGGCCCTGACACACAGGAAGTAACTGCTTACATCTAGTGTTTTACATTTTTCACAATCATTAGTGCAAGAAGTATTTTTGCACTTCTACTTATCAGGTGTCACAAAAATAAGAAAAAATAAAAGGGTGGAGAGAAGGAGAGTATCAAAATCTTAGTCAGTTTTACTTATGCCAAAGTATATTTGCAGAACACTCATCCTCCTGAAAAGCAATTAAAAAGATGCAGCATTTTTTCCATTTGTCCTAAGGGCAGTGTCATATGGTCCGATTTTTTGAGAGAGGATTAAACATGGAAGGCTGAATATTATTTGGAGACGTGTAACAGTTGACTCAGTTATATCTCTGCCAATCAGGGCATACTTCAGTGTTCACTTAACATGCTTACACTGCAGCACTGTGTGCAGTCAGTGTGCTGTCTGCTGCTAACTCTGGAAACTGAATTAAGCCACACCAGCTGAGCCTCTACCTTTATTTTTTTCTCTTTATTCTCTCATCTCCTTTTGTAAGTCATCTGTGATCACCACACAACACATTTATTCGATGGAATTGAATGTTTCCAGCAAAGAATGGATGTGATATACTCCAACATTCACCAGATAACTTTGATTTGTAGTAGCATGCAGAAAGACTGTCTATTTCAGGATCCAAGGACCATTCTCAGTATTTTTCAAACGCATTATTTCCTCAGTTCACCAGGGAATATTTTTTAACAGCATCAGGCAGAAGACATTGCATCTGGAGTATTGTGTCCAGTTCTGGAATCCCAAACTTAAGAAGGATATGGAACTGTTGAAGCAGGTCCGAAGGAGGGCTACAAAGATGCTCAGAGGGCTGGAGGAGCACTGCTATGAGGACAGGCTGAGAGAGTCAGGCTTGTTCAACCTGGAGAAGAGAAGGCTTCGGGGGGACTTCCTAGCAGTCTTCAGTACCTGAAAGGGGCTACAGAAAAGCTGGGGAGGGGCTTTCTATAAGAGTTTGTAGTGATAGGATGAGGGGGAACAGCTTTAAACTGGAAGAGGGGAGATTTAGGTTAGATATTAGAAAGAAATTCTTCACGCTGAGGATGGTGAGACACTGACACAGGTTGCCCAGGGATGTTTTGGATGCACCCTCGCTGGAAGTGCTCAAGGCCAGGTTGGATGGGGCCTTGAGCAGCCTGGTCTGGTGGGAGGTGTTGGAACTGGATGGGCTTTAAGGTCCCTTCCAAACCAAACCATTCTATGATTCTATGTTTCAAAGCAAGACTACTTAAGAAGATGACTTAATTTGCCCCCCCTATCCAGCAATGTAGATGCCGAAGCTGTAAAAAGAAGATAAACCCAGAACTTACCAGGTGAAGAGTAGAAAAACCAGGGGTACTTAAACTTCGTTGACAGACCTGCGCAAAGCCTGGTTGGAGAGTAAATTGCTTTCTTATTTCCGCAGAGGAGTGCCTTTAATCATACAGAGAAAAACTGTTATAATTACAACCATCCCCATACAAATTACAAATGCCAGATTTGGAGCAATTAAGTCAGACTCCTGTTTCAGTGTTTAGAAATGTATTTTGACAATGTTCTAGACTCATCTTGTTTTGTAGTTGATGCAAATCTTAAATAACATTTGCCGCCCTGTATAATTCAGGTCTTAACACTCTTCTAAAAGATTTCTGTCATTATATTGTGGTCCTTGCAATTGGGAAATTCTATGCAAGAAAGAATAACATTGCATTTCAGTGAAGTGTAACTGTAACCTCTACAGAAATACTTACAGACTCGATTATGCAAAGCAAAAATACAGGATAATAGAGCAGACAAAGAAAAATTAACATGACAGAGGCAAACATTTTAATGAACTAGTAAATGATCAAGGGACAAAACCAAGACAGGACTACTCACTGAACTATGCAAGCCCAGACTTCTAACAAAAATGCAGTCTGCTGTAGAAAGCACTAGAAAAACCAAAGCATGAATTTAAAAAGCAGCCTATACTGTAGCAGCTTAACGTTTGAGGAAAAGACTACGAAAGTGCTAATTGATTTATTCCAATGTGAGCAAAAAGAGGCCAGTACTGAATCCTTCAGAAATCCCACAGTGACAGTACAGCTGCATGTACCAAATCTGAAAATTCGGTAACCACAGTAGAACGATCATTTTCCATGCAAACTAATTAACTAATGTTTAATATGATTTAAGAATAATCAGCCATGAGGTAGTAACAAAACACCTGAAATATTTTATCTTGAACATTCAGAAAAAGACTTTTTAAAGAACAAGATGCACTTAAACAGATTCCAAGTGAAAAAAAGCCCTGCAGCCCACCAGGGCAGCTAAGTGGGAGACCGGAAAATATAGAGGTAATATTTTCCTCTCTGAATGACATTCTTTTCTAACTGCAGTAAGCACTACTAGGCATCTTAGAATTAACAAATACCATGGGACAGTTTGCCTCTTTGGTCTGCACCTTCTCTCCTCTTTGGCACCTTGATTTCTATGACTACTTCACCTGTACTGTGACACTTAATTTATTACTACTGCTTTTCTTAATGGCACAACAAACACCTTAACTCCACTCAATGCAGTTCTGCTCATGTTAAAAGGAAAGCATCTCACAGAAGGTATTAAATGTATTAGAGGTATTAGGCTTGATTTCTAAAATAGGAGACACATATAGAAGAGTAGCTGCTCATGGGTCAAAAGGCCTTGCCAGATGTGAACGAGATATTTCTCCAATCTGAAGGCAGCAGCAACTACAGAGGGTGAAGGTAGAGTTGCAGAGAAAAAAAAGAGATCCATTTGGAAGAGAAACTTCTACTCATCAGTGACATTCCAAAATCAGATAGGATTTAAAGGGATTTTTTTAAAGGTTATTCAATAATCACATAAGCAAGACGCCATTCAGGGAGGAAGTCTGTGCATTCCTCAGATTGCTTTTTGTCCTGTCTTAAAAAAAATTCTTGTACATCAAGGTTATCATTACTCACCTTCCCACCACAAATAATTTATTCATAAATAATGAAAGTATGTAGCAAGATATAATGCAAAACTCAAATTATTCAAAATTCTTTTTTTCTTCAAACTGAGTCAGTTTCTTCCCTGTGTGGAAGTATCTATTACTGATGTAAATAACAGATGTAGCAGCAGATATTGGCTTAATGTATGCAAAAAATGTGTTACAGGGTATTGCAGGAGTTGCTACTGTAAAAAATGATATAACACATCTCTGAATTACACCAGATATGGGACATTAGACTCTTTGAAGAGGAAATGGTATGAATTTTCATCTACAAAAGAAGAAGAATGCACGTGGATGAAGGGTCAAATTTTCTATCTTGTAAAATTCTGTGGAAGCACAGCTAATTGAGAGGAAATATATTTTTCCAGAGCACAAATATTAGTACAGACTCTCCTCAATATGAAAAGAAAGAGCCCATGGAATAAATTAGTCCAGTGGAGAAAGAATCCTGTAATATTTTAAGGGGGAGTTTCAAATAGCTTATGAGGAGTTCAATAGACTGATTTCATTTTTTCATATCACTGAAGGAAGAAAGGGAGAAGAAATACACTAAGAATAATAGATGACAGCAACGTTGGTTTGAAACAACTCAGAAATGATTGGCAGAACCTACTAAAAAGAGGTAAAGACAGCTGCTAAACCAAAGGCAAAAGTTGAAAAGCAACATGGAAAAAAGGTGGATGTTACAGTCAGAGCACAGAAAGTCTGGAAAACGCGAAAAAAAAAGCTGGAAACAGAGGTCCTTCTTGATGGCTCTTTGAAAATCTCAGGAAGGCTGTGGTCTGAGAGATGGCTGTTTTCTGATCAAACAGCTACCTCAGACACATCTGCAGGAAAATGGTGTTCCATGTTAACCTAGCACATGTGCTGTCCCAGCTTCTGTGGAGGTTATAGCCCATCTATGCTATGGCCATACTTTTATCCTCCCTGCCTGTACAGCAGTCCAGTCTGATTCTGAGGATAGCTTTATGGTCACGCTTAGCATCAAGGATGATCTAGCTACGTGCTAAAAAACAGTGAAAGAAGGCAAGTGATTAAGGATAAATGGAAAACAGACACTGAACAGAAAAGGTAACTATATCTCTACAAAGGAGCAGTCATGGACCTGTCAGCTGGTTTCTGATACTCAGAAAGGTAGCAGAGGAATTTACTGGACAATCAATTTATAAGTAGCCGGAACATCAGGTACCTAACCATGGTCTTCAGTTGAAGCAAGGTGATGATGAAATCATACTTAATCTTAAAATGTACATCACTTAAGCAATGCTTGTTTATTAAGAGTCTGATGATCAAGTGTATGGTGGGCAACTGAAAACTGAGGACTGTAGTAGGCTATGGTCCAAAAAGTTAGGCAGTTATTGGTATATTACTGACAATTGCTAGGTAATGACAAGCAGCCAATATGGACTTATAAAAGGGCAGTCACTTAAAAGCAATCTAATACTCTTCTGTCATAGTTTAACTAGCTGCAGTAAGGCTCTTGATAGTGTCCTTCTGGCATTCCTACAAGTAAAGAGATGGTGGCAAGATGGAATCATAACAGCTATTTCTAAAATTGATTAAGAAAATGTAAAGGAGCAGTCATCAACAGTTCACAAGAAGATTGTGAAGAGATTTTGAACGATGTACTACTGTAAGTTGTAAGAATGAATGAGAAACATGCGAGAAACTAATTTTTCCTCAGTCTGGTTTCTGTCCATATTTTATTTCACAAGACTTTTATTGGTAACACAGTAATAACATTTGTGGACCACATCAGACTGGAAGGAGTTGTGAGTACTCTGAAAGGCAGGACTAGCATTCAAAATTATCTTTTATTTTGGAAGCAGTCTGGAGTCAGCACAGTTAGACTCAATAAAAATAAATGTAAACCCCTAAATTTAGGAATAAAGAAATCAAATGCAAAAAAACCCAAAAAATCCAACAAAAAAAAAGAAATGAATTGTTCAAAGAAATAGTCATGCCACTGAAGACGCTGAGAGAGTATACTGGGCTGCTCACTAACAAAGTACCATAAGAGAGGAAAAAGAGACATGTAGATCATGTCTCTGAGCTACCTAGAGAACACCATCTGGGCAGCTGCAGGCCTGTCAGAGATCAGCAGTGGGACTCAGCAGTGTTAATTACTCTACAGACCTCTCGTGCTGATATCTATGCCTTGGTCTAGGATAAAGAGGGAACACTAGCTGAAGAGAGAAATGGATAGATTTGGATGATTTTTTTCCACAAAAGTCACTGCTGAATTCACAGTTAGTCATTGTTCATGTGGCCTGTTGGAAAAATTGGGAGAAGATGGCACCCTAAGGCTCTTCTGGACTTTTTAGATCTTGGCTGCTCCAGGGTGTTCAAGCAAAATAACATCAACTGCAATTCCCTGCTCCACTTCATGATGCCTTGGCCCTACCTGAATCATGATGCTGTACTCCTCTGGCATAAATCTTGAAAAAGCCAGAATTTACCAGACTTCCTGATCCACCTAGATTGGACTGGTGGATACCAAAAAAAAAAAAACCCAACAAAAAAAACCCCAAGTACGAACTGGTGCTGCTTAATCAGGATTTTATCAGTGTCTGTCCCACTGGTAGATACAATCCTCCAGCAGTTCTCCTGAATTGCTAACAGAAAGTTGAGATATAGTCTGTATTTCACTATTACTTTCCAATGCAAAGTGTACACTTTGCATAATATATTAAACTACAGTGTAACTGACTACACCTGAGGTTCTTAAAATTAAATTTAACTTGTAGGTAAAATTCTGAGATGCCCATGGCAGGACTGGGAACTTCGAGTCTGGGTTATTGGTTGAGCCTCGATGAGGTATCAGGAATGGAAGATAAAATAGCCATTTTTTTCTCTTTTTAATGTATGTTACGCTGAACACAGCTGGTTTCTGTAATTAAAGTTATATGAATACTCATAACATGTAAAGCTGTTTCTGTAGTTTCACTCTAAATTCTGCTCGACAATATAGTTCTTTAAAATACATAGTTTAAAAGCAAGCACAATGTTTATTTTGCTCCTATGTAGATAATACGAAAACTTAAACACAGAACAGTGATTTATTAATTGGAAATCAGAAACTTCATAAGACGAAAACTGATTTTAAAAGTATGCTTCACATGCCTACTGGATCAAGTATCCAAAGTTACCTACTATTAGAAATTCCCTACTAGAAGGAAGCAGGAAAATAACCCTCAACACTCTTAAAACCCCTTTCAGCAGACATTAAGGAACAGTCAGTTGCCTTTTGCGAGCCTTGCATACACAATTAGACAGCAAGGGAAGACGGAAAAATAAAATAAAGAGAGACTACAAGAACTATCTTCAAGAATGGAGAAGGATTCACATTTAAATGTATGCAGATAGCATAAAATAAAATAAAATAAAATAAAATAAAATAAAATAATGAAAACTCTTGCTTAACAGGTAAAATACTCAATCTTGGCTGCCCTGAGGAGCAGATCCTTTCATCTGACAATGACACAGAAACTTCTCAACTAGCTTTTGTTCTTTTTCTTAGCCTAGTATGAAAATTCTCTAGTTACAACTAAAAACAAGCAAGAAAAAACTCTTCTGGAAGAGAAAAAGGTTACAATTACCTACCCCTCTCCTCCACTCCCACACACAGACAGACATAAAGGTTTGGGCAACAATCCAGATCTTTAACTAGTAAATGCAAGAATCTTGTTTAGAAGCCCTTTTCCTAGTGCCAGTGGAACTGCCTGTTTTTCTTCTAATTAGTCCTTAAGGCAGCAGAGCTCTGCTTTGTTAGTCACTGTTTACAGGAGTGGTCGATCTGGACTAGCTGCTATTTCTTTGATGGCTCAGATAGGCTATATGCCGTCTGGCACACCTCTGCTTTGGGGTCTGTCACATTAAGACTCTATCAGCTACAGCAATAAAGTTCTTATTCAAGAATAGGAATCTTCTCAACAGAGATGATCAGAAACAAAGAAAAGTCTACGAGATGAAATTGTCGACTTCATCATGCTGGTGGCTTGTTACAAAGTAAAATGAACAAGAGGTAATTTTTTATTTTTGTCCCACACCATATATTCAGTGAAGATTTGTCACTGTCACTCAGTTTTGCTCTTTCTCCCCCAGGAAGAATAAGCACACAGAAAATTTAATTTTCTAATCCTGGCAGTGGAGGAAAATGACAACCATACTTTCATGTTACACAAAGAAACTAAAGATTTAGGATTTGGTCCGGATGAATGATTCTTTATGCACTTTTAAATCACTGTGCTCCATGGATAATATGAAAAATCTATGATATAAAACTTGAGAAGACATTGTGCATGCACTGTTGACAGGTTGGCTCTCACAATAGAAGTGGTTTTATGTACAATGTTTCATACGGTAGTTTAGCGGTACCTCCTGGAAAGCAGAGTATAATTCAACTTTTACCTGTCACCTTATTATACACTGTCATCTTATTGTAGTCTGATCATGATAGTTTATATATTCTAATGAATATTTCACGTAATGCTTATTAATGATGCTAAAAGAAGATACATTTGTGTGAAAAAAACCAGAAATCCTTTGTTGTCCTCGTTAGCTTAAAAATTATCATCATACAGCAATATATACACAAATATTTCATACTGAAGGGATTAACCTTCATTTACCTAGTGATAATTTTCTGTGGCTGACACAGAGCACTCTCTGCCTGAAGTAATAAAGCTCACACTGGTACCTCATGAAATACCCTTTTCAACTGCAATGGCTGAAGAAAAGCTTTCTAACAAACATGCCCCTAAAGTTTCCAGAAGACTCAACAGGTTTCTATTCCAGGGCAAAACTTTGTAGTTAGGGTTTACTTTTTTCCCTCCACCACCCCACTAGCTTGTTCCTTGCTAAATTGTTAAATGTCTTCCAATATCTTAGATCCTCAACAACAACAAAGACAAGGGCAATTTTAAAAGCATTAGTGATCATACATGACATTTTCCTTTTGTACTGTGACTGCAATGTAACAGAATGAAATCAGTTTGTGCTTTCTTTTGTCTGCACCATCCTAACAATTCCCAACAGGGTGATCATGAAAAAACCTACAATGATTTATCTTCCAGCTTACATATATTGTCTGAGCTTCATAAGGACTTCATGAAGAAAAACGTACCATAATGCTGATAATTTTTTAAAACCTGTATGAAGTTCAATAGTTTATCTGCTTAATTTTCACTTTCTTCCTAACAAACAATTATTAACGATAAATGAAAAAAGTCAGATGTTAAGAATAATAATAACTATCATGTAAATATTTTCTAGGGATTTTTTTTAGTTTTTCTTACTACACAGCTGGTTTTATTTTTATCAAGGTCACAGTTGGTATTTTTATCGACAAGAAAAAAAAAGTGTATTTTGTCTCTTTCGTGACCGACAACTTCAAAGAATTTCACAGTATATTCACAGATAGGTCTTTAATACTGCATGTACTTCAAAAGCCAAGGGAGGAGATAATGTAAATGGCAAAGAACTGGAAAAATAATTTGTGTTGATATTTTGGGCCCTTGTTTCCTAAGTAAACAGATTTTTGGAATTTCAGTGTGACCTTTCTGTGACAGGAAAACCATGAGCTGGGTTTTTTTCCCAGTTACTTCTGACATCAAAATTTTTTCCTTAGAGCTGGGAATTTAACAAGAAAAAGTAGGACCTTTTACTAGGGCAATATACGTGAAAAAAATTGGCCCAATTTGAAGTACACAAAGAGGTACTGCCATTTTTAGAACATGGCATTTTGATAGAATTTCAGTGGGAGCCAGAACAGTCCCTAAGATACACTCAAAATCTGGACCTTCTTCTCAGGCTTTTAAAAATAAAAATGTCCACATGATTTGGCAAGTGTTAACAACTACATTGTTAAAAAGAACATATTTTTGTATTTGCTGGCTATAACTACAGGTGCAAATGCTATAGAAATAATAAGACACACCCTCAAAAAAATATGTGGATGATGTAAGACATTTTATACCATAAGTTACAAACCAAATTTCACTTTGCAACTCATCTGGAAAATTTCAAGCTTGGGAAAAGTTAAATTTTACTTTAACAATATTCTAAGGATGAAGTTTTGTTATTATGATTGTAAAGCTCAGATCATGTGACAACTGAAATAAAATATACTCTTACCTAATCCAGTCTCCTTGACTTCAGGGAAAAATACTAATATCAAGTCCAGGTGTGCTGACTCCTTTATAAAAAGTCTCCGGGTCATTATTGTTGTAGCACATGATGAACTGTGTAATTCATCATGTGGTAGTATTATTCTACAAAGATTGCAAGGAAAAATATTGTAGACGTTTTATATGAACTTGGCCCAAAAGGTGATCTACGCCTGGACCTATTTTGCTGTAACTGCATTCACAATAGCAAGCCTTTGGTATACATTATCAGGCAAGCACTTTTCACAGGCTATCACAGGCTCTCCTTTTTTCTACTGCTACAAACAACAGTATAGTCTGGTGTGTGTTTTTCAAATCAAATTAAAAAAAAATCCTCAGAATAGAAAAGAGGACAACTACACTAAACTATCCATATGAACTGCAATTTTTAATGACCATAAAACCTAGAAGTGGTAAAGGGTATAAAATACAACAGTAAATGTTTCTTTCTTGCTGGTTTTCACTTCATGTCTGAAAGTGAAAATTGTTTGGAAAGATAAAATAAGGAATGTTCATACATGGGAAATGATGGAAATAACGATGTTTCTCATTTGCAACTACATTTTTCTTGGGTAAACTTAGGATTTCCTGTACTGTAAATAAAGAATTTAATCATAAATTGTAGCCTAGACTTCACAATGCACATAGATGTCTGAAGACTAAGAGGGACACAAGATGTTAAAATAGATTTTAAAGTGCAGCTTAGAGCCTAAAGTCCATTTTCTGCTCACTGGCCATTTCGTGAGACAAAGCAAAAACCTCAGTACTCTAATCATGTAGCAGGGATTATTACATCTGACTCCAGTGATTGCATAGATACGTAAGTACACTATAATACCAGTCTTCAACAACTGTAAAATAGATGGTTATATTTTAAACAAAATTTGAGTGTGCAGTCAGATGAGAAGATTAGCTTCCTGCTAACAACAGCTGTCAATAACATCTCAGTAACAGCAGTATTCTGCTTGCATGACCAGCTGTTCTCTGAAGGTTTTGTTTCCACAGCTGCCGACTTGCTGATAAAGTGTACACTTGTATTGTAAAGCCTGTTTTTCCTGCACTTGTGATTTTTCATAGTGGTTTGGCCGGATGGGCCTATGTTTATTACCAACTCCTTACTTCAGTGGTTACTATCACCTTGATTGTATAGCAGGCAGACCACCCCGGAAAAAGTAAATCACTGTGACTAACCAAAGGCGTTAGTATTCTCTGTAAAGTCATTAAGAGAGTATCTTCTTACTCTTTCTTTTCTGTTTCCTGAAAGTTAGATCTATTTTAGGCAGGAAATGTTGTAATCTTTTGCATAGCTTACCAGAGGAAAGGTCTGTGCATTCAGTCTTTGTGATGGACAATAAGATGTCAAATCCAGTAAGAGTGTCCTGAACAATCTTTTAAAAACGAGTAGATGCTAACAGGGATCTATATTATATTCTATGGCATAATTTTGATATATCAATCTCAGTTTCTTCCTCAGTTTACTCCTGTAACTGATTTACAGACCACCTTTCCTAGAGGAGAAAGCAATGTTCACACAGTTCATCGTCAGAATTAGTTATACAGTTTTTAGTATACAGTTTTGAGCAAACATGACTTTGCACATTGTTTGCTTTTCTTTTCATTAATTTCATGCTTTTACAAAACATGACATCTTGCAATATAAGCTTAGTCCATAACAAGCACTAGAGCAGTGTTCCTCCCCTCATGCAGTTGTCTCTTTTAAGGGCTCCAACTGCATTTTAGCTCATATGGTCTACAGCACAGCTTACTCTCAGGTATAATTCAACATGCTTTATGGAATCAGACAGCCTTTGATATTGTTGGGCTTAAATGTAATAATTATGAATGACAGAACGTAAGATGCAAATCAGCTGACATTGGTTTGAATTATATATAGTGACCAGACAAACTGTTTAAATTCACCATTTGCTTAAGCGTCTTTGGAAAACGTGTTTAGAAGTGCTGCACTGACACAGGTTTAGTCTTATTTGACTGCTCACTGGAAACACCCTAGCAAAGCAAAATGAATTATCTTTAGGGCTGATGAAAAGATAACCTCACAGGCATTAGGAAGTTCCTTCTATTATCTTTAGAGCTATTTATGACAGATATGATCCATCTCTAGCCTGTTTTAATCTTCTTGACTTTGTGGTAGATTATTCCTGCAGGTTATTCCTGCAGGTTACATCTTTCCCTTGGAGCAGAGAAGTACCTGTCCCAAAAGATGAGACACTAGATAATATACCCAAAGAAACAGCCATCTGAGGCATTTAATGGCTGTTTAGTCATTCATATGCAGTGAGCAGGCCTAACTGCTGCAGCAGGGACAGAACCATGGTCTCAATTCCTCCTTATCTTCTAGGCTCACTCAGATTGCTTTGAACCTAAATGGGTAAGATGGGACATAAATCATCTATTTGCACAGGCAGCAGTAGCGACTGGCCTTCATGAGCAGCCTATGAAGAAGCAGAGCTCCCTGTCTTCTCTCCCTCCTCTGAATCTCCTCTAGAGCCAAGTACAGCCTATTTGTTATTCTTATGCTGAATGCCAAATCCAGAAGAAACTAAGACGATACCATAAAAGCTCGGAGAAATCAAAACTTGCAGTAAGTCAAGAAGAAAGGAGTGACTTTTCTGAGAAGAAGTAATACTTAGGAGCTTGGGTTCTTCACGTATCTAGAGGAAACTTAAATCTAAATCTGCTGGATGAGCAGAAAAGGAGCTGAAATTGCTTGAATGGCCCAGAGAGCGGTGATCAGTGGCACGAAGTCTAGTTGGAGGTCATTAAATAGCAGTATACGCCAGAGGTCAATACTGCGTCCAATCCTGTTAAACATCTTCAGTAATGACCTGAATGATGGGGCAGAGTATACGCTCAGCAACTTTGCTAAGGACACAGAACTAGGAGGAGTAGCTGATGCACCAGAGGGTCATGCTGCCCTTGAAAGGGACCTCAGCAGGCTGGAGAAATGGACTGACTTCTAGAAAACTCATGAAGTTCAACTAGAAGTGCAAAGCATTGCAACTGCAACATACTATGCACCAATATATGCTGAGGAGCACACAGCTTGAAAGCAACTTTGCAGAAAAGGATTCAGAAGTCCTAGAGGACCATGACCATGTCAGTCCTAGGAGACCATGACTTCAACCAAGTTGAACATAAGCCAGCAATGTGCCCTGGTGGCAAATAAGACTAATGTTAACCTGGAAAGCACTAGGAAGAATACTGCCAGCAGGTTGAAGGAGATAATCCTGCTCAGTGCTGGTGACACATGCCTGGGTCATGTGGCCAAGTTTAGGCTCCCCAGTACAAGACAGACATGGACATATTGGAGAGAGATCAGTCAAGGGCCATGAGGATGATAAATGGACTGTAGCATCTCGCCTATGAAGAAAAGCTAAGGGAGCTGAGACTGTTCAGACCACAGGCTTAGAGAGGATCCTATCAGTGTATACTAATATTTGAAGGGAGAGCATAAAGAAGATAGTGGTGCCCAGTGACAGGATCAGAGGCAATGGGTACAACCTTAAACATAGGAGGTTCCATCTGAAGCAGTTTTTTGGCTATTAGTTGGCCTCCTTGGAGGTCTCTAATTTGCATATGGACATGGTCCTAGGCAGCTAGCTCTAGGCTGCCCTGCTTGAGCAGTGGGGTTGGATGAGATGAACTCCAGAGTTTACATCCAAACTCAACCATTCTGTGATTCTGTGAAAGAAATAAACAAATAAGTTTGTCCATTTATAATGTATCCCTGTGAACAAGAAATGGGAAATGGTAACTTTTCAGCTGAAGAAACTAAAAAAACCAAATAAGAATATAAAAGTTAATGAAAGGTGAAAAAAAAAGTATAATGATGTTCCGAAAGACAACCACTCCAGTATTCCCTATAATCAAATTAAAAGGCTTTCCAACAAAACCAGTACGCAGGAACAAGACTAGGCCTTACCTCAGCTCAGGTAAGATAATGGAATAGATTCTTCTGGAAGTTATGTTGAAGCATATGGAATACAGGGAGGTGATTAAAGATAGCCAAACTATCACAAATTGCAATTTTTTTAACCTTTCTTAAAAGCCATAGTGCAGTACATATCTATGGTATGGATTTTAGATGAATTCAAAGGGGTAATCATTTGGTCATTTGAAAAAACTGTCTTGAATATAAATGTGAAAAGGCTTATTAAATTGAGTTATCCTCACTTAGATTCTCGGGGGGCACCTCATTAGAGTAAAGCAGAATTCAACCCTTTCATGAAGTGTGCTCTCCTTTGTGACTCTGTTGAATTAGGTTCACTCAGTAAGAAAATCAACACAGTATTTTTAACACTACCCTTGTCCTGACATTACTTACAAGGCAATAGCTCAATGGTCATACTTGATAAGAAGGATATATCTACAAGCAACTTTTAAAAGTTGATAAAGTATGAACGTACCTCTTAGGTATGCAGCAAATGGATGGAAAATGCCTTCACTACCAAGAGATTCATAATTTTACTAATGTTTTTCTTATGTATTATTTTATGTAATAAACCGACTATGAGAATTTACCACATCTTTTAAAAAATGCGCTACATCTTTATGTTTACTACATAAACCTATCATACATACAAAGGACTGAGGTTATCCCTGCAGCTTACTTAATATATTTGAAGTTTAAAAATAAATAGCTTGGAGTCTGGTCAATGCTTTTAAGTAATTAGCATTTAATTATAAGAGTTCTATTGAAATTCAATCAAAAGATGCTGGCCTCAGTCCCATAAAGGGGTTCCACTGAACAGAAATCTGCAGAGTACATAGGAAATGGCCTGTTCTGCCACTGAAACCATTTTGCACTGTACTTGACCTCTCTGCAAAAGCCTTTGCCATTTATGGTAACTTTTTGTGAACATTCAGAACCAAGACTCTGTACAAGATTTAAGCTGACCTTTTAATTTCAGGTAGAAATAATTTTAAAGTAGTCATCATTAATGTAAAGTAGAAATCATCGCACAATTTGAGAATTAGCTAGAGGTTTGACTATTATCATAGGCTTTTGAATGTTTGCTTTGATATTGGTAGTGTAGGTTGTTACGTCTATTGGGAGGGGTTTTAATTGCGTAAGTCGCATGACTGAAAGTCAAGCAATATGTTAAGGAACTGTTCTTGATAGTTTTCTGTTTGTAATTTAAGTGCTGAAATGTATAGCACTGGTGGCCAGAGCCCCAGGTAGTGCCTAAAGAACAATTTTCTTCATTTGAAGTCAAACCAAAAAATACTACTGCAAGATCTATGTGGAAGATAAAATAGTAAACTACACTAGCTAAATAAATGTAATAGAAATAGAAAACCTTGTTGTGAATGCTGTGTTTATCCTAACACACTGCTCAGGCAAACTGATTTAAATTCACTTTTTATCATCTCTCAGACATACACTGTTCAGCTGGTACATGTTAGAGCCCACGCTTTTAGCAATGATGAAATGTTTTTCCTCAGCAGTTTACAAAATTATTTTTCAGCTTTCTTGGTTTCTCAGCATAAATATTGTGACTGGAAAGTAGACGTAATTACAACTACGATCCAGATACCTTCCAATTACTAGGACTCAACTCAATGGTGGAAAGGGACAGTTCTCCGCAGCTAAATCTCCATGGCAGCTAAATCTCTGTGGCAGCCACCTCTCTGCAGCAGGCAGCTCTACACAGCTGACTATCCACTGGGAAAATGCTACATGGAGAAGATCGGGGTTAGGGGCTCCCCATGTGGAGTTGTTTTGGCAGAGGGTCAGCCATCCGGTTGAGAAATAACCACAGAGAACTGGACACCGACAATTGCCCTAGACCACAGGAACGATACTCTGCTTTTTCGTGTCCCATGCTGGCTTCCAACCACCATAGACACAATCTCAGAAAGTGCCATAAAGCTCTTAGTGTTGAGGGTTAATGAGGGTTTTCTTCTTCTTCCTTTGTCCAATGTAGGAGGCCATTTGGAAAGACAGTTACAACTTACTTTTAAGTGATACTTTACACTTCACTTCCAAGTGAAAAAACTCCAACCTTATTTGAAGAGGATGCTTCCTGAGGTCCTGCTCAGTTTTCATCAATTTAGCTCTGGGTGATACACGCTAAGTAGCAGAATTGCTGCCTAACATGAAGGGCACTAAAGACCTGCTCCTTTGCTTCTACATAGATGAAGATCATTATACGTAAAGTTATCCCATTAAACCAGAAAAAAAACATGCATTGAAAAAATATGTGCAAGTCTTTGCAGGATTAAGAAAGGCAGGAAGCAACAGGTTGAGGCAACAGACACCAGATGGGTGGAAGGAAGAATAAAGTGATAGGAAGACATGGCTATGTGTGCAGGTTGCATACACAACTTAAAAGTTTGAAGGCATTTGAAGGCCTGATTTTAAAGTCTGACCTTGCTTTAAACCAATGTGATGCTTGTCATGTAACAGCTGCTCCTGAAGCATCCACAGCTCCAGTGTTCATGATCGATAACTCACACTAACTTTAGATCATAAGAGACCACTAACACAAGATTGTGGATCACATAATTGCTAATTTTCTACAGAACAGTGTTCTATCATGCTTTACATTCTGAACACATCAGCGGTCACCTTAGGTAATTAGCAGCGGGGCAGATGTCATTGCACTGAGGGAACTGTACAGAGCCTAAAATTCTGCTCGTCCTCATAAAACCAGTACATAGCTTAGTCAAGTCACTGACAAGAGAAAGTGTGAGAAAGAGAGGACCTGCATGCAAATTTGTAGTGAGTGGAGACTAAGAATATAGGCAATGTACTAAGTCTTGCAAGCGATGCCATGCCAGTAATGTCTAACTTTCACCTAAAGTTGCATTTTGAAGAAGTAAACTCAGGAACTCTGATGAAAAAGGAACAAAATTTTCTAGCTGTAAATTAGCCTTTTATGTATATGCACGAAAACTAACACACTGACCTATTATTTCTCTTATTTTGAAAGTGTCTTTTAAAAAACCCAAACCCCCACATTAAAAACACTTCTTGTGAAGATACGTCACTCTACTATCAGTAGAATGAACTGTACTTGATTTAGGCAAAAATGACCTGCTCCTTTTTAAGAAATGGAAACATGATCGTAAATATACGTAATTTCTACCATAGTGTGTAAATAAGAATATTCTTACTTACAAAATAAAAATGTAGACTGTTATATTGGAATCATATTCAGAACATGATGAATAACATATTTGAATATTTAATTTGCTACAAAAAATACTCAATATTTCACTATTGAATCAAAAGAAAAAGAAATTTAAAAAATTATAACAATAGTTTAATTTCACAACAGTTCTTACTAGCAAAACTTTTATAAGCCTTTGTGAAATTAAGCCAGATTAATTGTTATGATTCCACTACTTTGTAAGGCTTTACTCATACAGATGAACAGTGACAATCACCACAGCTGGGAAAGGCTGCCAGAAGGCTGACCCTAAAAATAGGAAAAAAGAAAATAAACCAAACTGTCTAAATATCAGCCAGTTATTCAAGCAAGTCTCCAAATGACCATGAATTGTGGTGGAATCCTGTAGCAAACTGCCCATCTGATGCCTTCTCAATATGATGTCTCACTCTTGTGAATATTCCAGCATAAATTTAAAATTAATTCCCAAAGGATACAGAAAGGTACACGGAGGCATATTCTGCCATGGGAAAGGAACATCACAGTGCAGCTAATTTTATCCTCTGTGACTGCAAACCCCATGTCTTCCAATAAGTTGCTGAGGAGGTGGAGTTTCTCTGCATACTTTTCTCTCTGGCACTGATGCTTACTCTCAGTTTATATTAACATTTCGCTATTTGTTCTTTTATGTGTCAGCAAACTCAGTTACCTTGTACTTACACCAATACCCTGGAAACACATTTTTTGGCTCAGATGACAAGACTCTGAAAAAGGAGGCCCGTATTTTCCTTTAGCCTAACAACATGAAAATAATTGTCTTTTTTCTTACTGCCACCACAGAGCACAAACCAGCCAAGAGTCAGCATTTCCCTGAGAAAAGGCACCAAAGTCTAGCAGACAGCAAGCTCAGTCGCAAGACTATGATGTTCCAACAGCTGAACCGTAATTTGTTTGTTTCAGGGAGGGAATGGGGAGGGTACATCTATTTTCAACCATCAGGATGATTTTTCCTTTCCATAGAGAAAAGGGTGAAAAGAAAAAAAAAATCCCAGGGATTTATGCCATTGCAGTACTGATGCCCTATATAAAATCCTCAGTTCCCAGGAGTGCTAATTTTGGCACCAGATTACTTTGCCGCTTTGTGCGGGGGAGGAACCCCAACCCCCTGCCCTCCAGCAGGCTGGGGGCTTGCTCTGACAGCGCCGGCGGGGAACAAACTCCCAGGGCGAGCCTGAACGTTTCTGCCGAAGCAGACGAACCCGAACCCAGCTTCGGGCACTTCGTCAGAGCCAACTCTTATGGAGGAGCGCACCCTGGAGCTGGCCGTCCCGGGGCAGGAATGCCGAGGGTGGGCACAGCCGGGCAGAGCGGGGCCGCCCGCGCGGAGCGCGGCCACAGACCGGCGGGCCAGCCGACCTCCCCGGAGCGGGCAGATGGCTCCGCGCCCCGGGGGGCCCCCGGGGAGAAGCTGTCCCGCCCCGGCTCCCGCAACCCTGTCTCAGGCTGACACCGGCGAGGAAGAGCTGCGAGGTGCGAGGAAAGCCCCTTACCTGTTGATTTTCAGGGCGAACGCCCTCCTGTCCGCGGCGGGCAGAGTGGCCATGCGGGAGCGCGGGCGCGGCTGCCGCCGGGACTGCGCCGCGCGGCGGGCGGCTTTAACTTTATTTATTAAATTTTTCTTAATTGCACGCTCCGGGCTGAAAAACCCGACGGTCTTCTGACAGTTCTGGGTGGCAACTTCCGCATTTCACCTTCCTCACCGAAACCGGCCGCAGTGGGAGGGCTCTGCCCCTGTGCCACCGCTGCCCTTATTCTCTGCCCCGCCGGCAGGCAGCGCCCAGCCCAGCACCCTCGGAGGCTCCCGCGGGGACACAGCGGGACCCTCCCCTCCCTGTTTAACACAGGCGACCCCCAGGCCGCCCCTGGGTATTTCGAGGGAAGCAGCGAGGAAGGCAAGGGTTTAAGCAAGAGAAGGAAAGGGAGGAGGGATGGCGCCTCGTACCTGTCAACGCGCACAGCTACGGGAATCCTGGCGCATCCCCAACTCCAACCCGTTCTCTCCCGGCGGAGCAGGCGCGGCCCCTGGGCAGGGCAGGGCAGGGCAGGGCAGGGCAGGGCAGGGCAGGGCAGGGCAGGCCGGCACCCGCTGCTCTTCAGGCAGAGAAAAAAGCTAGGGTCCTTCCTTCGACCCCTAGGTGTAAGGTGTAAACAGGTGCTCTTCGCCTGGGATGATGTTTTGACAACACACAACGTGCACCCAGGACACAGATTTTTTTTGCCCCTAAACTATTTGAGCATGCAAGGAAAACTCATGCATACCAACACCAGATTCCAGATCAGCTTGGTACAAAGAAGGGCTCGCCTTCTGTTCTCTTCACCTTTTTATAAAGGCCATTTTTGTAAAGCGTCTTGTGGTTGTCTTCTAAAGTACTGTGTCCTGACTGGAGTTTTTCTCTCAGCCTTGGTGTAGACTTCACTGTTTTGCAGATAAACAGAACTCAGACATCATTTGAAAGGGGAAACAGAAGCTGAACATGGTTTCTACGGAACAATCCTGGGGTATCAGATTGTGTTATTTTTAATAAATGTATGCCTTGGTGGCAACAACATTAGGACTTTCCTCTTGAAAGGCAGTCATAGCTTATCTCTCCATTCCCAGTCAGATGTACCTAGAGGAAAACAGCATGATTTTAGGCAAGGAAGGGAAGATTGTCAAACAACAAAGACCTAAAATTGTGCAAACAATGACCTTTTACTGTGCAGGATTCACTGCTCTTTAGAGCACTGTTAAGTATGGACAGTTTCGAATGTGCGTGTTAAATCCTATGCAGTCTTTGAAGAGCACTGGCTGTGTGCCCTTAGGGAAGTGAAAAAAGCTGAAGAGGTGAAAGATTAATCAAAACCCAGAAGTAAATAAAGAGTTGAAAATGAAAACAAATATGGATATATTTTGGGGGGAAAAATCCTACAAGAATCTACAGTATAATAACATCTCAGATACAAGTCTGAAAACTTCAGAAAGAAAATATTGAAATTTGCTATTAATAGAAATTTGCTATTAAATAACAAACATTTGCTTTGAGAAGAATAAATGAGACACTTTATTGCATGGAACTTACCACACCCATCTTTTTTTTACATTGCCAAGATAAAGCTAAGGCCACTTACCTATATGTAATTTGAACTTAAATAATGCTCAATTACCAATCACTGATATGTAGCTATGATCTGACACGTGGGTTAGCAACAAGAAAAATGTTAAGTGCCAGAGATACTGGCTGTGGCAAGACACTGCTTCACACCACCTTTCTTGTTGTCTGCACTTGCATGTGTCTGTTGAAAGGTGGTCACTGCCTTCACAACTCTCTTCGGAGCATGAACTGGCTGCGTTTTTAATAATGTGTTACTAACTTACAGGAAACTCGGTGTGTGCCCTGCCTTCAGACAGATGGCTGTGATCACATTGTGTTGACAGTGGAAAGAAACAAGAAAAATGTAACCTTTTAAAACTTTTAATAGACCCATGTAATTTAAAAGGACATATCTTTTTTTTTTTTGAGAGAGACTAATGTTTGATTTTTCCCAGGATCAATGGTATGCATTTTTTACCTACTGTACTTGGAGCCAAGGGCTCCAGCATGCTACAGCCTCATCTACACTTCCAAAATCCAGCTGAAATATTTATTTTAACATCTTAGCCTTTTTAGTATATATATTCTCTTTGCTTTTACAGGAAATTGGTGGACAGAGAAGCTTCTCTCCTATTTGCTTTTCAAAATTTTAGAGTTAGAGTTTACTATAAACCATGTTCTCCTTTAAGATGCCATGAAATAGTCCTGAAATAAACACACATCTGCCAATTTTCTGCGCTACCTAACCACTGCAGGATGGGAAAGAAACAATTCTTAGGTACTCTTTGTAAATGACCAGATGAGGTCTCTCAGTTCCACCTTATTCTGTCTCAGGTGTAAAAGAAGGGAATTCAGAGAAAAAAATACTATGCAGTTATCCACTAGTATAGTATGTCTTTGCTGTCACATGGTAGCTTAACTGCACATTACAGATAATGTCTCAGTAGAAGAGCTGCTCATCCATAGTAGGAAGTCAGGTCTTTGCTGTTTCTGAAAATATTGCATTTGAAAACCATAACCATCCTTTTCATTATTTATTTCCAAAAGCTTCCATGAAGGTTCTGTTTCTAGCAACTTACAAGTTAAGGAGAAGAATTGTAAGCAATTAAAAAAAAAAGCAGAAAGCTCCACTAACCTTTCTGTACATAGGTTGTAGAGACAGTAAGACAACAGGTTTCACATCTGTCTTTCTGTCCATGGCAGGTCCCACAAATGAAACCGGACATTCTTCCTTTGCTAAAGTCTGTGGTTAATTTTGTTTGGGGTCTTGTTTTTGTTTAAGAGCTGTATCTCTAGATGTAGGTCAGCTGTATTTCTAGCTTTATCTCTAGAACTGCTAACTGCTCAAGAACAACCCACTACTTCATTTTTAATTGAAGCTGTGAAAAATAGTTCAGGCTTCATCTCAAGACCTCATAAGGCATGAAGGAGAACCTTCCTTGATTGCCACATCTGGCCACATAAATCAAGCTAGCAGCAATGCAGGTAACCTCCCATCCTGCACAAATATAGCCATTTATGAATGATACAACTATTTATTTTGAAGTTTCATGGATTCTTGGTAAGCATGGACAAAAGGATTATTCAAAAATATTTTGTCACATGCAGGTAAAAATGCCTAAGGAGACACACAAAAGCAAGGTTTCTGAAACTGATAGTGTATTCAGCACATACAGACCAAATACTTAGATCATATATTCCTTTTCATCTATTATTGTCTGAATTCCTGAAACAAACAAGCCTACTATATAAAAGGTCATGAAGTCAAACCGCACCTTCAGAACAACAAGTAGAATAAGATCTTTCCAGTCATGGGATTAAAAAAATATATCAAACCAGGTGCCTGTGAAGGCAGCACAAAATCAAAAGTGAAGCCAACAAAGCAAGTCAGAACAGACCATGGTTTTCCAAACCCAGGCTGCCTGAATGGCAGCAGCTGTTGGTGGCTGTTGTATAAATGATACAGTAGAAAGCATACTTGCATTTCCCATTTCCTCATCGCCGTCTTCCTGTTCCACATACCTGCATCTCAAACAGTGGTCCTAATCATCGCTGCATCACCGCAGCCTTAAAATCAGTCATAAAGGCATAATTTCTTCTAATTCCTCTGTGGCTTCAAATGCTCTCGCTGTGCTTTGGTCTCTCTTCTGCAACCTGACCTGGAGGTAGTGGGTCCATGGTTGGTCTATTGCTATACCTGGGCAGGCCGAGGAGCTGCAGGCTCAGCCACAAAAAGCAGCAGAGTGGTGGTAATGGTGGCACAGGCTGGGTATGAGCATCTGGGGAAGAATGGCTACTGCTGCTCATTGTTTTGAAGGAGTTTGCAAGCTGGGATTGGGGAAATGCCAGAAGAGACATAATCGACATATTTATACACCACTTACCAGGGGACTTTTTTCTGTTAATGCCATTACAAGATAGAGTATTATGGCATCATGCCCATCATTAAACACAACTTTGTATCCCAGGATAGTGACAGATGTCACCTGCTTATTTGAAGAGGATGTACCTTTGATGCTCAACCAGCCACTCAGTTAAGTCCCTGGGAGTTTTCTTAATATCCTTTATAAAGGTAAATTTGCATCCTTGGCAAAATACAACAGTGGTATGTAACTTCAGTAGTGAATAACTGTTAAGTGATTACCTCATAAGAATATCTGGAGGTTCACACCAACAGGAAAACTGTGATGATCTCAGTACCTGCCAGAAACACATAATGCCTGCTAATGTTTGCTCACATTCCACCTTACTATAATATCACTGGCTAAGAGTTTATAATGTGTACAGTGCAACTAGACACTGTCTCCTTAAAGGAAGCTGACATGCCCTCAGGTTCAGTGCTCTCACTGGCATAGATCTCAACTGTATCCAATAAAATCTAAGTGATGTATTGAAGACTGTTTTAAAGAGAAAACACTACATGGAATTTAGTAGGCTAAATCTCAGAAAAATTAGTGTAATTTTCCATTACACCTACTGATATATTAAATAGATTGGCAATGAAATACTGCTGCTTCCTTAAAAAAATAAATTTAAAACATCACTCATAGGTTGAAGTTTAATTTCTGTATTGGTGAAACCTAAGAAAAGGAACTTAGGTCATTTTGCAGCCTTTTGTTTTTTAATAAAACACTTGACTCAACACCCCCTACCCCACTATGTGAAAGCTTATCTTCTTTTTCTGTATGTCTGGGGTAATTCTTCAGGCGAAATAAAAATGTTCTGGCCAGCTTCTCACAGAGAAACATTTTTTTTTCTCACCTTCACAGTAAACTTAAGCACAGAAAACACTGATAAAATTTTCCCTGACTGCCACCATCTTCTTATATATAATTAGTCAACTTGCTGGATGATATATGTTGACATTTAAATCCCGACTATAAGCCATAGCTTTATTTTAATGTTCTCAGTTTCACTATATTTCACATCATAACAGCGTATTAAGCACATAAGTAGTAGAAAGCTTCAGTGTTAGAAAGAAGATTGCTGCCTGAAGTAAGATCTTCATTCTCTTACACACTGTGAATAATCTGCATTCTTCAAAGAAATATAAAGTCTAGTGGTCAGAAAAAGCTGTCAATCCAAGTACAGATAAGAAAGTAGAGATAGTTTAATATAGAAATAGTTTAACACAGATAACAGGCAAGAAACAAACAAATATACTCAGGGAAGTATGCAAATCACAGTAGTTATGCCTCTGCTTACTAGCTTATATTTTGAGATAGATAAACAGGCCTACTCAGCGAAACTGAACTTAATTTCTGTTTCTGAATTGTTTTGCAGGTTAACTGTTGTTCAAAAAAATCTGGCATCATTGCATGAATTTGCAGCAACTCTGTTCTCTGTGACGGGGAAGTACATTGTACTATACAGACTAGTAGCATGTAAAGGCACCTTCTTCTCCAGCAGCTGTGCTGCTTTAAGACTGTTATATTCTGCATAACATTGAAATGTCAATAATTTTCTTTTCCTGTAATTTCAATCAGATCATTTTTCCCTTGTTCCTTTACCAGGAATCAGTAAAGCTGCAATGCCCATCAGTGCATCCTCTTCCTTGTTTTCATGGCTCCCAGAGGCTTCTTCCCCAATTCTCCTCAAACAGCCTTAAATACTTTTGTCAATCATCCAAATCTAAAGCAAAAAGCTTTTCCTGCATTGAAATTTTCAGTGTTTGGGAAGGGACCGGATTATTTCAATTGCCGATACCTAAGGCAATAACTGAATAAAACTTCCTGATACCCATCAACACTTAACTGCTTTCTGATGTTGTATGTCTAGTCTTTAAATATCTTAGAATAAAACACTCGAACCATGACACTCAGATTTAGGTTTTCTATGCTCATTTTAGCTGCTACCACAATAAAATACGCAGGTTTTGCATTTATCTTTCCAAACTAGGCTTTATTACATGGTTCAGTAGAAATGCAAAGACAATTAATACTTACAGCAAAATTTTAATGCTTGAATATAGACTTTAAAGAAACCAAAAGGAAACTGAGAAAACATAGTATTTATTTTAGGTAATTTTGTTCAAAAGAAGAACAATAAACACTGTCATGTGAACTGATGAAAAGCAGAACAGCTTAAAGAACCAGGACACTGGTTTCATCACCTTTTTCTTTCTCCAAACCAGATGTCTCACTGATATGTAAATGAAATTTCAGTATTATGAACAGTCTTATTTTTTAAAGACGACTTACAACCTTTTATATGCTCAGTGATGATGCCAAGTGCTAGTTCCCAACAGATTTCAGATTTTTTCTTCTTTTACCTCACAGCTTTCTTGCAGTGAAAATCTTACAATTTTTCTTCATCAGTCCCTTAATAACAGAACTATGTAGAAATAAGCAGTCTCAGAACAGCAAAAATGTATACCATAGGTTAGGGTCCTAACAGATAGAGCTTTGAAAAAGTGATCAGGTTTTCCCTTTAAAACAGGATGCATCATACAAGGGGATGGCTGCTTTATATTTATGGTTGGACTTGAAGATTTCAAAGGTCTTTTCCAACTAAATGATTCTATTTTATGACCTG
Organism: Neomorphus geoffroyi; assembly: GCA_033558235.1. Classification (NCBI taxonomy): domain Eukaryota; kingdom Metazoa; phylum Chordata; class Aves; order Cuculiformes; family Neomorphidae; genus Neomorphus; species Neomorphus geoffroyi. The sequence continues at coordinate 20,990,675 of JAUMJM010000048.1, read as the reverse complement.
AGTAGCTGAAACAAGAATGCAGAAAGATGCATTTTACCACATATTGGCCCTAAACCTCTGCAAACCAGCAGATTATACATCTATATCCTATAACGAATGGATGAGATTTACTGCTTTCCACAGTTAAAGAAATAGAAACTCCACAACTGATTCGTGTCAACTATCCTTCTTTACTGAAGACATCTAAGCCTGTCACCTAGCTAAACTCAAAAGTTTCATGCTTGTGGTCTGCTGACATTCTACAACATGAGCTATTTTAACTATGACTAAAGCAATAACCCGCATTTTTCTCACAAATCAAGATTTTAATAGCTTGCTTTAGAACTTGTTATATGGACAATCATGTAGTTATAGCTATTTTTGGTTTTGAATAAATACAGTTGTTATAATGAGAACAACTGAAGTAAAAGCAGACTCTTTAGAGTGGAGTATCATCTAGCATCGTCAGTATTAAAGGATTGTTTTCATCTACACAAGAAGAATCAAGGATAAATATTAAGTATATTTACTGCTATACAAGCCAGCATACATACAAACCAGAAACTCAACATATGTGTTGTCTTGAAAGTCAAATTTGTTACCTGGCATTCAAATAGCCAATCTCATATGCCAAGATGAGACGTTGATTTTATTACAGAGTAGCACAAGTCTGCGTGCAGGTTAGATTTCCACAGATGTTAGTATGCCTGACAGGAGCCTCTGCACTCAGTTTATTACAAGAAGTTACAGGATTAATACATGCTAAGTACTTCCCTCTACAAACGTTTGGTTAATGATTATGTATAGTTAGAGGTGATTTTATCATGCATGCTCAGGGAGTAGGAGGTCTGCCATTAGAGGGGGGCAGTTCTTACGCTCATTTCCAAGTGGGCAGATCTGATAACTAGGCCTGCCTCCCCTACTGCACATGTCCAGGACATTCTATGTCAGATCTTCTGGGTCCTTTATTCTCTAAATAGAACAAGGCCCAGATGCGCAGGATGTACTTTGTCAAGATGTACATTATCAGATTCTCTTGGTGCTTTGTTCTTTTAATTAGCACAAAGTTTGCTATGCTATTTGATTTAATACTTACAAATATTAAACAAATATAAACCTTGTGGTAGGTTGGAGAGTGAAATGGCAGAGGTTAGATTTTATCAAAACATCAGCTTTTGGGACTCCACTGCCAAGCGTATAAAATCAGAAAAATAAAATGGTATAAAAGCAAAAAAGCCCCATTCACTTGAAATACTCCAAAAAGTAGAAGAGGTTATTGAGAAGAAGCAAAGTAAGTCTGCATGAAGAGCACAGTGGGTGTGTAGAAACTTCTCTGTAAGAAAACTTCTCTGCAGAAAAGCTAACTGCAAAATGCTACCAAACAGCACACAGAGAGATCTTAAGAAACCAAAGATTCAGTACAATAAAGAGAAAAATTCCCATGCAGCCTCCTGGCTTGCTCCACCAGACAACTCTACCCTATGAAAGGTGGTTGTTTTATTTTTCTTAGATAATACACATTTCCACTGATGAAGCTTTGGACAGCACTGAAGAAATTGTCATGAGCTGTTTGCTGCTTGCCAGTGCGGATAAGTACTCTAGTCCAGGCTGTGTAGCCTGCCTGTGGTGAAACTGATATGCAATGGAGTTTAGAAGGAATTCTGAACCCATTTTTCTTGTATGAAAAGCTTCAGGCTAAAAAGCTGGGAGATTATTGATCTGCTAGTTTTCTTGAATGTAGAAAGTGCAGGCTGTGACAGTGACTGCAGACATAAGCACCTAAAGCCATGTCTACATACAGTCCCTCATAGTAAGGTGCTAAAGAATTTACATGGGGTAGAGGTACTCATTTTCCATTGCAATGCATGCAAAATTTCTGAAGTGCTGTAGGTAAATCAGTACCAGGAGGTAAATTAATGCATTACTTTCCCAAGGTACCAATGCCAGTGCACCAGGGGACAGGCAATGTTGCCTGACTGCTTTAGCAAGGAAGGTGTCCTGTATTGCCTTTCATAATAGATGGTCAGGATGAGTCCCTTTTCTGTGCCAGGCCAACATCAGGGCATACTCTCCACACTTACCTGTGACCTGATTTTGTGTGTAGGAAACTCAGCTCTGCAGCCCAGAAAGGAGCAGTGCTGTATTCTGCTTTAGCCCCAACCTTGAGCGCTCTGGCAGTGTTTAGACTGTGCTTCCCCTTACGTGCTGCTTTGGCAAATACAAATCTAATTGAAGGTGGTGTGTGCCTAATCCAGTGGAAGGTGTCCGTGCCCATGGCAGGGGAGTTGGAACTGGATGATCTTTTAAGGTCCCTTCCAACCCAAACCATACTATGATTCTCTGATTTTACAGAATGTTAGTCTGTTTTGTTGTTTGCTGATCATGATGTTTGGAACAGTACCCTCTTTTGTAACATCTGTATTTGAACCAGTGTTACTGGACTTTATACTGACAGCAGAGAACCACTCCTGGTATGCAAGTCTGCATAAGGCAAATCTCTTCTCCATCCCTCCCCCAATGCTGTTACACTTAAACCTTTTGATGTAAAGAAATGGAAGATTAATTACCAATTTGCTAAACTCGTGGTCCACAAAAAGCTAGGTTCACAACATTGTTAAAATTAACCAAAGGTTTGTCTTATACACATATGTGCCTCCTCACAGAATCTAACGGAAAACTGAGAGAGCTTAACATTCAATGCGCAGCTCAGCTTTATTTGGATGTACATAAAAGACAGCATGTCCACACAGCATAAGCTTTGCTGATCAGACTGGGACGTCATAGAATCATAGAATCATGGTACGGTTTGGGTTGGAAGGTACCTTAAAGACTAGCCCTCTGCCATGGGCAGGGACACCTCTCACCAGCCCAGGCTGCTCAAGGATCCATCCGACCTGGCCTGAAACACTTCTCCCTTTCAATTGAAAGCCATTCTCCCTTATCCTATCACTAGTTGCCCTTGTAAACAGTCCCTCCCCAGCTGTCCTGTGGCCCTTTCCAGGTACCAGAAGGCTGCTATAAGGTCTCTCCAGAGCCTCCACTTCTTCAGGTTGAACAAGCCCAACTCTCTCAGCCTGTCTTCATAGCAGAGCTGCTCTAGTCCTTTGATCATCATAGCCCTCCTCTGGTCCCATTCCAACAGTTCCATATCCTTCTTATGTTGGGGATTCCAAGAACTGGACACAGCACTCCAGGTGAGGTCTCACAAGAGTGGAGCAGAGGGGCAGAATCCCCTCCCTCGACCTTCTGACCACGTTTCTTTTGATGCAGCCCAGGACATGGTTGGCCTTCTGGGCTACAAGCACACATTGCCTGCTTGCATCAAGCTGCTCATCAACCAGCACCTCCATTCTATGAATCTATCAGGTCCCAGTCTGGTCAGCAAAGCCTGTGCTGCATGGATGTGCTGTGTTTTATGTACAGCCAAATAAATCTGAGCTGCATACTGAATGCTAACCTCTCTCCGTTTCCCATTAGTCCTGCTCCGCAGGGCTGCTCTCGAGCACGTCCTCCCCCATTTTGAGGAGGAGCCGTGAGCGGGCGAGAATCACAGTATCACAGTATCATAAGGTTGGAAAAGACCTTTGAGATCATCGAGTCCAACCTATGACCCAACACCTACTCCTACTCCTACTCCTACTCCTACTCCTACTCCTACTCGTCAACGTGGTCCCCGCAGCCGTGCCTGCCGGGAGCCACAAGTGCCTGCCGGGAGCCACAGTGCCGCTGAGCCCCTATCCCTCAGCCGCCCCGCGGGCGCCTCACAGGCAGCCGCGCCCCACAACCCCCGATCCGACACCGCGGAGGTGCGCTCTGCCCCGCCCTGCCCCCGCCCCCGCCCCGCCTCCGCCCCGCACTCGGCCACGCCCCTATGCTCAATCACGCCCCCTTGCTTAAACACGCCCCCGGCCGCGCCCCTACGCCTCACACCCCTTGCACGGGCACAGCGGTCTCCACGCCTGGCCCCGCCTCGCCCCGCCCCGCACTCAACCACGCCCCCATGGTCAACCACGCCCCCGGCCTCGCCCCTACGCCTCACACCCCTTGCACGGGCACGGCGGCCTCCACGCCCGGCCGCGCCCCGCCCCGCCCCGCCCCTCTCCTCTCCTCTCCTCTCCGCCCCTCTGCGGCGCCCGCCTGGTGGTCGGCGTCGAGGTCAGAGCGCATGCGCCTGGTGGAGGTGCCGCGGCCGTGTCGCGCGGTGCGTGACGTTGGGCGCGCAGATGGGTGGAGTCTTGCACCGCCTCGTTCATGGAGGACGAGGAGTGCCCCGAGCTGGTCCCGATCGACGGCGCCAGCGACGGCGCCGCGGAGGACGCCGAGTCTGTCCGTGGACGGAAGACCCCAGTGACGATCATCACTGGGTACCTGGGTGAGGAGCGGCCGGGCTCGCTGCCGGCCGGCGTCCCGGCGCTGGGGAGGGCGGGTAGGGCGGCAGTAGCTGACCCGGGCCGGGCGGGTGAGGGGACTCTGGGGCAGAGCAGTGTGTCCTTGTTCCTCCCGGCCTCTGCGGCCCCGGCGGGGCTTGCAAAGCGGCTGTGAACAGCGATGCGGGCTCCTGTGGCGGCTTCTACCAGCCTGGCTTTAGGGTCCGATTTTTTTCTGGCAATGTTTGGTACGCTGATTTTTTGCCTTAGTTAAACGCAGGCTGAAGTGCCGTCTTACAGCTCTGAGAATTATGGAATGTGCTGAGTTGGAAGGGACCTACAAGGATCATCAAGCACAACTCCTGTCCCTGCACAGGACAGCCCCAGCGTTTGCACCGTGTGACTGAGGGCATTGTCCGAACGCTTCTTGAATCATACCAGGCTTGGTGCTGTAACTGCTTTCCTGGGGAGCTGTTCCAGTGCTGCACCACCCTCTGGGTGAAGAACCGCTTCCTGATATCATAGAATCATGGAATCATAGAATCATAAAATCACTTGATTGGAAAAAACTTTTGAGATCATTGAATCCGGCTGTACCTGTCCTCTACTAAACCAGATCTCTGAACACCTCATTTACCTGGGGGATGGTGACTCAACCACCTCCTGGGCAGCCTGACCACCCATTCAGTGAAGACATTTTCCCTGATGTCTAATCTGAAACTTCCATGGTGCAACTTGAGGCTATTTCCTCTTCTCCCATCACTCGTTACCTGGGAGAAGAGACCAATACCCACCTCACTACAACCTCCTTTCAGGTAGTTGTAGCCAGTGGTGAGGTCTCCTCTCAGCCTTCTTTTTTTAATAGGCTAAACAACCCCAATTCCCTTAGCCACTCCTCATAAGATTTGTTCTCCAGCCCCTTCACCAGCTTCTTTACCTTGATTTGTTCTGGCCATGTTTGATATGTTGCTTTTTGCCACTTAATGTGAGAATAGTGAGTATTTGCCCTGATTAAGTGCAGGCTGCATTTCCATCTTACAGCTGTGAGAACTGTAGAACGTCCAGAGTTGGAAGGGGCCCACAGGGATCATAGAATGGTTTGTCCTGGAATGGACCTTAAAGATCACCCAGTTCCACTGGCCCTGCCATGGGCAGGGACATCTCCCACCACAGCAGGCTGCTCAAAACCCTATCCAACTTGGCCATGAACACTTCCAGGGAGGGGAGATCCACAGCTTCCCTGGGCAACCTCTTCCAGTCCAGCTGTCCCTGCACAGGACAACCCCAACATTCACACCGTGTAGCCGAGGGCATTGCCCAAATGCTTCTTGAATATTGTCAGGCTTGGCGCTGTGTCCCTGTGGAGCTGTTCCAGTGCTCCATGACTCTTTGAGTGAAGACCATTTTCTTAATAACCAATCTAAACCTACCATGGCACATCCTTCTGCGATTCCCTCGGGTCCTGTCATTGGTCACCAGAGAGAAGAGATAAGCCCCTGCTTCTCCTCCTTCCCTTGTGAGGAAGCTGTAGACTGCAATGAAGTCTTACCTCATTTGACTTCCTTCTCAAACCAATACCTTTTTTTTGGGAGCTTCAGATATAGTTATATACAGTAAGGGTCAGGTTAAGTCAAGGGTTACCAACACTGCTCTGAAGTTTGGAGATTCATACTGTGTCATACTCTCAAAAAAACCCAAAGGCAAGGGAAGGAAGGTTACCTTAACGAATTCCCCTAGTTGTGATCAAGCCTGTGGGATGAAACCATTAGTAATGTGGTGCTGCAGAACTTGTGAACGCCTTGCTTAAAAACGCCTTATCTAATGACAGTGGCACATTGGTGATTACCGTTGACAAAAGAGCTGGTCAGAAAAAACTTTGGGAGAGGGAAGAATAAGTGCACCTTCTATTAAGGGAAACATGAAAATGTATTTTCTAGGAAAAGATTGCCCCATTCTTAGCAGACTTTTAAGTTTACCAGGCACTGACACTTAATGAAAGGAAAACTATGGGTCTTCTACAGCTGGGGTTAAATGTACTGGTAGTTCCATGGAGTCAAATATCTCTACAAATTAATTTTTAAACTTTTATAGTAGAATGCAGAATACAAGAATGAATCAAATTTGTCTGAAGTGTCCATCTGCACAACAGTACTTGCTTTTCATTTGAAAATTTAAACTTTTTAACATTGTAATAGAAATATGGTCTGTTTTCTAGGAGCTGGGAAAACAACTCTTCTGAATTACATACTGACAGAACAGCATAATAAAAGAATAGCAGTTATTCTGAACGAGTTTGGAGAAGGTATGTAAACCTTTAGAAACATTTTTTAACTGTAAAATGACAAATATACAAAATTTCTGGAAATTTGGAACATTGTAGTTTTAAATCTGTCACTGAAGTTGTTGACATATCTTGTAGTCTTCAGAAGGGCAGAAAGTGTTTTGACTGGTATTCGTAAAATAATGGTATGCATTAATGTGTTTTGTACAGGGTCAAGTAAATATATCACTCTGTTGGAAGTGCTGTACCTCCATTTGTCCTACTTACTTCAGGCAAATGGAAATTAAAATAATGTGTTGGTAGGTAACATTTTCTTTCCTTTCCTCTCCTCTCAGCCACTTACACATCACGAATTATCCTAGGCGAAGAAAATGGGGAGATGTGTCCTTAGTGATTGTGGTTCTTTGTACTCTATGCTTCCTTTTTGAGGATTTTTAACTGTTAACGGCTGTAATTTCAAATCTGTACCGTAGTAAGCATTGCTTACAGTTTGCGCCCTGGTGGTGATTGTGATCGTTTTTGTTTGTTTTTCATCAATGAAGATGCATGCTACTATTCTGGTCATGGAGCCTAAAATAAAATATATAAACAGAGCCTTTGTTTGTTATGGAGGTAGAGGTTGACTTCCCTTTCTTCTAGCAAAGTTTGTGGCATTTATGCTGTACTTTCATCCTCTGGGCTTTGGTATTTGTGGAACTAACTTAACTTTGGCTTTTAAATTTGCCATGAAATGGAAGATACTGATTTCTAAAGAACATGTCAGAAACGTGGTCTCAGAAGAAAAAAATATCATTCAAGAGTAAACACCTATATCACCTTGAATCTTTCATCTTTCTTTTGCAGGCACTGTAATGCGAATTTGTACATTAAAATTGTGGTACTACTTCTATTTGCAGGAAGTGCATTGGAGAAATCCCTGGCAATCAGTCAAGGGGGAGAACTCTATGAAGAATGGCTGGAGCTCAGAAATGGCTGCCTGTGCTGCTCAGTAAAGTAAGGACGGGTGTTCTACAAGTTCTTGCAGTGCATTTTGCAGTAATTGAGGGAAGGGCAAGGATTTTATTGCTAAAACCGGTAGTAGTGTTGATCGAGACCTTTTTTGTCAGATAAAACAATGGCTGGAATTTGGGAGATAGAAATGCATTTCCTCTTGCGCCCTTACTGGATTTGTATTTCATCTTTCAGAATAGTAATCTAAATACCTACTTGTATGCTATTGGAGTATTGTAAGGTAGGGAGCTCTCCCTCTTCTCTTAGTATTATGTGCTTTTGTGTAGAGGACTGAAGATTCAGGAAGGCTGGAACCTAGGACTCACGTTTCCTAATGTCCACTTTAATTTCTTATTCTGTGTTTCTTTTTCTGTATGTTGGTTAGTACTCGAATATTGCATACCTCAGGTTGGAGGGTGAACCTTTTGGTGATGTAATGAAATACAGTATTCCAAATTGTAAGCTGATGGAAGTGTTGAAAAGCTGGAGTGTATTTGTTTCTTTGACGTGTTTTTACTATGTTTGTTCGAAAGCTGGATTGTTGTTGTAGTCGAGATGGACAAAGAACGACAATAATTCCTATTATATGGTTCAAAAGTAAGCAGCACCTTTATTGAAAGCAATGGCTGCCTTTTTATATGCTCTACATAATGTAAACAGGCGTGTTATTGACTAATATTCAACCCTGTTTGCTTAACATTCTTCTGTGTTGACTTCCTCCCCCATGCTTTCCCAGTTCCTCAGATCTGCACACCTGCAGTCCTCCTTTTCTTCTTTCTCATGGTCTTCTCACGGGACTCCTTTGATATTACTGAGGCTGAAGCTAACCGTCTCCTTTTCAGAATCCACAGCCCCGCTATGAACCCCCACAGATTGTTTGTTCTAAGTTTGTCATGAAGGTGATGGCCTGTTTGTCCTAGAAAATTGGAAGAACTGGTCCTATGCCTTAAAGTGGAATACTAAGTGGAAAACAGAAGTCCTTACTGCATTGTGTTTTACTGGGATGTAAGGAATACTACCATTGCTGCAATGTTTATATATTTTAATTTCTCATATAAAATGCCATACATTTCTGCTTCAGACTGACCTCATCAGCTGAGGTTTAATAAATGACACGTCTTAATTTTGGTGTAGGTGAGGTGGAAAGGCAGGAGAACACGGTTCAGTTCTCCTAACCCCTTCCACGCGCTCGCTTTCATTTTGTAATCTGGGCTGTCTAACCAAATAGGAATGTATTTACACAGTCTACGATCCTTTACCGGGTTTTCAGTGTTAGAAAACAAACCTTCATTTGAATCATCTTTATTATACCTGTCGGGAGTAGGCAAAAACTATTTTCACACTGAAATGAAAAGGAAAACTACAATTTAGCTGACATTAGAGCAGCAGTTTGGCTGAACTTTCATTGTAGAATGTAAATCCTGACTCAGACCTTTGCTTTGGTGGAACTGACACTGTGTTCTGCATCAAAAGATACATGTTTATACATGTTTTATCTTGTTTTCTGTGTTCTCAAGTTTAATTGTTTCTTCTTACAGGGACAATGGTGTGAAGGCTATTGAGAACCTGATGCAAAGGAAAGGAAAATTTGACTATATATTGTTGGAAACAACTGGTTTGGCAGATCCAGGTAGTTCACATTATGGTTTTCATAACCATGATAATTATTCTGGTTTTGTGAAGTGCTTATTTGCTCACCAGTCAGTTCACTGTGCAAAATGTAATATAAAGTGGTGAGCTGTCAAGCACATTGCTATGTAGACTAACATTGGCTAAAATGCCAAAGGAGGCTTGTGTGTGGGGTTGTTTGGTTGGTTGTTGTCTAGTTTTGTTTTTTTGACCTTGTTCTAAAGAGACTCGAAAGCTTAACAGAAATCCAGTTAAAATGTATTTCTGTGAAGAGAAGATACTGGGCTTGGAGAAGAGAAGCACACTTTAAAACCAGTACTTTTCAGTAGGCTTGTGCTGTTGTACATTTTCCTTCTAAAGTATAAATTATTAGTGTCTAATGTATTATTGCATTGATTGTAATAGGCATTATATTTTGTAAAGTCATAAAATATACTGGGAAACAGACTAATCCATTCTTCTGGTAAGTACAGAACAATAATAGAACTTAGGAATTCTTTGTATGCTCTTTAGTGACATTTATTTTAAAAGGGTGTTTAAACTTTAGCTCGAGTTAGTAATGGCTATCTAAAACAATTTTCTCTGAACCATCTCAATTAAAAATGACTTGTTGATCCAGACTGAAGGAAATGCCTATTAGAATTTCAGTTGTTTCCCATTTAGGAGACTGACACTTTCCAACTCAAAGCTAAAGACTTGTCATGGTAAAGTAATTTTCTTCAAAATAAAGGACATTGATTTGGCCTCTTTTACACCCAAACTCTATTTGAGTAAAATTGGGAAACTATTAAGCTTGGGAAAAAAAAAAATCAATAGATAACAGAAAGCCATTAGATGTTGTGGCCCCTGCTGTATCTTACATGAGTAAGCACTGTGAACATCTGAGAGGTATTTGGTGTTGATACAGAGTGGTGTTTGGAGGACTGCGTCTTATTACTTCAGGTGGACCATTTTAGGTGTTAGAATGAGTTTGGTTACTGGTTTTGTTTTCTGTTGTGCTTAGTGCTATTACACAGCCTGCCAGTAACAAAGGATCTGATAACTGGAAAGAACAAGGACTATCATTGGTGTCAGCTTATACGTTTTATTTGTTTGTTTGTTTCATAACAAATGATGATTTTTTAAAAACATAAAAACGTAGGGAACATGCCGCTTTTGCTAGAATCCATTTTACAGGGCCATCTTAGCAGAAACATACTCCTAGGCCATTTGTAGTAGATAGGTATCAGGCCATAGTTTCCAAGCCCTTGATGGAATGTCCCAGTTGTCTGAATACTTGCTCAGACTTTTTGCTCCTTGTCAGTTTAGTATGTTCCATTTTACATTCTGAAGAAATACAACTGACCATACAAGGAAGAGAGGGTGCTACATGTTTCATTATTTCAAAGGCACTTCATCTGAATGGAAATTAGGTGGTTGACAAAGCCTAGCATGTAAAAAAATACTAGAGTAATATAATCAATATAATCTGAGAATAACTCATTTTGAAAGGGATGTTAGGATGTTTTTCGTCCAACCTCCTGCCCAAAGCTATAAGACAAAACAGGTTGTTTTGAGATATCAAGTCACATATCTTCATCTTCTGAGGATAAGCACAACACAACCTCTCCAGGTAACCTATTTGGTGTCTGCCTTTTCATGGTCAAAAAACATTTTTCTGATACATGTGGTCTGAACCTTTCTTACTTCAATTTACTACAGTGTGGTCTCTCATCCTTCTGCCACAGCCTGGCTCAGTTTTTTCAGTGATTTACCTACATGTACCAGGGAGGCTGCTGTGAGGTTCTCTGAAAGCTCTCTCTTCTCCTGGCTGAACAAACCCAATTCCCCCACCTCTCCTTGTAGGGGCTGCGCTCTGTCCTCCACTCTTTTAGTGGTGATATGCTCAGTTCACTCCAGTTTATTGATGTCTTTCATGTATAGGGAATCCCCATGCTGGAATTGCTAGCCATATGTGGCCTTGAAAGTGCTAAATAGAGAATAACTTCCCTTGGCCATGCTTCTGTTCCAGCAGCCTGATCTCAGAGCATACTGCTTGCTTGGCTTAATGCCTGCCAGGATTCTCAGGGAGTTTTGTGAAGACCTGCTCCCTAGTCTATGTCATTGCCAGATGTTCTTTATTCTTAAGTGTGTTACTCAGCATTTTTCCTTGAGAAATTTCATCAGGTTCTCATTGGCCATTCCTTCCTGCTTGGCAAGGTCACTCTTAAAGATAGCTCTGCCATTAGGTATATCAACTGTTCCGTTCTGAAGCTGGTGTTCTCTGCAAACTTGACAGGCATTTCTTAATATCCTCTTCTGGGTTCCTACTAGAGATGTTGAGCAGTACAGGTCCTAGGATAGAACCCCTGCAGTACCTTACTTGCTAGTGACTTCCAGTTAGGGTATAACTGCAACCTTTAGAGCTTAACTATCTAGATGGTTTTACCTGGTTGTCTTTCCATCAAGAATAGTAATGTTCCAACTTGCTTACTAGAATATCGTCAAAGACAGCGTTAACAAATTTGCTAGAGGTGGTGTAAATGGCCACACAATGCTGTTCCCTTGTCCACAAACACAGTTTCACAGAAGGCCAGGTATGGCCTTCACAGATTGATCAGGCTAGATTTACCCCTGTAAACTTCCCTTTAAACAGTACAATATCTGTTTGCAAATTGAACCTGCATAAGATATTTCTTAACCAGATTTATCTTAAAAATATTTAAAGCCAGAAGCTTCACTGTGCAGACCTGAGATAATTAAGGAAAACATTCTTTTTTAAGTCTGACATTTTTCATCCTATTGATTTATGATGTAAGAAACTGAAGAGGGAGTTTATAGAAGCCACTGAAGAAGAAGAGGTCCCTGGGAGACAGCACGTTTCTTTGAAATGTGCCAATTCCATTCTTTAACTGTTTTATCACAGTATCACAAGGCTGGAACAGACCTTTGAGATCATCGAGTCCAGCCTATGACCCAACACCAACACCTACTCATCATCTAAACCACGGCACTAAGTGCCTCATCCAGTCTCTCTTTAAACACCTCCCTGGGCAGCGCATTCCAATGGCCAGTCACCCTTTCAGTGAAGAATTTTTTCCTAATATTGAGCCTAAACTTCCCCTGACGAAGCTTGAGACTGTGTCCTCTTGTTCTGTCACCGGTCACCTGAGAGAAGAGACCAACCCCTGCCTGACTACAACCTCCTTTCAGGTAGTTGTAGAGAGCTATAAGGTCTCCCCTGAGCCTCCTCTTCTTCAGGCTAAACAGCCCCAGCTCCCTCAGTCGCTCCTCACAGGGCTTGTGCTCCAGCCCCTTCACCATCCTCGTCGCTCTTCTCTGGACACACTCCAGCATCTCGACATCTTTCTTAAACTGAGGGGCCCAGAACTGGACACAGCACTCAAGGTGTGGCCTGACCAGTGCCGAGTATAAGGGGACAATAACTTCTCTAGTTCTGTTGGCCACACTATTCCTGATGCAGGCCAAGATACCATTGGCCTTCTTTGCCACTTGAGCACACTGCTGGCTCATGTTGAGTTTCCTGTCCGCCAGCACTCCCAAGTCCCTTTATGCCTGACTGCTGTCCAGCCACTCTGTCCCCAGCCTAGAGCTCTGCATGGGGTTGTTTTGTCCAAAGTGCAGAACCTGGCATTTGGATTTGTTAAACCTCATGCTATTGGAATCAGCCCATCTCTCCAGCCTGTCGAGGTCCCTCTGTAGGGCCCTCCTACCCTCCAGCAGATAGACACTTCCTCCCAGCTTGGTATCGTCTGTGAACTTGCTAACGATGGACTCGATCCCCTCATCCAGATCATCAATAAAGATATTGAACAGGACCGGGCCCAACACCAATCCCTGGGGGACACCACTAGTGACTGGCCACCAACTGGATGAGACACCGTTCACTATCACTCTCTGGGCTTGGCCATTCAACCAGTTCCTAACCCAGTGCAGAGCGTTCCCATCCAAGCCATGGGCTGCCAGCTTCTCCAGGAGTCTGCTGTGAGAGACAGTATCAAAGGCCTTGCTGAAGTCCAGGTACACTACATCCACGACCTGCCTCTCCTAAATCCATGCTGGCTGGGTCTAATCTCTCGGTCATTCTGCAGATGCTGCATGATTACACCCAGGATTATCTGCTCCATAATTTTACCTGGAACTGAGGTCAGGTTGACAGGTCTGTAATTACCTGGATCGTCCCTACGGCTCTTCTTGTGGGTGGGTGTCACATTAGCCAACTTCCAGTCATCCGGGACCTCTCCAGTGAGCCAGGACTCTTGATAAATGATGGAAAGCAGCTTAGCAAGCTCGTCTGCCACCTCTGTCATCACCCCTAGGATGGATTCCATCTGGCCCCATAGACTTACGAGGATCCAAGTGGCTCAGCAGGTCTCTTAACTTCCTCCTGGATTACAGGAGGGCTATATTGCACCCTTACCCCATCCACCACTTCAGAAGACCAGTTGTCCAGTGGGCAGTCTGCCTTAGTATTGAAAACGGAGGTAAAGAAGGCATTAAGCACCTCAGCCTTTTCCTCATCTTTAGTTACTATATTTCCTTCAATATCCAATAAGGAGTGGAGATCGTTACTGCCCTTCTTTCTGTCATTAATGTATTTGTAAAAACACTTCTTCTTATCCTTAACAGAAGTGGCCAATTTGAGCTCCAGCTGGGTTTTTGCCTCCCTAATTTTCTTCCTACACGACTTAATGATATCTTTGAACACAACCTGACTTACCTGCCCTTCTTTCCAAAGGCGATGCACCCTCCTTTTCTCACTTAGCTCCTTCAGAAGTTCCTTACTCATCCAGGCCAGCTGTCTGCCCCTACTGCTCGTCTTATGGCACATCAGGACAGCCTGCTTCTGCGCTTTCATTCTTGAAGTACATCCAGCCTTATCTCCTTATTTATCTCATTTGTGTGTGTGCACTGTGACCTAGAAACAGTGGCTGAAAGGTGAAGAGAGGGAGTACAGCTTTTTTAGAAATGAGGGAGCCTTGGAGTATAGTAGTGACAGATAATTGGTATTACTGAGTAAAGGTAATTTAGACAACTTACATGTGTCTGGAATTGTGTGATTTTTAAACCTTTTTGTAGTGCACACGAGTATAATGCTTTCATAGCTGTTGTTAGATCCAATGTGTGGTCGGGTATTTGACATCTATGATGCTTTCTGTATTGGGAAGACCAGAGTTTGAAGTACATCACTACAAATAGGGTTTCTGTAGGAAGTGACTGAATATTGATAATTTACTGGAAAATGTCATTTTTATGACTGAATGTACTGTGTTTCTTAGGAGCTGTTGCCTCCATATTCTGGGTTGATTCTGAGCTGGGAAGTGACATCTATCTTGATGGTAAGAAGTTTAAACTCATTTTTCATTGTATTTGCATTCCATATCTGGATTTAATGGAACATATCATTTAAGGCAAGGTTTCAGAAAATGTTTGAAATACTTGATTTTGGTTCTCACATCTCCCAAATCTGACCACAGAGATCCACTTTATCATGCTTTTTATCTATTAAATGCAACAAAAATTGTGTAATGTTTTGATAAGGAATCATATATGGAGAGATCTTGGTTGTGGTATAATGGGGAACCCCACTCTCCCCTATTAGTTACATGTTATAAAACATTGTTGAGGAGTAATGTTACAGCTGTCTTTTTTTTTTTTTTTCCCAATGCAGTGTTGCTTAAATTGTTTCCTTTTTTTCTCAACTTGTCAACATCTGGATTGTCTTGCGTTTTGTTTTTGACCTCCTTTGCCTATTGCATTCTTGTGAACGCTAATATTCACTGTGTCTTGTTAAAAGTCTGATTTTGTTGTAATGTAAATCATCACTCTACGTAGTTGAAGAATATATCGAATTTTTTTTTTTTTTTTGTTAGGAAAAAACCTTACCTTATGTTTCTGCTTACAAAAAAATTCTAACTGTCAGTCTGTAAAATACATAACTAGCCAAGGAAACATTCACTTGCATAGGAAATGG
The DNA here is from genome assembly GCA_033558235.1 of Neomorphus geoffroyi. Taxonomy (NCBI): domain Eukaryota; kingdom Metazoa; phylum Chordata; class Aves; order Cuculiformes; family Neomorphidae; genus Neomorphus; species Neomorphus geoffroyi. The sequence continues at coordinate 20,975,455 of JAUMJM010000048.1, read as the reverse complement.
CTTCCTAAGTTTCTACCAGAGCATTGCAGACTCCTGATCACTTACAGTCAGAGTAATTGTGTTCCTCAGTCAGTCCCCTTAATTTGTTGCCAATTTTCTGTTGCAGACGTAGGGTGAGAGGCATCCACCTTGTGAGAATTTGTCTCACAGGGTTTGGTAGACATTTTTTTACCATAGATATGAGTAACAAATAAGAAACTAATTAAGTGACAAGTCTAATGTTCAGATATGCTGGAAGCATTTAAAGTATTATAAGCAGTTGTGAATGTGGTAATACTGTTAAGTAAGTCTACAAGTTGTTGAATTTTTGCTGCTTTAGGAACATTTCAATTACGATTTAATGTTGTCTTTTAGGTATTGTATGTGTTGTTGATGCAAAGCATGGATTGCAGGTAAGTTACTGGATTTATGTACTTAAAAATTGCAACATTGGAACAGCTATTTCAGTAGTGTTCATTTGGATAAATTGTATTTTTACATTTATCCTTATCCATTTAAAATTAATAAGGATGCATTTAGTTGCTGTAGTACATTAATACTGTATTTTGAATGGGAACAAGGAAATACTGTTATTCAAAGAAATACAAATTATTATCAACCCAGCAGCATCTCTACTAAGTGTTGTCAGGTTGCTACATACTTGAATCCTTCTAGTTCTGTGACTTCACTTGAGAATCAGGCGTTTGGATGACTGTGAAACAGTGGAGAAACATGTCCACTGTTTAAAAAATAAAATTTCCGATATTTACCCTTTCAAGTAATATGTCAGAAGCAGCATAAAAATGTTTTGAAACATTCAGCTTTTCTAGCCTTTATTATCTTTGAGAGCTCACAGAAAACTCTTACATTATTTAATCAGTAAGCCTAAACAACACTGGCATCCACTCAGAATAACAAACTTCAGACTTCCTCAGTTATATGTCAAGTAAGTAACTTCTATAAAGGACTTGCTAACTTACGCAGTTCCTCTGGTTGCAAAGCTTGACCTCAACAGCTGCTTGTGATTCAAAGAGTTCTGAAAGCCATACAGGTAGTGACACTGAGATAATAGGCAGCAATTTAAGGGTGTCATGCTTCAAAGAACCAACCCAGCACAAGAAGAGCTGTTAATAGTACCCTATCACTAGTCATCCTAATTGAAACTGCAGTGGTAGTTGATGTCATGGGTTATCACTGTAATGGACTTGTCACCCAGTGATCAGAAATAGTAATTTTTTTTTAGTGATGGGCAAACAGTCAGACAACTTGAAGTGACAGTTCTCTATTTTCAGGACTCAACATCTATGCTGCTGGCATTGTTTTTCTCAGGACAACAAATATGACTACATTTAATTCAATAGAATCAATACACAGAGAATTACAAAGAAAAGTTCAAAGGAGAGGTTCCCTGTCAGTCGTTGTATTGTTATACTCTGCTTAGGCTGTACAAAATCAGTAAATACGTTTTTTCTCTTGTTTTTTTTTTTAATGTGACTGACTGATAGTGTGCAGCAATGGAGGTTTGGGGTTTAGGTCAAATAATAATAAATGCCTGTTTTTTTTGCATATGTATGTCCCATGTCAGTTAATTCCACCCTCATTTGGTGTCCTTGTGGTTTTTAAAACGGTATTCCTGGTATATGTAGGGCTGATGAAGGAATGAACAGGACCCTCTAATCTTCCCAGATGTGTCAAGTATAAGAGATGAGTTCTTACTAATATTACAGCACCAGATCAAAGTTTTGATGCCTCCAGGTGACTGTGATTCTTCTTTCCTGGAGATTGCTGCCTCCATGGCAGAGTGTGCAGAAGATAACTTGTAGCTGAACTTCTGCTGCTTCAGTGTGAAGTCTGTTGCTCTGCCCAAAATTGTTGATGAAAGTATGGCTGTAAGTTGCTAAACTTCATGCTGCTGCTTGAGATTCAGGCATTTTTTTTTCCTTTCACTAATTCTGTGATGATGCTAGCTTGGGCAAACAGGTGGAGCACAGAGTGGCAGATGATTTAGGACACTGAACTCCTGTGGCATGACCAGAAGCTACTGCCTTAGTCAGTGCTAAGTGACCCTTCTCCCCATTTACAGCTTGAACAGGCTGCAGACACTTATGTTCGGCTGACTTGCCAAGGAGTAGTGATTTATTCGCAGAAATAGAAGAATTAAAATTTTTTACTACAAAAATACAGTTTGTCAAAACTTTCAGAGAAGAGGAGGATGTGGAAATCTTATAGTGCAAGCCTAACTCATCTTTAAGAGTTAGTCAACATCATACTCAGAAAAATTACTGTACTTTCATTTTTCAGATGCATTTTTCCATGGTTACTCTATGCCATGGTGACTTTTTTACTTCATCGTTAGTACAAAAACTAATTAAAAATAAATACTCTAATACAGTTTTCCAACTCTAGCATTCCAGTCATAAAATGCAATAAAAGAGAAGAGTTTCCATAAATTATAAGCTTCTGAAATAGTGTATGTATAAATGTACTTTGTCTCTATCATTTTACAGAAAAATTCTAGATGCCATCTTCCTCAATACCTCAGCTGAATTGGTTTTGATTTCCTTTAATGGCAAATGAATTTGAGTGACATTTGAATATGCTTAATACAGTTGTTTTATTTTTTTGCCTAGCACTTGACAGAGGAAAAGCCAGAAGGCCTTGTTAATGAAGCATCTCGGTATGGATATGCAAATTAACTTTATATATCACTAAGGAACTATGCTGTATAGAAGTTCATTAAAATGTTGTATTTTTCTTTCTTCTGTTGCTTTTAAACCAAGGTAGATTGGTATAGTGAGGTACAAAATAGAAAAGTGACTTGATGCTCCATTTTCTCTTTTTGCCAAGATTTGACTTTTTTAATACGTATTTTAAGAGAGATGAGGTTTTACTTAAGTGAAAGAAAACCATCTGTGTTGGGCCAAGAAAGAATTGCATGCTAGAGTTTTCCCAGTGCTTAAAGTAGAACTGGAAATAGGAATATTTTTTTGCTGGATGTGGAGCCACAGTGATTAAGGGTAATTTTAACCTCCATAAAGCAAAAAGACTTGAAGTACAACTTTGCAAAGAGTGCATGCAAGAGAAATAAGAGTTGGTGAAGTTCATAAATTACAAAGCACTGTGGATTAGATGATTTCTTTTTCTTAAAGACAAAAGAAGCCCCCACACCCTTCAAAACCAGCAAGCTTTTGTAGCTTGTTAGACTCCTTTTATGGCACAGAAGAGCACTTCAAGAAGACAGTTGTAGTGTAGTCATACTCCATGATATACCAGATTGATTAATGCTTACCTTTTTGTACTAACAATGCTTTCACCATTTTTTTTTGTTGCTGTGGGAGAAATGGTGTTTCTACTTTACAGAAAAAGTAATTTTTCATGTTGTCTTTGTTTGTTTTTTCCTTAATGCGTAGGCAGGTTGCATTAGCTGATCTTATAATCATCAATAAAACAGATTTGGTTTCAGGGGAAGAATTGAATAAAATCAGAACATCTGTCAGGTATGAAACTTTTGCCTCACAGATTATTTTTATTTAAACATAGTTACTGCCTTCTTGTTAATACCTAATTCAAATCTCAAGATTACACTAATGTAATCATTAGCTCAGTGGGGAAAAAGATTCTGCTTCTTTCTAATGTTTTTTCACTACGTTTATGTGCTCAACACAAGCTTAGCAGATTGTCTGACTGCATAAGATATGATGTTACCTACTAAGGACTGGCTTTGGTCTTAAATGTCCGTGTTCTTATATTTTTGGGCAGCTGATCCCATTTTGCTGAATTAGTATCACGGAAAAGAAATTCTGCTAGTAGATACGAGATCACTAGCAAATACAAAGATGTATGGAGGAAATCCCAGATAAGAGTCTTACGTGTAGAAGAACCAATGGTCTGAATCATATTAATGATCAAAGGCTTATCCCATCTGTATTCTCAGTACCGCAATAACCAAACTAAGCACTGAAATTTTGAAATTCTTTACAACTCTTATTCGTGATTTAAATTCTAAATGTAAAGATGCTTCGACCCAGCAGAGTGTATCCTCAGGAGTCTTGCACAGGAAAACATTATTGTTACTGATAATATTTTGTTGTCATAACTTGTAAAGTTCCCCAACACTTCCTTAGGGTATGAAAAAGTCATTAAAAACAAAGTCTTGTTGGAGTGTCTGCTCATTTGTTCAACAAGTTAATAACAGAGTTTGAGTTGTTGTTGTGATGCTATTTCTCATGCTGCTTTCCATGTTTAAGTTGTTCAAACAATGTATCACAGTTGCGTTTTCTTCTAACTTCTGATTTGTCTGTTTTATTTTAGGTCAATAAATGAACTTGTTAAAATTCTAGAGACACAAAGATCAAGGTAATTAAATGACTGGTATTAGTATGTACCAGAGACTGCTTCTTTTGTGACAGATTTAAGTACGCTATTAGATCAGATTGGCTAAAGGAAAATTATTGAATTAGAAATATTTAACTCAATATTTATTTTACTAATAAGCATTTCAATTAGGGAATTTTTTTAAAGAAGTAAAACTGTATTTTCTTTGTTACTGTTCACACCTACCTTCTAAGGTATAGATAGTTTTTGAAAAAATCACTGCAGGCCGCTTAGTTTGCAGACCTTGTTACTGGTGGGTTTTATTGGACTTTGCAATGTAGCCATAAATGTTTATTACTTATGTGAGAAGTGGATTTTGCAAAAGCTCAGGCATTAATTTTTCCAAAATTTGCATTTTGTTCCAATTTTAATATGAAAATGACTTTTAATTATCATTTTGGTCATTTATGTAGTCATAGAATTTGAAAATTTACTGAAAAATGCTAATACAGATGTAGTTTAGTTGGCTTCAGTACATTAAAAAATGTAGATTTTTAAGGAAGTGTTATATTTAGAATTAAAGTTTCTTGTAACTTGTTAATCATGTCTTCTAACTAAAGAGCAACTTTTAAGGCCAAGTTGTATCTCAACTAATCATTGATCGTGTGCACTATAATGATTTCTCCCTGTTGTGTGAACTTAAAGATTTTTCTTACTTATGATGGCTACTGTGGATAAGTTGTTAATACAAAATTACTTTGATAGCAGTGCAAGCAAATTTTAAGAAGGAAAAGTAATTGCATTAGTTTTACTGTTTTTCTTTGAAATTCTAACTCATATTTCTTTCTTAATAAGGAATTAAATGGAAATTATACTTCCAGGGGCATTAGAAGACCAGTGTATCTTTCAGACTGCTAGGACTGATTTGTATGCTATTATGTCTTTTTTTTTTTTTTTGTTACTATATTTTGATAAATGTTCCTATAATATAGGTTCCTGTTCTAAGCAATTTTTGAAGGGAAAATAGTAGACATAATCTTAGTAAAGTATACTTGTTTTTTTAAAGTTATTGCCAAATGTAGTTGGAAAGTTAAGAAAAGGATTGGTGGCATTAGAATGATAGGCAGGAAGACAAACATAAGCTTTGGAGAATCACTTAAAAATAATTATACACAATATTTAAATATAGCAAAAATACAAAGCTTTATTTCTTCCTCCTGTTTAGAGTTGATCTCTCCCATGTCTTGGACCTGCATGCTTTTGACAGTTTATCAGGAATAAGGTATGGTAATAATTTCACTGTCTTTTATTATAGTGTCCATTGTATAAATACATGCATGGAATAGACACACTCAAATCCTGGTTCAGGTTTACGTATGAGTTTCTCTTAGGAGGTCTAATTTAGCCACTTATTTAAATACTCACTTTGCAAGTGGTAGTCTGAGACTGAGAATTTTGCCCTTTTGAAATGCATGCAACAAAACTGTTTTGACTTTGTAAAGTGAAACAAGCCTGAGTGTGCATGTTTGGTTGGCTTTTTTTTTTCATAAAATACAAGTTTTGCTTTAATAGTAGTAGTAAAGCAGATTAGTACACTCTTTTTCAACTCAAAAGATGGCAAATGGTTTTTTACTTCATATCATGATGAAGTGAAGGCCTCCTTAGTTTTCGTGGAACACAGTGGGGGACTGAGGTTCCACAACAAATGAAGGCACTGAAAATTATGGTTACAGTGTCCTAGTGTTTTTTTGTTTTTTTAAAATTGACAAATGTGAGTTTAGCATGGTAGATGGGTAGAAAAGTGAAACTGGAGGTGAAGGGAGAAGGGTTTCTCTTCATGTGCTGAAATTCTTGGATGAAGAGAGCAAGGAGTACTGGAGCAGTTGTAAAGGAAAGGATTATGCAGATGGGGTTATACTAGCTTAATTTTTCTTCCTGGATGCACGCTGTTCAGGTAAAGGAATGTAGCCACTTCTTATTCACAGCATGAAGAAACTGCAGAAGCTGCAATTCTAGTAGTAGTAAATGAGATGCACTGATGAGTTTTCCTAATGAATGAGTGCATTACTAACCAAAGGATAGCCTACTTTTCCTGGCTCTTTATGCCGGTCTGGCCTTTGTCTAATCTGTGAAAAGTACTGTTTGTTTCTTTTGAACTCCTTGAGTTTACCAAGTCAAATCTTTACCTATTGCAGCATCGGGGACGTATCGAAATAGGCATCCAAAATGAAGTCGAGGAGGGAGAAAGGCCAATATATCCTTTATGCCCAATAGGTCATAAACCAGATCATAAATCCATGTCCTTAGTTCTTATGATGGATCAAGAAGTTCATTAGACTGCTTAATGAAGTTCCATTTATTTTGTTTTTATTTGAGCTATGTACAGTGAAACTGAGCTCAGAGCTCAATTGGGAGAGATTCTCTGGGAACCTTCCATGGAGGATAAAGGAGCTAGTGAGTGCTGGGAGATTTTCAAGAACGCTCTCCTGGAAGCACAAAACCAGTTCATTCCCCTTTAAAGATAAGGGAAGCAGGCAGAGCAGGAGACCCCTTGGCTTAACTGTGAGCTTATGAGTCTGCTCAGAACCAAATTAGAAGTGTACCAGATGTGGAAAAGCAGATGAATCCTCTGAAGAACTGCAAGAGCATTGCAAGGGTGTGCAGAGATGCAGTTAGAAAAGCAAAGGCTCAGATCGAATTGAAATTGGCCAGAGATGTCAAAAACTATAAGAAAGGGCTGTTTGGGTACATTAACCACAAGCAGAAACAGTAGGAATGTGTTGGCCCACTGTTAACAGGAAAAGTGAATTAGTCATCAACAATGCTAAGAAGACAGAGGTTCTTAATGCTTTCTTCACCTCCATCTTTACTAGCACTGTGGACCCCAGGCCTTAGGAATAAAAACCCAGGTTTTTATTCAGGTTCAGTCTCAGTGAAGGAAGAGTAGGTATTTGAACTACTACAGTAGCGTGACCCCTACAAATCGATGGTCCCTGACATCATCTGCCCAAGGGGGTTGAGAGCTGGCTGACCTTGTTGTGAAGCCACACTGGGGGACGTCCCAGAAGACTGGAACAAGGCTAATGTCACTCCCATCTACAAGAAGTGCTTAGAGGAAGATCCAGTAAATTATAGGTGCATCAGTCTCACTTCGGTCCCTGGAAAAGTAATGGAACAAATCCTCCTGGGGACTGTCACAAATCAAGTGAGGCACGGGACTGGGAAAAGCATGCACGTGTTCACCAAGGGCAAACCTGATCCCATTCTATAAATAAATAACCTGCTTAGTTGATGTGGGGTGAATGGTGGACATTGTCTACCTGGATTTCCCCATGGCCTTTTATATGGTTTCCCACAGCTGCCTCCTAGAGAAAGTGGTGCGTTACAGTCTAGACAAGCAGTTATGTTCGGTGGGTGGGGAACTTGTTGACTGGATGCACCCAGAGGTTGGCAGTAAATAGCTCATTTTCAAACTGGCAACCTCTTACAAATGGGATCTCTCACAGTTTGATGCTGAACCCAGTGTGATTTTAGTATCTTCATAAGTGATCTGGATGACGGGATCAAGTGTATCCTAATGAAGTTTGCTGATGTTATCAAACTGAATGGAGAAACCGACACTTTGGAAAGGAGAGTCATCCTGCAGGAAGAGTGGATTTCAAGTTACAAAGTTCAACGACATCAAGTGTAAGATGTTGCACCTGGGAAAATGAAATCCAGAAGTGTAGCACAGGCTATGTTCTACATGGCTAGGGAGTATCTCTGTGGAAAGGGAACTGGGGGTCCTGGTGGACAAGCTCAATGTAAGCAAATGGTGTGCTGCTGCAGTGAAGAAAGCCAACAGGATGCTGGGCTGCATCAACAAGGGCATCACCAGCAGACATATAAAGATGTCATTATTCCAGAACTTAGCGCTTGTCAGGCCACACCTGGAATACTGTGTTCAGTTTTGATCCCTGCTGTACAAAACAGAAAGAAAGACTGCAGGAAATCCAGAGAAGGATCACAAATATGATCAAAGGACTAAGAAGCCTGCTAAGTGAGGAAAGACTGAGAACTGGGTTTGTTCACACTTGAGAAAGGAATATCTGAGACCTTAGCACCATGCTCCAGTATTTAAAGGATGGCTACCACGAAGACAGAGACTCTGTTTTTGTAAGGAGTTATATGGAAAAGAGAAGTAATGGGTACCAGTTACTCCTGGGGAGATTCTGACTAGACATGAGAGAAAATTTTTCTCAATGAGAACAGTCAGCCATTGGAATGATATCCTCAGGGAAGCAGTGGATCCCCAACATTGGGCACTTTTAAAATTCTGCTGGACAGAGTGCTGGGCCAACTTGTCTCAACCGTGCTTTTGCAGAAAGAGGTTGGACGAGATGATCCTTGAGGTCCTTTCCAACCTGATGTTCTGTTGTTCTATGATACAGTATTTCATTTAGTGTTACAGATTTCATTCTTACAAACAGAAGATTGGTACATTTTTTTTTCTCGCTTTTCAAATCATCCCTCTAAAGTATTTTTGAAAAATCAACTTCTAATAAGTGGGCAGATTCTAGCGGATTTCCATCCTTGCTTTAATGATGTAGTTTACCTTTTTTTCCTACTCAAAGGAATATCAGGGGTGTTGTACTTCTTGAAATACAAATGCTTTAAATTCCCAGGATACTGCAAAGTGTTATCTTAATTGCGTTTATATTTTTGACATCTATTGTCTTAACACAAACCACTAAGTAGATCAAACCAATACATTTAAACATATTTCTATTTTGAAATTAAAACTGAATTAACAAGTGAAGCTTATTCTGAGTATAGAATCTATCTTTGATATTTTAGTTTTGCTCTGAAATACTGAGGCTTTTATTTGCATTTTGAGGTAATGGCATTTTGTCCATCCTACTGAAATACAACCCTTATTTTCAGTTTGCAGAAAAAGCTTGAGCACTTAAAGACAACACATGCACATCTGGATAAGGTAATTACAAAAAGTACTGCTTCAGTCTTTTTGTAACAACAAGGTTGTTCAAGGTGATTGTATTGCATGGTAATTGTGTTACTTTTTCAGAAGATTTCAGTTAAGGAGTAATGTGTTTTAAGGTCTTTGAAAGATTACATTAAGTATATATATAGGAATGTGCTTTGCTGTAGATAGATTCTAAATGCATATACTAAGTCTTACTTTCAAAAATAGCTTATAGGCTTCAGCTGTTCCAGACAGTCACATTATTGATTCACATGGAGAGCATTACTGAAACAGACAAATAGCACTGCTGGTTTTAGTATTTGCAGAATCAAGTGCTAAAAGTGTAGCCATTCTTTATCATGTAGGTTTTCTGTCTGAATATTGTCTGTGTATGGAGATATCGGGAAAATGTTATTCATGACTTCGAAGTTTTTTAAAGGTGCAATAAAACTTCACTAAGTAGTTAAGGATGTGTGGATTTCATTTGTATGAGTACTTCCCTTTGTTTTCACAAGACATTGTAACCATTTAACTTGTAACAGTAAGGTAGATCCTGCCTTATAAACTAGGTACCAATCCTGTAAGCACATGTATGCTAAAAAAGAAAAGAAACAGTTCTGTTGATGTTATTTTTAATGTGTCAAATTAAAATGTATCCCCAATGCCAATATTCAAACAGATGTGTGTTTATATCAGGCCAGAATATTTTCTCTTCTGTGAGCAATATGATAATGCTAGCATAATGCAATTGCAGATAGCATTTCTGCCTTTGTGGCTTTTACTTGAGCACATGTAGTATTTTTTGTGATCAGCATACCTAATTTTGAGGATAAATTTAAGGAAAAATCCATCATGGATTCCATCCAGATGGAAAAATTCCATCATTGCTACAGAATATAAGCCATTATATGCTAATTGCTACTTTTAAGCATGTGTCTTGTCCAAGATATACAGATATTACTAGAAGGGATTCCTTTTAATAATTTTTTGGTCTGGATTTTTTTCTGCGCTTGTTTTCCAAATGTTATGACCACAGTACCCTTTACTACTTAGATCATTGTTAAAACCAGAACAATCTTAAGTCAGGGAACACTGAATTTATTGTTAGGTAACAAAACCTTATAATTACTAGTTTGAGTACTAAAAAAAAGAAATGCAAACCAATTACATAAGCACATATACACTTCTCTCTCCCTGTCTGCAGCAGCTTTACTTGTTTTTTTTTTTCAGCTTAGTTCATCCAAGCTCTCCCAGCGAGGCCACATGTGGCATAGGAAATTAAGGGTGGTAGAGTAATGATTTTCTGCTCCTAATCACTGTTCTTCTTAGGGTTCCTTCCTTGTGGTTCATGCAGGGCTCTCATTACCTGTAGTGTGCCCCTGCTCTGTGGGCAGGTGGGAAGCTGCAGTCTCTCACAGGTGTATATACCCCCTTTGGCATGGCAGGGCATGGCATGCCTCCTCCAAATATTCTTCAGTCCCAAGTGGCTGGAGGTCTCTCTAACAGACTTTTTTTGTTTGCTGGAAAATGCGCAGGTTGTTGGTTTCTTTTTACTGTTGTGTGGTTTCAGAGCTGGCTGGAATAGATTGTAAGAGACAAGGCAGCTCCTGACCTCCTCCCACTCTCCTCAGCATAGCAGCCCCCTGCAATGCAAGCCTTGCAAGCTTACAATTATCTAAAGAGCTGGACATATATCTGTTATAGGCTTTACCCTTAATATCATCAGAAACTGACTGTACACCTAGTTCATGTTCCAGTCCTTGCAGAGTGAGACTGCTGGGGTTAATGTTGTAGCAGTCTGAATATACATGTTAAATTGTTTTATTTAACCTTGATACTGCCAAGTAGGTGATAGAGGTTAATATCATAAGGGTTTAAATTTATATGTTTCCATGGTAGACTCCCACCATTTGGTGTAGATTAGTAAGGTTAGAATTGCTTACTGTACAATTCAGGCCTTGTTCCTGCAAAACACCAAACCAAGACATCTAGCTGTTTAATTTACCCACCATATCTTAATATACAAGCAGTTATTCAAGTAAACAATTGAACAGCAAAACCACAGAGTAACTCTACTGCTGGCTATCCAGTTGGTTTCTGAGCCCAAGAGCTGTAGTTTCATCCAGAATGGGAAAGCATGGTGAGCAATATGCATTTCCTAGAACATGGGCACTGCCCTAGTTGGGGAGTAAGATGATGCATTAGATGACTTAGATTTCCCAGAGCTTGCTTCACATCCTCTAACCATATTAACTGAGCTTTGACCTTTCTCCTGAGCATGCTGTTTCGGTGCTCCTAGGTGTGGATCTGTGAAGGACTTTTTTTCCCCTTTGCAAGTCCTAAGTTGAAGGTTGCAAGAATGGAGATTTTTCATCCTCTCCTCACACTTTCACAACTGCTGTTTTGTCATGCTTTGTCGTGAGGCTGATCTCACACTTGCCTCTTGCTTGTTCCCTGCATTATGATACTCTAGGATGCTCCTTGATCAATAGCATGTCCCATCAGGTTATCAAGTGATACTAGAGGGGCAGTAGTGACTGTGCCTAGCTGTAAGAGCTTTTGATTCGTGACCTTAGCCTTTTTGCAGTTCCTTATGCTTCGCCTATAAACACAGCAGTAGTGAAAATGATCCCATTTGATTGCCCCTTCTTCCCAGTCCTTCCACAGGGGGTCCTGTGTTATGAATCCCTAACTTCTCCCTTATTTGGGTAGATGAGTTTCTTAGGGTCATGGTTTAGTAGGGAGACAGGTATGATTTGACTTGGTGATCTCAGAGGTCTCTTCCAACCTTATGATTCTATGATTCTATAACAGTCCTGTTTGTGGGATCAGAAGAACTGAGCTCAGCACACCCCTCTATCAGTAAATCCCAGAGTTTCCTACTTTAAGTGTCCTCCTCCAGCTTCCCAGCACCACTACAGTCACTCCAGAAGCGACGTCTGGGGGCAGCAGCCATAGCTATCCTGCACTATTTTAATTACTCAAAGTAAAAGGTTGCAGAGTGGTTGCACTTCGGGGAGCAGTGCTCCCATTTGTGCAGCACTGTAATGTGGGCTGCCTGATAGGACTCTCTTAATTTTAAATTGACTTACTCTTTCCATAATAGATTTGATGGCTGCTGCTGAATTTTGATTCAGGATTTCTTGGAGAGCACTTGTTAGTGGATCTTTTAGCAGACCATTAGTCTGTCAGTGACTTTGAGCCTGATGGTGATAAATTCTAAGTGGTCTGGTCTTTCTAAGGCTCCATTTGAAGCAAAGGATAAACTCTGGCATACCTCCACAGCAGACCAGTGCATCTCCCAGTGTTTTACAGGGGGTAGTTGTATCCCCTTTGCAACTCCTATGCTAATTTTTTTGGGTGCTGTCCTAGAAGATAGTTGAGGCCCTATGCCATGGATGTATGGAGTAAAAGCTGGCACCACCTTCTGTCTTCCCAGTCACCTTCCTGCCCCACTAAGGCTTTCACAGGTCTCGGTCTTCTCCAACAGTTTATACATTGTGCACATGCATAGACATATAATGGGTACACCATTCACACTGGAATATACAGTCAGAGATTCCCAGCACCAGAACTAAGGCTCTTTCGGGATTCCCAAAGACATTGCAATAGTGTACTCCATTCTCATGAGATCCCATCTGGAGTGCTTCATCCAGCTCTAGAGCTCTCAATACAAGAAAGACATGGACCTGTTGGAAGGGTCCAGAGGAAGGCTATAAAAATGATCCAGGGGCTGGAACACCACTTCAGTAAGGACAAGCAGAGAGGGTTGAGGTTATTCAGGCTGGACTAGAGAAGGCTCCAAGGAGACTACTGAGGCCCTTTAGAATGGAAAGGAGGCTTGTAAGAAAGAGAGACTTTTTACCAGGGCCTGTAGTTTTGTGTAGTAGCTTTCTGTTCCTTTTGGCTTCTTAGTGATTTTGTCACTGCTCTGTTGCGTAGTGTTCCTTTCCATGTGTCCGCCGCAGGCACCAGTCCATATACAGGTACGCCCCTCTGTGGCTGAGTTGTGGGTCACAGTTCTCTCTAGGGTATCTGTAGTTGGGTATGGTTCAGCCATGGGTGACAGTCCGCTCAGGGGCTGCAAAAAGAAAAGTTTGTATTTTTCATGCAGTACCTTACAGTGTGCTTTCCTTCTAGAAAGTTGCTATGATTAATTTTCAGGTTAAAATATGATGCATACAATGACTGTATTTTTCTTAGAACTGCAAATCTTGGCCTTGAAGTTGCTGGTATTGAGAATAGCAAAAGGCAGTTATAATCTCCTTTTGGAACTGAAGATTAAATGTAAAGTCTCTTTCATACTTAGCTATAATTGCAACCAGAATCTTAAGTTTGTAGTTTTTGATTCAATTAAAATTTGTGCTCATCTTAAATGTGTTCAGGTACGAGTAATAACAGTCTGAAAAGATCCCTGAAGTAGAAAAGTAGAAGCAGTTCTTAATGTTATGAGAGTTATAGCATGCTTATATTATTAAGAAATTATTGTTTGTTTTTCAGTGTGCTGCCATTTGACTAGTAAGAATTATTGAGAATTCACTGCTACTGCCCCTGTTTAGTTAACACTCACAGTTCTAAAAAGACTGATGAGACATAAATAAGAGCAGAATGCTTATCTTGGAGTAAACTGCAAGTCCTTGTTTGGTGATAAAGCCTGATCTGGAAGGCCAAGAGAAGCAATATTGCACTGTTTGTGAAGCACAATGAACTTTTGTCTAACTTGTTTTGAAGCCGCTCAAAGTGTTAGCTCTTGGTTGTTTTGATGAGCTTACTGAGTAATAAAAACTTAGGTCTGCTGTTTGTTGCTTATATTTAATCTGTTGCTTGTTGCTTATCAAGAGGAGATTATAATTGCCTTTTGCTAGCAACTTTGCAGTCAAGATTTGCAGTTCAAAAAGCAAAATAAAGGCATTGTATGCATCGTATTTTAACTAGAAAATTAAATTTAATCATAGCAACTTTTTATAAGGAAAGTACACTTTTCTAGGCTACTATATGAAAACAGAAATTTTTGTGTTTTTTGTTGCAAGTGGCACAGAAGACCGGCTTTGCTGAACAGGGAACTCCTTGTGCAGCTCAAGAGGAAAAGAAGTTGTATGATGGACATAGTTAAATCACTTTTTCATTTTTTACCTCCCTTGCTTTAGAAGATTCCATCCATCTCACATAAATATCTCCTCCTTATGTAGGGGTGTAAGTATAGGTTGCTATCTGTAATTATAGTTGTTGCCATAATATGCAGAAGTTGAATTTGACATAACATAGCAGTGCAATAGTAGTTGTGGTCTACACTTAAAACTAGCTTAGAAGTGAGGTTAGGATTTGCAGGAAGAGTACAGAGCTATGGTTCATTTATGAAGGGAGAAGATGTGCAAGGCCAAAGCTCAGTTAGAGTGAAACTGGCCGGTGTTGTTTCAGATAACAAGAAGAGCTTTTTAAAGCATGTTCATAGAAAGGGAGGTCTAAAAAAAAATGGACCAATACTTACTGAAGATGCTCATCTGACTAATAGGGATGAAGAAAAAGTGGAGGCATTCAATGCAATTTTTACCTCAGTCTTAAATAATACTGACAGACCTTGTGCTGCCTGGTCCCCTGAGTCAGAGGAACATGAGTCTAAGAACAGAGACTTTCCATTTGTGGACATTGAAATTATTCTGTCTGGGATCTGTCTGGGGAAGTGTTTCAAAGCTGAGCCAGGGAAGATTTAAACTGGACATTGGGAAGCATTGACCAAGAGCATGGTCAAATCCTGGAACAGACTTCCTAGAGAGGTGGTCGATGCTCCCAGCTTGTTAATGTTTAAGGGCATTTTGATAATGCCCTTAACAACATGATTTAACTTTTGATTAGCCTTGAATTGATCAGGCAGTTGGACTAGATGACCGTTGTAGGGTCCTTCCAACTGAAATAGTCTCTTCTATACTATTCTGTTTTTTTTCCTTCAGTTAGATTAGTCATCTGAAAGCAGTAACCGTTTGAAAGAATTTCAGGTTGTAGAAAAAATAATTCTGTGTGTGTTCTTCTATGCCGTTTAGAGATTAGTGTCAAGAATAAGTTTAAGACATGTTATTTCCTTTGTTTTGTATTTAATTGTTGATTTTAAACTGCACATTAATTAGTTACTATTATTATTACTTTGGGATAAAATATCACTTCAGCCATCTTTATTTTTGGAACCTGTTCCTACCTAATCTATTTTGGAAAAGCTTTTCGTAACAGAAAAGTATGGATAGGTGAAAAATACAGTAATTATTTTTTGTCTGATAGAATTGCGATCAAAAATTGTGACAAAGATCAGTATGCTAAGAAAACAGCATTCTTCAACATATTGAACAATTACGCTTACTAGCATATAAGAATTAAAATTACTAGACTTCTTTCAGAAGAAACATCAGCAACAGCAAAGGATTGTGTGGTAGAAGCTAATGGCATTAAACTATGTAAAGTATTGTGTATGCCCTTAAGTGTACACCCAAACAGAACCAAAAAGTATAGCGTAATAGTATAAAAGTATAGCAAATTATAACAGAATAGAATTGGAGATTGTTTTAAATTTGACATACTTATGTAATTGTTTTTTTCTGG
The DNA here is from genome assembly GCA_033558235.1 of Neomorphus geoffroyi. Lineage (NCBI taxonomy): Eukaryota > Metazoa > Chordata > Aves > Cuculiformes > Neomorphidae > Neomorphus > Neomorphus geoffroyi. Next base: position 20,959,611 of record JAUMJM010000048.1, on the reverse strand, counting down.
GGCCAAGTTATAAAGAATACATTTTTGAAATTAATGTAATGAAATGTTTATTCGGTTTTCTAAGAAGTGAGTCTTTTTATTTGCAGGGTATAATTACAGTAACATTTGAAGTTCCAGGAAATATAGAAGAAGAAAACTTAAATCTGTTTATTCAGGTAAGTAATACATCAGTGTCAACTGAAAAATCATTGTGGCTTTTTATAGACTATCATCCCATGCCAAAGCATTAATGAAAACATTTTGCCTTTTCATAGAATCTTCTGTGGGAGAAGAATGTGAAAGACAAGACTGGGCGCACCATGGATATCATAAGACTGAAGGTTAGTCAGAAATAACCAGATTCTTTGCTTTTTGCTTTTCTTCTTTTATATCTGAAAAACTACAGTGTGCTCTCAGTTACAGACCTATCAAAGACACTACTGGAACACTATCAGGGCAGACACAATGGAGAATAGCAATTTGTCATTGTTCCATGTAAAGACAGTATCTTACCTGCTGGCTGGTGGAACAACTCAAAAGGAAGTAGCTGATGGAAAAGTAAACATTGATTCTACTTGTTTTGAGTTGAGAGAGAAGATTTACAGTCAGTGGCAGATTTAATAATAAGGACATAGTTAAATCACTTTTTCATTTTTCACCTCCCTTGCTTCAGAAGGTTCCATCCATCTCACATAAATATCTCTTCCTTATCTAGGGATGTAACTATAGGTTGCTATTCGTAGTTATAATTGTTGACATAATATGCAGAAGTTGAGTTTGGCATAACATAGCAGTGCAATAGTAGTTGTGGCTTACAGTCATAAGTTTTTACAGTATTGTCAGACCCTAGTTTCAAAGATGCAGCCTGTAAGTATTCATTTTAATGGACACTTCCTATGGTTTTGATTTGTGTGATTTTGAGAGGCATATAGGTGACAATTTAGTATGTATTTTCATTTTCCTTGTATCAAGCAGCCAAGTAAATGGTTAAAAATTAGAATCAAGTCTGTCATTTGGTAGGCTGTAAAAAATAGAATAAAATACTCTGGTTTGTTTTCTGAGAATGTTTGTGTGTCATGTATACCATACAGCATACATGTATTCAAAGTGGCTTAGCATCAGACAGCATGTTGTTTTTGCTCAAACATGCTAGATAATGACCAAATGAGAAACAGAAAGCAGAGTATGGCATTTCTAATTATTAATCTTTAAAAAAAATAGGATGTGAAAATGGATGTTGAGAGTAGAAGTTATCATACTACATGGTTATTTTGACTAGCTGGTGCATAATTGCTAGGAATATTTTTCCATGCTTGGCTTAGTTGCAAAGTTTTTTTCCCATATTATGTATTTAGTTTTTAAAGGCTTATTTTTATATCCTAACGGTTATTTTTCTGATAAAGGGACTGGTGTCTATTCAAGGCAAATGTCATCAGGTGATAGTCCAAGGTGTTCATGAGCTCTATGATTTGGAAGAGACTGCAGTAGCCTGGAAAGAAGATGAAAAGAGAATTAATAGATTAGTCATAATAGGTAAGAGGAAATCTCATATCTGCTTGTTGCACTTCAAGAAGCTGTTCTTTGAGTGTACAGTCCTGTGACTTTTCCAGTGAAAAACAACCAGCTTAAATTATCCAGAATACTAGCAGTGAGTATGTTCAGCATAACCTTTAGTCAAAGGTTTATCTATCAAGACCTCTAGCAGTTTTATATTCCAGCTGAGAGGGATTTACACCATCCTTTTTATTGAAATGTAATGAAATAAAATACTGTGTGCTTAAATTATGTTGGCATATTTAATGTTACTTTAAAAATCCACAGTTATAAATATAGTGATGGGAATGGTTTGAATGTTTGATCAAATTTTCAGTAATAATGCAGGTGATTATAGCCATTAAAATGCATAAAATATAGGGCTTTTTCTGAAAAGCTTGTAATGCCAGGGTTGTACATTTCTTATTTCATATGTGTTACGCTCTGCTTTGCCAAGTATTTTTGTTAACAAAAACCTACTGGTTTCCTCCTTTCCCTTACTTGTACAGCTTGAAGCCTGTTGTCTGTGAAATCTAAAGTTATCTTGGTAGTTGCAGCTTAATTTTAATACTGCTTTCTTTTCACTTATCGGTATAATAAAAATTTTCTTACCTAAGAAGGGTTGCAGCTTTGCTTTGTGCGTGTATTCTTGTAATACACTGTAAAGTACAATTAGCTAATATATTTCTCTTTACAGGCAGGAACTTGGATAAGGGGATCATCAAAGAAGTATTCATAGCCACCGTGAGAGCAAAACAAGGAAGCAGTTGACATCAAGCTACAAAAAACATGACATGTCTGCTTAATCCTGCAAGATTTTTATGATGGAAAAGACTGAATGACATACAGTGTAATAGTTTCTTTTTTCTCTTGCACTTTAGATAACATTTAGGCCCTGAAGTCCTCCTAAGAATCCCAGCTGACCTACTGTTTGAAGATTAGCTGTTATGATCTAGAATGAAACACAAAGAATTCTACCATTTTGGATTTGGCTTAAGTTATCAGTAACATCATTTACATGTGCAGAAATGCAGATAGGCAAATAACTTGTCTGTGCTGTACATGAAGTATAACAACAGGAATACAGAAAACATACACAGTATCACAGTATTACAAGGTTGGAAATGACCTTTGAGGTCATCGAGTCCAACCTATAACCCAACACCAACTCATCATCTACACCATGGCACTAAGTGCCTCATCCAATCTCCTCTTAAACACCTCCAGGGATGGTGACTCCACCACCTCTCTGGGCAGTGCATTCCAATGGCAGTCACCCTTTCAGTGAAGAATTTTTTCCTTAATATCAAGCCTAAATGTTTGAAGCCTAGTGCTTTCTCCAGCTGACTTTCTTTTGCTACTGGAGATGAAGTAACAAGTAGTTATTGCCGGTGATATAATCACAGTGAAAAGTCTTTAGTATTTTCTCGGCTTGGTAACTGAGCTCAGGGAGGAGGTGACCAGGCTGAGGACTATCAGGGAGTGTGAGCAAGAAATCGACTACTGGAATACTCTGTGCTCCTGTTCTCAGCCCCAACAGGCAGACATGCCTTGTGCAAAGGTAGACCCCTCATCCCCTATGCACTCAACTGAGGAGGGCAATTTAAGAGATAGAGGAGAATGGCAGCAGGTTCCTGCTCGTTGTGGCAGGCACGTCTCCCTGTTCCAAATCTGCCCCCGCAGGTTCCCTTGCAGAACAGATATATAGATCTGCAAGTGGAACCAAACTCAAACATCAAAAATGCTCATAGCCTGGAAACGTTCCCAACAACAGCAGCCCTGATAGAATTAAACATGGGAATAGCACCTCAGGTTCTGAGGGGTGATGCTGTAGCAAGGGCCCCTGGTTTGCCACCTTAGTGCAAGCAAGGGTTTGCACCCCAGGAGGCAGATGGAATTCAAAGGTTATTCGTGGGGAAACAACTGCAGGATGCGTAGGATTTGAAGCTAGACTGATCGTAAAAGAGGTGGAGTCAACAGCTCATCTCAAGTGCATTTACAGTAATGCACGCAGCATGGGAAACAAACAGGAGGAGCTGGAAGCTGTGGTTAGGCAGGGTGATTATGATATAATCGCCATCACAGAAACTTGGTGGGACGACTCACATGACTGGAGTGCTACCATGGATGGCTACAAGCTATTTAGGCGGGACAGACTAGGAAAGAGAGGTGGTGGGGTTGCTCTGTATGCCAAAGAATATTTTGACTGTATAGAACTCAATAATAGCCATAATAGGGTAGAGTGCTTAAGGGTTAAAATCAGTGGTGTGCGTAGTAACCCAGATATTGTGATGGGAGTCTGCTGTTGGCCACCCAACCAGGATGAAGAGACCGATGAGCTCTTCTATAAACAGATAGCTTCCCTTCATTCTCATGGGGGATTTCAACCTTCCAGATGTCTGCTGGAAGTACAACGCAGCAGAAAGGAAGCAGTCTACGAGGTTCATAGAGTGTGTGGATGATAACTTCATAACACAACGGGTGAGTGAACCGACTGGAGAGGGTGCCCAGCTGGACCTGCTGTTTGTGAACAGAGTGGGCCTCGTGGGAGAGGTGACGGTTGGAGGACGCCCTGGGGGACAGCGATCACTAGATAATACAATTCTCACTTCTTGGGGCAGTAAGGAGGTGGGTCAGCACAACTGCCACCCTGGACTTCTGAAGGGCAGACTTCAAACTCTTCAGAAAGGTGCTTGATAAAATTTACTGGGAGGTGGTTCTAAAAGACAAAGCAGCACAAGAGGTCTGGTTGATCCTTAAGGAAATTCTGGCAGCACAAGAGCAGGCCATCCCTGTGTGCCGTGAAACGAGTTGGCAGGGAAGAAAACCAGGTTGGCTGAGTGGAGAGCTTTGCATTGATCTCAGGAAAAAGAAGAAAGTTTATGAGCTTTGGAAGAGGGGGATGGTGTGCCAGGAGGACTACAAAGGTGAGGTGAGATAGTGTAGGGAAAAAATCAGAAGGGCTAAAGCCCAACTAGAACTTCAACTGGCCAATTCAGTCAAAGATAATAAAAAAACCTTCTTCAAATATATCGACGACAACAGGAGGACAAAGGAGACTCTCCCTCCCTTGCTGGGTGCAGAAGGGACAGTAGTGGTGAGGAATGAGGAGAAGACAGAGGTACTCAATGCCTTCTTTGCCTCAGTCTTTAACTCCAAGGAGGAATGTCCCACGGATACTCAGCCCCCTCAGCCGGGAGATGGTGGGAATGAAGCTGCAGCGGTTCAGGAGGACTTGGTTAGAGACCTGCTTGGCCAGTTAGACACACACAAGTCTGTGGGGCAAGATGGGATCCACATGAGGGTATTGAGGGAGCTGGCAGAGGTCCTTGCCAAACCCCTTTCCCTCATCTACCAGCAGGGGCTGACTGGTGAAGTGCCACTTGACTGGAGGCTGGCAAATGTTACGCCCATTTACAAGAAGGATTGAATGGAGGATCTGGGGAACTACAGGCCTGTCAGTCTGACCTCGGTACTGGGGAAGGACATGGAGCAGATTGTCTTGAGTGCTATCATACAGCACATGTGGGACAACTGGGTGATCAGGCCCAGCCAACATGGGTTCACCAAAGGCAAGTCCTGCCAGAACAATCTCATCTTCTGTGACGAGGTTACCCAATTAATGGGTGAGTCTCACAGTGGATACGTTAGCATCCTCATTATATAGCTTGAAGAAATTTCAGGAAATAGTAAACTAAGGCAAGGTAAAAAGAAAGAACAATCTAGTTACAATGTTGCTTTCTGTTTAAAGGGCCATTAGTGGCATTGGTGTGAGACCAGTATATTACTGAGTGATACTGTAGAAATGTCTCTTAATTTTGAAAGCTAATACATAATCTCATGCTGATACATGTTTTGGACTGAATAAAAGACACTTAGCCCTGCATGAAAATTAGTCAAATGATTGCCATCAGGGTTATGAATTGAGTTAGAAATACCATGTAAATGCAAAATTGTGGCTAATACATTTGTATTTATTGCCGCTTATACTTTCTGCTCCTTATAGAGAAAGTGATCAAATACTTTTTATAAATGCCTCATTTCATTGAAGATCATTGTTATATTTGAAAACATTAATCTCTGAAATATGATCATTCCTTTTCTACTTCAAAAAAATATTCAGATGTAAAAGAGCAGCTTCAACCATAAGTTATAATGGAACAAGCCACAGCTGTCTCAGGGACTTGCTGTCATTTTAGATGCTTATTTTTATATTTGCTTATCAGCTGTATACTTCAGAAATCCCACAACAACTGTCAATATACTACTTTTTTTGTTTCATTAATGGGACATCTCTTTAGCGGGGAACCTTCTATATAGCTCATCTTGATTAGTGATTGTTCTTACTCTGTAGGACTTTCTCTACACTGCTCGCAGAGGTAGTGTCGGGGAAGCTTTAGTCAGTGTGGACAGCTTTGTCTCTCCTCGTGTATTATTTCCATGGAGCTGCCGGGCCAGAGAGCAGCTCCCAGGCAGGATGAGGATGTGCACCTCTCCATCCTTGCTGGTTGTCAAGGCTCCTGCTCTGCCTTGTACTCCTCTATTCTGTTCACGCATAATGACAGTGGGAACACAGCCAAGGGGTGGCTCTTTATCCCCTTCTCCCAATAAAATTGCAATTTTCTTTCCTTGGATGTTTATTTAACCCGTGTTTTCTGGTCTGTACTTACCATGCCTAGCCTGGAGTGCTAAGTTTTGATCTTGTGTCATGCTGAAATGGAAGGAGGAAGAAAGGTAAAGACAGAGCTCCAGTAAAAGCTGCCATTGGTGAACGATTGCTGGATGCTTGTGGTATTTATGTTATTGGCAGTTATACAATAATACCCTTCTCCAAGTTAAAGTAGGGTTGTGCAAGACACCAGAGGGAACAGGCGGGCACTGCTCAGCCCTGTCCTGGGGTGGTGGTGACATGGACAATGGGGTGGTGGAGGGATGCTTGGGGTAGAGGGGAAGAGGAAAACCATTAGCATTTCTCCCTATACAGGTCCCAAAAGTGGCACTGCAAGAAGTGAGCTGTACCTTCTCATGAGGAAATGGTGCCTGTCACGGCTGCAAGGCAGCCATCCTTCCAAGCCAGAATAACTCCCAGAGTAAAAGCACTTTATTTCCCGCCTTCAAGACACACTAAACACTAGATGTGCACTCAGCATCAATATTGTGAACAAAATTCCTGTGTTTTCTTCCCTAGCAGAGGCAGAGAAGGTGTTTCTTTCCTTGAGGCAAATTGCAACTCTGCGCTCTCACAAACATCAGATGGCTACAGAATTCACCTTTCCAAAACAGCATTTTCTCAATTCCACGTGTTTCTATGGGCTCTGTTAAACTTGAAAATAAACAACAGATATTATCTCCCTCTTTGCACTAATGATCATGCTATTTGTTGATATTGCCTGTCATGTTTAATTTTAAGGAATTACCCAGGGAGATGGGTGGTGTTTAATTTTTGTGTTTTATGATGCCCCTTAAAATTTAAGCAGTTCTGAAATTGCTAGATTTTTCACTAGATTCTTACTCTCTAATCCTAAAGTATAATGTACTTCCTTGGTGCCCTCCTGCTGCACCAGGGCGGGGTGGTGGCAGAGCCATGGTCATCCATGTTCCATCCTGTCCCCTGTGGGAGGAATGTGGCTGGATGGAACAGGATGGGTTGGGCTAGGGTCCCAGCAGCCTGGTGTGCCCATGAGCCACTCTGCTCCCTCACTGCCCCCATCAAATCTGCAGCAATGGCATCTGTGCCTCCACCGAGGATGCTTCCCCTGCTACTAGGAGTGTCAGCACAAGCAGGATCCATTATTTCTTCTTCCTCCCTTGCAGATCCACTTGAGTATCAATTTTGTATGTTGACCACTGCGCTTTGCTCTTCCTTCACTGTTCTGCAGCTCCACGCTGCATCCTGATTTACTGTATGCTCTTCCAAATGTTAGATACTGTGCGCTTGTTCTCTTCATTTTACCTTAAACCCAGTTATATCCAGGTCCAGGCTTGCACTAACCGACTGTGGGTGAATTGTTATGGGGTCTCCAGGGCTAGGCCTGTGCCCCATCTCTTACCTGTAGCCCTCTACACCACATCTTTGTCTCCACGTCTCAAGGCCACTGATACCTTATCAGGGACGTGTTTCTCTGCACTGCATCATTATGTTACAAGTGATAAATATATCAATCTGTTACTGCTAGCTATGAAAAGGTATGGTTGTAACATAGAAAGATAAGTAAAAACAAATTAGCAATAGGCATCTGGTTAGTCAGAGGAACTGTTGTCCCAGGTAACCCAAACAATACCAAGTGGCAGGCAAGACAAGAAAAGATCAGTCAGAACAGGTGTGACATACTTCAGTCCTAAGGCCCTGCACACTTGCAAAGCTTGTGGCCCCTTACTGATGGTGGCAGTGCAACACTGCAGGATGACAGAGTTACTTTCCCATCCCAATGCCCTACTCATGGTCTTTCTGTTCTTCCAGACACAGGCATGTGAAGGACAAATGTAGCAAAGAGGAAGCCCAAGTATAGTTAGTGGCACCAGCTTGGTCTAAGCCCTGCATCCATGGACATCCATGGAAATTTTAAGAAAAGAACTGAGCTGTTAGAGATCAAGCATCAAGCAGACTAAGAAATTTATTGCTTGTTAAGAAATTAATAAAAGACTTGTGACATGCATTTACTCATAAATATTGGTCTAAAATGTGGAGGAATGCTTCCAGTCTTCAATCATAGTCAATCATAGCGACCTTACTGTCCTTACTTGGGTAGTCTGAAGTATCTCCTAGTTTCACACTGCTCTCTTAGCAGGATTTCAGTTCTGTCCACAAGCACAGTTAGCTTGTTAATTGGTTTCTTTATTACTTTTGCTGCATCATTCTTGTTTTACACTTCTTTTTCATAGGAATGAGCAGCTGATAATGATTTTTATACTCTTAACATTACTAAAATATTGGTATTTTTATGATGTCTTTTTTCAGTTAAATACATCAGGGAAGACTATAGTTCTCTCTGTTTTGTCCAGAGCAGAAGTTCGTTTTAAATCCCAATAGGCTGCTCAGATTCAGAGCACTGAATCTTTCCTTATGGAATAAGTTTTTTTTTTAAAACAAAACTAAATCCACTATAATCAGCTGCTAGCAATGTATAATGACATTATAACAGAGTGAAAAGACCTGGTTGTTGTACTGCTAAATCATGTGAGCGGCAGCAGGGCAGGGCAGAGCAGCCCGTGAGTGGAAGGGCTGGCCTCCTTCATCAGCTGGTCTGCCAGCTTATGCTTCTTTCCTCTTTTCTCTCAGCACATTTTTGTAGGGTGCAGATTCACAGCTATTTTGGGGAAACCTCCCCCCAAAATAAACCATCATGGTGAGAAGAGTTACTTCTTCTCTCCTGGACATGCCCAGTCTTCCCTGCAGAAGGGCTCCAGCCAGGGCTGCATAAACCATTTCAGTGGCAGATCAAACCACCTAGGTCAGTCAGGCTGTCCTGAACACAAGGCTGGTCTGCCATTACACTGAAAAAGGTCTTGTTTGCATTGACCAATAAGAGTATTAACCTCAGCTGATGAGCAGTAATACATGGCTGGAAAAGATAATATTTTAAACACTGGTAGTTGAAAGGGGTGGTCTATGTTACCATAGCTTAATTTGCTGTAACGACACAATTATCTCAGTGGCATTGTTAGCAACTGTCATTTTTAAAACCAACTTGTCCCTTGGAGCCTCTCTTTGTCAGAAGACAGCAAAAATCAATAAACAGTCTTCTCAAAAGAAACGTGGGAAAGTAGATTTAAATTCTTTCTGTCTGTTGGAGCTAAAATATTATTGGGAAAACTGTTCAATTTGCTGAATAAATCAGAATTTTCACCGCTAGAGAAAGTGGAGATTGTTGGTTTCTGGATTTTTTTCTAGTAGGAACTAGGAGGAGCTCTAGAACCTTTAGCTACCAGAATCACTTAAAATGTCGTGCTTTTTATATTTAATTTGCTTTTCCCTTCTCAAACTACCCTTCTGAGGTTTTTTTGTCTGCACATTTTGTCACCATTGAGGAGGACTTTTTACAGATTAGAGTGTTCTTATTCTACCAAGGGAGGTCACAACCAGAGCTGAATACTTCAGCAGATCTACACAGATACACAGCAGTGGAAAGCTGAAGTTTTCTTTCAGGTATGTAACTATTTGAAGCAACCTGGAGTCTCAGCTATGTGAGGTCATAAGTGAAAGTAGGATATCCTTCTAGAATATGCTTTGTGGTTTGTATTCCTTGGTATCGTATTCTTGGAGTTACTGGATGAAATATGATATGTTGTTTTACTGCAACATGGAGGAAAGTCAGATCAGATACTCACAGTTGTGGGTTTTGACCCTAAGAACATATAACTTTTCTTTTTCTTCTATCAGTATTTTTTCCTATCATCAATAATTTTTGAAACAATATCACAATGCCAATTCTAGATTTTTTACTATAAATAAAGTAAAATATATCTGAAAGAGAAATATTGGCATGTTCATGAATTGTATCAAAGTAGTGCTTTGCATTGTGTCTATGGCCATCTTTTCTCTTGCAGCAAGATGGATTTTTTTAGATAGAAAATCCATGACTGATGCTATAGTCCAAAACCACTACTCCTAGCACCAAATTGAGGATAAGCATTGCAAAATTCAAAATGTTTCAGTTCTTTTTTCATGCTTTAAGAGCGTCTGTTGTATGGAGTTAGTCAAAATAAAGGACTGGCAACAAACAGCACTCATAGCAGTCCCTGGAGGATCAGCATTTGATAATTCCTTGGAAACTAACTTGTGCTAATTGCCTGGCAGGTTAAGGGAAGTCCGGAGCTGATGTATGCTTGCAGATGAAACCCAACTCCATGGGAGTGACTTTCCATGTATTTTGACAATATACCTTTTAGAAGATGTAGGTTTGGAATCAAGGCAAACTGCGTGTCTAAGTCCAATACTCTCCAACCAGCTGTTGATCGAGGCTCAAGACCTTCCTCTGGGTCCTTTAAATACATTCAAGTTCAGCTTCCTTTGCAACAGCTGTGGCCAGTCACTTCATAAGCACGGATCCCCTGTCCAACCCGTCTGTCTCTTGCCTGACCCTTCAGCCTTCGCAGGACCTCACTGATCCCTTGATCAGTTCCTTGGCTCATACCAACATTAAACCATTGTTAACCATTTTTGCACTGTGAGCTTCAGTAACTGTGTAACTGGTTGTGTGAATGACCAGCCATCTTGCCCGTGAACATGTGTATAATAAAAAATAGGGCTATTTTTAATAATTATGTATGTGATTTAACTTCAATTAATATTTTATTCACATACTCAATTTGACTTAACAAACCAGTTATAGAGTTACTAAAAATAACAATACAATGATTATTAACATAGCTATATCAGTAATCACAGTACATTGGTAGCTTTTGGTGACCAGGCTTTAAAAATGTCTTATCAATGATGCTGAATAAGGGCAGTTTCCACCTCACTAATTGAAATAGTATAAAATAATTTTTATTTCTCTTTCCCATAAGCATTTTCAAATTTCTGACAGATTTTGAGGGTTTGAGTTGAGTTAGTTTGCGAGAGTTGTATTGCAGATTGAAGATTACTTCAATCACCGTTGCAACAGAGGGTGCTTCTAAACGTCATTATAAGTAAACAGCAGAACAGACTAACATTTGTTAATATCAAATCAAGTCAAATAGCAAACTTTGTGCTAACTAAAAGAACAAAGCAGCCAGAGAATCTGATGAAATACATCTTGATAAAGTACACATCCGGGCCTTGTACTAACTAGAGAATATAAGACCCAGAAGATCTGATATATGACATCTTGGACATCTGGTGTCAGGGGAGGACAACATGAATCAGGCCCTGTTAGTAGGTCTGCCAACTTGGCAAAGGAACATAAGAAACCCGCCTCCAGAAACAGAGCCCCTACACGCTGAACACAGTAGAGAATGTGTATAATAAAATCACCTGAAACTATATGTAATTATTAACCATACATTTGTAGAGGGAAGTGCTTGGTATGTATCCACTCTGCAACTTTTTGTAATAAACTGAGTGCAGGGACTCCTGTTGGGCCACTAAGATCTGTGGAAACCTACCCTGCACTCAGACTTGTGCTACTCTGTAATAAAACCAATGTCTCAACCTGGTGTGTGAGATTGCCTATTTGCATGCCAGGTAATGAATCCAACTTTTTGGACAATATCTCTACTGAAGTGTTAAATGGTGCAAAATAAGCTATCTCCTCTTCAGCCATATGAGAAGTTACCTAACATTTTTTTTTGCGATTTGATCAAAAGCACATCACATTACAATGGCAAATGCTTCCAGGTCCACAACTGTATTGTGTTTGAAGCAAATAGTACTGAAGATGAGTACTCATGTCTCATTACCACAGACGTGATGCCAGACACTGGTAGCAGAGCAGAGTCTAACTGTGGCTGTAAAGCTGGGCAGTGGTTATCTTCAGTAACTGAGCTGCTCCATGGGCAAGGTGAACCCACAAGAGACTAGTTTTGGGGCTATCCCCCAACCACCAACTACAGGGCTCAGGAAACTTCACATTCTCCTGAAAGAGAAGAAAACGTGGACATAAGACTTGGAGTTGACCAACCACCTTCACTGTCAGCGGTATTTTGTACTTCTCCAATGTGAAACAAGGATGAAACAATGGACACCAAACTGCATATTTAACCAGTGTCTCAGCTCCAGGGCTTTTGTAGCATTTTACCTCAGCTTTAATGAGATTTTATACTGTGGTTGTCCCCTTGCACAGGACTTCTCACAGGAGTTTGATACTGGTTTAGCCAGTGTACTACTCCCCATAGTGGATTCCCACTGGGAGGTGGGACTAGAGTCCCTCCTCCTGTTGCTCCCTTTACACTGCAGGTAGAAAATCCATGCACGCTCTCCCAGCCACACCAGATTTGCACGTCTTTTTTTAAAATTGTGACCTGTTGACAGAGGAGCTGCAGCAGACTGGCAGCTAAGGGAGTTAAAGGGGAACATCCCTTGGGTTGCTCTTCCCGCTCCTGTGAGGGTGCACTTCTAGCCTTCTGGAGTTCACTCTAAGGGACAAATATAGGTCTTCCACAGTAGTTTACTTTCCCTGAGACTGGTCAAATGTTGTCTTCTTGGCATGTACTGTTTCTTGGCAAAAATGGCAGGAGTGCACAATTTGCTCAGTCACAGTTTTTATTGCAGGCCACTCTCTCCTTGCTGCCCACTAAAATAAATGATCCCCAGTGATTCCTAGCCATTCATGCAGCCCTTTATAGCTATGCTACCCAACCGTTTTCTCCAGGCAATATGTTGCCCATCTGGTGTCACTTTCCTGAAGGATTTCACTGTTTATACTTTTTGTTGTTGTGGACATGTACACATCCTATGGATATGCCCCCAGATTGCACTGCACCACAAGTCTTTCCCCAGTGTTTTCCCTGAACAGCTGCATGGTAGTTTTTCGTGCTTTCCCGTGGGAAATGACTCACTGGTTAAAATCATCAGGAGTGGCTGCACAGAGCTTGATTCTCTTTCCTCCAGTGACCTATCTGAGGCAGCAGCCCTGCCTCCACCAATAACACTATTGCAGAGCCCAGGATTTACAGCCAGCAGTACTGCAGGGCAACCCTTTCCACCTTGCACTTCTTTTTGCCATCAGCCCTTTTGAGATCCCATACCGTAAAGGGAAGGCTGAGAGGACAGTGCCTGTACATTGGTAAGAAAAGATTTCATCTTCTAAAGCAGTGGATGCTTCAGAAAGTTTTTGTTCCCAATTCCACACCACACTTTTCTTCAGAAAACTGCACACAGGTCTTGCAAGAATACAGATAGCTGGCACATGTGACTCCAAACTCTGCAGGACCCAGACAAAGCCTGCAACCCGCCTCACTCCGCCTCCTCCACCCCCTTTTTTTAGTCGGAAGGTGCCAGAATATTTTGTATCTCTTCTGGAACAGATCCTGGTAGTTTTCCACCCTCTTGTCCATTGCGTACCTGAAAACAGTCCAGCAAACTATTTCCTTATCTGAATCTCTGATTAAGGTAGCAACTGCATATTAAGAAATACTTACTTCAGGTGTAAGGGTAGTGAATTGCAGTTGTTTGGCCAACATGGGAAGGGCAATGGTGGGGCTGGGTTTAAAACCTTGGGAAAGGCAGTTGAAAGGGTATTGTATTGCACCCTAGTAAAAGCAAATTTTGGTTTATCTTGCTCTTACATCATGATTACAAAGAACATGTATTTTATACATGGCATTCTCATTCATGGAAAATCATTTCAGTTTATTTTATTGACTATAGCTACGATGCCAGCAACAGAGGCAACAGAAAGGCCAGCTTTTTTATATCAACACCGATAATCAACAGGTTTTTTAGCAGGACACTGTAGGCTGTTATATGGTGAATGTTTGATTTTTTTTTTCTTTCCCCTTATTAATATCTTGCTCTGTTGGTTTGATTTATTCTGTCACAGGTTTTCTAGCAGGAGCAAATAGCTTATACTGGTGAATATTAGCATATAACAGTAACCCTTAGGCAGGGGTGGGGCTATCTGTGGTACATTTGTAGGTTTAATTGAATGCAACTCGTCTTCCCTTTGGTGCGAGGACCATTCACTCCGGCTATCTGTCCAAGATTGCCTTTTCAGAGGACTCACTGCTAGAATACTAATTCTTGGCCAGTAACAAGGGGCATTTGTGCCTCTACCACTGAAGAATAGTAATTTAGCCCGTGCAAATGAGCAATTGCTAACTGCATGGTTCTCATCTACTTGTTTGCCTTGTTCCTGTGGAGAGAGAGCCTTGTCCTTCATCCCAGGACTGTGACTGCCGGTGGTGCCGGCTCCTCCCACGCTGCAGCGAGGGGTTATGTTTTCTTACTGAGGTCGAGTTCAGGGGGCTTGGGACAGGGAATCTCTGGTTTGGAGAGCTGTTCCTGGCACCCCAACTCCTTTGGCAGAGGAAGACATTGTACTGCTGTATGCTGCGAGGCTGAGTGTTTCCCAAGGAGGCATTTCAAGTCCTGAGTCTAATGTGAGCTCTCGATCAGGGAGGAACTGCTTGTTGTGGTCACTGTATTACCAGTCACGCATGATGGTTTTGTAAATCAGTTTGGGATCCTCGAGTGCAAGAGAAGAAGCACAGAACCAAAATCAGGTTGTAACCCCCCAGTTTTCATGATTATTCTCTTTGACTTACATCATTAAATGCCTCAAAACATTCTTTCTCCAGCAGTCCAGAGGAAAAAACATTATAGTCAAGTCCAGTGTTACTAACATCCAGTTTTACCGGATGTTTGTATAGTAACATTTATAACACCTTGTATAAATATTGTGTTGGTACTCAGAGGCAGTTGTGTCTGCCTCCAGCATTTTCTTCTGCTGGTGCTCCAACCCTGGAAACACCTGCAGTGCCTTCACCCTATTTGATAAGCAATGATCGCTCACATTCTTTGCTGATTCTGAAGTATTTCTGGGGTTTATGGATTGAAGTCCCTGACTTTTCAGATTTAATTTCATTTCCACATTTCTTTATTATCATCTATGACATTTTCCAGGAAAGCCACATACATTACGCAGTACCTTCAAAAATTATCTGAGTGTTAATATTCTTGAGTTCTTTATTTTAGCTGCAGTTAAACTGCTTAGTTCACAGAGCTGAGGAATGGAAGGCCTCATATAAGACAGCAGACTTTAGGGAAGGGGAAAATCAAAGTTTAAAAACCTTAAAAATTGCCATTTCTCAATTTTTCAGAGATACAAGTATTAGGTAAATTTGCTTGTGTTGATTTGTTCTGCTTCCCTCAGAATTAACTTCATATTCTTAGTTTATAAATTGCCTTGTTGGTTGGCATCCCTGTTTTAGGAACATCTTTCTGTTGTTTGTTTTTTTGTTTGTTTGTTTTTCAGAAAGCAAGGAGAGGAAGGTGCATCTTTGTGGCTGACCTTTTCTGTTCGTGGCAGTTCCTTTCCTACTACTTAGTAGGCTACTTAGGTGTTGCAAAGTCTCTCTTCCTCTGGAATCTGAACTTCAGTATTGCCCATTTAATGTTGCTTGTTTTTTGAGAAACTTTGGTGCCTTCCTTACACTGATAAGATTGCTATCAATGTTTGAGGGGTTATCTGAACAAAGGTTGAGTTGATATGACATTAAAGCTGTGTTTTCCCAGAAGGAACTAGTCATAATCATGGAATAATAGAATCACAGAACAGCTTGGTTTGGAAGGGACCTTTAAAGGTCCTCTAGTTCAGCACCCCTGCAGTGTGTAATGATAACTTCAACTAGATCAATTTGCTCATAAATAACAGCCCGAATAGACGAAACTTCTCAATGGTATTTTTTTTATTTGCTTCTTTGTAAAAATTCTGCTCCTTGTTCCCCAAAACATCCTTGTGGGATCAGCATTTGCTTTAGATGAATTGAAAGAAGGTGAGTAAAAACCAAAACTGCTACAATTTCTGGACCTCTCATTTGCAAACGAGAAAATCAGGAAGCCTAGTACCTCAGAGGACAACTCTTCAAAGCTAGGGCTATAAATCAGCATACTAGTGGGGCTGAAACAAAGAATTTACAACCCAGTAAGAGAATTTTAATGAAGAAATCTACTGTTCTCTCCTGGAGGAACAGAATTTGTTTCCAAATGGAGATTTACCTTAGCTCCTCCTTTAACACAGGATTTCTTGGCCTATTTTTGCCTACCAGGAACTGAGTGGCTCACAAGAAAGAAAATATCATAGAAAACTAGTATTTGCTGTCATCTAGTGGTAGCTATTTAATGCTTAGTTCTGCAACAATGATGTTTTAGTTTTCTCCTGGGAAATTCTATATCTGATTTTAGTTTTATGGTCTTTTCCATAAGTAAAGGAGAGGATTTATGAAGAATAAAAGCACTATATCCTAACGGTTCAGTCTAAAATCATAGTGAGGTTTTTTTGATGGACTTTGCTGACTTCATTGTAAGATTGAATGATGACATCAAAGGTGTCTGATAAGATAAGCTTTAGCTTTTCACCCCACCACCGTAGGCAGAGGCATAATTTTATCATCTTCATCAAACGCAGTGGAAATAATGTTGTCTTTATAGTTAATTCTTTTTCTGCAGGTATTCTTGGTGTTACAGGATAGACAGTGATGCATGAACTCTTGAGGTATCATTCACATCTTATAACACACATTGTGTACTATGCATAGTGTGGTGCACTACAGTTGCTATTGCTTGGTTTAGCTATGTAACATCAATAAAATTGCATCAAGAACTTCTCAGAGGATATGGTAGGTTACAGAAGGGGAAAAAAATGTCAAAATTATCTTGTGGGCAGACTCTCAAAGAGCAGATTTTTAAGATGGACCAGACATGCCCACAGAAGGAGGCGCTGCTAGACCACTTTCCACTCTGCTGACGGCGCCCACAGTTGGATGAGGTTCTCAGCCGCAGATCAGGACTCAAATGCAGACATCCTGACGCATCCTGAGATTTTATCTTTGATTCATTTAGTCTGATTTTTTTCTGGATCTCAAAGTCAAATAGTTCTTTCTGTATTATTACTGGTGATGTTACTTCCTTTTCTGTTTCTCCTGATTTCATGGATAGTAACAGCCAATTTCATAAGTCAGTCCTGATTTATACATCACAAGTTGCTGACATAGCAGTAAATCAGTTGCCAATAATGAGAATTATATTTTCAGGGATTTTTTTCCTTGTCTGGGCTCTGTAAATCAATTTGCATGTTTAGTTTGTATTAAAATGTTCCTTAGAACAATTGCTCTGTTTCACAGTAATTGGAGACATAGAGCTGTAGTGAAATATAGCCTTTACTGGTGATGAAGAATAATTTCCAGAAAACAATCTCACTGAATTGTGGTATCCACCAGATTATAAATATTACTCCTCAATAAAGCTCTGCTACAAGGAAAACATTTTCCTATGAGTATAAAATACAGTTTCTCTGCCTTTTCTAAACAGTTTATAGCAATGCTTATATAATAAAGGAAACATAAAGAAAGGAATGCTTTAAACTTTCGTACTGTGCTAAAATTTCTTTTTATTTGTGAGAGAGACAGATCAAATCAGTCAAAACATAAAAAAAAAATTGGTTTTATTTTCTCTTATTTTTTTTAATTCCTAAGTAACTTACATTTTGAAACAAAGTCATTGCAAGTCAAAGAAAACAAACTATTCACAAGTAGGAAATGCCTCAATTGGAAGTACTGAGTTTTAAAACTATTCTTGCTTTTATTAACAGAGTAATGTATTAATTGAAAAGAGATGTTTTCTTCCGGTTTTGATAAGCCATAATTTTATTTTTAGAACTTTTTTCCAAAATTTTTTTTCAATAGCTCAAGTTAACAACGTTAACTCATGCCTCTGTATACCATTCTTCAAAAGGTAATGGCACTGTAAGAGTAATTGGAAAATCACATTCAGCAGCAGACTGAAAATTTGAACTGTAAAATATGGCACCATGGAGACTGGCTGAATTAGTTTTATGTAACCACTTTCCTATCGGAAACACACACTGTATGAAAAATTGTTTATGTTTAAAACTCAGGTAACACATAGCCCTGAATTGTGAGCTTGGTAGTGCAACCGAAGGAGCTAAACTTTCTTAGTTAATAGTGCTGATACAGTTCTGCTGTAACATTTGCAAACCGATACAAAAGATTTTTCCACAACAGAAAGTAATCTTCAGATCCACAGCAATTTCTTCCATATGAGCATCAAGTCAGAGCTGGGCTGGGCTTCCACCATGTACCTTTAAGAATATCCATTGGTGGTTCTGCCATGTTGTGGAGGGGACACTTCTGGTCACCAGGCCAACTGAATTAGAAGTAGCTGTGTGGCTATAGACAGATGTGTTGCTGTGGGACACATTTCTTTCATTTGAGTCAACATAGAAATCAACCTAATGTCCAGCTCAGTGCATGAAAACATTAGACCTAAAGGGACAAAGAAAGGCACCAGTACAATGTTGGTTAAAAAAGACTGAGAAAACACAAAAATTATGGCTTTTAAAGTAATTAACATTGACTCCGTTAATTGCACAAGGCAAATAAGTTATGGTAAACATCTTAAAGCTCATGAATTAAAAAACTTTAAAAACAAAGGAATGATAGAAAATGTTGCTGAACTACACAGCATATGTCAAACCAAGCTTGCAAAACTGACAGTCAGAAAGCTAACTGTTTTACTTGGAACAAACCTAGCATGTATCCTATCAGTCTATTAAGTTGTTTTTTATCTTGACAACCTTTTAAAAACTAACTCACAACACATTATGGTAATATGAAGAATATGTTCAGCTGTTGTTTTCCAAGAAGGCATTCCAGGCTTTTAATATAGTACCATATCGATAATTATTTCTTTGTTAGAGATACACAGCAGTAATCATTTAATGCACTGCAATACTGGCCATTTACAGAGATCTCCACTTTTCAATGAAACCTGCTGAGAGCAGGTAGGACTTGCATTGCTACAAAAAAAGAATTTGAAGTGCATCCCCATGTACAAATGTATCAGCATAATGCTAATCCAGGAAAATTGTCACTGATTGTGCCTCTTAAATGTACATTCTCGGAATGTCAGTGTTTGCAGAGTTTTTAAAGCTGATTCAAACTGACATATTTTCTTCCAAATGCTCAATACATTTCCCCTATCCACATGAAAAATGCAGTCAATTTTGTATTTGGAAGACTATTGCTTTGCTTTTTACTTTGGTCATGTGTTTGCCTTTATTTGTTTGGCATTTGGAATTTATCAGCTGTTGTTTCTAATGCTTTCGAGCTTTGTTGCTGTTTCCTTCTTGGATACCTGCTGTGGTAGATACCAGTAATCTGATTCCATTTCAGCTTTCAGTAATGCAGACTACATTTTGTCTCTTCATCATTGGCTCTACATTTAAGAAGAAACAACCTCATCTATAGCTGTGCCTTGTTTTTATTAAGGATTGGAGAACTGGCTTTCCCATCACGCAATACTTTTCCTTTTACAATTTAAAATTCTGAATCAGTAGAAGAAGCCACAAATATGACCACAGACAGGGAGGTCTAATAAAAGAGAAACAAGAGATTAGTGCTTCCCTGTATCTGCTCCAGCCCTCTCCCACATTATATGGCTCCCACATTATACGGTGTTCCTTCAACAGAGCTCTTAAGTCCTACACCTGCTTCAGTGGGTTAGTTTACTTAAACTAAACTCTTGGGCCTTGCCTGCCATACCATGTATAGTGTTCTGCTGTGAAGGCAGTGGTCCTTATCAAAGGGACGGATGAACTGCAGACAAATCGTATCTTAAACTGCCATACTATATCCGCTATGAACCATTACTGAGTCTGCAGAGATGCGGCTCCAAACCATGACTGATTAATCGGATTACCATTCATCTGGTGACTCTCACTGACACTTAATGAGCTGTTTGTCTATGTAGAAGACAAATGCATTTTACCCCACGTTTGCCTGGCCACCTCCTTGTCTTATTGGGCCATCACACTCCACCGTGCCTCTGAGCAGTTTGTAAGCAGTCTCTTTCACAGACACCTGAGGAATACCTTACAAAGTTATTTTTGTCTGCTCAAATGCAGATCTACATCAGGGATCTCATAAGCACAAGAATGACAACTACGTTACATGCGTATTTTTTCCAACTCTCCAGCCAACTGAATTACTCCAGTAAAATTCTGTTGTGTGGGCCCAGTGTGAAACAAGCATTTGGACGGAAAATTTGAGCTGATGTTTGACAGTCACAGACATCTGTAAACACAGTGTTACACTGGGAAATGGAAATGTCAGGCACCTTCACAATTGCCAGTCCCGCCACCCTTGCATTTAATTTAAGCAGAATGAACACACGTCAACGCACTCAGCCGTATGAAATACCTTACAGTTTTTCAAAGGGAAAGACACCCTCAGAGGGTTGCTCTGCTTTACGGGGAGTAAGCCTGGACAGAAACTGACATGATCCGTTATCCTACAATCACACCAGACTCCTCCTGTAATGCTCGGCTCCTGCCGTGAAAAAAACGCCACCCGTGCCCCTCTGCAAGCTTGCTTGATGTATAAAAAGCTTGTTTTCAAGTAATAAAGTGCATCTGCGTGTGTGTTCGTGTGTTTCTGTGTGTGTCAATAGCGATTTCCTTCGCTTAAGGTTTAGCAGTGAAGAACTTCGTAAGTTTTCAACCGCCCATTCTTTCGCCTCCTCGCTGCAAAACCGGACACCACTTTCTTCCCGGCGTTTCTGCAGGGGAGCCGGGGCCGATTCTCCGTGGGTGCGGGTCCTCCCCGGCCTCCAGCCGAGAGGTGCCACTTTTCCAGCCTGGAGGGACGCGGCTCCCGCGGCAGCCGGGGCTCGGGTCGGCGGGGACGGCCCCGGCGCTGACAAGAGTGTGATCCCCCCGAGCAAGTGCGCCGCGCTGGCTCGCCGCCTCCCCGCCGCCTCCCCGCTGCCTCCGGTTACAGCCCTGGCAGGGGACAGCGGCTCTCGGGCTCCGCTTTCCAGGGTTATTTTTGGCCGCGGCCGCAACGCGCTGATGCCAGCGGGTGGGCAAACTCTGCGCGTCCTGGCGGGGCGGGGGCGGGCCGAGCGATCCCGCCTCCCGCAGCCCGAGCCGCCGGCCAGGAGCGCCTCTGCGCACCCTGCGTGAGCGCGGGGCAGCCGCTCCCCGGCGGAGCTGCCTGTTTGCGCCATGGAGCGGACCCCCATCCCGGTGCTGACGGTGCAGACGGCGCCGTACGAGGACCAGCGGCCGACGGGCGGCGGGGGCCTGCGTCGCCCCACGGCGCTCTTCGAGAGCCAGCGCAACTACCTGCCCAACTTCGTGCAGAGCCTCCTCTCCTCCGTCGACCTCCGCGACCGCCAGGGCTGCACCATGGTGGTGGGCAGCGACGGCAGGTACTTCAGCAAGACGGCCATCGAGGTCGTGGTCCAGATGGCCGCGGCCAACGGGGTGAGTGCGTTGGGGTTTGGCTTCAGGAAGCGCTGGGGAGAAACTGTGTTTCCGAGAAACATAAGAAGGATATGGAACTGTTGGAGCGGGTCCAGAGGAGGGCTATGAAGATGATCAGAGGGCTGGAGCCCCTCTGCTGTGAGGCTGAGAGAGCTGGACTCGTTTAGCCTGGAGAAGAGAAAGCTCCAGGGAGACCTCATAGTGGCTTGCAGGACCTGAAGGGGCTACAGGAAAGCTGGGGAGGGAATTTTTACAAGGGCAACTAGTGATAGGATGAAGGGGAATGGCTTTAAATTGGAAGGGGGAAAACTTAGATTAGACATTAGGGAGAAATTCTTCACCATGAGAGTGGTGAAGCACTGGTACAGGTTGCCCAGGGAAGCTGTGGATGCCCCCCCCCTCCCTGGAGGTGTTCGAGGCCAGGCTTGAGGTCCTTGAGCAGTTTGGTGTGGTGGGAGGTGTCCCTACCCATGGCACCAGAACTGGAACTGGATGGTCTTTAAGGTCCCTTCCAACCCAAACCATTCTGTGATTCAGTGATCCTATGAAAATTGCAGTAACTTAAGAGAAGGCACTACATACACCAGTTCACTTCTTTCCTTGCGATACTGGGTACATCAATCGCATCTTTGCCTTCTGGAGTATTCCCTTCCTCTCCCCCTACTTGCATAGCGCAGCACTAAACAGTGCCTTCAGGGAGGTTAGATATTTTCCTGGCGGATGTATTCTAACAGCAAATGAATAAAATATACAAAGAGTATTTGATAAGTAAATGTGAGGCTTATGTATTTACAGTGTGCTTGAGAGAAACAAGGATAAGGGCAAGCAGGGTGAAGATTGCAGAGAGGGGATGGAGCACTAGCACACAGAAGTGGGAAGTCTTTTCAGTATCAGTGGCAACCCATCAGCTGAATTTGTGAGGACTGTCACTGTAAATACATATTGTATCTTTGTATATTTTATTCATTTGCTGTTAGAATACATCTGCCAGGAAAATATCTAACCTCCCTGAAGGCACTGTTTAGTGCTGCGCTATGCAAGTAGGGGGAGAGGAAGGGAATACTCCAGAAGGCAAAGATCTCTCCCTTTGGATGCGATTGGTGTACCCAGTATCGCAAGGAAAGAAGCGAGCTGATACAGGCAGGATCAGATGAAATGCATGTAAGTCTTGTAGTTGCTTTCAAAGCCTTTAGCCACCCAGAGTGTCAAGAGAGGGGCAGCCACATAGTGCTGATGCAGTGAACTTCATTCTCCTTCCTGGAAGACGCATAGAGAGTCCTATGGATAATTGTGCCTGCTGAGTACAAAAATAAAAGGGATTTTCTATTATAAACTGTAAACTTATTGCCCTTTAGAGTCGCTAGGTTCCCCTGCTTCTAATTTGGTGACTTAGCCCACATTCCCCCTGTGTTAACAGTGTAGCACAGCTGGCATAAACCCCAGTATAAGGAGTGAGGCCCTCTGCCCAGTCAGCTGCTGGCGCTTGCCCTGCCTTCTTATCTTTTGTCCCTCTGGCCCATGCCCTCCAGCTTGGGGCTGCAGGTTGATGCTCCACAGCTGTAGCCTGTGTAGCCTTCCAGTGGTGGCAATAGCTATAGGCTGTCCATGCTGTGTGGCTGTAGTCAGCTCATGCTCCACCAGATCTTACAGTTCAGAGCTGAAGGGGGATAACCGCGGTCACCCTTCGATGGGTCACATGGCTGGGGCTGTTGCAAACACATTTAGGTAAGGGTCTGCGTGTTGTGGGAAGGTGGGGTAGTGTGAGGAAAGCCAGACAGAGTTCCTGTGCCATTCCAGGTTGCAACAAGTAGTTTTTCAAAGCGGAGTGGTAGGAAAATATCTGAGGCTCTGTTTTCCTTTTCATGTGTTCTGTCAATGGCAGTGCCTTTTTTGTATCCTTGTGTCTGAAAGAACTGAGGGAAAAGGCTCCATCATTTATAATACAGTTCCACTGCAAAATAAATGCAAATAATGCATTAGATTCTTCCACTGAAGGTGGTGTCTCATTTTTGATGAAAATTTAGGATAGGTTTAAATGAGAAGTTGCTGTGTGTGTATCTCAGTGGCAGATCAGAAGCTGATGGTTATCCTCTGAATATGGAAAGTCATAGCAACATCTGAGAGAGATCACGGAGTCTTGTTAGTAATGCTGTAGTAGTTTGAGATGGCAGAGAGTTTTCCAGTTGTCTTCTTTGTAATAATTTGGTTTCTTTTATTTTCCATGTTTTTCTATGCAAATCTCACCCTTCCTCCTTGGACCTGTATAACTGATATATTTGCTTCTATGTTGAGTGTGGCACTCAATCACCTTTTGGTTACTATAGTAAAAGGGGAAGCTACAGCCCTGTGCTGCCCAGGATGTAATACACTTGCTTCATGTTCTTTCAATTTTAATTGACTGAGGCATGTGAGAGATTACTGGGAAAATAATTAAAAAAAGCATTAAGTGACTGCCTGGTAATCAACTGAATCATCTGAAAATGCACAGCTGCAAGTGGTAATATTGCATAAAAATGTTGGGGTAAGTGTTCCTTCAGCTATAACAGTTTACTGAGGATCATGGTAATCATGGTCTTTGTTTCTGCTGTTGCTACTGAAAGCAGAGTGACAGAATGTGTCATAGAGGCGCAGTACTAGAAGAGACATTACATGCCTGTGATCTTGTAGCCATGCAAGTTTTTGAATTCCAAAGATAATCTTTCATGCTATGAAACTGTCCAAGGATATTGCTGGAACTTTAATTGTGAGTCAGTGCATGGATGTTATTTGATTAATGTTATAGCCCATATTGTGAGAGGTCTGTAAATATGAGAGGTCACTGCTTAAAATTAATTAAATGCCAGTTTAGTATTTGGTTCAGAGTCAAAATTAACAGCTTCTGTGCCAAGAGAAGGTGCGGTTGTGCATTCTTGCCACGAAAATGGAGAGAGCAGAGAAAGATGAGTGGCATGTGTACACTTCTAAGGTCTGCAGTGTCCTCAGGGAGTTTCATAAAAACACTGGAAAATCATCACATAAGGTGAAGGTCTTTGCAATAGTCACTGCAAATATGATATCTGTATGTCATCATGTAATTTCACTTTCAACATTGTTAATTTAGAATACTAAGTATTGTAGTATTTCTGTAGTGTAGAAATCGGTGTAATACATAAGAGTATAGAAATAATAGCCTTGTCACAAGTGCTGACGACAAAGCAAATTACATTACTCCCAGTATTAATATTGGAGATCCAGAAAAATGGAAAACCTGGTTTGTGCAACAACTGTTGAATAGGAAAAAGATGAAATTACGGTGAAGAGATAGTGCCAGGTAATTTGTGCATTCTGAATAATCTAAATATTCTATTTACTTTAAAAAAAAACAGTTTTGGTGTGCATAAAGGCAAAAATCTAAACCTCAGTAAGAAATAAAGAGAACGTGCTCACGATAAGCCTGTATGCAAATACAAATGCATTTATACTTCGAGTACCTCAAGTAGATTCAGTGTTGTTTTCAAGCATTTTGCAAAATGTAGTTCCTCTCATCTTCCTTGTGCTTACCCAGTACTGTTTTAAGGGCTGGCACCCGTTTCTGACAGCTGTATTTGGAAGACTGAGTCATTGCCCTAGCTTTCTACATGCTTCATAGTTTAAAAAAGGGAGAGATAATATTCAAAACAAACATTCTCAGTATTTATTATCATGATGATATTCTTTCCAAAATAAAGGTACATGAGTAGACTGGTTTATAGACTGGAAGAAA
Source organism: Neomorphus geoffroyi (assembly GCA_033558235.1). Lineage (NCBI taxonomy): Eukaryota > Metazoa > Chordata > Aves > Cuculiformes > Neomorphidae > Neomorphus > Neomorphus geoffroyi. The sequence continues at coordinate 20,934,429 of JAUMJM010000048.1, read as the reverse complement.
ATTGTTTATTTACCAACGTTCTGCATCTTTTCTAATGCTTCAATTGTACCATTGGCAATAGTGGCTAAATGACAGAATTAATACAACAGTCTTGGAAGACATGGCATGTTGTCCAAAAGCTGCTTCGTGGGCTGAAAGGAGGCCATAAAAGGAGACACTCAAATTCAGAATAATTTGAAAAAAAATCTGTTTGTCTTTCAAATTATTTACATGGCACTGGTTTAAGTAAAACAGTAGATTATGTGGCTAATGGAAAGTTTTCTTTCTTAAGCTTGATTCTAAAAATGTGTCAAGGCACATGCTAGAGCTCCTACTGATTTCAGTGCCTCTCTGTGGACGGAGTTTTATCCTATGCATTTTCTGAGGTAAAAGTGTGTCTGTCAGCTGTTAACCCACAACAACTGGAAACACTTCTGCTTGAAAAAACCAACCCCAAATTTCTTTGTTCCACACTGTAGGAATTGCCTTTCTGTGATAACAGGTAGAATTGTATAGAAAGTATTTTTTGAGTACTTTAGTATTCAAAACTAGCGTAGAATTTTAAAAGATGGGAAAAACTTTACATAAATTTGAAGAAGTCTGATTGGTAAGATACATACTCATTTTGTTCTCCAATCAGTGAAATAACATTTATTCAGCTGCTTCACTTGGCTTGGAGCTAGGAGTGGAGGAAATATACCTTTGTTGTTGCTCCTAACATATGTAAATTATGATAAATTTAGAGATTTACAATAACACATGCTGTTTTCCAGGAACTGGAACTCTTTCATATGTCTTTGTAAGGGCATTTCTCTTTGCCTCCTAGATTATTTATGCTAAGCTGGAACTGTAGTGTCTGTGTAGGGGGTGAAGGGAAGGTTTTGAAATTGGAACCTTGCAGTGGAACTGCACATAATACCAAACACATTGAGTCAGTGTTTAATAACACCACCTGAAAGCTGTTTTTACTTTAAGAATGGTGGGAACTTCCCCTGCTTAGCTGTGCCCTGAGAAACACACCCTCTCCATCTGGAATAGACAAGGAGTCACTGATGGCTGAAGGAGGTGCAGTATTTTCTGCATGGCAAGACATCCAAGTGGGTCTTGGATAATATAGATATGACTTGCAGAGACTACAGGTCCTAGTATGCAGGGATATTTATGACTGCACTGAAAGGCCCCTCCAAGGAAGGCAATTTGCTTGCTGTTCTCTTTCCTGCTAGTTAAAGACTGAACCCTGCAAAATGCATCCACACTGTCAACCCTAAACTGTATTGATATCTGAGAGGATCTTCTGGTTTGTAGGGATACCTGAGAGGTTTGATAGCAGGATCATAGCCCAGTGCTATGCTTTGGAGTTTTGCAAATCACTGCCATGGTTGTGCTTTTGCTTTGCTGTCAGTACGCAGGCCACTGGGGTTGAAAGTGCCAGGATACAATACTTTTTGTCAGCACTCCAGATTAGCATGAAATGAACTAATATATGGATATTTGTCTGCAAAAGAATAGATTCCGTACTAGGAGTTTGAAATTTCTGTCCTATACATGTGTACTCATATGTGTCTGTGTTTGTTTATTAAATTTCAAAAGTTTAGTACCATTCATACTTTAACTTCCTTTTCCACCTAGATTGGCAGATTGGTTATTGGACAGAATGGTATCTTATCCACACCTGCTGTTTCATGTATCATCCGAAAGATCAAAGCTGCTGGTGGAATTATTCTAACAGCTAGCCATAGTCCGGGGGGACCTGGAGGAGAGTTTGGAGTGAAGTTTGAGGTTTCCAATGGAGGTAGGTTGTTTTTTTTTAATAACACATGACATTGCATCTCAATGATATTGCATCTCAATGTGATGAAAACATGCTGGCAAGGATAACTAGCTGACTTTTAACTATGTGTTTCTCATTTATGCTGTTAAAACTAGGAAGAACATATGCATATCTTTTTCTTTTTAGTAATAAGAATGTATTTGTTTGCATAGGCCTGTACGATAACCATTGCATGCTCACTGGTCCTTCTTGTAGCTGTAAGATTTCTATAAACAAGAGATTTGCCGTCCCATTTTTATAGCATTTTATGTAGTCTGCCAAATCATTGTAATGGTTCTGATCCTTTTCTAAGATGCCTGTGAGGGAGCTCCATTTTGCTCATATTTCTGTGTTGCTTGTCTTGGGGCTTACTTTAACGTGTGTAATTTCAGAAGTGCTGTAAGCAGTATAACCCATTGTCTTGTATGGAAGAAAGCACTTGTCATGTTTACCCTGGAAATAACTGCCCTTATCCAGGGTGAGGATTGTACATTTTAACTCTAGCAATTCCACTACTTAATAATGGAATTTGTTTATATAGCTAATGCCTTGTTTTCCAAAATCAGCAAGCTCGTGTGTGTAGGTATGTTACACATCATGTGTGTTTTATGTCAAAGATCTGTGTATACCTATAAAACATCATGGTGACAATTACTGACACTGTGTACCTCACACGTATGGAGTGCTTTCCATCTGAAAAAAAATGAAAGTGCTTTTAAAATAATGTTTCCTTCCCCGTTTTGAAAGTGGGAAACCTAGAGAGGGGCTGCTTCTCCCTTGTCTCTTTTTTAATTGAAAAACGTGTGTAGTTATATCAGTGTTATTTTATAAATCGAATAAGCTTGAATCCTCAAGAGATTAAAAGGACTGTGTAAGGTCAGACAGTGAGAAAGCCAGGATCACAGCAAAAACATACCAGTGCCAAACCATTAGATGTATTAGTACTCGGTAAACTTTAAAACACCATGTACACCTAATATCTACTTGATAAATGGGTAACAATTGATGGAGCACTGTTTTTAGTGTGCTTTGCCTTTTTAGAGAAAATTCGAACCGGCCATTAAGCTTTAAATATGAAACTCTCCTCAAGCACAGGTCACAAAGTTCAAGTTAGTTATGATAATCAGGAGGGACATAATGAAAAGTAGTTGGTTTAAGTTGCAACTGAGAAAATGTGGGTTAGGTATTGTGCAAGGCTTTTGAACTAAGGAATGGTTAGGCACTGCAACAAGCTCCAGGAGAAGGCTATTTTTGCTCTGCATTCTCGCTCGGTCTGTTTTGTAGATCCAGGTCAGGCAGAAGTGGTTGGTTTCCATAGGTATAAGAGAGAATGCAGAGCAACACTGTGGGATCTCCTTAGTTGGAAATAATCATTAGACAATACATTCATCTATCAAGGATGATCCAGAGCGAAGGAAACCTGTCCTCACCCCTTGGATGGGTTTGGACTAGGTGAGTAAGAAAACATTTTCTAAGCCAAATGAAGAGTTAAGTGCTTGTTACTCATTGTATTACTTGGGACCATATGTTACACTGCATCTAAGATGGAACACACCAATCTACATCACAAAGCTGCACTGGATATAGCAGCATTGCTGGAGGAGCGGCAAGTTAACACTGAAAAGGCACAGGCTTTGGATTAGGAGAGAAGGCATGTGAAAGAGAGTAAAGGAAGTAATTTTTTAGAGTGGAAATGTGGCTTTAACATAAGCAATGAAGAGTCAGATAAGCCAGGAGGGACTTCTGTTGTAACTCAGACTCAACTCTTGTGCTACATATAGCATAGCTCATCTGGTAGTTTTTGCATCAAGCCGGCAAGTTCTATTTGATTGACAGTAGATCTTCAAAAATAGAGCCAATCTTCAGGATTTAGCAATAGAATTAATGCGCAAGTAAGATAGATGTCTGTTTCTGAATGACCTAACTGCTGCAGGTCATAATTCCCTGTTAAGCAGTTCTAACAGAGGTACATTTCATTAAGCCATTGGTGGAAAACTGCAAGAAAACAGCACTGTCAGAATGTTAAGACTTTTAAAAATGGTAAATTATGTCTTATGAAATAATGTGAAACACAAAGTTATCTCTGCTGCATAGGTGTGTGTTTGCAGAAAGCCCTATGAAACACCAGAAGCTGCTGCTGAAGGACAGACTTTCCTTTGACATGTATGTTGAGATACGGTGTAGAGTGAAAAATGTCAGTGTCTGAGCAGTAAACCCAAAGAGAGACGGCTGTGGGATTTTTAGTTCCCTCACCACACTTACCCTGGATAATGATTAATTTCAATAGTCTATATGAATCAAAATAATGTGAGTAATGCACTGAATTTTAACATTTTTTTTTTTAAAAAAAGGTTTCAGAACTGTGTTACAGTGTAAAAAAAAAAGACCTTGTTTACTGTAGTTCTTTCTTTGGGTTTATTCCTTAATAAATCATATTCAGAAAAATGTTTGCTATAGCTATCACTTTTTAAGTAGGGAACCTTTGTTCTAAAAATATGACCCATTGCATTTGTTTTCTTACAGGACCTGCTCCTGATATAGTTTCAGATAAAATCTATCAGATCAGCAAAACCTTAGAGGAATATGCCATTTGTCCTGATCTCAGAGTTGATTTATCTCGGCTAGGAAGGCAAGAATTTGATCTCGAGAACAAATTCAAACCTTTCCGAGGTATCTGTTTGTGCCATTGTGCATGCTATGTCCATTGATTGTAAATATTAGAAATGCTGCAGATTGATAATGCTAATTATTTAAACATAACTTTAATACTTTAAAATGCTTTACTACAAGTTCTCAAAATATCAGGCACCAAAGTGTTGCATTTGTTTTACACATAAGGAAGCTGAATTATGGACTTCTAAGTGCATCAGGCTTTAACGTTTAGCCATATACCTTTGTCAAATGTACATTCTTAGGCTTGCTAGTAGTTAAACACCAAAACCAAATAGTTTTTGGACTAGGAATGGTTGGCTTATGTAAGTCTTAATTGACGGAAGAGTTTGTGAGAGTCTTATTTTCTTAATTCTTTGCTCACACTTTCTGAAAAGTTGCCACAGTTTTATATTTTGTGTTTTCAACTTTTTAGTCTCTCCGAATTGTGTTTTTCTAAATGAAAATAAGACACACCCCACCCCCAACAGGTAGTGTAAAAATAAATGTAATTGCAACATGTCCGAATGTCTGTCTAAGGAAAAATCATTTCCCAATCATCTCTTTCCAGACTACATCATCCTGGGACAGTAGAGCTGCCAGGAATCTCTACTGAAGCAATGTAATTGGTTTACAAGTGCATGAATAAGTATAGTTCACACAGATCTGAATACAGAAGGAATGAAAATAATTTAAAAACTATCTTAAGATAGCATTCGATTTATGTAAAATAAATTGTTGCTTAGTTGTTTGAACTAAGTCCTGTAAAGCAGAACTATGGAGATGTTAAAGGAAGTGATAGTAATCAGTTGGGTTTGGTAAGAGCTAAAATAATTTTTAGACTTTAATCCTACATGCATTTTATCTTAACATGCTAGCAGCTCCACTGAAGTTGAGTCATTAAGCCTACTTAAAGATTGTAAGGAGCAGGGCATAGAAAATAAAGCAATCATGTATTTTTAGTGAATTCTTGAGACTTTCAACATACACCATAGAATTAACTAATTTTCAAATAGATTTTACAGATTGTTTTTCAGCCTTTTTTGTTTATCCCATACTATTCTATTAGTATATTACTAATATTAAAATATTACTATATTTTCCCATAGTATTCTAAGCATGTTTCTCAGGCTGAAAAAGTGTCTGTGTCATTGTCACAGTATCTTAAAGAAGAGCATTAGGTTGAGCTCAGTGTTTCTGAGGAAAACTGGCTCATATTCTAAGTAATAATTTAACTTGTAACTGAAATATTTAGATTTACATAAATAGTAATTTAAACAGATAAAAAGACATTTATATAAAATATGCTTTTTAATTTGATCAGGAAAAGTGATATGTTCCAAGATGACTGAGAAGCATGGCTATTGACAGTTGTTTGGTAACTGCTTTCATTATAACAGGCTTATTTTTGTTAATTCATTTTAGTTTAATGTTTTTCATCCAAAAGAACTAGAATAAATGTAGTACTCTTCCTTTATGAATTTAGAATTCACATTAGCAAGACCTTAGCAAAAAGCAGATGTATCTGAGCTTAACTTTCCCAAATTAGTGACCTATAAAATGCAAATACATAGCGGTAGAGTGACAATAAACTGGAGACAGATATTCTACATGCTAAAAGTGAGAAGAATAGGGTATATGTCTCTGCTGGAGTGGTGCAGATAAGATACTGCTGTTACTTAAAAGAATAGAATGTGTGGTTTTACCCTGGTGTTGATATCTTCCATTCTTTGTGAATAAACCTGTTTGAGCTTGAAAAGTTTTTCATTGATGTACTGAATGATAAATCAAGAGTTTATTTTGTTATAATGTACTCTCAGGAATGTTTTCAGTGAAATAGGAACTGTCAATTTATATTATCTGTCTGCAGTCCTTTAGAAGGTGAAACTGTTGATCTTTGCAAGGCTTAAAGGTTGATGGTAGCCACACTGAAACCAGTGGAAGTATTTTACTTTGCCTCCATTTGTTTCAGAGCAAATTCATATTATAAAGAGGTTGCATGCTCTCATTTTAGTTCATGTGCATGGCTAGTGGAAGTGTGCTGGGACAGATGTTTTCCCATGTATGAACTGTAGTGTTCTTTTTCTACCTACTTTTTCTAGTGGAAATTGTGGATTCTGTGGATATCTACCTCAATCTCCTTCGAAGTATCTTTGACTTCAGTGCGATCAGAAATTTGCTGACCGGACCCAATCAGATTAAAATAAGGATTGATGCCATGAACGGAGGTATGAACTGAAGTTGCCATCATGACAAAATTGTGGGTACGCTGCAATAGTTTCTCAACAACGTACAGCATATAAAACTCAGACTTTTTAGAAAGGTTAGGCATAGTGAGAAAGGATTTGAGCATTATACTTGTCTTAGTGAGTTACGTCCTTTATTAGTCAGAGGTTTATCTTTCTTGATAAAGAAGAAGTTAAGGCATATGTATCCAATAAATACTCTATTTCTGCATTTGGAAGCAAGCAGGATGAGGTAATGTTGCCCTGAGAGAGTGATGAAATATGTTGCAGTGTGTAGTAACTGAGGAGGTTACAAGGCAGTCTCTACTAAAGGTAAATTCTAAATGTTATAAAATCAGTTAAGTCTGAGCAAGCTGAATTTGAAAGTCCTTCAGGAATTGTCTGAGACCTCTGTCTCACTGGAGCTAACTGTTAATGAATTTCAGTGTACTGGGGCAAGATGAAAGAAGGAGTCACAGAACACAGCAAGAGGGCAAATTTTGTGCTGATTATAAAAAATTGTAATCTGTGTCTCTTGAGGAGACATAGGTCAGTATGAGATCCATGCTAGGCCACATAATAAAAAAAAAAAAGTAAAGATTTCTGTAGACCGTGAGTCAAAGGAAAGGAAGGTAAGTAATGCTATTCAGCATTATCTCATGGAAAAAAAATAATCCATCAAATAAACCAGGTTTCATTATTTAATAGCATTTCAAAATCAGACTGATAAAGGGACCTGGACAGACTTGAAAAGCCTTTGTAAAGCATCTTATCTACTGCAGTGTGATAGTCACTGTCCAAAAGATCATATTGGGCTTAGAGATAGTGTGAACACCCAGTTCACAGGCTGTGGCAAAAGATTATAGTGGCTATATAGTCAATGTGAACACTCAGGTTTGCCAGGCTGTGGCAGAAGGGCAGATGGAGCCCTTGAGCAATGCAGAGGGAACAATGAGGAAGGCGCTGCCTTCGGTCACGTACAGTACTGGAAATAATGTTATTCAAATAGTTATGTAGGGCTCTGATGTCCAGATCTGTAATTGAATGTTGAAAAATTCTGCACACAGGTAGAAAAGCTGATGCAATATAAACAATTTAAAGGACTGAGTTTGCTTACTGTGTTTACAACATGACGGAGAAATGACTTTATGGCTCTGTATCAGTGGAGAAATAACCATACTACAATACACAGTAAACTGACAGTTAAGTGTATACAAAAATATTTATTTATACAACAGAGAAAGGCATTTTTTCCTGTGGAAAAATTATTTCCCAGTCATCTCTTCCCCAAAATACCAAAAAGAATCAGTAATGAGGTGTTGATACCAGATAGATTCAAATTGAAATGTAGCTCAAGCGTTTATGGGTAACCGAGTTTAAGCACTGGAGCAATCTACCAAAGATAACTGGGCTTTGCCCTTTTCTTGCTGGCATTGAATCAAAAGCTTTTCTGGGTAAAATGCATTAGCCAAACGGGAATCACTAGCCACAATATATTATAACCATGTGAACATTGAGAGGGCCACATGTATACATGGAAAAACTGTCTTCTGAAATTCATTGTAGCTCTGCAGCTCTTCTTTTATGCCTGTAAACATTGATAGTTTAAAATTAGTGTAGAAAAGAGTAGTTTGTCAGGGTTGTACTATTGGTAAGAACCTGATTGTTGTTTACTGTATATTTTGCAGAATTAGCATCTAAATTTTCTTGAATGCAGGTTTCTCACATAGTTTTATCTTGGGTTCCTGTTGCTGCAGTTAGCAAGATTTGGGAATAAGGTACGAGAAAGAGAGAATGTGAGAGAGTGAGCTCTCACTCATGGTTTTTCTGCCTCTGAGTGACTTGTTGACACCTGCCTCAGGGATGCCTCAAGCAGTTTTTAGTGTCTATTCAGCCACCAAATGTGCAAGTGTACATTTCATACACAGTGAACACTACAGTTTCTCCATAGAAACAAAGGGTTTCACTGTAAGATTGACCAGTGTTCTGTACAGTTTGATAATGATTGCATTTGAAGGTACGTGTGTATTCAGGAACCTTTTATTTTGGGGCTGAAATGATATAAATTGCTATTAGTACTTATAAAATATTTCTTATAGTTATTTAAAATTAAAATTCATTGGTTAAAGGACAGGTTATAAACTTTTGCTCAGTCATTAAAATTATGATGGGAAATGCCTATTAGGACAGATTGCCCCCCTCGGATGTTAATCTGGGATGAAGGTGAAACAAAATGCTGCTCCAGGTGATCATCACCCAGGTGATGTTTTGGGGTACCCCACAGTGTTGCATCTAGTAATTATGATATGTAATAGCAAGAGCTGGGGTCTTAATTGGTCAGATGGTTAACAAAATAAATTGTTTTAGAGTTAGCGTTGAGAAAATTTTTATCTACATGGTAGTAACTGAAAAGTGTTAAAATCCTTTGGTGGACAAACCTGTTGTAATTTTACTATGAATTAAAAGTTTGAGATAAGTTTATTTCCTATTTGTATTCATTTACTGTTTACTTTCCTTGTTAATATGTATTAAACTGTTGTTTGCATTCCAGGACACATAGAATAGCACCTTACTTTTATTGTGGTAAGGAAAAACTATCTGTATGTATGATGATTTCTTTACTTGAGAATGGACAAGTTAAACTTGAATCTTTTACAATTCAGCAATTAGTTTTTCACTTCCACTGATGAGGAGCTGTGTTTTTAAAGCTGAATTGCCAATTTATTATTTACTGGGGCCACAATCACATAGTCCACCTCTGTGAAATAATAGTTTGTCTTTTGTTGTTAGGACAGATGTATGGAATTGCTGTAAGTGTGTTCTGTATCAAATCTTCAGAGAGCTGTGAAAAATTTGAATGTCAAGCAAATGCTTTTCTGATTGCATGGTGTATTTTGAGTTTTTTGCAGTTATGGGACCCTATGTGAGAAGAATCCTGTGTGATGAACTGGGAGCTCCTGCAAATTCTGCCATAAACTGTATTCCTCTGGAGGATTTTGGTGGACAGCCTCCTGATCCGAATTTAACTTACGCGACTGCCTTGCTGGAGGCTATGAGAGGTGGAGAGTATGGATTTGGAGCTGCTTTTGATGCTGATGGAGTAAGTATTTTGATCTGTCTGGAGGTTTCACTGTAGGTTGTTTTTTCTGGGGTCAGATATGGGTCATGTAAATATGATTTATTTGCTTTTCAGTAAACCCTTGAAGCTGAAAGTGATATTACTTTCAGGTACAGATGATAGCATTTGCAACCCATAAATCAGGCATATAACTGCAAATGGAGGAGGATTTGAATCCAGAATGAGAATTCTTTAAATATTAAACTGTTTCTGTCTTGCACTGGTGTAACACTTTTCTTTCCTGTATAGGAAAAGACAGCATACTACATTAAGTCTGTTCTGGTTAGCATTGTAATTTGAGGGATTTTTAGCTAATTGGAGCACTGAATCATAATCTCTGTTTTAGTTTTCTAATGTCATGATATCAGCATTATAAATAGCAAAGTATTATGGAAACAATTTTCTGTCTTGACAGGGTGGGTGAAAGATGAAAAGGTTCTGAAGAACAGAAGCAGTTTTCTGTTGTCAGTAAACACAGAACACCCTCCTGCTCCCTGCACAGTGTGTGTCATTGGCAAAGAGATTCTCCTACAGAGGCGTTCCCTGGCAGGAACAGCCCTCCTGCAGTAGCATGTAGGAGGCTTCAGCTATTATACTGCGGACTGATCTGGAACTTTGATTTGCAGGCCTAGAGGAGTGATGGTGTGACAGTGAGACTATAAACCTGCCAGGATGTTGCCAATAAATTATTCTGCCCCAAAACAGATGCCAGTAAACCCAAAGCCTGTTCTTTTTTTCTGCTGTCTACAGTGGATCTAATAAAAGAAATCACCAGTCCCCCAAACACAGAATTTAAGATCTTTTTCTTTGAATTTCTTGTCTTCTTCAGGACCGCTACATGATCCTTGGCCAGAATGGTTTCTTTGTTAATGCATCGGATTCATTGGCTATAATTGCTGCCAATCTGTCATGCATTCCATACTTCTGTCAAATGGGTGTCCGAGGATTTGGTAGGAGCATGCCTACCAGCACAGCCCTGGACAAGTAAGATGAAACATTTATATGTATTACCTTGGTTGTTGCATTAGTTATTTCCATATTTTGTACTTTTTAGGAATTCCAAAATTGTGAAGTCTTTTGGAAGAAGCTTCTAATTTTCACAGTCTTCGTATGCCTCATTATTTTAAATAGTTCCAACTATATTTTGATCCTATCTAGACTAATTTTAACAGCCTTTGATTGGATGAAAATAATTTAAGTCAGCCTGGAAAATAAATAAATAGATTAAATCTGTTTAAGAGTACAAACACTTGACTGATAATTCATATTTAAAATAACTTCACTCTTTTTCTTAGTAAATAATGGTTTACAGCCTATCTTAGCAGCTCTTCTTATGAAACTCATGGAAGAAATTCAGTACTAAACAAGTGTTAAAAAAAACCCCAACAAACAACCCCCTCCTCTTATTTTAACTAGTTGAAATACATCACCTATTATGGTACAAAATGTCCCAAAAGGGACTAAAACAAGTCAGGAAATCCATTCCCAGTGCCAGGGCAGGTTAAAAGTATACCTACACTATTTCTGACAAGTCCAGTCTGCTCTTAACAGATTTGCTGAATGTGCCTCCTGTGTTAGATGAATTTTGAAAGACTCTCAGCCAGGCCTAAACGTTCTGTAAATGTCAGCATTAAGATGATTAAGCTAAATGTTATTGTCTTATATTGTCTTATTGTCTGTGTGGAAAGAGCATTCACTGAGACAGCTGTGTCTCAGTGTTGATCTGGTGGCATAGCTTTACTTGCACAAGAATGATCTACTTCCCCTGTTAAATGTGTTTTATCAGGAAACAGTAATTTTAAGGTGAAATGTATCTTATATGAAAAGGTTGATTGCTCTTTGAAAACCAAAGATATTAGGGTGCTTCCCTATTCTAAATTTCTAAAAGTTACTAAATTCAAAGCTAGCAGCTTTCTTTATTTTTTGACGGTCTTCATGGAAATATTCCTTACTTAGAGGTGGATGGTGTAGTTTAAGGAAATATCATTAGGTCAGGGTTTACTATATTTTGTTTATTCTGTTTAGATATAAAAAAATCTCATTCTTTAGGTGAAAACTGCTATTATATTGTAAACCAATATAAAATAAATAGACCTTCATTTTGGATATGCCTCCCAGAATATCTGGATTCCTGCAAGACTTGAAGAAACAGTGGCATTTAAATATGTCATCTTTAGTTAGAGTTGGGTGAATATGTCAGAAAGGACGAGTGTACTCAAGTTCCATTCAGTAACACTGTGACTATTTGAATTATGTTTACTTGACCTTCTGTAACACAGATCACCTCATGGTGGTTACTGCCTTATTTAGTTCTGTGGAGCTAAGCCTGATGATTAAGTAAAACTGAGCAATTGATAATGGCGGAAGGATCTAAATATATTCCCAGACATTCTTACAAATATTTATTATTATGAAGTTTACTGTCTGTGTCCAGATCATGAAGATCTAAAAGTTATATGTTTTGAAAGTTGCTCAGTTTAGTTTTGTGACTCATTTACATGCATGACAATCGAAAATATCTAAGTTTTAAACACCATAAGTTTTTATCTAAGTTTTAAAAACACCATAATGTTGCCCAGAGATTTGCATGCTTTGGTGGACAAAATTCTGTAACCTGCTTAACTTACAAGAGCTGAACTAACTCAATGAAGAGGGCAGCTTAGGCCTGAAAGTAGTTCAGTAGTTCATCTTAAGCAAGTCACTTTTTCTACATACTGGCTAGTTGCATGGATTGGAACACAGTGAGGAGTATGATAACTTCCTTGGAGGTTCACTGCATGAATTAGTGAGCCACTGTGTCTTCCAATATTCCCAGACAAGTCCACCCTAAGGAACTGCTGAGTAGGGATCTTAGTGAAATGAGTTAAAAGTTTTGAAATTGTCATCTGATGTTAGCTGTTTGCTTAACTTCCCAGAGCTGCTTTGCTTTTGCTTTCTTTGCAACTACTGACTATTTGTAGTTATACCAATGCTAAATATTTTGTTTGAAGTTTCTAAAATGGACATTGAAATAGGCATCCAAGTTTTATGGTCGGTTGAGCTTGGCTAGCTGGCTGCCAGAGGCCCATCCAGCCACTTTCTCACTCCCCTTCCTCAAAAGGATGGTGGCAAGAAATGGAATGAAAGAGCTCAAGGGTTGAAATGAAGACAGGGAGATCACTTGACAGTTACAGTCATGGAGGAAGACTCGAGAAACTTAATTTAATTTATTGCAAATTAAAATAGATTTGGATAGTGAAAACCCAGAAATTAAAACAACACTTTCCCCTCAGCCCTATTTTCCAGGCTTAACTTCACTGCTTCACTCTTCTTCTATCTCCTCCACTCTAAGTGGGGCAGTGGGTGGAGAGTGAGGTTGAGGTTAAGTCCATAAATGCTCTTCTCTGCTGCTCTTTCTTCATCATACTGTTCTTCTGCTCCACCATGTCCTCATGGGCTGCAGTCTTTCAGGAAAAAAAGTATCTAGTGTGGACTCTCTGTTTGCTGCAGTTCCTGCCAGGAGTTATCCGTGTGCTCCACTGTTGAGTTCTCTGCGTGGGCTGTAGGGTAATCTGCTCCAGCACCTGGAGCAGATCTTCCTCCCTTTCCTGCTTGTCTAACCTTGGTGTTCACAAGGCTGTTTCTTTCTCAGTCCAAACTGCTGGGCAGCTTTTTGCTCTTTTGAAGTATGTTTTCCCAGAGAGGCCATCACCTTGGCTGCTGGACTCAGCTGTGCCCTGTGATGAGTCAGTTGGATCTCACTAGAACTGGCTGTGTCCAGTGTGGGGCAGCCCTGGCCTCTTCTCACAGAAATCATCCCTGCAGCTCCGCGCTGTCAAACCTTGACAGATATACCTAGTGCAGCATCTAAAGAAAAACTCCTAAATACTTACATGTTTCTCTAATATCTAGACTGTTGTTCATTCAGATTAGCATTTATTCCATTTAAGGTAGTAGATGCATAACACAGCTTCTTATATACAAAGATGAAATGGTGAATTTTTTCTTATTTATACTAGTCTACATCCATAGTTTTCTTAGATGTCACACATACCTTCCTAGATTTAATCTTGAATTATGGCAGCTTGAGTTAGTCATAATTTGGCCTTTAACGCATGTGCAGTACCATTCAGTTCCATGGGAATGGTTGTTTAAGAATACTTTGAAAAGTCTTTTTTGTTAGTGAATTAGAATAAATAAACAGAGGAAGAGGACTTGCATGCCAACTGTTATCTACATACTGTAATAGGATGAACAGGAATAAGAACAACACTTGATTAACAAGGGAGGGAAAACACAATAAACAAGAGTACTTAGAAAAAGATTTCTGCTGTGCTGTTGAGTGCTGATATTCCTTATTTTCTGTGTTTTGTTGTTCTAATACTGGGAATAAAGGAAAGGACATGACAACATTTGTGATAGTAGATGTGGTAGGATAGCAGAAACAGCCTCTAGGAAAAGAAAGTTGTACTCCACTTGTTGGTTTTCCTGAAGAACTTAGGAAATGATGACCTCAAGCACATCTATTTGGGATTTAATAATTCAGTCATTGAAATGCTTGGAAATCCTTTCCCAATGGGTGCTACTGGAGTGGAGAAACAGAGATAATGATGGTGAAAAGAATCTTGTATGTGAACATTGCTTCATTTTTTTTCATGAAGGTGAAGATGGATTCTGCTATAAATACTTCATTATATTTGATGGTGTTGTCGCAATATCTCTGAAATAATGGTTCTTTGTTGTCAGAGCCCCAGTATCATCTGAAAGATGTAATTTGATTTCTGTCTACAAAATCTTATTGTAATGTACCCAACTGTCTCTTTTGACCCACTTCTGGACCTTGGTAATGAGAGTAGCTGTCGTGAGAAAATCGAATCAATTCCTGTTCACTTGGCTATTGTCTCCTGAGGTCGTGGGCCTCTCTGCTGAAGTCTGTGCTAGGAAGCAAATTGAAACACATCTTTGCATGGTGTGTACATATTCTGTAATCACAGTTTACCCAAAATCATTGCACTAGAGCTCTTCCTTAGCTATAAAATATCATACATAGTACTTGAAAGAAAGGATTTAGAAAATCTGATGCTTTTGGTGACTTTTGTGCATGGTAGTGTGTTGTTAGTTTTTCATAGTGCCCTATTAACCTCAAATAGAAGGAAGCGATAATCCAGGGGACTCTAAATGTTGTTCAGGAATACAGCATTAACAAACGAAGTGGTGGATTACAAGAGAATTCACTCAAGATGTTTTACATATACATGTGTTTGCTTGAAGTGACTGCTGGAATGTGCTGGTGGTACTGTAGGTAGATTGTTATGCTTGACAGGAAACATCTGCTTTAATATGATCCAACATCAACAGGATTGTGGCAGTATGTCTCCAGACTTCAATTCCCTCGTTGATATGTACCCTTAGGTTGGTGTTCTTTTTCTTGTGGGAAATGCGAAGCTTGTGTACCCTGTTCAACCAACCATACTTTTTTATATCCTTGTATGCTGTTTTATCTAATGTCTGCATAACAGGAAAGAAAATGAAATACTGACATGTTAGTTAATGGTCTACAAAAATGACAATCACAAAGGTTAGTAAAAATTGTTGCTGTAGGAATTATAAAGTGTGAAAAACAGGAGTCAAGTTGGTACTGGAGAAGCTTGTTGAGAGAATACTACTGTGGTTAGCATTGTGGTTACCTTGTTTCTACAGACAGGTAATTTCAACAGCACTTAGGTGCTCCGATTATAGTTACCCTGAGCAAAACTAAGGACCTTACCACACAGCACCCTGACACTTGACATCTGGTTGCCCATTTTCTAATGCAGCTTTGAGACATCAGTGTTTTATTTGCTGGGTGTCAGTTTACTCTCTGGTCAGCTACAGGCAGGTTTTAAGGGGGCCTGCAATGACAGTGACTTTTCTGACTTGTTTAAAGAAATGTCTTCATGTTGTGAAGGACAGAGATGTGATAAGCTCCAAGTAAGTTATCTGGGGTGCAGGAGAAAGACTGACCCTGGCAGCAAGAAACTCTTGAATCCACAAGTGCTGATTTAGAGTCGAGTTCATGGCTCTGTATGCTCATTTCTTTAGGACAGGAGCCCCATATGTTATAAGTAGCAATAAATGGCATAAGGACAGGATGAAAAATATTAATTCAACTAACTGTCTTCTTACAATTATTTTGCCCAGCTACCTAGAAAAACTTGCCCAGTTATGGGAAAGGCTATTGCTTACTCATTGTTATCTCTTACTGGTTAAAGAGGAGCAACACTGCTGTGGGAGGTTTTTACCTCATTGTGAGGAATTGGGAAACAGAGAAAGAACTGGCTGTTTGGTAGGAATTGCCCAAGAAAAGGTCTTCTCTTTGTTCTCAGCTTCGGTCTGTTTGCTTTTGTTTCTCCTACCTGGAAGCATTAGAGAAGCAAATTATCTCCACTCACCGGTAATGAACATTTCTTTTTGCTATTTTAAACACAGTTATGATAGAGGGAAACTACAAGATCATAATGAAACTTGATCAATGGGGTGGTGCGTATAGTGTTATGTCAAAGGCAAGCTATGCACGAAAAATGATATAATTTGGTGGGAAAATGAAGAAAGAAGGGATGATGGTACTTCTGTAAGTGGTTTTCAGTGCCTGGTACCAGCAAGGACAGGGCTATAGGGAGTTAGTGGTCTAAACCTAGGCTCAACCATGGAATACAGACCCAAGAAGACCTGCTTTCTTCTTGAAGAGCTGGACCCTTCCTATACGTTTTTGTTGAGGGGTGTATTGTCCAGTGTAAGTGCTTCTCCTGCTTCTTCATGTAAAGCTTAGTCTGTCCTCTGTAAACACTGAAAAAGATTTTGGGTGAATTAATAGATGAGGCCTTTTATCACTATTTAACCAGCAGCAGCAGTTAAAGAAACATATACCTCTGGAAATGGAGAACAGCACGCTACATTCCACTTGTCCCTTTGTGATTGTTTTGTTGAATTCTTAATTTACAGATACTGCATGGATTTTTTTGTCTGTCTTTTCTTGTGAATCTGTAGCTTATTGTTTTTCTGCAACCATGTGCCTTTCTTCAGTGTTGTTGATGAACTGTTTTAATGAAGAGGTTTGTTCCAGAAGCAGCATAGGCACTGCATATTTCTTTCTTTACTAGGATGTCCTTTACTGTTAAGGCAATTCTTCCAGTGTAAAGACTTCTCCAATTTATAAATATATCTTTCTACATGGTTGATACTGCTTTTACTCTGTGACTGTGTTTTGTTCAAGTTATACCAGTCGTGACCTTTCTCTTTTTATCTTCCATCAGAAGGATATATCAGCTGCCCTTTCTCTTATCTGAGGTAGACCTGCTGTGAGTTTTTTAAGACACCTCTGTCAAATTGAGTCCATGTCACGTATCAGCAGCTTTTAAATGAGATGGAGCAGAAAGACAAGTTCTATTCTGCAATGCTGCAGAAGGACAATTGCATAAAATCTTCAGGAATATAATTTAACATGTTTGAAGTGTAGTACAAAGTTGTTGAGCATTGTGATGGGAAATCTGTTCAGGATATGTAACTTTTTAAATAAAATCACAGTATCAAAAATAGCTATGTATGTCTTCTGTGTATTTGTATGTCTAGGAAAGAACGGTAGTTTTTCTGTATCTTTCAAATATGTTATGCAGCTAAATGGTCTGTTTACACAAGTATTATTTGAAAAGGTTTGTGGAGGAAAGAACAGCAATTGTCATTACAAGGCATGCTGTCCTTTCATTAACTGTGCCTCTTAGTTTTATTTCTACAATATCCTTGTAATCTAGCTGTTATCCTTTCATCCCTGAATGATTTTTAAGGAGTGGAGGTGATTTATCATTGAAAATATTTTCAAAGATATCTTTAAGGAGCTGTCTTTGTCTTCTTTGCATTTCCCTTCATGCAGAATTTGGTGTGCTTTAGTGTAGTGTGGTATGTTTGACTGTTGAAAGCTGTATTCTTGGCTATCCAGTGTTTCATTGTCCTAGCCTGCACTGATGAAAACGTGCTGCCTGCTGTGGTGGGTAAGTGTTTATTCTGAACACTTTTCAGAATGGTAGCAGTCAGACTCTCAAATACTTTTTCAAACAAAGAAGAGTATTACCCTATTTCAATGTATTGCATACTTTTAAACTTTCCAGGAGAGAATGAATGTGTTTTTCAGTGGCTGCATTTCATTGCTTGTGAAGAAAAGCACAGAAAACATGTTGATGTTCAGTAAAATATCAGTGTAGGACTCTGTATTGTCCTTTATGGATGAATGTCAAGAGAGGCTAGGCAATCCTGTGGCACTCAACTCAGCTTTTGGGTCTGAGACAGTTTCACTGGTCAGTTCTGAGCCTGAAGACAACCGATCCCTTTTAAGCACAGCAGGCTGAAAAGTAACCTTATACAACAGAAAACTCTTACTGTTTTTCATAGTTAGTTGCATTCTGCTCTGTGCATGGAGCAGACAGCTATAGCAGCTTATAGGCTAAAACAAGCAGGTTCATTCATTGTGCAAGGTGCAGCTTTCAGGACTGAGTGCAGAAAGGTGAGTTAAGAGATTTCTTTATTTAAAGGAAAGGGTGAGTCCAAAACTCTGCAGTGCTCTGTTTCAAACTTGAGCTTTGGCTGCAAGTGAGGTCAATTTGTCCACCAAAGTTAGAGAGAGCAAGATTTGGTGCTTGGTACAACATAAATATATTCTATAATCTTGATTGACTCTTGTTAAGAAGTACATTTATTTGCAGTTCTCAAAACCAAACAGACTTTTAGCTAGGTTTAATATGGCATACGTTGAAAACTACCTGAGAAAAACTTTTTGCAAAGCATTCTGAGCAGGTCTTGCAAGACAGATGTTCAATAACGAGAAGCCCACAATTTTCTTAGTTCTGTATCTGTCTTACATCTCAAAGTATACAGCAGTGACTAAACAACAGGAATTCTTACAAATGGTCTGATAAAAAAGTCCCAAAGCATTTTAATTAAAATAATCTGAGGAAGTTTACAGCAAGTCAGTTACAGAAGGCTTTTTAATTACTAAAAGAAAGTTTAAAAAGGCCCCTTTTATTTCCAGACCTTATGTGGTCTTAATTTATGCTTCAACCTAGGAAGGCTCCCATATGAATTAGCATATTTGAACATGGGTTGCCTGTGCTGGACATCACAGCTGGTATCAATCCACGAGAAACTTCTCCTATCAAAGGATTTTCTTGTAAATGAGTGACCCTCATGGAGAAGACTTCTTGCTGATTTCAAAGAGAACCTTTCTGGCACAGAATTTCAAGAGAGTGTGTTTAAAATTCTATTTCTCATGTGTATTGAAGTATAATCTTCTGCTGAGTTATTATACTTAGATTGTTTACAAGTTAAGAAGACAGGAAATTGTTCTATATGTTCTGGGTGTTTTGAAGACTGTGACTCAGCCAGGGTGCTTAACATTATTTGAAGTTTGAGAGTCCTGTTAGAACAGATCTTATGTTAAGTCATAGTCACTTAAGTTGTCAGATTGTTTGTGCTCTTACAGTCTTATAGTTACTATGATTAACAGGGAAGTGATGTGTAGAAAACCCTGCCTTAAATTAATTATTTTTTTATTTTCTTCTAAATGAAGGAATTACCCAGCTGGAGAAACTGCACTGGTTTTTTTTCCTGGTTGTTTTCTGAGCTATCTTGCTGACTTAATGTGAGAGGATGGATGTTGCATCAGAGTACTAGGAAGGTAAAGAAGGGGCTGTGGAAGCAACCAGTAACCTAAAGCTGTTTTTTATTATTCAGGCAGTTCAGCATACTGTAACCCTGTTTGAATTGTTGTCAACGCAGAATTCTGTACCACATGTTGTGATTATATAAACATCTGTTTTGCATCTTGGTTAATGAGCATAGGCATGGTGCAGCAGACCTCATTGCAGTAAGCCTAAAAAGGCTAATGATTATGGACCATGTTTGCTTCTGAGGTAGTTCAGGGTCTTTTCCCTGTGCTTAGTTCACAGGATTATTGCATTTCCTGTGAAAGACCACAGGTCTTGCCAGTCATTAGTTACGAAGTTACTGAGGCTGACCTCGGCAAGTAACTGCAGAAACACCTCTCCCTTTTCTGTATTTATTACATCTCTTATCTTTTCTAGGGTAATAAAATCTCCCCGACGGTTTCTGTAAGAGAACTTACAAAACAATTCACCCTTGTCTTCATTTTTATTGCTGGAAAACTCACAGGTTTTGTATGCAGCAGTCACTGTGCGGGACTTGAGGTTGGAGCACGAAACAACCCAGTTTGAGGGTGGAGAGATGTGGAAGCTTTGAGTACTGGTTGTTTCTTGCTCAAAGTTTTGATTTTTTTTTTCCCTTTGGTATGCATGTGTTCAGACCCTTCTGACATTTCATTGTTGCACTAAATACAGTGTTTTAGCAGAGTCCTTAGTGGGACAAAGTGCACTAATGAAATTAATGTGTGTCATTTTGTGCTCAAATATGTCTTACATTGGTAAGTGAATTTCCTTTTGCAGGGGCAGGCTTGCTTTAAGCAACCTGAGTTTTTTTGCTTGTTTCTGTTCTTTCTGTGCGTTAAGGTGATTGTTCCCCTACCTGCCTTACGCTGGAAACCAATATTAAGATTGGCTGTTAATACAACACACTGTGATGTAGCAGTGTCAGCTTTTTTTCTGGATGTATATACCAAAAACCTGCCTGTGTTCATGATCACAGACAATGCTGTTGGGAATGGGACGGACACAGACTGTCTGATACAGTCTGTGTCAGTCATAAAAAACTGGACAGTATCTTTCCTAGAAGAAGGCATGTTCTTTCTGCTGCTGAACCGTGTCAGAATCTGGAGGCTAAAATACACTTGGAGTTTTTAAAGGAGTTACATTTATTATTTAAAAGTTCACTGAAAATGATGAAAGTCATCATACCCGATCACCATCTATTCCCTTCATCCTTTAATTTGCAGACAATGAGGAGTTAACTTACTTTATAGGCATATGAGTGCTGAAATAGTAATGAAAGTGATTCTTGTATCTGAGCCAGGAAAGGCGTGAATAACCTTAGGGTTTACTACGGTACATCTGCAGAGTGTGGCCACATGCTTGCCAGATGATTGGACTTTTCTTCATTAGGACTATGAACTCTGCATTGAAACCTCGGATTATGTGTGCAGCTACCTACAGCATGTATATGTGCAGTTTCTTACTGGAATAAGATCCTCAGGGAAGTGGTCACAGCATCAAGCCTATCAGACTTCAAGAAGCATCTAGAAAATGCTTTTAGTCTTATAGTTTAGTTTTAGGTAGTCCTACGAGGAACAGGAGGGTAGACTCGATCTTTATGGGTCCTTTCCAACTTGAGATATTCTGTGATTCTGTGATGCTGATTTCACCTTATAGGGACTCCGAGCGCTGTGCCAGCTGGTTTTAATATGTGAAAAACAAAACTGTGTTTGGGTATCTTGCTGCCAAAGCGTATCTCTCCCTCATTGTATACTTATAAAAATGCTTGCATTTGCTAGTTGTCCTCACAAAGTCAGCTTTTGTCTCTCGTTTTGTCCTGACTTTTAACACAGCCATATCTAGGTACTGTATATGTCAACAGTTGTTTCTAGTTATTATACTTGAGCTTGTGTGAAGGGGACAGTGAAGTTTTCACAAGGCAGGAAGTCACAGGCACTCTATCCTGAAGGTTATACTTCCTTTGGGAGTTGACTTTTGAAACATTTACAAAAGGGGGTGCAAAGTTACACATTTTGGATTTGAATCCCAAACTGATGACTAAAGCAACATGAGAACAGCATTTGGTGTGGAACATCATGATAAGTACACCTGTTAGCATCCCACACATTGAAGAAAACAAACCCATAACAAGAGAGAGTTACACAGACTATGTGCAAAATTTTCCAATACATTTGTAGCTAAGGGAAACAGTGGAAAACAACAGTAGTTACTCTAATACTATTTCTTAGGAGTTTTCAAACTCATAAATTTTGGTTCCTGGAAATGTGCGATTCAAAGACAGTAATGGTATTTTCATGAACTTGCATATTATACATGGGGGGAGGTGTGTGCTATTTGTATTAAAAAGAAGAGCAATTTCCTACATATATATCTTGTGACTGTAATGCATAAATAGTTTTTCACTGTAGCTGACTTGACTGGAAGACCAGTGAGAATTTTCATGTTTCCATCACTTATGTCAGTTATATCAAACATTTGAGTTTCAGTAGGGCTTTGTTGTTGATGAAACTCATTAGAGTTTTGCAGTCCAAGTAGTCTTTATTATTGCTAAAACAATGTCATGAGGTTGCCATTATGTTACAGTGTGGACTAAGCCATAGCCTGTAAATTTCCTTTAAGGATTACTGTTCTTTGTTCATTTTGTTTGCTAGTATGGATCTCAGGTGTGGTGTATGGAGGACTACAGCATCCGAGGAACCTGTGGTCTGTCTGTGTGCTCTTGAAGGTGTTTATTTCCATCTCTGCCTACCAAAAGTCATCAGTGTCTTCCTAGTATGCCAGTATGTCATTTTATTGAGATGTCATAAATGTTGCTAATTATTACAGGTAATCTACATTAAAAGACATCCATAATCAGTGTAATTCGTATTGGTACGGGATTTTCAGTGTTCTAACTGTTGTTTGCTCCTTGTTTCCATTTTCTTCAGGCTTTTCACATTAACTTTCCATCTAGGAAGTGTAAGAAAGCAACCATACACTTTATTTTCTCCTACAAAACAACACTACAGATACTGTGGCAAAATTTCCTTCTCTGCCCAAGATTGACAGAACCCTATCTATGGATAGACTCTCAGGTGGCATGCTAAAGGTACCACTCCATATCTCTTTTTTACTGTTCCTCTGATAGGTAGTCCCACAGCATGCTATGAGTGTCCTTTAGTACGCTGGAGAGCCTCCTTGCTTAATGTCAATGTGCAAACATTACAGGTGGTTTGACTGGACTGCAGAATTTTTCTGTGATTCCAAGGAGGAACCATAGTATCAATATAGCCAGTGTCTCTATGCATTTACTGCTGGGTTATGTTAGGAAATTAGCTTAGTCATAGATCTATTTGTAAATTGAAGAATTAAGTTCTTTAGCAGCAGCTCCTGTCTGGTAGATCAGTCACAGCTGGGTATTCTACTGGATTGTTCTATCTCTGCAATCATTCATTGTCATATTTTTTTTCATATCTTTTTTCCCACGTGAAGATTGATTTCTTAGGCAAAAACTAAGCACGATGTGATCATAAGGATAGCTCCTTTGTGGGACAGATGGCATTGATTGTCAGCCCTTGTGTGCTGGTCCAGACCAGTTCTTTGTTCTTGAGTCTTCCACAACTGAGAGCTAATTCTGCATCCCTCCTAGTTGACTGAATCTTGCTTAGATATTTCTACAGAAATACAAGAAATCGTGGTCTAAACATCATATGAGTCCTTATGTTCTCACAAGGCCTGCTGTGAGCTGATAGATCTGTAAAGTTAATTCCTCTTCTTCAAATGTATCAGCTTCCCATCAGGTACACCAAAAGCTCTCTTAGCTTCTTTTTGTCAAAAATCGGTACAAACAACATTTATTTTGCTCCTTTCCCCATCACTTAGGAATGCTTTAGAAAGGCCTGATTCATGCTTGCCTTTGCCAGTTCTAGGATTTTATTGACATTGTTTCCAGTCAGTGAGCTGTGTGCTCCTCATCCAATTTAAATTGGGTTTTGCTCCTTTGAAGAAGTTGTCTTTGGGGTGGGTGTTGCTCAGTCAGAATTTAAGATCTTGGAGCTTACTGGAATAAAGTATTTGTAGAATGTCCTGGTGAGTTTGCCATAATAAAGTTTTAACTGCAGCTTACCCTGACCCATCAGACCCTTCCTTTTCTGTCCCTTTAGCCACCTTCAAATGCAGGATGAATAAAACTCCACAGCTTTTGTTTTCAGAGCACTTTATTATTTGTACCAGATAAGTAAATTCTTTGTTTCACTGGAAAGAGTTGCGGAAAGCCTGGCAATATCTTTTTGGAAATTCTTGAAATAGATCTTTCAGCACATTAAGTTTACTACTAATGAATGGGTAAGAGTCTTGGCAACACTTCAGCATGCCTAAGAGTATTTCCATACCTGGGGTAAAATGGGCAGAGTCTGCTGAGTTCCTTTTGTGCGTGTTGCTCATGCCCAAATTTAAAGACAGTTGTTTTGCATGCTCTCTGTTTAACCAGATATCTCAAGGATCTTTGAAACATCACCATGTGTCTTGGGACATTGCTGGAAAGTCACCACGAGTGAGCTGAATTCATATAGGATTCAGAGAGGAAAACCAAATTCTTAACATTCAGTAACTGTTTATGCTAAAAGTTTTTCTTCCCCCACGTGGATCTGACAAACTGACCTTCTCCTGCTGCCTTTGGAGTCCATCTCAGCTACAATTCATTTGTTAATGATGACTGATACCTGGTCAACTTAATCTGCTTGATGAGCCTTGAGTACAAGGTTGAATAAAGTCATATAAAGGGCAGAATTTTCCTGTTGATACTTCTGTTTAAAGACGAAGGAGGGGTCTGCAAGAGCTAGACAGGAGGACCACGTGTAGTTTATAGTTCCAGAACAAACAAACTTCTCGGGGAGCTTTAGTTAAACTAAAAAAATCTTTGGGCTTCTTTATGGGGTGTGTCCGCAGCATCCTGTTTTTTCGTCATAGATGTACACAATAGGGAGAAATCAGAAGCAAGTGGATGAACACATCCGTTTTTGTACATTGAAATTACTTCTTCCCTCCCTTTAGAAAAACAAACCTTCCTGCTTATCTTTATTTTCACAGACCTATCCACCTTTATTTATAAGAAGTAGTATTTCTGTCTGCAAGGTACTGGATTTGTTACCAGACTTCTTGGAAACAGGTCTTAGAGTACACATCTTGCTTTATAATGGGTGCTCAATAAACTAAAATAATTGACTTTTGATTCTTGTCACCAGTTCAGCAAAATACGTAAGTACCCTTAGCTTTTGGACTCATGAGAACCCCCAGAGATTCGATTATTTAAAAAAATGGACGTAGAGTATAGAAAAAAGAAATTTTGCACAAAAGCACTAGTTTTTCCCTGACTTCAGTTTTTCATCTTTCCCCCTGTTTTGTTATATACTATCCTCATTACTTTTTCGCAGTGAGCTCTTGTATAAAAAGGCTTGTCCTGTAAAGGAGATATTGAAGTTGTGCTGTCGTTGAGTCAGCATCCCCTAGCATGAACCTCCTAGGTTACTTCTCTTCATAAATCTCAGTGTGGGTGGCATGCTGGAGCAGAGCTGGCAGAGCATAACGAACATGGAAGTGGAAGGAGTAGAAGGACTGAGTTGTGTTTCCACAGTCAGTACTCTAGTTTGAAATTGTATAAAGTTTGTGAATATTCTGGGCTCTGGACCAGCTAACGAAAATAGAGTGCAGTAATTTAGCAAAGGCTGAATCATACCTGCTTCACACAGTGCAGTGTTTTTCATGGAAACCTGGATGAGCACATATGTCTACATGGTACATTATAGAGCTGTGCGGAGATATTATCTAGAACCCCACTTCCTTTATATTTGTGCTAGCAGAGTACCAAAACTGGCCTCTGAAGGAGACCAACCAACCGAGGCACACTGCTGCACTGATTAAATCAGACTGCTTCTTGCTTAATAGATAGCTTCTTTGCCACGAGGTTATAGGTCCTTGAAGCACACTTAGTTGCACAATATAGCATATTGGCATATGTCTCACTACCTTTTACACCTCCAGAGTTGTCTACAGTTGGTGAGTGTCCAGCAGGATTTCAATCACTTTAATCCTCTCCTCCCACAAAAATTTTGCCTACGAATTTTGTGGAGCTGCACCTAAAAAATGCCACAGACATGTTCCTGGTGGTCTTTCTTGTTTCTTCTCATCCTGTCATGTCTGAGTTTCCCTTCACACACAGCACAAAAGGACAATAGTGTAAATACTGTACTTAGGATAAACTCTTCCTTGTAGCATACTCAGTCCAGATGCAGGCATCCAAATTAACAGTCTGAATTAGTTTTAATCAGAGTGGATTCATTCTGATTTGTATCATTCAGTGGGAGAGAAAGAAAACAGAAAAGTTGGCCATGTGAGGAGTTCAGATGGGTAAAAATAGCTTGGAAGCAGAATTTTACACTCAACTAATTCCTAGTAAAAAGTAACTGAGACTCATTTCTGGCAGTTAGATGTGAATTCACATAAGACGTGGTTCCACTTCATGTAATAAGAGCAAAAATACTCTGGAATTAAGTTTCTCATTATGATAAATTTATTTTTTCTTTAAAAGAAAGACAGGAAGAGTTTTTTTTCTCTTGACCTACTAGTGTATTACTACAGTAGAATTCCAATGTTATAAGCAGTTGCAAAAATTAAAACTCATAGCAAACACCACTGAGTCAATATTTATTCAATTTAATTTTATTGTATTGGGCAAAAGTCTAGCATCAAGCAGTTGTGTCAATTTTGGATTATTTTCTGAACATCTGCTTCATGCTAAAGTATATCAAACTGCTAAGATTTTTTAAAAAGCTGACAGCAGGGGTTTCTTTTTTTTTTTCTGGAGACTGCAAAGAGTTGTGTGCTTTGTAGTTTGAGCTAGAGTGTTTTCATGCTGACAGCACTGTCCGTATCATGATAGTCTTGCTGAGCTGAAACAGATGTCATAGATGTTATTGGCCAGTTTCCTGATTGAAAGAGATGTTTCTGATAAAGTCCAGCTTTTCATGGTGGCATTTCTTTAATGCTGTATCTCCTCGAAAAGAAGGAAAGTTCTTAGTTTCCATATAAAAAAGCTTCAATTAAGTTGAATTAAGCATTTAGCTTTTCAGAGAATATTTTTCTCCCATAGAATCTTATGGATTCTGTGTTATCATCCAGACTTCAGGGAGGAACTTATATGCCAGAATTGTCCTCAGGGCCTTAAAACCTAAGCCAATGTTTGATGTCTCCTCCAGTTCAATTTCTTAAAAAGTGTTTTAACTTGTCAGAAAAAGATTCTTTAATGCCTCCTAGTTCTCACGAATTGGATCTCAATCTCACTGTGATAACACATATGTAACTTGGATGCTATGTATAGTTTTAACATTGGCAGTAATTCCATATCGTGTTTGCTATGGCAATAACCTATTTGCAGCACCTAGCAATTCCAGGCTAGCATGTTACCTGCTTCATGTATTCATTAAAGGTGCATTTACTGTTTCATTTATCGGTGAATTCTGCTTCAGTGGTAGTTCACTCCACTGCAAATTAGGGAGACTAGGCTGTACAGTGTCCATAAAAAGTATCCTTACACCTCCTGCCCATGGTGGACAGGATTATCACATTAGTTTTGAAGGCAAAGGCAAACTCAGTAAGGAGCTGTGCTGGCTATTTTTACATTGACCACTTACTCTCTGAAGAGCAGGGAAGAGGCAGAAGCGTTCTGTAGTCCTTTCTCAGAGGTCTGAAGCAGAGCTGTGCTGCAGCTGTTGGCCTGCTTACAAATGTGTTTCAGTTCTGCAGTGTTTCCCTGGATATGTAGATAGCTATGAAGTTAGGCATGTGTGTTTACTTTTACACCTTTGTTGTGGATTGAGCTAAAGTGACTTTAGCTAAGTCTTGTCTAAGTAACTCCATTTTCTGAAAGTTAACTGCATGTTTTTCAGACACTGTTTCTGTCTAGAAGGGATAACACGGGACATTGGTATGCAGAAAGGCCACTGCTTATCCTTATTTCTGTGGTAACCAAGGCCACCCTTGAGCTGGTGGGGTGCCATAAGTCAAAGAGGTGGAGGGAGGGGCGTACAGGACAGGCGACCCCGAACTGGCCAACAGAGTATTCCATCACAGAAACATCATATTATATGTAAAATTGAGAGATCACAAGTGTCTCTTTATCTTCTTGGAGGACTTTGTCTGTCTGCCCCTAAATCTGGATCCATGCATTCCTGAATCCAGTTCCTGAGCCCAGCTCCCTTCTAGGCTTGGACCCTTTTGCTTCATGTCTGCTCTGCAGCATTTGTGATGATGTATAGTCATCAAGGGGTGGTGATGTGATTTCATGTATCTGAATATATTGTTATTGTTATTATTGTTATTGTTGTTGTTATTATTATTACTACTACTACTACTATTACTATTTCATTAAAGCTGTTTTAGTTTAGTTTCCAACCCATGAGCCTTTTCTTCTCATTTCCCTTTCCTTGGGAAAATGGAAGGGGAAGGGAACTGGGAGCCCAGTTGCTTGGTTTTAGCTGCCAAAATCGACTGGGCTAGGGCTAAACTGTGACACCCCTGTGACTGAATGAGAAAATTGGCTGTTGGGACTGGGACACAAAGTAGTTTACAATTATTTTGTAAAGTGTGTCATATATTTAAAAAGTACTGTCTTTTTGGTATGTAGCACATGGTGCTTGTAACATTTGACAGAGGCGTTGCTGAGTCTGTTTGCAGTAAAACTTAATGATATGCAACAGTGAGCTGTGTGATCACTCCATGGCCTATACATGGCAACAAGGAGTGGAAATAGCTGCAGGACCCCACACTGTGTGTTTGGGATTTCCTGAGGCGTGTTGTAGCTGTTCTTCTAATGGTGCAAGCATTTCCAGGTCTGCTCCTGTACGAGACAGAAGAAACTCCAATGATCTTCAAGGGTCCAAAGGGGAATACTAAGTTTTTTATTTATTTGTCTTAGGAATTTAAAGCCAAGTGGCTCACCTTCCGCATAATAGTTCATATCCCTGGAATATAGTGATGATTGTTCTGAACATTGAATGTGTTCCCTATAACTCAAAGAAGATTGTAGTATGTGTGGTTGATATTTGTTGCAAGGCATGAGCGAGGTAGGTTGTGCTTATAGGACTTTGCCTTTCTGCTGGGTTAACTTTTAGTTTTTGCTGTTGAAAAATTTGAAACACAGGGAAAAGCCAATGTGAGGCTGAGAGACAGGAGAAAATATTGAAACAGTTAGCTGGCACTGCAGTTTTACGTCGCATGAATGCCAGGATGCTCCATTGATAGAAAGGGATTTCAAATCATCCTGAATAGAATTTAACCAGAGGATGATTTCAGCAGTTATTAGAAGTCCATTACCATCCTAAGGACTATTGTCAGCCAAAAAAAAATTCTACCTAAAGTTACCAGTTTTCAAGCAAGAAACTAGCCCTGAGCACTAGACTTTGGTACAGCATACCCTTAGTCCACCTGCAGAAGCATTTTCGAATTAAAACTTTGCAGGTGTGGAGAGGAAGCAAAACCAAAAAAAGCCATTTGTTTTTAGGTCTATTTTAGCTAAAGTGTCTTCAGATGCTTTTTGTTTATTGATTTCTGTTACTATGATCTTTCTCTGTGAGATGTAACATACTAGAAAGCAGAAAGAAAAGGAACTTGTCTACTGGTTTTTTTTCTGCCTTGTGCTCCTGACAGCACCTCTGCCAACCATGGCAGTTTACATCTTATCTTAGTGAAACATCCTGGTTATCTGTGTTGTGTGTGAAGGCTTAGCATTCCACTGCCTTTTGCTTAATAAATTAAAGACTGGGAAGGAGTGACACTGTAATACTTGACCATATAAGGGGAGTGACTGTTACTTTAGTATGGCTCCTTGCACGAAATGCAGTTGAAGCCTTTTAAGGGAAGGCGATGCAGACAGAGTGAAAACATCCAGAAGCAGAACATCCATTTCACGTTATAGTAGATGCCACTGCTGGTGCTCTTGTTGCTACTGCTATTAATTTCTCACAGGCTGTTAGAGTTGCATAGTTAAAAAGAAGGAAGGGCTTACAGATAAGACTGAATAAAAAAGTTAAAACCATGTAGTTCATAGGTCTTGCATCTTGAGAATAACAAGAATGAAGAGGGAACTGACCAAAGGTGGGCTGAATTAAACTTCCAAGCTTGAGAAACAAAGTAGCAAAAAGCCCCTCAGCATTAATCATGCAATGAGAATGGAATGGGGACTTGGTAACTAAACAGTCAATGAATGCTGTGTCTAAATTTTCAATGAATTTTAAAAAAATTTCTTTGCAAATAAAATTTGAAAGTTGGAGAGATAATGAGAAAACTAATGCAAATGGTTGGACGGAAAAGAAACTAGCAGCATCATGGGAATTCAATCCTGGATGTTATCTTAGCACTCCAAAAGAATGAACCCATGAAATCTTAGGTCTGGTTGCAAGTACTTAAGTAACTGCATCAAGACAAACACCGTACTATATGTTTAAATTAATAGCAAAAGCAGTGTTTCTGGTAAAGGGAGAGAAAAAATTGATGTAGGCAAATGTAAGTAGGTTGTTTTGATTTCAGAAGTGTCTAGTGTGTTAAAAGAATTTTGTAGCATCTCAGGCAGTAAAGTATCAAATAAAACACGTTTGTGTGCCAACGTTAGACTTTATGAAGACTTGTTTTCAGCTAGAGAAGCCTTTTTCTTGATAAATCAGATGCAGACCCTTACTTGAGATGTTTTTCATTCTTTGTGTGAGAAAAGACTACACAAGAGGGAAGAGAATCTAGGTTTTTTATTTTCAGTCAAACTAAAGTCCTGTCTTTAAAATGAAATATGCTTCAGACCTTAAATCAAAGGAGGCTTTTATGGGCTGGAGATTAGGTAGCACAGTGTACTTCAGTGGCTAAGTAGACATTTGGAAGACCCAGTGTAAAACCTTTTTGTTCTACAGCCAGTATCTCTGAAAGGAACCATTACAGAGGTTTGATCTCTTGTGAAATGCTGCTACCACACACTATCCTTCAGTGGCCCACATGTCTGTCCTACAAATTCCTTCAGATCCTGTTTGTTAGGGCTCAAGCTTGCTTAGTGTTCTGCAGAATCAGACTCACTGTTATCTAAATTACAACACCATGTCTGCCTCAGCGCTGGTGCTAGAGAAAGGAGTAGGATTGGAAGAAAATGTGTCCATGAAACACCAGTCTATGTTTTGAACCTTGCTTACCCACGTACCCGTGAGCATCTTTCACAGGAGCTGCTTATACCTGCAAATGGTGGAAGATGAGACACAAGGACATGCAATAGCATGTTATTTAGTGATTCTTTGGTTAAGATCCCTTTCTTCCTCCAAGGTAAAGACTCCAGCATGGATGCGATGCTGCAGTTTACCCTGGCCAGCATTTCACCTGCAATGAAAAACTCAAGACAGTCATTTACAACAGGTCATGAGACCTGTCAAAGAAAGCCCTTCCCCCAGTCCTGTGACCTTTATATTTGTGGTGAACAGGCATCATGACTTTGGCAGGACAATTTTGTTTGATTGACTGGTCTATTCTCAGAAGTTATGAAAGTTTCACTGAGCACCAGAAAGTCAGCTTGCTGCAGGCCATTTGTTGTATCTGAATGATGTGTATTCATCAGGACTTTTTGTGGCATTGTAGAGAGTAGGTTGGAGCAAACTTCCCTCAGGCTTTCATTAATGTAAGTCAAGGTAATTGTGCTGAAGTCAGAAGTGTTTTGCTAGTGCAAAATCACAGTGACTGGGAGATACCTTCAAGGACCACTTCACTTTTTTAGCCTATCTGTGAAAAAAAGTTGTTTTCACTGAAAACTGAAGGATATTCCTTTAGGAAGGATATTCCTTTAACCCTTTAAAATAAAAGAATATTTTTCTTTTCAATGGAAAGTTATCTTTTTACACAGCTTAAGCAGGATAATTTTTTTACTGCAATTCCAAGGAAAATCATTTGGGCTATGAAGAGTCATGTACCCTCTGTTTTCCTAGTTAGGTGACAAACATATGGCTATGAAGGAGAAGAAAGAAGATGTGGGATATTCAGATGTGCAGTCTTACAATTAGTAGACCAGTTGCCTGGTGCAGAACAGGTAAATTTTCTGCTTGAGTCTGTTAAGGCTTTCAGCAGCAATTTTAGAATTAGCTTTTAATTTTAATTTTTTTTTTTTTGACAGGAAATTTTCAGAAATCCTGATCTTCATTATGAAAATTATTGTTATGTTCATTATTACCTTTGTTATGAACTGGTCAGCTCATGCTTTGGTGAGACTTATTGTGGAGTTCAAGAATTGGTTTAACAATTCTGTGTTGATACTAAACTCTGCAATAATTCTGATTTCTAGCAGTGAAATAACTCAAACTTCTTCTCATGGCAGTGTTGTATTTGTGGTCCTTATGTTTTAATCACAAGTGTATTGTCAGTATAAGAAGTGTGGAACTACTTCTTCAAAATAAAAATGAGAGTGAAGTTGTATAGTGGAAAGGTGAATTTAACCATATAATCTTACATTAATTGTTATTCTGATTTTAACTCAGTTTACTATCTCTCTATTTAAAAACAGCTGCTTCTGCTTTTTTAAAATTAATGAAATATAGTTTCAAATAACGTGTGTCACTGCAAAATGTATAGTACAGTCTTCTTTGACTTTTTTCTTCTCCTTAATTATTGTTTCAGCATACTGGAAACGTAGATACCCTTAGTTCTGATATGTATAGAATAACTAAGGTGATTGCCCTTTAGTTTAGCTCCATATAAATAGCCCTTTCCCACTCTGGTAGGAGCTAATTAGTGCTAAGCACAGACAGAGGAAAATTTATTGTGTAATCTCATTGATGTAGTGAGGACCTTAGGCTGAAAGAAGGCAAGCAAGAATGGTGTTTGAAATCAGTCCCATTAAGTGTCTGAGGTGATAAGAACCAGAACGTCTGTAGTTTGCTGTATTGCTTCTACATAGTTCATACTCATGGAACATATAAACAGAGGTATATCAAGTGTGTGTTTAGACATAAATAGAATGCCTTTTCTTCAAATAGATTAGGAAAATAAACCTATTCATGTCGTGCTTTTTTTTCAGTTTTTGTTTTAAATTGCTCAAGTGTATTCCATCCATCATGTCAGGTCTTTTGACAGCTAAAGCCTTCACTCAGAGAACTCAGATACTGGGCTATTGCCCTTACAGAAGAATGCTGCATTAGTGTCTTGATGATGATGCATTATACATATATGTAAGGACATAAAAAATTTACTTTGATTAGTGAGGCCTCTGCAAGATATAAACTCTTTGCAGCACCAATTCCAAAAGCCCGTTTCTGAGAGAAATACTATCCTGCCTGATCAAAAGATCTTGTATCTTTATGGTAACCCGTTGACTTTCCATTTCTAACCCCCCAAACTTGGGGACCCCAGTGTAAAGATACAGAAAGAAGAAAAACTTGAAAAGCTGTGTATATATGTACTTGTTTCAACTGTCTTGTGAAGGTATATTGCTAAAACCATCATAAACTGTAATCAATTAATTGTGATTCATTATAGATAAAACAAAAACCTTTACTGTGACTTATCAGAAATTATTCTTTCAGGATTATGAGTTCCAGAAACCCTCATCCTAAGTAGGAAATGTCTGTTAGGTGTGATTGCTGCAGCAATGCTGAAGTCCTTTTAGCATAAAGTTCTTTTAGTCAGTCAGATTGCTTGGCTATATCTCAAATCTTATTTTTCATATTAAAAACCAGTTGGCTCTGAAAATCCAATGAGAACAAGCAAATATAATTAGAAATAAGGAGAATGAATAAGAATGAATACTGCATAAATCCAAGCTTGGTAGTGGGTCCCATAGTGGATTTAGTTTTTTTCTTCTTTCTTGTTTTTCAGTCCAAGAAAGGATTTTTTCATTATAGTTTGTAACAGGAATAATTACCATTTAATAACTTCGGGAAGGAAAAGCACATCCAGCTTATATGGTGGTTTATTTGGATTCTTGAAAGTGCTGACAGGTCAGCCAGCTCATGGGAGCGTTTCATGTAGGTGCGTCAGAGGAGACAGAAAGCAAGTTCAGACTCAGGCTGACACTGGGAAAGCTTTTATCAAGGAGGTGGTGCATCATGGAAACATTCCTGTATTGTCTTGGCTTTGAACACTTGAACAGAAGTAGAAGTATCTTTCAAGAATATTAGTGTTGACTTCCAGTGTATTTTTAAAGGAAGGTACTTGAATATGAGGCTTTAACTGTCATTAAAACACTAGTGTAGCAGAACTGTTTCTGGCTTAGGAACAAGGGAAAGATAATGGTAAAGCCTTTTGAGCTAAGGTTGTACATTGTCCAAAGTACTAGCCTTACTGTATAAATATATCTGGGTTCTGGTTGAAGTCATGCTCTGAAACAAGGATCAGTTTTGAATGGTGCTGTTGATCTGTTCTGTTGGATTGGGGTTTGTTTCACTTATGGTCTGTCTGTCAGAAGATGTAGCAAGACCTAGGAAATTCCTCAGCGGATCTCAGGCCATATGTTAAAGAAACACTTTCTTAATCTCGTGACGTTTTATTGTGTATTTTCCAGAGTGGCAAAAGTAATGAAAGTTCCTGTGTATGAGACACCAGCAGGATGGAGATACTTTTCCAATCTCATGGACTCTGGACGTTGCTCGCTTTGTGGAGAGGAAAGCTTTGGCACTGGTAAATAATACATAAAAAATTTCTGCAGACTCTTAATGATGACTTATAATTTTCCTGTATGCTTCAAGTCACAACCCAAAGAGTCAGCAAAATCTTGTGTTGGAACAGAGAGTTGTCAGTTGTTCAAATCTCGGTCCTCTAGGACCTCAGGTGTACAGTACCTTGAGGTTTGAAAAATAGAAGATAGACATTCGGAATCCATAAGCAAACAGCTTTTGGGCAGTGCCCGTCACTCTCTGCTGACTTGAATATAATGCAGAAATGTCTTACTGGTTCTGCCAAAATAGTCTTTTCACAGACTGCAACAGCATTAGGAAAGGTATTGTCTGTATGGAAAACCACGTGTTTTTTCCTGTTGTAATTCAGTGTACAAAGTGTGAGGATTGGTTTGTTTAATGATAAGTCTCACCAAACCTGTTGCAGCTGTCCCTTTCTGGAACATCACAATTACTCCCTTACCTGTCCCACAAACCAATCAGATAATAGTATGAAAGACATATCTGAGCCCTTGTGAATTCAGTGCTGCCAGGAAGCATTAGAGCAAACTGTTAAAACATATGGTCTGTAAATCTGCACGAATGTGTTTTTGATTTATGAGAAAAACTGAATAAATTTCACAATGTTTCTTTTTTCCTTTCCTAGATTCTGGCATAGAAATTCTTTCTTTTTTCTGTTTATTTACTAGTAGGGTTATATTATGAGTGGTTTTGAATAAGCACTTATCAGAATAACTTAACCATTTGCCTGGCTAATAATTTATTTTATATTTTGATTTGAGTTCCATGGAGTTCTTTATTTTGGTGTGTAGTTTATTGGCTGTACCTTTTCATTTAAAATTCTCGTGCAGTTAAGTCTAGTATTAAGATGTTGGTTGAGGTCAATTAGAGCAGGATGCTGCTTTTGGAAAATGGAGATACCTTTAAACTGTAGACATGCCACTTTGTGTGTTAGCCTATCAGTAACTGTCTATAAGTATCTGAAGGGACTATGATGGAAGAACCAAAAATGTGTGACTTTCTTTGGCTGTCCATCTATAAAAAAATAAGATAATTTAAATTAATAGTAAATGTTTATTTTCTTTCCGTTGTGAAAGGCAACCAGTGTCCCCTGATTAATAAACTGGATGCCCTGGCTTAGTAGCTGTGGTTGGCACAGATTAATATTGCCTTGAATGCATATTTTCAGTAGTTATCTTCAAAGAGTGTTCTGAAAGGTCATTGAGTGAGTTCTGACTTGGAGAGAGGCAGGAAGATGTTGTACCTTTCAGAATGTACTGTTATTTCTTGTGGTGTATTGTAGACTGCATCTCCGTTTGCCCATGAGAGGTCTGAACTAGGGAGTTTTCAACTCTCACTGCTTTTCCATATTTTCTTACCAGGCCAATTCTGTACCGCTGCCCTCTAAGTATTGAAGTTCCTTCCACTCATCCGAACTCAGATTTTCCATGAATCTTGGGTGGGTCTTGATACATCAGTATGACCTCATTAGCACCCAAATTATATAGAAAAAGCTCCTGACTTTATCGTCATGCTGAAGAAAGGGAAGTGTGCTTTTTGACTGGAAGGAGCTTGTAGGCGTTTGATGGTGAGTCCCCATAGGCTGAAGTACATCTGGGTACCTTGGCACAGAGAGTGCACCATCCCCTGCTGCGTGAAGTTTTATCTGTAGAGATATTGTAAACCAAGCAGGAATGGTCTCTATGTGCTCTATGCCGTGACCAGCCACTTCCTCAGGCCTGTTTCTGGTTGGAAAGTAAGGCTTCTAAGACATCTTCATCTAGTGATGTTATGACTCTTGTGAATGCTTTCTGTCTCAGGGAAAAGGAAAGAATCTTTGGTTGCTTAGTAGAAAGCTTGTCTCCTTTGAGGAGACTTGTCATTAAAATTTTATGGTGCAGTTACAAAAAAAGCCGAACATCAAATTTTGTGGCATGTTGAAAACACTTGTTCAGGTCTTACTAAGCAAGCTGTCCCAAGCATTGGTGGACTTTAGCTCTACAGATCAGAGGAAGGACCTCTGAATTTTGTCTGTTCTTCTAAGTAGGGAAGATAATTCCTCAAACTTCTCTTTATTCTTGCACTTGACTTTTTCCTTTGCTTGTATGCTTCTGTAGGGTCCTAAAACAATTGCATTTTGTGCTATAACCTCTTCTGATTTTACAGCTCCTCTCTACTGACCTGAGACCAGACTCTGCATTCCTAGCACTCTCTGTCTTCCTGTCTTAGTCTGGTTTTCCTATTCTATAATGATGTCTTCAGATTCCTGATAAATTCTGT
The DNA here is from genome assembly GCA_033558235.1 of Neomorphus geoffroyi. Classification (NCBI taxonomy): domain Eukaryota; kingdom Metazoa; phylum Chordata; class Aves; order Cuculiformes; family Neomorphidae; genus Neomorphus; species Neomorphus geoffroyi. Next base: position 20,898,016 of record JAUMJM010000048.1, on the reverse strand, counting down.
CTTTTGTGACTTCTAAGGGCACTTGAGCAATGTATTGAAGGCCAGCATGGAGAGTTGCTCTGCAGTGATATTTAATCTGTGCATCCTAGTACGTTCTGGTCAGGTGAGCTTTGTTGTATCTGCAAGTCTTCAGTGCAGAAAGCCTCCTGACCTCCCATTTAAACCAATGCGACCTAAAGGTTCATCTGAATTCTCAGTCCCCATGGGCATCCAGACAACTTGAGCACTGGGTTTAAATTCCTCAGTGCATGTGTAGTTGCTGGGTGAATGAATTGTTACAGTGCCTGCAGGGCAATTATACAACTGTGATGCCAAAAGTTTGTTTTTCTCCCTGCCTCAGTTTTCTTATCATCTTTCAGTTCAATGCAGCTGTCTGAAAATACCTCATGTGCCAGGAGGTTTATTTGTAAGAGACACTCAGGCCTGCAGATGACCAATACTTTAGCAATGTGAGCTGGGTTTAGCCATTAATATTTACCTTATTGCATATCTTTCAGTAATGTCCTGAGCTGTGTGACCCTTGGAAGTTTCTGCCTGTATTGGGCATTTGAATCAATTTTTCCGCTTTTCTTTCAATCATATCTGTTTAGGGAACTGAAACTTGGCATTTCTTTAGTTTTCAGCATCGAATATTTACTGTAGCTGATCAAAGTGGGAAACTTGCTGTTCTGTGCAAGAGAAAGGGGTTTTGTGGATCCACATTCTATAGTCAAACTAGACAAACAGAATTGGAGACCCATTGCTTGTGTACCCAGGTAAACCAGCTGAGCTGGAACTTCAAAATAATACGGAGCTCTGGTTTTATAATATAAGGGGTTTTGCTCTAGCAAGTAAATAAAAGCAAATTTTCTGCTATAAAAGGACAAAAGATTTTGAAAACATCCCATAGGGCTGTGTTTCCCAGACTTGTTTTCTGGCAGCTAATCTTGGAGCTCAACCAGTGCTTTAGAAACTTCTTCCATTTTTGTAGTAGTGTGGAGAGCTTGTCAGATGAGGTTAGTAGCTTTCTGCCTCTGTGACTAATGCCCAGGACAGAGTTCAGAGAAGGGCGTCAGCAGCAGCAATTAGTTCTTAAATTTCATCAGCAAACTATTAATCAGGATTAGGTGAGCTGTGTGGCTAATTTATCCTTCTGTAGTTTAAGCCACTTCAGTAATTGCTACATCTTTCATAAATTTGGATGCTTCATCTCTGAATTTCCAAATGCTATTAACACCAGCCACCTTCTCCTGCAAGTTTATGTGGAAGGAGAACCAGTGGAGAATATAAAAATGTGCTGCTGCTGAAACGATTGAAAGCCTTATAAGAGCTGTTATGTGGTATCTGTTTCAGTAACACAAATCTAAAGTAGTCTCATTAACTATTTAGAGAAGCTAATTTCATTAACTAATAGAGGAGCAGATCAGAGTGCCCCTAAATCTCCATTTGCTGAAAATATCATCAGGTTTCAGGTTGCTGGATGATAAATTTGTAAGACTCAAAGTGTGTGCAAACAAAATGATTTACTGTGAGTTTGTACACCCTCTTCAGTCAGATTTTTTTAAAAAATGACGTTTGCAGAATGCAGTATGCTAGACAGATGACTAATTTAGGGAAAAGCAATTACATTTTCTTCATGCATATGACCCACAAGGCTCACTGTCTCCATCAGAATTGGAAATCTTAGATACAGAATAAGTTAGACATGTAAAAGACATCCTGCTTACCCAGCATCTTTCCAACATCAGAAAAATCATAATATGAACTTTTTGCATGATCTTACTTTGTTTTTCAGGGTATTGTCTCTCAAGACTTTACTCAGTTTAAGCATATTTAAGCTGAGTAGTTCTTTGGGAATGTGCTCTGAGAATGTTTAGGCTGAGTCTGGCTACAATAATTGACTGTTTCAGTAGTATAAAATTACTTTTGCTACTGTCACATGAAGAAATATGTGACAAATTAACTTAAAAACAAGTTGTGGAAGTAGTTGCAGTTATAATTCCCTTACTGGTGGCAAATTAAATATAATGGGATAATCAGAAAAATGTTAGTTGACTCTGTTCTGTTGTCACTTTCTACTTCAGCTCCTTAAACAGAGTCTGGAATTTATTAGTGCTTTGGATGTTTCAATTAGAAGTATAACTGAGAATTATCCTGAGATTGCTGACAGCCCTCGGCAAGCCAGGAGGACTATGAACATTACAATCTCAGGAATGCCTATTATGTGAGGTGTCTTTTACTTGATCCCTTTCCACAGGGCCACTGCCTGTGCAGATCTGTAGCACCAGATACTGGATCTATAAAGCAAAGAAGAATGGTGTTAGCTGAACTGAGGCAGCAGGAGAAGCTCCCTCCCTAGAGTTTCTACTATATGAGCTAGGCAGTAGGAATAAGTGAGAGAGGGAGAGCAAAGGCACCTACAGACAATGGCAGGTGAAAACCAGAGTTCGCTAACAGAGTTGTGGTAATGGATTTTAATTTGTTAAAAGAAAGAAGGGCAATAAATAGAACATGTGCATATAGTAACCCCTTTGGTGGGTATGCTAGTGAAAAAAAGAGGTGGAATAAGCAAGTTCGGGGAAATCCCAGTTGTCAGTTTTCCTCCTGTTAAGAATAATGAACTGTCACACTTCTTGGGCACATAGGATTCTTGTTAGCATTTTTAGTAGGTAACTTTGGATTCTGGAACACTTAGGTTTTTTCCAGCTCTACTGTCCAGATTTTTGTCTCTGGATTACTTTTTTCCATTGCTTTCCCTTTCCTGAGAAGCATCAATCTGTATATCTTCCTGAAGGACACAGAAGGACACAGCACATGCCAAAGCTGCTAAATGGATCAGAAGAATGATACATGCATAGACTCATCGCTCTTCATAGAGATTTATGAGCTTAAGCTGTGCCAGAACAAGGCTTAAAACACAACAGAGAACTTTCCAAAAATTCTTCTGTCCATGTTTCACTGGACCATTTTGATTCAATGAAACATACTCAAAGTGCTTGTTAAATCAAAGTGCATCTCATCTTTGGTGTTCAGTTCAAACTGTTGCACAAATGTCATGGTGTATAGACCATTTTGCTGTGCCTTTCATTGTATGATTTGTTGGACTGCAGTCTGTAGACTGTTACACAACAGAATAAATGATTGTCTACACTGGAACAAATCGCTGAGATGTTTAGCTCTGTACCATGTCTCCACTTCTTGCTGGTTTCTGTTGTGACACTGAAGTCATTGAAGTTGCTGGTAATATCAGCAACACAGATGACTTTTTAGGTGACACTGAATCTTACAGTGCTGAAGATGAATGGCTGAAAGAAGAGGCCAGCAAGTTAAGAAAGAAAGGACTGCCCATATTGGGGTGAGCTTGCTGTTATCAGGGCTCTGCTCAACCCCCTGGGACTCAGTTACCTTGCCTATGGATGAGGACCCCATGTCACCCCCCAAGGTTGTCAGCCTGTGCCGCAGCAATGTTGCAGTCCAGGCCAGTCTCCAGCTCCCTATGGCCAGGCACAACACATCCCAGCCTGGCCTCAGCCCATTCCTGTCCTTTTGGAGGTGCCCAATATCCAGGGATGGGGCTCCCTTGCTCCTGGCTGGGCCAGTGGGATAGGCCATGGCTCCTGGGCCCTTCCTTGCCATGCTGGAGGACACCCCAGTGCTCCCAGGTCCCAGGGAGCCCCTAGCCCCAATAGTGTCCTGGTAACTTTTTGTGCTGCTGCCAGAGGAACGATGGATGTCAGTGGGAAGTGAAATCTCTGTTCTAGGTCTCTCTTTTGGTGGTGATGGCAGTGACAGAAACCTGCGTCGTTATCTGGGAACAGACTCTTGGCTACAGTGACAATGATTGTGACTATGCTGTCTGCTTTCCCTGTGAGTAAGATGACTTTATTATCTCTAGGTCAAATTGCTGGTCTTTATGTGGAAGGCATCCTTCAGCTGATCTAGCGTGTTATTGGAATGAGTAGAAAAGGTGAGGACCTGATTGTCTGAAGGGCTGACTTCCCATCTGTTTTCCGTTCTTAACTGTAGCTTTTTGCAAAGCTATGAGACCTCAGAAATAACTTCGCCCAGTGTCTTCTGATTAGTTGGCTCTCCATGCTTTCTCAGCCCTTGGGAATCTGGAGCAGGGAACAGAGTGAGCTGTCCCTCTTGCTACAGCATCTCCTCAAGGACCAGCCCATAGCTCTGGCTGCTGTAGTAGAAGACCTTGTAGCAAGAAAGCTCACAGATTACAGATCAAGACATAAAAAAAGTGACAGAAAGGAAGTATTCCTACTATTGTGATAACTACTTTGCAAAAGCAAGTGAACGTTACCATCTGGCTCGACTCTCAAGTCCATCTGTGGGATTCAATGTACCTGTTTTCTGCATTACCCAACACACAGACACAAACATGATCTTCATATAAGTCTTCCTCTTCACGAGTCCTAAGTAATCATTCCTGTACAACTCTGATATTGTGCTGAGAGAGTAATTTGTATTTATTTAACTCTGTGATAGTTAACTTACTTAGTATTAGATTCAAGGTGTTGGAGGTCTACACCACATAACACAAGAAACGTGAGTAGCAGACAGAGCTGTGGCAGGCCCAAAACAGGCTCTAAACAAATATGTATGAATATCAGCTTCTGCCGTAACTGTTGCTGTTTCCCAAGAAGAAGGAGTGCAAGTCCAGGGCAGCAGCAGTGACTGGAAGAGGGACATCAAGACTGAACTGTAGGAATCACAGTGCTTCTCTGCACATCTTGCTGTTTCTTTTGTATGTCTTCAATTTTCTGTTGACAGTTTTTCACAGGATTAACAGCTTCTGCACATCAACTTATATTTTGGGAACTATGTCCTCTGCCAGTAGCAAAACACAGCTGTTTTGTCAGATGACTCTATTGACCTTGCAGGTTGTTAAATAGAACCACCATACTGCAAAGCACTCTTGCTGCTGTAGGGTTTTTGTGTTTCAGGAAGGAGGGTGTTTCATAAGACAGGTGTTCAACCTAAGACTTTTAGATTCCTCTCTGGAGAATTTTGCTAAGGGTAGTCCAACTGGTTACCTCCCTGATTGATAATTCATGGAGGAAACCAAACTTGTGAATTACTGCGCTTGCTTTTTACTTAGAGTTTCAGTAATGTGCGACTAGACAGAAAGCTATGAGGTTGCAGCTAACAGACTTCAACCAAATTTAGTGTCATTATGCCAGAGAATTGACAACACGTTTGGTATTCCTTCAAGTTTCTTTAGTCTGCTAGTGTATGTATTTATCATCAGTATCCTGAGTGTCAGGTATTTTGGATCTTTGGGTTAATTCTTATGCATACTTCCATATGATTTTTTGATTGTCTGGGTATAGATACATATTGCCACAAAAGCTTGTTGTAAATTATCCCAAAGGAAAAGGCACTGATGATCTGACCAAGAAACTTCCCATGAAAGCCTTTTGTTAGAAAATACTGATTTTATTGAAAGTCTTTTGGTGATTGTTACACTGCAGTTTTAATAGGCAGAATAAGTGTCATAGAAATATTTCTGTTTAACATACATTACATGTCTATTGCAGAACAGCCTATTACTCCGAGTTGGCATTTGGCTTTAAACATGGGAAAGATCAAGCCTGTGCTCTTTTGAGTTCAGATAATAGACTTGAACTTCCGCCTCCCATATCTGAGAGTATGTGCTAAATCCTGTGGGACATTCCAAAACTGTTCTCAGTCTCCATTGTCAGATCGGCTTTCCCCTTCATAAATATAAACCTAGGAAGGCATTTAGGTATAAGCATCCAAAGATCTTTACTGTGGAAAAGTTTGGAGAAATATAGTAAGGGAAAAAAGGTGCTGTTCTCTGGTTTGTGTGGGTTTTTTTCCAGAAATGTTTTTTTCAGGGTCCTGTATTTTGTCCTAGTGGAAGGTCATGAACATTCTGGATATCTTCATTTTTCGTGGAATGGGAAAATTCTTTCTTTGCAGCCTGACAGATGAACATCTGCAGAGATGCAGAGATGCTGTTGAACTTGACTTACATAACTGAGAACGTTCTGGTTCGTGGCCAGGGGTTTACATACGTAGTCCTGTTCTGGGAAACAGTACTAGAGGTGTTAAAACACCCTGTATGTCAGTGAACAGGGATCGCGACTAGAAGGGTTTTCTTACTACTACCATTTCTATTTAAGTACTTGCACATGATTTATTTAACCTTAGGAGTATAGACGTTGACATACATAATTAAAACACATTTTAAACGTCAGTTCTGATTGTCCATCTGGAAGATATCAGAGTTGCGATTAGTACTGTTTATTACCGTTAGGTGACATGTGAATTTAAATAAGACATATGCCCAGCCTCTTTACCTTGTTTTCTTATTTGCAGTGGTACCAAATAATGGGCTTTACCTCTTTATCTCTCTAGGATCTGATCACCTTCGAGAGAAAGATGGACTATGGGCTGTGCTAGTTTGGCTTTCAATCTTAGCAGTTCGAAAGCAGAGTGTGGAGGAGATTGTCAGAGATCACTGGACAAAATTTGGCCGGCACTATTACTGCAGGTGAGAGAAATGAGGAAAAGGCACAGGAGCTTATGTAGTTGATAGGACAATTCTGCTACAACTATGGCTTGTTTAGCTGTGCTCATCTGCATTTAGGTGTGCTGTGTCCACAGAATGGTAATCTGCCACAGATTGTCACTGTTCTGTAAGCAGTTTATTTCTGATAAGTGGCAGCAGAAGTTATTTTAGTGAAGGAGAAGCATATGTATGTCACTTCTAGTATAGGAGTAATTGAATTTTCAGATATCAGATGGCAGAAAGATTTAAATTATTTACTTGTGGAATCTGTAGGCATAGCTTATTACATGGTGTTGAAAAAAAAAAAAAATCCCAGCAAGATTTACTCCTGCGTTTTTTTCTATATATGCTTCTGTGTGACAGTGTTTTAGTGACAACTTGAACTATACCTATTTTTAATTCAGTAGAAGTGCTCCAAAGATCTGAATGTTTACTCATTTTTATTTAGGTCTCAAAGAGTGATACCATCTTAGCTTCTCCTGCTCTTTTTCTGTCAGAATAGACCTAATTCTGGGGAGTAAGGTCTTCTGCACACAGCTGTTCCTCAAAACTTGTGGCAAAGTTTTCCATTTCACATGGCTGTGAAATGGACACTGATTGTGTCCCTAATCTCGAAAAGCTGGCTGTGTACCCATGGCTTTTTCTATGCTGCTTTAGAAACGTTGCATTTTCTAAATGATATCTGTTGATTCAGAGTCAGGTGACCAGTGTAGAACTGTGGTACACACATATAATGGTCAGATGGCGCAGGACTTGCATGCGTGGCCTTGTTTAATTTGCGTTCAGTACTTCAGTGGTCCACCCCTGATTTTGAAGTAAGCAGTGAATTTCTAATTGTGAGTATACTGAGTTCTGTGAAAGCAGAACTGTTTTCTTGACGGTAGTGGACTTACTACTTGGTTCTACTTTTTTTATGTATGTGCAAGGTTTGATTATGAAGCACTGGAACCGAGAACAGCATATTTCATAATGAGAGACCTGGAAGCTTTGATCACTGATAAATCGTTTAGCCATCAACAGTTTGCTGTGGGTAACAATATCTACAGTGTGGAAAGAACAGACAGCTTTGAGTACGTAGATCCTGTGGATGGCACTGTGACCAAAAGACAGGTATGACCGTAGTGATGGAGTACCAAAGTTTTGCAGCTGTCATATTGTCTCTAATAGTATTGTTTTTAACATTCAGCTGACATGTCTCTCTATTTATTTATGGGATGGTGGGGTTTTTCTCTAATAGGTAGCACATTTCCTACTTATTAGCTCAGTCTGGATAAGATAATCCATCTCTGGTTTAGCTTGTGCTTGCTATGCGTAACTGGAGGCAGTAGTGTCACAGGGAACGCAGGATGGGATGGAGTCTCTCTTGACAGCAGTGCAAGTATAGGGAGGTTTCACTTTCCTAAACAGTGCCAAGTGTCATGGAGAAACACAGTCTTTTTCTTTTTTCTATCTGAAATCTCCACTTGATATATATTACCAAAAAAGTTAAAATTTTCTTGCTCTTGGTGACCCACATGGTTTTGCGTTAATTGAAGCATGTTATCTGTTTTAGCCAGTAGCATGAAGAAGGCTTTAGTGGGCATGTTTGACTTCTCTAGCCAAATGACTGGTTCTGTGTTCCTTCTGAGCTGTGTCTATAATGAGATTCCTTAGCTGTGTCTATAATGAGATTCCTTAGCTGTCAAGAACTGCAGTTCAAACAGACAACGTTGTTTTGAAATTCATGGTGTGCTCAAAAGTAACCATGTACTTTTGCCAGGTATAAGTGTACATTCAAACACCTTGAATATGAGCTATGACTTATATTAAAATGTGTTCTGATTTTCTGCTGTTTATTTACATTGTCCTAATATCTCTGATTTGTAAATTACTTGACTGGGCCAGAGCCTAGCAAATGATATTACAAGCCATGAAAACTATTGTCCTGCTATTCTGCTCAGAGTCTTTATAGTTTCCATTCATTGTTGCATCCAGATAGTATAAGCAGCCCCCCTGCCACTGAGCCACTCTTTGTGTATATTACTGCTGAAACAGGATACGAGGGTATTGTCACATCCAAGTTCACTGGAAAATTACAGGCACAGCAAACTTGTGGCCCTTGTATTTTTAAAAAACGGCTTGTGACTTTTTAGTGGACTTTCTTCTTCTTAATTTTCATCCAAAGCCCTTGTCCTAAATTGGAACATATAATTGCTAATCATATTACTATGTAACTTGAACCAGAAAGCATGTGCTTTCACAGGGAGAAGTACCTATTTATTGAGAGTACAGTTCAAATAGTTTTTATTTTTGGCAAGAACACATTCTTAGCTCCATGTGTCTGCAGCGTCTCTGGGATTTCTCTGTGATAAGCACAATAAAATAAGAGAGGACATTGATCCATGCAAATGAAACGAGTTCACTGCCATTTTTGTGAGGTAGCTTGCTCCTCATGTAAATGCAGATGTCTCTTTCTGACTGTCATGAACTTCATGCAGATTTTCCAGCTATGTTTTCCGGAACCTGTTAAAAATTCTGTTACCCAGTAGCAAAGGAAGAGACATTTCTATTCAGTGTAACTGCACTATGTCTTATGAATGAGAAGTTGGCTACATGATAATTTATCAGTGTTAATCAATACATTCAGAAAACAAATCCAGCAATGACAAAATAGGCATTGAACAGTGTATACAGACTGTAGCTTCTAATTAATTGTGACTGTTGAAACCCATTAATATTGTTTATGACAGTGCAATAATAAGGCATTAAATTAAATTAAATGTTCTGCTTTTCTTGAAGACTGTTTCATTTTAAATTCCTGTTGTGCTAGCCTTTGCACATGTGAGCACATAGCAGTGCTGCTTCTGAGGATCCTGCAAGCCAAATCTAGGACCAGTTGCATTTTTGTGTGAAATTGAACACAAGTTACCTGTCATAATGGTTAACTTTGAGCTCTATAATGAAGGGTTCCTAGATTCTGGGACTCACAGAATGTTATTAAACGTTTGTTATTAAACATTCATTAATGTTTTCTTGCTCCTTCATTAGATTTGGGATGCATGTAGTCTTGGTTTTTTTTTTTTTTATTGCACTTCAGTTTAAACAAAAATCAGGAAACAGGCATTGGGAAAGCTGGAAAAAAAGTTATTTCAGATAACTCTCCAGAGATAAGGCAAAAATTCTTCTCTGTTCAGAATGTATTTCAATCCTGTATGAGCAATAAGATATTTCCAGTCAGAGTAGCAAATGTGACTTGCACTGCTAGAGGAAACTCAAAGGTCTGTAGGGGAAGAAATAGAAATTGTGATGATTGCAATATTTTGAAATAAAGTATAACCATTTTACATAATCCTAATTTATGTATATGTCTCTGTGTCTAATATATTACTGCTAGGCTAGATTTCCTAATCCTGTTACTCAATGACATTATACTTTAATAATGTTTTTTGAAATCCTAAGACATTTTGCTTTAAGCTCAGTCGTCTTCATGCCAACTTATTATGCTAATTTATTATTGTTTATGTAATTATGAAAATGGTAACTGAAAAAAGCCCCAATCCACTGGAAACGAAATTACATAGTACAATATGTAGTAGGTTTAATTTTCTGAGGGCTTCAAAGATACTAATACACCAGTAGGCTGTTTAACTGGATTGTAATGCAAAAGAGAAAAATCCTTCTGCAGCTTCATCTCCATCACAGCAGCTTCGAAGTCAGTGAGTTAACCATGGAACATAATTTTGTTTCATAATTTCCACACAGCTCATTAATATCCATTGACAGCCCCGATTTGCCTAATATAAGTATCTGCAGATGTTCAGCGTGGGAGCTGTACTGAACTGTTCATCTGCTTCCTCCCAGAAAAAAAAATAAAATTATCTGTTCCCATAAGAAAACACTGTTCTTGTTAGTGACAAGTAGTGTGTCCTATTTTATTAGAACTCAAAGTTATTCTGTCCTGTGGAGTTTTCAGTCTGTTACTCTTCTTTCTTTTCCTCATGCGTCATTTTATAAGTTCTGCATACAAAATTTTATATTCATGTAGCTGACACCTTCTTTATAATGCATAGCAAATATTTAGCTTTAAATTAACAGATTTTATGTTAGGTGAAAAAGTATCATCATGACAAAAAGTAAGTAGACTGCTTGCTGTTTCACCAGCTTGCTTTGACCTTGCTGACCACAAAAGCTAAACTTTCATATGTTAGATTGGGTATTATGTAGCAAGCTGGGAAAACTTGTTTAATTTTGTCTTTTGAAAATATGCAGAGTCAGAGGTTATTCTCCAGGCAATGCTCTGTCATATTTATTTGGTAACTTTTTGGCTAGGTTTTTTGACTTTAACAATTGTTTGTAACTCACAACTTTTAGGTATAAATTCCAGGAAACAGTGAGTAATATAAAAATTTAATAGCTCTCATTAATTTCTGTGGCATCTCTGAAGGAAGAGCTTTGCTAGTGCTTAAATCACTGTTTCCAAGGGAGACTCAAAAGTCGGATTTTTTGCTGCTAGGCTCTCTGAAAAATTAGTTGAACCAAATACTCCAAGTGCAAATGTCATGTCTTTATAGGTTGACTTTGTCAGTCTGGCTGCAAAGGCCATTGTTTCCCTAGCATATGGTTTCTCACTGGCACTTAGGACTATTTTTAAACAATAGCCACTGTGTCTCTGTAATTCTCTTTTACAGAGTATTTCCAGTTGTATGGCAGGAATTCTAGTCTTACAGACAAATATTAGCTCTCATCACATGTGTGTAAAAATCAGTACTGTCATTTGTATGTCCCTGAGAAATGTGAAATGGAGAAAATAATAACCTCAGAAATAGTACAGTGAATTATCTAAATGGTGATTAACTGTCTGTATACATTGTATGAACATCCCAAGTGCCATTAAATGTAACATTAAATTGGCTGTAGTTTGGTGGAGCATTTTTTGCATCATGAAGTTGTGGGAAGAGATATGGGGAGAAGATTGCAATTTAATGAGTGGTGATGCTTCAGATGTGCTAAACCAAGTATCAGTGTGCTATTGCTATTATTGCCAGTTAAACATGTTGTATGTGGAAGAGTATTCAGGTGGTCTTGCTATTCATGTCATTGTGGGAGTTGTGAGGCCTGGCAGAACAGTGTGAAATGTAGTCTTTGGAAAGGAAGACACTCATATGCTTTAATGTTCATGTTCTCATTTTGTGTAGATACATTGAACTCCCTTCCTTCTTTCTTAAAACTGATTGACATTGATGTTCCATGCTTTGAACTGCTGGTTGTGGGTTTGACAAGCATTCGGAAAAACTGTACCTGGAACTGCAAAACTCTTCAATATGTCTTTTTTTTTTCACTGTCATGAAGTTAAGTTTTATAAGCAATCGAGACAGCAAACGGCAAGAGACAACCCCTTGCCCACAAGATCAGATGAAACAGACTGCCTCTATTGAAATCAATGGCAAAACTCCCATCAGCATCAACTGAACTATCTCCTTGCAAAGTTGGCTTAGTTGCAAGTATTAGAAAAGCAGATACTAAAGCTCGGTCTTCTGAATGTGAACTATTTTGTTTGTCACTTATTCCATCTATATTGAGACTACTAGATAAATTTATGTTGCCAGTATATGTTAAAATTAATATATAGTATCATTGCCAAAGTTAGAGATGGAAAATATCTCTTAGGTCATCTAATCTGGCTCTTCATCCATGTGGAATATTTTCCTGTTGTGTGTTTTCTGGTGTTAATGGACATTACATAGGAAAGACATAGACCTGTTGAAGTGGGTCCAGAGCAGGGCTACAATAACAATCAGAGGGCTGGAACACCTCTCCCATGAAGAAAGGCTGAGAGAGCTGGAGTTGTTCATCCTGAAGAGTAGAAGGCTCAGGGGAAACCTTATTGTGGCCTTTAAATACTTAAAGGGGGCCTATATGAGTGATGAGGACAGGCTTTTATTAGGGGCTGTGGTGATAGGACAAAAGAGGGTTTAGTAGAAGAGTGGAGCTTTAGATCAGATGCAAGGAAGAAATTTTTTATGATGAGGTTGGTGAAAAACTGGACCAGGTTGTCCAGAGAGGTAGTGTGAATGCCCCATCCTTGGAAACAGCTCAGGTCAGACTGGGCTCTGAGCAACCTGATCTAGTTGAAGGTGTTGGTGCTCATTGCAGGGAGGTTCACCTAGACCTCTAAGAGTCCAACCCAAACCATTCTGTAATTCTGCATCAACCAAATATGATGCTGAAGATGTTTTGGCATTTACCTGGGGAAACAAAGGTTCTACTTACAGTTTAGAATATTGGAGCACTGTGTTGCTAGCATCAGTGCCTTCTCAAGATGCTGATAAAACTGGAAGAATAAAATGCTTCTCTCTTAATTCTTTTCTCATTTTTTAATGGTTTACTGCCCCTTAAACAAAAATAGCAAGGATCTCAGTTTATGCACTAGGCATTTGTCAACATCAGGACTAACAGGGAAGATAAAGTTCAGGGGCATAGTAGAGATGGCTTTTAGCCTAAGGGTAGCATTTAGAGAGAGAACTAGACAATGTGTTAGTGCAGAATTGAAGAGTGGAGTACTGAAATGCTACAAATTTTTAACTGTGCAATTTAGTCCCTTGGCCTTAATGACCTTACTGTACAGGAAGTATGTTGACTGTGGATCCAAGTATATGATCTGTGATGTGTAGAAGAATGTGTTCATATATGCTTATGAAAGGAAGAGAATGAAAGAAAAAAGAGCTGAAGATGGGAGTAAAGAGCAAATTCACTTTTCATTAATAATAAAGCATTTTTTTCCTACGCATACTTAGTTTGCATTAATTAGTGTACTTGAAATTAGTTAACACCTTAAGTTACATTTCACCATTGTACTACAGACTGTTACTGCAATCCTGGTAATAAGATATTGATGCATGGTCTGTGAGGGGTAGGAACTGATGCTGTTGTTTGTATTCACTACTGACAGTTTTTTTGATCCTGAGATCCCGTAGCTATTTGTTTAGCCACTGACCCTTACTGACCTTACAACCATTTCTCAGGCCATTGGCTTTGTGCTTTGTCACACAGAACAAGAATAAATCAGATCAAGAAAATAAGAACAGCAGTAAGAGAGTTCTTATTATGAGGAGTGGGAAAGAATGTACAAGATCCTTTCTAGTCTTTAGAGTGAGGAAAAAAAAGTAGTAAATGAGTTGTCCAACTCATAGGGAAAGAGAAATTGCATACAAATGACTCTTCCTTTTATTTTTTGTTTTAAAGCCTCTAACTATACGATTTCTAAAAGTTCTGCCACCTTATGTATGCTCCTTCTTCTCCCGTAGGGGCTGCGGATTATTTTTTCAGATGCTTCCAGGCTCATCTTCAGGATGAGTGCTTCTAGCCATGTGAGAGCTACTCTCCGGATCTACGCAGAGAGTTATGAAAAGGATCCTAGCCAACACAATAAGGAACCACAGGTAATATAAAAAGCATGGTAATAAGTCGATAAGTAATGCATTTCCTCTATAATAGCAATGGCTAGAGGTTTTCACCTTTAATCAGAAGGAACACTCATCAATTTGATCACTGTTTACTGTGATTGTGGGTGATTTTCCTTGTCATGCCACTGTACCTGTTTTGAGGCAGGACCAGCAGCTTTAATATCTGATTGTGTATTGTCTAACAAAACAGGAATGTGAAGGGCTGAGATGCTTGGTAAATGCTGGAAAATAGCTTTTCATCTATTAAGAAAAGCTGTGCTATTTTGGTTTTCATTCATATTTTTGTAAATGTTATAGTCTTGCGTTACAGAATAATATTAAAAAAAGATAATTATTTTTCATGTAGTTTATCCGAGGATCACTTAGTTATGACATCCTAGAGCTTCCGTACAGTTGGGAAATACGAATGCCCTAGTGTAATGTAGGGATTCCTTGTAAGGGAAAGACTTAGAACTGTCTGAGAATTATCTTGTATCATAACCAGACTCATTCCTAAGAAGAGTGAAGGTTGAGAGCAAGTTAATTATAGTCCAGCAGATACCTAAAACAATTCATAATATAAATCACGTTTCAAACTCTCGTTTTTTCTCAGTTAAACACCTTCATACTGTGATATACAACAATAATAGACTAAAGATGTTTCATGGAAGAGAGTATAAAAGTTTGGCTTGTAATAAATGAAAACCCTGTAGTTTGAAGTCTCATATAGTTATGTGTTCATGATTGGAATGTGAATGATAATTTCCCAAAATGTAAATACTGTTAAATGCATTTGAAACCTAGGCAAATGTTTCAGATTGGTTTTTTCAGTGAATTCTCCACCTTAACTTAGCGAGTTTCTTCTTATGCTACTAAACAGTTTTCTGTCAGTCATAAAATTTGCTTCAGCTTTTCCAGAAATGTTGCAGACTCCACCTCTGCAGATATGACCTATTAATTTTATTTTCTTTTTCTTGAAATAATATTTTGCATCCTCAGTAACTCCTTGGGGTAGAATGTGTATAATATTAAGCGTCCTACAGTATAAAGGATGATTTTTCATCAATTTATTGTTTTTTTCTGTGCATTCAGTTTTCAGTGCGTTTTCATTTATTTTTGAAGCATTGAGTCTTTTAGCATGGTTTGGGTTGGCTATTAAAACATACAGTACTGACCATAGAAATCATATAAAGCTTTGCCTTTGTTATTAAAGTACATAAGATTTTCTTTGAGGGGACATGGGATACGGAGATTTCCATCTGTTTGATCACAGTCTTAGGTAACACATAGCATGTGTGTGCTACTCAGGTAATTTAGCTTCTGATTCTTCCCAAAGCCATACAGTCAGCAAATTTTAAATCAGCTTGAACTGGGATCACACACTCACAGAATGGACAGGGCTGGAGGGACCTATGGAGATCATCAAGTCCAGCCCCCCTGCTAAAGCAGATTCACCCAGGAACATATCCAGGAGCGTATCCAGGCAGGTTTTTAATGTCCCCAGAGAAGAAGACTGCACAACCTATCTGGGTAGGTTGTTCCACTGCTCTGTTGCCTTACCAGTAAAGAAGTTTTTTCTCATGTTTAGGTGGAACTTCCTGTGTTGCAGTTTGTTCCCGTTGCCCCTTGTCCTGTTGCTGGCCACTCTTGAAAAGAGTCTGGCCCCATCGTCTTGACACCTGCCCCTTAGATATTTTTAAGCACTGATTAAATCCCCTCAGTCTTCTCTTCTCCAGGCTAGACAGATCCAGGTCTCTCAGTCTTTCCTTGTGAAAGATGTTCCAGTGAAGGAAAGGAACGGCTGTGTCCCTATTACATTGGAAAAATACTTCATGTGACAGTAATTATAAAATATTTCCTGACTCTAAAAAATGAGTTCATTAAACCTAATCTTCACTCAAAGCTCTTTGGCTATACTAGAAAAGAACTAATCTGTTGCAAGCATAGGTATTTGCATGCACCACTCAGTTTACATTTTCTTTATGTCTGTATGTCTCATGCCTGCCCTGCTCTATTGCTGGGGGCAGAACAGCTGGCCTCCTGTAATTGTAATTTTATTTGAGTTAGCAGGCAGAACGTGCACAAAGTAGAGGGGTCAATTTACTTTTTCCCACAGTGAGTGTGCTGCTTCATTTTAATAAAGTGAAGATCACTAGCTCTGTGGGTGTTACAGAGCCATAGCAGTTCATTCCATGGTGAACTAGGTTATCCCCATTGCTTAGGGTACACTCTAGAATGGGTGGCTATAACATAAATCTTTCCAAAGACTTCTGAATTTTTTGGAATACAAGACCCAGGCACGCTGAGCTGAGCTGTGTGTTGAGCCCTTATGACAGAAGCCCTGCAGGAGATACATCTGTGGTGCCAGATTGTGTAATCTTGGTGCTGAGCTCACTTTGTAGTTGTTTTGGGTCCATTCTTTGTGAGTCTTCCATCATTTTAGTGTTACTTTGTAAGCATATTGGTTTGACTTTTAAAGTATGTTACAGCCAAAGGAAAGCTCTTTTTGATAGGTAAGACCATTAAAATGTACTGGGGGATCTGCCCCTCTCTTCTGCCTTTCTTTTTCTTTCCCTTAGTTCATGTAATAATGATTCTTCTTCATGGGTTACAGAGAGCTAGCAGCAGCTTTAAGCAGTGACATGAAGCAAGGGAAAATGACATAGGAGCAGGAAGAGGTGGGAAAGTTATTTCTAAGTTCTTGGGTGCCTGTTCCAGGACTTAGAGCTACCTCAGTTTCCATGACCTCTTTGAGCAGCTTTCTCTATAATGTTTAAATGATAAAAAGAGAAGGACTGAGAATGAATTTATGTGCTAGGAGAGAAAAGGATTTCTAGCCTATGCCTGAAACTTCAAGGCTTATCCTAATTTATGTGATAATAATAATACCATCTACCAATTACAGCTTTTGGTGACTTCAAAGCATTCTGCAGGCATTTTTTTCTCAAGGCTACCTTTTCAAACTGGAAAACTGCTTTAATTAATGTTAAATCTGATAGATAAGCAGCTGAAGAGGTAGAATATGGGGTTTGACAGCAGTTTTTATAGAGGGAAGACGCAGAGATGCTTAACACTTGGCATAACTTCTGTCTTTATGAACTCTAGAAGTTAAACTATAGCCCTTCTTTAATGACTTCACACTGTACTAACTCAATTGTTTATCTCTAGTTTCAATACATTAATATTTATTCCATAGAAGTGAATTCTCCTGGAACATGTAGTACTGTGCTAGCTCTGCTTAGAAATCTGTAGGAAGATGTTTATTCTGAAATGTTTATTCTGAATGTTTATTCTGAAAAAAATACTGTCCAAAGTGTGAATTGATTATTAGCAATTCAGGTGAAATGTCACACCAGGTTTAGCTTATTGGTGTCATGAGGTTCAATAAGGCCAAATGCAAGGCCCTGCACCTGAATTGGGACGATGCCTGGTATCAATACAGGCAGGAGGAGGAAGGGATTGAGAGCAGCCTTGGGGGGCTTGGGCTACTGGTGGATGAAAACATGGACATAAGCCAGAAATGTGTACTCACAGCCCTGACAACCAACTGTATCCTGTGCTGCATCAAAAGAAGCATGGCCAGCAGGTCAAGGAAAGTGATTCTGCCCCTCTACTCCACTCTGGTGAGACCTCACCTTGAGCACTGCCTCCAGCCTGGAGAATACTCCAAGGACCTTAATGAAGCCTTTCAATACTTAAAGGGGGCTTTTAAGAAACATGGGGACATGTTTTTTAGCAGGGCCTGTTGTGATAGGACAAGGCACAATGGTTTTAAACTGAAAGAGGGAAGATTTAGATTTTACTATAAGGGAGAGGTTGTCCAGGGGAGTCATAGATGCTCCATCCCTGCAAACATTCAAGGTAAGGTTGGAAAGGGCTCTAACCAATCTACTGGAAGATGTCCCTGCTTATTGCAGGGGGGCTGGACTAGATGACCTTTAAAGGTCCCTTCCAACCCGAACCATTCTATGATTCTGTGATTCTGTAAGACTGGCTAATTTGGATGGCCTTCTGTTACTTCTCACTGTGGTCCCAGAATACAGGGAGCAAATGGTTTATTATTTAATGTTTTACAAATACTGACATATATCCAAATAATTGACCCGGTGTTCCTAATGTTCCACCATGTTGTCTCAGTTTAAATGAAACTAAGATGCACATCAGAAATTATGAGATTTTACTCAGAGAAGTGTGTAGAAAGGATAACAGTTATTAACTACAAATTATATATATATAATCACAAACAGAACAGAATTAACAGCAAGCATAATTGAAACCTTTAAACGAGTGAAGTCCTATACCCAAAAGCTTTCTGTGCAGTTCTCTTTAAGGACAGCAAGACACAATGTTGCACTTCGAGGGAAAAAACCCAGCAGCCAGGAAAGTTGGCTCCCCCTTCATCCGAAAGTGTCAGGGGAAGGTGTGGGAGAAGAGGGAGAGGGAACAGGGCAGCAGCTCCTCTGCAAAGGATGCTGACCCCCATAGAGTCTGCAGCAGGTCAAGGTAGTGATGATTGCTCTCTCCGTGAAGGACAGCACAGGGCGCATGGAGCCAGGGCCGAGTCCAAAGAGGTTCCTGCTCACTGCAAACCACTGAGCAGAAGTGGTGCAGAATGGAAGTGACCTCTCTCCCAGCCCCCCCACAGAAGTACCCTTCCCCCCGCCCTCATGTGTCCTCTGGGTCTTAAAGCCCCCCTGTATTGGCAAGGGAGAGAAAAGTTCACTGAAAGATTTGAAACTATAACACATGTACTTTCACTTGGGTATAAGTAAAGCTGAGAGAGCCCAAAATAACCCTGGTGGACATGATGCTGAAGGCAAAATGCAGATCAGTACAGTAAGAGAAGACAGAGCAAAAGTTTGAGAACTGTAAAGGAGTACTAATGTTCACTAAAATGTTTGGATCCTATTTGAGGCTATTACCATTCTCTGGACTTTTTTTTTGCTTTTTTTTTCCAGATAAATTCTGCAGAAATCTTTTCACTGATGAGACTGATGGAGAAACTTGTTCTTGAGACTTATATGGGGCTCAGAAAAGTGAATTTGAGACCTATGGAAAATGTCTATACCTAGGTTGTGTAAAACTCACCTGCCTTTGGTATTCCTAATAAGATTAAAATTCGGTGCAGGCTAGAGGAGAGACTGAAGGGAGAAAATTAATGAGTTTTCCAGGCAAAGTCTGGACAGATGGTTTTATATCAGGACTGCACCAACTTTGGATGAAAATTGGCAAGTATTAGCATAAGTGCTACACACAGTAGGTTTTCACAAGGTGTTTCTTGACATATAGGTGGACTTTGTCTACCTATTCTGAGAAAATATTTAGAAAATATTTTCTAAATTAAAATTCCAGATACATGCTGAGCTTGTAACCTGCAAGCAGGTACATTTCAGCCCTGTCTGAACCTTTGATAAATTGGATGCATCATGGGAGCAAATCTTATCTGAGCACTGGACTAGAAGAAAGGGAGTTGTTTGGAAATTTTCTTGTAATGTCACAGAAAAAAAAATGCTATGTGACCCAAACAGGAGTGATAACACCTCGGATAGCTCTGGTACAAATTGTTGCCAAGCAAAGGGCTTTTGATCTTTACTTGCTTTATGTTAGACATCTGCCTGTTTGATGTATTTCCTGGTGTGAATAATCATTCATACCAGTTATTTTTATAGAGGTATAACTTCTATCTGTTATTACTAAAGCAAAATCCTGACTTGAGGCAGTTCTATTAATTTTCAGTTCTTAAATTTTATCTAAGGGATAACATTTTGTATCTCCTGAAGGGTTTCCAAGAGATAAATATGTTGTTAATGTACAAAGTGATTGCAGTTGCCATTTAGAGTTAACGTGTTGTCCTAATCCAACATTGGGAAGGTTTTAGTGTGTTCCTTCAGAGCGAGATTAAGACACAAAGGAGGTCAGGTGCCGTACATCAAAAGACTACTTTACCATCAAAGGCACTACTTTACCACAAAGGGCAATAGCAATAGGATATAGTAGAATAAAGATAGAGATCAAGTAAGCATTTGGGATAGTATCGCAACAGTCACCACCATGGATCTGCTTCGTCCTGAGGGTCTGAGTCTCACAATGTGTTGGTGTTGGGTGATTGCACTGGGGCTTGCCCGATAGTCCCTTTTATATCCTTTTTGGTCAAGGTAGTCATGATGATGGCATGTACTGCACATCCCTGCATACCTGTACACGTGCCACTTCTGTAGAATGTCTTCTTCTGGTTTGGCAGTTCCTGTGATGCAATCAGCAGCTGCTAGCCATCTTTGGCATAAAAAATGTCACCGTTCAGTCCCTCACGTCAATAGCAAGGTTTCACAATTTCTTAAGTAGAAAGAACCATTTGAAAAGTATTTTTAAATCAAGATCTCTTTAAGATATAGAAGTCTTTTAGAGTTGTATTAGCTGTAAATGACTGCTGACTGGGATTAACTTTTTGCAACTGAAATGTAAGCTATTTATTGCTGAAGTAAAGGAGTTTTATAAAAGGGATGTACAGCTGTAGGTTCTTGTTATTCAGCTCTGCTTTTGCTGAAGAGAATACATTTTAGTTTTTTTACATCTGCAGGATGAAGTAAGTGTAGTTAATTGCAGTGTGAGAGGACAGAACTAAAATAGGACTTTTTCACATGATTGTAACAAGCAAAATATTTCATAGTGATTGGAGTGACTTGACAAAAGTGTTTTTGTAAGTGGCTGCCAAATGAACTCATTTGATTTTGTGACTGATTCAAATCATTGTGTAGAGTTATGTTTGGTAAGTAAAGCTGGTCAGTACTTCTTAAATTTTCCTGTGTCTTTTAGATTAGATAGGGACAAAGTTTTTTAGCAGAGTGCCAGAGGGGCTTCATATTCTTTGGTTTCCTTTCAGTGCTCCTTAATCCATCCTGCTGGAACACATTTTAATATTTACTTTTGTAGCATTTTCCCACAGATGCAAATTTATTCTCTGCATATTAATCTCCTTTAAGCATGTTTGACTTCAGTGGACTTGGATTCTGCTTCAGTGATTATTCACTTAGATAAATATCTACAAATGTGGAGCTTTTTGAACGAGCATGTCAGACTGCTCACACTTGTGCATAACTAGGTTTGATCATAAACTCATTTGACACCAATGGTATTCATGGTAGTATTCAGTGACTTTGCTTGCGCAGTCTTCTCACTCTTTTGATTTAATCATCTGAGCATTTGTGTAAATGAAGCAAACACCTCATACTGCCACAAACTGTTGGGTGGCTGAAACAGATTCAAAGTATCAATTGTATTACACTTATAAAAACAGATATCTGTAAATTTCAGCTCTCCAAAATTACAGTTTTTGTTGATTCGATTCGATTCGATTCGATTCGATTTGATTTGATTTGATTTGATTTGATTTCTAAACCTGACAGTTTTAAAGCCATAAGGTAGTTCATTTGAAAGAAGCAGCAGGGGGAAATCTTTGAGAGTCAGAAGATTACCTTACTGGTTAGGTTATCAAATATATCGGTCTCTGAGACGTAGGTTTACACACAAAACTCAGCTCTGCCAGTTTATCTTTGCATACAGTTTAATTAAACGAAAGAAGATTCAGTTGCCATTTAAAAAATTATATTTTACTTAATTTTCATATGGTACTATCATAGTTGTTATCTGCACTCACCAATCTGGGCAGTTTGACACGTATGGCCATTAATAAGATCTGTAGCCTGAAACTTCAGCGTTCATGCTGCTTCTGTTAGCATTTATCCAATTTAATACAATTTCAGGTGGTATTACTCAAAATACAGTTTTGTGATTTCTGTCAAGGTAATTGTTACAGTACCTGGTCACCCTAAACTTCACAGATTAAGTGGGTATAGGAAGAAAATCTCATCTACACAGCTTCCTCTAATCAGACTATAAGTAATTTTACTTTTGTGATTTCTAGGTTGCTTTGTACAGCAGATTTCACAAAAGCTCTGCAATTCCTGTTACATAGAAACATTATCAGTATAGTGTATTCACTTGTTTCTCTTTTCTGCATAGCTTAGGTATAGTCAGTGTAACACTTCACAAAACATACATCCAGTACAATACTTAATTATACCAAGTATGATGGTATAGACCCTGTAACTGTGTCAGTGCTTATTATAATTAAATGATTTACTATTATTATATCAGACTGCAGTAAAAAGTAGGACTTATAAATATGTCTGTTGATATTTCTGCTTTATTTAATTTAATGTATTTCTTCCTCTTTAGGCTGTGCTGAGTCCTCTTATAGCAATTGCACTGAAAATATCGCAGATTCATGAGAGGACAGGGCGAAAGGGACCCACTGTCATCACCTGAAGCCATGGAAGATTATTAAACCAGGGCCAAAAGAGGAACAGCAAGGAAGAGACAGGACCTTGCTGAAACATGTTAGCCATTTGTGCCTTGTATGATTTTAAAAGTTTTCTTGGGGATAGAGGTAGGGTAGGAAGAAAAATTCAATATAATATTGAGCATATTCATTTGGATTGATCTCCAAATACACAATAGTGTATTGACTTCTTTGTTTTACCTGCAATATCTTAATTTCCAATAACAATATAACCAAAGAAATAGGCCTTAACCTTCAATTGTTGTCAGCAGTGTGAAAGAAAAGGAAAACTGCTTGTGTTTGAATGCTGTAAGAAAGGCTGGGGAAATTTCATTTAAGGAGAGAGGGGGGAGGAGTTACAAAGCAAAGACATGCTCAGTGGATATTTTTTGGCATCCTTGTCACTTTCTTGTTAGTTGATGAAGACATATACAGAGCTTGTCTGAGGCATAAGGGCTGTATACTAAGCTTGGCAAAGTTTCCTCACCTGACACGACTCCTTCTCTCCTGTGTCTCCCATTGCTCACAGATGCACGCTGGCAGCAGTGTTATATACACACTTACACACGCTCCAAAAGAAGGTGTTATCCCATATTTCCTTTTGCCCTTGCTTTTAAAACATATTGATGTGACTTGTGCCTTTAGATTTTTCTGATTTTTTGACTCTTTTTTTCCTCCAAAGAGAGGCATTTGTGCTATAGAAGCTGATTGTGTCCTTCCAGCAATATGTCAGGTGTGAAATCTGGCTGTCTTTTGCAATATTCCTCACGTCACCAGGTGACACTGGTACTGTGTTTGAAAGGTAATCACTGCAATTTCAGCAATTTTTCATAAAGAAGTTGTTATGGATATTTTTGAAGTCTTTGGAATACTCATGCTCCTTCTGGTAAGTGAAGTGTGAAGTGCTGAGAAAATAAAAACAAATCCTAATAAATTAAACAGAGATATTTGTCTGAATCACCGGGCAGATGCAGTTTCTATTAGATTCTTTGTAACAGTGGATCATGCAATAAAATTCTGGGGAGTGCAAAGAGAGAAGAAACATCCTGACATAGATCCAAGAAGGATATTGGGGATATGGACATCAGCATTTTTCTGCTTGTGAAATGATTCTGCAGTTCTAACTACAACGCTGTACTCTGAAAATGCACACACTTTATGCATGTGACTTGTTTGAAAGCTTTGCCTCCTTGGGAAAAGTATAGTCACTTGTACCGTTTGTCAAGGTGGCTTTATGAAACTTGCCTCTTTGCAGTGTGTTTCAATTCATTGTAGTTGTCAAATTTTAGTTCAATTTATATAATATTGCAGCAAAGGGAATTGTTTGATTTCTTTCAACACTTCTGTCAAAAATTACTCCAGCACTTAGTACACAATAAAGAGTAATGCTCTACTTCTTTCTTAATTTGTAATTGTTGACAAGACACTGCACTTTCAACCATCCTAATAAAAATACCTTTAATACAATTACATTATCTACTTATTGACTCTAAATAAATGAGGTACTGATGTTCTCCCATAGTATTCTATCTTACCATTAAGTGTTCTTGTAAATGAAAGGGATTTTTTTTTGGTTGGACATGATCATGGAGTTCTTACAAAGTTTTGACATCTAATTTTAAATATAAGAATATTAATCTTTACAGAAACTTCATTTATCTAATCTTTCATTTTTCTTATAGATCAGACTCCTCTAGGTACACGACAGTAAGCTCCTAATTTGTGGATCACACATGGTTGAGCATAGACATACCCTGGGTTGTGACACTTAGTTTCAGTTACTGGGCTACATGAAAGAACATTCTGAAGGGCCATCCAAGAACTTCTGGTATTTCTTACACATCCTCTGACAATGAAATAATTTTTTATTATATCATGAACTATCTATTTGTAGTAGCAGGTATCCCATTAGCCAAGCTTCTGGGACTGGGACTTGCACTTTGAAAAAGTGTACTGTACCCAGGTGTCTTTCAAGATGTGGTGGCAAGACTTGTGAGGAGCAGATCAGGGCTGTGAAGAAGCATACTTGTGCTTTTATCAGAAAGCCACTAGAGCACTGGCTGCAGTAGATGACAGTCTGCTTTCATGAAGGCAGTCTTCATGAACAAAGCATATATTTAAAAATCTTGGTACTCACTTTTCCCCAGGCTTCAGAAACAATAGTTGTGCTTCTGTACTGAAATGGAGAAAAGGGCTGTTTGCATGTGGTTTAGAATAGCTGTCAAAAAGTGGACTTGCAGAACTAGGCTAACCCCAAATCTACTCACCATGCCTTTTGTATGATTACTGATGATATTTATAAAATGTAACAGCTGCTATATTCCAGCAGTTAATGGCTTTTCTCTTCAAGAAGATGAATAAAACTTTGTAAGGCTGAAGTGGAGTGCATATCTTTTTACCTGAGGTGTTTGGGGAAGGAATGTGGGCATTATCTTAGAAAGTGTGCTGGATTTCCCGAGGTTATTTAATTATTAACATGAGAGATTGCTTTGTAACGAGCAATATATATGAGCTTACACAGAGATGCAAGGCTTCTAAAAACAGATCATACATCTAGCAGAGGAAAAACTGTCATTAATACTGTTTTTTTTGTCACAGTGTCTAGGTGCTCTGACAGAGACCCAGACCCTATGGCTATTGTTGGATTAGCAGTTTTATCAGGTCTGGAAATTGCAAAATTCCTGTGTTGTTCAGCTGTGATTTCACTAACATTTACTTGGACGGTAATTCTGTTCCCCAAAACTTCAGCAATACAAAGATATAATCCTAGAACTATTTAGCTGCAGTGTATTGTAGTAACTGTTCTCATGAGCTAAGCTAAATACAATCGCAGTCTACACTAGAGGAAATAAGGGTAAGTTTGGAGCAGTATGAATTGGTGACTCTGATGTAACTTACTTTTAACAGTTTACAAAAACATAACGGCTGAGATTGAAATATTGAAAATGGTAGAAGAGTGTAGTGACAATGTGTCTAGAAGCAATGAATTAATTTTTGTCACAGACTTCTAGCTTCTGCTCTTCAGCATCTTGTGGTTTGAGCTAAGTCATAAAATACCAGCAGAGTGACCTGCCAACACAGCTAAATAATTATTACATTTTCCCTTGGGAGAAGTGCCCTACTGTAAGAAAGTTAGTGGCAGGATGAGACGGACATTGTGTTCAGAGACAATTTGGAAGACAGCAGTACTCAAGTGAACCATGAACAAACACACTCTCAGCCTTCTTGAGTGTTCAAACGGAATTTCATGTGTTTCACTTTGTGCCTATTGCCTGTTGGTTTGTCACCAAGCACCACTGAGAAGTGCCTGGCTCAACCACCTTCTTTCTCTCCCATTGGATATTTGTAGAAATCAGTAAGATCTCTCCTGAGCCTTCTCCAAGCTAACCACTCCCAGCTCTCTCAGCATCTCATCATGTGACGAGCTCCAGTCCCTTGATGTTTATGGCCCTTTGCTGGAGGTACTCCTGTATGTTCATGTCTCTTTGTATTGGCGAGCCCAAACCTGGATCCAGCACTCCAGAGGCATCTCAGCACTTTTTGGTCTCCCTCACTGTCCATGTGTTTAGACTGTATTTTGCCAGTTTATCTATGAAGATGTCATAGAAGATGGTGTCAAAAGCCTTACTGAAGTCAAGAAAAACAACATCCACCACTCTCCTTCCATCCACTGAATCAATCATCTCATTGTAGAATGTAGTCAATTAGGTTAAGCATAATTTCCCCTTCATAAATCCATGCTAACTACTCCCAGTCACCTCCTTGTCCTTCATGGGCTTGACAAGTGTTCCAGGGTTAGTTGCTCTGTCATCTTCCTGGGGACTGAGATAAGTCTGCAACTCCCCAGATCCTTCTTCTCTAAGAGACAAGCATGACGTTTGCTGTTTTCTAGTCTTCAGGAACCCCTTCCAGTCACCACAGTCTTTCAAAGATAATGGCTTGCAATGGCATGGCCCAGCTTCTTCAGCACCCTGCATGCATCCAAAATCATTCCATGGACTCGTCTGTGTCTGGTTTAAGTGCTCCTTAGCCTGATTGTGCTTCACCCAGGGTAAGTCTTCATTGCTCCTCTGATCTCAAGGGCCTGTGATTCCTGAAGGCTGATTTTATCAGTAAAGATGAAGGCAAAGAAAGCATTGAGCACCTCAGACTTATCCATGTCCTCTTTCACCTAATGTATCTGTAGAAACTTTTCTTATTGTCCTTCACATTCCTCATCAAATTCAACTCCAGATGGGCTTTAGCATTTCTAATCTCACCCCTGCATGACTGAACAGTGTCCCAATATTTCTCCTGGGTCACCTGTGCCTGCTTCCAGCTATCATACTCTTCCTGTTCATTATCAGAGTTTAGCCAGTAGCTCCCTGGTTATACACTCAGGCCTCCTGCTGCCTTTGTTTGATTTCTGCATGTCAGGATGAACTATTCCTGAGCTAGAAGGAGGTGATCTTTGAAAATCAAACATCTGTCTTGAACCTATCTTCTCTCCAGGGCTTTAACCAGTGGAGTTCTTCCTCACAGAGAATAAAGTCTACTCTGCTAATTTTGGTCTCACTTTTTCCCTTCTTCCTACTCTGAAGATCCTGAACTCCACCATCTCACAATCACTGCAATGAAAGCCTTCACATGCTCACTCATTTCTCTCATTTCTTCTGATATTGTAAAGATCAGGACAGCCATGAACCTTCTTGTTTGCTCCTCAGTCACCTAAGTCAGAAAGCTGCCGTCAACACACTGAAAGAATCTGTTCTGAAGCCTTAGTTTGTTCTCCAGTCCAAAGAAAATATCTTTTCATCTAAAACTTCCAGCTATTCTTGGCAAAGATGACTTCTTGCTAGTAAGTTTGATCAAAAGCAAACACTTTTAAAGCTTTTGCCACTTCAAGATTGTTGACATTTTTGAGCTAATTACATTCATTTCCATTAAGCTTGTAGCCAAATAGTTCATTATCTGAGAAGATAGATTAAAAATCAGATCTTAACAAATAAAATGTTAGGTATTAAGCTTAATTTTCTCCTATATCCTTCATGTCTAAAACATTTAATTTCATCTATCATGTTGAATATGCAGATATCTGTGGTTTCACATTTCTAGATCTATACAGACCTCCCAACACCTGCAGGCTGGAGCTGAAAGGGGTATTGCAGAACTGACTTGGGATTGTGGGAAAAGAAGAGAGAATTAACTCTGCCTGATAGTCCATAAACTATGTGGAAAGAATCTGAATATGATTTCCTGTAGCAAACTAGTGCAAGAGCAATCTTTGGCACTACTTCTTCAGTACTTGCTCTTGAAAATGCTTGTAGTTTCAATCATTTCCCACTCATGTGGTCTTACTTTAAAAGTTAGGTTTCCACATGAAAAAAAATGTTGAATTTGCACAGGAAAAGCATTTTGCCACAGGGGATTTCAAGGTTAATCAGCCTCATCCGCTGTGATTGACCCCTGCATCACTATGGGTGCAGTGCACACAGCCTTCAGGATCCAGGGCCTTCGAATAAAGCAACAATGGATTTCAGGGTGCGGGCATGGTAGTGCTAGGGGGTAAGACCATAACAAGGTCGCTTGACACAGAAGATTCTCCCTCACCTGTTTTGGAAATAATGTGCAGTGTTCTCTGACTTTCACTGTTCTCCTCCGTTCTGTGTCACTTCTCTGTCACTTTGGAAAGTCTTTATAGGCTGATGGCATCTTCTATCGCTTCTTTTTCAGGGACTGTTTTTCAGCCTGTGTTTGGTTTAATGTAATACATTATCTTTCTCAGCTGTCTTGAACTTCTTTTCCCTTCTCTGCATTTTCTTCATCCCATTTTATCCTGCTTTCCTTTCTCCTTACATCAACTGAAGGTTTATAGGTGCTTCCCATAATGATTTTTCGAGGGAAAAACTGATGTAATTTTCACTTTCCTGACCTTAGCCATTGTTACCATCACCATCATGGCTTGCATTTCTAATGTATATGCAGCCATAATGCTAACATTTTTGTTTTGGGGTAAGTGGGTATCTGGAAAGCATGGTAACTTTTCTGTCTCTCTGGTTCTACAACAAAAAGAAAAGCTCCCTAAGTCTGAGTGAACCTCCGTGAAATTTTTCTTGTCATCTGGAATTATAGATGACAGTGGCCTAGATGCAAATTTGCCTCAGTAATTTTGCAGAAGGAAGGAAGGAAATCTGTAACAGAGGAAGACGATTCCAAGCCTGTCCTCTTTCTGATGTTTGCACCCAAACCACGAGGCCACTTGTGTCAGAAACAGGATATAGAACCCCTTTTATAGTCCCCACAGTCTTGGCTGAGTTACAGTGGAAGCAACTGGTTTTTTTGAGTCAGCTCAAAACAGCAAGTGAGAGACAGTTTTTCTCCTGCAATTGGTAGTCCCCTTTAAGGAACTGTGGGCATAACCAGGGCTAGGAAATGTGTTATGTGTAGTGTAGGGTATTGTGTGCTTATCCTGAATCATGGGCCCCTTGTATAGAAGCAGATACATGGCATCTGTTTTAAATACATGATTTATTCTTGAATTCAGTAGTGAACCACCAGCAACTAGTACCTCAAAATAAAACAAACAACTTCAAAGGCATATGATCAAAAAATAATCAATTACAACAAATAATTTACAAATTCCAAACAAAAGTTGTTAATACGTTTCCCAAGTCAGCTAACATGACAAAACCACAAATGAGAACTTTCAGCTCAAACTTCTTATGAGGTGCAAGACGTTTAAGACTGACAAAAGCATGATGCTTCATTTATATTGCAGTGTAAGAAACTCCTATTACCAGAAGCTGACTTTTAGAAGATACATCCTGATTGCTTCTGTCGCTATAGAGATTCATTCTGCTTTGAAATACGGAGCACCTTTATGTAGTATTTCCCCTTCAACTGCATTTGAATACACAAGTGGTCAATGCTTCTCCTGGGCAGTTTCACCCTAAGTGGTGTACCAATAGGGATCACTGACATGCATCTTACAATTTTGCCTGCTTCACAGGTACATGATTTTACCCACTGCCTGTCTTTGATGTTCTGACAAGTGTTGCTCTTTCTGAGGTCCCCTGGCAGCCTGGATCCTATTGGTAGCTTTTTCTTGGGTGGATGGATGAGAATTTGACTCCCCTCTGGGGCTTAAGTCTTGGTCAGCTGTTTGCTGCTACTGTAGCTGCCACACAGATAATTCATATGGTGGTGGCTGTTCATGCTCATTTGTTTCACTGATGAACTCTGTGCTGCTTTCACTATACAGAGGTGGAGGAACACTGATGACTTTTTGCTGTTTTAGTGTGGAGGCAAACAGCAGTGGGAAGGTCTGTTTTTTTGGATCTATGCTGTCTTCATAGGAGGGGGGATACAAGTCAGGCCTGAAAAAAGGGAAAGCAAAACAAAACTCACTATGATGAAATGTGATTTATCTCAGTGAGCATGATCAGATGCTTTGTCTGTTATGTTTCCAAAGTTTAGATGAGACTTAAACTGTGAATAGAAACCTAAGTGGGTCTGGATATCTGTTCTTTTACAGCACTTGTTAGTGTTTCCACAACAGTAGGTGAGAATTACGATGTATTCAGTGTCCCTGTTGAAGACTTGTGTCAGGTCTAGCATCAGATTAAGAATCTCTCTCTCTCAAAGCAGCATACTTGGCTCAGAAATACCAGGGACCATTATACAAGAAAACTTTAGCAGGGACCTTACAGAGAGATGAAGCTTCCTGCATACCTCGTTGGTAATAGGCAATATGAGCATATATCCCACAGCAGCACATCTGAGATGAAGCTAATGATGTTCCTGCAGGAGCTACATGAAATCGGTGTAGCTGCACCTGCTCCCTCCATCCGTGACTTTGGACCACTCTATGCAACCTACTGTGTTTCCTGTAGTATGCTTTACCTTATGTATTTTTTGCACAAATTGCTGTTTTCACCTTGTTGCTTGCTCTAGCAGATCAAATTACAATTCTCTCCACAGAAATGAAATAAAATAGCTACATATTT
Source organism: Neomorphus geoffroyi (assembly GCA_033558235.1). Taxonomy (NCBI): domain Eukaryota; kingdom Metazoa; phylum Chordata; class Aves; order Cuculiformes; family Neomorphidae; genus Neomorphus; species Neomorphus geoffroyi. Next base: position 20,867,746 of record JAUMJM010000048.1, on the reverse strand, counting down.
TTTATTTTGTAAAAACCCTATATTGCTTCTTTGTTCTCATAGTATGTTTACAAAACAACATCCCTCCCTCCCAGTTCATCATCAGCAGTGCAGCAACACATACCTGTCTATGGTGCTGATATGTAGCTCTCTGCGGCTGGGGTTTTGAATGAAGAGGCTGCTGAGGTCCCTGTATTTCAAGACTTCATGTGAAGTGCTCCAAAAACTGTCAGTAACAAGGAGAAAGGATCCCAAAGCTAACAAGCAATGAATCATCAGCTCCTTATTTCCACATCTGCATGTGGAAGACCATGTGGAAATGCAAAGAACTCCCAGGCAAATAACAGAGAAATCAAGTAAGAGGACAAAAAGGCAAATGAATGTAAAAACAATTTTTGACATCTTCCCTAGTAGACACACCACTTGGTTCCTGTCTGCAGCTTGCTTGCTGGCAGTCTCAGCTATGCTTCACATCTTCACGCTTTGGTATTTTTATATATAGCAGGATCAACTGGCCTCTGGACAACTAAGAGAAACAGACAGTTTTAGGACACTCATTAGGCATCAAGATACTCATAATCTCTTTAGACATTAATTTGTAATCTCAAACCAACTTTAAGGCAGGAATAGAAACTTCCTGCATCGTTCCTTTACTGCTGTAATCTCCAGAGTGCATACTGATCTTCTGCATTTGTTGCATGTTACAATTTGCAATGGTTTACATATTTTGTTAGTTTGTGAATTAGACCTGGTTTTGTTTGTCTTAAGAAAACCCAATCAAAGAACAAAAATGCTGCTCATAACTACCTGTTAAAAGTTTGAAGGGAAAATATGCTGTTTTTTCTGAATCATGCAATTTCAGCTTTCTCTAAGGCATTATTCAACTGCCTCCATATTTGTAATAGTCCCTTGAAAATGGATACATTTCTTTCAATGAATTTAGTATGTAAAATGAAAGAAATTATAATTGCACAATGTCAAAAAAGAACATAAACATATAAGAAATCTCCTTTGTCTGTAGGTTCAACTGTACTCTGATTCTTTTACTGTCATTATCTTCTCTATTCCAGTAATTTTTATTGACTATCTAAAGGATTGGTGCTCAAAGCTATGCAGGAGCCAATCTGATATCCTTGTATTATAAATTTACCATTTATTGGATGAGGGAAAGGCTGTGGATGTGGTGTACCTGGACTTCAGTAAAGACTTTGACACCGTTTCTCACAGTATCCTGCTGGAGAAACTGGCTGCCATTGGCCTGGACAGGACACCCTCTGCTGGGTTAAAAACTGGCTGGATGGCCGGGCCCAGAGGGTTGCGGTAAATGGAAGTAAATCCAGTTGGAGGTTGTTCACAAGTGCTGCTCCCAAGGGCTCAATGTTGGGTCCAGTTCTGTTCAATATCTTTATCAACGATCTTGATGAAGGGATCGACTGCACCCTCAGCAAGTTTGCAGACAACACGAAGCTGGGTGCAAGTGTGGATCTGCTTGAAGGAAGGGAGGCTCTGCAGAGGGATCTGGACAGGCTGGATTGGTGGGCTGAGACCAACGGGATGAGGTTCAACAAGGCCAAGTGCAGAGTCCTCCATCTGGGACACAACAACCCCATGCAGCGTTACAGGCTTGAGGAGGAGTGGCTGGAGAGCTGCCTGGCAGAGAAGGACCTGGGGGTGTTGGGTGACCACAGAACATCAGCCAGTAGTGTGCCCAGGTGGCCAAGAGGGCCAATGGTATCTTGGCCTGTATCAGACACAGCGTGGCCAGCAGGAGCAAGGAGGTGATTGTGCCCTTGGGTGCTGGGTTCAGTTTTGGGTCCCTCACTACAAGAAGGACACTGAGGGACTGGAGCGTGTCCAGAGAAGAGCAACGAGGCTGGTGAGGGGGCTGGAGAAAAAGCACTATAAGGAGCGGCGAGGGAGCTTGGGTTGTTTATCTTAGAGAAGAGGAGGCTGAGAGGAGACCTCATCACTGTCTACAACTGCCTGAAAGGAGGTTGTGACAGGGTGGGTGCTGGGCTCTTCTCAAAAGTGACAAGAGATAGGACGAAAGGAAATGGCCGCAAGTTGCATCAGGGCAAGTTTAGACTGGACATTAGGAAAAATTTCTTCACTGAAAGGGTGGTCGTACATGGGAATAGCTGCCCAGAGAGGTAGTTGAGTCACTGTCCCCGAAGGTGTTTAAAAGATGGGTTGACAAGTTTCTCAGTGATATGGTTTAGTAGTGGATGGGTGTGGTTGGACTTGATGACCACCAACCAGATAATTCTGATTCTAAGAAGTTAAAAAAAAAAAATTTAATAATCTTTATAACTCTTGGAACAATCAAATGCCAGTGACCTCCCACAGGGAGAAGAACTAGTTCGCGTGACAACTCCAGCTTCGCAAAAATATATTGATTTTCTGTACCAGACAGTTCTCTAACAAATCTGAAAAATTCAAAAGAAACAAGCAAGACTTGTCAGTGGCAGCTGCTGGCTCCACAACACAGCAAAGGCAGAACCGGCACCCCACAGGGGGTTGCAGTCTTGCCGTGTGATTGCAGGTACAGGGAACAGAGGACAGCTTGATGTTGCTTGAAATCTGTGGGGTGACTGAGGAATGAGGGATTAGTCCCCTGTGCTGCTGTGGAAGAAGAAGAAATAAAGGAGCGCTTTTTATGAGGAAGCTATATATGTGCCAGTTGTTTCACATTTGCAGATCATTTTATTTTTGCAAGCAGCAGAAGTTCAGTGCTTTCTGCAAGAGGTCAGTTAAGTCTATGTCAACAGGCTATGGGTACTTATCCTTAAAAATAACACTTGATTTCAAATTACTGTATCTCACATAGTAGGTGTATAAAGAAAAAGGAAGAGAAGATGAGAAGCTGTAATAGCCCAATAATGCAGTTCAGTTTTCAGTGCCATTAATTTTCTTATTTTCCATAATTTAAGATTTTCTGTAATGTTATTCTTGGCCTTCTTTCAACTCCCCTAACATTTTGCAACTACACTGTTTTATTGCCAGTGAGTGTCTTGGATTGCATCAGATTGGTTGAGCAGATTTCCTATTTCTCTTACAAAACAGGAAGAATGTTGCTTCTAATGAGGATCGGGGGGAAAAGGAAATAGCTAACATTGTGTAAAGGTTGCTGAGTGGAACTGGCTGCAGAACAAGGTCAAAAGGTAGCAGTTCAGACGCACAAACCCCACTTCTTAGGAAGTCTGACTGAAGATGGACTTAATGGATGTTCCACTGGATAATCTGATGCCTGCAATTGTTTTGCAATTTACATTTCACCTAAAACAGTAATTGCTTATCCTGTTGAAACTAATTTTCTCACAAAACAGTTCTAGAATTGTGTTGCTCAAAAAGAAATCTGTGAAGTCAAACGTATTATGAAAGCTGTGAAACGCAACCATATTTTGAAAAGTATTAATAAGTGAAAAACCTTAAAATCAGACCGCACCACCAGACATATTACTGGAAATATGTGGGAGGTAGCAGTATCAGCTGCATATTACCTGATAGTGCATGCTACAAGATAATCTTGTATTATGAGTAACATGTACTGCTGCTACTAAAAAGTGATTTTTTTAGCAGAAATTTCAAGATTTTCTGTTTAGCTATAGTCTAAAATGTATTATTTTTAATTAAATGAAAACTCAGAATTTAAATCAGTTTTAGTTTTCTCTTCTCTCACCTTCTTGCACCCTTAGCTGACATATTTTATTGATAATAAATGACTCAAAGTGTATTGTACATTGTTGTCAATAATTCAGTGCTGTTTTACAAATGGGCCTCTAACAGTTCTAGTATTCATTAAAAATTTGCACTTGAGGGCATGGAAAATTATTTTAAGCTCTGCAGATATAGTCTTTTCTCTATATCATACCTAAATTAATTACTATGGTTTTGAGAGTGTAAGAGAGTTTAAGAGTAGATGCAATATGAACATCAAAATTGTGTTTCACAGCCCAGTTCCTAAATTGTGAATTTGATGATGCCTATGCAAACCTAGATGTGTGGATACAGCTGGGGCTATTCTCTATATTTGAAGACATCGTGGTGTTACCTGGTCTAGCTGCTGTCTGTACGTGACTGACTGAACTACATAAAGGAAACTGAGTTCAATTTATTCTACAAATGCTTGAAAGGAGCAGGGATGAAATAATTTTATTGAAAGCTGTAAGCTACAGGATTTTTACCAAGAAATATTCCTGAAAAGTTGAGAACAATCTACCCCAGAATCCGACAAAGCAAACAAGGAATAAATGCTAATATTTTAAATAAGGAGAAGTTAGATATTAAGTTTTAAAATCACTGAGAAAGTTCTGAGTTTAAAAAAAAACGATTTAACGAATATTTATATTTCCTTTTTGGTAACTGACATATTCATGTTTTCCAGATATTCTTTCCAAATTTTGTTGCTTTATTTACTAAAAGAATGAATGACAGTAATTTTGATAACATTTTAATAGTTTAGAATGGTGTGTTGAACTGGTTAGAAAAATCTGCAGACAAAAATGGAATCACTTCTTAATGAATGTGGAATTACCTTTAGTCTATCAGGCTGCTAATAAATCTATCAGAACTTGCATATTTTTGAAAAAAAATATGGAATTAACATCAAGGATTCTCAGCAGACATGACTGCTTCCCTTTTAATTTCCTTCTGTCAAAACCAGAATGCTAGCTCTCTGTGTCAAAAAAGATATCAGTAGTTGTCTTCTTCTGTCTCCAAGAAGTTACAAAGGAAGGCTTTACCCAAGAAAATACAGGCATGTTCTATTTGTCTCATACATCTTTCAAAATATCTCATTTTACATGATATGCAAGAACTTGGGAAAGCTACGAACAGCACATGCATTCTTATCGAACCAGACATTATGGTTCTTTCTGTAGAATTAAGCGTTAAAAATTGTCACATGTACAGTGAAACAGAAAGCTTTTAAAACACAAAAAAATCACTGAAAGAAAAGACTTTGCTATCTTTTTACCTTGGTACAAGAATTAGAGTCATAAACAAAACAGTGATCGCATGACTGTGCAGTGTGAACTGGAGGGAGCAGTCATTTGCATTTTGCTCTTTACGAACTGTTTGCCTCAAGGGCTGCTCTATCTGCATGTCTTCTGAGTAGGAAACAATTTTACAGCACTGCTTAGCAAACATGAATAACTTTGACCTTGCTGAATAAGGATCCTCTGTATGTGGGGTAAGTTCCCTTCTGTTCGTGCATTGAAAGCATAGATGGTGTGCCAGCTGAAGTGTTCATCTTACTGTAAGTTTCATAATCCAACACTACACGCACAAGCATTTTGGTAGAATTCTAATAATAATTTGGTATATAATCACCAGTTAATTAGAAAGCAATGCTATCGTATGTAATTAGCTGACCATATGGTTTAATGTCAGTGTAAAATGTCTTGCGAAGAATTCACTCAGATAGAAAGCATAAAAATAATGGTTTTAGTTCAAAGTTTATATGTCAGTTTTTCAAAATTAATTTATTTTTTCCTTTCACTCCCCCTATATACCTCATTCATACAGAAGACAGTTGCCCTGAGACTGAGCTTTTTTGCTTTTTCAATTGGGATTGCAGTGTAAAATACATTTTTGTGCAAGGAACCAAAACTAGTCATACGTCTTCTATAGATACTTCCAAACAGGGCTCAGACAAGCACACAAACATGTGACATTGCTCATGTGAACTGTCCTGCCCTCCTCTAGGAAAGGTGAGGACTACCCTGGGCACTTGTTTAATCTATCTTTGTTCTTATGGTGAGGAAGGCAGTGAAGCACAGTCCTGTTTGGACTGAAGCTTATTTGCGTTGACAGCAGGAACAAAGTCAGGTTTTCAGACTTGGCTATAAGACTTGGTCAGTTTTGTCCAGGTAAATTAAAAGTGAACTTCGAAGGAACTGCAGATAGCTCATGTTCAAACAAAGTGCAGAAAGCTTACAGCTAGCTGTTTGGCTGTGCTGGAAGCTTTAACATTAAAACAAGAGTTCCTGTTTTCTTTCAAATATGGTTAAATATTATAATGTAATTAGACTGAACCTCGTGCAACTCTTCTTATTTGATGTCATTCAAGTAAGCTGTCTAAGCTCTACAATAAAATATTGTGCTAACAGGTAGTGAAGAGTTTAATGGCTATAGGCGTAACTTTTCAGAACTATAAGTGGGAAAGGTGCAAAAGGCCTACTGTAATTTAGAGGAAATATCCTGTGACAGAGTTTTACACAAAACTAACAAAAGGTAGCAAAGCCTTCAAATAATTTTTAGCAATTATTTTCAAGAATGGATCTGATGCTAGACACGATAAATATCTGTATTTGTTTCTGTAACTACAGTGCATGTTTTGGTAGCTATATTTTTTTTTCAATGGGTTATCCATCACTGATTTGGACAATTCAGAATCTGAGGAATCCTCAAGGGTCCATTATTCATGCAGTCAGGTTTACAAAAAAGCAGGTTTCTAGCACTTGCACAATACTTGATTTGCCAAAACACATGAGGGAGGTGGAAAATAAAATACAAAATCAAAAAAAATTAAAAGAAAAAAAGATGAACAGCACAGTGGCCTAAGCAGCAGTTAGCACAGTTATGCAGTGGCTGGGGAAACACATGGGGAAAAAACTACAGCCTGTAACATGTACACAACTTGCACCATGTAAAGTTTTGATGCTTCTGTGCAAATAGACAGTCATATTCAGAAAAATAAAATAAAAAAGAAACCAGAGTTATATGGAGAGTCTTAGCAGGTGGAGGTAAGAGATTAAGGTCTACATTTTAGTAAGTGGACCTAGGAACATAAGCAGAGCATTAGCAGAGTCCTACTGCTCTTCAAAAATTTTTAGTTCAGAAACCAGAACTGCTGATAGTGGCAGACAGAACCTACACAACATTGGTCATTAATGTACAGGTGGCTGCTGTGTGGGAAAATGCAGTGCGGGAGACTGATATCCCCTGATGATTCAAGTAAAAATGTCTGTTAGGACTGCAGCATCTGAAATCCGCCACCGGCAAGTTCATGAAGAGGATAACAGCCCACCTGAAAAAGGTGACTAACTTCATACTTCTATGAAGAATCTCCGTTCTCCTTGCAGGCTAATACAGAATGCTGTACTGGCATTCTTGCCATGAATTGAAGTTGCCCTCACATATATGATATAGGAACATCTCCAGCTCCACACAATGCACGTGCAAACTTTCTCTCTTTGGTCATCACTAGTCTTACACTTAGAGACAACTAGTGGTCACTTCCCACATCAAAAAAGGTACATGTTAGGATGGGCACCAATAGTCTGCTGGAAAGGAGTGAGCCTCTTTTTGCAAACATTGTCAGAGCTCTTCCATTAGGTGTGAAGAAACAGAGCAAACACAATTTCTAGTCAAGGAGATTATGCAGACTGATCTATACTTACATAAGTGACAACCTGATCTGCAACAGCGCAGAGGTACAAATGCATCAACTCCAGTTCCTATCAGTTTGGCTTTGATGGCTTCATAGTGGAGGTAGAAACAGTCCAGCACCCCACCACTTAGTCCTTGCTGGGATCTATAATGTGGCAAAGTCCACTTTTATTTTTTGGAATATAAAGTTTAATGAGATTTTAAACAGTACAGTTGATGGGGCTGTGTGTGAGCTGAACGCAGCCATAGTGCCAGAACACCCACAAAGCCACAGATAAAATGAAAAGAATAAATTTATTTCTGTTACCTCACAATCTGGGGCAACTCTAGAAAACACCACACGGGCAGAGAGAATGCAGGCACTGTGGAGCTCAGTCCTTGCTAGCTAGTGTGTGTATCTAAACTGCTGCTTTGCCTGTATTCATCAGGGAAAAGCAGACTCTTTCCGTCTTCCTCAGAGCAGGACTAGAATCTCACGCATGCTATACGGCCCTGAGTTTCACAGGCCAATGTTATCTAAACACAGAGGTTCTACCTGTCAAGCACACAAGGCTAAACAACAATTCGTGTGATATATGCCTTTTTCTTCACCCCAGCTGTGGGTCACTTGGGCGTGTTTATAATCCTCCTCACTAATCTTGCGTTGTATTCCTACAGGCTGGTACTAGAAACCCTGACCAGAACCAGAGCTGGTGGTGGTGCTGGAGGCTGAGTCAGTGCTAGTGAGACCATACAGTGCAACACGAATTTTTGTTTTGGACACATCATCAAAGTTTTTGATGCTGCTCTGGTGGCTGAAAAAAAATGCCACTCAAAAAGAAGCTAAGAAAGTCACTGCTTTTTATTGAAAACACAAGGCAGGAAAGGTACAGAAAAAAAGTAGCAAATTAACATAAGATTGGAAAAAAATGCAATAAAGGAAAAGGTACTCCTTCTTTGGAAAGCAGCTTGACCAAAAGCAAAGTCACACAGCAACTCCACCTTGAACTTATGACTGAAAAGTACATGCAAACCGTATCAAATATGTTCTTAGCAAAAGGCAAAAGAGGCAGGGAATGTATGTTGGTTTGGACTGTCTCAAATTCCTAGGAACCAACAAGACTACACAGAGAATGAGAAATGCTTCACAGAGAACATTCATGGCTCCAGAAGAGGAGATGGAACAAATCTACAATACTGCTGATGAGAGTTGCTCAGTGATGGTTGCTCAGTGATGAAACTGTAATACAGGGAGATAGGTCTGTAGGAAGCATCAGGAAAGATCTCTCCTATGGGGATGGGTAAGCGTTAATGTCCATACTCAAAGGTAATGATGCACGCACAACTTATTTTATCCTGGTTGCGGATCCTTGGAAGCTGTTGCAGATACACAGAAGTGCTGTTAAGTAAACAGGTGAATCAACAGCCCATTGCACAGGAAGCAACTGAAAGTGCTGGACGTGTTGTTCTTGGCAAAATGAAAGCTGAGAGGCCATATGGTTATTGTCTACAGACACATTAACAAGTGTATACCAAGGGCGGGGGTTAGGAAGGGAGAAAATTATTAGTGATGGAAGCACGAGAAAAAAAGTACTCAAAATACCCAGGAAGAAACTTAGCCTGGAAATGAGTGGGCTTGAAAGGGGCAAGTTCTTAATTCACTACACAGTCAGGAGGGAAAAAATTTAAGAGTTTAAACCAGCTTAATATAAAGGGACTAAATGCCAGTAAATGCACACCTGCACATCTGCAGTGACTACAGTTTCCTTGTCCTGTATTCCCAAAGACTAATTATATCCTCATAAGAGGAGGATGTAAACCCTATAAAGATTATGAATTTCATTTATTGATATTAAAAGATGAACAGATGAACCATAATTTACTGTCTTTTGAACTCCTATAACATGCTTTAACTACAACAACTCTGTTCTCTTTGACAGAAATAATGTCCTTCTTCCTTTTTCCTTCCTAGCATATTGCCTCAGGAAGACATGAAAAACTTTTCAGAGGTATTTTACCTGCAAAATTTATGCTGAATTTTATCTCCAGTTCATTGTGTCAGCAATTCAATTCACGTCTGTTGTTGACCATTTTTTCTCTGGAGAAAGAAAAAATGTAAGCCTGTAGCCATACTCCTGCAGAACACCTCACAGAAACTTGAAGACAAATGCTTTGTTTTCTCAGCAAACCCGTCATGACCTGCCTCCCCAGATCCCTCTTCCCACATGACAATCACAACTAGCACCGAGGTCCATCACTGATCACTGTTTCTATCCACCTGATCCATGCAAGGTCTCTTAAGCACTGTGTCACATGCTCCTGAAATCCATTGCATTTACTACCACATCCCAATCACTGAATCCATACATTTATCTGACGCACGCCAAAAGCTATTAGAAGTGTAACTTCAGAGGTTTCTTCTCTAAAAATTTAGCTGTTGAGCACTGTCTTTATGTTTTCCTTTCTGCATGTAGCCAGGACCTATTCTTCTGTCTCAACTGAGTCCCTGGCTTTTCAGAGTTGCAAGTCCTTCAAAGCCTTCAATAATCTGACTTTGAAGGAGAAGTAAAACTAAAGTTCTGTGTGTTTGCCCCTCAGCTATTATTAAACACCATGCAGAACTGATTTAGCATCTGGAACTATGCTATAGCTCTTTAGTCAGCACAAACCACTACCCAAGGGACAATGTGCTTATCTCCCAGGTGACCGTTACTGCCCTGTGTCCTTCCCAGTCCCTTTTCCTCTTCGTTCCCATTTGATGCAGCACTTACGTTTAAATAGCCACAGTGAAAATTAGTGAACTATTTTTTTTCTTTCCCTTTTCTGCTGATATAGTTCACCTTGCAACTGCTCAGCTCCTGAACCCAAGTGAAGGAGTAGCTAGAAGTCGGCAGCTGTGGCTGGCAAAAGGGCAGCACCGCACCTTTTGATGTCTGGGTTCTCATTGATTATACACCCACAGGATTTTCCAAAATGGTCACAGTCCACTTGCTGAAAAAGAGATTTGAAGTATTTTTTTAGCCACAGAGAAAAGTGCATTAGTTTCTACACAATTTTTTGCTGAATTACAGAGAGGATTGTGCCCTGAACACGAGGTGGTTAACAGTGAGTGAAGAACTTTCTAGTATCTGCCTAATGGGGACTGGATTTGGATCCTCAAAGTCATCGCACAAAGTTTACTTGCTCATTTGTTTTTTACCAAGCAGATGTGAAGAAATTAGAGAATAACATGCTAATCAAATTCTTGCACACTAAACGCTAGTGCAAATTCTTGCACTAGGTCTTGTAAAAAAAATGCCAAAGAATGAAAGCTTTCTGCTCTGACCTGTTTGAGAAGTCTGAACATAAGTAATAAATTACTATTCAACTTTGAATAAGTAAAACATAATATTTGCATTCCAAATAGAGAGGAGTAAAAGATGCAAAAAGTATTTTCACTCAGAGACCTTTATGATGTAAATGACAAATACGGATACTCATTTGGGGTGCCAATAACTCTTAGCCATTTGGGAACTGAATTTCAAGCTATGAAAAAAATCCACTTTTCAGTCAATATCTTGGAAAATTTTTTTGGCGGTGTGTGCCAGTGGTAGCAGAGGCATCTTCAGGAGTTGCTGTTTTCCCTGTCTCTGGCTGCCCATTGCTACTTGCGTTCCCATCCACTCCCTCCAGCATGTCAGCACAACCATCCATGCAAAAAAGAGAAAGTTATTAGTGAGCTGAGCCAAATGAAAAATAAGTAGTGAAGCAGCTCTGCTGCCAAGTGTGATGGTCTGGTTTTGCAAATGGGTTTCCAGTGGCAACACAGGCAAAAGCTGCCACCTCCACTGATACGTGCTGCCCGCAGGGGCGCTGGCTAAGGCGCTCACGTAGCTCTTCCCTGGGGCAGGCTGGGGAACAGATCCCACTTAGGACAACTGTTTTCCTTGAGTAATTTTTCAGTCAAATGAGTTCCCAGCTCTACCTTACACTAGGGAAGAGGGTGGAAATGAGTGGCTGGAGCACAGTGAAGGCAGCCAGTCACTGCTCAAACCTAATGCTGAGGCAGGTTCTGAGTTGTCTGCAGGTGATCTCTTCAGAGGAACGAACTGATCCCAGAGAAGATGTAGCATGTATGAGATTGCTGTTTACTTCAGGTCTAAGCCCTTTTGAAAAGTACAGTAGGAACAGATGGTTATGGAGAACATCATCCTGAGCCCCACAGAGATACATATCCAGATCCTAAGAATACAAGCTGGAAATAGAAGAAACAAACCAGAACATATTTGTTAAAATTTATTTATTCTACATCCACTGTCTTAATGTACAAAGTTGTAGATTTTATACAGAATGGACACTCGAATAATCTCAGGCATAAGCATGGTAAGAAGGAAGTGTCTGGCAAACAGCCTTATGGGCACTACACTTACGTCCTTTCTAGGAAACCAGCATGCTTTCATGCCTCTCTGAAATGCTTTTAAACTACTGTATGCAGCACAGGGAACAAAAATGATTACTGTGGAAGGATGGATGCTCTTGAGCAAAGAGAGGCTGGGAAGATAAGGAGGGAGAGATGCCTTTTGTGAGAGTGAAGAGGAGGGATGCATGAAGGTCTGCCTGGGGTGGATCAGCAGCCAAGGAAGAATGTATAGGTCAAGCAGGCAGACCAGCCTGGGTGGTGATGTATTGAGTGTCTGCTATACACCTGCTGTTCCAGAACAATGAATAGGTGAATTCTTCTTCAGACAGAGGCAAGAAGCCTAACATTCACAGGCCCTGGTCCTCTTAGGAGACTTGAACCACCCAGACACCTACTGGAGGTGCAAAAGAGCAGGGCACAAGCAATCTTTGAGATGCCTGGAGTAAGTCCAGAAAAGGGCCATGAAGATCATCAAGGAACAGTAACATCTGTCTTCTGAGGGGAAACTGAAAGAACTGGGAGTGTTCTTCTTTCTTGGAGAAGAGAAGGCTCAGGGGAATCTTGTTGATGTATATAAATTCCTGATGGCAGAGAAAGGAGGAGATGGAGCCCAGCTCTTCTCAGAGCAACGGGCATAGGTTGAACCATGAAATTCCATCTGAATGCAGGAAAGTACTGCGATTCCATGAGGGTTATCAAGTTGCCCAGAGACACTGCGAAGCCTCCATCTGTGGAAGCAATAGAAACCCAGCTGGATGTGGTTCTGGACAACCTAGCTGATGCTGCTCTGAGACGGGGATTGGACATCTGAGAAGGCCCATCCAGCCTCAGTTATTCTGTGTGTCTGTGGCATGGTTCTTAATTTCTGCAGATACAATTGTTAAGTCCGGCCTCCAAAAACTGGCAGAACCTGATCTAGTAATTCTTGGAGGAAAGTAGGTACTATTTTGCCGTTATGTAGCCTAATGGAAAAAGATGAAGTTAAAGTATGTCTCTCAAACTGGTCATCTAGACTCTGTGAAACATTAGTTTAGGAGGTGGTTCTTCCAATATCAACACAGTCCACTTTCTGAAAAAACTAGAACTTTGAATAATTTTTTTAAACACACAGAGCATTGGTTTCTACATCACTCTTTGCCAAATTGCAGAGTGGGTTTTGCTGTGAATATGGAATGATTACCAGTGAGTGAGAAACTTTTTAATATCTGCCTAACAGGGACTGGATTTGGATCTTCAAAGTAATTTCACAAACCTTACTTGCTCATGTGGTTTTTACTAAGAAGGAAAACAGCCTCTCGTTGTTGTAGAAAAGTCAATGAATGTTACTTATCTGTCATTAAAAAACAGCCTTACACTCAGGTTGATTTGAACTGTGATACGAGTTTGCACTAAGATGAGTCTCTTTAGTTGCTTCTCTTTGTGAGTCAACTCCTTGAATCAAAGTATTCAAAAAGACAAGTGTAAGTGCAAATCCCTGAAGGCACAGAGTGAGCAGGTTGGCTAAATCAGTGGAAAAAGAATAGAAAGGAATAGAATAGGAACTCATAGAACTGCCATTTTGCCATGAATACAGCATCACGTGCTACCAATAGCACTCTCTTTTTAAAATTTGTCTGATTATCATAATAACTAATATCTATACGTTGATTATTAATTCTGAGTAAGGCAAACCATGCTATGAGCGTGTTGTCTTAGGTTTGGCAGGATTTCTAGTGAGAATAAAAGATATAATAAAAGATATAATAAAAGATGGCAAGATAAACACACCAAACGTCCAGAGCTAACCTGCAGGAATTTGCAGCTGCAGTGTGCACCAATGTGTGCCTTCTTATGCCTCCAGCTCAAATCTTTCAGCAGACAGGTTGGATACTCCAGCTCCTACAGAAAGGAGAAGGCTGTGGAATGCAGGACATCTAGTGTATGTTTAAAGAAGGCTGTGAAAGTCTTCTGTAAAAAAGTATTCCTTGTTATGTGTTTTGATCGCTTACTACATATTTTGTAGAGGTGTAAAGGTTGCTGTTTCTAGAAGGAGGTGCCTTCCTCCTTACCTGCTTTTCTGATTCAGATCCATTATCCCTGCATTTTGTCTCTTACCTTCCTCCCTCTCCTTCCCCATCATGTATTTCTTCCTTTGTTGTCTATTTTCTGCCTTCTTGTTTGCAGTGCTTCAAAGGGCTTGAGGGCAGCTGCCACACTAGACCTGCATGGTTTTCGTGGTAAATCACCCCACATGCACCTGAAAGATGTGTGTTTGAGCACAGACTGGAACTGGGGATTGTCCAGTGTTTTGTGATTCTGACAAGCATGTTACTTCCCTATGTCTCAACTATACAGAGACAAAAGGAGGGAAGTTGTATTTCTATACTCTCTCAAGTTTGCTGTGTATTGCAAGTGATAGAGACAGGGCCATTCCAGTACAGACACACTCAGCATGGGCCTTCCTATCCAACAAGTCTTCATTTTCACACCTCAATCTTAATTCAGCTATATCCTGCCATTTACACATTGTTGCTGAATGAAACACACCTTTTCAAAGAACATTTGTTGCTTGTCAGTTCTTTTTCCTGGGGGACTGTCAGAAAAGAAGAAAAATGAAAAAATTTTATATTGTTACTTTCTTCTGTTGCAACTTTAATGATTCCCACCTCCCCCCCCAACACCCCAACTGTACAATCACAAAGCCAGCCTTTGAACTGTACAGCTCGTGATCTCAGTGTGAGATGCCTTTCATGGAACTCAAAACAGCTTGAACTGCTAGCGACAACTGTAATGTTAAGACTTTGTTGTACTAGGTTTGCATATTTATGTGATGAAAGTAAGTCATCTTGAAGTGGTAAAGGCAAACCACCATATCTAGTGCAGTCTAATTACTCATCTGCATGCAGCATATAGCCTTGTAAAAACACACACCCCGCCCCTCCCGATTTCTCATTTTAATTATGATTTTGTTCTTAACAAGATGGAAATGAAACTAGTACTCTAGGTCAAGGCAAAAAAAACCCCCAAACAACCCACAAAATTTTTATAGTGTGTCTTAAGCTGTGGCTTTAGAAAAACGTGGTCATGGGACTGGAGTGAGTGTGATAAATAGAGAATTATTTTTTTCATAGTGTTTATGGAAGTGTTGAGCTCACTTTCCTGGTTGTCACCTCTTAAATAGCAACCTGAAAAGATGATAATATTCCTAACGCCCCCCATGAAGTTACTGATAAATTTTCAGTACCCCACTGGCCCGAAACCCAATTTCCCCACTAACCTGAAATCCTCCTTTCTCAACCCATATTTCCATACAGAGCTGACATCTTTTCACACAGTTAAGTTTTCAGTTTCACATGAATAGTGTGAGGGGACTGCACAAACATGAGGTGAAAAACATACCCTTGAGCAAAAGAGACAGTAGACTAAATACAGAATAAAAGACCTTAGCCACATGTAGTACATAACTGAGAGTAACATGAGCACAGTCACAGAGTGGTATTTATAACCAATAGCCCTAAAATATAGGTTATCTAAGTTGGAGTTCTCTTTGACCTTCTTACCGTCCGGGATTGCAGAAAAACACACGCCATGCACAGCAAGCAAAGCTAGCAATGTTGCATTCTGCTGCCTAACAGGAGCAGTTTTTACCTGAGATTGAATCAATGATACTAGATTACTGGTAACAATACAATGCAGACTTTGCATTAAAAATATATCCATATTCATTTGTTGCAAAGGAAAATGTGTACTAGAATCACACAGAGCAAGTAGGTGGGTAGGAAGGAAGATGAAACCAAGGTGAGGCTGGCCTTAAGAATTATTTATAAAGCAGGAAATAAGAAGCACAAAAACCAAGACAGAGAGAGAAAGTCTATATTCTATTTAATCAAAATGGAAAAGAATAAACCCAGGATACAAAAGGTCTGAATTTTGCTTTCTTTCTATTTCACAGTAATTAGGTAAATAATGTTAGGGATATGTGAGTTGTATGTAATTGAGAAATCTCGGTAGAAGACTGCTAAAAAACCTGCCCATGTACAAGCTTTAGGGCTACATGATAGATTTTTCTTTATCCTCCCACACCCCCTGCCCCCTGGATAACTTCCAGTATATTTTAGCCAGTCAAAATCCTGTTTGTGCTCTGTTGACCAAGTTTCTTAGAATTAAAAGAGATAGATATTAGCAATACTTTAAAAGTGTATAATTCAGAATATGAAGGTTGCTTAGGATGTGCATGAGGATGCTGGTTTGTGAATCTCTGAAACACAAGTAAAGACTCTCAGGCCACTTATAATAGCATTCTTTAAAATTCACCTGTATTATAACTTCAAGGTCCACATAGGATCTAGTCTCTGCTTACGTCCTTGTAACAGAAGTGACAAAAAGGTAATTTGCTGGCCTGGTATGCCTGCAGAGCCTCGGTACTGCAGCTGGCCGGTGCTGCAATTGAATCTCATCAGCTCATATTCCACCCACTTCTTACAGACCTAATCTGAAATGGGATTTTGGAGAAAGTTGTGAGTTGGGTTTTGCAACTTAACTCTACTGATTGGCTGTGGACCCAATAGTGAAATATTTCTTCCAAATAAGAAAAAGACCCTAAAATATTTCAGAAAAGAATCACATGAAGCAGGAGAATCAGGCAATGGGCCCATGAATTGTAAACTGTATCTCAAGGTAAGTGTCAGATGGAGAGGTCAGGTGGTGGTGGAGAAGCTGCTTTTGCCCATTGACTGTGGGATACAGACTGGGTGGGCACTAAAGTGCTCATCAGACCACGCAGCAGTCGTGCCAGCAGCCAGAGAAATTTGTTTCTGGGAGAGCTGCCTGTCTTTGTTGTTGTTGTTGAGCGTATAAATATGACACTTACAGCTGCAATTGTGCTAAGAATATTTTCAATCTCACAATACAAATGCCATGGCCCTGAATGTGGGCCACACGGTGATGAGTAAACACCACTGAAACTTCTACAGCTCTATTTTGAGAATGGATGCAATGTGAAAGAGTACATGCAGCTCTCTCATATGATCAGCAGCTACATGAAGGATCAATCCCTCATCAAAAAAATGACAGGAACACACAACAAAAGTCAAAGAAAAGAGGTAAACATGCAACTCATCTGGTTCCCTCACAATGGTGGTGTTGGAGAGGTTGGATCTCTGCCCAGATATGCCGATAAGAGAGTTTAAAAATAGTTCTACAATTTGGCAATTTGGGTTTTTCTTAATATGTTCAGCACTCAAAAGGACATCTTCTTTCTCCCTGTAATCTTCAACATATTCAGGTTTTTGTTATCATCTATGCCCTAGGCTGGGTAGCCTGATGCTTCCGATCCTGATGGATGTGCAGTTTTACACAATTTGAGAAGATGCTGCTGCCACTCCATGCAAAACCTTGCAAAAACTTGCCTATAGCCCTCCTGCAGAACATTATTCAGTTCCCAGGAATACTAGGTGCCCACACGGGCTCTTTTGTCATCACTGGGTGCGGAGTGCCAGACAGATTTCAGCACAAGAGTAGCATAAGGGAGAAGATAGCTTGTCATTGACCCTCAACAGAAAAAGAGACCGTAAGTCTGGTAGATCTGTTCTTTGATTGTTCCGAAACAGGCCATCAGGGTGTCAAAATCCCCAAAAGAGCTTTGGGGTGTACAAGAGGGTATGGTTTTGTTTTGTTGATGGATAGAGGCTAGTAAAATCATATTAATTTATCAATCTATTTAATGATTATATTGAAAGCTGCTTTGTAATGCAGACAAAATGCCACCTGGATGAAGGAGTGCTGCAATGTTAGATTTGAAACACATAAACTGGCACATGGATGTACAAGCCAAGGGTGGCGTGGTATACAAAAGGGATCTATCGTGATAAGCCTTCACCTTTCTATTGACATCTTTCTCAGACTGTAAGATTGCTCACCACCACAACCTCATTCCTGTACAATCTGCAAGCCTCCCTCATTTTTTTACGTAATTCTGTCAATAGTAACAGTTCTTTTTGCAAGCCAGAAATCTTCTCCTGACGATATATATACCATCAAATATACAAACGTAGAAATATATATATAACATGCTGAGAAACACTTTTTCTATTCAAGCATCATCCCTCCATCCCATGGGGTTCTGGTGGTCCAAGAAGTCTTACTTTGATTTTGAGCAATTTTGAAAAAACAGGCAGACTCTGATACCAAAGCTTGAGGAATGCTGGGGTAAAAAATTAAAGAGCCAGCTGATGACATCTATGCACATGAGTTCACCACCTTGGAGAATAAATTGCACAACCATTTTTTCCTTCAGAATTTGACTAGGAATGAAGCGGCCACCATGACCTTTGGCATTACCTGTTAGGAAAGTGTAGCCCTGAAGCTTTGTGTCCATAAACAGATTAATTAAGTGTCCAAGACATGTCCTCTTTAAATTCCCACCCTCATTCAGATCTTTCCATCTTTGCCCCTTCTTCTGCATCCCAGGGGGCACCCAGTCCTAACCCCATGGTGAAACCGATATGTGAGGTACGTGTCCTTCTTTGCTGCACGTATCCCAGGTCACCAATAGTACAGCCCTGCCCTGCCTCTGAAATTTTGATTACAGGAAAAAACCACTGCGCTGGTGTATGTTACAGTTCTGTTCACAAGGCAGCTTGCACTTCAAAACTTTATGTTTGCAATGTTTTCCTATGCAGGTCTTGCACTTTTCACAGAAAACTGTAGGCATTCTGTAAAATCTGTAAGCGTTCCTCAGATCGACATAGCAGCCTGTAGCTGGTGCACCTTACCCTTGCCACTTGCACAGCCATGAGCAAGCAGAGCCAGCAGTAGTATTTACAGCCCTGGCTGTGGTTATACAATATATGACAGAGCTTACAGATATTTCTTGTGTCAAAAACCCTCCTGGCATCCTTAACACCGTAATTATGTTCATTGTGCTAAAAGGAGGAAACAGGTCTGAGATATCTGACACTATTGTTTGGGTTAAAAATTCCCCAACGCTTGGTCCCCTTTGGTAGGAGGGTGGTGCACTAGGAAAGTGCATGGGTTTTGATGCTGCCTGGAGCAGCGTGGGGGCTTTCCTTCCCTGCCTCTGCATACACTGGTAGGATGCCTGCTCCTGCAGGCAGTCACAGAACAGCACAAAACCATACAGAATCATAGAATCATTAAGGTCAAAAACATCAAGCCCAACCATCAGCCCAGCACCTCCGTGCCTATAAAACCATGTCCCAGTGTGCCACATCTACATGCTTTTTGAACACCACGAGGGATGAAGACTGTACCACTTCCCCGGGCAGCCTATTCCAATGCTTGACCACTCTTTTGGTAAAGATTTTTTTCTAATATCCAATCTAAACCTCCCTTGCTGCACAACATCTCGAAAAAAAGTGGTCATCTGTAATAAAACAGTGGCTGAAGCAGTGTAGTGGACCTGACATAGTTAGTGAGAGGGTGCTCCGTGCCCACACAGCCTGCTGGGGTGGACAGACTTCTATGGACTGCACTGTCCTGTCCTGAGCAGTGCCTCTGCCAGACGTCTCCATCCTCATGCACAGTACCACTGTGTGTGGGCTGTATTTTGATATTTCTGAAGAGCTGAGGTAAAGGAAGCATATGCTAATACCTGTATTGCTATAGAGGTATGCAGTATATGAATTACCAGGTAACCCCTATGGTAACATGTGACCTCAGATGCAAATGTACCATTTCATTACTGCTTTATTCAGCAAAACTGCAATGAATCCTGGAAGTGCTCAGTGGCTCTTCTCACACTTCACCAAGAGATGACACTAGAGAGATCTCCTTTTCTGAATAATTTCTTATTTTTTCAAGGTTTTCAGGCAAGATTGGGTTTTCTTATGGCGTATTATGAGTGATAGGGCCTTCCCACCAGGAATAGCCGTGGGATACTTTGGCAAAAGAGAGGTGTGCGTGTTGGTGAATTCCTGGTGTGAGCAAACATCTTCACTAATAAGCTGGCTACAGTAACTTTTATTGTTCCCTTTGCTATTTTGGTACCGTGAGGTATTATAATTTCAGAGCTCTGAAATGTACTCCCATTGCTTTCAAAAATAACAAAAAGCCTCCCTCTGATACATGTATGTGAGATCATTTGGTTATTTCCTGGAGGCAGTAATAACTTTTGCATTTCCAGAAGGCTGCCACAGAAAGCCTCTGAGCAGGATTACTGTAGCAAATGCATCTATGTGTTATAATCTCTGAGCATACAAGTCAGTACTGGCATGCAGCAACTCAGTGCAAACTCATTATGTGAGTCCAAATGTCCACAGACATACATCAATAAAACCACTGCCTTCAAATAGTATTTGGAAAAAAGAAGCACCAGGATGTGAGTACAGCAGAAAGCTACTTGAACTTAGTTTCTTTTGTATTCAAAACCACATGCATATACTCTGTAGATGTAACTGATACACATGTATTTACAGTTTTCCAAAACATGAATGCAAAATAAATCATATTGTCATAAAATATTTTATTTTACTTACATGCCTCCTGTCTACACAGAGGTGACATTTCCCTGCTATGGGACAGGCTTATACTCACAGGCTACAGAAGCAAGCAGTAACTGACAGAGTCTCTGCTATTTGTTTCCCCTATGTGCAGACAATCCATAAATCCTACCTCAGTCCTTACTTCAAAAGAAACCTTGTCTGATTCAAGCCAAGAAGTCTTTTAGCAAACTTCTGAAGGTAAACCAAAAATGCAACACTGTCATCCTTTCAACAGGGAGGCTGCACAGTATTTATTACCTCCCTCAGAACTTAGAGTTGCTTTCTCTTCAAGATTTGTTGTCCAGGAAGTTTGCTAGAACAACAAAAAAATTTAATTATAACTCCTTAAATACTTATTACTTAGTTCAAACTGAGTTACTCGGATACCAGCAAGCACCAGCAGCTACAAGGGCAATCTGCAGTAGAGCCAGTACTGATTCTACATTCCAACACTTCCCATCCCACACAAATGCCAGTAATTTTTATTATTGATCCCGGTGGCATGAGTTCAGCAACAGTGTTCTGCTGTTTCTCTCTGATAAACTTCTCCCACCCCAGAGTTCCGCTGCCTTTCTGCCAAGGATGCAAGTCCCATGTCTGGTATGACACAGCTGCATGACCTTGACTCAGATAGCCAGATGGTGAGACAGAACCGTTAACAGCTCAGGAGTTCAGGTACCTGCCTTCCCACCGTGCCTGACCAGGACGGTGGGCACTCTAGTGCTCAGCTTAATAGCTCGTTACAGCCTAACTGCTTTTCATAGGCATTAGCCAATAAAACAATTGCCTTGTGCTTCTATGTTTTGTGTGGTTGCTTGCAGAGTCTCCTTGTACCTGACTAATGATGCCTGAACAAACCAAACAAAACCAGGGGTTTTAAGATCTCCTGCAGCAACACCTCCAACATAAAACCTTGCCACTAGCTTCCCACAAATTGGTCCTGTCCCAACCCTAGCACCAGCCTCCCTGCTATGGCACTGTAGCAACTCTGACTCCTACCGCCTGTCCCCACACCCCAGGCTAAGTTACTGAGCTGGAACAGATACCTGGTGGGCAGGAGCTGCTGAGCAACTAATAGCATGCCATCAACAACTGATGCCTGCTAATTATTGAAAACCTATTGCCCGATAGCTGCTCTGAAGAGACCTTGCTCCATGGCTTAGCTCAATGGCTGCATGAGGTGGCCACTGTTCCGAGAAGTATCTTGAACACTGTGAAGGACCACAGCTGCAGGGCCCAGAAGCAGCCTTAGAGACACAGATTGGAGCCACCATCACCTTCACCACACTGATTTAGATCATGCACCATGCACCTCCTAGTGGACATCTGAAGTGCAGATTCCGAAAGTTAGTCTTGAACATAAAATTGAAGTAATATGGCTATGCTGCTGACTCTTCACCCTTACAGCACATATGATGTTACAGGCATCTTGTTTTACTGTCTTAATGCAAATCTGAGCACCAAATATCCCTTTTCCACATGATAGAGGTGATCTACAAGCCTAATAGGAGTGGACTTACTTTTAACAAAAAATTTTGAGTCAAAACTAATAAAAAAAAAATCACCAAACTCCAGATCAAATCTGTGAGACAACTCAATGGAATACTTGTGGCTTTGAAACAGAAGAGAATTTTGTCATGAGTACTGTGTAGGTGCTATACAGATTATGATGGAGAATGGTAACTGGAGTAATGTGCTGTAACCAGGACTGGAATTTGTAAATTACAAACCACAAAACCACAAATATTGCAGACTGGTGCAAATCTGTGCAGACCTAATGTTTGTTCAGTTGGTCTTCTAGCGATGTCAAAAGTAATTTTGAGCAGTTGGTATTAAAATGACATTTTCAAAGATACAACAATATAGCATAATGTAGTTCTACATCTGCTTACACTTGACATAAAATGAAAATATTCTACAAACACTCATTGTTGTCTGGGAACCTTTACTATACCTCAGCATTTAAGCATTGATTTTTCATTTAAAAAGTTTTCATGGGGCAAAATATTTTTATATATATAAAAAAATATAAATGTACATATATAATTATTTTTATATACTCATGTATCATAATGGTATTTAAAAAACAAAAGTAAGACTTTATGTTAACTTCCATTGCTCTGTAGGAAATTTTCTTCCTATTCTACATCCTTTGTTCAGGGAACCATTTCTCATATTATTCCATAGGATCATCTTTTTTTCGCCTTTCTAAGCAACATGCATGGCTGAAATATGGCACATTATCTGCTTCTCCTGGAAACAAGGAATGTCACAGCTCAGAAATCTTCATGTGCAAAATATTATTCTTCATTAACACCCCACCAGCATCACAGCTGCAACAATCATTATTTTATGAATTTCGCTGGTAACCTGCATCTCAGTTCCATCTTAATTCTTGATTTTTAATATATTATTTTCTTTTTCAATCTCAACTAATAACAGTTAAATCAAGGAAAATAAAATCTCACAGAAGTGAGAGCCTGGTGAGTCTTCGTTTAAGTGAGGACTGATGGGGAAGCTCATTCTTTACACAACTGGAATGATGAAACCTGTGAAGAGACACAGATTAACAAATGCAACAAGCCGAACTCCTGGCTGTCTGAAAGAGCTACACCAGGTAATCCATTATAGGCACAACAGCCTGTGTATCCTAAGGCAAAGCACCCCTGCCGCAACCTCATACTGCAGCTGGGAAGACGTGTCCAAGAGCAACAGCAGAAAGAGATCCCTGGTACATTGGCTTGGCTGACACAGTGCCAGCCATGGTGGCTGGTGGTGACGGGGCTCAGCATTGGCCTTAGCTGAAGCCAAGAACACTCTTGGCTGTGTCATGAAATAACTGGAGAAACCACATAGCTGTCTCCAGCTTGCTCTCTGGCAATGTTTTGATAAGGGAGGGAGGGTGATTTAGCAACCCAGTGTATTTCCATCATAGCAGGGAAGCTGTGATGAGGAGTGTACACACACTGCCCTGGGCAGGGGTGAACGACACAGGGTTTTTTTTTGCAGAAATGAAAAGTCAGTAGACATTTGCTCTTACAACTAGGTTATTACATCATGGTAAACCACTTGGGAAAGACTGTTTTCCTTTATCTCTCTCGTAGCAAGGAGTTGTTTTGCATCAGTAACTCCTGTGTAGTAGGCATGTATCAGCAAACGGCTGTATTCCCACACCGTCCCAGATGGTTCCTGTGAGGGGATGTTTTATCCTGCACCTGCTTCCAAAGGAGTGCTCTGCCTATATGGAGATCACAGAGATACAAATACCACAGTGTCACACACAGGCAGACCCCGTGGAGGGTGCAGCAGTTTGGTTGACTGCATGTTCCTGAGGAACATGTTCCACTCCCTACCTTTGCCACAAAGAGTGGCAAAGATCTGGCAAAGATCTCTTTGAGATCTGTCTTGTCTTGATGCCTGCAAGGCGCCAACACATGCTTTGAGCCCAAGCTGGGAGTGGGGAGTGTGAAACACCCACTTTTAAGGTACTTTTTTTGTCATAAGCAAACTCTCCTCTCCCTCAACATTTCTCAGAGATCTCTCAGAGCAGCAATAACATTTTATGTTAACTTGAAGCCTGATGAAGTTGGTGTGGAAAAGCACAAATTAGGTAGAAGTTATCCAGTGCTGATGCAGAAGGTGAGCTTGGACCTATGGGGTCCAGCGGAGGGAAGAGAAAATACACTGGGAATTTAATGCATGAAAGGTGCTGCAGGATGGGGAAACTGCAGACTTGAGGAATAAAGCAAAGTTAGTCAGAGTTCCATGACATAAAGGAAAGGCTTAGACTGGTATGGAAGGGAACTACTCTGCTAAGTCATTCAAGCCTCCTCAGACTGGTCCGGAATGGTCTTTTTCAAACTTACCAGGCAAACGTGTCTTCTGAAATGTTTTTTAAATCGTATGCTTTTCTGATGATGATCCTAAAGCACTGGAGTTTAGCTATGTTAGACTTCTGTGGCTCCTCTACTCCCCTCCAGAAAACTCAGAAGTGCTAGTCTTTCACTGACACCTGTGGATATAACACAGAATTGCACACAAGCTCTCACTCTGGAAGTCAAGCATTTCAGCTCTGGAACTTGCCGGATTAGAGTATCCTGCTTCACGTAGACTTCAGCCTGAGGAGGGCTCTGTTCTGTGTAAGGTTCATGATACTACAGTGATGAAGGCAAAGCGACATGTGTTAACCTGCAAGATTAAAGATTATCAGTATTTCACTCTTTCCCAGGGGAGGATTTTCTGTGCAAAGTAATTTAGCGATTTTGCTTTTTCCAGGTGGACACCTAGCCCTCTGTTTTACCAGAGCAATAGCAGGGCAAAGCAGCACACTTTGCAGTCAGAGCAAAAAGACGTGAGTCATCACTGCCTATAAACAAGCTGTGTTTGGTATACCTGTGGCTTTGCCTGCTAAGCAGGACACAGGGATGGGAAGAGGGGACAGCACCTGGTTCCCACTCTGCATTGATACTCTACTTACAAGTGTTGCTGAAATAGATATAACACAGCTAATGCCTTGCCCTAGACCTCATTAGGCTAACACAGGCTCACACTTTAGCTGTGTGCAGTGTAAGATTTCAAAAGTTTTTTTACTGGTGCTTACAGGTGTGGAAAGCCTTTTGATGACATACAGCATTTCTAAGAAAGTTACTGACTTGCTGAAGGAAAGCTACTGTTTGTAGGAAAAGTTTGAGATGGAGCTAGGGCAAACTCACCTCAAAGTAGGATGATTTCTGTGCCATATATATATATTTATAAGACCTATCACACACTGCCATATGCATGGAGAAGAGGAGTTAATAGATTGTACGTATTATTACAGGATCATTATAAAAAAAGGTAAAACAAAAGAACCAGCTGTCACTGCACTGTCTCTCTCAGCACCGAGAGCCACTCCTGGCCATGGACTTGCTGGTACCAAATGCATAAATATGCAGGTGCATTAACCACCAATGTGATGTAGCACCACTTACAGCTTACTGTGTCTTGCTGCACTTGGATATAGCATATGCTCATTTGGAAACATTTCCATTTCCTTGCTTCTGTCCTCTGTGGTCATCATGACTGTCTTGATAAAAGAACAGGTCTTGTAATATCAGCTTTTGTCCCTGATGCAAAGGTCTACACTACGATTAGCTCTATCTGAAGCCGAACCTAGGAAAAGCACGGCAGTCATTTGACAATCATTTAGGGTCAGATTGACTTAACTGCAGGAGTACCTTTCCCTCTCTCAGGAGTATCCTCTCCCTGACCTTCTTGAATGATGGTTTCTGTGCTTTGTTGGAGGTTTGATTTGTAAATGCTTTACTGCGAAGTTTCATAGTGCAGTGGATTTTGAATGAGTTAGTTGCTATCCTTACAGCATGTAGTGGGGCTTCTGCTACATGGTGGGCAAACTAACTTTTCTAAAACATTTTCTAAGTTTTGAAGTGAACTTTGTGGTCTTTCGGAAACAAGTAGTGCCTGATCTACAGCACTACCAGGGCTAAGAGGAGAAGAAAGCCACAGTTACTTTGCATTACTGGGGAATCTTCTTGGGACCACTGAAGATTAAACAAAGAGGTTTACTTAATGGTGGTGCCTTGCTGTCTTACCAACAGAAAGCCATGCACCCTCATGGCTTTTGATAGATGAGAGTCTGTGAATAGTAGTCTGGAAGGGAAGATCTGGTAGAGGGAAAACTTCTTGGTGGTAGGACTCTCTTTTGTTACAGTTGTTGTGTTAGATTCTGATCACACACTTTGTTGATTTTATTATTATTTTTTTTAAAAACCCAAGATCCTAAAATAGATACAGACCTTTCTTGAAGGAACCCTTCCTTATTGGATGTGTCAGCACCTTTACCTGCATGCTATTCCCTTGTTATCTCAGTAACTCCCACTGAAGGGCAGTAGTAGCCTACTCATAAAATCCTGACCTAATTACTTAAAATGCTAGATATTAAATTAAGCTTTGGGAATAAAGCCATTCAACTGTTCCACTACTCTGAGCCAATATGGACACCTTCCCAGTATTTATAAATACATGCTGTATTTCCACTTCTGTGGTTACACTGAAGTAAGCTATTATCATAGTGACAGTAATCACTTTGACTACTGAATATGTTAGAAACAACAGAAAGCACTGTTAGGGCAATAAGTGACATCTTTCTCCTTAAATAAAGGCTCTTACCTGCGGGTTTACAAGCCTGTGTTTTGGAGACCAGAGTTAATTTTCTGTAGCACCTGTGGTTTATATATAACACCTTTGTGCACTGATGATGTAGTCCTAGCACACATTTCATATAGCTCTCACCAGATAGTTCTCTTTTGAAGAGAACTTTTTGAAGAGTAATCCGTAATCAGAGGGACAGCAAATACAGTGATAATATACCTTAATTAAGATTTCAAAAGAATGTCAGTAGACGTAGGGATCTATGGTTTATAGCTTAGAAAGACGGCATTCCTCAGTACTTTGTGTGATCTATACGCACACAGTGTTGATAGAACCAAAACTTAAGATTTTGTTCTCTTGTGGACTTTTGTGCTCAATACAGAAAAGCATCCCTTTCTTTCCAGCCCTTATTTGTAGGAATTGTTCCATGGAAATCAAGGACGAGCATTTACCACCTCTGATTATGCTAAAAAAATTTCAAACATTACCCTTGACATCACTGGTCTCCTCCTATGTCATACAAATTTCTCATTTAGATTGCGTAATACTGTGAAGTGGGGTAGTTCTTCATTGAGACCTCTCTCAGATGACAGTATTGAGATACACTTTGTGTAACACATTCACTGCCACCTTCAGCAGCCTGGGAACCTTATTTGGACTCCATTATTGATTTCAGATTATAAAATACTCTGGAATTAATTCTGTCTGATAAATTTTGTCTCTGAAGTTAGAAAACCACAGAAGTCAAAGGGAACTGTAGCTTGTGTGGAATTACACCAAAACTGCAGGTAAATGCTGATGAAAGATCCTCAGCTAAGCAGTGTTGTTGTTTTATAAGTAGCTGGCTTGCACATTAGAGGTGGTTGTTGCTTAATTCATTGCTAGGAGCGGCATGCAGGCCTATTGAACCTAACACTTCAGATAAAAACATATTTTAATAATTGGCCCTTTCAACCCACTTTAAAATGCCTCATTGATTACGGCTACCTAAATATGTTTTCTCAAATAGTCATTGCAAACTGAATAATTACTAGAAGCATATAATGCACAGAACCATCACTGATATGCGGTTGATACACATTAAGGACAAAGTGGAGTAACAGGTATTTCTGCTGCCACTAAATTAAGTAATGACACTTGTTTCTGGAGCTACTAAAGGTCCTTTGCAAAATCTTATGGTTTGGATATCCGTCCTTCTTTTGTGCTTTCAAATCTTAATCAGCAGTTTCAATGCTTATTGCTCAATAAAGCACGGACAGAAAAAGAACTGGATATTTCAAAGAAAGCTGATTTTAACTCTTATCCAGGACTTGACTGATGGTGAGGAAAACTAAGCAAACATTGTAATAAGCCCCAGTTACTTCAACCTACAGAGACCTGTCATAGTTCTTTGCTATGCATGTTTCACAGATCTGGATTATAACTACTGTTTTCTGACCTAAGTGTCATTGTGAGTAGCTCACTGAAACACTCGCTTTATAAGTTTTAATCATCCAAAGGGAGTAGGCATGGTATGGTGCAGAGGGGGCCCCTCCGCTGGGTCCAAGAGTAACCCTTTGATAGATCGGCGTGGGAAAGCAGGCAGTTGACTCCATATGTGTGATAAAGCAAGCTCTACTTTATTGTTCCAAGCCATCACTTATATACACAATCAGTTAATTATGCCTACTACTCATTATCTTATTGGCCAAGCCCTAAAAGTAACCTCAACATGTTCCTCCTACTTTCAGTTACAGCTTCTATGTTATTTTGCCTGGATCTCAGCTCCTCTTTAGTTGTTTATCTCTTTCTCAAGGGCAGACTGTTTTTGCCGACTTGCCAAGTTATGCTGCCCTGACAAGTTCTATCCCTGGCCTAAAGTCCGTATAATCTTCTGACCCTGACTTGCACAGCTCCTCCGTCTCCTTGCTCTCTGAGCCAATTTCCAACAGTATGGTGTTTTATTTTGCCCTGAAGATAACTGTTGAGAAGATGTTAGCTCTGCTAGAGGACTGGGTGGCATAACTTCAGGTCAATCATTGTCTGCACTTCTTGTCATGGTGACTTTGTAAAGGGAGTGGAGGCTGTGGAAAATTAAGACCAATAGAAAGAACCAGATATACTGGCACATGAGCCTAAAAAGAAAAGGTCTTTGAACTCTGCAGAGTAAAACCAGCATGTGTATCTCAGGGTTAGGAACTACGATAAGATCATGGAGGAGATTATTAAGGGAGGACTTTAAAAAAGGACAAGGTAGAGGTTGTTGGGCAGGAAGGCAGTGTTTTGGCAAATCTTAACAGTTTCAGCAATGTGTATGCAAGAGTGTCAGAAGCTGAACAAAGGAGAAAGAAGGAGGAGCACAGCCAGAGCGCTGTGGAGAAGGGCGAGCTCCCTGCCCTCAGTCCCAGACTGAGCTCTGACCGCACTGAGATTCAGAAGCAAGTTTAGCTCACGGTTTGTTACAGATTGAAGATGATATTTTTCTTCCTTGGAATCTAGCAGCTGCCAAACCAGTGAGCAAGACAGGATTTTTATTTAAAAAGTGAACAATCCCTCCTAGGCTTAAAAAGAAAAAAAAATCTACATGTTGACTTATCCTTGCCCACCAGCCCTGGAAAAGAATAGCCTTGTCTTGTGGTTTTTGACTGAAGAGCTAACCAAAAAGAGATTATGCCCTGCCACCTCCAGATGCGACTGACATGCCTTTTCCACGCAGACTTTCAGCATGTGCTGATGGGAACTTGCACCAAAACACAATTGATGCTCATTCAAATGAGTGTCAGGGGAGACTACAGGAGATGGCTTGGGAATCAAGCCAGAAAAATGCCCTGAGCCTATGGGGGGAACCAGAAGGCTGGAGCCCCAGTAGACTTCAGGCTGGAGAACATGAGGGATCTGTGATCAAATCTCTGCTCAAGGAAGCTCTGTGAATTGCTCTAGACCTCTCCACAGATGGAAATTTCACATCCTCTTCAGACAACCTTTTTATGTGTTTGACCAAATTGCTATGATAAGGGTCAGCCAGAGGAGAAGCAGAAATTTCAACTGGAGCAGAGCTTAGGTTAGAGACCAAACTCAAGAGCAAATTTAGGCCAAATCCCAAAGTGACCGAACTCTGTGAGTTTCTGAAACTAGAATGTTTAATTGGGTCTCATTCTTGTTTTGACCTTTCTCAAGATCTCTGCATGCCTTAAGAAAAATTACTGACCCACTGCTATGTCTGTGTGTTACTTAACTGGGCACTTGCACCGCAAAACATGAGCAGATGGTGATGTTGGAAAGGAAGTATTTTTTTTGAAAAGACTGCTGGTACTTAATTTTACCTATCATATGCCAAAGAGTGTACAGGGGTGTGTAACAGTCATTCCAAGAGAACATTTCCTTCACAATGAAAAATATAACTAACTATTGAGGGGTTTGAGGGTGGGAAGCCCCTCATGTAAGTGCAATGGAGGAACATGGCTGTTCCTCAGACTTCCCAGGAGTCTGTTGGCCCACAATGCCAGTCAGCCTTTATGCATACAGGGAGCGAGAGGTGAGGGCTCCTTATAATCAGGGGTTCTCAAAGTGCTTGCCCATTGCTCTGAAGGGCAGCGAAGTGCACAGAGAATGCTAGCAGAAAGGCTTTGGATTGGAGCTGTACCAAAAGTGGTTTCGTCAGCTTTTTTTAATCTTCTCTTGAAAATGTTGACCACTAGTAATACTGCTAAGTATTTTTCTTTTAACTTTTGTTTCTTTTAAGAAATCAGAGTGGAGACATCTGAAAAAGTGGAAGGAATCCAATCCCCCCCCCCAACATTTACAACTCAGGCAGCAGCATGTACATCTGATGCAGAGAAGCCTCATCTGTTCTAGGTTAAACACGGGAAGAGGCGCATGTTCATAGCCCAATGCTGAAATTTCAGGGGTTTCTTTTGAGGACAGTGCTGAGGCATTGATGGCTCTGAGTGCAAAATGAGGGTTGTCTTTCATGTGTGTTTAGTAATATGACTGCCTCTTTATGACTTGCTTGCTTAGGACCTGACAGCCCGCTTGGTACTATATGGAAAGCATGAGAAAGGCAGTCCTTTCTCCAAAAGACTTACAAATTAAGTGCCCAGGCGTTTTTTTCCAGTGTGTTTTCCCACTGATGCATACAAAAGCAAGACTAAGGCTATACTGGTGTTGGAAAAACACAAGCTGTGCTGAAAAATCCCAGAGCATGGAAAAGTCCTGTTAATGCATCTGAAACCACATTTCTTCAGCCTGGTAGCCTCATGAGGTGGCCCCATCCCCAGAGAAACTCACAGGGGTTTCCTGGGTTTAGCTGAGCTGAAAGCAGCACAAATCATACTGTCCCTGTTGTGGGGCCAGAAACAGGAATTATGGCTATAGAAGAAAATAGCTGAAATTTAAAATGTAAATTCCTGAAAGTCAACAATAGTTAGAAGCTGGTGTCAAAAATGCAGGTGTATGTGAATGAAAATATATTTTCTCTCAGCTCAGTGAGCAGTTTACCTGAGCAAGCTCTCTGCTGAGAGGTAACACACTCAAATTTGCCTCTCCTGAGTGGTTAGCCTGAGAGAACCAAGTTCAGCTCAGAGGTAAAAAGCCTAAAGGGGTATCTAGTTGCTGTTTCCAGGTACTTAAAGGCAGGGAGTTGGTGAGTGGGTGGGGTTTCAGAGGAGATGGATTCGAAGTCTTTTCCAGGATACAAATGTAAAAGGGCACAATCTGCACCAAGGGAAATTCTGAGCAGATATTAGGGAAGAGTTCCTCATCATTACAGTTGTTACACTGAAACAGTCTGTTGAGGGATGCTGCAAAGTCTCTGACCTTGGAGATAATACAAAACCTAAATGAGTGAGGCCATGAATAACTTCATCTAGTTTTGGTACCAACTCTGTTCTGAGCAGTAGATTGGATCAGAGACCTCCAGGCTTTTCTTCAGATCTGTGACACTAATGAATTTACCCATAAGGTAAGATGATAAGTTATGATAAATTATTCTATGAGATCCTTAGACTCCCAGAGATGATCTTATTTTTCAGAAGTGAAAATAAATCAGCCAGGTGCTACAGAACATGGGAGAGCACTTTTTATCAGACTCCTCTCAGGCAAAGGCTTAAGGAAAGCCTATTTTGTCTCTAGCACACCCTTTCCCTAAATATTCTTCTTATGTCAAATGTAAATAAAACAGTATATGTGTTTGTGAAGTGACTACAATGACTGTTAATATGTTTAATGGTGCACAACATAGCATGATATATTCTAATTGTCTATCCTAAACAAATATAAGTGAGCTCTGCAGTAACAATTGATGGTGAATATATTATTTGATTATAACTATTTTTATATAAAGATACACATCCTTGATAAGCTGAGCAAGAAACCAAGGAACTGCGCACTTATTATTGTCTCCTATGAACAAACCCCTTGTGACTGTGCTCCTGTGCCACTTCTGAAAGCACCAGTGGTGCCAGAGGTAGTCTGGGAGATATAATCCCTTCCCAGTAGGGCTGTCCGTGGCACTGCAGCATCTCATTGCAATGAAGACATGTTAGGATTCTTTTTTCATTTGGATTTCATTTTAAATGCCAAATGAAGCTGTCATCACAGAGCACACTTCTGCCTGTAACACAGTAACCTAGCATAAATATGTGTGTATTGTAGGCTCTAAGGGTTGAGAATCAGTATGCATTTTCCCATTGGGCTATGGTAAATCTACAGGAATACGATCTGACTCTGGAGATTCCCTTTGTGTTAGCCATGCCTAGTGTTTCTTGTCTGAGCAGGACTTGTCCCCAGGCTAAGTAGCAGCAGCCCCAGTCACCCCAGGACGAGGTGGTAAGAAGTAAAGGTGTCAGCCTGCTCTGCTATCCTCCTGCTGTCCTCTATCCATTGACATGGTATGTAGGCATTAGGTGATGAATATTATTTCCCTATAGAGAGATGGTGAGGCTTGGGAAAGCCAGTATCACTGCATGACAGATGGCTGTGTTATTGCTAGGCACAAGCAGCAATGCAAAGAAGGGGTTAGGCTAAGTGCATCGATTTAAAATCTTAACTTCAACATTTAATTAACATTTCCAAAGTTTCTTGGATGCTTATGAGACTTCTTTTTTTCTGTTGAGTATCAGCCAGTATTGTTATTGGGCAGATGCCAGAGTCCTTGGCTTTAAAGTTTCTAAGTCTGAAGTATGTTAACTTTTTCCCAAATTTTACCTGATGATCTCTGATAACAAATAACCTATTCACTACTGAGATGGAAATAGCAAGTCTTTACAGAACTTCTCAGATTCTATCCATGCAAGTGTGTGTCTGATCACACACCCTGCAACCAATCTGCTTGAAATTCAAATCCTGAAATTGCATCAAGACTTGAAATCAATGTTTGCAATAAATTTTTTAATCAAAAATTTTAAAAATATCCTTAACAAAGGATATTAAATAACATATTTATTGTTGATCGCTGGGAAGGGTGGCTTATAGCTATGGCCAGTATGAAAAAAGAAAATGGTGGTGTGAAGTTGAGCAGAATAAATACAAGGATAAAAAAAAGTCAGGTAGGTGGAAAGTGGTACTAAGCACTGAGACTCTAGAAAAGCTTGAGGTGGATGCCACTAGAAATCTCCCTAATGAACACAGCACTCAGGTCTGAATAGGAAAGGCTACAGGACAGAATATCAAAAAGAGTGCTTGGAGGGCTGTCCTAGTGGTTTAATGGTGTATCTGACCTCAGGCTGGCCAAAGTCCTGTACGCCTGGTTAGAGGACTGAAAAACATCAGGGAGATAAGATGCTTGCTTAGAGATTCTTGCTTAAGAAACACTACTTCAGTGAAAAGTAACAGTTATTCTGTATTGCCATATTGGTATAGTCTCTATTGCCATATTGGTATATTCTGTGTGCCAAATAAGGCATATTTCACTTGGTAAGACGAGTTTTGCTGCCTCCTCTGTTTTCTTTTGGGAGAAGATATCTGTTAGAAGCATGATTTGAAAAGCTGATTGTGTGAAGGAGCAATGAGGAAATCCAGATACTTTGTGAAGTTTTAATTTATGGTATACATTTAATTTAATTTGTTGTTAATCTTCTCATTCGGCTTAATTTTTTAATTCAGACGCTGATAACTTGCCAATGGAGCAACTCACACACAAGACAGGCTTGGCCTTGTCCATTTCTGATTGCTCAAGGCACTGCTTGTTTTACCTCAGGTGCATGGACAACGAAGGAAGGTGCGCATGTGACTCTGCTCTTCTCACACTCATGTGAGGGGGAAGTTCATAAGTAGTGACTAGGAATGCTTTTTTCAGGTTAGTGCATTCCAGTCCTTGTCAAGAGATGTCTATTATAGAAAGAACTGAGAAGCATCATTAAAAACCAAACCAGTGAAACAAACCCGACCCTTCCCTAAACAAGAACATGGTTTTACTAAAGCAGACATGCTTCATCCAGCAGCAGCATCTCCGTGAATTGTTTCGCCTGCATCAACAGAGGGCACAATTCCCACAGAAATCACCCTGACTCTTTATTTAAATGAGGCCCGGGTGAATCTTCGCTGCTAGTGCCCTGAGCCTTCAGGTCTTAAAGAGAGAAGCATCTGCTGCTGCTGTCTAAGCCGGCCTCCGGGTGACTTTGGGTGGGCATTCTGTAATTCACAAGGGGATTTGTGCATGTATTAGCATAAATGGACATTAACCAGGCTAATTTCCCCCAGGCTGGTGAAGCATTAGATCTCTGTTTTTTTAAACTGACTGTTGGAGGCTGACACCGAACGCCCTTTTCCATGTAACCCATCAGAACTACCCAGCCACTTCTTTTCTCTCCTGTTGGTTGCTGTGCTTGTGTTTTTTGTGGAAACCTCAACAAAGCATTGCTTTTATAAATTTCAGCCTTGATTGGTGTGTTCCTTGATTTTAGGCTGATCCTTCTGCTTCAGTAGTTATTTCACAGTTGTCAGGGCTCATAATTTGCTCTGGTAATGCTTGTGGTTATTCCCCACCAGCAGATCTCCCCACCTGCTTTAGCTGCTGCCTGGGGCACTGAAGTTAAGCCACCGCCCCCCCACCCCACCCCTTCTTCCCCTTTTTAAAAATTATATTGTATCCTTCATTTCTCCAGTCAAGAAGGAGATGCTAGCTGATTTCAGAAGCAGGATGGGCCTTGCCAGCCTTTGTAGCTTCAGCTTGCAGCACAGCACCTTCAGTCTTTTTGGTACCATAGGAGAAGACACTCAGTGGCAAAATATGACAGACTGGCAGACTCTGAAGATCTGTTACCCAAAGGGCCTCAGCTAGGTAGTCGGGACAGCTGCACCCTTCAGAGATAGCTCTTGGCTTGGGCAACTGGCTATGGCCACTGGCCATGTGCGATGAAAGCTGCTGGAAGGTATGTGTCACAAAGATGTGGCATGGAGGAGGTCTGAGATGAGACTCTTACTCTGAAAATGTACATCAAAAGTTAAAGGTACATACTTTCCTCGTGCTTTTGGCTTCTTTTGCTCTTTCTGGACAGAGTAGGGTGTTTCTCTCGTCTTAGAGTTTATTACTCAAAACTCTAATCAAAAAATAATAGATCAAAGGACTCTTGCAAAGCAAGAGTTGTCTGCCAAGTGTTACAGACTGCTTTGTACTTGGGTGGGAAAGAACCATGTCTCACAGTGGGCTCCTGCTTCTTAACACCGGTACTGTTGAAAAGAATTATCCTAAAATATAATGCTTAGATGTAGAAGCACATTGCATTTTCAACCTTGCACTAACTTCCTCACTCACCCCTTACTCTACAGCTCTCCTTGAACAGACAGCTGTGATGGAGAATGTCACACCCCGATTCGTTTAGTATCCCCTTGAGAACCTTTAGAAGGCAGACCCTCAGTTGGTATAGGTCAGTGTGGCTTACAGGAGCTGACATTTTGAGATTCACTCTCCAGTGAGACTGATTAGATAGTGTGTGTGAGTAAGTTGGGGTGCTTTGCTGTGTGGGTAAGGTCTGTGCTACTTTTGTAAGAGGATGCTGGGGAAGAAACTGATGGCTGGGAATGCCAAGCTAGTCTCGCCAGGCACCGTCCCAGTGTCCATGGAAACCCTTTTGGGTTCTTCAGTGTCCTCAGAAATCAGGCTTCCCAGGTAATGCAGTCATGAATGTTTCCACTTTGCTCTCTCCAAGGCAAAGCTTCAAGGTTTGCTTAACCAGCCTGTGAGAGGAAGGATATAGTACGCTCTGTGTGAGTCCTCTTCTCTACTTGGTCTCTCCTGCTTTCCTAAGGTGGCCAGAGAAGGGAGAGGTTAAAACGCTCTGGCTACCTGGAAGCTGTCTGAAATCAGGAAAGAGCCAGTCTCCAGCTGGGAATTTCACAGGGTAGCTGACAGGCTGATCAAAGCTAGGTTCAACTGGAGTCTGGACATTAAGAAGCTTTTAGAGAGAGAAATCTTGTGCTGGCAGAAACAATAAATTGTAAAAATCAAACACTAATACACTTACCTACTTTAAGATTGTTGTGCATGTAGGAAGAGAGAAAGAAATGATAGCATCTGAGATATTGATGTGTTCGTAGCTGTTTTATTTTAACTGCTGTAACAGGCATTATAATGAGGAATATCCTTCCATAGAAAAGTGGTGATTTTCTTTTATATTTATTGTCCTTTGGGCTCTGAGTTACTTGAGGTTTGGTCTTTGTGTGGCAGATTATATTCTTTTCCAGAGTGACTGGCATTTTGCTGAGTCACAGCTTTGTTTTCAATTTCCCGGTGACGCAGGAGCTGGAAGCAGTTGTCTGGACAAATGCTCTGCAGTGCTGAGGGGTAGTATAGCTCAAAATACAAGGGGGACAGAAGCAACAAAAGAACAGCTTGTGCTTGGCTGTAGTGTTTGGATTTGGCTGTGGTGAGCTTCACATTACTGGGTTGTACGGACTAACAACAGAGGAGGAGAACCTCCAGCATCAAAGGCCCTCCTCCCCTTGCTCCAGAAAGATATTTTATCTGTAAAATTTGAATTTTAAATTAGATGTAACAGAAACCTCTGAGGAAATCAAAGATCTGTCGATATACTGTGCATCTGCCAGGGAAGGAATATCTTTTCTAAAATGCTATTTCATCTAAAGCATAAAATGAAGGCCTAAATTTCTGCTTTGACTTTAGGGAAAACAAATAAGGCAACTGCTATATTGGCTGTGGTCTTTGCCAAGCATTTTGCTGATAAATGAGGAGAAATGTTCTAATGTCACGATTGAGTAACTCTCTTAGGCGTCATACTATCTGTAACTTGTAAGTGAAGAATTCCATAGGAATATGGTCCTGGCAGACTTGCTGACTCAAGTCCTCCATGTTCTAGGGTCAAAAGTGAGTTGCTAAATTCAGTTCTGACTAAACTATTCAAAGACATCCCCTTCAGGGATATATTTTGAAAACTCAGTCTGGGGAAAGGATGAGTGACTGTGGCTGTGATTGCTATGGCAGTGAGCATCTCTGCTGGCCCACTGGAAGCACTCTCGGAGGGCGGGATGGAGGGTGG
This sequence comes from Neomorphus geoffroyi, assembly GCA_033558235.1. Taxonomy (NCBI): domain Eukaryota; kingdom Metazoa; phylum Chordata; class Aves; order Cuculiformes; family Neomorphidae; genus Neomorphus; species Neomorphus geoffroyi. The sequence goes on along the minus strand of JAUMJM010000048.1, from coordinate 20,830,895 downwards.
GGGGAACCTGTCATAATAAGGTTTGCATAGCAAAAATGTCCATATCTCTGTAATACTCATAAGTGAATGAACTACATCCGCTGGTGACAAGCAGTGTTGTATCAGAAAGAGCAGAGCACTTTGTATCCTGCACAGAAGACATGGAGTGTCATGTTCTTCTCTTGCAAGCTTCTGCCTGATTTTGAGCATGTGTGCACAGCTTTGCATTTAGAAAGAAAACAGTTAAAGCAAAATTTATGGAAACACTCAAGAAGTAATGTTTCTGGAGGGTAAGGTCTTACTGATTCTGTCATCTGGGAGAAATACTGAGATGCCTGCTGACCACCCCAAAGCCCATAAGCCAGATCCACAGCTGCAATTTAGAGTCTATTGAGCTGTCTTCGAGGTAAACACTGGTCAATTTTTCAGCCAGTCTTCAGGGTCTTCAACTGCTGATGCTGTGCAACTGGTGCAGCATCTTCAGTTTCAAAGCACACTGTTTATTCCATGGGGTTTAGGAGGAAAGTGAGAACATGCCATCTAAGCATAACTGACGTGGTAAAGGTCTGTATGGACCTGGAGATGCTCTGAGACAATAGTTTGCAAGTAGCCCAGCTATCTTAGGACTCCCTGTAGGGTGTTATCGGGAGAAGAGAAACAGGAAACATTCATGGCTGAGGGTACATGCTGTTGGTGGAGCCTGTAGAGTTGCAGTCTGCCTTGGGAAAGAAAGGGCATGTCCCGTGGCCACAGAAAAGGCATATCTGATGCTTTCCCCCTTCACTTTGGAGAGGGGATTTCATGTTCCTGCCATGGATTGATTGAATTCAGACTACCTCTGCCCTGGGCGCTGAATAAGGCAGTTGATACAGAAACAGACAAGAGGATGGTCTTTCAGATACCTGTCCCGTGTGGAGTGTGGTGGGAAGAAAGCATATATTTTATGTCTCAGGTGACCGGCGACAGAACAAGAGGACGCCGTCTCAAGCTTCGCCAGGGGAGGTTTGGGCTTGACTTTAGGAAGAAGTTCTTTACTGAAAAGGTGATTGGCCATTGGAATGCGCTGGCCGGGGAGGTGGTGGAGTCACCATCCCTGGAGATGTTTAAGGAGAGACTGGATGAGGCACTTAGTGCCATGGTGTAGTTGACAAGTAGGAGTAGGTGTAGGTGTTGGGTCATAGGTTGAACTCGATGATCTCAAAGGTCTTTTCCAACCTTATGATACTGTGATACTGTGTGAAAGTTCAGTTACTATAATTCTCAGATCACTATTAAAACTGATAGTTTGATGGTGTGCAAGTGGTACACAGATCTTAAAAGTTGCATGCACAAACATTATTGTTTCTCAGTCTACGTATTTTTTTATAAAACAAATGCTATCTAGCCTACCAGCTTGTTTGAGACCTTGAATTGCCAGCAACATTTTCTGCAAAATACAAAAATAGGAAAACATTGAGAAAGATTAGCTTGTTTCAACTGCTAATTCAGTTTCATAATCTGCAATCGGGCCTCAGATCACATATATGATGGAATGAGATAACTTTGCAATTACCTGCTTAATTGCAAAGTGTTTCTAGACAAATACTTTCTTGACTATAGAAGAAATTGTATGGTTTGCTGAAGAAAACTATGGGATCCAGTATTTTCTTCAAGGAATGCATCATTTGTATATATTAGTATATGTAAGATCAGGTTCTTCTAACTGACCTCATACTCAGAAGTATAGTGTAACAGCTGATAAGTGTAATCCACTCTTTCTGCTTTAGTCACTTTGCCATCTTTGACATTTTCATGTGTTTTAGCAAGAACCTATTCACAAGCTTTGCTAGAAGCTGGCTTGGAATGTCTTTTATGATCTACTCCGTTCGCATGGTGCCTTACAGTTGACAAGTTGCAGTAAAGCCTTAAGGCAGTTATTGTTATCTTCATACATCTGTGCAGAATCTCTTCTCTGCTCCTTCCAAGAAACGTAATATTTCCTTCAAAGAGGTTAGTTTGAACTGCTATGGCATATTAATGACTGTCACACTCAAGATGTACATGCAGGTTAACTCGGTCACTTGAAAACATATAAATAGAAATGATATTTAACCTTAGGTCATTCTCACTCAGTCTGCTCTCTACATCCTGCACTCTGGACTAATACTGCTTTAATGTAAGCAGTATTTCATCTGGGATAAATGTGTGGGATATAACTAGCCTGAGATGCCAAAAGGTGGAATTATACAGGTAAATCCTCAAGGATTTATTTTAAGCAGGCAGGACCTACTTGGAAAATACTTTTCTGATGTTGGGGGTTTTTTTGGAGATTGAAGTTATTTCTGTACAAATTATGCCCTCACTTGCTTGTGACCCTGGCACCATTCTTGGCTGAGCCTCATCAGAGATCTCACAAACTGGAAGCCTGCCCTCTCTACCCCCAGTTTGTCTTTGAAGCCCAGGACTATGACAGCAGTGTAACAGACAGTGGTGCAATGTAGTGAGCTCCTGTGGCTCCAGTTCTCCTCTGCTCTCTGTCTGCTGCACCTGGGAAATTATTTTTATCAGCCTCTGGGAAAGTCTCGCCCCAGAAGCTTGAGAACGTGTGGGAAACAGCTGGCTGCAGCAGTGTTCAAGGTCCTGCCTGGCACTCTTCCCTCTGAGTCATTTCAACTGAGTGCTCACACCCACAATTCCCAGTACTCCCATTGCCACCAGTGGCCCATCCCAGAAGTCTTCTTCTCTTCATACCTTTTCAATATGAGCATCTTAGATGTAAAAGCAGAGATAAAATATTTTAATAGTAAAAAATCACGAATATGAAATTTTCATTTCAGATGTGCAATTTAGATCTGCTCTAGAAATCAACTTCTTAGTGAAGACTTGTCATCCTAAGAAAAAAATGAAAGAAATAAGTGATAAATATTCATCATGTTTGATGAGACTTTGAGCAACTTGATATAGTGGGAGGTGTCCCTTCCCGTGGCAGGAGGGCTGAAACTACATGATCCTTAAGGTCTCTTCCAACCCAAACCTTTCTATGATTATATGATTCCACAATTTTATTATATGGAATGACTTATTTGCCAATTGAAGTTCAGAGCTTGTGACCAAGCATACTTCACACCATTCCTTTGTCAGTTGATGACAAATATATCCCTGTTTCCAAACTTAGATGTTATCAGTGATGGTGCAGAAAACAATCTGCATTTCAGGCTGCCCTGTGTGGATGTCACATGCAACGAACTCATAATGAAGGCACAACCTTATGCAAGCAGAACAAAGATTTAAACTCTTGATGATCATATTGCAAAACCAATTACAGCAGATATGAGGCAGATAATAAAATGCAGTGCAGGTACTTAATTTCCACAAAGAATTTCCCTTCACTCCTGTCTCCTCCAACACCCTTTAATGGTTTGGGGATCTCAACACAGCAATTCCTATTGCTGTGTTTTCCATGGTCTCACAGTATGGTGGAAGTTGAAACCTCCCAGAGGTGGATAACGGCAAATCTCTTACGGATCCTATGACCAGGAGGACTAGCACTACAGCTGAACAGTGCTTGGTATCTGTGCACAGCTCCTTTTCCAAACCAGCACAACTTCTACACCACTGCACTAATGGGGAAAAAAGAGACATCTATGGAGAACTAGTCTTCAGGAACAAAAAGGAGCTGAATGACTCGAGAAGTCTGAAATCCAGGTACGATGAGTCCAAGAACAGAAACGAAAAATAAGGCTCATTTTTTGAAAAAAATGCACCTATAAATACATCAGGCCAAGAAAAATATGAACCGAGAGAAATTTTATGTTTTAAATGTAACATTAATGACTTCAAATGGACTTTTAGGGTGTTTTACTTTGTGAAATTTAAAATGAGCTGAGCTAAGGGTGTAGTAAAATAAGTAAGGAATATTTTATATGATAAGTATGCCTGCACAGAAATAGCATTCTGTAAATGTTGAAAGGTCTTCTAAGTATCTGACGTATTTGAAGACCCTTATTAATACTTTGTATGGTAGAAATACTGAAAGAAGCACTGGGAATTGTTTATGAAGGCTTCATATGGAGGCTTTATACTGAGGACTGTATATTTAGCTTGAGCACTGGATACATCAATAAATTCATTCTTATCTGGGTGAAATAATCTGATCATTATCCACTCTTGCCAGTAGGATTTAATGGTTTCAATGTTAAATTGCCACGTATCAAACAAGGTGCAAGTTTTCAGATTCCTGGAGAACTGAAGATTGAAGCACAACACACAACAAATGTTCTCATATGTTCCATGTCATTTGCATGGCCAAGACAAGGATCTTTTAACAGTTACAGTGATAATAACGTGAGTTAGCATATGTTTACCTAGCTAAGCTACCGAACTAGTTCCAGCTGAAACAGACATTTCAGTCTTGACTAATACCTTGAAAAGAACCTCCTTGTTAGGGAACCACATCCTGGGATGGACAAATTTTCAGGACAAAAGAAGGAGAACTTATTGGCTGACTATATAGATACTAATATGAACTGGTTAAATACATCCAAAAAATCAATTTCTTTAAGAAGAATCTAAGCTGGTTTTGCATTCCTTTTTAACATACTTGTTTGGAGTAGAAGCTTGGGAATTGCCTTAGTGTTTGGGTTGTTGATCGAATCCAATGTTCAGTGATGATTGAAGAAGCCCTGAGACACAGATGAAAAGGTCCTGAAATGGGTGCTCATAAATTAACTAGTCCAGGAAAGAAGTTTCTTTAAATGAAAACTTGTAACATTACCAAAACTCATGGCTCTTCAAATTAAATGTCGTACAGTAACTGTCATTTTTATTCTTGTTCACAGTGTGGTTCAGGTGTTGTTTTGGATCCTATGAAACTCTTTTCTTTAATGAAGGAGGAACATGCAGCTCCTGGATAATGTTCCAAAGAAAGTGCCTATAATTAAAATGTTCTCCTTTTTTAAACTTAAGCTGCGTAATGAGTTTCATAAGCTAAACTGTGTTTTAGAAATCATTTCACAATTTAAAATATGCCATTCTTCATATAAACATATGGAGAAATAGACAGAAAATATTACCTTACTTTTCTTTTTAGGCTTCCTTTCTCATGACTGATCACTTGTTTTTGGTTCATTCTCCTGAGATTTTCATCATGTGTATATGTAAAAAACAGAGAATTAAATTACTGTCAAAAGAACTGAAAGCCATATTAGAGTCCATGTTTGAGTCTCTCTTGTGGGTAGTCCTGCTCTGTATTTGGCTCTCTGGTAATCTGAGGCTGGCTAGATAGAAGCAGTATCACACTATTTCTCAGCCTGGGCCCAAAATACCCTGTATCTGCAAACCATGGGTGTGGCAAAAGTTCCCTGAGCTGAGCATCTTGGGCTTTACTGTTGTTTAATGATAGCTGGAACAGGAGTGTGTGTAATCTGCCCTAACCTGTAACCATCTAATGACTTTTGCGGTCTTTGCTCAGGGGATCAACTGGGCAACTAACAACCACTCCAGTTTTGCACTAGTTAACACTGTCTTCCATCGGCCTGGCTCCAGCAGTTCCGCTGGTCCACCAAGAAGTTATACTCTGCACTGCAGGGGTTATGCCAACACATCACAACAGTGTTGGGAAACCGGTTTTGAAGTTACTAGGTGAATGAATTTGATCCAGTGAACTGAGTCTAGACCATGCCTTGACTAATGTAATGATTTGGACTCATTGGGTAATTAACCCAAAACAATTTCAAATGCCAAAGAGTTGTTACAAACAGTTCACTTGCAGAAATTATTTTATGTTTTATTTTTGAATAATATATATTTTACATGAGTCCTGGACTTCTTGTTGACAGTACTAAAGGAAGGTGGTATCTATGAACCACTCCCCTGTATGATCTAGGTATTTCCAGCCTGAAGGCATTCCCTGCTCTTGAATTATTTTTTCTGTTTTCCTGATATGACAAAACTTAGGATCCATTGATGCTACTGGAGACATGAGCCACGAGCAGTGAGAAGGGCCACTGGGACAATACATTGCTCATGGTGGCAAGAAGAAATCATATCTGACTGAACAGCAATAGGTGTGCTTTCTTTCTCCCTCATGTGCTTGCTGGAAGAGTGGAAGATTGTACATTAAAATAACAATAATGAGAGTACAAGACTATCCTCCCATTGATTAAAGTGCTGAATTAGTCAACTTATGAATGAATGGGGAAGTGCTGCAGAGAGAAATCTTGTGAGGAATCAGTGTGCTGCTCTGCTAGCAATCTCATAGTTAACTTGTACAATATTTCATTCTCCAGACAACTCTGCTCCAGTACTGTAATTCTGACAATGTCTTGTACCTAATGCTTTGTTAATTTGGGGGGGAGGTTTGTTCACTTCAGCGCAAATAACTGGCTATCAGTGAGGAAAAAAAGAAATTTTTTTCTGTTCCCTCACGCATTTCATTAACCGTCCCTCTGCCCTCTGGCATTTCTGCTCCAAAAAAATTTCTTTCTGAGGCTTCACTGCCATGTTAGGTGATTCTTTCTATTTTTCTGAAAACAAAAGTGTACTTAAAATATGACACTCCCAAAGTGTGTGTGCTCAAGCATGTCCAGCCAACAGATGCCAGGCACAGCTCCACAGCACAGTTTGGCAGATCATTAGGATGTAGCAGCTATGCCCTAATCAAGCAATTATCTGTGACTGTAGCCTTGTGTGTGAGTACCAGAAATTACCCCTGCAGTTGAGCTTAGCTATAAAAACTCTGCAATGGGCTAGATTTCAGGAAGACAGCCTTTTCCTCTGCGTCTCCTTTCCTTTTTCTTTATCATTGAGAAACAAGGATCTTTGTTCTTAAGGACAGAGATAAAGGGAAGAAAAGTGTCCCAGATACCACAGTGCCCTCTGAGGTGAAGGCTTACCCATACGGGTTCTGTATGTCTAACTGTCCTCATTATCAGTCTGTTGCTGAAGACAGCATGTGCAGAGGGAAGTGAATAGATGATGATTGATGTGCATGAAGAAGGTTAATATGGATCACTGCACTTGGCAGGGCAAAAATACAGTAACTTTGGATCTGTGAAAGCATCAATGGAAACAATAACTGAGCACAGCAAACTTGTCAGTGAAAACCTCTGTCCCTGCCTGCAGTGGAAGGTCGATGTCTTGCTGCTCTGGGATCTTTGTCCAAAACACAGTGGAGTGCGTGAGGGCCTGATGGAGCACTCAGGCTTTTCCTGAGGAGGAGGCTGATGGAAGAGGCTAAGTATTCAGCCTTCTTATTGGCCCAAGATGAAGACATTATTGGTGTGGCAATGTGAAGCTGCAAAATTTAAGAAAACAAGCTTCAGTTTGGGAGAACAGTGATATTTTCAAATGGCCAATGCATAAACCACTCCTCATTGTTACGCAGTGATGTGCTAACTTCATTCCCAGCTGCTGTTTGAATATCTTTGAGACAAGAGCCTCTTGTGTGATGCACCCCCTCCTTTTTCTGCCAGCCCCAGCATCATGCTGTGATGTTGTACCTGGTGAGACCTGTGAACCGTCCCTGTCAGTGTCTCCAGCAAGGGACTGCATCAGAAGCCACATAAACAGGGTCCTTAACTGGCCAAGAAGTTGTGGGAATAGAGCAGGGCCAGAGAAAGCCTTTGATTTCAGAGCAACAGTGTTGTTGAAAGGTACAGAGATCAGAGTGAAAACATTATCTTTGCCGATGATAAAGAAAGAGCATTCTTCTGCCGCTGAAGTGTCTTCCTAGAGTCCTGGGTAAACTGGAGCCTTGGCCTCACGGGTGTGCGTGAGCGGACACCAGATCTCTTCTGGTTTTGCTCTCTTGTTATGGTGAACATTCTGGACCTCCATTTCAGTCAGGACAGGCCAAAGATGGTAAATCCTATGCTAGCGCACCACCGTGATACATCCAAACCCCAGGACTTATGCCTTAGCAAGGGAGATTTTAAAGTTTCATGGGGGACAGGCAAAGTGACACTTCTGTTGAGAGGTATCTGAGCCTATCAGCAACACTCCCTCCCTCCCAGAAGTAGCCTGCAGAAAGGCAGCTCTCATCCTCTGCTTGCTTATACTTTCTCAGCAGACTCGCAACGATATTTCTGGCCATCATTTTTACATTGCCCATGTGTCAATAGTCTTTTTTCCACTTTTTATTAGCAGCTGCTGTGGAGCAATGCCTGGCTTTATAAAAGTTTTTGAAACTTTTGCTAAACCTGGATATAGATGTGAGGGTGTGATGGTCATTTATGGAGACAGAAGATTATATAGGCAAACAGCAAAGACATATTAGCTTCAATAGCAGACTGGAAGTACCTTTATCCACTTGTACATAATTCCTCTTGGCTGCTGTTAATGAAAGAGATGCAGATTTTACTTTTGCAGTTGTCACCAATCATGAGACACCACTGCTCTGGTGCCACAGGGTAAAGCATCACTATCCTGTCTCCTGGGAAATATCGAATCGTAATGCCAGGGCGCAAAATCTGAAATGATAACAGCCTTGATTTCCCTGGATGTTTCTGTACTGGTTTTGTCCACTGCTATTTCCTTCCTCAGAAAAGCAACTTGTGCAACACAGGTTAGACCATCGCAAAATGAAGCTGTAACAGAAAAGATGTCAATATGATACATTCCTAGGGAAAGGAATGTTTACTCCCTAGCAGTTCCCTCCTTCACCCTAATGTGATCCAAATGCACAATGCCATCTTGGTAGAGTGTTATGTCTGGAGCACAGAAGATTCTTCATTTTGATTAAGCCAGTTTTAAAAGAGACTACTCTGTTGTTTTCACTGATTGGTTAATGTTTGCTGCTGCTTAGCCCTGCAATCTCACTATTGTCAGTCCCTGAACCGCCGAGGGAAAAACTCCAGCATGAAGTGCAAAGCCCGCAGTGCATCTTGTGAGTTAACTTCCAGACATTTTGGAGCATCTGTAATATTTGACCTGTTTGGGATTGCAGATATTGCACGGTACCTAAGATGAGGCAAAGAAAGGCAATAATGTTGGAAGCTTACATGAGTAACGTACATTGAGTAGTTATTAGCTTTGTGGGAAGTAAACTGTAATATATTTGTAGGATATGAATATTTGATTTCTTGACTATGGAAAACTTTCAGTTTCCCAGTAATTCACTGTTTAAAAACCGCTTGCAAGTAGTAAGCATGAATGTATAGGCAAGTGGTGATGCAGGGGAATGATGAGGAGTTACAACAAGTACAGGAAGCTAGAGGTACCCTCGGGTTTATTTGAAACTGCATTGACTGTAACCTGTTTTGGAAGTTTTGAGTTGTTTGGTTTTGTCTCAATGCAAACTGATTTTTACATGATCTGTCTCCACAGGCTGCGCATCTGAGCAAGTGGGAAGCACTGGTGGGCTGGGGCTATCTTACCCAGAAACAATCTGGCACTTCAGTTGTTCTGTGGTCTCAGGTCCCTTCCAGTTCAGCAGTTTGCAAACCGAGTCCCTGGTAAAGCCTGATGAGGAAATCACTCAGCATAAGTGCGCTTTCTTTGGGAACTCGTTGTGGAGTTACACACGGGTCTACGGTTGAAAGCACAGGCCACACGCGAAAGGTTTTGCCAGTAACTAGCAGGGAGCTGCTGCTGCTCCACAGTCCCCTGGCACATCTTCCCATCCAGTTTTAATTGGCTGCAGCATGAATTTGAATTTTGCTTTTCATACATTCATTATGTAGGTAATAGATGCACATATAGTCTCTCCTCATACAACAAAAATGGTGCAGAGCTAATTTACAAGCATTTGTGAAAACTCCAAGGTCAGCAGGCTTACTAAAACAAAGTCCCCCAAACTGCTGGGTGTACCTCACTGCAGTGAACATTATTATTGTTGAAATTCACCCACCTAACCACAAGCTGGCTTTTGCCTTCCTTCTTCAACATACATCTTTCTGTAAGGGAAATACTGCCATTGCACCACTTGATCACTTTCCAGATGTTTAGCTTACACAAAAATATGTGATTTGTATTTTGGATTTTAACCTATTCTTTCATACACTTATCCTTTCAGGTTTTGAGTATAATTTCCCCATGACAGCACATTTATTTTGTTTCTTTCTTTTATCAGCTGGGCTATTTGTGCTTCTGTTTCTAATTGCAAAATTCAATTCGGTGGGTCAAATTCAGCTGTGGTGTAACGGCATTGAATTAAATGTACTTATTTATGTACAGCATTGCTGCAATTTTATATAGCTTTTAAATATTAAATATTAATGCATGTACCTAGCACGTTAATTTAAAGGGCACTGCAGCAGATAAATCCTCGACTATGAGGTTAAAACCATTACTGGCCTCACTAGGTGACATTGCAGAAGCACTGCTGCTTTCACTAGAATCCTTGGCAACTGCAACGCTGCTTGTCATACACTGGGCCAAAAAACTGCAAAACAAACAAACTAAACTCAGTAAACAGCAGTGTGAATAAATGCAGCCTCTCTCACACTGATGTTTTTTGCATATCTATGATTACTGATAGTAATCAAAACCATGTGCCATGTATGGACAGAAATCTATGTTTTTATACATATAACAGCATTCTTCAGTGTACCTTTTTACTTTTTCTCTTCTCTGTGGCCCTACCTGATTTTATAATCTGCAGAAGAAGAATTGCATAGACAGCTTTTTACAGTTTGGAGAAATCTGCATGTTTGTCAGGAGGTTTTTTTCCCCACTGTGTCTTTTGTGAGAGGCTTGTGAGGTGCTTGAGCCCAACACGTTGCTTTACTGCAGCTTTGCTGGGTGCTCAGCAAGCCCCACTCCCCCAGAGAGCACATGGGTCGAAGGCCTGCGTTCCAGAAGGCTGTTCTGCAAAGCCTGGTGTTCATTCTCCCTCTCTGGCTGGCAGACCCTGAGACTTTGATGATCACGTTGTGCGAAAGCAAAAAAGACATTAATTCCTCAGTGAGACACTGCAGAACTGTTGGCATGGGGGAGCAATATCCCTCTCCCCTGTCCCAGCTCCGGGTTCGTGAAATATTTTTCTTGCGGACTGTGAAAATGTTAGCAAATTGTCATCGGAATGAATTACTGCGGAGATATCTGTAACTTTCTGGTGGCAGCATTTGTAACAGTAATAATGATGCTTTCACTGGCATTAGAAATTGCTGTTACTGTGGGCTGTTTGTCTTTATCAGTAAAGTATCTGGGTGCATCTCAAGTGTTAGGGCTTAGCCCAGCAGCATCAACACAGGGACTCAAGGACTGCTGGGCTGAGGCCATAAGCTTCTAGTACAGTGAAATGGCAGGTATATTTTTCTATTTTGAGGCCTAGAAAACATGTGGAATAAATGATTTAAAGTAATCCTTTAACAGAGTTGTCAAAACATCATTTAGCACTTTACCACTATCTAGTCTGCAAAAAAAATAAGCATGACTGCTTTTGTCAGCAGAAATTTAATTTTCTTCTAAGTTGCCCAATATATAAGGCTCCTGAATATTGCTCAGTCGTATGGGAATGAGCTTCCAGTGCCCTCCTGCCTGTGCTGTATCATGCGCAAAGCCCAAATCCTGTTTTCACCACTGGCAACAGCTGAGGCTCAGGATATTAAAGCTGCATCTGATAGCTTGTGATGGGTGATGTCAGGGAAAGTCTCTTGCATCTCAAAAAGCCACATGGTAAGAAGGCACGTAACTCTATGGAGTTTCTCTCTAGTAATTTACCCCCGGGGTTTTGCATGTAAAATGTATTTTTGTGCTGTTGAGAGAATATAAGGATGAGAAATGGACCTTGATTGTATGCTAAGTGTGAAATTTTTTCCAACCTTCCTGACTTTTAATGATGTGTTTTTCTTTTCACTGCTCTGCATTGTCCTATTTTTTCCACATCCACTTTCCAAAGAGTATATTTATATTTTCTTCGTGCTGAATAAAAACACAAGAGCCAAAGCTTCCCTTCACAGAGACACTAATGTATACCAGATGGATAGATTTACAGGAAGGCAGGGGTTTACTATGCATAAGATATGGAATCGTCACAGCTCATGCTCCATCATAAAGGATGACGTGCTGGATAGTGTAGTTAAATAACAGAAAATGTTTTCATAGTTTGATGTGGATGGTTGACCAATTAAACCAGGTCTGTTACTCTTTGAAAGGCTGTCAGGGAGACCACAGCATGTTTCACTGGTCAAATTGCTCCAGGTTCTTTAATGACAGAATTTGCTATTTCTTTTTTCCATTACATGCCTGCATCTTGTGACATATTTATACATAAGACATTTTTCAGCTGTTCATCAAGAAGAATATATGCAGCAAAGCTTGTGACACTGATGAAAATGAGTAAGATGTTTTACATATACACATGTGAAAAGTTTAGTATCCAACCTGTGCTGAATTCCATGCATGCATTTACCTTGTTGCATGCATGTGCTTTTTATTTGTGCATTCATTTATGTGGAGAACACATAGGTACACAAACATACACTTTTCTGTGTGGATATAGGGCAAAATTCACTTTATGTTGCTAGTGTAGCCTCAATGTATTGTCCGATTCATCAGAGCAGGGTATAAATTCCCTAATTTTGGGGGTATGTTTTCTGGACAGGAGTGTACAGAAAGAAACTCTATTTTGAATGCTGAGTAGGATCTCGCTCTTTATAGCATTACTTTTCTTTCAGCTTTTTCTAGAATAGTAATAACAGTTTTGCTTGTTATTAGTGGATTCATCTGAGAGGCTCTGGGCTCATTAAAATCAATTACATTTATAAGCAACGCATCACTTACAATACTTGCTTTTCGCTACAGGGCACAAAACAGCTCAGGGAGGTCAGGCTGCTGCTTTCAGTCACGGATCAATGCAGTGACCCAGGGCTGAACCAAGCTTGAGATTTCTAACCCTCAGGTAATTTTTTCAGCCATTAAACATCTTAGTCATCATAAACTAGGACTTAAACAAATGTTACCAGCTGGAAACCAGATCTATTTTGAAAAGAAAGGAAGGGGAGGCCTAGAGTAAAGTAACACCCTTCAGAAACCTGCATGTTCAAACTGCTGATTCAGAACTGATTTTCTACAGCACCATTGCAAGCAAGATATTGATGGTGATATTTTCAAAAAGTACCTGCATTTCCATTTTTCCAAAGATCTGGCTTCCAATGACGCAAGGACCTGTTTATAAAGGATGTAACTCTTTGGATTTAAATTTGCTGTCTAAAGTTAAAGCTTGGTGCATGATATTCCCTTGTAACTTAGGGTTTTCTATACTCCAGTTCCTCTGGGTGTAGAATAAGTCTAAGTGATGGCCCAGTACTGTGAGTGTCATCAGATGCCATGGTAACAGTGATGTTGTACACTTCTTAAGCACGGAAGAAAATATTGTGAGGTCCCTGGAGGTAGGTAGCTAACACTGTTTTTCATATTATATATGCTGTGATGAACTTTCTTGATGAGAATTTCTGTGCTGTTGATTAACAGATGACACAAGGTGAATTGGTGTGGTTTGAGCATGGTAGTTTCCCGTGTATGAGTCTAACAAGACTGAGGATTCGTCAAAGCCCCAGTCATATTCAAAAAGCACATTTCCACCTATGGCAGGAAACAGTTACTAGGAAGACCCTGCTTTGGCCATCATCTTCACCTCAAAGGGATAATGCTTGCAGTCTGCTTTGGTCTGCTATACTAGCCTAGCAGAACAACAAGACTCCTCAGCCCTTCCTGAACCACCCAAAAAATCAATGTAACTTTATTGCCCTTCGCTGCTGCTTCATTGTACAGCATGACCTCCTTGGGGCATAGAAATTTTTGAATGATAAATGTGTAAGGCAAAGTGGTTCATAAAATACTGTAATTCTAAAGCATGTGGATGAAATTGGCTTCCAGTCTAAGATGTCACAGGTATTTAGATTGGGTAAGTCCTGTGAGTCCATAAAGAACCAAGAGCTTACTGTTCAGCTCCCAGATGTCCCATGGATTTCCTCAGTGTCCTGAGGAAAGTCGAGTATGCTCAGCAATATTCTGTAAGCTGGAGTGTCACATTGAACAGGGAAATCTAACTTCACTGGAGTGTGCTTGAAGTTGGGCGTGCTTGAATTTGGGCATGCTTGAGCATTAACCTCATATGCTTTCTCTCTCCCAAGAGAAAACATTAAGAGCAAATTCCCTCTTATGAAAAACTTTCCTTAATAGGCTAGTTTGGTTTTTGTTTCTTCATAGTAGCTGGTGTGGGGAAATGTTTTGGATTTGTGCTAGAAACATTGTTAACAATACAGGGGTATTTTAGGCACTACTGAGCAGCACTTACACAGAGGCAAGGAATTTTCTGCTTCTCACATTGCCTAGCCAGCGAGTAGTCTGGGAGTGCACAAGTAGTTGTGAGGGGACAGAGCTGGCACAGCTGACCCCAACTGACCAAAAGGATATTCCATACAGTCATATTCAGCTTATAGATCTGGGAGAAGAAGATGGAAGTGGAGGGTAGGGGGGTGGTGGTGTTCAGAGTCATGATGTCTTCTTAAGTAACCGTTACATGTGATGGAGCCTTGCTTTCCTGGAGATGGGTGAACATCTGCCTGCTGATGGGGAGTAGTGAATGACTTCCTCATTTTGCTTTGCATGGCCTTTGTACTGTCTTTATCTCAACCCACGAATTTTCTTACTCTTCTGATTCTTCTGATTCTTCTCTTTGATTCTATTATTCTATTCTTCTGATTCTCCCTCCCACCAAGGGAGAGTGAGTGAGGGGTTCTGTGGTGCTTGGTTGCTGGTTAGGGTTAAATCATGACACTCACCTTGTCATAGGTGATCAAAGGTGATTTGGTCTCTATATATGATCCATACCAGTGAGACAGACAAGGAGTTGTGCAACCACCTTTATCAGGGTAATACTCATGTTGAGCCTATAAAAGTGTTGCTGTGAAAAGCAATCAGGAGCTCAGCCACCCCTAGACTTGGCCACAGCCTGTTGGACAGAGTTACAAGGAAGAAGGGTCCTAGCCTGTAGCCCTGTCTACCCCATTGAATAGGTGTCCTTACTCTATGTCATAGCTCAGGATGCAACTTTTGTGTTTCTGTTGTGATTTCACACATGTTCTAGTGCCTCATGTGGTGGTGCTGTCCACGTGTCCCAGAGGAAATCATCATCTTTTACTGGAAGTCATTTAGCAGCGTGGCTGTGGGGATCTGGGTTGTGTCTTTTCTGATAAGGCAGTTTTGAAGCTTTGCAGCTCGTGAGGATGATACTCATAGCAGAGTCTGCATCTGTTTGTCTTTCAGATGTTCCCACTGTAAGCTTGGCAGTTTCCTGATCAGATACTTAGGTAAAAATGGAGTCTTTTGATTTCACTCATTTTCAAAGGCTCAATGTGCTTTATTATGTTGTCTGAATCTCTGCAGATTCATAAAATGGCAGCCATTGGTTTCATGGGCCATAGGGTAAATTTGGCTCCTGTATCCTGTCTTTGGATGAGTTGTTCGACTGTCAGGAAAGCCAGGCTGTTACCTTGAAGAGTTAAGCTATTAGGAGGGATGCAATGCATGTTGCAGTGTCTCACTGTAAATAATTCAAAAAAGGTCAGTTGGAGTCAAGAACAGGAAACCTTTTGAACAAGACTGAGATGATGAGTCATGTATTTGTTTCCATACCAAGTCTGGAATTATGCAGAAACAACGCAAGTTACATCAAATATGGAGACTATAAACTGCTCATTCTCAGACATAAAATTGAAGAACGTTGTTCTGGGGTTTTTTTGCCTTCAAGGAAATCCTCTGGCAAACCTTCCTGCTTTGGTGTCACACACTTTTGGGAAAATCCAGGTGTAAAAATCTGATAATGCAAGGAAAAAAAGAAAATCAAAGGCCATAAAACCTCATAAAAGTGACTGTTTAAAGATTCTGCCTGTTTTTTAAAGAACTACTGCCACTGGCTCCCACTTCTGCCTTTCAGTCAAGTGAAGAATTCCTTATCTTTTTTCTTTTTCTTTCAATTTAGGTGGAGAAACCAACTCTACTGTCAGACCCCTGCTTTCTCTCTTGATTGCCATGTCTCTAGGTGCCTCAGATGACTTGGGGCTGCAACAGCAAGACAGGACAATGTGTTTTCCCACAGCCATGGCCTAGTGGCTGAAAAGCATGGGGAATGTCTCTGCAATCAGCATAAAAGCAGAATTCCTCTGTTCTTGACATTGCCACTTAGACTTTCAGCATATTTTATGAAAATTTATAATTTTTAATTGTAATGCATTTCTTTGCCCCTGAAAACAGTCAGCCCTCCAAATGGCTGGTGCTGTAGGGGCTGGGCAGCAGATTTCATTCTGCCTTTTGATATTATTTAGATGTCAAAGTAAGAATACATTTCAAAAACATATACTTTCTCCCCTTCAGTATCAGGGGACAGTGGCAATTCTATGAAGTAACGACCATAATGTAAGGCAATTTCGAAATACTGGAGGATGAAGGAATACTTTCTATGAAGTCCCAGCTATCATAATGCAGAAGTGGGTTTTGTCAGAGATTTATTGTGTCTGCTGCCTACTCTGATAATCTATTGTTGTATATTATTCATGCATTTGACTTCTGGAAATTTCTCAAAAGACTTCCCTATAATAAGATCTGAGTGCTTATTGCCCAGAAAGGCAAAACTTGAATCCACTCTGTCTCTGTGTCTGCAGTGTGCTCCATGCCAACCACTGCGAGATTAGCCAAAGGCTACACCAGTGTTTGTCCCCAGTCATCCAGTGCCTAGGGACAGTGCCGCCTTCCCATCAAAGGACAGGTGTGCAGGTTCTCCACAGCCAGATAGAGAAGTAGTGAGAGTCTTTGCCCCATCTTGGCCCTTGTGTCGTAAATGATTAATAGTGAATGAGCTGCTTGAGAGGGAAGAGGCTAACTGACTTACTGACCCACTCATACAGTGTTAGCAAACACTTGCCATATGGACAATGTATGAAGAGATGCTTTGTCCTGAGAAAATGGTCCAGTTCTGCTTGTCTGAAAAATAGAAAACACGTTTGATGACAGAATCCTCTATTGAGGCTGTGCCATTGGCACTCAGGAAGCTGTTGCATCCTGGAGAGGCTGTTTCCCTCATCCTGGTGGCTAGTGATGGTGCAGGAAGGACACACAATGTGGGAGACTGGCTCTGCAGCCTTGCTTAGGGGCCCTGAGGCAAACAGAGAGTAGTGGAAGCGGAAATAAAATTCTTCTGATGGCTTCTAATGTGACTTCAAATGTGCTGTTTTTCAGCACCTTTGTGCTGAGGGAGAAAGAGGATGGCAAGCACTGTCAGCCTAAGGAGAAGTCAAAAGCCACAGACAGGTACCTAGGACTTGGAGCATCACTGCCTGCCCCAGATGGAAATTAGGAACCACACCATCCCTACGTGACCTCATAGCTTTTTAAGAAAGCCTTGCTTCATGTTAAGAGTGCATACATTGCATCTGCGACAGTAGCTGCAGGACTATTGAAGTTATTGTACCATAAGGTGTTGCTCAACAATACATAGCATTATTTACAGTTTTTTGGTAAGATCTAATACCACTCTTATCAATGGTTATGTCTCAGTTTAAAGGAAAACCAAGATGTGTATCTGAAATTCAGAGATTTTAGTCAGAAAAAAATATATCGAGAAGGGTACATATATAAAAAACCAAAACCAGAACCGGACACACGATAACACCGTAACCAAAAACCTTAATGAATTAAGTTCTATCCTTGCTTCTTTTGGTACAGTTATATTTATGGACAGCAGGGCACGATGTCGCACTCTCCTCATCCTTTTGTCTGAAAGCACTGGGGGGGAGGGAAAGGGAAGGGGAGAGGGATGTGTGTAGGGTAACAACTCCTTAAGCAGGTGACATCAGCCCCTAGGGAGTCTGCAGCTATTCCAGGTAGTGATGATGGCTCTCTCTCTGAAGGATGGCACAGGGTGGGTGGAATTGAGGCTGAGTCAAAGGACCTCCCGCTCACCACAGCCACCAGGCAAAAATGGCACCAATGGCACCACTTCTCACCCCCCTCCCTGCTCACCTTCACCTGACCATCAAACTGGAACTCAGAGAAATCAAACCACACATCCCCTTGCCACCTATCCTGGGTCCTAAAACCCCCTATGTTGGCAGGGGAGTGAAAAATTTCCAACAAGATTTTGCAACTATAATAAGGTATCAAGAAAAATTGAAGAAATTCCTTCAGGGAAAAAAAAAAAAAGAAGGACCTACATAGAAATGTGTAGGGTGAGAATGGTGGAGCTGGCAGTAATTTCAGTAGAGTTTCTGAAAAACTAAAGGTTAGTGGATTAAACTTCCATTCCAATTAAATGTCTGGGAGGAACTGTCAGAGCTAAAGCTGATTTCAGAAGAAATTCAAAATGGTGAAGTCATGTATGGAATAGTAAAGAAGGAATAGGGAGAGAGGCTTTTATTTTGCCTTTTGTTTCTTATTATCAGAAAGGCACCAAACCCGTATGAGCTACAGCCTGTGTGTTTCTGTATCTGTGTGATACATAACCGCGCATTTGGAAGAGAAAGTTTCTGCTATGTAGGCACTGTCAAGGTAACTGAAAAGAAATCAACCGTGTATTTTTTTTTATGTTTTTGCAAGTTATCTTTTGATTTCACTTGAAAATTTGACTCTTTATGTTTAAAATAGAAAATATGGAATATTATTTTTGGATGTTTGGTTTAATAGAAAAAAATAGGTACAAGACAATACATTTCACACTGAGGAAGGTTTCCTCACAGTTTTAGAAATGTGTTAGAAAATTGGTTCAACCTGAACTTGACACAGTGGTGTTTTCTTGCATTAACAGCATAATAATCTCCCAGTCACTAATATGTGTTAGAACATAGATGGATCTGTTGTTTTTTTCTTGTTGTGGTTCTGCTGAGGGCTGTACTGTCTTGTTTTATCACCTCATTCTATTTTTGTGTAGCCTTTCCCACTCTGTTACTCTCTCTCTCTCTCTCACTAACTGGAGCCCATCTGCCTTGCAACCCAATAGAGAAAACAAAGCATAGGTTATTGAGCAGACTGGGGCACTCTCGTGACTGACACTGAACACTGGCAACATGCGTTAGGGGGTGGATCTGCTCCTGTTTGCTGGGTCATAAGATCATGCCATGCAGGAATCAGTCTGGCAGGGAGCTAGTCTGCAAAGAGCGATGATGGCAGTCAGAATGTCATAGGCTTCATCAAATAAGGTAGCCAGTTTAATAGCCAAACAGACACTCACCTATAATCAGTTTAAAAACTTAACAGAGCTGTGGTGATGGTTATAAAGAAAAGACAGAGAAGAATCTTAGATTTCCCCTTCCAATTTTAGAGTGAGACATAGGACAGAAAAATGCACAAGCAGATGCAAGGAGATCAAAAATCTTTTCTATCAGAGGTACCCTAAAATGAGCCTTAGGAATGAAAATTCTTCGGCTGTTTTCTTTATATTGATATATCGCCTCCAGTCTTGGGGCTTGATCTGAGAACTGATGTTTAATCGATATCAGGAAACAACAGAAAAAGTCTAGAAAGAAAGACTCTGGGGCCCAAATATCCAGCAAATGTAAGCATCTGACAGATGATGATCATTTATCACTTTTCTTTACCTCCTTGGTATGCTAATAGTAAGCACATCAATCTTCTATTATTTTTCCTGGCTACTGTCACCGTTTTGAATCCATTTCAGTGTGGATTGTAGCTGGCTGACTTTTGGATACTTACTCTTCCAGTTAAATGCACAATTTTGGGGTCAGTCAGTTTTTAAATGTATCTCTGTTGCTCATGCATAGGACAAAACACGGAACAAATATAAAAAAATATATCTGTCTGCCTGAAATGCATGGAAGATGGATAATGTGAGATTTCTAATGTGACTCCTTGTATAACTCATCCCGGGTTAGAAACACAGGAGCTTGGTAAGACTGTGATACCTAGGTAATGAAAACCTAACAGGAAGTTCTTGTTCATGGAGAACACCCTCTGGTGTGCACAGATCAACTATAATGGCATAGCATGACCAGGGATAGTTAGAAATTTTCACCCTAGGATTTTTATTTCTGCTTAATAAACCTGCAGCAAAATGATCTTGTTTTGAATTATTTTTTCAGGCCATAAAAGAAAATGGAAATAGATAGCACTTGAAAATCTGTCTTTCTTTACCATTTTTCTGTCTGTTTAATATATTGGTATTAGACTTTATTCATAAATTAAGAATAAGTTTTAGAATTACAAGAAATGGGGAAAAAAGTTGCAGACTCTGCATCTAACTTGCATGACGACTGGATTGACTGCCGGTAATTGATTTAATTTCTTTGGTAACCTTACTGTGGACTCCTTATTTATGTGCATATCTAATCTAGAAAAATGAATAATTCGATTTAGAGGACTAGTCATGTGTTTGAAGTTAGGCTTGTGCCAAGGTATCATGTTAAACCGAGGCCATAAATCTAAAATTATGGTCTAGCAATTTTCTCATTAAAAAGGTATTTTCAGTGGGGGATATAAAATGTTCAAAAGAACTTCTTTATTTCCACTATTTGGACTACATATGAAAGTTTGAAAAAGGATTGTTGTTAATATTTACAAAGGCTTTTTCCAAGAATTTGTTCTTGTCTCATCATGCTAGAATATACCAAGAAAATAAAGCTCCAATATTTCTAGATTGCCAGAAATTAGGAAAATCAGATATTCAATTAAAGTGAAAGTAATTTTTTGAGCAGCGGTAAGACAGAACAGTTTATATCAGCATCCAAACTGACCATCCAAAGTTCCTGTGACATGTATTTACTAGAGCATATTAAAGTGCCATTTATTAATGCAAATTCATTGTTTCCACTGGCTCATTTTTAAGGCGGTTGCAATGAAGGAGCCCAGACTAGATCCATAGCATGCTGTTCTATTCATTCCCTGGGTTACATCCATAATGGTGATGGCATGTTTTCTTATATATGTCATTTTAAATAGCAAGCATCAAATACCCATAAGATTCGTATTATTATTCTACCTGCTTGGTTCGCACAGAACACTGTCTGCACTTGTAACATAGATATTTTTGTATTCACACATAGGCGCAAGGTAAAAAATATTCTGTAATTAATTACTTTGATAATTTGATAACAGCATGTTGATGAATTATTCTAAACTAAGTGACACATGACTATGACCTTGGAATGTTTTTCTCATTGAAATAACTTCTATTGCTAACAAAATCTCTCTATTTTGAAATATTTCTTCATTATTTGTAGTTGCTGATAGCTGTCTTCAGGCTGACCTTGAAGTACTCTTTTAAGATCTTAGTAACGGAGGAAGTGTGTGGGTTTGGATATAACCAGATGTATCAAAGACCTCCGGTGGGAGGAACCCTATGCGGGAGCAGTGAAAGAGTGTGAGGAGGAAGGAGTGGCAGGGACAATATGTGATGAACTGACAGCAATCTAATTTCCTCTTCCCCTGTGCTGCGTGGCAGAGAGGGAGTAAGAGAAATTCAGAGTGGAGCTGAGTCCAGGAAGAAGGAAAGGATGGCGGGAAAGGTGTTTTAAGACTTGGTTTTATTTCTTAAAAGCTTACTCTGACTTTTAATTGGTAATAAATTAAATTAATTTCTTTGAGTCAAGCCTGGTTTGCCCATGACAGTAACTGGTGAGTGGTCTCTCACTGTCCTTATCTCCACAAAAGTTTGCTCCAGCTGAGGAAGTAAGTGATACAGTGGCTTGCTGGGCACCTGGCATCCAGCCAGGTTCAACCCAGAACATTATATTAAGTATCATCTCCGCTATCCAGGTGGAGGCAGTGGGGAGGGGATGAGTTTCAGCAAGGGGGTGTACTCCAGGGGAGTCAAGCAGCCTTTGGGGAGACTCTCAGGGCACAGGTACTTCTGCCCTTTCTGCACAGAAGGCATCTGACACTGGTGTCTTTACAGCCACAGTCCCAAGCACCATCAGGGGGTAATGACTTCTTGATGAAACTTTACTTGCTCATTCTGTCCAACTTTGGGCCAGGCTTAGGATATCTTGTGCAGTGACGCTTTTTTGCTGGGTGAGTAATTTTAGAAAAGGAATTGCTGACTATGTTTACTGCTTCATTGACAGGAGACTGCAAATTAAACAAATCCCAGTTGTGCAAAACCTTGTGTTTCTGCTGAAATCCAGACCATACCTGAGATGTTTCACCCATACCTAGCTGGAAGAGAATCAGAAAACATTGTCTTGATTCAAACACTTCCATTAAGCTATCCGAAGTCCAGAGTCACAGATCTGCAACTGCAAAACTCATTGTTTCAGAGTAGGGCAAAGAGAAACCAAGTTTGAAAAGCTCCAGCACAACAATTGGAAGTTTTGAGATTCATGTGAAAACTATGCAGCCAAAATGCTTTTCTGTTTCTGGTAATGCTGCTTTATTTCACACTAGTATTCAAAGTATTTGTGAACTGTATGCTGGTGTCAGTTGTGAGCTTTCCTGACATTACTTATGTCAGTGTTTATTTTCAGATGGCAAAAAATGGGTGATAGGAGCATGCTGGAAAAGCCCACATCCTTTCCCTTCTGTCCATTGTGACTTCTGAAAGGCAGACTGAACTCTTCAGAAGGCTGCTTGATTAAGTTCACTGGGAGGTGGCTCTTAAGGACAAAGGGGTGCAAGAGGGCTGGACACTCCTCAAGAAGGAAAACGGGGCAGCACAAGAGCAAGCCATTCCCATGTGCCATAAAACGAGTTGACAGGGAAGAAAACCAGGTTGGCTGAGTAGGGAGCTTTGTAGCAATCTCAGAAAAAAGAAAATTGTAGGACTAAAAGGGTGAGGTCAGATAGTGTAGGATAAAAATCAGAAGGGCTAAAGCCCAATTAGAACTTCAACTGGCCACTTGGGTCAAAGACAATAAAAAGAACTTTAAATATATCAGCAACAACAGGAGGACAAAGGAGACTCTCCCTCCCTTGCTGGGTGCAGAAGGGACAGTAGCGATGAGGGATGAGGACAAAGCAGAGGTACTCAACGCCTTCTTTGCCTCAGTCTTTTAACTCCAAGGAGGAATGTCCCATGGATACTCAGCCCCCTCAGCCGGGAGATAGTGTGAATGAAGCTGCAGCTGTTCTGGAGGACTTGGTTAGAGACCTGCTTGGCCAATTAGACACACACAAATCCATGGGGACAGATGGGATCCATCCGAGGGTATTAAGGGAACTGGCAGAGGTCCTCACCACACCCCTTTCCTTCATCTACCAGCAGCCCTGGCTGACTGGGGAAGTGCCGCTTGACTGGAGACTGGCAAATGTTACACCTATTTACAAGAAGGGTCGAAGGGAGGATCTGGGGACCTACAGGCCTGTCAGTTTGACCTCAGTACTGGGGAAGGTCATGGAGCAGATTGTCTTGAGTGCTATCATACAGCACATGTGGGACAACCGGGTGATCAGGCCCAGCCAACATGGGTTCACCAAAGGCAAAGTTGGTCCTGCCAGACCAACTTGATCTCCTTCTATGACAAGGTTATCCATTTAATGGATGAGGGAAAGGCTCTGGATGTGGTGTACCTGGACTTCAGTAAAGACTTTGACACCGTTTCTCACAGTATCCTGCTGGAGAAACTGGCTGCCATTGGCCTGGACAGGCACACCCTCTGCTGGGTTAAAAACTGGCTGGATGGCCGGGCCCAGAGGGTTGCAGTAAATGGAAAGAAATCCAGTTGGAAACCAGTCACGAGCGGTGTTCACCAGGGTTCAGTGCTGGGTCCAGTCCTGTTTAACATTTTTATCAGTGCTCTCGATGAAAGCACTGACTGCACCCTGAGCAAGTTTGCAGACAACACCAAGCTGGGTGCAAGTGTGGATCTGCTTGAAGGAAGTGAGGCTCTGCAGAGGGATCTGCACAGGCTGGATCGATGGGCTGAGACCAACGGGATGAGGTTCAACGAGGCCAAGTGCAGAGCCCTCCATTTGGGTCACAACAACCCCATGCGATGATGCAGATTTGGGGAAGAGTGGCTGGAGAGCTGCCTGGCAGAGAAGGACCTGGGGGTGTTGGGTGACCACAGAACATCAGCCAGCAGTGTGCCCAGGTGGCCAAGAGGGCCAGTGGCATCTTGGCCTGTATCAGACACCGCGTGGCCAGCAGGAGCAGGGAGGTGATTGTGCCCCTGTACTCAGCACTGGTGAGGCCGCAGTCTTGGGCCCCTCACTACAAGACGGACATTGAGGGGCTGGAGCGCGTCCAGAGGAGTGCAACGAGGCTGGTGAGGGGGCTGGAGAGTAAGGCCTAGAAGGAGAGACTGAGGGAACTGGGGTTGTTTAGCTTAGAGAAGAGGAGGCTGAGAGGAGATCTTATCACTGTTTACAACTGCCTGAAAGGAGGTTGGGACAGGATGGGTGCTGGGCTCTTCTCATCAGAGACAAGCGATAGGAGGAGAGGTAATGGCAAAGTTGGACCAGGGGAGGTTTAGACTGGACATTAGGAAGAATTTCTTCACTGGAAGAGTGATCAGGGATTGGCACAGGCTGCCCAGGGAGGTGATGGAGTCACCATCCCTGGATATATTTAAAAGACGGGTAGATGAGTGTCTTAGGGACATGGTTTAGTAGGGAGACAGGCACGGTTGGACTTGATGATCTCAGAGGTCTCTTCCAACCTTATGAGTCTATGATTGCTCTATAGGTTACCATTGCCCTTGTTAACAGTAGTAATCCCAGCAGAGATTTGGTTTTGGCTTTGATGTCTTTTATTTTGATATTTACTCCAATATGTTTGCTACCTGAACCAATTGCTAGCTATTTTGCAAGACTTGTAGGGATTGAATGACATTAGATATTCAAAAATCCCTGGAAAGGTATTCTTATTATTGTAGTAAGCAAAGTTTATGCCTCAATAGACAATAATTCTGCATTTGGCAACTTATCAGTCAACTGGTTTTAGTTTGATTTTTACAAATACTGAGATACAGTATCAATACTCAACTCTACAACTACCTTGTTATTTATCCTGTAAGTTTTTAATGTGTAGTTAGCTCTGTCTACAGCATCACTGTGATGTTTTGTCCTTGAGTCCATATACTTAAAGTGTATATGCAAACAAAGATAAGGTATTTTGTCATGTCCTTCTTGTACGCTGGGACAATATTGGCTGGCTTGCTGTCAGCACTCACCTCCCCAGAGTCCCAAGACATTTGCTGGGTGACTGAAATGCGTCTCCTGCCTTTTTTTCTGTAGCTTGTGCTAACAGAAGCATATAATGGAAGGGCTTTGCAAGACTTTGTAACCTCCTCACTCAGTGTTTTAGCCAGTACAAAAAAAATCTAGTTTCTTTAAAGCTCCAGAACATCCCCTGGGAATAGATCAAAGATGTCTAAGGGGTCTGGGATGCTTTTCCAAGAATTTTTTTCTCACTACCTGGTGACATCTTGTTCATTCCTGAAAACACATCTTTTCTCCTAATGAAACTATTTTTCTTACAACAACTGGTCTTCCAGTCAGGTAATTATGTTTATCAGGTGATCTGATTCTTCCTTGCTACCCGTGAGGATTTTGAATGAAGAAACTGCTTTGTGTATCACTACCACAACAACCTCGACATTCACCAGACTCAGCATGCAGTAGGTGGAGCAGGTCTGAAATGTGAAAAGGACAGCATCTGCACTCCCAGTGCTCAGCTAGGAGGTAGGCTAAGAATCACCAGGTCATCTCTCTTCTTCCTTCTTTTAATCTGAGCAAATTAAATGAAACATGAGAACAAATTTGACAAACAAAGATGTGTGAATTCTACCAGGTTTGCAGATACTTCTCACCTCAGTTAATTCAGCTGAGGAAAAATATCTGAACTTGAAAGTAGCTCTTGTCCAATATGCTGGCATTAGTCCAACTGGCATGGAGTTTTGCTGACTCCACAGTCCTGGAGACACTAAGGGTTTATCACTGCAGTCCAAAAGGGGTTTCCTTGTGTTACCACGTTTTGTTTCTGGCACAGTTTAAATATGTTCTTATTCTTACTTGGAACAGATGTTTTTACTCTTTTTTGCAAGAAATTCTAGGTGTGGCCATGGCTTTCCAACTCGCCTTTACTGCTACAGAGTTTTTTTGTTGCTTGTGGTGACATCACCAAATGAGATCAGCATGTGTTTAACATGAAACCTGTAATTACAGGGTTGCTTCAGATTGTTCACAGAGCAATGCTGCCCTTGTCATCCTTACTTATTATCCCTTTGTTATTGGCAATGGAAAACTGCGTTCAAAGTACAATAAATGGGTGTGTATTTCTGCAGTATCAAACTCACTAGAAGTCATAGGATCATAGGATCATAGAATTGTTTGGTTAGAAAAGACCTTTGAGATCACTGAGTCCCACCATACCTGCCCACTACCAAATAATATCCCTGAGCACCTCGTTCACTTGTCTTTTAAGTACCTCCAGGGATGGTGACTCAACCACTTCCCTGGGCAGCCCATTCCAGTGCCTTGATAACACTTTTGTTGAAGAAATGTCCTGCTACCCTTGTTTCCAAATCAAACATACTTATCTGCTGATGCAGTATTTTCTTCTATGACAAGAGGCTAAATGTTATCTACTGATTTATAGAAAAGGTATTATAACAATTGCTCAATACATTTTCAGGAGGTTTTAGCTTTTACTAGTGGGCTGGTGACTTGGAGTCATTGCGGAGTCAGTCTCTGCTGGACCCACTTCTGAGCAAAAGGTTTTTCTGGAGGTGGAAGGTTTGAATGAGTCTTATGAGGAGTGGCTGAGGGAACTGGGGCTATTTAGTTTGAAGAAAGGGAGGCTGAAGTGAAACCTTATTGCTCTTTACAACTACCTGAAAGGAGGTTGTAGTGAGGTAGGTATTGGTCTCTTCTTCCAAGTAACAATTGATAGTACAAGTAGAAATGGCTCCAAGTTATGCCAAGGGAGATTTAGATTGGACATTAGGAAGTATTACTTTGCGTAAAGGGTTGTCAAAATTTGGAACAGGTTGCCCAGGGAAGTGGGAAGTCACCATCCCTGGAGGTGTTTAAAAGAAGTGTGGATGTGTCCTTTGGGACATAGTTTAGTGTTGGAATTGACAGTGTTAGGTTTATGATTGAACTTAATCTTAAAGTTTTTTTCCAACCTAAACAAATCTGTGATTCTGTGATCCTATTAGTGTGCTTCTGAGAGCTCTTTTCCTCATGGACATCAGTTCTGTAATTTGTCCGATTTCACAGTAAAAGCAGTGGCATAATGGGCACAAGCAGCTGTACCTGAAGTAAGAGGGAATGTCTGTAAACTGCAGTAGTGGTGCAGATGGACTAAAATACATACTGAAATATACTGTCACAATGAGCTCTGCTCCCTCCAAAAAGAGATGAGCCAGGAAGCTGAAAAGATTGAAGAGTTTCCCATGCATTTCTGAAGTGTGCTTGCAACCCTTTATCTTCCCAATTTTCAGGTCCAACCAGATCTTTGTTTGATTTTTGGCTTTTGTTTTTTTTTTCTTTTTTTCTTTTTTGGTCTATATAGGAACAGTTTATAAGCATTTCACTGGTAGTTTCGTTAGCGTCGTTAATCTCTGTCTGTTCTTGTACACACCAACACTTACAGGTTTAAAGGAAATACCTCTCTGCTACACTAAGTAACATAGCATAAGAGCTCATGTTTCAAAGCTGTTTCCTTTGTTGTGGATTGAATTCTGCAAGTGCAAATTCCTTAGTCATAAAAGATTTGCCCATGATCCCTTGCATTCCAGAGTGCAGCAGACCAATGTATATTCATCAGGCTGATACTTGACTCAGACAAACAGATGATCAGTGAACCCTGTAAATTCCTCCTGCTTCTTGTGGAACTGTGATTACATCAGCAGCACCCAGATTGCATATTCATAGAAAGCAGCATGCAGAACTCTGATTCCATGAAAGCTACAGGCATTTTGGTTGGATTAAGAAATGCACATATGTGTAATTACAGAGAAAACTCTGATAATAATACTGAAATGCAATGATTTCGTGAAAAGCCTGATACAAAACAAATGAATGATGTAGTCATAGTAAATGAGGAATGAATGAAACCACAGTCAGCAGCAGCAGCAGAGAGTCTGCCAAGAGCTACAGTTTTCACTAGACTACATGCAAAAAATTGCCCTAAAATTGAACAGTTATAAAATTTGCATGGAAATTGCAGCAAGTGATTCAATAGCCATGCTGCATATGGGCTGTTTAGTTGTGTGCAGACTGGTAGATCTCTCACACAACCCTGAAGGTTACTGGGTGCCCCACAGGAGGTGGCCCAACACCCCTGGGTCTTACCAGTAGGCAAATGGCAAAGGCAAGGGAAGACAGTTGACTGCCAGGGTTGCTTCTGTGGGCTGTCAACTTCCGACGACACTTGGATAAAGTATATGGGAGACCTTACTTGTGGCTACATCTGCACCAACATATGGCGGTGCCAGGCAGGGCTGGGCAGCACGTGGAGAGGGTAGGTTTGCTTTTGCCTCTGTTGCCTTGGAACTTCAGCAAGTTTTAACCTTTCCACTCCAGCTCAGAAGCAAGTCCCATCTTGTAACACCTCCGTCAGGGGTGATGTGGGAATTAACCAAATTGGGATGTCTGATTTCTTTCTGTGTGGAAGGCACTGATACTGTGCCTGGGCTGTAGATACAGGCTTTTCAGTTGTATATGTTGTTCTTTCCCTTCCCAATATTTAGGCAATAAGGTATGAGTCGAGCTTGAATCCATAGACGACAAGTGAGATAAGGGAAATGAAAGTTGTACTTCATCAGCCTGAAAAGTCAGATCCAAGTCAAGGCCAGAAATATTCAAATAATGGAAAAAGCTGTCCCCAAAGTCTTTTGGCAGATAAGGATGATAATTTGGCCAAGTGCTTTGTGTATGATTACAATAAGCACAGTACGCTCTGGTGCTATATTCATGAGCATGTCTGCAGAATGGAGAAGTTTTACAAGGCCAAGCACAAGTGACATCCATTTGAAAATTCATACCCAAATGTTCCTTATCTCCAGTTCCAGTCTCATGATTAATTAATAAACTGTTCTAAAGTTTGCTGTTCAGGCAGGGGAAGGAAGCAAGACCTCACTACTGTGATCAATCACATTGTGGGAAATGAATGGCTTGATGTAGACTGATCTCGCACTCCTAAAGTGGAACTGAATTTGCCCAGAGCCCTGATGCCCCGAGATGGAGACACAAAGTGTGAAAGTCTCCATCCCTTCATCTCAAATACTGGCACAATGCAGGCTTCAGGGACTGGAAATGCCTCCTGAAATCAAATGGAAAGGAAACTAGAACAAGAGATGATGGAGATTTGCTGTTAGACGAGAGGTGGGCACCTGCTATGCTCTCTAATTAATGACTGTGCTGAAGGAAAATGTATCCTGAGTTGCTGGAAGCTGAGCTTAGAACTCTCTCAGAAGGTCTCTAACAGCAAGGAGGTTTGCAATATCACTCACAGTACAGAAGCAGACCTTCTAAAGATTTGCAGTTGTAGGTTTGGTAGTATTATTATCACACGCAGCTGCTTTGACCTAATTGCTTATATGTGATTGTATGTGTGTAAGTCTGTAATGCATAATTTCCTGCAGAGTTGGCCCAGCCTTTAAACAGAGGGGAGAATTACAAGAGGAACATTTCTTTCCTTCCTGTCTCTTGTGCAAGAGCTGCCTCAGGGTTGTGGACTGCTCACATCTGTATTGCTGTAAGCATGTTTGGAAAGGAGCAAGTAGCATGGATGCTGGTATGGGTATGGACCTAGTTCCTGCACTCATCTGCAGATTTATTTCACCTTCGAGGTTACCTCTGTGGGGTTAGTTTGTGAGCAAGACCTCAGAAACTACTTCCTAAGAGAGGTGCAAAAATTAAGTGAAGACCAGAACTCCCTTTGTTCTTCTAACAGTTTTGTTTATGAAGACAATGAAAATTATTCTGTCTACACTAAGTAGTATAGAAAATTTTCATTCACGAAAATTGTAGTGGCTGTTCTGGATGTTACCAAATCAGTATCCACCTTATTTACAGAGGGTCACCTTCATTTTACTCTCTTTTCCTTTTAATCCTCTCTCTTTCTTATCGTAGTTAACGTAAGTGATGGTGAGTCAGGCTGCTTTACGACAGTGGTCCCTCTGATGCACCCATTAGCTGAAAAGCTGAAATTCAATGTAGAATTGTAACTTTTTTCCCTCATTTTTTCCCCCAAAATAGACTCAAACAAAAACACTGGGTCCTGTGACAGTGAAGCCGAGTTATAGCCACATCTTCTCCCCGCGTTTGGTCTCAGGCCCCATCCCAGTCTCCAGTAAGTACCAGGGAACTACAAATATCAGAAGCGAACCTCTGACATTCAGAGAAGCAGGATTCGGTGATGGTGAGGACTGCAGAGCGTAGTGACCTTTAGGCTTCTCTCTCCTTTAGAAACAGTGCTTAGCATCTCTTGAGTCTTCAAGTGAAAAAGAATTTTGAAACATATTCTTGTTACAGCAATTTTAATTGCAGTAAAAGCTTAAAAGCTTAAATGCAGAATGTCTGAAATGCAAATGGAAAAGGTGTTTAGTGGTGGAAAAGGTAAATGTTTCATTTGACCTAGATAAAAATTTCTTCTGGAGTTCCAGTTTGTGGAAACTTACGAGATATTACATTTGGTTTGGAAATCTCTACAGCATCCCTGAAGATTTAAGAGATTGGAGGAACTACCCTCTGCCCCTCTGTCTTAGCAACCCATCCACCAAAGAGCAGAGGTGACCCTGGAACCACTTGATGTGACATGTCCAGAATCTTCTCTTCCAATGGACAGGATGGAGAAGAAACGCAGCTTGACTTGCAGCTATTCCCCTAATTTCTGCAATGATCTGTTCAGTAACAATGCCAGGAAGCAGCCAGGGAAGAGACAGTGTGTTGCCTTTACCTGTTTCCCCAACACATCAGATCAGAATCTAAGTAATATGAAGCCTCCTTGCATTTTGATATATAGAAAACTATTTGTCAGGAAGAGGCCCATAACTACCCTTTACAAGACAGAAGATAAACTTATTGAAATTCAGATGGGTTTTTTTCTGGTTTACCACAGGTGGCAAGGTTTGTGCTATGTGCTAATGACGCAAACCAGAGCTGTTCCTTTGTTTGGCAGATAACTTCACGTGGGAAATGGATTTTGACTGCACCCAAATCGACACTGGCAAAACAACAAGCTGTTTGTTTAACAAGACTAAAACCATGTCTGTTTCCCTGCCCAAAAATATCTCTAACAACATATCTTGTGACTGAGGTCAATCTCAGATAACTGAGTCCTTGTGTGTGCCCAGCTACAGCGTGAGTGAACAGGCAGGGAGGAAGGTTTACATTTACTCCCTAGGTTCACACTAGGCTCCCTGTGGCTTTTACAAAGCAAGAAGTGTGTTATCTGTCTCCAAACCCCATGGCAAATTTCTGCACTACACTTCTTTGCCTAAGGCCCCCTCCATTTCAAACATCACTCACTCTAACTTCAATGAAGAATAAACATGGGAAACCTCTAGCTCTTGCTTTTTGACAATACTGCAGTACCACAGAGGTGTTATAAGCACAGTAACAAATAAGGCATAAAAGAATACATGGGCTACTTTAGCTGATCATTTTCAAGAAGTTTCACCTTTGAATTTTTACATGGGCTTTTTTACTGTTGTACTGAATAGCAAACAACTTCTGCACACATGCTGTAGAGAAACAGAAACATTTCCTTTTGAATGATGGACATGTAAACAAAGTTCCCATGTGGAAAGAGTTCCACTAATAGAATTCTTCCACTGAACTGTGGAAGTGATTGCAATTATACAATTCTGCATCTGCTGTGAAATAAATGGAGATTTCTCTTTTTTTTTTCCCTAAAAGCTGCAATAAAAGTAGCAGTGTAGAATAAGCTGATGTATGGAACTTGGATTCTGTTTAAAGAAATCACGTTACAGGTCACTTTAGTAAATTTTACCTAACTACATAATGTTTACTAACTTAGAGTACGATTGTATGTAACTTACATATTGTAAGTCTTTAGAAGCTTGAAAATAGCTTAAAAGTCTAGTGAAGTTTTGGTTCTCCATGATTTCTTATTCTTAGTATCATAGTTACCCAGTTTAATGGCAGTCATGTGTTTACTATGCCTTTGAGAAAGTTGACTGTACATTTTCACTGGAATCTGGAGGTAACTGTGGAGAAAAGACATCTTGAAGCCCAATCAATAAATAGGAGGAGTCTCTTCCTGTAATAGTGTAAGAAATAGAGATCAATTTGCTGCTTAAACCAAAGAATGCAAGGAGAAAGCAGCCTCATTGTTCCAGGCACAAAATGCCCTGTTCAAGAAGGAATGAGGCACAGCATTATCTCAAGGTTACAGAGTTGTCTGCTTAATGAAATATTATGTCTTTGCCTTTGCTTTTTGTTCTTGCTCGAGATTAACAGGTGTTGTTATCCCCTTTGCTATCCTGCTTGTGTAACTGCTGAAATCTGCAAGTCAGAGAAAAAAAAAATGTATAAAAAGCCTGCTTGAGCTACCCGAACTTTGCGAGCCTTGGGGAAGCTGCGACTTCCCGGCCGCCCAGCGCTGCATTTGCTTTCCTATCTTAAATAAACCGTTAGTAAATCAATTGAGACTTTGTCTTAATTCAACTTCAACTATAACAATAGGAACTGAGACTTCTCCTAAGCAAGTCATGTTTTGGCATATAGCATAAAAAGTGGTGGCTGGAAAGGCCTTTTCTTCAATTATTAGCTCTTTCTTATTGCCACTGGATACACAATAATCACAACAGAGATGCTTTAACATGCCTTAAAGTCCTCTCCTCATTTACTTCCACATGTAGCTAAATGGCATCTGCCTTTTGCTCACTATAAAGGACATATAACTGCAATCTACCACTGGCATAAATTGGCATGGCTCCCTTGGCTTCCATGGAGGTACTGGGAGGACTTGGG
The DNA here is from genome assembly GCA_033558235.1 of Neomorphus geoffroyi. NCBI lineage: Eukaryota > Metazoa > Chordata > Aves > Cuculiformes > Neomorphidae > Neomorphus > Neomorphus geoffroyi. The sequence continues at coordinate 20,798,105 of JAUMJM010000048.1, read as the reverse complement.
ACCTAGACAGGCACTTTTTTCTGTTGAACGTGATTGTACTGCAACTTGTGAATTAGTGATTTCACTGTTTGCTGTACTGTTTGAATTAGTTTGGTCTAGCTTCTGATCTCCTCATTTCTTTTATGATACGCTCACCCAGATAAGCCTAGAAATTTTTCTGGGGAGATGGGATTTGTCAAAAAGAGGCAAGGTTATTTCTGGGATTTAAAGTGAGTTCTAGAGCTTACATCACTCCCTTTCATTTCAGAAAAAGACAAATGTTGACTTCAAGCTGTCTCTACCTGCTTTTTCAAGCAATATTTATTTTGTACATCATTTGCTGGACAAACAGCTTTTAATTCTGCACAAGATGAAAATTGCTCTGAGATTATTTGAAGATGTCTGCTCCAGAATTTGCTTAAAAAGTGACTATTGAAAATTATGTGAAAACCTCAGTGTTTGGCCTCACTCCTTAGTGCACTGGAAATGATCAGCAGTGAATCTGTCAGTGGTTGAAAGTAAGTGTTTCAACTCCTTCCTCATTACTATTCACAGACAGTCCGGAAAGATAAGCACATAGTGGCTTTCTGTCCAGAAGGGCACAAGTCCTTATTTCTCTTGTAAATTTGCTCAGGCAACACTTCACAGGACACTAGCCTGAATTATAATTCTCTGACAGTGATGTCAGTATGAGCAAATGCTGAGATCATTTACAAGAAATCCTGTCAGCATGGTTACAGAAGTCTTCAGCTTGTAGACTGTTGGTTTCCCTGTCGTAAGAGAAAGACAGCAGAATAACTGCCTTTCAGCTGCATAGTCTGATTTCATGAGCCTTTGCCCCTGGCTGCAAACAAGCAGGGCTCCCTGGACGCCTGCCTGTGTCAAGTACTGCCTCCTCCAGGCACTGTCAAAGGAGCTAGTTGCCTGCAGAGACAAGTAGCAGGGATGGGGACAGCTTCCAGCCCCTAGCGATGTTGTATGCAGCCCCACTGCCTGTGCTGCTGGGCTTTCCTCCTAACCATTGTTCTTGTCTTATATCTGCAAGAATCAGAGCCACGGTGACATGCTTTGTTGTTTTCTGTATTTCCCATGTATTCTGATTCCCCTGGATTTCAAACTAATTTCTGCTTTGATCCTTTTATGACATGGGGCCCAGCTCTGTAAGCAGCCACTGATAAACACAAAGTTTGCCATCCAGGCAAGACTTTGGTGACTTTAAAATTTCCTCTTCACAGCACCTCACTCCATAAGGTACAGCTAGCAGCAAATAGCTTACAAAATATTGCACATCCATGTATAGTTGGGAAGCCTGACATTATAGTATTCAAAGCTCAGTAAAGCCAAAGCAAAGTGAGGCTGAACATATGGGTGGAGGTTTATGGTCACAGAGATGGAATTGGCTGCAAACCAACTGGTTCCAATCAGTGATGGCAGTGTTAAAGGGCAGAGTGCCTTGTGAAAAGGGCCTTGAGGTGAGATCTCTGAAGCAAGACAGGAGAGACCCACAGCGGAGCAGGAACTTCAGCAGTATTCCCGTGAACTTCAGTGAATGTGACTGTAGAGCAATAGAGGCAAGACACTGTGAGAAGAGGGGAAGGGGTTTAACCCCATGTTCCTCCCCCTCTGTTTGGTTTCAATCACAGTCAGTGACACTTCTGACTCAGGCACTGCCGTGTAGTATTCAATGTTGGCATGGAGTTCCTGATGTGAGGATGAAATGTCAAATCATTGCCCTGCTGTTGCCTGCCTGCCCAGCTGTATTTTTCTGTTTCTTTGCCCTGCTGGTCTGAGTGAGGGTCAGTGGGAAATGCAGCATTCCTCTCTGGGGACAAACTCAGCGAGGATTGGCAACCGGAATGGTAAGTTCTGCAGACAGGTGCTTGTTCAAGGTGGGTGGTGAATCCCCCGAGAGAGGGGAAAGCTCAAGAGAGAACTGCAACAGCGCGACTCTCTGCAACCCCGGAAGGGTCAGTGGTCACATGGGTGACTGACAGTGCAGGGCAGTGGTACCAGCAGCAGCTGAGGGAGATTGAAACATCTCCTTGGGAGCACGGCAAACAGGATCGCAGACAGACAGTTTGCATGGCAGTTTGCGCAGGCAGGGTGAGCAGGCACTCTTCTGGTAGGTGTGGTTGTTTGGTGTTTTTTGCTTTTGGTTTTTCCTACTCCCCTGACCAGGAATGGTGACCAGATGAACCAAAACCGTTGTTACCAGGAGTGTGTCTATCCATCAGTGTCTCCATTGAAGGATGCAAGTGTCCAGACTGTGGACTGCAGGGAATGCCTTAGCCTGCTCATGGTACCCAAGGACAATCCAAAAAACACCTGCATGAGGTGTGAACAGGTGATCTGCTTCGTATGGTTGCAGAGCTTAAGCATCAGGTGCAGAGGCTGAGAAGTATTCGTGATAGCGAAAGGGAGATAGACTGGTGGAGTTGCACCCTTTCTCCCCCCAGTAATACTCCACAGGAGACAAAGGAAACATGTATTTCTCACCAACAGGATGAGGGGAGGGACCTAGTTGTCGAAGAGGAATGGGAGCAGGTCTGCTCTGGTGGGGGTAATAGATTTCCCTCCCATCCTCCAACTCCCTTCAAGATGCCACCTTTCCAGGTGCCCTTACAAAACAAGTTTGGGGTCCTAGAATTTGAGGCTCAGGTTGATGATAGTGATGAAGACAATTCGTCTAGGGAATCTCTCAATTTTGCTCCGTCTGTCAGGTGGGTCAGAACTTCGAGTACTAAAAATAAAAGCAGGGTAGTTTTAATAGGCAACTCCCTTCTGAAAAGAACAGAGGGGGTCCTATATGTAGGCCAGACCCATCTCACAGGGAAGTCTGCTGCCTTCCTCAAGCCCAGGTACAGGATATCACTAAGAGACTCCCGGATCTAATTCAACCCTCAGATTATTATGCCCTGTTAGTTGTTCAGGCTGGCAGTGACAAACTTGATAAGAGGGGCTCCAGAGTAATTAAAAGGAGTTCAAGGAGCTAGGTCGATTAATGGATGGGGCAGGAGCACAGATGGTGTTCTGCTCGGTTCCTCCACTGTCAGAGATGGATACTGCAAGGAACAGGAGAATCCATGCCATTAACAAATGGTTCAAGGGCTGGCACGGACAGAGAAATTTTGGGTTCTATGATCACGGGGAAGCCTTTACTGCACCCATCCTGCTAGACTCAGATGAGGTCCCATCTAGGTAAAAAGAGCAAAAGGATTCTAGCCCAGGAGCTGGCAGGGCTTATTGAGAGGGCTTTAAACTAGGCCCGAAGGGGGAGGGGGATGTAACCAGGCTCACTAGTGATGTAACTGTAGAAAGTGAGTCATTATCAAGGGTGAGGTCAGTAATCCAACTGAGGTGCATGTTCACTAATGCACACAGTATGGGTAACAAATGATAGGAGTTCGAAGTCCTGCTCCAGAAGGAGAACCACGATATAGTTGCTATCATGGAAACGTGGTGAAACGATTCTCATACCTGGAGTGCTGCCACGCAAGGCTACAAACTCTTCAGGAGAGACAGGCGTGAGAGAAGGGATGGAGGGGTGACCCTGTATGTACACTAAGGAAGCTCTTGATGTCATGGAAGTTGAGATTGGTGATGACCAGATTGAGTGCCTATGGGTAAGAGTCAGAGGGGCAATCGAGACTGACATCCTGGTTGGAGTATGTTACAGACTGCCCAACCAGGAGGAAGAGGTGGATCTATTGTTGTTTGAGCAGCTGGAAGCTGCTTCAAGATCGGCTGCCCTTGTTCTTTTACGAGACTTTAATCTCCCAGATATCTGCTGGGAACTTAACACAGCTGAGAGGAGGCAGTCCAGAAGGTTCTTAGAGTGTACTGGGGATTGCTTTTTGTCACAGCTGGTGAGTGAGCCTACCGGGGTGAGGCTGTCCTTGACCTGCTGTTCACAAACAGAGAAGGGCTGGTGGGTGATGTTGTGGTCGGAGGCTGTCTGGGGTGCAGTGACCACAAGATAATGGAGTTCTCCATAAACGATGAAACAAGGAAGGACATGAACAGGACGTCCATACTGGACTTTTGGCAGGCAGATTTTGGATTATTTCAGGAACTAGTCAGGAGAGTACCTTGGGAAATAGTCCTTAAAACCAAGGAAGTCCAGGAAGGCTGGATGTACTTCAAGAATGAAATCTTGGAGGAGCAGAAGCAGGCTGTCCTGATGCGCCATAAGACGAGCCGTAGGGGCAGACAGCCTGCCTGGATGAGTAAGGAACTTCTGAAGGAGCTAAGTGAAAAAAGGAGGGTGTATTGCCTTTGGAAAGAAGGGCAGGTAAGTCAGGTTGTGTTCAAAGATATCATTAAGTCGTGTAGGAAGAAAATTAGAGAGGCAAAAGCCCGGCTGGAGCTCAAATTGGCCACTTCTGTTAAGGATAAGAAGTGTTTTTACAAATATATTAATGGCAGAAAGAAGGGCAGCAACGACCTCCACTCCTTATTGGATGTAGAGGGAAATACAGTAACTAAAAATGAGGAAAAGGCTGAGGTGCTTAATGCCTTCTTTACCTCCGTTTTCAACAGTAAGGCAGATTGTTCACTGGACAACCGGTCTTCTGAAGTGGTGGATGGGGTCAGGATGAAATACAGCCTCCCTGTAATCCAGGAGGAAGAAGTTAGACACCTTCTGAGCGACTTGGATCCTCATAAGTCTATGGGGCCAGATGGGATCCATCCTAGGGTGATGAGAGAGCTGGCAGACAAGCTTGCTAAGCTGCTTTCCATCATTTATCAACAGTTCTGGCTCACTGGAGAGGTCCCGGATGACTGGAAGTTGGCCAATGTGACGCCCATCCACAAGAAGGGCCATAGGGATGATCCAGGTAATTACAGACCTGTCAGCCTGACCTCAGTTCCAGGTAAAATTATGGAGCAGATAATCCTGGAAAAAATCATGCAGGACCTGCAGAATGACCGAGAGATCAGACCCAGCCAGCATGGATTTAGGAGAGTCAGGTCCTGCCTGACCAACCTGATCTCTTTTTATGGTCATGTGACTTGCCTGGTGGACGAGAGGAAGGCTGTGGATGTACCTGGACTTCAGCAAGGCCTTTGACACTGTCTCCCATAGTAAACTCACAGAGAAGCTGGCAGCCCGTGACTTGGATGGGAACCCTCTGTGCTGGGTTAGGAACTGGTTGGATGGCTGAGCACAGAGAGTGACAGTGAATGGTGTCCCATCCAGCTGGCGGCCGGTCACTAGTGGTGTCCCCCAGGGTTCGGTGTTGGGCCCGGTCCTGTTTAATATCTTATTGATGATCTGGATGAGAGGATCGAGTCCTTCATCAGCAAGTTCACAGATGACACCAAGCTGGGAGGAAATGCCGATCTGTTAGAGGGTAGGAGGCCCCTACAGAGGGATCTTGACAGGCTGGAGAGATGGGCTAATTCCAGTAGCATGAGGTTTAACAACTCCAAATGCCAGGTTATACACTTTGGACACAACAACCCCACACAGAGCTACAGGCTGGGGACAGAGTGGCTGGAGAGCAGTCAGACGGAAAGGGACTTGGGAGTGCTGGTGGACAGGAAACTCAACATGAGCCAGCAGTGTGCCCAAGTGGCCAAGAAGGCAAATGGTATCCTGGCCTGCATCAGGAACAGTGTGGCCAGCAGGACTAGAGAGGTCATCATCCCCTTATACTCGGCACTGGTCAGGGACACCTTGAGTGCTGTGTCCAGTTCTGGGCTGCTCAGTTTAAGAAAGATGTTGAGATGCTGGAGTGTGTCCAGAGGAGAGCAACGAGGATGGTGAAGGGGCTGGAGCACAAGCCCTCTGAGAAGCGACTGAGGGAGCTGGGGTTGTTTAGCCTGGAAAAGAGGAGGCTCAGGGGAGACCTTATTGCTCTCTCCAACTACCTAAAGGGAGGTTGTGGTGAGGCAGGAGTTGGTCTCTTCTCTCAGGTGACCGGTGACAGAACAAGAGGACACAGTCTTCAAGCTTCATCAGGGGAGGTTTAGACTTGATATTAGGAAAAAATCCTTCACTAAAAGGGTGATTGGTCATTGGAATGCGCCGCCCAGGGAGGTGGTGGAATCACCGTCCCTGGGGGTGTTTAAGAGGAGATTAGATGAGGCATTTAGTGCCATGGTTTAGATGATGAGTACGTGTTGGTGTTGGGTCATAGGTTGGACTTGATGATCTCAAAGGTCTTTTCCAGCCTTGTGATACTGTGATACTGTTATACTGTAATGTGAAGGGCACCCATACATCAACTGCATGTTTTCTGTGTTGCTGGTCTACTTGGGAAGGGTGCGCATATACACTGAATTTGGGTCATAGTAGAGTGCTACTACTTTGTCATAGAGGAAAGTTAAAGGCTTTGTCTTTCCTGGTGAGTATAGCATTGCCTGCTGGGAGTTTGAAATCTATGTGGGGGTGCTCTGAGGTCAGAACTACTCACATATGACATTCACAAGGGAAAATAATTACTAAAATTCATAGAAGAAACAAGAGCAAATGTTCTTCTAGGTTTGTTTGCAATGCTGCCAGAAGTGAGAGAGCAACACAGGTTTAGGGACCAAAGCCTGCTCTTGGCCTGGTGAGATTTGGCATCTATTGCTGCAAAGGAGTAGCACCACTTATCTCAGTACATGCTATCTTCAGGACACTGTAGACTTGGTAATTGATAAAGGGTTTTGCTACCTGCACTAAGCAGCATAGTGTTCTCACCATTCTGCTAAAAAGACACTAAGCCATTTGTGCATGTTTTCAAAATGCAGTGCTAGGACTTGCTTTTCTGGAGCTGTAAACTGCTCTGCCAACAGCTGTCCCATTGGTGTCCTCTGCCAGAAGCCACTCATTACCTTCATTCTTAATTGAACTGAGAAGCACAGGCATGATAATATCCTGCTTTACATAGGGATTTTTTTTCTTCATTTGACAAGTCAATGGCACTGCAGTATTGAATATCCTCTCTAAATTTAATCCAAGGACCTGGAGTACTAGTGCATTGCAGCTCTTTGAACTGAGACGAGTCATGTAATAGAAAACTCACGGCAAACTGAAGCTCAAACTGAAGGTGCTGTTGAAATGCTGAAGTGATAGGACAAGAGGAAATGGTCCCAGATTGCACCAGGAGAGGTTTAGACTCGGTATTAGAAAAATTTTTCCACCAAAAGGGTTGTCGAGCACTGGAACAGGCTGCCCAGGGAAGTGGCTGAGTCGCTATCCTTGAGGGTATTCAAAAGAGAGGTAGCTGTTGTGCTTGGAGACATGGTTTAGTGGTGGACTTGGCAGTGTTAGGTTTACCATCGGGCACAATGATCTTAAAGATCTTTTCCAATCTAAGCAATCCTGTGATTCTGTGAAAAGTGTGCCTTTTGAAGAGAAAAATTCTCAATCAGAGCGATATTACTGAAAATTAATCCTGCATTCAGTTTGCATTTACTAAATAAAACACTAATCTCAGAGAAATTTAGTAATGATGAGTAGAATTCCTGCTCTACCCATAAAAATGGACATGTTGTAGTGAATTATGTATTAAACATTCCAGGTTATGGGATAAATATTAAAATATTGATCCTTTTGGCTCCACAATGTTCATGAGAGAAGAATATTGCCATATGCTCCTTTACATTGGCTTCAATAAAGGTACCAAATCAAAGGAAATATGTGTCAGAAATGTATGTATCACATATATTCGTAAGAATTGAAAGAATTTTTATAGTCAATCTGTGTGATATGTACTTAATAAACCATAAATTTTGTATCTGATATGGCACATTTAAAAAATATGTTTAAACATTTTAAGTATGTTTGTAAGCTGGATGACACATGCACATCTACATAAACACACTCACTAGGCAGATTGATATAATGTGTCAGAATGGCAGACTACTACAGAAGTATCCAATGCACAATATGAAACAAAGTAAAAATGTAAATGAGACATTTTGGGAAAATTGTGAATGTCTTCTATTTCTGCCTTTGGAATCTGAATGTTCTCTTGCTTTGGATCTGGTTTTCCCAAAGGTTAACAAATACTAATTACAAACTGTGAGGACTGAAATATTTCCTAAAATAATTTATTTTTAAACCATTTTTGGTCTAAGCCTCCTATCCACTGTCTCCACAATTTATCCTCTTCAGTATTGTTACTTTGTGGTTTTAGGAAAATAGTGTTTTAAGAACTAGAAAAGTTCAGCAAAGGAAACTCATTCAGAGAAATAGTATTTCTGAAATGCTAAAACATTGTAACATCCCTGTTCACTGAAATGCACAACTGAATCAATTAATGAGGGAGGAAAAACATGGCAAAAATAACCCAAAAAATAAAAAGTTTTAAAAGAAATTTTCAGGGTTTGAACCCATCCTTATTCAGGTAGGCAGTAGCCTTTGGTGACTGAGAAGCAAGAAAAATGCCCAGTGAACCAAATCACAATGGTAAAGGTCTACAGAATGTAAGTGCCACATTTTTAGTCTCAAATGAATGTTCTATCCTTGAAAAGCTCTTCCATGATATCTATAAATTTGATAAGTGATAACATTTTGCAAGCAGATTAGTAAACCTTTTAAGAAGGTTTTTCTAATAGGCCATAGAATATTAAGTGAGGTTAATGAATCAGAGGCCAGTCTGGTCTCATGAAGGATGTTACCTATGTCAGATGTCAACAGGACTATGATGCTTGGCAGTACCCAGACTCCAGGGACAGAAAGCATACACTCAGAAAGGGGAAAGAAGGAACTGCAGAGCTTTAATCCTAATTCAAATACTGAACACTGTAATCACATTACCTATTATTGCTAGCAATGGTTACTAGAAGCAATAGATGTGGCAATTCACATGTGGTATGGAAAATTATGATTATGATAGAAGAAAAATCCCAGAGCATCAATACAGTAACACGACTGGGAAAAGGCAAGTACAAAGCAGATCATGGTATCACAGGGCTAATAAGCAAAATTGTGTAAATGCCTGAAAATATGGAGAGAGACACTTTTAAGATACAAATGAACTAATTATTAAAGACACGTGCTAAAACAGGCCAGGGTAATATCAAAAAGCTTTAAATTATTTGATCTTTATTGCACTGAATCTATAAGTGATGTGTCTCATACTGGTGTTGGAGAGCAACCACTGGAATAACACCAGTAATTTGTCTCACATCAGATTCCTCATTTATAAGTGAAGTTTCACACAGGAACAGCTTACTGAAAAGTCACTGGGAAAATATCTTCATGACCACTGATATGAGTGTGCATAGGCATAGTAGGCAGGTAAAGGGTGTTATTTGGAAATATCCTTTATTGTATTAAAAGAAGCTTAGTGAAAACTTTGTCATTGTGGAACATAGTACTGTTTATCAGTCTTTGTATTTTTGCGTGATATTCTGATAGCTTGTTAGGCATACTTCATTCTTTTGAATTGGCCCATGATTTCTTGGACTGACAAAATGTCTGATTCTTTTTTTTCACTGGTAGATCTTGCACATGCTTTCCCTCCCACTTTGAGGTAAACCCTACAAAACTGCAATGTGCTGGCGGTGTTTGGCCTTGCACAGAGAAGGGTGTATCTGTGTTAAGGAGAGTACATCCACTTTAATCATCTCTATTCTACTGGTATACTTATGCAAATATTTAAGGTAGATCAGAAAGAATATGTTATTTATTATAGAGCAAACAGAGCCCAGATGTGATGCTTCATTTCTTGCCTGGAGTGACAGTGTGTTTCTTAACCATTTGTTTCTAGCAATTATGGGTGCTTGCCTGGGGGAAAACCTGCAGGTATTCCCACTCCAGTCTTTCTAATACGAAAGTGGCAAGCTCTACAACCTTTTTTCACCACAGCAGAATCACAAAATTTGATTTACGTTTAGATATTTCCCTTGAGTCATAAAAAATCCCAGCCTAAAACTATTTTTAAAGCCCCAAGACATTTTATTCTGCACTAACTGTGCACTTCATTTAAGCAGATGCTGGCTGTGACTTGTTGCTGCCTCTTCCTTGTGGCTGCTCAGATTTTCTTTTCTTTCATGTTTTCCAGTGTCTTTTCCTTCAGAACAAATGAAATTCTGTATTAAGCACTGATTTTAGGGCATGTGTTGCATCATTCTCAAAGGAGCTGGAGCTCTGACTTGCAGAAGCATTGATAAGTCTCAGTTCATCTTCAATGACTAAGGCATATTGGTCTTTTAGAAAGGAAGTTACGATTTAGATTTAGCTGAGGTCAACAGGGAAAGTCACCTGATGAACCAGCTTAAATGGTGCAATTCATTTTCCAGACTGTGTGAAATATTACTGACACATCTGGGGAACAAGTAACCACTGAGAAGAGACTCTGAATATGAAACATTCATCCTGAATATTCCTTTTAATTAATAAAGTTGGAAAATGAACAGATGAGGTTTTCAAGTGAAAAAACACTTTTTTTCTTCCATGAAAACATTTCTGGTGGACTGACAAACTTGATGTGCATGTATTTAGTGAATGTTCACACATATGTATCTAGTGAATGCACACACACACGTGACACACAAACACACATTGGCTGAAAGATTTGTCTGACAGTCTTTCATTTCCAACAGGAAATATCAGACTGGATACAGAGCCACTGTGACATGTTCACATCTGGCATGTGGGTCCAGACAGCTGACATCACATTCACATTCTGCTGGAATGAGGAATGAAGACAGTGATTTTTTTCCGACTTGACGAATTGTTTTTGATGGGGAGGTTTTTCTGTAGCGGGGCTGTGCACACATTCTGCAATTCCTAATACCAGTGCACACCTGAAAAGTACTACCAAATGTTTTATACATTGCTGCTAGAACTCAGGTCTTCCACAAACACAAATAGTGGGATTACATTTCATTTCAATAATGCCTGTACATTTATCAGGATTGCTGTTTCGATCAGACAATCACAAAGGTCAATCAGCAACACAAAAGAATTGCGCAATTAACATAGGAATCATCATGAGCTCTTGCCGGAGATAATGAAATACCGTGCTTTTCCCTATTTTTTTAACAGATGCTGAGGTTTTGCAAGTTGTCAGCATGTCCAACGTCAATGCCTAAAATAGCCTAGCTGTGTATATTTCCACACTCCTAATCGCTTCTGTAAATGCACTTTATTTTCTTTGTCCCATGTCTGGTGAACTTTGGGAGAAAAGTAGATAATAGCAGCAGAAACCACATTCACCAGCAAATACTGCTTGCATGAAAATAACTGTTCCTCCTGCTAAATATCTTCCTTTCTCTGAGGTTTTTCAGTGGACACTGAATGACAAAGGCATACCTTATACTGGGCCACATAAGGGAGAGTACAGCCAGTGCAGCACAGGGAGTTATGACCCTCTTAATGGCCCTCTGAGAGGCTACCATCTGAGATACTGTACAGGGGGATTAGCTCCCTGTTTAAGAGCAATGGTGTGAGGAATCTGGTGAGGGTCCAGCAGAGACCCTGTGAGACGTTTAGGTGTTAAGGAACACAGAAAGGGTTAGGGACCTGGGCTTGCTTGCTTTGCAAGGAGGAGTTTAAAGTACAGTCTAAGGGTTGCCTGCAGCTGTGCAAAATGTGACTGTCAAGCTTGTGGGTCTGAGAGCATCTGCATAGTGACAGTCAATGAGATGAGGCCACAGCATTGCATCTTGAGAGCTCAAACTGGGCATCCTCATCACTAGGAGGTGTCACAGCACTGGCACAGGTGGCTTGCAGAGGGGTCTCCATCCTTAGAGGCTTTAAAGGCTGGCTAGACAAAGTTCCAGCAATCTGTCAAGATAGCTGGAGAAAGTCCTGCTTCAAGTGGGAGGTCAGAGGAGACGTCTCCACAGTGCCATCCCAGCCTACACTTCTGTGTTTCTCTGATATTTGAACATATGAGACACGTCGCTGTACTGCAGATCTTAAATATATTTCTTCCTTATTTAAAAGTTAAATTCACACAAGTTTTCTGCTTGTTGCTCTACAGTCCTCAGTGCAGGAGGTGTATGACAGACTGATCCTTCTGCCCCTCCTCAGGACTGTGTGCAGTCAAGTAGACATCCCTGACAGTGAAGCTTCCTGAGGGTGAGATTTACTGTTTGTGCACGGCTCCCCTTGTCTGATCTGCAAGGTGATAGTTGTGAAGCTGGATTTTAACACTGTAAATGTGGCTGAATATAAATCATGGACACGCAGTAGGTGCAAATTTTGCTTCAGAGTACCAACATGTCTGCAGTGCCTTAATGGGATGTGTTTCCAGCAAAATTCAAGGTTTTGGTTTTGGTTTTTCAATGTGAGAGCTCACGTGGCTGTGAAACCAGGCCAACGGGCCTTTGTTTCTCAAGCAGAATTTAATCTTTTGTGTGTTCTCCATGTAGTAGGCTTTCTGTCTAACTTCACAGAAGCATGATTGCTCAAGTTTTCTGAGATGCAGAAATTAATCTGTAGGAAAAGTGATGAACCAAGATTGCACCAACCTCAATACCTCAACTATGAACACAGAAACAATGCAATTTGTCTAACTGTACCTGACCTTTTTTCAGTCATTTAACAATCACAGTATCACAGTATTACAAGGTTGGAAAGGACCTTTGAGATCATCAAGTCCAACCTATAACCCAACACCAACACCTACTCATCATCTAAACCATGGCACTAAGAACCTCATCCAGTCTCCTCTTAAACACCTCCAGGGATGGTGACTCCACCACCTCCCTGGGCGGCGCATTCCAATGACCAATCACCCTTTTAGTGAAGAATTTTTTCCTAATATCAAGTCTAAACCTCCCCTGATGAAGCTTGAGACTGTGTCCTTTTGTTCTGTCGCTGGTCACCTGAGAGACGAGACCAGCCCCTGCCTGACTACAACCTCCCTTTAGGTAGTTGTGGAGAGCAATAAGGTCTCCCCTGAGCCTCCTCTTCTCCAGGCTAAATAACCCCAGCTCCCTCAATTGCTCCTCATAGGGTTTGTGTTCCAGGTCCTTCACCATCTTCATTGTTCTCCTCTGGACACACTCCAGCATCTCGACATCTGTGATACTTTCACAGCAAAATCAACATCAGAATTACATCTGGAATGAGTTCACCTAATGCCTGGACCTTGATGGCTAAAAATCTCTCTCACTTCAATTAGCTTTTGCAACTGCCACTGGTACAAACCACTTAATGAAGACAAGCCATGATGGTTATTTGCATGTGAATCTCTCCATCCAGGCATTTGTTCATTTACTTTTGTAATTTTCATGGCTTCTTGTCATGGGAAAGTCCTTTGCAAAGACGTGTTAGCAAAGCTTACAATAAGAAAGGAAAAGTGAAAGTAATCCCCAATGGGAAATATTTCAGTTCCCTCTGTAAAAAGAGATTAATTCAATTATGTTAAATACATGGCATCCAAGAATGGGGGTCAGGGTCACTGAGAGGAACAAAGTGGTGGCAGCTAGTCTTTTATTAGCATAGCACTGTGACAGACAGGAGAACAACCTATGGCAAAGACATAGGATGTAAAAATCACTCCTTTAGACAGGCATTTTGGACTGACTACTTTTAAACTGGTCACTGCGTAATCTTCTGAAGTCATTTATAGCCAATTAAAAATCTCCCATCTTACTTAGCTTCTATTTTTGGTGCTGCTTTTCAGTTAACTCCTAAACCACGTGGTTGTTTGGTGCCCTTCTTGTTTGCCAGGGTTTCCAATCTGTCATCTCCTCTTTATTATAATATTTTTTTTTAAATTGTTAATAAACATAAATGTTTCAAATTAGATACAAGTAACAAACTGACTTCCATCCTTTCCAGTAGGAGTAAAATAAAATCCAGTAATCCCTAGGACTTAAACTTGAAACTTAGAAGTACCTTCATGGAAGGCAACAATAAACCATCATGAATAAAACCTATGCATTTTTTCACGCCTGACACAGGTGGACTCCAACTACATTTAAGCACCTAACTATTAACACAAATTTTAGCCAATTCTGCACTAAATTCCAGAAGAAAGCAAAAAAATCCTTTTCATGCACTTTGTCTCTGCAAATATGTTCAGGCATTTCTCTTGCCTTAGCTCTGACATGAAGTGTTAGAAAATTCTAGGCTGCTTCATAGAACTCTCACTTTTCTCAGAAAAATTGTCCCATCACCTTTTGCAAGCTAAAACATTCACAGCATTGGGTTTTTGCTACAAAACTTACCACAATATCCCATTGCAAATTAAGATGTATCCCACATGTCACAATAAAGACCCCTCAGCTTTAACCTTGTTTTCACTCTAAATTGTTCTAAGACCCGTCAGACAATTTTCTCTCTAGCTTTTGCTTATATTTCTTGTCCACAGCTACCTTCAGAGCAGGAGTTGGCACATATTTTTGCAGGGGTGTGATTGAAATGAGACACCTGCAGTTTTTGCATAGTGTTTGCTCTTGAGATGGAATTTCAATATGTGCAAAAAATACTGTCTCAGTTGAGGGGTATGGAAAAAACTCCCTGTCTTTTAAAGCGGATGGCTATTTTGGCCCTGACTGTTGTCACTAAAATGGTCCAGCAAATGTGCCTCTAAAAATATGGAGATCATTTTTCACCTATAAATAGATGCTTTAAGAAATTAATACAAACCTCAGAGAGACTTTAGTGGTTGCAGACACATGTAATGGCTTGCCCCATGGTAGATGTAAACCACCTTGCACTTAGAGCAAGAGGTAAGAATGTGCAGCTGGGTGATGGAAACCGCTGGTAAGCCTCAAATTCAGCCTTTTGCTCGATGTTTTTTTTCCCTGAGTCTTTTAAATAAAAACAGAGCTACAAGCCTCCAGTCAAAGATGACATGGAAGTGGGAGAAAACTGAAATCTGTCATTCCAGCTCAGATGGTGAGCTGGTGAGGCTTAATTCCATCAGGTCATGAAGGTCCAAGCATGTGGTCCATCCATCCTTGCAAAAACTACAGGAAAGTCTGGGGGATGCACAAGGGCAGTGCTTGTATCGTGCCCTGTGTTAAAGCAACGGTCAAATAAATCAACCAGTCACAACCTGAACTGTATTTGTCACGTCTGTCTTGGTTTGCACAAATTTTCAAAAGTATGCATCTGGCAAGGTAATGAGCGGAGTTGCCTCTTAAGCATGGCACATAATGACAGCTTAGTATTTGATGTTTTAATTTCCTTTTTATTTCTTTAACAACAACAAAACTGCCAAGAAATGAATAATACTCCTCATTACCAAAACTGAAATAACCAAAAATGTCCATCAAAGTGGTTGGCTATTTTTACACAAAATGAAGAGGTACCATAAACTCATGAAAGCTGAGGAGTGACTTTGCTAAAACTTGTGGAATTTTGTGGAAAACACTGAAATGGTAGTCTTACAAATGCCTCAGATCAATACTGAGATTGGTTTGTCAAAACCCACAAAGGGTTCTGGGGCTGGAAATGAGGAGCCGCTGGCTCCCTTGTCTGTTGCTATTCTGCTAGCTCATGTCTTTCTTTTGACATGAGTAGTATTTTTAGACATGCTCCATGTTACCTTTTTAACTTACCCATTCAAATATGTTTGTTTTGTCTTGATCTATTGGCTGAACTGTAGTTACTGTATTCACCTTTTAAAGCAAAAAGTGACTCACTTGTGAAGATACTGCAGCATTCCTCTTGATGTCTCCTGACTGTAAACTAAGGGCAAGCTACCATAAAAACAGTATCTGCTATCCTTGCTACAGTTTATCACTGTTTCTTAATCTTTAACTTTTAGTAGGCCAATTAATTTTCTGTGTATTTTCTGGCTAATCATGCTGTGGGCTAATTAACACCATGACAGGCACAGTGCTAGCAGGAGCATAATAGGAGAGACAGCGGCTGCTCCTCTGCATAAGGAACCCGTTTTGCTTGGTGATGTTGAGAAGAGCACAGCTCACTCTCACAACTTTGGTCAGGATAGAACTAATGTTGTGAAAGATTAGATGACAGCAAGTCTCATAGTTTAGCCTGGTGCCTGTGGAAAGTAAAGTGGAGAAAACAAATCAAATTGCTAGGAAAGACCATAGGAAGAATGTATTTGTGATGCTGCTTAAATCCCTGGTGTGCCCCTGTCCTGGATGGTCTGTGCAATTCTGTTTCTGTGTCTCAAAGAGGGTGTGGCATGGCCTCTGGCAAGTCCTCTGCCTGTAGAATAAGAGATTTGGAGGTGAGAGGGCTGTGTAGAGACCCAAGAGGTGCAAGTGTGAGGGCAGAACAACAGCTCAAAGCCTTTTCCATCATGTGCTGCGCTGTAGGGTGATGGATCTTCATGCGACCCTCAGCCGAGCTGAGGGACCTTTGGGCACAGGATATGGTAGGTGCTAAAATCCCACAGTGATGTAAACAGAACTGAGCTTCTCAAATGAAAGCCCCTGTGAGCTGCTGATTAAGAACAGAGCTGCTCTGACTGAGGAAGTTCTGCACTATCAGCTGCTGCTTCAGGGTTCAGGGGCAGCTTCACAACACACTCTGCCCTTCCCTGAGCACTGGCTTTTGGCAGCTGACACTGATGGGACATAAGGTGAAATGAAAGTTTGGTCTAAGCTGATTATAGCACTTCCTATGCAGTAACTTTTTGAAACCCATTGCCTGCTTTGGTTTTGATATTTCCTCAGCAGAAAGTGTTACGTTTTTCCAGAAAGTTTTGTTTCAAATAATAAGGCAGTTTCAACTGACAAAAATAAATATTAGCTGATACCTGAGTGAAATGTTTAGGAATTATTCTTTGCAAATTTTTCCTCAGTATCAGAGAGATGCTTTTGTAACCCTGCTGAGCTGGGCTGCGTGAGTTGCTCCATCAGGCATGCTGGAAGTTTCTCAATTTCTAAAACACTTATGTTTTAAAAGTATAGTAAAAACTCTTTGAACACTTTAGTTAGAAAAGTTTCTGCATGAAGGGCTGTAGTTTGCTTCAGTGGGAAATGGAAATAAAACACTCTCCCTTTAAAAACTCTGTTTTTCAATGCACACACCTTTTTCTTCATGCACAGTACCTGCACTAGCTGAACTGGCCCTCAGACATACAACTCTAATGCATACCAAGTAGTAAACCAACAACTGTGTAAACTGGAGAATAGAAGGTTTATATTCTTCTCAAAAAGTTGAACTTACAGAATACTCAGCCAATAATTTTGCACCAATTGACTATAAAAGGGAAAAGATACAAATCTACTGAAATGGGAAACCCCGCATTCTCTGCGAAACCAAAACTTTTCCTCAAACCCAGCAGGCACAGAGAAGGTAAGGCTGTAACTGCTGTTACACTGGGATGAAAGAAGTTCATTACAAAGAACATCAATGGAGCTATCAAGAGTGCTATATGCTGCCATGTCAGGCTATCTTCTTGACAATAGGCACAGCTCAGGATTTGACATAAAGTCCGTTACGCAAGCCACTTGGAAGCAGCTTTGGATACCTGCAAACTGTAACTTGCTAGATTCAGCTAAAGCGTCTCTCGGACTGCTAAGAGAGGAGACAGACAGGATCACATGCTCATATCTCCATCAACATGTTTCCTACTGGCCTTATTCAAGGAGCCTGATACCAAGATATTTTGCTTTACGACCAAGCCTGAGGGAGGGTGAGAAGTGTAAACACCACTTTCCTCACCAAGGGGATAGACAAAGCAATCCCTATAGAATATAACCTGCAATTAAAAGCCTGAGACTGGTGAAGAGGAACAGAGATTGCGATATAAACTATATGCTGTCTTCTGCCTATGGAGAGCATCCTGTTTACAGATGACGAGGAACAGGTCCACACATCTTTCATTTGCTGAAGGGTGCTACATGACTTTTAACTGCAATGATGCAAAGAATTGAGGCAGTTGTTTCTCACCTGTGCAGAGGTAGACTGGTGGGAATCCATCCCATGTTGACCCATAACTCATGTCACTTGAGTGGGCATCGAGATGACCTAGGAGCCTGACTAACAAACGCCATGAGATTTACTGCAGTGAGGGTATAAGAGTCTTCTGCATATGCCATCTGGGTTTGAATGTGAGAAGCAATGATGGAAATCTTGGTGGTGGCTGGCAGGATTCATAGCTGCTGTGAGGGCTTGTGTCAAGATATCCAGCGAAGCATCAGGCATGGTCACTAGGTTTTACGGTCTTATGTGATGCACTCTGAACGAAAGAAACATTGCTGCCATCTGCAAAAGAAAGGTGAAACACCCTCTTTCCTAATCAAGGAGGAATTTTCTTCTGGTAACTTTTCACAAGAAGTAATGATGCATTAACAAAAATTTTCTAGACAGCTCTCTGATGCAGTTACCTGCTCTTGCAGGAGCTGCACAGAGCATTTTGTTACTCTAGTTAATAATCGAGTTCCCAAAGTGTTTCATGTTTACATGTGAGCAGTCTTTTCTCTGAAGAGCTGACAGATTTATATATGCACAGTGCAAATGTTCAGCTTTCCCGCATTGTCTTCGTTACAACAGGACATTCAGCTGTAACATTTCCTGGGTGTGTTGTACAACCAGGTCCATAGTTCTCGTAACTGCTACAGTCTTCTGGTTGTTTACAACACCCAGTTTGGGTTTTATTGTAAGTCCTTGTTTCTCCCTTTGTTTGCCTGTTAAACCTTATCTTTTTTTTCTAACATAATTACTTGCTTTGAAGCTGGGTGTGTTTTGCACTTTCATTTTTTATTGCAAATTGCAGCACTGGATATTTCCTAGTTTCTTATCCCACACATTGACTGTACTTTCCTTTTTATGTATTTTCATGTTGTTTGTAGGTTTTTCAGAAGCTCAGTGCTGATTCCTCCTTGACAGAAACCCCTGCTGGGAAAAGTTCCTTTGGAAATATTCCAGCTGCTTGAAGGAACATGGCTTGGTCCAAAAGGCATCCATATATTCCTGGTGGCCACAGAACAAGGACAAGTTGTGCTTATGAATTTGCACACTAGAGCCTTCATCACTCCGTGCATATCTAAGAGGTGTGGGGAAAAGGAGCTCATGAAAGGAAGGGAAGACTGGGGAGATGAAGAAGGACAGTGATAAGGAGCAGGTGCAGTTCTGATGAAGCAGAGCTGATAGGTGATGACTGGTAAGAGCATGAATGAGGGAAGAAGTAAAAAATGAGGGAGCACCTGGAGATAGTCTGATATCTTTGCAGCAGCTGGGCACCTGGAGTGATGCGAGTTCTGCTAGCGGGCAAAGAGGACCCTAAGGACCACAGCAGCAGTGGCTGGCCACGGCAGGCAGGTGGCCTCGGGGGGGAGGAGGAAAGTGACTGAGCTGTGCAATGCCCTTGGACAGGAACCTGAGTTCCCAACAGGGAAGCAGGATAAGGTAGTGAGCCTGGGTGCTCATTCCCAGACTGCCTTTTCTAGCCTTTATTGTTTTGCTCTGTCTCCTGGTGGCATTTCATAGAATCATAGAATCATTAGGTTGGAAGAGACCTCTGAGATCACTGAGTCCAACCATGGCTGTCTCCTTACTAAACCTTGTCCCTAAGGAACTCATCCACCCGTTTTTTAAACACCTCCAGAGATGGTGACTCCACCACCTCCCTGGGCAGCCTATTCCAATCCCTGACCACTCTTTCAGTGAAGAAATTCTTCCTAATGTCCAGTCTAAACTTCCCCTGGAGCAACTTGCAGCCATTTCCTCTCATCCTATCACTTGTCACTTGTGAGAAGAGCCCAGCACCCACCCTGTCACAACCTCCTTTCAGGCAATTGTAGACAGTGATTAAGTCTCCTCTCAGCCTCCTCTTCTCCAAGCTAAACAAACCAAACTCCCTCAGCCGCTCTTCATAGGGCTTGTTCTCCAGCCCCTTCACCAGCCTCGTTGCCCTTCTCTGGACACTGTTCAGTGTCTGTACTGGTTTCCAACGGAGTCATCAACACACCTCTTTTTTGCAGTGCAAGAGTCTAACTTCTTGCCTCAAGGATGTGCAGCTCTCTGCGGTCTGCTTCCTGGTGTTGCCAGCCACAGGGACCTGGGTGCCTGCACTGTGCCTGGCCCCTTTCACAGCCCTCCCAGGGAGCCTGCACTAGCCTCTCTCGGAGACAGAGGGCTTACACGGACTTTTAAGTCAGATCTGCAGCAGCTGCCATCATGTTTTTCTAACCGGGCCACAGGAATTAACTGAGTCATTCCTACCTCCAGAGCTTTGGTCCTGACACATCCTTAAAGAAAGAGAGTTTTGATTTAAAACATTGAGGTGAGATCATTGGCCTAGAAAATTGCTCTACTGGTTAATTACCTGTACTGATTTTTAAAAAGGAGCTTTTTTGACTATGAGTTCATCTGGCTTCTGCTTCCAGCCATTTGATCTTGCTGAGCCTGAGTCTGCTGAAGAGCTCTCTGCTAGTAGCCTCCACATGCAGCTACTCTTAGACTGTGAGCAAGTAACCTCTTAACACATCCTTGGCTAAATCGACTAGATTGTGCTTCTTTGGTAAATAGCTTTTCCCAGACCTCCCGTCCTTCTCCTTGTTCTCCTCTGAGATCTTATCAACATTGCAATGTGTCTATCATGCAGGCACCCAACATAGGTGTAGGATTCCATAGCAGCTGTACAATGCCATGTATAGCTGCAGGATGACACCTCCCTGCTCCTTCAGGTAGTAGTTCTGTCTTTATTACTCATTTTATTAGGCACAGTAGCAGGGCAGTGTCAGTGGGTTAACCTGCTTGAATCTGAACCTTTTTGAGCCCTGGTTTTCCAAACTGTGACTGTGTTTGTTTGTCGCTGTAGTCTTCACTCCTACCTGCATGTCTATAGACATAACCTAACATGTTAATAGGAAATTGTTTTACCATTGGGGTACAGATCTGACATGACCTATTCACCATTCCACCAGTTCTGTCTCATCTTGCAACTTTTCCAGCTGTATGTTCATCATCATCTAGAGGAAAATACACCAAATACCACTGGACTGTGAACAGGCACCTTTGACTCACTAGAAATGCATCAACTTGTCCTACATCTGTGTAACTTTGTGATCTAGCAGTAGGCAGGTATCTGAATAGAGGTTTGCCAAGTTGATACACAAAGGTGTCTTCTGGCCAAGTTTATGCTGGTGAGTAGGGTTTATCCAGCATTTGACTCAAAACTGGATTGAAAACTCTGCTGAAGTAATGATTGGTAGAGATCCAGGATCTGTGTATTTCTTAATTCATTCCAGCCTTCAGACTACAGTCTCATGTGGCTGATTAACCATAATTTTCCAGGAGTTAAACTATGAAGTGTATTATGAAGGCATGCTTAAAATATAAAAAAACCTCAGCCAAAACCAAAACCAAAACAAACCAACAAATACAAACAGAAAAAAAAAGCCCCAAACCAAAACTATAGAAACAAAAGCTCCCCAAAGAGCCCTTCCTGGATTTGGTAGCAGCAGAGAGAGAGCTATGGTGTCTTTAAGAAGACATGGACATCACATCACAACCTTGCTAAGCAGGACAGAAACACAAATCAGCTTGTATTTCATTAGGACAGTTGTTGCCAGCTGTGTGGAGTAGATTTGTCAGCTTGGTTCATTTTACACCTACTGGTTTGAGCTCCTTTCCCAGCTCCTGGGACTGCTGCCACAGAGGTAGCTGGGGCTAGGAGAGATCACTAGTTTTGCCCCCTCTGTCCCTCACCGCCATAATGTGGGCAGAAAGTGCCTGTCTGGGCCCCAGATGCGCTTCTGCCTCTCCCTGCTGCTCCCTGCACCAGACACAAGGAGAGGGTGCAGAGGGTAGCCTGCAGCTTTTGCTATAAGTAAAGTCCTGGTAGCTCTGATAGGTAAGCAAGCAAAAGCCTGCTTTGAGGCAAGGATGGCAGCTGGCACATTGGAAAGTTTCAAGGTAGAGACTAGGAACGAAAAACAGGTGGCAGTGTAGATGGGGAGAGTACTGTATGATGAAGGTGAGCGAGGGTGCTTGAGCCTGTACGATGAAGCAGGAAGACATGAGGCTAGGGGAGCAGGCTAAGGGAAGGGGGGTGGAAGAGGTTGTTTTGAGATGAAAGCTATGCTAAACTGATGGAGGACATCCAGGGTGTTTCATGAAATAATACCACACCTCTGAACACGTAATACTTTTACTCATGCAAATGAAAATAACGAAGTCCCAGGAAATGCTTGACAGAAAAAAGGCATTCACTGAGGGAAAAGAGGACTCCAGGCTGCACACTTCAGCCAAAAGTCCTCAATCCTTTCAGATGATTGAAAATTTTCAAGTAAAAACTAAACCTGGGTACTGAGATGTGAGCATTGGAACAAAGGGGAAATTCAATAGGTTTGTGGTCATCAGCTCTCTAAACAACTGTGCTATCAAGTGATTTACATCCTCTCAGCTTTATTGTGTGAAGATTATAAAATAGAATAGGTCTCTGTGGTTTAAAGGTAGATGATCACTGGGAGGTTACATGTCCTGTGTTTTTCTTAGTGTACTGGGAACTTCATTGACTTTAGGTATTTTGCACATATCAGCACTTTTTATGAGGTCTTCACTTTTATGTCACTTTTAAATGCAAACGGGGGGGGTTATCCGTAGAAATTTAGTTTCAAATTACTGGTCATCAAACTGGGACCTTCTGAATTTTTGTGCATGGCATGTCTTTCTTTCTCCTTCTTCTCAATGAGCTATGGACAGACTGCATAAACATAGCTACCTTTTTCTTCTCCTTTTTTTATAACTTTCCCACAATTTGTGTTCTTCCACAGTGTTAAGAACTTATGTTGCTGCTAAAATGAAATTTAAACAGCCTGAGACAATTGTTCATTTATTGCCTGTGGAAATGAATTTCCAAATAAAGCCTTGCATATTGTCCTCTATTCTATGGTGAAAGAGCAAATCTGAATAAACAACAATATTAAAAACTCCCACAACACAACAAACACAAAGCCACACAGCAAAGCCCAGCTACTTGGTGTGGTTTTCCAAAGGCATCAAAAAATACAAATGTCTTGTTAAAAATATATTCCATATCTCAGAGACAGCATAAACAACCATATGGTGTGGCAGTTTCTATAGTGACTACTTGCTTTCCTTTGAAAGTTTGCTAAGCAGGCATAGAAAACATCAGAGTGACTGACTGAGGTGTTGTGCAATTCCTCCTCCCTCTAAAAATACTAAATACACTGATTTTCTGCCCTTGAATTGGAAATGTCCCTCCCTGTGAAAGAGCCTTTGTTGCACACTAGAATGGAGGGGAAGGCTTTTTTAATCGGCTCAGCAGTGGTGTGGAGAGCAGAAAATTAGTGAACTAGCTGAACTGGCTACTGGCTTCTGATCTGGCATTTGGCCGGCTCTGCTGCTGAGGCATCACAGCCATTATCTGTCCTTGCAGGTAAATTGCAAAGCAGAATAAAGATGAGAAAATTAACAGAAGCAACGTTACACTTGGGCTACTTGAAAACCTCTGGGTAGTGCTGAGGGCTGACAGAGAGCACAGTTACAGACCTTGGGAGGGAGATAGATGCCTATAGTTTCAAGGAAAAGAAAAGGGTTTTTTTGTTTCCCCGTGAAGCTTTTTGTTCTCCTTTAACATCTTTACCCTACTTTTATTTGACAGGAGTTTAACAGCAGCATTTTTTTTTTGCTTTGTGATATGAGCATTTCATGGCACAGCAGGGAGCAAAATCACGTGTTTATTTTCTCTGGTAAGTTTTCAGCTGATTGTTACAAGTGCCTTTTTGAGAACTGATTTGTAGAGAACAGGGAATAGAAGACAGGCTCAGAAGTTTAATTTTTTCCCGTTATGGCTTCACCTGCTATATTAGTAGAGTACTACCTGACATTGTCACTCAGCACTCCAAGAGCTGCCAGACAATCCCTTGTGGCTGACTGACAAGAAGTGCATAAAAGCGCTTTAGTCATGGGGAAAAATAAAACCAAACCACTCAGTGTCCGAAGAGATATGACTTACCTGTCAGCAGAGGCTGCAGTACCATGGAGTTTAACCTCTGCTCTAAAGCAATACCACTCTGAGTACATCCTGGCTCTGAGTAAATAATTCAGCGGTGTGTGATTTATTCTGCTTACAGAATGGTGATGAGACAATACTAATTTCCCATTGTAATTTCACAGAAAAATTCCCCCCCTTTTCCTCAGTTCTGGTTTATGGCAAACATTTTGCTGTGAGAATTCAGTGCTTAAGACTGGAGGCACTTTGACTAAAGCATCAATCAGATGGCATTGCTTTGTTTTATTGCTTTGTTTATTGCTTTGTTTGTGTTTTATGCCTTTTCTGAATGGATATAGCTTGTGATCAAAAGCTTGGGAGGTACTCCCATTCAGAGAGGTGTGTTTTGGGTATCAAATCTGCAGATTTAAAAGTTGATCTCTGCAGGTACCGTGGGGAAAAAAGTGAAATTGTACCAATAATCATGGGAAATAAGCACAAAAAGAAAGAGTGTATTTCGGGAATAATCAGAGAAAAAAGTGTGTATACCTTTACTAGTGGCATTTTAAAAGGTAAGCTGGCACATTCACTATAAACCTTTCTTGTGGTAATTAGTTCTATTGTTGCTTAATGATGTTCTTGTGCTAAACCTGGGTACAATTATGCTGCACATTTGGAAGGATAGTCCCGGGTTTGGTATGTTAATATTCTAGTATAGAGTAAGACAAAGGCTCTGTAAAGGAAAAACAGATGCTACGCAGAGTGGGGTTTTGGCAAGAGAAATGTCAGCAAAATTGTTGCTGCTCTTAACATACAATGCACTTAGATAACGCTTTATTTCTATTAAAAAGGTATGCTGTGAAGTAGATCTTAACTGCCTCTAAATTCACGAGATTGAGTTGTGGATGAGCTTATGATCTTAACAACTCATCTTCAGTCTGATGCACTATTTTCCTTCTGCATCTATGACAAATCCAGCTGTTCTAGATGCACTTTACGAAGAAGCACCTTAAATTAATATGGTGTCCGCATATAAATACTGAAGAGAGGGTGACAAGTTGAAAATAATGATGGTTGCAACAGTGTTCCAGGAAGTAGAAAAGTTGATTTTAATATCTGACTCTGCCACAGACTTTTTCTGAAACGTTGAACAAACCCTTGAAGACTGGTAAACACGAAGCAGTCTGTGGTGCATGGTCTGAGCCACAATACTGTCACTGATACAGCAGTCCACAGTGCAGGGTCCAAAGTTATGCCAGCATCAGGAGCTTTATAATGCAATAGCTCACTGCCTTCTCAAAGGTGAATACATAATACTTCATAGGTATGAGCATTCATGGCTGGGATTCTCAGTATTTATCGAAGTTGACCTAATTTTCTTCTGTGGCAGGAGAATCAATGTAATGCAAGCTAGCTTTGAAAATCTACAATGACATTTCACCATTTAGCATTTAGCATTTAACTGGTTTGTTTGCAATAGGAACAGAAAATGCCATCTGCATGATTTCTATGACTTCTGTATTGTCATTGAAAAGGCATTTGGAGAATATCAGTAAGTAATTTCATACCAAAGTTTCTCAGTTTACTACCTGCCAGGTTTGTTTACAGACTGTAAATGGACACGTTAAAGAAGAAGTCAGCCAGGTGATTTACTGAAACATTTATCAGGTGAATGTACTTGAGCACACATGCATTTGTGAGATTTACTTGCAGACTGGAGAAGAGCTTGGAGAAACCTTGAATTTTTTCCAAGAGGCACAGGCAGGCTGTTATGTGAAACAGCAGGTTTGTTTCAGAAATCACCTTCTTGATAAGTATCCAGTCCTCCCAGGAGACAAAAGCAGCAACAGACCTTGATGCTGTGACTCATTTGACTGCTCTGTAACCCTATGCTTTCTGCTGTATGGAAGCAAGCTGCCACTTCAGCATTTTCTGTGCCTGTAAGGAGTCAGCCTTTCCTGCTTGTTTCCTCCTTGATCTCATCCTGACTCCCTTCTTGCACAGCATAGTGCTCTTCCACCCACCAGCAAGTAGTGGACAGAGCTTGGGATTTTTTTGCTACTTGAGCCTAATAATTCTGCTGGTGACAAATGCATCTACGTACTTCTAATCCATAGGAGAGGAGTACTGATCGCTTTAAAGCATCCCTGGTTCTGAGGTCTGCTTCATTTGCCTGCAGGTTGTAATGCCTTGCCTATTGCATTTTCACATTTCATGCTTCTGCTTGCACTACAAGTGCTCACTTTCAACAAAAATTCATTTGTTTCCATGTTGCATAACTGTATTTTGAATCACTAATGAAGTTCCATCATAAGCTCAAATCAGAAGAGGAAAAAATCTCAAGGGGTTTTTGAACTTACTAAATGCACTTTTTTCAGGATGCCCTATGCAAATATGTCTCTTGACATGGGTAAGAAGGTTCCAGCAATTTTACAGAAAGGTCAGATGGAATGAAACCAAGCAGCATTTGCTTCAGGCAAGGGTAGGAGAAGGTTGTATACCTGATCTTGACTGAGGTATACCTGGAGCAGGGGGGCAGGGAGGAGGGCTCATTAAAAGGGAGTTTTCCTGAGCCACAGGTGAGCACTGGGTCTCCTCTGAGATAACTGCTGCACCATGTTGTATGTTAGAAGGAGGAGCCTAGAGGCTGAAAGTCATCAAATGATAAACTGATAAGAGGCAGGAGGCACACTTACTGCTACGAAAGCTCCCACCTCAGTAAAATCTTATTTGTGCTGGAGAATAACCTGAACAAAAATTTGAGATGCAAGTGGTTGTGAGTGCAGAGGAAATATGCAACCAAAAGTTAAATCTTGCCCATCAATGGGATTGTAGGAAGTAACACATAGGACTAGCCTGCAGACACTGGTACCCAAACATAGTGTCCCAAAAGTGTTTTTCTTGAAGTGTTATAATAAATAGCAATGCATCCAGTATTAAAGAAATACACAGTATTATAAGAAACAGCTTGCAATGACATTTGCATCATGTGGGTTGTTAAAATGCCCTGTCCTTTAAAAGAATTAATTTTTGGCATAAAACTGCTTTCTGTCCCAGACAAGAGAACAGAAGTGTTTGTCTTGGACTAGATGGAAAGATACAGTAACTGGAAATATCTTGATATCAAAAGAAGTTCCCAACTTGTTAATGAGGCATCATTTGTCTCAGTCTGTAATACTTAAAATTGTGAATTAGCAAGGAAGTTTCATAGCTAACTCTGGCTTTCTGTAGACTTCTACTACCTTAATAATGAAACAATATTGATCTGTATCGTTGGAGATACTGAAATCGTGACTGGACATTCTCTGGGGGGACCTGCTGCCTCTGGCCTTGCTTGAGTAGGGGGGAACTAAAGAACCTCCAGAGGTACCAGCCAGTCTCCTTGATTTTATAATTTTTTTTTCCTGATGCTAAAGGTGCTATTGATTTTTTTCCCTGCAGAAATAAATAGATACTATAGATATAACTGTCATCTCTTTTTAGTGAGCAATTATAAAATAAATAGAAAATTTAAAGAGAAATAAATAGTATTTTAAACTTAATACTGTACAGAGTAGAAAGAAAAGCAATGATGAACCAGAAGACTGAAACAAACAAACAAACAAACAAACAAAATACCTGAAATGATCTTACTTATTCCTCGAAAATGCATCAGAATATTCTAATCGTATGTCAAGGGAAACTGAGGCAGTCCTGGATGGGTCCAGGCTGGTAAAGCTAATGTCAGACACTTTTTGTAAAAAAGGTGACATTCCTGCTTAGATAGGGGGCATTGAACTGAGTTCCACTGGAGTGCTTCAAGCCTTCAGTTTGTCTCCATCCTGAGCTTTGAGATATTGACCTAAACATCTGATTTGTTCTGTCTCATTGGCTTGTTAGACTGGCCACTTCCATGTATGGGGAAAACCCTAATGACAGGGTCATGGCTGGAGGTCTGGGGCAGGTTCATCTGTTGGTCCTTGAAGTGGTAAAGCTGCTGTTGGATAACAGAATCTGCACTAAAGGTACTAGGAGGATGGTTGGAGGAAGGGAGGGCAAGTCCCAATGGGCCTGTCAGTTACCATGGGTTAATTGTGCTGCTGCTCTGCTGGAGCTCATGCTCAATTAGCACTTGTTGGGACTGTACTATGCCAGACCTTAGCCCAGGTGATAAAGGCACCCAAAAGTAAAATCAGATATTATTTTTAATTCAGTGGTTTCAATTGTCAAAAGAAATGTACCATTCTTCACAGGTAGGTACTGATTATAAGACTTGCAAAGCAATTATCCTCTTAATTAGAGAGGCAAGCCCTAGTGGATCTCCTTTTGAATTCACTGGGACCAAAGGAACAGCAGTTAAATATGTAACTCTTTCTGCCGATGGCACCAGTACAATTGTGAGATCTGTCATTTTTCTTATGTTACGAATAAAAGACAAGCAGATTTGACAGTCTTCATTAAAATACTAGGGTAGGAAAAAATAGGGTTCAGACACTTGAACTGGCGATTTCATTCTAACCAATCTTTATTTGTAAAGCCATCAATTCTTTTATCATTTCTTAGTTATCGAGGATACTTAGGATGTGGTAGCCACATGAGAAATGTTTTTGCACCAATCCTTTTGTATGGTGAAAAGCTGCATAACTGTAGTAGCTGTAGAACTGTAGTGAAACTTCATCTCCTATTGTTGGAAATAGATCCATGCCCTGGAATAAATGCTGCACAAGAGGAAATTTCCATGACCAAACATGGCAAACAAGGTAGAAACAAGTCCAGTGCAGCAATATGTCTTGCAACAAGACTTTCTTGTGACCAGATGTCCATGTTAGTGATTTTGTAATAAAAAATACACAGGAAGGGACAAAAATCAAAATGGCACTGTGTTGTTCTAAATGTTTGAAGGGTGTTTGTAAGAACAAAAATCTTTTGTGGGAATTAAATTAGAAAACATCGACATGCATCATTAAATTTTAACACTCAACCCTAATAAAAAGGGGAATGCTAAAGGAAATTGGATAAGTGATTGATGTGGGCCTGGCACACCTCAATTTTCTTGAGACAAAGGTGACTGGAAAACTTGAACTCTGTCAAGACTACTTGAATTAGCTTCTTGTGCTCTTGCAGCTGTGCTAAGTCTGGTGGCTAAAGTGCGGATGCTGCTGCAATAGGAAGAAGCAATGCTAGCAGGTGCTGTGAGGACCTGCTTTGTGACTGTTCCTCCTACATGGCAAGATGTACTGCTTCCCTCCCAAAAGGTGGGTTGGAAGTGTATGTGTGGGAGGTGGTGAAAGCCCTTTTCCATTCCAATAACAGGATTTATTGATAATATTGCATTTTACAGCGATCTCTCTTTTCCAGATAATGCAACTTGAATCTGAACACAGAAAATTTATGATGGCTTTTTAGATCAATATAAACCTGCCCAAAAGCATGTCATTTATGTAGTGACCAAAAAAAAGGGAAAGAAGACAAGGTTAGTTATTTGAGCTCCAGAGCAAGGAATAATAAATATGCTTCAGAGATGAAGCCTAATTTTACTATGAGGTGATCCAGCTGCCTGAGATTCGAGGAACACAAAATATACCACAGTCTACAAGTAATTTTTTTGACTATGAACAAAAACTTTGAGTAAGGACAGCCCTGAAATAACATCCTCAAGAAAATCCCATCTCTTTCATGCAGTGCCAGAAACAACCTGCGCTGTCTTCTGACAGAAGACAAGCATTGGCCTTAATAACGCAGCTCAGTTCTGAGGGTGAATTTTCCATATAAACATGTAGTTTATAAATTTCAGAAATCTTGTCTGCTACTGAGATCCCAATTCTTTGCCAATGAGCCAGCCTAGGTGACTTGTCTTTACCAGAATTCCTTTCTTCCTAGCGGCTGCACCTCAGGATCTGAGAGGTAAGAATACAAGTCCCTTTAGGGCAAGTTATATAATATTTGTCTTTTATGAACTGGGGGGGGGGGTTGGAGGGGTGGAATGCATTTTTTGCATTTTTTGACCAGATCATTACCTGAGACAGCATGCTGAGGCAAATGAGAACTCCTATGAATAGCCAGGAGAGACCTGAGGACACTATCTGTACTTTAGTTCAATTCTTTTGTTTCAATAGGATAACTTATATCCATGAAAATAAATGCACTGCAACGGGAAATGATGCAGTATAGGAACAGTGTTTACATATGGTCACCCTCCAAGGTACCTCTTAACAGATGGGGTTGACCAAACAAGGGGATGTGATCAACAAATGGTTGAGCAGTGCTTTCTTCTAATTTTACTTTTTCCCACTCTGCTTTTTAATAGCCATAATGATGGGCATCTAAATTTTGAAAATCTCCTATGAAGGTGTGAAATCCCTCTCCCTTTTTGTCCCTTTCACCACCCTAGTTTAACCTTGATGGAATGGTGTTGCTCTGAGCCTCCAATAAACTCTAGTAAACATGAATTGCATGTTTTACTTAGGATGCAACTTAACTTTCAGTTGTATGGACCACACACAAATGCCAGTGTCAACTTCTTCATCATAGTTGTTGATTTTCTTTTATTATTATTATTTTTTTCAGAAATACATTCCAAACATACTTATCCCAGAAGCCCAAACCCCTCCAGCTCCAAGACTTCAGGGTTGCTAAAGATGCTGCTGCTGTTCTGACCAGTGCCAAGGCCATTAGAACTTGTATGAGCTATCAATACTTAGCATATAGCAAGCAGAAGAGCCTAAGCAACAGCTCCGATCCCGGTAAATAAAAGAAGGCATGTACTATTGTCCTGGTTGCCTATTTGTCATGTTTCAGCCTTTTGCTACTTGGAAGGCTGTGCTCATTTAAGGGAAGGCACCACAGATTTTGTTTTCTGCTACAACCAGAGGAGCAAAGATTCTCAGCTGTGGCCTGTGATGGGAGCAACTGCACATGGCCTTGCCACTACAACCTTCCAGACAGCTTCTTGGGGGAAGGGGCAGAGGGGCAGTAGGCAGAAGGTTGTCTTAACCTGTGATTGCTTTCCACAAATTACTCAATTCACTGTCAGCTTCTAACTAAAACCCTGGAAAATGTGCAGTCTCCTAAATGGCACTCTTGGGTAGGCCTTGCTTAGGTCCAAGTCTGGAGGTGAAGAGGCTTTTCTTAGGGAAATACCTTCAGCAATGTCATACGTGCACAAGCAGTCTCATCCTCCTGACAGCATGCTAAACACTTCCCCTTGTCAGGGGCATTGGGGCAGATCTCACCTTGCTCTGCTCTGAACAAAAACCACATGCTGAATATGCGTTTCTTCAACTGAGATCATCCTTCAGCATGCTTGGAAACAACGCATGTGTCATAAAAACCTGAGTGGCTGAGTTTTAACGAATTGCTGAAATAAAAACAAAATGGCTATTTGCGCCTGTTTTGTAACATGTGATGTCCTGTTGCTGCTGTTGAGTCCTCACTGCCAAACGCTGCTGAGCTCTGGAAATCATCCAGTCCGCATTCAGCTTCTGAAACTCTTTCTGCAACCACCTAAGACCCGTGAAGGAAGACTGTGAGTAGCATGAGCAGTAAAGATATGAAGAAAATGAGAAAAAGGTATGCAGAAGAGGTTTAAAAGCCTGAAAAGTCAACAAAGAAATGTATTAGGGAGTCATCAAGATGTTCATTCCCAACAGGCCTATGTTTTGATTCTGATGAGGATTTGAAATGTGCTTCGCCTTTCAAACATGTTGGTGTGTTATAGAATAAGCATTAATCTCAGGCAGTTTATGGTTTTCCATCACTGCTTTCCTGATACAGCTGCAGTGAATTGCAAAGCATTTCACAGATGCCAGGTCCCTGTGATTCAACCTTTTTGCCTGACAGTCTGCAGACAAATGTGTTCATTTTCAAGAAAGGTCATAAGTTAAAGGGAAGCAGGAGAGCTATAAAATGAAAACGCCTGCTATCTGAAACACTATGGCAGAAACAATACAGAGCAGATATTAGCAATGCAATGTAAACATTGGATGCAAGCCCAGCAACAAAGCTAGAAAAGAAGCATTTCAGCTAGCAAAACCCTGGAAGAAGATCTGGAACTATGGGAAAGAGTTGTAAGTTTATCAGCCTCTACTTGAAATTGCAGGGGTTTTTGTTTAGAAAGGACAGCTTTCATCTCATGCTGTCAGGGATGGTGGAAGGAATCACACAGTTATTTTTTCCCATGAGCTCTTTGAACAGTGAGGCGAATCAGAAGGGAAGGTGTAGCAAAGACCTTTATGAACATAAGGGTGAAATGATATGATATAATAGGTAGCAAGTTGGACATGGGCTTATAGGCCACTCTTTTTAGAGCCAGACCTGCATCATTCATTCCTGCTGCGTATTTCCCTGAGGAAATATGTGTGTGCATGCATGCACAAGCACATCTGTCTGATTATGTCCTTACTTTTCTTACTCAGCTTTCCAAGAAGTAGCCTACAGATGATAGGTAAAAGCCCATGATGGAGATTCCAGTTAGCAGCCCCAGTGTTGATTGTGGTTGCTCACTTGCCAAGTTCAGAGTTTATTTAATATTTGGTCAAAAGGTTATTGGCTGGTTTTTTAAGGTTTGACAGTATGGTGTGAGTATTTGGACTCAGCTATAAAAGTTTACTGTAGAATTATTAATTGTCCTTTGTGAAAAATTTAGTAAATTTTCAGTTTTATCTCTCTACATGAATGGTAATTGTGTTTGCTGTGTTTCAGTTGGAATTAATAACACTTCGTGCTTTCAACCAAAATAAATCTGAGATAATTTCAGTCTCTCGGTGTTTAAACGATTGCCCAATTTCAATTTCAGTGTCTCTTGTTGGTCATATTTTGAAAGATAACAGAGCTTCCCTTTCTTCTTATCTGCACATTTTGGCCTCTGAACTTCAGCCAGTGAGTGGTAAAGGTCAAAACGCCAGTGAGATTCAAAGTGGTATCTGAGTCCATATATACCTATGCTGAACCTTCCTTTAGTTCTATTTTCAGGATTAGCATTTGTGTATGTGTGCAGAGGCCAAATAGGAAGTTTCTAACAATGAAAGTATGAATTTAAAGGAATGAATACATACAGTTTTTGAGGCAAGAGTTTAAAAACTGGTACTGAAAACAGAGCCTTAAAGTAGGCAAAGTGGGAAGAGGCTGGAGACAACTTGATGTGATGACTATAAAGAACTGCAGAGCTGTCATGAAACAACACAAAATTACTATGAGTTGTTCAGATGAGTGAGGAATTCCAAGTTTTTAATGCTGTGTCATTCATGGAACATACTATTATATGGCTAAAGGGGTTTGATATGAACAGCAGTTAAATCTTATGACCCTTGAAGCACACTCAGTATTACAGTTACAATGTGCCAAACCTGTCACGGAGTGTTATGCTGATCTCCTATTGACTTTTGTGGCAGTTCCACTTTTGCCAAGGGCAAGTGGCAGTGTCCCCAAAAAATATTAGAAGTGGAAAAATCAGAAAATTTTGTTACCAAGCAACTTTGAGTATGTTGGGATTCAAATTCTGCTGCTAATTTTTAATGGGTCTTTGAGAGATACTCTAGGAAGTACTTAATCTTCAGTTTTAAGACTCCCCAACAACATAAAGCAAGATAACCTTAGAGCCTCCAAATATTTTGGTAGATGATACTAAATACATTGATTGAAAAAGAGCCCAGAACATTGAAATTTAAGTACAGCACTTTTGAAATGAGAGGGAGAGAGTATCTGAGAAAACTTTACAGGTCAGAGAAGGAAATAGGACTTGCCTTGTCACTACATCCAGGTAGTGTGCAAGAGATGCCTGGGCAGTGCCTTCTTTGAAACCCTACAGAATGAATGCCCTTGCCTTGGAAAAGGCTGCAACAACAGGCTTAAGATCTTCCCTTTCCATTATTTCCTCCTCCCAGTTTGTCCTGCTACTTACGTGTTGGTTTTGTTTCATGCGAGGTAGGGTCGCTATTGCCCTGATTAGCCGATTTTGTAGAGGTTCGATGCTCCACTCATGCAGTGGACTCCGGTGAAGCAAAATGTTCCATTACAAATACACCGTGACTTGCAGTTTCCTGTTTTCTCTCATTGCTCCTGAGGGCTGTGTTGCTGATTATTTAAATGCCCTCTTATTAGCAAACATCCTCTTGTGTCGAGTAAGGAAACATTAGCTTTATTAAACAAAATTTCCTCTACAAATTTTGTCAATTAAAAAGTTATTAGAAAGCATAGACAGCAAAAAGCATGTTAAGAAGCATATTTAGCAAAATAGGAATATTAAGATAACAATGTAAATCATTAAAAAACAAAGGAGAAAGAGTTTAAAACAATTTTGAATATCCCTAGTTTATCATAAATGGTTTTGTGCTCACATTGTGCCTAAAGTAAGCACGCGAAGTCTTAGATAATGGTTGGAAAAGTCAGTGTAGACACTATCTAAGTGTTAATTAAAAAAAAAAGTGTAAGTTAAAAGAAAAAGTATCTTAGAAGGGTCTAGTTACGAAAGAAAAAATGGGAGGCAGGAAAGCGGCACTGCAAGGATGTGAAAGGTGGATTGAACAAAGCAAAAATCCAACATAGCAAGAGACAAGAAAGCAGCAAAGACGGGGAACGCGGCATTTACAAGAGTCAGACCCAAGGTTTTTCTGCAGGCAGAGGCTATGTAGGAGGCTGCTGGAGCAGAGGAGGGCATCCCTGCACTCTATCAGAGAGTTTACCTATGGATATGTATTCAAGTGTTGGCCTCTTCTCCTCTCGTTGTTAGGCAATGAGCAAGGGGACTAGCTCCCACTGCTCACCCTAAATCCACACAGGTCCGTGCAGGTATTGTGTCCCCTGAAGTCTTTTGGATCTTTGTATTTTCTCCCACTCTGGCTTTTAAAGGAGACTTTTTTGGTCACAGGGGAATACCTTTGGGAAACAATATTGCCAGGGCCATGACTTCCATGAATATTTATAACTAACTAAGAAAAACTGGAAGCAGCATATTTGTGGCTTAATATCTTGTGGGATCCTTGTGAAGTCAAAAGCATGCTATGGAGTGTAAATTAGCAGTCAAAAATATAGATGAGGCCAATTCTGAAATTTAGAATTAAACATTACTATTCAGCTCTATGTTTTGCCTTCAAAACTCATAGGAAAGTGTAATATTTGCTTACAAAAAACCTAAAACTATGAGAGTGGGCATGGAGAGCTGGGACATTGTGCACTTCTGATGTAAATTGTCTTTGACTGTCAATCAGTCTGCGTGATTGGAAGGAAACCTGGGCTACCGCATTCAGTATTTTCGGAGCTGGGAGGGACTAACATGTCTATGGCTCTTCCTGGTCATTCGTATGTGAGAGCATAGATTACACTTCTCTGTACTTGGAAGAGAATATCTTTATAAACCCTCAGCAGGAGGACATTGAGGAGTGATGGTGGAAGGGAGGAGGTGGCCCTTCAGGGTAGGGAAAGTCATTTCCTCTGAAAGCCAGCAGCTCAAGGGACCATGAGTTCAGCTCTTCTAGAGAGAGCACTTTGAGTCCAGGTACAAAGGTTGCAAAACAGGGGTCATAGCCATAAAAGTGACCATGACATCATCTTCTACATTTTTAGCCACTGCTTTATTATAAGCAGTTAGTTACTTGCAAATGTAATTTTGAGAGGAGTTAGTCGATATGTTTGGTTCCTTCTGATACAAAGCTGAATAAGCAACTCATGCATGAAATATACCAAGACTTGTAATTTTCCATTGATTCTGTAAAAAGGGAGTTTTCCCTACGGACAGGGTGTTTATTATAATAATTAATAGCTAACATGCTGAAATTTGAGTTTGGATTTCTGTTGCTGGCTTTCTTTCATGAATGTCCAGATAAATGCTTTTAATACAACTTTAAAAGACGGTTCATCCTAGAAAAACCCCAGAGATTATATATGGAGGTATATATATACACACATAAAAATGTGCTTGCATGCATGTATATTTTTGTATGTGTGCAGAAATAGCACATGCATGTAGATATACATATCAATTTCTCTACACAGCATATACCCTATATGTATTTAAGAAACCGCAATGTCAGTTTATGGTGTATATTTTTTGCATGGCTGAAATCCAGCCATCATGATGGGGCAGAAGGATGACCATTAACAAATCATTGTACAAGAAACAGCCATTTCAACCAAATGCATCAGGCAAATTTTCGCTCTTTTGTGAAACCCAGTGCTATCTTGAACATATAGGTCATGAGGAGGCAGGTGGAGAGTTAAACTGTGTGCATAGCTAATCTACACAAGCACACACTTAGGTTATCCTTAGGTGTATCTGTTTTGGTCATCAGTTTAATTCTATTATTGGTGGGAAAACATTGACCCTGAATATTGCATATTTCATGCTTTTATAGGAAGAGCTAGGACTGAGCTAGAGAAAGAATATGTTCATCTGTCTGTAATAGTTACTGTTGTTTCCTTTCAGATTTCTTCAGCTTCCCGAATCAAACCATTCCCACCGGATTTGGGCTAGAGGGTAATGATGTAACATAAATGAATAATTATAATAATGATAAAATATTCATAAGTGTAGATGAAGTGAAACTAAATAATTTCAACCAGGAAACAAACAAACAAACAAATTAGAAAGAAAGATTTTCCAAGGAAATCTTACACTTATAGTCCTTCTAGTAATGGCTAGTGACCTCTGTGTGAGAGTATCTTTGCTCTGTATAGGACAGTGTGTTTGTTCCTTACATTACAAAATTGTTTCTTCTTTATCCTGGCAGAACTTCTTGAAGAGTGGGGAATTAAGACATTTATGACTCCAATGTGACTGTGAAAGCAAGGTGAACTTCAACAGGAATTATTGTTCCTATTTGCTTTGCAGAATTTTTGGGGTTGGATTCTCTGCTGCATCAGAGCTCTCCCAGGACTTTGGATGAGCAGCATCCTCACACACATACACACTAGTCTGGGAGCTGGACAGGGTCCAGCACAGTGTCCCAAAGAACTCCAGGAAAACACTACCTGGAGGTGTTACTCAGATCTTCAAACTCTTGCTGGCCCTCTGGGTGCACATCTGGGGAGCCCATGCAGAACACATCACTCAATAATAATTCTTGATAACTCCATTATTGTCACAAGTGCAGCTTCAGGAGGGATCTTGTCAGAGAGAAGAAAGTCCAGCCTGGCTGTAGCTATGGGATGAACGCAAGGAGACAGACAGGGGGGTGTGCAGCCTCTGGGGTCTCCCATACTTGCAGACATACGCAGGTTACTGTGTATGTGTGGGTGGCAAACCAGAACAAGTTCACATACTCCCATATCTCTCCCTCCTCATCTTGCAGAACAAAGGACATGCCTGACTTCAGCACGTAGCCTCTTAGAGAGTGGAAAAAAAAGGGATATCTTCAGAAGGCTCTGGAAAAATGTGTCCAATACAGAAGATCAATGTGCAGTGGGAAAAACGTGTATACAAGGCTGCAATTTTTCTTATCTTTAAAACCTCACTGCAGCTTTCATAGGTTAGTATACTACGTACAAGATCCAGGCAAATAAGCTTGCTTCTGAATTTTTTTTTTTGGTAAATGAGATGGTTTCTATGCTACAGAAGCCACTTTGAAGTCAATCAGACTGGCACACATTTAATTTTAATGCTACTCTATTCTATATTTACTGAAGCTTCACATACTGTAGGCAGGTGGCTGACTTCACTTTTACAAGTATGAATCCAGAAAAATTCCACTGGCTTTGATGTCAACATATGACAATGAGAATCTTGACAGCACAGTGTGTTCATTTATTTGCAAGTTGTCTCCTATTAATTGTTGGTTACTTGCTCCTAAAATACTGTTTAACCTTAAGAGCAGCAGGGCAATCCCATGTCAGTCCTAAGGCCTTGGGCCCACTTTTTGCACATGTGACATTGTATACATGCAGCAGTACCTCTGACAGGTACCGCTACACAAAGCTGTCCCATGAGTTTTTCCGTAAGAACCAGCTCTGGGTAGCATGTCAGGCTCAGGTACCCTGACCACACCAGGCTCATTGGCCCTGCCTGCTGTGGGTGATGCGACTAGCATCAGAACAAAAGCAAGGTGCTTGCTGTAGGGCAACCTTCAAACTCTTTTTTGGTTGTTTTTTTTTTCTTGGGGCATATGTATGGAGATGAGATGGTACTGAGTAGAAAAGGCTCCTTGTCAAAGACAAAGAGATTTTAACATAGTAGATAGTTATAATGCACGTTATCTTGCCTGGTGGTTCAAAAGGCTGTGACTTGTCTGAAGCCCTTAAACTCTGAAGAGCTGGGCTCGGTCAGGTCTTCAGAAATATCTAAGTCTCTCTAGACTCCTTGAGACCCCTTTTTAAAAATACTGGCAGGAGAGTCTCTTCTATCCTGTACCCTAAACTTTGTTGAACCACTTCTAGCAGCTCCATGTAGTCTCAGAATAGCATCACAAAGTGGAAACTCTGCTCTGTTTCTTGTTTCATGAATAAGAATTTGAAAAGCAATGTAAATAACAGGTTCAAATCCAGGCCCATCATGATTCCTCCGTGAATTTTCTGACCTGACTGTAGTAAACTTCATCTGTGTGTGCAACTAAATAATGCCTGCTAAAAGGGCGGGATTAATAAATTTGTATAGTTCAGTGCAATGTATTTTGAAAGCAGTGCCTAGTCTCTCACTGATGTGATTGGCTCTAGACAATAAGACAGTGGAAATGTTTTTTCTGACAGAAGAAAGACTGCTCTGTAATTCTGCTCCTGGTGTTTCATTCTGGTGCATCCAAACATCTGCCAGCCTCCTCCTGCATGCAATGAAAAGCAGGATTTTTATACATAAATGACTAAATAAATGATCTGGCAAATATTTTGGAACCCAAGCACTTCATTTATTTTCTATTACTTTAATCTAGAAGCATGGCACAGAAGCTAT
The DNA here is from genome assembly GCA_033558235.1 of Neomorphus geoffroyi. Taxonomy (NCBI): domain Eukaryota; kingdom Metazoa; phylum Chordata; class Aves; order Cuculiformes; family Neomorphidae; genus Neomorphus; species Neomorphus geoffroyi. Next base: position 20,759,492 of record JAUMJM010000048.1, on the reverse strand, counting down.
AGCTGCTGTGAATCAGTGTGTCACTACTGTGATATGAAGCATATGTGTCTGTGCTTTGAAAGAAAGCACCACTCCTTTGGGGTTTTTTTTCCTTTTGCTAGTTGCAGCATTTTTTTTTTTTTAAATAAACTTATTTTTTTTATCACCCATGCAGTAAATATGAAAGGTAAACACCATTTACCAGTAAAATAAAATATGATTTTCGATTTTGACAGCCAAAGAATATCTCTTATTTATAGGAAGCTCTCCATATGCATCTAACTTCTCTCATTATTGTATTCCCAGCATTACCAGGTGAGGCAGTAATGTGAACGCATCAAATGAAGATGCCTGAATTTTTGCAAATCAAGTGAAAGACTTTGCTACCTTGGATAAGGAATATATAAATTCCTTATAAGGAATTCCAAATAAGGAATCATACTGTTGAAAAGTCTGTGTTAGTGGACTACTTTTGAGTGAAGGGAAGGAAAGTCCACAAGGTAATGATTGAATACATAAGAATAAAATAAATACTAAGGTCTCATCGTGGTTCAAAGTTATCATTAAAAAAGAAACAGTGAGCCTTCATCACATCTGTGAGCTGTTTATTGTGTAAATTGACAAGCATTACATACACCAATTACAGTACACATATGCAAGAAAATGCTTAATGACATGCAAATATTCAAGTAAAATGATAGTGCAAAGGTCATGATTCTGTCTTAAAGTGAAAGAAAAAAGTAACCTATTAAGGCAGAAGTATGGAACTGTTTCTTTCCCGGCTTTGAGATCATAAGCTCATGACTACAGGCTATAAAAATCAAAACTGCAATGGTTGACATACCGCAACCATAATAAATCCTATCATCAGTCTCCTGGGATATCATTAAACTGATTGAGGACAAGATCAAAATGGTCTGGATAGTTATTTTCAGAGTAATACTGATGACATCTATCCAACAGCTCTAGGATCACCCGGGTTACAAATTAAAGGGGAGATGTCAAAAAACATCTTACGAGATTTTAGACAATTGTTTAGTATTAAAAGCCTATACTTACACAAAGTAAATTTTATATCACTTTATTTTGGTGTTGTACACACATATCAAGCATGCAGAGAACATTAAACCACATTTTAGCTCAACCATTGTGAGCATATCCCATTATTTTTTTGTTTCAGTGGAAGACAGGGAATAATGAATATGATTGGTTTAAGTGAAGGCAAAGTGATACGTACAGCATATGCCTATTGTTTGGTAAATGCAGTCTTAGCAAAAGAAAGAATGGAATATTTCTTCTATACTTATATTGCTACTGTATTTTTCACTTTCAGGTGCCAGCACTGAGAGGTAGACTACTGAATCACTATTCGGGATATTATGTGCCCTGATTACCAAATACTGTGCTTGGGTAACCAATTTTAAAGGTATACACTGGAAAATAGAAGAGAACAAACACACAGTTAAAACAATATAGAAACCATTCTGGTCATTTATCTTATAAAATCACTTCAGTAAATGTCCCTTTGCAATGTCCCTGACATATCATTTTCATCCAAAATAAAATAATTCCATTGATCACCGTGGTATTACTCTTATTTTCACTAATGGGCCTGTGGATAGCTCTGATCCTCATCTATCGATGTACTTATCCAAGCCTGCAAGAATGTTTCAAAAATTTGAAGCTGTTATTTGACTAAAGTTGATTCTTAGCCAAAAGTTGATTCATTAAAGTGGTTGCTGTGCTTTGATTAGGAAAAAATGAGACTTGGACACTGAAACAATACAGGATGAGAGATCAGAGTTAATGATATTTAACAAGGTTATTGTTCATTCTTTTAGGGGGATTAAAGTTTCACAACAATACCAAAAAAAGAGGCTGTAGGGCTCTTGCTTTATATCTATTATCATTCTTTTCTTCATTTTGGCCGAATTTGGCCCTAAGATAGCTATTAAATTCAAGAGGCTACAGGAGCATTACCAGAGATATTTGGCCTTAAGCAGATAGGATATTCCTAAAGATTTGGGGATTTTATGCATTTTTTGGGGGGGATGCAAAGATTTGACACTGTTTAGCCTTTTGCAGGGTTGCATGTAATCCACGACTTGCGCTGGAATATTCTTTGTTGTCGCTTAGTAGCACATGAAGCCATGCAATATCAAAACTGTGCAGTGCTTCCTTAAGTATAAGGTGAGCCTTATGTCCCATCTTAGGGCTGTTCTGTGTGAGGTAGCCCAAGAGCATTGATATTGTTTTGTGTGTTGTACAGGTTGTGTGCTTTGTCAAGATGTTATAATGATTTTTTCTGAGCTACCTGCAATAATCAAAATAAAGATATTCAGACCAAAAGCATACATGAGTTGTGAGGATGCATAATAACGGGTTTCATAGAATAACGCGACAGTGTTGGGCTGGAATTTTTTAAGAGAGTAAACTGTTTTCAGTGAAGTAGTACAATAAAACATGTGAATTGTTCAAGCTATAGGGCGAGTAAGGAACAACTTTCACTGTCAGGCTCTGTGAATGTTCTTTGTCAAAACCCACAGAGTTCGAATTACCAGACAAGTCCCTTTTGACAGTGACCCTGATGTCAGGATTGCTTTGATTTTTCTCATGCATTGAAATAAAAAGACAATATTCTTGTCTGCTAGTGATTACAAGGGAGCTATAAGCTTGAATAAGCCTTCTCAAAAGACATTTGACCAAGTTCTGCTTTAGAAAACTACACTGAATTAAAAAATTGGAAGAAAAAAAATAATTGCAAAGTTTATTTAAATTTGGTAGTCTTTAATCTTTTCTCCAAATTTCAGCTAATTAGTTGGCTTTTAAGATTTCCGCATAGCTCTGAATGTGGCATTTCTGTTCTCACACTTATTGGTGACCTTACCCTTAAAGTTACCCTTACCTTTATTTTGTCAGCTTGACACTCTGCTGTGTTTAGGACTAACCTGGGGGCTACTTGTCCAATCTCAGATCCCTTCAGCACTCTGGTGGAGGTGATAATATTCACCATGTTTTAGTACTTCTCAGAGATTTTTACCAAATGTGAATTAAACTAACAGCACTGAAAATTATGACATTTGACAAATCCAAGGAAAGTGCTGAAGAAATTGGCTCTTGCAGGAGAATACATAAGTCCTGTCAAAGTCTTTTTTCATTCAAAGGCTAGGATACTGGGAATTTAATTATCATCTAAGATTCACCTAAATGCTTTTACCTTAATAACTCATTTCAGAAGGGTGAATATGTGATCTTTGAATGCAGATGGACTTTAGATTGCTCCCTGTCTGATAAATATAGTGTAGGAAAACGGACTGGGAGATAACGATAATCTGTTGTTCATCAACTATTTATATTTTTAAAGACTATAAAACCAATGTTTCACTCTGTTGTACTTCAGAAAAAGGCTGAAGCTTGACTTTTTGTTTCACCTTTCGTGCCATAAATGGATGCTGACAGTAATTGGCAGACAGTGGGTGGCTTCTGAGCATGCCTGGTGAGAAGGTTTGTTTTTCTTCCAAAGCACAGTTTCTATCTTGAGGAGAGAAGGAGGGAGCTGAGTTGTGCTGCGTCACTCCCCTTGCAATCTGTTCTGGCACAACTCCCTGTGCTGTGCAAGGGAGTTTAGCCATCCTCCAGCATTGCCTTCACATAGGAGTTAGGACTAATGAAGACTGAGGACTGAAGTGCTACAGCAGAAAGAGCTGAAGTATTGACATGTTTTTAGAAGATGAAGGATGATAATATTCTTATACATAGTCTCTTGTTTTGTTCAAGGTTGATGCCAGAATGTAATACTCACCTATTTTTCATAGCAAGGTACCTGTGAGACGTTCAAGGTCCCCCAGTTACCTGGTCCAGATAAAATGCATGGAAAGCAAACAATACAAAGTCTTATGCGCTGTTGTTTCAGACAAGCAATCTTCCTTGCCTGCATTAAAGAGACTGCTCTGTCTAGCTTAGCTGACTGTAAGCTTTGCTTTATCATCGCTGCTGAGCCTCCACTTGGATGGGGTCCTAGAGCTAAAAGCCTGAAACTTCCAGAGAAGGAGGGCATTTGGCAAAAGTTGCTGATGGTACAGAACCTTTCAGGGCAATTCGCTTCTGTGCAAGAAAGTTGGAAATTTCTTCAGAACCTGGTGGTACAGACTGCGCTTGTGTTCTGCAGCCACCTGCAGAGCTCTGGTTTTAAATCAGCTTCTGAGCAAACCAGCCACCAAAGAGAGTAACACAGTGGGAAAATCTTCACTTGTATTCTTTTTTTTCCCACTTCATTCCCCATTTATACTTTATGGAAAACTTCATGGATGCACTTTCCCTTGGGCTTACAACAGGAAATTAAAATTTTAAGTGAGGGTTTGCTGTGTTTGTCTGTGCTCTCCAGTGTTATACACCATGCTAAACATTTTGATTAGAAGAAGGAGAAGCCACTTTGGGCTAGTAGCAGTATAGCTACAGGCAACATTTCTTTCAAGCTGCCAGGGAAGCAAACAGTAGCATATTCCAGGCAGGGCCACAGCTAGGAAAAAGAGAGCTGTGATAGCCCCACTTATCTTGTGCAGTTATGCTCTTGGGAACACAGTTCACAAGCCTCTGGTAACGGTGTTACTATAGAGACCATGCCCTGTGTCACTCGCCCTTCCACTGCAGTCAGCAATTTGCATGAATAAAGTCTGCTGAAAGACTTCAGCTAAGTGTTGTCTCTAAGATGGAGGGTTTATCTAACATATAAATATACATTCGGACACTCTCCTTATTAATCATTGCACAGAAAGTTTGCAGGTTTCTGGTTTCCCAAAGCAGAATGTCAGCTCTGCTTGATTTTTTCTTTCACAAGATTGATTTAAATGACAGGTTAATACTGTACTACCCCAACCTGTGTATTGGCTCCCAGCTCTCTGTGTACTGCACTTACCTATTTTTACCTCAGACCAATTATTTGTCACAGTTAAGCTCTTCTTCTTTTTTTTTTTTTGGTCAGGTAATTATTTTACTATGTGCTGTGAGTACAACAACCAAACCAACAGACCATATGGTCACAGATAAGAAATCAAATGGCATCTTCTCTCCCCATCTGGTCCCTCTGCTGTAATCCACCTGAGAAACACATGTGCAAGTGCAAGCCATTGTTCTACGGCCACCTAAACTAGTCTGCTGCTCTGGCAGGCAACTAAAACTACCATTTTATATTATGGATTCCCTTCTGTATTACAGCAAATTGCACAGACGTGTGGAATTTGAGCTGTGTTTCCAATGGCGTGGGACTGGTGTGATCACACTATTTGTCTGCTTCCCTCCATCCTACTCCCTGTGACTTCTGGACTTACGGACAGGTTTCAATCAAATTTGAGAGAGTGGATGATGTTGCAAATACAATTAAGTTATTGCACATGTTATAAGTGTTAGTCGCAGGGTACATAGAGATAAATTAGTGCTCCTGTATCAGAGAAAGGCAGTAAAATGTGATTATTATACACTGTTTGGCAGCAATTTGTGGCCGCTAGCCCATGGCTGTATGCTGCTCAGCTGAACGTGTAACACTTGGCTAGGCTCAGTAGGCATAATCAGGTGGCATTACTGCAGAAAGTATAGCAAGGGAAAGCCAGGTTCATTGTAGCAGGATTGAAATAAAGGAGGCAAAAGATGTCAGAAGCAGTAGAAACAATCTTTCTTAGAATATTTAGCATCTTGTAAAGGAAAATGCCTACTCCTGCAATCATGTTCACAAATGTGAACATGAGACTCAGCTTTCATTTACCAACAGTTTCTAGCTTACATGTCTTTTGACATGTAAGACTTCCTTAAGCTGAAACTTGCTATCCTGTGTGCTGCTCCACAAGTAGAATAGTTGACACTCAAGGAGGTGATTGTATCATAGTTTAAAGCAAATACTAAGCTCGTTTTTCAGACAAACTGTTTCTTCTAGCCCCCCCCCCAAAAAAAGTCAGTTTAATGAGTTTAATTTTAAATATTGACACTTAATGGATTGGTTATGGTCAACAAATACCATGGATGGATGTAATAATGAACTAAAAGATTAAGAACTTTAGTCCTAAAGATAGTAAATATATTTTACTATATTTAAGCTTCCTTTAACTTCATGTTATTTTTAACTTACAAATTTTAAAAACATCTCCAGCTTTCATAGTGTTGTCTGAAGACTGAAGATGTTGAGAACTGTATGCCTTTTTTATAGACTTTATATATGCTTAGAGATAGAAAACCATAAAAGCAAATGATATGAAAGTTTGGGAGGAGCCAAAAAAAAGGAGTTAAATTTTAACATTCTTATTGAAGTATGAAGTTCTTAATAATATCTTGAAGATGGTTAAGTCAGATTCCCAAAACACCAAAAGTCAGATTCTCTCAGCACTCCAGGGTTTGTGCAAAAATCTGTGCACATATCTGTTGCTTTGTTATTCATTGCTGCTCCCTTCACAGCCGTGGTTTGACAGAGGTTGGATGTGACCGCCCATAAGACTGTTACTCATAGGACTTGTGCTCCAGACCCTTCACTCAGCTTCGTTGCACTTCTCTGGACATGGTCCAGAAACTCAATGTCTTCCTTGTAGTGCAGGGCCTAAAATTGAAGACAGGATTCAAGGTGCAGCCTCATAAAGGCAGAGCACAGGAGGACAATCACTTCTCTACTCCTGCTGGCCACACTGTATCTGACACAAGCCAGGATGCTGTTGATCTTCTTGCCCACCTGGGCACACTGTTGGCTCTTGCTCAGCTGGCTATTGAGCAACACTGCCAGGTTGTTTTTAATCAGGCATCTTTCCAGCACCCTTCCCCAAGCCTATAGTTTTGTATGGGATTGTGATTGAAGTGCAGGATCCAGCACTCAGTCTTGTTGAACCTCGTACAATTGGCCTCAGTCATTGATACAGCCTGCCCGTATCCCTGTGCAGAGCCTTCCTTCCCTCAAGCAGATCAACACTCCCACACAACTTGGTGTCTTTTGCAAACTTATTGAGGGTGCACTAAACCCCCTTGTCTAGATGAGTGATAGAGATATTAAATGGAACTGGATCTATGGCATACCTATTATTGATTTGACCTGAGTAACAGATTTACAAGACTCCAAGTACAAAAAATTTAGAGAATTTAACACAGGGAGAGTGTTGGCAGTGGGCTGTGTTGATGCATACTTTTCTGATTAAAGTGACTATAACTGAAATGTACAGCCAGGATTCTTTTTTTTTTAATAGATGTTTCCAACAAGATTTCATTACCTATAGGAAGCCATTGGGGAAACTCAACTTAAAAATTATATTATGTGTTAAATACTGATATAAGTCTCTGTCTTCAGGAGCACACCTTTCAAAATCTCTGCTCTCATGTTCCCAGAGTTTGACACAGGTCTGACTGTCATTAATTTACAGCAATATTTCCTTTTTATATTGACATGAACGCATTATAAATCCTCTCAGTGCACAAGAGTCTGTAAGTTTCCACACATATACTTGCATTTGCATATGCTCACCATTCTCCTCAATCCTGTACATAAGGCTCAGAGCACAGGAGTAGCTGTCAAGCTGAAGTTCCAGCCAAGTGCCATCTCTTCACAAAGCTGCTGGCTCCTACCTTACTGAGGAGTGTGTGCACAGATCCTTGTGACAATAGGCTGATCAGCAAGGTTGGACCCATCTGGCACTGAGATCCCAGGGCTGGAGAGAGCTGGGGATACTGTGCCTGGAACCCAAAACCTTATATAAAGTAGGTGAAATATTCCCAGGAAATACAGCCACACTGCATGAGTGTTTGTGGCTGAGCCTGAATACATGAGTATTGTTATAGCTGAAGTTGAATTAGGACAAAGTCTCAATGGATTTACTAAAAGTTTATTTAAGATAGGAAAGCAAATGCAGCGCTGGGCGGCCAGGAAGTCGCAGCTTCCCCAAGGCTCGCAAAGTTCGGGTAGCTCAAGCAGGCTTTTTATACATTTTTTTTTCTCTGACTTGCAGATTTCAGCAGTTACACAAGCAGGATAGCAAAGGGGATAACAACACCTGTTAATCTCGAGCAAGAACAAAAAGCAAAGGCAAAGACATAATATTTCATTAAGCAGACAACTCTGTAACCTTGAGATAATGCTGTGCCTCATTCCTTCTTGAACAGGGCATTTTGTGCCTGGAACAGTGAGGCCACTTTCTCCTTGCATTCTTTGGTTTAAGCAGCAAATTGATCTCTATTTCTCACAACTATTAGCCTGAGACTAGATACAAATAAAACTTTTTACATAGTAGTCTGAAATATATTAGTGTTGTATTGTGACCCTGGACTACGTAAATGTATTAGGACGAGGCAGCAGGACTCTCAGGATAGAAATATGAAGAAAAACGATTCAATGAGGATAAAAGAGCTTTCCACAAACTCTTGGGAATTTGTTCAAAGATGACTCAGTGAACAGCTCATCCAAAGGGTTTGGCTTGACCTCCTGTGAAGTTTAGAAAATAGTGAACTGAAAGGTAAGGAGTAGGAAAATGCCAAGATTACATTTGCTGTGTGAAAAGTGACTAATTTGCAAGAGTTGTTTGGGAGCTCTTTCAGAAATTAGACAGCTTGTCTAAAGGCTTTCCTTTTCTTTTATATCCTGCCCTGTTCCTGTCATCAGGTTGATCAATATATTGTTTTAAGGAATCTACTATGTTCACCATAACCCACTGACTGACAAAAGGAATAACGTCAATACTGGACCTAGTCAGGCCTCCTGGGTACAGATGATCGCTGCTCTCATTTAGCACTTAGCATAAAAATGGGAAAAGAACATTATGGGTTTCCTGAAGTGGTGACACTGTAGAGGGGAGAAGATGAGTTGTAGCTGTTTGCCTAACCATGAACACTGTTAATCTATAAAACACCTTAATTCCACTTTTAGTTAGAAATATCTTCAAAGAAAAATAAACCTTGTTTATAACTAGTGCATAGAATTTTGTGCTAATGTATTTACTGAATTTGCATTCTGAAGCATAGAAAAATTACTACAAAATTATGTCCCAGAGGCAACACAAGGCACAACTGCTTATAGGCCCTTGACTTATTAAGAACAGAAAATCAAATTTCCTTCAAACACCTTATTGGACAGTACTTGTAAGCATCCGAGTAATGGCATTATTAATGGTTTTGTACCATGACTCACTGGTTTATTGTACAGGTCTGGAGAGAACTGAAATCTTAGTAAAGTCCCATCAAGCTTTTTCATTGAAAAAGTAAAAATGCATGGCACAATCTCCTTCTCTTCTGGAACTAGGATAACTTTGCCTTTCATGCTTCAAGACAAGGATTTTTAGAAATCCAGCATAATTTGCATACTGCTTAGTACATATTCAATGTAGGCATTTTTAATAAGACCATAGTTGGAAGGCTTATCTTTTCACTTCCAAGTATAGTCAATGATATGAAGGGCAGGGTAGCCCTTGCAGAGTTCATTTCAACTTCCTCACCTCCTCAACTGCAAATAAGACTTCCATAACCTTTCTTGCTACTCTGCTTGGAAAACAAGAAGAACTAAACTGCAGTGCTGGTATGTCTAAGGCAAAGAGATATTGATGCAGTAATGAATTATTTAGTTATTATTTGCACATTTGAGGTACCTTCCATTATTTCATTAAATTTCAGTTTTGATACCAGTGAAACTTATTTGATAGAAAACGAACGTTTTATAGAATGACCTACATTACAAAATAGTTGTGATCTATATGTGTTTCTGCAGAACCAGGTGATATTCAGTGAGAACAAACCCAAATCAATATTATAGAATGAGGTTACAGGTCAGTGTCTGCTGTTATGACACGGAGGCAGAGGAAAAAAGGCAAAGTAAATGAGCTTTCTTTCATCTAACGTATATATCAATGTTTCTTCCCTCAGGACATCCTGGTGGTCAATGAATATTTCAAGAAGAAAAATCAAGAGGTCCATCTCCACTCATTTCATTAGTTACCTATTTATTTGGACAATTAAGTTTAGCTGAAGCTCAAAAATGAGACCACTGAACAAGTGACATGGCTTTCATTCAGTGTATCATCTAAGGAACTTGTCATTAGCTGAACACAGAGAGCTACTTTAGCCTTCATTCAAAATTAGCATCTCAGTCTCCTGCAATTGCAATACAAAATTTTAACATTATAAGCCTAATATATCACAGTTAATTTTTTAGGTATCTAATCTAGTGCTCTGAATGGAAAGATTCAGCATCTTCAGTCTCCACTGCAGTGAGCGGAGGAGCAGAGGTGCTCTTGCAGAATGCTGTTCACAGCACCCTAGTTGGGGTCCTACTCTGAACGCCACCTCATTCTCTACTGACAATACAGGGAGCAGACAGCGTTTTCCTTCCTAACCTACAAACCCAAGTTTGGTTTCATACTCCTTAGAGAGTATTAATGTTCTGAATATTCACAGTGCAGTTTTCAAACTTACTTGCAATGGCTATTGTTAGGAAATCCTGATGTAATTGGTACCCAATGCACACATATGCAGATAAGTAGTAGCGCACAAGGATAGACCGTTATGTTACTAAGGCTTCAACAAAGACAAGAGATGCAGTTATTGTGTTCTGAACTACAGAAATGCTACAAATTTTAACCTGCTAGTATCCTGGGGCTGTAAAACAACTGAGCCTCAATTCTCCTTCCATTAAAACAATGGAGATTTCTGTGGCAACTTCACTGTGCCCCAGAATGGACCCACTGTAAGCTAAGGCTTGGAAGAGTGCACAAATAAATCTGAAAATCAAGGCAATTACAGTGGACATCAGAGGATGAGGTGTCAATATTGGGGATATCTAATTTTCTGGAAATGTAATCTTTTTGGACAGGTCAAGTCAATTGAATGTGAAAACCTTAAGTATTTCAAAAAAGAAGACTAGAAGCTATTTGGGTCAGTTTACACATTGCTACAGCCCCTGTGAAATGTTGATCACACATTTAAAACCTGTCGCTCATGCACACCTTATTCCTTAGGCATAACCTACACTTACCCAAGGATACTGCCTTTTTCTGGCCCTTTCTCCAAACCTGAAATGCCTGCAGCCATCTCATCTTATAATAACACAGCTGCATTTTGGTGCTCTGCCTAGGGACTAAGGGCCTATTGTTATACGCTGGGCTATGTGTTTATCCCCATCAGTCACTAAACCAGCAGCAACATTCACTCCTGATCATTACTACTTATGTCAATATCAGTCTAGTTACTAAGCAGATAAGCTCTTATCAAGAAGATTAGGATGTGATAACCGCACAGCGGCAAGAAAATCAGATCATTTCTTACCACTATCTACAATATGTGTGAAAAATAATTCTTCCAGGTGGTTCAAAGCAGTTGGCCGTGTGCCTAACAGCTCACCTAGGCATTCTGGGATTACATAATAAAATACTACTTGTCATGTCTTATTGCTTAATTATTGTTATCAGCTTCCAGAATTTTAGTAAATTGGGTGTACTGCACAATCAGGTTATACTAAGCTGGAGGCATTGTATCACAGGTACAATGAAAGCTATACTACTATATTGTTCTGGATATGCTATTACCCCAACAGAGCAAACTTTCAGTGTTCTATATTTGCCTAGGTAAAAAACCAACCCAACAGTTTGCAGCAGAATTTTATTCAGTGTGCCTGGATCTTAAATTCTCTGAGAATGACAAATTCTCTGATACAATAAACCCCCTCTGTTAAAACTATCACAGCGTGCTTAAAATGTATCTGGAGAGTAGATGAGGAGACCCCTCAGGCTAGGAGACAGCAAAAGGGAAAGGAAAAGAAGAATGATCATCCTCTCATGTTACAAAACCGCACTTTCACTCATTTCCACAATGACAACATATCCCTGGTTTTTGAATCAATGATAACAAGAGCATAAAATATTAAGGTTAAAAAACCCAAACAACTTAGTAACATCAGCAGAAAAATCCTTAAAAGTAAAATATACATGTAGAAAATTGAGCAGAAGAAAACAAATGTAAACAAAAATCCAAAGTAATACCTCTGGTTGTCCTCTTCTCTAAGAACTTATATCTACCTTTTCTTCTGTGTATTTCAAACAGATTTCCACAACCAAGCAAATCAGCAGTTTATAAATGAGAAAACAGGAGAAACACGAAGGTGAAATACATGATTTAATATAAACACAACGATGTGACTAATGTAAAATATTGTTTCCCTTGGAAGGTGGTCTTCTCTCATTCTTCCAGAATTATCTATGCCTACTATCCTAAGTAAAATAAGATTTTATTAATTTTTACTGCCATTAGCAGTAGAGAACAAATTTAGCTCTTGGAAGATGAGCTGGATATTATTCTGGTTTATTTATCATCAAAAGAACTGTTAATTAAATTCTTGGTACGAAATATCACTGTAGATGCATCACCCAAAATAACCCAGCTTGGCTTTCAGTGTTTATTAGATTCTGGCATATGTTTTCCTGCTTATGCTCAGAAAAAAATCCAGCAAAACAACCCCACCCCCAAAAAAAACCCCCAACTTTTAAATGGAAGTTTGTCTAGATGCCACTTGAAAACAATTGTCAGGGAATGAAAATTTTAGTGGCTACCCTTGGCCAGACAACAAGGCAACACCAAGATGGAGATTGGTTACATGCCCTGATTAGTCCTTGTGCACTTGTTTTTGGTGCAATAGCGACTGGACAGGTCAAGCCACCAGTGGCACAATGGAGAGACAGAGGAAAGCAGGGGTCTGCAAGTAATCTTGAGAAATATCTCCTCACAGACACAGAGCTCAGAGAGATCACAGTGCACTCAGTCTGGAAAATGCTTACTCATGACAGCATCCCATTAGCTTTTGGACTTGGAGCCAGAACATATTGGCGGTGCTTGAAAAGAAGTTGAAAAGCAGCATGCTGCGTGGCAGTCTTGTGATGTGACGCTGTGCCCCTGCTTTGGACAAACAGTCCTGTTGGTTACAGCAGGGCTTTCAGTGTGATCTGCAGGTTCAGGGGAATCCAGGTGCCCTTTCAGGAGCTATAGAAGACTACTCATAAAATCTAGACTATCATCAACAGATTTAAGTTCTCACTGTGATAATCTGCACCTCCATGGGACAGCCCATATATCTGATAAAGATTGAAATTGGATTAAAATCATAAGGAGTTGTTTATTCAGTCTTAAAATCCTGGAGCCTGCTGGTGAGTGCAGTTAGCATCAGTCACATTTTTCTCAATCACAACAAAAGCTACTATGACTGAGCCTACCTACCCAGTGCAAATCCTTCAAAGAAAACATGCAGTGCTCGTGGTAGGTATGTCCACATAAATAACACAGTTCCTTCAACTTATTAGTAGACCCATTTCCTATTACAGAGTTGACACATTATGGTTTGTGGAACCAGGATTTTCTCAGTGAAATGAAAAATGGGTTTGACCACGTGCTGGTAAAATCCTGAGTCTTTCTATTATGCAAAAACTGGAGATCACACTTTGTCTGTGCAACATAATTCCACAACTTTGCTTGGAAAGGAAATATTTATTCACATCTTTTCACAGAACTGAGTACAACTGTAGCAACTCCGTATTATCCCAGAAAAAGCAGCATTTCAATGCTGGAAAAAAAATATTCTTTTATGTAAAAAGTTGTAGTTGCAGAATTACTGGGAGAAGAAAGAGGCCTGACATATATCATGTACATGATATATACGAACATATATTATTGTGCCCCATAATGACAATATAGTAGTTGCTATCTCAAAAGTGTGTATGCAATAAAATACATCAGATCTGGCTAATAAAAATCTTGCCTTCCTTGAATTTTGAAGACTAAGCCATGACCTTTTAAATTTGGAATTCAGAAAGTTGTTGCAACCAGTATAAACAGAAGTTGGAAAAAAGAACACAGCTAAAGCAATTCAATCTATTTTGCATAAAAATGAATGGAATATTTGATAACGAGCATTAAAAATAATGCTCCTTTTCTGTATTTTAAAATTTGCTTTGCCGTGAGTCTATAACATAATTTTGCATTGGAAATCATACTTTTCAGAAATGGCTCTGACATTATTGCTCTACTGCCTTTGCAAGTAATGAAGAAGAACCAAACTTTTCTTCCCTATTCTAGAAACACAAAACCAGCACTCTAGCATTACCCAAAGAAGTTATCATGCAACACCTGGCGAACAGAATACCTGACAAAATCAGAACAATTCCTAGGGAGAAACTGCGGAAGACCTTTGTCTGTCCCCTGATGTGGTTCTAGGTTTACAAGAACTCTTGGGGCACTACTGTGGCAGGACTTATAGAGACTCCCACAGGCAGAAAGCAAAGACTGAGGGTGTCCCCTTGTACATCAGAATGCACAGTGGTGGTGGTTGCTGCCCACTCCCAAAACGGGACCTTCAGCAAAATGCTCAACTTGCTGTCCTCTCCAGGCAGCCTTGCACGTTATCCACCCCTGCATTCATTAATTTTGTAGTGTGACCCTTCATCAACATCTCCCAAAGTACTGCAAAATACTGATGACTTGGAATGACTTACTAATAAATTCAAGAGCTGATAAAGCAGAAAGAAATAAAAGCTCAGAGGAAAAAGATCCTTAAATCATCTTTTCTTTCCATCAGTCTGTTGGAGTGCATAGAACAGACGGATAAATAGTAGACACAAACAAAAGGGAAGGGAAAAAAAGCCAAAACATTGCTGTGAAATTGTACCAATAATAAAGTTCCTATTGAGCTACAACAGAAAGTTCAAGAAGGTAGAAAGAAAGCAGATGGTCGGTCTTGTAGGTGGTCTGAATGAACAAGCCTGGAATTTGTTTTGACACACATGTAAAATTAAGTTAACCATTCCTCCTGTTTATTCTGTAAAAGTATCAGGTTCTATGCTAAAATGATGAGGTTTTGTTGTAGCTGAAATGGTTAAAGAACTGGATTATTGTGGCAGTAAAACTAAAGGGTACATCAGCAAAATTACTAAAGCCTGTTTAGGCAATATCTGTCACAAGTCATTCTCATAGGAATAGGCCACATTTACTACACACTTACTACACACATTTAGGTGAAATTCAGAGCCACTGAAAGAGAACTAGAATGAAAGGCCCTACTAAGGCCCTTGCAGGTATGTAGTTTGCATGCACAAAATCTCCTGGGCAAGGGTGCAATGTGATGCACTACCCTGGCTGCAGACATGAATTTTGTGGAGTTGCTGTGGTATTGAAGAGCTGGGATGTTCTCAGTGGAGGGCCATAGTATGCTGGACCTCTGCACTAGGCAGATTCAGCACTTCCCCAGGTTCCATGTCCAGAAACTTGTCAGCGCGCTCTGTGAAATCATATTTGCCTGGATTTCTCCCTTCCTAGTCTGTGCAGTAGCAATGTCAAATTTCTTCTTCTTAAGTGTGCTCAAGAGAATGGACCCTTGTGAAATAACAATAATTAGTTTCAAATCCTACAGAAGTAACGGAGCTAGGCAACCTCTGCAAAGTGTTTTAAGGAAGGTCTTAAAGTTAGATGAGGATAAAATGTAAAATTTCTACTCGCTGTTGAGTCCGCAGAGGCAACTTTAGATAATTAAGCCAGGGAGAAAACCAAAAAAGCCATCATTTGCACTGAAGCACCTCCATTTACTTTTGCCGCCTGACCAGCCAGGATGGAGCAGTGTGTGGACCAGTAGTCCATCGATATCTTTCTCTTCTGTCCCAGGCTAACACCTGACAAAACAAGACAGCTGATGGTCTTTCAGCGGGGTAGTGGACAGGGCGTGCAGTAAGGGCAGATGGGTTTCAAGCAGCCTGTACCCATACTGAATGTAGGTGGTGCAGCAGTCAATAGCACCTTGCAGAAACTCTCAACTTCCAGCCATCCCTAAAATTAAGCAGATTATAGTGTCCTTGCAGTCACTTAAAATACATGGCACGACTTGCCTTCCTCTTAAGTGAAAAACAAGCTCTAAAACTGGCTTGAAAGGAATAGTGTGTTGAGCCTTTGGACCATGGTACTCCTCAGGCTGGTGTGATAGGAGATAAATTATATTATGTCCCTGGAAGCCACATATAATTCTGTAACCTATAGACCTTCAACAACAATTAAAACACAGCAAAACCCAGTTCCTTAAACCCAAGATGTATCCCTAATCAACAGACCATTCTTTTCTTCTCTCTTGTTTGGAAGGGTCCAAAACTGCTCCAAGGAAGATCAAAACCACTGCCTGATGCTGATTCACATTCTCCTACTATTGGTTTCTCTGCTAATATTTTAATCATAGAGCCAGCTTTGCAGTACTATGGGTATTGCTTTCAATGTCTTTATTGTAATTTATCATTGGATTTTAAGTGTCATCCTAACTAGTAAACAGGATCTAATTACTTAAAACTGTCCTTTATTCTCTCCAATGATAGAGAAGCAATCATTTTATTTTCATGCAAAATAAGTGGGTTTTCATAGCGAATTTCAGGATAAGTTTATTCAAAATCACCAATTTCTAATTTTTCTTTATTTTAATACTCAACAGGAAATTCCTTTTTTTGCATTTTATTCTCACTACAATTAATTCTTTCTCCACTTACCGCATTTCTTTACTTCTAACTATTTTTTTCCACTGTGCAAAAAGGGAGAACTTACTTTCATTAAAAACCCCATTTTTTCCATTGAGAACTAAAGCAAAATGTTACTGGGCGTTATTCTTCCCTCACTTCAAGCGAAAAAGTTGAAAGTGAGAGAAATGTTATTTTTAAGACCAGTAGTGTTGCTTTCCTTGCTTTTTTTTTAATATTTAACTCCTCCTTTCCATGAGGAAAGTAAGAGTGGGAAACTACTGGAATACTGACTGATATGGCTATTTCCCCACAAGCAAGTAAAAACTTCCCTGTTTTGCTGTTTAAAACGTAATAATTAAAAATGAAGTAATATAATTCAAAATACTTTAAATTAATGTTAGCCAATTATTTTTTATTTAGCATGCAGTTGAACATAAAGCTCACTATCTTAAAAAGTAAGTATTTCTTCTCTGAATGCGCCTGTCCCTAAGCCCAAGCCCCTGCCCTGACTGCTCCCTCAGGTACAGCTCTTTCTGGTACCCCTGGCCTTTGCCATGTCACTGCTGCAGAAGATCCTCCAGCATTGCAAACTTGAGGATGTTTAGGACAAGGATGCCTCCCCATCTAAAAAAGGGGGGAAGGCAAGAGGAATTGCCTTTATTAACCACACAGCCAGTTTCTTGCAGGGGTGTGCAGGGCTCCTGACATCTTGGTCAGCTGCTGCAGGATGACACTTCTGCTCTGCTTGGCGTCCAGGTGAAGCCCTCCACACCTATGCTGCTGTTGCAGGCTCTGCTGATTTGCCCTAAAGGAGTAACACTCAAAGGAGATCCTGCTGGGAAGTGAATGCTGGACCATGTGGGGTTGATGCAGCCACAGGAAATGAGGAGTGTGGCTTCACATATGGGAGTATTGAGAGTGACAGTAGGTCATATTAAGAAGGCATCAAAATGTCATGGGCATTATTCGCTGTAATATTGCTGGCATATCCTTGACTTCATCATGCACTAGGAAATACTTTTTCACTGTGAGAGTGACAAAGCACTAGCATGGGATGCCCAGTCCCTGAACATACTCAAAAACTGTCTGGACACAGTCCAGGGCAGCCTGCCCTGAGTGGTCCTGCTTCAGCAGGGGGCTTGGACTAGATGACATCCAGAGGTCCCTTCCAACCTCAGACATTCTGTGATTCTGTGATCTCTAGTGCAGGCTGGCAAAGCTTCATCTCTAAATACATAATGCCTTACTGCCTCTCCTTATGAAAACCTACCTGCTTCATAAAGCTTCTTCATGACACATTGTTTAGTCCTCATACTGATATTTTCCTGAATGAAGACAGACTATCCAAGATCCCTATGATTCACTGCACTTTAATGAAAGTTTTTAAATTGAAGTACTACACATGGTTATGTGTTCCTTTTAAGCTAGGGGTGACATTTGGACCCAGCTTTAGGGTTTGTGTATCACTGAAATCTCATTTAAAACCTGAAGGCAGGACTTGAACAAAACCTGAATATTAGTGGGTAACAAATGGCATAAACAATCAACAAGTCTAGTTGTAGAATCAAAGCACTTTATTTAAAACTGTATGTTGACTTCAAAAGAATACTGGATTCACAAGGAAAATACAGCTTTATTTGTAATGCTTTACTATATTCAGTTGTGGGACAACAATTTGGTATTGAACATACTAAAGGAACAAAATAAAACCAAAACAAAGCAAACAAAAAGCCAGAGAGCATTAGGTATCAGTCGTGGTCTCTTCAAAACAGCAAGACATATTCCACAGTCCGCATGAATTTTGCTATATCTTCTACTGAAGTGCAATACCTTTGTGATTTAGCCACAGCTAGGAAGCTGGTATCACTTTCAAACATTGAGTGTCATATGGCACTGAGTCAGCTTTACACAGCACATTGCCACATTTCACCAAGCAGCAGATCTGTTGATATGCTCCACATTGCAGAATATAAATGGTTTTCCAGATAGCAAAAGATGATGAGAAACAAAACCACCTGAGTGAGATACCAACAGGACAAATCTCAACATGAACACTGACTGTGGAGCTGGGATCCTGCAGCTTCCTCAGAAACACATCCAGGAGGTTAAAAGAATCTTTTCTTGCCTGACTTCAGATGAAGCAGCACACTCTTGTGAATACATGAGGGCAGAGGTCTGCATCCCTTAAAGTTTAGTACAAGGCCATTTTCTTCCAAAGGAAGCCTCTTGTCCTTAGGGTTTTAATGTGTGACCCATCTCACAGCACAACAGAGTTTGACTCTGACTGTTCATATTTTACCATACATGTTCTTGCTGGACCTTGGTAGGCCAGTTCAAATATATCTGTATTACCTACTCACATGTAAGTGTTTCCTTCTTCGATGCAACATATTCTTTTCACCTCTTACATTTAAAATCCATAGGCACTTTTCCAGTTTTTTCATTTTTTCTTAAAATAAGAAAGTGCTAAAAAACATAAATAATGCAGGTACTTGCAAGACATATACTTGTGTGCATGTCTCAGAGTAGTGCATTTTTCCCGCTGTGTTTGTGATTGTTGTACCTTTATGTCTGGGAACCACTATCAGTTGATTCTGCAAACAGTAAGTGTCCTTGGCAATCTCCTTCCACGCTCTAGACATCAGCTGCTCTTTTTAAGTGGCTGAAATAAAGGCATATATCAAAGTTATGTTTTGCAGTGAGAGAAGCCAAAAGTTGGCCAGCTTTTCTGGACAGAAGCTGGAAACTGACAGGATCAGTGAGGAAACACCAAAGTCACAGTTGGGCTCATATGAATGAGAGTACCCAAAGAGAAACACTCTGTATCTATGAATACCTCACCAACTTTAGAAGGACTGCTGCTTATTCTTCTGTGTCTATGCCATTGCATTTTTTCTATCAGCAGTGTCAGCTCTAGTGAAGAATGAGCACTGTTGCTCTCTGTCATCTCAGCCATCTGACATGGTTGTAAAAATGCTTGTCTGCACTTCAGACTAACAGCAGCTCAGAAAAATTGACTACTTTGGATGCAACATCCAAATGCATCACGCCATACTAACCAAGGCTCTCGATGTTGTATTTATGCAGACAAACTATTAACTATTACTATTCACATTAAAAGCACTGGGTGCTATAGGCAGATGCAGTGTTACAGACCCACACCTACAACAATGGTGTAGGTGCAGGTCCACTCACCATCTCTGTGGGTGCCTCCAGGCAAGTAAGACAAATAACTTAGTAGTGACAACCTGAAATGCACGTTAATTAGCATAAATCCAGTGTGCCCTGGAAAAAAATACATATTCTAAGAAAACAGGACTGATATATCTGTTCCTTCAGGCAAGTACTCTGTGCTCCTGAGCAGCAGGCAGGGAATTTAAACAGTCAGTTCTGGAAGGAGCTGTACACATAGGAAGTATCTTCTCAGTTGGGTACCAGAGGTTGTCTTAAAAAAGGGCTATAAAAGTTTATATCTTTTCCTAGGTCAGAGTGAGACTTCTCCCACATCACTTCAGCCATATAAACAAAAGGCTTAGTGTAAACCACTGCCCTGCTTCTGTTGGTAAAGAGAGGAGTGCATCTCGGAGAGGTTGATTTATCTGTCCGCTATATCCTACATCACGAGAGGAAAAACACTTTCAGGAGGTGATTGAGTTTATCTATTGAGTGGGTCTTTAAAAATTGGGGAAGAGATGTCTAACTTTTATGTGGAGAGGAATAAAACCTTTGTTTTTGTAATTGTAGATGTTTTCTGATACCACTGCTCCCTGGAGCTGTTAAAGTCTGCTCAAAATCAGTTACCCAAAACCCTTTGAACTTCAGAAGCCTCAACAGTAAGGGCTTCAGCAGATTGTCCAAAGCTGGTGTAAGCCATATATCCATGGGCCTGGATAGATGCAGAAAGCCTATATTTGAATCATTTTATTAAGCGAATGTTTTTCAAATGATAGAAGGTAGCAAGGATATTTAGACTGCTGGTTGCAAGTGTGCGAGAAGTGACTCAAATTTTGCTGCAGTGCCACAGCGAGATGCTGGAGGCAGGACCCACGGCCTTGGACAATCGCTTTTTCATCCATCGGCGTCAGGGGTGCGGCCAGAGCCCCGATGAGCTCCCCAGCTCTGATGAGGCAACACCCGCGGCTCCTCGCCGCTGTGCTTCAACCCTGGGACCCCGGCAGGGTCTCGGTGCACCACGGAGCAGAGCGGGACCCCGGGGCCGGCCAGAGAGGGACGCGGGACGATGCACCGAGGGGCGCGGGGCCACCGACGGGCGAGGGGTCTCGGGGCGAGCCGGTGTCGAGGCGCATCCCTTAGCATCCCCTTCGGGCGTTGTTCGCCCCCCGCGTCCTTCCTGCTTCCGGGGGCCGCCGCGGGGTGGATTTGCCGCAGATGACATCAGCTGTGGATGCTGGAAAGGCGGCGGCGGCGCGGGGATGCGCCGGCTCCCCCCCTTCCTCCTCCTCCTCCTCCTCCTCGCCAGGTTCCTGCCCTGCACCGTCTCCGTATAAAAGCGCCGCCGCCTCCCCGCCCGCCCTCACTCCTTCCCTGCCGCCTGCGGAGCTGCCGCTGAGCAGCGCTTGTCCCCTCGGCGCCCCGGAGTCGCGGGGCGGAGCGGGGCGGCGGCGATGGCCACCGTGGTGGTCGAAGTGGACTCGGAGCCCTCCTGCAGCATCCCCAACCCCACCTCTCCCTCGCCCAGCCTCTCCCACCGCTTCCTGGACAGAAAGTTTTACCTGCTGGTGGTCATCGGTGAGCTGGTGACCGAGGAGCACCTGCGGCGAGCCATCGCCAACATCGAGCGAGGTGAGGCAGCGGGGAGCTGCCGCATTCCCCGCCAGCGCCTTCCCACCCCTCGGGGCTCGCCCACACCCACCCGCCCCTCGCAGGGCTTGGCAACACCAGGCGCCACCGGTTCTGCGGTTCTTTATTCCACCAGGGTCCCGCCGCATCCTCCCCCTCTGCCCGTATCCTTCCCCCCCATACCCGTATTCTTCCCATCCCCGCATCCTTTTTCCTATCCCTGCACCCTTCTCCTCATCCCTGCATCCTCCCGCACTTTCCCTCCTCTCCCTGCATCCTCCCCCCCCATCCCCGCATCCTCCCGTCCCCGCATCCTTCTTCTCCCCACCACTCCCGCCCCGCGTCTTTTCCCGCATCCCTGCATCCTCCCCTCTCCTCGCATCTTCTCCCCCCTCCCTCGCATCCTCCCCTGGTGGGATGCGGGCGCTGCGGAGCACGGGCTGCGGGCCGGGCCCCGCTGCTGCGGGCGCAGAGAGCCGCAGGGGGCTGTTCGCCCGCCGCTCCGTGCCAGGAGCGATCCCCCGCCCGGCATTGTTGTCGTGGAGGTGCCGGTGCGCCCCTGCCGCCCAGCCCGTCTGCCCGGAGACACGGGCGGGTGGGCGTGGCGCAGTCCGCACTGCGGTCCCTATGGCAGCCCCGGGCGGACAAAGGGCGGCCGGCAAGCGCGGCTGGGGATGGTTGCGAGTTGCAGTGGGGATGGGGCTGCGGGGCGGCTGCTCCCTGCCAAGCCCCCGTGTGCCCCCCTGGCGCCAAACCGCACCGCCGCGATGCGGGGCGTTTTCCTCCTCCTCGGCGGCGAAAGCTGGCAGCCGCGCCTTTGTGTCTAACTTGGGGCGGTGAGACTTTGCTCTCGGCTGCAGAATTTTGAAGACTCGAGCTTTTTATGTGCATATGTATTTCAATAAAGAAAATAACGTATGGCAAAGGAGGGTGGTAGCTGGGCGCTCATTATTGTCCGACTACGGGCTTTTTTGACTCAGTGTTTATTTGTCCTTTTCTTAAGACGGCGATGTAGGGAGGCATCGCAAGTGAAATGTCAGTTTTGTAAGTTCTCAGTGTCGTTTCTGATACAATAGATTGCAGCGTACATGAAGAACGGAGGGGGGGGGGGAAAGCCCTGTTGCAGTAATAACGGTGTGAAGCACAAAGAAAATTATTGCTGGACCCTATAGGTTGTTAAACAAACTCCATTGATACCTGATTTTGTAACATATATTTTTATTCTGGGCTGGTTAAAGCAGAGATTTCAAAAGCCTGCCATTGTTAGAGGGGAGAAAGAGACCTTGGAACAGGGAATTGGTAAGCAGCCTTGTCATGTAGGTGTGGTTCAGCAGTCCAGCTAGGACTTCATTTGTCTCTATTGTTGCTTCCCCAGGCATTGTTGCTTTAGTTGGCTATTTCTCATGATTCTTTTTCATGACTCTTCGTGGTAAAAGGCTGCCTCATCACAGCTAACCAGCTTCATTGTGACCTGTTTGTCTTTATTGCAACCATTGTCTCCTAGGGAGAACTACTGAGGCAGATGCTTTGTCATTGAGAGCCTCTTCAGCGCTGCACTTCCCTAATTCCATCTAATTTTTGGTGGTGTCAGGAGTGAATTGGCTGCATTTTAATTAAATTATTAAAAAATATAGAGCAAATGGATAAAACTTCTACCCTCAAAACAGCTGATGTCATCCTTCATCTGAAGGAATACTCTTCAGTCTCTTCTTGAAGCTTCTATTGTACAGTTGCTGCTGCATTAGCTTTGTTGCTGCTGCCTCCTGCCACTAACACCCACTTACAGCTCTAGATGTTCAGAGGGAACACTTTGGCCTTTTATTCATGATTTTGGATTAGAAGTCACCTCGCTGCTGCTGGTGTCAGATGATCTGATTGAGATTTTGCCTGCTAGGAAAAAATCCTTGACCAAATTTTGAGGTTCATTGTACTGGATGAGTACACTGGGAGTCTGAAGCTATATCTGCATGATGCAAATATGGGCTCAACTAATCTCTTTCTCTTTGGAAAATGTGCTGTAGTCTGGAAAAACTTGCTTTTTTTGACCTCTGTTCTCAAAAGACCCTTAAATACATTTTGGGTTCTTGATAACTCTGCATCAGTGTCTCTTCGGGTACATCTCCTGAGTACCATCCGGAAAACTGTGGATTCATGACACGAACTGCAGAGCAACGTGTCGAAGAAAACATCTGCTGATAATACATCAGTGGCGTGATGCTACGCAACCTGGTGGAGTGCAGAGTCATTTCTTAATATATCATGAGGAGGAAATGGCATGGCAAAATGCATTTTCACTAATTACATTTGGGATGTGACTTTGCTAAGGGATCAATCCTCCAACCCACCATCCACCAAAAAAAGATGGGGGGGAGCGAAGAGGAATCTTCAAGATTTCCCCACTGATTTAGCAGATGCTACTGGGTGTGCCCTGCCTGTTGTCTGATTAGTCCTGTGTCTTGCGGCATTGCACTCCTAAGACGGAAGAAAGAAAGAAAGAAATAGGTTCAGTTGAGCCCTGCTTTCAGTGGTTATGTCCATCCATGGTGTTATCCCCATCATTGGATTGACCTTGGAATTTAGGTCCAGATTTACCTAAACCTGATTTGGTTATATAATGTCTATAATACATTATGCTACTTTATAATGTACATGCATAATTTTTGCATTCAGACTGCTGAATCATGCAGCCACAGATTTGGGATATTCTATCCAAATCCCAGTTTCATCTTCTAGGACTATTGTGTGCATTGACTGTCAAGGCTTTTTATCTTTTTCCCCTATTTATTTTGCATTGTGTCCTATATTTTGGACACAGCTTGGCTCAGCAGTCTTGACTATGCCTAATCAGAATCTTACCCCTACCACAAATTTGGATTCACAACAAAATGAGCAAGGGATGGTGGACAGAGGCCCTATCATTAGAGGAACTGCTGAATCATAGTCCCTGTTGCCTAAGCGGCTTCCAGAAAGCTTTGTAGTCTCCCCACACATGCTTGCTGTCAGAGGCCAGCCAGCTGTTTATCTTCTGGCTTCTTGAAGTTCAGAACTCAATCATTCAATGAACTTCAGCTTTGTGATTGATGCCAGTTTACTAGTCGGTTTTTGTATGTGCTGTATGTGCGTGGTATTATATCATCTTTACTTCCTTGTTCTCAAATATTCCGACACCTGGAAAATGTTAAAGCCTGCTGAGTTGTATTTGTCTGCCAAAGCTACGCCCCAAAAATGCACCATATGGCCAAAAGATTTTTGAGAAATGAAAATAAGGAGGCTTGCAGAAGATACTCGCTGCTCATGCCTCAGAACAATGATGCATCAGTCAGGAAGTGGAGGTGGCTGGCTATAGCTCAGTTATTTTTCTCTTCAGTGGTTATGAAATGTACAGGCGATACTGTATTTCCAAATTTCTTTAGAGTTTCAAATGGCAGCTAGTTAATAGCTGGTAGCCTGTCCCACTAATAATCATGGCCCTACCTGGACTGACCTACTGACAAGGAAGAGCCCTGGATGAATTCTCCCTGAAGAGACTTCTGGCTCTTGAAATGCAGATGTTTGTATTTGCATGGAGAACCTAACCAGAGCTGCAATGGGAGACCAGCACTACAGATCTGGTTTCTCTGCTCTTCCTCCTCCTTCTCCTTCTCATTTTTCAGCCCTACAACATGGCTTCTGCTAGTGTGAGCCCTGACATTTCTGCTGCCTTGAAAGTGAATAAAGCATGGGAGGCAGGTAACATTGACAGTATTGGGCGAAATCTTGGCAGAGCTACCCAGCATGAGTGTTAGTTCTGGTCTTGTGGTGAGGGATTGGCATCTCCTCTACCTGAAAGGTGCCAAACCTCAGAGTGAATTAACTCAACAATTTCATGCATGTGGGGAGAGGCCACCAGACACTTTCTCGCCTGCAGTCCCTTCTGTGTTTGCCAGCTAATTTGTGTAATGACATTCCTTTAGGAAAAAAAATAAATAAATCAGTGTAATATTGGTGTTTAAACTTAACACCATGCCTGGATTTACCTGTAGTGCAACTGCCTGCTCTATATTTTTCAAAACTAGAAGATTTGTCAAAGTAATTTGAAAACAAGAAAATGTTAAAATTGGTTCTGTTATTTTTTTGTGGTTGTTGTTTAATTTAGTCATCAAAATCTTGTGGTAGGAAGCTGTATTTTGGCTGCAGTGATTCCCTCTCTGTCCACCCTGGTCAGATTTCAATCGTTAATAATATTTCCTGGTCAGACATTTTTTGGTCATATATGCATCAAGTGACTCTTTCTACGTAGCTGTGGAAAAAGTGGTAGGAAATAAAGATGTGATGTGAAGCTTTTAAGAGAAAAAGATCAAACATACCATTTTTAAACCTCAAAACTTGAATTTTGATACTTCATAAATAAAAGATCACTTAAATTTTAATTTAAAATACAGGATGCTTCAAAGCTTTTGAATGAAGAATTCAGCAATTAAATACTTTATATTTAAATATTAATTTGTAACATGCTAGGTAATGCTGTCTTTTTTTCTCGAAGGGACAAGTACAATAGTTCTTCAGTGTAACTAAAGTATCCTCAGTGGTTCACTTGCTTTGGTTTTGTAAATCGTTTTATTGTTATTTTAAAGTCAGTTCGGGGACATCAATAACTTCTCATAATGTGTTTTCTAGAATGTGGGACCAACAGTCCTCAATCTGATGCCTTAAAGGATGGTCACCCTTTGGAAAGACAGATTTCCTCTGTCTTGTGACTGATTCCTGTGCAGAGTGCTGCTTCTGAGCACTTGGCACTTTAAAAAAAAAAATTAATAAAAGCTGTGTTACTTGAAAGGAAGAGAGGCTGGTTTTGGATTTAGAAATATGCAAATAACATGAATGCAAATAGATACATACTCAGTCAAAATTTCCAGTGCTTATGTGCTTTGTGTTCTAAATTTTAGGAATCCGTTCATGGGACACAAACCTGGTTGAATGCAACTTGGATCAAGAACTGAAACTTTTTGTGTCTCGCCATTCAGCTCGATTCTCTCCTGAAGTTCGAGGTGAGTTTTTGAAAGTGTTTGATAAAGTTTTCTTTTTCTTTTTCTTTTTTTTTTTAAGAACAGAATTAATAAATATATTCTGCTGTTCTGTGGCCAACTTTAATTTAACACCTAATAATTTTTTCTTCTATTTTAAAATATGACTTAAACTTTTGTTTTCACTTTCTGACAAAAAAAATCAACATTTTACTTTAGCTTCATGTATATCAACATGATTACTTTGGTAGTAGATGTTAGTGTTAAGGTCATATTAAAGATAAGTAAAACTCACTTTTTGTCTGAACAGTTTATGTAGCACCAATCTAGCAGTCCCGGAGACTGAACTAGGTAGAGTACATACCAAAAAAAAAATAACCTAAAAGGTTAGTCCTGCAGTTTGATAGAGCCTGAAATGGTGTCAAGGCTGTTGTGCAAATGTGACTCAAGTCCTGTGTTTCTTTCCAAGTTTTCTCTTGATATGAAAAGCTGGTGGGTGGAGGATCTACCTTGACTCATAGGGATTTTATTTGAGTTTTATGAGGAATTTTGAAATTTATGGGGCTAATGAGACTAATTCTTCTCTTTTGCTGCCTTTTCCTCAAGCCTTTTCTTCCTTTAGAGGGGTCGTACAATAAAGCAAAGCAAAACAACAACAACAACAAAAACATTTTTATGAAGTGTAAAATTTTATTTATTCTAGTTGCATTGGAATCAAGCGTTTGGTAAGTTTTCTGACATCTCATTACTTTAATATAAATGCTGAATAAGCATAGGTGGAATTAATCTCAGCTTTCATGTAAAAATATGTAACCTTCTCAAAGGAGTAGAAGTTGTTTTCATTGGTGAAATCATTCTGGCCAAGAGCTCGTTGACCAGTGCAACCTAGTACTGATGAATGTAATAAATTCTGGCTTCAGGAACATCTCTCAAGTGCGATGAAACAGCGCTATGAAATGTATCATGCTACTACATCACATTCCCAGGATCAGTTGCTATTGACGAAGAGGTCCTGATGTCTTGGTAGCTTGACAGCGTTGACCTGATTATTTTGAATAGTCTATGAAAATGTCTTGTGTAACCAACTCTTCTTGCAGCACAGGTTATGGCAGATTTTCCCATATTTCCCCATATCTAAAGAGTAAAACATTGCCAGAATTAAGAAAAAAAAATATACCTCTAGGTTTCTTCTTCTGTTTTGAAAATCAACAGAACCAATACAATGCTATTCAGTGTGAAGATTTAGAATCAAAGCATACAATTCTTGATATTACGTGGAAGTAAACGCAGGCCTAGAATATGCCTTGCATATCAGTTTAAGCATTGTGAAGCCAATTCAACTTCCTAATGACACCAGTTGCTTTGTTTTACAGAAAGAGTATTCTGATAAGTGGAATGATATTAATTTATCTTTAAGGAATGCAAGATGCAATGCATTCCATTTGTAAGATGTATGTATTCTACTTTAAAGCTTCAGGAAAAAAAAGATTCTGCAGTTTTCCTTTAGCAAAAATATTACAGCTTGTCTAATATTTTTTGTTGTCTTTGTTTAGAAGGTACGACCTGATACTATTGCATGAATTAAAATAAAACAAATACTCTGCTTTCATATGATAAATAAAATATCATGTGCCCCTTTTTTTCTATAGAAATATTGTAGAATCCTCTAGGATTTTTTCTCTAGGAATTGTATTTTTGGTTGACTGCTTTTTTTTCTTTGTCTAGACTTGCCTGTTTGGTCTGTCATTGTGTTGAATTACAGCTTAATTGCATGTGACTGGAATTCATCAGCATCTCTATGACAAGGAGTAATGAATGAGTTTTTCACTACTGTTCAATCCTTAAACAGTAAACTGCCAAAATCTATATTGAAAGAGCATTAAGGGAGCCTGAAACGTGGATAAAAGAGACCATCCAGGAATAAAGCTAGCCCTTTTGACAATTTCTTGACTATAATTTTGTGGGGAAGTCCATTGCACCTCCAGAATCCCACAGCATGGATCAGAGGATCATTTATTTGTTTCTCTCTGTGGTTCTCTGATGCTGAATCTGCAGGAGGCTCCTTTGTATCTTCTCTGCTGTTTGGTAGGGAGAATGGTTCTTTGTTAGTACAATTTCAGAATGTTTGATTTCTGTTACAACACCCAAGTGTTGAATTTTGAATGTTTAACTGAAGACAAAGGTCAATATTCTTACTAAAGACGTGATTGTAAATATTCATTCCTTTATGGTCCCAAACTGAGAAATTCTGTAAAATTTGGGTAAGGAGATGACCTGTTGTCCAAGGAACGTATTCATCCAAGGTGATGGGGTAGTTTGAGGGATGTAATTAAACAGCCTTTTTTCAGTCCTTTGAGACTGAAGTCTTTGTGCAGCTCACACATATTGCCAGTTTACTCTTGATGAGAGGTAGTGTCGTCTAGTGTGTCTGCACAGCTTCTAGTGTAGTCAGGTCTGACTGCTAACTGAAGCCTGTTTGATTATAATGTTTAATTATGGTAATTGCAGTGCTGGCTCAGTACATGCTTGTATACTTCTCAAAGCAGCTCAAGGATATGCACAGCAGCAACATGAAGGGTAGGACTCTTTCTCCAAAAGGAAGCTTGCAGGAAAGGGGCCAAACCTGTCCCCACACCATATGCCTGTGCTTATGAAGGAAGATGCAAGAGAATGTCTGTCAAAGCATTCATGTGTTTTCACTTGAGTTATTTGAGGTCTAATCTTTCTCCCTGTGTAGTAAATAGCAGTGTACATATTGATACTTCAGGGAACATGACCAAATCCCAGCACTCTTTTTGTGCTTTTTTCAAGGGGTTGGATAGTCATGGTGGTATTTGTGCATCCTATGCTTAGCTGCTGGGAAATTTATGGATAATTTATGATTCCTGAAAAACAATTTGAAATGGAAATGCCAGCAGATCTTTTCTGATACCTTGTGAAGCAGCTGAGTTAGCATACTCCTTAATAATACCAAATCTTGCAGTGATGTTGTCAGATGCTGGTGAAAAACGAGTAACAGCTTATTAACTAGTTGCCAAGACAACATGCAACATGACTTAAAATGGGTACTCCAGTGCTTGCTTCTCTTTTCTCTGTTGGGTACTGATAGCTTCCATCTTGTGTTAACGTCTCAAGGACAAAGAATTGTAACAGGTATGTGTTGGAATAGCAACTGTGTGTCTGGTAGAGAGGCAGAGCAAGTGGAGAGCCTTGGAAAGAGCTTTGTTGAAATTGCAGCTGTACCAGTCTTAATTAAAAAAAAAAGAAGTTTCAACTGCATAAAGGAGCTTCACAAAAGACAAAGTAAATGGATTTCGGGGTGTGGGAGTGTGAAACCATTGAGAGTCCTTCTGCAAGACCCACACCTGCCATTTTGTCCCTCAGCTTCCGCTTGACTCTTGCATTGGTGCATATTCAACCACCTGTCTAGATGAAATCTATTTTAACTAGCTATTCAGTAGCTAGTCATCCCTAACCTTCTGAGAAATAATTCTCAAGCGATGCACTGTGACTACTTTGTCCTGTTGTTATGAAGAGCATGTATCTGTGGAAGACACGTTTCCTATCTGAGCAGTAGAGGGTGGTCTCCTGTTGCCCACAAGTCAGCACTGGTTGACTGCAATGACTTAAGCGAGGCCTTCCTTACCTGTGCCCAAAATGTATTTTTGCCAGCTTGCCTGTGGCCAAGGAGGATCATGGCAAAGTGCAAGACGTTTGATGTCCCCTTAGCAGCATCTGCATCATCGAAAGCAGTGGGCTTGCCTCCTTCAGGCTTCTTAAAGAAGGTCACTGCTCTCTGAAATTGTCATTACTCCAAAAAGCCTTAACAGCTTTGCTTCTGAAAGTTACCATTTCAAAAGTTACTCTTAAGGATTCTAAGTAACCTCTGGGGGATTTTTGCATCTGGGAATTTTGGTCACCAGTGCCCAAAGCTCCATACTTTGCCAAAGCTGTATGTAGTCCCATTGCCTTTGTCAAAGCAGATCTAAACCCAGTTAATAATACATGTAGTATCTTGCAGTGTGACCTTGTAGAGTTAATCCTAAAGGGTGCAGTTTTGATGCTGTCTTACTGAAAACTGCAGTTTATCAAAATTTGTCAAGTAAGAGGGCTTGGGTACTTGAGAAAAAGTTATCAGGTAAAATGAAAGAACAGAAAAGAGACAAGAAGTCAAGACCAGATTCTTCATCTGGTATCAGAGCACCATCACTAACTGCCTAGGAATTAATTTCACTTAAAATCTCAAGCAGTCTGGTGTGCACATTTAGGGGCATCCTGTAAATAGGATTCTACAGTTATTAGAGGCTGGGATAGCTGGAATAACTATCGAGTGGAGTCATTTTAGCTCATTATGTTTGGAGAGGTTAATTTTAGTTGACTAGCAGACTTGTTCTCAAAGTCTTTGTGCCTTGGAAGAAAGAAAATGGAGGCATAATGGGACTTGAATAGGAATTGAGCTAACTCACACTACTGCCGCCATGAATGGTGGCCTCCTGCAATGCGAGGCCAGCGAGCCCTGCTGTCCACATGGGAGCAGGAGGGGCACAAGCAGCACTCTCTTCTGCTCGTGAGGTTTTTTTGTGGGATATTTTGGTGGCTTAGAGAGGTTTACAGTGCAACACCCTGTGTGTTCGGATATGTGAATTGTCAAAGCCTTCCTTTCTTAATAGTAATCAAAATTCCAGAGATGGGCTAATAAATTATTTCATCTTTTTTTCAGTGAATAACTTGTTGCACTTATATGACAGTTATTCTAGCACTAACTTCCATTTCTGCTTTTTTGGGAGTGATCTCAAAAGAAATTAGCATGAATTTACATTGCTGACAACACAGCAGCACTTGCTGATGCCAAACTGTTAGCGTGAATCAGCAAAATGACTGAGAGTTTGGTTTTAAATGTCTTGTGTCACAAACACATGCAATGAGTTCAGCGGTCTTAGAATAGCCCATATTTTATCGGAACAGGTTGTTGACCTACCCGAGGCATGGTATTAAATTAGTTGTGAATAATGAGAGAATTTTAACTCCATTATGAAATTTGAATCCGCGTTCCCAATTATTGGAAGGATAATTCAGCATACTTAATGGTCTATGGACAAGAGTTAATTTGTGAAGAGTTGTTCAGCAAAAACTTACAGAATTATACTTCTTACTGTGTACTTTACCAGGCTCTTCAATCTTTCTTTCCAAACATTTATCTCTGTGGAGAATATGAAACTGAAGGCTTAAACACTTTATTTTTGACCAGTGTCACTTACAAATTGCCTACCTCGCATCTCTTCATGGATTTATAGTAATTCTGTAACCGGAACATCATTGCCCCTTTTTTTGATCTAGTTTTTTGTTGTTATGGGCGACATTTTTCTCAGATGTCTGTTTCTGTTTAATTTCATTAAGATTTATCTTTTTCTATTTGCCTGGATTTTCTTTTACTTTCTGGAACAGTTTATCAATCTCTTGAAAGACATATTGAATGTTTGTAATTGGACTTTCTAAGGAGAAAAGACTTGGTCCAAACCTACAGAAGTAATTGGATTGGACTTTGGGTAAGAGGAAATACTATCCAGTATTTTTAATGTTGAACAAGGACTAAATTGTCACAGAACAAGGACTAAATTTTCACATAACAAGGAAGAAAGTGAGCATTTTAACTTCTTTCTTGCCAGATAAAAATAGTGCTTTGTTTGCATTGAGTAGCCTACCACACTAGCAGTGTATCAGGAACACTGTGGCCAGCAGGACCAGGGAAGTCATCCTTCCCCTGTGCTCAGTATTGGTGAGGCCAAATCTTGAACACGGTGTTCAGTTTTGAGCCCCTCACTACAAGGAGGACATTGAGACACTGGAGCATGTGCAGAGAAGGGCGGTGAAGCTGGTGGAGGACCTGGAGAACAAGCATTATGTGAAGCAGCTGAGAGAGCTGGGATTGTTTAGCCTAGAGAAAATGAGGCTGAGGGGAGACTTCATCACTGTCTACAACTGCCTGAAAGGAGGCTGTAGCCTCTTCTCCCAAATAACAAATGATAGGATTAGAAGAAATGACCTCAAGTTGTACCAGATTAGGTTCAGATTAGATATCAGGAAAAATTTCTTCACTGTGTGAAATATCATGTAAGAACTTCCCAGAACTCTGTCTGTACATTGCCATATATGAAATTATATTGCTATAGGTTTTACATATTCTTAACACTTCTGAAGACTCATTACATATTCATAATTCTTCCGAGAAACCACAGTCCACCCAGATCAAGTGACCTGAGTTCATCTGTGTATGCTCTTTCAGGATCTTCTGAGGGTTGAGGATGAAGGCTTATGGTCTTCCTCAGTGTTGCCCTTTTCATCTTGAGACTTGATGCATGCTTACTCTTTGTTAAGTTCCAAACTGCAGAGGTGGTTTGAACCGGTCTGAGAAAAGTCTTTTGCCCTTATCAATGCATCCCAGCAAGCATCCTTCCCTCCCTTATTCTTTATTCTTTTCAGTTACTTAATTCCCAAATTTTCAGTTACTTAATTCCTCTAGTCAGTAGTTCATTGTGTACTTTTTAGGCAAATATTGTAGCTATGTTTACATACCTTATTTTTTCATATAAGGAATTAAGCACAAAGTGTTCACCAATCAGCGTCTTGCAACCCTCCCCCCAAAATTTCTCCACCTAGAATGCTGAGCACAAGCATCCATTAACTGAAAGTTTTTAAAGCCCAAGAGTCACTCTCCTTCAACTGAAAGGGCTATCAGGCACTGGCACAGCTGCCCAGGGAGGTGACTGAGTCACCATCCATGGAGATGTTTAAAAGACAGGTACACAAGTTTCTCAGGGATATGGTTTAGTAGTGGACGGGCACGGTTGGACTTGATCTTAAAGGTCTTTTCTAATGAAACAATTCTGTGATTCTGTGTATTCAGTAATAGGACCAGACCCAGAGAAGAAGAGTTGAGACACTCATTGTCTCTAGACTGAGCAGAATGGGGAGCACATGTTCAGCCCTGTTGCCAACAGTAGTTGCCACTGTGCCTGCTGCTGTTGGCCTTGTAAAAGCATGAGGAGCTCCAGCTTGTAGAGACAAGTGCAACAGATGCATTAATGCTGGATTAATCCAAGTGCTCCTGTCTAGGCTGCTGGATGTATCTCACATTACTTCACAGACTCTATGAGTAGCTAGGGAAAATACGAACTTTAGTCAGTAATAGTGACAAACAGAAAGCCGGGTGGTTCTGTAGCAAAGGCCCATCCTTTTGCATCAAATCCCCAGATCGTCCTACCAAAACCACATGATGGTTACTTTTGAATTGATGTTGCTTGTAGCAGTCTGTTCCTAGAGTTGAGAAAAGAGAATGAAGTTTTAAAATAAAGTTTTTAAAAAAATCCAGTGCCTACCACACATCCTGGTATGGTCTTATGACCATCCAGCATGCTTTCTTATCCTCAGGCTGTGTCTTCAAGTTTTCTTGGTCTTCCAGAACCTGCATGACAAAATGAAAAAACGTTGAAAAATTATTATCTATGTGTCTAGTACTTCAAATAAATATAGGAGGCAATGCCTTCAAGAGTATCTCTAGACAGGATTTAATGCTTGTCACAAGCTAATAATTTAATGACAGTACTCATAATCATTTGTCTAGTGCTATTGAGTTTTTCAAACATCATTACTAGCTGCAAAACTCAGATTTTAAAAGTTCATGAGGCTAGGGAGGTTTAAATATTTTTAATTACTGATTAGGTTTTTGTACATTTAACAATTCCTAGTAACTTCAGAAGTGTTCATCTTTTTCAGTAATTGTATTACAGAATGCAGTTCTTCTTATATTACAATCAACAATGTATAAAAAGTCTTGAAATGGTCTTTTGTTTTTTATTGTGTCCTACAAGATGGATTGCTGGACCAAATGAAAAACATACCTTCTTTCAACATAACATACGGAAGGCATGGAATTCACTAAAATGAAATCCAAAGTAGAATGATATTTTATTTCATTAACTCTTTAAGTAAAGATGGGCTCTTTTGATCACAGCACTGTCTCGACTGCATAAATAGTTTGGTTACACCGATTGTATTCCCCTGAGAGTCACTACTGGGAATGGTTGCTCTGCACCTAACAACCCTCTATACCTATTAAAGCCTGTAATTACAAGAAGAATTACAATTTGTCTCCAGCTTTGGTGGGATAATGTCATTGTATATCAAGTAGGGGATTATGTGGAAGGAGGTCTTGCCGACATTCTCATTTTATGATTGAACAGGAGGATCTGGTTGTATTAATCTGTAAGGAGGAGCTGTTGCCTTGCTGCAGAAGAGGAAACACAATTACTAGGCTGTGCTAATGGATGTGGGTCCTCCACAGCAGTTTATGGACAGTTTATCACAGGAAAAAGGAGATACAAAATATTCAGATTTCCTTCAGCAGTATAGACTTACTATTCAGTCCATTGAATAGTAGAATACAATCCTGCATTAGAGCTGTACTTGTCTATAAAGAAGTGGTTCTGACTTCTGTATTATTTCATGGCCAGTGCACTCCCTTTGTAATTAAATTTGTTTAAACGGAAAGCAAATTCTGGCCCAAGGAATCAGTTTCTTGCAGAGAATGTGGAAGAAACTTAAGGTACTTTACAGGTCTCTATTTTTTTCAGTTTTGCTCAGCACGTTATGTGTTTGAAGAGTTGATGCTTCTCTAACTTTCAGTCCATTCCTGACTTGAGTCTTCCCTGCTGATGCTGGAGACAGCATCTATGAAATTACCTGTGTTGTCCTCTGCATTTTAGGTCTTCCTAGAGTGCTCAGAGAGTCAAATGAGTCTTTAACACTGTGCCTGCTGCTATCCAGGGAGGTGGTAGGTAGTGGAGTAACCAGCCCAAGGCAATATTCCAGTCCTGGCATGGTTACATTTTCTCCCTTCTTTTCATGACTGGTGTCACAAAAAAACAGGAGTGCCTTTAAAAAGAGGGGCCACTGAAAGCTTCTTTCACTAATGGAAGTGAAATAGTGATGATGCAAGGCAGTCCCATGTAGACCTACTCTGCCAGCTCCAAAGAGCTGCAGGATGGTGCAACCCTATGCAGATGCAGCCCCAGAGTTCAGCCCCTGAGTGTGGAATGATCTCATCAGTGATGGGCCTCTCGGAAGACCATTAGGAAGTTATCTTTGCATCAGTGCATTCACCACAGCTCTGAGTTGTCAGAGCTCTACTGCCATATTTCAGAGACAGTTTTGATGTCTCTGCAAGGGCAGTTTTCATATGGACAAAGCATAGATCAAAGCCTTTATTCTGTGACACTTGATGTCCTAAATGATTTTTTCCATTTTCCTAATTTTTTTTTTATTTCAACTTATTTTAACCATCGTATCGTATTCCTTTCTGATTTCCTAAAATGAGTGAAATATTGAGTTTTGAAGTTATCTGATGTTTTCAAGATTACAGAAATACTTGTGTTCATCCTAGATGACACTAGCTTTTCTTCCTTTCCACATACTAGTCCTCCTGCAGTCTTCCTGTAAGTCACGGTAAGTCACAGTAATTTAGTGGTAAAATGTGAATAGCATCTTACGAGTACTGGCACTTCAGGCGTGCTGGCTTTCTTGGAGCCACACCACAGTTAACAACAAAGTTTTTAAGCAATGAATTTAGAAAAAGCTATGGTCATGGATTTTTCTGCTTATAAATGATGTTTTGTAGTCCTTCTACATCTGGCTTCCCTCTGCTAGTAAATATGTTGGAGGCTACTTCTGGCATTTCCACATTTTTTTTGATCTTCCTTTTGAGCACATTGCTGTCTCTGTCAGCAAATGTTACCTTAATCTGGGTAATGATCAAATCAGATTTAGACCGACGTCCTTGCTGAGCCCCCCCCAAATATTACTCCCTATACTAGTCCATATCTGTGACTTACTTACAAAGGTGGGACACTCAAAGAATATTACATGAATATTATACTAACTGGTTTTGATTAGATAGTTTAGATAACCTGGTTGTTGGCTAGGTTTGGACTGTACACAATAAAAAAATCTCATCAATAATCATTGGATGTAAAAAAAAGAGAAGATGTTTTCAAACCAGCAGAGATCATTCACAGATCAGCAGAGATATACCTTCTGTGGATCTGCCTTGACATAGTACTATGACAATAGTTAGTGTTTTGTAAGTGGAGTGAGCAGGACAGATATTCTCTACTGAGATGATTATTTGCAATCAAATCGCAAATTGCCTTTGTAAAACTTGGAATCACAGTGGCTATAGCTGACGACACAAATAAACAGATTCAGTGTTGAGTTTGATGCTTTTTCAGATTTCGCTGTCACAGGTTTAGACACTGAATATTTAAAGAACTCTTGAGAGTTATTTTTGAGATCCTATGAAATAACAGGAAGTATAGGAAAGTACGAGCGATCTCAGATTTGCATCTCTATTCATAATTTCTCATTGGCTCTGATGTCTGTTAAATTGTTACTGTTCTCAAACAATCCGTTTCAGGTAGAAAATTAAGTTGTAATAAAATACTTCAAGTTCAAAGCTCATTCTCACTGAAGTTTCTACATAAAAAGTCAGTATCATATCATGCAGTTACAACTACTTTATTTAAAAAACTTCAAATGAGCAATTAAATACACCCTCCCCCTAAACCCAAACAAATTAACGACTACATCATGTTTTCTTACTCTTTCCCTTTTTTGGAAATCGCCTAACATGGAATTATGGTCCCATGTGGGGTTTTGCCAGTAGGTGGCATTCTCAATGCCCATACTCACTGCCCTGCAGTAAACAAGTACATACTGAAGTCAGTATGAACACTTATGTACTGTTTTTAGGTCATAGTACTTAATGTGAGACATAGGTTTCTCTTTTGCTCTGAGTTTAGATTTCAGACAGTTCAGTTAATTGTGAAGGATGAATCTCACAATGTGCAATGAGCTCAGCAAACTTCAGGTATGTCTTAGCCAATGGAGGAAAAGCAGAGTATAGCTCATGCAGGGCAAGAACTTTCTCAGTTTGAAGACCACAGAAAGTAATGATTTATGAAAATGCTTAACATTACATTAATTTTGCAGAGCCAGTAGAAAGAAAAGCCAGGCCATTATACATACAGCTATATTTGTGCATGAATTAACGCATGTTGTAGATACAGCTGAGGAAACCAGCCTTACAGATAGTGTATTCTCTGTATTTTCAGGATGTCTCTAACAGACCTGAGCTTCCTGTGTTTAGAAGCTGCAATATAACCACACCAAGGTGTATAGTAGTGTCTCCTCCCCCATGCACAGCATGGAATAAAAACCTGAGACCTCAGCAAGTAGGACTCTGACTCACTTGTCAAGTTTAGTATATCTCAGGCTTTTTCCCCTGTCTCAACCTGTGCCATGGCTGTCTGTTAGGAATATAGGAACACAGTAGCATGTAGTTGGACAAAGCATTACAGTATTGTCTGTCTAAAAGTACTTGTTCATACAAGTTAAATCCCAGTGTGGCCTTTTGCCTTCCTTGGGGATAAAAAAAAAACCAACCATAGTTTTCTAAGCAAATGTAGAATACGTGAATCGAGAGACCTGGAGTTCAGCCCTTAACTTTGTCCTTCCACTACATCAAGACTGACGGTGGCTGTCAGACTCATATGCTGTGGACAGTCCTTGATCTGGATTATTCAGGTGCCAGGGCATAATGACATTTAATTCTTTTTTGTCTTGCTTTAGCTTCCCATAGAGGACTGCTCTGCCAAGTATGCCAATAGGGAATCTAACATCATTGATTTATTCAGCATAGTCTTCATTAGAATTCAAAATGGGGGCACCAACTCTCTTCAAATAAGCTACCAGCCAGATGTTAGAGAGTAATCAGTACAGGGATGACTCAGTTTGATTTGAAAATAACATTAAAGATGAATATCTAAGATTAGCCATTTAACAATTTGTGTAACTCCTTCAGATTTCTGAGTTGTATTAAAAAAAAAAAGTGACATCCATTTTATGAAATTGAGCCCCTGCACGCGCCTGCATGAGCAAAACCTTTTGATATATGCAAATGCCAGTAAATGGACATTCAAATACTTTTCAATTGATTTAATTGTGGGCAAAGTAGCAGGGCTTTGAATGCTTGTTGGGAACAGCTGTCTGTTACTACTTATTAAAAAAACAATCCAAACAACAAACAAAAAATCTACACCACCCAAAAACCGTAGCTAATAGTTTATCTTAAATTGCAATTACTACATCTATAGTTTGTAAAAGAGTTCCACATAAAATGAATTGCAGCACTGCTGGGTTGCTGTGATACCACTTGAAATAAAGCCCAGCAATTCTCTTCTGTGATTTCCTTGCAAGTCTGGGCAGTGCTGGACTTCGCAATAAATCAGCTGACTTCCATTAGACCTAAACCTCTGTAGGAAGCTGAGTGTCTGTGTGAAGTGTAAGCCAAGCTGGTGAAATATTGTCTGCCATCTCCAACAAAGCTCCATGTCAAGTGGGAGTGAAATGGTTTTAAGCACTGCCACGTGTCTGTGGAAATGTGTGCTTCATGATTACTAAAACGTTCTTGCCAGTCCTAAATCCAGGAATGCTTCCAGGGTGAAAGTTAAAATGCCATGGGAGATAAAGTAAATGACGTTTTTATTACACCTCCAAGTTTGGCTTAGTGACTGATACAGCCTTCAAATCCTGGGGGAAAAGAAATGGCAAGGAGTAGTCTTATGCCTTTTGTCACCTCTGCTGTGCCATCCCTGCCTCTGCACAGCTGCTTATCTCACAGCTGAGGGTTAATTAGAAGACTTTGAGGCTGAAGTTATGGAAGGGAATTTAAATTGCATCTGTATGGATTATGATCTGGTGGAGTTCATTAGCATGCAGGCGGAGTTTGAGTGCCTCTCTGCCTTTCTCTTCCCAGAGCTCATGACTTCCAGGCTTTTTCACACTCTGGCATATCTGTTGTACCTTATGGGCTTGGCCTGCATTTTCATATTAGCACAGTTTAATTAGGCAAGGAAAGATTGCTGTGTCTCTAGAATGATCTAGGGATATAATAGATCGATATATATTACTGAGATTCTTTCAAATAAATGTCTGCTCGTTTAGACAGGTTTTCTCATTCAGAGGCCCCAGAGCCATTAAGAAACAATTAAATCCTCTCTAGTGTGAAGTGGCATATTAAAAAGGATTAACACCGATGGACCTGTATTCTCTCTAGTTTTGGCTACATTCTTATGCTTTTCTATTCTCATCCGATATGTTATGTTTGATAGAGGGAGATGGGTTCAGGGACCGCTGCTTGTCCTTTGCAGCAGTGTAGAGTGTAAAAGAGGATGTAAAATGGGTCAAGGCATTGGCTAAAAATGATCAACCCAAACAGAAATAGGCAGCTGTAGAGGAATATATAAACACTGTGCTGGGAAGAACTTTTGATAGCCTAATTCCATAAAATTCATCCTGCTTATCCAAATTTGATCTGAAAGCTGACCATGAAGTGGTCCAGTCTTCTAAACACTCATGTGAGAAACAAGCCACATGACGTGAACTTGCATGATAAGGTCATTGTTAATCCTTTTTTTCTTCCATTTTTCTTATTCTTTTGAATTAATTTTAGTGTTCTCTATAAGGGAAGCAGTTTTCCCTTTAGGAAGCCTGTTGAAACAACAAGCGAAATCTACTCATTTTTGAGGATTCACAAAGGACCTGGAATAGAAACCATAAATCAAAACTTTTCAGCAGCAAAAGTCAAGGTGAAAGACTTCGAGATGTCAACTGATAAAAAGAAAATATATAATTTGTACAGAAAACAAACATTTCCCTTTCTCTGTTTTGTGTAATTTGGATTTATTTACGTGGTTGAGTTTGCTACTCATATTGTGCATATTCATTGTCTATTACTATAATGTATGCTAATAACATTATATATTGTAAATATTTTTATTTTAACATTTGCATATTTCAGGTTAGTGTCTTTTGAACTACGCAGTGATGTAACTTTGTAGAAGTGTAGCCATCTTGAAAAAATTCAGTAAGGACCACAATCACCATGTTAAAAAGTATGCTGAAACTGGCAAATACAGCTGATCTAGTTCAGCATAAATGAACCTTCTTTTTCTTTGCTGGAGTCTTCAAATATAAACTGAATTTGTAGCAAGAGGAGTCTTGTATATGAAATTTCTCCTTTTGGTAATCAGTCAGAGTTTCGCTCTTGAACCCAGTGAAGGCAGAATCAACCCTACTGTTATTTGTTGTTCCTGTTCTCCATAGGTAAGTATTTTTTAGTTAAGAAGAATACTTGTGGATTTGCACAACTTAGAAGTATCATTAGGGATGGGTCAGTTGATTAAAATCTAGTAAGAGTTCTCCTTTTAGTGTTAACTTCTTTAGAAAATCAAGTGTGCCAGACTTAAATTGTATCACGGTTCGTATGGAAAAAGAAAAATAGTGCAGTTCTGCCTATCACCCAAGACAGTCATAGAATCATAGAATGATTAAGGTTGGAAAAGACCTTTAAGATCATCAGGTTCAACTGTCAGCCCAACACCACCATGCCTACTAAACCGTGTCCCAAAGTGCTGTATCTCTTTAAGTTTTTTGAACACTGCCAGGGACTGACTCCACCACTTCTCTGGGCTGCCTGTGTTGCAGTTCTTGACTGCTCTTTCAGTGAATACTCTTTTCCTAATATCGTATCTACACCCCCGCTAACACAACTTGAGGCCATTTCCTCTTGTCCTATTCCTAGTCACTTGGGAGAAGAGACCAGCATCCACCTTTGAGGTAGTTGTGAAGAGCAATAATGGCAATTGTTAAATTTCATTGTCAAGAGAAAATATTAAAACTCACAGAATTTCTCTTCCCTCCCCAAAAAAGAAAATAAACTAAATACTAAATGACTTTAAATTTGGTTGGAAAAATGCAACTATATTGGTATTATGTTCCTTAAGCATCCCCTTGTATTCTTTTTTTGAAGTGATGATGATCCTGGAAGTGTACTTGAGTTGTGTTCATTTAATACTGAGTGGGTTAAATGTCTCACCGGTGCCAAGACTTTGTTGTTCTAATGAATGAGTGTCTATAATTACACAGCCTGTGTGCAATCAGCAAGATTTCTAAAGGGAGTGTATCACATCTAAAATAACATTTTCTTCATTTCATAGTCAAATTTCACCTGACATTTTGCCAGCCTGGGCACAAGCTTTCCACATGAAGCAGTGGAGTATCACTGGTCTCCTTTAGACAAAAGGCAATGGAAAATTAAATTATAAATCTGCTTCTAATTATGTTAATGAAATACTACATCAGGTAGATTGAGCTGCTGCAGATCTTAGATATTTCTGTTATTGTTTTAGTAATTTACTTTTGTTTGTTATGTATGACAAATGCTTTTGGTAACCTGTGTTGATCAGACTTGCTAATGAACCGATGCCTACAATTATTGCACTTAAGGATATATCCTTGCAACATAGAATGTTAGAGGGTTCATAATGAGAACACCAGTAGCTGAAGGCACTGATTAATTTAGTTGGGGTTATTTTGTCTGCTGCCAAAATATAGGAGGATGGATGCTGCCACTGGAAAATACTGGAGCATTTAACCTGTGGCTATATATTTAGGGAAAAAAAATTGGTCCAGTTAGCCTATTTCAGAAACATTGGTAATGCAAAATATTTGCTCCATTATAAAGGCAGTAGGTGTTTACTACCTTGTTCGTCTCAATTTATTATGAAGCAGCATGACACTTTGTACTGTGAATCTTAATAATACCCGGAGGCATTCGCAGGAAAATTGCTCATTTAATTTGCACTGGATTACTTTTCTCATTTGAACAATAGTAGTAGTGTGAAGCTAAGCACAGAGCTCAAATAACTTGCAAGGGTCCTTTCCCAATATTCTCAATCAAATACTGAAAGATTAATCTTTTGAAATACAGCTTCAGATTTCAAAGATATATTTTTTTTGCCTTACATGGAAAGCTGTGTATTTGTTATTGGTTTTCTTGGTTCAGCCAAAGCAGCAAAGTCACCAAAGGATACAGGCCATTTGTTAAGGCAAAACTTCTGTCAAGCCATCTGATTGAAAGAAAATGGGTAATAAACACAACTTGAACTAGGTCAGTGATTTCCATTGTCAAAAAAGGGGCCCAGCACAACAGTTAACATCTGTGTCATTGTAAACCAGACACGTAAAAGACGTACTTTGTCATTGAGATGGATATTGCTAATGGAATTGCCTATGAGAGCATTGTCTACCAGATGATGAATAGATCAGCACTAGCACAGCCTCTCAGAGGCTGCAGATACCATCCTTTAAGGCAGAGGAGGAGTGATGTGTTAGTGACAGCAGCTCTCTCTGGGGAGGAACAGTAGGGGCTGAGGAATACATCAAGGGGAAGATCAGTGGTAAACAGACATATTGGATGGCTTTTACTCACCTCCTGTGAAATCTGGATGTCCCCTATGGCTATGAAAGAATAAAATGGCAGAAATTTACTGTCAAATCATTCACTAATACATGGGCTGAAGGAATGTCTTTCAGTTCCTTTAGATTTTACTTGTGACCGGTTTTCCAATATTTTTATGTTAAAACACCATCCAGAAATTTTTTTGGGGGGTGGTTGCTGCTAGCAGAAGCCCTAAAGAGTGAGAGAGGGAATTTTTGCTTCCTTTTCTGCCCTTTAGCTTGCTTTTTCCAGCAAAATGTCCCTAGTCACCTCCCCGTGGGGTGAGAGTTGTTGTCTGCTCAGACCTCTTGCAGTACCTGGTCATGTATCTTCTGACAGGCTCAAGTATTTAATGAGAATGGGCAACCACCTAAGATGGGGTTGACCAGAGGCCCCTCAGTTTTCACAGCTATCAGATGATTTCTTGACTTTCAGTGGTAAGTACAGATCACAAAAGCTGAAGTTGAAACAGGCATTAAAATGAGAGTCAAGGTTGCCCAGTACTTTTCTGCATTTTCTGACTGAAGATTCTTCAGGTAAGACTGCAATAAAAGATCTCCAGAATTATTCTTGGTGTTAGAGAAGAGGCTTGGATTTACTTCCTGTGTGAACTTTGCATTGAGATAGCTTTTAAAATAAGATAACCCTGAAATGCTAGATTTGGTATGCCAGTTCATCCTGGACCCAACCCTAGGAAAACACTGGGCTAATGCTAACTGAGAAGAAGAGGAGAAGCAGGTGAAGAGGGAGACTAGCGGTAACTTTATATGAGTATTACTCAGAGACTCATTGAGCAGCCTTTATTCCCTACTATGGAAGATGTTTTGTTGGCTGTATCAAGCTGCAGTGTAAGTAGTATTGCCTTCATTTTACTGTTATTTGAAAAAGCTATTTAAAAAATTATGTTGACTCTTTAAAAGCCTGTTATTTCCCATATATAAGCAAGCCCAAGGGAAGTCTTGCTGTTTGCAAAGTAATTTTTTTT
Organism: Neomorphus geoffroyi; assembly: GCA_033558235.1. Lineage (NCBI taxonomy): Eukaryota > Metazoa > Chordata > Aves > Cuculiformes > Neomorphidae > Neomorphus > Neomorphus geoffroyi. Next base: position 20,715,854 of record JAUMJM010000048.1, on the reverse strand, counting down.
TTCCCTGGAAACAATAATTATTACTAGCCTATACTGAAATTCAGGCCTGGAAATTGCTTTTGTTTTCCCATGAAAAAAATGAGTGCAGTCCATACTCCATGTTACGTGTGTTCTTCAGACATCTTTTTGAGGTTAATTGATATAAGGAGAACTCTTTTAAAGGTTAAACCATTAGAATTCTACTAGGTGAGTGGCTCTTCCCTCATTAGATAACCTATTCAGACCAGTTATCAGCATAGTAACATGCAAGGGTAGGCATAATTCACTCCTGTGTTTCTTTGTAGTTGGGTTTTTTTGCTGACATCTCCCTTCTACTGTACTAACCTGATAATTGGGTCTAAATTGCAGCAAATCTTGACATGGTCACACACTTCAGAACTTTAAATGGTTGGTTTAATTACGGAGAAATCTGCATTTGTTAACAAAGTAGTAAAATGCAAAAATAGGCACTCAGTCCCCGAGTGGGAAACTGTACTTACTATGACTAATCTTGCACAGGAATGCTTACTCTGCATAAATCAGTAGCAGTTTACATGCGTATGTATAATTTGCACAAACAATATTAAAACCAAAGTTGACACATAATTCTTCAAAAAAGCATTTTATTATTAATTTTTCTTTCCCTTCCTCTTCAATGAAACATACAAGATGGGAGGCCAAGCCTTCCCTTTGTGTCTCATTTGAACAGATTTTCATTCTGATTTTCTGAAGAAAGAAGGCTAAGAAAATTATCATTAGTATCAGAGGAACTCAGTATAGTCCCTGTATGATCAAATATGACTAGTCAGTACTACTGAAAGCCGGTATATCTATAAATCACTCTGCTCATGTCACATCAGTAATATGGTCCATGTGGTTAAGTGGACCACAGCGTGGTGCACACTAACAGCAGTGAAGGTATACAAAGAAGTTGATTCCTCCTGTGGAACATGCAGTTATGCCATTGTTCTGGATGCAGGAGTTGGGGACTCCAGAGCCTACAGGGTGTGTTTGTCCTCTTCAAAACCCTTGGTGCTCCCATTCTGTTGGATTCTTCCTCTGGCAGCTGCCAACCCAGTTCATCTTCCACAGTGAAGAATCTCTAGTCTGCAGTGTTCTCTGTGCTACCATTTCTCAACACTTCTTGGACTGTCTCATGTTTTTTGTGTTACTCCACTTCCTTTGTGGGTTTACTGCCCTGTTAGACTCTAAGCCTGTCAGCTAGGAAATATATAATTTTCATAAAGGAAAACACCACCAAATATTGTAAAGAACAGAAGGAGGTGATTCACAGGAGAAATTTAAGCTGAGGCAGATCATTTTAAATGAGGTTTTGCCTTTTTCTTTATTTGTAGAAGAAACAAAAACAATTAGGACACTAGAAATGTAACTAAACCCCAATGTTTTTGTGAACTTTCATTACTCATTTAAAAATAGTACAATACAGTTTTGTCTTCATTAGCTTTTTTCTAAGGGTAGCAAATTACAATAGTCAAATTATAAACCACTCAAACCCAGTAGATTATGAAACCGCCCCCCCCCAAAACCTGAAAATATCTTATTTGTATCTCTACTCCAAGACCATTCCTCTGGTGAGGTTACAGCATAGCTTTGACAGGTATACCGCAAAGGATATTACGCTATCAGATGAACTATGGGTAAAAATGTGATCAGATTTTTGTCAGGAAATCAGATTATGGTTATATCTTGTTCTGCCAAGTTCCTTTGCTAGACCGCTTCGCATATATTGCCATAGATCCAGACGTTGTCTTACAGTTGTCCTGCTCTACACAGAAAGTAGAGAAGGCAGCTCATGATAGATCTACATGCAAATCTTACTGAAAACTAATGTATTATTATAGAAGGTAGTCAGGATTTTTTAGAATGATCATGCAGTGATATGATATACAGTGAACATGAGAAACAGTGCAAAAACCCCAAGCCTTGTTTCAAGAGAACATTTAAGGAATTCTTAAATCTTTCCTTGACTAGAAAATTGCTGAAATGTAAGCCTTAAGCTGTAATGTTCAAAAACCACAAAGGTATGCAAGAAGATCTTTTTTCCACACATAAAGTCCCCAGGCTTTGAAGGACAGAATTTTAATGTTTTCTCTATTTCTGCCAAGTGACCAATCTGAAGTTAAGAGTCATACTACTTTCATTGTTAACTTTAATAATTTTCTACTGTATTACCACTGTGCTGAACTAGTAGAGTTAGGCAGATGGTACTTAATGCTGTATCTTCAGCTGAAGAAATCAGTGTGGTTTTGGTGATCTGCAAGTAGGGAGTGTGAGATTAGAGTTTCTAAGAACCAAATGCCAGCGCTAGTTTGAATAGGCGGTTAAAAACTGTATTTTATGCTAATGGAAAGGGAAACATGTACATCATAATATATTTCATATCTTCCAGTTCAAAGATCTTTGCATAGTCCCTACTTTACAGTTGCTCTGCTTTTACATGTCTTCAAGCAGGATGGAAGGTCAGATTTCTTTTTCTTTTCAAAGTACATGCACTCTGGTGTACTTAGTGTTACTTTCTTGTAATTTAACAGTCCTTTTTTAGAGGTAGTGAAAGATTCAAAATCAGAGAGTGAAGGCTTTGGAGGCCTTGTTGTGTCTTACTAACTGTAAGGTCGTTTCCACTCTTCAGACTCCTAAGCAGTAGCGGCATGAGTGGACTGGTCATGCTTGATCTTGTGCAGACAGGTGCCCATGAGAGGTTTGACTGCATGGAAAATTCACACTCCAGCTGCAAAGCCTCTTGGCTACTTCACAGATTGTCCCTGGGGTTGGGACCAAGAGCAGTATGTCCTCACACATCCCTGAACCCATCCAGGACTACACTATACCTAAAACAGTGGCAAATGATATGCTTGAGACAGCTGACAAATGCTCTTTTCTCTACAAGGAGGTATTTCATACCCTACAGGGTCTTTTCTGGTGGCTAATCTCAACAGGGACAGTCAGGCCCTGGGCTTCTTAGAATAAATGATACTGATAGTAAATAATGTTTTATTTATGATACAGATAAAATGTGTTTCTATTTCTGAAGTCCCTTGCTCTGTTAGTACTTCGGACTTTGTAGCCCTACTTCAGTACATAAAAGAACAATTGCTGACCTTAAGTACAGTGAGACTGAATGATGCATTTTCATTGTCTAAAACCACACAGAAGGTACAGAAACAGTCTTAAAAGTTGTCCAACGTCTTTTCTTAAACAGCTGTTTTTGGAAGGCTGATCGGCAGTAGAGGTAACTTTCTCAAAGTAATGGTAATAGCAAAGATACATAATGTAGGAAAATGGCCAAATGAAAACTGAGGTTTGTTTCCTTAAACATTACTAACATTCCAGGGAATTTATCCTCCTTGTTTTATTCTCCCTCAGAATAATACTTACGAATAATAATGAATATAAATATATTCTTAATTCAAGATATGATTTTCTAAGAAATCTAAATTTTGCTTGTTTAACTTTAGAAGTAATAAATTTGTGTCAGTCTTTGATCTCATAAGCCAAATATATGCTATAGATGAAAATATGTTTCCATCTCAGTCAATTATTTGAAAAATGCTGCCTTCAGGGTGTTCTCAGTCTAGGAATGCTACAGGTATCATTATCCAAGGACTTGAATCATTATGTGCCCCATTGCAAGGTGCAAATACAAAAACTGAAAGAGAAGTTTAAACCATCAGGAAGATCTCTTTGTGTTATCTCAGCCCACTGCAAAATCTGTTAAATGTTCCTGTTTCTCTAAACAGATTTCACCTATTAGTAGTAGCCAGTCAGAAGAGATCCTCTTCTCCACACTTTGTTGATGTCAGCTGGAAAAAAAACCCAAAAAACAAGAAATGGGAAAACACACAAAAATTTGAAATGGAAAAATGTCTTGAGTTCTTCAACTCAAGGCTTTTCCTTCTGATGTTACCCCCTTGCCCAAGGGCGAAGGCAAGTGCTCTTTGCTGGTTGTTAGGCCAAGAAAAAGCCACTTTAAAGTCACATTTGGAAGCTCTTGACTTTGCAATCAGTGTTCTCAACCCTTTGACAAGACAAATAAGGAAAAAAAGATTGTTGATATCCACTTATGCTTTTTGTCTTTTCTCACTGAACCGGGTGACTTCTCCTCATCTCCCAGACATCACTCTCTTCGTCTCAGCCTCACGTCTTTTAGTTGAACTGATACTGCATATGAGATGCTTGAGGTTTCTGCCAAGCTAGCTCTCTTCCATGCCTGGAGCAACTGCTTATCCTTATGTTTCTGGTATGCTGCCACTACAGCAACACATTAAAACATTACAAGTAATTTGTTAAGTACTGGAACTGAAACAGTTTATTTAAAATAGCTGTGCGTAGGAACTGTTGTCTTTTTTCTCTATTGACACTCAAGGCATCTGAAAACTAGTCTAATTACTAGTTGCTAGTAGCGCTTGAGACAGCACTGCAAGAAGTTAAGAGATGTCAGAAGACAACAGTATTTATCCTTAGGGATAAGGACAGAAGTCTGACCAGGCAGTTTGTTTATATTTAGCAAGCCCCTTTCTCTGCTCTTACAGAATATCTGTTACGCATTTATTTTTGTGTCAGTTGATAAGCTGTGTGCTGTACAACAGGACATCACAAAAGACAGGCATGAATAAAATGAGATGTGCTTGGAGGTGAAAGGGAAGTGAAATAACTTTTCACCTTTCACTTGTCCTTAAGATGTCGCTGGATAAGTATTTGATATGATAGGACTTGTTTTCAACAGCAAAAGTAAACATCAACTAGGAGGTACTTTTGCTTTGTGGACAAAAGAAGGGTGGCAGTCTTGGTGGTCATTTGCCCATACACTTAGGGAAATAAGCACCTGGGAGAGTTAAAACAGCAATGCAGAATAGGTAACACCTTCCCAAATATTTCTTAAAAATACACTTTAAACATCACTGTAAAACACAATAAAAACTAATACATGGGATGAATAGATAAGAAAATCAGAGATTGTCTTCTGAAAATTTTTCAAGAATTCTAGTATCACAGTAACTATACTACTACATGGTTGGGACTACTTCTGAACTTCTTATTCAGATGACTTATTTGGTGAGATTGCAGGTTTGCCTGGATCCTGTCTTTCAAAGATTTAAATACTTGATTATGTTTTAGTGTAATCATTTCACAGAGATTTAAAAATGGCTTTTTGAAGTGAGGAGGGTTTTAAACTTTCCTTTTGTCTTCTAATTTGTCTCCATTGTATGATTTTGTTGAGACAAGTTTGAGATGATGAAAAGGACACACAGCTCTGCAGATGCTTGAACCTAAATTATTAAAAATTAAAAGTAATTCCTTTAACTTGAGTTCAGGCATTATAGTGAAGTATTGTTTTTTCTTTATACTGTTTACTACAGCTCTTAATTCGTGTGGTAGATGAACCAGAGAGTTTATGCTGGGCTGCGACTGCATGCATATGTCGCAAAACTCAGTACACAGGAACCTTTTAGTTAGAATTTAGTAGAATTTTTTTGACATATTGCAAATGCATGCTAAACACAGAATAATTGTGAATTCACTGTTGCTATGCCAATTTATGTTAGGTGGAATCTGAGCCGAGGGGTAATTTCCATGTAACTTGCAGATGGGATATAGAACTATATGAGAGAGGATGAATAATTTATGTCTTGAATTCACAATATTAGGCCAAGAACCAACTTACAATTAACTTATTCTTGAAGCAATGGGAAAATTCACATTGTGGTGCATGGTAAATATATTAATTCACTGAAAATCTGTCAATGTTAAGTTTTCTTAAGCTTGCTAATTAGCAAGTTTAAATATTTTGGCAGTGTGAAACCCACTGTATTTTTATCTTGTAAACCATATTTTCTAGACTGTTGTTTTTAATTATTCTCTCTCTAGTGAGTTTGTCCAACTGCCACTGAGTCAGTTGAAAAAAGTTCTGTTGTCTGGAGGCCAGCTGGATTAGCCCTTGCTCTGTGTAACGGGATATTTCTTCTGTTTCTTGCGTCTATGATACATAGTGCATAAGAATTATACACAGTCAAATCTTATATTCCACAGCACTTCTGTTTTCTTTATTGCACTTCATGCATAATAGCCATAACTGGAACAAAGACCCCATGCACTGCAATTTATAAAATACAAGTCATTCCAAAATGTTCATTAAAGAACTTCACAAACATAAATGCAAACAGTAAGCAGATGCTGCCTTGTCTGAAATACAGCTGTGGGAAAGATGTGTGACAATTTTATTAACAGCCCCCAGAAAATTACAAAAAAAAAAAAGTAAATATGTCAGCCAGGGAGATACTAAACAGGTGGAAAACAAACTAATTCTGGGTATGCATTCAGTTGTGACAAACTATTTTGCAGGATGTCAAGGACACTTTGTGGACAGAACCTTGGTTTTGTGTCTACCTGAGTTCACCACAGCTGCAAGCATGTCCTGACATCTACAAAGAAATAAGATCCCTGCAGGATCTAGCTATTCTTTGAAAAATTTCCATGAAGAGCTGGATGGCAGAATAGTATCCTTGATCCTGCCACTGTCTTGCAAAGATGACTGGTGTAGACCTGCCTTGACTGTGAAGATGAAAAGAAAGGGAGAGTCAAGGGGAGGACTGATATCCAACTATTTACGCTGAGGGTGCACTGAGGAACCCAGAAATCCAATAAGAGACAAAATATTTTTGCTGTTTCGGAGACATCAGCTTAAGAGGTCTGATGTCATAACCACAGGCTCGGTGTGGCCATTTCAAATCCCAGTGCTTGCTCACTGACCCGCTACCCAGGGAACAGGGGGTTTGCGCCAGACATGTTCTTCAGAATTCAGAGGCAATTATGTATATTGTTTGGAGGTATAGTGGAGTGTGGATGACATTGCTGTTTGGAAGTATGGGAGAACAAATAGGATTAAATGATAGTAAAGGTTATTATGAGGAGCAGGACTAAATTCTGCCTTTACAGCAGGAGTAGCTGGAGTGGTTAGCTGTGGTCTCAGGACACTTGTAGCCATGCTAGTGCAGTAGGAACACCCTGCAAAAGTGCTGCATTGCTGCAATGGAGCACATGAAATTGTGTTCAGCCACTGTTACAGGCAATGTGCCTGGATTTTGCATGGAGACGTTGCAGCGTCTGTCTGATTTTGCTGCCTTTTTCGGTTCCTTTTAGAATCTCCATTTATAAACTGCCTGCAGTTACTCCATTATATCTGACACTAGCCTCCAAAGTAAGTGTTAAAGTCCTGGATCAGTGCAACTGAGAAATTACCTAAAGGATACAGGAATAGGGTTGACATAGGTATTCATCTGTGAATTGCAAATCAAACTTCCAGCTAGAATATGCAGACTTGTATAGCGTGTGAAATGTTTGGTAGAGCAGAATAAGATATTGGGGGAAGAAAAGAAGAAGCATTATCAAGCCTCAGTTTCTTTTCTATTGCAGTGTTTTGGGAATCGTATTTTAATGTGTTTAAGTTGGGCAACAGGGGTGATTACCTAGGTTACCGTTAGCTGTAGAAAAAATTTCCGGTTTAAATTACAATTTTTGATGTATAAATACTGTTGATTTCACCTGAAATGGTACTCAGCATTAGGGACTGAGCAATCATAGCAGGTTTTCCCTGTTTCAGTGTTTCAGTATTTCAGCAGCTGAATCAGATTAATAAAAGGCATTTGTTTTCTATGCAGAACTTCAATTTATTTGTAGTTCATTGCTTCCATTGATTCTGTTTGAAATGCAAATAATGGCAGAAACAGTAGGCCAACAGCTGCAGCTGTGAATCACGGCACTCACTCCAAATGTAAATGCGGCACAGAGGGACTAACCCTGATCCCTGTGGTGTGGAGGGGTTTTGTCAGGGATAAAGCAAGCAAGTGCTCCCAGGAGCTAGGAAAGGGAGCTGGGAGGAACACTGAAAGGAAACCAAAAGTAGAATTTTGATTTCTGTCACTAAAAATAAATATTGCAAAGCTGGTCAAAGATTTTAGGTAAGCATATTTTAATTGAAAATACCCTTTGAATAAAATCCACATTCTACTATAATATGTTTTTTTTGTTTCCTTAGATGAAGGATTTTTCAGATATAAGTGAAATGTCTCAAATCTTATCTCCCTTTGCTGCCCCCGCAATTTCCAAATTGAACATGGTGTAAAAATTCAGTTTCATTTAAACGCTATTACCAGAAAAGCATTCTTTTCCATACAGTGCAAGACTGGCATTATCAGGGACATTTGTACGGAGACTTCCTTTTCTCCAGTCTGTTCGGACAGTAGAGTGAAGGAGAAAGGTCTACATAGCTGAGGCATAGACAGATTGTAAGTAGTAGTGACAGCTGTGGCCCGATATGCTGATGCTGCCCACATCCACTCCGCTGGGGAATATTCCGCCAGAGTATGTCCTGGACATCTACATTGCCTCAATGCACGTAATACCTGCTGGGCTCATGGGCAGCATGTGCTGCTCTTGCACTGCTCATTTATATTGTATGTTTGTATCAGTTCACATGGTTCTCACAAGAGTTTTTGCCCCTGAAAAATACAATTAAGACAAAAAGGAGACAAGGGACAAGTGGAGACAGGGGCGAGTGAAGAAAGGAGGAAGGTTTCATAACTAATTAGCGCAAATGTATTTAACATTTTGTGGTGCTGGTGCTGCAAAGGAAATGAAATTTCATATCTAAAGAGTGAAGGCCACTTCAGCCTCCTTGTAAGGTAAGAGAACCAAGCCTTCCTAGGGGATGTGGTTTCCTGCCACTTTCCTATTTATTTCTGAGTCACCAGGAGCTGCAGGTAGCCAGCACTGTATTTGGCCAGTGAAGATCCTTGCAAGCCACTAGACTGCACCTTAATGGCAGCAGTTCTTCTGACTGTTGGTCAGATCTTGGGTTTATGAACCAGAAAGAGGCAAATTTTGAAATTTAATTGTTTAGAGCTAGAATTATGATCTCTAGTGATTCAGAAAGGTCTAGAATTTACTGTCATATGAACTATGAAGATGTATTGCTTAATTGAAATGAACCTATTGTTTATATATTTCCCGATGCTAAGATAGGCAATTAACATATTTCTTGGACATTAAAATGACAGAAAGGAGGACACTGTAGGAAGTGGTTGTAGAATGGCATGTGTTATAAGTCTGACAGTGGTGGGGTAATAAGTACTCAGATGTTTGGAGTAGATAAAGAAAAAACGGAGTTACTAATTTTGGCATAGATCAACTTTCAGGGAAATTAGAATGAAGCACATCTCATGGGTACGTTAATATATGGGAATGTTAATACGTAGAAGTCAAGTGTGGGAAAAGAAATTCCAGTATAGGGTGAACCAAACTGTATCAGTGTTTTCAAAACTTCTGGTCCAGTCTACTAACTGATGATATGCTTGTTGAATATATCCTTCCCCCTTACTCTGCATGTACCACTTGTGGCTTGAAAACTGATGCATACTCTGGAGATGCAAAGGAGCCTTTAATATTTTTAAGAGCTGTCTGGTCTGACTTAGTTGAATGTTATGAAGGGTTTCTGAGATTTTCATGCATTAAACGACATATTACAATGCCAGCTGAATTCTCAATATCCCTAAGCAGACCATGAAAGCAATTTATAGCATTCAAAGAAGAGCATGGGGCTTTTTTTCTAAATATATTGAAATAAAAGCAAACATGCTGTGGAATGATGATAAATGTATAAAATATAAGTCCACATGCTTTGAGCTGAGGGAACAGCAGAGATGTGGTTACAGTTGCTTATCAAGATGTAATATTCACTAATAGGAAATAGATTAAATCTGTATACAAAGAAAACTGTGCCAAAGAATTTGTGGTTTTGTTTTATAGCAACCAAGCCAAGGACAGTTTGGAAATAAATGTGCCAATTTTCATGAGATTCTTTGATATTTGTTGTTGTTGTTCTTTGGCAAATGAAAGAGAAAATATTTCCCTCAAATTTACATATAATTATCAGGGGTTTATTGATGAACATATAAAATATTAGTATCAAGGTCTAATATTCATACTAGACAATATCTATGCTTATAATTTGATTGGACTGTAGCTCGTGCTTTGTTGTCTTCTAAATTAAAAACAGAAGTGCAAGTGCTATCTCACAGTATCTGGGGGAAAAGAGCAAGGAAGAGCTGCTGAAAGTATGGGAACCTTGCTGAGACCTTCAGGCTAGGAAATAAGGTGTGCTATGGAGTAGGCTATGTGCACTGTTTTGAAATCTAAATCTGGTTTATTCCTACCCTGTAAGGGTTTATATAAAGCTCTGGAAAGCATGGCTCTGATCCACCAGGTTTTTCCTGGAAGTGATGGTGAGGTAAATTTAGCTGCCTTAGTAAGTGTCTCTGATCTCAGCTGAGCCCAGTGTCCATCATCTGAAAGGATGGATCCTAAAACTAGGGTGTAGTTTCCCCATGGATTTCTAGCGTGAACTGTCTTGAGGTAGTGACAAAGCCCTCAGATGTTTGGCCAATATCTGCTCTCCTCCAGGGTGACCCTTGTTTTTTTACTAAACAACCTGTGCCTTGCAGATCCGTAAATGGTTCTTCTTCCCTTACTTGCACTACGTTATGATAAATGTTGAATGTTCCCAGCAGTCTGGTGTAGGGTTAAACACATATGTTTTTCTTTTTCATTATTAGTTGTATGCAAAGTATAAGTAATCTCTGCATGTAAAGATATAATCACTTACCCCCTGCCTACCAGCAGTCATATCCATTTTCTTCTTAAGCATTCATGAAAAATTAATGAAATTTTGCCCAATGATTATTAAAAATTGAGTAGTGGCATATGGGATTTAGCTTATACTGTGAGGCTCATGTGGGGAAAGCCACTGTAATCAACAGCTTGTTTTATAATCACTGGATATTTATTTTTTCCAGTTACTTTAAAATGAGCTATTTCAGTGTTGTGCTGTGCTAGTTCTGTTTCAAATGAGGGAAGTACACTTTTCTCAGGATTGAGTGAAATTTTCTTCAGTCTGGGTAAGGAGTGTTTAGTAATGAGGAGTGTGGGATACAGAGCACATGCTGTGGCATTGAATAAGAGAGTTATTTTATATATCAGCTGAAAATTGTAAAAAAATCCAAACAAAAAAACCCACCAAACCCAAAAATGCATGTACTGTTCTTTGAAGAGGAGGTCTCCAGAAATTACCTTTAAGTTAAGAAATTCAGGAAGTATAGAATGCTCTTATTCTTAGGAGAACACAGTAAAGTCTTCGTGCAAAGGTGATATTGCCTTGCTTCCTGCCATATGTACAGACTTAACGCGTACTGTTCACCAAGACACAAATCTGGCTTGAGGCACATTCAGTCTGCATTAGTATAGTATTCGACTGTCATAATGCTACTTTTGGACTTGATGTTCTTCATTTTCTCTGTAGATGTCTGTTCTCACGCAACACACAACCTTACATCATTGTATCTGTATTAGAAAAATGTTTTTCTTGTGTTTTTTTCCAATGGTCTTCTTCAGAGTATCTTGAAATGGGACTCCTTTTGTACATGCCTGTCCAAAGACACACTATCAACAGCTTATGAATAGCCTCAGGGAGTGTTCCCAAATGCCATAAAATTCCCACTTTTGCTGTTCTAGATCAAAATGAAGATGCTAGTTGTTGATAAATTATTTATACTTAAAAAACTGAATTAAAACTGTCATTGATTTATCTACTGAATTTACTATATTGCTTCATTCTAATCAATGTGAGAGCTGATATTTTTTTCTTTGTTATCTAGATTTTCTGCATATCACCTTCTTTTAAGAAACTCCCACGGTCTTTCTTTTTCTGCCTCTCATGCTCCCCAGTTCTTTTATCTGGGGAAACTCAGCATTAAGGTACTTTCAACAGTATGACCCTTGGTGCTATATGTAAGAGCCTCCAGACTTGAAGACTCCTGGGGTATGTTTCCAGGGGCAATCAGTGCAGAGATAAAAGTGAAGCCTGAAGCCTGCTGGAGGGATGGGCCAGAGACTCAGAGAGACCATCTTTGTGCATGAAAAAACAGGCTGTCTGTCTTTAAAAATCTGAACTATTATAGATCCCATGATTTAAATAGAAACTTTTCATCTCTATTATCTACCCACTGTTGCTCAAGTGCTACCACATCAGATAAATTTTCAGTGTCTATCATTATGAAAACCGTACATGGGATATAAATACAACACATCTTTTAAAAAAGACAAAATAAAAGTACAGTATAATTCTTCCCTCAGTGCTCCCATCTTAATTGCAGTCCTCATTTCTGTATGGCCGTATCAACACATCAGTTCTGTTAATATTATTCTGTTAATGATATTCTGCCACCACATCTCTAGATTTTGTTTTGACACATTGGTAAATACATCTTCTCGAGTTATCTTTAAATTCTCATCTTCACAGTCCCTTGCTGAAGGTTACTTGGTGTCAATTGCCAAAAGTAATTAGAAAGATGAAATTGGTTTAAAAAGTTGGTGATTGCCGTTCTTCCTCCTTGTACCCTAAACCATCAAAACTGGAGGCAAGCCAAAAGAATTAATTCTAAGACCTAGCCTAGGTCTTAATCTCTTAAGTTTGATTTTTGTGAATTTCTAGATTTCACATGCAGAAACAGGAGTTGCCAACAGTAATTTTTTTTCACAGCATGATGAAATCTGTACAATGAAACCAGCTTTAATTATTCAGTTGGTGCCTGCAAACGTTGCTTAGTGATTGGTGACCTTTCTGTTCAGATCTACAGTAAAACTGATTTGTAGGCTAGGCCACTAGCTGTTTTAAGTTGTTATAACTCTGCTGATTTAATTGGTACACAGTAAATCAACCTACTTACATCTCTGTATGTTTAAGTAGTGTGGATACATTTTATAAATAAGATAGTGCTGACCAATGAAAGAGACATCTCATATGGTTTTTAGAGTACTGATTTGTCTTCTACAGGTATCTTTATTTGCTCTGATTGTTGTCTTGAAGAGTACTTAAATTCAGCCCTGCAGCATTTTTACTTTTGGAAAATACTAAGTGAAGCTTAGAATAACTCAAGAAGATGAACCTGTGTGAAGTTTGCACTGAAAAACATCACAATGTATTAATTCCTAACTAAACGTCTTGGTATATGAATCCATGATTCTTCCCCAAAAATTTTTTTAAGGATTTGTGTAGTTAAAAATTCATTAAAAATACTGTATTGTTTAGTTACAAATATTCAAACTGAAAATAAAAACACATGTTGTTCTCAGTGGGGGAGAAAGTGTCAGGAGAATAGATTCATAGCAGTTTACAGACTAATCTCCTAAGCAGAGACTGGTCTGTGCATGTGTTGTGGAAGTCGCTTTCCAGTTACAGGGCACCAGGTGGTCACCTATGGTTGATTAAAGAAGCATACACTACCACAAATGCTATTAGTAGTGTGTAATGAGATTAACTCCCCATAGTACTTGCAATATCCTTGAGAGGTTTTCCCTAAAGCTGCACAGAGCCGATCGCCACCTCTTAAACGATGAAGGCTTTAATCTTTCATTGTTGTATGCACATAACTCTCATTGGCATTAATAGGAGTTAAGCATGCACATAAAAAGAATAATAGACCTTAAGTTTAAGTAATAGTGGTATGCTAGACATTTCCAACAATTTCACAAATGACCAGGTCAAAATTGTATGACTATTCCCACTGGGTGACATTAAATGTTTTCAGAGATTTGTATTTTTGAGAAATAAAGGGTGATTAGAGGTTCCTAAATAACAATGAAGATTTAGGAAAAGGTAAGAAGACGTAGCTTCAACAGACAGAACCTGAGGCAGAGCTCGTATTTGATTTTATGTTTTTCGTTTCCATGATAGTGTGAGATTTTGCTTGCTTTTCTTTCAAGGTAACTCTTTTTGATGTGTACTGAGCATTGCAGTTGACTTCCTGGGAGTTTTGTGAATGTTTATCTGGTTAGAGGTGACACAGTTCTCTGCAACAGTTCTTGCATATGCAGAAGGAAACTGTTTCACTAGGTGTGAATTCTGTGCCCTCTTGTAAAAGCTTTCTATGGCTACGTGAGCAGAAAGGATACTCCCATCATGGGTCAGCAAGAGTAGTCCTCTGCTCCTCACCTCAGAGGCTGCCTGAACTATTTCTAGGGGCATCTGCTTCTTCCCAGGAAGAAGACTGAGAGCGAAATGGTAACTCAGATACTTGAAGATTAAAACAGTTGTTTTCGGAACTAGATCTGTTCCTCACTTATTTTTCCTTACAGAAGTTCATGTAGGGAGACTGTACAGGGCCAGTAAAAATAAAAATAATCCAAGCAACACTCTTGACTGGCCTTTGGGAGACTCTTGACTGCCCTCTGTCATTTACAGAGCCAGCTTTGTCTTTCACACTTGATAGTTCATTTATTTTTTATTTCTAATACCTTTGACTTCTGTTTGTAGGTTTTCTTGTATAATGTCAATGGGCATGAGCTACAACTGTTTATTATTCATATGTTGCTTTTTGATACTACAGTTTCCACCACTGATTAGGGGAATTGGTTTGTCAAATTTTAGATTTTAGGTATTGAGAGACATGGACTTTTCAAGATAATATTGGGATATGGGCTTGTATTTCCTGAAGATATTGAAGTTTTTTCCTCCCTCCCTGTTTTTGATGTTCTAATTACAAGATAGCATTGACTTTTTCAGTCTTATAATGTAGTCCAATTGGTTGTACTTAGGCCTTAAATTTTTTGATGATTTGCTTAAGACTGGAGGGATAATGGCTTATTTTATTTTCAGAAATGAAAGCCAGAAGAATGTTCTCTTTGTGCTGAAACATGTAGCTGGCAGGTGCACCTTCTCATTTTCTTCTTTGTAAAACCTGGAATTAATTAATAGTATTTGCCTGTATTATAAGCGGAGGCAATTGATTTCATATTACATTTGCAATTTGTATAAAACCATCACAGTGGAGAGCTGCACACATCCAGTAAGGAACTGGAGGATGAAGGTGTTTTGAGGCTTTCAAGAGGGCCTTTCGGCAGAGCAAGATCTGTGCCTTTGGGTAGAACAGTTGCTCTACTCTTTCAAATGAGGAAAGCAGTAGCTGCTAGAATAGGACAGTGAATTCATGTCCAGAAATTGATTAGCAACACTGCTTATCATTGTTTCTTTTTTTACTGACTGTATGTAAAGGAAAATAAAAGCTTTGGGCAGGTTGTCCCATGGAGCTGGGAAATGGGATGGTTGCCAGGGGAAAAGCTTAAAACCAGTTCTCATTAAAGGCTTACAAACACAGGATCTTGTTAGGTTTTGCAGTACTTGCAGAGGCTTGGGGATATTCCACAGCTGGTAAATTACTTGATAGTAATGATATACTCAACAGAATGACAAGTTTCTAAAGCACATAGAGGTAAACCCAAGTATTAAAAAATATAAGTTTTCCGCTATAATACAGCTATTATGATTGTGTGATTTGTTCAGGAAATAGCAATAAAGCTGTGATATTACTTGTGAAAGAAGAACTGCACAGTCTTTAAAGAGCGCCACTAGGCAGATTATGTTCAAGAAGCTATTCTGCAAACAACCTGGGATTTTTATTGTACATAATAAACATTACACTACAAGTTTTAAGGGTATGTTATAAACTGTGGGGTTTTTCCTAAGAAAACGTATTGATTACCAGATTGTATAAAGATTCAACCATAAATAATTTTATGTACTGCAAAGTTAAGTGTCTAATCTGGAGTACAGAGTTACTGCTTGCAAACAGATCTGTTACTCATTATTCATGGGCAATGAAATCTTTCTCTGATTCGAACCAGGAGGAAGGATAGAAATTATATATAAACTGAAAAACTGTAACAAATACTTGTCAAAGAACACGGGCTTGAGGGGAATAATAGATTTCCCATGTGTGAAACTTCTATAGGTTGTATTGACTTGTCTGACTTTCAGCAGAGGTGGCAGATGAACTTAAAAATAAGTTGCGTATGCAGTAGTATCCGAAGACCAGAAATATCCCCCAGAGGATTTTAATTGGAGCTTTGGGTTTGGTTTCATCTGCCATAGCGATGAAAACCCATTAGTAAGTAGGCTGTGGCAATTTGGAAACATTAACAGAGACCCTCTAAGATGATCAAAATTCAGAGACTTCTCCCTGAAAGGAGAGAGTAGAAAACTAAAACTATATTCAGGTAGAGATGTCTGGGAAGAGAAAAGGCAGACTTCTGGAATTAATTTTGTTCTGAAATGTTCTTTTCAGTAATTATCCCTTTGCTACACATTTTGCATTCACATCACCTTTTCCGCAATGCTGTTGTGCTTCCTTTTCCATGTGAAGGTGTGAGTTGTAGTGAAGTGTAAGGAAGCATCTGCAGATGCAGAGAAAAGAAAAGTCTGAGCAAACTTTCCTTCCTTGACCGTCAGGGTGGTGAGGGAAGAATGATACAGCCAGGGACCACAGCACAGGGTGGTAAAATAGAAGAATGTAAAAATGAGCTTTTAGCAATGGAAGCATTTGAAGGGAAATAAAATACATTTAACTGAGGTTATTTTGAGGTGGTTTTTTTGGTTTGGATTGTTTGGTTTTTTAATACAAGAAGGGTTTAGGCTACTTGCTTAAATTCCATTATGCTGATATTCCCTGTCTTGTTTTCAACAGCAGATATTTATAATCAGAGAACCTTTTCTATTCCTTACTGAGCTCAGTAGCAATTTTCATATGCAGTGCACTTGGATTTGGTTTAGACACTGTTATTCAATGCAGATTGACACAATCTTATTTTTTTATAAGAAGTGATTAAAATAAACCTGATGTTTGTTTTCCATACAAAGGAGCCCTTGGAATATGTCCCAAGCACTTTCCTTTGATGCACAAGTTTACTTGGCATCTTTAACAGCCTGGTAAATGGTTTGGTCTGTAATGTGAATATTCCAGGTACTTGGTATACCTAAAGAACACATCAGCTTCTAACCAGTCCTATGGATTATGATATATGGTGCTGTTTGATAAACAGTGAAGAGTGAAGTAATGAGCCACAGAGGTACTGAGAAAGAAGCAGTGGTTTTTCCTAATAAGATTTTATTTGGCTATTTGATAGTTAACACGGAGTTGCAATGTGAAAGAGAAATTCCCTTTCTGAATAGCTGAGCAAAGTTAAAATATCACATAGTGAGATCTATTGCAAATAAATTATACTGGAAAATGTTCTGCTTTGCTCGGGATTCTTTTAGTTTCCGAGGTTGAGATGTTTCACAGTGGTAGAAGAAGAAATTTCTGTTTTTTCCAGACAGAGAGGGTGGTTCTAGAAGAGGTCTGATGTTGCATAGCTTTCTGTCTTTTCTGGTTAGTAGCAAGCTGAACACAGGCTCAAAAGAGGACTATAATTGACCTTCAGGATTGATGAGTCAGCTCTGCACCACTGCAGTCCCCCATTGAGGTGCGTGTTGGCTGCCAGTTTCTATGCAGTACTGGAGCAATGTGCTGTGCAGCTGAAAACCAAAGCTCCACATCTACAGATCAGTTCTGCAGTGTATCATACCGCTGCCCTTGCCGTTTTCTGTGCACTTAAGACTTGAAAGTAAGAGAGAGATTTACACGAGACAATGAAAGGATTACACCCCAAAAACGTAGGACTGACTATTAATTTACTCTCTGTTAATAATTTTTTAATATTATTACTTCTAATGGAAATGTGTAACTCAAGACGACTGCTTACAGATAATCGCACATATGCCTACCAGCCCACCTCAAGCTTATGAAATTCAAAAACTAAGAGAGGAAAAGACTAAATTGCTTTGCTTTTCCCTAGGAAGTCCTGAACAAATTTTTCACAAATTTCAGTGGATGCTGGTTTCTGTTTTCTGTTGCTATTTGTTGCTAGAATTTCAAGGTCTGCAGTGATAAGATTATTATTTGTTAAATAACACAGTTGTCCTAACAGCCAGGCAAGTGGTTTATGGAAGAATTTCAGCACTGGGAAGTAGTTAAAGATGACTTAGGAGTCTGTAAAAAAAAAAAAATCCTTTATACATAGCATTTTAAATATTCCGTATTTTCTAATGCACAACATAGTGATTTACCTTGCAGAACCAAAAGGATTGTGTAGCTGCAGCACTCTGGTTGAATTCTAAAGATTCAAGTTTCTGTTTCTATACGATCTGGCAGATTGTTCCCAGGTCTCTGTTTTATGGGGTTAAAATCCTTTCACACCTATCAGATGCGTTCTAAAGATAAAATTAATTGTAAGAGTTGTTGTTTAGAGAAGACGGTGTCTCTAGAGTTTTAATGTACAAAACCAATATATGGAAGTATTCCTAAACAAGATTAAAATACTTAGATCAGGAAGCCTCTCTGCACTGTGAATATTTTGGAGGAAGATCCTAAATTTTGTTTATATGAAGCATTAATAAGTGCTGCTTATTGCCTTGAAAATCATAGAAAAGAGTGAAAAAGGCTTCAAGTGTAAAACAATTAAGACTAAGACATAAAGGTACATACAAAGATTCCCATGTTGAGTGCAGCAGCCTTTCAGCTGTCACGGAAACGTCTCATGTCAACGTTGAAAGCATGATTCCCAAGGGAGATGATAACTTCAGGTAAATGAATTGTTGGTGGAAGCCCATGTCAGACATTTGGGATGGATTGGGTTTTTGCTTCTCAGAGCCACGCTGACTACAGCTATGCTATTGAACAAGGCAGTTCTCATGACTAGGGACATTGCATGGCCCTCTAGTAAACAACCATCACTCTTCCCTCTCTTTCTGCCAAGATATTGAACTGCTCTGCTCTCTAAACACTCCTTTTTTCCCCCTTTCTATAATTACAGGAGATAATTTCTGAAGTAAGGTCATAAAGCTGCAGTCACCTGTCTGCAAGACGTAATTCCAGCTCTGCCAGTTCAGATTTGTGTCCTTTGCTTGCCATCCTCTCACTAAAATTACAGTGCTGTCAAATAGTGCAGACAAGGCTTCTGGGATTTGAGCTTTATCCACCGTGTGGATTGTAAATAAAACTGTGAAAGAACAGAAATGGCAGAGTTCAGAGGCTTGATTACAGCAAAAATTAGGTGTCAAATGAGAAAGCAAGGACTGCTGGCAGGCACCTGCTATCTCTACAACAAATAGTTAGGATATTGGCTAGTTGATCCAGAAATATGAAATCTTAGGTATTGGCTATTGTAAGATGGATAAGGAATATTTGATTTCCTAATCAAAGAAGTATTTCAGTAATCAAAGCCGGTCACTCACTTAAAGAAGATGCTGTGAATTTTAATGGTCGATAGCAATAACTTGAAGCTGGACTCCTTGAATGCATCAGTGCTGTTGACTGACTACTCTGTATATTTTTCCTTAAGCAAAGTCAAGAGTGAATCCAGTTATCAGGAGCATTAGATTCTACTACTGTTGAATGTTAAGTATATAAATGGGGTATATTCTTGTTCTTTTTGCCTCTAGTTTCATTGAGGTCTTCAGCAATCTTGGTTTTAAATCCTGTCCAGAGTCTCGGTGAAATCAATAATAAAATTTCTAGGATAATTGGTTCAATTCTTGTGGCATATCCCTTTTTTTGGATATAAACTCATTTTAGTAGACATTAGAAATATATTATATAAATTATTATTCTTATTGTGCTTTAGAGTGTTTTCCTTCAACTCTTTTTTCAGAGTACTTTTTGTAGTACTGCTTTGTTCAGAGAAGGTTTGTAATGCTTCAGCAGTCCTTCATAGAGCCCTGAAAATGTAAAACATCAGGAATTACGTAAAAAACACTGTTTCTGGAGGTGCACAGTGACAGCTGAGGGGAACAGTTTGCCCTTAACAGTAAGAGAAGGGAGTGAAAGGCCAGCGGTTTGCTTCTGCTTGATAAATGGCTGTTATCGTAATAGCAAATTAGGTATCACGCAAAGTTGACAAATGGTGCAAGAAATCAATATTTAGTGTGAAAAGTTGATACAATTAGTCTGTTGATCAACAATGTGTGTGAGAACATGATTTAATGTCTTGAATTAGGGGATTTTGGTGGGAATGGGTCGCAGAGTGGTGAAGTCCCCGGCTGTCACTTGCAGTTCTTGCTGCAGCTCTGTTCAAAAGCTTGCAAGTATTATGCAGTAAAGTTTGAAGCAGAAGATATGAATCCAGCTATGAATATTAGTGCAAACAGGTCAGCTTGCTTTCTGTAACTGCTGTTCAAGAGTCCTGAGCAAAGATTGGTGGTTTTGGCTTGTGTACAGTAACTGGAGGCTGAATTTTACAGCTGCTGTTCAGGCTGCATCATCATCTTCTGTCTAGTCTTCCACTTTCAGGGCTCTATTATTACCTGGAAGTATAAAGCCAAATGAGATCTGACAGATAAGGACATATCCAAGAACTTAAATGAAATTATATGCAACTAGCCTTATTTCATTGAATATATATGAGCTTAAGAATCCTAGAATACAAGCTGCAGGACCTCGCCTCTCAGGAGTTGTAATAAGTTGTTGCAAATCACAGATGTGGACTATCATGAGTTTGCAGCTCAACCGTATGAAATTTCAATATGAATTCTGTTTGTGCAGGGAAAGGAAGAAGATAAAATAGGCATTTATGCTTCATACAGAATCACAACACAATTCAGTGTTTCAGCAGATCAGACATAAGAGAGATTAATGAAAATTTGCAGAGATTATGCATAATTATTTATAAAAAGCACTTTACATTAGATATGAATATGAACTAACCATTGTGTTCAGTGGAGGCAAATTTAAATTATTACATGGGAAACAGTCACACTTTGCAGTCAGTGTCACTTTTCCAAATCTTTGTCACCATCAGAGGGCTCAGCAACGTTAGTAGAGCTGACTTTTTGTTCACAGCTGTCACACCAACTCAGCATCCTAGCAGGTGCAGATTTTATTTTCACCTAGAAATGTATAAAGTTCTCTGATATTCATACATGTATGAGTTCTTGCTGGAAAAAAATTACTTCACCTTCCTCGCACTTATCTTAAAAATTTAAGAAGTCGTTGGGCTGAACTGAACTCTGGAGGCAGCAAATCTATCTTCTCTGACGTAAATGGAATTATGTCTGTGTTATGCACTCCCTATCATGTCAGCTGCTTACAAGACTGACTGATCAGCCTCTATGACCCCGGCAGGGCTTTCAGAGCATGCCTGGAAAGGGCTTCCTGAAATAGTTCTCCTATGGTCCAGTGCCTGGACGCTATGTGGCCATTGTTCCATCAAGTCTACAAATCATTTTCTTCCTACTTGCAGGCAGAGAACTCCAAATTTTTAAAACATCTGAATTTTCTTTGGCAACTCTGTAAAACCTTGCTTAATGCTGTACACTTAACTATTTCCCCAACTTGCAGTTTAGGTCAGCAGGAAACAACATGCTCTGGTAGGCCCATGTCAACAGAGAAGGTGAAAGGGATGGAATGCTCCATATCATTTGTGGATGATTTATTCAGATAGTGGGAAATTTGCTGTAAAGGAGGGTCTTCATCCTTTCTTCTTGGTCTGAAATGGTTGTTTCAGTGTAATGCCTCCAGATCAACAGTGGGAAGGTTTGAGGGCTGGTCACAGTTACAGCTTTATTTGACAGTTTATGCCCCTTAATCTTTGTGCTGAAAATAAAGAAAAGTAGATTTGTTCATTTAGTATAAGAAATAGCAACCATCAGATGACCAGTCATCCAGAACTCCAGATACTCTATTATAGAAAAAATCCTGCAAGTCAACATGTCTTTTTTGGAGGACAAATTGGAAGTCCCGACTAGAAAAAAAAAAGGTGAAACAACGAGCAGTTTGAAGTTATTTGAAATGTATGAGTTACTGCACTACTGTTGGCTAGGTAAAAAGCTCCTGTTTTTCCTAAAGGAATTTATTGCTTTGAGTATATCATGTTATAACATTCTGATAACCTTCATCAGACATGGCAAATCTGAAACAGATACACTTGAGTCAGCTCTTAAACATCAGTTATCGCTTTCCAGCATAGTATCTCCCTAGTACTCCCTTTCAGAGTCTTAGCAGCTCAAGGACGATACTCCATCTAACACTCCTCAGTGTCCAGAAATTCCTCCACAAGACACGGGCAGATAGGAGCCCCTCTGCACTGGAGCTCTTTGGAAGTGCAGAGCACTGAACGTTTCCAGCTGCAGAGTTCACTGTCTGTGCATGGCCTGTGGGAAATTTTGTTAGCAAGTCTTGCAAGCTGTGCCATCTGATAATGCCCCTCAGCACAGTGACTGCAATAACACATCAGTCATGTCTTCTGACTGATAAACAATACTTCAGAATTCTTTGTGGTTAAATGAAAAGATGCTAAAAGTTGCCAAAGGGTTGTATTTGAATGTCAGCTCAGGTGTGGAACAGATATCATCTTCAGGGAGAAAGTATTCTCCTTTCACTCTTTTTGCCAGGAATCAATCTTGGAAAGGCTTGCTTGCTTCCTCTGTGAATGAGCTCCTCTGAGTTTAATTTGTGTGGGAATAGCATTGATGGGATGAAAGCAGGTGCCGATGTCCATCTGGGACAGCGGGAAGGACTTATGGTAACCCCACTGTTGAGTAGATTGTTGCCTACAGTATATGTCCCTGTGGGCTGGTGTTGCACAGGCATACCCAGTAGAGAGAAGTGTGTTGGTGATCCTTGGTTAAACAAAACTTGACGGAGGGCTTGCTCTCTTTCCCTTGCCATTCATTTACATTTTGTGTTTGCACAAAATTAGCACATTAAATGCTAAAAGTGGGTCCTGTGCTCTTATTGCTTGACTGGCCTTAAAAGATCAGCTGTAAGTGTTGTGGTTTCAGTTAAATTGGGGTCTGTTTCCTGACTCTGGCTCAGCCTAGTCTAAGGTAACTTCATTTTCTGAAAGCTAACTACCTGTTTTTCAGACAGGTAGTCTTTCTTGAGCTTCTCTCAAGAAGTGATTACACGGGACATTGGTGTGCAGAAAGGCCGATGTTTATATTATTCCTCTAGTAACTCAAGCTAGCTAAAAAGACTGCACCTGCAAGGAGGAACGGACAGGACAGGTTGACCCCAAAGCGACCAACATCCCGTATATGTCATACTTGGTATAAAATTGAGAGATCACAAGGGTCTTACTGTCTTCTGTGATGGCTGACGGCCAGTGAGGACCTAATCTGTGTGACTGCTTCTGATTCTGGATCCATGCATCCCTGAATCCTCTTTCTAAGTTCAGCACTCTCCTAGCTGTGGCCCTGTCTGCTCTACAGCAGTTGTGGAGATGTATGCTCATCAAGGGATGGGGTGGGGGCATGATCTCAGATATTTGTACACATTTCATTAATTTCTAATTATTTTAATCATTATTATTATCGTTTCATTATAGCTGTAGTTTTAGTTTCCAATCTGCAAGCCTTTTTCCTCTCATTTTCCTCTCCCCTTACCCTGGGGGTGAGGGGAAGGGAACTTGGGAGCACAGCTGCATAGTTTTAAGCTGCCAAAATTTCCCGGGTCGGGGCTAAACTGTGGCAGTAAGTTAAAAACCTGTTCAATCACTTCTCTAAAAATATTATTGATGCCATCCCAATTTCAATAATGTCTATGAATGTCATCAATATTTGGCTGAGTAGATGAGCAATAGGGTCCTATGGTCACAAGAACTGTGATAAGACCTGTGGAAATCACCTCTTAGGCAACTGTCACATGCTTTTTACTTGTCCTCTCTGTTCTGGTTCTGATGCAAACAGCTGCCAATAGCTGCCACTAAAGTTAATTTAAAGCAACCTCCGACCTTCTACATGAGTATCACATCCTTCCCCTCCATCTGTAGTTTAGCAAGTTGCAGTCTCTTGCCAGTTAGTGAAATGTTGCTGCTTTCTGCTCCCACACTGTGATAGTTTGTTTCTACTTGATAAAACTATGTCCCTGGGAGACTTTCCTTCATTCCAGCTGTGCATCTCAGGGTATCAACATGGGCCCAGTGTTACTCTTACAAAATTGTCAACAGTTTTAATAAAAGCCTTTTTTTTATGTTTCTCAAGCAGTGATAAGGGACCATATTATTGATAGCAGCAAACAGGCACAAACTTCCCAAGTTCTACATAGCATGGGAACCCTTGCCAGTGACTCATCCTGTGAGTGCTGCGTTCCCACCCTCTATGATAAGCAGTACACATTTTTATTTTGAGAAGTTGAAGAGAAAGGCAGTCACACATGCAGGTCTAAACAGGCAGCCTCTGGGAATCAGTCTCAAGGTGCTTGAAGCCATGCAACCACTAGAGCAGGGTGTATGGCCCATGGGAGCATAGAATGTAAATAACAACCATTGCTGCTGGTCAGTGAGAGTCAGGTCAAATCCTTCTCAGCTAAGCAGATGCATGACTTGGAGGAGCTTCAGTGAAGTCCAAAGTGGGTGCTTTGAGTCAGGTGGACACTACGTCTTTGTCTAATTTTGCACATGGCTGATTGCATTTCTTTTCTACCTGTGTTTAGTGTGTAATATCTGACCACATATGAGGCATAGTCTGGCCTGAACAAAGTGTGTGCTCTGTGTCACCAAGTGTTAATTGAGAAATTTCTGTGGAAACTGAAGAGTGATGGTTTCTTTTGTTTCTTTCCAACACTAAAGACTAGATTCAATAAACTCTGCCTAATCTCTTCATTCAAGGGAAATCAGCAGAATAACTAAACTGTCAGCTTGCAGAGCATCTTCTGAAGGAGCTTGTGGTAACAGAGCCATCTGGATGTTTCACTGAATGTAGCCTTAAATACGCATTCCCGTTAGGCATGGGAAACAGCACCATTAAAATAAATTGAATTACAAAGGGTAAGGCCAGAACTGACTGCTGCTTTGGTGAGATAACAGTCTACCTCCTCCTTTCAAGGAAGTATAGAAAAAATATATACCTTAAGAAAACTATTACTTCGGATGAATTAGATTATTATATCTAAATTTCTAGGCAAGGTCATGCACAAGTGAGTAAACTACAACCCTATCTCGCATTTTGGTAATATTATTTTTTCCCTTCTCATTCACTCTCCATCATTTGATAATAAGCTTTTCCATTTGTAAATGCAGACCTTCCTCAGAACAAAAGCAAAAGATGCAGCACCTTGCAAGCTTGGTGGGCCTTGAGCAGGAAGAGGAAGAGGGAAGGAAGGGTGTGGGCAGGGCCGGGAAGAGGAAGGCACCCCTGGCGGCCACAGGACCTGTTGCCTAGGGCAGGGCCGGGGGCAGCTCCGAGCCAGCTCCGGGGCTGGGGGTCACGCTGCTTGATGCCCTCTCAGATGCCCTCGGGAAGGCAAAGCGCCTTTCAGCGTGGCTGTTAGGGTTTTTTTGTCTCTTTGCAGGGGAATTGTTCTCAGTTGGCAAATAGGTGAGTTGTTCTGTGTGTCTCATACTTCCTTTTAAGCGCAATTAATTATTTTAATTGATTAATATTGCACCAAGCAGTTTGCTCAGAAGAGACAGCTCTTCTGTTTTTTTTGAACTAATTACTAGTCTGGATTTCTGAATTACAATACGGCTGCTAATTAATCTGACTGCAGTTCTCACAGAAAGAGCCTCTGATAAGGACTTGTTAATTAACATATGAAAAAAAGAATGTCAAGAGTTCTGTTGTGTTTTTCTGGCATCCACTCCCAGTCAGATGAATATCATTATTAAATACAGAGACAGACTAACTACTAAGTATGAAAGCCAGTGGTCTGCAAGACTACTCCAAACTTGCCCAGACCTTATTTGTTTGGGAGCTACTGTTATTTGTACACCCGTTCACTCTTGCTGCCTGACGTTGCTTGCTACATCTTTTGTAAGCAGGAAAAGATGAAGCAGCGACTGTCCGACCATCCCTATGGGGAATTTCTCACAGTGTGCCAATATTAACATGAGCCAAAGGCTGAAAGGGGAGTTTTGGCAGGGTGGGTTGCAGCTTTCACCTGGTTTGTTTGATGTAGTCAAGGGTCTGCCCTGGTGTGCTACCTGGTTGGGGAGCTCTCCCACAGTACATGACAAGGAGCCATGCTGGACAGCGCTGGTGGTGGTGGACAGTGGGCACATCCCTGAGCTCCTTTGCTTGTCTCACAGATTGTGCTTGTTAGCCATGATGGGTAGCACTGGCATACAGCCCGAGTATTCATTTCTTGCAGGGGAAGTTTGCAGCCCATGCTGACTTTCCTCCTGCTGTGGCTGAGCTGCTCATTGTTCCTGGAAAAGCTAATTTAAAATGATCTGGGCATGTTACAGGGCTGTGTAACCTCAGCTGTATTTGTGGTGTGGATACATCCATGAAAACAGAGGGCCAGATCCTCAATCAGTGACTGATCCACACCAGCTCTGTCAGACCAAAGTGAGTTACAGCGACTCCTCCAGCCAGGGCAAAGGGGCAGTTGCTGTTGCCGGTTTGTTTTCATTACTTTGATTTTCTGGAGTAGAGTTTCTGACCCACAGGACTACATGCCACAGGTGTTTCTGAAGAGACCTCCAGCGTAGCCATTGCTGTGGCTGATGTGAGAGACGTCGCACAGCAGGATGTACAACGAGCTTATGGAAAGTGCTGGTTTAAAGCGTGCTGGTTGAAATTAATTTCTTTTGGTTTTGTTTTTTTTTTCTCTGTGATTGCAGGTCAGAAGATTCTTCACCACAGAAGTGATGTCTTAGAAACTGTAGTCCTGATCAATCCCTCAGATGAAGCAGTTAGTACTGAGGTGAGTCAGAAATACTTAATTTGATGTGTCATAAAAGCTCCGTTAAGTGGACAGCATGACAACAGCGAAGGAGATGTAGTTGAAGTGAATCTTGAGAATCAGCTCCTGCCTTCCAGCTTAGTGACTGACAAACTTCAATACCGTCTTTCAGATCCTTAGCAGACTAGGAGCAGGTCCTAACTGTGGACGAAAGTACACATTAGGAACAAATATAATGGAAAACATGGTCATTCCTTGATTTTTTCCTTGGTTTTCTCATAATACACCAAATACCCTTCTTGATAAAGTGGAGGTAGCTGTAGTGAAACTGTATCTGCTTTCCTTCTGCTCCTCTATTGTTTGGTAGCACTGGATGCCTATTTTACACATGAAATAAGTACCTGAAGGTGCCCTGAGACAAATATAGGTCTTTGGGAAGGATTGCCAGCTGTGTGGTGATGACTCTAGGTTGATATATCTGTCCTTGAAAAAGCATGTGACATGATCAGTGGACTCTGGAGAGTACCCTGGAAGAGGAATGCCAATTCCTCATGAGCTCGCTAGAGTAGAGGCAAAAAGCTGAGTGTTCAGCCCAATGACAAAATCAACAAATATAGCCAGTGAGACTAAAGGTTGGAAAAATAGAGATAATTACGTTGCTAGCCTCTGCTGGGAAGCACTGACATAGTACCATTTCTGTTAGGAAAGGAAGCAGCTCTGTTTGTAGTACATAGTGAAAAGTCTATTTTGTTACCAACCTTAAGTGATATTAAACACAAACAGGAGGAAACAATCCAAAACAAACAGAATTTCTGGAGCTCTAAAAGTTTAAATAAGCCACCAGAGCTCATTCACTGAAAAACTATCCATGAAAATCTCTTCCAAGGCATTAGAAGTATTTAGTAAGGAGCAAGGGGGTCAGCTGTGTAGCAGCTCTTAATACGCTTGGACATTCAGACTGAAACGCTATAAAGTGAGCCAAAGGAACTGCCAAAAGTAGGCAAATGCTGTTTCTGGCAGTGTTGCTCATTGTACCTTTGGTAGATGACCACATGAAAGAACATGGTCTGAAGCCTATTAATGAATTCCAAACTCTGGCTTTACTACTTCGGTTCTGGAAGATGTTTGACTAGGTTACTGTTAATTGCCTCTTACTAGACTGTGGTAGGCAATCTTTGCTTTGCTTTCATCTTGGCAAACTGATCACAGCTAAAAGTTACAAGCTGAGATTTAGCTTGGCTGGCTAAACAAGACTCTGACTGGACACAAGCCAAGAAAAAGACAACAAGACAGAGACAGGCAAATTAAATCAGAGGTGGAACAGACATGCTCTGCCCATTATGGCAAATAGAAAACTTAGTTTCATGTATCAAGAGAGCTTCCAGATTGCATCTGGGGATACAGCAATATATCATGGAGCATTGGCTTCACCAGAAGAGGAACTTGGATCTGTCCATTCAGGAAAAATAAAGGAAAATTATATTAAAAGAAATGCCTGCTAATCTGGCTGGTAATATCTGGTGGAAGTCTGAGCATGGTTCTGCCCAAAGCTCCTGTTGTGTTCTGTCAAATGCCAAAATACCTCCCAGAAGAGAAAGGCCCAAAGGGAAAGAGACCATAGTTTCCCAGAGAAAACATGTTTTTGAAACACTCACAAACAGTTACTTTCTCCTTAAGAAGAGTCCCACTCACTTGCTCTAACGCTCTATGACTCTACTGAACATCTGGGAAACTGCTGATCTGCTGATGCTCCTGCCTCTGTTCACAGTCTATCTTCACCTGTATTTTGACTGAGGCTATCTCTTGCTTTTTGCTTCATTCAAAGAATCTGGGGCTTCATCCAAGGATAAAACTGAACAGAATCATCAACTTGTAGTATTTCTTCTGAAATGGAGTGGTCTTGAAATCAGGAGACTGTTAGTCCTTCAGGAAGCCCTTGTTATACCCAGCACAGAGTTTATGTGTCTCTCAAGGTCCTTTAAATGTATCATACATTATGCTTTGTAATCTGCAAGCATTTATTTACCCTTTTTTTTAAAATGGTTTGCTGTCTCTGTAGAACCTACTTCATAATCAATTAATAAAATAGGTTGAAGGGAATTATCTGCCAGTCACATATAAGTGATTCACAAGTCAGGAAATAATTTTGCTGTTGGAAAACCTGGTGAATGTACACATAAATTGGCAGACTTCCCAGCACTGCTGCCAGCAATGAAAGGAAACATGGAAGAGGAAGCCAGTTCTTTTATGGTTTTAATACAGCTAAGACAAACAGGATTTGAATGACACACAGACAGCCAGCTGCACTTATCTATATTTTTGTCTAAAACAGAAATAGATACACTTGATCCAGCAAGGTTATTGCTAAATTTATAATTTAGTGCAATTGATGACAGAGCAGCATTAATCCTGTCCTTAGTTACAGGAACTTTCTGCTGCTTAACGTCACAGTTGCTTATTAAATAACAATGAAAATGTGGTACAGTTGGAATCTTCTTTCAGATACATACTCTTCAGTGCCTCTTTTCTACTTTTACTGAAAACCAGTTGTTCAGCAGAGATTCAGATTGACCCTTCCTGGCTCAGCTTCCCTGGCATGGGCAGTAGTTATCTAGGACATTGTTTAGCAATCAATATAAAAAATTGAAAGAATAGCTTACTAGGAGCGCTGAGGTGATTATGTCATCTCCATGGAGATGGAGCTTGGATGCAATATCATGTGGAGTTATTCCAGATGGACTCTGCTCATTTAGTTTAGTTTAGGAATTGGCACACTTGAAATTCATACCTTATTTTAAGCTTGATTGATTTTTTGGTGTTGGACAAGACTTTTAAAGTACTTACAAAAAAAAAAAACCTCAACAGTATAGAACGTTAAAAAGGTTTTGTTTTGTTTTGTTCATAAATTTAAGTTGAATTCAGCTAGCAGAAGTGTACTGAATATATAGGTTTCTCTTAGCATGCAAGTAAATCTCTCCCATGGGCGAAAACAGAAATTATTAGTAGCTGTAGTGTGGGTCAAGTAAAATAATGTGCTTCTACTTTAAAGTAGTTGAGTTACTTCAAAAAGAAAGTTATTTCACATTAGTAAGCTCATTTATTAATGGAGCAGATCATCTTGAGTGCCATCACATGGTACATAGAGGACAACCAGGTGATCAGGCCCAGTCAGCATGGGCTTATGAACAGGTCCTGTTTGCCTGTCCTGCTTTCTTTCTATGATCAGGTGACCCAGTCAGTGGATGAGGGAAAGGCTGTGGATGTTGTCTACGTAGACCTTAGTAAAGCCTTTGACACTGTTTCCTATAGCATTCTCCGGGAAAAAAAATTGGCTGCTCGGTGTTTAGATGAGTGTACTCTTCACTGGGTGAAAAACTGGCTGGATGGCCATGCCCAAAGGGTTGTGGTTAATGGAGCTAAGCCCAGTTGGTGGTGAGTCACCAGTGGTGTTCCCCAGGGTTCAGTGTTGGGGCTGGTTCTGTTTTTCATACTTTTGTCAATAATCTGGACTAGGGGATTGAGTCCTCCCTCAGTAAATTTACATACAACACCCAGTTGTGCTGGCTTGTTTTCTGATTGAGGGAAAGAAAACTACAGCGGGATCTGGACAGTCTGGATCAATACACCAAGGCCCGCTGTATGATGTTCAACCAGGCTGAGTGCCAGGTTCTGCACTTGGATCACAGCAACCCCCATGCGACACTACAGGCTTGGGGATGAATGACTGGAAAGCTGCCTGGCAGAAAAAGACCTGGGGTTATTGGTCGTTAGCTGGCTGAATAGGATTCATCAGTGTGCCCAGGTGGCCAAGGAGGCCAATAGCATCCTGGCTTGTGTCAAGAATAGTGTGGCCAGCAGGAGCAGGGAGGTGATTGTGCCCCTGTGCTCAGCACTGGTGAGGCCGCACCTCGACTTCTGGGTTCAGTTTTGGGCCCCTCACTACGAGAAAGACATTGGACTGCTGGAGCGTGTGCAGAGAAGGGCAACAAAGCTAGTCAAGTTTCTCCATCACAAGTCTTATGAGGAGCAGCTGAGGAAAGTGGGCTTGTTTAATCTGGAGAAGAGGAGGCCGAGGAGAGACCTTGTCGCTCTCTACACCTACCTGAAAAGAGGCTGTAGTGAGGTAGGTGTTAGTCTCTTCTCCCAGATAACAAGCATTAGAATGAGAGGAAATGGCGTCAAGTTGCACCAGGGAAGCTTTAGATTGCATATTAGGGAAAATTTCTTCACTGAAAGGGTTGTCAAGCCTTGGAACAGGCTGCCCAGGGAAGTGGTTGAGTCACCAACCCTGGTGGAATTTATTAGGTATGTTGACAGGATTTAGTGGTGAACTTGACAGTGTTAGGTTAAGGGTTGGAGTTGATGATCTTAAAGGTCTTATCCAAACTGAATGATTCTATGGTTTGTGCCATCAGACATCCACTTAATTTACTACTGCATAGTGTAAAAGGTCTTGGGGTTGCACACCTTAAAAGCTTATAATGTCCATAGTGAGTGACATCATGAGATTTGACTGGTGCATGAAACTGTAACTGAGTGCTTGAAGTTCAGGTTTATGATTATGGTGAAGCAGAATCATCCCTTAACTTTCTAGATAATTCAAGTTACAACAGAATGACAGTCTAACTATCACACTTCTATGTGTGATTTGTGGATGTTACTTTTCAGTGACATTTTCACAACTGAATGGCAAGTAATACTGTAATCTGGGAAGAGAAGCATTCCAAAAACTGAGTCTGGCAGTCCATCATTAGCATATGGGACATAGTTTGCTGAGACTGTCCTGCTACAGCATTATTGAAATTCACCAAGAATTTTACAACGAATGTGTTTCTTCATTGAAAATATAATTTTCTGATTCAAATTTTTTCCTGTTCCGTTCCTTTTTCTTTTTTTTCCATTAGTTAGGTTTACTTATAAGACTGTCTCTGTAATTGCTTCTTGTCCCTCTTTTATTACCCTTTTGCACATTTCTCATTGTCTTATAAACACACTATGACTTGATAATGGTCTGACAGTCCTGGGAGACTGATGCAAATTATGTTTTAAATTAGGAGAGATAAAATCCACGTTCTTAGCAGAATATAGAAAAATACATGGTAACTCCCATTAATGATGTAGTTCTCTCCTTCACTCTAGGTGCGCTTAATGATCACTGATGCTGCAAGACACAAACTCCTTGTACTGACTGGACAATGCTTTGAAAACACAGGAGAACTCATTCTTCAGTCAGGATCCTTCTCCTTCCAGAACTTCATTGAGATCTTCACAGATCAAGAGGTATGTTCAGAAAAGTGTCTTTGATATGTTGTCCTATGGTGGTAGAAGTTTCTAGAAGACGAACAATGGCCCTCTGTATTGTTTGAATTAGCATCAGCAGCCTGATGCTGGTGCTCTTTTACTCTTCATCGTGGCTTTCTTTAAAAACATTTATTTAATTTTCTTTACATTTGATGTAAATTACTTAACAAAATAATTAAATTTTAATTTGAACAATGGAATTGTAAATTCCCGAAACAGAAAATCAAGGAGATTTTGACAATGGAAGGAGATAGTGCTGTGTTTAAAACATACAGGTTGTTTATCTAAGGTGCACGTACAAAGCAGGCAAATTGATCTTGACATCAGGTTCTTTCCTGGTGGCAACTAAATAATAGGTGACATTAAGTAAGAGAGAGGCTGTCTGTGGGAATAGCTGTAGATTTTTGCACCACCTACCTTCTTGGCTTTTTTATAGTAGTGTTCAAAATTTGTCCCGTGAAACCTGAAAATCTTGTGATTTTTATGTACCAAAAAGATAAGTATTATGCTTACCAGTATTTAATGCCGTTTGTTTCATGACTTGTTATTTTGCTGTCTTGCTTAATGTACTGTGTCTGAAAGCTCCCATAGGGTAGGAACTCATAGTAAACAAACTGTCACAATTAATTTGGCTGCTGTGTAAAGTATATATTTAAACTATATGGCTGCATCCCTAGGAATTCAGTTTCTAAAATTAATTAGGAGGATGCCAGTGGAGTAAGATTTGAAAGTTCAGCGCTGAAAAAGCAAAGTTTGCATGAGCTCCAGTGTGACCTTATTATATCCATTTGATCCTGTTCTCAAGGCTTCTTTGTTCAACATATGGTTATAGGGTTGGGTAAAGAGCTGGATTCCTGCTCTCTGAAACAGAGTTCTAGGCAGCATACTTGTTTCAGAGGGCAGGGATGGTAGTTACACCTGAGCTCCTTGCACCTCTGGCTAGTAAGTGACACATTATACTTTAGGGCTAGATACAAAACTAGGAACAAATCCTGCTGTTACTGTTGGGAAGTGAAATTGTGAGATGGAGAGCAGGGAGGTGGTGGTTAGCTATGAGTTACAGCCACCAAGGGATTGCTGCAGAGATGGGCATATAGGGCGTGTTCTTGTGGGCCATGAGTAAAGTTCACGTGGCTTGTCTCTGTGACTGCTAGCAGGCTTACCAGCCAGCTGGCATGGGTCTTTGAAAGAGTTGGCTTGCAGCTTATTATATGCGAAG
The DNA here is from genome assembly GCA_033558235.1 of Neomorphus geoffroyi. Taxonomy (NCBI): domain Eukaryota; kingdom Metazoa; phylum Chordata; class Aves; order Cuculiformes; family Neomorphidae; genus Neomorphus; species Neomorphus geoffroyi. Next base: position 20,682,791 of record JAUMJM010000048.1, on the reverse strand, counting down.
CCTTGGGCTCTCACTGCTTCTACAAGTTTTCACAAGAGCAAAGGAATACTGTGTTTGCCATACTGCAGTCTATATGACTTTTTTTTAAAGGGTCTGATTACCAGGAAATTTTTAGGTAGTCTACAAATTAGAAGAAAGGGCTAGAAAAAAAAAAAGTGGTGATTAGAAGAAAGAATTCCTGTGCTGTGCTGACCGTGGTGGACTTTGCCATGTTAGGTTTACAGTTGGGTGTGATAGTCTTAAGGATCTTTTGAAAACTAAAAGTTTCTATGACTCTATAAACATCTAAGGCTTGATGAATACCTTGTAGAGTTGGTGTTTCTGACCACTGGCCTTTTTTACTTCACTGGTCCAAACCTGAACCATGGTTATGGGATGTGCTTACAAGTAAGTAAATGCCCTGTGGGAGATACACGTATGAAGTCTGATTCAGAAATCCATCTCTATCCTGCAAAATTCCCTGCAGGCAATGACTAGAAGTGGTGGTTTTAACTTCTCCTGTGCCAGAGGATAGACAGTGTCCCATTCCACTGCCTCTGTACAACAGCTGGCAGAGGAAAACCTTTTAACATTTGTGGTTCAGGGTAGGAAACAATATTGTGCTTTCTCTGAGCAGCAAATTTGCTGTTTGCCTTAGCCAGTTCTGACACCTTTAAAACTTGAGAAGTTCTCAACAGGTTTCTCTCTGTGCTCGGAAACAAGATGAGGCTCACAGATACATTTATTTTGCTCTCAGTGACTTTGAATCCAGAGTAGAGAAGGAGCTGTTTATATCTCTGTTGTTATGAAATAGCATAAGCAGTGGAATTCTTGATATCCTTGGTATCATTGTTTGAAATGAAAATTCATTAAGTCCTTTTCTGAGGCATTGCTGAACTTGCTATTCCTAATAGATACAATCTATGTCTGAAATAATTTTTCTGCAACTTTTCATTGGCCTATACTACCAGTGGCATAACACTATCTGCATTATGTCTGCCAACCTTTAAGAGAAAAGAAAGTCAGAATTTAGGATTATGAAATAGAAATTCAAATATGGTATAATATAAACTCGAGAGGACTAAACCTAAACCCAGTATATTCACTAGCCCAGTGTATTACTCAATGATTTTTTATCTAGTCAGAAAATTGGCCCTACATGAGAAACAATCTGTACTCAGTTTATCCCCATATGTGTGGAACGGACTTGGATTTATTAATCCAGAGGAAGTGATCTTTCACTGTTTTTGTTTCTCCCTAAAAACATATTTTCAACCCTGACCAGAGAAATGACATAAGGAGTACACTTGGGATCCTAAATCCATTTCAGAGCTGTGGTCTGTGGTACCACTCTTTTCTTATTTCTGCAGTAAACAAGAAGAATGGTTCTTCTGTTCTCCTTATCTTTCAACCTTTCCAGCCTTTTCTCCTTTTATTTAATTTTGCTTTGTTTTTTTCTTTGCTCCTGTTCAGACAAAGCTATATCTGACGTATGGATTTCATTTATTTATAGTCCTGTCAAATGGTTCGGATACTAAATAGGCTGACAAAGGAAGACAGAAAATATTTATTTTCTGCTTTATTTAGGTATTGGTTGGATTATTTTTGTTTGGATAACAGCCACTGCATCTTTGTTAAGTTTTATTTTTGGTAAGTGCTGAAAAGAAATCATGTAGCACAAAGAAAGGGAGTGAAACATATGCACACGGAGGCCCCAAGAGATCTGCAATCAAACATCATTAATTTTATATGTTCATTTTATATATTCATTTTCATATATTCATTTCTTCTGCTGATTCAGCTTGTGGTCCAAGAATTTCAAATTATTCAGCTATAGCATAATCTATAACATCTTCATGAAAACTGTTCATACAGCTGACAATTGAGCATCTGCCAAGAAGCCTGTGGTATTTTGTATGATGCTCTGCTAGCATATTTTGAACTGACATTTTGTGTCTAAATTACTTCTTTAAAGAAGTTTACATAATTTGGTGGGTTTCTTTGTTAAGAGCAAATAGAACAGAAATGGGCTATATTTAACCTAATTGTCAGAAATAAAAAACCAAATGAAAGTATCTGTGAAACTGGGAGAAAGTATAAAATATTTCATGATTTTCGTGTTTGTTTTCTACTAATCTGAGACCATCAAATATTGATTCTTCTTCCCACTATGGCATATAATTTCTTGTTTTCTGTGCCTTTATTTCAGCAGCTGGTTTTGAAACTAGCATGTTATTGAATGCTGTCAAAATTAATGGAATTGTTCTAGATTTCAACTTTTGTACTCCATGAGTTTAAATTCAAACTAATGACAAGAGCATTTTTAATGTCAACACATTTTTCTTGCTCATTCCTTAGCCCTGTACCTCATAGTCTCAGAAATACAAAACTTGTAGCTGTTTGCATTCTGAAATAATTGTTCATTTCTTAGAGTTCTGATAAACTCTCCTGCAGTCAGTCATGCCAATCTGGGAGCAGTGCTGGCTTTTCAGGAGCCAGCCTGCAGTAATGGGTCTGTGGTGGAGTGTATTCCACGAGAGAAGGAGTGCAGGTGGCTGCCTCTGGGAGGATCCTGGCCTCTGGGCTGCAGTTACTTTTTGCTTGTTGAGGGGATGTGTTTTTTCCTTTAGATATGTGGCTGGCTCTTCTGGGTGGACTGTGGCAACAGGGAGGCTTATGATCCGATGGTAGAGATAGTGACAGCTCTGGAAGCATTAGTCTCATAGACCTCATACCCTCTCAACAGAAAGGCTTGTACTATCCTCCCGTAATGGGTGGAGGAGGGAAGGGGGAACCTTGGGGTACTGTCATCCTTTTGGCAATAGGCACCAGGAATAAGGTCCTTTGTCTTTTAAAAAAAACAGTAGTAAACTAATTGTAGCAACAGGTTCCTTTAGCTTCTAGGATGGACACTTACCAATGCAGAAGGAAATGGAAAAGGTTTTTTGTATCTGATCAGGAAATATTATGTTCTGACATTAATTGTCATCAAGAAACAAATTTAATGCATCTTCTTGTGTTTTTGTTTTGTAATCCTAGATTGGTGAATTATTGAGCACCACACACCCTGCCAACAAAGCCAGCCTAACTCTTTTCTGCCCCGAGGAAGGGGACTGGAAAAATTCCAACCTTGACAGACACAACCTTCAAGACTTTATTAACATTAAACTCAACTCAGCTTCCATATTGCCTGAAATGGAAGGACTCTCTGAATTCACTGAATATCTGTCAGAATCAGTAGAAGTGCCATCACCCTTTGACATTTTGGAACCACCAACCTCAGGAGGCTTCTTGAAGCTCTCCAAACCCTGCTGTTATATTTTCCCAGGGGGAAGAGGGGATTCTGCATTGTTTGCGGTGAATGGATTCAACATGCTTATCAACGGAGGATCTGAAAGAAAATCTTGCTTTTGGAAACTTATCCGGCACTTGGACAGGGTAGATTCCATTCTGCTCACTCACATTGGAGATGACAACCTGCCAGGAATCAATAGCATGCTTCAGCGAAAGATAGCTGAATTAGAAGAGGAGCAGTCCCAAGGGTCTACTACCAACAGTGACTGGATGAAAAATCTGATCTCACCTGATTTAGGAGTTGTATTTCTTAACGTACCTGAGAACCTGAAGAACTTGGATCCTAGCTTTAGAGTAAAAAGGAGTGTAGAAGAAGCTTGTTTTACTCTCCAGTATTTAAATAAACTGTCTATGAAACCAGAACCTCTTTACAGAAATGCAGGAAATACCATTGATCCCATCATTTTATTTCAGAAAATGGGAGTTGGCAAGCTTGAGATGTATGTGCTTAATCCTGTCAAAAATAGCAAAGAGATGCAATATTTTATGCAGCAGTGGAGTGGTACTAACAAAGATAAAGCTGAATTCCTGCTACCAAATGGCCAAGAACTAGACATTCCAGTATCCTACTTCACCTCTGTCTCATCCCTCATTGTGTGGCACCCAGCTAATCCTGCAGAAAAAATAATCCGTGTTCTGTTTCCTGGAAACAGCACCCAATATAATATTCTAGAAGGACTAGAAAAACTGAAACACTTAGATTTCCTTAAACAACCAATGGTTACACAAAAAGACCTAACTGGGAACATTGCCAGTCCAGCTGTGAAACAAGCAAAGTTGAAACAACGAACAGACAGCAAGGAGAATCTCAAGCCTGCTGCAAAGACACCCCCAAGCAAGCCTGTCAGAAAAGAATCTAAAGAAGAAACACTGGAGCCTGCAAAGCCTAGTCCAGCACCAGAAAAGTCTCAGAAGCTGGAAAGCAAAGAAAAACTTCCAGTTAAAAAAGAGAAACCAGCAAAAGTGGACACCAAACCTACAGTGATGGAAAAAGACATAACAAGTAAAGAAGAACAATTAGCAAAATCTGAAACTCCTGACAAACAAGGTACAGATGTAAAACCAAAAGTGTCAAAGGAGAAGACAGTGAAAAAGGAAGCCAAAGCAAAACCTGAAGAAAAGAAAGAGGAAAAGGAAAAAACAAAGAAAGAGGTTTCTAAAAAAGAGGAGAAAACACCCATCAAAAAAGAGGAAAAACCCAAAAAGGAAGAAATCAAGAAAGAAGTTAAAAAAGAGGTGAAAAAGGAAGAGAAGAAGGAAACTAAGAAGGAAGTAAAGAAAGAGGCTCCACCAAAGGAAGCTAAGAAAGAAGCTAAAAAAGAAGAGAAGAAGGAAATTAAGAAGGAAGAGAAAGAAGCCAAAAAGGACATAAAAAAGACCCCTAAAGAAACAAAGAAGACAGCTGCTCCTTTGACTGAAGCCAAAAAGCCAGCAGCAAAGCCTAAACCACAAAAGAAGGAGGAACCTGCTAAAAAAGAAGCAACACCTGCTGGAAAGCCAAAGGAAAAAGGAAAAGTTAAGACTGTGAAGAAGGATATCAAAGTCAGTGGAACACAAGCTGCCCTTGCAGCAGTTGGAGTTGCTGCCACAACAGTCGCAGCTGTAGCAGCCGCAGAAGTTACAGCAAGTGGAAAGGAACTTGAAGCAGAGAGATCCCTTATGTCTTCACCAGAGGATTTAACAAAGGACTTTGAGGAATTAAAAGCTGAAGAAGTAGAAATAATAAAAGAAAGAAAAGTTGCACTTATAGAGGATGAACTGAAACTCACTGGCACAGTACAAAAAGAGGCCTTTGAAGTACAAAAAGAAAAATTAGATAATGAAGGACCTGCTGAGTCCTCTGATGAAGGCATAACTACTACAGAGGCTGAGGGTGAGTGTGAACAGACACCCGAAGAATTGGAACCTGTGGAAAAGCACAGGGTTGATGACAATGAAAAGTTTGAAGATGAGGGAACCGGCTTGGAAGAATCATCGGAAGCAGGAGATTATGAGGAAAAGGCAGAGACAGAAGAAGCTGAAGAGCGAGTTGAAGATGAAGAAGAAAAGACACCACTAGACAGCACAAAACCATATACGGAGGAAGCAAGAAAAATTGAAGAGAGATCAGAAGAAATAATGGCTGAAGAAGATGCTAACATTAAAGATGAAAAGTATATTGAAAAGGCAGATTATGAAGCATCAGATGAACGGGCTGAGGAAGACAGAGAAGATGCAATAGAAAAGGCAGAAACTGAAGAGACTGAAGAAGAGGAGGAAGACAAAGCAGAAGACATCAGAGATGAAGACGAAACTGAAAAAATAGAAGCTGAAGAAGATTATGTGATGGCTGTAGTAGACAAAGCCGCAGAGGCCGGTGAAGTGGAAGATAAATATGGCCTACTCATTATTACACCGACAAAACACTCAGAACCTCAGTCTCCAGCAGTTGAACCAGCTTCTTCTATCCATGATGAGACATTACCTGGTGGTTCAGAAAGTGAAGCCACTGTTTCTGATGAAGAAAATAGAGAAGATCAACCCGAGGAATTCACTGCTACTTCAGGTTACACACAGTCTACCATTGAAATATCCAGTGAACCAACCCCAATGGATGAGATGTCGACACCCCGGGATGTCATGAGTGATGAAACTAACAATGAGGAAAGTGAGTCACCCTCTCAGGAATATGTGAACATTACCAAGTATGAGACTTCTCTGTACTCTCAAGAGTTTGGCAGACCTAAACTTTCTCCACTTCCAGATGCTTTTAATGGATTATCTGAAGGATCCAAAACAGAGGCCACAGAAGGTAAAGACTATAATGCTTCAGCTTCCACCATCTCACCACCTTCTTCATTAGAGGAAGACAAATTCTGCAAATCTGCATTCCAAGATGTGTACCGTCAAAAAGAAAGTGAAATCCAAGGCACTGCTAAATTAGAAATCAAAGAACCCTATGAAGAGGATGTTGGTGAAAAACGTAGTCCACCCAAGAGTTCAGCTGAAAGTTTGTCCCCTCCATCACCTGTTGCTAAAACACCACTGAGTGAACGCAGTGTGAACTTTTCACTCACTCCCAATGAGATCAAAGTCTCATCTGAGCCTGTCCCCATTGCTGCATTGCCTGATGTACATCAAGAAGTTGCTGAAGAGCACTGTGCAAGCCCTGAAGATAAAACATTAGAAGTAGCATCTCCCTCACAGTCTGCTGCTGGTAGTGCTGGCCACACACCTTATTATCAGTCTCCTACTGATGAAAAGTCCAGTCAGCTTCCCTCTGAAACCAGTGAAAAGTCAACAGAAGCTCCTGTTAGCTTTGAATTCAGTGAAGTCAAAGATGAGTCTGAAAAATCTAGAGTAAGCCCTATGGATGAGCCTGTGCCTGATTCAGAATCTCCTATTGAAAAGGTTCTCTCGCCTCTACGGAGTCCACCACTGATAGGTTCAGAGACCACTTATGATACATTTTTGAGTGCTGATTTAAAGTCTCCCACCAGAGATTACGAAAGTTCTTCTGAGAAGAAACCTGAAAAAGAAAAATCACCTGTTCAGATGAGCCCAGCTTCTGAAGCCAGCTCAGTGGGCCTTTTACAAGAAAAACAAGATGAAAAATGCATGGAGTTTATGGTAATTAAGGAAGGCTTCAGCCTAGAAAGGAAAATGGAGGATACAGAACCCAGCAGCTCCCAGTCTTCATTGGTCTTGGATGAGCGGAAGTTAGGAGGTGATCTCTCACCTACTCAAATAGATATCAGTCAGATTGGTTCTTTAAAAGAAGATACCAAAATGTCAATTTCTGAAGGCACTGTTTCTGACAAGTCTGCAACTCCTGTTGATGAGGTTGTAGCAGAAGACACCTATTCACATATAGAAGGAGTAGCTTCTGTCTCTACAGCATCTGTTGCTACTAGTTCTTTTCCAGAACCAACTACTGATGATGTATCTCCTTCTTTGCATGCTGAGGTTGGATCTCCCCACTCTACTGAAGTTGACGATTCCCTTTCAGTGTCAGTTGTACAAACGCCAACAACTTTTCAGGAGACTGAAATGTCTCCATCTAAAGAAGAGTGCCCAAGGCCCATGTCAATTTCTCCACCAGATTTCTCGCCTAAAACTGCAAAATCAAGAACTCCAGTGCATGATCACAGATCTCCTGAACAGTCAACTATGTCTGTAGAATTTGGTCAGGAGTCCCCTGAGCAGTCTTTAGCAATGGACTTCAGTAGGCAATCTCCGGAATATCCTACTGTAGGCACTAGTATACCCCATATATCTGAAAATGGACCAACAGAAGTAGATTTTAGCCCTTCAGATATACAGGAGCCTACTTTTGCACGGAAGATTTCCCCTGTGGAGCACTCATCTTACTCTCAGGAGAAAGATATTTCAGAAATTATTTCAGTTTCTCAAATTGAAGCTTCATCCTCAACTTCATCAGCTCATACACCTTCCCAGGTAGCTTCTCCACTGCCAGAGGAAGCTTTTACAGGTGCTGTTCCACCCAGAGAAATGTCACTACCTTCTTCTTTTACCTCAGAAAAGGTGCAGAGTGTAGGAGAAAAGCTGTCACCAAAGTCTGACCTGTCTCCATTAACGCCAAGAGAGTCTTCTCCTCTCTACTCTCCTAGTTTTCCAGATTCACCTCCTGCAGTCACAGAAGCAGTGTCAGCTAGTCACGTACCTTCACTGTCACTGCAAATGTCCTCTGTCAAAGCATTTGGATACCAGGAACCCCTAAGAAAGCACAGTCCAGAACCCTTGCTCAGCCCTGAAAAAGAAGATTCAGAGAAAAGCAGCAGGTCACCAGAAGAACTTGGTTATTCTTACGAGGCCGCAGAGAAAACTACTAGGTCACCAGAGGATGTTAGCTACTCCTATGAGGCAGCTGGAAAATCTCCTAGATCACCTCAGGCCACAGATTATTCCTGTGAGACAATTGGGAAAACTACTAGGTCATCTGAGGCTACAGATTATTCCTATGAGAAAATTGAAAAAAATATGAGGCTTTCAGAGGCCATAGATTATTCTTATGAGGTGACAAGGAAAACAACCAGGTCACCAGGGGTCGAGGATTATTCCTATGAGACAACTGGAAAAACCAGCAGGTCACCTGGGGCCGCAGATTATTCCTATGAGGCAACAGGGAAAACCACGAGGTCACCCGAAGAAACAGATTATTCCTATGAGATAACGGGGAAAACCACCAAACCATTCGAGGCCACAGATTATTCCTACGAGAGAACTGGGAAAGCTACCAGATCGCCTGATGTCATGGATTACTCCTATGAAGGGAAAACCACTAAGTCACCAGAAGCCATTAGCTACTGCTATGAGACAACTGGTAGAAGCACCAGGTCACCAGATGCCATGGCTTACTCTTATGAGACAACTGGAAAAGCCTCCAGTTCACCTGAAGCCACAGATTACTCATTTGAGACAACTGGGAGAGCCATCAGGTCACCTGAAGCTACTAGCTATTCCTATGAAGCAAGTGCACATTTCACTCCAGGAAAATCGTTAGCAGAATCCCGTCAAGATGTTGACTTATGCCTTGTGTCCTCTTGTGAATATAAACATCCCAAAACTGAACTTTCACCCTCATTTATCAACCCAAACCCCCTTGAGTGGTTTGCAAGTGAAGAACAGTCTCAAGATCAAGAGAAGCCATTAACTCAATCTGGGGGAGCCCAGCCACCCTCTGGGGGGAAGCAGCAAGGGCGGCAGTGTGATGAAACCCCTCCCACCTCTGTGAGTGAGTCTGCCCCATCTCAAACTGATTCAGATGTTCCCCCTGAGACTGAGGAATGTCCTTCCATCACGGCAGATGCTAACATTGACTCAGAAGATGAGTCAGAAACCATTCCAACAGACAAGACAATTACATACAAACACATTGACCCACCACCTGTTCCGATGCAGGATCGCAGTCCTTCCCCTAGGCACCCTGATGTTTCCATGGTTGATCCAGAGGCTCTGCCTATCGATCAGAATTTGGGTAAACCTTTGAAGAAGGACCTCAAAGAAAAGACAAAGACAAAAAAGCAGGGTACTAAGACCAAGTCATCTTCTCCTGTTAAAAAAAGTGATGGAAAATCAAAACCAGTGGCTTCACCAAAGCCAGCTATAAAAGAATCTTTGGACAAAATTTCCAAAACAGCTTCTCCAAAAAGGAAGGAGTCTGTGGAGAAGGCAACCAAAAATATTGCTAATCCAGACGTAAAGCCTCGAGTGGAGGAGAAAGATAAAGATACCAAGAATGCAGCAAATACAACATCCAAGTCAGCAAAGACTGCAACCACAGGTAAAGGCATACATATAGCAGTTCTCTAGTGTTAAGATTTTCTTAGTTGTTGCAGTCAAGTTAGTTTGCCTTTATATCAACTGATTTGTAGCAAATCCCCAAATAAATATAATTCCAGCGTGTAAAGGCCACATTTGAATGCATGAAATCAGCTTTTGTAGTTTGAGAAACTTCATGTGTCATTTTGCTTAGAGACTACATAAACTACAAAGAATTTATTACTAGCTATCTAAATTGTTAACCAGCTGATAGAATTAGAAGTACCACTTTTTTGGGTGAAGTGAAATCAGTAGCAAAGTGAACTGCTTTATTCATTTTAAGAAAAAAGTGGGCATAATTATCTTAAGAGAAATTAATGCACTTGAGTATTATGGGAGGCAAAGATACAATTGGCCATTCAGTGTTCTGTTACTTCGCTGGATTGATTTTAAAAGGAGCGTTTTGAAAAATTCTGAAAGTTCTAAGAGCACTTTCAGTGAACTAAGCATGTACATCGTATAGTCCAGTTAAAGTCTTATACTGTCAGTGATGACTAAACATACAAAATATTAATGTCATTTTGAATGCAGTGAATTCGAAGTAGTAATAAAATATGAATTACATTACTGAAGAAGTCATTCTGCTAATCTGTTCTTTCTGGCAGATCTTGTTAGAGAGTGTTTGGAGGGTACTTTGATTTTGCTGTTGTTAGGTCTATTGAGAGCTTTTTTTTTTTACAAGGAGAAGGTCTAGGATTCAGAACAAACAAACCAGCATTCAACTGTCTATAGCTTCCTCATTTTAAGTGGTCCTCTGTTACTTTCTTACACCGTTTTTGCCTGTCTCTGTTAGTACCTGTGTTTCAAAGCAGCAGTATAGTTCTTCATTCTGTACATCTATTCAGCAGTTCAGCTTTATGTGAGATTCTTCTTCCTTAAAACATACTTCTGTAAACTAGAGCAGAAGACAAGGCTCTATTAACATCTAATATTTTATCCAGTGTTGGTACCCACAATTCAGAAAGATATGTCACAATTTTTTGATAAAAGATGATGAATTATTTTGTAATGTAACCAATAGTCAAAAGTCTCTAATTCAGGAAATCTTATTGTATCGTGACACTTATTTGGCATATTGCCTTATGAACAGCAGGACCTGCTAGGCAACTGTAATGGCCTTACAATATGTGACCCTTAACTAGATTGTATTGCTTAGGTAATTGTTTACCAAACTTCATCCTCTGTAACAACAGGAGATGGTTAATAGAACATAAATGGTGATTATCTGGATAAAATTACTGGTTGAATTCTGATTTTCGGTTCACACCATGATCCAGTGTGTAGCAAAAGTCACCTTTTCATAGTAGTATTTTTAATGTGTTTAAACTTTAAACTTCCTTTCGACTGAAGCTTTTCTTAGAACAAGGTACTGTAAAACGTACAGCAGCAAAAACATGGTTCCCCCTACCAAGTGGCTATTTGCGCATACAAATAAGGAACTAACAGGCAAACAAATCCCTATTCTCAGTTCCCTGAAGTAATTGCTGTACAAATTTCTCTTTTCTCCCAGTTTCCTTTTTATTCCTATTTCAGCTCATGCGTACTATCTTCCCAAAGCACTTGCAGGGCAGTCTGAGCATATCACAACAATCGTGTCTTGCTCTGTGCTGATATCCCAAATCAAGTGTACGTGAGACTTTCAAAAAGCTATATTTATTAACCAGGAAAATAATGCCACCATTTATTTGATGGTAATTCAGCAATCACAGTCCTGCATATTAATTGTTGGGTAATAATAGAATATTACTGGGAAAGGTACATTTAATATTTGGTTATATAGTAGTGAATTTTTATTGTTTTGTATAGTTACTGTTATTCAGGTTTTTCCTCCCATTGCAATTGTAATTGGGATACAATGAAGCTGAAACGTGTCCCTAAATGTAAGAGAGTAATGCCATAATTGTACACTTCTCACCTCAGCAGTTTTAACAGTAATTAATAAATGCATGTTTTTAACTAGCCTGTAATATATTCTTTTGTTGCTCTGAAGGACCTGGGAATACTAAGGTGGCAAAATCTACAGCAGTGCCTCCAGGACCTCCAGTGTATTTGGATCTGGTGTACATTCCCAACCACAGCAATAGCAAGAATGTTGATGTTGAGTTTTTCAAGAGGGTGCGGTCATCCTACTATGTGGTGAGCGGTAATGATTCTGCAGCTGAGGAGCCAAGCAGGGCTGTTCTGGACTCCCTGCTGGAGGGCAAGGCACAGTGGGAGAGTAACATGCAGGTACGCTATTCACTAGAATCTCTACTTGGAAATTTAACCTCCTCTGTGAATCAACTATGGGAAGCTGCTGGGGAATGAAGTCCCCAGGCTGGGCACCTCGTTTCACTGATAATATGAGAAGATACCTGAGCAAAGCACAGAGTTGCACTGCACTCAACTGCTCCCCCATTTCTGGCCCTTTTGTCCTGTTTATGGTGAATAAAACAGTTAGGAGCTGGTTTACAAAGTCATTTGCTGTTTAATCTTCTAACTATAACAAGTTTCCTTTTACCAATATGTTTATTCAAGGATTTATTGCATAAAGATGCACTTTTTCCAAAAAGGAAACATACTTGTTGGCTGGGCCTTCTTACAAATATGTTTTTCTTATCAGCTCATTTTGTTGTCCATTCCTCAGGACTTATCCTGTTTTGTATTGCAGGTGACTTTAATCCCAACCCATGACTCAGAAGTGATGAGGGAATGGTACCAAGAAACCCATGAGAAACAGCAAGACCTCAACATCATGGTTTTGGCAAGCAGCAGCACTGTTGTTATGCAAGATGAATCTTTTCCTGCATGCAAGATTGAACTGTAAGAACGAGATCGTGCACCACAAGATTAAACTGTGTTTCCAGAAATTCTTCGGTTTGAAAATACCTTTTCTAAAAATTCAACTCATCTGTTTCAGCTGCTGAACTATATACCTGCCAAATGCTATACTGTGTCACAGTGATGCAAGTCACTAATATTTTTTAGTCTTTGCTGATTGGTAAGGGAAATAACAGTATTCCCATAGTAAGGTTCAAATTACTTGTGAAAATACAGATCCAGTTTCGTCTCTGCTGAGACCATGCACTAGCAACCCCAACTGACTTCTGCCTGATAGAGGCATGTGCTCTCTAAAGAAAGGAGACAGAGGGGTAGGAGGAGAAAGTAAAAAATAATTAGATCTTCATTAGTCTTATGGCAATAGATATATCGCTTACTGCAGTCTGCTTACACTCTCACATGAAAAGAAAGTTTTAAATTTGTATCAGTCTGAGCTGTCGCGAAGGGGATCCTTTTTTAACAGAATTAATTTAGCTGGAAAGTAAAAAGAAACAGCACGTGACTAGAAAGGGATGTACAACCTAAACGCTCATCAGCAGCTTTCCACTTTAATTTGAACTCTGCATACTGACATACCATAACAATCACAGGCCAAATATGCACATAGTGTGCACCCCATCCAGAAGTCTAAAGCCTTTCTTTCAACATGCAGAATTGTTGGTCTAAGGCATGCTCCCAGTCAAAGTCCACTCACTCCAGCCAGAACTGACCAGTCCACATGCTTGAACACCCATGTCAACTGTCAATTAACTGAAGCAAAATACCAAAGCAGTTGGGAGTACATACAGTAGACAATTTGCCTTAGAAAGTGACTTGAATGTACAAAGAAACTTGATGCACTTATTTTTTGATGTTGAGACAGCAAATTTGTAAAACATCTGTGTAGGATAATTACACCAGTAAAGAAGTGTGAGTGTGCATGTGTGGTACTGGAAACCTATAAGACTGGTCAAATGGCTTGGTGCTATGAATTCTGCGTGTTAGTTACGTGAATGCTGCATTGATGCACTTGGACAGCTCAACAAGGCAAGATGAGCATTTTTTTGTAAGCTTCTTTTGTACTGTGGAAGCAAGATTGAAGTGGTGTCCAGTATCAGAGTTACAAAACTTAGTGAAACTTTCAGAATGATGAAAAAGGTTACCTGCAAGCCTGTACAGTATTTAGCCTTCCTTTGTCTTACCTTATTTTATTCATTTAATTTAAGAGTGAATATGGGAACAAATGTACAGAAAACTACGTGAAGTTTTAATAGATGAATTGTTAACAAACATTTTCATTTACAGGGAAATGCAAAGAAAAATTTTTCAGGTGAAGGCAATTTTTAGAAGTTTTGTAAGATAAATGAATAATCTTGTTTAAGGTTCTAGTGAGAACAGATATTGAGGTCAAATTTATTGAAAATAGTCAACTGCCAATACGTTTTGGTGGGTAGAGGGATAGAAACGTACCCTGGGGGTAAAATTATTCTATTGATGATGACAGCAAATGGGATTTGAAAAGCTGATTAGCTAATATTTACAAGGGTGTAACCTGTATTCTCAACTCTCACAAGAACTTGAGAAAAGATAGAATAAGCAATAAAAGTCTCCCCTTCCCTTCCCTTCCCTTCCCTTCCCTTCCCTTCCCTTCCCTTCCCTTCCCTTCCCTTCCCTTCCCTTCCCTTCCCTTCCCTTCCCTTCCCTTCCCTTCCCTTCCCTTCCCTTCCCTTCCCTTCCCTTCCCTTCCCTTCCCTTCCCTTCCCTTCCCTTCCCTTCCCTTCCCTTCCCTTCCCTTCCCTTCCCTTCCCTTCCCTTCCCTTCCCTTCCCTTCCCTTCCCTTCCCTTCCCTTCCCTTCCCTTCCCTTCCCTTCCCCCTCCCTCTCCCCCTTTCTTTCCTTCTCTAGACTGCTTGCAGGGGAACAGTATCACTGTTCTGTGACTTAAGACAGTTTGGATTTTTCAGTCTCAGAAGTTTTACCCCAATTAAAAAATACCTTCTTACATTGTAGAGGTTTGCAAATCTGAATTTAAAGAAAGTGCGGTAGCCTGCACAGAATGGAGATACGTGCTGGTCTGTATGATTCACCATTATGACTGGTATTTAAGTTTCACAGTGTAGTAAACTATGACCTCATTTGATTTTCTTTACTTATAATTTATTTCAATTTTACATTGTTAGGATGTTTTTGTTTAATAGGTATACGTTTGCACACCTAATTTTTATGAGGGTTTTTTTTAGTACCACTTTAGAGTTCTTTAAGTGAGGGCTTCTGAGGCCCATTTAATGCTGTGAATTACTCTTTATCAGTTATAGGGTTTGTGATTTATTTTTTATGTCTTCTCTTTTTTTAGGTATCTCTAGCAATGCTGTTTTATTTATTGCTGTACCTTTTAAGTTGTTAAGAATAACTCAGCATGACTATAGCACAAAAGGCAGATGGAAATGTATTGTGAAAACAAGCGTGTTTGCTGGGCTCATAATCATTCACCTAAAATAGATTTTGTAATACACAGTCTACAAAGTTACAGGCAAATGTTTAGCACAATAGTTGTACTACTTCTACAATTTTTTCTGCTTTGTCTACTTTCTTATATAGGTTGGATTTGAAACTTTTTGAGTGGGTGGGAACAGATTTTCTGATTTTCTCACGATATCCAAAATGGTTTGTATCTCTGCTTTGGTAGAAAATCTGTTCTGACTACAGCAGTGGTCCTGAGACTAATTTCACTTACGCCACTTACTCCTGTGAGTCAGGAGCAATTTCACTACAGTCAGGGAAGTTACAGTCATTTGGTCCTACTGTAAATGAAATTGGAATCAAGCCTTAAGTCTCCCCAAGCAAGTTCATGATAGCTCAAGCATTTGTTTTACCTTTAAAATAATAATAATAATAATAATAATAATAACAATTAGACAGTACAGCTGATCTTAAAATGTACGTTTGCTTTTTCGCTGCTATGACAATATTAAAACCCCCATCTGGCTGTTCTGAGGTATTTTAATGCCTGTTCCATCCATTCCCTTTCAAATGGCAACAGCACCTGTGTACAACACAGCAGTGAACTCCTCCGTTAGCTCCTCTTGCCCTTGCCTGTGGAACTAATCTAACTGTGCTAGTCCTAGTACTACACAATTAGTTTAGCCTAATGGTCATCAAAATGTACCATGTACATTAACGATGAGTGCTGTTGATCAGCATAGATTTCTAGGAGCATGGTTTGTTATTGATTACTCTGATTATAAAATTCGATATCTGAGTGTAAAGGACACTCCATTTAAATGATGGTATTACCCATAACAGCATCTCCAGTCATGATCTTTATGCTATTACTATACTATTTCATATAAGTCAATGAAGAATTAACTTTGGGGATCCCACCCTACTCCTGAACTTGAACAGGTCCTCTCTTGCATGCCTTTTCAAAGTCCTGTGGTGGGTCTGACTTCATTGACTTCTATTTTCACTCCATCTTTCACAGAAATCACTTTTGATTTTTTTTTAACTTACTTTACATACTGTGGTGAATGGAGATAACTGTGTATATGAATGTTTTTTTTAATTGTCTATGATAGCTTATGCATTTTAGGAGAGTTCCAGTACTTATTTACTAAGATTTAATCAATTTGTTAATTGAATTTTCAATCCCTTCTACCATAAGCAAGTCAGCTCCAAAGAGTGCTTACTGCGCATTTGGGACATTCCTGTCTATGCTTCTCTTTGTTCATCTGTCGCCAGAGGTTCTTGCTCAGTAATGATGTTTTGAAAGAAATAGTAGTTTTATTGGTCTGGATTTATTAGAAAATGAAAAAGTATAATGTTTACACTTGAAAGAAACTATAAGCTTTCATCTTTTCACTTAATAACTGAACAAAACACTAAAAGCAACTAGGGGTAAGCATTTCTTAGAATGCAGTTATGTTATTCACCTGATTTAAAAGAGTTTGCTATTTAAAATTTTAAAAAAGAAAAAAGTCTGTTTGTTGCAACTTTACAAAAAATCTTAAAAAAAAAGTAACTAAATAAAACAATGGCATCAAAATATAGATAGGGGAAAAAAAAAAAAAAAAAAAAAAGCAGAACCATTTAAAAAGCAGCTTCTCCACACTAGACTAGCTAGGAGCTCCAGGTGGCAGGAGCTACCTCTTCAAGACTGGGCTGTAATCACAACTATAAAAGAGGAAATCTGAAATATGCTTTCACACATTTGCATGCAGCCATTATCTTCCAAACTGTGGAAAGAAACAGTCTTGTTGCTGGCTGAGAAGCACCTCACACACCTCCTCTCTCTTGTTCTGAATGGTGTTTGTGTCAGTCTGCAGCTGTGTATGGTATTTTGTCTTATAATCCTGCATCACTTCTATTCTATCCAGTCATATCTAATGTAGAAAATTAGTTTCCAGTGAAAGTAATATGTAGTGCTTTTATGATATTTGTGTGCAATATCCCCTCTTCCATTGAGGATATTTGATGTAAAGGAAACAAACTCA
Source organism: Neomorphus geoffroyi (assembly GCA_033558235.1). NCBI lineage: Eukaryota > Metazoa > Chordata > Aves > Cuculiformes > Neomorphidae > Neomorphus > Neomorphus geoffroyi. The sequence goes on along the minus strand of JAUMJM010000048.1, from coordinate 20,665,849 downwards.
GTTCCACAATAAAATACAAAAGTGGTAAAGTGGTGTTGACATGTTTCTTGTCTTTGTGTATGTATGTATCTTGAAGTTTTCCCTTTCCTTCAGTAGTGATTACCTACCATACGGGGTTTTCTCAAAAATCAGTCACTATTTAAATACTAGATAAGAACCAGTCTCTATTTAGAAATTTGAAAATAAATGCCGAAGATTACTTTTATCTCTTGTGGTGTAAAACATTACCGTGATGTAGCATGACGTGGCTTTTTGTTGTTCCCATTTCTGTATCCCCCAGCAGCATGAGAAAACACCTCATTTTCAGTAAGTACATGTTCAAGGGGCTGTGTCAGAGCTGATACCTAACAAACTTACATGAAACTGGGCCTCCTGTGGTTTGTAAAAGGTCTTTTCCTAAGTTGCTGCAGTTTAACAGGAGTGTGCAACTTGTCTCCAATGGACATGGACCTTCCCTGACTGCCACTGCCCAGTAATCCTGATGAGAGGTGATGGAGTATTTGGGGAAGCTGAGCTCTCAGTTAAGTGTTTTACTTTAAAAACAGCTGGCTTTTCCTCTGCTGCTGTTAAGGAGACATTGTAAGATCAGGCTTTCTGCCTTTATAGTTTTGCTTGCTGCTGTGATACCTGACACGCTGGGGTGCAGCAGTCTGCGTTTAAGATTTTTAGCTCAGGGAGATGGCAGTGATGTGAAAGCAGGGCTGGGGCAGCAGGGAGCAAGGAATGCTCACTCTCAGGAGAAGCAGTGGCCCTGTAGGATTTCCTTTGCCCTCAGACAGCAGACTTTCTTGTGGGCCTTTACCCATTTTCCATGTCTAATGCCTCATTTTTAACTTCTAATGATGTTATTAAGAAATAACTGTGTTTGGATTGAATTTGGCTGAGCATGACAAAACAGAATAAAATGAAGACCAGACGAGGAGAGTTAACTATTGCAGTCTTGTATCTCGAGTATAATCCTGCATATGTCTCAGTGAATGTTTTTTGAGCTGTTGTTTTAAAGTAGCCTGATGCTACTTTAGATTGTGCAAAGCAGGCCAGGTGAGGCTTCAACCTCAGTTATTCAATTGCAGGGTGAAGTTCTGGATTTGAGCAGGTGTGCCCACCCATGGTGCCTGTGGATAGGAGCAGGCCAGCCTGGTCTGTAGCATTTGGCTTGCTTCTTCCAGATGGCAAATGGAATCTCCTTTTTTCCACACTGCTGCTGAGGAGGAAAAATTTTACTTAGGCTAATGTTGCTAATGAATAAATTCAGCCAATCAGCATATGAAGTATTTCAGATGGCATGGAAAAATTATATTCCCTCAGACTTTTTTCATCTGTCTAAAGTGAGGGATCTGTCATGTGGCATCCCAGACATGGAGACTGTCCTGTGCTTGGGAGGAAATATGTCATGGTTCTGAGGATGCAGTAAAAAGGGATGTGCGGGGATCTCTTGGTGTCATGGTGACATCTTATACATGCAGCTCATTCCCAACATTGCAGAAAATCTCCTTGACTCCCTAGAGCAGGGGTGTCAAACTCACAGCTTCTGCTGTTCTGCTCCTGCAGCATAACAAGCATCACACACACTGCACATGTGACCAGTGCTCTGGCAGGAGCGTAGGGTCAAGGAACTCAGTGCTGCTGCAGAGTGGAAACAAGGTGCTGGGCTGGCTAAAACAAAGTGGAGGGCCAGATTTGGCGCACGGGCCATAAGTTTTACACCCCTGTCCTATACGATGCCTTCGGGCATACAGTACATCTGCTGCTTGTGCATCGCCCATGTCCCTCACTCAGTGAGAAGGTTTTGACACTGCCTACTGCTGCGGTCCCTGCTTTCATCTCTCACAGACAGGACCAGTCAACACTAGCAGGAAGCTCCCAGAGCATTGTCCTCTGTTGTGTTGCATCTGCTTTCTTCAGATTGAGCCTCAAAGCACCAGAGGCTGAGTGATGCTCAGTGTCCACAGACCACAACGGGATTTGCTGGGTTTTGACTGCATGCTTAACATCACGTCCACCAAAAATAAAATACTACAGAGGACCAAAGAACTAAATCGGCAGGCACAGTAGCCTGTGTGTGCGCTCTATTCACTGGTTCTCACAGATCCTTACCACCTGAGGTAGCTGCTTATCTGCAGCTAAATAACTTCAGCATTAATGAGCCCCAGTACAAACAGCTGGCAAGGCAGGGGTGCAGGGTGACTGCATCTGCTGCCACCTTCACCCCCAGAACAATTGCATATGCCATGATTTACACATCACACTGCAGCTCAATCCATCACCCGTGATGTGACTTACACAGAGAAGATAAATGAAATAGATTGAACTTAACATCTTAATACAAACTAAACTAAATATACATAATGTATATACAGAGGTTACACCTGTTAATGTTCCAAAATCAATTCTGATTGAGCTTTTACAAACCTCATGTTATCTCAGCACAGCTGTGTCACTTTCTTAGCTCAAAGAGTTGAAGTAAACTGAACCACAGAGCCATTTAATATGATCCCCCTAGAGTGCAAGTCAGTATTTCCAGGAAGAGCTTACGGTTTCCAAAGTTGTAATTATAGCACCAGTTACCATGTGCGAAGACCAGAGCAAGCTTGAAAGTCTCTTTCCCAATTCATTTAAGGAAGGAATTGTCAGGATTTGCAATAAAAAAGACATAGTAAAAGCTGAATTTTGCCCTGATAATCTAATGTGGAGCTCTAATGCTATTTCTTCAATTTAGAATGGGTTAAGTGTTGAGTTTATCAGAAATTTTTAAGAGCAGCAACAGAGTTAGTATCATGGAACTGCTAGCTGAGTTCAGTAACAACTTTGCAATTACTGAAAGATATATATTTTAACAGGGGTAAACTGAGCCAGAGTAGATGGCACAGTTTTTTATCATCATTCACATTTAGTATCTTAAGTTACTCTCGAATTAATGTCATTAATTCTTGACTGGTACTTCTTTCTCCACAGTCTTAATTTGAAGGAGTCACTGTCCCAAGTTCAGGTTGTTTGTTGCCTGTATCAGCAGTAGTTACTCTTCTTTGACTGAAGAGCCTCGTCCTCATCTCAACAGTTCCTATCATTACACCTCTAGGAAGGTAATTTTAACCCTACTTTCCACACATGTGCTCAGACACTCACTAGACATATGTTTTGCAGCTTTCAGTTGTAGTTTCTACGTAAAGAGCCCCAGCATAACTAGCACGAGTACTTGGAGAATCAAATGATTTTCAGCGGACATCTTGCATCTGTCAAAGTCAAGGGTACAAGTCTCTTTTTTAACTAGGACTCTCAGGTTCCTGTGGAGGTGAGAGAGGACACTTGCTAACCTGTACCCTAGGCTGTCTTCTGCCTGTATCAGCAGAACAGTGATTGCTGCTTAGGTCAGAAATCCCCTTTTACTAGCCAGCCCTCAGCTGCATCTGAGGTAGGTCATCATTCTGGTCTTGGAGTTTTAGGGTGACCAAGGAGACCTGGGGACAGCAGACAAGCAGCTGGAACAGGTCACTGGGGGAGGGAGTAGGTGCTTTCGGGCCCTGTGGAGGGGCTAGATACCACTGGTGTGTGTCAGACACAGCATCTGAGTGGGTTCAAGAGCATCTAGTAACCTTATCCTGGCAGTGTCAGGTGTTACCACAAGTAAGGCCCATCTGTGCAAGGCTTCAGGGAACATTTGTTTGAGCTGCAAGGGAATAAAAATGTAATTTTCTTCTTGTGAATAATGGATAATGACCTTCAGTGCTGTGCTAGAAGTGTTCTGCCAGTGACACTTGTGGGAGGAAGAGTTACATATTTGCTTACCTACTCAGCAGCGTATTTGGTGTCTGCCATTACTTTGAATTCGGAAGCTGCTTTTCAAATTAGAACAAAGAGCTTTAACCTTTCAGGTGCTGGTTTGTTTCCAATTTCAAGCCAACAAGCACTGCATTTGTACTGGTTTCTGTTTCTTCTAGCTAGGACTGTTGCAAGAAGGACTCTCTCCCACACCTAAAAACCACGGCGGGGCTGTTAACACAAGCGCAAGTCTGGCCATGCTGTACCATAAGCATTAGTGCAGGCACATATTACTTAGGCTGCCAATCACCTTGTAGAGTACAGAAGTAGTTTCTTTTTTTTTCTATGCATATATACACACACCCACATTCTTCCCTTAGCAGCAGTGCAACAAAAGCTGCAGTATGGTTTATCTGCCCCCTTCTAAATATGACCAGCTACATCACAGCGGGAGATGGCTTTCACAGAAGTGCACACAATGTTGCAGTAGTGCAGACAGAACAGATTTTGACTACCTAGGGCCCAGTTTCACTCCTTGGTGTTGCTACAAGGGTTTTTCAAACTTGTCTTTAAAAGCACTCCAGCAAGCAGCTGAAACACAGGTTGTGCAGCAGGCAAGGAGGTGAACAGCCAAATGTATCTTACTTTTCCTGGGATGGGAAGGAGAAAATCAGGTAAAGCAAGCTGGGTTAGTTGATATTCTCCTCCTTTTTCATGCTGCTGCATTTGTTGTGTACAACTACTGCCCGTGTCTCCCTTGCAAAGCCAAGCACATACCTGAATAGCACTGGTCTCAGAACTTGCCCATTTCACTGTCGACCTTCCTTAAAGCTAGCAGGGAGGAGAGAGCATCAGAGTAGACTATCTTCCCCTCCTCCCTCAAGCTGCAGTTGCTAGTTCACATTTCCTGCCTCTTGAGAGTGAGCTGTGTCCAGAGGGCTAAAAACTCAGGATGCCTGGGCATTGGGTGCCCTGGGCTGCTGTCTGCAGAGCGACGGGTGCACTGCTGTCTGACATGGGGGTGCAGGGCAAAGAGATATGGCTGGCCTCCTTTGAATTATAGAATCGGCTGGTTGGAAAAGACCTTTGAGATCATCAAGTCCAACTATCTGTCCACTACTAAACAATATCCCTAAGAAACTTATCTACGCATCTTTTGAACACTTCCAGGGATGGTGAACTCAACCACCTCCCTGGGCAGCTGTGCCACTGCCTGGTGAAGATATTTTTCCTCATGTCTAATCTGAACCTCAAATGGTGGAACTTGAGGCCATTTCCTCTCATCCTATCACTTGTTACTTGTGAGAAGAGACCAACACTCACCTCACTACAATCTCCTTTCAGGTAGTTTTAGACAGCGATGAGGTCTCCCCTCAGCCTCCTCTTCTCTAATCTAAACAACCCCGGTTCCCTCAGCCGCTCCTTTAGGACTTGTTCTCCAGACCCCTCACCAGCTTCATTGCTCTTCTCTGGATACACTCGAGCACCTCAATGTCTCACACTGAACAGAGTATTTGAGGTGTAGCCTCATCAATGCCAAATACAGGGGCACAGCTACTTCCCTGGTCCTGCTGGCCACGGATGTTTTTGATACATGGCAAGATGCCATTGGCCCTCTTGGCCAAATTGTGCCCCAAGTGCAGGACCCAGGACTTGGTCTTGTTGAACCTCAACCTACTGATTGATGGTCTCAGCCCATCAATCCATCCTGTCCAGATCCCTCTGCAGAGCCTCCATACCCTCAAGCAGATCAACACTTTGACCCAGCTTAGTGTCATCCGCGAACTTGCTACGGGTGCACTCAATCCCTTCATCCAGAACATTGATAAAGATATTGAACAGAACTGGACCCAGCACTGAACCCTGGGGAACACAACTTGTGACCGGTCTCCAACTGGATTTAACTCCATTTACCACACTTTTCTTCTTGCCAGTTTTTAACCCAGCAGAGGGTGTCCTGTCCAGGCCAATGGCAGCCAGTTTCTCCAGCAGAATGCTGTGAGAAACGGTGTCAAAGGCTTTACCAAAGGAGGAGATCAGGTTGGTCTGGCAGGATCTTTAAGAGGGGAAAGAAATAAGTGTGAGGTGATATTCAGGAGGAACTCAAAGGGGGTCAAGGGCGAGCTCAAAGGAGAAGTAGCAATGAGGATTTCTGGAGAACTCAAGAGAGTGGGGGTATGCTTGAGGGAAGTGTGAGGGTTTGCTAGGTGAGAAAACACTGTTTCAGCAGAAGCTGAACTGTATTTAGTGAGTCAGCACTGAGACCTGGCACAGTGAGAAACAAGATGGAGTCTACTGGACCATGGAGAAATACTTGGCTGGGGCACCAGGGGGTGGGAAGAGGGGCTATGGTTTGCAGCTGGTGGAAGTGTCAGAAGTGGTTTCTCATTCAGGCTGATACTGAGGGGACAGATAAGAGAGGGCTTGTCAAAACTCTTGGCTAGTTAAGCCAGAAATGGTCTGGACCCTCTGCTTTAGGTCTTGGGTTTGACGCCCTTCACCTGGCCCTGGCAATCTGTTCTGCTTCCTGCAAAGCATTTGGCAGGGAAACTCACCCTCTCCCATGGGCACAGCAGAGTATGGGAGCAGCTTAGAGTGAAGACAGAGAAAGGTCATACCTGCACTGTTAAAAGTTTAGACTTTGGAGTGGGCTCAGAGTGTTCAAACTCACAATGCCTGGAGTAAAACCTGCAATATTTTTTTCTCCTATTGCTATAATAGTTAAGTCTAAATAAATAGAAGGGGGGTTAGTTGCAGGGTGGGGGAGTGGTGTGCTCTGTGAGAGAACAAGGGGCAATGCAGCTGGCAGCTTGCTGGAGCCCAGTTAGCATTTAGCAGCCTGGTGCATCTGCCAAGCAGGGTGAGGGAGGTGGAGGTTGGGCCAGAAACAGGGTCCTTGTGCTGCAAAGAAACAGATCCTTAGAAGGAACAAGGAGAAATGTGGCTGTACTCATTGTGGCCTAGCCAGTGTCTCGTAAGCAATGGCTGCTGCAGTGGCTAGAGGCCATGGGTCAGCAAGGAGGGTCTTCAAACTGAGGTGGTGTGAAGATCCCTGGAGGAAGATGTGGTGCCTGTAGAGAGAAACTGTGAAAGGAATCAGGATGCAGCAGTTAACTGTGAACCTTTGGAGGTACAACCCATGTTCCAATACTGAAGAACAGAAATATATGGGCAGGGGAAGGGACACTTCAGCCTCCTGTGGCTGGACTATGAGTGAAGGCCTCTATAAAGCCAATTTTTAGGAAATTAGTCTTTACAGTGTTCTTGGCCTCCTGCTCTCCCTTAAGGCTCCATAACTTCTCCTCATAATCAGAAACCATTTAGACAAAGAAAGAGGAAAAAATTCAGGAGACTTGAGAGAAAGGTTGCCCAGGGAAGTCCACTGCTGGTTTACTTACGCCAAGCCAAAATCATCCACTTACCTGGAAAGAGCACACTCTCACAGTATGGGACTTACTGACAAGATGGGGTAAAGGATGTTATTGACAAGTTATTGAATGCGAAAGAGCAATCGAGCTTTGAGCGCATTTGGTGTGAATAAGGGAAGTAATAATTATTTAGTGGAAGTAGATAAGATGCTTTCCTAAACTTAAAGTAAGTTCACTTCAGATTTGCAGTGTGTTGTCACTGGATTTACAGCAAGCTTGTGATGCGGGTTTTATTGCTGTAGGGCAAGACAGGTGCATGATAAAACTGGAAATGCTTCTCAGACCCTGTGGTAAAGCACAGTGAGGCAACACAGTTGTTGCCATAACATGCTGCAATACAGCAGGCTGTTGCCAGGGTCTCCCTGTTTTCAAGGAACCTGCTGCCAAGTCACTGGCTGCAGCTGAGATTCTGTGGTGACAGGGAAATGTAAGCAGGGGTGGATGCTGGTGCATCTCATGAAAAATGCACTAGGCTCCCTTCCTCCCTCGCTGCTTCCTTGTGGTCTGTGTGAATAGCTACACTGTTTCAGCTATCTGAAGAAGGGGACATGGGACCCTGTACACAGCTGAGGCGAGAAGGTCAAAACCCCCATGAAACGGCGCCCAGAATATAAAACTGCACTGCGGTATGAAGCTCCTTGGTGTATGCAGAGATGATTGTGCATATTTCTGTACTGATCTTAAAACTGGAGCAGAGCTGCCCTAGCAAAGTCAGAATGTCTAACTTCCCTACAGGGAAGGCACATCTGAAAGCCTGTTCCAAGTGCTAACTTACTAGGTGGAAACTCTAAGAAAAGCCTGAATTTAGGCTTCCAGCTCCATGTATAGTAGCCTGAATTTTCCAAATCTGTTGGAGAAAAAAAAAAAAGCAATCAATATATGTTAATCCTCTTAGTGCCTCAACTTCAGAGTAACCAAGGCATTCTTTTCTGTGAGAAACCCCTGCTGAAACAACTTGTGTTTGAAATTCTTCCTCTTCTTTTGTTTCTTCCACACTCCACATCTTTCATCACAGGCAAGCTACTTCTTATGCCTTTGTTTCTTTGTGTTGTCTCCATCCCACCCCCTGCCTAGATGATGTTAGGAGGAAAACATACCACATACAACATGATGATTTCTAAATCATGTGTTTTACTTTAGGAAACAGACAAAACAGGAAAAATTTAATTTGATATATCAGTCATACACTTGCAGCAGGATTGAAATGAAATATTAATAATGGTGAGCACTTCAGTTCACTGACAGAGGAATGCATACCATTATGGTAGCCTTTGAGCTCCAGTGCTAAGCAGATGCTTTAGCTAGCTTCCTAGCCTCCATCTCCTGCTTAGCCTTTTCTCTCATCTCTTTTTCCCTCTCAATGAGAACTGCTTGTTCTTGCTCCCACTCCTTTAGCTTCTGCTCATATTTTGCAATGTCTTCCACTTCACATGCTGGCAGCTTTTCCTTGATAAGTTGGGTGGTCAGGGTTAACAGACTTTCAGATTCAACCTTGCCAAGTGAATGCAGCTTAGAGTACAGCTCCTGTCATAAAAACGGATGTAGTGGGGAGTGAGAAGAAGAGAGCCAGTCAGTCAAAAAATAATCAGCCACAAAACACTTCCCTGTAACAACCAATGTACAGCTGTTTGAATCTGTTAGCTGGGCTATAGAAGCCAGGTAACTATTTCATCCCAGGTAAGTGTTTCAAATGTGGTGGTTGGTACCATTTCTTGAAATACTAACCTCTAGAACAAATTTTTTGAGCAATAATACTAGAACAATGAAGTTTCATTTTCATTAAGCATTGAAATTCTCTTTATTTTTCCAAGTTCAGTTACCCGGTATTAAAAAAGACCAGATCTGTCACCTACAATAAATATAACCTAAACACCATGGGTTTGTGTCTCACCTCAAGACAACCAAATGATTTGCTTTACGCTGCCTGCATTAGCATCCCTCTCAACAGACACGTATCACTTTAAATGCTCTCTTACTACTGGCAGACTTAAGTAAATCCCATGACTTTTCTTCCTGACAGTTACTGTGATCTGTGGCTTCATTATGCTTACACAGACTGTACAACAGCACTAAAGCAAGTGATATTTTTTCAGGGATATTCTATACTGAAACCAAAAGCAGATCTTCAGTAATAAACAGTGCAGTATTTTGCTCTTAAGCTTTACTTATCTAGGTTTCATGCAGCATAAAAATATTAAAATTCACTTAAGATGGTCAATCATTCATTGATATTATTTCTGGCTCTCTGGGATTGCTCACTAATGATCTGATTAACTGCTTTAGAAGTGCAGATACACAACCAGGGAGGAGTCTCCTCGGGGAGAAAGATGACATGGCACTGCCAGCTTCTTTAGCCCTCACTCACTCATTAGATAGCAACACATTTTCCTGATTATCGTTTTAAAGAAAATGTTTTACAGAGGCCAGCACTTTAGTATGCGTCCTAAAGAAAGGCATATGAAGGGTTCTTTCCTGAGCCCTCTTAAATAAAGCCTATTGTTTTGCAATGCAGAATGAGGGAATGAAGATACGGGAATCATTTACCTCCAAACAAAATGACGATTCTGGGGCCACACAGATAGCCAGATTCCCACTCTCAGTTATCACCGGAAGCTTACGCACTGTGCTGCTGGCCCACGATGTTCATCTTACCCCAGCCCATGCTGGCAATAATCTGCAAAGGCACTGCCCCTCAGCTCTTGTCTTAAAGCTCTGCCTTGCTCTTATGCAGGAAACTATGATGTTCCCTCTGAGGCTTCTCAATTTCTTCCTGCCTTATCCAATACAACTGCAGGCTTTACTGTATTCTGTCAGACCCTGGAAGGTCTGAACTGGACAGAGAGCAGATTAAGGACTGTTTAAAATGCTAGGCATGCAGGTCTGAGGGGCTTGGATATGTGGCTCTGTTTGCTTTTTCTTTTTATGATAGTGGCTTTGAAGCTAATGGAGCGAAACCAAACTCAGTAGTACTAATTCAGGTGTACTCTCTATTGCGTTTAAGATGTCAGTAAGCAAACAGGGCATCAGTGAGAAACATGCAGTCCATGCACCTTGAGTCTGGGGAAGGAACCTGACAAATTTATAGATTAGAGGGGTTCAGTTTAAACATAGTTGGTTCAGATAATCCAAACCCTTCATGCTAACCACTATCAAGAATATGCTGAAACAGGGGTCTGTGCACTGAACCCAAGTGATATGAAACTGAATTCTAGAAAGGTAAAAAAACCAGAAACTAATGGCACCTTCTCTCCTAACCCACTACGGATGCCACGGAACTCCTGTTATCTTCCCTGCTCTGTTGTGATACATTACAGAAACTAATTTAGGAAAGCAGCAGGCTCTATGTCCTGCAGGTACCAAAAGGGGACATGATGGTTAATGCAGGGCTACACAAAGTGCAACAGAAGAGTTTTCAGCAGCAGAACTGCAAATTCTGTGTTGAGGTTATATCACATCAGGGGCAGATGACAGCAGCTGTGAATGCCAACATCACCAGGTTCCTTCAAAGCTGCCACCCTCCCTTAGACTTGTATGGATTTCTTAGTGTATTTCTCTGTCCTGTGAATTATGCCTGTAGGTGTGCTGGGGTTCAACTGGGAAGACTGGCTGCTGCTGGCCTAATGGACTTGAGAAAAGGGCTGGAGAGCTCTTTCAGACTTAGCTGAAATGGCATTCTGACTTAAGAGCTCCTTTTGTCATCCAGACAACCAGAAAATAAAGGATTTATATAAATATTACTGCTGGATGATTAGATTTCACAAGAGGGCTATGTCTTTCCTCTTACTCAGACTTTTCTGGTGAGAGTTCAGAGATAAGCATTCAGGCTGATAGTTTGTTCGCTCAAAGCTGGGACATACACTACTACATCAGGAAATGCCTAAACTGGGGTTAATTATATAGCCTGTGGAAAGCTTAAAGTGAGGAGAAAACTACCCTCTTGGCATCAGACTATCCCCAATTTGACATTTAAGCCTTGTTTTGAGCACCCTACATTATTTTCTTCAAGGCTATACAATGGATAGACAGTGAGCCTCACAAAAAATGTCTCCTTCCTTCAAAGGGCACTTGTGTTCACCCAGTTCATCCAGGTGCTAATTATTACATGCCGAGCACCCACTGATTCCCAATCATTTTAATTAAAAGTTCTCTGTGCCTACAAAGCAGGTTTAATATCTAAAGATTAGTGGCAAATAATTTATATAAATGAAAACTGAAGGGAAAAAAAAAAAAAAAAAAGGGAAAAGTATGTGTCTTTTTATTTTAGAAATTTCTTTAGAACAAATGTCTGTATCCAGAACAGCCATCCAAGGTTGAGAGAACAACAATGGAAATTGACAGGCTACAGAAAGAGTACTGCTCCTGGATCTATAAGCCAGATTAGTTCCAAACTGGGGTATTTGATTTTTACCACAGCACAAATAAGAGATGGTAAGATAAAATGAGCTTGTTACATAGTTGTGAGAATATCAAATAAAATGCTCTCATTTATATAGCTTGTGCCCTAATGAACAACTGTTGATGTTTCACATTATTATCATCAAGGTGACGACCTAAAGATAAAAGGGAGGTGATATAGCCTTACTTAATTCCCCAGACTGAAGTGTATGATGCAGTATTTCTACTTTATCATAACATACAAAACCAGACAATAAATTCAGGATGGTCTAAAGCCCCCAGTACAATCTATTTTAATGAGAAAGAGCCCACACAAGGTCAGATAACGGATCTCTGTAATGACATGCCACTTGCACGAACAGGATTTAGATTTATCATTTTGATGTATGAAAAGTGAAGATAAAATTCCAGCAGACAGACAAAAGAGAAGTAGCCTTCAGCATTTATGCCTTTTGTAGGCTGCTGCTTCCTGTTTGAAGAAGTGAAAATGTAAGGTGACATCAGTTTAAAATGTCGGGTAGGACTCCTGATGCACTGAAGGGACATCACTCTACCAGCCACAATAAGCCAGCACATGTATTTTCTAGTACATATTATGGAGATCTACTACAGCTTAGAATATTAAAATAAATGAAAAATCTCTTACTTTGAATCTGCTGTAGTATTCAGGTGCTTTAGATTGCTCTGTTTCTTCCGATTCTACACCCTGTGACTTCTGCTCCGATTCCTTGACTTCTTCATCTGATTCTGGACCAGGTTTTGGGTCAATGGCAGACTGCAAAATTGTCTCCAGAGCATCAATCTAAACAATCACATCTGTCATTGTTAATAACCAGTTCGGAAATACAATCCAAGTAATGCTACTGCCATGTTTACAAACAACTTCATGAGTTACCATGTGTTTTAAGATGACTCTATGTACGATAAAAAGAAAACCAAATTCCAAAAGGAAATGTGATTTATTCTTGGAAGAATTTTTCTACCGCACTTGGGACCTTTGAAGTTGTACTTTAAACACCTGCGTCACAACAACTCCTCCACCTCCTGCCAGCAGTAAAACTCTTACTGACTCAGATGCTGACTACTATTTGCAGATCTGTCAGGCATTAGACTTCGTGTCTCCTCTTGGCCTGTCATTTGGCCATAAATGCTAACACTACATGGTAGTCACAGTGCTAACAGCACTGGCATAATTCACAATCACATATACATCTAAGTAAGATATTACTACAGAATGTTTCAACAATAACATACGTAATGGATCATCTCAATACCTCTTTGATCAAATAAGCAGGGAAATCAACCTGTTCAGCAACATTCATTCCTATTGTTAGCTTTGATAATTTAAGAGGAAAAATGGAAATGTAGGCATGTAATACATTGGTATAGGTTTATTTTTAATCTCTGTGACAGGCCTGTTCTCTTCATGCTTTTGTCTTTCAAGGTTATAAGAGAACCACTCCCTCCTAATCTAATTGCAGTTGTATAAAAAGAATGCATTATCTTCACTAAGGGACCTGGCAAATCATTTCTATTTGTATTATTGATACAAAAGATGGAATTATTATATGGATGCTGTTGCCGTTTTGGGAATAACTCGATCTCCATAACTGTATTATTGGATGCAGGTTCCCTGCATTTTAAAGTTCAGGTTTTACAAATGCAAAGAGCTGTTATTCTTCCATGAATCATTACTGTAAATGTTTATCAGCAGGATGAAATAAATCTGTGTAACCTTTGAAACTCTGAAGGCTTTCTTCAAGCAAAGCGTCTTCAGACAAAGTCTTCCTAAGACCTTTGAAATATTGCTGGGCCTTGAAAGGTCTTGTATCTTCTCATTAGCAAGACACAGAATTCACAGCTTTTACTGGAGATGAGCCTGTATGAAATGCCCTCTCTTCAGCAGACTATAACATTCATACTTACAGCTTCTTTGCAGATTTTGCTGTCCCCTGACAATGAAGCTACATTCTCCATCACTTGCAAGGCTCTATTCAAGTATCCAGGTGTCCACATTAGTGGCATCAGATTGTATACAGCTCTTAGCCCTTTATTCAACTCCACTTTCCCTGTGATAAAAAATATCTTAGGGTTAGTACTTCAACATTTGAGTCTTAACAGAAACCATATGGGTTGGCTCTGTTTTTCAGAAGTGACAGCAAGTGTCTTGGCTTCTACGGTAAGAACACATTCTTCTACAAAGCTGATGTGACAGAACTGCTATTACCTTGTTTTGTTAAGATGCCTTCTTTTTGCCCAGCTTCACAGGTATTACATGTTTGTTGCTGGTTCCTTTTCCCCCCACCTTAGAAATTATCACCAGATGAAAAAGCGGAAAAGTCATCAGGTTTTCTGATTATCTGGCAGTTGTAAAAGCAGCTCTGAGCAGGATGTTAGAAGATTTCAAACTAATGACTCCTCAGCCTTCAGGGACTGACAATGCAGCATGCGCGTACAAAACCTCAGGCTCTGGACTCACTTGACTGGCCTTCAGTGTCAAGTCACACATGGGTCATGGCCAGACTGTGTCATATTTATAGCACAGGCTCTGGCTAACTATACAGCCTAATACTGCTCTTTCTGCTTGAGCTTCCTGACAGGATAGCTGCCAAAATGAAATTTTGATTCTGGATTCAGGACATTCTGTGCAAGAAGGTCTTCACTAAGTTTAGCAGGACCTGTGATGTGCAGCACTGATGATAATGTGGCTCTTCTGACAGTAATTACTAGAGAAGACAAAACTACCTAACAGAAGAAATGTACATCACGTTGCAGTTGGTGAGTACTAATTTACAGCAATTGTCACTTGAAGGTCTTGATTTTGTCATTGTCAATAATACCACTTTTGTGTAGTTTATGAAAGTTTTATTCAAATTCTCAATCTAATTTGCACTCTGGCTATAATGACACATAACTACGAAACACACCTTACTCTTCATCACATGAAAGATAACATTTTAGGAAAAGCAAGGTAATAAGTGCCCAGAAAAAGCTTATGGACTATGGCTGAATTGAAATAGCTGAGGTGCTTGAGGCTACTCTGTGCCCACAGACATCTTTCACTCTCTCAAAGACTGCCTCCATTAGTGTTGGCAAGACTGTGGAATATGTGACATAACAGTAAATAGCTTTTGATCTACTGAATGTCAATGTCATGGAACAAGTACTCCTGCTCACAGACAACAGCGAAGTGCATTTCTGAAATACAACCAGTACTCATCCAATCTATATGACATCAAAACCACCCCAGACTGAATGCCAAATGGACAGTAAAGTCTCTATTTGTATCAGTATCTCCACTGAAAAACAGACAACAACCGTATGGAAAATCCTGCTTTCAAATTGATTTTCACATTTATCCCCCTTTTTGACTGAAAATTAGCTTTCTTGTCCTACAGTCATGATAAATCAGCATCAGCATCCTCACTCTGCTACTACACATATTTTTGAGGCCACATTTTAAGAACAAGTCCACTTTTTATTACCCTCAATAAATTCTAGAATAAAATACAACGCACCAACGGAACAAATATATAACCATAAATTTAAAATTAATTAATTACTTCCAAGTAATTAATAATTTTGGAGAGAAGGACAAAAATGTAACTAAATTCCTCTAAAGGTTAGAGGAAATGGAAGAATAACTTATCCTTCTTCCCCATCCCCTTTCCCTCTAATTTGGATGTACTCTACTCTAACTGTTGTTTAACAATACAGCACATGATTAGCAGTGAAGATTCCTTAACAGATGTAGGATGAACTACTATCTGTTGCTCACAATAAAAACATTAACTTTAGAGTGAACAGAAACACAGGTTTTTTCAGGCTGCCATCTCCAAACTCCTTGGAGTTTAACGATTATTTTAAGAAGCTCACAAAGTCTAAGAGTCTATTGCCCATAACCTTGAAATTGTTTTATGGAACTCTTCCGGTTTTTTGAAGATCTGCTGGCCCACAAACCAACGCAACTGTTCCGTAAGAATGTCTTCTCTCTTTTGTCTGCTAATTTAAATCTGCAGGGAGCCCTAAAGAAGGTTTTGATGTTGTCTGATAAAGGCCATACCACTCATGTCAGTACTACCCTCTGGCCTCACAAAACTGATTCAGTCTTAATTCCGAAACTGTTCCTCCCACTATTTCTGCCTCTTTTTACCTTAGCCTTCTCCTTAATTGCATTTTAAGAAAACAAAGATGCCAATTTAATTCAGACGCTGAAGACAAGAGAGAAAACTTGACTGCTAGGGAGAAAACTTACCAAGGAATGCGTAGCCATACAGCTGGGAGCTGAAACCCACAGTGCCTGTTTGCTTTAGACCCGTAAGCACTAGCGATGCTCCAAGATTTTTCTCCTCTTCCCACTGCAAATAACGTAAACTCAGTAAGTGTTCCTTGACAAACACAAACATAAAATGGCAGCAGCCAAATAGAGCACAAGGCTTTCATCATATGTCTAGTGTTCAGTTACAGTATCTATACCCTAAGGAACTGTATGCTACTTATACAGAGGAATGCCTCTCTTTCTGGAAGACAGTAACATGTGATCAGCTGAGATTTTGCATGGAAGTCAATCAGTGCGTTTTCTTCCGGTAGAGGTTTACACTAATTTACACTGTCCAAACTCTGCCTCTGTCCCGTATGTCCTAACACTTGCTTCAGGCTAACACTGCTTAAGAAAAAAATTAAGACAGCTTTTGTAACAGAGCAGTCCTTTCTCCAGAGTATGTGGCAAGATCCATGCTCTATTATCCCTCACTAGAGTAGGAAAACGCTGAGAGAAGAATAAGCTACTAATGGCTGTACAGTCCAAAACCTGCACTGTGAAAAGAAGACATGAAAATCACCAAGACCACTGTATGCCCAAGGATTAAAAGTACAGCTGTCTTTCCAGTTAGAGAGAAGTACTAGCTGTCTGAGCCAGACCACCCATAAGTGGCTAAGGAAGGGCATCTGATTAGCAAGTATATTACAAACACACAAGTAGTGTGAATTTTGTTTTGCTGTGGAATGGTAAAGGACATTTTTCAAGACCAGAGCATAGTCATCATGGATAAATGTCTCTTCACTGCAAGTGAAAAGAGCTGAATGAGTCCTATTGCTAAGAAAATGAGGAAAGGAAGATACAGAAGGCAATGGATTGGAGGAAGTCTGACTCTCTAAGCATAGATTTGGTTGCATGGTACTTCAGTGTCTTGTTTATTACCTTATGATCTGAAACAGATATCCCTGCTGAAAGGAAGAAGCCTTATGAAAAATTCCCTGAGGTACAATGAGTCTTATAAAGCACAAGGGTTCAACTTTCTGATTTAACACACGATTCAGAGATGTCTTTTCAAGGTGCAGCATTTTTTTGTGCCTCCATCCAGGTGCTACTTGAATTTGCATTCTACCATCTGACACAAAATACCACCACCTGACAGTGAGGCCTGACCCAGAAAATGGACACAAGGTGACAGGGCTGCTTCCGTTGAATTCAACACTTCTGCTTAATTGGGAAACCGGATGCAACCGGAAAAACAGGGCTATTAATGGTCTAGGTTCTTTTGGGGAGCTAGAAGAGCTTCAAGAGCTGGAGGAACCACAAGGACTCAACATTAACACCTTTTCAATGGAAAATTGTTCGCAGCAGTCAAGTAGGAAACTTTCCATGAAGAGCCAAGATCAGTGAAGCTTTCAGTGGTATTTTTAACAGCAGGAAAAGGGAAGCTCTATATCACCACTCCTATACACAATAAGGACTGACAAAATCCTATTAGCCAAGACGCAGCTTTCAAAGTCAAAAAACATTTCAACAGGCTGCTGGACCCAAAAGCTACAGCCAAGGGTCTATCTACAACAGGACACTGGCTGACCTGTGTAACATCTTCGGAAAAAGGAATGGGGATTTTCAGAAGTAGCTAAGCAGATCTCGTAATTCTGTCTGTCCGTACTTCTTAGATGCAGAAAATGGGTACTGAGCATTATGAGGTGTTGAATGGTACTCTATGGTGTACACATATAAAAATATGGCTCATTACTGGCTTTTGATAGGGTTGTTTCAAAATGTACATGAAATATATCACAGCTATAAAAATACTTGTCTTCAGTGTGTTGGACATCCACATCACCCTTGCTTGTATATTCAGCTTTCATGAAGTGCTACACATATTGACAAGTGCTTGTCTTTGTAGTAAGGACACATAAACAAGGACAAACCCAATGGGAAGACGAGATTTTGGTCCCTTCTGCTTTTCATATATAAGTGATCAAGCATACTTAAAATTCTGGGGAATGAAGGAGAATACCGAAGAAGGCAAATGCCCATCTGTTTTCTGTAGTGAAAACTGAAATTACAGTCCAAATCATAACCTTTACACATCTGTACTATGCATTTTGGAAGACGTATCACTTAAGACAAACAGAGGTTTCAAAGATTTTCCTTATAGCTGACAACATGCTGTTTAAGTCTTGTGCCAAACTACATGAGAAGCAGAGTCCTTTACAGAAGGGGCTCGTGTACGAGCAGAGGTGCCATTTCCAAAAGCCTGAACTGCCCTGTTGGCCTTAAGCAACAAAGATGTGAATAAGAAATCTCTAAACTTTAGAGGCAGGAGAGACGTAACAAATTTAGTTTTAAAACAAATACCTACTAAAAACAATACACCCAAAGCCAAATAGGGTAGTAAAAATCCTAGTGATTTTTATCACCTTTACTAAGCTCTATTAGTGAGCAATGCTCACCTTAACACCATCCTATACAACAGGTGAGACAGTTCTTTGTGTTAACTGGTAGAGCTGCCTTTGAACTAAACAGAAATGTCACTTCATAACCTTACAATGGATATACATTACATTTGAAAATCCTGACACACCTTCCCTTTCAGAGAAAGGAGCAAAAGGGGTGACAAATTATTTGCTGGCTTTCACATTTTGCTGTTTCTTTTTTTTTTCTTTCTATTGCAATTGTAAAAATAATGAAAAAAATGGAGTACTTACCTTTTTCTGTGTAAATAAAATACATTCAAGACTGAATGCTTGACAAAATGCACCACAACACTTTGAAACAAAGGTTTTGTGTATCTTTTTGCCTGTGGTCAGCTTACCGTATGTTCAGACTTAGTTGCCAGGTACTGGTACAATACATAGAGGGAAAGCAGTTGTGTTGAGAACTCATCAAAACTTTCTTGCAGCATGATCTCTGTTACTACTGACATAGCATCTACGGAGGAAAACAACACATAATCAGCTAGTACAAATTTTCACAGTTCCTTCCTTTTGCATGAACTGATGTTCACTGATACGTTACTGCCATAGTATGTATTCAAATAGTTAGGGGAGAAAGTAGAAGATTTCTTATGACGAGTAATAAAGAACTAGTCTTATATGTTTGGGTTATTCAAAGAGATGGCAAGAAGGAAGAGTGTGTTGAACAGCATGAGAGCAAAGCTAAGGAGCTTTCCAAATTTATTTTAGCTCTACAGCTTTCACTTGGCTCTTCTTTGCTCAGTCCTTCAATTATTAACATTTTAAAAAAAATCTTCAAAAATGACTTGTTTGTTCTTATGTTTAGATTACAAACAAGAGAAGGCTAGCTTAAAATCACTGCCTTAAGGTGAGAGGAGAGTACAGTAGAGTAGAAATGTTGTCGCAGGTGACCCACAGCACTCAGTGTATTCAGCAAGCAGTGCTCTGGAGGAGCTCCACATGGAGTTCCAGTGATGCTCCCTGTCAGGAAGGAGACAGTTCATTAAACAAGGGGCCTTGAGCCTGTCAGAGAAAATAAATATGGATGGAATAAGGGGGAATTTGCAGGTAGAGGATCTCTCAGAATAAAATAAGTTTATGTATTAATTTGACATTTAGCAAAACCTTCATGGTAAGAGCTACAGAGAAGTCCTTCCGCAACTCTATTGTCCCCTTCAGTTGTTTGTTTTACAAAAGACTTAGGCAAAGAAAAGTTTACTGCAAGTCTACAGTAGAAGAAAACCTGCAGTGAGATGAAAATCTTAAATATTTGTCAAGATCAAAAATGATCTTAACATTTAAACAGTCAATAGTGAAAGACAGGCACCTCAACATGGCAATTCAGCATAGCTTTCTCCCTCCAGCGACAGAAGTCTAGACAGAGAGTTTGGTTTATACATGCAGCTTTCACAATAGCTAAAACTCTATCAACATACAGTTGATAATATACTCAAACTGTCACTCCTATGAAATTGTTAGCATATACGTTGGACTTGTAAAAATTGGAGAAGTTGGCTTATATTTGGCATGGGATTAATCACAGCAGAAACTCTGAATTGCGCATTTCAAAATTATATCATAAAAAAGAACCCACAAGGAATTAGACATATACATGCAGAAAAGTAGTTTAAAGAAGGAAGGCAAAGGTATGTTCAGAAAAAAAAAAATAAATCAGAGAAAACATGGCTGAAAGTTTTTAACTGAAAGAAAGGCTCTGCATGCTTAAGAGCATACAATTGAGGATGCAGAAATGGTACATACTTTCTTACCTTCATATTTCTTCTGCTTTATAAAACAATCCATTAAAACATTAAACGTAAAATTATCAGGAAAAATTCCATACTGAACCTGAAGAGAAGAAGGAAAAATAGCACAGTGCAAATCTGCTTTTTAAATCTTCCCAAGCATAGAGCTGCTAGTATCAGAAAGATTAGAATCATGGCATTGCACACTGTTGCAATGACAGCCAAACCAGACAAGGAGATGAGCACAGCTCCTATGATGTAGGCATTCTAACTTTTGATGCACTCCATTTGTTTTGGCATTTTATCTGAGCCTTTGGATCAAGAGGGGCACTGCCTATCAGGTTTTCATGTTTCTCCTGCATCTAGCATGTTTTGGACACCAGCACTGTTTAGAAACAAAAGCTTCCTGGGAAAGAAGAGCAAAGACCTTTAACTAAACAATTTTTGTTTTGACAAAGAAATATCTGAACTTAAATCAGAGTCTAAAGACCTGGCTGTAACAAGAATTCCAGGTAAGCCACATTTGTCTCAAAAAGCTGGTCAAATATACCCATGGATTTTCTTGTAAAAACTTACCTTGTTTTTTAATGTGTATAAAGCTTTGTCTTGTGCACCGTATTTTAAGCACTGTCTGATCCAGGTGTGGATGGTCCAGTCTCTCAAGTACCAGCAATTTGGACTATGCCGAAACCTAAACGATGACAGAATGGTCCAGGTGACAATATGACTCCTTGTTATCACAGAAACAAATTCCGAAACCCATAGTTTGTTGATTACAGAACCCCTGCCTTTCACGATCTCAAGTATAAATTTGTATATGACTCTGCAGTCAATCTTTGCTCTCCAAAGAGGTCTGGTTAGCCCGTTCAAGCAAGCGAAATAAAACCCCGATACAATTTAACAGTGTCTAGGAAGGAGGAATCTGACCTTGTCACAAATGTATAATATTTTAAACTTGTCTCTTTCCAGAAAGCTTACTGCTCTTCCCCTGAGATGATGAATAATGTGAAATAATAGCTTGGTATACTTATGAAGGCCAGGTGAGATCGCTATAAACACTGTAGTACTTTTTATTTTTGTGTTTCTGATTGCATAACATACTATTGTTGCTGGTCTCCTCAAACAGCAATACTGTTCCACGACTGAGGACATCAGCAAGTATCAGAAATCCAGCAAAACGCATACCTGGTGTTTCCCACCCTAACTCACACCTCACTTTAACCACTTAAGAATTCATTGTGCCTCAGCATAAGCCACCACTGGGCCTGCTGCATGTTTCATTTGCATTTAGCAATGATTCAGCAGTGAGGCATGCTGAAGAACCCTCCTCTGCCTCCCTGCACACTGCTTAGTTCCCAATAGGTATTTCATTAATCTGTTCTAAGACACCTCATGCCATGACTTCAGCAGTCTTCCCAGGCAACCTATCTAGTGCTCAACCAATTTGTTAAATTCAACACCTTTTCAGCCTCTCTTGTTTCATCCTTATTCAGACATACACACTTTGCTCTGTATTTGGGAAAAAAAAAAAAGGCGACAAAAAGCATATGGAGCTTTACCATTGGCAGAGGCTCAAAAACCAATTAAGAGTCCAGTGGCAGGAGCTGCTGCCTCGGTCTCGGGCTGAATTTCACACCTCAATGTTAAGAGATGCATACAACCTTTTTCAATTCAAACTGTAAGCATGAAAACTGGGCTCAGTCCCAAGCACAGAAGTGATGCCACTTCATGTAGAAAACGCCGATGACTGAGCTGGGCTCATGTGCAGATGCTTGCAGCCTCAAGCCAAGCTGCAGCACCATTCAGAGACAGGGCTGGCTCTTCCATCTGAGTGAGCATGCTTTCCAGAACATTTATTAGATTAATGTGGCCACCAAGTCTCTTTCCCCCTCAGTGAACCTTTGTGCATTGCATCCCACAGCTGAGGGTTACACAGATGACCAAGCCTGGAAAAGTACTGCAGCCTGGAGAGCCTTCAGAATGCAGCAGATACCCGTGCCAAAAGCAGAGCTGAACAACTACACAAAGTCTAAATATGCTGGTTTTGTAAGTGGCACATTAAATACCCCCATTAAATTAGAATTTAACAGAAAAGGAAAAGCATGCATTTTGGAATATTAAATTACAAACATCCATTTTGTTACTCTAATTGCTTTCCATTTCTTCCCTCTGGAGTTCAAGTACTGGGAACAGTAAGAATGTGTATTTGCTTTCATTAAAGTCCTGTTCCACTAATGTTTACAGGAAGCATCAATTACAGGCATTTCGATCTAATCATATTTTGATTAAACAATTTCCTAATTGCTACAGACTGTTTCACCAGCCAGCTAAGACGGGTCAGAGTCCAACTCCAGTACCCACCAATAAAGCTGCCAGCATCTTTTAAAGTTGCTTCACTAAATGGTTAATATTGTTTTCACAAGTGGAAAACAAGACTTATCCTATAAAAGCATGACACTCTCAAAGACTTAAGTCTTTCTTTTGATACAATCTTTGGAATTATTTCCACAAATCAGACAAGAGGAAAGCAAACATTTAAAAAAACCACATCAAACACCCAACCTAAAAGTTTTAATGGGCTTGAATATCTACCTTTCTGCAGAGCCATATTTATTCCATTGAGAACATAATAGTGATACCAAGCACTACAATATCTCCTGCAACTTTGGAGTGCTATAGCCTACTGTAATGGTAAAATGTTTCTAGGTTTTAAAGTAAAATTGCACTTGGACAGTAAAAGCTGTAAGAGGCATCTGATGCCATCTAGGAACAGAATGAAACATATCCTAAATCAGCACAAGTTTCTGGAATCAATCTGCACAAAATTCAGAGACATGTTATAAAAACTCTTTAAAAAAAATCTTTGCATAAGCTTTGGCAGGACTGGGACTGATTTGACTCTGCGTGTGGGTGTACAGTCAATCATGGGATCTACCAGAAAATATTTCAATAACACAGGGTAATTGTTAAGATATTTATGCTTGGACCACATTTCCACTGCAGAACTTACTATGCAAACAAAAAGCGAACAGCTTCTCAGCCAAAGAATTTCCTAGTTAATTCTAATAATTAATTACAGATTAATTGGCTGGGAATTAAGAGAGGGGGCTGATGCCAAAACTGCTCTGCCTCCAAGTCAACAAGGATGCAATACATATGCATGTACATGATCCTTCAACACTACATGCTTCCATTAATGCATGATGTGGTAGAAGAATTGGAAGTGAAAGGGAAAAAGCTAAGTTGCAATTCTTAATTATTTCTGATCCATATAATGCTGGGACAAGCTCTGTCTCTATTTCACTAGCTGAGAAAAGAAAGCCAACAGAGTATATTTGGTTTTAGAGTAAACCTAGACAAAGTAATCAAATGTTGAGGCAGATATTTTCATTTGAAAGAGACTCAGGAAAAGAAGATGATGGCTGGTCATTTTGACACGCATTAACATCTTCCTCCTCCTCTTTCTTCATGAAACACAAACCAGGATATA
Organism: Neomorphus geoffroyi; assembly: GCA_033558235.1. Taxonomy (NCBI): domain Eukaryota; kingdom Metazoa; phylum Chordata; class Aves; order Cuculiformes; family Neomorphidae; genus Neomorphus; species Neomorphus geoffroyi. The sequence continues at coordinate 20,642,312 of JAUMJM010000048.1, read as the reverse complement.
ATTAATGTAACACGTTCAGGGACAGATGAAAAGACAGAAGAAAGCTAAAACTACAGAAAGTAGAGGATTCAGACTGAATTAAATAAAGGAAGCCTCCAGCAATTACTGTGTGTTTAGTGGAAAGACCAGGATGTTATCTTGCAGATGTCTTCTGCTGAAACTCATTTCTCTGAGAAGTAATAAAAACCTGAGAAGCACAAGATTCTTATAATGCATTCAGAAAAGACAAGGAGAGGCATCTGTAAAAGTACTACAGGAGCTCCCAGCTGGTACACTTCAATGTTAATAGTTAAAGAATCAATACGGCCATCCTCCTAGTCACTGAACTGTGAACATCTGACCACAGAGAACAAGAGGAACATCTGCAAGACAAGGAGTTCCTGAAATGTCAAAGTAATTGTGACTCTAAGAGCACACAGTGCAACAGTACTAAAATTCTCCTTTGGAAAATCATTCAAATGATGAAGTCCAGAAACTTGATTTTCATTGAATCATTGCTTTGTGCTGGCAAAATGATGATTATTTTAACTTGGAAGAGACACACTGAGTGTACAGGCTCAGTACATGACAACCTGAACAGTTTTAGCCAAGCAAGTGCACACTCTATCTTGCTCAGAAGCTGGCCACCACATTAGGCTAAGAATATATTGGTAGTTTACTATCTTTCTGCACAAGGCTCTACTGATGATAATTTACCGCTGTGCTGAAGTACTCACAGTGCCCTAAAGAAACTGAAAAATGGAAAAGTTTAATCAAATGCTGAGGGAGCTACTAATACAGCAAACATGACTTACTTCTACTGATGCCTTCCTACAGTGCAGAAAAGCTGATTTGCTTCCTTCTTTTCTTTATATATTTAAAATCATCTCTCAAATTTGTTTAGTGCCATCAAGTGGTGATAAGCTCTAGTGCTACTTCCACACACTTGGTATTCTCAAGGGAAGTGATACAGCAACTCTGATAGCAAACAGAAGCATCAAGATGCTGGACTGTACTCTTTTCCTTATGTTTGGCCCAGGAGTGTTCACTGCTTTGGGGACAGTCACAAAGGAGGAAGATCTTGAAGGAAAATTCTTTGGATTGCAGAAGAGCAAGGCTTCAGAAGCAATACACTACCATGAACAGCTCTGCTGTCTGGAGGGAAAGCCAGCTCAGCAGACTTGTTCTAATTCTTCGCTAAGCTACTGAGAAACTCCCCTTGTGCACTCTATGGCTTTCTAAAGGGTACTGGTACTGCCAGAAAACAGGCTATCCTGTAATAGCAGGCTACACTATTTTTTTTTTTTTCCCTTGTCTGTGAAACAGGAAGAGTAATCCTTTTCTTTTCTCCCACTCTGTCTGACCAACCTATACATCCAATGCACAGAACTGCATGATCTCTTAGGCTCGAGATTTCTTCAAGACTTTCTAAATCTCACCTGCATTTTTCCTTGCTAATTTTGCATTACCATAAAAAAAATCTACTTAAATAAACCCACTTGTATTGTAATGTTCCTCTCAGTTCTTACGTTTTAGAGATTCCTATACCATCTTTTGCCATATTGCAAGGGAGTGGAGAAATTAAGAACAGAAAGATGCTGAGCAATCTCCATTCTTTCATTTTTTATAGCATAGATCATTTAGATGTGTTATTCTGTTTTCCTCAGATTGAAACCCAAAAAGGTTTCATATATTGCTAGTGGACTCGCAGAATATAGTCCAGGAGAGGAAGGAACCTATCTAGTGTTACTACTGTTTCAAATTTCTTACACACACTTCAAGTCTCTGTTACTTTTAGAATTAGAGAAAAACATGGTTTTGCATGTTCATTTGCTTTAATCAGGAGGCAAGCGTGCCAGATTTCTTCTCACTCACTTAAAATTCTAAAAAGTCCTGAAGCAAAATGTAAGGAGATATAAAATTAGTAAATATCGTAAGAAATGTCTTTGTGAGCCAGGAAGGTCTCTCAATGGAATGAATCCAAAGCCACTCTACATTTTACACAAGTCATACAGGGCTGTGAAGCAGCTTGGCAATGCCATAATTTTTTCTTCCCAGGCACATTTTTTAAGCTACAGTGCATAATGATCAAATAGATTCCAGGCAGGCTTAGCTTAGGAACTGGAAGGCTAAGGAAACGTCACACAAAAGTCTCCCTTTGTTTGTCATTTCAAGCCATAGGCCTTGGGAACAATCCTCTGCATTTTAAATTGACCCAGAGGCATTGCTTATGTGTCAGCCTCAAAGGCAACAGACCTGAAAAAAATATCTGTTTAATGAAATTTCCTTTTAAAAATGAAAAACCCCTTATTTTTGCATCTCTTCTTTTCTGCATCTTGGCCAACACCCTTCTTTGTACGCATCCTTTTAAAAATTTAACGTATAAACAATCCTAGAGGAAATACCTCACGCTTTTATTGCCTATACTCAAGCAAAAAAAGAGGGAATGTTTTCCTTTTGTGCTGAAATAACAAACTTAACTACCATATGTAGAATAAGAGATCAATTAATAAAAGTAGTAACGAGACAGGCTTGAAAAATCAGGTCAATCAACTATAACAGAGTAACGCTGAGGCAGAATTGTGCTCTTACACAAGAAGAGGCAGTTTGCAGATACCCTGAAGAAAGCCCACATTCAGCCCTTCTGTTATAATTTTTATTGACTTTCTCTATCTTCGATTTGAAACTAATTTAGCTCTTGATTGCTTCAGCTACAAAACTGATTCTTCTAAATTAGGCTTGCTCCACCTCCACATGAATGCTTATTTCTTGCACAGTCTTTTGTTCAGTTGTGCAGAGCTCCTAACACCACTGATGAAAGAAGCCTCAAAACCAGCATAAATGATCAGGTTACACCCAGCAGACTTGAACCCCTCTAGAATCATTTGCAAAGCACAGAGAGGAGGAATCCTTCAGACAACTCGATCAACGTAAGTATCCCACAGGCTTGTCTTGAATGCCTTGAACCTTTATGCTAATTAGTTCATAACCACACTGAAAGTGCAAAGCCCAGCCTCAGAAAACCAAGTACTTCTCAGGACATTCTTTGTGTCTGGAAAAATCTTCCAGCTCTTAAAATTGTTTGCTAACAGGAATCTAGCCATGTAGATTCAAAATACACCATAACTATGCACCCAAGCAAGTCACCAATGGAAGTTAACTTATCAAAAGAACACAAGTCATGTTTTCTTCCACATAAGTCATATTTTCTTTCATATCAGCTTGGCTGAAGGTCCTCTGTATGCCTCAACCTAATATGACAGGACATCAGTCACAGGCCTTCTAGCTAAAAATTAAAGGTCTTAACATTTGAAATTAAAGTATTGACATGATTCATTCTTCTAAGCACAATACTTAAACAAGTTCGTTTAAAGGGAAGGTTGTTAGCTATCTCACCAATGCTAAAACTGACCACCTGGCAATCCCCAGTGTGACTGGTTGAGAAAAGAACACTCTGGTGGTATAAATATTGCTCTCAAGAAAAGGTGGTAGTGCCCAGTTTAGTTTCATACAGAAAACAAAATCAAGCTGTTTTATCAACATTCAGAAGTTCTATTTCAAATGCAAACTACAAAACGAGCAATCTCCCTTTTTGGCTTTACTCTTTTATGGTCAAGACAGAATTATAAGATGGACAGCATGGAAGATTTTCTTCACTTCTTGTTGCTTAGAAATATATCCCCAATGAAAGAAAACAGACACTCTATACACTATTCCTATTTTTCTTCTGCTCCCAGAATAATAGTGTCTTGTACCATCACCCCTCCTACTTGCTTTGGAGAAGACAGTCAAGAAAATCAGATTTTTCTTCTCACACGCATGAAGAATCCTTACTAGTTTCAACATAAAGCCATAATTCACTCAAAGAGCAACAGTTAAAAAGGAAATGTCTTGTCATAATAACAACAATAAAAACCCCAACATTTCCCCAAACTATTGACTCGAAAGGACGTAGCTCCTAGAATTTCTCTCTCTTAAAAATACTCCTGGGCCTTTACAGTTGAGATGACTGGTTTTGAATATAAATGCTATTAATAGCCTAGTGAGTGAAGGCTCAGGAAAACATGGAGAATGATGGGGTGAGCTGTTGCTATAGTGATTCTGATAAGATACTCTCTAGTGTCTTTCCTTGAGCCACACAACCACAATACAATTTAATTTAAAAACAACTCTTACATTAATTATATCTTTTCCTTGTATCCTGGCATACTAAACCACACAGACTACTACCCTCACTATGCCCATCATTACTTCAATTAATTCTGTACCTGTCTGAAAGCTAACACACAAGTTATCAACTAGACTAATTTTTCTAAATAAAAAGAAAATGTTTGTGAAAGCCTGTTTGTAATTTGGAATTGCTGAAGTCACTTTTGTACCTGGTCCACTTTTCACAGTGAGAGAGATCCCTGACAGAGACTGCCATAAAGTCAGTTTCTACCAGAAATCTAGTTGCCAGTAGTTGCATATTGGCAGTAAGTTTAAAACCTTCTGGGTACCAAAGAGTACTTACGGCAGTGGCTTTCTTCAACCAGGTCTATCTGTCAGGTTACATGATTTCAGGGAATAAATTGCTGTACACTCTTTAGATGATTCCTTTTTAAAAAAATAAATAACTTCAGATGATTTAGAAAACCTCCATCTCTTAACCACCAAAAACTGCCAACTTAAAAATCAAACTTTTGTTATTCCATCTTTCACTTCAACTTTTGCTTACGTTTGCAGGGATGCCACAGATGTGGCAGTAACCGCTAACTGAGCTGGACAGAGCCAGACACAGCACCAAAGGCTTTTCCAGCTGACAAGACAGCAACTCAAAGTTTTTAACGGTTCACTCAGTGTCAGAGGCAATTGTATCAGAGTTAGAACCAATTGAGGAGTTTCTGCCTTGAAGCGCTAAGCTTAAACTATGACAGTACACCCCTTTCACATTATATTAAAAAGGAACACTCCAGGGGTACACATAAAAACCACTGTTAACAAAAGCCAATATGACCTCTAACTTTTAGAGCAGGGAAAAATATCAATCTCAAACTAGACATCGATGCTACAGTATTTTCAAACAGCAACTTTTTAACAGTGCCTAATACACAGCCTAAATTTAACCTGAGACAAAATTAACATAATATTGTCAGAGACCTAATTCACCGAGACCTGCAGTTGCATTTTCCATTTATTCTATTCAAATTCTTTATGCCTCAGAAATATCTCCCAGAAATACATCACACACTAGCATCAAACAACTGTAACGTTACACCCGCTGACACAACCCTTGACACTTTTCAGTTTGATCACAGTTGAACTTGCACAGATTACAAGTGATGTATTCCTCTGATTTGAGTATCAAAGGCTGCAACACAGAAGCATATGAGCCAAATTGCGAAGTTGGTCAGATTCACACCACATGAAACCTGATCAAAAAGAAGGTGCTGGCAAAAGAGTCCTGCAGGAATACAAATACTGAATAGATCTTAGTAGCCAGCTTAAGCAAAGGAAGAGTCAAACCTTACATTTGCTGCCAAACACTTCAAAAACTGGATTTGCACAGTTCAGGTTTCACATCTTCAGCTGTGCTGCCACAGCCCCACAGTTCAAGTCCACCTATTTTTGACTTATTATCTGTGCCCTTTTCATTCTTCACTGCTAGAGTTTGATTTTCTTGTGCATTGCTGTCCTTCTGCACTCCATGAGCAAAGGGGAAGAAAAGCTACCTAATAAGCCATCAAGCTAAACAAATAAGAATTTCATATTAAGCAAAAAAACCTGCAACAGAGGGGACAAAACTTCTGATGCTCATCCCTAGTTTCAGCCACAGCCGCTGTCAAAAAGGCAACCATTTCCAAAAAGTAAACTATAGGTGCATAGCTAGGTCTTGGCTAACAGGCAGCCCATCAGGAATCCATCAACATTTCATGTTATGTCTCAATGAGGAACTACTTATTGACATTTTGCTGTTGTTCCAATCAAGTATTTTCCTGAGAAAAATGCTTTTAGCAATGAAAACCAAAAATCCTCGAGTCCTTCATTAGACACTTTTAACTGTTCCCTAACCACAGTAAGTCACTCAATTATAGTACTTCAGAGCCTAACTACTGGTTAACATGTCTCCTGGTGCACCTAACTTCTTCCAAGACCAGTGGGACAAAAATGTCTTTTATTGCATTGCATACAATATCAAGCACATGGACCAGTAAGCAAATAAAGGATCAACATGGCAAAATTGACTCAAGCATTTTGTCAGGGAGTTGGAAATTTGTGGGCTTTTATCAGATTTATGATTGTTTTATTCTTATTCTTTTCAGAAAAATACTCTACTGTCAGATCAGTTACTTGAAGAGAGAGACAGTACGTGTACCTCACTTTAAGTACACCATGTACTGTAAAATAAATATTCCTTTGTGTAGGTAGGTACAAGCTGCACAGTAATATGAGGTTGTGCTACTCAAACCAGGAAGAGTATTTAAAAAATGCAAAGAGATATTTTGTAGATACTTCCCTTTCAAGACAGACATAAATCCAATAGTGTTTGTTATAAATATAGCCCATTGATGGCTTTGCTTCGGCTAATAACCACTAGCGCACAATGCAAGGCCAGGACGCCCTGTTTCTCTGCCTTGTGGCAGTGGCCTACTCGGATCTTGTATTCAGGCTCTGAACTGACAATTGCAAACATCCAGTTCTGACGCACTGTGTAAGAAGTTTACGCATGTCATGTTACCACTGCACAGGAGAGTAGAGAAAACAGAAGAGAGAGGGGGAAACTCTACAACTACACGCAGTTATGTACCTGATGTGTTTCAGTTTGGCTTTTTAAAATTTTATTTTCCCAAAGAATCACAACTTCCAAACCAACACAATATTGTCTTACAATGATAAGCCTGCTGCTTTATTATTTAACCCGGACAAGGGAAACTCTGAACAGGGGTGACCACTGCAGGACAGTAACTTCAATGGAAGACAAAAAAAGAACTCCTTTGCAGGGAAACTGGAGTGTACTGCCTGGGCTGTGAATGCTCCCGTCATGCTCTCACAGTAGTTGCTATACCGTGTCAACCCCCAGTTACAAGCACCAGAGGCCATTCTGGTTTGCCAGAGCTTTAGCACAGACAGTGTAGGCAAGGGCTAGGGGCTGGTGGTGTCCATTTTACTCCCAGTTGTCTGCCACTAAAAGGCCATCTATTTTGCTTGTGGCTGTTTTCACCCTTGTTCTGCTTGCTCCCTAATGTAACTAAGTAGAAAGTGGCTGATTAGATTGAAGAAAGGAGCATTCTTCCCCTTTGTTAAAATGAAAATGGTAGTGAAAAAGGAGAGATCAGAATTAATTTAAAGATGATCATAAGGTTGACTTTAGAGATTAAAGTCAGCTTTATATCCACACCAATTCTTGGAAAAATAGATTACTCAAAGTTGCAAATCTTCTTGCAAAGCTAGTTGACAAAATCCATGTGTTTCAACTTGACAAGCAGTATAGTGTGTGTGGGGGAAATCAAATCCTTGTTCATTTTTCAGCAAGAGAAAAAAAAGGAATGTTTATTGTATCTGCACTTACAGCTGAGAAAATAGGAGTTTCTACCAGCTGCTCTCTTGTATACCCCTTTCCAATTTCAACAAAAAAACCCATAAAGCTTTCTTTGTTGGCTGTTTAAATGCTCCCTGAAATAGATCCCAGATCAAATCCTCTCCTGGTCCAAAGACATTGTTCCCTCAGTTGTTCCCTGGAATAACACGTTGTTCCCTCAGCTAGCAGGGACCTGCCTCAATACGCTGAAGATCTGGCACACCACACATGAGCTTGGATCATTACATAGACTAGAGCTGGGAGGTAAGGATGGCTCCAGCATCCTTCAAGGATGTGTACTCCAGTGTCCAAAAAAATCTGTCAGGGTGCTGAAGGTGGAAACAAACTGCTGGAGCTGCTGCAGAGCTATTGCCAAAATGACCAACTGCACATTTAACAGAGCTCCTCAGGCTTTCAAATCAATGTAGTAAAGGGGCATAGGGATGCAGCTGCAAAGCCTGGGGACATTCTTCTTCAGGGACAGGGGACACACCAGGATTTTAGGAAACAGGTAAAGGGATATCATTAGCCAATAAGAGAGGTTTGGCCTTCTATTTACACTCCTCCAGCTCCATCCCATCCTACACACATGCCTCCACCCCCAAAACAAAACATTAGGAAAAGATTATTCTGCTTAGGAAACAAAGACTTCCCAAGAAAAGGACAGAAACAGAAAAAGAGGTAACAGAGACTCTGCCAGAAGGAACACTCACAGGTAAGCTCAGCAGCATGACTAGAGCGCTTGGTACAGAAAAGCACTGAAAATGCAGCTGGCTTCATTCCAGGAGACAGAATAGATATGTTATCTGCAGCATGCAGCTTTAAAAATAGCTCACTATTCAAGCAGAATTAAAACAACCAAAAAAATACCAAAACCAAAAAGGAGGCAACTTGAATAAACATTTTTTCACTTTGCTACCGGGCATATTACATTCAGAAATTTGCACCTCGATTTTCCATTTCAGGAAAAGAAAGAAAGATAGTAATAACCTCAGAAATCATCCACAAAAATGTTAAGCTACGACATTTGTTTATCAGGATCTCTATTCAATTACAGCAAAGCATTGTTTTGTGGGTCTGTGTGCAATACAAGCTGCTTCTCTCCTCAGGGAGAACACTTTTTTCATAGGCACAAAAGCATATGCAGAAATAAGCAGTCATACAAGTTAGTAAACCTGCTTATTTTCATTTTTGTTCTGCGCTGTAATGTTTTTGGACATTTCTAAAGAAGATGGATGTGTTTAGGAAAAATGAGCCATTGGAATCAAGCAATGTAAGCATGCAGACATATGCCTCAAACCCACAGATATTCTTACAGCACAACACAACAGATACTTTGCTGGATCATATTACCAAGTTGAGCGTCTTCACTGCTACCAATAAAGCACAGAACACTTTTCTTGATTACTTTTAAGTCCAACAGGACGGTGTAGGCCTTTTTTACATGCTGGGTCAGACTATGTTCATCTTACACAGGAAGCTTATGTACAACAATGACTTGTTTAGAATTAAGATTATATGGATTTTTCCTTGTATAAAAAATGAAGTTCCTACCGAAAACGCGCAAGGCTTATATTTTGTATGTTGGCTAAGGTAACAGGAAAAAATATTTAAGCACCTTTGTCTTTCTCTCCATCATTTTACATTATAAAACCAGCACATGACTTGCCATCATTCAACCTTACCAACAATCTTCTTAATAAAGGTCGTGCAGAATGGGAATTCTCATGCAGAAGAATGTCAGAGAGATGCTTGCTTTGGTCTCAGTTCTGCTTCTATGCAATGCATGCCCCGAAAAAGCTGATATTGTTTTCGTGGTAGAAAACAGTGTCACGAAACTGCCTGTATAGATATTATTAGCACTTACATTAGGTCCCTGGAGAAGCTTTTCTTCAAAAATTGTAAAGAAAAAACAAACAACCCAATAGAAAGACTGATAAACACAAATCACTTTTCATGCTAACCTACAATGCAATATGGCCTGGAATATTTCAAAACATTTCATATTCTTAGTAGATATCCAGTTCCATTTTCTTAGAAGCATTACTTTTATTTACAAATAAAAGAAAAGAATTAAACCAGAAAATCCTGAGTAAACTCAGGTAAGTGGATCAGCTTTATAATACATACATACAATCAAATATGTATTTTCAACATAACAGCTGTAGCAGCTATGCAACTCCTATATCTAACATCAGTATACTACAGAGCCATCACTAATTCTTGTGTACCTTTCCTCTCCAGCTCCTAAATTTTGTCCAGAATAAAGCTGATAGTCAAAACCATGTCCAAGCTCTAAATATTCATCCTATACTTAAAAACCTATTTTCAATAAAATGAGCTTCTTATCATAAACCCATACACAGTGATAAGCCAAGCATCCACATCTAGGTCATGAACACCCTGATTTCAGCTCACCAAAAACCATTACTAATGGCAATAAATCAGCACCACAACTTATCTCTTGAATTAGGAATAAATACTTATACAATAACTGAGTAACTTAGGTTGATGGATACAATAATCACAAAGTCAGCAGCTCCCAAAGAAGGGATCATGGCAGCTCTTGATATGGTCATAAGCCTAATAAAAATCCAGGGTTTTATCTTAGTAGTTGCAATCTTCAATGTTACTTAAAAAGAAAAGACTTCTGTACTGTTTAACACAACTTAAGAAATTTGTAAGAGAGGAAACTCAACAGAAACAATCACTCCACATGCTTTTTTCTTCTGTTTACATGGGTTTGGAGCTGCTGCCTGGCTCTGGCTGCCATTACTGCTCAGGGGCTGCAATGGAACCCGAAGCTCCTTTGAGGGCAAGTCAGGCAGGGTAAACTCTCAAGTGTATCTTTACAACTATTAGTCATCAAAGCTAGCAAAGGAATAGTTCCCTGCATGTACCTGTGTTTTAAAGTCTGAAGCTTATGTAAGGCCTTGCTCTCTCCTGGTCCTTTGTATTCATACGACCAACTCACTCTTTAGATTTTTGGCTGCAATTTAACATCCCTCTAGACTTTCAATATTTATAAAATAAAATGTGAGATTTGCCTCTGGACAGGCTCTTTACAAGTGCAGGAGTCTGCAAAACAACCTTTAGAATGTCACTGGATATAGCAAAATTAGCCTTTAAGGTGAGTATGGGTCAAATGCTGAGATAAAATTGCCTTTTCTCCTTCAAAATACAATAAGTACAACATTCAAAATCTAGTCCTAAACACTTACTGCTTACATTGTACTACAGTCAAATTCCAGTACTATCTACTAGATAAAATGCTTATAGCTATTGGCAAGAAAGATGCTGGCTAAAAGAGATGAAAATTCTGCTAGTATTCTTTTCTTGCAAGAAATAGTAATGAAAGCCTTTCTCCTAAATACTAAATACCAACTGTATCTACATGGGGTGGGGACTGAGTCAGTTCTTTCCATTTCTGAATCCGACTGACTTTATCCTTCCATTTGCTCCAGAAATACTGGGGTGTCACTGCCTAAAGTTGATACATGCATTCTGTTTATAGAAGAATGCTTATTTTCCCCTTAGTTTAAACAGAGGGGCTTTTGAAATCCAAAATTCGTCTTGACAACATGAAAAAAAGAAAAGATTAGTCTTGAAGGAAAATCTTCCCAACTTCTGCTTTTATATGCAGTGCCTAGAAAATTCTTCTCCAGTTTCTGCAAAGCTTAAGGGAAGCGTGTATAAAGAGACAGATGAACTATGAAGAACAGATGACTGAAAAGATCTATATTACCAGAAGAGATCGCCCTGAATGCTTTCCAGTGTTACATCTTTATTGATGGTTCTCCCCCACTTAAAAATACTGTTAAACTGACTGAGCACATCTACTTGAATGAGATGTGGTTACAGGATTCGGCTTCCTGAAATTTGGCTCTGGGTTCTGAAATATAGTTGCTAGTTATTTTGTCCAAAGACTCCTAACAGCTCAGTCTCTGAGAAACCATGCACAGACAATGACAGCAGAGAAACCATGAAAGGCAACGAGGAGTGTAAGCATATGTGCAGAAATGAGTGAATGCTGGAGCCAGAAGACTGGTAAAACCTCCAAAATCAGCACACCTACATCTGACAGCACTGGCTTGGATAGCGACTAAGACTACTTCACACAAAGCCCCACCACACACTGGCCACTGTAAAGCAATAGCATCAAACATGTGCAAATTACTGCTACATTCTAATGAGGCAAATCTCTCTGATGCTTCTCTTCCTTGTGTCTCCCAACCTGCCAAAGAACAGCCCTGATCTTTTGCAAACAAAGTTATTTTGGGTTCCACAGCTGAGGCAGGTGTTCAAACTGGTAAAACATGTCATTTTGTCAATGAAGCCTGTTCTTCTCTCAGATGCTTCTACCACTTCTCCATCTGATTTCAAAACATAACTGCATCATTTGTATAATAGGCAGATATTTCTGTCACATTTATTTTTAGATATCCCCCCCTCCCATATTTCTCTAGAGGGAGTGAAATCCAAGACTAGCTTAACTGATGAAGTCAGGACAATTAAAACACCTCTAAGGAAGAATTTAATATGTTGCAGGATTGCGTCTACACCTCTTCTATTGCTATTTGTGCTGGAACAAGTTAATGGTATTCATGACATCATGTAGATTTATATACAGAAAGAAAATACGATGTAGTGGGAACGAATGCCATGTAAAGCATACTTCAGGAATAATTTTTTAGTCCATTGTGACGCTTTGTTACAAGCAATACTTTATTGTAACTGAACATTTTCAGACACTGAACTCCTTCATTGGCGAGAAACTAGAAAAACTACAACTTCTGCACGCAAAGAACAGACATGCAGATATGGACAGCACAAGTGAACCTTAATTTGCAAGTAATTTTGGCTAATACTCATACACTGGCATTACAAGGAATAAGCACAATTTCATACATATGGAGATCACTATACTCCCAAACTATTTAATGGTTGTAATCAGGACTCAAAACTGTAACTTGCTACTTCCTTGAAAGACATAACCTCTAAGCACCTCTAAGAATAACTTTCAACTTGTCCCATAATGTGATTACTATCAAGTACTGACCCGAGCTAATAAATCCCAAAATCTGCAGAAATAAAAAAGCAATTACCTATCAAGGAAAGGCAATGAAAAAAACAAGGTAGATCATGCAAGAATTCAGAGAGCCCATGCACACACAAACATTTACTTTTTACAGATACTGTGTATACTTTTTTTCCACACAGTGGGTCATGGATTTAAGGCAATTAAAAATCCTCCTCAGGAATCTCAACATAAAACTTCCACAATAGCTTACAAAGACATTGAAAATCTTTGTGGGCATAAAACCCACATACAGAATCAGCAGTTACCTCACCACAAAAACTCTCTCCATTATGCTAATGTTTCTATCATAAGAAAAACACCCTGACATGAGAAATAGTGACATCTCAGTGAGACAGGACAAAGTAAAGCGAACTGCAGGTCTTTGATCTGGCTGAAAGTGCTCTGCATTCTGATTAGAATTTCTGCTGGGATCCTAGGAGATGAAAGGATTTTTTTAAATTTGACTGTTAAGGGAGGAGGGGAAGGTATTCAGAAGAGAACAAAAAGAGGAGCACTGAAAGCAGATGACATCATGCCTCAAAATGGCCTTTACCATCTTACTGACATGTTCCACAATGTAGTTTAGCAGTTTCCACACAGCTATTCTCGAGAGCCTGAGATCCTCTGTGGAGACAGTATGGCTGGAGACTCACTGGTTTAAAAGGATGGAAAGCTGAAACAAGTCTAAATATAATACATATATTGTATTTTCGGACCCTAAATGCATTATGGTAATGCTCCAGAATACTACTTTTTAAAACTATGTTCTGCCTGACACACTACAAGGACAGCCTCCAGTCTACGAAGCTTACAAGTTCTGGCACTCCTATATTCAGGAAAATCCCACACAGGGAGCATGGAAATGCCATTTCCTCCCCTCTGATTCTTCCCACAGGCCCAGTTTGCCCTTTTATACCAGGAACATCTTCCAGCCTTGTAAGGCCCTTGGAACTGACTACCCTTGACCTCAGATTCCCAGAGGTACCCAACATTAGGCAAGATATCAAAATCTCCTCCTTATACTCTACAAGAAATTAAGGGGGAAAACACAGCATTTTGCTTATTTACATTTAGGCAAATGCACATACAGAAAACCTACCAGACTTATGTACGTGCCACTTGCTCATAATGGATTTGTGTACCTTAGAAGATACAAAAAAGTTTTTCACCGATACAGCCTCTCTCTCTTCTAGATTACTCTCTTTACCTGAAGTGCAAAAATTGATATTTGAATGGTTTCCCATTAAGCCAGAGAAAGATACTTCTTGTCAAAGCTTCTCTGTTTCTTAACTTTCCCTCTCTCCCATTTCCTTAGTGTCTCATGGTGTAGCCACTTTTGGAGGACATTTTCTGTGCCAAACATCTTTCCATGTGCAAAAAGATCTTTATAAACATATTCGTCATTTGAACACTAGCCTAACTGCAGAATGTAAAGAACAATAAAAGCAGCCCTACGGATAACAACCACATCTCCTATTGCCTGAAAGCTAACGCACTTGTTTTCATTTGAAAGTGAAGCTGATGTTGTAATTGGGATTTTTTACATTTTCACATGAATTACAGACCTTTTTACACTGTTTCACTACCTGCATATTGATGTATTCTAAGAATAGTTTCACAGATCATGCTGGAATTAAGTCTCCTGGAAAACTGCTGCTAACATCACCAAAAGACTAAGCATTTTGCAACACAAAACAAAAGCATTATCACAGGGACACATACAAGAAAAACCCCAATCAATGCATGTCTGATGAGCCATGTCACACATCAGTACTTTTCTATTCTCTCCAGACTACCAAAATCTGTATCAATTACAAATTATATTTGATGTGCACATAACTATACTCCCTTCAGCTGCAGAAGAATTATTTCTTAGCTGAACAGTAAATACCTGCAATAAATTTTCAACTGCAAATCTCTCCTTTAGAGTGTGCTTTAAAGGATAAACACCCTGTATTTTAAACTGATATACTAACCAGGCACAGATGAAGAGGGGAGAGAATATTTACATGTTGGAGATTGCCACTCTATTCTCTCCGTTTTATTATGGAATGTTTTCTGTGCTTCTGTTTTTTTTGTCACTCTCTCTAAACCTCTTGTTTTGAAGAAGAAAATCTGTAAGATACATTATGTATGAATATCTCACTCTATCTGGATTTTACCTGTAACATTTTGAGACTTAACAAAGTGCTGGATTTTGCACCTGGGATATGGCAATCCTGGATATACATACAGACTGGGAAGTGAGAGAGGCTAGAGACAGCCCTGTGGATCTCCTGGGGTGCATCAAGCATAGCGTTGCCAGCCAGTCAAAGGAGGCGACTGTCCCACTCTACTCTACTCTGGTGTGGCCCCACCTTAAGTATTGTGTGCAATTTTAGATGCCACAGTATAAAAAGGATCTAAAGCTACTGGAAAGTGTCCAGAGGGACACAAAGCTGATGAAGGGTTTAGAGGGGAAGCTGTATGAAGAGCACCTGAAGTAATTTGGTCTGTTCAGCCTGAAGAGCAGGAGAATTAGGGCGGACCTCATCACAGTTTAATGTTTCTTCACACAGGAAGGAGAAGCAAGCACTGATCTCTTTGCTCTGGTGACCAATGATAGAACCCAATGTAACGTCAGGAAGATGTGCCACGGGAGGTTTCGGTTGGATATCAGGAAAAGGTTCTTCACCTAGAGGGTGGTAGAGCACTGGAACAGGCTCCCTACCAAAGTAGTCAAGGCATCAAGCCTGACAACATTCAAGAAGCACTTGGACAGTGCCCTCAGACACACAGTGTCAATGTTGGGGTTGTCCCATGCAGGGACAGGAGCTGGACTTGATCATCCTTGTGGGTCCCTTCCAACTCAGGACATTCTATGATTCAATGACTCAAACTACCACACTTTTCTCTCAGTGTCAGGGCATTCAAATGTGTCTTGGTGTCACATAACCTACATGGCCCAAATCCACCAGAGAGAACTAATAAATCTGAGTGGCACATGTTAGCAAAAAGTACTAACAGCACATCTGTAAGGCAAAACCAAGGGCTTGCCTTAACTGGCTTTACTTTCTTCTGTTTTCATCTTACCTCTTGCAGGATGGAAAATGGACTTCTGATCACAGATTCTGACAGGACTAATGAAGTCTTGATTAGAATGAATGAAAGCTCCACTAACCTCCTCTCTGTGAGACATTCTTCTTCCTCCTTTTATTCTTTCATTACAAGATACTGCTAGGTTTCTCTGAGGTTCTGATACTGACCCATGGCATCAGAGGATCACAGAGATGTGAAGTTTAATGTAGTCATGCACTCACAACTATGCATATACTTAAAATAACCATGCAGTGAACTTTTCCACTAAAATAGCAATCGTCATTATTTAGAAATAACAACCTGACATTATTTGTAAAGATGCTCTCTCGTGCATTTTGACAGGATGAGTTACTTCATCAGGAAACCTAGCTCTCAAAATGTATGTGCAACCATCTTCTAAAGAATTAACTTATTTCAGTGATCAGCAAGAGTTACTGCCCTCTTAAAGTTGAGATTGAGATGTATTGACCTGAAGCAAGAAAGCATTCCACCCACCATTAGCAGAAAAATTATCCAATACATTTCACTCCACACAAAAATAGTAGCGGAAACCCCAAACAACCCATGCATAAGGTGTACACAGCTTATCTATGGAACATAAAGTACTAAGGGGATAAAACCCAAAATTGTCTTTCAGCCTTGTTGACTTGATCATTACCACAGCATGATCTTATTTCTGTTCATGCTAAGGAATCAAGCTTCCTTGAGTCCTATACTTACACATGTAAATCTGCATAAAGCCAATTTAGTTAGATTATGACTCAGAGAACAAAAAAGCATCTGAAGAAAAAACTGTAAACAAACATAATTCCTTATAATTTCAGCATCTCTAAATGTATATATATCATAATTGGGAGGTTATACAAATTGTTCAGTGGCTCAGACTCTCATGCTTGACAGAGGTCAGTGCCAGAAGCCCAGAAGGAGGGTAGCCGTAACAAAAAAGCTACCAAGATCCTTAGCGTTAAGTTGTAAGATGAGAAGATGCACATATTTTGCAAAATAGAAATCAAAAAGCCAGTAAGCTGGAAAGAGTCTTAAAATGGCATGACTTCACAATATTTATTTGGATGTCTCAAAGTTCATGTCTGAGGGAAAAGATGCTTACTTGTAAAGGTAATATTCAGCTTGATCCACTTCCTCTCGTGAAGAAATATTGTCAATAAACTGATAAAAAAAAAAGAAATAAAAGCTTCAGAAAGAGGACTCACAAAGTATATTAGAAGAAAACAACACATAAGCGAAGAAAATACATTTGGCATCTTTAGGTGTCTCACAGCACTGAAGGTCTTCAAGTCTTTGCCTAACTCCTTCTCCTAGACCACTAAAAGTCAAATGTTTTTAAATGGAGATAGGTCCCCTCCCCACATCTAAAAGACTTTATGCACCTTGAAAACACAAAGATTATGTCTATACAGCTCAGTATCTTCTATTTTTGTTGCTCCTCTCAGATTTTTTTGCTCTTTAATCTGAGAATATTTGAGAATACAATTCAGCTCCTTATTTTCTCCACAATTTTCAGTGTGTCTCCACATTGCCTTACTTCTCTTCTTAAAAATATTGTTTTCCCTAGTGTTTGCTTGTTGTGCCTATTCATAATACAAGTTCTGAAGGATGTATCTTTTATTTTACCATCTACAAAAATAACAGTAAGAAAAAGATCATCCCCATGCTGTAAAGTAGAATCTTCCCCTCATTTAAAACCCTGCCAATCCCAGGCAATTTAAAACCTCAGGCAATCTTCCAAAATTCCTGATGCTATCAACTAATTAAATAAAATACAAATTTTCAACCGCACCTTGTCTTACAATAACAGTGAATCCTGTTTTCCTGTAGATTTTAATAACATAAGTGTAAAGATGCCAGAACACTCCACAGTCTTCCCAATATAATACCTTAAATTCAGAATATATAAACAACATGTTTTCAAGGTCAATACTTCTCTTTATCCTAAGCATAAGCTAAAAATAATAGTTTCAGCTGACTGGTTTGTACTCTCCACTTCGTTAACTCGCCTGGTAGGCAATAAACAAGTATGTCTCACCTCTTGAGTGTGGTGATATGATGCCTGTGAGCTTTATTTACATTTTAGAAAATAAGAATTTGATGTAAGCTCCAGGTATCGCAAAGAGGGCCGTTTTTGACAATCTGGAAATGGCACTTCTCCAAGGAAGAGGTCAGCCCAAAGCAGGAACATGAAGGAAAGTAGTAAAGCTGGTCAAATAATAAGAAGGAGAGGAACATCCATTTGTTCCACGGATGCTGTTTCAGAAGTAATGATCAAGAATGTCTCATTTGTAAAAATGCTTGATCTTGTACCTGTGCAAAATATTCTGTGACTCCTCAGGGTCAATGACCCTAATTAGTGGTGTTACTGAGGTACCAGTGCAATAACTCAGCTTCTTTGAATAATTTTGAAGATTGAAATTAGTTTCAGTTTTAGTTGTTTTAACAAGAGACATTTATTCTCCTTCTTCAGTACAAACACTCCCTTACACAGTGAACTTAAAAGTACATGTCACACCTCTGCCTTTACTCTCTCTCCCCAGAGTAACTCATCCAGAGGACAGAAGTGGTTACTAATTCCAGTAAAAACAATAGCTTCACTTCTCCAAAACCAGCATTTGTCCTGTCCCAGTCTGCTGCCACAAGAAAACTATAAAGGCAAAACATATCTGGCTCTGCCTCTGAAGTCAGCCTGGAATCAGAGGAAGATGAAGGCAGATGGGCAGTGCGCTACATCATTTTGTTCCCTTAGCAGCCTAGGTTCTTATGAAGTGCCTGAGGAGGTGTTAAAGCTCTCACTAAGGCAGAAACTGCAGGAAGGCAGAGAACGTATATTAGGAAAGTACACAGGCCAGTAACAGTGAGGCTTGATTCTACTGACCAAAAAACCTATTTGTGTTTCAAAGACCCTACAGTCCAGGTACTAATTAATGTGTACAAAGTAACAATTAAAACAGCTTTACACAGGAATTTAACAGTAAACCAAGACATTTATGACCACAGAACTCCCAGTAGAGGTGATACCATTTATCCCCTCACAGATCTCTTGATTTCACAAGCATTCCACTGTCACTGCCACCACTTTATGACTGGGATTTATTTCCTTACCCGAGCTATAGTCAAAGAGCTGACAGGCAGTTTTCTTTCATACGTTCTGTCCATTAAGCGGGCCAAGTCAGCTGGAGAAACAGAAAAAGAGTATGTTTAATTGACTGATATTACAGGAAAATCTGCAGAGCTGTCACGTAACCTAGAAGAGAACTTCTGTTCATGAAACAAAATTCTGTGTCCTTGCTGAAGTTTCACTTAGAATTAGTATGAAACCAGTACTTTCAATTATTATCAAATACTTTAACAGGAAATAACACATGGAAAGTTTCTCAACATGATGATCTTAACTTATTAGAAAGAAAGGGGGAAAAAGCAAAACACCCTATAAAATATTGGCCACTATTACTCATAAACAAAAAAAAAAAAAAAAAAGAGCAGATGCCCCTAAAATTTACACTTCCTTTCAAGCCTAGAATATGCTGGACAGAGATGTGGGAGTGGGTTTGTCCTTTATTTTATGGTAAAACAATGAGACACAGAAATCAGCAGTACCATACTGCTAAACGCTACAGTCACAAACAGTAATCTAAAGAAGTTTTGGTAACCAAACTGGGTGCTCTGCCAGTACCTTATTAACTTTATAGCATTCTGCTCCAGCAGTCATATAACAATATTAATTTGGCCACACAGGAACTTGAAGCTTCTGACTGTTGAACAGGTAGCCAACCATTGTATTTAATGAATTTAATTGGAAGTTAATTTAATTTGCAGTTTTAGTTTTGTACTGTTCCTGGAAAACAATGACGACTCAAGAAGAATAAGCTGTTTATTGTACACTTAGCATCAGCTGTTTGATTCTTAGCTGAGACATGAACTGATGATACCCATTCCATAAAATTTAGAGGTGTTCAGTCATGTTCTTTCTATTCTCCTACACCTTCCAGGACCAGGAATCCAACATACTCTCTCTGCATCGCTAGCACCTTGCTACATCCTTTGCACCCCAAGACTCCAACCATTAGTAAACCAGTCTCTCCTTTGACACCTCCCAGTTAGTCCCATTGCCCATCCTTCAAAATGGGCTGGATTGTTTTACAATTTGTTTTCCAAAAGCATTATCTGAGCTCCTCATCTGTCAATGAAATGCGAGGTGAGCACTTGCGGCACCAGATCACAACTGACTAAGCCTTCTACTCTGGTAAAGCTGTCATGGCAGGAAGCAGTACTGCACCAGTAACACATTATGCCACCAAGGAACGCAGTCCATCTATGTTCTGTCCACAAAACAAGTAGCATCAATATTTGTCATTTTAAAAATACACTTGTACCAGTGAACACTGAGGAGTATACAGTTCTAACAGTATGAATGGCATTCAATACTACTCTGACCTTATAGGTACCCTCTCAAATTACAACACATGTGCAAAGATTTTTGCTGCAGTAAAATGATAGAGCTTTTGATTTGGAATATAACAGTTCACTCTTAGACTAGTATTCTGTGTTTACAGAATACCTTCCTTCCTGAGGCATTTTAAGGTGTTCTACAAAAAAACAAAAAAAGCATTTCTAACATGCATTTATCTCTGGCTAAGGGAAGGCAAGCATTTTATGACCAAGAAAGTAAAGGACAAGATTACTGAGGCAAGTTTCAGCTCCTACAAAATACAACACAGGTTGCTCAGCTGAAGTGGGGCACTGAGGGCCACAGGCTGTACCACATTACCCCTAAAACAGTAGATCAATTTTGTAATGATAAATAAACTTCTGCAAGAACTTCTTTACATGAAGGATCTGTATTTGACTCTATATTACCTGGTTTTCCAGCACTCACAAAGATCTTGATGGAGCATGTAAGTAAAGACTTCAGGGACATTACCAGTAGTGTTAGAAATTACAGAGAACCGATGCTGTGGCCAAGTCAACTTGTCAGGAACTAAGAACTGGCTAGATCCTAGCCTAAATATACTAAGCCAAATATCATCCCACATTCTTCATCTGCATTTTGAGATATCTTGAAAAAAAGTATTCACTCCAAAATCTGGTATGTTTGATGACAAAGTCATTGAGACCTGAGATAGACAACTGCAGAGGCCGAGAGTTAATTTATCTATTCCAGAACTATTTTTGTTACGCATCACCCTCTGTAAAATGGAAGGTAGTATGTAAGACCATTTTGGGCCCTACTCTACCCCTGAGGTTGGCACTTCTTTTCTCTAGGTGCTCACGAAGATGAACAGCCGATTTCAAGAAACAGGTAATAGTTAAACCGAATACAAACCAAATAAATACAATGCCATGAGTGCAAGATCCCAAGACTGTTAGCTGTTTAGACATAGGCCTCCTCTGGGAGAGTTCACACACAGAATTCTAATGATTGACCTTTTAATGCCATCTACAAAGCTGGAACTCTCCATTAGAACTTCAGCAGGTAAAGCAACATGGAGCTCTTATCTATCAGCTTCAGTATACGAGTCACAATAAAATGAAAGCTGATTAACCTTAAAGAATAGAAGGCAAATCAAGTTAATGAGAAATTCAGTGTTACTTTCCAACAAATTGCCATTTCTGCTGTAAGTAATGCTGAGTAATTTTTCCTGCTTTGTTTTCTCTGAAGAGTACCTAAAACCAGACTTATTTTTCTCATATTCATGACTTGAAATAATTCAGCTACCTTTTGCAAACCAAGTTTGCTCCATAAGTTGCTACTCAGTAACCAAGATTAAAGCTGCTTCTTAGCTAAAAGCATTAGAACAGAAGTACCAGAATGCAAGAATGTGAATGCTTAAGTCTCCTAGTACTGCTGATAATAAAACCTGAGTGCTAATATCAGTGTATAAACTAAATAAATGGCCAAAGAAAAATTCTATGTGCATTCTACGCAACAGGTTTGTGTTGCAAGTGCTGTTACATTATTTATTGGATAGTCATTACCAAAAAAGACACTAGTATATACAAACTTACACACATTGCCTAAAAATACATTTCTACAATATGAACTTTTAAAAATCTTTGATTTCCCTAAAAACATATTTCTGCATATTTCAGAATCTCATGAATTTAAACAAACTAACAAAACAAACTAAGTCTGACCTAAGGTCATTTATCTTCTGGACATGAGTTCACAGTGGATTTTAGAATACTGGTATCTGAGGATTTCATGTTCACTTTTATTTTCATTTGTTCATAGAAACTCCAACAGGCTGATTCAGCACAATGACCAGGAAAAAAATTGACCTTCACCTTCCAAGTCAGCGGTTAATGACATCTAATACAAGTTTGGAGGTCTTGGAAATCAACACAGTTTATTTTGATTCACAGTGTGTACCTATCCACCGCAGGATACCACACCAAGTGGCACATTTGGCCACCATAGAAGGTCACCACCCTTCCATTCTGAAAAATGGTCCATCCAGGACAGGGTTGAAATCCAGTAATGGGGCCGCAATGGGAAAGCAGATACAACTTCTGATGCAAAGCTTAACTCTGTCCATCATTCCCAGAACAGGTAACATCTTAACTCACAGGCTAACATTTAGTTTTGCTGAAGAAATCTTTTATTTATTTTAAAGAGCCAATTAAAAAACAGAAGAAGGCTGAAGTACTTTGCCTTAGAAATTTATTTCATATTTCTCAGTATTTCCATGCCCCTAACACCTTTTGGAAAGAACTACAGCTTTGTACCAAAGAGGGCTTTAAACAGAAATGATCTGTAAAGGCAGCACTGCCACCTGGCGTTGCAGACGAGCCATTTTGGGTATCATGAGTTTTTCTGACAAAGACATTTCTGTCTTACTTGGATTCTGCCACCCCTTGGGATTCTGGTAATTACTATACTTCTCATTAAGATGCTCACTGTCACTTAATTTTACCCTTCCTAGTGATGAACCAACTGAAACACTGAAGAATCTAAGTCCAGACACGCCTCCCATTTCCTTGATACCTCATTTTTAAACAAGTTCAAATTACTTCTAGACACATTGCCTCCCCACCAGCAAGCAGTTTGTACATTCCAGATAAACACATTTACAATTCTTACCTTTTTAAGCAAATCTGCTTCAGTACAAAAAAAAGTCTTTTTTTTTCCCCATGCTTTTTTTCAGTATTGAATTTTGCTAAATTCATTCAAGCTTGGAATGCTACACTGAGACTACAGAGAAGATAAAGTGTATCTTATATGGACACAGTAAATGATTTTGAGTCTGAGATGGCACAATGTCACTGCATCAGAGAAATGGAACTGACTTTAAATCAAAAGTACTTCTTTTTCCCTTAAATGTATTCTCACAATATAGTTTTGCAGAATAACAGTTATGAAATAGCGTTTGAAATATACAAATAAAAGAACAACTCCTCAACACAAGGAACTCCAGCTACAGCTGCCAGTTACTACACACAAGATTGTATGTGTAACCATACAAATGACAGCTAAAGAGCAGACATCTGCAGGGCCACCTCCTCTTTGAAAATGCTAATACAGCTGACAGCATGTTAACTTGTTTTCTTTTTTCTGTGAACATGAAAATGCAAAGCAGTTCTTTGAAAGGCATCGAACAGACATCTGCTCTGGATCAAGATCATCAGCAGAGCACCAGCAAGAACTATGCTTGCCAAACAGTTGTGAAAGGTCTTGCCACTCCTGTTGAAAGACGAAAACATCAACTGTACCAGCATTTACAAAATAACATTTTCTTTTATAGTGGATTTCTACACCTATGACATCTGTCAAAATAAGAACCATTCTTTATTTGGAGACGACCAGTTCAAATGCATCCCAGGGCACAAATCTGTGGCTCCAGCCTAAAAAATACTGCATGAGCAGTCCAATTGACAGTAAAAGGTTAGTTACAAGGTATTAGCAGTCTCTGTATGATACAAGATACAGTCAAGAGCATCTACTGGTTGCTTCTGGCCCAGGTAGAGTAAAATACATTGACTATATCAACCTAGCTGTGTATACAAAAACAACAGAAACTAATTACTGCATAAAAAACATTAATCTGATCATTTTGTACTGCATGAAAAAAGCCCTTGAGTCTCAGTTGCTGATTCTTCTTTCAGCCTTAGCATATGTGTTAAAATTAACAAATACAGCTTAGGGGCCCAGGAATGAAAAATGAAAGACAAAGGTTACTCATTAAGGGATCTCCAAAACACTCGTGGTACAAGATAGTGTATATGTATCTTCAGCATAGAAAAATGTTTTGCATAATGCTTTCTATTTAACATACTCACCAAAAATAGTGGAATATAATTTCAAATTCAAGCTAGCGAAGAATTTAGCTATGAAATTCACACAAGATATCTCAGTACCATATGCAAATACAGTTTAATGTACAATTTCTCAGAAGTAACAATTTTCCCCAAAAGAAAAATCTAGAATTTCAACAAGAAATGCATCTTTTCCTTACAAAACTCTGAGGAAAATAATCTTTTGAGAAAATGTTTTTAATGTTTTTAAACAGAGAGGCACTTTTAATACTTAAAGAACAGGTCTTCCTTCAAACTGCAATCCAACTAAAAAAAATGTCAATGAAAAGGACACTCAAAGACAATCTTAACTGTCAAACACACAACTACAACATTCAAAAAGCTTTGGATTTTGTGAAAGAAAAATCAAACATTAGTTACAAAGGCAAATTCTAATTAGTTCCTGCATAACAGCTTTGAATGTATATGACAGATTTTTAACATGTTGAGCAGATTTTGCTTCATGCTTTTTTCTTATTTTGAAATACTTATAGATGATGAGCTAGTCTAAAATTAGTTCAGGTTGCAATTAACTAGTTAAGGGGGAGAAAAATAAACAATTTTTTCCTTACCAAGGCTATGCTCCTCTTTTTGTCTATTTTCCCATTTTGAGCTGTCCACGTAGGCAGCAGAAAGAAGATATCTTCTACCTAATGAAGAAAGAAATCTGTACATTAGCCAGGTTGCTTAGGTATCTCTAAACAAAATAATACTTTATTAGATACCATGTTTTTCTGTCACATTTACTGAGCTGGATGCATCAATCTGTCTATGACAGAGCTGTTAGCAGCAGTCACCAGTTCCAAGAATGCTTGTATGTGTATAGGCCATGACCTCATAATTTTTTAAAAAGAAAGGTTTTCCCCTAAATGTTTTTTTCAGCATGGAATAAATCTCAAACCTGAACTCTGTATTTAAGAAAGTGATACAATTGAAAAGGTAGAATAAACCCCAAACAACAATAACGGATAGCTTCTTTGTGCACACAGAACAGTTTCACCAAATGCTAGCAATAAGTTAAATGTAGGCATAAAAGCACAAGCATAAAAGATGAATACACACAAAAAGGCTTTTCTGTTGTTGGATGGTTATTTTTTCCACCTGTACAGATTTGTCTCATTGGAAACAAAAGTTAGATGCCCATCTGCAAACATTCCACTTTTTATCATTTCCTTTTTTTTTCTCCTGTGAACTGCAGTGTTCACTCATGTTTTTTCCAAATACTCTTTGTACCATTGAAATCTGCTCAAGACAATGTTCTAGCTTTGAAAGAAAACACAAAATGCCTCATGTGGAAGAATAAACCATGTTTGCGCATTACTCACAGATGATGGAGCCTTGAGGATGCATGAAGAACACCAAGATAAAATTTGTTGAAGGAAGAAAGAGAAATACATGCAGAAGGTTGCAGAAATTAATGTTAAGAAATTTGACGTTTTAAAAGTAAACATTACTATGCTACATATAATTTTTAGCAACTACCTTAAAGGCCTTATCTGAAAATCAATCTTCTAGCACTAAAAGTTCATTACTCTTGGGTGTGAACGAATTTTCCTCATCATCCTTCTGACATGCAACTATACATACACATCCCAGCTCTGAATATCTTTGGAAATTTTTGTCAAAAATACCTGGTACACAGAATTCCACAGCTAAAATATGAGCATATGTACAATACTTTACAAAATAGTTAGAAAATTTTTAAAAAGAGGTATTTCTGTTTGGTTGGTATGGTTCTTTCAAACCTATTTTTCATTATGTTGATAAAAGAGCCACACAAAAGATCTGCTTTGGGTTGGTTGCAGGGTTTTTTTTGTTATGATATGCTTCTGTATGTTCATTCACAGCTAAGGATGTCAGTAGAAACCATGAAGTTTAAAGAACTACTTTCCATGGCACAAACAACTGTGTGTAGGACAGTGGTTTGCTCAAGCAAGCTGGAGGTCAAGTTTGAGATGTTCACAGTGGTTAACTGCTGAACAGCTCCACTGCCAGAGAACAGCACGGCATTTTTCAAACAGGAGCATCCAGTGACCAGGAATCAGTGCTGAGGAATCTCTGCGCTAGGGAGCTAAAAAGGAACAATGGTGTTACCCATCAGAACCAGGCTTTAGCTAAACATTACTTGAGCTCAGTTCTTCCCTAATGTCGGGATTCTTGGAAAGGCAGCTTTTCAAAAACATCAGCCTTGGCTGTGCTTCTGTCAGCTGTGTTATCAGGTTCTGCTGAAATCTCACTGCCGAGGGCTGGTGGGTCCGCAACACAACCCTGTGTGGCTTCCCCTGACCCAGACTGCAGGCCCTAAGAGAATCAGGCTATGAAATGGACTAGGCAGTACACAGAACCATAAAATTATAGAATGTTTTTTGGGGGAAGGGATCTTAAAACCCATCCAGTTCCAACCCCCCCGCCATGGGCAGGGACACCTCCCACCAGACCAGGCTGCTCAAGGACCCATTCAACCTGGCCGTGAACACTTCCAGGGAGGGGGCATGCACACCTTCCCTGGGCAACCTGTGTCAGTGTCTCACCATCCTCAGCGTGAAGAATTTCTTCCTGAAGTCTAAGCTAAATCCTCTCCCCTCCAATTTAAAACCATTCCCCCTCATCCTATGGCTATGCCCGTATATAAAGCCCCTCCCTAGCCTTCCTGCAGCCCCTTTAGGTACTGGAAGGCCAACGAAGTGTCCCCGGAGCCTTCTCATCTACCAGACCAAACCAAGCACGCTCTCCGGCTCTGCACACCGCTCCTAGTGCTGCCTGACCTCATACACAGCGGCGGCGCGGGAGGGAAGGTTCCCGCGCAGCGCCCGGCCCCGCTCACGCTCCCCACGGCGGGGGCCACCACGGCGACGCTGGGACTTCCCCCCGCCGCCCGCCCGCCTAGCACCGACCTGTGGTGGCAGCGCCGAGGGCCCTCCGGCCGCACAGCGCACCTCGCCGGAGCACGGGGACGGCCATGGCGCCGAGGCGGGGACGGTGCGAGCGGCGGCGCGGGTCGAAGGGGTGAGGGGGCAGGCCCGCGCGCGCCCCGCCTCCCGCCGGCCCGCGCGCAAGATGGCGGCGGTGCTCGCTGGCGGCGCTCAGCGGGTGGTGCGGGAGGCGGTGCTGCGCTCCGCCGCGTGTCTGCCCGCCCCGGGCTGCTGGGGCTGCGCGCACGGAGGTATTGAGGGCCGCGCGGCGCGGGAGGGCGGCGGGGGGAGCGCGCCGGGTCGGGGCCGCTCACTGGCAACAGGACGGAGCTGAGAACTACATATCCCGGCGTGCCCAGTGGCTTCCGGCAGTGCTATGCTTGACGGGAGTTGTAGTTCCCGGGGCCCGGGAGGGGCTTCGCGGCAGCATCGAGCGTGCTGCGGAGGGAAGGGAGGGCTGTGTGCGGCAGCGTCACCCCGCGGGGGGTGCTGGCTGCGGCCTTACTCAGTTTGTCCCGTTATGACTGTAAATGTCGGTCAAAATAAAGCTCACTAAGGCTCCAGAAGTACTTGGGCAAGCTGGAGAAGTGGGCCTTTGTGAACCTCATGATGTTCAACAAGACCAAGTGCAAGGTTCTGCACCTGGGTCGGGGCAGTCCACGGTTGCAATAAATTGGAAGGGGGAGGATTTAGATTAGTTAGACATTAGAGACAATTTCTTCATGATGAGGGTGGTGAGACACTGGCACAGGTTGCCCAGGGAAGCTGTGGATGCCCCCTGCATGGAGGTGTTCAAGGCCAGGCCCATGACAAGGGGATTGGAACAGGGTGATATTTAAGGTCTTTTTCAACCCAAACCATGCTATGATTCTGTGATTGTATTTGAAGTTTTAGAAGGCAGGCATTCTTTTATTTAGCACTGACTATGTGGGGGGATCAGCTGCTCCCAAGACACGCACGTCCAGATACCAGCATTAGAGCCTTTTGTTTTCTCATTACATGCGTATGTATATTATTTCTCAGAAAGGCATTACATATTCACACTGTTTCTCAGAACTAATCTTAGTAACGGCACACTCATTACCCTTGACATTTCTACTGGTAGGGCCTCTCTGATGGTTTTCAGGAATTGATTCCAAGTATCTTTTTGTCCAACTTGCCTGTTGAGCATGCTTAGTTAAAGTAATGTTGTGCATGAACCTCTTTGAGGTAGATCTCCAGCAGGCAGATTCTGGCTTTCTCATCAAAAAGTGCTTCTTTCTCTGATTTACACAACTCAAGCATACAAAAATAAGCACTACTCTAAGCAATCATTATTATCTATGTATACAAATCTGTACAGGCTATCACTGTGCTTGCCGCTGCTGGATATGAGCCATTAAAAAGAACCAATAAACATGCAGCTTCATAAATGCACATTTGTTTATGGGAGGACAGTGACATTATCCACTCCACCCCCTGCGCTGTGTCTGCTCATTCTCACCAGTACTACCACCTTTTGAAGGTGCTCCCTCACCTGGAGGGCAAAATTGAGGCACATGGAAAGGAATGTGTATGGCAGAGGGCTCCCCAGCACAGACCCTGTCTGCACTCCCAGCCTGCTGCACCAATGTCGGTGGAGGTTTCTCTCAGTTTATGGCTCTGTTGGACCTCTCAGAGCTCTGAAGGCTACCCCCTGCATGGTGGTCTGCTCTCCACTATTCACTGGCATTCCTTTTAGAGGATTAGAACACATCTGAGGTAAAGAAGGCTTGCTGGCTCAGTTCTCTGGGATGGCCAGCACCACCTGTGCATTCCAGCTATCATATCAATCTCCCTGCTTTTTCCTCAGAGGGCCTCTTGGTTTTTTGCACTGATTTCTTTTTATAACACTGTAGGCTATGAATTTAAGCAAGCAGTAGAATTCAGCAAATTGAATTCAAGAATGGTAAAATTCTGCTTCTGCAAGCTCTGGGCTAGCACTACTTGTCACCATGGAGTGTCCATGCAGTACAGCGTGCCTGTCCCACCCCAGGCACCAGCATAGTTTCAGCATCAGCTCTGGAGAGGCCCAAGGTGAGGATGGTCATTCAGTGTTAGACCAGCTGAGATGATGTGTGGGACAGTTTCGTGCAGGATAAAGTGTATTTGTTTACCCATTGGAACTATTTTCATTAAATTTCATGGCTAAAGTTGCCATTTAATGGATTTTTTTCTTCAGATTTATGAAGCGTGTCATCAGCATACTTTACTTGCATAGAAGACAAGTGGTTTTATTTGACTGGCCAGGTACATTGTGCTAAGAAAATGCAGCAGAACAAATAACCTAACTCAGCTTAATACTTGCTCTTGTCCCTTCAGGATTAGAATCATTTAAGAAGCCAAATTAGATCAGATTTTAACAGTGATCCTTTGTTGCAAAGTCATTGGTTGCAAATAAAATCTACTGGAGAGCTGGTTTTGTGACAGCAAAAAGTTCATAAATAACATTTGTGTCATGCTTTTATTGAAGGACCTTACAATACACTATACATTTGAGGTTGGCACCCAAAGTTAATCTTGAGAGTCTAGACTCAATGACTGTCGTATCTCTGATGTCTGTATTGCACCACGACTTAGCACTAAGTCTCCTGAGTGTTACTACAATCCAAATAATAAGCTTTGTGCTTTTTCCTTTTGCCTTCCTGCTGTGTTTGGATCTTCCAAAACAATGCATTCTACAATAGCAGGGATGTGTTTGTGATAAGGAAGCTGTGCCAGTAGAGAATTGTGGTGAACAAAGAGATGACAAGACAAATCATTATAAAAACATGAAAGGGGAGAAAAATCTCATTCTTGTGCAAAACCCTCCTGTACCCTGGCTAGGTGGAGACTAATGGCGTCTCTAGTTTTTCTTTTGCACATCCAATAAATAATGTACTTTTTCATTGTTGTATACATTAACTCTGGAAAGCTTTGACAATGCTTGGCTTCTTTTGTCATTGACGTGGGCAACTGCAATTTTTGCAGCCTTTTTTAGTGTCATGCTGCCAGTGGTCTGGCATCACACAGTAATTAACAGCAGTGATTCATAAATGCAGAGATCAGTGGTGTTAAAACAGACAGTGTGACGTAAAACTCAACCTTCCTCTTTTTTTCATATGGTAGGAAAACGGTATCTGCTAACAGAAGATGATATGAAGTTACAAGAATTTCAGCAGATGAAAGTGGCAATTAGAAATGAAGTTCATGTCAACAAAGGTATTAGTGTTTATTTCATAATGGGATTCTCAATTTTAGTGTGAGCCCTAGGAAACAAGACAGTGAAAGTCACAATACGACCCAATTTAAAGCAACAACTTATGTCTTCCTCTTGCAATATTTTGTAGCTAAAATTGTTGGAAAATCTGAGGTATTGTAGAATGAAATAATATTAATTATGCCATTTTGGAAAATGTGGAGAAGCTTGAAAGTATGCAAGGTGTTTACTTAAGACTTTAAATGTTTGTATCCTTGCTTTTCCAAATTTGTCAGATAGTCTAATGGAAAATGCTGTTTCAGTGTACAAACCTTCCTTCAAATATATCATCAGCAGAGAAAGTTAATACAGAGCCTAATAGCTGTTTAACTATACAGAAAAGGCCTATGCCAGTAGTTATCTTTTAATCCACCCTGTAAATGTAGTTAGCTTATTCTTTTAGATTTTTTTTTCCTTTTACCCAATGTGAATTCTTGGTTATACATCCAGTTCCACCTGATGATTGTATATTCAAAATACGAAAAACAAGTTCAGGTTTCCTAAATAATGAAGAAGCAAGATCAGTGGATTTTTAAGGATGGGGGTTTTGTCATGCTGTTAAAGTGTAGACACATTCCTTTATTCAAGGAACATAAATAGAAACATGAATCTGCCTATTCAAGAAAAGTTAGGTAAAACTCCATTTCCTGCACCTGTTTAATCATGTGCAGGAGTTGTAGCGATACGAGTTGGCAACAGTTCCAAAGGATGTAGTTAATTTTAATTTCTTTTTGGCGTGGCAAGGATGAGACAAATAATCAAATTTATATAAACCAGTCTTCTAGGACAGAGAAGGAGGTGAAGTCAACATGAGAACTTTTCTATATTAAGTAAAAGTACAATTGAACAATGGCAAGTTGTATTATTTTTGTATTGTGCTGTGATGGTGACGTACTCATGTTGGGGATTTTTCATCCTGTACTTGAGATACACTGGATTTATTGCTATGGGTCAATCACTCTTTCAGTTTTGTAGAAACCAAATATTTGACTTTAAGGGTCACAGTTGATCTTTTTGTTTTGAACAAGTAGCCTCTGAGAAATTATGAAAACAATATGCTAAGCAACTATTTGTGTGTATGTGTGCATGGTTTCTGGACTCAGTGTTTAGTCTAATACTTGAAACACGTAAAGTAATTAGGGCTAGTAATAAACTTGGTTTAGAAGTGGAACAAATGATAATAACTATTCTGTTATACAGAATATAAAATAGCTATTATTTATTACAGTTACAATGCAACTACAATTAACTACAGTAGTTAAACAATTACCTACAATAGGTAAAATAACTATTACATGTTCTTTACAAATACATTTTAGATCCCAGGTTTATTTTAACTTTCTTTGTACCTTTGAATGCATCGCAGCCATTGTATGTGTATACTTATGTACATTCTTGTGACTTCACAGAAGTCAACTTTGCATCTTAATCTCGAGTCAGAATAAGAACTTGTATTTGCGTGTAGCAGCAGATAATGCATCCAGTAGCTGAATATGTTGTTCTTTGAGGTGCTCACTTTGCACCTCTTGTGTAGGTTACTACCTTGGAAACAGCAGTGGCCCAGCAAGTACTACAAAAAAGTTCACTTCCCTTCCCAAGGTGGGGGGCAGCACCATTCGAGGAATGGGGCTGCCAGGTGGTACGTGTGATTTTAATCTTGTGTATGTCTGAATCAGAGCCTTGAGGAAACAAACTGAAGAACTCATCTTTGTGCTTTCTTTGTCATAGGAAAGTGTGCTGGATAGAGAAACTTCTTTTTATGGGGGGGAAGAAAGTAACTTTAAGTTTATGGCTATGTATAGATATAGATAAATTATGTATGAGACGGTATTTTCATCATTTGTGAGGTAATTTAAATCCTCTGTACTAATGATGTTGAGTAGAAGTTCTTATTTGAATGCTGAGTGGGATTGGTTTTGTTCGCTTGCTTGATTTTTAAAAAAAGAACACAAGGCAGAAAATGTCACTTAGAAAAACTTCCTCTTTAAAATTTTTGTATTACGTAGTGTATTCTATAGCACATGCAATGAAATCAAGTTCACAATAAGCATCTTCTTGGTTTTTCAAGTCTGACATGACTGCATGGGGACGCCTAAGCTTGCTTGCCTGTGAGAGGCATTATTCCTTTTTCTTGGTGAAAAAGCAAGCTTTCTGCTTCATTAAATCTCTGTGTTTCAGGTACCAAGTATGCAACACGGGTAATGGAATTGTCTGTAATGGAATTGAATAAACTGCTGCTATAATGTGTTTTATTTTCAGATCTGTACTTTAAAAGTATGAAAGAAAAATTAAAGACAAATGGGATTATTCTCAGAAATGAATTAAAAAATTTACTGCATTTATGTCAGACTTCATCTGATGTGGAACTAGCCAGAAAAGTTATTTACAGGTATTTTTAACAACCCAGCTAACGCTCTTTTCTGCTTTTCTGTCTTTTTTTTTTTTTTTCCTTTTATTCGATCATCTCAGGTTGAGGGCTTGTCCTGATTCAGTGGTTATATACATAGTTAATCCTTCAGTGTAAGGCTGTATTTTCATGTGGATCTTCCAACCCTGTAGAGACTCTCAGATCAAAGGAGAGTGAAACTATGGGAGCAAAATGATGTCCTACTGTGTGCAAAATGTATGGTGAGCCACACAGAAATGTCATCTCTAGCTGAGAGGTAGTGGGGCGTGTGTTCAGTGGCATTTTCCAGCAAAGACATGGCTGGTTATACAAACTGGTCTGACTCAGCAGTAACAGGTCAAGAGATAAAGTGTTTTTAAGCCTTCCCAGCAGTTACAGTGTAGGAGCTATAAAGAGAAATGTGAAATACTTTATATTTTTATTTATTTTTTGATGTAAGAGAGAAAAAGTTATTTTAGTGCGTACTGTTGCTACAATAGACTGCTGCAACTTCCGGAGCTACGGCTCTAGGAGTAGAAGGTAAAGAAGAGACAGAGACCCATTCTGTTGTTAATCCAATGCAAATTACTTTACTGGAAACAGAAGAAATTACGTATTACTAGTGAATTTATTAGTTTGATCAAAACGATGTTTTTCCATAAATCTCCTGTTATCTAAATGTCATTGGTTGATGCAGACAGAGAAGTGTGCCTCTGTCATTGCACATACAGAGCTTGTTTTCTATTCAGAGCTGTTTTCACTTAATAAATACCACACCCTGCATGATTAACTTTTTCAATCTTTCCAATAGGTACCATGAACAGAATGGAATCAGAGCCTTGTGTAATTTTAAATTTGGACCCCTCTTTATGAGGCTATGTTATGAACTGGACCTTGAAAGACCTGCAGTAGAACTTATCAAAGATCAGGTTATTCCCTATATGTTTTGAAAATATCGTTATTATTCTTATATAGTCCAATATGAGTAATGGGTATGCTATGTATGAGCCTTGTATGAACTCGTAGACTTGAAGTATATGTGTTGCATTAGCAAGAATGTCTATGACAGCAATGTAAGGATGCAGATTAAACAGTTTTTATTTTAAAGGTAGCAAAACAGTAATTAAAATAAAAATAAATACTGGTTTGATAACTTCAGTATTGTGCTTCTGTACAATTGCATCATTTGAATAAAAAGTTGATTAAAAAATAATTCCTCAGATGAACACAACTGACACATTTTCCTGCATCCTGTGTTGCGTTAGACCATTCTTGGAAATTAGTTCTTCTGAGTTTTTATGTAGTACTCCTTTGAAATCCCTTGGGTTATTTGCACCAACAAATTGGTAACATTACTCTGTAGTTTAGACTTACTCTGAACTCTGTAGATGTGATGTGATATTCATCACCTCATGGACGGCCGTTTGACTGCTGAACACACTTAAGGACTTCGTTTTTTAACAGCTGTAAAATCTTTTGTGTGCTGTTTTGACAAGATACTAATCATACCCAGTGAATAATAAATTAAAAGGATTCTGTACAATAATGTTGTGTCTTCAGAAATCTTTGGTGGCCATTAGAAAGTCAACTCTAAGATGTTAATTTATTAAGGCATGAGATATGC
The DNA here is from genome assembly GCA_033558235.1 of Neomorphus geoffroyi. Lineage (NCBI taxonomy): Eukaryota > Metazoa > Chordata > Aves > Cuculiformes > Neomorphidae > Neomorphus > Neomorphus geoffroyi. The sequence goes on along the minus strand of JAUMJM010000048.1, from coordinate 20,608,135 downwards.
CTAGCCAAAGAGGGAAGAAGTCTTGTTTAGGCTACTATTCTTAAATTTGGCATGTGTAAGAGGATGTGTGGGGGGTTTTTTGTTTGTTTTTTTTTGATTGAGATCTATATCATTAAGACAGATCCTGCAGTACTTGCAGGATTTAGTAACTGATGGTAAGGTACAGTACCACTTTTTCAGACTCTGCTGCAGAAATTTAGACTTAATAGCCCTGGCGTTTTAGCTGTTCCAAATACACAGTGTGATAGAAATGGAAAATAAAATATACTCTTTCTTCTGCTTCTCTGCTTGCCATCAGTCAAGGCCTTATGGTGATCTATACCATTTGATATTGTGATTAGCAAAAAATTCTTTCAGTTTCTGGTTGGTGGTACTTTACCCCAGTGATACTGGTAATATAATAATAAGCAGTATTTCTGCTGGGATTTTACAGTTGTCATTAGTCAGTGACTTCTGCTTGCATTAACTTAGAGGTCAGAATCTGTCATTAAAAAAAAAAACTATAGTGGGAATCTCTGGGAAATTTATGTTTAAATTTAGTGTGCTTTTGACCATACTATTCACTAGTATTTTAGAGGTTACTCGACAGAGGGCAGTTGGGGAACCTAGAGAATTAATTGTTGAACTTGCGAAGATGAAGCTTATTCCAATAGGAAGGCTGGCTCAGTGCTGTGCAGAGTAAGAGTGCTTACTATCCTAACTTTCTTTGTGCTTGCTCTGTTTGTATGTGTTTTCTCCAGAATTTGTATGGTTTTTTCTCAGAGAGTACGTCATTCCATATTTTGATGACTATGTTGTTCAAAAAGGGCCATTTTGAAAGTAAGTACTGTGTTCACTAAGGTAAGTGCATTTTAAGAAGGATGCTTCTCACTGTAAGTGAGTGTGTGTATATATTTTTTTTTAATGAGTATTGCTGATTAGTTTCAGAAGGCCAAACATCATGTAAATCAGTGTAGATGTGAATGAGCTGCACTGTAATGCCTAATACAAATGGAAAGGTATATTTATTTCAAAATTCTAAGGGTACTTTTACTATTCTCAGTTGCACAGAATTTCGATTATCTAGGGGGCTCTTGCTCCCTAAACCTTCTTCTCTGAAGTCTTAACTTCTCGTTGGTTTATGATTTCCCATAATTTTTTGTTTTCTGTGTTCAAAGTTTGTTTTATGTGGGTTTTGGAACAGTAAGTTCTTTAGGAATTCTTTTGGAAGTTCTGCATTTGTGTTAGATCAGGGAAGAGTGCCCTTTTCCCTTTGATAGCAAACCCAGACCATAGTTTTCTGTTGTTTTGTCTGACTATTGTGCCTATACAGAATGTTTACTGCAATATTTAAGTCAAATGCTTCAGTAATCTTACTGAGCTCATATGACATTGAAAAACTTGTTTCTGGTTACTAAATGTATAGCCTTAGATGTGTGAAGTGAGTAACACTAATGGATTTTTGATAGGTGCTTTGGAAGTTCTGGTAGAAATGAAGAAACAAGGTATACCTTTCAACAAAGAAACCTATCTACTAGCATTTGCAATATGCTACAAACTGGTACGTGTTTTCAATTTATGAGATGAAGAAGTGTTTGAAATGCCTTCTCTGTGTCTTCCTTTTTTTAATTTATGATTTTCATATGTTCCCAGATACGATTTCTTATCTAATGCAAGTATTAGACATGTTTAAGTTCTAAATTGTTTCATTGTGCATGACATGGTGCACATATACAGCTTCTCACACAAATGAATGTCACAAAGCAAATCTCTAAATAATTGCATGGACATAAGCCCTAAGGATCAAATTTGATACAATCTTTGATTAGCTGACACTATTATTTCTCTAGCACCTGCGCATCTCTTTGGACTATACTCTGTACTTGAGCTTCAATTTGATTTTATAGTCTGACTTCTTTAAGAGGCAAGGCATGTATGATATATTCTGTTTGTCAGATATCTCCCATCCATTTCTCTCCTCCTTATCAAAGTAAACTTGAATTATTTCTGTAATTGCACCCAAATTTCACAAGGATTAGAGTTCTCAGAGGTAGTCTTTTCCTACATGCCTGATGGAAACAGGCAGCTGAGTAGAGAAAAGAAACCTAAATGAATGCCTCCCATTACAGAAAGGCTGACCCCCGACCTTAACTATATTTTTAGCTTAGAGAAAAAGAGCATGAACTCAGTAAGAAACTGGGCTATGTAGGTTCTACAAGTGTTTCCTTAGAACTGATTTCTTTTTGTAGCAAAGTGAGATCCACAAATTTTTTCAATTTGATCTTCTCCTCCAGATTCGTATCAGTTCTGCATTTTGAAATATTAACAGAAGCCCTCTCAAACTCTGTAGGAAACTTCTTAAAATTCCCCATGTTTTTAGGAAGAAAGGCACTAGCTGAGGAAAAACTGTACCACTAGTCTAAACTTCCTCAGGTTTCTCAGTTAACCGTACAAGGAAACCAAGTGCCTATATGATAAAAAGGAATTGGTCTAAAATAGTAGCTCAGCAGTTACTTACGTGGTGCTTCTGAAATTCTCAGTTCTAATGAATCAGAGCTTCCTTTCGGTCAGAGAAAATAGGAATAGCCAGGTAGCTTCAGTGTTTGGAGAGTGGGGCAGTAGACAGCTCAGAAAGAACTATGGAAGTTGTCTTGTTAAAAAGAGCTAGAAATTGATGGTTGCAGTCAGTTTAGGCATATTACCATTTCTATATAGAAAGCACCTTTTTCAGGAAGTTACGGCTGTACGAAGACGGACACCATACTACAACCCTAGTTTATAAGCTGGTGTTTGCTACTAGCATCCCTTTGGGCAATATTTACCACTTCAAGGTGACTCCTTGGTCTCTGCTCTGCTTGTTTAGGTCAAGGCTGTCACTGAAATACACTGTTTCTCTGAGAGGTCCTTTACTCCCTCTGCTGTAGCGTCTTCCCTAGAATCTTTACGTGGTTCTTACCATGGTCTCCTGTCAGAGCCCTTGGATCCATGGTGTGTCCAACAGGAAGAGGTTCCTGTGACTTCTGTTTTCTACTGCTTCTGGCCCTATCTGTGTTTTCAGTAGAGATTCTGGCCCATCATTACCTATTTAGTGAACTGATAAAAATAGAAGGGAAATTATTCTAAACTGTCACTCAGTTGCTTTAACAGCCATAATAAATTTGTGGTTTTTTTTTTCATTAAGATAAAATACTATCAATAAGTGAATGAGCTATAGTAACCCTTTATGCACTAAAGAGGATTAAGTGGAGCTCTTTCAAAAGCTTAATCTGTTGATTCAGCTGTTAGTGGTAGGAGGAGAAACTATGAAGCTCTGAAGTGGTTTTGCTTTTGATGCAATTTATGAAAATTCAGAAGAAGTCTTGAAGGGAAATATCTTCAAGATACAGTAGCTGAATACCGGAAATAATGGTACTGGTAGCATTAAGAACAGTGCTGGATTTTTACCAAGTTAATTCTCAGTTTCTTTAGAATAACCATGCCAGTGGCCAGTACAGAAAAATGCACAAGGCTTAAAGCTCAGATTATTGCTAGGGGATAAACAAAGGGATTAATGTTTAATCTTTGTAGAGTAGTTGACCTCTAAAACACTTACGAGATGTTTTAAATCATTGTAGGGCACTGCTGTCCTCTAAGGTAACAGATGGTCCTTCTAGTGCAGGAAAGATCTGTATGCCTTCAATGACAACAAAATATTTATGTAGTAATAATCTTCTGGTGGTCAGAATGTTTTTGACTTTTCAAAGAATGTGTTTTAAAGCACAAGTTTCTTGTGTGGTTCAAAAGGTATTTTCACATGCAATGCAGACCATTCAGCAGCGGCATGGAAAAGCATCCGTTAAACACCCAAAGGATGACACTGTCCCTTAAATCATGGCCAGTATTTTGTAGGAATGACACTTGAAGCAGCAGGAACAGAAATCAACAACAAATACTAGGAAGGAATGTGAAGGCTTTTCTCTCTATTGGTGGTACTAGTTTTGAAAAAACCTTCCTGCTGCTAGCTTTTAAGTTCGTCAGGTATTATTTTGTTTAGGGTCCAGTCAGCTCTACTCATCATTTCCAGTGTGAGAGCTTTCTATTTGAGAGTTAGTGGTTTGTGAGATAACACACAGGTAAACTCATTGTGTTTTAACTATAGACTCCTTTTGAAAATAGTCCCAGCAATAATGCAAGCTTTCTGCATTGGAAAACAGGCAAAAATCTAAGCTATCATATTAGAATATATACTTCAGAAATGTCTTGCAAGATTCAATCCATATGAGAGGCTAAAAATTCCTGAATGTTCAAATTGGAACATACATAGATTTCATTAGTGTAATGGTGCTGAATATTTGAATGGTTAGTTTATGAAAATCAATGTTTTCTAGATAATGTAGCTTTCAGAATAAAGTAAGGATGGAAAATCAGATTTCTTCCTGATCTAGGAATCATTGGAAAGCAGAAAGGAAAGTGTGTGTTGGTTTTAGCATACTACTGGACTTGGTTTGTGTCTTGTAGAAGCCAAAACATTTAGCACAAGACATAGTTGCTAAAATGATGGGATTTTCTTTTACCCTCTTCTGGACTCTAGCTTTGAATATTGTATTTTGATGTTGTGTTTCTCAGGAAGTGCTGCACAGAATCTGCTCAGTTGGGTCTGATATAGATTGCCTTGCTGATCTTACAGGATATTCACCCCTAAATGCCTTCTGGTTGTGATTGCAATTGCCTACAGTGCTTTCAGATCATGAGAGTTACAGGTGCAACTTAGGTTTGAAATTTCTTTGCAGGACAACCTGGAGTCTTGTAAAATCTCTGAAAAACTGCTTGAAGAAGCACAGCTAAAAGGTGATGCGTTACCACCGCGAGTGTTCTGCTTTGCGGTGGCAACTGCTTTGAAGCAGGTGGGTACCTTTTGTTTTAGTTTTTGCCTGAATCTGTATAGTTTTGTTGTAGTAAGACAGTCAGTGAAAGGAAGCTGACACAAAGGAAGTGTAAACTGATCTATATAACCTCTAATACTAGAACTCTTAGGCCCCTAAAGGACTAGAATTGTCAACTCCTACACAAAGCTAATGTGGAAATTCTGAAATATATATATGTCTTGAGTCTAATTCACAGGTATTTTGTGCTAGTGACAATGCCATATAGAATATTTTTAGGGAATGAAAGAAATTTAGGCTGCTATGTTAGATGAAACCATGGCCTGTCCTGTAGATAATGCTATTTAGTAATGGTTTCCTTTAAATAGAATTTAAACAATAATTTCAATTATTTGCACAATCAGGTCTTTGAAATACTTACCTTTAGGGAGGCAGACTCAAAGGCTATGATATATATTGCCTGGGACATGGCCTGTCCTTCTCCACAACATGTTTCTTCAGGGGGAGTTTTTCATCTCATGTACCTAAGCAGTGGTATGAAGAAACTCTGAGGCAGTATGGGGTGAAAGACTGAGCAGGAGATTAACAGTGAGGAAATTCTGAAGTCTAATATTTCCTCTGCCATTAATTTGTGTATATAAGTAGAGGAAATTCTGAGCCTTCTCTATCTTAAGTCTAAAAAGAGGTCAGAAGCACTGTAAGAGCTAATGATTTGATGTTGTTCGCAAATTTGTATGAATGGAGTAGAATTGTTAAAATTTACTTAAGTGCTCTGTGGTCTTTTTTGCACCGTTTCTGTGAACGGAGACACTGAACAAGAGCACCACTGAAGTTAATTTATTCTTGTGCATGATGGCATGACAGTGCTTCTCATTGGCATTGAGGTTAAAACCCAAAATCTTTTGTCTCTAAAACAACAAGAAATATCCTTGATGCTGTTACTTTATGTAATAATCAGTTAAAATTCTTGTTTTGCAAACAGAGTAATGCTCCACTTTACACTTAACTGTTCCTTGAGCTGCATGATCTTTGACATTATGTCTTGTTGTGAGTGGTGCGTTTCTTTATCCCAAGTAACAGTGGTTGGTCTAGTAAATGTCAGTCTAACACTTACTGTCTATGCGAATCATTTGATGGCTTAGATACAGTACTATAAATGTGTATGTCCAAAAGGTTAAAAGTGCTGGGCAGGATAAGTACCCACTTAATATATGCTGCAGTTGATTTAAGCACACTGACATGTGCTGAACTGAGCCAGTGTGTACATCTTTTATCTTTTAGATGCTCTCATACTCAGTGTTGGTTACATACTTCTTTCCCTGCTAATCTGAGGCAGGGAGTATTCTCTGATGTGCCAAAGAGCCAGATGACAAGGGAACTCCAGCGTGGGGTATTTGTTTCACAGGCTGGATGCTGTTTGTAGTCTATAAGTCTTGGTTAAAGAGTTCTAGATGCTCATTTGTGATTCAATAAAAGCTTGTGAAAGACTTGTTTTTCTTGAACTTTGATTGTGAAATGGTCGGATATGTTTAATTTTTTTTTTTTTAATTTATAATTCTTTCCTAGAATGACGTAGCACAAGCCAGATTTTATTGCTCCCAGATAATGAAAACAGACAACAAACTATACAATAATCTTAAAGTAAGTGTGTTTGCTTTGTACTTGTCTTAGAGATGTACTGGACAAAATACTCTCATGTGCAAAGTAACAGAAGGCCAGCTTCTTTGTAGCACAGGCGTACACCAGTGCTGTTGCTCAGCTTGTTTTAAAGCTAACAGAATTTCTGTCAGTTGGATGAATTACGTACTGAATTGTTAACACCCTCCATTTTTTTAAAATCACTTCCTTCCATAGGTGGGAGTGGAAAGTAGACATCTGTGAGTATAGACCCGTGAACAATTTCTAATTATGACATTGTGATTTCTTGCTTTCTTCCTAAAAGAGATCTGAAAAAACACAGCTCCAAGTAAATGCCTTCCTTAGCTGTACTCTGCCTGCTTCAGGCTTCATTCAGCCCTGTGAACCTTCACCACGTGTGTATATACAATTTTTTACATTAATTGCATGGTCTGCAACCTGAGAGAAAGTTTACTCCTTGTACCCTGTATTCAACTTCTGTAAGTTATGGATTAAACCACTTTATTCAAGAACAACTAATGCAGCTTTGTCAGAGGTGCTCTGCCTCTAGACTCACTGTTTCTCTCTAGGTCCCAGTTGAAAAAAAAAATTCTGTGGAAGTTGATCATTCCCTCTGCTCTTTTCATGATAATGGTTTTTTATCACTGCAGCATCTAGAAACGTATCTTGTCCTGTTTTGCTTCATGTCTTCCTCAATTTTTAAGATTTGTGTTCTGATGATAAGTACTATTTGTGTGATATGGTTTTATATTATTTTTAAGGTTCTTGTCCAGCTCAGATCTGGTTTGCTAAAAGAAGTAATAAAGACGTTAGAGGCAGCAGTGGAAGTAGATACTCCTCCATTTGTGAAAAAAATCGAGTTTTCTGAGCAAGTGGTAAGTATACAGTGAGGAGAAGAAGAGGTCCACAGTGCTTGGTTGAGCCACGGTGATCAGCTACAGAACTTCACGTGTCCAAGTTCGTCCTACTAAAGTTGTTTGGGTTCTGATGCATTCAGATGCTAAAGAGGCTGGCTGGCTTTCTGTGGTCTTGGACAAAGCACTTAGCTGTCTAATTCCCTTTTTGATTGTGGATCTTGCTCTTAGAAGCTCAGATTTCATCTGAATGTAGATGGAGTGTTCCCTAGAGGCATTAAATAATTTAATCCTTTGCCTTTTATGCTATTTTCATTTGAGGTAAAAGTGAGAATGAAGTTCTGATCACAGCAATATTTTTAGATTGATAATATTTGCAAAGACTGCTGTGATGATATACAGCAAAGTTTGATACAGGAAAAAATAGATTTTGCGGGTTTACTATATTTTACCATTAAAAAAAAAGTGTTTTTACAGTATTGATCACCAAAGTGGATTCCTTCAGAGCACAGCCCCTATCAGCTTGGCAGCATTGCTGCTGCTTTTCCTGAATCTTACAATTTTATTGATTTTGAACAAGATATTTTAAGACTGTATTAATAATTAAGTACTTACTTTCACTGCTGCCTATTAAACAAAATTAATAACTGTCAATTAAAATAAGTACTAGATAGAAGAAGGACGTACCTTTCAAAACATAGCCTATGTTTGTTAACTGCTATGTTGAAGAGACATCTCTTTTAAGCAGCATCTCATTTTGTAAATTCGTTGGAGCGAATGTTACATGTGTCAATATTGTGCTTTAATTTTGTTTGGCAAACTTTGAACAGGCCCTAGGAAGACTAAGCATTAGACCTAACCCATTCCTTCTATAAAAGGTTATTGATCAGTAACAGTTTTTAAGAGATTTACTTATTCTTTATCCCATACTCTTGAGTATAGTGTAGAGAACTTCTCAGTGTTCTGTAGTTTGACTGTGTACTGTACATTTAGTGTAATGCATAATGACACTTAGTATTGGGCTGATCGGAAAGTAGATTACAGGAAGCAATTACATTTCCTGTGTTTAAGTATAAAAGTAATTGTGTTAGTGCGTACTAGGACTGAAAATAGGATCATACAACTTTAAGGAAATTTTAAATCTAATAAACTTTCTCTAATAGGTATCCAGTGCATTTCCACCATTGTCTGGTGATGTATTATACAATGTCTGCTTCTTAAAATCTTATGAGTCATTACATTAGCCACGTATCTTGTGCACTGTTTCTTTCCTTGAGTTTTTGCTTGTCTGCAATATGGTGATTGAATGAGACTTTGATTTGCTATCTGTAACAGCCTGACATTTTCTCCTCCTTAGCTGGCTACAGTCAGGGAAAAGATGGAAGAAAACCCCAACCTTTCTGCCAGATTAGGAGATATTTATATGAAACTACAAGCTTCAGGACGGATAACCATGTGTACGCTCGAAGACATGCTCTTCCGGATTCCTGTTTCAAAAAAGACTACTGTAAAGCTTTTAAATCAGAAGCAATTTGGCTATCAGGCTGTTAAACCACTTCGGTCAGATCTATTGTTGGAATAGTTCAATGTTGGATGGCAAACGGAATTGCTGCTAGCACCTCTGAGATGCCAGATTCTAATAAAACGTCTTCTCCCCTCCTCAACAATAGGCAATTGTTTAAGTTGGTTGTGGGAACCAGCATTTTAAATACAGATCATGTAGCTTTCACGCTTCAGTTTCGATGCTAAAAATGTGCCATGATGGTGAGTATTTGTATGTTGTTCAGAAATGGGTGATAGAATGGTTTGAAGGTTTTCATCAGGCACTTAAATCAGGACTTTCCTATCCTAAATGTCTTCGTGGAGGTGCACAGATTAGTATATCTGACCTGACTTCTGTGGTTCAGAAGAGGAAATTCAGTCTTCATCACATTTAATGTTCTATCTGAAAGGATAGATACAGTCCAGAGTCTAGATAAAGGAGTATGGAAGTGCTTTCTTTAACTATTTATTCAAATTCTATGCATCTCAAGATAATCAGAGAAAAGCAAGATACTATTGTTCCCATTGATATCTTTTCAGAAGTAATATATTAGTATGTTTTTCCATATCAAATGGGATCATGGAGATGCTATGGGGGGTAGCGTAGTAACCAACTGATTTTTTTTCTCACTTGAAAGACATTGTGAACAAAAGTCAGAATCTCAGAGTGAGTGGCCCTACATACTGCTTTCTTGAAGTTTTCTGATATTAAACCTCCCTGGATAAGCAAATCTTCATGCAAATTTACAACTAAGTTCTACCAAGTTTCTTGGACTACAATTACGTTATCATTTTCATAATTCACTCTCATGCGGAGTAAGTGATCATAAAACAATACAAAGAAGCTTCTCGTTGATCCAGCTTTTATAACTCAATGACAAAGTAAGAAAAAGCTGTTTGTGACTATTTGAGTCCTGTATACCCAGAAATCTTTTCTTATTCACTAACCAGAACAGAAGGAATTGGAATCAGCTGTACCCTGGCATTCAGGTACTTTTGGTTTACTTCTATATGTGAAGTGATGAGCCTGTTGGTACAGAACTTAATAGTTCTCTGAGAACAAGACTAGGTGGAGGCTGGCTTGTTACTCTCCAGGTTGGGCCACCTTATCCCTCCATTTTATTTTTATTTTGCCTCTCCCCCCTCAGGCAAATGTCAGAACTCACAGAATTCTTTCTGTGAATGAATCTGTATGTGCTCTATAAACTATTGAAGCCAGTCGGTCGTTGTTACGAAACAAGAACCCATCCATGCCAAAACACATCTTTAGTCATCGAAGCAAATGTGTCTACAGCAGGTCAGAGCTTTCCTTCTAAGGCGCTAATGCTGTACTTCTGTCATCAGTGTGTCTTGTTAATACTAAAATACACAAAACTATTACAAGGTGGATAGAATTTCATGCAAGTGTAAGTTGGAGCTGGCTGATCTTTAAGGTCCTTTCTGCCCCCAGCCATTCTATGGTTCTACGATCAAGTTTGGATCACATTTTTTTGAAATCTTTGCACACATTTTATGCATAGGTTAAAGTTCTGCGTACATTAGTATAAGAACACAGCTAATTACTTGTTCTGTAATATCGTGTAGCATGTAATTTTGCACAGAATTCAGGTGTACAGGCTTTTAACTGTTTTATTTTCACTTGGTTGTAGTTTCTTTATGGACCCTTAAGTAGCTCCCAATCTTTTCTCCACAAATAAATTTGATACAGGATTTGTAAAGGCTCCTTGCAGTGTGGCAAGGATTAGTTTCAAAAAAATTGAAGGAGTGAACTAGGCTTCAGTTTACTCTGTTGGTACCACAAGGACAACTGTTTGGTGTAAAACTACATTTTTGTAGGCCGAAGAAGATGGTTTGACTCATTTAGCCTGTTACATAGCAAATACATAAGGACAATTGTTTAATTTCCTTATATGGCAATTTCAGACTTGTATTAATTGCAACAAGTTCATCCTAGGAGTGAGATGTGCACATTTGTTTGGTTTAATCTGAATTGGTTAAGTTCCTAACTGAGGCCTACCTGCACCTGAAGTAGTTATAATTTCTGTCACAATTGTCAATAAAGCTAATGTTTCCTGTCCCTTTTTCTCTGAACTTCTTGTTTTCTCGTGGCTAATTTATTCACGCTAACTCTTAAGTTAGTAATGTTTTAATGATGCCCTTAAATAACATAGCAATATTTCAGTAGAAAAAGAAAGCAAGGACCCAGGAGTCATTAAAGGGTACGTTCAAAGAAACCCACAAAATTCAGACAATTAAACATTAGAATATTGAAGGTGTTTCTGGAAGTAGTGTGGAAGACTGGTAACAACCTTAGGAAAAAGGTAGGAGAAAAGAGCAATTTTTAGTATTCATGCAACTGATTTCAAACAGAGTCTGATTTGTTTCATAAATGTTGCACAGAGACTTGTTGATCAGGAAAAGTTGAATTTGAATCTGTGTAAATTACCTTTTTGGTGCAACAAAGTCCTGGGCATATTGGTTTTGTGCAGAAAAGTCTTCAGTCTTGTGCTTACTTTAGTTTATTTAGGTGTGGTTGGCTTCTGTTTTCCACTAATCAGGAAACCAAACTTGTCTGAAGTTAAGCAAATACTTAGGGAAGTTTGCTGGGTCAGAGTAGGTGGAATGTCAAGGGCTGAGTTACTAGAGGGCATTTCTTGGAGACAGCCTCAGAGAAAAGGATGTACATTATGTTATTGCAGCCACTGGAATAATTATACTTTGCTTATATGGACTTTTAATCAATGATGAACCTTGAAATTAAAAAGAAACCAACACCGTGAAATTCAGTTAAAAGTGTTAGGTTGTTTTCTGGTGTTGGTGTTTTTTTTCTAGGTCTCACTGCAAGAGACTTGTAGAAAATGCTGCATAAATCTTTATGTAGCAAGTAGCTTAGATGAACATCTGAGGGCTCTTTTGGGTACTGTTGTATGGTAAGGGATTGCTGTTTATCATATACAAATATTCTTCCTGCGATAAAATGAAACAGGAGGTTTGTGCATGTCCTTGCACTCCAGCAGCTTTTTGGAACAGTGGTCCAGGAGACAGCAGATGGCGTTTCTTGATCGTACTTCCCTACCAACGCAATTTCCAGGGATAACGTCTACCTGCAGTGACAATTGAGTAAAGGCAGGATGGAATGAATGGCTTACTGGATGTTTAACGCATGCATCTTACAATGGAATATCCAGGCAACATCCAGGCATTAGTCAGCAGCCTCGAATGGTTTGTGATGAGTATAGATTGCAAACCTATAGATTTACAGCATTTGATTTGAAACAATTCATCTTTGTCAATGATTACAATGCAGTTTTCACAGTATTCTGTGGAAATACTGATCAGTTGCCTAGGAAGCAGGGTGCTGATGTTATTTCTAGTACACCAATTACAATTATAAAGGTTTATTTTACTTATTCATGGAATGGTTTGGTTGGAAAATACCTTGGAGGTCATCGTGTCTGACCATACCTGTTCACTACTAAGCTATATTGAAAGAATCACAGAATCATTTGGTTGGACAAGATTATTGAGATCATCAAGGATCAGGATTTTACTATATCTGTAAGAGAAAGCTGATCACCTTTTCCAACTCATTTTTACATTTGCACGGGATCTGAATTGTGTGAAGTGTGGAAAGGACTGATATTCCTCTGCTATAGATGCTTCTGCTTTTCTGTATGGCTTAATACCTCTTTCTCTTTCATATTCCTTTCCACAAGCATCCTGAGTTTTGGTAAAGAGGAGTCACTTCCTCTGAGCTTCTCTCAAGTTAATTTTTTGCTTCAAATCAGTAAAAATTAAGGTGAAAGGCTAAGCATTGCAATGCTTCCAGGTCTCAAAAAGATTTTCATGTATTTAATAAACCTTCTACAGAAGTTTAAAAAACTTGTGAAACAAAGACTTGTAAGACTTCTGCAGCACTATAGAGAGTAGATAGTCTATAGTATATAGAGGTAGAACTACTCATCTTTGGGCTTGCCTTTTTTTTTACGCAGAGTCGTTTCAGTTTGCATACTTCTAAAAATTTTTATTGCAAAATAAGTACTGACTTGGTTTGTTCTAAAGCTACATCCCTTGTGGCTGCTTAAATGCCCTTTTAAGTCACCTTATTCTCATCTAATTGATAAATTGAAGCAGTGAGAGGGACTAGGAAGGCTTATAACTACTATTGATACTTGCCTCACGTTTTGTAACGTGAAGTATAGTGCTATTTCCAAATCTGTCTTTGCTTGAGTTACTGAAGATATTTGGCTGAAGCTTTTGGGGTGTCTTTGCTCTGTGGAGCTGTCTGGATCTTCTAATAATTCCAGCAACACCTGCAGTGAAAAACAAGTGTCTTCACCTCCATGAGCACAGACGCTAGTTTTTGCAGGTACTGATTCTCTGACTAACTACAAAACGTTTTGTCAGGTAATGTCAGCTTCCAAGCCGCTGTGCCAAGTAGCAACTCAAAATATATGCAGGAGCACTGATATCAGAGGCAAGCTGAGTTAGGAAGCATCTGTGCTAATCAGACATAAGGGATCAGAATCAGCTTTGCTTTGGGACCTGGTGATGAACCAGTACCAAGTTTATGGGTAGGGATCAGAGGACAGACCAGCACAGGTGATGCTGCAATGGGTATCTACTACATGCCATCTGATAAAGAAGGGGGGACAGGTGAAGCGTACCTTGGCATTTGGAGAGTCTCAGTAACAGACCCTACCCACTCCTACTGGAAAGGCAATGTGGCTGGACATAACCAATCCAGGAACATACTGAAGAAAATTTCTTGATGCATGTGACTGATGCACTCTTTTTGATATGTGAGACTCAAAAGTGGGCAGCAACTGGTGGATAGCATAAAGGGCAAGGGCAACTTTTGCTACAGCAGCAATGAGGCTTAAGGGGTTTAAGATCTTGAGAGGAGTAAGCTAGCTCCAGGACTTCAGAAGAGTAGTTTTGGCTTGATTAGGGACCTTCTCACAGGATGCTGTAGGAAATTTTCCTGGAAGAAAAGAGGCCTGGGAGGCCTCGTTGATCTTCAACTATAGCCTCCTTAGAGGCACAGGATTGATCCATCTCGATGTGCATAAAGTCAGGCAAACTGGAAAAATGCCACTATGGATGAATACATAGATCCCGACTGAGCTAAAACATAAAAAAGATGCACACAGAAGGTGGATGCAGGGATAGGCTGCCCAGGAGAAATGCGAAGATATTGCTCATGCATGTAGAAATGGAGTCTGGAAAGACAAAGCTTAGGCTGTGGTTGATACTAACTCCTTTTCACGTACGATATCAAAGCAGATAATGATGTGGACTAATACCATGTCACCAGCAGCCTGCTCTAGTTTTCTTACCAAATTGCCACAGCCATATGGGCAGGTCATACCCATTGCCTACTTCAGAAATGATGCAGAATGAAAAAAGTGCACTCATTCTTGTCAAACACAAAACTTCAACTTAGCTACTTGGGCTGATGATATCCTTGGACAGACAACATGACTGCTGTTTGTCTGAAACAGCTGGGGCTCTCTCTTCCTGGACTCCCAGAGGGGGTGGGTTCTTGCAGCAACTTGAACCTGCATCCACTTGGCATCTACTCCAAAATAGAAATTGTCCTCTTAAGTCACATCAAGAGTAGGTTTTTTCCCAGGCTTTGTATTCAAGGTAGATTGTAAGATATTATTTCGGTGTCAAATTTCCTGAGTTCTGAGCTAGTCCTTGCTTTCCATTTCCATGCAGCTAAGAGAAGTTTTTTGGGTCTCAGTCCCAATGACCTTAGTGAGATGCTTGAAGAGAGATTAGGACCTCAGCCATATTCAGTAGAAACTGCAACATCAGAATAAAACAGAAAATTAGCCATCTCCAGTCTTGCCTCTACTAGGTAATACAGGCTAACTAGCATGCAAGAAATTACCACATTTACTTTCAGAACAGGAGATGTAGCAGGTGACTTGGTAGTAGCAATCTTGATGGACTATTTTAGAAAAGAATAATGGAATAATAACTTAATAGAAACATTCGGAACAGCTGAGAGAGCACAGTGTGAATTCCTAGGTAACAACTCTCTGGTAATTACTCTATCTATAACTACTAACAGGTGCCATAGCATTTCTTTCGTCTTTATGGCAGTAAATGGACCTTGCTCTGGATGGCAGGATTTTAATGATGATCTTTTTGTTGCTGAAATGAGAAAGAGTGGTCCTGCGTTCCCTTCAGGCACTATGTGCCGTAGAATTTGAGCTGGAGAGTCCAGCATAACTAGTTAGAACAGGAAAGGGAATCATCTCACTAATTCACTTCACCTAACGAAAAGAAGTCCTAAGTGTATGGTTAAACATTAGCAAAATGGTTTGAGAAACTTCTCATCCTCCTTCTCTATAATACCATCACTTGGGGAGGAGTAAAGGGAAGGGAGGAAAAAAAAGGAGAAATAAAAGGCAGAGACGTTGTTGTCAACTTCTTCTTTATGTTTGAAGCTTTATCAGTTCTCACATCAGAATGACAGAAAAAGAGAACTGTGAAGGAGAAAGGATGATACGTACACAAAATTGCTCTGGTGGTTAAGTACTTTCAGGGGAAATTCAGACCACAGAATCTGCTCTGCTGCACTTTTACTACCCTTTGGAAGGATTTAAGATTTGTAGGTATTGGCAAATGAAAGCTTTGAATAATACCTCACAAAATACTAAAAAAGTGTATACTTGATTTTGGTGGCAGTTGCCTTAATGCAGCTGTTTATGGCCAGCCACACAGGTGAAAAAATCAACATGAGGTATTTCAGGCTGGAAAGTTTACACAGTATGCCCCTTTGCATGGGCAGAAGTGCTTGGGCTGCAAGGCCTTTCTCCCTCATGTTGCCATATATCTTTCTCTGCTTTGGGTATCCAGGCAAAGTAGTTTGCTACCTTGAAAGATGTGATGGGAAAAGTGTGATACTTTGTCATATTACTAGGCTTTTTTGTTTGTTTTATGTATATTTGTAACCATGTTAGTGACACCTATGTCTTGGGTTATCACAGAACTGTAGACTAACTTGTATTAGAAGAGATTTCTGGAGGTCATCTTGTTCCACCCCTGTTACATATTAGCAGAGAAACATTAAGTCCAGAAAGGAAATTCAAATCCTTTTTGTGCAAAAGTAGCCATATGGGTGTAGCTCCCTTTTCTTCCAGTGAAACGAAGCTTGTTCTTTCACTTTTTATTGACTTCAACAGCCAAATGTTTTCAGTTAGTTGTCTTGTTTTATACCTCGTTGTAGTTAGTCTATATAGTTAGCATAGTAATGTATAGTTAGTTCCTGCCTGCTCATATAACAACTGTGCTCCAGACTCAGCAGAGTGTTTTAAGCATGGGCTGAGAACCTCTCTGAATTAGAGCCTGCACTAGTAACTAGGGTTTAGTGTATTCTTCCTAAGCACGGCTGCCTAAAAATATGCTCTGATTTCCGGAGAACACAGCAAAGAAATGTTCTTCCATTGGCAGATAGTTTTAAATATCTCACTGCTGTAGCACCATTTTATTCTAACCACAGTTTATGTCTTACCTACTAGCTAAGTATAATCAGTCACTGTCTACTAGAGGCACATCTTTCCTATCAACTTGTATATAATGTGAAGTCCCATTTATTTAATTAACATTCTTTTCATATTTACATTCTTCTTTTAAATATCTTTTTCTAAGGCTCAGAGTGGATGTACAACTTCCTGGAACAAGTCAAGGCTTCCCATGTCAATTATTTAATGGAGTACCTATATAATTAGCCACTTTCATCTCCTGTAAGTCCTAAGTATGGAGGTGGTAGTGATGTTTTTCCAAAGGATATTTGTCTAAAGACCTGTTGCCAAGTCCTGATGACATACCTAGGAATATCCAGATAGTGGAAAGAGTTTGCATACTGCCAAAATGCCAGCAAAGAGAAACAATATACCAGTGTGGTTCTGATAATTACTGTGTGAGATGTATGTTGTGTACAAAGCTGTTCTGATTTGAGCTGAAGTAGAATCAGTTTTCAGCTAAGTCTTGTTTATGTAACTTCATTTTCTGGAAGTTAACTACGTATTTTTCAGACAGTATTTCTCTCTAGAAGTGTCAACACAGAGCACTGGTATGCAGAAAGGCCATTGCTTGTACTTATTCCTATAGAAACCAAGGCCATCCTTGACCTAGTGGAGTACCTTAGGTGAAAGGGGTAAAAAACAGTCGTGTCTGCAGGGAGGAGGGGACAGGACAGGTGATCCCAAACTGACCAAGAGATATGACGAGAGTCAAACCCACTTCTTTCATAGCCAGATCCAGTGAGGATTTCATCTGGGGTTTTTTGCCCTGATCCTGGATTCATGCATTCCTGAATCCATTTCCTGAGTCCAGCTGCCATCTACCACTGAGTACAGCCGGGGACAGTTTCCTTGAGCTTGCACTGCCACCTCTATGGTGACGCAGAAGGAGGCAATTTCATATATTTCATATATTTCATATATTTTATTATTTTCTTATTAATAGTATTTTCATTGTTGTTGTTTCCTTTAAGCTATTTTAGTTTTAGCTTCCAAACCACAAGCCTCTTTCTCTCACTTCTCTCATGTCCAGGAAGACTGAACATTCTTAAAGAAGAAAATCTTAAAGGTGCAGGAGCAGGCTTGTCCCTATGTGCTGTGAGACAAACTGATGGGGAAGACAACCAGCCAGAGTGAACAGGGAGCTTTTGCTTAAGGAGACTTAAGAAGGAAAAGATAAGTTTACCACTTTTGGAAAAAAGGGCAGGCAACTCAAAAAGGGGATCTTGTTAGGTCATGCAGGGAGAAAATCAGAAAGGCAAAGGCCCATCTCAAAATCAATCTGGCCACTGTTGTGAGAGATAACATAAAATGTTTCTACAAATACATCATCAACAAAAATAGATGCAAGGGGAATCTCCATCCTTTATTGGACACAGGGAGGAGGTGTGTGGAGGACATTGCCACCAAGGATGAGGAAAAGGTTGAGTTATATAATGCCTTCTTTTTCTCAGTCTTTAGTAGCCGAACCAGTTATCCGCAGTGTATTCAGCTTCCTGAGTTGGAAGACGGGGATGGAGAGCAGTTGGCGAACTACTCTGCCACCAGGACATTCACAAGTCTATGGGGCTGGGTGGCATCCACCCAAGAATACTGAGGGAGCTGGCAAAGGAACTTGCCAAGCCACTCTCCATCAGAAGTCCTGGTTAACAGGGGAGGTCCCAGATGAATGGAAGCTTCCCAATGTGATGCCCATCTGCAACAAATGTTTGAAGGAGAATCCAGGAAACTACAGGCCTGTCAGCCTGACCTCAGTACTGGGGAAGATTATGAAGCAGTTGATCTTGAATACACTTGCCAGGCATGTGCAAGACAACCAGGGGTTCAGGCCCAGTCATGGGTTCATGAAAGGCAGGTGCTGCTTGACCAGCCTGGTCTCCTTCCATGACAAGGTGGCCCACCTAGTGGATGAGGGATGGATGAGGCTGTGGATGTTATTTTCCTGGACTTCAGTCACTTTGACAGTGCCTTTGACACTATTCCCCACCGCATTCTCCTAGAGAAGATTTCAGCTCATGGCTTAGACAGGTGTACTTTTCACTGGGTAAAAAACTGGCTGGATGGCCAAGTCCAGAAAGCTGTCGTGAATGGATCTAAAGCTAGTTGGCTGCCAGTCACTGCTGCAGTGTTCCCCAGGGTTCAATGTCAAAGCCACTTCTGTTCAGTACTTTATCAATGATCTGGATGAGGGGATTGAATGCCTCTGCAGTAAGTGTGCAGATGACACCCAATTGAGTTGAAGAGTCCAACTGCTTGAGGGCAGGAAGGCTCTGCAGAGGAATCTGGACAGACTGGGTCACAACAACCCCATGCAGTGCTACAGGCTTGGGGAAAAGCCGCTGAAGGAGCTGGGGCTGTTTAATCTGGAGAAAAGGAGGCTGAAGGAAGAGCTTGTCGCTGTCTACAGCTACTTGAAAGGAGACAGATGTTGGTCTCTTCTCTCAAGTGACTGCAGATAGGACAAGAAGAAAGGGCCTCAAGTTGTGTCAGGGGTAGTTTAGATTGGATATTAGGAAAAATTTCTTTACTGAAAGAGTAGTTAAGTGTTGGAACGAGCTGCCCAGGGGAGTGGTGGAGTAACCATCCCTGGAAGTGTTCAAAACACATATAGACAAGGCACTTTGGGTAGTGATTTAGTAGGCATGGTGATGGTGAGACGGTTGGACTTACGATCTTAAAGGTCTTTTCCAACTTTAATGATTCTATGATTCAGTCATTTTGCTTTCCCTGGGTGGGGATGAGGGGAGGGAATCGGTTCCACAACTGCTCATGTTTATCTGCTAATCAGGCTGGGCTGGCTCTAAAATGTGACAAAATCTTATAAGCCATACAGGACTTGCTGTGGTATCTCTTGTCAGTCACTTAGGTTTGGACGTTCAAAGAGCAAGCTGTTTTCTTCCCAAAGTGATCTTCAGCCATCAGAGGTTTTCTGTGGTCCAAAGATGAAATGTCAGTGTAAATTTCTTCTCCCTTGTGCTCATATATAAAGCCACGTGTGATTTTTTCCCCCATTGTGTTCTGCTTGGTCCTGTTCCTTCCTTATCATTTACCGAGAGGTATAACACTGTGCTCAATTTGCCAATGAGAATATCATGCATATTATTATAACATTTTGCTTGCATAAATGCTTCATCTTCCTGTTAGCTGCAAGGAATAATTTACACATATGGGTTTTGTCTTTTGTATTCAAGGTCAGTTGTACAAATAGTGAGTCAGGCCGTTAGTGTGTGTTTTGAGCAAGACTGCTCATTTAATTAGCCTGGACATTTATGCGGACAGCCTAGAAGATGCAAGTTAGCAGTGTACTGTGCTGTCTTCTGTTTGGTTTCTTAACATTTCTTTCCTTGCACATTCAGAAAGGAGACCCAGGAAAGCACAGCGGTGGAGCAGAGGAAGTGAGAACTGCCTCTCTGTGTCAGAAGAAGACTACATCAGTGGGCATTTACTTCATCAGAGTTGTTGTCATATCCTGAATGCAGTCACAGCTCCTGATGTGAATTAGGGCAAATCAGTGAAATAAGGAAGGGTAGTAACAAATCATCTGGTTCATAGGTATGCTGAGAATATTTCTCAACTGTTTCAAACCCCTTGATATCATATTAAATAGCCCAATATGCTTCTGATTAATATATTCTTCAAAAAGAAAACATATAGAACATTACTGTAATGCTGGATAATTGAATCAGTTCCACTGCTCAATGCAATAACTTTGAAAATTTCTTGTGAATGGCATAAGGGATTGCTGTCTCTGATTCTAAGCACAAGTAGAGGTCTGTCTTCTGTATGCTACAGTGAACCTGATCGATAACTCATGTGAGAACTGAAATCTGTTCCTTAGGATCACCTGAGGTAATTTAGCCAACCTGATTCCTGAGTTGTCAACCGTAACAATTGAGAGCTAAGAATTAACATGCATATGATGGGGTTATTCCATGTGTTTCATAGACAAATAGGTACTTACAGCTAAATTTTTGGTATTTGCTTCAGTTTTGGAGAATCTGTCTCTGGAAATTTAGGAACTGATTGTCAGGCGTTCTTTCACATGGATTTTTTATGCTGTCTGGCAGCTCAGAAAAACAGACATAAAGTAGGGTATCCCAGAAATGAGGCACATAGACTGAATGCCTTTTGTAAAAGCGTTGTTGACATTTTTGGCTGGTATCTATGCAGTGTGTCAGTGACTTTCAGCTGTGAAATCAATAGCTCCTGGCAGTCAAGTCACATGCCCACTCTAAGTGCTCTTATTCAGGCTGTTTTACTTTCAAAGCCCTTCCTTGTGCCAGAAATAAAGGTGTACGAGGATGATGGTACCCGATGTGATCTTGTAATTTTCCTACACAGCTTGCAAATCCAAAGATACTGAAATCTTGACAGTTTTTAAATTCCAGCACAATTAATCTGAAACTTCATAAAACACGAAGTGTTTGAATGTTTCTATAAAACATGCCTTATCTTGGAATAGAAGTGCTTTTGTATTACAGCATCCCAATAGGCTTTGTTCAGATATGTGGAGCTTCTGGACTTCTCTAAAACTCAAGAAAATACAGAAGCCATACCATCACTAGTATAAATTGTTGTGTGTCCCTTTCCTTCAGCTCAGCTCTGATTACTTCTTCTGCTAGAGGACTTCCCACCACATTCCAACACCAAGCACCCAGTCTGTAGACTTTGTAAATGTGGTTAAAAGGGCAGCTCAGAAAACGCTGTTGTTTAAACAATAAGCAGAAACATAATGAGTTAGAATGCTTCCTGTTTCCCTGAATGACCTTAAGGGAAAAAATGAAGATATAAAACTGAAAACATCAGACATTTTTAAGGAGTGCCTTTTTGTGTAAAGAAGACATATTCAGTCCTGAATTGTAGAAAACCCCACAGCAGGTTTGCAGCTTATTGCGCAAAATTAATTTTGGCCTTGTCTGATTTAATTTACTTTCTTTGTGTAAGTGAATACACTCCACATTTTTCTAAGATTTATGCCTTATTGTTGGTAAGGTTATTTCAGTATGCCTTGAGCTGCAAGGAAGTCGTTCTCCTTGTATTGATCTTTGTTGATCCACATAGTTTTTCTTTCTCTGGTGGGGCAATATTACCCCCGAGCTTGCAGCTCACCCTCTGCTAGGTAGGACAGGAGGCAGGGACCTTCACCTTTGTTATAAATGCATCTTTCTTTGTTTGTCTCATGACTGCTGCTGTTGCCTGTAGTTGCAGCCACTCTATATTGTTTCTTGTTCCTTTACATTTACAGAATAAACTGAGGCTCTGAATTCACCATTTCTACAACAAATTGTGAGGTTGCAGTTATTTTTACTGATGGATCCAAATGTTTGAAAATTAGTAGTGCCAAAAGGCTTCCTGAGAAAAGAAAATGTTCTGCTTACGTACTCTATTGAAAACCAGCTGGTGCTTTGTACGCTTCCTCTTGCTAATGGTAAATGTTGTACTGCTGTCCTGGCATATAATAACTTTTTGTGTGTGTAAACTATATATTGTAGTTGTAGGCTATAAATTTTAGCAGCATGGACATAAACTGGGCAAATATGGAGAGCAATATTTTGCTGTTTCATGGGACCAGACAGTTATACATGCACTCTGAAGCATGATAGATTAAATAATGTGAGATCAGCTCACAGTACTACTAAGCTTTTACAGCTGGAATCAGATCCAGTAATACAGGTATCACGATGCTGAGTAAGCAACAGCAGAAGTCAATTGAAAGCTTGATAAACCAAGTACTGTGGAAGCATTGCAAAAAGAGCTTATTTCAAAATCCCATTTGTTAAATACAAGCAACAAGTTTAAGAAAGGTCTATGGACATAAGAGAAATCTTTTGCAGCTGGTGATCTAGATAGCAAATGGTAGATACACTGGTTATTCTACAAAAAAAAAAAAAAGTCTGTTAATATACTGCAGAAAAAAAGTTAATTTATTATTAGGAGATAATGTTCCACCTAGGCGATATTTACTAAAAATTAATGTGTGACATAAATAAAATAGATTCCTTATATACAGTGGATGTAATGGAGTATGTAGTTAATATTTCTGATGTGTTAGGAGGACAAATACAAGTTTGTCATTGACCTTATAAGTGTTGTTTACCTAAGTCCAGCTACTTGTGATAATTCACATATTTTCAACATACAGTCATAGAATCATAGAATGATAGAATGATTGGGCTGGAAGGGACCTTAAAGATCAAAACCCTCTGCCATGGACTGTTCTGTGTTCATTATATGTAAGACAAAATTTCTCATATTGATTCTTCACAAGTAAATATGACTTTTGATTCATATTGCATACCTGCTGAATTCTGTGTTGCACTTGATGGTATTCTTACATAGAACAGACATCTACTGGGTACGTTGAACTTGCATGTACTTAGAAGATGCTCTGCTTCAGCTCCACCACTGTTTTTGCAGCTTCATGTGACTATGACTTTAGTTTCAGCTATCAGAAGAGATAACGTGGAAGAAGCATCTTGTTGTACAAAAGTTTTTGTTGTCAGAACTAAAAATTGTCTTACTGTGACACTGATATAATAAAAATATGCCCTCTACCTTTTTCAGCATGAGATGCTAACTCTCAAGAACTTCACAAGCTATAATTCTATCAAAGTGATTGCATCTTTGGAACGGTTTCAAAGAGTAATGGAACTACAGAATAATGCATGGTTTTAAAGAAGCATGGATGCCATAGTGACTTTCATCCATCCACCTCTACAAATGAAAGAATAATTAGAAGAATTTTGTGGTTAAAGATATTTTCTGCTCTTGACTTACAGTACTTACATTACCTAATTGCTAAATAAAAATCATCATACTTGCTAAATATGATGGATTTTTCTATTCTGAATATGTGTTATACTGTTTTGCGTTGGCGCCTCTGGTTTGGTATCCATGGCTCTCAGTAGCCAGAAGTGAAGTATTACCTGACCCACACCACATTTAGAAAAACTCCTGAAATGTCTGAAAAATGCTGACATGCTGCGCCAACACATTACAGAGAAAACAACCGAAACTTATCTTCAGTAAACAAAATATCACAGTTACCTGTTTTTCCACTTTATGTCTGTGGCAGGACTGAAAACAGACCTTCATACATCACTGTAGTTATGAAAGTTTCATAACTGAAGGAATGATGCTTCTCATACTGTCTCTGAGATCTTACCATATCTACGAGAACTTTGTTTTTCCGATATATCTCAGATTCTCCACCATGAAAAGTAGCATTCCGTGGAATCTGCAGCCAGGCACGTACTAGTGTCCTCCCATGCTTTTTTTGCAGCAACAACTAGAGACGCTTTAGACTCCGCAACAAAAAGCTTGACTATTCCATCCCCTTTCCACCACTACTTTGAAAATATATTTTTTGAAACTTCTTAAAATTATTCCTCTGGATTACGTGACTGGAGGGAAGGTGGTTTCTTGGCAAATAAGCAGCTATGCAAAATAGTCACCCTTTTCCAATTAAGAAGCAAATAGACACCAAGGCATGTTGACTATTTTGATTTGCCTCTGCAACATCAAATCTTGAAATTTGTTGTTATACAGTGAAATACATTTAAGTATTCCTGATAATGCACCCAAATTTTGCCTTTTTAAATGTTTTTCTAACTTCCAGACATGCTGCTAGCAGTTTTTCCAGTTTATCTATTATAACATTTAGAAAATATTGTTTATATTATTTCAGTTATTTTTATAGCTAGTCAATAACATACTTTTGTTACATTTCCTTCAGGTCTAGGTTTATTGTGGTTATTAGAATGAACATATTTCATATCAGCTTAGTTCACAGAAGCTGGGAAATGAGGTCTGGAAGAGCCACTGAGGATCATTTAGCCAAATTTCCTACTTAAATTTAAGACTGTTTCTCAGACTAAGTCACATCAGCCATAGCTTTTTCTAGCCAAGACTTAAAACCTCTGTGAATGAGACATATCTCTGGGAAACTTGTTCCAGTGCTGCACTAGTTTTTGCTAGCAAAATCATGCATTCTAATGCCCCTAATGTACAATCTGAACCTCTCAAGCCACAGTTTCTTGTCACTGTCGCTGTTATATCATCTAGCACTACCAATAATTAGTCTGTGATCTTTATAACTACCTTTCAAGTGGTGGTAGATACCTGTTAGATCATGCCTTAGCCTTCTCTTCCCTACATTAAGTAAATCCTTCAACCTTCGCAGCATATATGCAACAGTCCACTTGGTAACCCTCCACTGGACCTTTTCTATATTGTCCACATTCTTCTTGAAGGGAGACTAATAAAATTTGAGGCTATATTCCAGAGCCAGTTTCAGCAGCACAGAATAGTGTGTGGTAATAAATTTCAAAGACGTACTGTCTTTAGTTTTCCTAAAGCAGCCCAACACATCAGACAGGTTTGCCTAGTGTGCAACAAGAGTTCTCTTAGCCAGTTCATTCCCACCCATTTTAGTGCCTGGGCTTCTACTTTTCTTTACTGGAAGTTAAGAGCTATTGTTGGCCCAGTCCTTAAATTTATAAGTTTGCTTTGTGATGAGACCCTGCAATTCATTGTGTCAGCCTCTTAACTTTGGTTACTGCCACATTTCAGTTATGTTTGAAAATGTTTTTAGGGATCCTGTCCTTTGAATCTAGGGATCCTGTCCTTTGAATCCCCCATGACTCCACCAGTATAGATTTAAACCTCCTGCCATCCATGTGTCTCATGGTTAATGACATACATAGGGACTTTGAATAAAGAGAAAGTAAAAATCTTTTGCCGTCTTGTTTGTCACAAATTTTGTCAGTACTGGAGAAAGAAAAGCCCCTTTCCATTGGGTGAAATGAAAATTCAATGTGGGCTACATGCAAAGAAGAAAAGATACTTGTAGTTTCTGGAAAAATGCTTTTGATAATGATGACTGGATTTTTCTAAGCAAACTTTGGTACTTGCAAAGTCATTTATTATTAATATGCTTTTCCAATATACGTTAATGTCATTTCCTGCACAAGTTCCACATTCTGGATCTTCTTACTTTTTCTATATGGGAGAACAATAGCAGGAAGGATAAATTAGTGTGTATTATTTAAACTGAGGAAGGGACAAGTGCAAAATAAGGCGGCTTGTAGTCCAATAGCACAAAATGTTTACACAAATTCAAATGGGAACCCCTTAGATATGTGCTAAGAAGATATTTGCAAGAACTGATGTCATGCAAGAATAATGATATATGAACTACTATTCTAATAATTTTACTGCAAGGTACAAGGAAGTAACTACAATATCCTGAGAAAGAATGCAATAGAGATTTGTTAAAGCACATCAGGGATTTATGGACATGTGGATCTTAAAGACAGGGCAAACAGCTCTGAGATGTCATTAATCAGAAATCTGGGCCAATTACTTTACTTGGTTTCCCCTAACATCACACAACTACTGTTAACATTTGTAAATCTGTGTCACTCTTCTTCATTATAAGAATGTTGTAAGGAAAAAATGGACTATCCACACTGTTCTATATGTTTTGTAGTAATAATAATTTTTGTCGGATATTCAAACACATACTTGAAAATGTTCATTCAAATAATTTCAACAAAAGTTTTAAAAGAGACTTGCAAGCAGGTATTTTATTATTAGAGTGACTTGGGGCATTTTACAAGTGTAAGTAAGTGTCATTATTTCTATCTTTACTTTTAAATGATGGGATTTAATTTTCAGCTAAGCTACAGTGACTCACCACACCTAGCCTTAGCTGACAGATTGGAAATAATTTGTAGCTAAACTGCTCTTTGTCAGAAAAGAAAAATTTTTATTACATTTTCCCCCAAAGATTTTCTGTCTTCCATGAAGAAGAATAAACTCTTCTTTGGACAAATCATGGAATTCTTTGAAATCAGTAAAGGTTTTCTTTGTGGTTAAGTTTATTATGTTTCAGCCAAAATTAAAGACTTGTTTTCTGAATACTGTCTTCGCGAAGTGATGTCTATCAGCAATGAATAAACTCTAGCTTCTATCACATGTCTTAGCTCTGAAAGCAAAATACATATTTTTCTTTCTTTTCAGAGGAGGAGATCACTTAATGCCTTCCCAGAGGCTTCAGCCAGTTAGATATCCTTGCCAGTATAGAAAAATAGCATTCAAATGAGACTATGTTGTACCACCTAGCAGGAGCCATAAGACGGTACAGGAAGGACTTCTTTTCATGGGCTCCTATTCCTCCTTTCATTTATTTGAGTTCCATCTTTGAGTTTTCAAAGACTACCATGTCAACTAGACACAGAAACCAGAAGCTTTAACTAAGTGTAAACGGCAGAGTCAAACCTACTGGCTAAAAAACCCAGGCAAAAGTAAATAAATCTATATGAATCTTTAGTAGCTCAAAGATCACTACCACTAAAATAACTGATTCCTATGATGAGATGACTGCACTGCACTTTGCAAGGCTTTGACATAGTCTCCCATAGTATCCTAGTACCCAAATTGGTGAGCTAGGGATTAGCTATGCAGATGGTCAAATAAGTTTTGCTTGGTTACTCACTGTGTCCCCCACAGGCAGTCTCGTAATGACCTAGATGACAGGAAGTTCACCCTCAGCAAGCCTGTCAATGGTATCAAGCCAAGTGATAATAGGTACGGCAGACAGCGTGCTGAGAGGAACCTGAAATTCTCAACATGTTAGAGAAATGGGGTGGCAGGAACCTCAGAAAGTTTAACAAGTCCATCTCCAGAGTCCTGGTAAGGAATAAATTCCTGCAACACTACTGAAAGTGGGATGAGTGGTTGGAAATTAACTTTGCAGAGAATATTTCAGTGCTATCTACAGCCATCTCACAGGAAGATGTAGAGCAGTGAGAGCCAGATTCTCCCTGGAGGTGCACAGTGACAGTACTGGAGGCAACAGCCACAAATCAGAACCTGGGAATAAGAAACAGTTTTCACTGAAAGATTTCCATTGCACTGGAACAGGTTGTCCTGAGAGACTGTGGAGTCTCCATCCTTAGGAGATGGTCAAAACTCAGCTGGTCAATTTCTTTAACTATCTGATCTAGTAGAACCCATTTTGAACAAGAATTTGGACTTCCAGAGGTCACTTCCAACCTCAGTCATCCTGCAATTCTCCAATTCTATAAATACTGTGTTCTCTTCAGCTGCTGAGGTTCTTAACATGACAAATTTATTTTCCTTTGTCAATCAGACAATTTGTAATTTCCATGGTAGCAAGGGGAATTCCTCTTTCTAATTTTTTCCTACTTTTTAGGCTAGCTGAAGGCAAAGGAATTCCTGATTACTACAGCATTTTTTTTTCTGCACTGTGCCGTACAATTCGTTTACTCTATCAGACAAGGATTTTGGAAGACAATATTCAGCATATTGTCTGCATAGTGGCTGTTGGTGCCAACAAAAAATATGGAGAGACATTTCATCTTCTACATGTTGCTTATTGCATAAAAGCAGCTAGAGAAAAAGAAACTACTCTCAACTGCTTTACCAGAATCCAATTAGCAATCTCCCACATGAGAACAATCTGACTGCAAATAAGTTATTCCTTGTTGACACCAAAGGAAGACAGTCGAGTTCAGCATAAGAAGACAAATTATATCCCTGGGTTTATAACCACTAATAAGAACCAACAAATAGTTAAATGTTTAGCATTTCTTGCTGTGGAGAGGAGCAATTAGGCTTTAAATACCTACTGAAATCTGTTATTCCATTGCTCTGACTTTGTGTTGCTTTTTAGCTGATTTTGAAAGATACTCAGTTTCAGCAGTATCCGTGCTGTGTTTCGCTAACCGCTATTTACCATAATAATTTTCAGATTGAATCCCACATAGCTACAAAAAGGGAAACATCAGCTATATTTACAATGTCAAGAGAGACAACATTTTTTTCCTTAAGCTTTCATCTTGTTTGCTCCCTTAAAAACACTAAAAATGAATAGAAAAGAATTTCCTGGGGAAAACTCTGAAACACTTAGATAAAATAGAAGGAAATGACAGTGAAAGAGAATGACAGGCCTGTGTGTCAGGGATGGGGGTGGGAGACTTCAGATTATGAACCAGAGGGTAAGAAGAAAAGTGTTTCTTCATAGTGGCTAAGAAGTCATGACATTATTAATCATTTGTATAGGACAAGAAACGTACATGGCTCTGTACTGTGGAAGATAAACAAATAGATAGATCTGTCATTTTAAAGGAAGGGGAAAGTCAAAGAAACACTGTACGGCATATTTGACCATCATAGCTTTCAGGTTTTAGAGAACAGTTGAAGTTTTTGTAAGGTCAGGAGTGCCTACAGTTAAGAATCCCTTTCTGGGTAACTTCTATCAGAAAAAGCTGTTTCAGATCAACCTGTTTCTCTCCTACAAAGCTGTATTGATTTCAGTGACAATTTCTGCAGTCAGAAAAGATTCAGATTGCGTTTTGGAATCTACTCAAAAAAAATTGTAATTTGATGTCATTAGATGTTACTACATAAGTAACGTAAAATGTGCTTGTTTCTGGGCTAGTTTATTTTTCTTACCATCCCTAGCTCTTCATTTTTCTAGGCTAACACATGACTCAGATTTGACTTGCACTGAAGCATTCTGGAGAGAATAAGTCGGTATAGGTGCTACTTACCTTTTTCCAGGTAAGTTGGCTGCTCGATAAGAAGCCAATGTCCTTGCATAACCATCAGAGAAAGACATTTAAGTGTCTTTGTTTTGTGTGATGGTCACTCACAAGAACAGTGAGAGTGGATTAGGAGGCTGAGGCAATTACTGCTCTCCATTTGCTGAAAGGGGATCCTACCAAAGCTTGAGCTTAGATAGCATTTTCCTAAGGCAAGGTGTCAAATGCAAACAAGCAGCTTGCTCATGTCGCTTTCTCACTGATTAATTAAGTCAATTGTTTTATTTGATGCCTCAGCTGGACAAACTAGGGATCTGCCACAATCCCGAGTAACAAAGCATTAGTAAATCACAGTGTTTGTGAGTCACATCTGACAACTGCTGCTGCTGAAAGCAAATTTGGCAGAGGGATCACTTTGTTACACCCTTCTGTTTATATATCATTAACTGCAAATATTTTTCAGAACAGTGCTGAATGCCTATTACATACAGATTCAAGTATGTCAGTGTATATTAATATTACACTAACCAGCCATATTTCATTTTTCATGGATGTCATGAAAGAAATCAAGAAAGAAATATCTGTGTTCTAGACGTACAAAGTGACCATCAGGGATGTGAAAGCAAATTAATTTTAAAGTACATTATGTAAATTGCCTTTAATTCTGTTTTGGTATACTGTTTTTAAGAATTAAATTTTTGTTTAGCTTAATTCAAATTCAAAAGGACTTTAGTCAAACCAAATTCACACTACCTTAGCACCTAACAGTATAAAGCTGTAAGAATGCTATACTTTAAGTGCGCACCTTTATGTGACTCAGATTTATCTGCTCAATTCTGATGATATTGTCAACTTGCCAGTATAATGCTTGTATATTCTAACTTATTTTCTTCTAATAAATACAAAATAATAAATACAACACAATAAATACAACACTTCTTGGCTGAAAGATGCTGGTAGATGTCAGGGCTCGTTATTTTGACATATTGTTTATATCAAATCAGTATAGGTGGCTAGTTGGCTTTCATAGACACTCATTGAGCAAATAATTAAATAACCTTTTGTTAAAAAATAAATGAAACAGTAGAAACTGCTACCCTACTCGAAGACTAGCAAGGTGTTAAGGAAAGCCTGGACTGTAACAGTCAAAAAGCTTTCTCTGGGACATTTTAACACAAGGGTGTAATGGGTTCAGAGTGGATCATAAAGTACTATATGTGTGAATGTGAAGTGAACCTAACAAAAACGCAATTAAAAAAGAGCGAGGACCAGCCAGGGAAGTACCAGCAGCACGGCCCTGGAAGTAATACAAAGAGGGAAAGAAAGTTCTGATTTTGGACAGAATGCTAGTTCAAAACAGATTTTATTTTCTGAACAAAGAAACTGCCTCCTGTTGTTTGTATTTGTTGTATTCAAAAAGACAGAATTCTGTGTACTTTCTTTGGAAATAGAGAGCAACGCACACACCAGATCTCAAACTCTTGAGGTTTAATTTTTTACATCAATAATCTTGGCTGAAAGCAGAATTATACGCCAGGGGTACTTGACATTTGGTTCATAACTACTGTTTTTCAAAAATGCACTGCCTTTGTTAAATTGTTCCTCAGATTCTTTTGACAGCTATGAGTGAGTATTGATCTTTGGCAGGAAAAATGGTCAGTTCAATAATCTAAACACTACTTGACTACTTTCTGCTTGAATACGGTGCATTAATGTAAATAGCAGAGCAAGCCATGATATGCTACTCTCCCTGCACTGTGCAGTGATGATGTGGAACACCTCTCCAAGAAAGGAATAGAATCATAGAATCGTTTAGGCTGGAAAAGACTTTTGAGATCATTGATTCCAACCATAAACCTAACACTACCAAGTTCATCGCTAAACGATGTCCCTAAACACCACCTCTACACACCTTTTTACTACCCTCAGGGATAGTGACTCAACCACTTCCCTGAGCAGCCTGTTCCAATGCTTGACAACCCTTTTGGTGAAGAAATTTTCACTAATATCCAGTCTAAATCTCCCCTGGTGCAACCTGAGGCCATTTCCTCTTGTCCTATCACTTGAGAAGAGACCCACATCCACCTTGCTACAAGTTCTTTTCAAGTAGTTTTAAAGAGCGACGAGGTCTCCCTTTGGTCTCTTTTTCTCCAGACTAAACAACCCCTGTTCCCTCAACAACTCCTTTTAGGATTTGTGCTCCAGACCCTTCACCAGCTTTGTTGCCCTTTTTTGAACACTCTCCAGCACCTCAATGTCTTCCTTGTAGTGAGGGGTCCAGAACCGAACACAGTATTTAATGGGGCAGCCTCACCAACACAAAGCACAGGAGGATGATCGTTTTTCTACTCACAGTATCACAGTATCACAGTATCATAAGGTTGGAAAAGACCTTTGAGATCATCGAGTCCAACCTATGATCCAACACCTACACTTACTCCTACTTGTCAACTACACCATGGCACTAAGTGCCTCAGCCAAATTCTCTTTGAACACCTCCAGGGATGGTGACTCCACCACCTCCCTAGGCAGCGCATTTCAATGAACAATTACCCTCTCAGTGAAGAATTTCTTCCTAATGTCAATCCTAAACCTCCCCTGGCGAAGCTTGAGACCGTGCCCTATCGTTCTGTCACTGGTCGCCTGAGAGAAGAGTCCAACTCCTGCCTCACCACAACCTCCCTTTAGGTAGTTGAGAGAGCAATAAGGTCTCCCCTGAGCCTCCTCTTCTCCAGGCTAAACAACCCCAGCTCCCTCAGTCGCTCCTCATAGGGCTTGTGCTCCAGCCCCTTCACCATCCTCGTTGCTCTCCTCTGGATGCACTCCAGCATCTCAACATCCTTCTTAAACTGAGGGGCCCAGAACTGGACACATTACTCAAGGTGCGGCCTGACCAGTGCCGAGTATAAGGGGATGATGACCTCTCTAGTCCTGCTGGCCACACTGTTCCTGATGCAGGCCAAGATACCACTGGCCTTCTTGGCCACTTGGGCACACTGCTGGCTCATGTTGAGTTTCCTGTCCACCAGCACTCCCAAGTCCCTTTCCGCCTGACTACTCTCCAGCCACTCTGCACCCAGCCTGTAGCTCTGCATGGGGTTGTTGTGTCCAAAGTGTAGAACCTGGCATTTGGACTTGTTAAACCTCATGCTATTGGAGTTAGCCCATCTCTCCAGCCTGTCAAGGTCCCTCTGTAGGGCCCTCCTACCTTCTAGCAGATCGACACTTCCTCCCAGCTTGGTGTCATCTGCGAACTTGCTGATGAAGGACTCGATCCAGATCATCAATAAAGATATTAAACAGGACCGCGCCCAGGACCGAACCCTGGGGGACGCCACTAGTGACCGGCCGCCAGCTGGATGGTCACACTGTTCGTGATAAAGCCAGGATGCTGTTGGCCTTCTTGGCTACCTGGGCACACTGCTGGCTCACATTCAGTTGGCTGTCAACCAGCAACCCCAGGTCCTTCTCGGCCAGGCAGCTCTCCAGCCACTCTTCCTTGTGCCTGTAGCGCTGCATGGGGTTGTTGTGACCCAAGTGCAGGACCCAGCACTTGGCCTTGTTGAATCCCATACAATTGGCCTCAGCCCACCAATCCAGCCTGTCCAGATCACTCTGTAGAGGCTTCCTTCCCTCAATTAGATCAACACTCCCACCTAACTTGGTGTCACCTGCACAGTTACTGAGAACAGGGTTAGCACAAAGTCCTTATCCCTGAAAGAATCTCCCTGGGTGCTGGCCTGAGCTATTTTCAGCCAAGGTTAATCCATGCCCTCTGCAGTGTAGCAGCTTTTTGAGAATGCCCCTTGCCTGAGTGTGTCTGACTTCTGGGGAACTAGCGAAAATGATCAGCAAAAGGTGAAAGATGCTCATGTGTTCCTGACTCAAAGACAACATGGTTATAATGGCGAAGCAGCATGGAGGGGAAGTCATTCTACCTGAAACACGATATTCTTCCATGAATACCTTACTTTATTCCTGCTGTGCATTTCTTATCTCTCTGGCTCAGACAAATACACTATACATCATGGATTCTACAACTGGGTATTAATGAACTTCCAGTGATTTTAATTTCCCTAAATGCTTTCTTACCACTGATTTTGATTTCCAGTTACTCAATTGAAAAGTATGGCAGATCTCCAATGTCTACCACATTCTTTTCAGTGCTGGAGTGCAAACCAGTCTCACAGCTACACCTGTGATACAACAATGTAAAAAACAGTGAGAACAAGTTAAGATCATGAGAGTGTGAGGGTATGAGTGGTAACAGAATACCTTTGTTTCAGTTGGAAACTAAAATATAGGCTCCACATTTCTTGCCTGCTAGTATTCCAAACCTCTCCTTTCCCTTCAGATAAGGAGCTAAGGAGAGCCTTATACAAACACATGGCTTGAAATTGTGCCTTGGTGTTCTTAAATGGGACAGATAGTTCTTCTAACTTGCTGTCCTCCAGCAAGAATATTGTGCATCAGTTCCAGTGACCAGACAGATAAAACCCATTGTAGGCTGATGTAGCTTTTTTAAAACAGGATTAAGAATTTCCATGAGCACAGAAAGGGAGAGGAAGAAACTAATCTAATCTCACCAGTTTAACCCACAGATGATGAAGTGCTTTCTAATAGATTAGCATTCTTGACAACAAGATGAATATAAACAAACTCTACAATGGCACCTTGAATTCAAATTTACTTTACCACCTCCCATAGACCATTTTATTTACCAATGATTTCTAGATCTCACATTAGCACCTGAATTCGAGGTAAGTGCTGCTATAGGAGCCTTAACAGCAATTCTCTATTGCAAAACCTTCGTTCTGTCTTTCCAGGACACACCATATGTAATGTGGGTTTTGCTGTTGGTTAGCACAATGGAACTGAAGTACAGCCTTGGTCAAGACCTATATCTCTACAGGGTCAAATTTTTCTTTATCTGGCTCATCATCTTTGACTGCCTGCACTGCTGCTGGGGCAGAAGAAGAAGGAAGTTTGCATGTCAGGAGGATTGCTTCCTATTGCAGCATGAATAACCCAACTGGTAGCAAGTTGGCTGTATGCCATCCAAAATTGAACTGCCAAGTCAAACTGGGTCAGGTTTGCACTTTACCAGGTTAATGCTGTCTAGTCAGACACCAGTGCAGGAGCACTTTCAGATCAGAGTTTGCTCAGCCATGGAGGAGGAAGAGAGGGTAAAGGAAGTTTGGCTGTCAGAAACCTTATTTTATCTTCTATTGTAAATAGCCAACTGGCAGCTGATCAGGCGTTGAAAGTTGAAAGGTCTAGTGGCACCTGTTTTAGGTACATCCCTTCCTCAGTTAATGGACTGAAAGTGTAAGCATCAGGCAGCAGCCTTAACTGACAGCTAAAAGCCATTTTCCATTTCATCTACATTAATCTGCAAGTTCTGCATGTACACCTCGAATACAGGCACACAGCTCTCAGATTGATATTGTCGTTGCCAGTGGATGGAGCAACCATTGTTCCGGCTGTCAGGCCCAACCAACTGCCTGTTAAAGACATGGAACAGACTTGGGATGTCGTTAAATTGTGCTAAACTGGCTCCATTGGGTCCATTTGAAGCTTGTCACCCTCTAACACGGTGGGGAAAAGACTCACATGTCTCCAGTAAACCAATTGCAATGATTTGCACCCTACAAGACCAATCTGGAAAGTTTTTGCTTAGCCACCAGCTTGTAAAATGCAATTGTCAAGCGGTACCAGATAAGGAGATGTCTTGGGTGGAGAAGACAGGGCTGTACGGCATGGAGGTCTGGTTTCTCTGAAGACCTTGCCTTTACACATGCTCCTGCTTAACTGATTCACATAGTGGCAGGAGTGTCAGTAATGTGAAAGTATTCATACAATATAACAAAAATCCCTGCAAAGTAAGGCTTGAAAAGCTACATATTTAATTAAATATTTTTGGGGATTTTTCGGGTCTGAACAGTGTAGGATAGCTTTCTACTTGCTGGGCAACTAGGTCTTGTCTTCATATTAACATCATAAAGAAGCTCTAAAACAAAAGAAATTTTAGAGATGTTTAATATGCAGGTTGGAAGTTTAGTATCACTATATATTTTTACATCAACCTGGATCTCCAAAATTATTATGTTCTCTTTCCATGCTACCATAGCTTTTCTTTGCATGACTCATGGCAATTCAGGTTGAGATTTTAAGGTCAAAATTTGAAGACAGCTGAAAACAAAAAATTAAAATTGAAAAAGATCTTTTAATGTGCAAGCAAATGCTCCTCTCTTTCTGGCAACACTGTAATTGATGTGTCCAAGCAGGTGGTGGATTATTTTTTGATATAGGGAACTTTAACTGTGCACTTAAACACTTGCATTTGCACGAGAGCAAGTCTAGGTTTGCTGACTGTGCTGTTTATGAAACTGGTTTTTTGAGATTATATGACTGGAATGAGACCGCTCTTCATATCCTGGTTGTCAGAATTTTGTGGTTGCTGTCAATCCAAAGTAATTTTTTTCATGTATCTTTGAAAGAACTCACTTTTGGAAATAGCTACATTATAAATATACTCTGGCTGACTAGACTCCTAAATCATGAGATATAAAGGGGAGATTAACAATCCTTTCCACTATGAGTGAACGTATGTTCCCACTGCTGGCTATTACTCATGCATTCAGTCCGTAATCTAAAAAGTGCAAATCCTGAAACACTAAAATATTTTTTTTAAATTAATCTCAAAATCTTTAAATCTGCATCTTGATTATAAGCAAGGACTAACATGCCATACTCACGGTGCTGACTCTTGGAAATGATACTAAGTGCGCCTGGGTCAGTCATTCTGCCTGCTTGTCTATCACACTGAAGTATTCTTTCTTCTTTCAAGCATTTCATAAAAAAGAATATAAATGGCTATATAGCAGTGGCTTGAGAGGAGATCACCCTAAACAGATAGAGTCCCCAGCAGGAAGCTAATCAGTGGTCTATACACTAGGGTCCTGAAGTGTTAATCAGAAAAACATAAAATGGAAAGAGAGGAAATATTTTTCTCCAAAGTACAAAGTAAAAAAGCGGAAGCATAAAATATTTTAATTTGCTAGTTTGCCACTGTCTGTCAAAAATGCATGCAAGTAACCACTTACACTTACTCTCCACAGTATGCAGGATTAAAGCTACACAAAAATTGATTCTACATTGAAGCCTAAAAATGAAGAACTAAAGCCTTGGGAAAATGAACCTGGAAATATGCAATTGTAAGAAACTGAGGAATCGGGCCAAACCATCTGCAAGGTTATTAGGCTCACATAATGAAACTGCTTGGTTAATGGAAATGAAAAAGCCCTACGTTATCCATATTGGGGTGTATGAGTGGCTGAGTGGTTTCATTCTGCATAATACGATTCAGGCAGAAGGACCGCTGACCTCACTGCTGAAATCAGGCACATTAATGATGTCCTCATCCTTAACAGATGCACCTATTTAGGTGCAGCTGTTTGAAAGACACTTGTGCTACACCTGTATGTTACAGAAAAGTGGAGGGGAAGGAGTTGCAGAGCATGCCTCATCCCCTTCAAAGTGAAATTAGAAAGGTGTGCTTAACCTGGGAATGATGTAATTAAAATAGACTAACTGCACTGGAGTGGGAGGCATTTGCACAATCCTCTCTCATGATCCATTCTGCTTGTTGGCTTTGGGTTGGTTGCCTCCTGTGGAGTAATGGTAGCAAGCATGTATGAGCTACCATTACCATTAGCAGTGTCAGACATTTCTGTAGGAAATATTTCAGAGTGGCATTAGTTTTGCTGATGTCTGATCTGAACCGATTGCTCACATGAAGTTGCCCTTGTACAATCCTTTTAAGAACTTACAGTGTAGTTAATGCTAGCTTAATAAAAACTCTCATAAGGGGATAGTTTCAATTTTTTTTTCCCCTTAAGTAAGATCAGTTTTCTTTCTAGCTGCCAAGCAGTGTTTGCATGTGCCTTTATCAGAACTACATTATATCAGAACTACATTATATCAGACCTGACTGGTCTTGGTGCTACTCTCGAGATAGATTGTACTATGCACAATCTTGTTTCAGTTTTAGTAGCGTTCTTCACAGCAAGACTTCACCATTATTGTCAGTTGTCATTGTATTTATCTGGCTGTCTGGAGACAGAACTATAAGGGTACTTAAGTACTGAAAAAAACACAGTACAGACAGACCATCCGAGATCTAAAAACACAAGCTCACTTTCTCCACTGATGTAAACTAACAGATGTCTGCTGAACAAAAATACTTAAATTACAAGATATTTTTCAGCCCACTGAAAGTTCACTGAAAGGGAATAGTGTCTGGCTCCACCCAAAGTAAATAATTTGTACAATTGGACTGGATATAAGGTATTTTTTTTCAGACAGGATAAACAGAATAATAGCATAGCAGAAGGCTTACTCCCCAAAAGTGGTGGTCGTCTGTTCAGCTCTGCTTCCATTGCAGACTGATAACTAGAAAACCTGTGTTGTATGATCCAACACACCATCATATCGTATCCAAGAATAATATTAGCAGTGATCCTCGGTTACTGGTCTGCCATTTCCAAGTGCTATAATAATTGACACGTTGGATGTAGCTTTAGATCTCTTTTTTTGCATCATGAACTAGTAAACAAATACATCTAGCTGCAACACACTACACAATCCATAATATGTATTAATGGGACAAATTAGCCAAGAGCTTGTATGCAGCTTTGTTACTTAAACTAGGCTTTTACTCAGTTCAAGGTCTAGCATAGTGCAATTTGATGGTGATTTGTTCTTCTCGAAAATATCCCATTTTATTTATTTAACTGTGGTTGTTTTTCCTTTTAATGATTCACCACTTTTTGTCACATCATTAATATTATGTTGCCTGTCTCCACAAAAATATTTAGGTATACTGAGGCTTTCACCATTTCAGTACAGGAACATAAAAGCCCCGTGGGAACACCTGAGAGGTGTTTTCTCTCTTCTGCCCAATTTCTGCTTGTTTAAAGACATAAATGAGCTCAGTCTTAAAAAAAAAAAAAAAAAAAAGTGAAAAAGGAAATTTGTGAAAAGAACTAAACATACGTTTTTCTAAAATACGTTTTTGTGACTGGCTAAGGGAAAACTCTGAAATTCCCTGATACTGAGTCACATGAGAATACACTAGGCCACTCCCCAAAGTATCCTCCTCCTTCTCATGTAGAGGTAGCTTATCTTTACAGTGTTTTTTAACTGCAATCAAAACAGAAGGAAAAAAAAAGAAAATAATAAAACAAGAAAGAAAAATAGGTGTAGTTCAGTTTAATTTATTCTCATGCGTGTTTTTCTAGGAATTGTATAAACCTCTTTGCATGTTTTAAGATATATACCTCTGAGAATTAGGAACTGGATATCTCTATTTTCTTTGTTACTTGAATTATTTTATAGTCACTATTCCAGTTGCTTTCTCTCTGTACTCAAAAACTTAAAAACAGCTTAAAATATTCTCTGTGAAGTCTGATGATGCCAGTTCCCCCAGGATGTCATTAAAATAAACAAAACCAGGAGTTCATTCATCACTTAAAAGTGATGCTTTCCATTAGAAAAAGAAACTTTGAGCTTCTGAGTTCAGAGTCTTATGCTCATAAGTTTGAAAATTATTCCTACTTCGTTAACTTCAATCTTGTAACCCATCTGCTTGTTTTTTCCTCTTCTTACATAATGCAGATCTTTGAAACATCTTTAAAGTAAGGATTACATCTTTCTTTTCTAGCTTGGCTGAGCCCAATTAACAAACACCACAATCATTCCACAGTATTCTTTATGTCCTCACTGCAATCTGTAATAGTAAAGTTACTCTCCACCTCAGAGGACCTGGCGGCTCTTCTGGCCTTGTCTTCTACCTAGTCCTGCATTATTGATTTAGGTTTCCCTTTACAAGGACCACTCATCAGTGCTGCTGAGTGAAGTATGACCTTGTCAGACCAGCCCCATACATTTAATATATAAAATACGTAGAGTGCCAAGAACTCTGGATCCACTTCAATGCAAAGTACTTGCAGCTTCTCCAGTACATATTTATTTGCTTAAGTTAATACAGTACATCATACATGCTTTTACTGTTGAGATAGAAAGACAGAAACTAAATATTCAGATAGCTGGTTGATTTTTTTGCGCTGGAGTTTAAATAGGAAGACAATGTTCTGCATGAAGTAAACACACACCAAGTTATTTGCAATATCTGTTAGGAGTACAATACATTAGCTCTGTTAGATCTTGTTCAGCAAAGCAGGCATGACCTATTTTTAAAAATTGTTAATAATTATTAAAAACTTCTTGGAATAATAAATATATTACTCATAATGCTTCTTAACTGTATGCTCATAACAGCAGATCCCCTCAGCACCATATGAAGTGAAAAATCAGAAAGCAGCTAGTAGACCGACATAGAGTTGTGGGTGCAGTAACGCTACTTGGTCTTTAGAGTAACTTGCTTTATAGGACACAGCACAGGATAAAATTCTGTTATAATATTATCATAAAATGTTTAATCCTTTGAGCTGCTGAACACAGAGATCCAGTCTTTGCCATAGAGTGGGGGCTGCCCAGCAGCCGGGAGGACTCAAGTTTACAAGGAGATGGCTACGTCCTGGTGGCCAGACTCAAACCAGCTCTAGGGCTACCTGCAGCTTCCTTACCCACAGATTTTACTAACCCAACTTTTGACTTTGATCTGTACAGTGTCTTGTAGAATTTTCCCTGTTGCCCTTAACAGCATAAAAGCCTCTCATCTAACACACCATATGCCTTCACTTGTCCAGATTCATTATGTTGTGGTCAATTTACCTTTCCTCAGCAAGGCTGCTTGAAGAATTTAAATTTTGTATGAATTTGGAAAGCATCTCAGCTTTATAAGTTTGTAGTCACTTTTACTTGCTCTGAGGAGGATCCAAGAAGACAAAGGTAGGCTTCATATAATAATGCAGGGAAATGGCATGGATGTAATTCAATATAGAAGTAGTGGAGATTGGGCTTTAATTTCATGTGTTACCATAAGTTGAAAACCCGGATAGCAGGGAAAAGATAAATACCTTGTTTTCTCACAGCATATCAAGAAGAAGTATATAGGCTCAGATTAGGAAGAAGAAAAGAAGAAAAATTATTCTCCAAGGTCCAGGACACAAGCAATGTTTCTACAGGACTTCTAAGCCTCTATTCAAAGCAAAACAAGGAAGCTATTACCTCGAAAATTAGAAATGGGAAATAACTTCATTATGAGAGCAAATTTCTATAAAGCATTTTCAAAGCTATTAAAAAGCAAAACTGTTACTGTCTGTTCCCAAAACAGTGCCAATGTAAATAGCTTGAAAATAACTTATGTTTGAAAAGCAAGGTGCTTCACAATGAAGGCTGTTATTTCACTTTTGATTTGTCCCTTGGGACCTCTTCCTAACAAGTGTCTTAGACCCAGCTGCATTATGTTCTGCAGTAGGGAGGACTATCATTCCCTAATGTCTTTGCTTGGGTCACTTGGCACTGTCTCCTTATCATAGTAATAATTTTGTTTGTAATTGCTCTGACTAGTGATTTACAATTTTAGATGAGTTCTTTACTATTCCAACATGAATTAGCCCTGGGTGTTTGAGAATTAGCTTAGTGTGAATACGTGACTGGGCACAGTCTCAAGGTCTTATTCTAGTGGAATATTCTCTGCTTTCTAGGAAGAATTTAAGAAAAGGTATTCAAATTACAGATTATTCCCAAACAACATGGCCGTTCTGGGGACCTCTGCTTTCCAGCTGCTGGTATGCGGTTGGGAGTTGGTTTTGCTCCAATGAGAAGTGAGGTCGTAGAAGTGGATGAATTAGCTGCAATGACTGTGGGATTGGATGCGTTTGGGTCAGCCGTTCAGACAACCCAAAACTGTTCATAGCGGTTCCCATTCCTGAGGACATGTCTGGCACTTTCCCTTAGGACGAATGTAAGGGAGCACTGGCCTGCAGACTTCCAGTAGACACAGGTTTGGTGGTGACGATGTTATCTACTGGGACTTGAGCTCTGCTGAAAATATCTCCTTTGCTTTATTTGCCTGAAATGCTATTGATATATATTAATTTCTTGGTAAGGGTCTTCTAGCTCTCCCATAACATTTTCCAATGCATAGACAACAGGGCTCTGCAATGGAAGGGCTGCATGACTTCACTGAAGTAAAGGGACCTGCCAACTTCAACTCATCCACATGATCACCATTCTACATATTGCAGCCAGGTTCCTGATTCCTTGCTTATTCCTCTTACCATAGGAAATAAGATGGCTGCAAGGTGGAGTGGACTGACCTTGAATTATGCACAGCTAGAAATTTTACCATGGAGAGAGACATTTCTAGAAGTCTGTAGTTCTCAGCTCTTGACTGGATAGATTCTCAAACAGAGCTTTTGTCTGCTAGAGACATTACCAAGAAGGAAATGGAAGAACTTTTTTCCATTTCTAAGACATAATCTCCTAGACCATGCTGAGTTCCTACCTGATCATTTCTCCTCTAGTCTCAGAAAGAATGGAGTTACGTGCATTACTCTGAAAATTTTATGACTCTTCTGCTTGCCAATATCTTCCTTGATGGTTCGTTTTTGAAGAAGAGTTATCTTGTATTGGAAACAGGAAGTTGAATGTGCATGATGAAAGAGTTCACAACATGCCTGCGTACCTCTGAAATACACCTCGTTTGGAAAGATGTCATTAATTCTATGTCAAAAGTTTCATATATTCCACTTCAATTTGGTATATTCTTTTTATTTTAAAAAAGTAGGTACATCAGCTATAGAGTTAATTACATTTAGAAGAGTCATTTGTACGTTACAACTTCTTTGATCAACAGCATTTTCTCCTCTTCATGCAAAGTCTTTATTATACCATGTTTGAGACCTGAAAAAAG
Source organism: Neomorphus geoffroyi (assembly GCA_033558235.1). Lineage (NCBI taxonomy): Eukaryota > Metazoa > Chordata > Aves > Cuculiformes > Neomorphidae > Neomorphus > Neomorphus geoffroyi. The sequence goes on along the minus strand of JAUMJM010000048.1, from coordinate 20,566,270 downwards.
AAGTCACCTTCTGCAGCCTTGGACTACACAAACCCAGTTTTATATGATGAATAAGGGCAGGTCCCTGGTGCCCTGTGAATGCTGATTAACTGGCAGGTGTGAGAATTATTAGTTCTATAAGATGAGTGGTTTCTTACAATGGCAGAGAGATGCAGCTACATGGCTCTAGCTTTTATCAAGCTGTAAGTATATGACTACATTTAATTATAATTTGCTATATATTGAACATTATAGCAAGGTATCTAAAATCAAGAACTTGGCAGGTAAGTGAAGAAGATAGTAACATTTGGAAAAGATGTACCATTCACATAGGTTTTAGCCTTTTGATCTAGGATGTCAGAATGACATACAACTAATTAAATGACTTATTAAATCTTTATTTCATTATAAGCAATAGGGCGGTATGGGGTTGTTTGCCATCCACCTTCAAAATGCAGGAATCAAGGTGCTGGTCAAACTAAATGCAATGTGTTTAATGAAATATGCTTTTAGCATCTTTGTTATGAACATATAATTGTATGGGAATAAGAGGATGAAAAATTACAAATTACTTGGTAAAAATAGCATGAGTGGAATTCTTCTGAAATTGCCAAGCCACGTTGATAAGGGAAAGTTTCCGAGTCCTATAAAAGGAAACCCTAAACCAGTTTTCCTCTGTGAGGTATTACTTCTGCTATAAGGCTTTTTTTTTGGCACACCTTCTAGAATAAAATCTGATCAGAGACCTGTGTATTTCAAAATTGTCCTTGCTAGCCAAGATAAAATGAAGGGAAAAAAGGAAAAATTGTATCATTTTCTCAATGAAATTATTCATATTGCTTTATGTGTAATTGCAGCAAGACCTGCAAAATCTAGATGCTGTTGCTGTTCATTAGATGTATTGGTCTGAATAGACAGTAGAACAAAATGTCTAAACAGTCCATGCTATTTCACTTGAAGAATTGCTGGATACTTCTATACTGACTGAAACTCCACAAAGCATGATCATTCATATGTCAGTGGAAAAGCTTCTCTCACTGTAATAAATTCCAGTCCTTGCGAAGTCTTCCAGTGCTATGCTTCACTATCTCACAAGTCATTAGTATTTCTTTTTAATTTGCTTCTGTTTCTCAGTGTAAGTGGCTGAACTAACAATCACTTCAGTAACTGTGTTAATTCTAAGGATGACAGCACTTTCATGCGAACTATATTTAATGGTACTGTTGCTTATACTGTGAAATATTTAGTATTTTCAGACTTCTTTGAGATGTATGGTTAGAAACATTCATATATATTTAGTCAGATAATAAATCAAAAGCTGAAGTATGTTGTTCTTTGATAACTAAAAAAATTGCGTATAAGTCTCTACCACCCCAGATAAAGGAAAATAAACTTCTGTACCCACCCCATTGTCTGCTTACACATCAAATGGTTAAGTATAAAAATGTTATTATTTTATATCTATTGCATTTCTTGGTGACCTTGGACTGCTTTATTCTTTTAATGTATGTGTTTTACCTTAAATTGTTTTTATTAGTTTGGTTTGTTTATTTCTAAGGACTACTACAAACTTCCAGGCTTTGCTGTATCACAGTTTATATTAAAATATCCCCATTTTCCAACTGGTTTAAAATGTCCATTTTAAATGTCTATAAGCATTGTTTGTTTTTCCATTTTTCTTTCCAGTAATTCTTTCAAACTTTTGTTCCTGTGCTTGAAATACAAGTAATCAGAGAGAGAGTGGCCAAGTCTGGCCTTTTCAAAAGATCTAAAGCTGAGGTGCTCTTTGTTGTTTGTAAGATCCCTCTCTGCTTGGCCCTCTCGTTTGTCCGACTTTTCTATTCTCTTCTCCAGTCCTCCCTCACTTAACACTTCTTCCTTCTCGTTGCAGTAGGACTCTTTGAAGTCCTTCATCATGCACTCAGTTTTGCTGGACAGATCTTGAGCCACGTACAGCTTGTTGTCATCATGGTTGTATATGGCAGGGCTGTACCGCTCTGCCTCATAGCAGTTGTCTTCCTCTTCTTCCTGACATGAGCTTCCCTTGGCACTCTCGCCATCTGAATGAAATGAGATTCCTTTCCCTTGGCTTTTCTGGGAAAGATCAAAGGGCTCTTCCTGTTCCAAGCTCCTCAAGACATTAGTCTGAGACAGACCAATTCGTCCTCTTCCAAAACCTTGTAGGGGTTTGAAGGGAGGAGAAAAAGAACAACATATATATATAGGAAATTTTACTGCACATTAAATGGTTAAAAAACAAAACATGAGATGGTCTTCTATTTCATACTTTACCTTTGTCTTCCACCCAGCTATTGCCAAGTATTTTGCTGTTTACATCTCTTGCCATCTCCTTTGAGATACTGTTAAAAGAAGCACTATTGCATACTCTTCACAGCCAGGTCAGGACACTCAAAATATTGTGCTGTACACGCCAAACATTTGATGAGGGAGCTAGGAATAAAAGTGAAGTGGGCCGGCGTCTTGTAAACTAATTTTGGCAGTGAACATACCCACTTCCTCCTTCCTTTTTTTTTTAAATGAAAACTTTGATCTAAATCATCACAGGCCATTATCAAAGTCCCAGGTTTTGTATGTTTTTTTCTATAGAAGTGAAAGAGATTGAAAATATCTTACTGTGTTTGTTCTATGGACACTCTGGTTAAAACTTACTACTTTAAAAATGAAAAGACAATCACGTCTCAGCAATCTACAGTGTCCTCTCTCCTTAATTCTTCCTCTTTCATCCCCTGAGAAGCCACTTCTGCCACTGAAAAGCTTTGTGCACTAGCTAGTGTTTCAGCTTGAGGAAATAATTGTAAACAAATGATGATTTTGAGCACTGTAGTATAAATCTGAATATAGTCCTGGGTCTGGTTTGTCTTAATATTTTTCAGAGAATCTCCTCTCTTGCTGGAAATTCAGATGTTACTCAGGAAGCATATGTGGATTCAAATATGCTGAGTGTCAGGATACACTGAAAAAGATTACGACACTGCAGGCATAGTCCAGCTTACTTAAAAGAATAGTGACTGTAATGGGATGAGGATTTCACCCAATTGCAAGTATCTTTAAAAGCAACTATTTACTTGCTTTTGTTTGTTTTAGTTTTTTCCCTTAGTAATTGAATCAAGTTTTTCTCACTAGATACAGCTCCTACTTTGCAATAGGTTGTATTAGTTAAAATGGTTCATGAGTGCTTGGCAGCCCTTACAAATTATCTTGTGTCTAATAAGCCTTAAGAGCTGAATAATCTCTGTATGCTGAAAAGCTCTCAGGCTGTCTCCAATTACAAGTAATTGTGTAACTAGCATGGTGCTGTAGGACACTTACAGGAAAAAAGAATTTTTCTCGATACCTGTTAGCATCTTTGTAAATTTTATGCCAGATGTTGTTAGAATGTTTTACATATACATAAGACTGACCTATATCTTGAATTTGAGAAACACCGAGAAATTTTGCTCATGAGAGAATTATTTATCCAGAAAGTCTTAACAAACAAAATATCTTGGATATGCAAACACTTAAAATAATCCTCCCCAATTCCCCCAATTATTTGGATAGCCTTGGCTTGTGTATGCACATGAGATTGACTTTAGGAAGTGCGAAATACTACATTAAGTAGTCAAAAATCATATACTGTGAGATGGGAAAAGAGTATTTCCTTCTGTTCACTTGAATCTTTTTAAACCAGGTATTGAACCTGTGGCGTTCACTCAATGTCAGCTATGTCAACATGGTACACAATAACCAAAGCTCCTTGACATAGAGACATTCAGGCTTCTAGATTGGAATTCAATAACTAGTGAGAAAGACCTATGAAATCTTCTAGATTTTTTGCTTCTGTCAGCTTTGAATAATTGATGTTTTACAGTGTACCTCAAGCACAAGAGAAAAATTATAAGATCCTAACCTGAGGTATCTGGGGAAAAATGTCAACTTGTTCATGACTAGATGTGGTCTGCCAGCCTCTGGGAATCCAGCTCCTTGAACTGATAAAATTTATCCCAAAATAATGGAACTACAGCTTCAGTCAAGAAGATCATGTTGTCCTATCATTCCCTTGGCCAACTACATGTGCCACAGCCTCATTAAGGCTGAGTCTCCATCAGCTTACTCCCATTTGTGTTTTGGGGTACCCACATGCTGAGAAAAGCTCTGTGATCTTGTGGATAATGTACCTTAGAGTGATGTATGGGGAGCCCTGGACTTAAGTACAAGAATGTTTGGTATGGCTTGATAAATCCTCTGCTGTCAAACTGTTCACCAGATTCTTCCTAACACCTGATGACAGCAACTCTGGAATGCTAAAATTATTTCCTTTGTGCTCTCAAATGCTGTCTCATTTTGCCTTCTCCTACTCCTTCACCTCAGTCTATACCTTTGTGTCACCATATATGTAGTCTGAAATGTCTCTGAGACAAGGCTCGCTACCTTGGGTGTCTCTGATCTGTAGCACTGGAGTAATATAGACAGTTAATAACTTCACATGCTTACAGTATAAGATCGTGTATCTGTGGTACAAAGCCCCTTTGGGTTTACTGATATGCATGTTTGAGACTTTCGAGAAATAACCTTGCAAAAAAGATTACCTTGAGAATGAAATCCTCTTTCCATGACCCCATGTTTCACTTTCATGTGCCTGGTTAGGTTCCCCTTCAAGGTGAATTTGCTGGGACAGTAGAGGCACTTGAAAGGCTTACTATCTGAGTGCAAGTGCATGTGTCCCATTAAATTGTGCATTCGGTTAAATTCCTTTCCACAGAGCTGTAAAAACAGTAACAATGAAAATTATTAGTTTGAAGGGGGGCTTGCAAGGAGAACATTTCAAAAGGAAATAGAACCTACTCTTCGCAACTTAACCCCGGTAGCTTCTAGCCACAATGGTTTTTTCAAATATACAGGCAAAAACCCTACAGACAAGAATAAGAAGTTGAACGTTATCTACGAAGTCATCCTGCATTTTTGCCCATTTTTAAAATGTGGTGACTAGGACACACTGTCAAGGACAATCGAAATGAAGCGAATGTTTTCGTAAGGAGGGGAGAGGCTATGTGTAACCTGGGAGGTTCTTAATTTGAATGGAATTCAAAGTACAACTTTCCGCCCTGATGAACCATTTCATTTGTAGTTTATTAATCTAGCCTTTAATCAAGAACAAAGCCAGACAGAGATGGAGATACAAAATAAAACCAATGAAAGTTTTTATGAAACAATCAAGCAGATTATTACTTTTCCTTAAGTAGAAATGAAATTACTATATATTTTGCTTAAAGTTAGAAAAGGCAATTCCTTTTTTTTTCTTTTCTTCTTGCTCCCTTCTTTTTTCTCTGATTCTCTTATCTTCTGTCTATCAAATTCTGTGTTTCGATGTCTCTGGTGAGTAAGATGGAATTCAAACAGTCATGGGGCTACAAGAATGACTCAGCTGTCCCTGGAGCATGTTCCTGCCAGTTCAAGACATTTTCCCTTTGATGGAACAATAAGGTTTTTTTTTTTCCATTGTTGTTGTTTATCTCAGTGGGTCCTTTTGTAGTCTGATCCCTTATAAATCAAAAGCATTCTCAAGACATGAGAGTTTGACATCACTGTTTCAAGCTTCTCATCTTACTTGTCTTCTGGTCTTTCCTTATCAGGATTTATAATTTTATTCAAGTTCAAGTGGTTGTTTCTATAATCTGCACATTTCTGTTTGCTTTCTAGTTCAGTTCCTTTTTTCTCAAATGGTTTTAGACAAATACTTTTACAATCAGATTTATTTTTTTTTTAAAACAATATTTATTGCCATAAATCACATAAACCTAGATCAAGCAGTGTACTCATCAGGGAGAAAATTACTAAAAATGGTGAGATTCTACTAAATTTTTGGTCTAATCTGACTTCTAATTAAATTTATTTTGTAGTACAGAATTCAAATTCACGGAGATATTCTTCGTGAAATAGTACTGTATCCTCTGCATTATAAGCTACCTCTTAATGGAAAATGGAAACAGTTCATTAACATAAAAAATTGCAGAAGCATTGATTTTAAATAAAAACTAGAGATGAATCAATGTTGCAAAAATGGAATCTGGGCGCTTTCATTTAAAAAAATCTTTTCTTCAGATGAAAAAATTCTTATCCATGATTTTCTCTCTGTGGTTTTGCTAAAATGAACATTCTAGCAAATTAATTTATTAGCTAAGTGCTCACCAAGATGCGGGGTGGCAGAATAGCTACTGTGAATAGCTACTGAAAATGAGTCATTACTAATTTGTAGAAGTAAGAGATCCATTTCTAAGGGTCATCTATTCACTTAGGAGAGAGGACTGTCTCTTCTTTGCATACAAAGAAGGCTAGTAGGACAGATTACTTATATTCAAGGAAAAGAATGTACCAAAAAACCAGTCTGAAAGTGCTGGGAGGAAACAAAGAGGAGAAGAAGCTCTGATGAGCACAGAAAATTCACAAGGAAGAACAACAGCTGATTCTATCTTGACAGCTGCTGGAAGGACCTATGACATGTCAATATTCCTCTGGCTGCAAGAATGCCAATAACCATATCTCTGTAATCCCTCTTTGCAGAAGGCTTCTGCTTATCTGCCGGTATGGTGGCTGATCTGTGTTTACATTAGCTTTTGCTTTATGAAAGCTAGGTCTTTACCTCTCTAAACTGGCAATCAAGGAAAATCATGTTGAATGCATGAATGGCTAGAATGCTTAGTGCGGATATATATCTTTATAAGGTATTAAGTATTAAATGCGTCTAGTAGGAGCATTTCTTTTGTTTCTGTCAAGACAACGTTTATTTCTGTTTCTTCATAATGAAAAGGCAGGGGACTTTGTAAGGGATAGTTTTTTGCAGTGTAAAAGTTTTGTGTCTCTGAATAAAGGGAGAAGGTTTTCCATTTCCCCAAGTCACGCACAGACTTAAGAATGTATAGTATGTTCTTGTCCTGAAGTCTCCTCTGGGGACATGAGGAAATGGCACTGGAGTGGAGGGGTGTGGCAGGAAAATGAAAGAAATGCCGATATGAAAATTGTTTTTCAGAGCAATGGTTCTGTATGGTCTCTGAGTAATGTATGTTTCTCAAAAGGCACAAGATGACTTTTAGGTCAATGTCCATGATCCAGAGGGTGAAGGGAGCGTGTTTTTTGCTCACATGCTAGAAGTCAGAAAGTCAGAGTACTCAGGGAAACGCAAAGCTCATGCAAGTGATTTTGGGACAGCAGGAACAACAGATATACTTATGGATCTTCTGTTAGACTATCTACTTCAGAAAAAATAAAATTCAAGCCCCAAGGAGAAAGACATCTGCTGAACAGTCTGTTGTGCTGGCTGGTGAAATGGACTTTAGTAGACTTTGCTAGAAAAGCTGTATTAGTTCAACACTAGAATTTGTCTTCCTAAGCCACTACATGAAGTATCACCCTTTCAGATTTGTCGGTCTCTTTTGATTCTTCCCCAAAGACTTATCTCTTACACTGTCTTTGATTTTGATTCCTCATCTAAACCCATGATTTTAGATGGGGAAAACAGTGAGTTCACACCACTTGCTGCAAAGTGTATCTAGCTGGGCTGGAGAAAACTTCATTGCGTTCTTTATTGGAGGTCTGAAATGTTGCTGACTTCAGCACTAAAAGCAACTGTAATTTTTACAGGCTCTTCCTGTGCAAATCAGAATTATCACTATTTCACCAGCTGGTGCAAATTCTTCAGAACTCTTCAGTGTTTTTCTTTAAAAAAAAAAAAAAAAACAAAAACAGAAATAAACAAGGCAGCATGATCTCAGGCCTTTAAACTCTACAGAGAAGTTCACTCTTAAGAGAAAAATCAAAAAGACATCCAGGCTGCAGCTGGATGAGGAAACAGAAGGGACAACTATTTGCTACTCACTCAATTCAGGTAGTCTGTGCTTAGCTGTGATTAGACACATAGGAAAGCCTCATGTTTTCTTTTGCTGTGAGAAAAAGGTAAAGAAAACCATTGCATGTGGTGAAGTAGAAAGGCTACTGCTGTGCTCTCTTTCCCTTGCATTCTTCTTCTTTTTTTTTTTCTTCATAAGAAGGGTGTTCCTTTCCTCAAAGAGAGAGGGAGAGGGAGAAAGACTGTAAACTGTCCAAAAGGACCGTGAGAAAACAGGAAGCTTTGAAAAGTACAAGAGAAAGCAAGATGAAATCTATTTGCAGGCGGTTCCCCGGGGACATGTGAGCCATTGTTAAGCAGGCTGTTCATACAGCTATATCCTTCCTTCTGCTGAGGAGGAGCTTGGTGCCAAAAGGCTGCTATCTGGTCATTGCCTTAACCCTCTGAATACCAGCCAGAAATACTTGGTCAGGTCTTTCAAGGTCTCTGCCAGAAAGGCAAGGGATGTTCCTAATGCTAAAAAGCAATTCCTGATTTTGTCTTTGCTTATTGTTACAGTCTACGCTCTATTCAGTGGCACTAACATTGATGCAGAGACCCTTAGCCACAGGATAAACTGGTTCACTGTGCTTACTTGTTTCTTTTCTCCTAGGAACACTGGGTGGGGACAGAAAAGTTAAAAAATAAGAAAAACAGGTGTTCCTGTAGATCTTTTGATACTGTCTGGAAAACATATCGGAGGTACTCCAGTTCCCAGTTCAAAATATTGCCATCTCCGATTTTTAATAGTCTGTCACTATCAAACCCTAACCTGAACACAAACTTCTAGTTAATCTGCACATACTTAAAAAACAGTATGGGTCCAGATCCTGCATTCAGAACAACTGATAAAACAATTGAGGTTCTTTCTTGAAATTTGAAGAGTCAGCAGGTGACTTCAATCAAATGGGAACAAAAAGACGGATTTGCAGGTGTTCTCAAAGAATGGAAGTCTCTGTCAGACTTGGTGCACAACTAGCTAAGCATTTCAATAACAGAAATTATTTTATCAACATAGAATAACATACGTTCTGGTATGCAAAATAACATTTGTATAGGAAATAAAATAAAATAAAATAAAATAAAATAAAATAAAATAAAATGCTAAAATTTATAGACTTTGCCACTACTTTTTCAAAGCCAAATGTTTTAAAGTTATCAAAGCAAAATAAGAAAGTAAAAAATATTAATTTTGACATTTTACTAGTAAAATTATTACCAAATGCCGTATTTTCCTATGATATTTTGAAGTTCTACAGTTTTCAAGAGAAAATCATTCCATTTAAAGTTTTTCATCTGGCTCTGCTTCTTGATTAAATATTCCTTTTAAGAAAATATTTAATTCTATAAACATGTTGGATGAAAAAGTTCAAGAAATTTCTTTCAGATCAACCATCAGTTACTTAGGCACAAACTGAGTAATGTGTTTCATTCTGTATTTATAGCCTTCTTAGTTCAGAACAAAGTGGGAATAAAATCTTCAACCTTTGACTTCAGAAGGTATGACTACAGTAATGAGCTAGACTGATAGGCAGCAAAAGAAATGGATATAATGTCCAATACTGAGTAAGAATATAAACATGAATAGTTCATACGGAAGATATTTGAGATAAGCACAGTCGAGAGAGCCAAAACCTCAAAGGTTCATGGGGAAGGACAAGAAGAGAGGATGGAAAAGGAGTATCAGTCTTCAATGTGCCGGAGAGAGGCAGCAGGCTGGGATTGACACAGGATCCTAAAAAGGCCAGGTGGTCATGGGGCTGTTTTGTTAGGATACTGATGTCCTGCCCTGAATTCAAATTCCTTCTGCAGTTGTATTTTGCTGTTAGTTTCTTTAAGTCCCTCTCTGAACTGTCACATAGCATCACTGTGTGAAGTCCTGGCTGCTGCTTTTCCATGGTCCTTTGTGGGGTGCACAACTTGATCCCTGTTTTTAGTCAATGTTTCAAGTTATTAAGCAATTAGACTTCTGTTTGAACGGCTGTGCTAAACAAATGTCGGGTATGTTTATTGTAATCAAGTGCTGTGGCATTTAAATGTTCACAGAGCAGAAAAAAAATACAGGAATGAAAGTTACTGATATTGAAAGGGAAGGGAGTAAACCACAGATATTTGCCTCTATTATTCTGTGCCACATAAGCAGAACCTGGATAAAGAAAGAGGACCAGGCTGTTTTATGCTAATTTGTATACAACCACAGTACATTTTAGCAAGTCCTATTTTTCTAGTTCTACCATATCGCAAAGTGATGGTATCACACAAATATCCAAAGAGTCAATGCCTCTCCCACCAAATGTACTTACCTTGCATTTAAAGGGTTTGACATCAGAGTGCACAATCATGTGGGCCTTCAGAGTTTGCTTTTGTACAAAGCTCTTGAAGCACAAGTGGCATTGATAGGCTCTGATATTAGTGTGGATGAGGACATGTCGCTTCATGTTGGCCAGTAGAGTGAATTCCCTGCCACAGATTCCACATTTGTGCTCTTTCACACCCTATAATAAAATAAAAAACGCAGAAAATCCTGTAGATGGAAAATTTTCTCGATCATTTAATCTTCAGTACAGCAGTACATGAATTATTCATTCTGCATTAGCAAAGCAGGTAATAAATTATTTCACTTTTAACATAATATGCTCAAGTAATAGATACCCATGGGAGTTTTTTTCTGTCAAATTCCTACAAGAATCTAAGAAGCAGAGAAGGAAAACAAAATATAAGCTTAATGAAACAAATAGTTTTGTTTCCATCAGTAAGTTTACTAATCCGTGAGACATAGTCAGTAGCAGAGCTTCGCTGTTCTACTCTGCTGCTTATGTAAAGTATTGGCCAAATGTGTACACTTACTAACCAAGAGAAAAAGCTGATCAGTTAAGAGACTAAAGAAGTGCTTGGTTTTGATAATAGAACATCATTGTCTTCTAAAAATCACTTAGCCCTGTTTTGAAGACAACTATAGAAAATAATCTGAAATAACTAAGAAGTAATCAAGCTATGTCTCCATATAAGGATGTACATGTTATATTCAATTAAGAGAAAAAATTTTTCACTTTTAGTGGGATTTGCACTAGCCCTAATAAAGTGATCTAATTTTATCTGGTATTTACAGAACATTTCTAGCACTTTTTATGCCATCAAGTCAATTTACTATTGCAAAATTAAATATTCTTGGTCACACCCACCTGATCTAATTGCTAGCTCCTCAAAAAAAGTAACTTATATGCTATGAAAATAAACTAATTTACCACTAAAACCAAAAATTTTGAGTATAACTTGCTGAAGGTAATGAGGATTTACTAGTCCTGCAGACTTCCATTACAATGAAGACTTGAAATGATCTCTACTTTCATGCCAGTCAGTGGTTTTCAGTTAATCACAATGTTAAAACTGTGAACACCAGCAGTGGCCTTAATTATCTATTTGTCTGATGCAAGGCTGCATTTGGTCAGCTAAATATTGTTAAGTATGTTCAGAGCTGAATCCACCTGCAGATGTGGGAAAAGAAGCAGAAGCTCTCTGCAGGCTCAGGGGCTTTGCATTTCCTGTGACAAAAAAACTACCAAATCTTAAATTGCTAGAATTTTACAGGGTAAATCAAAACACCAGGGAATCTCCAAAAAGAACATTAATTATAATAATGTAATAAGGAAGAAAAAGCAAATGAGGAAGTACATGTTGTCTGCTTTAAAAAGAAAATGTGTTTATAAGCCTAAAACACTGTGACTTTATGTATTTTTAACTTTTTTCATATAGATGTCAAAATTCAAATGTTAAAGGAAAAATACGCAAAGCTGGAAGGAAATTGTCTAAGGATATTTTTTCCCCCTAAATGTCTCATTATAATGACTTCTCAAAATCTGATGAGTAATAAGATACTTCTTTTGCTGCATACATACAGTTTACTGCAAATCCACCTATCTCCCAAATATGGGAGCAAAAGGAATAAAACTGGTTTTCAGTAGAGTATTTCTGTTAAAATTTCAGAAGGGTTATAAAAAATAATGTTACGTTGGCAGAAGGTCATTCTGAAGATAAGATCCAGAAATGGAGAGATGTGATTGCTCTTTTGGGAAGTGATACAGGCGGTTTAATTGAACTCCTGTTTGTAGCAAAGCCAGTTTTGCGTGTACTATCTTAAGACTGACAGAGACTATCTTCTACTGTTGCCAGCTCTGCTGGAGCTTTTGTTCTATATAAAATTCTCTTGCTGGCAAAGGGCCAGCCTGAGGATGTACAGACTGATAACCTTCTTTAGAGGGAGGTACCTATGTGTATCTTTAGTAGTCTGTAATCCTTGTGCTACGTTCTGATGCAACGTGAGAGCGCAACCCATGCTGTCTTACCTTGTGAGTTAGAGAGTGTTGTTTGAGGTGGTGGGGCTGCACAAACTCCATGCCGCACTCAGTGCAGATGTACGGGCGGATGTCTTTGTGCTTCATCATGTGGTTTTGCAGCTGACTTGGATACTGGAATGTCTTATCACATTCAGTGCAGTTGTACTGTATAGGGCCACGGTGGGTTGTTAAGTGTCTCTTCAGCTGAGCCAGGGTTGGGAAGTCCAGACCACACTCTACACAAATATTCTCTCTGCCACTCTCATGCTTAGACTCATGTGCTTTCAGCTCGCTGGGGTAGGCAAAACCTCTGCCACAGATCCTGCAGTTATAAGGCTTGATGTCACTGTGTTGCATCATATGTCGCTTAAGGTGACTGGTCTGAGTGAAAGCCTTGTGGCACACCTGGCACTTATGAGGCCGAGTGCCCTGATGTGTCAGCATGTGTGTGTGCAAGTGGCTCAACTGCTTGAAAAGCTTGCCACATCGAGTACAAGCGTGTGGCTTAATGCCGCTGTGCCCCAAAATATGGGTGACCAAATTGTACTTGGATGTATAGGACTTCTCACACATGGGACACTGCCAGCGTTTCTGTTCACCCCCCACATCAATGTAGTAACTGTCATCTATCTGAAGGTTGACATCTACTCTTTCCACCTTCTGTTTATTTTCACCACTTTCTCTGGCTTCAGCCCTTTGGAAGGGTGGCTCTGGAGATCTTTTCATTTGAAAGGGGTTCCTAAAATGAAAGTTTGGCGGCACAATGAAAGGAAACATTAAGCCAGGATGGACTTTAGGATAATAAGGGTAAGGAGCCTGCATGAATGCTGGGCTACTGGGCCATGCCACGTTAGGCTTCGCTGGTTCTTGCTTTATGGGCTTTGGTCCAAAGTGCTCCAGGGTTCTATAGAACTGAAAGCCGAAGTTGCAGAGATCTATCATCTGGGAACTGTATTTGGGCTGCGCTGGCTGCTGGAACACCAAGGGGAGATTGGAGGAGCCTATGTCATTGTGATCTTCCAGTCTTTCTGGGGGTGATGAGGAACCCTCGAGGGTTATAGAAGGAGGCACTTTGGTTGGCATGCTTTTGCGTTTCCGAGACCCTCCTTCCAAGGACCCCATGTCTCCAAGAGAAGGAGGGCCATAGCGGAAATGTGAGAGATGCGATCTGAATTCTTCACCAAATGGAGTGGTTCTGTGTGGCTTTGTAACAGGGCTCAGTGGCTGCAGGCAGCAGAAGGGAGAGGCTCGGGTACTGTCCACATTAAAACTTGTTTCTTCATTCTTCATCGTATTTGCTTGTTTCTGTACTGCCCAAATGCCTTAAAACAAACAAAAAACCAAATCTCTTTATTTTTTCCTGTACTCCTGAGTTTAACGTTTTATTGTCTGTTTTATTGTTTTGGAGGTTGTTGGGGTTTTTTAACTAAGTGTAACTAGGGATATCTTCCACCCATACAAGACAAATGACGCTTAAAACAGAATTAAATTGGTTAGTGAGTATCAAAGAAACTTTTTAAATCAAGTTTGGCACATAAAACATCTTTTCAACATAAACATGCTGTACCATGACAGTCTGCTTTGCAGCTGAGTCTGAATGGTACTGTTTCTGCTTAATTTAATTCATATAGGTTATTTGTGGACAAAGTCTTGTCCTTGGCTATGCATGTACAGGCTCTAGAAATTGGCGGTGCATCTAAAGGATATGGTAATACAAACAATAATGTGCACATTTATTATGGTTGTGACATGAAAAGCTAAAGCCAAAAAATGTTAAACTTCTTTGTAACATTAACATGTGCTGCTGTGAGAGAAAACAATTGCCAAGTGATCTAGGGACACTGTGTACCATCAGGTTTTGTGCTGTGTTTCCTGGCTTCTCTCACTTTGTATTGTAATAAGAAGGTGGAGATTAATTTATTTTCTTTGTTTTAATCCCAGAGATATTTACCTGGCAGATTTGGAGGAGGAAAGAACTTTGACAACTCTCCAAATTACTTTCAGTTTTATAGACTTAATCTAGAAGGGTTTTTTGTTTCTAAAAATGTGGGCAAAATCTCCACTATAAAACTAAATACAGAATAAATGTTAACAGTCCCCCAGATCTCTAGAGTAATTGACACTGAAGAATGTTCTGAGTCTTTCCAATTGTACAGTGTTACAAGACAAATTAATAATTTTCTTCTGGCAAAATTTTATATTCTACTGATCATGCAGGGAGCTTCTCCTGAATTTGGGATTCACCTAAAATATTGGTTATGAGTTTTGGTCCATCTTATAGGAGACTGCTACCTTTTGTCTTGGCGCTCTAGAATCTTAAAATCACAGAGTCATTTTGGTTGGGAAAGACCTTAAGACCATCAACCTTAAACTTAACTCTGCCAAATCCACCACTAATCCATGTCCTTAAACACCAACTCTACACATCTTTTAAGTAACTCAAGTGCTTCCCTGGGCAGTCTGTTTCAATGCTAGACAATCATTTTTGTGAAGAAATTTTCCCTAATATCCAGTGTAAACCTCCTCTGGCAGAACTTTAGGCTGTTTCCTCTTGTTTGTTTGTTGTTTGGGAGAAGAGATGAACACTCACCTCATTAAAACCTTTCAGGTAGGTGTAGGGAGCAACAAGGTATCCCATTGGCCTCCTTTTCTCCATATTAAAAACCTCAGTTATCTCAGCCATTCCTCATAAGACTTGTGCTCCAGACCCTTCACCAACTTTGTCACCTTTCTTTGAATGCACTCCATGTCCTGCATCTCTTCCTTGAAGTGAGGGGCCCAAAACTCAACACAGTATTTAAGGTGTGGCCTCACCAATGCTGAGTACAGGATAATGATCACTTCCCTACTCCCACTGGCCACACTGTTTCTCATACAAGCCAGAATGCCATTGACCTTCTTGGCCACTTGGGCACACTGCTGGCACATATCCAGCTGGCTGACAACCTGCATCCTCAGGTCCTTCTCTGCCAGGAAGGTCTCCAGCCACTCTTCCCCACTCCTGTAGCACTGCATGGGGTTGTTGTGTCCCAAGTGCAGGACCTGGCACTTGGTCTTGTTGAATCTCACACAGTTGGCCTCAGCCCACTGATCCAGCCTCTGCAGATCCCTCTGTAGAACCTTCCTTCCCTCTTTCAGACAACACTACTGCACAGCTGGGTGTTGTCTGCAAACTTACTGAGGGTGCACTCAATCTCCTTGTCCAGATCACTGTTAAAGATATTGAGCAGAAGTGGCGCCAACACTGAGGCCTAGGGAACACCCCTTGTGAACAGCCATCAACTGGATTTAACTCCATATACCACAAATCTTTGGGCCTGGCCATCCAGCCAGTTTTTTAAACCGCTAAGTGCACAGCCTTCCAAGCCACAGGTAGCCAGTTTCTCAAGGAGAATGTTATAGAAAATGGTGTCAAAGGCTTTAATAAAGTCTAGGTGGACAGCATCCACAGTCTTTCCTTCATCCCTTAAGAGGGTCACCTTGTTACAGAAAGAGATTTGATTAGTCAAGTAGGACCTGTCTTTCATAAACCCTTGCTGACTGGATCTGATCACCTGGTTGTCCTGTATGTGCCACATGATGGGACTCAAGATGTTCTGCTTCTTAACCTTCCCCAGCACCGAGGCCAGATTAACAGGCCTGTAGTTATCCATATCCTCCTTCTAGTCTCTCCTGTAGATGAGTGCCACCTTTGCTAAGCTCCAGTCAAGTGGGAGCCAGGACTGCTGATGAGTAGTGGAAAGTGGCTTGGTGAACACTTCCTCTAGTTCCCTCAGCACTTTTGGGTGGATCCCACCCAACCCCACAGACCTGCGTGTGTCTATCTGGTGTAGCAGGTTGCTAACCCTTTCCTCCTGTATTATGGGTGCTTCACTCTGCTCCCATCACTGAATTTCAGCTCAAGGGACGGGGTAGCTTGGGAACAATTGGTCTTATTATTAAAGACTTATTATTAAGTCTTATTATTAAAGAGGCAAAGAAGTCATTAAGCACTTCAGCCTTTTCATCATTCTTTGTCACTATGTTCCCCCTCCATCTAATAAAGGATAGAGATTCTCTTTAACCTTCCTTTTGTTGCTAAAGTGTTTATCGAAACATTCTTTTATTCTCTTTTATGGCAGTAGAAAGATCAAGTTTTAGCTGCGCTTTGACCCCTACAATTTTCTCCATACGTAACCTCACAATACCCTTGTGCTACTCCTGAGGGATGTAGGTATCTGAATTTGTGTTTGTTTGTGTATATGCATCATTCCAATGAAGCGGAAGTTAGGCTGGAAAACTAGACATGTTTTCCCTCTGTCACCTGCGACATGTTGATGTTATTTACAACAGTGTTCTTGGAAATGCTGGGTGGAGACCATTAAGGTAGCTGGAATATTAAAGACACTCCTTCCTTCAGGAAGCTCTATACTGGAAAAAATTACTCCTCAAGATAGACAAAAGCAAATCTCTGTGACGTAGTTAGTCTGTGGACAAGAGAAGAAAACTTTAAAACCTGCTCACAAATAGATTACTTGCTTTTAACAGAGTAGAACGTGGAATTACCTTTGAGATTCTGTGTAAAACTAAAGGCTCAGTGACAAAACACTAAGATGGAAAATTTAGACAAAGGGGTCAATCAATGCACAAAGCAGGAGTAGAAATTGAAGCAAAACCTGTAGAATTTCTGAACTGATGACTGAAAAAATTCTGTGATAATGGAAAAGGCTAAAAAAAATTGCTTAAAAGTGAGACGAGCATCTAATAATTATACCAGGTCATGAATCTCAGTCCCTAGCTCTCTAATTAAAAACAGTATACATACATATACAGAGTATATATGTACACTATATTTCTGTGTGTATGCATAGATACGTAATATATGTCAGTGTGTACATTTCATCAGAGCGGATTGTTAGGGAGTACACATTCTGATGGGTTTCCTTGTCACCCTAACTCACTGGCCAAAGTAAGGAACAGTTAAATCTTTAAAAATCTTTGGGTACAAAGGCTTGGTTTATTAGAAAGGGAGAAGGGGAAGGGACTCCCCTGAGTACCAATGAAATACTCCTTTCTGAAAGGGAAAAAAGTTCTAGTCAATATTGGTTTTAAGCAAATTTAAACTCATAGAATTTGAACATAAAATAATCCTATAGATCAAAATCTTCCTGCCTAAGTATGGGTCTATCCCTCTTTCATCTTATGTACCATCTTTCATCTTATGTGTCTGATTCTTTCCCAGCAATATGGGTATAAAATGGTTCAGAAAGCCCATAGCAATCGAGAATCCAGATACCTTACTTACTGCTTTTGTTAGGTAACTGAAATGCTGCCAGAAGTACACAGAAGTGACAGTGAGTTTTGTCTAATTGCTCTCTTGTGTCTTGGCTGCCAGTTACTCCCTTCTTCCACAGCCTACTTTATGCAAAATTAAAGTCTTTCTGAAACATGGAGGTATGGCTGTAGAACTGCTTGAAATTACTAGAAAGACATAATTTCCTTGCACTACTAACCTTTGGCTGCTTTCACTGAGTGTATGGTTTCATTCCACTGTCCAAGACTACAGACACCACGGAGTCAAGCCTACAAGGGGAAACATTCAAAGAATCAGTGACCAGCACAATCAAAGCAGATGCTATAGAATCCAGCAAAAAAACCCAACAGAAATTAGAGGGAAAGTGCAGATTTGTACTCTAAAAATGGATCACCTAGTTGTTGGGGCTTTTTTCCCTTCAGTCTGCCAAACCCCATGACGTAGAAATTAATGGAGGAAAGATTAAATGTAGCCTCTCTTCTCATCTCCTTTCATGTTGGCAGCAAACCTTCGCTAATTTTAATGGAGGCACAATATTCACCTTAACCAGAACTTAATTCCATAAAAATGTGAGTCCTGAGAAAACCGTAGAAGAGACTACAAATCTGACCACCATCAAAGAAATTGTTGACGATCAGTCCTTTCTTCTTTAAATAACTGCAATAAAGGACTTTAAAGCTCATAATAGCACAGTTCTCTAATATCTTTTTCTATCTGACTCTGGACAGCTGATCCCATTTTAATACTCAAAAATAAATAAGAGACGATGTTGTAGGGGGTATGTGAATTAGAAAATTTTTATTTAAAATATCTCTTAAGAACCCTTTTAGTTCCCAGTATGAGCATTTTAAAATATTTGTCTTTCTTCAGCACTTAGTATTTAAAATTAATGCTATGTAGCACAGCAATATGTGATTCTGAACACTGAGGTTACTTTGAAAATGGATAGACATTAAAAATTCCAGATTTTATCAGCAGTATTACAGATCCTCTGTTTTTAAAACCTGGTCTGGAAAGCACTGACCCAGAGGTTTTCATGCTGTATTTGCACTTAAACATATAAACCCCTTAAACTTAGCATTCCAGATCTTACTAAAAAGTTAATTTCCTTAGAACAGACAAGCAACCTCACAATTTATTTCTTTAGGTAAACAAGTATATTTGGAAATATATTCTTTTCAAAAACAGAACCACAAATAAGTCCTCTCCCTGCCCTTTGAAAAAAAAAATAATAAAGAAAGAAGAGAAGAAATGCTACAGTGAGTTCAGATAATTGCTTTGGTATTTCCAAAATATGATATCTACCAATCAGTTCATAATGCTGTTGAGTTAACTTCCATGAAAAAGACAGTTTAATACAGAACATGAATCACGATTTCCATTCATTGTATTTTTACAGACAACGGATTTAAGAAGTAAATCAGTCACGCTCTTCACTCTACAAGCATGTGCATTGTTATAGTCTGCAGTTAATATTCTGTACTAAAGTCAACAGAAAATTTTCTTTAGGCTTCAGAAGAACAAAGATTCTGCTTCCTGTATGGAAGTATCTTCTGTCTATAGAAAAGCCTAGCCATAAAAATGTTAGGTGATGAAGTTTCTCGAACTTAAACACTACTACTGTTCTGATTTTGTTCTTGTGCAACATAATGGTAAAATCAAAAATGAGTCCAGGATGAGTGAGAGTGATGTATACCCTCTGACAAAGAAAAATTGGCTACTTTATTAGAAGATTTGCACTTGTGTTTTCTATTTCAGAAGATGAAACAGAAAAGCGTGAGAAGTCTCAAGATTGCTGAATAGGCTGAACAGCTTCTTTTAGCTGGAAGAGAAATCCCATGCTTGATTGAACATGCACAACTGTAGAAACCAAACCCTGCCAGAGTGCATTTCTGCTCTCCTCTTGAGGCCTGAAATATTGGCATCTATAAGGAAAAAATGAAATCTAACGGCT
This sequence comes from Neomorphus geoffroyi, assembly GCA_033558235.1. Taxonomy (NCBI): domain Eukaryota; kingdom Metazoa; phylum Chordata; class Aves; order Cuculiformes; family Neomorphidae; genus Neomorphus; species Neomorphus geoffroyi. Next base: position 20,546,828 of record JAUMJM010000048.1, on the reverse strand, counting down.
GTTTCTGTATTGGGTGTGTTGAAGGTCAGTGACAAATGACACTACTACATTTCTTGAGCTAAAGTTAACCATTTGGAGAGCTTCAGCTTTACTGAGCAACCGCACGCTTTTTTTCGGAGTTTGAATTTTGTAAACTGTTATAGAGATGGTTATTGTTATCTTAATAGGTTTAATAGGATCTCCTTCATTCACTTCACAATTCCAAACGGGTTTGGAGTTTAAATCCGTTCAGTCATACAGTCATTGAACTAAGCACCACATTCTTAGTTTTCACTCATTTCCTGCTTATGCAAAACTCACATCAATCAGAGGATCTGACTAAAGGGGCTTTACTGTGATGAATTCTTCACATTTCAGCAGCGAAGCAGTGTTCTTTACCAAATCTACACTGCTTTGAGTTATTTGTCAGACTTCAAAATTATCAGAAATACCTGCACAAATATGAACATGTCTGTTACTGGTAATCAATCTAGTCCCTCCTTATGATTTTCCTTGTTAGTTTCCTTCTATGTCAGCATGGACCCTCCATAAACCCCTTCTTTTTTTTTCTCTTTCACTTCTTTTCTGCCACCTTGAGTCTGTGACTGAACTCATGCAATAGTGTTGCTGTTCCACATTTCCCTTTCTACTGGGAATCCATATTTTTTGATAGCTGGAAAACAATCACGTGGATTTTAACCTGTAATTTTCAAGCCTATCTTGTCTGTTGTGCTGGTTTTATGCCCTCTCTTGAGTAAGAAGGTGGGCTGGATGATAATAACGTTCCTTATCTGTAAAATTTGCGCACCTGCTTGTCATTTGTATAGTTAGATTGTTGTTTGTAGGTGCTACCTTGATGAATGAGGCTGAAGTTCTAAATATGCTCAAAAAATTTAGCGTTATTTCAATACTAGATTCACTAGATATTGGTTCGAACTGCCATTGATATTCAATAATGGATTATTTGTACAGTTCTTTTTCAAATTAATCTTTTATTTACTCTAGGTTTGAGTGACTGTACTCATTAGAGGAGGGCAGAAGGTAAAAATACATATCCAAATCCATAATAGAACTTCTCTAAACTCAGTGTTAATCCTACTCTCCTATTCTTCAGAGAAGTCTGTGCAAGGTGTGTTTTCCATCCATGTCCTCCAGACATAAATCCACATTTCAAGTACACAAATTTGAAAAATACAGTCCATTGACATACACTAAGTATATGTTAATATACTCAAACTGAGTATACAAAATTAATACATTATATACAAACTGAGTATATGTTAATAGATCCAAATCACCCTAGAAGCCCTTATGCTACACTATTTGAAGCTAACCTAAAAGATTATTTAAATTTTAAATGAGCACTTCTTCTGCCACAGTGTGGAGCCGGGAGAAGAGAAATTTGGACTATCTTGCAAAAATAAACGTAGATTTAGGGAAAGTATCCAAAATCAATGAGTGCAGAAACTGATTAGGGTGACAGAAATGTTAAGGAAGCCTTAAAAAAACAGGCTTGAACTGAGAATGATAGCTATTGTGGAGTTTACTCAAATCTTTCCTAATACCACTTATACAAGCACTTGGTTTCTCTCTCACACACGCATGTAGACCCAGTGCCAAATGAACTGCATGAATTAACCATCAGCTTAATTGTCTTCTGAGATAAGATTTCTTGTTCCATGCCTTTTATGACACAGATATATCTGCTTAAATGGAAAAGACCGTGAAGAGAAAGATATTGCCATAAATATTTATCTTCTGCTTTTAGATTACCAATATTAACAGAATTGGAATTGGAAACAAGTTAACTATTGTTCATTAAAATGATCTGGAATGAGTGAAAACGAGAAGTGGACCAGATCAGGGATTTTTTTCTATATTGGTATGATAGCATTGAGGAGCACAGAGTCTTTTCACTTCTCCCTGGGAAATTCCCTTCATCTACTGGTATTAGCCTTTAGGATAAAACCTCTTCTTTCCATCAATATATGTGGGGGTTTTTTTCTCTGAAAATGCTTGATAAAGGAAAACAGATAACCTTGGTAACTCTTCCTAGGACACAATCAAAGCTCAATAAGGCTCACAGGAAAGACTCACAACAAACTAATCCACCACAATATTCTTGTATCTTTTTTATAGGTTCTGTTGTTCAAAAAGATACAAGCCTATCTATAGAATGACTAAAATATGATGCTATTGACAAATATATTGTGTACATACTGAAAAAAATAACTTATATCCTGAGACAATATTTTAACAAATGGCAACCTGTACAGACAAACTTAATGAAAAACATAAAATCACAATATTCAGAAACTTATTTGATTAGGAAATCTGACATAGTTAAATAGCTTAACATGAGACAGTAAACAGGTGCAACAAACAATGAACTTTCAAGGACATCTTATGTACTAAATAATAATTCTTTTCCTTCATTGACTCTGTTTTGGCCTATTTTCTTTACATCATGTTTGAAGTTGACCATTTTAGATATTTCCTCTGCTTTAAGGGCTTCCTATGCGGTGTAGCTACATTAATACAGTCTAGATGACACCAATACAGATAGATGGGTCTTCTCTCAGAAAATGGTGCAATAGAAACACTCTTCCTGTATTGTCTTTGCTATTCGCAAATCGTAACATTTTAACTTACATAATTATTGTTTCAAATTAGCTGGGAAATACAGAAGTTTTGGAAACGTACCTGTTCGCCTGCCACTGCCTATACAGTGGATTTTGAAATCATCTTGAGAATATGTGTAACTTGGTTATGTACTCAGTTTTCAGGGAGCAAGACCACATGAGGACTTTTGCAGGAGTATAGTTACTTTGGTATTTCTTGTAACAGAGAAAATGCTTAAAATAGTGTAAAAATGAACACACATTCACTTTTCCGTAACATATAGATTATTTTGCTTTGATAATTATTGAAAATGTTAAACAAGATTCTGAGATTTCCTCTTCTACAAGCCTATTTGCCATCCCTCTTATTTTTATGTGTGCTCTGTCTTTAGTTTAGCTGAACCTTTGCCCCTGCTTTTCTGTTGCCTAACCAGAGAGTGGATGGGGGCCACAGAGCAGCATGGCTGGGTTAACTACTGAACATCTGCAGTAAGGTGTTATTGGTAATGTTCCTAGCAGTACATAAACCTAAAAGACTACCTCTTGTCATTTCAGTGTACATACAAAATGCCATTTACTTACAGGTTAGGCTTGCTTCTATTTTGGCTCTGTATTTCTCTTTTTTTTATCCTCCTTTCCCCTTTGCTTTTTGCTTTTTTCTTCCTCTTTATGAGTTTTCTTAGTTCTTCTCTTATGATTCGTTCCCTCTTCACTTCTGTATTCCCTCTCTGCTTCTCTATGTTGTCTGCTAAAATGGTCACCCACATTTAGATAACCTGGATAACAAGGTGAATATTAGATCCACAGGCTCTGAAGTGTTAGCTGTTTACACAAAGTCACTCCAAACCACAGCTACTCATAGTGGGAGCCACATCGTATTATCTGGTTTAGAAGTGAGGAGGGGAAAAAGGAAACAAAGATTGTATGTCCTTAGCTGAGCATCTCCACCTACTTGATCCTCTGGTACCAGCAGGTAATTCAAAGCTAATTTGGGCTAGGGAAGAAGGAGAGAGAGAACAGTTGCGTGCTGACAGGTCTCTACCTCTGGGTTCACAGCAGGGTGGGCTCTGGCACAATCTCTTGCCTTTCTTTTTCCCTCCACAGAAACATGCTGACAGTGGCCTGAAACAGAGGTGCTGGTGAGGTACAGGAGGATGTAAAATCAGCAGTATCAGCTCAGGCTAGTAGTGTAGCTAAAGCAAGGTACTGATATTGTGAAGAAGATAAGAAACAGGAGAGAGTACCATGACAACTTTACAGGCCTCCAGTTATCTAGAACTCAGAGCTTTCCTGATCCAAATATGTCCCATTATGATTTTTTTCTTATTCTGTGAAGGATGGATATGGGTAAAATATAGAGATAGGTACTGTGTCCTGAGGAGCTGAGATATCTCGGAGTGCTTTGACAGACCTCCAGAGATTTTAGAAAGGATCCAGGGCAGCAAGACTTGCATCATGCGGACAAGGGATGCTCACCTAGATTCTTCTCAATCTACCTGTCCCCGAAATACTTCTATTTCTTCTTGGAGTCCCCTGAGACCCATGCGTACTGTAGGTTCTTTCACTCATGACCAACTTTCCACGTGCCTACCAGCTCCCCGAACAGCTGTCCCTGTCCTGTTTCAGTTTCTCCCATCTTTAGGAATAATTATTTTGCCATTGTAAAGTTGGATCAGTCTCCCACCTCGTGGCTGTTGTATTTTGCTCTGAATTTGATGTAATTTGTGTATACTCACTTTCATATAATTATTCTTACAGGGCTGGATCCCCAAGAGCATTTGGCAAAGGTAAACTGGGCTTCCAGATCTTGTCCAGAGTTCAGTGCTGACAAGATCAGAGTGGCCAGGATGGTGACACTGTGAGAACACATAGCAGAAGAGCTTCAAATATTCAAAGCTTAAGTGGTGCCAACAGATAGGGTGGAAATGCAATTTCACCCTGCCCTCACTAGTTATTTGAATTAATGAATGGGTTGGCCAACTCAGTTAATCATTCAATTAAACAATGGCAGTAATTTATCCTAAGTAACTGTCCTAATTCTCTCCCTGGCATTACCCATGTTGTACTGAAATCATTATGGAAAATCTGAGGTGTAGCTGAGAACAAGATTTGGGATTTGGCTGTTATGAGATGATGCCAATAAGATAAATTTCTTCCTTAAGTGGATGATGAGTTCCCATGTCAAAGGCTGGAATCGTGTATCTGACCCTACTGTTATGAAGTACGTGGAGTCACTTTAATCACTGCTTACAGAAGTCCTACCACTGCATCCCTGTTTCCTGTCTACTTCTGTATCTGCCTCTGCAAATTAAAATAGTCCATTTTTTGGCACCATAGGAATCCTATGTGTTAAATAGTTATTCCTTAGGAAAATTATCAAATAACACTAATGGAGTTTTAGGACTTTTTTCTCACCATAGAAAAATTGTAATATATAGAGTGAAAAGAAGAACAAATAAATAGTATAAATATAAGAAGGGATCTGATAGAAATACAGTAGTATTGAACAGAGTGTGGAATCCTTTAAAAAACACTTTGGACATAATCTTTCCACCTACAAAGTACAATCATTAAACACTATAAAGTAAAGTGGATACAGAGGGGGTTTGATCTGTGCAGTAGTATTATTATAACACAAATAACAGAGCTGTGCAGAACAGTCACAATTAGAATGATTAAAAAAGCATGCCCTTCCATAAGCCTTGTGTTGTCCTGCTTGTGCTGTTGTTTTGAAAGTAGACCTTTCACTAGCATTCATGACCTTTAAAAAGGAAATAGATTGAGCTTTCCTTCCTTTTCTTCCCAGTGCCGTTATCACCTCTATGGAGGCCAGAGAGGCGGTCTGGTCCGCTCTCACCTCTTTGTTATCTTTAAGTATAGCAAATGGCCACCTTCAGCCTTGGTTCTTCAAGCCAGGCTGCTGGCACCTTCCTACACCATTAGCAGCTAATCGCACCTCCTGTTGCCTGTGCAAAGCAACAGGTGCCTCAAAAAGGAACTATCAGGTAAAATACACACATATGCTTGAGGAAGGGCCAAGAAAGTCTAGTTTTACTTAAACATGAGGGAGTATTATTAGTCTTCAGCAAGACCATTGCTTTTTGTATTTATTTTTTGTTCAATGCTTTGCTTCAGACAATTCAAAATTCGTAGTGCAAGTGAAGGTCGTTAAACCGGTAGGTGTTGTGTGTTCCAGTAAGATAGGCTATATCCTACAAGAATTGAAAGAAGAGGATTTCATCCAGAAACAGACAGAATTAGGAAAAACATACCTGCTACTGAACACTTCTCTTGGTGTTCAGTTCATTAAAAGTAATTAAGAGATGATGATTTCCTAACCATTTAGGAGACAAGAATAAATCTGATTTCAGCTGAAGATTGAACAGACTTCTTGCTGGAAAAGCTGCCTGGCTGTAAAGACTGATTAATCTCTATTCATTTCTATTACTCACTTGCAATTAAGCTGGCTCAGTAGTTTCTTAAACATTTCCCTCATAATATAAGCTTAGTAGCAAATGAAGCAAGGGAATTAGAGATGTCAATGGCATTCCTCAGAAACACTGTGTTTATTCTATGGATACTCAAACAGGAAAAAAATAAGAATCGTGAGCAGTGAGACAGTTAATAATGGCTCTTAAGGCACATTACTGGGGCACTGGAGGAGACTACTTTTGATATATCTGCATTGTGATTGGGGAGTTCTGTTTTCCAGACTGCCAGAGCATAAAATCTGCATCAAATGATTGAAATTGTGCTGAATATGTATCTATTGTTCAGGAAAATAGTCATTGTTACATACATCTCAAAAAATGAGGGTTCTTTTTTTTTTTAAATCAGTTTATTTTGTTTAAAGAGAAGTGTACTTAGTTCTCCACTTCCAACATAAAATGGTATTTTTAACTGGTCATATAATGCCTGCAAGGAAGTAATTTAAAATAACTTCCTCTCTGGCTTCGCCCTTCACCTGTGATGCCAAACTTGAATCTTCCCCTTGACTGAACAGCAAAAAACGAATTCTTTCCCTCTCTGATCCTCAAAATGTATTCTGCATATTGTTCTTTATTATTTTATTAACTTATACAAGATTTTGAAAATAAGGACCAGTTTGTTGCCATAACTAAATAAAATCTGAAATTTGAAACAAATTTTATATTGCTGCTGTGACTTTGATCAATTGGAAAACAAATCTCTGTGTACATCAACTACAGGGAAAAAATTCTTGAGGCTAATGATTTTAAACTGAAACAGTTTTAAAATGCCAGTTTTACTGGATTTAATAAACTAACATACGGAGTGGGAGTGGCAGCTCAGACTTAGCCAAATATTATCAGCAGATACTGGAACAGAGACTAGAGATACAAACAAGCAAGAAAAAAAATAAGGAAAAAAAAATGAGAAGAAAGCTCAGCATAGTTTGAAATCTGAAATTACAACAATTTCCTAAACCACTGTAGTATTAATCCTTCACTGTTAGTTATAGCAAAAGTTTGTTCTGGATACTAACTCAGTTCATATTTTCATCACAAGAAAAAGGAAACTAAATATACCATTAAAGCAGTGTGACTCTACCCCATAGCTAAAAATTACCAACCAGCAATAGAAAACGAAATTTTGTAAAAACACACATTATAGAATAACGAAATTCTTTATCTTGACACCATCACCAGCTCTACCCACCCTTCTTTTATTCAGGGCTTTTTCACTGGAAAAATGCCAAGTGCCACTTAAAAAAAAAAAGGAAGAATTTATAGAAATTATTGCTGTGTTTGGGGAGGAAAACTAGACAAAGCTGTGGTATGGGCCAGGGGATGTTACCAAGAGAATAAATGGTTGTGTGAATTCTGTTCTGCCTTACTGTCCTAACCATGTTCACTGCCTTCCAATGGATGCCTGTTCATCCATTTTTTGCTGTGTATGGTAGTGAACAAGCTAGTGAAAAACCTGATTGAATTCTAGAGGGGATCTCAAGTCCTGACCATTTACCTACAGAATTCGGTGACATCTGTTCAATTGCGTTTCTTTACCTGTGGTTTAAGCTTAGAGAGTTACCATTTTTGTGGAACGTGAAAAAAAAAAAAAAGGTATTTTGATTCAAAATACAATTAGTATTTTGATTTTTCTGACAGAGTGCAGACACAGAGGAGGACTCAGTGAGCCCGATTTCTCTGATATGTGTGACTGCTTCCATAGCATCCTTACAAAACACTACCTGCAGACATATAAAATTATTCTTGAAACTTTGCTGATTTCATATTGTGAGTACAACATTATGCCAAAAACCCTTTGATAAAACAATTATACTGGTGTGATTCCTTGGTGGTAAAAAAAGTATTGTTTAACTTCACCTTTATAAATGGATGGGTTTAGTTTCTAGCAAACCTACAAGGACATTGTTGTCTACTTGGTCATCCAGGAGGTCATCTCCAGTTTTCTGGAATTCCTATCACAGGACAATAGTTTTGTACCAATGCAAGACACTGTTCATACTCCAGAAACCTGCACTAGGAATCAATCCCATGTGGGCTAGTGCTGTTTCTTAGAAGCTGACAGATGGCCTAGAAACAGGTCACTCCTTTCTTTTTCATCACCTGATATTGTTTTCATTATACATGTATTCTAAATACATTTAAGAAAAAACAGACAGGTAGGAATAAGTCATGCTACCTGAAAGTACAATATGAAAGACACTGCCTTTTCAAATAATGCTTTCAAAACATTTTACCAGGAGCTGAAACACCAAGCTGAAACACTACTTGCGTTAGAAAGTGCCTCAGAGAGAGTACTAAACCTGAAATAGTAACTATATACCAATATGTTCTTCCTGGATATCTTTAGAGTAGGTATATCTAGGTTTGTTTTAAATATCACTTATTTCAAATATTTAATAATGTGGGTTTCTAACATACAAAGCAGGGAATAATGAGAGAAAGTAAAAAAAAAAAGGCAAATATTTTGCTTTAATATATGGTTATTTAGCTTAATTACTTCCAATGACAGAAGTTTTTACAATATGTTAAACATTGTTGGTTTAGAAGTCACAAAGGTATTAAGTTTGGAAGAAAGAGGATAATATCAAGTTGGGTTTTTTTTCCCAGACTTGTTCTGTTCTCTTTAAAAGCTTCACATTATTTCTCACTCTATAATTCCTTCTTCTCCAAGCTGATGTTCCTTCCTTCTCAGTGGTCCTCCAAGATAATAAACCAGAAAGGGGAAAACTGCATTTGAGAAGAAAACGTTCATTTGCTTTTAGCAGGTGGTCTACTTTCGAGAATTGGTTAGGATATAAAATTAGTCCATCAAACAAATGCAGAATTTTATAACTCCCTATAGCAGTCTACACAGCATTGGTAAGTCCTGTGTGAAGGAACAATTTGTTTCATTTTATAAGCCGCTTCTAGGAAACACGCATTAGTGCTCAGAAGCTGTGGATCATTTCACATCAACTAATAAGAAGCAATTTTCCTTAGACACCTTTGCCTGACCTGTGTCTTTAAATTCTAGTCACAGATAATTCCTATTACTTATGGAGCCTTCTCTGCTTTTTTTGCTTCAGGTGGTGTTCTGCTGACATGTCTGGCTGAGTGGAGCAGTCCATTCAGATAGTTGTGTTTCTGCGTCGTCAAGGTTTTGCAATATGAGAGACTGGAAACAATATAAGTGCTATCTAGGGTAATCCACACTCTTCTGCCTCTGTATATGAGACGTGTCTTGGAATGCTACCATGTTTCATCCCCCTGTGCTTCTCCCATTCGAAATCCTGCGTATCTATCTGGTGCTACCAGAAATGGCGCCTAAAAGACGTTTCAATACATTCATCTGTGAGACGCACATCATGCCTTTCAGCCCAACAGTATCTGCTTTACATCCAGATAGTCCCAAGGCAAGGCTCATATCAACAGACTTGCTTAAAAGAATGCAAAAGCAATTAACATACTTCCTTAATATTTAAAAATTCAAATTATCTCCTGGTCAAAAATCTTTATTAGAGATGCCAAAATTTTACAAAGAATGTCACTCTGCTAGTATTTTCCATCCAAAACTCACATTCTCAGCAGTTTACACCATTAAATAAGCTGATCCTAAATATAAAAAAGCAATTGACATTTACAGAAAGACTTCTATCAGCCTATATGCTTTTTTAATCAGACTTGTTAATTTGGGATTTACATGGGGTACAACCTGTTTCTGTAATATCTTTGCCATCATTGGTGTAGTCCTGGGGGGTTTCCAGAACAAAAGCAAAATCTGTCTTTTTTTTTTTTTCATTATAATTGAGATCAAATTAAACGGAAATAATGGCTTTAAATAATTCTCGGGGAAAATACGTGCTCTGACTTACCATTTACACATAAATATGACTGTTAGCAACAGAAGCAATAAGACTTTAAGCAAAATGAACAGAGCCTCTTTGGGGTTTTTTCTTGGTTTATTGTTTAATTTTTATCTTTCAGGTGAATAACTGAAAATTAATTTCACAAGCATTTAATTTGTGCCAAAAGCTGGTAGGAGATCTGCACTCAATCCAGCCTAAGAGTATACCCTTCTGTGCTTGTAAGTACCTCAGCGACATGAGATAAAGATAATACATCAGCCAAAATCTCCTCTTCCTGACACCTCCAGAAAGATATTAGCTGTGTTACCAATTATCATTACACTAAATCAAGTTACGGTTATCCCAGTAATAAATTACACAATGTGAAAACAAACAAAATCCGAATGAAAGAAGAAATGCAATTATTATTTGAAGGAAAAGTAAACCTGAAATGTAAGAATGAAGTTCAAAGTTCAAGGTCTATTTCTTACTGTCAAATTACTAAGCATTCCTTTAAAAATGTTCATACTGTGTGCTTTTTATTGGAGAATGGGTTTAAAAACAACATGTATTGCTTTTGGCCATGTTCTATGTGTATGAACACACGTATTCTTATTTACATATTTCAGACACTCTCTCAGAGAAATAATGTATCATACACAAAGACAAAATCAAGACTATATTGATGTTTAGTATCTTCAGAAATAAATTCTGTACCTAAAGGCTGCAACTGGTTCTTACCTAAGTGGTAAACTATACTACTGAACTAACCAGATTACACATGATTACAATCCAGCCTAACACTACTATTTGAGCAAAATAACACTACAAATACAAAGCTTAAGATAGGGAGAGACTCCACATATGGGAGACTCCTCTGCTTCTCCCTTGAAGGAGAATGTGGTTTTCCAGATTTTTGACATGTAACTGTGGAAATAGCTATCCAAATAATCTATTTAATTTGCACCAGTATTTAATCATATAAAACATAAATCTAGATATCTCAAGTGAAAGATGTGGCAAGTGGTTTTCATGGCAACTTCTGGCATTTACTTGCTATTAGCAGAAGATTGTGTGTTAAGTTTAACCAAATTAACATAATAATTGGTACCAAAATTGACTGAGCTGCAGCATTAAGCTGCAGAGTTTGAGAAATAAGTTATTTCATCCTCCTTTGGCAGAATCCATCTGCTGCTCCTGAAGTGAGGTGAATTTACAACTTACCCGGAAATTTGACTGATTTTGGGGTACATCGGTCCTTCATATGGAAAAACTTGCAGAGAGACACCAAGATAGAGGGGGAAGAAAATCTTTTCCAATAGTTAGTTCAGCACAGGATGGGAGCAGAGGGCTTTCCTGGGCGGAAGCTCAGCCCAGGTACCTGAGTGGGAGCAGGAACAGGAGTGGGGCAGCCTGAGCTGCCTCCCGTCGCTCCATGACGCCTGCCCGCCATTTGAAGCTGTTCTGTCTGGGCACCAGGCATCCTGCAGAGGACCCAGCATTTCAGTTTGCTACAGCCTGAAGAAACACTGGATGAGAAGATGACCAAAGTCTCCTTCTGCAGAGAAATGGACACCTGGGCTGCCTCTGCGTTCTGCTTTTATGAAAGCATGGATAGGAATTTTCTCTTACAATATTTGAAAAACACTCTCGCATTTAATCCCTCCTTTTACATGTCACTTCTAATCATTCTGATACATTTATGCCCAATGGGAAAAATACTATCGGTATCTACAAAAACAAAAAAAACCAAAACATTTGAGTCCATCCTATTAGTGTTGCTGGTGATCTGCCTTGCTGTGATTTTCTGCTACAAAACATGAAACTTTCTTTTTTTTTTTTCAAGTGAGATTATGAAACTGCCTTGCTATGTTTTAAATATCACTGTTCCTAGACTAATCATATACACAGATAAGTAGAGATAAACATGTCTAATCATAAACACAATATGATTTGAATGTAAAATAAGAGCCTCAGTAATCCTTCTCCCACTATACCACACGTTGGTGGGTTGGAGCAGACTTCGGTAGTGGTGGATGATATATGAAATACAGCAGTCTGCATATGACATAGCTTCTTATTTCAGCAATGGCCCAGTGAATCTTACTGAAACATTCGAGATAAAGTTAGTGAAGCCTGTAACAAGATTCTGGTAGCAGAAGCCATATAAGCAAAATTCATAAATAACAGATTATGTTCTGAGTATTACCAGCCTCACTGGGAAACACTATTCTTGTCTACTTTGGTTAAACTGAATGCTATTACCAACAGCATCTGAAAACCAGACTATAGAAATAAATATGCTTCTTGTCAATCCATAAGGTTATTAGATTTTTGTCAGTTAAATGTGTGTCTGATTTATGCCTGTTCTTAATGCAAAAGCATATATATTGCATTTCTAAAGAGTTAACCATAAAAGCATTTTCACTTAACTTACCAGTTGTTGAAGCTGGAAGGAATCTTGCCCTAAACTCTTTACCTGCTCTCATGTTGGTAATCTCTCTTTCACTCTCTCCATCTCTCTCCCTCCCCCTGTGCAGAGATTGCAGTAAACTTAGAAAACTAGCACGGACAGTGTTTCAAATGACTTAAGAAAGAGAACAGGAACAATCATTTCGTTCTCTTTTTTTCAGATGAGTACAGTACCTTCAGAAAGAAGGAAGGAAGGGAGGGGAGAGGAAGTCAACAACCCTTTGCTTTCCTGCAAAAAAATAAGGAAACAGCAGATAGCAATCTCATTTTCTCTCAAACAAAATGTTTGGAAAAATAAATATATCCAAACCAAAAGGAATTCTTCAGGTATTGTATCTATATTATTGGCTTCATAAAACCTACTTTTCAGCTTGCTATATGCAACTACATGAAATGAATTTCCGAAGTAGTGGACAGGAATAAGACACTCTTATCTTCTGCATAACAACTAGCCATAAGCTTGCACAGATGATGCAGTCTTTTTCTCTAGAGAAAGAACTATTATATATGTATACACCTATTTTTTTCGCACAGTGACACAGGTACAAAAATTCCTAAAACTCTCTTTACTACAGTCACAAGAAACTAGTGCACTGGATATTTATACAATGCTGTGAAATAAAAAGGGAGTGAAAGGGGTCACAAAACTGGTAAGGATAACAGCTTGATACTGGAGTTGCAATAAAAAGTTATTTATCTCAAAGCATTGCATTATAGAAATCATCTTGATTTATCCAAAGAAAATCAATGTCCTACATTCTAGGACAGACTTTACGCTTTACTTTGTTTCTTTCTTTTGCCATTAAACTCATTTTGACAACCAGATATTGGCCAGCTGGCTGGAGTTTCACTTGGGATAAGTATAGTCCATTGAGTTCCACTGTGTTTTTGTTTGCTTGTACATTTTCCCCTAGATCTGTCATCTGAAGTCCACTTATAGTGATTAGATACTCCTTTTTTTCCCCCACTAATTTTTTCCACTCTAATACTCTTCCCAGTAAATAGATACATGAGCTGCATTTTCAGATAGCCTTATAATGTGGTACTGAAGATGGACTGCTCATTCATGAGCAATTCAGGTTTGAGTTCCATGAAAGATATAAAAAAAAAAGCCATGTAAATCAGCCCTCTCCTATAAACTGTGCATTCAGACTTGACTCTGGGAGCAATACTTAGATTAATTCTGCTTAGGTAAATTGTGTTATTCTGTAAATCAAGTATTAAAGGGTGGACAATTTGGTACACCATCCCATAAAAACTATTAATTCTTTTATTGTACAATAATGAGAATCGATAAGCTTCAAAACAATATAGGAAGTAGCTCTTTGGCACCTGTGCTCCTTCTTGCAGTTCCCAGTGCTATTTCCAGAAAATGTCTACTAACAGTTTGGCTGGAGAGGCTTCATCTTTAATATTCAGAAACTAAAGGCTTTGATAACAGACACCAGTAGTCAACAGAGCAGTGCAGATGCTGCAAAAGTGATCTCTGTCCTTCGAGCAATACCAGTGTCTTCTGGAATGGGCAAAAGCTTAATAGAAGCTTGACTTCTAAAAGCAGAGGAAAGAATGCCATGTGCTTAGGGTACATGCTACAAATGAAGTCCTTGAGAATCTCTTCAGAACGAAGGCCCTAATCAAACAGATCTCTATTGCATATTAAGGAAAAGGAAAGAGGTATGGGAAGGCATCAAATTAATCTATTGTCCTGTGGGGTCAATCTAATAGCTAAAAAAAGTACATATTTTCTTTTGAAAATGTTTTGCAAGATCTTAAAGATGGTAGTAGCTTCCAGGCTTTTAAAGGTTTTTTTGTTTATTTACTTTCTAGGTGTTCCAGGTTAATGAGACCCTGAAGACTGGCATTACGTATCATTCTGTTTCTCTCCATTGGGAACGCACTGCAGAAATGTAGTTGAAAACCTACACTGGCCAAGTTAACATCATTCTTATAGAAGTCATTGAGGGTATGTGATAGTATGTGTAGTCCTCTGTGAAGATCTTAATTGCCACAGATGTCCTGTCCTTCTTTAAATAGTATCTTGCCCTTTCTTGAGGACTGCAAAGCTAAGAAGCTGGCCACAAATATTCCCTGCAGTACTTGACTTGCTCTTACTTCTCCCAAGTGCTGCCATAGTATCACAATCCAAGGAAGAAGAGACACTGAAATTGTGGGTTTTGTGCCAGAAAAATACATTGCAAGGTCATTGCCTGTGCAATTACTTAATGTAGAGAAATAAAATTATGGCTGAAAACATTGGTATGTACAGTCATGCAAACAAATAACAAATGACACTATGGTATTGACTCAGGTTTTAAGGGAAAAGTTCATCTATTTCTCAGAACATATTTCTGGAAGAAGTGTTAGCCTCCTGTATTTTTTTTACCATGCTGTTACCAAAACTAAGCCACTGATACAAACTCAGAAAGGTACAGTGCCAGCCTCCATGTAGATAAGTGAACAATTTCAAGTGTAAGTACTTCCCGGGTCCAGTACATCGTCTCTTGTAGGAAGTGGGTAGGAAAAAAACATTCTTGTGTTCATGGTCATGGCAAACAGAGGACCATGAGGATTATTCTAGTACTAGTCTGTATGATCTGACTAGATCTTCAACCAGACTGACATCTATGATGTTAAGGCCTTGATTTCTATTTTTCACTTATTTTTTTTTTAACCCCAGTAAGGTATAAATTTGTTTTCATAGACACTTTCCAATGACAACAGGGATGATCTGCTATGCATTTAAAACAAGAATGAAATAAACAAGTACAGCATGCTAAAAATAATTTGAATCTCTATGCAACACAGATAGGAGAGAACACAGAGGTAACTGCAGCAGTAAGAGTATTCCACTTCATTCTGAGCAAATGAGACCAGAGGCAAAAATACTGAGACATTTACTTGTTTGCTTGATTGCTTTAGGGCAATAACCATATGCATCTGATCTGACTGTGAAAAAGTAGCATTAATATCTTCCTTCCGGTCTACAGTACACCAGTGGCATTTTAACTAAGTAAAAATAATACACTTCTCACTTAGACACAAAAAACCTGAAGGACACCTAATTGTTTTCCATAAGTCACCCTCTGCTAGGCTTTCCTGGTTTTTTTCTGCATTGCATATTTATCGTAGACTGTTGAGGGACAAGCTGGTAGAATGTTAATGCAACCAGAGGTGAGTGGAGCTAAGTCTAAAGGACTCCTCTTTCTGTGCTGCAGCACACGGACAACACGGGTGTAGTTACCAATGTTTGGTTACCTATTGCGATTTGTTGTATTGCTGCTCAGTAAGATTGGATATATTGTTACACAACATTTGTACAGAGTAGTTGTTATTATTGTTGTGGTCATACTGTATGTATTTCATTCAGTTTTTCAAATCAGAAAATATTAGAATATTTTAAAATACTCTGAAAGTTTTATACTGTTACCTGTCTGTCACAATTGTAGTATGATCAGAGTGTTCTTATGACTGTGTGCTTGTACAGCTAGATTTACTACTCTGTCATCTATTTTTTTACATTTGAGTTAGGCAATATCTTTAACGAACTTTTAACATTTGCAGACCATAACTTTTGGACCAACCACATTTGTCTACCATTTTGGGGAGAGAAAAGTTGGAATTTGTATTAAACAGAGGGGCTTTACTGACAATGAGCACCTTATTACAACTTTAAGTGGCTTTTATAACTCATCCTGGGCCAAACTAATTTCTGGTAAATGACATTCACTGCAGTCATTTAAAGACAGGCTTTTCCTGTACCTTGTATGTAATCATCACAACTACCTTTAATAAAACAATACCATCAAAAGCTATTTTAAAATAAGATGGCATGATGAAGAGGATGTTTTCATCTTTTAACATACGTGCAGTTATGTGAGCAGGATTGTGAGCCCTATTCAGGTCAGAGGTGGACAACAACTTGGCTTTCATCAGTATGTTTGACTTTGGTGTCATATTTGAAGAACTGTAACTTGTGGAAAGTTACCAAAGTATCCACCAAGTTTTCTAGTGCTTTCTCAAAGCTGGCCATTTGACAGTAGTAAAGGCTGCAGTTTTATGTCTACTTAAACTGGGAAATTAATTCAGCATTTGCTCTAGTCTTTCTTCATGATATTACTTGATCAGGACTGCTCGTGTACTTTAATATCCACTAAAGTGTACTGTAACACTCAAAATTACTTAACACATTTTCAGGCTTAGGCTGGGCATCTAATGTTGTAAAACATGTTTCTCGTCAGTAAACATCAGGAAAAGGCATGTTTGCAAATTCATCCCTGTGCAGTGATGTTTCTTACTTTGTTAGTTCTGATAATATGACAATATTTCTTCTGGAAATCTGAAAGTATATTTCAAGATTAATTTGAAATTAATGCAAATTTATCTGATTTTGTAATCAGTCTGCAATTGCAGTAATTTTAATTTTAATTATTTTAGTCACTTAGCTAATGTAGTCTCTGTCTTATACAAAGTAAACAGTGCTAATGATCTTTCAGACACACTTTTGTCCTTTAGGTTGTGATAATTTTGCAGAGTATTCAGTGATTTTGCCACAGTTAAAGTGCTGTGGGCACATAAAAAAGACCTTTTCTGGGAGCAAAATAAAGATGGTGAAAACCCAATATCACTGCTACTAAGTAGTGCACCTCTGATTTATAGCTGCTAGGCTGTTGAGCCAAGAAAACTCTTGGGAAATTCATACTCCACACCTGCCTGAATGATGATAAATTGTGTCTCTAAGGCTTTTTTAAACTCTCTGTGCTTTAGAGAAAGAAAGACAGAATCCTTCAATTTGTGTTTATGTTTGGGTTTAGGGGAGTTTGTTCCCTTATTTTGAGTTTGAGTTTGGATTTTCTTGTATTTTGGGGTTTGTTTTCTACCTTGACACTTCTGAAATACTAGATACTGCAAAAACTGTACTCCTAAGATCATCTATCTGGTGCTTCTACTGCCTGTTCTAACACTTCCCCATAACTGGAAATAATTGTTTTATTTCCCACATATATTAAAGCCTATAACCAGTAGTAAGACAATCTAAACTAGTTGACTGCATGTGACAGAGCATGAGGATTAACACTTGAGTTCACAGGAGTTCAAAGCAGTTATCAATAAATAAAAAGTGAGTGTTAAAACATCTAGTCAAGAACGACTACATGAAAAGAGAAGCAGAGCTCTTGGGTCTGATAGATTTCATCTGTTCTTCAAAAATTTTAAACAGGTTTTGGTCCTTGAGGGTTTTTTTAACTAAATGCTTTTGCTAAGACTGCTTTTGTTTTGTAGAAAAGCATTTGGTTACGACTTAAAGCACAGGAAAAAAAGAAGCCTTTACAGGAAAAACCTCAGACTACACTAGAAGTCTTGCCACTGGGATTTCTTCAGCTGCACATTTCCCTTTTCCTCATCAGGGTTCCTCACACTGGTTCATATGTCAAAAGCCTACTCTTAAACAGCACTGTTGGTGGTCATTCTGTGTATGCATAATGTCAGAATATCCCTCCTAAGAAGTAATTACTCGTTAAAGTGTTGCATGGTTCGTGGATGTTTCTGGAGAAATTATATCTCTGTGAGCACATGTGTTTAGCAATAGACAGTGCTATTTTATGGAGCAGTTTTAATTATTTATAAAGGCCATTGGGATTTTGAATAGCAATGCTTCATCATGGGCAACAGTCATTAAAAAGGAGGACAGGAGAATAACGTAGGGTAGAACTGAATACTGCAGTTACAGAAGAGGTACTATCTCTCAGCTGTCAGGCTTGCATGATTCAGTAACCTGCAAACCACAGACTTGAAATGCTGTACAGTTTCTCTTGCTGAATGAGGTAGAGCATTGAAGTTGGACTGCAGCTAGAAGCACAGTTCACAGTTACCATCTGCATACTGTTTGCTGCCTTCTGCTGTCTCCTTCCAAGAAAAAATCCTTCATAAATATTGCTGTTAGGGATGATTGCGTTACGCTGCTCCAAGTCTCCTAACTTCATTGGACTGGTTTGTCCTTTCTCACTAATCTGTATCAGAACTGGTCTCTTTCTCACGGACAGACCAGCCAACTAAAGCATCATTAGTGATTTCCTCCTCACTGAACTGTCCCTTTCTCGGTCTAAAACACTATCAAATCTAAATAACAACATTTGATCACAATTTCCTTTTTTTTTGTAGTTGGCATTTTTTTCAGATCAAGAGAAAATAAAATTATTTGGTTGCAGAAGTTTTCTAGCCTCCACCCTCAGCTGCACATGCTGCTCCTCAGACTCGGGCACACTCTGCCTGTATTGCTTTTCCGTTTAGGAGTGAGACTCAACAACGCAGCAGTAAAGCGAACCCAGACACATGCCTTTGAAAGAAACTGCTGTGCACTCCAGTAGTTGTCAACTTGGGGAAAGCTACCTACAAGATGAACAGTTACTCTATATATGGCATTGTCCTTTTCGGTTTGTCACAAGGCATCTTACAATGAGTAGGTTAATAAGCTGGGGAAAGAGAGAATAAAACCAAATTAGCTCCTGAATCATTTCTCAGAGTGGGGACACCATCAGACAAGCCTGTTGTTCCCTTCTCAGACGTGCTGTTTGCCTTTCTTCTGTTTGTCTGAAACCACCTACGTTGCAAAAGTTTTTAGCTTGCATAATGTGGCAACCTATATTCACTAGGCAGTAAGCATGAAAAAGGGAGAAGGAGAGATTATATGTTCTCTGCTTGGCAGTCACCCCATCCATCAAGGTTATACCCATACAGTACCTGCCCAAGTGGCTCTAAAACATATGGTTATCAAACAGTAATAACATAAGGAGTGGAGTTTTCTCTGTTCTTTTTCTTAATTTGAACACCGCAGTTCAGGCTGTGGGAGTGAATCAGCATCCTCAAGACAATACAGTAAATAGTTGTCTACAGGGTGCAACTGGTAGTGACACAATTCTTGTGCTCAACTCCAATATTGCATTTGTTAATTTTCCATATGTAAAGTTACAATGTGGATTTAGACTTTAATAATGCGTGACAAGATTTGTTCCAACCTACCCTGTGTAACTGTGAAGACTATTTTGATCTTTTACATCCACAAGAATTCAGTGAAGTCCACCGAAGTATTTTGGATTTTCTGAGTGGTTTTGGATTTACTGTGCTACCAAATCATTGAAAAACCATCACCAGTCGTTTTTCTTGTAATCATTGTTTTTCTCCACATTTCAATAAAATAAAATTATGGATGTCAGAAACGTATTTTATATTGCAGAAATAACGAGGTTTTCTTTGGCTCTTGAATTAATTGCTATTTAGTGGAAAATCGTTAGACCAGTTACAGAATGGTTTCTGTTTATTACTGTTGTTTTTAAGCTTAACACAAACAGAAGTTTAAACTTAAACTGCAAAACATAAAGTGTTAAAATTTCAGAATTCTTATAAATATTTCATCTCCTAAATTATGTATACACCCAATCAACAGCCTGAGTTTTGATTTTGTGTTCAAGAGGAATGTATATGCATGCTTACAACACACCTCTGCTTGGCCAGTCTGAATGTCTACTTTTCACAGTGACTGAGTTCTGGGCTATTCTGAGTATTTCCCGTTCATGTGTGCACTAGGAACTACTCACATCAATTCACTTGGCTTTTCGAACTGCTAGCCTCAGCAGAGAGTATGTTGAAAAAGTTAGCTGGATTTACTGAAATGACTGACTTCGCATGAGATTCTGCTTTCAGGATGAAACCAAATCAAAAACTGAATGCCTAATTCTGGTTATGTCTTGATTTTCTTCCCTCTAAGTATAAAAAACACTTTTGGAGTCATGCTGGAAAAAACCTGAAGCCTTAAATGTCCCACTTGTGGGAGAGGGAAGGTCCCAGGAGAGAATTGAGTTGTTTCTGCTAAGAACAGAAATAAAAAGCAAGATTTTTTACAATGGGTCTGATTCTATTTCAGAACCTAGGAAAATGCATGACAATTGTCATGTAGCAACATAGAGCAGCAGTGAATATACCTTAAATCTGAGGGAAGGAGAACAAGATTAACATTCAGTTTCCATGTTACCATCTAAATATCTGAAGCATCAATGTAGCTAAAGAACACTACCAGAATTTGATCTTTGAATCAGCATCATTCTGCAAGGATTGGTGGGGGAACTAAGATCAGGCAAGTTTTTGCAGGGGAAAGAGGGACTGTCCTTGTATGATGATGTGATTTGGATCTCTTTCCACAGAATGGCATTTTCAGGAATGTACACTGGATGTGATTCAGCACAAGGTGAAGAAGAAAGTGACTTTTTTAGCCAGCAGCTAAATTCAATAATTAGCTTTGTGCCACACCGCACAGGGTGTGTAGGAGATGAAGGGTCATGGTCTTTGATGGACAGCTGCCCACAACATGCCTGTTCCTTGTATCCACGTCCGTCTTACAATGGCTGCACTGCTCCTTTAGCATGCATGGCCAGGGATGGAAAGTATCACATGCTCTGACATCGCAGAAATGCCACGGCGTGTCTGTGCAAATGAATATACCCGCTCCCTAGCAAGAGACAGTCAGATATTTTTATAGCAAATTCAGTTAACCATTTTTGCACTCGCAAATCTAGAATTTGATTCTTGAATTTCAATAGTATTTTTTCAAGTCTATATATTTTTTTATTATTCTCATGTTTACTTAGTGTTTGCCTTCACTCAGTTCAGAAAAAAAGGGTTAATTAGACATACCGTTCTTATAAATCATGGTTTGTATCATTTATTGTTTTTTACAAAATCCAAAGTAAATCGTTTGGTAACATGTTCATCTGAAAGTTATTCCAATAATCTTGAAGTTTTGTAAATATTTTTTTGGTTTTGGAAGCAGTAAAATTTGGACTTGTTTAGTTTTAACATTTTTATCGTGACTAGCAAATAGTGTGCTCCTACTTCTGTGTTAAAGAAAATAAAAATAAATAAATAATAATAAAAAACTGGCTCACAGACTATGAATACATTTTCTTCTGTTTTCATTCTAGCATGACTGACTGTAACATACAATCCCTTTTCTTCTTCTTTGCCAATCGCTGTTACTGTACCCTGATACATGGAGAGAACAACCACACAAAAATCCTGTGCATGTTGGCACTAGTAATTTGCTTCTGTAATCCACTAAGCCAACAGTTCTCGGTCTCTGGTGCGTCTCTTAATTTACTCAGGCTTCACAAATTGCAATGTCATTTAAGGGTAAGATTTGAAGGACTTAGCACCTGCAAGACAGATCGCATCCTAATAGATAGTAAAGCAGGAGTTAAGCGCTTCATAAAAATATCACCCATTTTCAGAAAAGACTAAAAATGCTGTTTTGCTATGCTTTCTATTGTGTTCTCCACGCCTTCCTTGTAACAATACTATCCATTTATGAGTGGCTGTTCATGGGAAAGAGGTATTTCCAGGTGAGCACCACAGAGAACATGAGGGTACAAGTACTCAGCAGTACTCTGATGGGAAAACCTCCTCTCCCCAAGATTTTCCCCGTGCATGGCAGGGGCTGGTCAATCAGGAGAAGAAATGTTTAGGGTGTTCTCCTTCACACATGCACCAGCTAGCAGCTCCTGGTGCTTGAGCTCAGGAAAGCAGAGCTGTGAGTTGTGCAGCTGTGTGGTCTCAGTATTCTGGTCCACTTTGGGCTTGTAACATTGCAAAAAAAATTCAGAAGAAAGCCTGGATGCCTGAGCTTCCAACAAAGCTAACAGAGAGAGAGGCAGAGCTGTTCAGCAGCCTAGTCAGAGCACATATATCAGATGTCTAAAATTATAATCGTGAATATATCTCTTGGGTGTTAATGTTGCCTTAGATAAACTCTAATTGCCTTATGAAGCATCCCAGGAGTAGATCACATTTTGAAGGAGAAACTGAGTCTACAAAGACCACTGCTTTTCTCAAGGCTGTCTCTCTTCTCTCTTCATGTGGCCCTAAAATGTCTCAATGTCCTAGTACCAGCTGGCCGGCTGAGGGGCAGGAATGAATTCCTGGTGGCAGAGGGAATTAAAGCCAACACAGAGCTGCCGCACTTAGGGTAGGAGGGGTCCCATGGGTGGTGTGGAGTGTAGGGATCCTGTGAATGATCAGTCCTGCCTAGCACAATGGTTCATCCATCCCAAAGGAAAGGAATAGTCTCTGTTTGCCAGCTTCCTTACCTAGTACATGTATATAATATATAACGTATTCCTTATGTTGGATTCCTGCTACCTCTGTGGGCCTTCTTGCAAGACAAAACAGTTTTAAATTCCACGCCATATTTTGTGTGATGAGTATTTAAAAAAAAAAAGGAGATAAAATAAATACATAAGCAACTTTTCTCTGTAATTTTGTCTCGATGAAGACTAAACATGATACCTGGAAATGATAAAAGAAAACAACCTGAGGATGGGGCAGGGGGATGGGGGCTTGGGGTGTCAGCCTTTGAAATGTCTATGTCACATTTTTAGGAGAGTTAAGTTTTATTTTGAGAAGTTATATCATGCTCTGAGAGGGCAGATTTCAGGCAGAATAATCTATAACCAGTGCCTGCACGGTCTGGAAACTGTGCTTTGAATCCTCCTGATGTCATCTCACCAAAGTTAAAGCTTTCCACTCAATCCATTTTGACACATCATTTCTTTTACAATAGCCATAAAACCAGAAGTTAAGAGCTATAACTCAAAATGTTATTTGGACATCTTCATTCCTTTCTGTCCTGTTTATTCTTTGTTGTGCTGGCCCAAAGATATTAACATATGATTTTATTTGCTATCGCAGGGTAGCAAGCACACTGTCAAAAATAAACAGTTATGATGACTACATTTTTAAAAGCATGACTTTAAGTGAACACTGTCATATTCACATACTGTAGTCTTTACCTTTTTATATCCCTGTTTGGTAAAGCAAAACAATTATATTTTCTCAAGATGTACTTGCAGAGCGTTGTATACTGCAGTGTATTCCCTAACGAATCAGTAAATTTTGTTAATGTGGTTTGGATAAAACCCCAGATAGGTAGGTTGCAGAAAACAGCCCTACTGCTTACAGTGTCAAAAATTTGACTTGAATTACGCCTACATAGTTCTTCAACAACAATTTACTAAAGGAATGTTTTCTCAGCTTTACAGCAAATCACAGCAATACATGACACTGTAGTTCCCTGAGCATTACCCAGTTCTGGCAGGATGCTGAATTACCCAATCAAAAGAAGAAAAAGAAGGTGAAAAGAAGAAAAGAAGTAAGGATGTTCAGATGTATACCTGGTAGGGTCATCTGCTACTCACGAACAGGGAAACCATTACTTGAAGTATCAGCTGCTGAAGTTAGTACCCCAAAGATGAGCCATGGGCTCCATCTCCAGAGCAAATGTCCGTGCTTGAGTGCTTTGTGTAAGCTGTGGTTCCCTAGCTAAGGCCTTCTCACCAGCTTTTCAAAGGTGTCCATCTTGTGATCTCAAAATGCTAAAGTCAACATTTAAGCATGCAGACGATATTTATATTATTATCTCTTGTAACACAAAAACTTATGTGATTACCTGTAGGCATACAAAACCATGTTAAATAGAGGTGATCTGTACAAGACTCCTATGCTAATTCTTACAGCCTCTGATGAATTACTCCATCCCTCTCACTTCAATACATCAACTGTTTCTTTTATTCTAATGATAGGTATTTAATAGAACTATTGCTAATGCATAGAAACTCTGTAGCTTAATATTTACCCTTCTTATATAGTTCATCCAATATGAGGAGTAGATTATGCTAAAACAAACATAATACTTCATTCAAAGTAATTTTCTATATAGTATAGAAATAAGGGGGAGTAATCCTTTTAAAAGTCTGGTTCTGAGGCTGGAAAGTAACAAAACATAGAATTTCTCAAGCTACACCAGTGGAGGTTCAAATTAGACATCAGGAAAATTCCTTCGCCAAAAGCGTTATCAGGCACTGGCAGAGCTGCCCAGGGAGCCGATTCGCCATCCGTGGAGTTCTTTAAAAGATGGGTAGACGAAGCGCTCAAGGATATGGTTTAGTAGAGGATTGATACAGTTGGACTCAATGATCTCAAAGGTCTTTTCTAGCCAAGCTATTCTACAATTCTGTGATTCTGAAAGTCTGTAAAACTTTTCCCTTTTCAGGATGACCTTTTAAAGAATTAATAGAGCACAATTATAATTTGAAATGAATCACAATGATAGGCTGTAAGAAATTGTTTAAAACCTATCAGCATGAAAATACTGCCAGTAAAGGTTTGTGAAGACTCACATGAGAGGCCAGTTTGTTCCACCTTCTAGCCTCAGTCTTTACATACTTCCTTCGTTGTGTTGCACCCAAGGAAGAAAACAATATTGGCAACACTATACCTGTTGTGAACACAAAGTGTCTGTAGGGCCTCAAAGAAACCAGATATTTTTTCTTTGCGTTTCCTTGACAGTCTTGTTTTTGTGCAGTTGGCTCTTGCCAACACTCAGCCAGAGCAGGAGGCAGGCTTTCCACCAGCAGTCCACGGAAGTGGCCCAACCTGTCCTCAGGGACCATGAGCCGGAAATGTGTTTTTCTTGCCCACCTTGAAAGCAGGCTCAGCATTGCGTTACTGCCTGTCCCCGGATCAAATCCACCCTATTGAGATGAGCTAGGGGAGGTCATCACCTAATGCTCCTTTAGGTGTCTTAGTGGTGGAAACAAACCCACAAATCTAACTATGCACAGTGCAGGAAAAGCCATGTTTGCTTGGATTCTTGGTTTCCAGAACTGCAAAATGCAGGAATGTAACGTAATTTCGGTGTGTTTTGGTGTGCTTTTTAGAGTCAAACCATTTCTTAAGATAATCTGATCTCCTCCCAGACATACTAAAGAAAACAAGAATATTTTCAATGTAGGTTGTTTCATTTGAATTGGAACATTTTTTAGTGTTCCTATTTCTATGATTTTTTGACAGCAAAAAGTTGGTTTCATATTTTGGGTCTCAGTTTATAAAGTTCTGAGCTTTCTGAAATTAAGTTAGAGATAAACTTGATACAAGCAAAGAAAAATAAGGTTTCTGAAAAACAAACTTTGAACAGCTATGTATTTTAACAAAAAATGTTTATAGTGATGAATTTCTGTATAGATAGAGCTTTTTGTTTTCCTGCAGAATATTTAGGCATTAAAGTATCTCACCAGTTATTCCACTCAGTCTTGAGGGTCAGAAAGACATACTTAACCAAAGCAGCTACCGTGTAATGGTAATGCTGCGCAATCGTTTTTGGGAAGGGAAATTAAAACCATCGCACTCAATTTGAAACTACAGGAGAACTAAATGTCAGCACAAGAGGTACATCAGAATTTAACCAGGACAACATGGACTTAGAATCTTATTATTGCTCAAAATGCAGATGAGTTTTAGTCAAGTCTAGGAATCCAGAAATTTTTATCACTATGCTTGATCATCAGTCCCTGCTTCAAGGGATAACCTGTTACTTCCAAGTCACAAACAATAAGTCTTTGGAGTAACTTGTTAACCCTTTAAGAAGGATTTGTTGTAGTCATCGTGGAGATTGACGAGAAGCTCCACAAAACAGTGGGGATACTTAAGTGTGACAGTAGATTTTCAAAGAAAGATTGAAAGACACATACGTAACACCCTATCTTTAGTATGAAATAGCAGTAAATGTTCTTTAAAAAGCTTTAGGTCAGTGAAAAGCCGTTACACCTTCTGATCCAAAGTTTCTACAGCATCCAAGTTCAAACTAACTGTATATATTGATATGTTCATCCCTTCAAATTTGAAGGGATATTCTTTAGGATTTCACTTGGTGCTGGTTCTGCATTTACTGCACAGGGCATAGTGTTGCGCCTGCCTGCAGTGCAGTTCGTTGTACCTGCCTGCAGCACAGTTATCTTGCGCCTGCCTGCAGCGCCGCGGGGAATGGACGACTCAGACACCAATATGATGTGCAGTCGACATTTATTGCTTGTGCCAAGCTTTCTTATATAGTCTTATCCGCGTGCTGTGAATACATAGCTTCTACTTGCTGATTAGCTTGCTTTACTTGTGTGCACATTCTTCTGTGCTGACTTCCTCCCTCATGGTTTCCCAGCTCCTCTAATCCGTCCACCTGCAATCCTCCATTTCTTCTTTCTCAGGCCTTCTTCTCACAGGAATACTTTGATATTACTGAGGTCAGGGCTAATCGTCTCCTTTTCAGGATCCACGGCCTGCTATAAGCCTCTACAGCATAGGTAAATTCAGATTCCATTTTCCTTCTTCAACTTACATGTACAGGAAAGAATAGCCACAATCTGTCTCTAGTTGTGGGAAGGAATTCTTTACATGAGTGTTTAATTAGGAATAATGAGATGAAATTCAGAGAAGGAAATTTTAGGATGAATGTCAGGAAAACCTTCTTGGCAGCAAGACATTTCAAATTGTGAAGTAGTGTCCTAAAGAAAATGGTGGAATCTTTTAAAGGACTTTTAAAGGTGACTGGGCAACACAGTATACACTATAATGTAGGAAACAAGAAAGACGTGCAGACAGATAGGCATTAGGCATGAGTTAAATTCTTGTTTTCTAGGTCTACATTTTATTGGATGGAACTGCAGCAGCACAAGGCTGCAAGTTGACATCAACCCAGAATTGCAACGATCCGCAACAGTGTGAGAATGTGAGCTCTCTGCAGCTGTCAGGGAACAACAGCACAGCTGGGGACAGTGGGAATGCAAAGACATCTGCCAGGCCACTTCTAGCATTTCTTGTTCGGCACAAGGGAACACATCTATCTCTCAGCACCGGTAGAGCCGCGCTTTCACAAAAGCACATATCTCCTTGCAGTCTCTTTCCACTACTGTACAAATGGTGAAAAATTAATGTTACATTATGGTTGTTCTTCACAATGGCATTATCACAGCTTCCAGGAATCTACATAACGTCAAGGTACTTTGCTCAGAGTCAGGTCTCTTCTGTGTGGGGATTACAGATGGTGAAAGTATACAAAATCTTTGTAAAACTGATGAAACAATTGGTGTTGCTGCCTCTGAATCTGGCTCCTAAATGAACTTTCTGGGTTTCCCAAAGGTACTATGGCTCAACAACAAAAACTTGTGCCCCCTTTTCCTGAACTAGAATTGTTGTGACATTGAAAATACAGAAGGGAGAGAGCACAGACCCTGAGACATCTGTGCAAGAGATATTCCCTTTAGGGGAAAAGACAGGCCTTGTCTGATACTGTGAGCACATTTGTGACTTCCCCACTTTGTTCCCAAACCCTTGCTGAAAGCACAGAAACACAGGAGTCAACCCAGCGCCTCACAGCAAACAAGAATTCACACTGTATACTATGAAAATCACTGCTGTTCATCTGAACATTGTTAAACATTCATGGATCATTGGTTAGTATGTGGTTATTTTTTCTCCTGGGTGTGCTCTGCAGTATGTCGGTAGTTATCTAAATATGACCCCTAGTGTTCAAATTGGATGGCAAAAATTTAAGAAAATTAAAACCCTTAACAGACTTCGCTTAAGAACAGTGTAATCTTTTCCATTTATCCTAATATCCTACCCCCAAAAAATAATACTAAATTTTTCCTGTATGTGCAGTAAAAATTGTTGAAGATATACTGTTTTAAAAGCATAAAACACTGAAGAATCACATAAAGATTTCAGAGATAATTGTTACAGGTAGGGAATAATCTATATGAAAGGTTTTTATTGTACTATTCTCCCATCTGCAGAAAAAGAAAATGTTAAGGAATAAAGCTGCTAATCGTAGGGCACCAGTGGAAGCAATCGTATACTGCTATACATTGCATTACAAGGACAGTGATGAAGACTCTGCAGTATAATTGCTGGTACGCAAAAGGATGAGATAGATCTTTTTATTTTTGTTATGTTCTTGATGCTGCAACTAATATTCTGGTATGCTTTTCAGTAGGTTATCTCTTCAGAGGTTATCTCTATTCTTCTGTTTCCACCTTGACACAATGCACAGACATTTTAGTTCAAAGTTTGTGAGGTTTAACAATTCTCTGTAAAGCTGCATGAAAATCTGGATATAAAGTAAAATAAAATCAACTTACCACCTGCTATTTTTCAACTATGGGACATGGCAGAGAGAAAATATACATATATTTTATTTGGTTTAAACAATCAGAGGCACAATGTGGGACCATAGGCTGCAGAAGTGTGCAAGGCCATTAGGTAACACTGCAAGTTACATGATGTTCAGAGAGGAAGAGAAAAGCTGCAGTGCTTTAACATTCAGGCTGCAGATGTCTTTCACCAGCTCTGCCTTGAGAAAGAATGGACACAGCTAAACTACTGCTTTAGCTGTGTTCCTTTCTTCTTGCTTCAGTCACCTTCAGGGAGGTGGTTGTGCCCCTGCGTTCAGCACTGGTGAGACCGCACCTGGAGTGCTGGGTTCAGTCTTGGGCCCCTCACTACAAGAAGGACATTGAGGGGCTGGAGCGCGTGCAGAGAAGGGCAACGAGGCTGGTGAGGGGGGTGGAGAATGAGCCCTGTGAGGAGCTGCTGAGGGAGTTGGGGTTGTTTAGCTTGGAGAAGAGGAGGCTGAGAGGAGACCTCATCACTGTCTACAAGTGCCTGAAAGGAGGTTGTGACAGAGTGGGTGCTGGGCTCTTCTCACAAGTGACAAGTGATAGGACAAGAGGAAAAGGCCACAAGTTGCGCCAAGGGAGGTTTAGACTGGACATTAGAAAGAATTTCTTCACTGGGAGAGTGGTCAGGGATTGGAACAGACTGCCCGGGAGGTGGTGGAGTCACCATCTCTGGAGGTGTTTAAAAGACAGGTAGGTGAGTTTCTTAGGGACATGGTTTAGTAGGGAGACAGGCACAGTTGGACTCGGTGATCTCAGAGGTTTCTTCCAACCTTGGGATTCTGTGATTCTAATACTTCCTATATTGCCACATGTTTTTTAAAAGAACAAACAGTAATGATATGGACAAAACTGTGGTCACTGGGAGCTTAGAGAATTGGCAATGACAAGCGGGTTTGCAATGCAGTCTTTTGCTTATTGTTTTAAAGTATGTCAGGCTGTGGATACAAACAAATGATTCTTCACATAATGATGTAAAGCAATATGTATGCATGACATGTATCGTGAAAACACATAATACAGGGCCTCCTGCTTCCTCACAGTGTTTGTTAGCTCCGTGCACACAAGCATCTTGCAGACTCTACTACTTTGCATCTTGTTGAGATATGGAATAGCTCCAACAGACTCATTTCTGTTCTCCTCTGAATGCTTTAAGCATTAATGTGTATCTGTGGTGGACTCTCAAAGCCCTGTGGTTTATTCACTTGAGTAGTGCTATCACCAGGAAAACCACTGCCACTTCAGCTCTGGCCTACAGATCTTTTTTTACAGTAGGCCACTTCTTACAGTCTTGTTACACAAATGTTTCTTTGTGCCTGCTCAATTTGACTTCCCTGGAAGAAAAGTGTGCATCTCCTGGAGGCAGAAATCAGATATCATTTTTTATTTCAATGCCACACTCCTCTTAATGCTTTTGAACTTAAAAATGCAGTGCTACCACTTCCCATCACCCCCACCTTACTTGTCCATGGCAGTGAGGCAGAACCAGGTCCAGATGGTTACTTTGAAAAGTAGATGGTAGATGTTGTAACAATTTTCTTCTTCGCTCATCTTAACGTCTTTTTTCTTGATCCCTACTACCACAAGCAGGGAGGAAGCACAGGAGTGTGCAGTTTGTGCTTACATCTAGAGGGAGCACAATGTCCAAGGCTGGAATTTGTTTTTCCAGTTGACATAGCCAGTGACCTTTCTACCTGAGGATAAAACTCATTCCTGGTGTATGTGGCGCGAGAATCCTCTGCCTCATTAGGGTGTGCAACTCAAGGCTCACATCTTCCATTCACCTGCTGGAACTGTTGCAAGTGGCACCAGAACTAAAACAGGGACTTGTCACCAGGGACACCATTTCTGGTGGTTTCCCCTACAAGGCAACAATCTGCAGCAGGATGAGAACTGAGAGGACTGCAAGGAAGATAATACACCTTGGTGATATCTCCCGATCCGAGAGAGTGTTAATACAGCCAGTGCTGGTGCCAAGTGTGAATGTGAGTCAGAAAGCGCAAACCAAAAAACGCCAAGGTATGGCGTCAGCACTCAGTACAGCCCCACAGACAACAGGAAGGGCACTGCCACACGGATTTCTCTATGGGGAGCAATATTAAGTGAAGAAGCATCACCTGCACTGGTACCAGCTAGTATGTTCTTACAGAGCCATGGCATTCTGACTGAGAATGGTGGCCCAGATCAAGCGCCATGCAGAATGGCTTAGATCAATGCAGTCAGCTGCAGAAACGAATTATTTGGTCAGGTACAGATCCTGACATGTTCAAGGGAAATCTGCTGTGGGCTTCAAAGCGAGCAGGAAAAGTCTCCTCCTGTCTGTCTCTTTCTTGGGACAAGAGTGATGAAAAACACTCAAAGCAACAGCAAAATTAACACATTTGGACAATATCAGCAGAATCTGCAGTTCTGTGCACTGGCTGGTGGAAAGGCTGGCTGGCAGCCAGCAGGGGTTTCTGCATGCCAAACGTTCCCAAATATTGTGGAAAAATCTTCCCATCCTTTCTTTCCAAAGCTGCTTGTTTTCCAAACAGTGATTGAGCATTTACAATGCGATTCTTACTGCTTGGGTTTGGGCAGCCCTTTTTGTACTGCTGCTCTGCAAGGTGAAAGGAAAGCTGTTTCAGTTCCAGAGGATAGAAACCTTTCACCTTTTCTCAGTCCAGAACTTTTATTGCCAATGAGTGTTAAACAGAATGTGCGTGTATCTACAACTATTGCTGTGAATCTCTAGAACATCATAGATGAGTTTTTCCCTGTAAAACTGCTGAGGTTTTTATCTTTTCCAATTTGCTATGAAGTGCAACATTTGGGAAAGTTTTAAACACACCTGTGTAGCTGTCTTCTCATATGCTGCTTATCTCTTACTTCTCTGTGTCTTTGCTCAAGTGCTGAGCTGTTCCGAGGTTCTGGCATCATCATGTCATGGGCTGTACAGTCAGAGCAACCGCGTTTTGCTTACCCTTGCCAATGCCTGATAACGTCAATAGTTGTGACTCCACAGGATTTTAAGGCAAGGTGGAAAATGTTATAGGAAAGGCATTTCATGTAACATACTATGGTGGCACTCCAAAGCCATATTCTCTCTTGTCTGATGACTGGAAGGGCACTTACCAAAATTTTTGTTCCCACATCAAATGTCTGGTGCAAATCTATTCACATAACATCTCCATCATTGTAGGGGACGTGATGTTGTCTGTGCGATATGTGAACAACTTATCTGCCCTGCCTGTCCCTGAGGATCCCAGCACAGAGGCCAGTGGGGATAGTTTGCTGAGTAGAGGTGTTTTGGCAGATAGTCCCAGCTATTTCCTCTTTTTGAGATGTATTTCTCAGGCATGCCCTTTTCAGAGACACATTCTAGATCCATAAGAAGAACATGGAGGCAGAATAGTCATTTTATTGTGACATTCTGTCCTCACTGAAAAGCACAGATGATTGTTTCAGATGGGCTGCTGCAGGTACTTGAGCTACATCAGATATTTGTGCAAGAATGATACGGTACAATCATTGTAGAATGCCCTAAGTTGGAAGAGACCCACAAGAGTCATTGAGTCCAACTCCTGTCCATGAACAGAACAATCCCAATATTCACACTGTGTGTCTGAGGGCTTCTTGAATGTCCAAATGCTTCTTGAATATTGTCAGGCTTGGTGCCATAACTACTTGCCTGGGGACTCTGTTCTAGTGCTCCACCACCCTCTGGGTGAAGAACTTCTTCCTAATATCCAACCTAAACCTCCCCTGGCACATGTTCCTGCCATTTCCTTGAGTCCTATCATTGGTCACCAGAGAGAAGAGGTCAGTGCCTTCTCCTCCTCCTTCCCTTGTGAGGAAACAGTAGATGGCCATGAGGTTCCTCCTCAGTCTCCTCTTCTCCAGGCTGAACAGACCAAGTGACTTCAGCCTGTCCTCACATAATCTCTCCTCTACACTTTTCACCAGCCTTTTGGCCCTCCTCTAGACACTCTCCAGTAATTTGATGTCTTTTTTATACTCTGGTGGCCAAAACTGCACACGATATTCGAGGTGAGGCCTGACCAGTGCAGAGCAGAGTGGGACAGTCATCTCCCTCTGCTGACTGGCAATGCTGTGCTTGATGCATTCCAGGACACAGTTGGCTCTCTTGGCTGCCAGGGCACACTGCTGGCTCATGTTCAACTTGCCAGCAACCAGAACCCCCAGGTCTCTCCACAGGGCTGCTCTGCAGGCTCTTGCACCCCAGTCTGTGTGTATATCCAGGGTTGTCGTGTCCCTGGTGCAAGATCTGGCATTTGCCCCTGTTAAATGTCATATGGTTGGTGATTGCCCAGCTCTCCAATCTGTCCAGATCCCTCTGCAGGGCCTCCCTGCCCTCAACCGCTAACCCCAGTTTCATGTCATCGGCAAACTTATTTAGTAATCCCTCAAGTACTGCATCCAAGTCATTTATGAAGATATTAAAGAGTACTGTCACCAAGATGGATCCCTCTAGAACCCTGCTAGTGACTGGGTGCCAGCCCAATGCAACCTCAGTCTCTGTGACCCTTTGAGCCCGACCCACCAGCCAGTTTCTCACCCACTGCATTCTGTGTTTATCCAGCTGTATGCTGGACGTTTTGTTTATAAGGATACTATGACAGACAGTATCAAAGGCCTTGCTGAAATCTAGAAAGATCACATCAACTGGTTTTCCTTAGTCGACCAGGTGGGTGACCCTGTCATAGAAGGAAATTAACTTTGCCGGGCAGGATCTTCCCTTTGTAAACCCATGCTGGCTGGGACCAAGGACTGTGTTGTCTTTAAGATGTTTTTCAGTATCTCCCAGAATAATCTTCTCCATACTCTTACCAGGCACTGAAGTGAGACTGACAGGCCTGTTGTTACTGGATCACCCCTGCTGCCCTTCTTGAAGACTGGGACAGTGTTTGCCAGCTTCCAGTCAAGTGGTACCTCTCCGGATTCCCAAGAAGGTTGAAAAATCATTGAAAGAGGTCTCACTATGACATCCCCCAACTCTTTAAGTACCCTTGGATGACTGTGCTGGTGAACAAGCCAAGATGTGACATGGCTGTGCTTTGGACCCAATATAATATTCACTTCCGCAAGAAGAAAGAAGTAATGTTAAACACTGAGAAATGGAAAGACTCAGTTCATGCATTAATTTTTGAGGACTGGAGATAAAAATCCTGCTATAGACTGGACAGTTTAATGTTTACAGATAGAAAGAACACAATAATATGTATTAAGATATATGTGAAATTCTTTTAAAAAGCATTGGTTTGATCTGGTTTTGCTTGCTTTCCTGCTGTAGTGCTTTCACAGTCCTAGGGGCTGTAATATTACTTCTGAAATCTGCATCTTTGCTCTGAAATTAGGGAAAGGAAAGATCATTTGGATGGATTAATTTGTTATTTTACGTTTGGTCAAAAGGCCCTGCTAATGTTAATTAAGCTGTGCTGTCTTATACTAGAATAATATTTGGTCCAACAACTTAGTATAACATCACAGATGGTGTGTTATCTGTGATTTGACAATTCCATTACAGTGCGAACCACAGTTCATTAAATAAGACATAAAAACCTACTTATTTCTCAAGTTCCAGAAAAATGAACAGATGAATTCAGAAAATAATGACTACAAAGCCAAAGTGGTTATGTTCAACATTAATAATAATAAAAAAGATTTGTGCAGTCCCGTAAGTAGGTCTTCTGTATGTCTTTCTGCTAGAGATTGATGGTGCAGATAAAACTTAATGTCACAGAGAGCAGGATTTCCTTGAGCGATACAAATGACAAAGACATGTTATTAGAGCAGCATTGCATTCAGTCAGAAGGTCAAGTTCAGTGTAAAGCTTTCTATCAAACAAGATCAGAAGTTGTATTTTCCCAAGCCTGTACATTTCACAAACAATGTCAGACTTCATTGGCGCGCATTACCCTGTCTGTGTCTCCTTATAATGTACAGTCTGGCAACAGGTCAAATGCAGATCTTAGCAGTCTGAGGAATTTGTGGTAGGTTTTCTGAGATGATGTAAAAACAGGCTCTGAACCCAGCAGGTACCTGCGTAGGTAAAAGTGCCGGAGACTAACATAACATAACCCCATGGAGGGACTCCTAAAAGTAAGGAAAAGAACTAGGCAAATGAAGGAAAGGAGCTCAAGCAGTTGGTGAAACTCCAAGGCAATCATATCTCCCAGCGTAACACAACCTGAGATAATCAGTGGTGACAGAAACTCAGCCTCTTCAGGAAGGGGCAGCTCTCTGTGGGACAACTTTTTGCAGCGATAACTGTGGACAGCTGTGGACAACTGTCCACAGGGACTGCTCTCCACAGGGACCACTTTATGGGAACAATACAGAGCTGTTGGGGTTAGGATTAGGGAGAGGGGTTAAAGAACACTTTGGCCAACACATCTCTGTGCAGAAATAGAACCACAAACTGGAACTGGTGTAGAGGAGAATGAATACTTTAAATCTCAGATCAAAATGAGATGCATGGAAACATACGTTAGAAAATCAAGGCTAGGTCAATTATTTTCTTGCCAAAACCCCCTCCAATATCAATGGTTAGAAGAATTCTATAATTTCCAGCTTAGTTGTCTTCTTTTAACCATAGAATCATAGAATCACAGAATCCTAAGTTTGCAAGAGACCTCTGAGATCCTCGAGTTCAACCATACCTGTCTCCCTACTAAACCATGTCTCTAAGGAACTCATTGACCCATCTTTTAAACACCTCCAGAGATGGTGACTCCACCACCTCCCTGGGCAGCTGTTCCAATTCCTGACCATCCTATATAATATATATACTATGAAGGAAAGGTTTTATTTAGAAAAATTGAGCCTAATTCTGTCAGCCTTCCTGCATGAAGGTAAATTCATTGTGACTGGGTAGTTAACTAGTTGAGATAGGAGCTGCAGAATCTACTCCTTAACTTTTTATTAAGAGTTGCATAATGCTTGGTGCTATCCATAGCCATAGCTTTTGAAATAATATTGTGATATAAATCTCAATATTCTTTTTTTAAAGTTGCTGTAAGAATAACAAGCTGAAAAATCTTGACGTGGGAACTGTAACTGGAGGAACAACAGTTACGCACCTAGCTAAAACATTTCAGCCATGTCACTTTGCTTGGTCTTCCTTCTCTTATATATAGGACAAAAAATCATCCATTTTCCTTTTGACAGATCTTCTATAGCCTTTCTCTCTCCCATTCAGTATGACAAGATCAGCTCCCACATCTGATCACTCATGATGCTGTCTTACAGTGTTTGGATCTTCACACAAGCCCTTTTCTGCTTTTTATGGTTTAATCCCAGTAGACAGCTGAGACCCACACTGCCACTCACTCACTACTCCCCCTTTGGTTGGGGGAGAGAATCCAAAGGGCAAACGTGAGAAAACTCTTGGGTTTAGATATAGACAGTTTAACAGTTAAAGCAAAAGCTGCATGCACAAGCAAAGCAAAGCAAGGAATTCATTCACTTTTTCCCATCTGGAGGAAAGCAAGGCTTCATCATGCACAGTGATGACTTTGGAAGACAAACACCATAAGTCAGAAGGGTCCCCTCTTCTTTCTTCTTCCCTTAGATTTTATTGCTGAGAAATATGGAGCATATGGTATGGAGTAACCTTTTGGGCAGATGGTGTCAGCAGTTACAGCTCTGTCCCCTCACAACTTCTTGTGCACCCCAGGTTTCCTCACTGGCGGGCTGGGATGAGAAGCAGAAAAGGCCTTCACTCTGTGTAAGCACTGCTCAGTAGCAACTAAAACATCCCTGTATTATCAATACTGTTCTCAGCACAAATCCAACCCTGCCCTATACCAGTTAGTCTGAAAAACTCTGCCTCAGCCAAAACCAGAAACTGCTTTATGTTTTGTTGCTCTTTACATCTCCTAGGTGCTCCTCACATGAGCCTCATCACCCATCTTCTTGACTGTAGTACCTACAAAAAACTCTATCTTTCTTAGTGCTAAGTTGCTAAGATTTTGGCTCATTGGGCTGGTTCTTCTCCCTGGTAATTCACTATTTCTTTTGTCTTATATTAAGTGTTGAATTTTGATAACAAAGTCTCTCTGTGCTACTGTTTGTATAGCATGTAGCTGTAGGTTTTGGATCATCAGTTTGGTTTTGATTCCCTAAACAGCAACATCAGGCACAGGAACATCATCTACAGGCAAGGAAACAGGAGAAGAGCGCCAAGGCCAAACAGTTGTCACTGTTATTATTTACTGAAGAAACAATACATGGTGAGACTTCAAGAAAATCCATACACAGTTAGACTGTGAAATGCAAAGGAGAAACGGGAGATGGGGCATGGGGCTAAACTGTAACAGGGAGGAAAAAGGGAGAAAAGAAGGAACAGGACAGAAGATGGCTAAGTAAAAGTACAGGAGAAATGAAGAAATGTAATGGAGACAAGGGAAAAAACTGAAACAAAGTTGAGCTGATAGATAAGTTCAACCTCTTGCCATCTTATTTCACTTTCTTGTAGAGATTTAAAAAACTATTTCCATCCACCCATGAGCATTTTTTTGTATCAGCCCAGCCTGGATCTCAGAGCTGACAGTATCCCTGTCCTGGGAGACTGTTAGTGCTCGAAGTCAGATCCTCCCATGTACCCCCCGTGTCCGTCCACACCCTCCATCTACTTCTTGGTACAGCACAGTTAATTTTTAAGACACTTTTTAGCTCAGATGTTCCAGTTCTTTCTTCCCCTGTTTTCTTCTGTACAAACAACAGATTGCATTGCATCTGACATGTCGGTTTGATCTACAAAGGGAAAAAAAACACAATAATGCTGCTTTTCTGTTCCTTCTGTCAGGCCTCCTATGCCTCTCTCTTTTGCCAGATGTTTTTTCTTGGACTTCCTCCTAAAAATTTCTATTTCATCTTCTATATAGTTACTTAACTTGGCTTTTTATTGACTGTTTTTTATCATTCTTACAGGGTTATACAAACGCCCCTTCAAATCTTCTACTTTCTTTTGAAGCAGAGATATTATTCCTATTTTACATATAGGGAAAATGAAGGAGGGAGGTTGTGAGGTTCTTAGAAAGCACTCTGTCTGCACCCAGACCACAAAACCACAGTATAGTCTCTTATTATTGCTGTAACCAGCATTTTGTATCAGTCTCTCATTCCCAGATTTCCTCTTCTGAGTATAACATACACAAAGACATCAGTGCCTATATGTTATGGTCATGAACAACTTCCTTTGAGCCTGGAGTGCAGTGACCTTCATAGGTCAGGAGGCACTCCGTGAACCTCCTACTGCCTGGCAATACAACTACAAAATCAGCTACAAATACTGCTCCCTAGGGAAATGAATAAACTCTATTGCTTCTCTCTGCCTTTTTTTGCTGGAGCAGTGCAGTCCTGAAGGGATGAAAGGGCTGGGGGTTTTTTCTGGTTTTGCATTCTTTGACAAAATGAAAGCAGAGAGAATTTTCAACAAATAGCATGGGAGAGCAAAAGCTACTACTCCACTTTGAAATACTTGAATATAGTGTTAATTTCTGCAGAAGATTAGTTGAAGCACTATGGCAGAATATGTTTAATGATCAAACAATGTAACTTTCTTTTTTTCCGAGACAAGCTCCTACCCCTCTAAACCAAAAAACCAAACAAAAAACTCTATCATAACCAAACAAAAAACTATCATATATTGATTTCCATTCAAATCTAAAACCTACCAGTTTTTGCACGTGTGGGGAGCTCTTTATATAAGATTTACCCTTACTGCCTGAGATTGCATTTTTGCATGCTGAACCAAGAACTGAACTTTATCATTGGTATCAGACCTGCTTTCACATCTGGGAACAGAAACAATGTTACTGCTCTAACTTCACTGATTCCTAGGCTAAGATTTAACTTATTTCTACGTAATCCCTGAAGAAAATGGCACAAACTGGTATTGGCTTAAAAGATTTAAGAAAAATCAGTTCTTGAACATCTTGGAAAAAGGAATTAATTCTCCAATTAAATTGTCTGGTCCTTTACTAATAAGATATTCTGGACAGTCTTCTCACTTGTGGAAAAGTACACAATTCTTATTTCACTCACAGTCCTGTGCATTCCATTCTTCTCTTTAAATATGCATAGAAGAAAATACTTGCCTTTTTAGGAGGAGGATGTTTTTAAAACTTGGCTGTCCTGCAGGGTTGTAGACAAGCCTACTTTGTCTCAAGAAATATTACAAATGTTTTGGATGGCAGATGATTTGATCAGATGATGAGTAATGAAGTGATAAGTTATGGGCAAACATTTTTGTTAGCGGTTGCTCATTTCTCTTTAATATACATTATCTATTTTTGTATTATTGTATCTGACATTCTACTATTGAATCATTTCTATAGCAAAATCACCATCATTACTCGTGGTCACTGAAAATTCCTTCTCGTAATAATGAAGAATATGTTTCATTCATCATTGTACATATAAGTACGCACTTTGTTGCTGATTCATTGCCTTTAATAATATTCATATCCCCAAAATACAGAATGTATTTCCCTGTGCCTTCGAAGTTGAATCTATACAATACATATGTATAAAAAGGGTCAGATTAGATAACCTAAAATGAGGCTCACTTCTGTAGTTCAGCTCTACAGCGTATCAAAGTACAGAAGAGCACTGTGTCAGAGATCTCAAATAACTGCTTTTGGCAGTAGAAGAGTACTGACACCAAATCTCTGTGGCTTTCAGAGTCTTCCTGAGATTAGGTAACTTCAAATAAGAAATTAAGATATTTTTGAATGAACCTGCAATTTCAAACATCAAACAAACTAGCAGAAAAACCTGGAATTCCCCAGTAGTCTTCGTCTTTTCAGTTGCAAATGCATCTAGTTTTCTATTGGTCTCAAAGCTATTACAGTACACATTGTTCCAGAGGTAATACATTTCATGTTAATATTTTCTGTGGGAATAAGTTTCAATTACATTTGGCCCTGAGGATTTTTCGCTGTATAATATTCTTAGCATAGTGTTGGTCTGCACTGAAAAAGTGATACTGTGATTACCATCTTACAATAATTTCTGCAGCAACAGGACTCTTGCAAATTCCCACTAATAATTTGACTGTATAGCAATTTCTATACATTTACCTAATGAGTATTCAAATTAGTTCAGTCCTGTAAAGTCATTGCTCTGGTATCTGCCTATATTCATCACACTACTGAAGATCCTCTTTAGTTGTGTTCTCAGGATGCTTGCCTAGACTTGAAAATGGTACTACCAACGGCACAGGCAAAGCTTGTGTGCCTAGGTTATTCATCAAAGCTGGTTTTTCATTGCCAGCCAGTCGAGGGAGGTGATTGTCCCACTCTGCTCTGCACTGGTGAGGCCCCACCTCAAATATTGTGTGCAGTTTTGGACACCAGAGTACAAGCAGCACATCAAGCTACTGGAGAGTGTCCAGAGGAGGCCACAAAGCTGGCGAACGTTCTAGAAAAGAAATCATATGAGGAGAGGTTAAAGTCACTTGGTTTGTTCAGCCTGCAGAGTGAGGGTGGACCTCATAGCCGTCTACTGTTTCCTCACAAGGGAAGAAAGAGGAGCAGGTGCCGATCTCTTCTCTCTGGTGACCAATGATAGGACTCGAGGGAATGGTAGGAAGATGTGCCAGGGGAGGTTTTGGTTAGATATTAAGGAAAAGTTCTTCACTCAGAGGGTGTGAATCACTGGAACAGGATCCCCAGGGAAGCAGCCATGGCACCAAACCTGACAATATTCAAGAAGTATTTGGACAGTTTCTTCAGACACACGGTGTGAGTGTTGGGTGTGTCTTATGCAGGGACAGGAGTTGGACTTGATGACCCTTGTGTGGCCCTTCCAATTCAGGTCATTCTATGATTCTATGAAATGCGTATGTTATGGCTCAAAAATCTAAACCTTCATTCCCCCATAAAGCCTATGATCTTTCGCATTGTATTTTATTTAAATTTAGAATACAACTTCTCACAATTCATTGCAAATGTGACTGATTGTACTTACTTCTTCAGAGGTGCACTGCTTAGCTCTTCCATATTGATGAGTCAAAGCAAATTTTTGGTTCTTTAACTGGGCTGTGTAAGGTGGCTTTGCATATGAGTCAGCTGCTTCCAGCTGAGAAGGTACCAGGAGGTTCATGGTGCCTGGACCTAAATACACACTGGACAAAGTATTTAATTAAACACAAACATACCTAATAAATATATAAGATTTTTTATTTCTGAGTCCCTGGAGGGTAGCTAGAGTGAGTTTTTTCTGTATTTGTATGAAGACCTTCTCTCTCACCATCAGTCTTCTTCTACCCCAAGGCTTCTAATTGTGATTTTATTTATTATTTATAAAGCAGTTGAAGTATCTGAAGCATGTCTCAGACAAACAGAGATATAGCTTCTCGCATCAGGAATTTGCAGTCTAAATAATGAAGCCTCTGGGCCAAATCCATTGCTGACATGAGCAGGCACATCTCCACTGCACTCAGTTGAGTTGCAGTTGTGTATTCTAGCAGCAAATGCTTCATCTTGTGTTTGCAAAATCAGATGTTGCTACTGAAATAGTTTTGATGTAGTGAATTTGATTAAGTGATTTTACAGTAAGGAAAAATATTGCTTTTCTATGTAAGTGTCTGTCTATTTGAATGGAGTTTGATAATTAACATATGAAATTATTTTAAAAGCCAAACAATTAGATACTTGCTTCATCAGGAGCATACAATTAAAAAGCAAAACTATTTATATCGTGTTCTTGTTTAAGTTGAAAAGCAGGGACTACAGATGTAAAAGATAAAAGACACTATGAAAGATCTTTCACAGCGCAATTTCCCCATCTCTCTCTTTTTTCTTCTATGCAGAGGATAAGAAGGCTCCAACACACAGCCCTCCCTGCAGAAAACCCTGCCAAGGATATGGCTGCATTGGCAGGAGATGCTGCAACAGCAAGTTACTTCTTTGGGGAGCAGATAGCTGTTGCTCTGAACAAAGGACAGGAGACAACATAAATCTCACTTCTTCACTTTTAGTATATTTAGAATAACTCTCATAGAATAACCATGGAATCAAAGCCACAGAGCTTCTGCTCTGGTAATTTGTGTCCCAGTGATGGGGGCTTTTACTTCTGAGACTGAACTATAATATAAAGACAAATATAAGAGAGTATATTTAGTAAAGTATATACTGTGTATATTCTCAGTCATTTATCAGACTGACAATAATCTCAGCATGAGGATATTGGGTCTTCCTTCAATAGACAAACATTAAGTCAAGAACAACAAGCATAATTATTAAGTTCTTTTCAGGTTCTTCTGTCATTCCCATTCCACTATTTGTATTAATTTCTTTACTAAGCATTGAAGTAGAACTTTAATTATATGA
Source organism: Neomorphus geoffroyi (assembly GCA_033558235.1). Taxonomy (NCBI): domain Eukaryota; kingdom Metazoa; phylum Chordata; class Aves; order Cuculiformes; family Neomorphidae; genus Neomorphus; species Neomorphus geoffroyi. The sequence continues at coordinate 20,505,058 of JAUMJM010000048.1, read as the reverse complement.
TTCTGCAAAATATGCTGAATTAAATTAAAAATACTATTAACAAAAGTTTTTGCCAATCTTTTTTAATTACAAAGAGTGTAAATTTATTGTCCTGAGATCTACCACACATATTTGTGTTCTGTGACCTGTTTTTACTGGAGGCTTAAATAGACCACATAACTTCTGTGCCCTTCTTCCAGGCTATGCCATACTGTGGGATATGCCCTCTCCCAGACCCAAGACCTGGAGAGATGCTGTGTCTGTAGGGTTGGTTCCAGCATGACTCTCCTACTTTATCCATCAAATACAGTGAGATACCATTGTCCTAAACATCTGTTATTCAGCCAGAGTTAGATCAGCAAAACCTGGCCCTGAATGAATATAGCCTTGTTAACTGCTGTACACTCACCAAGGAGTCTGCGCCTCTGAGAAGAAAGTGCCCCTTGGTGCAGCTCCATCCATTTAAATCAGTCCTCCACTCCCTCACGCCAAGTCTGAACTTGGTCCATGGTCAGATTAGTGCTTTGTCATAAAGCCATTTCTGCATCTGCAACTGTGTGTGGGCTCTATCCCATGGGTTGGTGAAATCATCACATTCCAGACAAGTTTTTAGACCATTTCTCTTCAAGGTTTTAACATACTTGGCATCTCAGCTGCAATTTTTTTTATTAATAATGAATTTAGAGATTAATCACTGTCCTCATCTGGCCAGCATGATGTCATTTGAGCTGGAATCTGATCTATTGCACCACAGAGTCTCCAGAGTGATTCTAAATGATCTAAAAGGGCTTGGAATTAAACAAAATCATGCGTATGCAAGGATATTTATATATATTCTGATCAACAAGTGTTTAAATCATGTTCAAATTCACTTCTCCTGCTAGTATTCTTAATGTGGCTGATAGATATATTATGTTATTAGAATTTTATTTTGAGTTTTACTTTGATCTGTACATTCCTTTTCCTGCAAATCAGATTAAAGCCTACAAGATCAGAAAAAAATCTGGAAATAAAATTGAAAAAGTGGGCCATTCATGTTGCATTTTTTTCCAATATTAATTCTAAAGTCAATTTATTTGAAGAGGTATTTGAGAGGTGATACGTGTACACTCACAAAGTATAGGTCCAAATTACTCACAAAAATTATAAGTAAACTCTGGCTTGCAAAGTTCAAGACAACAGCAACACGTAAGGCCTCCTCTTATTTTATGGGTAACACATTGTACTTTGTGTTAACTCCAAAAGAAAACAAATACTATTTTCCTGCAGAAATCTTGATCGACTGGAAAAACAATGGAGGGATGAACAGAAAAGCAAACAAATTCCACCAAGTGGATGTTGATTTTACCTCTCTCTGAACTGTGTCCAGGAATTAAATAACAGAACCATGAGGTTATAGCAAATAGTTGGAATTTCTTAAACCTAGGTATAATCAAGTTTGTTTCCATGTGTTTTCTAACCCATGGAAGCAAATTGAAATGAATGAGTAGATGTAACCTTTTGCAGAAATAAATTTGTTATTTTTTTCTAGTAGAACTTTCAATCCATGGTCTTTAGACTCTGGGGACATACTTCTACAGTTCCTGAGAAAAGGAGTTAAGGATGGCAGTTCCACAGTCAGCAGGTTTACGTTCTTTCAACATCCACTTGGAAATCTTTAAGGATCCTGAAATGGCACCTGGTGGAATTATTATTCTCTATTTTATGCTGCTTCACAAGGAAGGTATTTCAGAAGAGCCACCAGAAGTAACTAGTGAAATCATTCAAAGGTTGAATTTTAAAGCATCGAAGGTCTCTTTTTTAAGGGACAGCCTTTGGTCAACATATTCAGCCCGAGGGTAGATTTTTACAGTCGTGCAAAACACCGAAGTCCCCACATAACCCCTGTGCACAGGCAGCAGGATGCGTACTCCCCCTGCACGTACTGCAGCTCCTCTGCCAGCAGCCTGGGTACAGCTCTAGGGCTTTTGCTGGTCCCTAGTTCCTTTCCCAGGGCCCCACATCCCTTTCGCAGCCAGGTCTGCTGGGGCTCCCTCCCGAGCCCGGCTTCCTCTGACCTCCCACATCCTTCCCTCAGTAGCAGCACACTGGAGAGTAGAAGGTTTCAGCCTGTTGGATGTTGAACTGGGAGTTAATGTGCTAAAACAACGGTAGGTTAATTGGGATTCAGTTTTCTGTGTGTTTATACATGCAGCACAGGGACATCAGCTGTGGAGAAGATGACCTTTTATACTGAGCATGCCTGCGGCATATGATTTTTGTATTTAATTTCAGCTGGGAGCTGTGTGGCCTGGCTAAATGTCAGAGCAGAATCTATGTAAACAAATGTACAGATTTTTTTTGTTTTCTCTTGCATGGCAAAGCTGTAGCAGTTGTGTTCATATTTGCTTAGTATGCATATGACTGCATTGCAATGACTAGAAAGTTTGTGGGGGTTGGCTCTTTATTTGCTTTTGTTTCCTTTTTTTTTTTTAAATAGAGGTCTTTAACATCCCCTAGAAACATAAGAGGCCCTCTACACTCTGCTGAACATGCATCGCTGCTAGATTTTTTTTATTTTTTTAAGCTTCTTGAAGAACATAATCAGATTTCTAAGAATAGAGCTTTATTAGATCCTACACACTTTTCTAAAACACAAGGGTTTTCCCTGGTGTCAAAGGATCAGATCAGTGTTTAGACGGTGTGGTGCTTTTAGAGTCATCATGTTCTATATGGAAAGAGAAAACACTGTTGTACACAGAACAATCCTTGCAAGGCTTATATACCAGTGCATTAATTTCATACATGCCATTTTTCAATCGTTCGTTTGTTATATTCTGTTATTATCATTTCCTAATGTTCAAAAGGAAAGAGAAATACACACTACTAACATTCTGATACAGAGAAGTATTAAGCTATATGTTCCTTTCCAAAAGTCTCATTTTCTATGTTGCCTACTTCCAATGTGTAGGTACTAATACACTGAATAGAGACAGAAAACACGCATTACCTGAGGAAAGTAAAACAACTCCCATTAAATTAGGCCTTTCAAGGAAAACCTTAGTTTCTGCAGGGGACAGTGCTGTGGAACGTAACACATCAGCCCAGACTTCTGAGCTGTGTGTAAAGCCATCTATGTGAAAGCAGGATAAAACTAAATTCATCCAGGGGTGCATTCTCTCCCTTCTCGTCACCTCTGCATTTTCTTTGTAGAGAGAAACGGTTTTGTGCATTGAGCTCCCTAATGGGAACAGTACAGGGGTCACTCAGCTTCTCTGAGTGTTTTTTTTTTTTACTCACTGCCCATAAAGAAAAGATTGTAGCGTGAACAATTTTTTTAAAAAAATATAGCCTAGTCTGAACTCCAGGTGTTTTATGTTACTGAAACAGTCTCATTGATAATGTTTTTCAGCCTATGTTTAGCTGTCTATAACTTACTTATTTGAGTGCATGTGTAGATCAGATATTCAATCCTAGCTAACTAAGTTCAGGAAAAGCTAGGCAGGGAAGAATAACTGGTATCTGGTTTTAGAGTGCTTTGTTGAAATGAAAGTCCTGTTGTTCTGGTAATTATAATATATTTTCAAAAATCATAATCACTGTGAATGTGTTTGAAGCATCTGTTCAAGGTATTTTTATTAAAAAAAAATTAAATCCATTAGGAAATATTATTTGAAAGCAAATGTTGCCAGCATTTAAAATAGTATCACATTATGCATATTATTAGCTACATGATAAGCCAATTACATAGAAACACTAGCATCAGTTTCCTCTATTTGTTCCATTGCCTGGAAATGCTGATTGGCTTTGTCCTCTGCATTTTATACAGCATGAGGACATCTGAAGAATAAATCTTCATAATATAATCTAATATAATGCCAAGGAGCTTAATTATACAGACCTTTAAGAAATATTGAATTCACACAAATATATGTAAGACCAATAACTGTTTTATTTGGGTAACATGTGCACAGGAATACTTCTGACATTGCGTAAGATCCATTGGCTCATATTATAGTGAGTATTTTATAACTCCTATTATTAAAAATGGTTAATTTATTTTTTTGTGGGAATAAAATAATCACTGGAAATTTGAATTTTCTTTTAAGACTGAAAACTGAAAAGTGTTTTGACTAGAGGAGGGACAATTCATTTCTTTTTATGTACAATGAAAAAATTTCAGTTCTTTGAGGAAAGACCATCAACTCATGAAAAATAATGATTGCAAAGCCAACAAAACATTTGACTGGAAAGGAATGATGAATTTCTTTAAAGGATATTCACACTATGTGTGTTTAGAAAGTGTTTTATAGGTCATTGCCAACATGTCGTAATATTCCATAAAATCTGGCTAATAGAACGATGCTTTTTAGATGATTGCACAGCACAATTTAGGGCCATTTTGAGTTCCAGAAACTATTTCTGTGGAATTTTTTTTAGAGCTTAGGCTTATATGCTATCAAGAATCTTACATTGAATTTTTGTGCTAGTGATTTATGTTGCTGGTTAGTCTCTACTCTAAAGCACTTCCAATTTAAATTTCCAACAAATCACTTCATTTGTGAATTATCTTTTGGAGTATGAAGTCTGTTAACAAAAAGGAGTCTGGCTGACCTACTTAATACCAACCTGCAGGGAAAATGCTTCATTCAGTTACCCACATTACAGTTTTTATCCCATAAAGCTAGTTAGTATCTCCACTCTTTTCACCTTCTGTGCTTAACACAGAGAGCTTGTTCAGAAGACTTGCTGGTCTTGAGATGTCACTGTGCTTTTCTAGTCCCCTTTAGCAGAGTAGGTTAAACTACTCAGACAACCTTGATGCAGCATAAATGTGACCACAAGAGGTGCCAGAGCACAGAAACTGTTCCATTACACCCATTCTGGACTGTTCTGCTTAGCCAGGTGCCAGACTGAGGATTAAAATTGCGCAAGCCACGGCAGGAGCTGTGCTGTATCTTTGCATAGTGAAGGTGACTGAGAGGAGCTGAGCAGGGCATGATGGGTTTTTGCTGAAATGGAGGCATTCCCAGCAGATGATAAAAGGTGATGTGATCTGCAAGGTAAGGCAAGGGACTTAAAATCCCAGCCATTTGCAGACACTTTTGAAAAGAGCAGTGACCCTGAAGCCAACAGCTCAGTTACATTCCCTTCAGCCTATTTTTGTAATGCACAGGGCTATGGCATTGTGTCATTCCTATTAGGATCCATCATCTCACGTGCTGTGCTGGTGTGGCCCCAAGACATGGGTGGCTGGGTGGCTGTCCATCTGCTTCTGTGCTAAATTTATGTAACCCTACAGCCCAAGCTGAACTGAACGTGATCACCACCGAGGTCTTGGTGAATAGCAGTGGCAGAACTCCCACTGCCCTCCAAGTTTCACTGTAGTGTATTTACATTGTTTAAACACTGGAAACATGGGATCTTTATGGGGATTAATAAGATGGGTGAATGGAGCTCTTAGATGACTCGGGGTTAATGGGCATATGAAGATGACTCAGTAGCAGCTTTGTCAGGGCTGCTTTAGTGTTCATATCGTTGCTTCTGCTTCTCAGCTAGGGAACAGTTTTCACAATTAAAATAATTCATTTTTCCCTGCTAGCGTAGTAAGCCTAGCAGAGATTCATAAGACTCAAATGATTTACAGCAGCAGCAGCCTTGACTGTAACTGGACTAAATCCAGAAAACAAGTCTTAAGCCAGTCTGTGTAACAGCAGCCACATTCCACATACCAGTTCAAAAATTCACACAACATAGTGATCATCCAAGTGCTTGAGTATTCTTATACCGACAAATATATTCAGTTATTCCATTTTAATTTGATGTAAATTCTTGGCAGAGCTTGAAATATATTCACTTCCAGAGTCGGAGTCACTACAGCCTGAGGTAGGCAGCAGATAACACTGGATACCTTTCAACACCATCCAAATTTTTCTTTATGTTGAGAGCTAACTTGACTATAGTCTGAGGGTAGACTGTTGGTTTTAAATTCTAATGAGCTGTTTATTGTGTTAGCAGCATAACATATTCTCTGCCTTTATTTCAATGTTCTCATAACTTGAAAAACAATTTCTACTGATACAAAGAGGCCTTAATCAGACTTCCACTTTACACAAACCCTAAGCTTCTAATTCATTGATTTCCTGACAATTTTCTTAGACTAGAAACACAAGATATGTCTTCTGAAATGCTAGTGTCTTGCAATTACAGAGAGCTTTGAGGCTGTGACATGCATCAGTTGCTCTGCAGGAGTACTTGCAGTAGCTGTTCAAGATCTGAGTGTTCACTTAGAAGGGCTTTTTTATTATTTCCACGTCTTACTGTCCCTGCAGTGCAATCTCCGATTCAGTGTGCAAATTGCTACATATTTCAAACCAGCTCTGTCTGTCAGGCTATTTTAAAAAAAGAAATAGAAATAATTTTAGTCAAACCATTACAATGTAAGAGTTTTGTAATCCCAACTGATACAAAGATCCCATAATCTCATTGTATTTGTTAAGACAGGCGGAGATGACTCTGCTATAGAGTCTACTTGGGAATTAACATGCTTAAATATTAACTCAGATGTAACTATTTAACAAAACAGTCAACACAAATGCAACACAAGCATCCTGTTGTTCTTTTTTACTATACAGCTAATGGAGACAGTTCACATATGTAGACTTACAAGTCTCATTTAAGGAAAAAAAAAACATTTCTTGGTATAGTGATGCAAGAGCCACATATTAAGGGTCATAGCGGATGTGACACAATGGTAGGTGGTGATTGCAGGGCCTACTACATTACGACATATGTGGGCAATGTCATTTATAGTTCCATATATATTTACTTAGATATTTTTATATATATGTAATCATAGTTGCAAAGAAAAAAGTAATCTTGTTGATAAGGTCTTGGTAAGAAATATATGACCATTAAAGTTAAGACAGATCATTGACATGGAGGTGAGTTGCCAAAATACCAAGAGGCTTCTTCATCTGGTTTCCTAAATGGCAACAATCATATGCTAAACTATTATGAAAGTGGGAGCCTGTTACATAAGGCTGTAGGAGCCTTTGCAGGTTCACTCACTGCAGTGAGTGACAACCAAGATGCTGGCATCTGCTTCCAAAGTCATGTGATTCCCTTTAGAACTGTGAAAGCCAATACACCTCTGCTGAGTCACAAAACGGTTGAGGTTGGAAGGAGCCTCTTGCTCAGAACAGGGTCACTGAGAGCAGGCTGCTCGGGGCTAAGCAGAGCTGGGGTTTTAGTATCTCCATAGACAGAGACTCCACAGCCTCCGTCTAACCTGTTCACTGACCTGTGTATCCCCTACAGACTTTATTCCATGTAGGGATTTGACTGAAGTAACTAGTACATCTACTTTTAGTCTTCACCAACTTGAGACAAGAAAATGTGCTGACAGCAAGTCATTTGAGATAGTGAACAGCCAGCTAGAAAAAAGACATAGTCCCCAGACATCTATATGACTAAGAAAACACGGGAAGCAACTGGCTATGTTAAATGCTGAAGAGCAGAAAGGCTGTCTAAGAGGCTGGGTGGGAAGGAACTGTAACACGTAAGAGCAAAGTATATTATTACTGTCATCTCATTTTACTGACAGTTGCATTACCCTTTAATTTCTGATGTTCTGTATCTTTTCAGAGTTGTTTCATCCCTGGACCAGCTGGTTCTTGATTAGACATCTACCAAGCAAAACTGAACTCTTTTCTACTAAGAAGTATGTAATACACTGTTTAAACATTCAGTCTGTTCCTAAATCTTAAGCTGTTTCAGCTTTTATGGTTATCAAGCAACCTTCTGGACAGTGCAAGCAAGGAGTGTTGTTGCACACTCTGTCCTTAAAAGATTTTTAAAACCGATTTTCTCTAATATTGTCATTCTGGAATTTGATAGTGCTTTGCAACAATAACAACAAAACTCAACTCGCATTTCTCAGCCCTATGAAGGAACAGATTTTGTAGTTTCTCTCAATAACTTCTGATAACAACTTAGTAGAAAATATCAGCTTTCATTCTGGATTTATAGTCCTTATTGATTTAAAAGCTAGCGATTTTGAAGTGTCATGAAGATCGACATTCTGTTTTCCATTTGAGATTTGATGTACATTCCTTATGTCATTACTAGTTATAGACAACTTCAGAAAAAAAAATACTTTTGGTAAAGCTATTTTTAAACTAAATTAAAACAAAATAAAACATCACACGCTGTGGATGACCAGAAAATGGATTTTTTTTCTTGTGAATTACTGCTCACAGTACAAAGGTCTCTACAATAAGCAAATAAGTTCTACATGAAACATTTTCAATTCTATTAACAGAGGATCAGTACTATGTCTGTCTTCTGCTGCAGACTCTAGCAACACCTTATAAAATGGCTGCTGATCTCTGCAGAGCAGAGCTCTCCGAAGTGGAAAGCAGTGGCATACCAAAAGCAGAAGCAATCACAGTGGCATTAGTCATACTTGCTAAGTCCAAATAACAGGATGTTCAGTCCAAATTCCCAGCCCTGTAAGGGGAAATCCAAAGTTCTGGAGCATGTGTTTATGTGGGCATGATATTCAAAGTAAGATTTTATACCTGAATTTTCAATGCTTATGTCCAGTGTAATTATTTATGGCCATTTGCTAGGGCTTCAAAATGCCTTGCAGGTCTTTTTTTGTCGGCTTCAGAATATGTTGAGGTGTCAAACCTAATTTTTCTCACAGCTCCTCTATGACTACAGTTTGCTGTTAGAAGAGCTATCAGACTGAATCATTATGCTATTTCCATCACAAAAAATAAAAAAAAAATACGCCACAGGGGACCCTCTTTTTCAAACAGATGGCAAATCTTTCTGAGAAATGCACAATGGAGTGTCTCAGAAGCAAAAGGTACCGCAGAGCTTCATGGTCATTGCCATGTTTTGTGATGGCAGTTGCACTTTATGGTAATTGTTTACAAAAGTTAACAAAATTTGAAGTTCTGTTGGGATGAAATAGGACCTCAATTTGCATATATGATCTCAAGTTGCCAATTACATGTAAACATCTCTAAGAGATTTCGGCAGCTGTTGTCTGCTTTATCGTTAGTGATTTCATCCGAGCACTAGTATTTCAAAGCTGTAGTTGATGCAGAGCCAGAGCAAAAGTAAAAATTCATGGAAAAAATTTCTGTGTATGTACATGAAGACGTGCATATGTGAGTGAGCATGCACATGTGCAAGCAATCAGAGCTTCCTATGGCACGTGTCTGCTGAGAGGCAATTTGGAGACAGCTCCCACAGGTTTTGACAGAGACCTAAGCCAGCTCTATGACAGCTCGGTGAATGCCACCATTTCCTTTGGAAAAGTAAAAAAAGTTGTCAAAGTTTGACGGAGCAGAGTAGCACCTCTAAAAATGCAGGACTTGCTCTCATCTCAGGGATGTGCTACTAGGAAAAATCCAGTTAAAGACTGAAAAGTTATTGGTGATGTAGCAGTTATACTAGACTATATTATATTGTAAGTTGAGTAAATGCTTAAGAACATCCTCCATAGCTAAGAGAATCTGTGCACTTCCAGCACATTAGTATCTATGCGGGCCCTTCAAAACTGGTACATACAGAATCACTTTTGCTGAAGCTCAGGTGAAGGGGTGAGGAGCAGGAAGAAAAGTGGAGGTGAGGGGGAGCAGCTGGGAGGGCATTTTATATATTACATAAATTATGCAGTGATATCTAAGGATGAGATTTTTAAGGTACAAGTTGTCCAAACATGGAAATAGATACCTAACTTAATTACCATTTTCAAACATACTAAAACAGCAGTTTATGCATTCACTTGCCTAAATGTCTTTGCAAGTGCAGCAATATAGCCTCCCTGTGTTTGAACAACCGCAATATGGTGTTTTGAGCCTGTGTAACATTGTTGAAAAAAATATAGACTTAGGTAAGATAAAGGCCCTCTGGCTATGGGATGATACAAAGCTTGCTCTTGAAATGCTAGTGTGTCGAGTGTATTTGCCTTCAGTCTTTTGCAGGTAACAGAAAGACAAGTGAAGCTACTGGAGCAGAAAATAAACAAGAAAGAGAAAGAAAAAAAACGTACCACAATTTATGCTGAAAGGAGTGAATTAATATATTGCTGTTCCCTGTGAAAGTTAAAACTCATCAGCAAAAGACTCTTATGAATCCAACAACTTTTAGATGTTTGTGTGGAAATATGTACATTTGAGTCTGCATGGGTACAGAGACACACACACATATAGTTTACATGTAGAAGTTGTTTCATGTGGCAAGATGTTACCTTAATCTACTTATCTTGATAAGATAATGTAGCATGGTATACTCATAGAAAATAATTTGGAAGAACTGGCTTCTCATTCCTGTCCCAGTTAACAGGTACTTTGAAAGTCATTGTGTTTTCCCTTTACTCTTTGTACTCTAGATAACAATGCAAAGCTCAAGCTCTTTACAGAACTTGCTTCATATCTGCAGAATGCTTTACTCTATGGGATCCCAAACCACTTGAAATCTCTTGGGATTGACATAGTAACAATAACAGATAAACCTATTAAATCACTTTCATAAATGCAAGTACGTTTTCAAGAACTGAATATCAGACTTCCCTGGATGCTTTAGAGAAGAGTTGTGGTATACGATTCAAACTTAACCTTATGTTAAATTATGTATCTTGTTGCAATATGCAGGACTGCAGTAGAACCACAAAAGGTTGGACTAGATGAACTTTTGAGGTCACTTCCAACCTGGGCTGTTCTTTGATTCCATTATTTACAGAAGGAAATTCAGTAAATGATTGATTCAGTAAGTGATTCAAGATTGAATCATAGGGTAAGTGACTGCAAAGCTTGAACCAGCCGGCCAAGCTCAATCCCTCAGGTGATCAATGTCAGTGGAGCAGTAGAACAAGCTGTTTGGTCTATTGCCTTTGGATCTAACTTCTGCTTACATTTTACAAAATTTTCAGTAGACCCAACAAGACAATTTTACAGAGTAATGTATCACTTCGAGCAACAATGGAAGGCAGAATGCAGGCTATCACCCCAGGTGAAATATTTAACAAAACGTAAGTTATATGCAAATGGAATTTCTCCCACTGAGCTCAGCTAGTGTAGTAAGAAAGATAAAGTTGAAACGCTAAACAAATTTGCATTACTTGGTTAGTTTATTCTCTGAATTAATAATGAAAAAGAATTGTCTTTTGAAGTGTTTATTGCCCCTTAGCAAGAGGCTTGGAGGGCTAAACAAGGCAATGTGATTAAAATGAAGACTCAGTAAAAAGGAACTAAATAAAATAAACTGACAGAATGATGGAAAAATAAGACAATAAGAAAAACTCTTCTGCACCTGAATCTTACACACTCTGAGCCTAAATTGAGATAAAGGTGGTAAATCATTAATCAATCCCATGCAGCATCCTCAAGAGCCTGAGTAGTTGGTAAAAAGCACTGTAAAGGAGATATTCGATGCTTTCAAAATCAGACTGTTTAAGAACAAAATCCAGACGTCTAACTTAGTAACTCAACAAACTAATTGTCTTGCTTTTCACATACATTGAAATCTTACTGCAAACTTTCACAAGTGCTAGCAGCTGATACAGTTTTAAAAATATACTTAAGCTTCAGTGAAAGTATCTTAATCAGTGATGTCATTACATTAACCAAGTGTGACATGTTATGTGCAAATCAGACAGGATTTAAGTAGTTTGTGTTTGCATTGCCTCTTTGCAAGGTTTTTCCCTGTGAGAAAAAAACATACTTCACAAAATGTCTAATGTAGCTTCAGTTGATGGTTTTGTGATTTGGATTAGGGCTTGGAAAGCTAAGAATGCCAGACTCCCTCAGAATTAAATACATTTTCAGCAGCAACACCAATAACTAAATTTTCAGAAAAGAAGAGGAAGGAATATCAGAGGATATTGTCCCACGTACCGTCTATAACATGCCACTTGCCTCACATCACTTCTCAGCAGTTACTAGGCAAAACCAAGATTATCATCCTGCACCTAACATCTTGACATACTATTCCTTCTATATCTTGGCAACCAATACCATATCTGGCTGTAGACATCCGGAAAGCAAGATTTTACTTGCCACACATGAGTCATAGCACATACTGCCTCTGTGTCACTTATTAAGATACATTTGTTTCATTCACAGTCTGAAATAATGCAGGTCACAAGTCTGTCTGTGAAGATTGTGACAGAGTTGAGAGCAGCCTCTGCCTGTGAAGCCTCTGGGTGTTTTTAAGCTGGGATCTAGACAGGACTCTAGCCTCCATCCAGGACATGGCACATGAGAGGGATTTTTCTATATTTCTGCACTTCTACATGGTGCTACAGAGCATTGCTTCCCAACCAGGGTGCCACTCCAGTTGATTTGATTCTGCAGAGGTTATCCTTCAGGAGCACTGTGCTGCAAGGTGTGCCTTAAACAAGGGCTTTGTGCACACAGGGCTCAAGCACAATGAAGGTATTCTTTATACACAGCCAACTTGCAGAATGCTTTCTTTGAGAGGTTTGCCATGTAATTCATTCAATTACATGAGAAGGAAGCGCCCTAAGCAGATGTCATCTTCTCTGTAAAACTCAGGCCAAGAGTTAGTCTAATTGATTTATAAATCTTCAGGTCTGAGCCATGTGTCTCTTGGCCTTGAAAGTTCAGAGGTCCTGAGTAAGTGTACAACTAACACATCAGGAAACACTAGGGAAAGGAAATTAAATATAGATTAAGTGAGCAAAAATTAAGGCAAATGTAGACAGAATGAACATGGCCAAAGTTTCCTGTAATTACAAAAGTGAATATAGCTGTTTTCTGTGCTAGTCACTGAATTAAATTGAGACAATTCGTTGTTCTGAGTATTTTGCTGCTAGTTCTAACTATGCTGGCATCACTGCCACTGCGGTACCAAGTGATTGACTCATCATTCGGGCTATGAGCAACTGGCTTTTTGAGTCCTTCTTTCAAGTGGGCAGAAGCCATCTGCTTTGACAAGTATGCTGTAGTCTCTCACTGCTAGATCAGCGTTCCAATCCATGAGCCTATAGCTGGAATAAGGTGAGAACAACCTGATTTAAATTGGCCCTAATTACAGATTACTTACTGATAAATTTTAACTTGCAACTAGGAGTAGGTTGCTTCTCTACAGCACCTTGTTTGGGTACAGGAGTCTTTCAGTATGCACAAAGTATTGTTGAGGCAAAAAGAGAAAAATTAAGAATTTGGAACAGGTATACATTTTGTCTCTGATGAAATGCAGGCCCTTTCCAACCTAGACTAGACAAACTGTTCATTCTGTTTACTTATATATTGCTCAAACAAAGTAGCAGTTTGTTCTGCCAGTGTTCCTAGTGCTTGCAAGGGGCTACTCAAGGAGTAACTGTTGCTCAGGATAAGTAACACCAGTACAGTTTGGTTTTCTTCTTTTTAGCCATAATATAGGAATGTCTTCTATTAAAATTATTAAAATTATTAAAATTATTAAAATTATGCACTTTGTCGCCAGTTCTAGCAAGACTCGAGTAGGTACTAAGTAAAGCAAAATTAACACAATGATATAAAAAATGCTCCACTAACATCTTGACTATCTAAGAACTCTCAAAACTAGATTTTTTAGAAGAATATTCCCCAAGGATATTTGAAATTTTCATCTTTACAGAGTCTTACCACGCATCGTTTTTGAGTTACTATATTCAGCTGCTTCTTGTACCAGTTTGACAGACATATGATGAGATCTGTGTTTCTGCCCAGAATGCAAAATAAGTCCAAGATCTCAAACTGGCTTTTTCTCACTCTTTGAAGTTCTTTCTCTTAATGATTGCTCTTATAGTACTATACCATAACTTTCATGCCTATCTACCATCATAAGCAATGTTTCAAATCAATTATAATTACATTATTGGTCTGCTTCAGCAGAAATTGAACATATGTTCTACTATCAGAGAGTGTTTCTTATTTTCCTCTGCTCTTGAAAGTTCTCTTATTGATTCTTGCTATCACATTCCTGGACGAGTCTTTATATGTCCACATAAAATGCTACTGCTATAAATTTCATGGTATTTAAGCTTTGCCACAAAATATGTGAGCTGTGACCATGACCGAATTTGTTTTGTGTTTGAACTACAAGCAGAGCCACATACCCTTCTTATCCCTTTCAAATAGCCTTTTAGTAGATTATTTATTTCACAGAATTTAATTTATTTGTGTAAGATAAATCCATATTACATGTTTTTAAATTAATTAACTTTATCCGAAAGATACTACAAACTGACCTGCTGTTGACTTAACTGCAGGAAATAATGTTTAAAAAGTAACATTAACAAAACAGTCAACAAGCAAAATAGGAGTCGGAAAACTGCAGCACTTACATTAACGGAATCAATTTAACTTCTAGTTTTATCAGGGAGACTTGAGGTGCAAACATGCAAAATTTCTAGTGAGAATTGGTACAAAGGCATGCTCTTCCCTTCTTGTATAACTTTTCTCTTCATTTTCCTGAAGACATGTAAAAAGGTAAAACATTCTGGCCCTTTCAAAATGCTAAGGCCATATATCGGTTCTTCTTATATATCTGTCGTTGCCAAAGAATAGGTCCTATATGCAGGCTTTTATGTTTGTTTTGACCCTTGTAGATATCGCCCTGAAATAATTCATAACAAAGTGAATTCAGCTAGGGAAATTCTATAAAACAACAGGACTGAGGCACGCAGTCCAGTGCACGATAAACCCAGTGCATATTCCCAGTTTGACTTCCTGAGTAGGAGCAGAGACTATCTGCTTGAACCACTAAGCATTGCAGCAATACAAAAAGTCAAGACTAGCAGCTGGCACTATCTGTTCTCTGTGTTTTTCTGGAGTAAACATTATGTTTAGGAAACTTTTATGTGTTAGCCAGATACCTTATTGTGCCTGAGTCAGAATGAAAATCGTGTTTATCAGTAATTCAGAGAAAATAATCAAAATGTGGCAACAGAGGGTCAATTCTACTTCCCTGCCAGATGAAGTGACAAACAACCAGGAAGAACTTTCCTTGGTATGTTCTCAATTTCTTCTACTTCATTCTGACACTTGAGTTTCAAAAACCATAAATCATAGAGCTTCTAGGACGTTTAATTTTAGAAGAGTTTCATTTAAATTCTCATAAAACTTTTAACAAATCTTCAGTCTAGGTAGTAAACAAAGAAATGATCACCTGGCAATGTTGCAGTCCAATCCAAGACCCCAAATACAATTCCAATCTGTCACTAGACTATACAGGTGCAGATGTGACAGGATGGCTGGGCGTGCAGACATGGCACAGACCAGGGCACTGAGCAGATAGCTGGGAGCTGGGAGTGGCTGCCTTGTAGGAGGAAGGGACACTACCCTCATGAACGTGTACACAAAATTCACAGGCCATGACTGAATCACAGCCTGGAAGGTGGATTTCCTGGGGCATAAATAATTCAATAACTTCTGGTGTTTTCTGCATGAACATACATCTCCTTATACTCCTGTGGGAAAACTGTTGTAAGTAACAGAACTATTTCTGTTTCGTTTACACCACACACATCACATGTATTACGTCATGCCAGAGATAAACCTTAGCCTTGAATTAACTTCCTAATGCATTGGGGGTTTTTTTCAAACTACATTTGAGCATTGAGTCTTCTCACATTCAGCCCCATCTCACATCACGTTTGATCATCCCCACACTCAACATAGGGTTGTAAGAGACACCAGTGTAGCTGATTCTCTTATTTCCTTCTCGGTTTTCTCTTTCTGTGTCCCTATCCATGCTGCCTTCTTTCTAGTTAGATCTTTTTCCAGAGACTGAGTTTATTTGTGATCACAGACACATTAATCAACTGTCTTCACCACCCACATGTTTAAGATTAATAAAGTGAAAAGAAAAATGGTGACATTTTCTATGAGAGTGTCAGATCATCCTACCTTGTCTGCATTTATTTCCTAAATGGTTCAGACAGACACTTGATTTTTTGTCTATAGAGCAGTAACTTAATAAACATAAGAAACAATAAAAGAATTACTACCTAGTTTAGAACAGTCTTAAAATTTGTCAGCTGTATGCAGTATGGATGTTTGCATTCATATGTTGCATAAATACATATTCCTTTATACTCTGTGAATACATGAAGGAATGCTTGCCATGAAACTTCCTGCCTTAGAGAGCTTGTAATGTGAGGCTCGTGGACATTTTTTTCCTGTATTTCTTCACATTAATGATACATATAAAAATCCATGACTTTTAGACCAGTTCATCTTGACAAAATTTATCTGGGAAATGGGATGAGCTGAACTAACTGAGGCAATGGGGACTTTCTTCCCTAAGCCTTGGAGAGTCTGAAAACCTCTGAGTGTTCAAAGCCTGCAAATCGGAGTAACTCTCTTCAGTAAAAGGGGGCATACCTTGACTCCTTCCAGAGAATATTATCACAATGTCTAACGACCTGCTGGGAAGATTAACACCCGTAAGTAAACCAAGCGCTGGTACTGAGTATATATTTGCAGGGCATTCTGCACCTCCCTGTAGCTTTTTTTCATTGCTTCATCAGGATCAAGCATCATCTTATTTTTCTACTTGCTCAGCATATTACAAACCCTTGGAATCAGGTATTTGTTCTGACAGTAAGGAGAACCATTCATTTGTAACCGCTCCTGCTGCAGCAACTGCAGTCATAACTGCAAAGGCAAAGCACCCAAAGGAGCTGCATATCAAACCTTAAGACACAAAGATGATATTACTGTAACTTACTTGGAAAGTTCTTTCTCCTATGGCAAGAACACAATGTTCTATTCTGGGAGATGGCTGTTTCCCCAAAGTGTTCTTTTTAGCCTAATGCATTTGCTGAAGGATAGGACATTATCTGCCTACGCATAAAATGCAGGAGTAGTGTTATTTCTCCAATTTGCATTATTCATCCAGAACGAGAAAGCTTTTCTTGTCAAGAGGAAGCTTGTTGGGCTGGCTTGCTCTGCCTATTATTAATAAATAACTGAAACATCCTTTTAGTCACCTAAACTTAGAACAATTTGTTTAAAAGCCAGAGCAAAGTGACTAACCAAAAGTTAATTTTGGTAAAAAAGAATACAGTAAATTCTATAGGGGGACAAGTTTGTTACAATATGTTTTTACCTGCAGAAAGGCAAGGAAAAAGAAGTGAAGAAGTACAAGAGAGTTCCAAGTTAAGGTATGGAATCACTGCTTTTTGGAAATGCACTTTGTGAAAACAGCAGGGCATGGAAGACAGACAAAAGAAGATGAAAGTCAAGCCAGGTCTGGAACAGAGCCAGGCAATGGACAGCAGAATGAGCTTTGAAGGGTTTTTTGTTAAAAACCCTCATGTTGGATTTGGCAGTACCTGGATCCCCAGCAGATCAAAACAGGACTTGCAGGACTGTAACATTTTGCACAGATGGGCTTAACATGCAAAGTATTATTTCCATATTTTGAATAAACATAAATTTTATATCCCTCAGCCTGCCAGAGAAATTAACTGCATAGAAGTTAAATGCTTTTCTTTTGGGGGGCTATATTTTAACATTGTTTTACTATTCAGCTCTACCTAACTAATTCAGAGTTAGAGCTTGACTCTGAGGGAAGAAACCTTCAAAAACACAAAACACAGCTCTTTAACATTATTTAATTCTGTCTTTGCTGGCAGTTGAGGGAGACCAGCAGGGCTTTTGCCTCTTCCCTTGTACCCATTCATATAATAGTGTAACCTCCCATGCACATCTGCAGCAGCCACATCCACAGCGCAAACTTCCTGAAGCACAGGAAGAACTGCACTCTTTCTCTCTGTGGTGACACTGATTTGTGCCACTTTGGAGAGTTCAGCCTAAATCCACCTCTCTGCCCATTTCCCTTTGAAAGTGTTGAAAAAATTCTTTCCAAAAGTATTTGATAAATAAAGATGTAAGAGAGTTATGTGAAGTATTTGTAATTATTATTTGGTACTTAAACATGTGAGTTTGGGATAAACTGCTTTGGCCAAGAATTTGTTCCTAAAGTGTCGGCCTTCTGTATTTCCTACAATCTGGTGTACATATGTGCTTTTTTAGTTATGTTTGTAGTGATAAGTTGCAGTCACATTATGCCTGTTAATAAGTTGTTGTGCCAGTTTTGGATGACATACATGGCAGCGAATGATTGGATAGATGAACAGTATGCCTAAACCTACTTGTGCCAGCTTTCCAGTGGGAAGTCCCTTGTGTTTGGTATTAGTATCACTATGATGTACCATAGCTTTGATGGTAGTCGTGAATATCCATGTGCTGTTATATATTTGTAATTTGTAAGGTGCTGAACTCAGGGACTATAAGGATTACAGATGACTACATTTTATTTATTTGGAAAATCTGGGAAATCTGTTAAGAGAAACAGCAAAATATGTAATGCAGTCATAGAAATTCTGCAGAGTATAGACAACTTAAGCAATGGCTTAAAAATGGCTCAAGAGCATATATCCAGGAGTTACGCCTTCACCTTAAAAAACTAAATATAGACATTCCCCTGAAGTTGGTATTTGATATTTAATACATTTTCATAAGATGTTACTAATGGTAGTTTCTGTATTATTCCTGCAGCACAAACATTTTTCAATGCATTAAGTGGAAATGCATAGTTTCTTCTTTTAAGAAAGCAACAGAAGAGACCTGCAGTGCAAGCACGTTACAGTTTATATGTTCCAACATACATAATGGCTGATGACTGTAGTGGCAGGTCTAACTCTAAGGTGCCTATAGGCCAGTGCTTCCTAGCGAAAAATGGGTAAAATAAAGGTATCTCAGAAGTCATTCTCAAAATGAAGCACAGGTAAGCTTTTCCATCTCAGCAGAGGAAATACTTATGTGGGGTTAGTTGCTGTGGCATCCTTGTAGAGCTGCCCACCTTCCCCTGGTAATTTCAGGAGGCCAAAGCACAGTTACTCCAGGGAATCTCAGCAGAGGCAAGTCACCACAGACTCTTTCTAATCTGTTTGGTTTTGGTTTTCTTATCACATGGAAAATTTCTTCAGTGTCCTCACCCCAAAAATTCATCCAGACTGTTCATGTTCTAGAGAGAGATTCACTGAGTATATTTCCTCATTGCCACCATCCTCACTCACAGATACATTTTCCATGTCTGTAGAGAAATGTCAACATTAATTGCAAAAAAAATGTGTTTGTCAAATCCCAACTACCATTTCAAAGTTGTGTCAGGCTATACTAGTCCTGAATATTGATTTTTTTAATTAACTGCATATTAATACATCTGCCTGAGCAACTGGCAGCCTAGTTATGACTACTATCTATGATGAATAATCGCTGAAATCCCTGGCCTGAGTGAAGGGATAGAAAATGCTAACCGTGAACAAATGCTTCTCTCCCCTGACTTTGCATATCATTTATGTACTGCTGGCCTTTAGGTTTGTTTTACTAATTCATCAGCCTTGGTGTCTTCTCCTGCCTGCCTGACTTCACTGCTGTCTTTCTCTTCATTCCAGAACTTGTTTTGCATGTGAGCTTTGTAACTGTTTGACCTTCAGCCTTGCTTCTGACCACAGCTCCTGCACAAGTTCTTGGAAAAGTCTTGTTTT
This sequence comes from Neomorphus geoffroyi, assembly GCA_033558235.1. Classification (NCBI taxonomy): domain Eukaryota; kingdom Metazoa; phylum Chordata; class Aves; order Cuculiformes; family Neomorphidae; genus Neomorphus; species Neomorphus geoffroyi. The sequence continues at coordinate 20,485,539 of JAUMJM010000048.1, read as the reverse complement.
CTCACCTTCCTTACCAGGACTCACCCTGATTTGTCTAGTGGTTTCTGGATTTGTCTAGTGGAGATCTGTCTTGTCCTAGCACAATTCTTGCTATTGGCCATGTTTGCCCATGTCTAAATAAATATTGGCCTGCAACAGGAAGCAAGTATTGGTGTTACATCTGCCATACTGAAAATGAAGTGCTGAAAATGCTGTAGTGTTTTCATTTGTTCCTGTTTCTTATGTGAACTTCCAGCTCAACATAGCTAAAGAAGTCAGATGTTGGAGCACCAGACACAACACGGAGAAATCTTAGCACTGACAGGCCAGGGAACTGTTTGAACACACCGTTTCTTTAACACACCTCCACAATCTTCAAGGCAGAGTGGGAGCTGAAATTCCTTTCACCACCACGAAGTGCTAAAATGGTAGTAGAAACAAACCCCTTGCCACTGCAGCAGCTTTATTACACTTCACTTCTAAGAAGAGAAGAGCACTTAAGAGAAGGTTGTTATTCTGACACCAGTTGGGCAAGTATGCTTTCCCTGTGCTATGAGCACACACATCTTTTGCAGGATCTCTAGAATGGAATTAGATTCCAAGAAGTTTCTGAAGGCAGCTTTGCATCTCAAATGATCAGCCCTCTCATTTTACCTTCTTCCTGATCTCTCTCACTCATTTGCACAGATACTTGTCCACTTAGCAGTGGATTCTTAAAGCAGAGGGCAGGCTGGTGTGGTAAAGTATGATGAAGATACCTATCGCAGCATTTCATTACAATGGGTGTAACAGACCAGATCCTTATGAATTTGGTCTTCACTGAGTCCCCAAATCTCTCTTCGAAAAAGCACACCAAGTCCACGTCAGAACAATTTCTGGGATCAGAATCACATTTATCCACTATGAAATGGATTTGCTTGACTAATGAGATAAACAGCTGGAGCAAGGTTTAGGCTGAATTTTTCTTTCTTCTTTGGAATAAATAAGAGTTAGGCATCTTCTAAATGCTAAAGGCACTCTGGCAGATGGAAGGTTCATAAACCCAAAAGGGTCCTATGATTTATTAACAGTCTAACAGAGGCAGTTTAGTGATGAGAGAATGGAGCGAAAGCTGCAACGTGAGAGTCTTCCTTCTCTGCTTATCTTGTGTAATGCCAGCTTATGTACATGAAGAGGAAATAAAAATTCACGATGTCTAGTAATCTGATATATGATTGATGTGTCATTTTTTGTTGATATCCCCAGTGAAAGAATTTTGTTAGCCTGGGTGTGTCAGCAGTAGGGAAATAAAATTTGGATTTGCGATTTTGATTATTACAAAGAGAGATTTGTACAATGAGAAGGCAGCCTCTCAGCTACTCACCATTTGAGCTGGTACATAATTTTCTTTCACAAACTAGATCTTTTTCTGCACTTAAGCACTTTTTTTTGTGATTTCATTGGACATCACAGGAGGCAGATATTTTAGGAACCCTTTTGGAGAATGATTTCCCCAGCATTTTGGTGCATACAGGCTGCTCAAAACTGGCATTGGAAAGATCCAAAAGACAGGGAGAGGACAGGCTATACATGGAGGAAGTAGAAAGGGAGTATGTGGATATGGGACAAAAGGAAAGAAACTGGAATAATTTTTTAGATAATTAACTATATGTTAGCCTTAATCATCCCCTTGTGGCTCATTCACCCAGTAAAGCAAATATGTATCTTTTTGTTCTATTGAGTCTAGGTAATTACGTACTCCTGCTTCACAGTCTGTCTATTTTATTCCCAACCATTTGTTTTCAGATAGAGCTTTCCACAATTGAATGGTTTCTAACTTTAATATTTTCATTCTGGTTCCACTCAAAATCTCATTAGCTCATCTTTGATTGCCCCACAGCCTCAATCATTCCTTTAGCACAGGGCCAATGCAAACTTTATAAGCAAAGTGACTGAAAAAAAATCGAAAATCAATTTATTTAAAACTGCTTTTCCTCATGCTCCCGAAAAGTTTCTGCAGATAATGCTACATTATCATTTTAATAATTAACTAGTCATTTTAGTATACAGACTTGCTTTGGTTGCCACATTAATTACTAGATAGTTATAAATCAGGAAAAAAAAAAATTGCTCTTACCAGCATTTAGAATTTCAGCAAGCACTTCATGATGTGATCAGCACTGCAATTTTCTAGTCCTAAATTAATAACCTGAATTATGTACCACCTTATGTCACAAAATTGCCCCCGAATGCAGGTAAAATGTATCCTTCTTTTTTGTTGCATATTGCACAATATCATTTTCCCAAATATATCTAGACATTTACAGATCTGAACATTGTTTTAAGCATCAGAGGTTAGAAGAAATTCTTCCGTTAGAATGCTTTTGAGAAAATAGTTGAACTGTTTATCCAAGAAATAAACCACAGAATCAATCTATCAATCAGATCTGATGAGACAACTCAGACATTATTGCAACTAGCAGGAAAACAGCAGACCACTTAAGAAGATCATTTAGTTATTTAATTATAACCTCTTTATAGTTAGCAATAAAATAATGCAAATCTCTTATAGTAACAAAGAGGTTGTTCTTCACTTTCTTTAAAATTTTGAATGTGTTACCATGTCTGTAAATACTGTCTAAAAAGTTAGTTTCAAAAAGTAAAAGTCAACAATTCTGTTCTTAAGAGCTAAAGGACATCCAAGCAATTAGCCCAATGAGTTTATATGTGTTGGTCTAAAATGAGTTATTCTTTAAAAACAGAAGCTTTTTCTTATTCTATGACCAAACATTCTCTTCACCCACTCAAAATGTAAAAGCACCAGTGAGTATTAAAAAAATACACTGTATAAGTATGACATTCTTCAACTGATGAAATGGCACAAGGGATCTCATTATAAATAAAAGGCATAAATATGTTGCTATCATCCAGCCTTCCTGATAGAGTACTTTCAGCTTTTATTTTATTTATTTTCAGTATAAATATATTTTTTTAAAATTGGTATGAAGAGCTCTGGCTATTTATAGTATAGACTATTTTACTAATCATGTTGTTAAAAATATCTTCATGAATGGACAGGAGCACAGAATACAACGCAGTGCAGTCTGGGTTAGGGTCATCTACAGATTATCTCCAGATTATCTGGATTATGCGATTATCCTTGTGAAACGTAGGTGTGTTACAAATTAAAAATTAATCAGATTTTACAAACACTATTATTAAGTCAAGATAACAACTGTTGGCCTACATGTATCTAGTCATGAACCATTTCAGTGTGGATTTCATTATTAACACAGTGAAGCACAAATAGACTGGCAGACTCAAATTCTTAAAATAATTTTAAAAATATTTCACACTGACCATACCAGGTAGTATTGGTGTAGGGGGGTTGCAGTTGTTATCCAGTCCACTGGCAAATGGATTTCAAATATGTCTTCATCTTGACTGTTTTCCCCTCCTCCAACATTCCTCCAACAGCTTTAACAAAGCCAACTTCATTTTCACTTTCAATTCAGTGCAATGGGTGTAAAATGCAGCAAAAGGAAAGTACTTCTCCATGCTCTGAATGGAGGAAGAAGGTCCATCATAAGGGATTCTCTGAGGAATTATGGCACATAAAATAGCCCTACTCACCAGTAGCTAACTGCAGAATCCTCTGCTGTCTCTGCATTTCTTGGGAAGAAATAATTTTATGAAACTGTAATGAAGACTCAGTCCTGCCCTGTGCATACAGCTTAAAATCTATACACATAGACATTGCAATCCTTCCTGCATCTATCATATAGCAAAAGCTACTCTTTGACTGGGGAACCGGAAAACAAATCAAAACACAAATCAGGTCTGAAATATGTTTGCACTCTTCAACAAGGACACAGGTCACATTATGATGGTATTACTAATGTCACTTCTCTGAAAAGAATATGTACAGGAAAGTGAAAGCACTGCTCTGAATGCACACTGAGGGACTCAAGCCCATTAGAGGAACTAAATTAAAATTCTGACTTAGGAATGAAGGGTCAAATTTAGTTCAGTAAAATTCACACTAAAACAAGTGTGAAATCAATGGAACCACTCAGAAAAGAAAGTTGAATGAGATGTAAAGTTTATGAAAATAGTACCTTTCTGTTCTTAATCATTAAAAAATCCAAGGGAAAGGAACAGTATTTCTCCTGCCCAAATAACAGCTGCCCATAATCCAAAAGTCAGCAAGGTTAATACACTAATGCATCATGATGGAGACAATCAGAAAACTCCTCCGGGCACACCTAATAATAACTTGTTCTTTGTAACTTACAAATGCCTGATTTAGGATTTCACTATTTGTAATGCAATCTAATTAACATTTACATAGCTATCATTGAAGATACTCACTGTTATTTGTTTTATTTTGCATGCTACCTATGTTTCTTGCAAAATAACTTTCACATCACCAGACGTGATCACTAGGAAGTACTTTCTCAAAGACAACAGCTGTCAGAGCTGCCTCAGAAGTCCTGGGAGAGACTAAGAGGGTCACAGGTGGTTCAGGATGGATTTGTCTGGTAAAAGTGGTTATAAAATTCTGAATTACTTGTTCATTATTATGCCCAGTCCTGAAAACCATGTTCTCAAGGTTTTTTGACTCAAGGCCTTGCAAAAGGCAGGCTGCAACTTTCTGTTTATTTAGGCTTGGAAGTTTTCTGCAGATTTTAATGAGTGAGGAGCCTTCAATGTGCAGTGTCATAAGGTACCTTGAGATGTTCATGTATATACAACCAGATGTTAGACAGTCCAATGGAATTTAAGAATGCCAGCATGTTAGTGGATATATGCAGAATCTTTTATGCTTGCCTCTCTCTGCATAAAAAGTTTAAGGGCCTGGACTTTATTGGCATAATTTTATGTTTCAAGTTTTACAGGGAGAAAGACAGTCATATATTTCACCATTATGAACGAGAACATCATTGTTATACAAAAATTTCTGTCATGTCTTACTTCGTTGCTTTCATGATTAGAGTTGTTTGTTTGGGGTTTTTGATTAAAAGAAAAAATATTATTAGTCTTTCTCTGTGATACCTTGATTGCAACTGTGGATAGGATTACTAATATCATTTCATAGTACCAGCATATATGTCTACAGGATTTATTACTCAGTTCATGTCTACTCTTTTATGGATTTCATCCAAGAGATGCTTGAACAGCGAACTCTTGAAATGTCTCTCTTGTGGTGGTTCAGCTGCACTGAGCTGCATCAGCAAATAGCATTGACACTCTTGAAGGCAGCAACTGTTACATTCCAGCATAGTTTGATTTAGTGCAGAATTTTTATAGATGTATTCTGCTGTAACCATTTTCTATCCATTACTTGATGCAAGCCAGGTCTAAAAATCAGTTTAATAGAGTTTAACAGATTCTGGTATTCTTCTGAAACTTTATTTTGCAAATATGATAAATGCCAGCACATGCACAGTCCATCATGCGATGAAAAATCCAAACACACAGAGGTTTTTATGTCATGTTTAACCTCTTACAGAAAAATGGTTAAAGAAATTAATCTTAAATATAAAAATACTTTTAAAGATATTTCAGAATGTGTAAAACCAAAGATCATTTCTAGAACATGATGCATAGGATCTCTACACAGCTAACATCTATGTCTACCAATTCAGTATCAATGATGAACTATAACAATAGAACAATGTTCAGCAAAACTGCTGCATGCATAAAGGTATTTTTAAGTGAAAATTTGGGTAATGAATCACAGAAACATCATTAAATATTTGACTTGTTTTACACTGGTATGTCAACATGCAGCGAATATAAAGCAGGTTAAAGGAAGAGGTCAGTATACTGCTAGTTCAATAATCAGCCACTGGCCTTTTACCAGAAACAGCACTCAAATCCCATTAAACTGTTCTTTATCTAAGTGGGGGAAGAACATACATCAGCTGCCTTCGTTGAAGGACAAATGGCATACAAGTGTTAAGGCTCTTTCTGCTTTTAGTGATGAAAGGGAAGAACAAGAATGTAAGCACAAATAGCATCTGCCAGGTGTTATATTGCAATTTTTAAATAACAGGCAACACCAGAATAAGAAAAGACTGTGACTGAAATCTAGTTACAGATAAAAATGAAAGTCCTCAATTTTGTGGTTATAAAGCACAGGTCTCACAACTGAGAGGTTTTAGTGAGATTGGTAGCAGTTCCCAGAGATTTCCTGGGTGATGTTGCCAAGTCACGTAGGCTTCCACTTTAAAAATTCTTCATTCAGACAAGCTTGAAACAAAGAGATGACAGAAATTATCTGCAGCTCAGAAGATTTTGCTCTAATTCCCTTGACCAAGTCATCCAGAACAAGTAGCTTCTAATGCATTAAAGGTTTGTGGGTATCCAGCAGAATCTTTATTTATTGAAGTTCCCCACCTGCAAAATGGATACAGCTTCAGATTAACAAAAATTAGTCCATAAACATTAATTGGGACTGTCTTCACAGTAGTGAGGCTTCATTCTACTGTAGCATCATTCTACTCAATCTTTATAATTTCTTATATCGGCTGCCTTCCATTGAAATATAGGTAGGTTTTTGTGGTCATCCTTCCCCTGCAACTCCTCCTGCCTGCTGACAGCATCATTGTAGAGGCTGATGAATGAAAGAGAATGGACACTCCTCTTGATCCACCTCTTCACTTCCTGTGCCAGCTTGTTCTAATGGAGGACAAGCAATCCTAATTGACAGAATTACAACTAAAAGAACAATTTGTAAAACTCACCCACAAGAGGAAGAATATGCAAGGACGTGGCCTTAAAAGTCCACTATCAGTATGAACACCCAGGAGCATGCTACTCCATTTCTGATTTCTTTGACACCCTTCCATGGTCAATGTAACTTGTTCCACTATGGCACAAATCTCCAAAGTACTGTATGAGCATCAAGGGAGCATTATGCACATCAATAATCATTCATCCGTGGATGCTGTTCCAGGAAATTACTAGTCATGCTGAACTAGAAAATTGATGCACTAGGGTTGGGGTATTATTTGTAAATAATCCTGAATTACGTACTTTGGGTTAAATAATGAAGGAAATGCCATTATGGTTGATTTCAGAAAAAGTATTGCCTTCACAGTGTTATTGAGAAAAGCACAACAAAAGCAAAAGGAATGTATTAAATGTTGAAAAATATGTTCTTTTTCTACAGACAGGTCTGTATTAAAACTGATGCAAAAATATGGTTTCTGATGTAGAGCACTTGCTGCAAAGAAAGCTAATGATATCCTCCACTGCATTAGGAGGAGTATTGCGAGCAGGTCAAGGGAAGTGATCCTTCCCATCTACTCAGTACTGGTGAGGCCATATCTGGAGTGCTGTGTCCAGTTCTGGGCTCCTCAGTACAAGATAGACTTGGACATACTGGAGAAAGTCCAGCAAAGGGCCATGAACATGACGAAGACACTGAAGCATCTCTCCTGTAAGGAGAGACTGAGAGAACTGGGGCTTTTCAGTCTGGAGAAGAGAAGGTTCAGGGAGGATCTCATCATGTATATAAATACCTGAAGGGAGAGTACATAGAAGACAGAGCCAGGCTCTTTGCAGTACTGCCCAGTAATGGAATCAGAGGTAATAGGCATAAACTGACACACAGAAGGTTCTCTCTAAACATCAGGAAACAATTTTTTTGCTATGAGACCATGCACTGGCACAGGTTGCCCAGGGAGGTTGTAGAGTCCCGATTCTTGGAGACCTTCAAAAGCTGGCTGGACATGGTACTGGGCAAGCAGCTCTAGGGGCTGTGCTTGAGCAGCAGCATTGGACCAGATGTCCTCCAGAGGTCCCTTCCAACATCAGATGTTCTGTGTATGCCATACATTTTGATTTGAAAAATATCTCCAAAGGAAAACAAAGCCATTTCTGAAGTTCATGTGGAATCATGAACTTTTCTCACCTAGAACTACCATATGCTTCTTTCCTCAACAGCAAATAATCTGTTCGTCAGTTCTAAAGTTCAGCATCCCAATACCAAAGGAACGAACATTGCACCTAAACACATTTTTTTGCTCGTAATATTTTTTCTAATTTATATGAATTTTTTGTTTATTTTTCAGAAAGAGTTTGCCAGGAAATCGATACAGAGTTTAATGTCTGCAAAGTTATTGCAAGCTCCAATGTAATTTGATGTCTTTTTATGACAAAAGGAGACAAATATAAATTAAATACACAATCTGAATATGACAGAGCATAAGCACTTGAATTTCTCTCTGTAGGACCTCTTGGGACTGCTGACTACTTGTTAAGAACTTGGAAGAGACAAATACAGTTTCACAGCCTTGAAAGAATTCAAACTAGAATTTTTGGTGGTTTTCATGCTTAATCCAGAATTATAAAATTTGCCCACTCTATCTGTTTGCTTTTCCTTTCATTGACCAGCACTAGAAAATATCACTGCATGAAGATCATATGATCCTTTTATCTCAGGCTAATGAAAGAGAGCCACAGACTCTGTATAAAAATAGATAAAGAGTATAGACTTTCTTTTTGTCAACAAAAACATTATTTAATAACACAGTGCTCCTAAGATTGACTTTCATCCCTTACAAAGCACATTCCTTTTCTCAGGCCCCATTTCTCCAAGGGAAGTATGTCTGGTGCAGTACAAAGTACCTCTCTGAGAGCCTGGAAGTATTCTTTCCAATGCTTGGTACATGAAGGGAAGAGGCAGAGGGGAGAGGACCATAGCTACCCCACTCCTCCACCTTTGAGATGGAGGTGAGAACTAATAATATTCAATACCCAAAGGTACACAAAAGGAATTAAAGGACATAGTTTCTTCCCCGCCCTCCTTTTACATCTGCAATAACATCAGAGACAACTTGGTCACAATCAGTGAAATTATTATGGCTTCCAAACTGCAACAGTGGGCACAAGAAAGGCTGTGGAATAAATGCCTTTAGTAATCTCCAGGATAATTCTGGCCAACAGTCAGAATGCCTTCAGGGATCATGAAGAAATGTATACCAAAGCAAGAGCTCTGCTGCCATCCAACCAAACTTAACGCCTCAAATACTCTAAACTGACTTAGTCCAGTTAAAGACTGTTTAGAACTGTGAGGTTTTTTTCAGGGTCATCTCTGATATTTTACAGGGGGATATTTTGTCCAGAAAAGGTGAGCTTGTACTGGAACAATTCACAGGGATGTGTGACCTTTGATAGATTTCCAGTATCTAAGTAAACACAGGTCAAATTACTCATTCAATTCTTTTGGAGGATTAGGAAGATAAAGGAATTCTTTCTTATTGCTAATATGTTCATCATTCTGTCTTTTTTTTTTTTTTTGTAAATCAGCTTTGAATTCACTGTGTTCAACATCCGTTTCTAATAGGGAGAAAAAAAAAGTGATGCTTTTTAAATTATACTGAAAATGCCTTGCTCAAGGGATGCTATTATATTTTCCAAAGGTAGCTGTCAAAGCAATATGGTAATCACCCAAAGTTCCTTTGAAATAATTTTTCTAAGCTAAAAATAAGCATTTTAATGAAATTTTGACCTCTTGATTATATCTAGATGGATATTCCCATATTTTGAAAGTTGATGACTTTGAGAAACCAAATTATTTGGCCTTTTGGTCTCCACTGGGCCATGAGTGAGCTCCTAGCACCACATCATATGCAGGAATGCTGTCAATGCTTTTGATGAAGCCAGCGTAAGTCAGGGAGAACGTTATAATTTTACGTATACTACATAACTTTCTCAGCTATCTACACTAGGATACAACTAAGATATTGTAATATCGTCTAAGCTGTAACCATGGAACACATATAACATCTTCTTTATATCTGTAAACACAACAAAAAGTTAAAAACAGAGGAGAAAAGCAACCTACATTTGTAATACTCAGATGCTTCATTATACAGGTCTCATACTTGACAAAATTTACGTTTGTCTTGTCATCATTTTGGCTTTTAGTACTAAGTTACTTAGAAACATGACTTGCCGGATTGCAAGCAATCAGTTTCTCTACTTTTGTGTCATCATGGCTGAACACTTTGGAATCGTGTATCCTAATGGATCAGTAATAGTATTTCTTCTTACACATATAGTTCAAAAAGGGCACACAGAAGTCACAGCCTTGTTAAAGCTAGCACAAACCCAGACAGCATGATTACAGATGAAATCTGGCATTTTTTCATTACCTAAATGTGGACTGATTGCCACCTTTTTGAGCAGAATTGTGAGGAAAAAACTGTATACTATTATGTGGGCAAAATACTGCAATATATATATTTTTAGCGGAGCATTTTGCAGCACATGCAGGTGTATCCTTGGGTCTCCCTTGAATTCAGACCTTTGAAACAACTACTGATCCCTTTTAAAGGATTTGGTAGTCACTGTAGATTCCAGAGACAGTGCATTGTTTGGGGGGACATACTTCCAAATATCACAAAGAAACAATAATAATAGCTGCAATTTCTAGGCCAGCCTTACTCAAAGTTTTGTTAGTCAAAAAGTCTGAAAAATTAGTAGTGTTTCACAGAGTGCTTGTTCAGTCTCCCAGACTTGTCATCCCCCCTCCTTTGCCCAGCCAGCTATGCTGCTGGTCCTGGCAGGACTTTCACCCAACCAGGCTCAGCAGGCAGGCAGGATTTGCATCAGCATCACAGTCAGGTGCACCTTGGCTCCTCAGCACACTGCTCCCAAGAGCAACATACAGCAACACCCAGGCTGCTTCTTCAGAGCCAAGACAGGTACATTCCCCACCTCACCATTTGGAAGGTGGTGCTTTAGGATATCACAGTTCATAAAAATTGAAGCCAAGCAGCAACAAAGTGATTTATACAACACTTCATTCTAAGAAAGAACTAGGTAAATTAAAAGGAGGAGCAGAAAGCTGTCAATCTTCCTCCTCTTTCATTTCTCCGAGTCCTTTTTATTTCTAACTTCACTGCTCATGTATCTTGAATACACCTGACATCACTGCTTTCCTCTCTTTAATAATCCTTGTTCTTCTACAACCTTTTCTTTCTCTAGTGTTCCCCAACAAGATTTTTTCACTTTTCTCAAGTAATCCAAACTCTAATCTCTTATAGTACTTCTTTTCTTCTGATCTCCTCCAGCACTATCTATCTGCGAGATAACCCACACACAGTTGCTTCCCTGGTTTATGGAGTTATCAGCACTCCTCCTGAAATCAAGAAGAGGGGCTTTCAGCATTCCTTTGCTGCCTTCACTCAATGTAGAGACAAAGTAAGCAATGTATGCCTGTGTCTCTACTCCCCTCGTTGTAAATTTTGTTACTCCTACATAATAAATCTTTGCCTGGTAGGCTCTTAGATCTTTTCTGCGTGTTCTACTACTGTCACTTTTCCACTCACAGGAAAGGAGTTGAAAACCTTTGTAAAACACAGTGCTAGTGGCAATAGATGACATTCTCAGCATAAAACATTCAACTTCTTCAATGATCTCCAAGGATTTCTATCTATGAACTCCTAATGTTTCCAAATAGACAACCAGAAGCTGTATGAAACAGGAATCAAACAGAATCCAGCATTGTATCAAAAAAGCTTGCCTGGCCAACCAAGAACAACATTAAGATGGTAGAAAATGTTTGTGAAAAATTTTCTATTCAAACTGGTACCTGGACAGATGATAAACTTAATATGCCTGCAACTGCTAGTAGACTTGGTTTACATATGATGGCCTGATTTCCACATTTTCCTTTTTCATTTATTTAACATTCCAGCTTCTAATCTTTCTGACCCTCAACTTGGACAGTGAAACTATATCCTTAAAGGATGTATTTAGTTTGTTTTAGCTTAAACACCTTAATGTCAATACACTTTTACCTTTCATACAGACAATTTATATTTTAAATTTCACTCCAAATGTATTTTGCATCCAATGATTAATCTTGGAGACATGGCCGGTGTAGCTTGCTTCAGGCAATAAGAGCTTTTATTTGCCACTACTAAATTTGTCTTCAATTGTGAATCAAAACCTTTAGGAAGGCGATACAAAATAGAAACTAACTTGAGATAGATCTCAACAGTTAACACTAAACACCAGCTTGCCTGTAGATAGTTGAAAAAATATTTTTAGCTTGGAAAAACATAGATCAAATTCTGACAAGCAGTGACCCAAATATAAAAAGTTCATATGTCACTTCTGTTAACACTGAGTTCTTTCAGTCTCCAGATTAATAAAGGTAGTTCATGAACTTCACTGAAAAGAAATACTGCTTGGATAGCAAAATATTAGTGATATTTTCATATTCTTGTAGACTAGGAACTAGTGAAGTTAGTAAATTTGCACATCGTGAAGATCAATGGAAAATTTTGTCTATGCAATCAATTAATTTTGTCTATTACATTTTATAATTAATTAATGTGTGATATTTGTGTCTGAGCAGCACCCTCAGTTAATCACGTTTCTCACAGTTCATGACCAGGTCTTTGCCAATTCATTCATCTTATTTTGCTCTCATAGATGATGCTTCCAAAATATGTAAACTGCATGTTGTTGAACAAATCATGCTATATTTTATTGGAGCAATAAACCATTGCTTATTCTTATTCTTCTCATTGCCTTAAAAACAGTGTATTAATGCAAATTTTTAAATTTGCGCCTTGCTTTCCCTTTTTACGACAGAAGTTTTGTGTCAGATTTCTCATTTTTGCTAGGATTTTTATCTCAGTTATTCCTTGTCTAGGAAACGCATTAAGTGCAAGTACTCTAAGACATCCACCAACATGAAGCAAGAATCACAGTTTTGTTTTCCCCCAACTTAGATGGTCAACAAAACATGGTTCACCTGAGTTGACATCTCACTAGTATGAATTGGACAGTAATACCTCTTCCACCTGCTATTTTGAAATTTTCAAGCTCAGGAAAATATGACAACACCTTTACATTAATTTTAAGGTTTTATTCAATCATAACTTTATACTTCCTTACAAATAGAAAACAAAAAGATGGAGCAGTCACAGGACACGTTATCATCACCCATAGAACACTTCAGGTTATTTCTTATTTCTCTGTTCAACAAACCAAAAATTCTGTTAAGTGATTCTTAACTAGAACTGTAAGCTACACAACAAATTTGCATGGGAACTGCATAGCTTCCCTTATGACTAAGAAAACTGTTCTTGCATCCAGATGACTTATCTCCACTGCTTGATGTTGCCAAGAAAAATCAGATGCTTAAAAGGCAATTGAGAGGATAACAAACGGTAGTGAAAATAACTAAATCTGCTCCTAAGAAAAAGAGGTCTGCAGTCACACAGAAAGAACTGGAGCCTCCAGTCAAAAGAAAACTCAAATGTGTATCTGTATAATGCACCTTCTAGTGCAATGAAGAGGTGGTTAAGCTGATTCCTAGCATGGAACTTAGGCCTTCTCAGGCAAACGTGTTCTGCTGAGAAAACAGCTAAATTAGCTTATGGTTTGCAATGTGCTGTCACGGCTAGGCTATGTTTGGTACCCAGGTAACTCATCATCATGACAGACTACAGTGCCTGCATATTCTGAAGGAACATGGAGACAAAGTTCATTTTTCAATAAACAATTTTCTTCATGCATTCTTGATAGAACTTCAGCACAGCCTGAAACAGACTACCAGGGAATTACTTTCTTTTATGCAGAAGATGGCTTTGATGGATGCCTTTGGTTGATGTTGAGCTTGCGTGGAAAGCAGAAGTTATTTAAATGTATCTTGCTGTTGTCTATCATTAGAGTAAAAAGGAAACATATCATTTTATTGGGCTTGTTTACATAAAGCAGCCTGATATATAAACTCTGAAGGTCTATTTCAATGGAGCCTCGCTAGCTGCTCCTGAAAATGCATTGCTTGTTTATAATACTTCATTTAATTAAAACAGAGAAATTTAAGAATGTTGTCAAGAATTTGGTACTTGGTGTTTACCTTATATCTGGTTATAGTCAGTGGAAGGTAACTCTCATCTTTCATTCTTCCATCCCTTGTTCTCTAGCCAGTGAAAGGACACACTAGGCCTGGATCATTTTAATTGTGGTGGCCACCAAAAAGGCTGTTCTACCATTGGAGTTTGTGAAATACAAGGGCAATGTGGCCATGCTGGCTTCCCTGTCACTTTTAGCAGGAATACATGAGTAGTTGTTAATGCCACTTTTGTAGCTTTCTTGTACTATGAATAGGCTTAAAATACCTATGGTAGGAACAGGTCATTCCCTATAACTTCAGTAGTTCTACTTCCCTTCCATTTCCACTAAACCCTCTGTGTTACTATAAGCTACTTTCCCACATCTTTGCACTGACAGCAGGCTAGAAACAGTATTATGAGTCTCATTTTTAATTACTTGTGTAGGATGGACTGGTCAATATGTTGGTATTGGTAAACTGGCAGTATACCAAACAGGTAGAAAATATGCCTTCCTTCTAAGCCTTCCAACATCTCCTTGTTAGTATAATCCCTCTCCTCTACCAGTATCCATGCTGTCTGTCATGACACTTGAACTCTGTCATGTTTTGGACACATCTATGTGTCAAATTTGACTGCAGCTGACCAACTATTAGTAGAACAATAGCAGAGGACTGAGTATTCGCATAGCAACATTTCAGGAGGAAAGCAGGCCAGGATTCAACTGATGCCGTAGGGAATTCAGACAGGTATCCTTTGTGAATGAACTACAGTGTGAAAGCTGTAGTTCCCTGCATTCAAAGTAGCTGCTGTATTTGCAGTGTCTAGATCTTCAGTCCTGCTTTTTGTACTTTAAACATGAAAAGTATAAAAGTTAAATGGGCTCATTTTGCTTAAGTAAATGTACACCTTCTAAAGGCCATATTTCACCATATAAAGCATGCCATTTATATTATGCAAATATATTGTAAATGCTTTTTTATTGGTGTATTTTTATTGTATTTTTGATTGGAATATTTTTTCTGTTTCTTTCAATATAATCACAAAGTATTATTAAACAATTTTAACAATTTCTACAAGCAGCTTTTGCTCTGACCTGTCAAGTTTTATGTTTTCAATACGTCACTCAAGAATTTGGCTCTTACGTCCTTTTTTCTGGCCATGGCAACTGCAACTAATGTGTTTGTATGCTAACACTATGGCGTCTTGCCTACTGTAACTTTGGCAGGCATGTAGATCCCCAAAGCTGGAGGTAAACTATAGGACTTAGGTCTCTGCACTCAGTAAGGCTGAACTGAAAGACATAGCCCCATATACCTACTTCCATGTTAGCTGAGAGGCTTGGATTTATTGTGAGACTCTGGATATACAATGATGATTGCAGGCATAAGTACTAAGCTATAACTCAGTGTAGTGTAACTAAGCACAATCTATAACTACAATCAACCTGCTCTGAACACTGCGCAGTAAAATAACACTTGAGAAAAGTGTCAGGTATTTGATTGGACTGTGTGGGTAGGGCTTTTTATAGTGGCAAGCAGCCTTTCGAATGTGCACATCTAGATTTTTCAGCACAAAGAGATCTAGACATAGTACTGAAGTGTTAATACTTGCAAGATCACAAAACAGGTCCCATGAAAACCATCAAATTGGCACAAGCATTGGAACAATAGATGATGGATTTTTTATGTGAATAAACTTCTGATGTTCAGCCTAGTCATGTAACAGATGATGGACTTGTTATGGGAATAAACTTCTGGTGTTCAGCCCAGTCATGTTTTCAAGATTTCCTCTGCAAAAATGAGGAATATAAAATGACTTTTTAAAATTAAAGTTTTAAAAAAGTGGAAGTATCCTGGCTCAGTGCTGGAGCTGACATAACACAGCAACATTGTACAGCTGAGTTAGATAAGAGGCTGGGAAAACAGCTGTCTTTACAGAAGACACTGTTGCGCAATTTTGGTGGTTGTGAAATCACTGGTTGGGGTGGAGGGGATGTGCATACCTAACAGGCAGACAGAGAGTATTGTATGGATGAGGGGAGTACCCGAAAGAAGACCATGCATTCCCAGGAGCAGGAGACACACAAGAGGATGACAAACAAAGTTACCAACTATGAGTTTGTCTCCAGGCTGTGTTTTTCTAAATGCTCTGTAAGCTTTAGAAATTGGGTGGAAACAGTAAGCCTTCATTGTTTAATATAAAAGTATCTTGTGCTTGCAGTCATGGTGAAAGGATTGGAGCACAAGGAGAGATTGCCACTGTAAATTGCTGGGGTATAGCCATGAATCAATGTACAGTGGTCTTCTTCAGTTGGCAGACAGCCACACTCAGACTTATGGAATCATGGAACCGTTTGGATTGGAAGAGAACTTTAAAGGTCAACTAGTCCTAACCTCTGCCATGGGCAAGGACATCTTTCACCAGATCTGGTTGCTCAAAGCTGTGTCCAATCTGACCTTAAACATTTGCAGTGAGAGAGTATCCACAACTTCTCTGGGCAATCTGCTCCATCCTCATAGTAAAAAAATTCATCCTTATATCCAAACTAAACCTGCCTTCTTTCAGTTTAAAATCATTATCCTTTGGTCTGTCATTACAAGCACTACTAAAAAGTCTTTCTTATAAACCGTTATAAGCATTGAAAGGCTGCAACAAGGTCTCCCCAGAGCCTTCTCTACTCCAGGAGGAACAACCCCAACTCCCTCAGCCTTTCATAGGAGAGATGTTCCCTCTGATCATTTTTCTGGCCCTTTTCTGGATCTGCTCCAATAGGTCCATGTCTTCCTGTGTTCAAGACTCCAGAGCTGGACACAGTACTCCATGTGAGATCTTACCAGAGCAGAGTAGAAGGACATCACCTCCCTCAACCCGCTGGCCACAATTTTTTTGATGCAGCCCAGGATACTCTTGGTTTTCTGGGCAGCAAGCACGCATTGTTGGCTCACACTGAGCTTCTCATCCACCAGTACCTCAAGTTCTTCTCAGCAGGGCTGCTCACAAACTGTTACTCTCAAAGAAGTCCAGCAAGATCCTAGGTATGCACTTATGTTGCCTTCTCAAGATTAAATCCAGGGTGCTTTACTTTTGCTGCCTAGCTCTTAGCCTTATTTTTTGTTTTTATGATTTTGATACATCTGTCAGCCATCTCCTGAGACACCCCTGCAGCTCTCTACTACTTCTAGCATGGAGGGCATTGTGGGATGTGGGAAGAAGAGTCCAGAGGGAAGGCTGACTGTAGGGATCCTGTTTGTGCCAGTTGGTTGAAGGCACAGGCACTAAGGAGAGAGATCCTTATTGGGGTGTTGGGTGCTACCTGAGGGATTGATAGCTCTTTGCACTTGTGCCTCTTTGAGGGAGGTGGTGGCGGGAGGGGAGGAAAGGGTGTGTCTGAGGAGAGCAAACATTACGCCTGGGTCCCGGCAATCTTCGATTTCAATACAGGATAGGTGACAACATGACTGAGAGCAGCCCTGCAGAGAAGGGCTTTGGGTGCCAATTGATGAGAAGGACGATACGAGATGGCAATGTGTGCTTGCAGCCCAAAAGGCCAACTGTATCCTGGGCTACATCAAAAGAAACATTGCCAACAGGTTGAGGGAGGTGGTTCTCCCCCTCTGCTCTGCTCTCTTGAGACCCCACTTAGAATATTGTGCCCAGCAGTACTGTGTTGAGTTCTGGAATCCTCAAAGTAAGAAGGATATGGAACTGTTGGTCCAGAGGAGGGCTACAAGGATGATCAGAGGGCTGGAGCACCTCTGCTATGAGGACAGGCTGAGAGGAGTGTTCAGTTTGGGGAAGAAAAGGCTCTGGAGAGACCTGATAGTGGCCTTGCGGTACGTGAAGGGGCTACAGGAAAGCTGAGGATGGACTTTTTACAAGGTTAAGTAGTAATAGGATGGGGGGCAATGGCTCTAAGTTGGAAGGGGGAAGATTTAAGTTACACACTAGGAAGAAATTCTTCACATTGAGGGTAGTGAGGCACAGGCAGAGGTTGCCCAGGGAACCTGTGGCTGGCCCCTCCCTGGAAGTGTTCAAGGCCTTGGATGGGGCCTTGAGCAGCCTGGGCTGGTGGGAAGTGTCCCTGCCCATGGCAGAGGGGGTGGAACTGGATGGGCTTTTAAGGTCTCTTCCAACCCAAACCATTCTATGATTCTACGAAATGCGCCCCCGGCCCCAGGGAGATTCACTGCAGGAGGCACTGCCCGGGCGCGAAGCCTTGTGCGAGCGGCTCCAGCCGGGCGCCGAGCGGGAGAAGCACCCCTCTGCGTGCTAGCCCGCCAGAGGCCGAGGGCGGGGGCCGCGAGAGAGACTGCGGCCAGGCGGCCATTTCACTGCCGCCTCCATCCCACCCGCGGCCCCAAAGCCACCGTTGCCGAGGTGACGGTCCCGCGCGCCCTCGCCCTCCCCCGCGCGGCGGCACCGCCCCCTGGCCGCCCCCGGCCAATGGGAGGAGCGGAGGCGGTGGGGCCGGGGTCCCTTTGTTCAGTCATTTCAGGGGCTGGAGCGGGCTCGACTGCGGAGCCGCAGAGGGAGAGGACAGGCCGCTCCCTCGCCACTCCCCTGCCGCCGGGCTCTGTGATGGTGTGGGTAGGTGTGCGGGCTGCGAGGGGCGGGCTGGGACGTCCCATAACCGGCAGCTGCGGCCCACTCGCCAGGGGAGGCAGCGGGGCCGGAGCAACAGCCGCTGCCAGCGCGCCCCGCGGGACAGGCCGGCGTCAGGGGCTGCCGCGGAGAGGGGCCCCGTCTGGGCTGCCCCTGCCCCCCCCGCTGCTGCTCCTGTCCCCGGGTTGCTCCGCTCCTGCCGCCTCGTGGCGATGGATGGATGGATGGATGGATGGATGGATGGACGGACGGACGGACGGACGGAGGGACGGAAGGGAAGGGAAGGAAGGAATGGATGAAGGAAGGAAGGAAGGAAGGAAGGGTGGCGAAAGCAGTGGCCCGAAGGGCGACCGGGGCCTGAGGGGCGGGCACATCCCCTCCATCCTCTGGCTCATCCCAGTGCTGTCCCCGCGGGCGGGCCGCAGGCTGGCATTGCAGCCAGCCTGGAGACTGAATGTCGCCTCGGGATATCGGACCGTGGTCTTATTTCCTGCGTGTTTTCTGGAGTGCGTGGGTTCCCTGTGTATAGATTTGGCTAGGTGTGATTTTTGTAATTATCTCCCTCCTCCCTTGCCGAAACACTGGAGTGGGCAGAAACACTGTATCTGTCTTGTACTTTAATTTGTTGGCTTGAGGAGGTTAATTTAAGCACTCAGCGGAAATAGCCAATAGAACTTGTAAAGCTTTCTGCTGTATGTTCTGGCCACCACAGGTTCATAACTTGTTTACTTGCCCTCTTGCATATTTAAGTAGACCTTAATGTGGTATTTGAATACTTCACAGATGATGTTCAATCCTTACAACACTCATGGAAAAAAAAGTCGACTTGTGTCCCTTCCATATTTGGGTAATTTAAGAGAATAAATAATCCCTTGTGCAAAATTGTATAAGGAGCCTTGGGCAGAACTGGAAACTGAGCCCATATTACTAATCCAGAGTCTCAACTGTGTTTAAAAATGACAGTATATGGTCTGTTTCCAAAACTCCTCATTCTGCATCTGCTGTGTGAACTGTAGCTATTTTTGAGTTCTATGTGGGAGAATGGAGAAAAGGTGCCTACAATGGGGAGGAATAATTTCTGTGTGGTTAGAATTACTTTAGAGTGCATTTTTTCAAAACGTAGCTAGCTTATACTCAAAGCAGTATAATACAAAAGGATAATGATCATCCTGCAAAAACAGGGTTAAAAAAGCAGTTTACTATCTGTCTTAAAGGAGGAAGGCTGTGGTTAGAATTAATATTGACTAAGGACCATGTTCACCATTGGATACTGGCAGTGACACACTTCAGTGACTTCAGATATTGATACAGATTTAAGCACATCTGCTAAATTGAGCTAAGTATGCCTTGTGACAGGAGGGTGAAAACATTAAAGATGTATTTATGAATGTGGGCTTTTATTGGATTATCTGAAAGACTTTTTTCTGTTTATATTTATTTAGAACTCAGTTTAGGAGTCCTTGTATGTGAATATTCAAAAGAACAGGTATGTGTGCTTAATTTTAGGTTCATGTTGTAAATCCAGGCTTTCTTTTTATGACCGTGTGACTCGCCTGGTGGATGAGAGGAAGGCTGTGGATGTGGTGTTCCTGGACTTCAGCAAGGCCTTTGACGCTGTCTCCCATAGTAGACTACTGGACAGGCTGGCAGCCCGTGGCATGGATGGGAATGTACTGTGCTGGGTTAGGAATTGGTTGGATGGCCGAGCCATCCAACCACCAAAGGGTGGTAGTGAATGGTGTCCCATGCAGCTGGCGGCCGGTCACTAGTG
The DNA here is from genome assembly GCA_033558235.1 of Neomorphus geoffroyi. Classification (NCBI taxonomy): domain Eukaryota; kingdom Metazoa; phylum Chordata; class Aves; order Cuculiformes; family Neomorphidae; genus Neomorphus; species Neomorphus geoffroyi. The sequence goes on along the minus strand of JAUMJM010000048.1, from coordinate 20,465,340 downwards.
GCGTCCCCCAGGGTTCGGTGCTGGGCCCGATCCTGTTTAATATCTTTATTGATGATCTGGATGAGGGGATTGAGTCCTTCATCAGCAAGTTCGCAGATGACACCAAGCTGGGAGGAAGTATCGATCTGCTAGAAGGTAGGAGGGCCCTACAGAGGGACCTTGACAGGCTGGAGAGATGGGCTGACTCCAATAGCATGAGGTTTAACAAGTCCAAATGCCGGGTCCTACACTTTGGACACAACAACCCCATGCAGAGCTATAGACTGGGTGCAGAGTGGCTGGAGAGTAGTCAGGCGGAAAGGGACTTGGGAGTGCTGGTGGACAGGAAACTCAACATGAGCCAGCAGTGTGCCCAAGTGGCCAAGAAGGCCAATGGTATCTTGGCCTGCATCAGGAACAGTGTGGCCAGCAGGACTAGAGAGGTCATCATCCCCTTATACTCGGCACTGGTCAGGCCGCACCTTGAGTGCTGTGTCCAGTTCTGGGCCCCTCAGTTTAAGAAGGACGTTGAGATGCTGGAGTGTGTCCAGAGGAGGGTGACGAGGATGGTGAAGGAGCTGCAGCACAAGCCCTATGAGGAGCGACTGAGGGAGCTGGGGTTGTTTAGCCTGGAGAAGAGGAGGCTCAGGGGAGACCTTATTGCTCTCTACAACTACCTAAAGGGAGGTTGTGGTGAGGCAGGAGTTGGACTCTTCTCTCAGGCGACCAGTGACAGAACGATAGGGCACGGTCTCAAGCTTCGCCAGGGGAGGTTTAGGATTGACATTAGGAAGAAATTCTTCACTGAGAGGGTAATTGTTCATTGGAATGTGCTGCCTAGGGAGGTGGTGGAGTCACCATCCCTGGAGGTGTTCAAAGAGAAATTGGATGAGGCACTTAGTGACATGGTGTAGTTGACAAGTAGGAGTAAGAGTAGGTGTAGGTGTTGGGTCATAGGTTGGACTCGATGATCTCAAAGGTCTTTTCCAACCTTATGATACTGTGATACTCAGGGATAGAGCTACCTTATAATCAGGTGATAGCTATGCACAGAGCTGTCCAGCAGGCTGCAATAGGGTCTAATTCAATCAGGTTCCTTCCTGTTCCTGCTTTGGGCACACCAAGGTGCTATAGCTACAAAGGAAAGTGGCAAAAGGCTAAGTGTCATCTTCCTTCATTGAAGCTGATAATCAGACACTTTCCAGTTTGAAGGTCTGGGCTGAAATCAAGTCTGAGGTTTTATCTTTGAAGTGTCTTATTGGTAGGCATCTCCTTTTGTAGACTTGGTATTGCTGAGAGTGTCATGAAAGAATTTGCACCACAGGTTTGTGAAATTGGTATGTATTGATCAACACATTATCAGTGGAGCTGTGCCATTGCCATGCAACAGGGGGAGGATTTTTTCTTTGTTTTTGAAAGGGTAGGATTATTTTTTCAATTATTTTCATGCCTTAATTGTGTTGCAACTTTGATTGGTTTTGACCATGGAAATTAATGTTACCAGTTTATTCAGTTCCAGACTATGTACAAATACATACAACAGGAGTATGTTTTGAACACCAATTTCACTTCTTTCCACTATTTTTATAGTATGGATTTGGATATGGATAGTTTGGTTTTCTACAACTATTGATAGATTTCAGATATATGTATATCACAGTTTAGCCCCAACCTGGCCCAACTGGCACCTGGTCCAACTGGCAGTGAAACGTGAGCTGTTGTGATCCCAATTCCTATTACACCCTATCTCTTACCCCTAGGATAGGGGGAAGGGAAATGAAAGACTTAGGGGTTGGAAACTAAAACTAAAACAGCTTTAATGAAACAATAATAAAGAGAATACTATTAATAAGAAAATAATAAAATATATACAAATATACAAAATTCCGCCCCCCTCCCCCCTGAATGACTGTGTCACCATTGATGCTGCAGAGCAGATGTGGGGAACAGTACAGGACTGGACTCAACTGCAGATGAGAGCTGGACTCAGGAGCTGGATTCAGGAACACATGGATCTGGAATCGGGGGCAAAAAGACAGATGAAGTCTGTATTAGACATCGGTTGTCAAAGAAGAGAGCTTACCTCTCATGATTCCTCCGTTTTATACCGAGTATGATGTATATGGAATGGAATACTCTCTTGGTCAATTTTGGGTCACCTGTCCTGTCCCCTTCTCCCTGCAGGTGTGACTCTTTTGACATGGCATTCCACTGCTTTGAGGATAAGCTTTGTCTTAGCGATAGATGTAAGCAACAGGCTTTCTGCATTCCAATGTCTGATTATGTTGGTGATAATAAACTTAGTGTTACATTTCTAAAGACAGAGACTGTCTGAAAACATGTTAACTTTGAGAAAATGAAGTTACTCCGACACGGCTTCGCTGAAAAGTTAGAAAATCAGTTCTGCTTTAGCTCAAATCAGCACAATGTAATAGTTGGTGTAATAAATATTATTTATCATATGTTATACGTAAATTAATATCTTTGTATGCAGTATGTATATGAAGATATTCCTATAGTTATAGTTTGCAATTCGTACTGAAATTTTTTTTAAAATTCTTTCATGCTTCCATAGACCCAGTATTGTTTATATACGTGATCTAGCATGTAAGTGATAAATCAGTGTACATAATAATCAGTTTATGGATGTACACATGGATGCCATGTAATGCGGCACTTTTAATGATGTAGAAATAAACTTCCAAATGTCACATTTCACCTCCAGCAGGTGTTTCTTTCCAAACCAGACTCCAGAGTGAAATTTAAACAATTTAAAACAAATCCCTGTTAATTTTCTGTGTGCTGAATGTTTTTCAAACTTTGAGTTTGTATATATATATGTGTGTGTGTCTATGTGTATATATGACTTAAAGCTGATATAATCATAAAATGGAATAAAATTCATATTTAAAGAAAAGGTTTGGGTTTTAAACTGAGTGTAGAATAGACAATTAATGTTAAATTATTCTTCTATTAAAGAATTTAATCTTATATAGCATTATATGGAATTTTCTACAAGCCATTGTGAAATACCTTTAAATGTGCAAAATCTGCTGCTTATGAAGAGCCTGACATTAAGTGCATTAATTTAAATAATTGATCAGAGCTAAATACAAAAGCAATAGGGAAGGCAAGGCATTTTTGGCAGAGAATAGAAAATATATAGTAGGTGAGTGTGTACAAATATGCAACAATACTGTTACCTTATCAGAACACAGAAGGGAAGTTCTTGCAGAAATTATGGTACAGTAGTACAGACCAGGGGTTTCCAAATCTAGTTAATGGGAATATGATCATCATCAGTAATTTCTGGCACACTGGGTCACATGTTTTTCTAACGCTGCAAAACCAGAGCCTCATCTATGGCTCTTCTCTCAGCTTTCCTGCTGAATGTTCCTGTCTTCTAAGCTAGGATTGCAGTCCAGTGCTCACACTTAACCTTCCCCGTCCATTCATGCATCTACAGAAGTTTACTCTAGTTTCAAGCTTCATCCGTATTCTTTCTCTGCACCCAACTCATAAATCTTTATTTCCAGCAAAGACAAAGTGGAACCATGGTTTCTTCCCTCATGTGCATGCTATCCCTCTAATCCTGTTCTTCCTACTTCACGATGTCTTGGTCTTCTTCCTATATCCTGAAGGAGAAGAGCAGGTCTGCCTGCGGGCATCAGAGTTGTTCATTATTGTTAGATGCAAGTGATGGCTGCAGCACCTCCTAACTGTTTTTACAGAGGTTTTACAGGACCTAGGAGGCAGTCCCTGTGCTGTGTGTGTAAGAGCACTGAGACCTGGGAGCTGTGGCTCAGCATTGAATGTATTGTTGAAGCAGACGTGAGTAGTGTGTAGACTATGGTTTGACCACCTCTTTATAGAAGAACAAGGAAAGTCAGTTGCAAAATCCAAAAAGATACCTGCATTTCAGTCTGGTTTATGTCAGTCAAATTCAGTCAGCAAAAAAGAAATAAACCAACCTTAAGTTAAATTGTTTTGCACAGGATTTTCCAGATTTATGTATAAGCAAGTTTAAGCTAAATTGTTCTAACTTTATTGTGCAGACAAGCCCCTAAGCTACATGGTGTGAAATCAGGAGTGACTTCACTGCACTCCATTAGCTGTACTATTAGTAAGTGGAATTGGCGTAAGAGGTGAAAGTTTCCGTTGTTGAATCAGACCCATAAGAAGTAGTTAAATACAAATACATGAGGTTTGAATAGAGCTTTTGAATGAACGGGAGCCAATTGCATTAACAAGAACATAGGAGTCATGTAATTATATTCTTCACTTCTGTGTGAAAAATCCATTAGCACTACATTGAAAACACTGGAGTCTGAAGTGGAGATGCATTTTTAGCTTCTTGGGAAACAAATTAAAGTAGGCCATCTGATGAGAGGAATTGGTTGGTGTAAAAAAAAATCGGTGTATGGTTGTTTCATGATTCTAACAGAAGTTTTTACACTAATGCAAGTGTGTGTGTGTTTTTATCACATTATTGGACATCGCTTATCTTAAAATCTTTTAACCTGTTGTATGTAAGAATCCAGTTGGTCATTTGGTCATATTACCAAATTACTTCAGACACCTTCCCTTCCAAAATCATCATCCTCTCTGTAGAAGACTTTCTATAGTATTTCTCTGTTTCCTGCCTAAAAAACGAGTAACACACTATAATTTCACATAATTCTTTGCTTCTGGTGAATAACCTGTTCACTAGAGGACAACTCAATTGGTTCTCTAAGTCAATGAATACTTGCAATATATTTTACAATTTATGATGATAATATGTCTTGCAGTTTATCAAGGAAGCATGTTTCAGGTTAGGCACTGTCCATTCTAGCGATTCTCTTAATTTCTTTGTGATTGCACAGAATCGAAATAGCAAACAAAAATTAAATAAAGCACAACTGGCAGTATTTACATCTTCCCTCCTTTGCACTGTACATTTCAGGGTAAGCTGCTTCCATTTGCAGTCTTTTAACCTGTGGGTTGGAAAAGATGATACTGATAAGGGAATTCTATGAGAAAGAGGTCAATCTGGCATGTAACCACCATTGAACTCAGTCTTATATTAATTGTTGCACAATGTGTTTGAAAGATGAGATGGGTTTCTTTTCTATAACAGGAAAAAATTAATAGAGTATGTGAAGCTGCATGCTTTAATATTTTCCCTTTTTAGAATATGGATTTTTTTATTGGCGCATGAGACAGAATCAGCAGACATTGAAATTACTGCCCTTGCTTTGTTTCTTCTGTGCTAGGTAATAGGGCTAATTGAGCATAGAGAGGCTTTGATAACCTCTGCTCCAGTGGGGTGGTAGTCCGCCTTTTTTTAAATAAAAACAAACCACAAAACCAACCAAACAAAAAAACCCCTGAAGCCCCACAGATAAATAAAATAAGGTCGTGGAGGCTGCCTTTTGAGGCTCTCAATGTTGATCTTGCTTTGGATAAACATATTTCTAGAGATTTCTAAATTCAGAAGTAATGCAGATTTAACTGGGCATAAGGATGATTTAAAACTTCTGTATGACACTTATTTCTGGAAGCTTTGGAGAGAGAGTATGCGCTTGAAAACAAATAACTATCCTAAATTGTCTGAGGTCATAAAGGCATGGCTTATACTATGACAGATATTTTGAAGTTTGGCCTGTGAGTTATTAGTAATCTGAGTTGCTGTTTTCACAAATAGTATGTGATACTTAGAAATATTTGATTCTTATGTATTATTGTTTTCCTTACCTGTATAATTTTAGAAAATAACATCCGTTTGACAGCAGTAAGAATTAATTTCTATTTTTAATATAGTTTTCATGCTGCAGAGGTAATAGCAGAAATCAGCAGGAAGTGTTAGAATTGACAGGTCCAGTGATAAAGTAATAAATAAGGAGGTGAGGTACTGATTTCAGAGGGTATTCAGTGAGGGAGAACTTGATATCTGTGCTAAAACATTATATTTGTCAGAGGTAAATCTAGAAAAGGTGCTATAGTATGTGCTTTTGAGCTCTGTAAGGTCCCTGATAGCATCTTCTGTGGAGATTACAAGAGATGCCTCAAGTGTAGAGGAAATTCAGCAAAGTGGTCGGCTATAGTGTAATGTTTTCATTGCAATTTAATCCTTGGGTCCTCCCGAAGATGCTGTCAATTTAAGATAATAAAATTCATGACACTGTTGTGACAGAGACAATAAATTCAGCCTTGCATTTAGGAAAACCTGAATGAAGGAAAGCAAATTATCTTTACTTGAGTGAAGTTTAGCTATCCTGTAAGTACATATGTATTAGGGAATGCTGGTTACCATGTATATGTCTTTTAAGATTATGTTAATTTAGTCATAAGTGTGCATAGGACTGAACTTTGCTTTTCTTAATTAGACTTTTAAGTTCAATTTTGAAATTTTGAAAAAATATTTAAATTCAATGTTTGTCTTCTCCATGCTGAGCAACTTTATTGCTGTTGGTATTTTTATGCTGTGGTGGTAGAACCAAGTTTTACAAGTGTATTTTTTTAATTGTATGTGAGACATCGTTTTAAAGCTAGTATGTTGTTCAGATACTCAGTGTTTGTTATTGAAAACAATTTAAAATACATGAAAATACAAAAAAAAAAAAAGAAAAAAATGGCTGCCATATCATACAGAAAATAGCCCAGATCTTTTTGAAATTGAATATAAGATTTTATAGTTAGTATTTGAGTTCCTGTGGTACTCAGGAGTTTCATATATGAATTAAGACTCTTAAAATGTTAGGCAAGTGTAAAAAAACCAAGTCTTTTCTGTGTATGGCTTACAACTGAATTACAAAAGATAAATCTACAATAGGCAGATAAAAAGACAGTGGGGACCATGAGAGAGACTTAAGGCATCTGTAAACACTGCACATAATGAGAATTTCTACACAAAATGTTAGAAAGGGCAGAAAGTATCTTGTAATTCCTTTTGCATTATTATTTTTTAAGGGCAGCATACAAGAAAGCATGCTGCAGGTCAGTAAACTGAGCCTCAAGGTGAAGACTGTAAAATCACTAACAGGAAAAATGCTCAAATTCTGCATCAACAAGATAATATATAGGAATTCTTTTATAGGACTAAGACATTAACTTGTTCTCTTGTCTGTAGACTATATAATCTGTTACTGTGGTTTCAACTTTTTATAGCTTTATGTTGCATGTAGTGGCTACACTATTTTAAAATAAATATATGGAATGCCAGCAAATTGATATAGTGCAATGAAGCTAATTGCAGCAGGTTTTTATTAAAAATTTATTAAAATGGCCTTGAAGTTGTTAGGTGACCTCTGTATGTAAGGTAAATTGAAGTCTTTTAAATTACAGTGTTCTCACTAAATAAATTTCCTTTACCTTTGGGCAAGGTGTAAAAAAACACAAACCTTTCAAGACCTTGAAATACTTGTTTTGTATTGGTTGCCTTTTTAGTGATATTTTAAGGGAATTACTTTACATACGTAGCTATTTAGACTAACAACTAATTAGAGCAGGGATCCTCTCTGGTTCAAGCACCATCCTGACACTCTTCACAAACTAAAATTCAAGTATTTAAATGCCTAAAATCTTGAAAACTTAGAACTCAAGTAAGGTTGACAATTAAATTCCTCATCAAATTGTATTTTTACATATTCAGATTCCTTATGTGTATGTCTTTTCTAACCTGAATGTATAATATGCTTTCTAATGTTTCTTTTGGCATGAAATGCTGCATTTGAACTGGAATGAGGTAAAATAATTGCTAAGGGGACTGGTAGAACTTTTAATGTCTGTAAATTTTGGCTAAGGCTGCATGAACTCCCCAAGGAATTTTACCTGATTATTTATCTACACTGTAACATCTCTCTCTGTGTAGAAACAGGAAAGTAGCCACTTCAGCACACAGGCTTGAGTGCATTATTTGTGTTCAGACTTGCTTGCAATTTCCTTTATACTGCTTCAATACTGCTTCAAAGCTGGTTTTAACAGATACTGTTGTAAGAATGCTTTTTCAAAAGCAATGGTATAAATAAGAGAACACAGTAAGACTTACATTTTACTTTTTTAATAACTTCCTGTATTTGTGCCTTTTTTTAACCAGACAATCTAAGTCCATCTGTCTACCTGGAATTATTCAGTCATCTCTTAACATCTGTTGCTGGAAATGGCCACAAAATCTGTGCAGAAGAACTGTATAGCCTTTCTTCTGCAATGTCTGTTGGCTTCAAGTTGTAGCAATTTGAATGTCTTGTTCAACTGAAAGTCCAAGACATCTATTAAATATCATCTTTGGATGTCATATCCAAGAGCATTTAGAATATGACTGAATATGCTAGTTTCTATAGAAACCTCTATATATCTGACATTAGAGGTCAGAGAAGGCTAAACAACTGTACTTGGGCTCATGTCATAAAAGATGGAATTGAGTTTCTGACTGATGCTTTTTAAGTCTTCTTCTATTTGCTTCCCTACCAATTTGTATATGACTCCCATTAGTCCCTATGCAGTACAGGTTCCAAAATGTTAGTCATGCAGGGACTAATATTAACTCAAACACTGTCACTTCTTTGAGGCAACATCATCTTAAGGACCTGAGATAAACCACTTACTGCAATAAGAAAATTCATCAGCCATCCAGGGAATAACATGTTAGCCATCTTGTTAAGGTGACCAGTGATGCTGGTGTAGTCTACAGTATCGCTGTCAGTATCGCGAGTATCACCAAAGCCCCAGCATTGCCACCAGTGACAGATGTGATGATGGTAGTGTCACCGATAGTCACATAGTGCATGTTTTCTATGTCAATGCTTTCATACACATGGAGTATTCGGGAAAAACAGGGGAAGGAAAGTGAGTGAGTGTGGGATTATAAATTCCATGCATCCTAGATGGAAGATGTTTTGCCAAGGAATATATATAAAACTTAATCCTAAGTAATCGTTTCTTAGTGCTCCCAGTATAATTTTTTCTTGACCTCTGTGCTGGATTCCTAATAATGCCTAATGAGTTTTGACCAGAGGAGACTCTTTATTTTTTTCAGACAACCTTTGTACTCATTTCATTACAGTTGGTGCTTGTACGTACTGTTAAAAGTCTGATTTTAACAGTGTGAAATGACTACTTTTAATAATTTAAATCTGAGTGCCAAAAAGTTTAATTTTGTGTATTTGATTTTAATCTTGGTTTGTATTTGGAGGTTTTCATTTGCTTAATAAATCATTCTCATCTCATTTATGCATCAAAACATACTTGCAAATAAATATGCCATTTGTCTTGTACTTGTTCATTCTTTCACTAGCAAAAGGGCCTCAATACCTCTACATATTCTATTTTATATTTAATGAGAGTCCTAATTTTAATGTCTTATTGTAAAAAATGTTTCTACTGGATAATTATTGTTTAGGATTGTCAAGATGGTGTTCTACAAAAAAAGCGTTTGAATGGTGAACTCTTCTATGAGGGATACATAAGTGATTTATACATATTATCTATACAGTTAGAGAACGGATGATGTATTTGGATTCATCTTGGTGCAGATTTTTCAAAGTAAGCTTAAAACCAGCTTGCCACTTATTAAAAAAACTTTGATCTAAGTAATTGTGAATACCTTAATCTTAAAGAAGGAGTACATTCTTTTTAAGGCCAAGAACTTGCCCAAATTTATTACTACCCCATGATGAGGTGTACTGTCCTTCACATTTGCTGTGGTGTATTTCTTCCTTATTGTTGAAGCAGGAGAGGACTTCCTTTCTGAATGTTTTTGAAAAAGGAGATGTCAACCATATGCCTGCACTACTGGGCCTCCCACAAAGGCCCTGCCTGTCACAGCTGATCCATTGTTAGAGACACACACACCATGGAGTTGCTCATTCCCTGAATTTCCTCAAGGTTTGCAGGGGCTAGAACCACTTTCTCGAACATGTAGTAAGCAGAGATAGGAATCTCACACCTGTTTGCTTGTTTGGTTTTTTTTATTGGTCTCTTTTAGTTGACAAGGACCAGCACATAACTGAAGGAAAGTCAATTCTAGAATTTACTGTTTTCTAACAGTAATTATTCTCATCCAGGGATGTGGCTTTTTTTCAGTGATAACTTCATTTCTAAATTATATCTGCTGCTTTTTGCAGGTATTTTCAGAAATTCAGTTCTGATCTGTTAATGAGGAACAGGTTCAAAAGCTATGTATAATTTTGGTTTTATCTCTGTCTTGGGGCAGCCTGAATCATCAGTTACAGAAACTTAAGTTCAACAAAAATTCTTCAGCATCTTTGCTTCCTGCAGCTACAAGAAAGAAATATTACTGTATACTTAAATAGGGAGTTGAATAATGTTCATATGCACCTGACACTAATCTTGCTTATTTTTTTTTTTAAGCTGGCAAAAAGCACAAGCTGAATTGCAGACATTAAATTTGACAGTAGAGATTTAAATATGACTCTGGACTCCCAAGAGTCACTCCTGCCTTTGTATACCCTCTTATTCCCTTAGAATAGATTTGGCTTCTTAGGCAGGGCAGAGCATTCTACTTTAACCTCTCAGTTCATTTCTTCTATCCCTCCAAAAATCCCTCTCATATTAGGCAAATACAGAGGTTCGTATGCTTCACATAGGAGAACTAACTGAAGTACTCCAGAATTTGGAGGGAGAAGCTTGTGTCCTGGAGGGAAAAAGAAAAAAAAAAGGAGGGGGGGAGGAAAGGAGATACTATTTTAAAGTTCGGCTGATAGATCTGATATTGTCAGTCATAAATTCAAGAAGTGATGATTTTCTCAAACAGCCCTTCATGCAGATTCAGATTGCTTTATGACTGCTAGCATTAGGAACACGTACTACCGTTTTAATCTCTAGCATGAGTGATTACAGTGTGGCAAATCATTAGCAACACAAGATCTTTCTGCTTGGTATCTCTAGCTATGGAAATGAAATAACAGCAAGTTTGAAGAGGTGATGCATCCAAATGTGTCCTTGTACAGAAGATTAGTTAATCAAAGTAATTTTAAATCAAAATATTTTTGCAGTGTCTGCCACTTATTCAGTCAGCTGGACTTTTAATGAATTACAAGAACAGTGTTTCATCTTATCAGAGTAGAATTCCAAGCACTCCTGGTGATTTATAAATGGGTGAAAGCTTAACAGGTTCTTATCTCTGCAGCTGACAGTGTCATGTATTTAATTGAACCCAACAAGCCTATGGTATGCGTTGATATTTGTAAACCTGATTTGCATTAATTCTTAATTGTTCTACAAAACACCAAATATTATGCATGCTGTGGCCTGTCATCCATTTTATCTGCAATAGTGTGGTGGGTTTGCACCTTTGTATACATGGAAACTATATAGCTGTACTGTTTCCTCTGAGCTCATTGGATGCATGAGGAGCACAGGTATACATTAAATAAAGAAGGAATGTGACTGCTGTCAGGAGGGTGGAATTACAGGCTGTCAAGTTATTGTGCATACTATTTCATTTGCTCAATGAGATTCACACTGCAGGCTTTCACAAGTGCAAAAATAAATACTCCTCTTCGCCTTTAGGAAAAGAAACCATGAAACTGTGGACAGTGATGCCACAACAAGGATGAGCCTAAACAGCTTTCCTTTTACCACAGGCAACACTGTAGCAGATTTCCTGAGCAGGTACATTGTCGTAACTGTAGGTACTCTCAGAAAAATTCCATCATCAAGCTGCCACTCCATGGAGAGCAAATCACATTTTAGATTTATTTGCCTCCAATATAGAAATGTCCAGTTCCAGGAAATTTCAGTTCAACGTCACTATGAGGTATCATACTACGGGATTAACTGTACAATACACGATTTCTAGTATGATAAGCAACATAAGGCAAAACCAATTATAGCTAAAATTGTCCTGAGGGTAGGAAGCTAACATGGTTTCTCTTAGCTTTTTCAGCTTCTTATTCTACTCCAAGATGTACCAGCCACAGGGAACGAATGACAGTAGGAGATGAAGGTCAATTAACTGTACCCAAATCTGAAATGATATTATCTGAAAGCCCATACATTTGCTGCTTTGAGTGTTGCCATCAAATTGTTCCTTACAAAAAGGCAAGAAAAATTATCTGTAAATAGAAGGAAAAAAGGGTATTTTTAAGATAATCCTAACCCTACCAATTAAACACTTTCTTGTTTTGGTACATTCCACAAAACTTTTTGCTTCAATCTAAAGCTTATCATTGTACTCTGGCATTGAATAACTCTTAAAAAATGAGATTCTAGTCCCCAACATGGGAACTTATTCTTACCATGGAGTCCTGTGTTTAACAGAATTGCATTTGCAACTGTGAAATTACTGTTCTATTAGCCTGAAATTAGTAAGCTTACAGCCTCTTCTGGCTAATCTTTTTATGTGACACTCCACAAATATAAAGTTATGTTGATACCCCATCTTAAAAATATTTTATTTTAAAGTTTCCTTAGACTTCCATTTAAAACAATCCTTCTATCATAATATACAATCAGCTCTGGAAAAGTAGAAAATTAATTTCATAGTCATCTCAGTCACAGACAGAATATCCTTTCATACTGTCTTTCCATCTGTCTCCTCAGTAACCTCTCTGGTGCTTCACCGGGTCAAACTATCTTCTTCTAAAGACTATTCAAATAAATCATTGTGTAATAAATATTAATCTTGTATCATATGGCTGAACTCACTAGACTGCACTAAATGTTTTAGAATGGATTCTCCTTTGATATGCTGGATGTGAGGAATAACAGTATTTTTCAAGTGAAAGCTTAGGGCATGTCTTCAGGCAGAAGGGATTGCAAAATAATATACCAGTAGCTATTCTGCATGAGTTCCTTTGCTTGGACACATTTATTCTGTGTTATGGGGGCTTTTTTTCTGCTTAGCTTAATCCGCATCACTCTTAGCCTGAAATAAGAGGGTTTACACAGAAAGCTATTATGGAATATCAGTTATTTCCTGTATGCATACAAACCTATACATAGAGCTACGAGAGACAGTATAAGCAGACTGCGTGGAAACTTAGAGGCCTGGATTTTAGCAATGGATTGAATTATTGATTCTCATTGTTAAATACCTATTTTCAGGTAGCAGTGCTGATTGTTGGGAGGGATTTGCACCAGTCTCCTCTTTCTTTTTTCAGTGCACTTAGACTACTGGAGGGGTAGGGAAGGTATTCTGTTATGCATCTTCTCTTTATGCTGTGTACATTCGTATCTTTAGTATTAACTGGCAATTACTGTACATGTTCCTGATTAAAAAACAGATCCTGTTCCAAGTTCCTGTTAATACCTGTTCATAATATAATGGAAAGCAACAGGAAATATTAAAACACCTAACACCAAGTACACTTTGCAGGAAAAAGATTAGGCTTATCCCCCTAGGAAGAAGCAAGTATTGAAGCCTGCTTTGTACATTCAGACCTACTACTATAGCTACTGGATTTTGAGTAAGTTAGCACTGCTACGTGTTGTAGACATTCCTGTTCTTTCCTTGATGACAAATACCAGATGTGTGTCATTTTAGCCTGATCTAATGCGACATTCCGAGAGAGAAAGGCAAGAGCATACTGGCAACAAACCCAAAGATAAAAAATTTACTTCTGGGCTTTTTGTGGATACTTGAGTAGAGCATGGAAAGGTTTGTGTAGAGAAAAATGAATTAGTGTTTGGGGATGGGGATTTTTTTCTTTTTTGATGTTACTTGTGATACTAGTAGATTCTGGCTAGCACATAACATCTGAAGCTTGGATAATGGAGAGATCAAAGATTATGTTTAGCATTTGTGCAAGTCCGCTGTCTTCAGTGGAGTTTTGTCTTCTTAATGTGTATAGGTGAAGTGTTTCAAATTTATTTCTCATGCATTCTACTGATGGCGTGGGATGAACCAGGCCATCTTATGCTTTGAATGGTAGCTTTCATGCCTCTGCCTGGTATATCAATTCTGAATTCCTGTATACACAAGAAGATTCTTGCTGGAGAGAAACAGGTTGCAGAAAACAAAGAGGCAAATGATAACAGAAAGGAATAACCGGCATTTTTTCTTTCCACTGCAGAAAGATCTTAACAGGATTTAATTCTGGTGACATTCAGAGAAAGGAAACTTTAAGTTTTTCACAGTTATGGATCCATGGCCTGCTCCTCTTCCTACTTTTTCCTGTTCTGTCTCCCAACCTTCCTTTCTGGTCTCTTCCGTTGCTTCCCATGTTTAATGTTATTTTTGCCTAGCCCACTTGGTTTCCTGATAGACACATGTAATCTTTGTGTCATAATTTCTGAATAGTAACTGCTGAAGCTCTAATCAATTTTAAACAAACTTAACAGTGGGCCAGAAGTTTCAAAGATAGTGAAGTTTCTACAGCCTTTTGGGTAAAGCGGCAGTTAGGGGAATGAGGCCCAAATTAGCACTTCTTTATTTGTTGGACCTCAGCTTTCATCTGCTCCAGCTATGCAAGCATCACTATGGAGAGCTCTCCTGCCCATGCAGTGTGAGCCATGAACATTGGTTTTAACAGCCTGGGTCCACATCCTTTATTTTGACACTTTCTTGTACTAGAGGGAAATCAGTGGAGATTGATCCTGGTCATAAAAATCTCATATAAACCTTTTCCCCATCCTTTCGTAGTAACTGGGTGGCACGCCTTTATGTGCCTACCTTACTGACTCCATCTTGCAGGCATTTCAGTGCAGAAAGCTCTGAAGAGGTGCATTGCTTTAGTAGTCTGTCTCCCAAAAAACCCTGTGACAACTACAGCAATTTCTGAAATAGAAGAGCTTAAGAAGTACGTCTCATTTCTTGCCTTTTTTATAAGAGCTTTTCTCTCCATTGGTTTTGTTCTCTTGTGTGCTGTGCTGCATACTCTTGATATTTAGCCATTTACCACTTTTTATTCCAGTGTGCACTTTTCCCCTGTCATTATCTAGATATTTAGATACGAGTACACTGCCTGTTTTGTTGTTTGTGATGGTTCCTTCTGCTGTTTTGTTGGAGACTCTGCAGTACTAATTTTGTCTCCTTCTTCAGGAACAGTGTCTCATAGTAATAGCAGAAACTCAGGACACTTAGCACCTGAGACTGGACAGCTGACTGTCAGTGTTGGGGAGGTGAGACAAAGAGCCACACAGCAGATTACCTGGGACTAACCAGTGAGAATTGCTAATGTTCCCTGTCCTAGATGCTTCTGAATAGTTAAGGCTGTAGTGTGCAGCCCTCATGCTGAGTTCTGTACTGCAGCAGATGCAGCAGAAAGTGAAACTAGTTTTCATAAGGTCAAGCAAGATGCTTACAAGCACAGTGTATAAATATAAGATTGTAAAAAGCTAAGGAATGACTGGCTTTTGTTTTCATCTTTTAGACCAGTTTTAAGCAGTGTGTGTTCTTATTTTGACTGCTAGCATATGTATAATATATAACAAATAGCTACATCTACATAAAATATGCATGTAATGCATATGTATTTTATATATACATATGCATATATGTATCTAAATCGCTAATTTTGACCTCAGTTACCCCCCCGATATATTTTGAGGCGAAGGACACGATACATTAGGTATTCCAAACAGTTTCTTTTGGGTTTCTTCCCGTCTCCCTTCATGCGTAGTTGGCCCTGTTCCCTCTTACATGTGCAACTGGGGACTTCTGAGACCGGCTCCGCGCTCAGCCAAATCCCGTAGCAGCACAGCAGGCGGCAGCGCAGGTTCCACGTTCCCAGCTCAGGCTCTGCTTTCGCGCCCTGCTCCCACCCCCGTTCCGGGTGCTGCAGGAGCTGATCGTCCTGGGGCGCCCCTTCGCCCTTCGCGGATGCCGGTGGTTCTTCCCTGTCCCCGGGTGGGGGCGGGTGGGGCAGATCGGGACTGAGAGGCCTGCGTTTTGTCGCCCGCAGGCTGCCGGCGGCGTGGGACGCAGCGGGGAGAGGCGGACAGCTGCGCCGAAGCGGCCAGGGCGGACGGAGGCGGGCCCGGCGCTAGGACCCAGCAGCACGCGCGGCGGCTCTGCGGGCCGGGTTACAAATTCGCCGTGACTCAGTGCGCGCGGTGGTGGTGGAGCAGGTCGGTGTCCTCCCTATGGGGCGGGGGCGGCAGTCAGGGCGGGCCCCCTCGTTCCCTCCCTTCCTGCTCCCTTTCCTCCTTCCTTCCTTCCCGCCTTCCTGGCTCGGGCCCTGCCGCGCCGCTGACCGCGGCCGCCCGTTCTCTGGTGTTTTCCAGCAGGCCAAGATGGAGTACGAGTGGAAGCCTGATGAGCAGGGGCTCCAGCAGATCCTGCAGCTACTCAAGGAGTCCCAGTCTCCGGACACCACCACGCAGCGAGCCGTGCAACAAGTATCCTTTGCCGAGGCCTGCCAGGCGGCGGGAAGGATCGCGGCCTGCGCGGCGGCTAGGCCTGCGCTGCCCGGCGCCGCGGGCCGAGCCTCGCCCGAGGGGGCGGCCCTGGCGCGGCGTTTGAAGCGGCTGTGGGCCGCGAGGCCGCCCCTCCGCGGCGGGGCCCGGGCACCTGTTGTGAGCCTGGAGCCAAGGGCCGGGGCTGGGGTTATTTATTTATTTTTAAAGCTCGGGCTCCGGCGGCGCCGGCAGCCTTCCCCGCACTCTGGGCCGCCGCCAGAGCCCACCCCTCCGCCGCGGCGGGCGGAAGCGTGGTCCGCGCCCAAGCGGGTCCTGCCGAGGGGCCGTGGCGCGAAGCGCCCCTGCGGCAGAGCGGGAGAGAGTGGGGGCCTCCTGAGGTAAATCCGGCCCTGGGATCCAGGCGAAAGTCGTGGCGGGCGGGGGGAGCGCGCCTGGCGGAGACGGCTTGGCCTGCTGGCTCTTGCACCGCGCTCTGTTGCTGCGTTTTGAGGGTGTTTCCGCTTGCCTGAAGGCCTGAAACACTGCTCGTTACACGTTAAAATTAACGAGAAAGGGGAAATCTGCTGGTTTTGGCTTCTTGGACTGCTTTGTAGTGCATTCGGTGTTAGTGTGGTGAATTGTTGGGGGTTTTACTCCCCTAAGTCTCTTGATTGTAGAAGTGATGCAACAGCGAGGATTTAAGGAACAAAAATTGAGAGACTGAAATTTAAATTAAGATCAAGAGAAGCATAGGTCTTGAAAAATAAAATGCTCATCTTCTGCTCCTTAGGCTAGCCGTATTAGGGCTCTAAGATATCTAGAAGCCCTGAAATTCTGTGAAGGGTACAAGTTTATCATCTTGATCCCTTTTTATTTAAGGTATTTTTGCTTGAAAGTCTTCACAGAAAGCAACAGAATTTATTTAAGTAGCTAAGAACATATGTCTGTGTGTATATTCATTTACATTATTTTAAGAATTTAGCTTGGAGCCAAATTTGCACCACTTTCAGGTTTTTGTAACAGATGCGGTCAAGCTTAGGAAGGTTTCTGCTCTTATCTGAAAGGTGAAAGTAATTTTTATGCCAATGGTCTTTTTCTTGCAGATGTATTTCAGATTTTTAATATGCTGTTGCTTCCTTTGAAAAATACTAAACGGAACTTAAGTCTGATTCAAGTAAAATGTACTGATAACGCCCCAAACTTAAACTAGTCCTCTTTAGTATTTAAAATATAGAAGTATTTATAGCGAGAGTGTTTATGGTGTAGCATTAATTTAAAATTACGTTTTAAATCACTAAATTAAGTAACTCCACATCTGATTTATTTTATTTATTGCAAAATAGCAGCATACATTCAGGATGGGCAATGTAGGTGAAGCTGTCTGTCTTTGAGATGAGTAGAAGTTGACTAAACATAAGTATTGTTAGCTAATGTTTGAAATTCTTTTGAAATGGTAGCGGTAATTCCCAGCTGTGCTGAGATACCTGTTCTTTTAAGGAGGTCCCTATATGTTGGTTTGCAAAGGTTAGGGAAATGGCACATTTTTACTGTTGTGTTATACATCAGTTTGGGAGAATGTTCTAACACAACAGGCCGTGTTGTATAACTTAGATTTTTTTAAATGGCCTTTGAGACCGTTTCCTGTAAAAATTATGATGGCTGTTGTATGGTAGAATGTTACTTAGTAGTGTGTCTAAGCAGAGTGGTAATTAATGGTTTCAGATTTAAAGTACTATCTGTTCATATTTTTTTTTAAGATTATCAGTGTGTTGATTTTGTCATGTTCTTTATGACACTGCTTTGGTGCTTTTGGGTGCTTAGAACTCATATATAACAAAATGCGATGTATACGTTAGCCATACTTTGTTAACACAGTTATGAATTGGTAAGGCTTCTGATATTTTTTAAATTAAGGTGTTAGATGTTTCTTGAAGTAAAACCAAAAAAGGTAAAGTGGGTAAAAAGGTGTTATTAAGAAAATATGACCTATAAGCTATTCTTTGATTACTAGACCAATTAAGTGTTTTCTCATTAAGTTTCTGTTAAATACTGCTCTTTCTGTTCTTTCTGCTCACTTCTGCTGCTGCTTCCTACTTAATCCATTGGATTTCAGTTATTAGTGATGTTCAACTCACTTGAAGCTTGGAGAAGCACAAGAAATTTTTGAAACTACTACCCCACTTCTTAGCTGTTCCCAAGGAGGTCTTTGGCTTGACACCTTTGACAATCATGGGATACGTGGTTTTTCATTTTTAGGGGCCGTGTAGAATGTTCTATGTTATTTTCACTTGCTCTAACCATCCTGCTGTTTACACTTTATCTCCAATGCGTTTCACAGCAAAGGAGTTTGTGACTGTGATGTTAGCCTTACTCTCTTCTTAAGTGGGAAGAGGGCAGGCTTCTCTAGCAAAGTTACTGCTTGGATGCGAACAGCCTAAATATCTGAGAGTGAACCTTCTCATTGTGTCACTGGCTGTTGGGGATGGGAGGTGACACTGCACCTATTTAAAGTATTGTTGATCAGAATACTTGCTGGTACCAAGGTGTGAGAATAGAATCCTCAAATGGTGTGGGTTGCAAGGGACTTCAAAGTTCAGTTCCAAACCTGCTGCCATGAGCAGGGAGGGACACCTTCCACTAGACCAAGCTGCTCAAGGCGTCGTCCAGCCTGGCCTTGAACACTTCCAGGGGTGGGACTTCTGTGACTTCTCTGGGCAGCCTGTTCCAGTGCTTCACTACCATAACAGTAAAAAATTTCTTCCTAATTTCTAATGTAAACAAAGCCTCTTTCAGCTTCAGATTTTTTGACCTTGTTGTATCACTGCACTGTCTGATAAAGAGCCTCTCCCCAGTTTTCCTGTAGGCTCACTTTAAGTACTGGAAGGCTGCCGTAAGGTCTCCCTTGCAGCCTTCTCTTAGGCAGAACAGCCCTGGCTCTCTCGGGCTGTCTTGTACGGGAGGTGCTCAAGCCCTCTGATCATCTTTGTGGCCCTCTTCTGGACACACTCTAACAGATCCACGTTCTTCCTGTGTTGAGGACTCTAGAAGTGAATGCAGTACTCCAGATGAGGTGTCACGAGAGTAGAATGGAGGGAGGAAATAACCTCCCTTGACCTGCTGGTCATGCTTCTGATGCAGTTTAGGATAAGGTTGGCTCTCTGAGCTGCAGAGGCACATTGCTGGCTCATGTTTTGTTTCTCATCCACCAGCACCCCCAAGTCCTTCTTTTCAGGGCTACTTTCAATCCATTCTCTGCTTAGACTGTGTTTGTGCTTGGCATTACTGTGTCTCGTATGCAGAACCTTGCACTTGGCCTTACTGAACTTCATGAGCTTTGTACAGGCCCATGTCTCTAGCCTGTCAGGATCCTTCTGGGTGGCATCCCTTCTCTCCAGCCTTTCGACCATGCCTCACAGCTTGATGTCATCAGCAATCTTGCTAAGGGTACATTCAGTCCCACTGTCCATTTCTCCAAAAACGATGTTAAATACAACTAGTCCAATTACTGACGCCTGAGAAATGCCACTCATCACCAGTCTCCACCTGGATATTGAACTGTTGACCACAACTTTTTGAGTGCAACCATCCAGCCAATTCCTTATCCACTAAGTGGTCCATCAATCAAATCTGTGTCTCCAGTTTGGAGAAAAGAATATCATGGAGGACAGTGTCAAATGCGTTGCACAAGTCTAGGTACAGGATGTCAGTTACTCTTCCCTTAGCCATCAGTGCTGTAGCCCCATTATAGAAAGCCACCAAATTGTCAGACGCAGTTTGTCCTTAGTGAAGCCTTGTTGCCTGTGGCCTGTCTCATCCTTACTTTCCATGTGTCTCAGCAGAATTTCCAGGAGAGTTGGTCCATGATCTTGCTGGGCACAGAGGTGAGACTTGTGGTTCCCCGGGTCTTCCTTTTTTCAAAATGGGGGTTATGTTTCGTCTTTTCCAGGCAATGGGAACTTCACTAGACTGGCATGATTTCTCAAATATGAGGGGTAGTGGCTTAGCAACTTCATCTGCCCGTTCCCGCAGGACCCACAGGTGTATCTGATCAGATCCCATGGAATTCTGTGCCTTTGTGTTCCTTAGATGATCTCGCACCTGATCCTGTCCTACTTTGGATGGTTCTTCAATCTTCCAGTCCCTGCCTTAGACCTCTGTGACTTGGGCGTTGTGGCTTGAGCCCTTGCCCATGAAGAAAGAGGCAAAAAAGTCATTAAGTACCTCAGTGTTCTCCATATCCTGGGTAACCAGGTTTCCTGTTTCTTTCTGGAGAGGGACCATGATGTCCCTAGTAGTTTTTATCACTAACATACCTATAGAAACTTTTCTTGTTGTCCTTGATGTCCTTGGCCAGATTTAATTTTGTCAGGCTTGAGCTTTTCTAACCTGACCGCTGCCTGCTCAGACAATTTCTCTGAGGGTACATGGAGAATGCTAAATGACTGCCCTGGCCCAGCAGTGGCAGAATTTTGAGAAGTTTGAGGCAGGAGTAATCACAGTTTTTCAGAAAAACAGCAATACTTTTGCAGCTCTTGAAGAACATAATCATTCTGCCTGCAGTTAAGGAGCGTTTTCTTGTTTTGGGTGTTTTGTTTTATGAGACTGGATAAGCGTGAACTTACTGGTAGAGCTGTCTATGCATGTACAATTAAGCAGGTTATCATTGTTGAAAGCTTAGGCTGTGGCTGGTTAGCATCATAAAGAAGTATATGACTAATATTAAAATGCACAGCTTATCAAAATCATTGCAGTTGTATTTTAATGCCAAAATGCTTTTATTTATTGTGGACACAAAAAACCCCATGTATTATGAGGTTGTGTCTCAGTGAATTTCTTAAGTTTGGTGGGCTTCTAGGTGTAAATATTGAAATCCAAAGCTGTACAGGGGAAACTTTTTTTTTAATCACTTTACAAATATTTTTAAGAATCTATTAATTTCCGTGCCTGTATCTGGATTTATTTCTTCTGGATTTCCCATAACTAAGTTATTGCTTCAGTAAGAAAATTTACTAGAACGGTTTTTAGATGGTTTGTACTTTGTGTATTGTCAGCTTATACTCAACAGCTGGTTTGAGAGACACAGAAGTGCATAACTCATTTATAATCTTTATTTCCAGAAAGCTATAAATGCTATGTGTGAAGATTCAACTTTCCTTAACAGCTTTTCTCTTCAGAAACTAGAACAACTCAACCAGTATCCAGATTTCAACAACTACTTGATTTTTGTTCTGACGAAGTTGAAATCTGAAGGTGAGTTCTTGAAATATCAAGTGTTATATTCTACTTCTTTGTTTTGTTTTGGTTTTTTAACTTATTTTATCTAACTACAAGGAAATAAGAAGCTGATGCCTATTGTGAATTTGCTGTTTGGTTGAGCTTCATATAAACCTCATTTGTTGTCTCAGGATTCTTTGTGGAAAAGTTTTGGTAACTTATTGGTGCTTGCAGTTTCAGCCTTGGAATAGGTTCCATTCTAAATGCCCTGTGAAATCTTCCAAGAAGTGCTGAAGACTCATACCTCTTAACAGACCACATTGATACTGTGGAACAACTTTGATGAATACTGACTGTGTGCATTATAAAACATGTTGCTAAATTCAGTTACGATAGTGATCTCCCTAGTAATGTGACTGTTAAATAGTTTACATACTAGAGTTTTCCAAAGATGATACCTGTCAAAATCTTTGTTCTGAAGTCTTAATTCTAGTAAAGTGCAGTTGGAAATCAGCTGCTTACTGTTGTCTTACTCTTATGGATGTTAGTACAAACTGTGCATGGCATAATGTGTAGCCTCTACGAGCTGGTAAATTCAGATGATTCCTTAATGATAATCAGAGTGTGTGAAAGATGGTCTTTCAGTTGTGCTGCAACTACTGACTTGGGAGGTCTTTGATGGTGAAAGAAAATTGTTTCAAGATCTGTTTTAGCATATCTGACTTCTTTACATTTGTTTGTGATTAATGTGTTGAATTGCTTGGATCATTTTCTGGGGGTTTTTGCCTTAGTGTCCTGCTACCGGTGCTTTTTCTGCCTTCTGCTTTCTCACCTCTGGGTTTCTGGATGCTTGAATTTTTCCTTTGAATTAGATTTTACTTACATGTGGCCCTGTAACACTGAAAGAATCAGCAAGAATATCTATCAAAGGTTTAACTACTGTTTTAGTAGTGCTAACAACTTACTATGGGACGAAGGAAATGGAGAGGAGGAAGAAGATGTATTTTCGTATTTGAAGGCTGTATTGTATCCCAGTGTTTTCGTGTATTCTGTATAGGAAGTCTCTTGATCATCTGTAAGGATGCGGGTGAATACCTCCAGTTAAAAAGAAACAGAGTCTTAAAGACCTGAATTGGCCAGGATATTACATTTTTGAGCAGGATGCCAGTGTAGATACACCATATGCTTTATAGTATTGGCAGAAAAATGAAAAGCAAAGTCAGTTCATTGGTGGGATCTGGAGTTTGTGCAAAGAATGTGACAGGAAGGATGTTCTACACTTTTTTGTCTCAAAATTTGTTTTCTTAACTGCCTTACTTGCTCATTTCCCCTTCTTCATTCTGTTTACCACTGGAGCTTGATGCATGTTTAGCAATGTGTCAGAATCTTTCTTCCCAACAGGTGTCCTTAGATTATCCAATGGTCTTCTTTTACCCTTTTTAATGTTTAAACACGTTATCCTGGTTGGAATTGGATGAAGAGCAGAAGATGCAAACTATTGCAAAATGATTGTATAAAGCTGTTTCGTTTGAGGAGGAAAAAGTAGAATCTGGCAGGTTTAGGGGGCAAGCAAGCTGGGGAGAAGTATCAAATTGACTTCCTAGAAGAGATGGTTGGGGTCTTTGGTCTTTTGTGAGACTGTTGAGAAGCAGCTGTTGCTTCAGAAATGCTCTTGTCGTGCGTCAGTGACACTTTTAGAGTAATAATCTTTTATTCAAAGTAATTGTTTTTTTAACTTCTATAGTTCAGGAGACTTGCAGAATAATGTGGGTGCCATGATTGAGTCTGGTATTGGTACCTTTCGTATTATTTGTGAAGTTTCCTGTTACCTTGCTTGGGTAGGACTAATGAGAGAGAACTGAAGACTCTTGGTTGGATTTGCTTTGAATCCAACTATGAGCCCTCCATCATCCTTCATTAGTCCTACCCAAGCAAGATGAAGAGGCTGTTAGAACTGCTATTCAGTAGCTTCAATACCCTTGCATTCTCTTTTGGGCCAGTAGGCGAAAATGTGATGAATTCTTCAGGTAGATAACTGTCTTGGGTACAACTGGGAGAGTATTCTTTCCTTCCCCTTCTGAAGAGGGTACTGTTGGTGGTCTGTCCCAGAGCCTTGCCAGGTTAGTTGATTTAGAGGAACTACTGTGATTTACACCATGTATTGTTTGAAGTTTGCTTTGTTATGGCCATATTGTCCCAGCAGAAGGAGCTGTGAAAACAAACTTCCAACATCACTGGTGGCTTATTCAATAAAAGTAAAGGTGTTTTGATTAGTGCATGAGGAACAGAGCTTGGTTTGGTAGTTGTTTTTCCGTCCAGTGTTACCTTCATAAGGCTCTGTGTCCAAATGCTTGTGACTTGCTGGTTTTAGATCTATTGCGGTACTCCTATTGAGTATGTGTTGGTTTTCTAAGTTTTGTTTTTAATTTTTATGGGCCTTGTTAATCTGTTGAAGCTTGGATCTTCCTAGAAACAGGTGTTGCCCTGTTACCACTTTATCAATGTATGAAAATGTATGGCCTGACTTGGAGCTGTGGCATATACTTGCCCTAGCTTTAAGCATTTGCTTTCTTCTTTTTTTTTTTTTTTTTTTTTTTTTTCTCGTTTAACTAGTATGCATTTCTAAAGATAGTCTTGTGAATCTGGATGAAGCCCAGTGTTACAGATATCACAGAATATAAAAAATGTTGAGGAAAGATCATTCAGTCCTGGAAGTCAGACAAGTAGTCAGGCTAATGGAATAAAATACAATCCCAAGCCATTAAAGACTGAGGTATAGGTCTCTAGAATTTACGTCCTAGCAGGCTGGGTGCTCAGAGATCTTCCTTATTTGGATAGGATGGAGTCCAGATTAACTAAAAAATATCTGAATGAAAGAAGCTTGGCTTTAATTTATCTGTAAATGAAAATATTTCTCATGCTCTGTTAGCGTAGCTGTTCGTTCTTTGTTTGGCAGGTACAAAACCTCAGACATAGTAGCAGTACCCTGCCTTAATATTGGTTTTGTGGGGTTTGTTCTGGTGTCCCCTGAGCTGCTTTTGTCGGCTTCTGTATTCTGTTACTGAGTTGTTTCCTGGAGTGTGTGTGTATTGCTTCTGCTTCTCGGATCACTTATCTTATGTGTGGTTGACTGCCACACTCCAGTGCTGCAAGGGAGTATCAGCTTTGCCTCTGTTGGTTCTTTCTTCACCTACCTGCAGCTTCCTTTATTTATACCGAGTCAGGCACCTAAATCCTTCTTTCCTTGTTCAGTTTTTTGCTTTCATAGTCCAAATCTGTTCCCTTAAAGGAAAATATGAGAAAGTGTTGTCCTAATTTCATCCTCTTTCCTGTCTTGGTGAGGCCACTTCTAACCTCAAGTTAAGGTACTTTGAGGCAATTGTCTGAGACATCTGAAGCATGAGGCAGGTCAGAGGAAGGACCTCTAAGTGTCATAATACAGACAATTCATACTGTACGCGGAAGTTCTGAGTTTGCTTTGGACCTTGTTGACCACAATGATGAGATTCCCAAAGTTGTTCATACCTTCTGTAAATAAATATTATAAGATCCCTTCCCCTCCCATATGAAATAGACTGACAATAGTAGCATTCTTCTTAATTCATTTGTCTTTTCCTTTTGTGGGACTTTGTCAGTTCCTGGGTGTTTTCTTATTGTTATTTTTAACCTGGAATTACACCATGCTTTATTTTATATACCATCCTGAATTTTGTGAATGAGAGGTGGATCTGGCTTGTGCTAAATTACCAAAATATTATGTCCATTGTCGTCAGGTTGTCAAGGAGTGTTGGTTGTGACGACTGTCATAATTCTGCTATAATATTCTGTTGATGCAAGGTTGTATCAGCATACTGTGAGATGTCAGGTCTTACTTTAATGAGCAAAGATTACTGTGTTGCCTTCTAGTAACACTTCTGTGTTCAAGGCTTGGCAAAATTAAATTGAGACTTTGTAATCTCTGCAGACTAACCTTGCTATGTTTCTGCATGTATCCCTTATCTGCCAGTAGTCTTCACACCTCTGGACAAAAAAGGAGAAGCTGTGTTAATATGGGATCAGAGTTACTGTAGTGTTCTGCTTGGTCTAGTATGGCCTTCAGATTGCTGGATGTTTTATATGAAGTTGTAAGAACAGAAGTGATGTCAAAGGTTACTGCTTCTTAGCAAAGATTTGACACAGCTAATGCCCTTTATGTAGTGAAGATTCAGACTGTCTATCCTTATTCTCAAAACACATTTCCTTTCAGAGATCTACCTTTATCCTTCTTAAAAAGGAGGCAGAGGACATGGTTAGTTTGTGTACAGTTTCTGTACAAGTTTTGCATTTGTCTCCCTCTCCCCTGTCTGCTGTGCACTTAGCAAGATCTAGACTGATGGGAAAATACTGAGATAAATGCACAATGGTCACAGTGGCTTTCTGCAGACCTGTATAGCTGTACTTATCTAACCTGTGGCCCATAAACAAAGCCTTTGATTCTGGTCTTGGTTTGTGTTATAGTGACTGGTTCTTCACCCTATCCTAATGTGGGAACTCTAGTCTTGGTCTCAGAGTGTAATCTCACTGGATCGATCGGGTCCTAAGGTTATCAGTGTCAAGGATCAGAATGCTTGAGATTAATTTCTAATCTGAAGGTGAAGGAGCTGGGATTGAGAACACTGCTTTAATACTGCCTTTTCATAGGCTCTAAGGATTATCTTTTAAATTTATTTCTAAAATGTTTTGGATTTTTATAAACCAGTTCAAGATAGTGGCATCTCTGCAGCTCTTGATCTTGTTTGTGATACTTAGTCATACACAGTACCTTACTTTAATATGGAATGTTACCATAGAGGAAATTCCTGCCCCCAGCCTCTTGCAGAGGGCCACGCATATGGTAATTTATTTTCTGGTAATCATAACAGTAATTCATCTACCTCTGCAAGCAATATTTGAAATAGCTTTTTACAAACTATTAGGGGATCCAAAGTGGTCTCAGGGGTTTGATGTGAAAGCTTTCTGATGGGTGAATTTGAATGTGATCTAGACAGCAGTTTTCATTCCATTATGACCTTTCTTGGTGTGCTGTTGGTGAAAGCTCTTTGAAGCTGAGTAAGAAAAAGACGATTGTGTGAGGTCAGGTATTAATTTGTCAGCAGCCAGTTTCAGGAAGGTATCTTTAATGAACAGGATGAATCCAGAAATGTGGTTCATTAGCTTGAACTGTTTAATTAAACAAATTCCCCCCCCCCCCCCCCCCCCCCCCCAATTTCTCTGCCCCCCAAAACCATGGTCCCACATGATGTCATTGTTAAATATACTAAAATAACTGCCAAGGAGTGAACTGATTGCATTACAATTCAGAGGTCAAGTCAGATTGATGTACCCTTACAGTTTAAAATGCTGCATAACATATACAGTATCCTACTTAAACAGCAAAACATTTTTCCCTTAATTTCATACACATGAAGAATTACAAAAAAAATTAAGCCTGACTGAGTTTTAGTAATCAATGCATGAAGTAACTGAGATGTGAGAAGTAACAGTTTGATTTGTTCGGTTTGTTTGTTTGGTTTTTTGTTTATTTGAAGCCTTGAAATAAACTTTGAAGTGGATTGTAGTAAGTGATTCAATGCTTCAGGAATGCTTTCCTGGAGCTTCTTATTCTGAGTATCCAGAATCGGACTATGTGAATCCGTTGTCATCTCTTTCACTGCCCCTGGAGGCCATACAGGGAAAGTGTTTCCAGACGTGTCCTTTAATGTCAAAAGGGAGTGGGACCTAAAAAAATACAATTTTTCAATATCATCAATAATAGTACCCACAGTATTTCTGGCCAGCTCCAGAATTGATTATCTTTACTGATGGCAATGTAGAGAGCCATATAAAAGCACATCTTAATCCCATGGTTTGATGCTAATATCAATAACTGGCTAAGCATTACTACTGCTCTTTGAAAGCATTTTAGACTCCTTTTTTCTCCTTCCATAATAACATAATTCTCATGCTTCAGAACCAGATTTTATTCAGCTGTGCTTTTTGCTTTCAAAAGGTATTGAAGAGCAATAGTACCATGGCAGAGTCATAAGCACCAATAATGACTGCAGTCTGCATTCAGCTTGGTACCGGCAGCTTGTAACAGCTTAGGCTGGCAGCGCTGAACTGGGCAACACCATTCCTTCTTAGCGAGGTTGTCTTCCTCACCTGAAATGGCACACTCTGGCTGTGCAAGCAAGTACAGATTCAACAGTACAGATTTTTATTCTGGTATCTCCAGGGAAAAGGTATTTACATAACTTGAAGTGATAAATGTTCTTCTCTGAATACTACTTATAAGAGGTAATCCTGAGTGGCAAGGCTTAAGTCTGGGGAGCTTTAAGCATTCCAAAATGGCAGGCACTCACAGGCTCTCCTGATTCTCTTCCCTTCTCAAGAAGAGGAGGCTGATGAAGTCTTAGGTAGAAACTAAAAACTAAAGAGACTGAAGACAGATTTCAAATAATTTGGAAAAGGGTAGCAGCATGGGCACATATCAAAGCTTCTTGGATGTAGGCTCATTTTCGTTGGTCCTCCAAGTAGCAGAGCATAAGTCACATTATTCCTATTAAGAGTTATTTTGAAGCCAAATACTAGAAAAAAATTTAGTATTATTTTAGAAACCTAAAAGATGAAATTTTATAAAAACATATTGGATTAAAGGCAAGTCCACACTGTCTATTTTATTATCATAGCTAGGTGCACTGATTGCTTAGGAAGAGCGCCTACACTAGTGCCAGAACTCTATTCTGCCATTCACCAGAGTGCAGCCTAATACTGCAAATTGAAAATCTAATGATAGTGTCTAGAAAAGTCACCCAGAACAAAACAATGAATGGATAGCTCATTATTTCGTTTCCCTTTGCACTTGTCTTAGGGTGAAGGGACTTGTCATCCACCCTCCCTGCCCCCAACAAACCAAAGAGAGATGACATTACTTTTTAAATTTTCTCAAACTGCAATGATATCATGTGTGTGTTTTGTAGTTTGGGATCTTATGGTGAATCATGTTCCCATCACACTGAATCTCTATTTCTTATTAGGGATTCTTTTGCTCTTGATAGTTAAATCAGTGCTAGAATTCTGAGATCAGGAGGTGATATGAAAATAACATCAGAAGGGAAAAGTGCTGAGACAATATTGTGGGGATAGGATAGAGAAATTGGAAGTAGGAGCTGTAAGCTTTTTGTGGTTTTGCAAGCCTGTAGAGATCTACAAATTTTAGCATTCTGATTGACCTGTGGTTTTTATTAGTTAGAATGCAGGAACTTCCATAACTAACCAACAAGCTGGTTGTTGGTCAGTAGTTCAACACCTGTCCCATGTTGTCCACAGCTCAGTTTTATTTATGACACCATCTTCAGAAGCATATCTGTTGCTACTTATTATTCAGTAAATATGCAAGGCTTGGCATCAGGGAAACATTTCCAGCTTTGTTCTGGTGTCTTACAGAAGTTCCTAAGCTTAGCCAGTGTGTTAGGTTATTTTCCATGACTCAGATGAGTCAATTGAACACTGATTAATTTCAGAGTAGTGACTACTTTCAAGGTCATTTATGTATTCAGATGCAGTGAATGTTTTGAAACATTGAGTCTTTCTTCTGGCATGATTGTAAAGGATTCCAGTTTAAACTAAAAGTATTACACTTCAGGTTAGTTAAGTTCAGCATAAAGGAAAAAGAAGTAGGATCTTTTTCTGTTAGGAAGCTCGTAAAGATTTCTCTGTTATACATTAGGACAGAAGAAATCATTCATCTTCTCCTTCCCCACTGTTCTGGTGGGATCCTATCTTTTTGTTTTCACTCTTTTAAGAGACTGCCAACCTGTCAGTTGGTAATAGATCAGAAATCTTCATGCACAGCAGTGACACTAGTCATGATTTTTATCACGTTTTGTATTTATATGTACTAAATCTATATCACTAGTTAAAACACACAAAATGATAGCTTAATTCTGAAAAAAGACTGAAATAAACAGATGGAGCAGTTTTGCTTTAGAAAAAGTTTCGTCCTGACATTTGAAGTTGTGAATATCACAAGTGTAACAGGGCGAAAAATAGCCATGCTCATAATCATTATGTCACAATCTGTGAATGGACAAATGCTACCCCAATCCTGGTTGCTCAGTTCTTTCAGCACCCTAGGAAGTTGCTTTCTGAGGAAAAGAGGATGAAAAGATGTGGTGAAACAAATGCTCACCTGGACTTACATGTGAGCTACAAGAACCTTGCTGGTTTCACTTATGCACCGTATGTCAAATAAACCCTCATTAGAGGAAATATGGCTGTTTGAGGACAAACAGATTCTAGTTCTTAAAAATCACTGCAGTAGCCCTAAAATAATGGATATGTGTAATGTGGGTAAGCATCCACTTGCTTTGTCTGTAAACCTTTAAAATCTGGAACTCATATTGGAGTCTAACAACAGAATTGAAACTTACTCAGAACCAAAAGGTAATGACGTGATATGATTTTATTTTAAAGGCAGGCAATGAGAGAGGGGACTCTTCTGCTTGTGAACTAATTTAGTATCAAAGATGATATCAAATGCCAGAGGTCTGCTTCACTTTCCTTCTTTTTCTTGTACTGTTTGTTCTTGTCAACTTTATACTTTCAGGTTGACAGAGATAGAAGGAAGCAAGACTGTGATATTTTTTGGTGGCTGAAACATATGGCTGACAGAAGTTATCACAGAATTTATGAAGACTAAACAGTATCTTACTCAGCTCTTAAGCCATCTGCCTGTAATCTTCATATTACAGCAAGAACTCCATCCAGACCTATATTACTGTCTTCTGACAGCATAGCTGTGAAGTTTGGTGAACACCTTGGATTCCATAAATATCCTTGTGCAGTCATATCAGAAATTTTTTTTTCAAGACTGAAATTTTGACTATGGTGTGCTTCCAGTTTGTTGTGGTGGGGTTTTTTGTTGGTTGTTTTTTCAGTGCTGCTTCTCTAGCTAAAGTGTTTGGTGTTTGTTTAGCACAAAGTCCTTCTTTCTGATTTGTGCTTGTTATCTCTTAGTATGGTGATAGTTGGTGTTGCTTTTTGCTTCTAATCTTCTTTTTCTCACTTTGTCAATTCTTTTTCATATGTCAGAGATGTGACTTTCACTATGATCCCCATGGAATCTTTGTTGCAGGTCTGAAGGATAAACACTTGTTGTGAAGAACAGTCTTTATATTATCTTGGCTAAAGGAATGGATTTAAGATGTTTCATGCTGCTGCATATCATAGGATAGTTCATGAAGAAGAAGATAGTGCTGAAGTTTCACCTTAATGTGACCTTGATATTTTTTTTATTTTTTTTTTTTTTGTAAATCAGCTGGCTAGTCTTCCTACTTCTGGCACAAGGAATTTAATAGTGTCTGTATCTTTGCTTGGTTCAATTGAAGCTGTTGCCTTGACCCTTTCGTAATTGTCACCAGGCATTCTAAAGGATTAATGTTTTCCCTTAATGCACTATTTAATCTTCTCATGCTGGAGTTTATGCTGATAGTGGCTAACATACTATATTCTAATCAGACTTTGGCACTTCTTCCGCCCCAAAAAGATACTGCTGACTGCTACAGAATGAGTAACTATTGTATTGTGTTTTAACTGTGACTGATGATGATGATGGTTTGTTGTGGCTTGCAAGGGTTTTAAATTTTGTGGAGATTGAAGGAAGACTCCTTTGGCTTCCTGCTTTGCCAGGCACAACTTTTAAGTCTTAATTGTTTTTGGAGGACTGGATTTCTTGAAGTTGTGTGTGCCTGTCAATGGATTACAGTTAAGTAGAGCAGTCAGAGTTTTACAGACTGTATTGGCTTAAGAGTTGATGTGGAGATTTTACTTCCAATTCAGTGAGTATTTCAGGCAAACCTGAGACTAATCAAGAGTTCAAGTGAGAACTTTTTTCTTTAGGTCATTCTCCACCTCAGCTTTATTAATGGTATCTTCCTTGATTTGACTTGCTGTGTAATAATAATACTTGTCACATCTTGCAAGCAATTTTTGTGATTGAGAAAAGTTTGTCTGCTTGTCCAGTCTTTAATAGTATTTTTTAAATAATCCCTTTCTGCCCTCCCTCTTCATTCTCCCCGAAAGTTGTTTGCCCTTGAAATGCAGTGCTGTGCAAGTAAAACAACTTTTGTAGTGTTTGGAAGTTTTTGGGTGTTTAAAGCCTATAGTATTGGTAAAGTTATAGACTTTTTTCATATATGTGTGCATAGGGTGACTTTCTGGTTTATAAAGTTACTGAAACGTCTATGTAAAGGATATGTTTGTGAATCCATAGATTTATAGTTACAGAGCATGAAGAATACTTCTTTAAGAGAAATGAAATATTGACGTAAAAACAAGCTTTAAAAGTATATGATGACTGTTTGATTTTGGCATTCAAATAAAATCAGTTCATTAAAATGGATTTTTATTTCTGGCTAGCATAACAAAACCCTCACATCTGAAAAGTACTGTTTTTAATCTAACTAGTGCACCACAATAGAAGTTGGCTTTAATGGCTGCAAGTCAGAAGTCAGAAACAGTGGTTATATTGAGAGTCTTAGTGTTGTGATGCAGTAATTTTAGTTTGAAATTTCTTTATATTTGAAAGTTGTATATCTTATTTTGCTTGTCCTTATTTCTTTTAGGATGTTAATAGTTTTGAAGGCCTGGATGAGGTCCATGTGTAAACTAATTTTTGGCACAAAGGAACTTCAAACATCCTCATTTCTTGTCCAGGCCAGGGCTTTGTATGAAATTCAAAGAAGTGGCTAAAATGCTAATTAAAATTAGCTTCCTGTGTTGGTTAGAGTTGCTGTAAATTTACATTTTGTTACACTATGAAGAAATTCTTTCTACACAGGCAATCCACATCTCATTTACTGCAATATAGATGAAAAATCAAGGGTTGTCTTTTTTTTATTCTTCCCCTTGCCCCAGTAATTTAGAGACACTTGCAGGCAAGAAGAGTCCAATGAAGAGAACTCAAAACCGTTGTCTAAACTTAAGTTCTTATTCAGTTCAGGTCATTTCTGGTCACTTTTTTTTCTTATGGTTCACTGTGTAACACTTACCTGTGTAATATAGTTTAAAAACTTTTTATTTTCTTTTCCCTCTAATTATTAATTCAATAGATCAATAGAACATCGTGTATCTGAAGGGAGCATAATACCTTATTTTTATGAAAAAGCAACACTGTATTTCTGTCAGAGTAGAGGATGGAGGATTTACTGAGTATTCCTTACATAATTTCTCTGTCTTACTATGGTGAAAGCAGGTTTGTCATCATTCTTACAGTATCAGCGTTGCAGCAAGCTATTAAGTATAACCAGAATGTCTGAATGGCCTTGGCTGACCACTTTCTTTAATGAGTCTCCTATGCCCTGTGACTTCAGATCTATTCCTTGCCTATATTTGTGTGCGAAACTTTTTCTTAAAATCTAGAATTTTTAATACAGATACTCTAATTTTGTATAAATAGAATTGGTGAACTCTGAACCTAAAAAGCTTTGCTATGCGAATTGTTTGGTGTAGTTGGAAGGAGAAATAAGGAACTGAGGAATAATAATCTCTTATGTATGGTTTGCTACTGTTGCATTGTTCTGGAAATCTGCCTTATTCCTATAAGCTGATTAAAGGTTCATTGTAATTTTCTGTTGCAGATGAACCAACACGTTCCTTGAGTGGTCTCATATTGAAGAATAATGTAAAAGCACATTTTCACAACTTTCCCAATGGGGTAACTGACTTCATTAAAAATGAGTGTCTGAACAACATTGGTGATTCCTCCCCCTTAATTAGAGCTACTGTAGGTAAGTTTGATTTTATTGCTGTCTTCTGCGTACTGAAACTGTTGCTGTAATGAATGTGAGCTGCATTGGTGGTGTAAAGAGTTATTAAACTTCTAACAATATTTGTTTCTCTGCAATTGTCACCACTTCACCATGTTTTAATGCTAATATTTATCTTCAGTGTGAATATGCAGAAGTCACACTTACTTTTGCTTCTTATTCTTTTAGAACTGATTTAGCCATTCAGTTCGTATCTTTTGAAATGTAACTGAACATAAGTTTATTTGAAACTACTGAAATTGAGCTTGCAGCCAATTTCTATACCTAGAAACAGAAATGAGGTGAAGGTCTGACTTAACTGTTCTAGCACTCTGCTTGCATCAATGAAACACTTCTGTTAGCAGATTTCCTGCGCTCTGTTCCCCATATGCACACACATCCACATCTTTTCAGGGAATCATCGTACCATGCATAACAAATTCACATAATGAATTTCTGGTTTTAAATACCTTCTGTAAGAAAACAGTAGATAAAGTGTGAACATTGTAGAATGTTTTGGGTTGGAAAGGACATTAAAGATCATCCAGTTCCATTGCAAACTTTTTTTGTTACGTGGATTTCCGGTGTCTTAGGTACTTTGCATTACTGCACCTCTTCCATAAAATGTGTGTATTTGCGTTACTTTTACTTATTTCTAGGTAAAGTTGCTTTTCTGTCTGCTCTTTGAGAGTATTATTTCCTCCAAGTACTGAGTACCTCCCCTCGGTCCTTTTGTGATCTCAGGTTGTAGAAGAGTCAAGCTTGCTTGTTCATTCATAGGAGTTGTTAGTGGAATACAGTGGAGGTGACAAAGGAATATATTTCAGCTCCATTTGGATTGCTGTCTTATGGTTGGTTGGTGGTTTGGGGGGGGGCGGGAGAGGAGGGGCAGTTGTTTGTTATGAAGCAAATATTCTTTGATTTCTTGTAGTACGAAATATTTTGTGGATTAGTATCTTAGTTACTATTTAGATTCAAGTGATCCTTGCAGGGATTATTCAAGCATGTATGAACTCTGAAGATGAGTGGCAACTGATGAACTGTATGCCTGCCTAAGAGTTGCTATTTAGCAACTATAGTTGCTATTCCACATGCTTTCCACCCTGCTGTTTGAAGTAATTAAATATTGGATCATTGAGGCCTTCTGTCTTGATAGTGAGATTGGTCTGGTACCCACTGGTCTCTTTGTACTAGATAGGTATAAATGTATTACTAAGATGCCTTGTTAGCATTTGAGTTAGCACATGCTATTTAGAGCTGCTCTTTGAGGTATCTATAGGTTTTTTTAAGTTCACACACAATCAGTTTAATGAGCCATTTGCAAGTAAGATCTCTGGAATGCTGAGAAGATGAGCAAGTACATCTAAATAGCATCAGTGAAGACTTGATACAACATTCGCTCTTCTTTGTAGTCTCAGATATCTAGTGTGGTGCTAACAGGTCAAAAGCTAAGATCTTTTGGCCAAAATGGGGGCAAGCCGATTAATCTTATCCTCAGAAATCACCTTGCTGAGGGAAGTGAGCATGGCAATAGAGTCAATTTTAGAACTGTGACTTGAGATCAAATGGTAACTAGACATGGCTGTATCCTTACTTAGTTTTTCCCTTTTTTAATCCCTAAACTATTAACAATGTGGAAATTGCTGTGCTGTGTGTCACAGATTTTAAAACCCTATGTCTAGTGTTGAAATAATAATTCAAGTTCCAAAGAGATCAGCTGCATGAGTGGAGGACCCACAAACTTACCAGGAAATAAGAGTCTATGAAGGAAGCATCTGTTACTTCTTAAAACTTTCCAGGGATTCTTGCTTGGCCAGGAAATCAGTGTAGTTCCTACTTAAAAGCAAGCAGGGGAGATAGTTTTAAGTGTTTAAGAGTAGTGGTGGAACTAGCGAACTTCACTGCAGAAGGAAAACGAAAGCTGATGGTTGACCTAAGAGAGGGAGGGATTTTTTTTTTTTTTATGAAGTTCAGCTTTTTAGAATTAAGGAGTTCCAAAGTCAATTTTAGGAACTACAGAGGCAATACACCCCAAAGTCCCCAGCCTTCCTCCTGTCCTGTTATTGGCATGAAAGTACTGAAGCATAGCTGCTTTTTTTTATTATTTTTTTTATTTTTATTGTAGAACTGATACTGTAAACTGGAATTGCATGTAATTGAAACAATGACATAAAATATGCTGCCATGACAATTACACTGATGTGTTTAACAATTTCTGATATCCCTCTGGAGTTCATTCTCTAGTATGTTCACTGCTCGATTACCCCAGCTGCTGTATTCATTACATTTCACATTCGTCTAGTGAAATACCAATAGATTCTGTTATACTGTTTTGAAGTTCCTTACAAATCAAAGACCGTCTTTATAAAGACTTTCAGATTTCTAACCTTGTGGTTTATTATGGTGGTCAGAAGGAAGAGCCTTTTAACTGTCACATCTAGCCCATATATAAACTACTAAATTGATTATTTCTTTAATTTGATGATTCTTCTAATGTACGTGTTTCTGTGTCTGAAGGGTTGCAGAGAAAGCCACAGAGGCTAATCTCTGGTGCCTTCTGTTCCCTGCTGGCAAAATCAAACAGCAGGTGGGTGGGAAAAATGTCAGATATTAAAGATGGAGCACATTAGAAGCCTGTGAAGATTCATTTGAACATTAACTTAAGTGCTTAAAACTTAATTCTGTGTGGCTGTTTCCTCATTGTTCTTAAACCTTTTGCAAAGCCATAGCTGTTGGCTCTCAGGTTCTTGATAGTCTGATACTATTAATTTTCTTTGTGTCCCCACCAAAATATCTCTTTATCATTTTGAAAATACTAGCATAGGGTTAAACAGCTTCTCTGCAGACCTGTAGAAAAAGATCAAAATGAGTATGGTCTGAACTGCATACATCTCTGTTGGAAGGAGCTGTGACCTCAGGTTACTTCTTGCCTGTGCATCTGGAAGTATGTTATCCTCTTGCTGTCTGCAGTAAGCTTCTCAGAAGAATATTTACAGTAGTTTTCAGATGGTCTTTCCTTCAGCTGTGAAAGCCTGTACATATTACTAGTATAGCCAGTCAACTGTCATCCTTTGAAACCACTTCTGGGACCTGGAAAAGATCTTCAGCCAACTGTTTTCGAAAATTACCTGTCCCTTTGGGACTCATCTGTCACGTTAATCCAGAGGAGTTTTAGAGATTTCATTCTTATGTTTTTTTTCTGAACCCATGTTAAGTCTACAAACAAACCTGTGCCAAATTTAAGTTAGGGAGGCAGTTTTGCAGTTTAAGTATTTTGACTAGGAGGCAAGAAAGCTAGTTGATTTTGGTTTTTCTGTGAAGTTCAGTTTAATTAAAAAAGAAATAAATCATTAAGATCCAGCAACAGTAAAATAAGTATTTTCTATTAATGCATCTGATATTCTTTGCAGGACCATAATATTCAGGAGAAATGCAGTCTTTAAGACTCCATAGATCTCCGTAGGCTTTTGGGAATCTTTTCTATTGAGTTGCAGTTATGAAGAGAACTGGATACAAACTACTTCTGGAGCTGTAAAATTGTATTTTACCTCTGTCTTCATTTTTGCCCTTTGTCTTTGTGGGATATCCAGCCTATTGCATCAAAACAAACATGATGCAAAATATCTTTTAGTTACTGTGTGTCTTGTCCAGAATGTCCTTTGCTCTGTAATGTTGTCCTGTGTTCTTGTTAATATTCTTGTTTAAATACACATTTTATTCTGAAGGAAAGTGATATATTATGATTTGCTCAATGAAAAAGCTTAGGAAAGCTTTTTTCATGGCTTGTCACTTCAGAGATTACTAGTTGTAGTATCAGTTTTTTCTGTGTTCATACCTATTAGAAAAACTCTCAGTAGTATAACAGATAACATAATCTGTTTCATTTTGTCTTCAGGCAAGATGGACTCATACAAGATCAATCTTAGTTTATACACAGCCTTTCCTGTTCCTGTCACCTCATTAGTTTTTGCTAGGATTTCTGTATGTGCTGGAAAAAGAATTAGTGACTCTTTGGGCTGACCTATCTTTTTGCTGGATCTCAATCAGCCAACTCCTACCGCTGATCACTGGATGAGCTGCCATAGTGTGTAAACTCTTAGTAGGTATCTCGGTCTTAGAACGTGTCTTTAATGTTTTGTGTAAGCACAGTAAAGTTGTGAACACATAGCTTGCCACTTGGGTTGTAAGTTTATTGGATGGCAGATTACCATATTCATGCTTTTGTATCATAATAAAGGTGACTTGAGATGGATACCCTATATTTACTAGAGGTCAAGATTTGTACACTGTTTAGTAAATTTAGAGCCAAAGTTGCCTTGCAGTGTTTGGGCATGATTATTTCCTTAATTAGAATTACTTTGTATGTGATTTCTCACGTATGAGCCCTTTGTGGTAGCGGGAAGGAAAAATCTACCTTTGGATTTCAAAGCCCTTTGGATACTATTTGTAAATAAATGCACTTCCTCTTTTTGTGCTTGCCAGTTTTTAACAAGAAATTTCTTGCTTAATCTTTGAGAGGAGAAAAATCAGTATGAAACATACAAAGATATGTGAGGTCTCATTTCCTTCATCCCTCTGATTTCTTTAGGCATTCTGATAACAACCATTGCCTCAAAGGGGGAATTACAGAATTGGCCTGAACTCTTACCAAAGCTTTGCAGCCTGTTGGATTCCGAAGATTATAATACCTGTGAGGTAAGGAGACTTCTAGAAAATAGAAAGATTATAATCTGAACTTTATTACTTTTATCAGCCTTCATAGACACTATGCACGTGTATAGTGGTGTCTTGAGGTGTGTATGTATACATGCACATATGTTCTTCTCAGAGAACAGTGGCTCAATACGTTTTCTTCTACCTGCATTCCATGTTCTTACTGTTCAGTGAAACAAACTCGTTTTCTTTGTATGAAAGCAGAATAAGACTGCAGATAGGTAGTGGTAGCATCTCGTCTGAAA
Source organism: Neomorphus geoffroyi (assembly GCA_033558235.1). NCBI lineage: Eukaryota > Metazoa > Chordata > Aves > Cuculiformes > Neomorphidae > Neomorphus > Neomorphus geoffroyi. Next base: position 20,427,083 of record JAUMJM010000048.1, on the reverse strand, counting down.
AATGTCCTGAAATTACCACTCTGTGATACCTAATGTTTTAGGCATCATCAAGTTGAATTTTCTTTTAATTAGAAAGTAGCATTCATTCTTCTTGAAACTTACTGTGGAAAAGCAATCTCTCATTAATATATTGGGGTTAAATTAACTATTTCATTCAGTGCATATGAAGGAAAATAAATAAATACCAACTTAACTGTTCTAAAATATAAGAAAAAGAAAGCCTTGCCTAGTTTAACAAAAAAAAAAAAAATCTGTAATCACACAATTTAATTACTTGATACTGTCTTGATACATACTTGAAAGTGTGTGAAGCATTTTGTTTAAAATAATCCTCAGAGGTATGATAATGGTCCAAGATGCCATGCTATTATATACTGGTTTAGTACTACTTTCTCAAGAAAAAGAAAAAAACACTTGAAAATTAATGTGATGGTCAGATTGAATTTCAGAGTTCTTTTTTGCCCCATAGCAAACCAAGAAGTGAAATACTATTATATATGTAATTAAATTGGGTACTTTTGCACCTGGACACTTATTTCTCAAAGAAGAGCTAGCTTTTAAGCATTTTTAAAAATATGGTTGAACAGAATGCTAAAATTACCACTTCTGCATTATTGACTCACCCAGCTTGAGAACTTAGTTGCCACTATAAAATGCTTAGTTAAAAAGCCTTTAAGGATGTTTCAATTTAACTCCATATTTAGTTAGCTGCATTTACTATGTTGAATAGTTATGTTTACTGTGTTGTGCTGAAATTACTTGTTCTGAACAAAACCTTAAGTTTTACTTTCTTCAGACTATGAAAGAAGAGATTTTAATTTTTTTTTTTTTAAACAGGGGGCTTTTGGAGCTCTTCAGAAGATATGCGAAGATTCTGCTGAAATTTTAGATAGTGATGTATTGGACCGACCACTCAATATTATGATACCTAAGTTCTTGCAGTTCTTCAAGCACAGCAGTCCAAAAATAAGGTAGACGTTGTACTGCCGTTACCTGTTAAAATTGTATTTACATGAGCAGCAAGGTTGCTGTTTTCTGATTTAGTTTAAAACATACTTGGTATTTTTAAGTGATCCTTAACCACCCACAGAGATGTCATGCATCAGTAATTTCCACGTTTATCTGCTTGATTAATACAACAATCTTATCTTACATCTTCCAAATGTACAACTAACCAATGATTTTAAAAAAATCAAACTATTTCTTTTTCTGGAGCGTCTCTTGTATGAGGAAGGACTGAGAAAGCTGGGTCTAGGCAAGGGTCATCAGTTTATACACATACCTGAACGGAGAAGATAAAACCAGGCTCTTTCCAGTGGTGCCTAGTAACAAAACCAGAGGCAGTTGGCAGACACTGAAACACAGAAGGTTCCTTCTGAACACCAGAAAAAACTTTTTTCTACTATGAAAGTGTCCAAGCACTGGCACAGATTGTCCACAGAGGTGATGGAGTCTCAATCCTCAGAGATATTCAGAAGCCATCTGGACATGGTCCTTGGCAGCTCCAGATAACCTCCAGAGGTCCCTTCCAACCTCAGCTATTTTGTGATTCTCTGTGGTTCTGTGAAATGTGTTTTTTAAATTTGTTTGAAAATTATACTGAAAGATTCTACAACTCGAGGTGGCAGTTGTTTATTGCCAACAGTAGTAAATGGTAAAGACTAAGAGGAAGAGCATAACTCGGAATATATCATGATAGGATTTAAATAAGATTTAGGAACTCACCTAAGATAGATGCACACTTAGATAAATACATAGCAAAGCATTAACTTGCTCTTGTGGAAAGATAAGCTTAATACTGCTCTGGAGCTGGGAGAGATTAAGAAAAATGTGCTTTTCCTTACCATGTTATACAGTCTTTTACTTCCTATGGTGCAATGTTTGTGGCTTTGATACGGTTTCAGATTTAAAGCAGATTTAAAGTTCCTCAGCCAGATTTTGGTACATAGTGTGAAAACTATTAGTAGTGTCACTAAAGTACTTTACGTTTAAATCTATCGAGAGAAACTTTTGAACGATGTTTTATCAAACAGTCTTTCACGATGATGTATCTGAACAGAATTGAAGTTTAGATTTACATTAGTAAAAATATTTTGATAGATCTTCAAAGACTTTAATAGGTAGTTTTGCTTTATGCTTTTACTTAAGGAATTTTTTTATCTCTGAGAATGAAAAAGACCTGTAAGTAATGGCTTTGCATGGAATGAAAAGAAGAACCAATGCTTTGTTTTATAGTATAGTTATGCCACAAGTGGCTTAGTATATATCCTACTACAAGTGTGTGTTTACTCCAAGCTGCAGCTATATTGTTGACACATACTGGTCTCAATAAATACTAAAAAATATTGCAAAGGTGGCTGGGTACTTAACAAAGAAGGGTATGCTGAAATTTCACCAGGTTGACTTGTATGGAATTTTTAATATCTGAGCAGGTCAATAATCATAGTATACTCTAAATATCTTACATACTGTTTGAAACAAACAGGTGTAGTCCTCCTACTCTGGTTCTTATTTACTGAGTACTTTATTTTTAAACGTTTATTAGATATATCAGAGTATAAGATGGTACTTAAAAATGTGGGTTAGTAATTTTGCATGATAATACTGTAGATGTACAGATTTTTTCTCCCTCTTGCCTCGAGATCATGTTTGGACAATGTTATTTGCTTCCTAATGCTTTTGGTGCCCGTGTAGATTTTAGAGAAGTCTTTTTAACTCATTAAAAATGTATATTTTAACTGTTCCACTTGTAGGTCTCATGCTGTTGCATGCGTCAATCAATTTATTATCAGCAGAACTCAAGCTCTTATGTTACACATAGATTCTTTTATTGAGGTAGGTTTCCGTTCTTGCCTGGGGGATTAAATCAAATTATGTATCTGGTTTATCAAGAGTTTTGAGTTATGTTTTACAACCAGCTCTAGCCGCAGACTCTCCATGTCTGATTGCTCATTCTTAGCTTCAGTCCCGATAGATTGAAATTCATTCTGTATGATTATACTGAGAGTTGATTAGTCTAAGCAATCTCCAAGTCTAAAAAAATAGCATTTTCTAAGATGCTTCTTCTACATAAGTAGAGGAAACTCTTGTTGTGTAAAAGTAATGTTAGCAGTTTATCACTTACCTGTGACTGAAAGTGCAGTACAAAGATCATCATGTCACTTAGCCTCTCCAAATACTGCTACTGAACATGGATTTAGAAGGGTGGTATTTGGGGTTATCGGAAGTGTTTAATTTGCTGCTGTTGTGTACCAACAGGAAATACTGTTTTTGTGCCAGGTCTAATATTAGTGTTTTGGTTATGTGTACAGTACACATTGAGAGTGCGAAAAGTGCATTTGCTAAACCGTAAGTTTTAAGAAATAAAGTGGTGTTCTGAGATGTGAGGTGGCAGAGTACAGAAGTACATATGTCAGCTTTACTTTGCCAATAATGTAAATTTAAAGTTAAGTTTAATCAGTTGTACTGAGGCTTTTCAACTGGATTTACTTTCCAACAGAATCTTTTTGCACTGGCTGGTGATGAGGAGCCTGAAGTACGCAAAAATGTTTGCCGTGCTCTGGTGATGTTGCTGGAAGTTCGAATGGATCGCCTGCTTCCTCATATGATTAGTATAGTTGAGGTGAGTCTCATTTTCGAAATCTGTTTGGGTTTGCAGAAATAATATCAAATGAAAAGCATTAATCAGAACAGGTATGTTATTTTCGCACTTGCCTACTCATTATTGTATTTCAAGACTGAGTTTGTGAAACCTTCTTAGTTAATTGCTAACTTGAAGTTGTGTTTGACAGGCATCACATATGGCAGGTGTTTATTCTTCATTAAGTTAATTGATCTTGAAATGGTGGGGATCAGCCATACTTTGGAGCAGCCAAACATTCCATGACCCCAAGTGAGAAGATCATGTTAAAAATCTAGTGCTGCTAAGATCTTATACTGCTAGAGTTTACACGTTAAAGCTGTCGCTTTTTTTGGATGTGTTGACCATAACAAGGATAAGACATGTTATTTTATACATCTGTAAGCTCCTTGAGCTATTAAAAACATTGCCTTCCATTGCGCTCAGTTGCAGAGATTAATACCATTTGGTAGGTCCTTTACTGTTCTAGATTAGTGCAGACTTGTCTACCAGAGAACTGATGAGCTCTGGGTTGTTCTTTTTTTTTCTGCTCATCTATTTAAGCAGTGAGTAATTTCCATGTTTCTGGGAAATGCTGGCAGTTTCTAGGTAATGTTTACATATGCTACTTGCCGGACTGGAAATATAGTGGAGATAATAGTGTTTCTCATGCAGATCTCTTGTGTTAGATCATAACTCAGTGTCAAGTTCCTTAAAGACTGTGCCCGAACAACTCAAAGGTGATGTTAAGGTTTTGTGCTCTCATATCAGGACAAGCGAGGATTGTTGGTACTTGGTAGTGCGGTTTGTTCGACTGATTGAAAGACTTGAGGGGGTTTTGAGATGAAGTAAAGCTTTGGAGATAATATTGTCAAGAATTGGTAACTTCTCTGATTCCTCACCCTCCTAAGATCTGTACAGAACTTCTGGTCTTTGTAGGTAGAAAAGATTTTTGGGTTTGGGGACTACTCTTTACTGTTAATGATTTTTTCAGTTTTCTATACATTGTGGTATATGCAAGTATAGTATCCCAGAAATGACTGTTCAGCATTCAAATGAGTCAGGTTTTGCACCTTTGAGTCTTTAGTGGTCTCCAGGCTGAATGCTGGTGGCTTCTTTAAGTAAAGACTTAAAGGAGAGAAACTTATCTGTTTGATGCATTTATGCTTTTGAAGAATCACTTTTAAAGTAAAGATATTAATGATCCAGTAGTGATTCTAAGAAGGTCAGGGTGGGCATCATACTTTTGAAACAGACAGGTTTAGTTTTAACTTTCTTGCCAAATCCCTGGAGCGTACAGAAACGGCTGAGGTTGGGTTTCATTGGAGTTTTTGAGTACACACAATTCTAGGTGAGCAGAAGCAGATGTTTTTTCTGTCTGAGAACTTAATAACAGGGTATGTCAGGAGTAGACCAACTGAACAATTCAATTAGATTGCACTTCTATGCGCACAGAGCGTATTTATCCAAACACATGGCTCCTAATATCTTTCTCAGTAGAAATCCTGAGTCTGATTTGTACATGCTGTTACTCTGTCTAGATAAAGACATATTCCTTACTGGTTGAAGGATGTGTTCTTATTAATGCTTCGTGTGTTCTACTGTTCTTGATGTGTTGACTAACACAACATGGTTTATGCTACAGAATAAAAAAACCCTGTTCTAAATTATCTTTGTATGCTATTTTGTAATTTATTGTTATGAAGGAATTACTTGCATTTCTGAAAGTAGGTAGAACTTTATAGCTTATTATTAGAAGTACTTATTAGAATTTGGTGTGATAGTATTAAAAAAAAATGGCTTCAAATACCCTTCCTACTTTTTTCTTTGTAACTGGGATCACTATTCTTGGTACAATTTCAGGCTGTGTATATGACTATTTTATACCACTGAATGTAAGTAGCCTTTTCAACCTACTGTTATCTAACTTTGTGCAGCATATGGTATAATACTTAAAATAGATACTTAAAGAGGAAATGACAGTGTGAGGGTCATCTTCAAATGGATTACTTTTTGGGGTTTTTTTCTTCCTGACAAATATAAAAAATCCACAACAAAATAGTGTATTTTCAAGCCTTTTGGGGAAAATGCCAGATCTATTAATTTAAGGTGCATTAAGGAAACCTTGCTTGCAATGACTAGGATGTTTTTCAGCTTGCAGTCTGACAACTAGGAATAGAGCAGTATTTCTGTTACTGTGAGTTTTCAATCACAGTAGTGAACCTTTGATTTAGTGCAATTCATTAAGAAAGGTTTCCATGCATTCTAAGTTTTGCATCCCTGAAATGCATAAGGATAATCAAAGTCCCCCCATTTTACTTAATTTTGAGAATAAATGGTATTCTGAAGAAACTGAAGAGATATTCTGTTTGCTCCAACAAGCTTTAACATTTGATACTGAACCTGTGAATTACCATTCATGCAGAAAAATGAGGCGACTTCTGGCTTCACTCCTCACCTATGTGTTCTACTTAATTACATCCTGTGACATAGTCAAGATTTGGACGGGAAGCTTAATGGCACTGGAAATAAAAAGTATTTGCATCTTAGTTAAGTTTACAGTTGTACCTTTTTATTCAAAAGTGCAAAGCAGGAGTAAAACATTTAAAAATCTGTTCACAGGAAACTGCTGTTTATTATATTGGGTCTCTGCAGTTTCTCGGTGATAAATTTCTCACTTAAGCAGTGAAGAAATTTAGATTCTGAATTATCTAGCACTGTGAAAAAAGTGTCTTAGCTTATTCTCACAATAGCCTTAAGTAGTCATTTATGTCTGGTCTTTTCCCCATCGCCTCAAAGAAACAGAATTGCTATGGTAGCATAGCCTGGTTTTGCAAACACACTTTGCAATGTTGGTAGCTTCTTCTGGAAACTTAAAACTTTCATATTATCCAAATTTCTTTTTTTATTGTGTAGTACATGCTTCAAAGGACCCAGGACCAAGATGAAAATGTGGCTTTGGAGGCTTGCGAGTTTTGGTTGACTTTGGCTGAACAGCCAATTTGTAAAGATGTGTTATGTCGTCATCTTACTAAGTAAGTATTAAGAATTACAACTCCTATTTATTTTGAAATAATCTTTAAACTTCAGTTGACTTGTTCCTAGTTACTCCTATAGAGACTGTATCTAGCTTGTATTATGCTTAGAAGAATTTTCCTGGAACTAGTTCTTGTGTATAGTAAAAATAGATGTATCAGAGTTCACTGAAAAGACTTGGAGTATTTCAGACCCAGTGACCTCCAGATGCAACCTAATCTGTGTCACTGTGCTTTACCTCAAGCTTAACAGGCTATTGAGCTTCACATAGATACCAGGATGTGCTAACATGCACTTAAGCTCAAACATGTCTACATGACATTACCTGTCATATCTGGTGTTCCATGAATATGTTGTCTTGACTACTACTGATGTAGGCATCTGTGCAATGTTTCAATGTGCATAGTTATGCCAAAGCTTCTCTCTTATAAAGAACTTTAACAAACCAGCATCCTTGTCATGCTACTGCAATTGCAATTTAAACTTGAGAAAAGCATGTACAATGCATTTCTTCATACTTCTGCAGCCTGGTAGTAGTTTAAGTTTAAAAAACTACTTTTTCTAAGTTTCAAAAACTTATCCTGTGCCTCCACATGTAGCTCTTTGTTTGAATGGAATATTCCTCTTAAGCATCTGCATGTCTGCAGCAATGCTCATAACTTGTTTCCAGACTAGTCTGAAGCCTTTTGCAATAGGAAGTGAATTCTTCAGTGTTCCCAGTAGTGGATATTCTGTCTTTATTTATGCATGGAAGGTTTTGCAAACTCCTGGGGCAGTTCTCTCAAGGTTTGAGTGGAAGAACAGGATCACAGACAAGAGATGTGTTCTTCTCAGTAAAAATAAGCATTATAGATGCGAAGCAATTAAAAATCGGCAAAATTTCAGTTTTCATAAGCAATTAGAAAGTAGGGAAGTGAGTTTAAAAAAGGTACTGTATCAGTGGAGGACTAGGAGTTGCAAACAAGAGAACCAATGTTACGAGAAATAATTTTTAAGTTTTAAAATTTTACTTGATTCCTGCTCTTGGAGCTCAAAAGACAAAAGACTGAAAGCACAATTCTTGAGTCTACCCACCCACTTCCTAATATGCATCATATTTATACGGAGAATGACTAGTAGTTATTAACTACTATCTAATACTAGCTATTACTACTAGTTAATAACTACTAGTATTAAATTTTTTTGGCCTACATGAACATTGACGCTGCAACAATGTACTCATTTTTTTAAAAAATTTTTAAAAAGCTTTCAAATTTCTCAAAAAAGTAACAGTAACATGAGATTTCGTTCATGATCTTTCAATGTGATGTTTGAAAGCCATTTTTTTGTTTATTGGTTTATCTGTTTGACTAGGAATCTATATACGTTTGTCGATACTTTAAAAGTGGGACAAGATCTAAAAACCTGTTCATGTGGTATCTAACATCTTGTTCCATTTTGCTTCTGTAGGCTTTCTTGTAAAATACATAGCTTGTGCATACTTCATGAAGTATGCTGCAGAAATGCCAATGAATTGATGATAATGTGTATACTTACTATTCCTTCATTCAGAGTTCAAAAGGTAATGCGGCATTGCAATGCATGAATATTATTGCTAGCCTAGTACTTTCAAAAACGATACTCCTCAGCTGCAGCTTGTAGAGAGATTGATTCTGTCACTGGTGCTGGGTCAGTCCATGTCATTGTTAGCTTGATTTGGCTCGTAATATTTTTATGGATTTTTTTTCTTTCATTGAGAATATGTCTTTATGTGGAGTATTTGACTTTTTGCTTAAGTACTTTTGGTTTTGGCTATACATTTGTACAGTTGGAGTCCCATATCCATAACTAGTTCAATAATGAAGTGATTAGATTAGTCAAGATCTCTGTGATTTTTGGGCACTTTTCTTATTGAAATAATTACAAAAGGAGCAGAACGCTTAATGTATTTAGGCTTTTGTTTTTAAGAGTAGTGTGGTAGTCTTCAGCCACAAGCAAAGTGACAAGTATTGTAGGTGAGACCCAACTTGTTTATCCTGCATATTATGGGAGTTTGAATGTTTAGACTTCTGAAGGGTGCTTGAGAATAAATTTGTCATATAGAAGAACTTTTTTTTTTTATTTCAAATTCAGTTATGCCATCTGGCTACCTCTAAAAGTTTTTAATTTGAAATTAACACTTTTTCAGATTGCAAAGTATTGATGAACATTATGGCATAGAACTTGGTTTAGGTACTAGCTTTTGTTGTCAGGCTAAGGGTCATTGCTATTTTGGGTTAAGAGGAGTGAGGGTTACAACGAAAATTATGGCACAGGTGACTGGAATCTGACTTGCTTTTATATGTTATTTTTATGTCTATCAATATTTTTTTTTGTAGACTGATACCTGTGCTGGTAAATGGCATGAAATATTCAGAGATTGATATTATTCTGTTGAAGGTGAGTATCGATTTATTTTACTCTTTAAGAATAGCTCTTCAACTTTTGACTGGTAAATCAGCATGATTCTGATCAGAATAGGTAGATCTGGCCTACCATTTGTTCAATGGAGAATTAGTTTTCCAGGGCAAGGTGTGCTGTTCCAAGTAGTAAATGTGTCTGCTGCCATGTTTATTGGAAAACAAATTTGCAGACTTCCTTGCTTTGCCACTGTGTCTTCCCACCCAATTTAGGCAGAGCTGGGATACTATTACTCATGAACTACTGCAACAATACAGCCTAGAAAACCATTCAGAATTAGTTCTAGTACCTTCTAGATTGAATACACAGCGTTTTCTGTCACTACATTTTAGAATATGGCTGAGTACCAGAATTCCTCAGTCCACTTCGTCTGTCTATTTCATTCCCCTCAAGAGTAATTTAACAAGGACTCTTTGTGCATGACTTTACCTCCCTTGCTTCTGTCTTCCTGTCATTGTTCCAGTAAATATGGCAGCAAGCAGAAAGCAGGAGCAATGGCATTTTTAGTTAGCTGGGCAGCACAGGTGGGATGTGGCTCTTTTTTTAAATACTTTAAAATCTTTACCTAAAACTACATTCTTAATGTACTTGAGCATTATAGTTGGATTAGTTGATGTGATAAAACATTTTGATGACAGGGGGATGTTGAAGAAGATGAAGCTATTCCAGATAGTGAACAGGATATAAGACCTCGTTTTCATCGTTCACGGACAGTGGCTCAGCAACATGAAGAAGATGGTATTGAAGATGATGAGGAGGAAGAGGATGAACTTGATGATGATGATACTATTTCTGACTGGAATTTAAGTATGTCAAAATAATGTGTAGAGTGTCTTAAAACAGAGCTATTTGCATAGTACAATAACCACCTTAGAAACAGGACTTTATAGGAAGAATGAGGCTTTCCTTTTGAATACAAAAAATAAGTATCTGTTGATATAATCAGTGGAGGGGAGCAGTATTTCAGATGACACTTTCACTACATAACTGTATTGGCAAAAGTTAGCCACCTGTACACTTATTTCAAACATGGCCAGTCAAGCTAGAAGCACTTACAGCATGTAATTCAACAAATTTTTTCTACTTAAAATCATAATGCCTAAAAAAAAACCATAATAAAAATCACTTATTACATGTTTAACTTATTTTTTTAAAAAAAAAAAAAAGCTCCTGCACATTGATAGCTGGAGGAAGCTTAATGCTTTCTTTTACTTAATTTTTGGTTTGTGGGTTTTGTTTTGGGGTTTGGGTCATTTTTGGTTTTTCCCATGTGAACATGATGGCCATTATCACTGGTTCTTTTCTATGTGAGGAATTTGCTTCTGACCGGAATATAGTACCTTAGTTATGAATATAGGAGATAGCTGTGCAGAAACAACAGTTCCAATGGTGTGTATATAGGTCATAGAACCTTTAGAGCCGATAGACCATGCGATAAGGAAAGAAATGCCACCAACTGATTTTTAAGCTCAGTTACAGAAAATAGATAGTGAAACTCCAACAGATCTGACTTAAATATACTTTTTAAGCAGCCTTTGGAATAATTTTTTTGAGTTTCAGACACATCCACCTAATTTTTTTTTCTTTCTTCCAATGCCCAGAGTTTTTGCAACAGGTGAATGTACCTTGAAGCTTATGGTCAAACAATTTTGAGACATATCTGAATTAACATCATTATTATTGGTGGTGTTGTTGAAAATGAGTGCAAATAATATGTTTCCATAAAGCCTCTTTTTTGGAAAAAAAAGGATAGTTTTAGATTCATAATGCTATTCTTGTAGCTGCTGTGTGTAAAGTTTGCAGGATTAAATACATACTTTCTGAAAAAAAAAGATAGCTGAAATGACAAAGGGTACCCTGTGGTCTGAAGTTTTCATTAAGATGAAGAGCAGGCTAAAGTTGCCCAGGAATAGTGGCCTGAAAGAGAGAGCAGAACAGTCAGGAAATTTGTATTGACATATATTATCTATTCTTGGAAGAATTTGGATTATTTGAAAGTCAGAATTGCGTGCCCTGTTTCTTATCCACGGTTCTGTATTTGACTTTCAATTTGAACAGAGAGAAAGCATCAGGTAGCCTGACGATTAGCAGCATGGCTTACTAATGAGACCAATTGGATCCTTTATGACAGATTAAGAAAGAATTGACATCATAGTAAGCAAAAAGTGCCGTATAAGTTCTGTAATACAAGCATGCTTGTAAAACCACCTTAGCATTTTTTTTCTAGACATGACAACATGGCGGGAAAAAAACAGAATAACACTGGTATCTCAGACCTTCCCTCCTTCTTAGTGTTACACCATCCTTAAGTCACGTTGTGTATATGATGTTGCAATGTAACATTGTGGCTCCTGTCTGTGAGTGTTTTAATATGCTAAATGTGTAAGTCCTTTTAGTGGCTGTTGAAGTGCTGCAAAACTGGCTTTCTAAGAGCTGTGGCTTTGCACCAGAGCACAGTGGATCACAGTAAGGAAACGGAAGTATCTTTCCTTCTGATGCTATTAGTCTCCAGTGACAGCTCAAAGTTAAAATGAGGAATATATTGCCTAACTAAAACTACTTGTATGATAAGCAGGGATTAACACTGTTAATTTCCCTCAGGAAAATGTTCTGCTGCTGCTCTAGATGTCCTAGCCAATGTATTTCGTGATGAACTTCTGCCACACATCTTGCCCCTTTTGAAGGAATTGCTCTTCCATCCTGAATGGGTAGTTAAAGAATCTGGTATCCTCGTTCTTGGAGCAATTGCTGAAGGTAAGGCAACAGTGCATATGTGGTTGCTGAATTTTTGATTGCTTCTAAAGCAGTCTGCAATTCCTTCCAGGTGAATTTACTTATGCAAACAAATCTATGTCCTTAGCTGGCTTGGGTTTGACTCTACTTCTGCTATCTGCTAACTGCTGTTTTTTAATCTGTACGTGTTTGGGAGGCTACATATCTTAGATAATTTCTTGTATATCTCCCATTTTTTGTTCTTCAGCATATATTTATTGATCTCTCATTAAATACTACCTTGATTTTGTAGGAAAGGAATAGTTAATAGATTTGAGACTTAACATTTCATTCAAATGTTTTTAGAAATGGAGGAGACCACTCCTGTGACTTTGGTGCCCTGAATGGCTGTTGGCGGATGGTTCTCCAGTTTAAATATAACTTCCATTCCTTTGTACTTGCTCACTGTCTTGCTTGGCTTTTTTTCCTACATTTCTAGCATCTGTCCCTTTTGCAAGCTGAAGGAATACATTTGGTTCCATGTCTGCAATATTGTCCTTAGCCAACATGCTTTTTTTGTGGGTTTTGATTTCAACTCAAGCAAGGAAAAAGTTACTAATTATGGCAAACATTGGTTTGCTACTACCCTTACTGACTTGGGACATGTGATTTCTGTTGCTGCTGAGTATTTGTATGATATTAGGAGAAAACAAAAAAAATTAACTTTCTTAAGGAATCCTTTTTAATGATGTGATGATTTGTTGTCAAGACTGAGTCTTTTTTGTTGTGGTTACTCTGAGTAGACTGACATAGGACCTCTGAGCTCTGTGAACTCATTTTGTTTGGATATACTTGCCATATGCCGTTTAATACAGGAGAATTTGTGGAGATTTGGGAAACAGTGAAGCTTGTTGTAATGAATGTAGGTTTTTAACTGGGGATTTTAATTACTGTTTCTGTTTTATTTTGGGGGCTTGATATTAGGCTTACTTACTTAGGATTACTTTGTATATTGTTAAATTGTGTTCCTATGTGTTAGGGAATGAAAATATATTCCCTCTAGGAAACAGAGAACGATGGAACATTTTGTTAATTCTGGTACTGCAATAACTATATTTTTCCTTCTAGGCTGCATGCAGGGTATGATTCCATATCTTCCTGAGCTGATCCCTCACCTTATTCAGTGCCTGTCCGACAAAAAGGCTCTTGTGCGCTCCATTACATGCTGGACTCTTAGTCGCTATGCACACTGGGTAGTTAGTCAACCCCCAGACACATACTTGAAGCCATTAATGACTGAGTTGCTAAAGCGTATCCTGGATAGCAACAAGAGAGTACAAGAAGCTGCCTGCAGGTAAGCCAAATGTTAAGCAAAAAATCACTATCCATGACACTACTTTTTCGCGGGAACCTGTTTTAATGCCTTTATCAATGAATACATGACTCCATTTCTAGCTCTTAATGCATTTCTTTCTCTTCTAAATTGGAGTAGATGCAGATTCTTCTGGATTAGTCATAAATTACTGCGAGTTGTAATAACATGGAAAAAGTTAATTTGTGTTTTTCTTGTCCTGTTTGTTTTCAGAGTACATGGATCGCTAAACTAAATTTATTGTAGTCAAGTAAATTATCTGTTTGTAACACTTGTTTATTTTCTATGTATGATGTTTCACTGACCAGAAATCTGACTGTCTTTTAATATACCTGTGAACAAGGTTAATACTGATGGCGGTGGAAAATTATCCTATCATTGGATTACTGATATATTTAGCTCAGGGTTACCAAAATATTTGAGTTAGTTATTGTAATGCATGTTGCCTTTCGTTTCAAGGAAGATCTGGGAGATAAGTTTCCCTTCTTCAGCTTCTTTATTCTTTTTTTTTTTAAAAAAAAAGAGGAAAATAATTAATGGTTCCATTAATGGACAGACCATTAATTGAGGAGTGGGAATGGGTGTACGTCTTGTGCAAGAATAAAGCTGTTATGAGTGTGGGGTAGGACTGTACACAGCAAACTGTCAAGAAGATTTCTTCATGAAGCAGAGTTAGAGCTGCACCTATTGTGTTCTTAACACTTGAAACAACATCATTATTATTATTATTATTATTATTATTATTATTATTATTATTATTATTATTATTATTATTATTATTATTGTTATATCCCACCCCAAATATTGGTATTGCCTAAGGACAAAGTGTTTGCTAAGCTTTGTGTAGAAGAGGTAAGTGTATCCTTGCCTGAGAACAGATACAATGAATTTAATGAAACATGCTTAGTAAGATTACTGTTTCCTTTTTCCTCTAAAACTGTACAAGCCCTGGGCTAGGAAATTTGTTTCCTTTAATGTCTGCTCCATTCTTTCTTTTCACGGTGATTGTATTCTGTTCTTTCCTGAGTAAGCAGGAAAACAGCAATGTAAAACTACTTGCTTCGTGCATTTTCAGATCCAAAGAATCAGATTATGTACACATTCCGTTTAAAAAAAAAAAAAAAAAAAAAAAAAAAAAACCCTCCCCAACAACTAGCAACCCTCCCCCCACCCCCATTTCTGTTCATAGTTCCATTGTAAAAACATAATTTAAATGCTTTGTAAATTGCAAGGGAAGACAGTGATTCTTCTTGGAGTGGCGCAAAAAATTCCATATGTATAGTGAATTGGTGCATAGATCACTAATGTCTGCCAAATTGAAAATTGGTCATAAGGTACCATGCGTTTCATCACTGATTTCTGTATTGTAGCAGGTGATTCATTAGCTAATGTTCATTCCTCTGCTATTGAGAAACTTCTCCTTTAGCTGGTGTCACCCAGAAAGATACTTTACTGAAACATGTTTTCCTGCTTACATTGTATGCTTTCTGAAAGAATACTTCTTAATAATACAATAAAAGTAATAAATGAATACAATAAGAATGCTAGCCACTTTGTGTTCTCAGTTGCATTGGTGTTAAGAAAAACGCATTTCTGTATTTGGTAGCACACTGATAGGGGATTGTTCAGCTCATGTGGTGATGAATACATTTTTACTGCAGCAACAGGCTAATAATAATCTTGTTGGCACAAGCTAGGTCAGTAAATCTTCAATAGCTCATAACTTTTTCCTTTCCTTAATGTTTCTTTGGAGGAGCATATCTGGCCAAGGGGGGGAGAGGGGAATGCTGTTGTTCAAACACTTGACAGATAACCTGAAAAGTTGCTGTGATGTGTGCTTTGACTAAGGCTGGCTAAAATTGTTCATGCTTTGTCTCCGCTTTGTTTTCCATGTCTTTCCATGTATCTGTTTTTCTGTGTAGTGAATTGCTGAGAGTACAGGCTGATGTTGACGTTGTACTGGCACAACAGCACTGGGGCTTCTAGATGCAACCAGTTACAGTATATATTAAAGATAGTGGGCTGTTTATAACTTAAGTAAAAAGCTTTTGTTACAGTTCCTGCTATTCCAGTTAATATACTCCTGTGTATAGTAGTGTTTTTTTGTTGAGGGCTTCCTGCATGTGTATAATGGGGTTTACAGTAATTATTTTTTACTTTTGTTCATTACAATGTAAGAACTGAATCCTTGTGTGTTTAGTCTAAATAGATGAAGGTTGTCTCGGTAGTAGCATTTTGAAAACGACTTGGATGAAATTAAGGAGTGAATACATTTTATGCTTCAACAGAAATGGGTTGTATGGGACATTTGGGGGTCATCTTCATTTTGTTTTTTCCAGAATACTAACTGACCTATTTTTTTGTCCCTCAGTGCCTTTGCTACTCTAGAAGAGGAGGCTTGTACAGAGCTTGTTCCTTATCTTGCTTATATACTTGACACTTTGGTCTTCGCATTTAGTAAATACCAGCATAAAAACCTGCTCATTCTTTATGATGCTATAGGAACTCTAGCAGATTCTGTAGGACATCATCTAAATAAACCAGTGAGTATGTTCTATAGAAGCACTTCATATCAGTGGTTTTTGTAGGTTACTTTAATTCTTATAAAACAGAAGTGTTGGTATTTCTGTGTAGATTTTGATAACACTGAATATTTACAGTTTAAACACGTAGACTGTAACTTTTACCAGTACACAAATTTGCCATTTTGGGTAAATGGTGGTGTGTGTGGTAGCTTCTGAAAAGTGCTTGTCATTGTGATTTTTATTTTTTTTTTTTTTTTTCTGCTGCTTATAGTTTTTCCTCTTAGAGGAGACACATATATCAATATAGATATCAGATGGGACTTTATAGAAATTGATAGAATGTTTGTTTTCATTTCTAATGACTGCACTTTTTTGGTTACCATTTTATGTAATGCTAAGCTGTCTCTTTCAAATGTATTGGAGCACATCATCACTAGAAATTGCTTTATCAGAGTGAGACAGACTTTCATATTGTAACTAAAAACAGAATCCTTTGGACTAAGCACAGATAATGCACAGGCAAATAAAGTGGGGGTTTTTTAGTGTATGTGTATTAATAGAATATGCATATATGTCACATGTGCATCTTATGATGGTTTTTGAAGATGGTCGTATTTCTGTATAGTACTTCACATGATATAGGCAAACTAAAATAAAAAAATGTGAGTTGTTTCCATGGCATTTTACTTGCCATCTGGGATCCCACACCATCAAAGGACCTTGTTTTCAGTGTCTCTCTGGTCCTGGCCACCTTAACATTTGACAATACCATGAGGAAGCTAAATAGGAGCTCCTCATGATGGTGGGATTGTATTCAGTCACTTAGAATTTTGTATCTTTGGACAGAGCATTAGCTGGCAGCATCTGTTGGCTCTACAGATACCTTCTGGGAGCAACAGCACTAAATGGATGCCTTGCTCAATGTCCTTGTGACTGTGGCTGTGCAGTGGGCAGGGAAAATGCAATAGCTTTGTACAGAAGGAGTAAGTGCATCCTTCTGGAGCTACAGGAAATTTCTTCTTTGGTGGTTAGTTGCTTGAGGGAGAGGTTTCAGGAACTTGAGAGGTTAGAGTTGTAGCATCAAAGCAATGGGAAATGGTTACAAAAAGCAGGTGGCAGATTGCGTTGCTAGTAAAAACATTTTCCATAGGCCCTGAGGCAATCATACAGATTTGTAACAACACAGGCAGCTAGAATGAAACCAGGCCTGGAGGAAAAGGTTCCCTCTGCAAAGATACTTATGTGCTTCAGCAACAAATATTTAGACAAATTACAAATTCTAATATTAAATTACTTAGTATTGCAAAAAATGAATTACAGTACATGAGAGGGGATTTGCTGAAAAAGGAGAATGTGTCAGTTTTCAATACATCAGTTTTTTATAGATTTGAAATAAAAAACTATGCAGTGAAGTGTTTCAGCAGCTGATGCATTTTCATCCTAAACAGGAATATATTCAGATGCTAATGCCTCCATTAATCCAGAAGTGGAACATGTTGAAGGATGAAGATAAAGATCTCTTCCCTTTGTTAGAGGTAAATGTTAAAATTTGAATGGTTTTTATGAACTTATTTTAGGAATTACGCTTTCTACTAAGCATGCTTCTACTTGAAAGTATGACTATAAAAGCTGACAGTGTAAGGTATTTCCCACTATGGAGAAATACTCTGACTGTAGTGAGAATTTTGTGACTGAGGAAATGTCATTAGGTTTAGCAGAAATATTTCAGATGTATTTTTTTCCTGCCATTTTGCTGTGTTTTCTTTAATTGGATTCTTTTACGAAAAAGTTCCATTCTCCTTTTATTTTTCTCTTCTCTCTCCTTGCTCTCCATTTATCCCTTCATTAAAACTATTGTCAAACAGGCTGAAGGTATGAACCAGACCATGCAGTCTCTGTGCTTTCAGAGTGTGAAGCAGGAAAGCACATCTAGAACAATTAGTTTCATAACTCTTAGGTAATGTTAAGGTTTGTACGTGGTCACAATACTTGAACCTTAGTGTAAGTGCTGGCTGAGTTATCATAACTGGTTTGGTATGCACTTTCTTGTCTATCTCTAAGAAGATGCTGTTGATGAGCAATTTTCTCGACTGGCATACGTAGGAGAGAGTAACAACTTGCGGATAGTTGCCTAATAGGTGCTGCCTTTCTAGGTTGCATTTACTTCATCAGTTACATGTAGATATACTTATAATGCAAGTATCTTTTAATTTACCTCTCTCAAGTAACAGGGACTTCAGGGATGTAAGAAAAGACAGTAACTGTTTTCTCTCTCTTTTTTTTTTTTTTTTTTTTTTTTAATTCCAGTGCCTGTCGTCAGTTGCTACTGCCTTGCAATCTGGCTTTCTTCCATACTGTGAACCTGTGTACCAGCGTTGTGTAAATCTGGTGCAGAAGACCCTTGCACAAGCCATGGTATTTTTCCATTACTGTTCCAGTGTTTTCAGAATATCTCCTTAAACCACTGCATTACTTATAGTAAAGTTATGGATTTGCAGGGAGATTTGTAATATAACTGTATAACGAAGCTGCAGTTCTGAAACTCTTTTTATGCATAACCTTCAGAAAATCTAACGCTAATTTTGAAAATGCATTCTTATTTGTTGCAGTTGCATAATGCTCAGCCAGACCAATATGAGGCTCCAGATAAAGATTTCATGATTGTGGCTCTTGATTTACTTAGTGGTTTAGCTGAAGGACTTGGAGGCAACATTGAACAGCTAGTGGCTCGCAGCAATATACTGACACTAATGTATCAATGCATGCAGGTAAGATGTGTAACCTGTTTAATCCAAGAATTTCCTTAAGAGAATCACAAAACACTTGTAGAATTGTCATTTTTTTCTTCCTTCCTTTAGGATAAAATGCCTGAGGTGCGGCAGAGTTCTTTTGCGTTGTTAGGGGATCTGACAAAGGCGTGTTTTCAGCATGTTAAGCCTTGCATTGGTATGTTTGTTCTACTATTAAACAATTAACTTGTTTTATAAACTGATAAGAGGATGGTTTAGATGTTGTTAAACTCCATATTCTGAGTGTTGCCTTTTCCTGGTGGTGTGAGTTTTCATTTTCTGTTTTCAGTAGCCAGGGTCTGTAGTATATTCTCCTTGAAATTGTGTTTAAAAGACATTCTTTTTTTTTATAGACAGTGAAAAAGTTAATTTTTGTCCTTGATTTTTTTTGTAGTGGAACAAGCTACCTGTTGTGCTGGAATACACGAAAACAAATGTACATGGACTTCAAATAGTTGCTTGCTTTAATAGATTCTTGAATTTATAGATTTCTTTGTTCTACTAGAATCTATTGTTACATAGAAGTATACATGTATATTGAAATTTGAAAACTTGGCTAGAGTGTAGGTGTTGTTTTGCTTCTTTGCTTTGTTTTTAATTTCATTAGGGAAGTAGCGTCAGTTATAAACTTCCATGATGTTTGCTGTCTCTTCCCACAGATACTCTTGAGATACACTTAACTTGCCAAATGAATGCTTGGGTAGGCTTGGAATTTAAAATTTATTTGGCAGATGTTATAATCTATCTCTGTGACTAATTTTTTCTTAAAATTTAATCAAGGATGTGATTGCCTTCTAGGTTTCGTTGCTTTTTCAAGCATAGCAGAATACATAGCTATTCAGGTGATTTGAGGGTTCAACTATATTATAAAACTACAAGCACTGGTAGCTGTGGGGGTTTTTTTCCTTCTCCCCTCTTCCCTTCTCTCCCCCTGCCTCAGCAAGGGAAGAGGAGAAAAAAGTTTTCTAGAATAACATAAGGATATAAAGCCTATTAGAAACATTTAAAATCATATTTTAAAAAGATTTGCATTGATCTACTTAGGTTCTAAAATCCAGGTTAATCTGATATATAGCAGAAATATAGCTCATGTTAATTCATCTGTAACATTTTCCAAGCATTTAAATAGGCTTACATGATTTTTTTAAAAGAAACTTCCTTTTTTTTTTTTTTCTCCCCTCCTGTGATTTTAACAGTACTGGGACAAGATAGTTGTATTGTGTGATGAGATTTTAAAATGTTGTTCTTTCTAGCTGATTTCATGCCAATTTTGGGAACCAACTTAAACCCTGAATTCATTTCTGTGTGTAACAATGCCACCTGGGCAATTGGAGAAATCTCCATCCAAATGGGTAAGATAATATTATTTTCATTGAATCTCTGCACTTTCAGCATTGTTTGTCTGGGTGCTTTGGGGATTTTTATCAACACTTTCATTTTAAAATTTAAACTAAATTTGAGATTCTTGTCCTTGTTATTAAGTTCAATGTACCTGATCTGTTTAGACTATGTGTATTAATGGTCATTTTCTTCTGAATTTTTTTTTTTTGGGTATTTTCAGGTATAGAAATGCAGCCTTATATTCCAATGGTGTTGCACCAGCTTGTAGAAATAATTAACCGACCCAACACACCAAAGACGTTGTTAGAGAATACAGGTACCCAAAAACTGAAGCATACATGGTGAAGAGAATTCGAAATTTTTTACAGTGATTTAAAAAACTATATAGGGCAATGACACCAGAACTGATTTTATTGCTATGTATTTGGCTTTTATAAGCAAAAGCAACTCTGTTTTGCAGAAGCTCTTACAAGTCTCAGTCTTAGTGCAAACTATCATATATCTAGATTCTTAGTTATTATTATCTCACGTTTATAATAGTTACTGTAGTTATTTATTGTGTTTAATTATTCTTCCATTTTTATTTATGTATTGAACATGACAAATGTATACAGTAACACGTAAAGACTTAGTTCACACTGATTTAAATATATGCATGTCCTTACACGTGTACTGTATACATATGTCTGGTGTTTGAAACAAATGCAATTGACCTAAATAAAAGAATAACAAACTCTTTGAATTTACAAAAAAATGCACTCCTTTTTAAGGTGAGCTTGTAATACGATGCACAAAAATCTAGATCTGTGATGGCAGTTTTACCACTACATAATTGAAATTATATGTAAATTTCTATTACCTGGTCACTTAGCAAATTCCTGAAATGAGTTCTAATAAAGGCATGCATGTTTTATGTTCTGGCCTGCAGCTTTTACTTCCAAATTGGGAGCAATCCCCAAATGCCTTACTGAATTGGAGTTTCTGAGGCTTGTTTCTTTTGCATTTATAGAGGGCATGTTCTGGTATGAAGAGCACCTTCCATACTTCAGCAAAGTTTTTATTAATAATTTGGCTTTATAATTGACAATTTTTTTCTTTTTTGAAAACTGTCATGTAAGAAAACGACAGGTTAGTCATTATACCTGACATGATTGACCATTATGCAAATTCAGCAGTATAGTTCTATTTTTTGAGCTAAGCAAGAGATAAATGGGGGAGAGATTTTGAGTGTATATTTTTTCTCAGTTATTCTCTAAATTTAAAAGTTGCACTTTCTCTGCCCCGCTACCGCCATTTAGTACGGAAGGTGAACTTCAAGGAAAGGTTTCCAAGTTGTCTGATGTATTACAGGTACTAGTTTTTGAAAATATAATTTTGGAAGAAATACCTACTTATTGTGAAATATACCATGGAAGAGCATAGCAATATATTTTCTTTCCCCCTGCCCTGACCCTGTTCCTCTGCACTGATGGATGTGTAATACCTGTACTCGAGAGGCATCCAATACTTAAATGTTCGCTTCCATCCTTGTTGGAGAATTTTGGGAAGCATCCAAACACAGCCCTTTTTTTTTTTTTTTTTTTTTTTTTTTTATTCTCTTAATAGTTACTTTAAATGTGGATGCATAACTGCAAATAAATGTTGAATGTGGTGTACTTAAGTTTGTTGTGGGATATTGTCTTGCATGCCACCAATATGTGCAAGAATATTACTATCTGCTTTAGCTTGCAATGTAGTGAGCAATGGAAACTCTTCTTCTAGGAAAATGTCAGACCACTTTAAGTAAAGATAATAGCATAGGAAAAAAAAAAAGCAGATGTCAAAGTTGAGCTTTGACAGTGATTACTATTCTTTGTACAGACTGTAGCTGTGAGAATTTACAGATAAAACTTTAAAGTGTATTTTCATTTGAAAGTAGCACTTCAAATGCAGCTATGTAATAGACACTGCTTATTGAAATTGAGTAACATCAGAGCAAAACAGTACATTACCAGTGAGCTGCAGCTTTCATGGAATGAGTTTGTTCCAAACTGCTAGTATATCCTACACCAAACTTTTACTGGAGAAAGCATCATCTGCTTTATTGCATGCTTCATGAAACTGTTCACAAATGCCTGTTTAATTAGAGTGTTGCATAGTATGTCCCTTGAACATAGGTTTCCTTTTCTGCTTCATATAAATCTGCTGGATTTTAGTATTATTCATGTATTTTGCTTCAAGTAATCCTGATACATTATTCCCCACCCTCTCCTTTTTCTAAAGATTAATCTTTCGTGAGTTGAGCAAACACCACTAAAACACATTTCCATGATAATATTTTCTTCAGTCTGTCCCTCAGAACAAACTACCTAATCACATGATGAAGCGATTTTGCTTTTCATGTGTCCTTGTACCTTAATATCAAAAGTCAGATTCTTATACGACTTCTATGAGGAAGCCTTCTGTAAACAGGAGAGATATTGGAATTGAAGAACTAATTTTCGGTAGACAGTTGCTATGAGTTAGCAACCACTTTAAATTCTCTGGTTTGTGAAGATGACATGTATTTGGATCTCTTTGAGAACTGTTTTATCTATTTAGCATTTTTTGATAGATTGCAATATTTTTCCTTGATAAGGTATTTATAAATGTATTTTTACTGATAGGGTAGATCTATTAAAATATTGAATTCTAAATACTGAAAAAACTAAAATATTTAGAATACTTGATACTAGAACTGAAAATGGTTAATTCTTTTTTTTTTTAATCATAAGTAGCCATAGCAGTATATTTGAATAAAAACTTTGAAATATATGGTAGGTAAATTTACTGGAAGAGATTACTCTGAAGAGGACAGAACAACTGCTTACATCAGAAAGCCTTTGGATTTTAAATTGTGTTTTTGGTGTTCTCTCATTTACTTTAATTTTTCTTTTATCCTGGAGAGTATACCATATATGTTGCTGCCTCTTATTTAGGGGGTGGTAATAAACAGCACTGGTGAAATCTTATGTTTATTATCATACACAGATTCTGTTGGTTTCTGTTTCTGAGTTATTTGTTGTTTTTTCTTTATTTTTTCTCCTCCCCCCTCATTTGCTCATGTCTTGGTTGGCGTTTGGTGGTGTATAACCGTGATTGCGTTACCTTAGCAATAACAATTGGTCGTCTTGGTTACGTTTGTCCTCAAGAGGTGGCCCCCATGCTACAGCAGTTTATAAGACCCTGGTGTGTATTATTCAATCTTTTTTTTTTAATTCATTTTTCTTCACTCTCTTTCTTTCTTTCTTTCTTCTCTCTATCTCACTTTTAGATATATTTTCAGTTGGTTACAAAATCTCAATCCTTAATCATTGCCAACCATGTGACTAATCTTGTCCTATCAGGTTTGTGAGTTTTTAGTAGCACCGTCATGTATTTTTTATGTTGTGGCTAACGACTAATTTATGCATGGGATAAGATTGTCACATGCTTGCTGTGTTAAAGCTTGACTCTGAAAGAGCATTTTAAAATCCACCAGAATGATAATACAATGCATGCAAATACTGTAATATTTAAACCGTGCATTACTTTACTTAAAATTCAGTCTGAGGCTTGAAATGCTGTAAGGAATATACGTATATAGATTTGTTATGTATTAAATAGCTTGCTTGCTGCTGTAAAAGTTAAATAACTGTTCTGTAAGTGGTATCTGACATAATTCATATTGTGATAGTATTATATGTTCTGCTTCTAGTAATGATAGTTTCTATAAATATTTCAGATGTGTTACTTTTGTATTTAATGGAATACAGGTCACACTATCTAACTCTGTATGTTGCAACAGGAGAACACGATTATGGAGGTGATGCCTATTGGGAATATGCTAGTAAAGACTGTGTGCCACAAGTGATTTTCAAGTGTTCAAAATAGTGTTTCACATTCTTATCAGTGTGGCTTATTCCATCAAATACTATCATCTAGTTCTGGCTTGACTGAAGAAAAAGTAATAGCATTAGCTAAGTTTTGTTCTCCAACTTGCTAGGTGCACCTCTCTACGAAACATAAGAGACAATGAGGAAAAGGATTCAGCATTCCGTGGGATATGTACCATGATTTCAGTCAACCCCAGTGGAGTAGTCCAAGTAAGATTTATTAATAGAGCTTAACTTCTTTACTTATGTGAAATTTAGTGAAAGCTGTATATCAAGTAGGAAAACTTTAACTTCATCTGATTTCCTGCAGTATATGATACAGCTTTATTTTGAGGTCAAAGAGGTGAAAATATCTAAATTGCAAATTATATATATTGTGATGCTTCTGTAATTATTACCTGGCAAAGGGAAGGAGAAGAGTATATTTAAGTTCAGTCTTTGTCTGTTACTTACAAAGAATATGTAAGTAATGAACTTCAATTAAAATAACTATTTTGCTACTTTGGTTAGGTTTTGGTCAGCATCTATATGAAAATAGAGGGCAGAAGTTGAAATACTTAACCTTATTTTCTAGATGTCACCTAGGCTTTTAAAACAAGAAACAGAATAAAGCCAATAACCACCCCTTCATTCTTAAAACTTGAAGGGAAGATTCTGTTCCAATTTAGGACGTATTGTTTAAATAGTCAATGTTATTAATGAACATGCATCTCCAAAATAAATGGTATGTGTGAAGAAGAGACTGTGACTTACTCTCCTGCTTGGAATTTCTCTTCCTGATACACACGAATTGAGCTTCTACATTATTCTGAAATTTTCAGTTTGTATCACCTATGCCTTATTCTGCACTGAGCATCTCCCTCTTCTGTGCATTTGTTCTTTCACATAGGTTAAGGGGAGGTGATAGTTAAGGACTAGTTACCCTCCGTGCTACCAAATTAATGATTAAAGACTGATGTTTAAATGGTGGTAGGAGATAATGCATGACAGCAGATGAACTAAGTATAGGGATTTTGGCATGACCTTAGCTTTGAACCGGTAGAATAAACATCTTGTGTGTCTCAAAAAATTTGTGTTTCTGCTGAAAGGAATATAATGACTTTCTTTCCTCAACTAGAAATGTGATAGAAAGTTGAGACTCTGGTCGTGATTTTGTTGCTTGTTGTTAGGTGATTCGTTCTTGAAGTTGGTATGGATACTGAAGGAATCTACATTAGACAAGTGTGAGGTGGGAGGGGCGAGGGTTTGGACATTTTTTAACTGTGTTTTTATTTAATAAAAATTGATTAAACAAAGCTATTCCTACACTTGGCTGTTTCTATTTCTGAACACTTAGGTGTACAGTAATTTACTGTTACTGTCTGAAGTAACTGGAAAATAAATACATAAAACCAAAAGTAGTTGTGAATTAGGATTGAAGACCCTGCATGATTCATAGAATGAACTTAGTGTTGTTTCCAGACCTATAAACTGAGGGTCCTAACCTATATGATTGTTTAATCTTATAGGACTTTATTTTTTTTTGTGATGCTGTTGCATCATGGATTAGCCCAAAAGATGATCTCCGAGACATGTTCTGTAAGGTAAGGTATATCCTAATGGTGATGGGTTTTGCTGGGAGTTTTTGTTTGGTTTTGGGTTGATGTAGGTTTTTTTGTGGCATTGTTTTTCTTGGGTGGTTTTGGTTTTTTGTTTTGTTGGGTTTTGTTGTGGGGGTTTTGGGGTGTTTTTTTTGGTTTTTTGTTTTTTTTTTTAGAAAATGAGATTTGTATAGGTCAGAACTTTTTTGCTACAAAGTTGCCTGCTTTATTTTGGAGAAATACCTAGAAAATAGCAAATGAAAAGTATTCCAGGAATATCATGATCGGTTTCTCATACTCCTACTAAAAGTAGTTCTCAGGATTGCTTAATATTCTCCTCAGAAACCCTCTTGATTGAGCAAGTTTCAAGAAACTAACATACAGCTGTACCCAACAATACACCGCTAAACAAAGTGTCAATAGAATTTAAGCAAAAGGACAGTTTGCCTTGTGTAAAATAAGCAAATAAAACCCCCAAACAGGCAGAATGTGACATACTGCACTAGTGTCTTTAGCTTTAAAAAAAATATATAAAAATTAAGAGAAAAACTTATTTCAATTTTGTGAACAAATGCTGCTACTGTTCTGTCATGTGGCTCCCAATATAAGTTGTAAAGTGAAATCTGTTTTCAGGAAGGATGTGTGTCGTAAATTCGTGATACTCCTGTTAAAGCAAAAATTAAGTACTTACTAGGATCGTGGCTCAGTATTTGCGCTTTTTCTACAAGTAATATCATATATGAGCATCACAACAGAAGCTAGAACTCTCGTATCCCATCTTTAAGAGCAAAGACAGAAATCTTACCATCCTTGTTAACCTCTCAGATAACCAGTCTCCTCCAAAAGAACATCAGGGCCAGGAAATGCACAGCTATGAGTATTTTAGCATCAGCAGAAGGAAACAGGAAATACTTACAAGCTTAAAAAAAAAGCCCAGGATGCTTTCTGTGATGATTGTCCAGAGCAGTCTCAATGCATGTTTGCCTACTTGTCCTTCGCCACTGAATACTTCATTAAGTAAGTTAGGCTCCTCTTTTCTCACGTTCTTTCCAAGTTTCCACGTGGGATTTAATGTATTCAAACTAGACACAATGGTCCTTGGTCACTTGGCCTAAGAACGTCCTTGCTTTTTGAAGTGGATTCTTTTTTGCTTTTGCTCTGCAAGAAAGCAGAAAAAGCGTTCTTCAGGTCATGGTATGCAGTTTTTAGATTACTTCCTCATAAATACGTGATTGCTGTAGTCCAGTTAGTTGTTCTTCCAACCATAATTATGCCTTTCAGGAATAATGGAAAACAACTGGATTGTCTAGCGTTTCTTTTTTTGCTTTGTTTGTTAGCAGTAGCTCTGAGAGAGAAAATAGCACTTACAAGAGCATTGGGTTAGATGAGCTGCTAGGGTAGGTGTCGTATTTCAACACTAAGAGTTTTATCACTTTTTATAAAAGCAAGATATCTGAAGACTGTAGCTAAAATTCTCACTTGCTAAAACTCTACCGGAAGATGATTTGAAGTGTTCCTTTTGTCATACCTGAACATTCTTAGGCTTTCAATAAGTTTCTTGGCAGCTGGCTTACCTGACTTTTTGGGTTAGGAAGGAGAGGTAAGCCTGCTTGTGGAGGTGTCTTTCAAGGACAAAAGCAATGAGTTAACTGGTGACGCTATAAGGTCATTATTGCTATGTCCTGTTTAAGAACAGCTTTGCTTGATACTGTTGTATCAAGGGTGAACTCAGTACCCCAAGCTTTAATTTTGACATTACCTTTTCTGTGAGGATGTGTTCATGACACCGTGTTGCACAATTTGGTGTGCTGAATTTTGTTTTGGGTTTTGGTTTTGTGTTTGTTTGGTTTTTTTTTTAAACTTTAGACTCTCTTGGACTAGTTTTCTAAAAGGAAGAAACATTTTACCTGCTTTTGTTTTTTCTAATGTTTGCCTTTAAACTGCTGTTTTCAAAGCCAGCACACTAAGAGCTTTTTGATAGTATCATTTAATTTTCATAGGTTTTGATTAACAACTTAAGTTGGGAGGTCCAGACTGAAACTTGCAGATTTTTTTTCCTCTTATGTTGGCTGTTGTCTGCCACTGACTGTGGTTCACTCTTCTTTCAAAACACAAAAGATTTTCCTTTTTAGACACAGCTGTCTTACAGACTCTATAGAAAAGAGAGTGCTCATAGGATGCTTTTGCGTTTGTGCTAGAATTTGACGGGTAGTCATTCTGAAAACATTGGCTGCTCTTTTGGCTCCGCTTTCCTCCAACAATATTACACATTTCAGCAACAACAAAAAAAGCGAATACAGAAATCTTAACATACATATACTGTGTCAGTTGATAAAATGTTTAGCATTCTGAAATAGCCTAACTCTAGGTTGTAAGTCACCTTACTCATTAAAAATACATATAGATGTGTATACACACTCTAATTTGTATGGGTAGCTGTATTCTGTGTGTCAGCCTTATAAGATAAAAAGATTTCAGTGAAGCTGACATTACTGGACTTTGTTTCTTAGTAGTGTTTCAGTATTGAATTGGAGAATTCAAATGGATGGATAAACAATCCAGCAGTTTATTTACTAGCAACATCTGCAGTAAGCCAATGTATCTTCTTTTTACTGATTATCTTGACTTCCCCTATCTTATTTGTAGATTCTTCATGGATTTAAAAATCAAGTTGGGGATGAGAATTGGAGGCGTTTCTCTGACCAGTTTCCTCTTCCCTTAAAAGAGCGCCTTGCAGCTTACTATGGAGTTTAACCTCATGCACTGTAGCTGCAGTCCCATAATTAGAGGTAAGCACTCAAATCTTCCTTGCTAAGCAGAGCTGTATAACAGACTTCCTCTCTGTTTGCATTATATGAAACATAATTAATTCGAAGGAAAAAAGGGAATGATAGTATACCTGAGTGATCGTAGCTGTAGCAAAAACAGTTGTAGACTTTTATTATTTTTACAGAGAGAGAGAGGAAGAAAGTGAGTGTAAGAGTGTAACGCACAGTAGTGTATCAAGATAAGGTTGGAAGTGTGGGCATAACAACATGCCAGTTCAATTTTAATAAACAAAGTGATGAACATGATCCTCAAGCTATCATACCAAAGACACAGGCTCCTTCTTAAGGATTAGTATCAGGAAGATTTGGTCTAAGCAGGAATGTCCTTCTAGGATAGGAAAGCAAGTTTTTTAACACACTTCAGCCATGAGAAGCCAAATACACTGCTAAATTGTCTTTGCAGTGAATGAAGGATGTTATATTGATCTTTAACTCCATAGAGCTTGATGTTTTGGGAAGGCTGATGTGTTTTATTGCCATGTTCCATTTTGTACCCTAATTCAGAGTTGTTACAGTTGTTACAGTTTTGTACTGAAATTATGGCAGTGAATCATGCAGTGCTGTTTTGTTGTTTAATGAACAACTTTGACAAAATCTTAGGCTGACTTTTAAAGTCAGTGATGTAAGAAATCCTGTTTAAATTACAACTTTTGTCTGAACAATGAATTGAAAATAAACCAATTTCAAGCATTTACATATTTATCAATGAGGATATTTTAGTTGTGACATGAGGGTGTTTTCTTCTAAATAAGAAGGATCCAAAGTAATAACATTTGTCACTATTCTCAGTTTGAACTGAGGAGATCCTATGGCTATCTTGTTTAATCCACTTAAAATTGAAGTGGTTAGGTCAATAGCGGATAGTGTTTACTATTCTTTTTCAATGTCATAACTACATAATTTTGTGCTAAAAATCAAAAAGCTTGTTAGAATTAGATCTAAGCTTAGTGATTAGTACTGGAACTGTCAGTGTAGTTTGAAAGCATACATTGTTGTTACATTAATAATTATTTACCTGATATAAATGGACTCTTTTCTTAACAGACTTGAAAGATCAAATCTAGGTATAATTTTTTTTAGTTAAATGTTGGCATCTACTGCTTAGAAAGGGAAAAAAGCTCTTTATTTATGCACAAATCTTTCCATTAAGTTTCAGGATAAGATTTAATTATATCTTTATCTTTTCCTTTTACAGGTCCTTCAGTCTGTGAGACTATGAGGGAGCCTCTGCACCCAGGGAAAATGTTACCCTTTACTGGGGGGAAGGGTAAACCAGTAGGGAATACAGTACAATCCCAACCCTACTGGGAGGGGCGGGAGGGAGGTGTTGCCGTCACTGTATTAAGTCGATGTTGGGAAATGTTTTAACATCTGGAGCTTTTGTGGGTGGAAATCTGTCTCCTATTACAACTCTGCACTGGATGTGAAGAAGAAAAAAAAAAAAAAAAGAATCTAGTCACATAACAGCACATTCTGGAATATTGTGGGGAATAGTACAAAAATAAGAACCATATAATTGAACCATAGGGATACATAGAGAGGAAAACTATTTTGCGCACAATAAAGGAAACCTAAGAATGGGGGTCACAAACAGTAAAAGGCTTTTTTTTCTTTTGTGTTTTTTTAAGTAAGGGTTTTCTACATTATTTCATTCTGCTTGATGGGATTCCTAGGTATTTGCATGTTAATGAAGAACTACACAAATGAAGTTAGTACAGTTAAAATGCAGCTTGTGTCTGTATTAGGAGCAGGCACTTGCAGGGTAAAATATAGAAATCCCATCATAAATTAATAAAGGTTAACTTAGACGAAATGAAGCAACCTGCAAGCTGCCAAATAAGTCACTCCTTTCATTTTTGGGGTCAGGGGAGGGACACTTCAAAGGAAAGACTGACATCTTAATTTTTACATTAAAAAAGGAATTAAAGTAGTGGATATGATTTGATTATTGTACTTCATTAGATTTAATTTCTAGAGTAAGGCATTATTCTTAACGTGCAGTTTAAGGTTCAGGCATGCATTCTGGCTCATAGTGATCAGAAGTAATTTAAAATTAGTGGGAAAGTAGCATGCTTGCATCACATAGAGTGAAATTGGTATACATTTACCTATGTTGCGCCAGTTTTGTGTTGCAGTTTACCAATTCAATATAGCCCTGCATTTAAAATTCCTTTTTAAGATTCCGTGGATTTCATTTTATTAAGAATATAGATATAAAGTACTGTAGTTAACAATTAGGCCTTGAAATACCTTTATAGGATCTGTTAAGAATAAGATTGATATTGTATTGTGTGTAACCTGCACAATGTGGAAAGCTGATATAGCTGTGCAAAATATTTGCCTCTGTGCTGTCAGTGTGATGTGCTTTCTGCATGGTTATATACTAGTGATTTTATCAGAATCTCTAAAATTGAGTTACATGGTAAGACCCGTTAAAGGCTGCATAAGTGTTAGTTGGCACGTAAAGACAATTGTAGAAGTTGATGACATGATTGCTATATTTGTGTTTATTCCCATTCAACATATTATCTTCTACGCTTTCTTTTGTTCAAAGCATGATCTTAAAGAGATGTTTAAGTTAATGGATGTAATGCAGGGTATTTACACTGTATCGGCGCATGTTGGTGGCCCTTTGTGATGTAGTTAAATGCACAAGGGTGCAAGTTTAAAGCTACGGAGTGAAAGTTGGTTTGGATCCTCTTCATTTCATTTGTTTAGCTTTTCTGTTGTGTTTTTTTTTTTCTCTACTTACATGTATTCCTGTGAATAAATCCTTGTTAAGTTAACCCTTTACTTTTCCTTCCATGTGTATTTTTCTTATGTACTGTGAATGTGAAATCCTAACTGGTACACTTGATCTTGTGTCCATCTGAAAGTGGCAAGTCTTTAATAATTTAGATTGCCTAAAGAGTATCCCATGATGATAAAGGAAAATGGAGAGATTTTTAACTCTGCTGGTCAGAGGTGAAGCCACACCTTTCCATTTTTCAAGTGCTGCATAATTAATCTGCAAAACAAAATTAAGCCATAACAGCCTTTTTGTAGATTTAGTTTCTCACCTTTGCGTTGCAGAATGGATACTGGATAACAATTTTGGGGATTTTTTTTTTTTGTTTGATTGTGGGTTTTTGTTTTGTTTTTTAAGAACTTGCTCTTCTTTGCATGGTTCTGTTCTTTGCCTGTTGAATGATTTAAGCCATTGCACTGAAGTTTAAGCTGTGTGAGTGTGAACTTAAAAATGATGTTTAAAGAGTTTTGATTTTTTTTTTTTTTTTAATGCATGATAACATGCATGTTTTACATGCCCCCTGGGTTTTTTTTGACTTTTGAAATTTTAATGGATTATGCCTGAAGAATAGTTTAGACATGTACTGTATGAAGTACATTCGGTAATACTAGTACATAGTATTTATTCAATTTGGTCAAAATTGCATGTGAGAACTTGCTTTCAAAATTCATTGTTTTGATATCAAATACAAAATTCCTTCTCAACTAGTAACTGAAGTAAATTGATAATAGTCACAAGGAATACTTCAAAACCAATTCTGAAGGGGAAAAAAACCCCCAAACCTTTTAAATTTAGCAAGATGGGATATTTATTTTAGACCCAAACTTGCTTTAATTTTGAGTATGTTTGAACATTAGGGAAGAGTGTCAGAGAAAGTACATTTAAAAATTGTAGAATAGAAAATTTACCCAAGTAATACTGTAGCATAACAGCTAGAGACTGAGGTTAACTAAACTTTTTAAGTTTTATAAATTCCATTTAACCAAATAAAACCACTCCACCTCACCTCAGATTAGCTTAGGATGCCACTTTTGTACATACATGTTTTAATAGGTATTTGTACAGATGTGAACTGATCTGGTATAACAGCAAGGAAATTAATAAAAATAAGGCAGAAATAAACAGTACTAACAAAGTAGTCTTTTGTATCAGTAAGTTCTCTCATGGTCTATTTTAAAGCAAATAAACCATATTCTTAATGCATAATATAGTGGAGAGATTTGCGGAAGCCGTTTAGGGTATAATGTGAGGTAAGAAAGGATCTGGATCAGCATTAACATTTATAATTCAATTATTGCATCATGGGATATATAAAAAGCATCTTAATTCTTGTGGTGTAGTCAGTTCTTGAATGTTGACTGAATGTTTATACTGGTAGAATCGTGAGTTTGTCTTTGTTACATTCCAGTGTTTCTGCCTCTGGGCATGCTAAAAGCACGGCTTACTTCATTTGCTCCTTACACACTGAATAAAGTGCTGTTAGTGTGCTAAACTACAGAAATAGCCGCTGCTAAGTAATGGTGTAGATTTTCTACTTGAATATTTGTTGTAGGAACCTCAGGAGGTCAGTGTTTACTGTTTTTATATATGCCTTTTTCCTGTTTTGAGTTTCCCTTTTTGAAGGATTCTGAGAGTGAACAAAAGCTGCTGATCAACCTAAGTTGGTAACAGAAAGTGTATTTAAAATCCTTAAAAATGCATCTTTTTGGCTGTTCTAAATTGCTGTTAAATTAGTCTTAAGTGAAGTTCAATACTACATTTCTTTTCCATAACACATTCAGGAAACAGCTTATTTCATTTAGGGAGAAACTTTTGAATAGTCATTACTTAAACCAGTGCAAGCAAAAATAATCAATTTTGTAAATTTTTTCCAAGGCCTGATTATTTTCTAAATCAGTGAATATGTATATATTTAAATTGTAATAACCTAATTCTTATGCTTTACTCTATTGCTCCTCAAAGCTTGTACTCAAAAGATCAGTTTTAGATGAATGGGTTTAAAATTTATAATCATAATTTTTAAAAGTTATGAAGTAGCATAAATTTTGTAACTAACAATATTGATAGACACTGTGATTTTTTTTTTTTTTTTTTTTGTTAGGACTTTTATGTTAGCATCAATCTTAAGTACTTAAACTGCATATATTGTATAATAGTAAAATGTATATTTTAAAACTTAAGTGGCTTTCCTCAAGCTAAATTCATTGCTACTTAGAAATATTAAAATACTAGCTTTATCTCAGGTGAATACTCTTGTACCCTTTTTGTTCAGAACACATGCTAATAAAAATGTGTCTTAATTATATCAGTTTATGTATTTCATTTAGGCAGCTCCTCTGTCTTAAACTTACTCTAAATTAACCTTCTACTGTGGGACAATAATGATTTTTGCTTCACCTATTTTATTCATATTGAATGTATTAACAGATAAGGTGCAAAAACATTCTTCCCTTGAAGAGAATACATCCATATTCAAACAACTGAAGTATTTCTTGAAAAATGCTTTAAATGCAATGTTATATTGGAAATCATGTGTTTCAGATTTCATCAAGGAAAGAAGTTGCAACTTAACACTAATTACTTCAATGCCATCTTTTTCATGGGGATAATAGATTCATAAAGCTTCTATATAGGGTCTAAAGAGTAACTTTTTGTCTTAGATAAAGGTTAAGCTCTACAGTGAAATGGCAAAACATTCTGCAGTTATCTCAGATAGGCACTGATGTATTTTGCGTACGTATTTGGTATATATCACATAAGTATTTCCAGTAACCTCATCTTGAATAAGTAAAGCTTGATCAGTAGCTGTGTATTTCACTCACCTATGCATTCTCCAGAGTGACTTGCATCCATCAGTCTTCTAGGTATTTTTCTCCAATTTATCTGCCACTGGTGCTTGCTCTTTGCACTTAATGGTTGGAGCAAGCCAGTTTTAGATTATTATTTTAAATGGGAAACTGGGGCAAGTACTCTTTGTTTGCTTGCCCTGTAGAATATATTCTGCTAAAATAATAAGGATACTTACTCACTTGAATGTACTTATATGAGGGAAGTTTAAAATGGCTCTGTAAGATGGATCCTCTCTGGTGTTATATTTTAAGCCAAATCCACATCTCGAAGAATTCAGCACTTACACTATGGTATAATTTTTCTGTAAGCTGGTTCTGTTTTGTTACTTTCGCCTTAGGTACCTATTTCGTTATTCTGGATGAGCGGCAAAATTGAGAAGACCTGTGTGCTTTCTGCAAGGACAGCAGTTAGGAAAAAAGATGGGTATAAGCAGGTTCATTTGGCTGTTGAAATCTAGTGTAATGTTATCTTTTTTTCTTGGAAAGAGATAGGTGGTTATGTTGTACATTGTCTTACTAATACCTGACACTTTTAAAATTTTAAATTCGATGCAGTATACAAAATACTTTAAAATGAAAGATGACTGGATCTTTCTGCTGACAACTTAGGTTGTATGAGTTTTGCTTGAAAGCTTTAAATCTGATGTTTCTGTATCTGCCACAATGTTAGAATGTTCCCTTCAAACATATCCTCCTGCAAGCTCTCAAACTGTACTAAATTGAGTGATATTTCTTGAAGTCTGCCTATGTGCTAACAGAACTTCATTTTAAATAGAATATGGTTTTAATTTTTGATAAGCTGCTGAATTTTAAAGAATTTTTGGGGCCACCAAATATTTTGGATCATGCAGAGAATATATATTGTACTGTAGTAATTTTGTATTTACATTTGTATGATGTGACATAATAGATGTGAATGTTAATCACTGCTTGACTATGTTAATAAAGTTGTTTAAATATAGATGTTGTATTCCAATTTTTAATATAAGATTAAAATTTCATGTTCAGTTTGTTTTACCTAACCCAGTAGTGCACTCTTCCGGTTCACACATGTAAGTTCTGAAGTCTTACTTAAGGATTTTCATTTTTTCTGAAATAGAATTATCTTTGGTGAAGTTAAGGTAATTCAGTTTAAACGCTTTATGCTGCTTGAAGGCAGATCAGTGTACAAATAGGAGGTGTATGTGAACTGAAGTTAATACCTATTGGATGGTAACTGGTAACTGCTTTACTACTGAGAAATGGTACATTCTCCATGTATTAGTTAATTAGCTAATGTTGTCTGACCAAATGGAAAAGGGGGGGGGAACAACCATTTTCATTGCTTGTGCTATCAATAATGTGGGAAAAAAGGAAGTAAATTAAAAATAAATGGAAATTATTCAAGACCGTGAACCATATCTTGAAGTGGTCTTAGTTTAATTTTTATGTAGTATTTATGGAACTGTGATAATACAAACTATTTAAATATCTGTCCTTCCATTTATATAACTTCCTAATACAGGAGTCCCTAAAGTGAAAGTATGAAACTTAACAGTAATAGCTCTCTGGTCAAAATCTGCTCTTGTGGATTTAACTATTTCTATTCATTTCCATTATTTGGTAGTTGGTTAACAGCATGCAGACAATGTAGACAATTAACACGTGTCTAACACAGATTCTGTAGTGCAGTGATTGAATTCAGACTACAGAAAGAGAAGGTGACTATGGAATAGCTGTTAACCAGCAATGTAGGTGTGTAGAGACCAAGTTGATTAGCAGAGGGATCAGTTCCTGTCAGCGGAGCGCACCGGTGGCTGTGTGGGAGGGGATGGGAAAAGTTCTGTTTTCTTTCAAATAGCATTCCCCACCCCTGTATATCGTGGGGTACCTATGACAGAACATTCTGCTGTCAGTCAGATGTTTTGTTCAAGTCTCCTACTGTCAGCTTAGAGCCTGATCGTAAGATGTGGCCTCTAACTTTGAGTCTGAGGTTAATTACTACCCATATATACAAACAAGAAATAAGTGGAGTAAGAATTAGCACCTTGCATAAGTGAAATGAATGTTGTGGCTAAATTTGTGGTCAGATTGCAACAATGCAAAAGGATTTTACGTTCAAGGCAAGTCATGCTATTTCTTAAAAAAAAAAAAAAAAAAAAAAAAAAAAAAACTAATTTGA
The DNA here is from genome assembly GCA_033558235.1 of Neomorphus geoffroyi. Lineage (NCBI taxonomy): Eukaryota > Metazoa > Chordata > Aves > Cuculiformes > Neomorphidae > Neomorphus > Neomorphus geoffroyi. Next base: position 20,391,151 of record JAUMJM010000048.1, on the reverse strand, counting down.
AAGTGCAGTGCACTTGAATGAAATAGCATTTCAGTAGGAATATTGTTTGTGTAAAATTTATGTATCTTAAGTGCTTACAGAATAGTAGCTGGTAGCTTCTGTTATTCCAGAATGACTGACAATGAAATATACTGCTTATTTAAGGTATTAATATGTAAAGTGCATTTCTTTCAGAGGCATTTACCCTTGTGCATAAAATAAGAGGTATATACATCAAAACCTCCAAAATTACACCCAAGTGTTAATCTGAATAATGACATACTTAAAAAGCAGTTGCTTTGAATAATCAGTCCACCTTTTAAGGAGAACAGATGGGATTATGCTGCACGTATGTTAATGCATATATGTGTAAGTGATGGCATATAAAGAATTATTTTGTAATTGTAGTTTTTCAGGGTGTCTGTGACACGTTCTTTTTTGCCAGACTTTCATTTGAATCATAAAGTGGAAAAATTAGGTGTTAATTTTGTAGCTTTAGGTATAAATCTCTTTTATGGAATCTTAATTTATATTTAAATATGGAAATAAAACATTGAACTGTTGGGCTGACAGTTTTGCCCATTTTTGCCTATCTTATTGTCCCTTGGCAAAATGGATAGTCATCAATTTCCTCGGTTAAATATAAAGGGGAACTTAAAGTCTTCCCTCTGTTTTACAACAAATAAGAACTCAAGTATTCATTTGCTTTATTTCTTTATGTACCTTAGCATAAGAGAGTAAGATAGTTGCATCGCTTTCTCCAGTACTATGCCATAGGAAGGTGTAGCTAATTTTAGTTTCCGTCTTCCTTATTGAAGGCCTTACACACCAAAACTGTAGTTGTCTTTGGGCCAAAACTGAATGGAAACTAGCTGGAACCTTAGACCACAGCGCTTGTTTGTTCCAAGCATTTACTCATCTGTGTAACTGGTTTTCAGTCCGTAAAATGACAGTGTTTAATGGGGTTGTTGGGCAAATAAATGCCCAGTGTAACAACTGGGTTTTAGTTTGTCTAATTAAGAACAACAGACATCTTGACTACTTTCATTTCTTTTTTTTTTTTTTTTTTAAAAAAGCCAAACTTCAGAATCTTAATTCACAGCAATAACAGGGTGTTACTTGATGCATGTTGAGGCAGAAGCCCCTCTAAATTGTTGCTAATACAATTTGCACATCTTCATAAGCACTTAGGCTTTAAGAGTTTTATCAAGGTGATTGATATCATGAAGTTCTCATCTTTCTTCCAGCTGCTCAACCTGGTGGCTGCCATTAGTAAGCACTAGTATGTATCACCTGTGGGATGCTGGGAATAATCAAAGGTAAGAATTATTTTCAGGTAGCCTGACTTGTGCCCAAAAGAAACCATTAACTGCCCATCCTGTTCATGCTGCCATTCTGATTTTTAATGTGCAGTCCTAAGTCAGTACCTGTATAACCGAATCATTTTGCCTCTTTCACAATATTTCAAATAGCTGCTTCTTGGCTAAATAACTAACAAATCTGTTCAGATTAATGTTTCTTTTCATTATTTCATTTACTGTTTTTCATAAACTCATTTCCAGCCTCTTGCATATAGTAATAGTCATTAGGTTGGTGCAAAAATAATTGCAGTTTTTAACCATCAAATATAAAGCAGTATATGTCAAAATAAAATTTATTATTTGAAATAAGAACCATTATAATCTATGCATTTTTGCTAACAAGAAATAAGTATATTTATTCCAGTAGAATAGAATACTGGAGTTCTGGAACTGATGAATTCTTCCAAGGTGCTTTGAGCTGCTGCTTGGAGGAAGTTATCAAGATGCTTGAAAATGTGGTAATTCATTGGGAGAGAGGTCTGGTGAATAGGATGGGTGCAGCAGAGTTCCGCAGCCCTGCAGGATAATTTGCAAGACATACAGTTGGGCATTGTCATGGAGAACTGGTTCTTTTGGACTGACCAGTATTGGACATAAACGTGGCAGGTGTTTGTGCCTTTTGTTGATTTCCTGGCAATATTTCTCTGCTGTGATCTCACCAGCATTCCAGAAGTTGAAGTGGGTAATTCCACTTGCCAACCACCAAACAGTGACCGTAACCTTATTTTGATGCAGCTTGGATTTGGGGAAGCGTTTTGGTGCTTCACCTCAGTCCAGTCACTGTGCAGAATGCCATCTGTTGTCATATAGAATCCATTTTTTGTCACAGATCGCCATGCAGTCAAAAATTGATCGGTTTTGTGCACAAGAAGCGCAGAGCATACTTCCTAATGCTGATTTTTTTTTTTTTTTTTTTTTTTCTCATTCAGGTCATGCAGCACCCATTTGTGAAGCTTTTTTGATTTTCCAGTTTGATGCAAATGTTGAACAACATTTGAATGGCCAGCATTTAGTTCTGCAACCTCTCAATTTGTTTTCCATGTGTCGACTTAAATACTGGCCCTTAATGTGTATCATCTACTGCAAAAAGATGTCCACGACATTCCTCATCTTCAGGTTCCTCACATCCTTTGCAAAACTTTTTGCAGTGTCAAGCTGTACATACATTGATGGTCCCCGGGGAAATGATGGATTGATATTGCTAGCAGTTTCTATTGCTTTATGTCCTCTTTTGAACATGTATGACAAAATTGCTCATTTGCCTTTTTCTATTCCTAATTTGACAGCATAATATAAAAAACAGTGAAACCAAACCCATTAGCATAAATAAGTAGAGCAAGGTTTTTTGCTATAAAAGGGTATGCTACATGAACACAGTTAAATGAAAGTTTAATCCAAAATAAGCATTACCACAAAAATCGCAATTATTTTTGCACCAACCTAATATAAACTGTATTTTGTTTGATTAAGAACACAAACAGTATTTATTCCACTCTACTGTACTAAGAATTTCCTGAGACAGCGTGTAATCTTACTGTCTTAACTTCAGACCCTTCTACCACCAATAAACTTTTCCTGTTTCTGTTGTATATTAAAACCAGAGTGCAGACCACTTTTGTGATCTGGACACCACATCTTGCTTGTGTGGTAGGTACTATGGAGCACTTAGGTATTAAGTGTTATGCAATCGGAGCTTCCTTCCTTTTCTGAAAGCACCAGGCTTAATTGCTTTAAATACTTCAGTCTTCTTTCATTTAGCTTTTTTTACTAGTTGACTGCAAATAAACTGCTTCAAGTTCATTGATTTTACATATTTGCAGGTAAGTGTCTAAAACATGTATGCAATGTTGAATATAGTGATACATCAGTATAAATTCAGCCGAAATCACTGAAAGTATTCTTGACAGTGTTACAGCATAGTATTATTTCCTCATTTTACATAGAATATAGATGGAAAAACTCAGTATGGAATTTTTATAGTGATGTGTCTCCTGAATATATTAGAAATAAGCCAGAATTTTTCATGCAGGGCTGAACTGAAACTACAGGTCATCAAAATGGAATCTGCAACCACTAAACCATTCCAGGTTGTCATTACTAATGTTCAGTAATGCTTTGTAATCCTTGCACTTGATTGAAGGTTGATTTGATGAAACATGCTTTTGGCAGCAACAGAGCAGAAGAGTAATAAAGGTGAAGGACTGACACCAAGTGACTCATGGCGAAGCAATGCTGTTAGGTTCATAATTTAAGTAATAGAAGTAATGAATGGCATCCGATCAAACTCAGTGAGTAGATACAATGTAAGTGTGCATTTAAGTGTACAGTGAGTTAGATGGTGCAGCCTAATGGAATACATCATTCCAGGGGTGTTGAAAACTGTCATTAAAACCTGCTGTAGATGGTCAACACAACACAGAAATCATGAAAGAACTTTGAGGTATCGCAGCTGATCCCTTACTGTAATAAATGTGGCTACAAGTCTGTGCAGAATTATCTTTATCTTGAACTCAGAAACAATGTTAGAAACATACATCCTACCCAGAAATGTAATGTAGGCCATGATCTCACCACTGCTCTTCCATCTGATCTGAACTTGAGTTTGTGCATGTGTTTCAGAAAAAGTCCTAGCCTGCTTTAAGATTGTGTTGCAGAAATTCCAATAACACTTCGAATTAATTCCTTTCTGTTAGCTGTATTTGCTGCTAACTTAATCTCTCTTTTTTTTTTTCCTTAAGTGCTTTTAGCTCTACCTTCTGTGTATGGGATTTCATTACACTTTCTGTACAAAAATGCTGCAATAAATATCTAGTCATGAAGATAGTGTAGGTCATAAGGAAGTGAATTACTAAACTTCTGGGTAATGTCTGCAGGTATTGAAGCACAGTTGCTTGGTTAGAACATAATCCTTGTGTGTTTAAAGCCTGCAAGGTAACCTGACTGTACTTACCAAAGACTTCTGAAAGGGATTTGGCTAGCAATTAGCTCTGTGTTCCTTTTCCCCATCTTTTGTTCTCCACTACACTTGTTAACAACTCTGGCTTTTTATATCTCCTTCTCGTGCTCAGAAATTTCAGAATATACCAGAATTCATAGTATAAATTCCTATTAATCTGTCAAGATTCTTAATGTAGTTCTTTTAGCAGGATAATATAGAAAGAAAATGCATTTTTTTTCAAGGCATACTGTGAGTCTGGTATATGAAATATATATATCCAGTGTATTCGATGGCTCCGCCTCTACCTGTTTATTCAGGTTCTCTTTAAAAATATGCAAGTGCAATATTAGATTATGTATTCTACCTGAATTGGTTCTTTACCCTCTTTTAATTTATAAAGAGCTTTAAATACCAAATGGCTCTTTTACAGTTCATTGTGATAATAAGTAATGTATTAATCTGAATTATTTTTTGCAGTTGTCTGGATTCTTTATTGTTTTTTAATCTTAAAACTGAATGCACTAATATTTTAAGTTCATGTACCAAGAGTTTTACTGTGACTAAATGCAGTTATTTTACCTGGAGTTAACAGTCCATTTGTGCCAGGGGAGGTTTAGACTAGACTTTAGGAAGAATTTCTTCACTGAAAGTGTGGTCAGGGATTGGAACAGGCTGCCCAGGGAGGTGGTGGAGTTGCCATCCCTGGAGGTGTTCAAAAGATGAGTGGACAGGCATGGCTGGACTCAGTGACCTCGGAGGTCTCTTCCAACCCTATGATTCTATGATAAGGCAAATTATCTTAGTTACTATAGGTAAAAATACAATATACAATTCATACAAGAAGTGGTTGTTATTGCAGAGAGTGGAATATTTTGACTTCAGTAGAGTTGGGTTTTCTGTAGAATTGGCTTTCTAACTACCTTCAGTTACGTGATATCTAAGTGGCAGTGTTTTTGAAAGTTAAGACAGATACAGACTGTTCTTCTGATAGAATCGGGTTTTTTCTTAAACAGTGCTGTTCCAAGACAATACTTATTTCTGTATCTAAAAATGCAAGATCAGACAGAAAACCAGCTTCAAAGCTCTAATGAGCAGAAACTTGGCTGTTGTGAAGTTCATAATAAAATTAAGATTAGTCCTTGGAAAGTAGTACAATATGCATGAGATCGCTAGGAGAATTTAGACATATGCATGTAAGTTGGATAGATATTCTGTGACCAGCTCTTGTCTCGTTGCACATGATTGATGGAAATCATTCCCTTACACACCTAGTGCTGAAATAAAGGATGCTGCTAAAACTCCAAAATGAGTCTTTGAGAAATTATTTGCTAGCATTTTCGGTATCACAATCTTTATTTTTCAACCACATTAATGTCTGTAGTCTACATAGTATACATGTAGTATACAGTAGGTGCACTGTATGATATTTGACCAGTTCTTTCAAGTAAGAGTTTAGTGTATAAAATGCCACATATCAGATGATCCCCACCCTTTAAAAAACTGGTTGCTGAAAATAAATTAAAATTAATACTATTAAAACCAGAAGCTGAAAATATGGAAGGATGGGCAAATTGAGATGCAGAGTGCAAACTGCAGAATCAAGGGTGCAGGTGCCCACACAGAGAGGTTTACACACTGGATGAAGTTATCTGTTCTTTTCCTAATATGTTTAACAATTTGTTTTGAATATGACTGAGCATCAATCTCTGCCTATAAGGTAGAGATTTATTTAGCTGATCTCATAACCTCAAGATCTCATCTGAGTGTAGTTCCTACAGGTTCTGTTACCTTATGGAACAACCTTAATAAACTGGCTGAATATTGACCTAGCACATAAAACAGCTAACCCAGTGCATAAAATTGCCTCCCCATCACACTTCAATATGCTTCTTTACACTGGATTTTAAATTAAAAGGCAAGATACTGAGCACTGATACCTGCTAATACCTGTTGCTGGATATTAGTCAAGAAGCATGACTGAAAAACTGCAGAAACACTGACTGGATATTGCCATGGCACTGGAACAGTACATGGACTGATTCTTTAGTCATGGTCACAACATAATGTCTGACAGTGCATAAAGCAAAGTAATCAGAAATCTAGGACTTTCTTACCCAGGCCAGTTTCCAAAGAAGCACGCATAAGGATTTCTCAGGATGTGCTACTTTAAAAGATAAGTGACAAGATTGGCATGCAGCTTGTAGGTTGGTAAAATTTAACAACAGCCCTTTGTTGGTAGTAGAGTTCATTTTATGATAGTATATGGAATTGTCACAGTTTAGCTAATTTTTGGCAGCTAAAATTTTGCAGTTGGGCTCCCATCTCCAGGGGAAGGAGAGAGGAAAATGAGAGGAAAAGGCTTGAAGGTTGAAAACTAAAACTACAGCTTTAATGAAATGTTGGTAATAGTAATAATGATGAAAATAATTAGAAAGTAATTAAATATGTACAGATGTCTGTGATCACACCCCACCACCATGTGTGCTGCGGAGTAGATGCAAGGGAACAGGTCCACAGCTAGGAGGGAGCTGAAGTCAGGAGGTGAATTCAGGGATAGACAGATCCAGGGTCAGGAACCATCAGACAAATGAGGTCCTCACTGGATGTTGGCCATCACAGAAGAGAGTGAGACCCTCGTGATCACTCAATTTTATACTGACTGTGATGTATATGGGATGGAATACTCTGTTGGTCAGTTTGGGGTCACCTGTCCTGCCCACCCCTCCCTGCAGGTGGGGCTTTTTTTGCTAGCTCGAGGATGGCCTTGGTTACCAGAGGAATAAGCGTAAATACTGGCCTCTCTGCATTCCAGTGTTCCATGTTACCACTTCAAGAGAAAAACTGTTTGAAGAACATGCAGCTAGCTTTCAGAAGATGCTACTTAAGGTAGGCTAAGCCAGAGTAAGGGAACAGACCACAGTTAATTCAAGCTATAACAGGAGTTCAAGAGAAAGTTCGCTCCCAAGAAATTAATTTTATTTTGATGAGTTCAAGTGTGCCTTGAAAATGTAACTATTGATCCTGATCATCTCACCTGTCAAAGTGGTTTTCTATACAACTGTACCTATGCTGCAGTTTCCCTTGAAGTTCAGGTCTAAGATTTTTGCATTTCACTTGAATTTTCATGGAAAGCTGTTGTTGTAACATGAGTACAGGTTTGATATTTGTGTGATTGTAGATTGGTGTAGCACTGCAGCAGTTGCTTCACATTTAGATGTAGCAGTAGATAAGGGATTACTACATAGCTTTGAAAAGGTAGAAGTTGGGAACTTCCCTACGAAATGCAGAAGTGAACCCAGCTTTACTTCCATCATAGCATAGTGTCTGTCCCTGTGAAAGGTACTGTTCTACCACAGAATAAAACCTTCAGCTCTGAATGTGCAGTTTCTATCTCACTGTTTGCCCTGGTGTACAGCCTTAGAGACAACAACGCACACTGCAAAAAGTACGTTCGTATTTTCTTCAGATCGTAAAGCAGAATGCTTACTTACATCAAACAGATGCATAAAGTAGTTTTTCTTAAATGTAGTCCTATAGCAGGTTGTTACTGTTCAAAATTACAGTACATATGCTTACTACACCTACCAAAAGAGAGAGATGCATATCCAACCATCTTGAGACTTTAAAAGAAATTTTGACTGTGAAAGGGGTCTAGAAATTTTCTGTTTCTAGGCATGAGAAACTTTGCAAGCTTTGTGTGCACTGAAACTTCAGGAGAATATTGCTGGAAAGAAAGCAACTCCCAAACTTACCATGGAGCTACAAGAAGTGATGGGCTGAAGTTACAGCTAGTTACCAATGACACTGTTTGCCTTCCATGAAAGTATATTTCGTAAAGGTAGTTGAAATTTTGTAATGCAGAATGAATCACACTGTTGAGATGCTGGGGTGTGTCCAGAGGAGAGCAATGAGGATGGTGAAAGGGCTGGAGCACAAGCCCTATGAGGAGTGACTGAGGGAGCTGGGGTTGTTTAGCCTGGAGAAGAGGAGGCTCAGGGGAGACCTTATTGCTCTCTACAACTACCTGAAAGGAGGTTGTAGTCAGGCAGGTCTTGGTCTCTTCTCTCAGGTGACCGGCGACAGAACAAGAGGACACGGTCTCAACCTTTGCCAGGGGAGGTTTAGGCTTGACATTAGGAAGAAGTTCTTTACTGAAAGGGTGATTGGCCATCGGAATGCGCTGCCCGGGGAGGTGGTGGAGTCACCATCCCTGGAGGTATTTAAGGAGAGATTGGATGAGGCTCTTAGTGCCATGGTGTAGTTGACAAGTAGGAGTAGGTGTAGGTGTTGGGTCATAGGTTAGACTCGATCTCAAAGGTCTTTTTCAACCTTATGATACTGTGATACTATGATACTGGTATAAAAAATACAGATTTTGCTGTCTTATTTGCCCTAACTAGAATATTTTTTTGCTTAATGAAGTTCTGTAGCTCTAATCTTCTGAACTACATTTTTCCTAACCATTTGGCTTTAATGGAAGTCCATAATCAGCATAAATTTGACACGTTGGTGAATTCATCAGGTTTTTAAGGATGACTTGAATGTTCTGCTTTGCGCTTTACCTAATATCTCACAGAACAAAGGACATAAATATTAAGGAGGAAGCAGGTGAGATTTTTCAAACCAGAACTGGTAGGGTCTCCATGAGGGGGAAGGGAGGACCTTGAACACCTAGCACAGAATATCAGCTTCCTTCTTTTTATATGTTTCATAAATCTTTGTGCTGACAAAACAGTAGCTGAAGTCTGGTGGGTAAAGAACTTACAACATGTTTGCTTAGGACAACAACCTGGCCCTATGTTTTTAGTCAATAATGAAAACCTAACTGCTGCCTTGGGCCATGAATCATCTCCTTAAGGTTGGCTGATAATGTGTGGCTTACACTTCCAGCTGCCTCATCTCACAAGATTCCAGTGGCACGCTCCTAAAAATTATACTCTTCCTTGAAATCCAAAGAGTGTGGAAAAGCTGTTTACTTAAAATCTTTGTCTTCTTCAATGACAGTTCAGGTTTCAGACTCTTCATTTCTTTGATGTAGATCATTAGCCAGTGGGGATGATGGCAATTGCTGGACCAGAACGCAGTTCAACTCTAGGGCCTGTACTTGGAATGATGCTTTTCAGGGAAGGTATCTTAGTATATTATTCTTCATCGTGGAATCAGCACCGCTGCAGTCTTTGTAGGATCCTAAGAGTTCCCATTGGGCCTAGTCATTGCCTGATTTGAAGGACCTTATCCTGCTTGCTTGGATGCTGCTTGGTTGTGAAGCCACTTTGAACAGTGTTGCATCTCTCCTCCACTCAAGGCAGTGCTCACTGCAGCCATGGCCACTGAAGATGCCCGAGGTGTTCTACCGCCCTCTGCAACCATGTTCCTATTTCATAGAATAGAATCATAGACTGCTTTGGGCTGGAAGGGACCATAAGCCCCCCAATTCCTACACATCAGTGCTCTTTCACTCCCGTAACAGCCTCTCACCATTCACTGTGGACTGGAGCTCCTGGGCTGTGAGGAGCCACAGACAGCGGTGGCACCAGCCCCAAGGGTCCAGGCCTCTGCATGAGGCTCCAGGTTGGGCAGGGGAAAACACACACGTGTGGAAAAACACACACAGAAACACACATATGGGGAACTGACATATGGGAAAACACACACAGGAAAACATGTGAAGGAAAACATGTATGCAGAAAAAACATGTGCAGCAAATCAGACACATTCAGAAAAACACACATGGAAAACCACACGAAAACACACAGGGAAACATGTGGAAAAAATGTACACACATGGAAAAAAATACCTGCATGGGATAACAAACAGGGGAAAAAACACACGTGGAAAAACACATACACAAAAACACACGTGGAAAAATGTACCGTGGAAAGACACACAAACATATGGAAAACCACACACACACACAAAATCAGGCATGCATGAAAAAGCACACACACGGAAAGACACAAACACGAAAAAACACACATGGAAATCACACGCACGAGAACACACACACAGAAAAACACGCACACGGAACATCACACGCACGGGAAAACACACATGGAAACACACACGCACAAAAGCACATACGCAGCCGAAACACACACACTACACACACACAGACACACACACACATACACCCAGCCGCACCCGCGGCTGCGCGCGGGGCGGGGCGTTGCGGGCGGGGGCATCGCGGCGGGGGCGGTGGCTCCGTCGCGGAAGGGCGGAGCGCCGCGGCGGCGCCCGTTTCCTCCGTCGCGTCTCGGCGGCTGAGGCGGCCGGGCCGGGCTGAGCGGCGGCCGGAGCGGTCATGGCGTACTTCGCGGAGAGCTTCTGGGTAGGGGATGGCTCCGGCGCGGCGCGGGCAGCCGGCGCCTCGCAGCGCGGGCGGCGCAGCGCTGGGTGGCGGCCGCCGGCCCCTCCGCTTCCCCCTCCGGCTGGGGGCGGCCGGGCCCGGCCTTGGGCGAAGCGCGGAGCCCGCCCGGGGCGAGGGCAGCGGCGGGGCCGGGGGACCCCGGAGCTCGCGGGGGCGGGAGGCGCTGGGGCCCGAACAATGCAGCGCGTGAGGGGAACGCGGGCACCGGCCGCGGCGGCAGGGTGGTTGTATCACGCAAACGCAGAGCCGCGCCTCGGGGCTCCGTGCCTTTGTACCGATAGTTTGTCGCTGGGTGCGTGTCCGAGCCGCTGCCTGAACCGCAGCCAGCCCGGCGGCGCCCCGGTGCTGCAGGAACAGCTTATCAGTCACCTCCCTGCAGATGCAGAGACAGACACACATACACGCACGCATGCACACGCACCCCCCCCATACACACATACGTGTTTTGAAGTGGGTAGATATGTACGGGAAAAAAATAGAAATGTGGACTTGCATCATTGTAGAGACTCAAGTGAAATGGACTTTGCTTTCATTGTGACCGTCTTCTTGAAGTCAGCTGGCGGTTCACAGTGTTACTGCTTCTTTGCATGTTTAGTTTTTGATGTGTGTCTCTGCCAGCTAATAGGAGAATCATAAAACCGATTATTTGTTGAGGCAGAAACAAAAAGAAAAGGAAAAAAAAATCTCTTTTAGGTGTCTGCTTGTTCTGAGTAAGCAACGCTTATCCTTAATATTTATGGAAAACTAATTTCACAAGTACCGTATATGGTTTTTGAATATGCAGCACAGCCAGGTTGCATGTTTTGTTTGTAGCATTGTGTCTAATTTTGACTCGGTAAGTTTTTCTTTCAACTGAATATTAAAATTTAATGAAACAAAATATTATCTTTGGTCTGTCAGCATACAAACCTGCTTAATTTGAAGCATCAGCATGCGAGATCAGCATTAAACTAATACGTGGAAAATTTTTATCTTTCCTAAAAGTAAGATATAAATTAATATAAAAAGTTGCATTTTCATTTGAAAAGTTGCTTTCTCCTATAAGACTATAGTAAAACAGAAGTTTTTTATTCACCTATCTCAACTGAAATCAAACACTTTTCTGTTTAACTGTGCTATGTACTATGTTACGTTCATTTAACTGTCAGATAGGTTATATTTTACTTGGTTAGTAAGTCAATAATTTTGTTAAATCAGTGAAGGCAGAGGGTCGTTCCTATCCATTCTGTCTCTGTCTTCACAAATGCTACCAGCAAATATGAGGCAGTAGACGTTCTACCCAAGCTTCCCGTTCCACCTTTTTGCTGTACAAGGTCTTTGCCTTATGGCTCAATTGGCAAAATTGCTTGTGTGGGTCAGCAGTGAGTGCCAGGAGAAGGAGGTTTTCTTCTGTTTGTGCAGGTTTTTCTCCTACCTCCAAAATTGACACAAAGTAGGACAACAGTATATTCTTCTTGGTTGCTTGTCTTACAGTGTCAACAAAGACATTAGGGTCTTAAACTAGTAAAACTTGTCTGAGAAACCTTTATAATACCATGGACAGGGTTTTATTTTGTGTAGAAGTAAAATAAAAGGAATAGCAACTGTTCCTTCTTTGCTGTTTTTGGTGAATATCTTTCAAGATTAACTGTAGTGTCTAAATACAACAGTTTTTTTGAGGTCAGAAAGTGTTGAGTATTCTGTATGTTCTCAGAAACAAGCATAAATTACAGGGTTGTGCGTTTTGAATCATCAGGCTTCTCCAGTTAGTTCTACTAACTTCTCAGAGAAGGTTATTGTTTAGAATTGTTACTGCTGTGCTTTGGGAGATTTGGGGTACAATATATATGCTTTGAAAGATGGTGAGAAAGTTAAGATGGGAATTAGAAGATTGCTATTTAAAGGCACTGAATGCATGCTGACAAAAAATAAAGAAGAGAAATCCAAAAGAAGAAAGAAAGACCACATTGTGTAGAACGTCAAAAGGATTGTCTTCTGTTTCTTGCTTTTGCCTTGCCTTTCTAGGTAACACCAGGCAAAATGTTTTGTCACCTGTGCAATGGGATAACTGCACTTTCCAAAGCACTGATGTGACAATGAATCCGAAACATAATTCATATTTAATTATTTGGTGAAATTATATATTGGAAATGGACGTCTAGGTCTTAAGCTGTAGGATGCTCTCTCCCGATTTGGTAGTTTGCTGTAACTGATAGGACGAGACATCAAAAACTTGAAGGACTTTTTCTTCAGAAAAGGGAAGTATATATGTGAATATGAGTTAATTTCTTACACACTATCTAGTCTCCTGTCTTTTTAAGAACTTCCTAAAAGTGCTTACCTAAACAAAACAAGTCTTAGCTTCCTTATTGCAATACTTTTGAAGCTTATCATGACGCTTTCGTGTTGTACTGCTTTTAAATGTGTTTGAATAGTGGCAATTCATTTTGTCTCTTTTTATTTTTTAGAGAATGTAAGAAAAGTGGGTGTTTTATGTGCCTTCCATCTCTTGACTGCTTGTAAGAGGTCATTGAGAGACCTCTTGTAAAGCTGAAGTACAGAGACCTAAAAATTTTACTATAATTTGAAGAATGTAGGAGTCTGCTAGTAGAATGTAGCACTCCAGAACAGCAGTTCTCAAAATCAGTAGGATACAGTTACTTTTTGTAGTATCCACGCTATGAACTAGTAGTACCAGGTTTAAGTGACTTTGATTCTTGTGACTCAGTTTCAGGCATTCAAGTCACATGGCCAAACATTCCCAACTCCTAATTAGGATGTCATAAAACATTGGGTGCTTGCTGCTGCGTATGTGCTACATCAAAACAATGATATCCTTTAAAGGGAACACTTTCTTAAGTTATATAATTTCCATTATATCTAGCTATGTTTTGTCACTTTGAGTACATTCATGCTGTTACAGCAGAATAAAAAGCATTCATTATCATTGACTTCTTATTTTCTTTGCAGCGCTTAGGAAGTGTTGTATGAGCTTTGACATAGTATTTAAATTGACTGGTGCAGATGATACTTTTTTTAATTGTAAGTCTACTGAACTATATCAAGTCAGCAAAAATAAGCCACTTCTAAGCCAGTCAGTGTTTGTTTATTCATCATTTTAAATTAGTTTGATTAAAGTGTTGGAAGTTATGTGTGTAGCTGAAACTGGCCTCTGTGTTATTCTGTGCTTAGTAACTCTGGAAGTTTTGGAATATAAAAAGTGTGTTTAAATTGGCTTTGATGAGTTCCTTTTATTTTGTCTTTTTAATAGCTTGTGTTACCTGTAGGTTTTGAGAATGGCTGTGAAAAGGATTCCTTTCTTTTCAAGAGCATTTATAACATGTAAGGGCTGGCAGCCAGGGTTAATAATCTTAGCTTTGAGAAGAAGTTTGCTTCAGTAAGTGTAAAACATATTGTCTTATGCATTGTGTGGTATGAGTGACCCTGAGGCTTGTCAGGCTTCCATCTGCAGTTCCATTCATATGTTTACGCAATGCTACTCTTCTTCCTGGCATAAAGTTAGATGCTCAGTTTCATGAGCTGTTGTTATGCAATATTTGCTTAGACTCCTCCCTCGGTGTGTGTACACATTGTACAGGTTGGCGACTTTCCATCTTTTTGTTCAAAAAATATTTTCAATTATCTAGATATAGAGAAGAATATCTGTCTTTCCTCCTGTGGAGCTTCTTTGGAGCTGATCTTAATTTATTGAATCTGAAAGTAGAAAATTGAAATTGGCAGCTTGCTTTTGTGTTTAAACTTCTCACAACTTTCAGAACTGAAGAAGATACGCTGCCTGTGTAAACATCAAGTGACTAATTTTTACCATGTTTCAATGCCCTCAGTGTTCTCTAGCTCTTTCAGACACTCAGAAGTGGAAATTTACTGATAGCTAGCTTTCAAAAATTTAACACCAGAATGTTAACCACTGGAGTATTTTCATGTGTACAAGGCCTGTTAAAATTAAATAATTGCTTAGGTGGAAAAGTTGAAACACGTTACTTTTTTGAAACTGCAACAAGGAGTAACAGTTTAATGAAAACGATGACAATGTTTTTAAGAGGATCTGAAATGAGTTTACGTGTCCCTGGAGTAAGGAGGATTTCTGTTTTATTTCTTTACAATGTTAGTGCTTTATGAATGAATGAAAAGAAGTCAACAGTACAAACCAGTATGGACAAACCATAATGAATACTACATGTCTTTCTGAGTTTGTGGGTGAAGAAAAGATCTGTTTGCGTTAATATTTGGAACTTTCATTGTAAAATTACAGGCACTATCACCCAGTCTCTGTTGTTCTGTTGTGTTAAAATTTGTACATTAATTGTTAAAATAGGTTGACTTTTAAGCTACATAATTCAAATCTTGTGGTTGCCCAACAGTTTTTTCCTAGTTTCAGCAAACACTGAATTTCACCTGTATGAGGGAGTTTTGCTTCTCCCATCTCCCATTAATGGATCATCTGCAGCTATTACTGGGCAAATCGGTGCAGTTGTGGAATTTTCTTGATACAAATTATTTTTACCAAAAAGTCTTTGATAGCATTATATTTTTTCTGTGTTAGGATTCTTGCATGCATAATCTTTTGATTGGGGATGTGGTTTTTCCATAGTTGTATCTGACAGAGAAACATGAGCAGTAATTTAAGCATAAAACTAGCTGTAGGAGAACCTCTCTGGACCTGACCAAAACGATAAACTTTTTTGTATTCTTGCCTCTGAAATTGAAGCAGTTCTGTTTCCCTCATTAATTTTTCTCTGAGCTTTTCCTAATTAGCATTTATCTAACAAGTTGGAAGCATGTTGATTGTATTTTGTTGATATATCATGTTTGCCAAAGGCAGTTGTAAGGTTTAACTAGGATTTGGAAACTTAATTTGGAGATTATGCAATTTTTTGTCTTATGACAATTTAAAGTAGAATCAGGGACCCAGACTTTTTATGGTTAAAAAGAAATTCTGTATTTAAGTTGGAGTTTAGCTTCGAAATATTGCAGTTTAAATATTTGCCTGCGGTTCCCTGGAGAATAATTTGTGGGTTTGGTGCGCTATTTTAAAAAGAGGATTAGACAGGTTATGACTTAAATCGTTTATATTCAAAAGTACAGTTTTCTCAGTCTATTACATTTCTTTTGTAATGTGGTGATGTGGTCAGGTTTCAGGAACGATTGTTAGTGCTTAACCACTGTTAGTGCATGTTCTAAAAGCGTAGGAGGAAATGACAGTAATTCACTTATTGTCAAATGTTTCTCTATTTGCTGAACTTACTTAGAAAAAGTCAAACTTTGCCTGAATTTCTCTCATCGAGCGTCTAAAGTTTGACCAGAATCAAAATGTATTTAACAATTGCATGTGCTTTTTTGTCTCACATGCTTAGTTTTGCTGTGAAAACAGTATTTGCAGCTTTCCTTTTCTTGCTTCTCACTATAGCTAAAGAGGTACTATGTATCTGCCCAGTCATGAGAACTTTAGAATCATAATAACTGAGAAACATTTGTTTATACTGGGTAAAGAAATAGTGCTGTAATAGAGAGTATTAACTTTTTACACAGAGAGACATTGATGTTGAACAGTTTTAGTCTGAAGTAGACAGAGCTTGCACTCATACAATTTGATTAGAAATGTAGGAAATAAATACTGCTGCAGATTGCCCAGAAATGTAGGTTTTAAATTCACAATCATCCTTATATGCAACAAACAAACTTATCATTTAAAATTTTCTACTAAGTAGTTCAGTCAGAGTTCCTGTAATCTGTTTCCTGTTATGCACAAGTCATGGAAATGCTGAATTCTGACTTCACATTTGCTGACAGGGTTGCTTTCATTTCCATGAGAAAATCATTGCAGTTCTTGATGGAGGGAAATGGAAGGATTGTCTGCCCTTGCTTTCTGTGCCTTAATTTTTTTCTGTGCAAATTTGGTCAGTAATGCCTCATTGTCATCTTATTTAAGTGAAGTGTTTACTTGTATTTGAAGCCTTGTTTCCTCTTGCAGCTTGCTGTCAGGGTACATCTATACTGCATACACAAAAGAGCTGTCTTACGGCAGAGTAAAATGAGAAATCTCAACGAGAACACATACTTCTGAAGAGAGTTAGGGGAGACCAACGCTCTAGAGAAGGAGAAAACTGCTAATGAACTTCAGAGTGATTAAATGGAGCTTATATGGAGAGGGGACCACTTACATTTTCTGTTCTTGTACACAGTTTTTCAGTTGTTTACTCTTGAGTAATAATGGGATCGTCATAAACACAGTTGGTGTTTGACTTGCAAAACGACGTTCAGAATGGTCTTTCAGTCTGATCTTTAAGTCTGTTGCGTAGAACCTGATGTTATACAGGACAATAGAGGTTCCTCTTTCTCCAAGATGCACCTTCTAGAAGAATCTGCATCTGACTTCATTGTCCATCTGCCATAGCAGTGAATGGTAATTGCTTCTGAATGGGAAAGAAAGGTCTCATCAGTTCCCTCTGCTATGCCTGCATATATCTATTTTTAAGTGGGCCTATACTGGCCTTTTAGTGATCCCAGCTATTCAGGAAGGAGCAGGTAGAAACACTTTAAGAAAGAAAAACTGGCTAAACACAGAATTTCCATGTACAGAGTTTTATACAATGTGTCTGTGAAACGTCCAGGAAAAACAACCAAAACACAAACAGTGTTGATGGCACATGTGCATACATACATACGTAGTTTTTGTAAATTGAACTGCTTTTCCTCTTAGTCGCAGCATATGTTTCTGTCTGCTCTGAAATACCATACGTAATTTGACATAGGTACACACGTCTCCAAACACAAGTAGAAGATGATGTAATTTATAGAATTTTCATCAAGTTAATCATCAGAATGATATAAATTATTGAACAGTTTTGAAGTCTAGATGTTTGTGCTTACTGGTAGAGTCTGGTATTGGTAGCTTAAGCTAGCCTACACTTGACATTATATTCACAAGTGGCTTTTAGTTGTGCCAGTTTTAAACCACACAGGCCCTCAAATCTGGGAACCCTGCTTTGGACTTGATGCTTTGTTGAAACCTTAGTATGTTTTTTACATAGCTTCTTGGTCTCTGATGATAATGTATAAAAGATGTGGCTTTCAGGGGACTTTTTTAACTTGAGGAAAGTGTCTGTTCTGTTTCTCTGTTGTGTTTTCTGCTCTTCAGTGTTAGGAACAAGAGTAGGACTGATTAGAAAACCTCATTTAAATGAAAAAATGAGTTCTTTAGCAGTAACCTTCAGTTACAGTTGGGGGAACAAGATGATGATAGGAGTTGGTTCTGGCGCATTCCATTATCTGAAGGTTTGCAAAGTTATGTTTCTGATAGATTATCAGCCATTGAGAAGGCTGCAGTCAGAGGCTGGGTCATGGATATGCTACCCTTCCTGTATTTCCAAAGTGGCAGAAAATTTATGGAGCTCTAGAATTGAAAAGTCCCCTTTAAATCTCCCATTATGAAAAGTTCAGAGGCAGTCTGCTTTCGGTACATTTTAATCAGTGTGTTGGTTTAACTAGAAAAAATGCCTTAAGGCAAGAGGAAAACATTTCTCAAAAGAGAGTTTTTATTTGTTTTTTTTTTTTTTCTGGAAGAACTGCGTAGCACTTATTTGTAAATGTTTATCTGCAGATTTGGGTATGGTAACAACTTTGGACTAGTTAAATAAGAATTTTGTTTTGTATTCTAAATTAAAATATTAGTGAGGTCTTAATAATGGAGTTATTCTGGTGTTTTTAGAATGTGGTGGCATTCAAGGTTTATATTGAGTGAATACAGACAGTTAATAAGCTACCTGTTAGTGCATGAGCAGTCAAAATTATTGTGGGTTACGAAATACAGGGGAAAAATGGTTAGATAGGAGTGAAAGAGAAGTGAAACCATTTAGAGTGGTGCTTGAAAGAGTAAGACTAATTTCTGTTCTTATAATTCTTTTGTTTTTCAAACTTATAAAAGCCTTGTTCTATAACTAGTCTTTCTATAATTTGCTCTATTTTTGTGATTCAATTTAGTTCTGCTTGCACTTTTTACAGACCTTTCCGTAACTGCACTTCATGTTAAACTTACCTGCATTTTGATGAACATTTTCAGGTTACAACATACTGCAGCCTTAGGACTGTGATTTTGTAGGGGTGTTTTCTTTTTGTTCGGTTGGTTTTTGTTTTACCTAGTGCTTGTAAGAAGTAAAGCACTGAATCCTGACAGGTAATCTGAATCAAATTGCCTTCAGTTCTCTGTTATTTGTAGATGTGTCTGTGAGTCATGTCCCTTAAGGCAACTTGCTATATTATTCACTGATGTATTATGCAGTGTAGTTGATACTTCAGAGAAGTGAGCGTACTGTTGTGGCTGCTGCAAAGTTCTTCCATCCAGCTACGGCTGCTTCCACTTACTTATGTTGGCAGAGCGCTGCCTGCCTTCTCCTCTTTACTCCCACCTCTTCTGCTGAGCAATGTAGCTGTTCACATCCTCATAGTGATCTGGATCACAAGTCTTTACTTCTGTTTGCCAGCTTAATTTTCCAGTTGTATCATTTCCCTGTCAGGTGTGCCTGTGGCTGCACAAACGAATTTTTCCAGAACAGAATTGTTTGGAGGGTTGTATGAGCAAATCCATAGCCTCTTCTTGCAAGAGATTTAGAACTGCCATTGTGAAAAGTCCAGGATTTTAAGAAGGATGTTAAGGTCCTTGAGTGTGTCCAGTGGAGGGCAAGGAAGCTGATTGAGAGGCTGGAAGGCATGTCCTGTGAGGAACGGCTATGAACTCTGGGTTTGTCTAGTTGAGAGAAAAGGAGGCTGAGGAGCAACTCTACAGCTTCTTGAGGAGGGGGAGTGGAGAGGAAAGTGCTGGTCATTTCTCCATGGGATACAGTGATGGGATGCATTGGAATGGTTCAAAGCTGCAACTGGGGGGGTTTAGACTGGATATTAGGAAGCATTTTTTTACTGAGAGGATGATCAAAACCCTGGAGCAGGCTCCCTAGAAAGGTGGTCAACAGCCTGTCAGTGTTTAAGAAGTGTTTGGACAATGCCCTCAGTAACATGCTTTAACTTCTGTCAGTCCTGAGGTGGTGAGGCAATTGGGCTAGATGATCATCCGTTCCAACTGGAACTACTCTGTCCTGTCCTGTCCTGACCTTATTTTCTTTGCACTCTGAACATGCGTGCATTTTTCCTGAGGGCATGCTTCTGCATGTTTTGTAGTAGCAGCATTATGTATCTGAAGCTTTTGTATGGGAGGAGGGGAATGGAGAGTTTGACAGGAAAACTTTTATAGTAGCAGTGCTATTAATGCCGTGCCGTGCCTCCCCTTCCTTTCATTTCTATTGTTGCTTTCTCCTGACTGGAGGAAGTTCATCATGGTGCCAGAGGTGATAAGCTGGCTCAGTTTATTAATCAGTGTTTAGGGCAGTGTCTCAGTTTTAATGGTGAGGCATGCCTCACTCTCTGGAAAATGGTTTCAGTTTTAAAACTAAAGAATAGACAAAGGGAGGTTACCTGTGAGAAAGAACAGATTAGTGGTTTTTATTTTTACCAATTTTACAAAACACAGAGGAAGATACATGAAGGTGAAGAACTGGGGAAGCAGGATATCCAGTGATCCCAAAGTGTAAATTTTAGTCTATGGGAAATAATGAAAGATATGAGAGAAGGAAGAGAGAGCACAATATGAAGTATGTATTTAAGAAGATGGGAAGTGAAATAATACAAGACCTGTAGCCATCTAGAAAAGAAATTACTTTGAATATTGCCTAGAACTATGTCATAGAAGAGTTGTCATTTGAAGGGTAGTAGTGGCTGCTGAGATGATTTTAGTTTATTTTAAATACAGGGGGTTGAAGAGAACTAACAGCAATTGCTAAAAAGCTGATGCATTAGAAATTTGGATGGATCTTCATCAGTTATTGAAATGCATAGTTTCAGTACATTGTTCTGCAATTGCTTTAGTGTATTGTGTTCATAGTTCTGCTTTCTTTTTATTAATGTTTAGGGGGAAAGGAACAATGGCTTTGATGTCCTCTATCACAACATGAAACATGGACATTTGTCAACAAAAGACTTAGCAGACTTTATAAGAGAAAGGTAAGTGTTCATCCTTGGTAATCCTGGCTCTTTAATGTACAGTTTGTGGTTTTTATCTAAATTTGTGTTTATTATGTTTAACAGTAACATGCAACATCTGTAAAAATCAGCAAGCATTTTAAAATATCTCTTGCATCCTACAAGAATGTTTATTCCATTCGCTTAGAACTGAATAGTGACTCTTAGGCGTGAATTAACAAGCTTCTAATTTTCAGGGTTTGAATTAAAAAGCAAGAGTAAAAATCACATTTGGTGTCCAGCAGTTTATTTAAATGAATCTAAATTGTTCATCATGTTTGAAAGAAAAGCAATAATTTAAAGTAGCAAAAATTAGCGGACTTACAAAGTTTTTGATCATAGATGTACAATTAGGGTATTAATAACTGCTAGTCTGACATTTAAAAATTATACTTTCAGATGAAGATGTTAAGAAAGTAGCGTGTTAAAGAAAAGGGATTGATATGTAGGGACAAAAAAATAATGTGCACAAAGTAACATAGGTTCTTCTCTGTGGAGTGGAAGGGACTGAACTGAAGTCTGCAGATGTAATAGCTTCCAAAACAGATGACCTAGTGCTGCATTTAGTTCTTTTTGAAAGAAGACTGCTGCTGCGACATGGAACATAAGAATCGCCTTTCTGGGCAAAATTAATTATACATCTGAATTTTGCCTGAATTCAGTTACTGGCAGCAGGTGGCACATGGAAAAAATTGCAAGAGACCTGTTTCAGTGGAGGTTTCTTGCAATAAAAGCTGTCCAAATAAAAAGCCTTTGTTTTCTGGAATTTTACATCAAAATTTCAGGTTTGGCCTCAAAAAGATCTTGACAAAGAGTTTTTTAAAATTTCCACAAAAGTTAAGGACTACAGATCTGGCATTTACTCAGTTTCAAAGTGAATTTGAGAAATTAACCAAAAATCTTTCTACTGAGAAGAAGCAGGTAAGTTCCAAAGTCAGCGTGGTGGACAGTCGAGGACTACACAAACCAAGGAATCTTGCAGTTGAAGAATCCTTGATTCTAGAGAACACAGTATGAAGCCAGATAGTGTTCCAGTGAAATCCTGCTTTGTACTGAGCTGAGGAATATCACGCTTTTCATGTTTAGTATGAAATGCATAGGGCTTCACAAGCTCACACTTTCAGTATTGACCATTATAAATGTTTGCTTTGTGTTATCTTTGTGAGTCCCTGGATCTTTCCTTTGAAACCTACTTTAATTCTTGGAAGCAGTATGTTTTTACAGCTGTAAGTCATAGACCTGAGCGCACATTACCTGGATACATTTAATTTTATTAGTTTAACATGTTGCATTTTGATTTACCTCAATATTAAATCAGAAGCTGTCTTCCTCTGTTTCTTATCTCCTTTATGTGGTATTCTTTGGGCATGCTTCATTTTATTCATACTGGTCCTAAGGTGAAAGGTCTTATTCAAATGGGTAGAAATAACTTGTTGCTATATCTGGCTTGGATTCTTTGTCATATACTAGTGACATAAATAAAACTAGAGTTCATTCTACACAAAATTCCTAGTGAAAACAGTGTGGCAGTCTAGATTTTTTCACTCAGCTCCTTCAAATTAAATTTTTAATGAGATGTGCCTTTGCAATAAATAAATAAAACATTCGGACCTTTCTCCATATATTAAAAATTTTTCAACTGAAGTTTCTGCTAATTAGTTCTAGTGATTTGTTAAGAAGGAGACATTTTGTCCCTAGTTAAAAAGGTTAAAATAACATCTAAGACTAAAAATTAATGATCTTGTAGGAATAGATGAGGATTCACATGGGCATTTTATCCTCAATGAAAGAACAACAAATGCATTTTCTGTTCTTGTGCATGGATCAGGATGTGCCAAGAGATATGCAGCTGTCTTACAGCATTTTTGGCAAAATACATAAAAAATACATCAAAAATTTGAGTTCTCTTTAGTACACTGAGATTCACTAGAATCCTGGTGCTACATTGAGTTTATTTGACAAGGCTTTAATATAATTCCTTAAGAGCAACATGTCCTGGGACTGGAAAATACCTGTCACTGGTGCAGACCAGCAAACAGTAAGTTCAGTCCTTTCCAGTGACCTTCTCCCATCACAATACTAAAGCTGGTATCCTGTCTGTTCCTTTGTACTTTCTTTAGCTCTGCCTTACTGGTGCATCTCAGCATGCCAGCCTGCCATTAAAAAAAAGCAGTTGAAAGCCAAATAAGTAATTCTCAAGTGAGGGCTGCATCACTGATCAATCTCAGTCTAAGCCAGCGGTAGTTTGTGGCATATAGTTTGTAATTTTGAAAAATGGACCTTAAATATTTCATGTCCTCATTTTAGTAAAAATTATTGTGAGTGTCTGTATGTAGACAGCAGTCTTTCACTACCATTGTGAAGTTACTAGGGGTTGTCAGTTGATTTCCCAGGAAATAAATATGGTTCAGTAGAACATATTTGTTCATGTGGTTCAAATTCTTGACCTCAAAAGAAATTCGGTTCGGCGATACTTAAGTAACAACAGTCCAATTGTCTTGTCCATCTTCTCTTTTGCATCTTTGCTTATTGCAAATGAATCGAAAGATGTTACACACAATTCTGATCACCTCCTTCTTCCACAGAGTATAGTCTGAATATTGTTTTGCAGTACTGTTTTCTGCTAAAAATATGTAAGTGGATGAACAACATTTATTAGGAGCCTCCTAGATAGTGTTTTTATGCCCTGACATTTATCACCTGATTTTTTGAACTGTTCTCTATGAAAGCTAAACTTATATACATTTGAACTTTCTTCATATCTGTCCTTCCACTCCTTATGAACATATTGGCATTTTTTTTTCAGAAGTGGAGACATAGAAGACTGAAAGCTACTTGATAGCTAGAGGAGGCAGATCTGAGTTAGTGAAAATACTTTTAGTAAGCTAGAGGACTTAACCTTTGTGTGTGCTGTTTGACAGTAGTCGCCTAGTCAGTCAGCTGGAGTCTCCAGACTAGCAAGAGAATTTGTTTTTTTATGGATTGATCTTAAGAGAGAGAAAGAAGGTTGAGTATATTTGGATGTGCAGTCTGCTTAGGACAAAAAGGACTCATCTACATGAAGCCAGTCTCTGTTACTTGAACTGTTCAGAAGAGTGTTTTTGTTGTGCACAGCCTGATTGGGGAAGAGTCTATTGTTTCCTTTTCTCCAATCTTAGAAATAGAAGAAAAAAGAAAAATTATATAGGATGTGGGAAAACGTGGGGGTTTTTATTATAGTCAGCTGAAGGAAATTTCTCCAGGAACTTTCTGAAATTGCAAAGTTGTTACCTCTGGAAAAAAAACAAAAATCCTTGAAATGTGTTCATTTATAATAATATAGTATTTCTATACTGTATCTGCTCTTCCAACTGATTATACCTAGGAGGAGCAGGTTTCCTCCTTGGCTGTGGTCAGTTGGTCAATACCAATTCAGTTTTCAGTAGTGTTGTTTCACTTTTTCATTTTTGGTTTTGAGTGTTTCTTAATGTACTAAAGGAACTGAGAGACAGATGGATCTGTGTTTCAGGAGCATGTTAACTGTGAAAGTCCGTTTCGTGTCAGGCAGTCTGCTCGATTTTGGTAAATCTTTGATGCGTGATGGTATTTACCTGTCTCCTGAAAGATATACTTGTTCTGTCTCTGATAAAGCGCATAGAAATTATGTTTTTAAAGAAGTGAAAATATAAAAAGGTTAGTCTGCCCTAATAGTTGGGAAAATTTTTTAGGTGAACTGTCTTGTGTTTGCATGTGTTTAACACTTAAACTAATATGTAAGAAACCACTGTGCTCAGCTAGGAACTGGGTAGGTATTGTGTTGGCATTTCTCCAGAAGTCTGTAAAATGTTTTTCTGCACAGCTTGCTCGGAAGCATCATAAAAAGAATCTCCGTGATCAGAAGACAGTGGCAATGCATCTATTGCCATTTAGTTTTTAAATGTTTAACAGATCCCAGGCAAAACTGATTTTCAAATGGTGAAAATTGATTTTCTGAGGCATTCGTAGTGTGTACCTCAGGCTGCTCTGGGAAGTCAGATGATAGAACAAATATAGATGTATGTGCCAAACTGGTCAGTAACAGCATCTTCCAGTTTCTAGTGTTTGCAACTGTTGTGTGTTGATAATGTCTTAAATTGCAGAACGCCAGTTCTGTGGAAGTTGCTCAGGTAAATTGCTCCAAAGAAGAGAGGTGTGGATTTTGGTCAGAAATCATGTGGGGTTTCTTTTTTAAAAAAAAAAGTACTTACATATGTGGAAGGAGAATAAGGTTACTTTTTTTATGGTGAATAATTTTTTAGTTGTTTGTAGGTGAGTTTTAGAATGTGTTTGAGTTACCACATTGTACAGTTTAATCCCGTTCTCCAAACTGATTAACTACTCGATAGTTAATCTGGAAGTTCAGTAGATTTAAATACATACCCTCTCCTTCAGGTGACTAGTATTGTGTTTCATATTTTCATAAGAAAAATTGGAAATACTTTGAAATTTTTGCTGTGAAAGAGAAATAGAAAACTTTGCCTCAACAGTAAGTGATTATTGTCAAACTATAACTTGAGAGAGGAGTGAATTCTTCGTCTCCAGTTTTTTCCTCTCTCTTGCCCTTGAATAGAGGTATTACACAGCAGGAAAGAAATTGCTTCAAGATTTGCGTTTTCAAGAAAAGACAATTACAGTATTTACTCAAATTCAGGATGCCTCTAAATCTAAGTTGACACTACATATTGAATATTGATTTAGGGTGGAAAATTAAAACAATGTGTATCTTTACCTTAATAATAGGAGGGTGAGGAAGTTTGTTGGGGGAAGGACTTGCAGGAAGTCACTGCTGTGAGATGCTGTGTGTGTCTGCTGTTCCATGGCAAATGCCCCAGGAGAGGCTGTAAGGAGGAAATCTGTGCCAATCCTTGGATTTTGAATCTCCAAAAGACAAGTATAATTTGGGGTTTGAGCACAGGAAAATCTAACAAAACTTTATGTCAGGAAGAGGTTATCCAAAATTAATCGGAAGGCACTGAGACATCCTTCTTCAAACATGAGTATAAACAGTAGAACACAATACTTGCGTATGTTACTGTTTTCCAGACTCAAGTATCTCTATTGAAAGAACTTAAACATACAAACAAAACCAGCCTCCTCCCAAAAAAAGACTAGAGAAGACTCCATTTTATTTAATGTGATTGCTCAGTAGCATTAATTTTGTTTGTTTTAACGTATTTGCTACGTATGTAATAGATTTTATTGCTCTGTAAATCTCTGGTGTTTAGACAATGCTAGCTGGGTAATTGGTATGTCACCTTGTTCTTACTAAAGAATGTTAAAGAAAGAGGAGAACAGCAGAGAAGGAAGAAATTGTCTTTTTCAGGTTTGAGTCCCTAGTTTTTCCTTGTTTGTGTTCTCTGCAACATTTTACCGCCGAGTTCTTAGACAATTTTTCAAAAACATACTACTGTTAATTTTTATATAGTCTTTGGGGAACCATTAAAATGGAGCAAATGTCAGCTAATGTAAAAAGTCCTCTGCTTTGCACCTTTAGAATGCATATTCATCTGTCTTCTAATGTCTTCAACGTTTTGATTATGCCCTTGATGACTTTCTTTGACAGGGCTACTATAGAGGAAGCATACTCAAGGTCAATGACAAAACTAGCCAAATCAGCAAGCAATTACACGCAACTTGGGTAAGTTGTATATAAAAGAGAAATGATTAACTGCATACGTGTTAAGAATTAAATTTTATTCTGAATATTTTATTATTGGTATTGAAGATAGCATAACTTCACAACCTTTAAAAATGATTGTTAGTTCTTCAGCAACCATACAAAGTATCATGCAGCTATGCCAAAGACCAAAAGGTGGTACAGTCCTTTATTCACAGTTTTAAAAAAAAACCAAACCTCAGATATGGAGGTACTGTCTGTTCCTCCGGTTAAGGTTGAGTTCTTTTCAGACATTGACTTTCTGTTCTGTGCTTCCAAGCCTATGGAAGAGAAAACATATGGTCCACAAATGTGGCAGTAACTTTATTTATTTCTGTTTTCTGAAGTGTTATCTCTGTCCTCAGAGACATTAAGGATGAGACTTTTCAATACATTTATTCCGTAGTTTAATTAAAATTTTATACACGGGGTATGTCTTTAAAAACTGGAATGATTAATATATGCCTTTCTCATTAGAAAGTTCATGCCAACAACTCAGACTTCTTAGGTAAGACTAGATTTTTTCTATTTGTAGTAATCGGAGCTAGAAATGTGGGGTGCTCTTGTCAGTGGATAATTTGATAGCAGTTGTTGCTGGCCTCCAGAGGTTCTGTACCTGCATATTAGTTTGAACGTCAGTGCTTTCTATGTATAAAACAGATTTTTCAGCAGCACTAACCAGGAAACTGAGATAGCAGCTTATCCTTAGAATAGCTGTAGAAACCCATTCAGTATAGAAATCTGAATCTGAGGAAATACCTGTCCCCCACCTTCCTTCGTCGTTTAGTTCATTTCTGTTCAAATCCCTTTTATGGTAGACTATCTTTGCCAGTATTTTTTTTGTGCATCTTGTGGCTATAGTGATGTAAGACAACTAGAAACTTAACTAACCAAGTAATTTCTGATTTGTATGCACTATTCAAGTATATGCATTAAAATACTTCCCTGTGTTAAATTATTTTGAGCTGCTCTTGCATCATCTTTAGGAGTATCTCTTGTTATTATTGTGTGCTGATGATAGAAAACATTGAGTGAACTTTGCTGTCTTTTACTCATTGGAGTCAATACAGGTAGAACATAAAACATGGAAAAGTTAGTGGAGAGGATTCTAAGTACATTTGCAACATACTTCATAAGAAACTATAGTAGTTGTTGAGGGGTGGGTTTTTTCAGTTTTAGGAACAGAACTGAACTTCTGTGTACTTATCAATTATACTTTAGCACTATAAAAAAAAATCACAGCCAACTGAAAGGAAAAAAATCCAGATTAACCTTACATATTGTTTTCCTCAATCTAGGACATTTGCACCAGTCTGGGATGTTTTCAAAACCTCAACAGAAAAACTAGCAGGCTGCCACTTGGATCTTGTGCGGAGATTGCAAGAGCTAATAAAAGAAGTTCACAAGTATGGCGATGAACAAATCAAAGCTTATAAGAAGGTTATTGATTTTTTTTTTTTCTCATGCATGTCCAGTGACTTGTTAATATCAAAATGGTTTGATTTTGACAACTATGTGATAATTTGGCAGACTAAAGAAGATGTTTCAGGAACATTGGAAGCAGTGCAAAATATTCAAAGTATCACTCAGGCCTTACAGAAATCAAAGGAAAACTACAATGCTAAGTGTCTCGAACAAGAACGTTTGAGAAAGGAAGGAGCAACACAGAGAGAAGTTGATAAGGTATTAATTTATTTTTCCTTCGGCAGAGAATAGGTTTATTACTTGCAGCACAACATGAAAAATGTTTTCTGACAAAATTGCTGAGTAACTACTTTATCAGGAGCAGAGGATGAGCACCAGTATGCTAAGAGCTTATTACAAAGCTAGATATTTGCAGAAATACTTTATTGAAAAATCTGAAGAGCTCTATGAGAGCTTGCAATTTTCATTGCAGCTGAAAGCAGTATCTTGTGTAATAATTTCCTGTTGTTCTCTGACATGTGAACTTCTCTATTTCTGATAACTTGACAAAAAAAATATTGACTGATCCTTATTCTTTCACTTACTGTAAACATGCTAAACAGAGTTCCAGCAATTGCTGCACCTGAGAATAGACACATCCTGTTTTCAGAAGAGATTACTAGTTAATTCTACAATGTTCACGTGTTTTGTCATTTTTCTATCCCGCTGAGTAGTTGGTTTTTGTAGATGCTCTTCAGCATGTAACACTCAGATTCTGCTCATCGTTAAACATGATTACAAGAGATAGAGAATGTTCTGGTTTTGTCAAAACTCCATGCATGTGGAGTTCAGTTATAGAATTCTTTACAAAAAACCTTGTTTTTGAAATATTTTAATTGACATTTCATTCCTTTTCAATGTTTAATTTTGGAATCATCTTATTGCAATGCAGTATCAGTTATTTTTAAAAAGAAGCGTTCGTAGGCCGCCTTTTTCTTCCAGCATACTAAGTGGTATTTGAAAACAAGATAGGGCTATTTTCATCTTGGTAATTCTCCTGTGTGACTGTGAAAGAGTGAGAATCATGAAGGAAAATTCAAGACAGGTAACACAGTTTTGAAACCTATCATGCTCTGTTTTTAATGCCTGAAGGATCCATTTTCTTCCTACAGTGAAGGGGTTAGAAGTCTATGTGACTAAGATCTGCTTAAGCTTTCTTTGTAACTGGGAAAATGGAATTGTATCTTTGGTTCTCTTCCTTTGAAGTCCAAGTTGATGTTTCCTCACATGAACAAGTGCTAATGCTATACTGTTGCTCATGATTTTCAGTTATTTTTCCTTTGGAAACTGCAGAATGTAATTCTGTCTTTCCAGAAGGCAACTTTGCATTAATCAACGTGAAAATTATAGATTGTGGTCAGCTTTACGAGTCATTGAAAGAGAGAAATAGGTTTGGGGTTTACTGTGGGACAGTTGAAATAAATTTGAAAGAGAGTAGGAGAGCTATTCATAACTAGAACAAATAGTAAATATGGAGTTGTCTTTACTGATGCCATTAGAAGTTCCAGGAATACTTGTCAGTTACAACTGATGGGAAATTTCAGTGAGATAAAGTAGGCATGTTGAACAAAGAAGAAAAACTGATGTTCAAGACAATTTTTATTTTCATTGGCTTTTAACTTGAAAATTGCAAGAATATCAAAGGTTTGAAAAACTCATGTGGGTCATGCTGTAGAATTTGAAAATAACGTTTTCTTTGCCACAAGTCATCAATTGATTTAGTTTTGATCTTTGTATAATAACTGGGATTCTCCTTTATTTTGTTTTGTCTTTCAAGAATATTAAACTCCCAGAAAGATTATTTTGGTTTATTAGCAACAAATAATGGGGGAAAAAATCAATAAATTATAAAGCCAAAAAGGACGATTATAGACAACACTGAGCTGCCGTCAGTATGTTCTGCATTACATTCACCTTCAAATATCTCTTAATCTTGAAATTACCACTGATGTAATGCCTGTACTTTTGAATTTGTTCCTTCCTTTCTAACAGACAACTGTACCTTCATATTTTTTTAACCATTGACTCTTTCAGAAATGCACAAGTAGTTATTTGCTGTCTATTCCAGTCTTGCTTTTTTCCTGGGTTTCTATTGCAGATCTAAATATTAGCTACTTAATTAACTTCAACAATACAAATTTTATTTCAAAATAAACATGTTATAAATTAGTCATTGCTTGTAAGGGGAATGGATTTGAACAAGGTAGTTGCTTTATCATCTTTTTGTGTGGTTTATATATAGTGTTAAATAGAAATCTCTAATGGCTTGATTCTGAGTTATTTGGTGGTGAAAATTTTATGTCACTTCAGTGTTTTGAAGCCCCTAAATACTTCTGTTATAGAACATCCTAGGCTTTCTTTAAATGGTGCCTTGAAAAATCTAGGATCAGATTGTATGTGTGACATTTGACACTTTTTTGTACGGATCTACAGGCAGCGGTTAAATCAAAAAAAGCTACAGATACCTATAAAATATATGTGGAGAAATATGCTGCACTTAAAACTGATTTTGAACAGAAAATGACAGAAACTGCACAGGTAAGTGCTATATTAAATGGGTTACCTTTAAAATAGATTATTATGTCATATTTAATGTCTGAAGATATCTGAAATCAAAGCTTTTAAAAATTGGCTCAGGACAGAATGATCTCATTTGGAAATTGTTAGGAGCAGTAATGTCAGAATTAATATGTTTCAAGGGCAAACACTGACTGTGCATGTTGTAGTGGCACTGCTCTTGAATGACAGCTGAACGCTAGACTCTAGAAAGACTTTTTGAGGAAAACAAAACCAAGAAGAAAACAAAACAAACTTCTGGAAGTATTGTAGATGCATAGTGATCACGTGGGTAATCCTGTGAGCTGCTGGGCACTCAGAACTCAGGAGTTATAATACTGGCTTCCATCATGGGGTTTTCATTATCATTCCAGCAAAACACTTTAGGTACAGCTTGGTAAAGTGCCTTCAGATGGTTTACCTGAGGTTGCGAAAGGTCTTTACATCTATTCCAGTTTCTGGATTTTTTTAAACACTTTTAATCTGTATTCCAGAGGATATCAGGTTCTCTATGATTGCATATACTGTTTTGTGTTATGTTTTGAAGTTTCTTTTTCAAATCTGTTGATGGCAGGCTTTTTTCCACTGCTCCAGATTTCAAAAAGCAAACTTAGTAAGTTCTGCTTTTAGTAATAATAGTTAGTTGAGGAATGGTTGACGTTTATTTGTATATTTTTCTTCATTTAGTAAAGCTTTTACAAGACAGGAATTTTCTTTTTGGCTGAAAATTCTTTGCTCTTTTTATTAGTTTCAGGGACTAATTTTTAGGCATAAGTAGTATTATTAGGGATATACCATCATATTTGTATTTTTAACATATAGGTGGGCTTTCCTTAACTTCTTGGAAATAAAAATTTCACAGAATGGGAATTGTGTAGGCTGACAGGTAAAAAAGCTATCCTAAACTGTAACTGCTTTCCTACTTTGAAAAATGTGTTAGAGTTTGATCTAGTACATGTCTGAATAGATACTCAACACAGCTGTTGGAGAAAGGATGCCATTTATATCACATACCAGAACTCTTCCCTTCTAATCCCTAGTCAAGGCAATTGCAACAAAGTGCTCAGGCATGCTACTGCAAAATTCTGCTTTAGCGTGACTGTTACATTAGGAGTCCTGACAGCCCTTCCTGGGAGAGTCTGCAGAAGGTATCTTTTTGTACAGTATCCTGACTTGGTTCTGTTTGAAAGAGCTATATTCCTTATGTTTTTCTTTCCAGTTTGAGTTAAATTTAATTACATACATATGTACACTAGTTTTTTCTGCTTATTTAAAAATTTGTGATTTAAAATTTTTATTTTATTTATTTTAATTTTTTTTGGAGTGTAAAACTGGTGATTGTAGTCACTCTCTTGATATTAAGAGACCTTATTAAAAACAGGAATTCAACAAGAAAATGCATGGATACCTTGGTCTAGGCCATAGGACCTGTTGTATTTTCTCTCACATCTCTCATGTCTGATGTGTGAAGCTGTGTTTTCAATATATGTTTTAAATTAATGTTGCTGTCCCATTTCTGTCATTCTTCCTTTATCAAGTATTTGTGTGAGGTACTACCGTGTAGAACTAATCCAGATAAAACTAATGTATGAAGGAAGGTTGACTTGAACCCAGAAGAGATGGAGAGTCTCGTTTATTAAGAAGTTACACAAGCATTTGTGCTGGCATAAAGGTAGAGCCAATGTAGTACCAAGGGTAGAGAATTGCATCTTTAGGCTAGTTTAATGTGTGACAGTGGCTTGGACTCACATTTACATATTGCACCTTACACTTGCACATGTGTTGACTTAGCATTGTGTGTCTCTCACTGTAGTTTAAAATTTTGCATATCAGTTATCCATGGGCAATTCGAATGAGATTAGGATTGGAATTGGCGTGTGTGATTACAATCACTTCAGAATTTGGGGACCTTTTAAAATTTAATATTTATCCCCAAACAATTGTAGGAAATGAGTGTAATGTAATAGCAACAAACAATCTCTTAAGTGTAGTATTCCTCCTGGAGGTTTTCCAGAAATAGAGTAGGTGGAATCAAACTCACATGTGAACGCATACTGCTGCTACACAAAATGGTAACTTTTTTGTAGTGTTCCTGTTAATGTAACTATTGTATTTGCTCAGTAAGCATTCCAGTAACTCCATCATTGTGTGGTTTGTATAAATTGCAATGAAGCCTAACTTCTGCTGTAGAACCCACCTTTTGCTTCAAAGAAATCAAGTAATACAAGAAAAAATACTGATCTGTTCCATTTATTTTTCTTAAGTCATATACCAATGTGGCTTTTCTGGATCAAGAAGTTCCTACTCTCTTTCTTACTTGCCTTGCTCTGGAAGTTATTGAACCTCCACTGAAATAGATCGTGTGTATGCTTCTGACCCACTGCAGAGCAAGTTCAGTCAGGTTTCTTTAGATCTTTATTTAGTCTCACAAAAACTGTCTGTTGTTTATCCCTTACCTTACAGGAAAGAAACTGTGTCTATAGCAGTTGACTTATTGCTCTCTGGAACAATAAGAAAAAAATTAACAAGTATGGCTTTAATAAGTTACGCTTGCTAAATTGCACTGTAAACTTGTCTCAGTGAGCAAGAAAGCTGTGAGTAATGAAAATAAATTCTTCTTTAGAACTGGTGGAAGATAAACATGAAGAATATTTGAAATGGATTTTAATTGTCAGCAAATTTGTGAAGGAAAATGTAGAGGCCTTAAGGAAGCAAACTGGCTAGGGTTTTCCTTAGGTACTATAACAAAAAATAATCCATTTGAACAATCCATTACAACAGAAGAATGAGAAAAGTAACAGTGTATTTTGTATCTAGAGTCAGAATATGAAGATACTCTTTGTTCAGCTTTCTTATTTGTGTAATTGGGTAGATATTAGGTATTTAAACCAGGCTGAGATACAGAGACAGATAAAAAAATCTTCTTACTGTATCAGATGTTACAGCTGGGAAAACCTAATTATGCTTTTGAGATGCTTTAGTTTTCAGGTTTTGGGTTTTTTTTAGGGAGGGGAGGACAGTTAGGATCTATTTGGGTTGGGCTGGAGTTTGTCCCAACACAGAAATGGTACAAAGTTGCCTTTCACTACAAACCACACTCCTTTGAATGTTCTTAGTTCCTTAACTGCAGCAACCCTTATATTTAATATTTAAGTTTTCACTTAATGTGATACTGGACACTTGGAAGTTTTCTGTGCTTGTCTACATTGGAAATTAAAATTACCATTCCAACAGTGTAAGTAATTTCTGTGGAATCTGTTTTGAGTAGAATGGTGTAGCTGCATCTACAGTTTGGTTGCATCTGTAAAGATTATTCGGTAGGAAAAATAACAGCATCCATGAATATGTGGAAGTCCGCTTCTATAGGAAGCACACCCTAGATAATATTAATTCAGAGTACGTTTCACTTGAAATACACTAGTTCTGTAAACAAAGTCAATAGGGAGTGTGACCATTCCCAACATTTTCAGTGCAGAATCAATAGGTTTAGCTTATCTTTATCTGTTTATACTGTTCACAACTGTTTATCTGAGGACAAACATTTTTAGTTGCTGTGGTGTTATTCTAAACAATAATGGATTAATGTCCTCGCTTAGCTGTCCTCTTTACTTAGTTAAACTCCACTGATCTTGTTGCATAAATTTTACATATTTTTACTTTTTTATCATTTACAATCTTACCTGCAGTTATCAAAGTGAAGTGACTCACAATACATGGTTTTCAGAAGTTGAATTTTGAAACATGCAATCTTCCTAATCTTAAATTGCAAGGTATTGGTTTTGCCAATTTTATCGTGGTTAAACAAGTAGGAAAACATAATTCACTGTTGTTTAGAAATTAAATTTGACAGAAATTCCTCATGTTGAAATATTTTCCTGAGTAAAACTATAGCTGTATTATGCAATTGCTATGCAGTTGCTAAGGAAACATGCCAGATTTTCCACCTTTTTTAAAAACCACTTAGCACAGTCAGTTATTGGAAAGGATCAAATAGCTGAAAGTGCTAAATTATTCTGTAAAAGTCTTCTGTCTTATCTAGAACTAAGTAGTTGAGCAGTCTGCATATAAATAAAGTTCAAGAATGCGTAATAATTCATTTTTTAAAAAACATTGTAAAACTTACAGGAAACATACAGGTTCATAAAAAGGAATAATGCTTACTTGAGCTGTGTATACTGAGCTGAATATCTAAAGATCCTGTCTGATTTTTCATTTGTATTGTATCTTGAAACAATAAGGAGTGGTTTGCATTTGTTGGGTCATTAACACTATGGATTCATTTTGGTACATCTCTTTAAAATGGTGCGATCTTTCAAGACTGAAAGAAAAAATTTGGTTAATGATTATATCTGTGATATGAATGATGTGGTTGTGCTCTGGTACCTAGCTTTATACTTTGATCAGAATCTCTTTGTATTATGTACTGTAAAAGGTCAAGATGG
This sequence comes from Neomorphus geoffroyi, assembly GCA_033558235.1. Taxonomy (NCBI): domain Eukaryota; kingdom Metazoa; phylum Chordata; class Aves; order Cuculiformes; family Neomorphidae; genus Neomorphus; species Neomorphus geoffroyi. The sequence goes on along the minus strand of JAUMJM010000048.1, from coordinate 20,356,302 downwards.
CTTTACTTCAAACACTTTTAATCGTAATTATAAAACAATAAACAAGAAAGAAGAAACAATTGGGGGAGTGAGATGCTTGCCAGTGACATGAGACCAAAAAAAAAATTTCTGAGTGGCCAACTGTTTTGATATTCACTGTAGGGAAGAGTTTAAAGGAGACTAGTACATCTGTTTTGCAGGATTTTATGGAAAGTTCAAACCGAACATGAAGCAGATATCATTGGCATAATCACAAAAGTTAACTGCATGTTTAGGTTAAAATGAGGTAGTGGAAACAGGCACACATTGGAAGGACACATTGTGTACATGTTTTGACATCCTGATAGTAACTGAGAGCCGATATTGTAGAGTGGATGATAGTTTTGAAAACAAAATAATACAGTTTATACAATAAGACAGACAGTAAAAGAAGTAACGTCATAGAGTAGGTTACAAAGGATGATGATATCCTCTGTAATTAAGAAGGCAACTGCTGGAGAAAAATAATCTGTTTGATTGGTGGCTAGAGAGCTATGCCAGTATGGCTAAAGAAAGATTAAGAGTTTAGAAGTTAGAGATATTTGGCTTGGCTGTATGGAGTTGTGTTTGTGAGTCAGAGTAGCAGGAGGTGTGTAACCCTGTACAAATTGGAGAGATGGTTAAGGGGTCCTCCAAAGTTTGGACACACTTGAAAGGGCGGTTACAGAAATAGGAAGAGAACTAGGAGAGAGCAGGAGTAAACAAAGATTTCAAGACAATTATGGTTGACTGTTGGGGAGGAGGAGGATATTTTTAGTTGTAATTTTTGGCTAGGGGAGGATGAAAACATTGGAAGTAATTTTAAAATTGTGGTCAGATGGAAGTCTGTAAAATGGAAAAAAATGCAATGATTATGTGCAGTGAGTTTAAAGATCAAACAAATGAATCATATTTAAATAAGCAAAAGACATAGATTTAATAAGAAAAAAAAGAAAGCATTGTGTATATTTTTAGCAGGAAGAGAGAGTGCTGAGAAGGAAGTGCAACATAGATTTCTGGGTTTAGATGAAAAAACAAGACTCTTCAGTAATGGATAAAAGAGATTTTTTTTACTTTAAACATCCTCTGACCTTATTTTATTTTGGTAGAAATAGGTCTGATTTTTTTAAAAGTCAAGATGGATGAAAGTTTAAAGAGTAAGTAGAAATATTGGATTGTGGTTCTAAAAGGATATGTTATATTTCAAAATACATTATTTCATAGCTCTGTGAATTCTGCACCTTCTTAAACATTGTAATTACCATGATGAAATTCTGAAAAAAAAAAATCCCATTTAATATATATAATTACTAAAATTTAAGGCTTAAAATTTAAAGAAATATTTTCATTATGATTAATTGCTTGTATTGGTTTACAGAAATTTCAAGACATTGAAGAAACGCACCTTCTTCGTATGAAGGAGATTATAGAATCATTTTCAAATACCATAAAAGAAATTCATTTACAAATCGGAGAGGTAATTTTTATTTTATCATTTGTTTGTTTGGATTATGCTACGTATTTTTCTTAACTGTTAAATGGAACATTTCTTACTGTGTTTGTGGTAAATAGATGATCACATCTTTCAAATGATGTTAAATTCAACATAAGCTCCCTTATGGCTTCTTGTTGCATTTATAATTTCACTATCACAAATCTTACAGAAAAAGTCTGAAAAAATTTTGTCTCAGCAGAAAATAAAATATTTTGACAGTTCGAAGAATTTTTGTGTGTTTGCATGTTATATTCCAGAGATGCTAAATTAGCACCCATTTCAGAAGTAACTGGGAAACTTGTGCTTTTCTTTGACTAAAACTTGGAATTTGTATTGCTTTGAAAAGTTTCCAAATTTTTTATACACTTCAGGTTTTGCAAGCAAAAGAACTTCAGTAACAGGAGCTTTTATACTGTCTTTTCTTTAGATGTAAATTGCTTTAATTAATAAAAATTATAAATAGTCTAATTTTTAGATGTTTTAAAGTGTAGTTTTATTTGTGTACACTTAATTTGAGTCACTGTTTTCCTCAGTTTTGAGGTTTTTTGACAGTCACGGGATTCATGCTATTTATTTCTGAAGTGTATACATACTGTCTTGTAGGAAAAACTTATTAACACATGTGGTTATTCCTTTGTCAAGCTGAAAACGTTACAACAGTAATGCCTTTACTAAAGCAGGTGGAAGCTGTGATAATGTAGTAGTAACAGTTCACACCCTTAACTGGTGCTGGATTAAGAGGCTGCTTGTCTTCCTGTCATTGTAGTGAGACATGTCACTGACAAATTCAGAAAATTATGTATGTATGAGTCATTTACATGGAAGAAATGAAAGTAAATCCTAGACCTGTCATCAGACTGCATTCTTTCATTCCTGATTTGTATCTGTGTTGTATATGTACTTGCTACTACTAAAACGAAGAAGGGTTTTCCTTGAAAAAATGTCTGTTAATTTTGGGAGCCCTGTAATATATTTTAGAGGGAAGTGTTTTGAACCTTAACTTGAGAAAAACACTTTTTAACTACATACTATTCTTTCAGTTACTGGTATTTAAACATTTTGTGTATGGTGTGGGTTTGTTTTTTCTTTTGAAGGTGCATGAAGAATTTATTAATAATATGGCAAATACGACAGTTGAGAGCTTAATAGAGAAATTTGTTGAGTCAAAAGGAACTGGCAAGGAAAGACCTGGTAAGACTGAAAGCAAGAGAATAAGAAATGTTAATTTTAAAACTGTAGCTTTCCACTCCTAACAAAAAGTCAAACCCCTGCTCCTTAATAGATTTTTAATGCACTTAAAATTCCAAATTCTCAGACTTTATTAGCTTTCATATTAAAGGAGTCATAGAAATTGATTAACACACTATTTATTATGTACATGTAGTATTTGTGATCATAAAGCATGGCAATTTGTACTTGTGAGTCCCTCTGTGTAAGGCCTTTAAGGAAGCCTTTAAACTATACTATTCTTTGGTTGGAACTGTTGTGTCAGTTTTTTTGGTTACCTTACAAAATTATGCATTTTAATAGATGGTTATGTAGATCTATACAAAGCAGCAAATTGAGTATTACATTCTGAAAGTGCAGCTTATTGGGTGTGGTGTATAAGTCTTCCCTGGACTGGTATAAGAAGACAGTCTCACAGTACTATGTATCTAGCATTATAGGGAAAATAAAGAGTTCACTTTAATATTTGGGCATGAACACTGTCATTAAGTGTGTGAATACAGGAATTCAGTAGTACGGTTTTCTGTTTTCTTTAGCACTGGAAGTACTGACTAGCATCTCTGTCCTGTAGTATAGGAGCACAAAGGATGTGCATAACAGTAGATCTTGAGAGTTTATATTACATTGTTAAATGTGGTTACTGGCTATCTTACAATGCCTCTGTGAGGTGTGTTCCACAGTTTCGTATTCTTTCTGTAATCCAGTAATACTGATATTGGAGTGGGCTGAGGTAAGATTGTATGTTTTGTATTTTTCCATTTTTCATTAAAGATTAAGAAAGAAAAAGTATGAACTTTATGGGTTCAAGTTCAGTTGGACTGAAATCAGGACAAAGCTTGTGAAAATTCAGAGTTCAGATCTCTAGATATTGTTGAGATGTCATAGCTAGGGATCTCCATCCTGTATTTAGGATTCTGACACTCCAGGTTACAAAAACATTCTCCAGTGTGCACTTGAGCGCTGTGCATCTCGAGTTATCCATGTTATTAATGTTTGGGGTTTTTTGTTAGACATCATAATAATAGTAAGAAAAGTAACATTTCACTTTTTAATTTAGTTGGAGAATTTATACACACTCATTTGCTGCTTTACAGAGCTCTTAAAATCCCTTTTGTGTTCTCTGGGGCCAAATAAAGTCTTTTACCATAATAAATTTCATATCTTCAACACCTGAAATCTCAAAGTCTTCTAAGGAAGGATAGTGTGTTTACTGTGAAAATGTATGCACTTTGAATTTTCTTTTGCAGTTTTAAATTTTTTTATTCATATCAACTTTGTAAAGCAGTCATGGTGCAGAGGGAGAGCGCAGGCAAATTCAACAGTAAAAGCAGACAAATTCCTAAGAAGTTGTGAAGTGTCACAGACAGGAGATGAGGAACATGCATCACTAAGGATGTTAATTATAGTTACTGCTTCTATTATTTTAATTCTACTAGATTAGCATTATATAGCTGTGACAATTACAAAGATTTGGAAGGCAAAGTGAGGTACCTTCTAAGAAAGGAATAGAAACATGCAATGTGATAAGGATTGCTTTTTAGTGATTAAAAAGATTCTTCTCTGCATTTGAGAACTATTTGTAATAGAAAGGTGTTTTAAATCCTGGAGTAAGTTTTGGAAGTCTTTCTCTGTGTAATGTGTTTATTTGTAAGTCCGGAGAGGGAGATGCCTCCTCAGATAAATCTAAATATTCTATGTAAAAATCATATTGATTTGGCATACAAAACAAATGTAGAATAAATGTCTTTTGGCTATAATTCCAGTTTAAACCTGTTAGGAGGAAATACTGTAAAATCCCCCAGAACTGCATAGACCTTCTCACTTTCATGTTATTTATGGGGTACTGTACTAAGTTAGATGGTGGGCTGCTCTCTGAAATACTGAATTTTGAGAACAAAATAAAATGAAAGGTAACGCATGACAAAGTATTTTAGTTTATTTCAGTATATTCTAGTTAGTTCTTCATAGCAGAGTTCACTTGCTTTTATTTATATCTGTAAATTAGGAATGTATCTGAAATGAAGTATGGAGGAGGGCTGTTTTATTGCATCAGCTATAAACAATTTACAGTAAAGTTTTCTAGATATAGGCAATTGTTTTCATAAACTCTCATCTGCATATCTGAAATTTCTCATTGTACAGTGATGTCCATTGTACCACATTATGTTGTCTCCCTCTAGTGGCTAATTTCTTTCACTTGAAATAAATACACAGCAGCTTCTAGAGTTTAACGTTTCTCTAGTACAAATAATGTTTCTTTCAAGCAGTAATGCTTTGTGAGGTTTTTCTAACTTCATTTATGGACCTCTTTGCAATGACTTCTTTTTATCAGCTACCTAAATAACTTACCTAGGCAGCTTTGTTACCTACTTATTGAATTTACTTTAAATATTTTTAAAATTTTAGTTTACAAATTTTAGTAACACAGTGTTTGAAGGAATTGTATTCATTTTTTTTTTTATTACTTCTGTTCAATGTAAAAAAAATAGCCACATGCTTCCAGTTGCAAATCTTTTAATTTGAACTGAATAAGACACCTCTTAAATGTAAAACATCGGAAAACAGAACAAGAGCTGGCAAGACCAGCAATAACCAGTAAGGCTTCAGGTCAGGTTTTAATGTATTCTCTGAACCCTTTATTGACATTCAGATGGACATGGACAGGCTTGAGAAGTGGGCCCACGTGAACCTCAGGAGGTTCAACACGGCCAAAAACAAGGTCCCTCACCTGGGTTGGGGCAACCTCCAGCATCAATACAAGCTGGGGGATGAAGGGGCTGAGACCAGCTCTGGGCAGAAGGACTTGGAGTCCTGGTGGATGAAAAGCTGGACATGCGCAATCAGCACTCGCAGCCCAGAAAGCCAACCATGTCCTGGGCTGCATCAAAGGAAGCATGGCCAGTAGGTCAAGGGAGGTGATTCTGCCAGTCTACTCTGCTCTGGTGAGACCCACAGGAAAAATTGTGTTCAACTCTAGAGTCCTCAGCACAGGAAAGACATGGATCTGTTGGAACAGGTTCAGAGGAAGGCCACAAAAATGGTCAGAGGGATAGAACGCCTATTCTATGAGGATAGGCTGAGTGAGTTGGGCTTGTTTAGCCTGGAGAAGAGAAGAGTTCGGGGAGATGTTGTTGCAACCTTTCAGTGCTTAGAGGGGGCTTATAAGAAAGATGTGGACAAACCTTTTAGCAGGTTACAAGGAGTAACAGTTTTAAACTGAAAGAAGTTAAGTTTAGACTAGATAAAAGGAAGATATTTTTTACAATGAGGGTGGTGAAACACTGGGACAAGTTGTCCAAAGAGGTGGTAGATGCTCCATCTGTAGAGCATTCCAGGTCAGGTGGGATAGGGCTCTGAGCAACCCAATCTAGTTGAAGATGTCCCTGCTTATTGCAGGAAGGTTGGACTACATGGCCTTTAAAAGTCCCTTCCAACACAAACTGTTCTATTATATGTTCCTGCTGTTGGGTCTAATAGCAAGGTTGATATTTGGAAGATGGAAGATGCTGTTGGAAGATGCTTTTTTCACTCACATATTCCTGCAGTGTTTATCATATGTTTTAAGTTCATTAATGCTGCCAGCATTGCCTGTTAGCAGAATCATAAAGCATTAAAGCTTCAATTCAGTAAACATTTTGAAAAATAAATTTTACCTAGGCTTTATTTCAGCTAATTTCTGATTCAGTGAACTCAACTGAATGATTGATAATCTGATTAGAATAATGTTGCTGTGTGTTGGCAGGGGAGGTAGTGCAAAGTTTGCTGTGAATTTATGGGATGTTATCAGGTCTTTTCTAATTATTTATGTGGGCATTTTAGTCCTAAATGCCAATGAAATATACTACTTATGTGTTTTTTCCAAAGTGAATGCAAAAGCATTAATGTGAACTGCACCACAACTGTGATGCTAATGGAATGTTTATATACTGTAAATGCTCATTTGTGCTTACACCATGTTAATATTCGTATTTTGGTAGCATGTTGTTATAGAAAACTACATGTTTTCTATGTGATAGAGAAGTGTACAAGATGAACAGGACGAAGCAGGGTAAAAAAGGGTTAACAATAACTATTACTCTTCAGAAATTTTAGAGATAAGTTAGTCCTTTCCCCCAGGTTGAGAGGTGAAACAAGGGCCATGGAGTTATGGAGCTTGCTTTAAAGTACTAGCTTTTTATGTGCTTGAATAGTGAAGTCTCCTTTGAGAGAAAGACATAAAACAGTGCTGGGTGGGGCATTTTTTTCTCATGGGTTTATTTGATAGAATAATAGTTTTATAGCATTTACGAAAACACTTTTCTAGGACACTAAACAAAACCAAAGTAGGTGGAAGTAAACACTGAAAACGATCAATGGTAGTTTTTAAGAGCTCTGCATGCTATCTTTGAGCTTCTTTTTCACAAGGAAGTGTAACAAAGCAAGTATTTATTTTATGTTCTTATAAATTTTTTTTTTTCTGTAAATATTGTAAATATTTTGGTGCTGCCAACACTTTTGATTAGTTGCATAAATAGCCTGAAGCATCACAGTTTCTCAAAGACTGCTCCCACACATAGTTCTACACAAATGTCTGACTGAGGAATGAGTTTAGTTTATCAACACTGACAGTATCCATGGGGTTCGGAAAAGTATTCTTTGTAAAGGAAGGCAGACCATTGCTGTATTTCAGAAGTGAGTGGAAGAAATGGAGGGTGGTTATCTCTTGAAGATTTTCATGAGAAGCTGGCCTTGTGGCAGTTAAAGAAGTATTTAAGGGTCATGTGCTGTAGAATTCTGTTTGCAATAAGGAGCTCCAGGCTCAAGAACTGTACCCATAAATGTACCTTAATTCCTGTCCTAGGTATCTGTTTTAATTTGCAAAAATTGGATCCCTTCATAAACAACAAATCTGACAAAGCTGATGTGGACTTTAGGAATTCTCATCCACTGGTGTATATTTTTAATAATTACGTATGCTTATGTTGCAAATTTGTTTTAGATTATGATTTATTTATGTTTAATCATCTGGAGAGTTATAACTGTACAGGTTTTGTTCAAAAATTCTCTTAATGCAAGTAGAAAAATACCTTAGAAAGCAGCTGTAGATACAACAGGGCAGAAACTGGGGTTTGAATTGTCTTGGACACTCAGTAAGATGAAGTACTATTGGATTGTCTTGAATTTTCTTGCAACAACCAAATAAAAACAATTGCAGCCTGAGGCAAATAATTTTTCTGGGCTGTGGGAGCAAAGCAACGTCCATTTCAGTAACTGAAGTAGGAACAATATATTCTTAGAACCATAGAATGGTTTATGTTGGAAGGGACCTTAAAGATCATACAATTCCACCCCCTTGTCATGTGCAGGGACATCTTCCACTGCATCAGGTTGTGAGAAGAGGCTGTTCTGAGGCCACTAATGGCACCAGCTCCAAGCTCAACAACCCACACATCCAACCTGGTCCCCTCCAGGGCCCTCCTTCCCACCTCCCCTTCCACCCTGTGGTGGCTAGGGACCTCTCTTCTCCCCCATGGTCCCTAGGTGACAGTCACTGGAAAATACAGTTGTATGCAGGATAGGTGCTACTGTGATGAGGAAAAAAAAAATTGAAGATCTTTTAAGCAGGTGAGAATAAAAATAACATACCGAAATGTGTGCTGATAGCATAAAAAAGACCTGTACTTTAGTTAAATAATCTAGCATAAACTGATACGGAATGAATATTGAGACAACAAAATCAAAATAAACCCTAAAATGTGCATAAAATACTCTATCTAGTATTAGTGGTCACTAAGTTGTGTTACACAGTGCCCCTTTTATAGTTAACTCATAATTTCATTGACAATAATACTGCATTGTGACAATACATTATACGAGGACAAATAACCGCTGGACAATTTCTGCATTGAATTGACTGGTCAACACTGTCTGATTGTCATACTCTTTCTTCAGCACAGATATTTATTCTGGCAATTTAAATGAATTCTCACTTGACTTGTGTTTGACCTTGTGTGTCCATAGTGGTTCTCAGGAAGTGCAGGATCTTTTCTGCTCTGCCTTTTTATTGTTGTTTTAGTCATTATAGGTCACCTGAGTGGCTTTCTGTGTCAGTAATTCCATTTTAAATGATGGATATTGGTTTGTCTGCATTTTGGCAGTAGCAGGTACAGTGGAGTATCCCTTGAGCTGCTGCCTGAATAGTTTGAGTGTAGGAAAAAGGAAGATGTCTAAGCATCAGGCTAGCAGCCGAGGTTTTACCATAACAATAAAATTTCAAATTCCTATCTTTTATTAATAGTTTGTAATTTAAATTCTCTATTTAATGTTGAAATGGGCTTGTTTTGAAGAGCTTTCTCTAGGTTGCTCTTTTAGGGGAAAAGGGGTTATGTAGAAAAACAATATGAGAAATGCTATTACTATCATTAAACTTCTCTCTAAGCCTTGGGAATTTGGTTTTGCATAGTTGCCCTCTGTTTTACTATCATAGTTGATCCAGGCCTTCAGAGAATCACAGAATGACCTGGGTTGGAAGGGACCCACAAGGATCACAGTATCACAGTATTACAAGGTCATTACCCTGTCATTGAAGAATTTTTTCCTAACATCAAGCCTAAACCTCCCCTGACAAAGCTTGAGACCATTTCCTCTTATTCTGTCACTGGTCACCTGAGAGAAGAGACCAACCCCTGCCTGACTACAACCTCCTTTTAGGTAGTTGGAGAGAGCAATAAGGTCTCCCCTGAGCCTCCTCTTCTCCAGGCTAAACAACCCCATCTACCTCAGTCACTTCTCACAGGGCTTGTGTTCCAGCCCCTTCACCATCCTCCAGCATCTTGACATCTTTCTTAAATTGAGGGGTCCAGAACTGGATACAGCACTCAAGGTGTCCCTGACCAGTGCCAAGTATAAGGGGATGATAACCTCTCTAGTCCTGCTGGCCACACTATTCCTGATGGAGGCCAGGATACCACTGGCTTTCTTGGCCACTTGAACACACTGCTGGCTCATGTTGAGTTTCCTGTCCACCAGCACTCCCAAGTCCCTTTCTGCCTGACTGCTCTCCATCCACTCTGTCCCCAGCCTGTAGCTCTGCATGGGGTTGTTGTGTCCAAAGTGTAGAACCTGGCATTTGGACTTGTCAGGGTCCCTCTGTAGGGCCCTCCTACCCTCTAACAGATCAGCACTTCCTCCCAGCGTGGTATCATCTGTAAACTTGCTAACGATGGACTCAATCCCCTCGTCCAGATCATCAATAAAGATATTAAACAGGATTGGGCCCAACACCGATCCGTGGGGGACACCACTAGTGACCGACCGCCAACTGGATGAGACACTGTTCACTATCCCTCTCTGGACTTGGCCATCCAGCCAATTCCTAACCCAGCACAGAGTGCTCCTGTCCAAGCCACGGTCTGCCAGCGTCTCCAGGAGCCTGCTGTGGGAGACAGTGTCAAAGGCCTTGCTGAAGTCCAGGAACACCACATCCACAGCCTTCCTCTCGTCCACCAGGCGAGTCACATGGTCATAAAAGGAGATCAGGTTGGTCAGGCAGGACCTGCCTCTCCTAAATCCATGCTGGCTGGGCCTGATCTCTCAGTCGTTCGGTAGGTGCTGCATGATTGCACCCAGGATTATCTGCTCCGTAATTTTACCTGGAACCGAGGTCAGGCTGACAGGTCTGTAATTACCTGGATCATCCCTACGGCCCTTCTTGTGGATGGGCATCACATTGGCCAACTTCCAGTCATTTGGGACCTCCCCAGTGAGCCAAAACTGTTGATAAATGATGGAGAGCAGCTTAGCAAGCTTGTCTGCCAGCTCTCTCATCACCCTAGGATGGATTCCATCTGGCCCCGTAGACTTGTGAGGATCCAAGTGGCTTAGCAGGTCTCTAACTTCTTCCTCCTGGATTACAGGGGGGCTGTATTTCACCCTGACCCCATCCACCAGAAGACCAGCACTCCAGTGGGCAGTCAGCCTTAGTGTTGAAAACAGAGGCAAAGAAGGCATTAAGTACCTCAGCCTTTTCCTCATTTTTGGTTACTGTGTTTCCCTCTACATCCAATAAGGAGTGGAGGTCGTTGCTGCCCTTCTTTCTGCCATTAATATATTTATAAAAACACTTCTTATCCTTAACAGAAGTGGCCAATTTGAGCTCCAACTGGGCTTTTGCTTCCCTAATTTCCTTCCTACACGACGTAACTATATCTTTGAATGTAACCTGATTTACCTCCCCTTCTTTCGAAAGGCGATACATCTTCTTTATATCCTTAGCTCTGTCAGAAGCTCTTTACTCATCCACGCCGTCTGTCTTCCCCTACTGCTCGTCTTATGGCACATCGGGACAGCCTGCTCGTGCACCTTCAAGATTTCATTCTTCAAGTACATCCAGCCTTCCTGAACCACTTTGCTTTTAAGGACAGTTTCCCAAGGTACTCTCCTGACTAGTTCCTGAAATAATCTGAAATCTGCCTGCTGAAAGTCCTGTGGATGTCCTGTTTATGCCCTTCCTTTTTTCATGGTTTAAGGAGAACTCTTAATATCACGTGGTCACTGCACCGTAGACAGCCTCTGACCACAACATCACCCAGCAGCTCTTCTCTATTTGTGAACAGCAGGTCAAGGAGAGCCTCATCCCTGGTAGGCTCACTCACCAGCTGTTACAAAAAGCAATCCCCAATACACTCTTAAGAATCTTCTGGACTGCGTCCTCTCGGCTGTGTTGTTCCCAGCAGATATCTGGGAGATTAAAGTCTCCTAGAGGAACAAGGCAGTTGATCTTGGGACAGCCTCCAGCTGCTTAAACAACAGTAGATTCACCTCTTCCTCCTGGTTGGGCAGTCTGTAACATACTCCAACCAGGATGCCAGTCTTGATTGCCCCTCTGACTCTTACCCATAGGCACTCAGTCTGGTCACCACCAATCTCAACTTCTGTGGCGTCAAGAGCTTGCTTAGTGTACAGGGTCACCCCGCCATCCCTTCTCTCACACCTGTCTCTCCTGAAGAGTTTGTAGCCTTCCATGGATCATCAAGACCAACTTCTATCCCTGCACAAGACAATCCCAGCATTCACACCATGTGTCTGAGGGCATTGTCCAAATGCTTCTTGAATATTTGTCAGGTTTGGCACTGTGACTGCTTCTCTGGGGAGCTGTTCCAGTGCTCCACTATTACCTGAGTGAAGACCCTCTTCCTAATATCCATTCGAAACCTCCCCTGGCACATCTTCCTGTCATTCTCTCGGGTCCTATCGTTGGTCATTAGTGAGAAGAGATCAGCACCTTCTCCTCCTCCTTCCCTTGTGAGGAAGCAGTAAATGGCTATGAGGTCCCCGCTCAGTCTCCCTTCTCCAGGCTGAACAGAACAAGTGACTTCAGCCTCTTTTCCTAGACCCTTCACCGGCCTTGTGGCCTCCTCTGGCCTCTGTCCAGTAATTTGATGTCCTTTTTATACTGTGGTGCCCAAAACTGCACACTGAGCTTGAGGTGGGGCCACACCAGTGCAGAGTAGAGTGGGACAGTCATCTCCCTCTGCTGACTGGCAATGCTGTGCTTGATGGACCCCAGGACACGGTTGGCCCTTTTGGCTGCCAGGGCACACTGCTGGCTCATGTGCAACTTGCCATCAGCTGGAACCCCCAGGTCCCTCTCCACAGGGCTGCTCTGCAGCCTCTTGCTCCCCGTCTGTGTGTATATCCAGGGTTGCTGTGTCCCAGGTGCGAAAGCCGGCACTTGCTGTTGTTAAATTTCATGTTGTTGGCCATTGTGTAGTTGTATGTTCTTTTAATAACCTGGTTCAGGAAGCACAGACAGGAGTGGTCTTGTCATAAGCATTTGTGTTTGCAGCCACTGGCTTGGATACTATTATGGATAGTAATATGCATATTTTGTGTCTTTAAATGCTGAGATGTATTTCAGTGTCAAACCTGTACTGTCTTGCACTCCAAGTAGCTCTTTAGGCGTAAATGTGGAGAAGGGAGATTTTATGGTAATCCTTAATAACACATCTCTCATAGTTATTTATGTGGTATCCAATTTCTCCCCACACAAAGAAATGTCTCATACTTGCCTGAAGCTGCAGAAAAAGCACATCAGGAAGAATTTCTGATTAACTTTCTTTGCTTATTGATGGCACGTGTAGAAACTGTCATCCACTAATTAGTACTTCCCATTTTACAGTTGGGGTGGAGACATGGTTGAGCATGTATACTTCTCTTCGTGTTCCCACAGAATGGATCTTCTGTACAAGTAAATAGGAGAACAGTTTCAAAGCACTGCAAAGCAGGGATATGTTCCTATGGAGAGTATCCTGTCTAACTGAAAAAAAGTTTTCTCTGAAATATTCTAGATACTACAAAATGTGTTATCCTCTTCTTTTCAGGAAATGAGTCCCATTAAAAATCTTAACCTCTGACAATGTCATGGTTTTAAGTTCAAAACAGTAAGAAACGATACCCGTCTTGGTTTACAGGGACAAGGTGTGGCTATCACAAACACATAATAATTTGAAGCAGTCTTTAAAGATGAGGACTATTTACAATTTACATATTTACAACGTCTGGTATGCCCAAATCATAGATGACTCTTGTTTAAGACAAAAACTGCTTGTGTCTGCATTTCTTTCATCACTGCATACTTGCATTGTCTGCCTTCAGCAGGTGAATTATGCACCGTGCAGGCAGGCAGAGCCATTTGTTACAGGTATTTATAGCCTGGGCTTATGCAGTTCTGCTACTTTTTAGTATTTTCCTACATACACTCACATAGCTTTCACAAGACTTCATCTTTTAACCCAATTAGACAGAAAAGTAGAAGTTGCAAAGACTTTGTGAAAATGAGTCAGGTAGAGAAGAAGGACACAAGCTATTAATACCATGTAAGGGAGGGGAAATGGTAATGATTTAAGTTACTCGAGTGAGAGTCAACAGACAGTACATGTGTGTATGTATGTGTTGGCCAGCCACTTAACCTGTGAAGAGTTCAAAACCAGGTACATGGCACATCCTGTTGTTTATGCATCCAGAAAGGAAATATGGAGTGAAGTTGCAAGTATAAAGTAGAAGAAGAGTAGAAAAGGATGAGAAGAGGGGCTGGGAGTTTTGTATAGGATGGGGCTTGCGGAACATTGCAGTCTGGGGATTTGTGTACTAGCTGACATTAATTTTGTTGCTCACAAACCTCATGCTTTCATAATTGCTATGGAAATGTCCAGTGTTTGTTTTCATATTCAGCTATTGCAGGCTAGTTGGATCTGTAACTTGAAACTTTGCCTTGGGTATGTGTTTAATGTCTCGTTGAAAATTCTTGTGTTGTCTGAACAATAAAAGTTATTTTCTTTGTAGATGGAGGTGCTTACCACCTCTTTAGTTTAGAGAAAAAAAATCTGTCCCCTTGCTGCTGATAAACGTAATTGATAATCATTATTTTAAAGCTACTTGAATTATGGTCCTTTTCTGCTTTGTTTTTGCTCTGTAAGCCACATGGAAATACTGCCCCTTGAGAGTAGCGTGCTGCTTGTATTCGTGTAACTTGTACCCACAGTACCAGAAGAGCCTGAGATGAAGACTGTTTCCTTTGATCCAGTGAACTGAGTGCAGGGCTGGAAGCCTAGTAATACAAACAGATTTAGAATCTATCACTTGTTTAATGGATGCTCTCTTTGTATGTTAATTACTTAATCTAAAAAAAAGACTTTCATTTGAAGTGCTAGGCATGTTACTACTGGTAATTGTAGTTATTTATGCTGCCACTGTCACCTCTATTTTTTCTTTTTCAAAAGGAGTATAATCACCATGCAATATTTTCAATATGAATTGTTAAATAGGAGGATTCAATCAGGTCTTAAGCGTCTGTAGAGGCAATATATCAGCCAGGCTGATATCTAAGCCTGAGGATGTAATAAGGAATAATCAGAAATTCAATTATTATTGTGATGGAACTGTATCCTTTAACCTAATTCTACAAATGCACAGGTTTATCAGTATTACTTCAATATTTTCTCTAAGAATGGCCTGTTAACCTGCCAGTTCTACTTTTATCTTCCTTTTCCTCTTTCTTGGAAAATGGAACTAACCAAATCCACAAACTAAGGTTTGCTTATGGCACTCTGGTACTCTAGAGTGTATCAGAAATATGTTATTTACCTCAAAGATGGTAACTGCCATTCATATTTAGTCCAAATTCCAAATAAGCTATGCTTGAATTTGGTTTTGTTTTTTCTTTTTTTTTTAAATATAGAATATGAAGTCTTTTTGCAGGGAAAAATAAAATTCTTCTTATCTTTTTTTAAAATCACTTCTCTTATTTGGACAGTCAATAAAATGGAGAAGTTAGTGTTATGAACAGTAGTGTTGAGAAAATACATTTCGATTTCCTGGCTTCTAAAATGAAAAGCTTGAATTTTTTTGATAAACATGTCACAAGAATCAGATGATAGCAAGAAAAAGATTGCTTATATGTTTGTGTACATACAAAATTGACCTTTGTGATGCAGCTTAACATCTAAACACTAAAAGCAGTCATTTGTTTTGACAGCAGAATTAATTGAGGCTAAAACAGTCGAAATTCCACTTGTATCAAGCTGTTCATTAGGAATTGCTGTCTGGCTTTAGTGCTGTCAGAAAAATAACCTGTTCTGCTATGATTAAATAGCAGAATGATGGTCGGTCCACTGAATTTGAGAGAGAGGTTGAATAAACTTTCTACTGCGGAAACAATTCAGAAGTGACACGCTGCAAGGGGGGTCAGAATGTGCATTGATATCCAGCTGAGCTGTCAACTGGCACTGAGCCAGGCACGCAAAGCTTTGCCATTTGAAGCAGCATGTGAAGCATATGCAGTTTAAAAAAAATTGTCCTCCTTTCATGCATGATTTACACTCAAAGAAGCAAACTTTTGTTTTTATCAAAAACAAGAATATGATTTGTTATTGTATTTGTAACTACAAGTGGAGATTTACAGAGTTTTTTTAAAAGCTTTTGCTTGAAACAGATATGTTAATGTTTATATGTGTGCATGCGTATGTGTAAACTGATTCCTAGTGATGGGGGAAGGGCGGATTTTTTTTATTTTTTTAGTATCTGAGTGTTTCTAGTTACTGAAAGTTAAACGTAATTAATAAAAATGTATGCTTGGGTGGGATGACGTTTTCTTACCCCCTTAAACTAGAAAGGAGACAGTGTCCAAGAGCAGATGCAAATGTAAAGCAGGTTTTAGTTGATTTGTTGACTTCTTGATTTGTTTACCTTTTTAGCTCTGCAGGATTTTCCAGTTCATTGATATACTTACTGGGGGCTCATTTTCAGGATATGACATAATATTGTGTTTTACTTCCTAGTAGTTGTAGTTGGCTTTGGAATTTGCCTTGTTTGTTTAAGGATCTGAGCAGTAAAACTTTTTTCCCCCTTCTGTTGAAGAAAGAAGTGCAAATTATTTTATTGTTTTGACCTTAGCAAAACATTCTCCTGATGTCTCCTTCACAGAAGTTTTATATAGGAAGGTATAAGGTTTTGTCTTTAGGGTTTTGTAGCTCTTTTCAAGGCAATAGACAACAAACTTGACTGACTTCGAGATAATTAATGTCACCTTGTAGATAAATTAAGTAGCAGGTGTAAGGTTGTTATTTATAAACTCTGTTCTCTAATTGCCTTCTGTATACTCTGAAAATACTGTTCCCAAAGACATAAGCTAAATATGTAGTATATGCTGTAATATTATTTAGAGTACAATTTTCTTCATTCATTTTTGAATAAGATCAGTATCTTCTTATGTCTAGCCGTCCACCTCATTTCTTAATGTCTTGAGAGCCCACATACTCATATGCCTCTTCCAATAAGAAAAGCAGTACATGCTTTTTCTGAACAGTCTGGGAGTAACATCCCAAGATGCAGATTCACTGGTGCCAAATTTATGCCAGTGTGACATTAATTAAAATAAAAAATTTCCATGTATTCATATTACCTTTTGTCTTTTCTGTTCTAGCAAACCAGAGCCTCTTCATTTTCAAGAGCCTAAGAACTGACCCTCTGCTGATTTATTTGCTTTAGTCTCTTGTCAAATAGCAGCTGTCTGCTTCCATGTGTGTGTAAACCCATCATCCATTTGCCTTTTTTTCATGTCCGTGTCTGTCCCGGCCGGTAGAATGCTGTGAGCTGCAGCAGCCTGCCTTGGAAAAGGCTTCAGGATGACAGCGGGAATGTATACATGTAATTAGAAGACCTTACTGATTTTTGATACCTGCTCTCTTTGTAAAATACTGAATTCTCATTAACATCCTGATAAGCTAGGTGTGTATCCTTAAGTGACTGAAATCTCTCCAGATACTCATATCCCTTTCTATTATAATGGCCAACCTTCATTTTTTTCACTGTTATTTATTTCTATTTAGTAAAAAAATACTATCAAATTTATGTACAGGTATTTGAGATGCTTAAGCCATAGTGACCATTCCATGGATCAATGCACCCACAAACAGACCAGACTGTAGAAAAGTTACCTTAAGCCTGAAACTGTCCATGCTTAATGCAACCGAATATTAATTCAGAGACTTTTGCAAGCGTTGGACTAGAGTTCATCTGTAACTGTTACTTACTCAAATAAGTGCTTTAAAATGTAATTTTTATTTTTACAGTGCTGCTTTAGTTGTAGTTTATTTGGTTTTATTTTGTATTCATATGACTGCTTGAGAATAAGCTTCCTTCTCAGTTCACATTGTTGTCACATTAGAAGAAAAAGAACAAAGGAAAACTCAATGCTTTGACTGTAAT
The DNA here is from genome assembly GCA_033558235.1 of Neomorphus geoffroyi. NCBI lineage: Eukaryota > Metazoa > Chordata > Aves > Cuculiformes > Neomorphidae > Neomorphus > Neomorphus geoffroyi. The sequence continues at coordinate 20,338,838 of JAUMJM010000048.1, read as the reverse complement.
ATTGCAGAATATAATTATTATTATTGTTGTTGTTGTTGTTTTTATTGTTGTTATCGTCGTTGCAGTGTGGCAACATCTAGATGGTCCTTCTTAGTGCTGTGGGTAACCATGTGGCAGGGACTCTAGAAACTGGTGCAGGGAATGACTTCAGTTCCCAATACCAGCAATACTTCTTAAACATGAAACAACTGCTTTTCTTTCTTTGGATGTTGCAACAGACGGTGAATCTGTGTACTTGCTTCAGAAATTTTGGCTGTCATAATCCAGATTTTGAGCTGAAATCCTTGTTGATATTAAGTCTTTGTCTATACTTTAATCATTGGGTAAGGACTGTTGAGAAAACTTCTCTGCCTCATAGAGAAAACGCAGTTTATCCACATTAAAATCTTTATGTAGCTATTAACAAAAGTTATTGTGATACCAGCACACAAGTTTGCATGCTTTGACTTGCTTCTATATATTACATCTATCTGGCTTTCTGATAGCACCAACCCACTATACCAGTTTTTCACTATACCAGTTAATGATTAAGGAATCAGTAATTGGAAAGGTAAGTGTTACGGTGGTTCAGAGAAGACAGCTTTTTGAGGGGTTTTTTGCAGTGATAGTGCAGATGCTTTTGTTTCCTTATACACAACTACAGTGGACAATGCAAAGGAACTTCTTGGGAAAGTATCTGAATTCCTTATCAACGCTATACTTCTATAGCATTATGTGTGCCCGAGGCCTTTTGGTTGGCTAGGAGGCTGCAGCTGGTTGTTGCAGGAGACAGTGTGGTCAGAGTACACCCTTCTAGCTGGGCTACAGTATTATTGCCGTTTTGGGCACAAAGACATCTGCCCACAGGAGACTCCAGCTGTTATGTGGTCTACCAAAAGCTCATCACAGCTATTCTGTTTATAAATCGGTTCACCATAAAGCACCGCAGAATATGTCTATTTCTGTTATTTCAAATGTCTATTTCTATTTCTATTATTTTGGTTTAAATACTGTGCCCCAGGCAAAACATGGTACTTTTTACAGAAACAATATAGGCAGTAGAACTGTGGGAGATCTGAAGTTATAGAACAAAACTCTAAGAAAATTAAAAACTGCTACAAATTTCATTCTACTGTGCTCAAAAGGGCAAAGTGTATGAATTTGCTTTTGCTGCAAGTAAATAATGCAATGTGTTGGGAGTGGGTTACATACAGATTTTACAAAACCAGCAAACATCTTTGAGCATTGGAAGAAAATGCTGAACTTAATTTTTTACTATTTGTGAATTCGTTATGGTCAGCCACTGCCATCCTTAACTTCTGAGGTTCCAAAGGATGAAGCGCGCTATAGGAATTTGAGTGAAGTAGGAAAAGTAAGCTAGGATCAGAAGATGCTTTTGAATAGTAACTGATTCACACAATATATTGTAAGAAAGTGCTGTTTTCATGATGGCTATTTTCTTTCCTGCAGTAAAGCAGCTAATAGACACAAGGGAAGGAAAGAGCACGTGTGGGAAGAAGGGACTCCTATGGTAACTGCCCGTTTTGGTGAAGCACAAATAAGCTAATAGATATCATTAAGAGGAAAGAGTGTTTAAAATTTTCAAGTTAACTTCATAGACTTTAGTGAAAAGCGGCACCTGCTTACTGGAATTATTTGCACAGCTACCATCTCATTACTAATCAAAAGGCATTCCTCAGTAACTGACATTTTTTCAGATTACATTTTGTAGTCTTTCCCATGAGAAAAGAAAACATTGTTGCAAGAGTGAAGTGAATTTTTGGGGGGGGCTAAACTAGCTTTTGCTAAATCTAATTGAAAATGCTAATCTGATCTTCGTATCTGTGCATGTCTGTAGGAAGCACAAGTGTTTGTCTCTTCGAAGATGAGTGTTAGGCAGTGCAGTGGACAAAATACAGGAACTTGGATGTATTGTTAAAGAAAATATTTGCCTTCTAATTGGTTTATAAATGACAGTTAAAGATACTGATCTGAAGTAAGAATGAGTTTTACTTATGTCTTGAATATTTATTTTAATCATTAGTATTAAAAGTCTGAGAACCAGTCCTAGTAGCTGGAAAGGGTAAAGAAAAAGATGGTACTCTGAAAAAGCTTGAGTATTGTTTCTCTCTAAAAATACATTTCAGTCTCTGTTTACAGTTTTTTTCCTTCTGTTTTTGTTTTGGGGATGAGTGTTTGTGGTTGGTTCAGATTTTTTTTTTCCCTGGCCAAATGGGAATGCGTATAGAACCAAGAAACCGAAGTAGTTGAATCCTTAGCAGAGTGATGAAAAGTATATAGTCTGAAGTGGAGTGCTGAAGAAGTAATGGATTTGTCCTTTAGCTTCTATGTTTCATAGTGTTTTTCTGAATTTCTTGCTCAAAGTATTTTGAACAATAGAGTTCAAATTCCTAAAATAAAATGTTGGTGAAGTAGATGTGGGGATGTAGACGTCTACAGTTCTCTAAATCTGTTTTTCTGGATTGTTGTGTTAGTTTCTGTTTTGTGAGATACCCAGATTTGCTGATTTATGGAGCACACTGACTTTGGTTTACTGTGAATTTAGTGGAGAGAAAAGGAGAAGGAACTGGAAGACCAGCTTAAAATGCCTATCTATTTACAGCATTTAGTATAGTGAGTGAACTGATAGGAATTTTTATTTTGTCTTATTATATTGGATAATTAGACTTGTGTTTGAAATTATTTAGTAATTGAAATTGGAAAAGCAGTTAAGACTGCCATTTGAGATTGGTCTTTGGATATTTTGCTCTGAAGAGCTTAATTTGGAGGCCAAACAATTACATTATGTTAAATGGTATACTGATGGGTTCTACTCCCACATTCTCATCCTGCTGCTGGTTTTACAAGCACTCAGAACTTTTCCTATTGGCAGGGAAAATTTTGCAGACTCAGTCTTGATTACAGTAAATACAAGTAATTACTTTGAGCACACCTTTTTTGAAAACAAAATCATTAGAAGTCTGCAAAATTTCAAAGAAAATATCTAGGAGTTTTTATATAATATGTCTAAAATAATTCAGTTTGCTTCACATGAGTGAGCATTGAATTACAATGTCGGTTTCTCAGTTGTCTATTTGTTTGACATTTTTTCATTTGCAGTTTTGAGAAATGCTATCAAAATGTAATCATTATACAGAGTTGAACACAACTTTGCACTGCAAGAGTTAAACATACATACTAGGGGTTACATTACAAATAGAATTATTTGAGTTACTTAACTGCATGAATCAAATACAAATTAATCCCAGTTGTGTAATTCACAATGCTAATGCACAGCCGAGTTATTTTTTACTTCCATTGTGGCATCTCTAATTATGGCATAATGATTTGCTGTAGTGTACTATTTAAAATCAAACCGAAGCTTTTAGTCTCCATGTTTCTTGTATCTGAGATCTATTTATATCAGCTATTTATTTAAGACTGAGTATGACATATTCATTTTGAGGGTACAAGTGAAAATTCTAGAAAATGCTTTCAAGGTGGTCTTCTATTTTATGTGGTAGTGATAACACCCTGGAAATTGTACAGCTCTTGTTTTTATGGCGGATGCTCACAAATAATCATAAATTCATAGTAAAAATAAATACATCAGAGCACTTGCTAGCAGGCGTGTGTTGGGGCAGAAGTGAAAGTAGGTTATGTGTTTGGGGTTTCCACAATCACTTTGCTTCCCCTTGTATTTAATAGAAATTTTCAAGATTTTAATTTCTCTCTTGAAGTAGATCCATAAGTACAGGAGGTGGGAAAGAGAGGGCTATGCTGGCTGTCTTCGAATATAGAATTGAGAACAGGTTTCTTATCTGTAACGTGCGTATATATAAACTTGTGTAACCTCCCTCAAAAAGTTTGCAGCAATAACACCTGTGTCATAGCCTTAGCGTGATGAACTTTGTTTTTTCTTCTATCGGTACAGTTGCAAACTATTGTCTCAAGCAGGACCAAAGAGCTCATTGGTAGTGTGGTCTGAAAGTAGTGGTGCCAGCTTGCATGTGCTTTCTGTTTTCTTTGCATTTGCGTAACTGATTTATGTGATTCTGCCATTCCCTGAACAAGGTCTTATGAAAAATCACTCATTTTCTACATATGTGTCCATAAAATGGCTCATAGTGGGGTTAAATAAATTCTAGACCTGGCCAGTTTGGAGAAATGCAGATTAGGGGAGCGCTTTGCAATGATACTTCACTGTTACCTTGTTTCAACTGTAATGGAAAACCATAATAATTAATTTATTTAGAAACAGCTCTTAACCAGTGTTCCTGGCTTTTTTTTTTTTTTCTATTTAGGGTTAATTGATTTTTATTTTTTTATCTTCATTATGGTTGGGTTTAAGCTTCTGCATGCCGCTTTTAATTGTCCAGGTAATCAGCTATGTAGAGGAAACAGAACTAACATTACAGAATTAGAAAAAGCGTGAATCTTAAAATTAGGACTATAGCGGTGCTTTTTTCCTTTCTGACTTTTCTTTATGTAGTTCTTGTTCATTAAAAAAAAGATAAATTAAAAACTTTACACTGATACTGCATTGTATATGCAATTTTGAATGAGTAAGTAGAGGAAATCAGTTAGAGATGTTTCGTGTGGTTGTAATAACGTAGGTAACTGAATTGTATTTAGATAATGTGCACTAGGATTTTTTTTTCAGCATAAATATGCACTGTGTACATTTGTGATTTTGCAATGTTTGACAATTAGCAGTGTAATTGTGCTTTTGAGTTACTTCCTGAATTTATAATTAGACTAATATTTTCAGGAAATATTAGTAGTATTAAAATATCTTAGATTTAATTTGACCTAATGTTTGTCTTCATTGTAATTTCTTTAAGGCCCTATTGAATTTGAAGAGTGTAACACATCCAGTGCAGTCGAAGGTGAGTTGTTGTAGCATAGTGATTTATGTAAGAATGTAGTGGATAAAGTCTAGAGTAAAGGGTACTCAGTGTGTAAATCTGTATAACTTTAAAGGACTCCAGTAGACCAAAAAGTAGATTTCCTTTTGAGAAAAAGTCTTCAACGAAAATGAGACCTATGATACTTTATAAGCCTAATGCACAAAAGTCAGAGAATTTTTGTGTTTCTTATAAGTATAGTTTGGCTAAGACTCTATCTTTGCAGAGGTTTGGATTTGCTTCAATTACGGCTGTGTTGTAACTTAATTTACAAGTGTCAAAACATGGCCTAGGCTCTTTCCATTATTACTATGTTAGTTATCCCAAGTCTAATGCAGTGTTATAGTTGCAAAACCTTTCTTTGTTGATGTAGCTTATTTTGCTTAGGGGATTGTTTTAAGTGGTTGAGAATGGTTTTATTTGCATAAGCTATGTATTTACTTTTGGGGCAGAGGAGCTGACAGTATAGCTGTAGCAACCGATGACTTTTAAGTTGCCAAGACTGCAGCTGAGACTTACAATCTTTTTTAACTGAGGCAGAGAACATCCATGTTCAGTAAGTGCTTCCATACTCCGTTTGTCATTGTTTTGGGCTGCGTGAGACACAGAAAGAAAACAAAGCCCTGACTAGCATTTAAAAATAATTTTGGAGAAATTTCAGTGTCTAATAAAATGTAAGATAGGGCCGAGTCTACAGCTGATTTGAGAAGTTTTGAGTTATTTAACCCTGAATATTTCTAAGAGTGGAGAGATTCCGTATGTCCTGTGTGATGTATTTCTGTAAAAGGAAGTATAATGGAATTTTTAAGGATGTGCTTGAATTGTCAGTTTTTAAATTTTGGAAACCAAATTATTTCCATCATTTTGCACAAAAACATGCTGTCAGTAGTATCTTACGTCAAAATAAAATTGTAGACTAGTTGGGTCAGATGCTTGCACTTGGTCATTTAGTTTGGCAGCCTACTTTGCTTCAGCAAAAACTGGGGAGAAGAGCAGACATGACAGCAAGCCTGATGGAATATTGAAATGTATTTTAATTTCAGTACATTAACCAGGTGTGAAAGCAACCTCTTTTTCTGTACTGTAGATATTATGTATCCAGTGGTAAAAACGAGGAAGAAACAGCAGCAGGAGGCATGATTCCAGGCTCAGTGGGAGCCAGCCTTAAAGCTTGGCTAGAGCACCAGGAAATCATGAACTCGGCATCAGCTAGAAAGCCAAGAGACGTTCTCGTTTTTCACAGGACCAAGAGCTTACTTCACAGGAAACACAGGGGCCTGCAGCTCCTGGGAACATGCAGGGAAATAAGACCAAAGTGTTGAACTACTGTAGCTGGGAGGCAGGGTTTAGTTTCTGATCCAAGTGCATTTGCTATTCAGAATCAGCCGGAGCAATAGCTGCTGTTCAGTTTCTGTGAGCAGAGTCCCTTTCCTCAAAACTAGCAGTACACTAATTTTCTATAAAAAAAAGTGACAGTCTGCTTACCCAGCTTGGTGAACTGGACACACAAATCAGTTTTATAGAAACTTGTTATTAATGTTTTAAACCATATTTTAATTTAATTTTTTTTCGGTGTATTACTTAACAAATTGGACTAATATTCTCTCAGTTTGGCTCCATACCTATCTCCAATGTTAGGTTTTTGTATTAGTCAGTGACAGCATTTAAATTGCATTGGTGTGCGCCGGTGTTTTGATATTGCTAAGTACATTCTTATCTTTTTGATCTCTAAATGAGGAGTGTTTGTTCCATAGGGATGAAACCACGGAAGAGGAAGCCTTTTGGTTTATCGGGAATAATGAAAAAAGAAAAAGATACTGAATCTGCGTAAGTGTATTTCCATCTTAAAGCCTTGTCTTGTATGAAAACTAGTCGAAGTACGGGGATAAACATTAACTGATGTTTAACAAAAAATATGGGTTTTAACAGATGTTAGAGGCATGCTGTGAATATGAAAATATCACAGCTATTTAAGAATTAGTTTTGTAACTTAAGGATTTTGAGGAAAGTAACATAAATGTATTTGTAGTAGTCTAATCATGTTTCATTCTTTCCTGTGCATAAGTAAGTCGCTCTTCTTTGTTATGCATTTGAACAATGTAGAAAATGTGATTCTTATCTATACTCCTAATGAAACAACAGCTGTGTACATGGAAGAAGTGCTAGATACCTGTGTTTGCAGAACTGAAGATTCAGTCATTCTTTGATTAGGAATTTTTATTATCAAAGGACAGAAAAATCTTTGAATGTTTTTTCAGTACATCATGGGATACTCATTTCTGAAAGAGTATCATTCTAACTCAGCTATACCCTTTGCCATATTCTGTGTCCTAGAAGTTAAACCTCTCCAGAAAGTGACTTTGAATAAAAGTTCTTAGTTGGATTGATAGCAGTCTATGTATTAGTAGTCACAGGTTTTTTTCATAATTTCTGTATGTGTTTTCTCAATAAAAGGAGTTAACAGCTTACAATTTGACAAATTTAGTAGAAATATTCTTAAGGCAACACCTGCATACATACTTTCTAAAATTACTTTTAAAAAAAAATTTACCAGCCTTAGTTTTAATATTTTTGCTGAGAAATCAATGACCTAAGACCTCAGAACTAGCAGGTGCTAATTACTCAAACATACAAAATGCCTTATAGCTATTTTTCTTCTGGTGTTTAATGTTTAATAGTGATATACTTCTAAACCATGTGTTGTCTTCTCTCTTTCATGGTGCATTTAAGCCTCCAAGGCATTGATTCTTTAAGTCATTCCTCTATATTTCCATTCTGTGATTTAGTCTTTCCCTCGTCCCTTCTTCTGTACTTCATTAAGCTGAAGTAAATGGTGAGAGAGGTGTTGTATGAAGTGTGATTTTTTTTTTTTTTTTTTTTTTTTTTGGTCAGCAGGAGTCTCAGAATCCTATTACAAAAGCTATTTTTATTACGAAGGTTCGATTTAAAATAATTAAATTAAAATGTTACAAATACTTGATTATGTTAGTGTTTTAAACACTGTCAGTGCCCTTTATAAAAATAATCGATTCTCCCTGAAAATATATTTACTACACTGGGTTCTTTTTTTATGCAAAACTTTTGCAGTATCATAGCAGCAAAAAAGTGTGTTCAGTCATTTGCCGTTTGTGTCTTGTGTTTACTTAACTGCAAAGTAATGGTTTTGATGGAATTCAGTACTCTTGTATGATTGAATTCTGTAGCTGTCAGCTTTTCTCTTCAAAAAAAAATTGTTTTGTCACCACGTGGGTTATTATGCTCAAGCTAACCTCATGTCATATATGTTATAAAGCTCCTTGCAAACCAAGCATCTCCTTCCATCTATTCTTTGGCAGATGATGAAATGTAATCTGGCAAAGATTCTGGGCTTTTAATAGTAGTTTCCTAGGGCCAGTAAAGAGCTGGAAGCTCCAGATTAACTCTTCCCAGGTGGATGACTCAGTGTATCTTTATGCAGAGATCATGTTTTTGGCTTTGACCTATAACAGAAAGAAAATTTTCTTAGACATTGAGGTCTGAAAACTGGATTTCACACTATGTGAAACACTTCATATTTTTGTATGCTTATCTGTTTTAGTATCTGAATATTTTTCTAAAAGCTGCCTTTCCCTAAAGGCATTTTATTTAACATTGAAAGATAATGAGTGTTTCCTTCTCAAATAAATTTTGTTTTTCATGGCACAATGATGTAATTACAAAATATGAGTCAGCTGAGCTACTCTGACATAGGAAAAGAATTTGCCTTGCTTTCAACAAATTGGACTGAAATTTTATTTATATTGTTGTATTTGTTTCTGTATTTACATACAATACATAAATGAGAAGATTCTGAGGTAAGAAAAAAGTGTGACTGCATGATATTGACTTTCTATGCAACACGTGCCATAGACTTTTACAGAGATTCTTGCATTAATCCGTAACTTCTAAATAAACTAGAACTTCACAAATAAATATTAGCATATTCCTTATGTGCTTAAGTAAATTATTGTAATAGTTATTTATGATGCCTTTAAAAAATCTGTTGCTAGTCTAAATTTTGTCTGATTTCATCTTCAGCTGGTTATCCTGTTACAGACTGTACATGATAAAACTGTAGCATCAAAACCTTCTCTGCATGTAGAGGTCAAGTCTTAATCTCTTATTAGACTGTAAGCTTGTTTAGTTTGTGCGGGGGTGGGCTTTCCACATCTAGAAAAACTTTCATGGTTTGTAGGCTTCATTTTATCAGTACAGTTTTCAAAGTAGTAACACCTAAACTGGATGTTGTGTCTAGTAATGGTTTTACACAGGGAAATACCATACACAATACACAATGTATTCTACTATATATTTGTATGCAGATTAGTCAAGGATTTCTCTTCATTTCTAATCGTTGCTTGCCGTGATTTTGTTATTTTAGTTTTCATTTACAATCCTTAAATTCCCTTACGGAATCCCCATTTGCTGAAATGTGTGACCTTATACTAGAAGCATGACCTAGTTCTTTAATCTTAAATAAAAAATCATGCATCTAGTGATGTAAAAGCACATCTGTCTAAAACCTGATGTCCTCATTTTCCACTTAACCAACATTCGCACACTATTGAGTTTTCCTTTGTATCTTGAGAATGGATCCTGGGAGGTGCTGGTGGTGCTCCTCTGCCATTACTTCTTGTGGTCTTTTAACTCACTAATTTTGAAAAACTTCATTATAGGCTCAATTACTTTCATTGTTGTTTGCCTCACATCTTCCGCATTTCTTAACTTCATGGCCTACAGGCTGGCTTGTTTTGAGTACAGACACTTTCTAAAACCAGATGTCAGAAAACCCATTTCTCACATCTTTTGAGAGAAATCTAATACTTTGTCTCTTGGAGCTATAAAAGGCTTTTAAAATAGCTGTCTTGCTATGAATTCAGTTTAGCCAGCAGAGGGAGATAAGACGTAAGTAAATTAGAAACTTGGTCACATATGTTTTATTTTCTTCAGAGCTTTTCTGAGGAGACAAAATTTTACATCTCACTGTCAATTCCGTGACCAACTGCACTGAATTTATATTAATGCTTCCATTTTAGGAAGTTTTCTTACCTGTTTTTGAAGACACAGTATTTTTTTACATTTAACTCATTTAGCTTTCTAGAGAAGATAACTTAGATGGCAATAAATTTGATTTTTTTCCTCTTTTTTTCTATAATGCATGTTCAGGATGTTCAGTTTGATTACACAGAACCACTGTTGTTCAATTTGACTGGCACTTAACAGCTTTATTTTTCCAGATGCAAATGAGTGCGGACCTGTATGCTACTTAATCATTCTCATATTCTGCAAATCTAATTGCTTCTGCTTTTCGCAGACATCAGAGGGAATCAGTGTCATCCGTTTTTTTCAATATTACTGCTTAAATCAAAATCATAGTGGAAAAATATATCATTTGTGAATAACGTGCTTGCAATCCCTGCTTTTCTACTGATGATTTTTTTTTAAAGTGATTATTGAGAGGGTGCTCTATCTCTTTTCCAGCGTCATCTGGTGCTTGGCTGCAACCGTGCTTGACAAACATGAACTAAGAATGAAATTTAAAAAAAAAGAGAAGTTCTGAATACCTCTTGTAGTCTTAACTTCTTTGGAAATTCATAGTTTTCCAAAATATTTTGCAAGTGCATGTGCACTATTTCATTAGGATTGACTGCTACTTACTATGCGCATCGGCCACAGAGACTAGACTCTGAAGTATACTCAGTCCAGAATACAATGTGGTATTACTGGCTTCCCTGAATTTTCTATTTTTATCTTTTCACTAAGCTATGAGTTTGGGTTTTAAGCATTTGTTTTGAATTCTCCTGTGGAGTTTTGAGCGTAAACTTTCAGCTGTTATTTAAATCTCATTCAGTTGAATGTGGATTATTTATATTGAAAATTGTTACAGAGTTTGAGAGGCAAAAGGATCAAATGTAATATTTCACAATAGTTGAAAATATTAAAGGAAGTACCAGAATTGTATGAATAAAATAGTGCATTTTGTAATTGTATATTTTCTTTATTTTTTTTAATAGGGAGTGTCCAGATGCAGACTCAGTTGTAAGTAGACTTATTTCAAAAACAAATATTGTTTCCAAAACTAATATTGTTAAGGACTACAATCTGATGAAACTTAACTTATATAAAGACCCTGAAATGCATTATTTATCTGATAGAGGATTTAGTATTTTCATAACATAATTGAAGTGTTAATTTTGCTCAGTACATAATCTTTAGCAGTATATACAAATATGCATGAGGAATACACTTTTATATCCTAATAATTTTAGGTTTTAAACAAAGTGGTTTTACTGCTACTTGTTTTTCAAGTTAATACTTCAAGTTGCTTGGATAATAGATTCTAAGTAAGAAAAAAAATCAGTTTATTGTGAACCCAACTTTGCATCATCATATTCCTCTGCTTACTACTGTTTCCTTTGAGATCTCTTCTAGTATCAATGGCCTTCTGTTTCATCTCTGGCAAAAGAACATAGAAATATGCTTTTTAAAGTATAGGCTTAAATGTGATATTGCTAGATGGATGTTTTAATGACCTGGTTTTCAGTGCTGTCAGTTTGATCTCTGATACATCGTACAGTTTTATTTATTAAATTCAAATAAGTGACAGTTCCAAATTAAATTGGTAGTTAATGCTTTATTTCCTTAATTGAGACTTCTCTTTTTATTTGAACACGTATGTTGTTTTGAATTATACATAGCAGAGATTGCAGATTGCTGTAGCTGTAGTAGGAAATAATTTAGAGAATAATTTAAGTGATATTCTGTAGACTGATCTGTTTTTCAATTTATTTATTTAGATGCCAATTATTTTTAACAATTTAAGTTTCCAGTTTCACCTATGTTGTGGATTTTCTTTGCGTTTCATATTTGGGAGTTTTAGTGAATAATATTAAAACTTTTTTTGAGAAACTATTTAAAAAATCGAGCAGAACCATTCTTCTAAGTAAGGAAGGGTAAGTTTTGCTGCATGATTAAGCTCTACGTGTAAGAGCAGCCTTATAAGCATCGGCAAGACAATTAGGTTATCCTGTGCAAGGATTTCTTTTCTGTGGTACATTTAAAGTAAAGTAATTTTAGAACTATTCCTGTAATTATCAGGCTTTTCATGGAAATAATATCTGTTGACAGTTCAGGTTGAGTAACTGGAGTGAACAACAACTGGGTTTGACTTGCAATGTTTATTTTCTTCTTTGCTTATTTTGGTCTGTACATTTTTAAAAAATAATTAGTTTAAAAACTTGAACTGTAAATGTGCCTGACATTCTTTCTGACTGCATGAGGCACACCATATGATAATCTAAGTTAGTTGTTTGGTCTAGATATAATTTGCATTTGATAAAAAAAAAAGGCTGAACTGTCATAGTGTGTAAGAACAAAACTGGTAGTTTCATTGAATTCTCGTTTTTTTATGCACGATATTTTATGAATGCATTAGAGATTTAAAATTTGATCTATCATTTCTTCTTGGTTTTTACAAGCAATAGTATTATTCTGAATGGTAGAATATTTTAATAGCAAAATCCATTATATCATTCTCATAAAAAATTATGCAGCACGCAATAGATGAGATTAATTTCTCCCCTTACAAACAAGGACCCTGAGGGCTTTTACATTTTAATGTTAGTATCCTCTTCTGGAAGGTCTAATTTCAAATATTTTTAAATTTTCTTGTCTTTTAATTTAAAATGTCCTTTCCATTTAATTTTTCAAACTCGATCTAAATAGTTATGGTCATCTGTGTTGGTGTCTCTGTGAGGATTTGTTTTGTATGGATCTTTGCAATAAATTACACATTTCAAGAAATTGAACTTAGAAAAGCATTATTGCAAAAAAAAAAAAATTAAAGCAGTAATAATTTGTGTTAGATTGCGAGAAAATACTGAGGACCAGTAGTGAGAAAATTCAACTTACAATACACTTGAAGTGTTCCAGTTGTAATGTTGGTCCACTTTGGTCACTCACAGAAAATCTCTGTCTGGCTTTTATGTTAGTATTTGTTTTTAAAGGTAGATTTTGTTTATTTGTGAAGAGTTTTAATGGTGCGAAAGGAATGTAAGAGATGATCAGTCTACAATTATTTATAACTATAAGCACTGCAGCAAATATACTGAAATTTTAGAAGTCAAGGATCCAAAAAGAAATGACTTCAGTATTATTAGGGCCTTCTTCGTAGTCCAAAATATATAATGTAGTGTGTTCAAATTTGTATTCTCTATTTCCAGAAAACAAAACAGTGAGATAGTCCAAAAAATGTCTTTTGTACCAAAACAGAAGTTCTTAGATGTAGCCAACTGCTTATACTTATCTTTTTTTGTAACTATGATTTTATATATTGTGTTGGAAAATGTAGTTCTGATGCATTTCAATGAATTATTAATTGCTATAAATATATTTTCTAAGGAGCATCACAGGTTTTTATAAGCTCATGATAGGAAGGCAGCTGTGAACTATAAAAAAGGTTGACCACTTCAGTAAGCAGTCTCTGTTTAAATATAGATTACAGTATGTCATGAGATTTTAAATTCCTGTGTTATGTGTCAGTCTTCACATGTAACTTTCATTAAGCAAAACCTTGATAACTAAGAAAAGTGGACTAAAAGGAGATAATAATTGAAGACTGGCTCTGTATGTCTGTATTACCTAGGAAGTGTTTCTGAAGGCAGAACTAATTGTCTTGTTTCCCATGGGCTTGCCATGTCTCTAGTTATGATCTATAGGAAGATCAGAGCTCTAGTAGAAACTTTCTTTTCAGGAAGCATTTACAAGGTTTCACTTGTGTCCAGTAAGAACTGAATTTGAATTGCAACCCTTCCCTTGGTTGGGATACTTGCAGATCTCTTTCTTCTACTTGACTGCCTATTTTCATGAAGACTGTAGTAATGTAATTATCTCTGAGTCCTCTGTTCTGTCTGTCAAATCCATTTGAAATTGTCCCGTAAGTTCCAAAGTAATTAAGAAGGGAGCCACAGATGCACAGAACATAATGCTGAACCTTTTTCTCATAGGCAACTGGAATGCAAGCAAAAATATTAAGGCATCCAAACCTTTTCATTAACCTCTTTACATATGAGTGTAGCATAATTATGGCTGTGTAGAATTATATACCATTTTTATTGCTGGGGACTGATTGAATTTGGGACCATCAGACTCTAATTAGTGGAACACAAATGTAACCATATATTTAGTGAAATGCAAATGTTTTTCTTTTATTTGCATTTTGTAATGCTTAGTTCTGGCCTGTTTTTAATAGCTGCCATTGATACAGGCTTTGTAGTCATAGCACAAGACAGAGGCACTTTGAATACCTGTTTTTCTTTCTTTCTCCATCTCTGGCAGTGGAGGAAACTGATTGGCTGCTCTCGTCTTCCATGTCTTTTGGGTTAATGGAGAGGAGGCTGATAATATACAATACCTCTGTCTTAACCTTAGGATATACCTGAGTCAATTTTACATCTCACGTATGTCAAAAGTAGAGAGCTTCTTTGGCTCTTTTTTCTCTGTTGCAGGCCAAAACATTAACTGCTTACTTTGAGTTTGCTTTGATGTTCATCTGGATTGCAGAAAGTCAGTCAAGTTCAGTGAAGTGATAGAAAGTTCATCTGGCAAAAAACGAAAAAGTGAGCTGTTAAGCTGCGTTGTGTGTTGAAGCATAATCTGAGGAAAACTTGATGAAGAGCTCTCCTAACCACTGTAGTTTCTCCAGGAGAAAAGAAAATAGGTAGAAATCATGCTGAAGTGTAGTGAGGATTCTTTGCTTCTTGACCAATGACCAACCTGTATGCAGTGCTAACCTTGCTGAGGAAGGGCCAAATGAAGTAGCTGAGCTGGAATATGCTCCAGATATTCCTCTCTTGTCCTTTATATGTAGCCCAGAGGAATTAATGACATGGTAATGATGTGGCTTCTTCCATTGCTTTTGGATGACAGGTGGGAAAGTGCAAGGAAACTGAGTCAAAGGATTCCCTAAAACTCTAAAACTAAGTTTTGAAGATAGAGTGCTCAGTTCCTCATGCTTTTTATATAGGTAGTTTAACTTTGTTATTTACCCCAAAAAGTTCATAGTACATATTAATGCAAAGGCAGAGTTACAAACACTAAATTTAACTTTGTTATTCACCCAAAAAAGTTCATAGTAAATATTAATGCAAAGGCAGAGTTACAAACACTAAATTTTTAATGGGTATTTAAAACTATATGATAGTAATGTGTTGTATTGCACCTCCAAACACAGGGAAAAGTCTGTGGTTATTTCTAGCTATATATTTAATCGCTTAACAGAACCTCTAAGAATATGAAACCTTCTCTCAGGGAAGTTCACATTTCCATTGACTTCTAGCATTCAAATTACACCCTCATCACCAATCTTATTAATAACTACTTCTTGTGGAAACCCAAATTTTGCAAAGATCATCTTCCTCTGTGTTGCAATTCAAAAATTACGTATGTATACATGACAGTTGTGGGTTTTTCCTGCGATCAGCATGGTAGGCAAATCAGGTCTTGTCTGTATTGTGTTCCTGCTACTTAAAAGACATGCTTTGATCCACCCGCATAACATAGAGTTCTGTCATTGTAGGAGTGTGGAGAAGGGAGTAAGAATTAGTCAGGTAAATGTAACTGCCTTTATTAACATTAGATTTGTGAACATGTATCTCTCCCAAAATGCTGTTTCCTCTACTGCTGTTACAAAACGTAGATCAGTAAATAAAATGCTGATGGTTCAGAAAGCATGATGAAGTACCATTGCTGAGGAATAGATGATTCAGATGTCTTTGGAAGATCAGAAATAATTGACATAAAAACATTAAGAAAGACTTTTAATATTTCAAGAAGTTTAAGATTTTAGCGCTTCCTATGGATTTACTTTGTACTAGAGATTATTCAGTAAATTAAAAATAATGCAATTAAAATAATTACCACAAAATAATTTCTTTCATGATTTTATATCAAAATAGTCAGATTTGCCAACTGTATTTTTCATTCTGTGTGTGGCTAATAATAATATCCTTTACATGTGTGACCCAGCTGGAAGAAAGACTAAATGTTGTATATTTAGAGATTTTTGTTGGTTTTCAGTTTATCTTAACCATGAAAGATCCTAATCTATTGAAAATTGCCTCATAGGATGACTAAAATAATTTCAGAATTCATAAGTTTTAGTACTGTAGGAAAATGTACCTACCCTATAGCTATATGTTTTTGTTCTGTTTACTCTGATGTCAAGTTCCATTAGCGTATTTTGATACATAAACAAGGTCAGCCTGAGGTCAAGCGTAGCTAAGAACCCTGATTCGAGGAAGTAGAGCTAAGGTACTGGACCGTGTGATCCTACTCCTATTACTTTTTTTTTGTTCAGTTATTTTACTTCTTTTTTTTTTCTTTTTTTTTTAATCAAATAGTGATAAAGTCCAGATATTAGAAGTTTTTGAAGAAATTGCTTCTATATATTCTGTATTTTAAGGTTTGAGTTTAAAGATTATTTTTTTGACGGTAGTTTGATGCACTATTTAATTGGATACAGTATTACATCTATACAGGATTGTGTTTCTTGCATTTTTTAGCAGAAAGTTTAAGCTGTATTTAAAGTCATTCTGTTTAGTTCAGAAGTGCTAGATTTAGAAAGCTGTACAGAGGAGAAACCCCTTCTTAGTACAATATCAGACATCCTGTTTGTGATATCTATAGAAGAAATAGAGGGACAACTACATTTTTGTGTTTATACTCCTCTATAATTCAAAAGCTTTGCAAGGTGAATATCTCTTTAAATTTGACATCAAATTTTAGGTGAAGCCATGTGGTTTGTTGCTAGTCTCCAGTACGAGACATTTTGTTCTACCTTGTCACTTATATCTCCGAAGTATATTTTGGCCGTACCATATGTATCTTTATTAGTCAAACTCTGCCACCTTCTTTCTGGTAGAGTCAGCGGTAAGTTAGAATAGAACACTTTTTTATATGAATCTTGTCTTTTTTAAAAGGCTTTATAACTACATTTTGAAGTTGTGTGGGTTTTGTTTTTTTGTAATAAACTTAGTGTAGCATCTCAGCAGTTCACATAGACTAACTGTGCGTAAGTCATGAACAGGCTTTTTCTGTTTTGAATGGAGAAAGTGTGTGTATATCCAAGTTTATCCCTTTATATACACAATTATGTATTTTTTTGCACATTTTTAAAATTTAGATTATTATTTAGCAGAGTTGTTTCTCTCTGTCCCAAAGCTTTTTTAGGAAAGTAAGTGCTTAGCTAAGAGTTCTAAATTATTTTAACATAACTCTGTTCAATTTATATTTAATTGCCTGAAAGAACTGAAAACCAGAACTAATGTGAAGCTCCCAGATGCTGTTAGCTTTGAAAGTCCAAGAAGTTGCTGGAGATGTGTAAACAAAAATTTTGGAATGCAATTTTGAGCCCTTGGATTTATGCTTCATCCATCCTTTTTAATTAATATCAGTATTCTTTGCTAAAGGAACAGTACATGCTTGCTGCCTTTTCAGGGGGGGAATGGAAGTTGCAACCTGTGTAACCCTGGAATGCTTTTACTCACATATTGAAATATTGACTAGTACTTTGGAAAGGTTTTGTTCCTGCACTACCAATGGCTTGGTTGAAAGAATCTGGAGTAGAAATTGAGAAAGAGTTTGGGGCTGAGAGACTTGTAGACTCATTTAACGCTCAATAGTAAAGCTAAAATGCTTCTGTGGGTTTCTGACCTTTTTGATAGAGTATCATTAAAAGCAGATGTATTCAAACTTGCCAGTTTTCACAGTAAATTTAGAAGTTTTTCTGTGGTATTCTGTTCCAGGGGTTTCTTGTCTGTCACTACTTCTGAACTACAGAGCATAATTTGAGTTTATTGTAATAATTAATGGTGAATTACAATTACTTTAATGAGCTCTCATAATCAAATTTTAATTTGGCAATGATATAAAATTCATTCTGATACAAGAACATATTTTTCTAGTTATTTGTCACTATAATAATTTTTGTTGGCTTTTTTTTAGAACATTCATGATGTAGATGAAGAAGGATACAGCATTAAACCAGAAGCAACACAGGATATCCTTTTTAATATTAATGTGCTAAGTTATTTGATGTTATTAGAGTTCTTTGGGGAGAGGAAGTAGTGAGTAAAGTGTTTAGTAAAGGAAGATTAATGACATTCATGCTTATGTTGCAACTTTATATTCTTATGTTGGTAAGTTTTGCAAAATGTACAAAATTTTGTCTATCTTAGGTTTTGTGTGTTTGCAAATTTTAAAGATTAGATCATGAGAACTTTTTGTCTGACAGTGATAAACCAAAATAAAGCAAAAAACACCCCGGAACAAAAGCTTTATGGTGATCATGTGGATCTTTCTCCTTGATAAACCTTAAGAGAGTTTATAAAGTAAAGTGTATACGTTTTTTTAAGTATTCAGAATGGTCATCTGTTTTATACCTTCACCCTCGCATGTTTTTGTAAAACCATTAAGAAGTTTGGGAGCTCCAGCTGTCTAGAAATAGACTTTCTATTACTTAATGAAGTCATTACACCACATGCTGTTTCTAATTAGCACTTCTAGCTTTTATTGTCATTTTAATAATAGCTTTGATATGCAGAATACATTTTTGCTATGAGCCATTTCTTAGGAAGACTTGTAATTTTCGTTGTTCTTCCTTTGAAGGAAAAGATTGTTGTCCTCTTTTTTTCTGCTGTCAAAAATAGAGGGAAGCTTTACTTAAGTGCTGGGAGTAACTGCTCTAGAGCTAAGCAAGCCTAATATGTTAGCAAGATACCTCATTTTTGGAAATGTATTCAGTTTTTTCTGGGTACTACAGATACAAGGCAAACTTAGAGTAAAAATGAACTTCCACTTTGCAATCACTTTAAATGGTGAAACTTTTAAGCAGTTAAGAGCACCTAAAGTAGACCAGTCCATCATCATAGTTTCTGGTTTTGTCATCTTTGCAGACTATGCCTTTGTTGCCCCCAGTGAATACTCCTGTACTGATAAAAGCAGTTCATGATCTCTCTACTTATAAAATTGGTACAAAAAATGAAAAGAATTTTATCCAGTTTGGGTGAGAGGGTGACAGTTTTTTATGAAATAGAGAGGAAGAGATTTACATGCTTTGTAAATTATTAACCTGAGTATCCTTTTTCTCCATTAGCCCTTTTGTCATGAATAGAAAAGACTATACATCCACTGGAAAGGCTCAGTAATTTGCAATCCATGTCAACCAGGTAGTCCCTGAGCTTTCTGAATTTTCAGAAGTTCATCAGTTCTTTTCCTTTTTTTATCCCCTAGCATCCAAGAGTGGATATTTATTCTGTTGATGAGAACACTTGAGATGATTTGTTGGAGGACATTACTTTGCTGTGATGGCAGTTAGTCTTGATAAGTCCAATCTTCAGTGTTGGTAAAGCACTTTGCACGAGCTGCCTGATTAGTAGGAAATTAATCTTGAAACTTGGTGATAACTTTCAAGGCAAGAGATCTTTTGATTAAATTAAAAAGCCTTGTCTTTAAAATTTTCTTTTCCAAATAAGATCCATTTTAGACAGATAGCCTGTAAGTTGAAGACATTTGACTTCTTCCCCATGACACAGGGATTCTTTCAGTTGTAATGGAGTTGGAATGTCTTTAGGCTTCAGGGGTTTCATCTCTGTCAGGGAATAGTTTGAAGAGATTTCATTCAAATGGTTGGCATATTTCTACATGAAAATAACAGAAGCAGGTGTATTCTCCCCCATAGGTGGTAAGAAACTTTTGTTTATGTGAAGGAAAATTTTCAGATTCTTTCTTGTCAAAACAAATGCATCTTTTAAGACTTACCATAAAACTTCCAGAGCTTTTGCTCAATGCGGATTCTGTGCATATAAAGAACCAAGGCTAAATTAGCCTGTGTATGTTGCTTCTTTTAAGGACTGAATTCATTGTCATTCCTTTATTGCCAAGGGTGACAGTGCTTTAAGCGGCTGATGGTGTTTGGTTTACTGTGAAGCCTTCTGTGTAACTGGCATCCTTCCTTGCAAAATTCTCAGTGCGACTCTGCAAAAAGGGCAAGTAAGGGTGCCACTGCTGCCGCTTCCTCTACTGTTAGTGCTTGGTACAGGAATCATGGACATTTCACTGCTAACTAAAAAAGCAAGGGCATTCCTTCACTTGGTTTAAAAGGATGTGTACATTTTTCATAAGTGCATTAGAACCCCTAGCTGAGTTCTACAAATGATAAATTTAACATGCAGAAGTGTTGCTAGTGTAGAATCTCTCATTTATCCTGATGTCTTCAAAGATGCAGTTGTTCAGTTATAAGGCATATAGTGCAGTTTTACACTTAAGCAACATAGCAGCTTTTAGAACATAGTATCATTATGAAGATGAACGGAATATAAAACCTAAATTTTAATTCTGAGGTTTGAATTTTGGGCATTTTGTATTTGAAGTGTCTGTAGAACTGTATAAAGAGCTTAAGTGGCACTATTTGTCATGTACTCTTAATACGATCATTTTGAAGACAGTAATTACAACACTGATTAGGCAGATGAATTTGAAGTATTTCCACCTTAACTGAGAAAAACATACCAAAGAGAACCATTTTTATTCATCCAGTGATTCTGACTCTGAAGATGAAGAACCCAGGAGGTTCCACGTAGAAATAAAACCTGTCCAGCCAAATAATAGCTCTCAATATACCATGCCTTCCTTGGATGAATTAAAAGTGTCCATAGGAAACATTTCTCTTTCTCCAGCAGTATCGGTAAGTTATTTTGTTCCTTGTATTTTTAATATGTAGAGGAGGAAGTGGTAAAGATTCAGTAGCTAAAGACATGTTTTACTATTCAGAGTTTATTCTAGGTTCAACTTCAATGATTCTTTTTTTCTTGCTCACTGGGGTCATCTTTTGTGCACTTTATTGCAGTGTAACATTAGGTAATTCTGCCTTCTCAGATTTTAACTTTCCTTTCAATTCTGGTAGTGCTCAGTCTTTACCTTTCTGCTGTTGCCACCACAAGATACTTGAACACATCTTGGAGTTAGCTGAGCATAGCTTTTAACATCATGTACTAATTATTATTTGATAATATACAAAGCTTTAAAACAGATTATTTAATATGGATGCATGTAACCTCCACTGTGGAGCTTTGTTGTATGTATTCTGCCAGTGCACAGAATGAGAACCGCTTTGATTTTAAGGAAAATATTGTGGATAACATGTTGAAATAATGATGATTTTTTTTTCTTCCCCTCCCCCCTTTTGAAAGCAGAGACACAATCCTGTAAGTACAGAATGGCTTTTTATTCACATTTTTAGATTAAAACCAAATAAGTGTAGTATGTGAGGGAGTTATAGGAAAAGCCTCAAGAATGTTTCTTTTCATACATACCATGTGACATATAAGCTGTTTAATTTTACTGCCCTGGCCTGTAAAGGGATTTAGTTATACTGCTCCCTTTCTCAGCTCTACAGTGTTCATTCCTGCCTTTTCTTACTGGTGTAGCATGACTGCGCTGATTGCTCTGTACTGGCTTGTGTTCTGGCCTTCTGCAAGCTCAGAATGTTTTGCCCGCTGTTGAAAGCAAATTATCTCACAGAATGTTGAGTGCAATTAAGAACCCTGGGACTGTTAAGTGTTTTATTTGACATTTGGTAAAATAATTCATTCCTAACTTTTTTTCCT
This sequence comes from Neomorphus geoffroyi, assembly GCA_033558235.1. Taxonomy (NCBI): domain Eukaryota; kingdom Metazoa; phylum Chordata; class Aves; order Cuculiformes; family Neomorphidae; genus Neomorphus; species Neomorphus geoffroyi. Next base: position 20,317,270 of record JAUMJM010000048.1, on the reverse strand, counting down.
GTTTCAGGCACAAATCAATCGAAATTCATCCAGTAAGTGTCAATCTTCAACTTTTAGTTTATTTCTGTTAGTTTTTTCACATGGCGTGAAAATAGATTTTTTTTAAAAAAAATTGTTGAAGAAAGAAATTTCTTGATTATCTGTATTTTAAATAGAAAAAAATGTTTCTCCTGTCAGTTCTAGATACCCATATAATATCTGCCTTACTCGCAGTAAATTTGAAGGATTTTCAAAAAGGTTTTTGATCAAAATTTCTGTGCAGTAGGAGCACCGAAAGACCTATGTTTCTATACCTCCAGCTGTTCCCTGTTCTGGAAAACAGACGAGGCTGACTGACAGTGATGAGGAACACAACCAAGAGCCAAAGTGGGGGCTCTTGTACAGATGCTTAAAACCCTTCCACCTGCTCAAATTTAGTATGATACACAAACCAGCAAAGCCCACGATCTCTGTTTTATGAACACATAGAACATGGCTATGGAGATAAAGGATGGAGTGTTAGTCTCTATTCTGTAAGGTTTTTTTTAGTGGGAAACCAAGCCTGATTTGCTGAAGAGTAGTATCAATGTAAACACTTCCTCCCAAAATACATTGCTCTATGTAGTTGTCTCCTATGTAGAAGCTATTTCAGGAGTTTCTGAATTTATATTCTGAGAAATAATGCATTTTTTATTTTCCATTTTAATAATTCATAATTAGTTTACTACTGCAACTGTTAATATTTACTATCTTTTTACAATAAGTCTGAAATTTTTATTTTAATGTCAGCTTTGGTTATAATACTGTGTTATTTGCTTAGGTGAAGAGTTAACAAAATCAAAGCTTTCTGCTCCAACTAATGAGTAAGTTCAAAGTTAAATTACTATGAAATGCAGTTTTGCAGGAAGTTAATCTTATTTTGATCTAGTACTTGGGAACTCATTTGAACTATCAGCTGACTGCTATTTTAAGTTGGACATCTATTGCACCATAAGAGTTAAGGAGTAATTATATAAAAATCGACTTTTCTATTAATTTGGCTTCCCCTTCTAATGCATTTTCTTTATTGTGATCTGTCTCAATTGATATTTATCATTATGTGATTGCAAAATACTAGTTTTATTAAGATCTCAGGTTTTAAATAAGATAGGTTTAGTTTCTGCCATATAGTGTTCCATTGTGAAGTGTTTAAGATTACAAGCCCCAAGTTTTGACAGGTATATGTTGCTTATATATGTAAGTAGTGCAATGAATGAATTAGAAGATGCATGTCTCCTTGAAAATAACAGTCATTTAATGGACGTTATGAATTATGTCCACACACCAACTTGCTCCCAGGTATCAGTTCAGATAGTCTCCTTAGGAGTAAACCATTTCCTTGACTTGCAGTTTGCAAGTACTTTTATTTTTAGTTGCGAAGACTAATAGAGAATTATTTATCAAATTTATTCATCATATTATATTTATTACATTATCAAGCTACTACTGAGGTTGAAGTTTAAGTTTTATGAATATATACTTCTTTCATTTATATTCCAATTGTAACGCTTAATGTAGAAAGGGGAACAGTGACCTACTGGCATGGGATCCACTCTTCAGCAGTTCTCTTGAATCTTCCTCTTCAGCTTCTTTGGCATCCTCATCCTCCTCAGGTAAGATATGTGACAGAAGAAAATGTTTTCTCTGTATACTTCAGCATGTTTTGTTGTTGCTTTTTTAGTTATTGCAAGGGGACGTGCTTTGACTATTGAAATAAAAGAACTTTGTAAAGTGTTGTACTGTGTTATAAGTAATACTGCTGAGGGTGCAGTATATCAGGCTTTCAAGCTAGATAGTAAGGGGGAAGAGAGACCACTAGAAACCTTAGGAAAATTCTGTCTTGCTTCTGCCTTTTTTTATCACTTTCTTTTGCTTTCCAAAAACAATGATCACTGTCTAGAATATAATCCTATTATTTCAGATGGTAGGACTAGGAGATTAAATGGAAGTTGTTGCAGCAACTGTGAGACAAGCTGAGCTTGCTGTGGGAATAGGGATGGTTTTCTTCTTTCCCGGAAAGTCCGTTGAGCTATGTAGTACAAAGGCACCACAGTTCTTTGCTGTGAAGAACCTGTTTCTTGCAAGAAACCATGATTCTGTTAGGAGATGTGTGGACATAATCCAAAGGGAGATGGATAAAAATGGCAGGACTGAGACTAGAATTAAGGAAGAGTTCCTGACACCCCCTGAGAGTAGAGGTATTGGGAGGAAAAGGGTGGACTGAGGAGTATAGGTGGTGGAGAGCAGATGTTGCATGGGAATTTCAAGTGCAGGATTTTTGAGGATGTTAGCATGACCAGGACACGGGCAGGCTTTCCTGAAGCCAGATACAGAGATAGATAGATAGATAGTCACACTCAAAAGGCAGTCAAGGAAAGGGGGGCAAAATAGTGTATGAGTGGATTTATGTGTTGAAGAGGCTGAGAGCAGGAGATATTGAGAAACTAGTTCAGAAGAAGGAAGAGGGAACTGAAACAGAAACAGGTTGTGCCTATGTTAGCACCTGCTTACTGAAAGTATTTATTGAAATTGTTTATTATTTATGTGGATTTTCTCAGATAATCTAAAGCAGAATCTAGTATTTACTGACAGTATCAAATATGCTGTTTTCATGGCTCTTTTCAATTTACCTACCGCATATCTATATTCCAGTCCCTACTCTTTTAATATAGAGACTTCTCCCGTATGTTTATGTTCTGTCTTTCTTTTAGTAAGGCATTCGTATTCCAAAAATTGTAATAGACCTTAATTCTTTCTTCACAATCATGGCTTTCTAGCTGTTTTCCACTGTGCAGGATCATACATATTGAAGAACACTAAGGATAAGTACATATATCAACGGGGAACTCTGCACAACTAATGTTAATCCTTCTTGGCTTAGTAATATCATTTTAGCAGCAATCAGCATTGCTGTGTAACTTATTCTTTGATTACAAATTCGTGCTACTTAGAAGTTGTGGGTTTTAACAAATCTAGCTTATAGAAATCATTAGATTGTCTCATCCTCACTTAGGTAACCAGTCAAGATTATTTGCTACTGGATCTAAATTTATAGCATATTTAGAGATTGGATGGATGGATGGATGGATGGATGGATGGATGGATGGATGGATGGATGGATGGATGGATGGATGGATGGTGGTTGATAACTGTATCCAGTTGCTTATTGCAATGCCTGTATGGAAAGTAAAAGCAAGTTAGGAAATATTTTTACAGTCCCTCTCAGCAGGATAGCTGTGGAGGAATTAGTCTCTGGCTGATGAGTACTTACAGGATATTGGGATCTGTAACATTCTCTGTAGTAGCCATGTCTAGGGGCAGTCATCTGTCCAAGTCCTCATACCTAGATAAGGCTTACTCCCAGAGCCCTACACTTCATTGAAATTGGTGGAGTATAATGTCCTGTGGGCATAAGCCAATATTAGATAAAAGGTATCTGTGCTTGGCAAAGTTTATCTGCTAAATAATTATTTAAAGTATTGTTGTTTTAGGAATTAACCAAGATGTTTATGTTTGTGAAATGATCTGTGGAGTTAAGTAGAAAAGTGACTGTTCTGAAGCATAATAAATCACTAATGCATTTTGGAAAAAATTATAAGATTGATATAAGTCATATTGTTGTTTAAGTTCTGATGCTCATTAACTTGCAACTTAGTTCTAAAGGCATTACAAATAACAACTTCGATCTGATTGTATTTTTCTTGAAATCAAGGCTTTCTCTTCAGGGTTACTAAAGGTGAACTGATGCTTAAAGCTTTTGAAAATCTCAATCCAAATCCTAAATTACATAAATCAGGGAGTTTGTGTGCAGCATATCTGCATATCATGATGTAGCATGTCCCACAGATTACTTTTTTCTTTTTACTATTAAAACACTTCTTTAGGTATTGTTTCATAACTCTTTGTTAATCATTAAACACATAAACTACCATGATATTTGAGCAGACAGTGGCTTATGCTGTACAGAAGTAAACTTGGGTCATCCATGAATAATCATGCTTTATTAGAAGTTTAACCTAACGTTGTTATCTTGAACAAACACAACAGACATTTTTAGCCAGCTATTGATATTGTAAAAATGCTTCTTTTTATTTATCTTCCTCATTTTCATCCATGTGTACTTTTAAAAAATTTTTGAACACTTACACATTGCTTTTTGAGTAGGAGTTATAGTAGTATTTCAGAGCCTTTGAATTATATTTCAAATAGGTTATAAAGGGAAAACTGTGTTTATGTCGGCTTAGAGAATGTACTTATTCATGGCAAAAGGATCGCTGTAGGGAGGGCATCTAAACTTTTGATATGAACTTTTAAATGTATGGCTCTCCTTTAGATTGTTTGTTACTCTGCTGTTGCTCCTAGCTTTGCCAATCTGCAAGATCTTGAGAATTGACTAACCTTGCATTTTCTGCTTCTGTAGTCATCTACTGTGACAGGCAACAGCCAAGTGCAAGAAATACTTGTGGAAACTCCCATTTTCCAGCACCCTGAAGACTATAGGATAAGAAAGGAAATAAACTGGGGTGGATAATGCCTCTTATATATGGTTACTGACTAGATATGGGTTGCTACAGACAGAAGAACATCAAACAGGATCTCATGACTGTGTTGCCTCCATTCATTCACTAGACAGCCATTTATGTTGGGCCTTCCTATTACAGATGTTAAGTACAAGAGGATAAAAATATTTGGAAGAAATAGGAGAGGATAGGTTCAATGAAACAACTTTGTAAGACATTAAAAGCAGGAAACTATGGAGAGGAAACAAAACTGAAGTAAGAAACAATAAGGAAAAGGAATTTAGAGAGGAAGTTAACATGAGAGGAGGTTAAACTACAACAGGAAGGAAGTTAGAGGAATTGGGAAAGTCACAGGAAGGAAGGCTTTAAGTGGTGAGAAACATAACAAATCACTTTTTGGCTTACTTGAAAAAAGGAAGGTTGGCAATATGAATGAAGTACATTTGATATGTGGCTGGGTTTTTTTTTCTTTTATTTGTATGTGATAGGATTTTTGGCCAAGTTGAGTGTTTATTTTTTTATGCTCCTAGTAATCCTTATGATGTGGATATTGAATACACTTTTGAATATTGAAATATTTATTTTCTCAGTGTTGATCCTAGTTTTAATTCTTCCCCTTTTCTTCAGCTACCTTAAAAGAGCGCAGTAGGAGCTCCTCCTCATCTACCACTGATTTGCCTGGGTGTAGAGTATCTCAGTCTTTACTTGGACACCAGACAGATTCTGGGTCTTCAAGCCCATCTTCACCAGACTTTACCATTAGCGCTTTGTGCAAATCTAGTGTTACAGCAGCGCCTTCAGGGAGCACCAGTACTTTATCCGGTGTTTCACGGTCTCAGAGTCAGTGGATTTCTTTTGCTGATGAGCTTCTTACAATTAGACGCACAAGCACAGACAAGAAGGACCCCCAAAGATTTCATTTTAATACTGAAAATGCCTGCCTTGCCTCTTCTGCTTTGCTTGGGAATTCTTCCAACAGCTATGCTTCTGAGGATCAAAGTGACCTTTTCAATAATACTATATGCCATGAACAATTATTCATTGAAGAAACTGGCACTGCTTCTGCAATTTCTTCCACATTATCTTCAGCACTACGGGACTATAGTTTAGTGTCTTCTTGTGCTCATACAAATAAGGGTATGGCAAGCATGCATTGTGTACTGCTATTTGCTAATAACTGACTCCAAAAAGCAAGCTTTGGACTCATTTTTTCTTTTGGTTATTATCACTCACTTGATTTTAAAATTAACTCATCTTCTTACTTGATGTACTAAACCACTTGTTAGCACCAACTTCCTTGAAAGTTAAGACAATGAAGTAAATAATCAGCTTGAAATAAAAAGAAAAGATCAAATTATGCTATTAAAGGCTTTGCTTTCTCTTAACTATGCAGAGCTTTGCTTTTATAGAAATAGGATTATATTCTTGTGGGATGTCAGGCAGCAATGAGATCTCAAAGGTTAAGTGAATTTACCAAAACAATTCCATTCCTAAATTGCTTTGTATATTTAATCTGAAAATATCTAAAGTTAAATAAATCAGATTTAAAACTGTTCCTGTTTTAACAGTCCATAATATAGTGCATGGATGGTATCATGGTAATGCTACATACTGAAAGGGCAAAGGAAAAGCGAATTTGAGCACGCGTGCCATGACTCATTGATTACCTGTGGTACTGCAGCAGGCCGCAGTGGTTAGCATGGAGGGTCATCTTGGAGCATAATAATCTTTTTAAAGAAATTACTGATAATTTTGAAGTTAATTTATCTGGAGATGTTTGAGTTTGCAACTGTTAACGTGGATGTGGTCAGTATTAGCCTAATTTCTTTCTTCTCAAGTCAATGATGAAACTTGCGTATTTAAATTATGCGAAATGCCTAAGAAAACTCTATACTTAAAAGTTGCATTTAAAATAACATTAACTCCTTTAATTAAAAAAGAGCCATCAGAATAATTCTAGGGAGATAGTAGGATGTGCTGCAACAACATAGTTATGTATTAGGATTTCAGTCTATTTTGAGGTTAGTTTTAGATCTGACATATTCATGAGATAGATTCTGACATTTATTTTGAAATACAGTTTTATTTGTTCTATTCAGAAAAGTGACTATGTAGAAGTGGCATCTTTGCACTGCTGCCACCATCTGTTAGTTGTTTCTGTTAGGTTAGAAGGACAGGAGGGCGGTATTTTTTAGCAGCTTTTGGCTTCTAATAGCTTGGCTAAGAGATAAAAATAGGAGTTAGTGTGTTTTTACAGTCAAGAGTAATTTATCTGTGACACTGGTGTGTATTTATTGAAGTCAATTGGATTTCAGTGGGCAAAATTTGACATAGAGTTACTCCATTGTCAGCCAGGACTAAAGATGAATTTCCACTGAATTTTTCAGTTGTGGTGAGACATGAAAGATTGCCCTACGTTCTGAATCCATATAGATAATACACAAAATGAAACTCTAGTAAAACCCTCATTCTACATAGAAACCTCAAAGAATAATTGGTATAAAATCATTTGAGAACAATGAGAAAGCCTGTGATGCTATTTTTAGTCACTTTTCAGCGTGTCACAGGGCCCTATTTTAAAAGCATTTATGATTAGTGTTAAGTGGAGCTTGTAAAATGAAAATTTAATTGAAACATAACTTCCAGTTATTCTAGTGAGTGTGTGTTTATGTTCAGTGTGACATTTCTAATATTTGTTTCCTTAAATTTTCTTTTTTTCAGCAAGACCCACGACTCCACTTTCTGTAGGCACCATTGTACCCCCTCCAAGACCTGCTTCAAGACCAAAGCTGTCTACTGGGAAACTTAGTGGGATTAATGAAATAGTATGTGTTGATTTTTTATTTTCTTGAGAAAAACTATGAAATTGATTCACGCATGAAACAAAGAACTCTTCTATTTACAATCTTCCTTCATCTTTTTAAAACTGCTTTGTGTAATACTGTTATAATCCATTTTGTTCAGCCTAGGCCATTCAGCCCTCCATTGACCTCTAACTCAAGTCCACCACCTGCAGCTCCCCTGGCACGTGCAGAGAGCATTTCTTCAATATCCTCTTCTGCTTCTGTCAGTGCAGCAAATACACCTACAGTGGGTAAGTTAAATTAACCATTTTTAGCTTATTTTAGGAATAGCATAATTCCACCAGGTAGAAAATGCATTCATTGGAGTTAGTCATTCCACATGTGAGTCCAGTCTAGGTACTCCAAGCAGTACCTGCTTCTAAGTGACACTGAGGGACAGGACAGTGGATTTAACTAGATTATGCCATAGATCCAATTATGGCGTGTTCTTTAGGGAAATATTTTTCAAAATTTTTATTCCATGAATTCTTCTTTGGTATGCTTGTGTATCTGCTAGTCAAGCCAAATGTGTTAGCATGTATTTGTTCAGACAATGTTATTGTATAATTGCAGAAATATTTTGGGATACTGGTAAATTTGAATGAATGTGAATGTTCACAAAGTTGAGTTCTTTTATGTTCTTTTTATTTTGTTTGTTATTCTGCAATTGCAGTTTCCCAAAAAAATGAAACTAATGCATCTTTTTCTTGAAGTCAGTGATTTGTGTAAGCTAAACAGAGATGTTTACTTAGAAGCAAAACAAGCAAAAAATTAAGGTGAAAAGCAAGTTAGTCATCTGGTGTTGCCACTAGTTTCAGATTTTCTCATGTTTATAAAGGAAAGTCCCTCAGTTTAGATATTTGGTTATAAAAAATAAAAATAAGACTTATTAGGGTCTTTTGTTTGGGCTTTTAAAAGACATTTAACTAGTTTTCTTTAGCGGAATTGAAGTTTTTTACTCCTGGAACACTATTACCACGTTAGTCCCAAGTTAAATCAGATTCTTGAGTTAACACTCACTAATCTGAATGTTAATGATGCCAAGGATTCCTGACCTAGGCTTGGCAGTTCAGGAGAGCATCTGCACAGCTTCTAGTGGCAGTTCTGCACTTAAAGTATTGCAGCTCTTTCTGTCCTGCACAGGACCAAAACTATTATAGTAAGGTCTGCCCAACCTTAGCTGCTCCAGTTCACTGTCCACCAATTTCCCAAATGCTGAGAAGCATCACAGAAAGGTAACTGATGTTTTGGTTGCCAAAGTCCATCCAGACTCACTTCCTCAGGCCTCGGCACTGGTCCCAAGGAAACAGAAGTTGGTGGCAGCAGCATCAATAGCCCCAGCTCTAAGTGTGTGTGTTATTGGAGACAATGCCAGAGTGAAATCGTGAGGTGAGGGAGGAGGTAAGGAGGTGTGTGCTGACACCAAGATTTGACATGGTTATTAAGCTGGCCTATTGAAAATAAACTAGGCCAGTATCATCTGCACTGTCTATGAGTTAAATTGTCCTGGAGAGCTGGGAAGGACAGTGCAGATGGCTGAGTGACTTTGGGGCATGAGAATATACTCTGCACTACTGTCTGTATTCTTCTGACTTTGGCACAATCCTGTATTTCCCTTATCCCATTAGTAATAACGGAGAGTTGATTCTAATCGTCATCTTCCAAGCAAACTGTAAGGCATGCATAACTGAATATTTCCTTTATGCTTTAGCCTTATTTTAATTTGCAAAGTATTTTTATATATATTTATTTTTTTAACATTATTTTTGCTTGAAATATTTTGTTTCTTTGCAATGTTTTGTTTCATTTAAATGTAATAGAGGATGATCTTTTGATTGGGAATCTTCCTACAATTGAAAAACTTTGTGAGACACCACCAGGTATTGTACTTGAAGCAGATTTACATGTTAACTAATCAACCTAATACGTCACACCTAATAAAATTTTATTTCCTTTGAAACAAGTTTCTTCAGCTATTTCTGGTATGTGGCAGATGCAAGTCACTTGAAAGGTCAACTACTTAAGAAGTTATTTGTTGCTGAATCACCAAAACTAGATGTATCTGCTTTTATATAACAAAATCTTCTGTCTGTTGCCCCCCAAAACAAGCTAAAACTTGATCTTGCTTCTTCAGTTTGTCATTACTGCTTTCTTTCAAGTAAAGTGAATATATTTTTACTTTGACAACCCTTATTCTCATAAGACAAGTAGGTAAAAACGTTTCTATATTTCCGTATAATGCAAATCTTTGAAGATACACATAATAAATGCAATCTTTTTTAAAACCATTTTTTTTCTCATGACAGATGTTTAGTCAGTATTAAAATTATCTGAGTCTTTTTGTCCTAAATTGAACTAAAACTTTTTGATGAAGTTTATTTGCCATTTTTATGACTAATGGTTCAGTCTTTTGTCTGCAGTTTGGGTATCTTCTTGACTGTGTCAATGCAATTGTTTGTGTGGTTACATCACTAGCTCTTGTTTCATCATGGCTCAGGGGCTGTTAATTTTGGTTGGGGCTGAGGCAGCGCACATGCTGACACAGCTAAAGGTACTAGAACTGAACCTGTGAGCTGGACTGCAGCCTGAGGTGAGAGCTCTGAGAGCTTGCAGCAGGCATGAAAGGACTTGAAGCTGGGTTTCGCTGCATTACATTGTACTTTCAGCAGCAATATAACAAAACAATGACTTCTAGAGTTAGGTTAAGCACTTATGTTTGTTTTAATTTATTGGTTTTTAGGAGAACACATAGATTTTTATGGATCAAAAGGCAGCAAACAATGGGGGCAGAGCAAATAAGAAAGAAGTGCTCTCATTTGTAGTCTCTCAAGTACATCTCAGAGAATTAGACAGATATATTTGCCTTGGTGTTGCCTTAAGAGGTTAAACCAGCATTACTATTCCTAATGAATTTCACTCTTCAGTGGAGAAATCACTATTTTTTTTTTTTACCAATAGGAATAGAATTTATATATTTTTATTACTTTGCATGATTTTCAAATATCAATATAAAAATAAATACAAGGCCAATTTAAGGAAAGTATTTTAAAATCATTTATACATCTGCAAACAATCTGGTGTATTTAATACAAAGTAATCACCTTCTGTCTACTCTACGATAGTTTGTTGTTCCTTGGTAAATTGTGGGTAAAAGATAGTAAAACACCCAGGCAGCCATAGTGCTGCATCCATTCATAGAGTCATAGAATAGTTTGTGTTGGAAAGGACCTTTAGAAGTCAGATAGTCCAGGCCTCTTGCAATGAGCAGGGATATCTTCCACTAGATCAGATTACTCAGAGTGCTGTTTTACTACCCTTATCATAAAAAATTTCTTCCTTCCATCCACTCTAAATCTACCCTGCTTTAGTTTAAAACCATTGCCTCTTGTCCTATCTGCTAAAAAAGGCCATCTGCATCTCTCTTATCAGCCCCTTTAAGTGCTGAAAGGTCACAATAAGGTTTCCCTGAAGCCTTCTGTCCTCCAGGCTGAGCAACCCCATCTCCCTCAGCCTTCCTCATAGGAGAACTGTTCCATCCCTTACATCATTCTTGTGACCCTCCCTTGGAACCACTCTGACAGATCCAGATGTGCTCAGGGCTCCAGAGCTGGACAAAGTACTCCATGTGGAATCTCACCAGAGTGGAGTAGTGCATATTTTGCTTTGGTGCAGAATACTTATGGATTTCAGTATTTCATCAAACAGAATTTATGGTTGTTGTTAACTCATTATTTTATTGCATGTTCGCATCTTGAAATCATGATTTCTGGATTCCTAAGACTATTGAGAATCACAGCTTGTGTTGGTAGTTTTCAGGGAGAAAAAGAAAACTTTAGAAAAATAACCAAAGTATCATCTGAAAGAATAAATAAAAGCAACCTATTATTCATATTGAAAAATAAATATATCAGTGTTTAGTAGCCAGCATTGTAATATGTCATTCATCTAAGAATTTTTGGTTTTGAACACTGGTGACTAGAGTATCACTTTTGATCTCAGGAGACCTAAATGTTGCACTAGGAATTTTTTCATGGCACCGAGAAGTATTCTGAAAATTTTACTACCTTAGGCAAGAAATCACAATGGGGAGTGAGGTACAAGGTAGCTGAATTAGACTGACTCCTTTCTTTACTCTCTTATTGTTACTAGTTCTTTTGTTTATCCCTGAATTTAAGTATAATACCTCATATTAGACCTTCTGTGAGGAAAAAGATCCCAAATTCCTTCTTGCTTCTGAAAGAATTCAGAAGGCACAGCCACTGTTTTAGAGTAAATAGGATTAGTTTGCCATGAGCAATATTATAAGAAGCATTTTTTTTCTACTATATGGTATGAAAGAAAAATTGCTAATGAAACAAGAAAGTTTGTGCCTCCTTTGTGATGGACAATATTGTGGTATGTGGGCCATTTCAGATGTGGTACAAAAAATTAGGAAGTTGCTCTCCACTATTTTCCTGCACTAATAAAAAGACAGAACTTCAAGTAATGGCTTTTATATTCAGTATACATACAGAAATTTAGTGAAAAGAAAACTCCCATGACCGTGTGTTTCATCAGTTGTACACACATACTTCAAAAAGCCTTAGCAAGAGGTCTGAGTTGAGTATTATAGCTACACATTGGAACTGTGTTGTGTTGACACAGGCATTCATGAAGGCTTCCCCAACAATTTCTGCTTAGGAATTGTAATCTTTGTTGTTTGAAATAGTGAAAAGAATGTTCAACAATTCACTTCTGTGGGGTGATTTTAAAGTATTTGCATTTAAGTTCACACATAGTGTAAGTGAATTCTTTGCATTTCTGTGACCATTTTGTCATACATTTTTCCATACGATAAGCATACAGTAGGGATTTTTCTTATAAGTGTTCTTGACAGTGTCTAATTTCCTTTGGATCTGTTGACTTCAGTTTCATCAGTAGTCATTTTAATGCAGTGTTCTTCTGTCTCGTATGTATTTCCTTGTGTTTGTCCATTGAAATTACGTCATACTCATAGTCCTGTTTTCTTAGGCTGCTAAGCAGTGCTTTCATGGTACAATTGTGCTGTACTATGTTTATAGTTTTCTACATACTTTTAAAGTAATATTGCAGATGCTGCTATGACCTTGATGGTGGTAACTCTTGTGAAAATTACAGGTGTAGTCAACCGTTCTGAAATCTATTGCTAAGCTTTTTGAAAATTAAACCTATACACTGTATGTATTCTAGGTGTTTCACGTGGTCCCAGCCCTGTCAGCCTTGGAAACCAGGACACCTTGCCTGTTGCAGTAGCCCTTACTGAATCCATTAACGCCTACTTTAAAGGAGCAGATCCCACAAAGTTAGTTAAATAGTGAATTGTTTTAAATGTAATAAGTTACAGTAAGAAAGCACACTGGTTTTACTTTTAACATTTTGGGGGAAAATGTATTTTAAGTTATTAGAAGGGGAATTCAGCGGGGTTTTCTTCCCCAAGTGTAAGTGACAATAGTGGCTTATTGCCCTGCATTGGCCTGAATTCTGCTAGGAGTTCATATATCCCTGCTTTACGAAAATATGTTTAGCAAGAACACTGAAAATGAGAAGGGTTTTTATTATAGTCGGGTAGGTGCTACATGTAAATTTGGATAGCTAAAAGCACCTTATTTGCTTTTTCACATCCCTTGCTATGCTACTTAGGCCTTGCCTAAGCACAGTTGTGTCATGTTTTCAAAGCTTGAAAAATACCCCAAGACTACTGTATGCTTAACCAGCTGAACTTTTTTCTTTATTTATTTCATTTGATGTCCAAATTGAAAGTGATACTACATTGTCACAGTCCCACATGACCCTCATTTGATTTTTCTGTTTTTAATTAAGTTCATCAGATTGTTAAAGTACAGTGATTGCTTTAAAGTTAGTAATAAAACTAGGTAATTAATGAGTTGAAATGAAACTGATGTTTTCATTTTTTTCTAGATGCATTGTGAAGATTACTGGTGATATGACAGTATCATTCCCAAGTGGAATTATTAAAGTCTTCACCAGCAACCCATCTCCAGCTGTGCTCTGCTTTAGGGTAAAGAATACAAACAAACTAGAGCAGATTCTTCCAAATGCACAACTTGTATACAGGTTTTGTATTTTTTTCAATATAATAGTAAACTACGTGATTTGTAAAATGTGAGTTGTTGTATATGTAAATCAGAATTCTCTAGTCTTGTTGATTTGCTTATATACAATTTAATTTTCTGAATTAATCTTTTTCACCTCAGTTTTCTCCACATAACAGAAGCCACAGAAAATTATTTGTAAATGTAGCTGGGTTTTTACATGCATTTTATAAGTTATTTCTTTATACAGTAGTAACAATGGTAGGATTAAACAATGAAACAGTAGCCTTAAATGTAAAACAAGTAATAGGAACTATGCCTAGTCTCATTTGTCACTCATTACTGTATTTTTAAGCTGTATAATTTCTACAGTAGATCATACCATTACATAACTGTATCTCTCAGCTATGTAGCAGCATGCTTGGGAGAATTCTTAAGGAAGGCTGCTGATTGAGTGGGATTTTTGAAATCACAGCACTTGGATATCTCTAAAAAAGCCAATTATAAAAGCTGTAATTATTGAGCAGAGATCTGTTTCAACTGAGCAGTTTCAATTTATTGGAGAAGTTATTTCAAAACATTAAATACTTTTAAATGCTGCTTTTTTTTACATTACTGAAATAAATAATCAAACCATATGCATCCTTTCTTTTGCATTTAATTTCATTTTGATCATTCATACTTAATATAGTGAATGATTCATACAAAATCAAATTTAATTGCTTTTTGTCATTATAGATTATGACTGAAATTCTAGCAGAACTGAATCTGACAGTGAATTATACTGAAAAAGTGTGATTTTGAAAAAGTGAAAATGTCTAATATTCTTGTCTGAGTGCTGTAATACTTCACCTGTAATTAGAAAGGATGTGTTTAATGGATATTTATGAAGTTAAAGCGATATGGTAATAATTTGACTTTTCATCATATACTGCAAAGAGTATAATTTGCTTGGTATTTATAGAGGTTAAAGTTTTTAGTGAGAGTGATATTTGTGGTGACATCAGAATTTCCTGTTTGTATTGCACTTGGTTGTGGAGCAGCAGAAAGATTTTACTAGTGTCATTTAAGTAAATTGTGGAGGCCTCTAGTGATACGTGTTTATGTATTTTACTGAAAATGGAAATTTCATTAATCACAATAGTGTATTGAGAACTAACTTCTAAGTAAGTTGGACAGACTACTAGTACGTAAGTCACTGTTCTAGGACATTCAACACTCTGTGGTCATATTTACCATCTTCCACATGCTCATTGTCAGCTTTCACTCTGCAGGCACAGGCTGCACTCCTCTTTAGGGACGGATGCAGTATCTCACTGTATTCACAGACATTCAGAAGGAGTCTTTGATACTTAAGTAATTTAAATTTTGCTTCAGAATCAGTTTTCTTGAAGGCTTCATCCTTATTCAAACTGAACCTGATGCAACCAGAGCTGAAAGCATTCTTGATCTGCAGAACACCATGCTCCGGTAGCTCCCAAGCAGGGGTTTGCTTCTGAGGTCTTGTGCGGTCTTAGCTACAAATAGAAGTGATATGATAAATTGTTTCTAAGATTGAATGCAACTATAAGTATACGAGAATCAGTTGTTTATAACAATTTGAAAATCACTTCTAGTTGAAAAATTTTTGAAAGCTTACACTCTCTACAAATATATGAAAGTATGGTAAGACACGTGGCACAAATTTTAATTGAGTGCATTAGTGAAGCTGTGTCATAATCCAAGCTAATTATGATTTTAAGATTTATTTCAAATGGGATAACATTCCCTTTCAAATAACACTTTCATCCCTACCTCCCACACATCCTCACAGAACCTAATTGTATTAACACTGTGTTTTATTAAATGTAAAATCCAAATTCATTTTCTGATCGTCAGTGGAGGAAACTCAGTGCTCCACAGTCTGGTAGGAGAACTTTTATCAGATTCAACAAGCAGTTAATTTGTCCTAATATTTAGGAAGATAAATGTGTTATAATGCATTAGTACAGATTTGTACTTGAAATAGAAATGGAAAGATTTTATCATAATTTTTAGACATCCAAAATAATAAAACTCCGTGTTGCCTTCTGACCTTTCTGTTTCTTTGCAGTGATCAGTCACAAAGTGACTCCAGTACTAAGGATTTTTGGATGAACATGCAAGCTATAACTGTCTACCTCAAAAAATTATCAGAGCAGAATCCATCTGCATCGTATTACAATGTGGATGTTTTAAAGTATCAGGTAAACACATTTCTTCCTTTGGAATATTTTAAGGAACTCTGGCAGATGTGATGTCTGCAGTCACAGAAAATAAAAGAATTCTTTTTTGCCTGCTACCATGCATATGAAATGTCATCCCTCATCTAGAGCAGTTCTGGGTACATCACTCTTTACCATGCATAGGCTCTGCCCAGGCTTAGTGCATTTCTGCTGTGCTTCATGACCTGGATTCATGTGTGTGAGCTTCAAACACTTTAGGAATTAGTTAGCAAAGCCAGATTTTCCTTGAATTTAGGAGGTTTTGGGGGGGTTGTTTGACTCTAGTTGTGCTGTCTTTGATTCTGTAATTGCATAAGTTGTGGATGCTGCAGCTGGTGAATTGTAATATATGAGAACAAACTGTTTCCTCACCTCTCACAACATGGTGGAACATCTCATCCTGGAAAGCATTTGCAGTCACGTGAAGGACAAGAAGGTCATCAGGAGTAATCAGCATAGATTTACCAAGGGAAATTCATGCTTGACCAACTTGATAAAATTCTTTGATAAAATTACTGGCCCTGGTGGATGAGAAGAGAGCAGTGGATATTGTCTGCTTAGACTTTAGCAAAGGCTTTTGATACTGCCTCCCATAGCCTCCTCATAGAGAAGCTGGTGAAGTGCAGGCTGGATGAACAGACACTGAGAAGGACTGAAAACTGACTGAATGGCCAGGCTCAAAGGGTGATGGTCAGTAGCACAAAGTTTAATTGGAGGCCAGGAACTAGCACTGTATCCCAGGGCCAATACTGAGTTTACAGTCCCATTTAACATCTTTATCAGTGATCTGGATGGTGGGGCAGAGCGTGCGCTCAGCAAGTTTGCTGGTGACACTGAGCTCTAAGGATGCCCTAGATACACCAGAGAGTCATTCTGCCCTCCAGAGAGACCTTCAGCAGGCTGGAGAGGTAGGCTTACAGGACCTCATGAAGTTCAACAAGAAGTAGTGCACCTGGTGAGGAACAACCCCATGCACTGATACATGCTGAGGGCCACCCAGCAGGAAATCAGCTTGATAGAAAAGGACCTGCAGGTCCTGGGGGACATCATGCTGAATGTGAGACAAAGGCAGCAGATGGTCTCCTGGGCTGCATTAGGCACGGTATTGCTAATCAGTCATAGAATCACTAGGTTGGAAGAAACGTCTGAGATCACCGAGTCTAACTGTGCCTGTCTCCCTACTAAACCATGTCCCTAAGAAACTCATCCACCCGTCTTTTAAACACCTCCAGGGATGGTGACTCCACCACCTCCCTGGGCAGCCTGTTCCAATCCCTGACCAGTAAAGAAATTTTTCCTAATGTCCAGTTTAAACCTCCCCTGGCGCAACTTGCGGCCATTTCCTCTCATCCTATCGCTTTTCACTTGTGAGAAGAGCCCAGCACCCACCCCATCACAACCTCCTTTCCGGTAATTGTAGACAGTGATGAGGTCTCCTCTCAGCCTCCACTTCTCTAAGCTAAACAACCCCAGCTCCCTCAGCCGCTCTTCATAGATCCTTCCCCTCCACTCAGCGGTGGTGAAGCCACATCTGGAGTTCTGTGTCCAGTTCCAGGTTGTCCGTTGTGAGAGAGACATGGGACGTACAAGGGCCATAAAGGTGATGATGGGTCTGGAGCACAAAAGGGTCTTCTCCCACAAAGAAAGCTGAGGGAGCTGGGCCAGTTCAGACTGCAGAAGGAAAGGCTAGAGAGGGATCTCATCAATGTATACAAACACTTGAAGATGGGTGTGAAGAGGACAGATCCAGGCTCTTTCCACTGGTGCCCACTGGCAGGACCAGAGGCAGTGGGCACAAATAAAAACACAGGAGGTTCCCTCTGAAGATGAGGAAACACTTTTTTTTGTGAGGGTGACTGAGCACTGGCACAGGATTCCGTGGAGAGGCAGAGTAGTCTCCATCCTTGGAGATACTCAAAAGCTGTCTGGCCTTGGTCCTGGGCAGCTGACTTAAAGTGTCCCTGCTTGAGCACAAGGCTTGGACCAGATGGCCTCCAGAGGTCCCTTCCAGACTCAACTATTCTGTGGATCTGTGAGAGGATGTTCTTGCTGTCAATAAAAAAACTTCATGAAAATTCAAGACAGACAGACTCACCCCAAATGCAGAACAGGCCTACATCAAAATGAGACAATTGTCTACATCAAAAAACAAAAGAACCTGTAAGCCTAGCTATTATTACCATTGTAGTTTCCTTCCAATATAGTTTAAAATTCTGGCGTAATGAATCTATAAAAAGCATGTTAGGTATACAGAATTCCTGAGAAGGATGGAAGGAACAAAATATATATTTGGATTGCAGAAACAATTACTGTGGAAGAGTTATATCTATTTAAGACTTTTACCTTCTGGGAAAAATAAGGCATGTGGAAGCCCTGGCAGATAGAAAGGTTCTGGTCTTGCAAGGACAGTTGAGAGGGAGCATCAGGACACAGAAGATTCCCCGAGTAAACTAGGGAGGTCATAAATGTGCAGCAGGGCAGTAGCACAAGCTCAGTTACAGAAGGAGCAGCATCCAACACTCCTGCAGCAGGAAAATAATACTTGAATAGGTAAGAACTGTTTTGTTGGCTCTCTGTCCCATAGTAATAGGAATTGGCCTCTGCTGCTGGCTGCTTGGGCAGCTGAATTGATAGTAATTTTTCCACAAGCATGTTTCTTATGCAAGGCAAAACACAAAACCAAAACTATTTTGACTTATTAAAGCCAGAACAAGGAAGAACCTCAAGGGCTAGAGGGAGTTTAAAACTTATTTAATTATTTTAATTTAAAATTAAAAGAATAGAAATTGCTTTAGACTGCAGCCATCTTCAGAATTCTATGATTAAGGACTCAGAGGTCAATTGTTCTCTTGATCTTTTCTGTATTCAGTTATATCTTTTACCATCATTCCCCAGTTCTGCTCAAAAGATAAATATTTTAATTAAGCTGCTTTCAATGATTGTTTCTTTTACAGGTATCTTCAAATGGCATCCAGTCCACTCCCTTGAATCTTGCAACTTATTGGAAATGTAATACTAGCACTACTGATGTTAGAGTGGACTATAAGTACAATCCAGAGTCTATGAACATCCCTAGTGTGCTGTCTAACGTCCAGGTTGTGGTACCAGTAGATGGAGGAGTAACAAACATGCAGTCACTTCCACCTGCAAAATGGTAATAGTAACAATTTTCTTTTTGTTATTTCAATGTGTGCATTACTGTCATAAACAGTCTGAAATATTTCACTAGAAGAAACAGCTGATTTCTTTTTCACGATAAAATGCATAGTATTGGATGTTTAGAACATTTTCTGGTCCAAAACAGATCGCGTGCAGCCAGTTTGCATAAACTAAAATGACACTATATGCAGCCATTCTTTCTAGGTTAAAAAATAGCATTTAATTGAAATGGTTTTAAAACAAACATCAGTAATGGAGGAGTTCGTCCTAAGCCAGGTAGCATTGCCTCTCATTTCAGGCATCATGCAGATTATCATCTGACTACCTGTCACCATTTTATAAGACTGAATTTAGAGTAGCACTTGAAAGTGAGACACAGATCTCAGGTAATGATGTTTCCTATGAGTTTGTGAAAACAAGCAGAATGTGGTGGGGCTGGGCAGAGAAGTACATCCCTGGAGCAAAACAGCCAGCAGATTTCAGCCTCTGTGCCTGTGGTTTGACAACATGTAGCTACTTGCCCAGCTGTAATATAATCCCTGGACTGTGTATTTCCAAGAGGATCTTTTTAATGTGAAAAGGGCAAAGAGTACCAAGTTGAAGGAAGTCAGGCTTTGTTAACTGTGTTACTTAGAGATCGGTTTACCCTATAAAGCAAGGATCAGAAGATAAACCTGTTGTGTTTATCAGATAGGTTCTGATGTTTCTGGAGGCAATACATTTAAATGTGTTAATTGTACAAAGTAGTAATACAGTATCATTTTACGTGGAAAACAATCCTGGCAAGGATCTTTCTTGACTTCATATTTCAAGGAAGCAATACTTTTAGGCAAATCACCTTGAGCTTATTCTGAGCAAGGGCAAGTTCAGTATCCTGTCTGTACAAGATGTCTAGAACGTCTGTTGAAGCCAGACTCAAGTTTCTTTGACAAACCTCTCCGTAATGAAGCCTGAGTGAGAGCAGGAACACCCACCCAAAACACCTCCTGTTACCTAGGAACACTCAGTGGTGGTTTTATTACAGATTCACCAAATTAAAGGACTTGAACCCAAATTCTCTTTCTTTCACCTAGGCAACTACCTGAGGCCAGAATTTTTATCCTGGAAAGCTGATAATTAAAAAAAACAAAACAGTCACGTCCCAGGCAGGTGTTTGGTCTAGTCAGTTGGGTTTGGGGTTTTTTTAAACAAATGTTTTATAACTTGACCCTCCTGCAAGTAACCGCTACCATCTGTTGCTACTTGTGTCAGAATTTCACTCCTGCTACACCAATGCCAACAGCAATTTCAAACCTATCAGCACTTCATGCCACCCAGCTTTATGTTCTTTATTTCCCTTTAATGGAACTGCTACAAAGTGCTCCACGAGCTAAAGCACAATGTCAACTTACAAACTCTGGTTCTTGGTGCCCTTTTCTGCCCCTTTACAACATCAGAAGTTAACTTAAACACTGTATCACTTACACCAACTAGTTTTACTAGAACAGAAATGGAATAAAATTTATACTGCCAGGAATCTTAACATATGGGACAGCAATCAACATTGCTTCCCCTTGTACCATCATCATGAAGCATAAAGACACAGCTTTCAAGCTGCTTCCAGAGCATTTGGCCTGTCAGCCTTTGAAACAGAGGATTTTGAGTTTTGGAGGCATAGGACAAGTGTTAACTGTGTTAAAAAGGTGGTGTGTACATCTGAGCTGTGCTGCTCTAAGGCCATTTTTTCTGTTTGGTTTATGTAGTTGTCCACCTTAAAAGGATAAAGTACTTTTATGAAGCTCCATTTAGAGATGTCTGTAACATACCAGTATAAATGTAGGGAATAATGTGCTAAAAATTGGTGCTTCTAACTAGCTTACTCTTCTCTTACAGGAATGCAGACCAGATGAAAGCATATTGGAAAATTTCTAGCATTTCAGAGAAGTCTGAAAATGGAGGCAAGTTTAACTCTTCTGTTTTGTTTTCTTGTACAAAAAAATTATAACAGTAAAAAGGTAACACCTGTTCACACGTCTTCTTATGCTGTAACCTGTTTACCAGTTCACCTTCTTCTCAGTTAATTTCCTCTTAAGAGATTCCATTAACAGTGAGATGTCAAAATATAAATGTATTAATTAGCTATAAAAGGAAAAATAGTGAAGTCCCCTAAAACGAGTTAGTAGCTCTAAAACAGAGTTTAGACTGGATCAGAAATTATTACAGGAAGGCTGTTTGGAAATGAGCAGTTATTCGAGGGGGAATATGTTTAATATCTGTGTTTTTCCAGACATAAACAATTGAGATAAAGTAGAAAGAGGTAAGTGGAAAAACTCAGAGGAGGGGAAAAAAAAAAAAAGATACAAAAGTCCTATGCTAAGATAGGCTCAACAATGTATGATTCTTGACCAGCATTTTGAGGGTCTTTGTTTTGACCATGTACAACTCCAGGAAAACAGCGAATCTGTGCACATCTGCTCAGAGTGGTAATTTACATAGCGTTTTGTAAGGTACCAGTGGTTGTCCTCTGCCCAGCTGCCTTTCCATGAGGTCCAGTTGATGTCACAGCCCTTTCAGCCTCTGCAGGTGCAGTATTTCTCCGAAGCAGAATAACGGGGATCAAAGGGAGGCATCTATCTCATTCTCAAAGTGTCTGTGAAGAAATGAATGTGTAAAGAAAAGTCCTTTAGCCCTGTTAAGAATTTAATGAAAGCACTCATTTGCTTGTAAATACAACTGGCTGAATACAGAAACAAGCCTGGAAAGGGAAGATGTCTTCTGTTCCTGCAAAAGCTGCAAAGTTGCGGTCATCATGCAAAGAAAATCAGAGAGAAACTGATCTGACAAAGGTTATTGCTGTAGTCTGGTGGACTTGATCATTTATTGACCTCACAGTTCTTTGCGATCTGTCTTCCACTATGATTATGCAGGGATAGCCCTCTTTTTTCTCTTTTTTTCCCCCCTTTTTCAAACCACAGAGCTTCTTTTAAAAGAAAAAATCATACCAAAACACAAATGCAGCCAGATGAAGAGCTACTTCTTCAGAGGAACATAAATGGGCTGCCAGTGATACAGGTTGCATCTTGTATGTGTTCAGCAGATTTGCACGTATCCCACTGCTTAGGCTATATTCCCTTCTCTTCCCACCATCTTTGCTTTGAGTACAAACACACGGTACTCACAATTCAGTGTTTAAGAGAAAGTGATAATAGCTGGTCATACAGTTACCACAACAAAATGAGAAGTTGCATAAACACTGTTAATATTAGGATAAATGTCTTGAAGTCTTCTTTATTCTGGTATACAAAAGTGGTAAAATATTTTGAGGGTAGACAGAGGTAAAACAGTGAACAAACTTTCAAACACTTGAATACATGAGTTTCCGTACTTAGAGTGGAAGAAAGTTCCACAGACCTACAGAAGTAATGAAATGAACCTTAAGCCAAATTTATCAAGAACAAGCCATTCCATAAAGCAATTTTGTTCATTAATTGCCTTTTTTCACCCCAGTAACATTTCAGTTACTAAGTCTCCTTGTCATTTAGCTGTTCCCATCAATTAACAAGTTGTTTTAAAGGAGTAACAATATTGTACTTTAATTATTTCATTATTATTTAAATCTCATTTTTCCTAGCATATTTTGCAAGAATGAGAAAAGACTTGTTTAAGAACTAGAAACAGAGACCAGTAAAAATGGAGGGGTGGGTTAAGTGCCTTGCGTTAGTTACAGAAAAGCACTTAAAGTGATTTTGAACTATTACTGCTTTATAACTACTTTATAATATCATCTAATTTATGACACTTTGCCACTGTCTCTGAAAAAATCAACTGAAATTTGTAGAGAAAAGTATGGAATTAGACCTTGTCTTTATTAGAAAAATAAGAAATCCTTTCCAGTGGCTACCTTGCTCTATAGCTTCATTTCATGCGGTGTTTTTGTTCATGTACATTCATCCAGACAGATTGTGACATTTGAATATTCTGATATGCTTTCAAATCTGCTAATTACATAGGCGATTACATCTGCGTATTACATGTAATAGATGGTAGTAAGTACAGACCAGCAAGCATAAATTATTATAGTGACCAATTACGTAGTTCAACTAATACGACTGTACCAGGCTGTCTTATACACATATCCTGTATAATCGTGCAGAAATGTGTACTGTTTCTCTTTAAATCATTTACTAGTCATTATCTTACATAGAATATTGGAAAAAACAGACCTGTACTCTCATCTCTCCTGAAAATTTTTGTAGGACTGCCACTAGGAATAGAACTTAGAGGTCACCATTTTAGTTTCATTTCTTAGTACTAAAAGTTTTGGGAGATGGTCTTGTTCTTGCAACATGACAAGCTTTTCAGTTTTCTCTTTTTTTATAGGTTCTGGATCCCTCAGGGCAAAATTTGAACTTTCAGAAGGACCCAGTAAACCAGCAACACTTGCAGTGCAATTCATTAGTGAAGGAAGCACCCTTTCAGGAGTAGATGTAGAGCTCGTAGGCACTGGCTATCGGCTTTCCCTACTTAAGAAGAGATTTGCCACTGGTAAGACACTGATGTGCTTATATATTCAAATCAAGGTTATATATTCTATAGTGTTAAATTATAAAATACAAAACCATTAAATAAGTGATGCATTAATAGTTACTTTTCACTAAAACATGTCTGGAAACTGTTTCACGGGGTTTTTTTGATTTTTCCATAGTTACTCAGGAAAATACTGACAAAATCTATTTTATCTACTGACTGCAAAAACGCTACCTTTATTTTTCAGGACGGTATATGGCAGACTGCTGATATACCTGTGGAAGTCATTGGATCAACGGAGTGCAAGAAGCTCACTCTGCCCTCTCTACTTAACAAACACTATTTTAACATGCATTAATTTTTTCAAAATGTTGCCCAACTTTGAGGCTGAACTACAGAACAGAAAGTGCACTTTTAAAAGTCATTTTGCAAACTTTTTATTACTTTATAATAGCACTGAAGTTAACTTCAACACTGTCTGTAAATGACCAACTGCAATATTTGGGAAAATTTGTTGAGATTTTAGTAAATTTATATAGATGAAGTCAAAAAGTAATCTGTAGCTGTAATAGAAGTATGAAATTGTATGTTATACTGTAAACATTAAACCTAAAAGTGTAGGAGAGCAAGTAAGAAGTATTTGAGCTTTCCGTAAGTAATATTCATTTTTAAGATTCTTTTGATTGCCAGTTTTTTAAGAAAAAGAGGGAAAGTCTTATGTAGTTCTTTTATCCACTCACGCCACAAACCCAGCTGAGTTAGAGATGTATAGAAGAAATGTAACGTGACGCCCATGTATCATATAATATTAACATGTAAGGTGTTTTATATAGGGTTTTTTTCGTAAGTGCAATGTGTTGCAAAATTGCAAAAGACAGCAGAGATTTACTTCTGCAGTTAGTAAATTTTATGGGCGTTGTGATTGTTTGAATTAATGCTGTAGATTTAATTTATTTTTATATGAATTGCATAACATTTGTGCCTTTGAAAAAAACCTGTGCCTATCCAATTTGTATTCACATGCCTCACTTTCTTTTTCAAAGTTTGACTTTTCATCAAGGAAGCACAGTGTTTGTATAATACACACAACTTTATAAAAATACTTTTGATGGGGATTTGTTTAGAACACAGATTGGAAAAACTGGAAATTGTTTTTGAGAAGGTTTAGAATACTGGATTACTTCTTAATGGGGTAATTGCAATAAATGTGGCTGTAGTAAAGGGAGATGCATCATGCAAGACTTTGAAACTTTGAGATCATAACTTTAATGTCACCAAAGATGAGAATCCTGAAAAATCACTGAAGATGGTAAAAGCAAGCTTTTAAAAGAACACAGCATTTCCCTTCACTTTGACTGCAAGTCTTTGGACACTTGAGTGCTATTGGAATTGTGTGATGTGAATGTAAATATAGTACTTCAGGAGGAATTTTAAATGGGGATCTTAAGGCAGCACAATGACAAGTACTGCCATTTCTAGTAAGTTTTTTTTTCTATAACCACGAATTTTAATATTGTTTTCTCATCTAATCTGCTTGCCACATTAGTAACATTTTTTAAAGCAAGTCACTAATTTAGAAAATCTTCTATGTATTTGTATTATCAAGTGTTTTTTCAATGCTGAAATGAAAAGTACTGGGGCAAAATAATTAAATAATCTGCACATGGGAACTTTATGCGAGCATTTTGAGTACCAGTATCTATTTCAAATTTCTGTTAAAATAAACATGCTTGAACTAATTCGTGCAAAACCAGTAATGAATTGGACTGCTGAAGCTTTACAATAAATTAGGCTTTATAGAGGCTACATAAATTCAAATGTATACTACACACTATTGCAGATGAGTTCCATTATTAGCACTAAGTACATACTGTACTGTAGGTTTGATTGGATGGGTATATTTGGCTCTTAATTTGCTAATTTTATTGAATGTTACATTTCTAACTCATAAAATGGTACAGTCTGTTTACCTGGAATCTTAATTGTAATCTACTTTGTAATCAAACTGTGTTTAACATGACAATATTTTATTAATGAAACCCCCAAACTCTATTTCTATTTTTAATCAAGTGTTACTTCCATTTCTTAAGTTAAATGAAGTAGTTATGTTTCAGCACTTTTAAACTAGCCTTCGTTCAGGTGATTATACATACATTTGCATTGGGTGCAGGTTACAATTTTGAAGCCATACAAATTTATATAAACTTTTTGTAAAGAAATTCAAAACAATGTAAAAAGCACATGTAGCTATCTGATAAAAAAATCATATGTAGCAAGCTGGTTCTTGCTTGTCTATACAGCAATATTCATTGTAGCTTCCTCCTAAGAAAATTAATTTGTAAACACAACTCTAAAGGATCTGAATTTTTAAGAATTGTTACTACATCAGACTGTAAATTAGAGCACACAAGTCTATCTTACAAAAATTGTAAATAGTTCTGATTTTTCATAAAATGTAAATTTTAAAAAAATTGCACCCATAATAAACATGTAATATATATTTAAATACTGATTTATATTGCCTATACTTTTGCAGTTAGTCCCACAGAGCTTCTAAGCAATAAGATGACAGAAAAAAACCCTATGCCTACATCGAACATTTTTAAAGTATTAATTGCTTTTAAGTAATTAGGTGTATAGATAATGTATGAACTTTTTTGTATACTTAAAAACACCACAGGGAAGGGAGGAAAGATGACTTCTGCAAAAGAGTTGCATATTTACTAAACTGCAATGCCTGAGGTGTCTACAGTGGCTCATGCCTTTACTAAATCGCTATGTTCAACTAATAACTTAGATTAGGCAAAACTGCGGATATGTTTATCAGAAAAATCACAACTTTGTAGACATGAGCTGCTCTCTGTAAATAGTGTTATCAAATGCTGTACATTCCCTAACTTCCTTAATAAGCCTGTGTTTTGTTGAGTGCACAAGATAAAAATCAGTGGCAAGATTAAAGTAATTCTTTCTGATTTCTCATGTTCCACCAGTCCAAAAAAGTTGACAATTTATGTACTACTTCATCAGTCTGAGAATAGTCCTTCCAACCAGCAAGCACAGAAACAAAAGGTGAACCTGAACAAAGGTACTTGAATCTGTTTATTTCCAACTAATCACACAGCCTGTATAAGTTTAGTAAGTAATGACTTAGTAAATTTACTTTTTCAGCTGCCTGGATATCACTGAAACAAGTATCATTCTTGTGGTGCTGGAGAGCAATAGTCCAAGGGCTTGATTCTTCTGCTGGAAGGCAGGATTGAAGAATGCAAGTGCCCAAGCAGTCAGATGGAATGGTCCATTCTAGCCCAGTAGTTTGTCTTCAGTGATTGGCATGGAGAGCTCACAAGCCATTTCCTTCCCAAGCTTCCTCAGTTATTGGTCAGGGATGTAAAAGGGTACAACACTGCTCAATTCTTCTGGTATTCATGGAACATTCTGACAATGCTCCATGTCAGAGATAACTGCAGTGGCACTTCTGTTAACATTTTACTTTCGTTATTGTACGCCAGTGCCCACATACCACTCACAACTACTATAAACTGGATTTATACTGCTCAAGCAGGTTTGTGATTATCTAAGTACATGATCAGGTAGTTTTTCAGGGATAACTGACTACCTGTACCACTGCCAAATAATATTTATGGAGGGTATTTGAAAGAGTCAAGTGTGGTAGATTTTGTTACCTAAGTAGAAAGGAAGGTCTTGCATCATGCCAAAAGGATTACATTGCAAGTCTTGTGTGTTTGAGAATCTTAAGATAGGCATCTTAATATCTGTGTACCTTTTGCTTTCTTGGAATTGCTAGATAATTAGTTTCAATTTCAGTTGTCTTGATAGGGCAATTTTACTTTAGAGCATGCAAGAAAAAACCTCAGGAATTCCTCCAAGGAGGAATAAAGCTAAAAACAGTTCAAGGCACTAGAGCAGCAAAAACATATTTATTGTGTGGTGCCCTTGATTGGACAGATTGCTAGGCCTCTTAATTGAAAACTTAATGTTTATCTTCGGCAGTGTGTATTATTGCACTACTAAGTATTCCTTCTCAACTCAGTATGACCTCTGTGTTTACTGACATTTTGATTTTTGAAGTTCTCTCTTAGTTCATTCAATAACCAATACAAAGCATATGATCTTAAAAGAATAAAATACTAGAAACATTAGGGGTCTCTTCTGGCTTAATAAACATTAACTCAAATTCCATCTTCTCTATAGCTGCTTTCGCTTCCTTTGGATTCCATTTTTTCTGGTTTTAAATCCAGGGTGGCTATTTTAATTCTTATAACCTGAAGGGTGATTTTGTTTGCCATTGTCCAAGCTGTATTCCTTTCTAAAGGCCTTGTTCTGTAACCTAGCTTTTTAAATTATTATTAGAACTCAGCTGTTGTATTTTTTTAAAAAATACGAGAATAATCACAAGCCATAAATCATGTCAACTTCACCATTCTGATTACAATTCTACTTTTTCTCTTAGCATCACCCGATCTGCCTCTTCAAGTTCTTATTTCCTTCCAGAAAGTTAGCAGTGGTAATGTATTCAGCAATGAATCGATTCTTTCTTCATTGTGGTTAAATGAAGCAGCCTGGTTTTTACAACAATTGCTGATCCTCCCCTCAACACATCCCTTCCTGCTCTGTAACTGGATGAACTCCTTGTATAGTATCCGCAGCCTTCCCTTCCACTTTGCACTACTGTCACTGGTAGGTTATATGGGTAGTCATCACTAGTACAGAAATAGCTGTCCCAGTGTTTGTGCTGCAAGGACGTTGCATCCAGGCAAGATGAACCAATACAACTTGGGAAGAAAAAGAAAAAAAAAAAAACAACACAAAGACACAACAACCCAAGCTCTAAAACTTATTTACCTCCGCCTGGGTTTCACTCTGTTTGTCTGGAGGCTTACAGGACTGTGGATTTTGACAGAGAACTGAAGTCCAAACAGACACTACTTTCAGCCCGACTAAGCACCTGACCTCATTCTTTAACATAAGTGTCAGGATTCCTCAGCCTGCGTCCCTGCTGACTTCTGTGCAGTTACTAGATTGAGAACACACACCAAGTACTTGAGTACAGAAGGACTGTCACAGTCTGTGGTCTGCCACCTCTGCAGCTGACATTGCTTCGAAGTCCCACATACGGTTCAAATGCTGCTGCAGCTTGCCTCCTGCCAAAATCACATTTCCATTTTCTGAACTTTTTTTTTCAAATAGCAGGCTGGATGTCCCCTTCTAGTGAGCAAACAGAATTTGATGACTCAACTGTCAGAATAAATTTAGATCTCTGTATTTATAAATTACATCTTGTACATATGAGGCAAGACGCTCAGCCTCAGACAAACACACTGTTGCTCTGGCATGACATCTCTAGGTAATACAGAGCAAATACTACAGAGGAGACAGAATAAGGAAATTACACGGAAAACCAAATGTGGATTCCAGTGTTCCCTTTCAATTAAGGGGGAAAATGTTATTTGACACAACTTTCCCATAAAGGCGTTGAAAATTTTAAGAAAAGTCAAGGTGATGCACCGTTATAGCTATTCTCTTTAATTTTTCAAGATACTTGAGGAGATCCTCAGACTTCTCAAAACTTAAGTTGTATGCTTAGTACTGTGGGAGAGCATGCAGGATGTCTCCCCTTGCAAGAAGTTCACCTCTCTCTGTGTAGCTATGAGGTAGGACTTGGCACTACTACACTTAGTGCCAGCTGAGTGCAGGGAACACAGTTCATCTGAGTATCTGCCTTTGCTCCCAACATACAGTAACTTTCCTAGAGAAAGAATTAGAATGTAGAGAGTTTTTAGCAAATAGCATCTTTTAGCCTTTCCTACAAGGTATGATCTAGCTTAAAACAGTCCTAGAGTAACCTGGTTTTGGTCAAAAAGAGTAAAAGCATAATTTATGTTTCAGGAAGCAGTTTGACCCCTGTGTGGGCAATGACAGTGCAGTCTCCTGTTTTTCATGCTACCAGTGCTTATGAAAAGCCAACAGTTGTCACAAGTTTAAAAAAAGCTTTCAAAAAATGTTGCATGTTTCTTAAACTGGTGACTGTTCCTCAACACCAATTTTTAAGCAAAAATTTTGCTGCGTTTTACCCTTAAAGAGTAATTTCCAACTCAGAGGAACTCAGACTCAGCTATACCTCCTATTCAGGCAGTTGGTAAATGTGTGTTTGGACCAGCACACAGCAGGAGCAGCAGTACCCAAAAAACACATTCACCATTTCAACTGCTCATAATAGTTTACAAGCCATTTTTTAGCATCTGCTGTGAGTGTTCTGACCTTGTTCCTCTGTCCAGCAGTACCAGTAGCCTGCTGTGTCTTCTTCATGGAAGCAGTAAAGCATACTGTGCTGTATACAACTCACTTTGAACATGGGACAGATTTCTACATCCACCCTATAAAAGTTAACCAGTAACACTTGGAATCTCCTGCTACTATATTTGAACCTCTGTGATCTCTTCTATTGTATTTTTCCAGAATTAGGAAAATAATAGAATATTTTTAAGAACTAGCTTAGTGTTCATAGTGAACAGCAATATGTGCCATTGCTCTTCTGTCCAGTTCTGGATTATCCAGCTGCATTAAAATTCTTATTACATTTCTTCTGGACATTTTCCTTTAGTTAAAGGGTCTTCTATTCTCTTAGACTTTTTAAAGCTTTGTATGCTTGCCTCTGTATCTTCACCATGAATGTTTAGCAAAGCCACCTTCTACTCTTTCCCAGCATTGCTGCCAT
The DNA here is from genome assembly GCA_033558235.1 of Neomorphus geoffroyi. Classification (NCBI taxonomy): domain Eukaryota; kingdom Metazoa; phylum Chordata; class Aves; order Cuculiformes; family Neomorphidae; genus Neomorphus; species Neomorphus geoffroyi. The sequence goes on along the minus strand of JAUMJM010000048.1, from coordinate 20,287,174 downwards.
TAGCTATATTTGAAGAGACACACAAATTGTATGTTTACAGAAGATACACAACCCCATCTAACTAAAGGCTTGCAAATAATGATTCAAATGAATATGAGAGTATTATCTTTTCGAGTATATCTTTCAGTATTCTCCCCAGGCGTCACAGGCTATACAGAGAATATGTTCGGCGTCCTGTGCACACTTCACTTGCATCTCTGTAACACAACTGTGGTAACTGCAGCAAGGTCAGGAATACATTACAAGTAATGTGGGAGTACTTCTGTAGTGAATAAAGCATGTTGCACCAAGATTCATTAGACCTCCTTGGTTTAGTTAAGTTGCACATTTAAAGAGAAAGCACACGGGGCTGCTGGTAAGGACCATACTGAAACTACTTACAGTTTGCTCACACCTTGACTGTTAGCACTTCAGTGACCTGCTGACAGACATATCAAGTCTTGGAGATTCCCTTTGGCCTGTCACCTTCCTGCGTCAAGAAATTCTGTGCTCTGGTAATTTTGTACAGCAGCTGCTTTCCTCTAGGAGAGTCCTAAACTCTGCAGAAGCCCCCAGGCTTGCAGGCTATGAGCAAATTATGGGAAACTCATTTATAGTGCCCCAAACTGAGCTCAAAACTGGAGGTTGGCACACAGTGGTTTTGGAAAGAAAGAAACATAAATGAAACATTCTCTGATGCAGTCTCCAAATGAAGAATCATAAATTAGACCTCATCTGAAGCTGCCTGGCTGGATTGCACAAATATTTGTGCCAATCAAGTCACCATTACTTGACTGCATTTGTTGTTTATAATCAAAACAGTATGGGCAGGTGTTACTTCAGAAGATCACCTTTAGATTTTCTAGGTGCTCATAAAGCAATAATCCTATGATTGATATGCCTACACTAATTAAAACCAACCAAACTGGCTTAGTCTACAGCTTTATGATGAGTCAGTTGAACAATTCAATATTGCCAAAAGACATATAGGCCTTGCTGTACGTCTTCACCCAGCGCACCTTCTACCAACTACTAGCATGCATCATACCTGTCTATGAGTCAACTTAACTCACCAACCAGACATACATAAAACCCAGAAAAAAAAAGTACTTATACTATGTTAATCCAACTGAAACAGCTTGCAGCAGGGTCTGGCAACCACTACGCATAGGAATTCCCAACCTAAGAGCAGAGAAGGAGTAAAGAATGGAGTTCTCCCCCTTTTGGCAGCATCACATCATCATCACAGCTCAGCTGTTCACTAAGCCACAGCCAGAGAGGGGAACTAAAAGCACCTGACTCCAATGACATAATGGAATACTTCTCTTAATAGGGGCTATAAACCCTGAAGTCATAAACTGTAAGAGTTTGATAAGAAAAGCAAATAAACACAGGGGGTAGGAAAGTCCCTGTAGATGCTTGAAGTGAGGGTAGTAGAAAAGAGTTTCTTCTGAAAAACAACATGTTTTTAACTTCCAATTTGTCACTGGACCTTTACTAGCTGGAAATGCCAGAATCGTTAAGAACACAAAACAAGAAGAAAGAAAAATGTTCAATAAATATTTTGTCAGATTTCTGAAAGGATATCTAGATTATGTAGTCACATGGTGAAAATACTTTGCAATCCAACAGTATCTAAAGAGAGATGTTAACACATCATCTACTAAAGCTAAATATTTTTAAACCAGCGGATCAGATAAACAACATCCAAGAATTTAGGAAGTTGAATAAACCATATTATGGACCATTAATTTTTATTTCTGTGAGTCTTAAAATGCTGGAAAGTATTAGAACATCAGAAGAAAGCTAACTCTGTACCATTACAGAAAAAAGGAAAGGGTAAAAATCCAAATAACTATAATATAGAACTTCATAAGAAATTTAAAATACAGTTAAGATAATTACTATCAGTCATGGATGTACTGAATACAGGTCTTGGTCTTAAACTAATTTAGGATTAAGTTGAAAATCTGGATCATAATAATAGGGTCAAAGGAAAAAAAAAGATTTATGTAAGATACCTGATTTAGCAATACACAACATTTTGGTTTATAACTAGAGCAACGCAAGAACATGATGGATTAAAAAAAAGTCTTAAGACAGAAATAAAGAGGGAATCAACTTTAAGCACATTTCTGATTCCTGCAGACTTTGTAATATTTTTCCAGTTACCTGATGTTTAAAAAAACTGACGTTTTGCAGATTGCAAAATGCTGGATGAAAAAAGAAATAAGCTAAATCTTGTGTATAAAAAGTTTTTATCACATAATCATCAGATAAAATAGGCAGGAAGAGACTTTAGGATCAAATAAATGACAAAATAACCTATCACTCTAGGATAACTAAGGACTTCCCTGAACTATTCTTAAAAGATATCCAGGACCACAACTGCTGACAACAAATCTGCACATCTTCATAGGATCACAGAAGACCTGAGGCTACAGGGGAACTCTGAAAATCATCTCTCCATTTCCCATGCTCAAAGACCTGAAGTCTTGCCAAATTAATGAATTCTTAATGTGAGGATCCAAAAAAGAGTGATTTCTGTGGAACAAATCATTCTCCCACTTACTATACAAACTCCTCCAGGCTGTTTTGGGGCTTTGGACCTTCCTCTGGACCATTTAACCATCAGTCTTACCTTACTATTTCCCTCCTTTTATTCACACCAACTTGATGGAAGCTCCGCTCAGCATCATACTTCAAGTTTTCCTTCTAATGAAAAAAGAGGTTCTCCGGAGAAAGGTTGATTCTACTCCATTGGCCTCAGTGGAACAGTGAGGTAAGCCTTCGTTTTCACTTATTCTTTTCCCTCTCTATAAAACTCGATACCTGGCATCTTTTACTGCAGCTGGAATGACTGGAAAAGGCATAGGCCAGTGTGACAGATCTGCCTAATACAAAAGACCTCTACATCCTGTCCTAAATCTTGTTCATCCACAACTGAAGCAACATTCTCTACCCTACATACTAAGATGCACGCTCCTTGTTTCTTGTTTTTTCTTAAACAAGATGCACTAAAATTTAAAATGCACAGGTAGAGATGTTAAAAATATTATACCATTTAACTTACTCTAAAGCCAGTATGAAGAATACTGAAAAGAAAAAGACACATGATTTGCAAACTGAGTGGAACAGGACACCAGTGATTTGAGCTGGTATGAACACAGGTAGGAGAACAGGTCTTCATGTACAGCAACAGGACAGTACTCTAAGGGGAAGGTGAACTGAACTTGGGTGTGACTAATGGGCCTTACATGCTAGATTCTTTAGGTACTTTCATTTTAAAATAAAGATGGTGTAACTTCTTAAGACGTGCTCTAATTTAAGGAGGAAGTAATATAGAAATTTCTATGGCCTGCATTTAACAAACTATGCAAGAAAACTGCAGTGCTTTATGAGCTGTAAATTTTAACAACAATTCCTAAGGACCACATTAAATGCAATTCCAAAAAACAGTCCTGCCAAGTTTATAACTTCTTTGTTGAAGGACCAGAAAAATATTTCTTGTAAAGTTTTTTGTTGTTTTGATGTGTTTGTTTGTTTGTCTGTTTTTAAATTGTGGATCCATCAGAATGCAGTTCAACTTTATTTTGAAACTGAAAGTGCATATCCTTTAAGTATTACCCCAGAAAGAGAGCTTGTAAGCTGACATGAACTAGTATTAGAAAGCATCATCCTAATTTTGGATCAATCACACAACAGAAACACCTTACACTCTACACTGATGTATGTGCTTTAGATAAAATTAGTCAAGAAAAAAATTGAAGAGAAGGACATTATATGTTACGATTGCATTACTAAAGGACAGTAAACGGTACTTTACTTACAGAATTCTTACTTCTCCTTCAGCGCTCAATATATCTAATTAAAAGCATCATTAAACCTTCTCAGGGAAGCTTGCCCAGTGTGATGAAACCTTCATTTGATGTGTGGTCTGGTGATATCAGTAAGCAAACTCAGCATGATAAATTGACAAATGAGTCTTAAGACATAAATAAAGAAAGAATCAACTTCTGATTCCTGCAGACTTTGTAATATTTTTCCAGTTGCCTGGTGTTAAAAAAAAACATATATAAACATAGCTTATTTTATTTATCCACAAAAATCAGTAAATCTTGCTTAATGAAACATAGTGAAATCTGAATTTCACCACAAAATTCCTCCTCTCTAAATATTAAGCAGGCCTGTTAAAATTAAATTTCTGTTGTTTGAGAGCAACCCACCTACAAACATAATTTACTTAATTGCTTGGTTAGTTCATGGCGCAGTGAATCCCACACAAAAGTCTGTGCTCTCAGGAAATTCATAAATATGAACAACTGGAAGCAAGATCTCTGCAATCATAACCTCCACTGACGTTCCACCAACATATTTTGTATATTCTACTTCACAGCATCTCTCCAAAGGCTCAGGATTAGATAAAAAAAAGAAAGTCCTGTGAAGAACTGGAGAAAAAATAGCTGTCAAAAGACAGCATCTCCTTTAAGACCTGCTCACATGCTATACATCTGCAGAATCTAAATCTTGTGTTTTAATTATCTGTTGTCATCCTTAAACACCTAAATGGCACCCACTTCAGCTACAGGGAGAGGGCAGGGGGACACAACTTCAACAGTAACCACAATCTGATCACCTTGCCCAACCACAGTTCACTGTTGGCCAGGTTTATCTTCTCAAGTATGTCCAAGTCCCAGTGTTCAAGAGAAGTGAAACCAAATTCAGAAAGGATTTCCTCTGCACAATTGGAACAAAGCTAAATATCACCGAACATGCTCAGAACATAGAAGTTGCTTAGAAAGTGAAAGAACTGATTAAACACAGAAATAGTGAGTGTCTAGATGGAAAATGCAGGCAACTGTGGTAAAAGAAGTAAAAATTCATGATCTAGTAGCCAGGTAATTTTTGTCTAGAAAGAAATGATATTTCATTACAATTATTTTAAAAAACCCAAACTGCTAGACTAATCACAATTCATTAGGACTTGTTATCCCCCTCCCCCAGGAAAAAAAAAATCACATTCTGGAAAGTATATCCTTCCCAAAGTTGCAGTATCACAACACCACCAAATTAAAGGCTTTAATTTTTTTGTGTCCAGTAGATGATTTAGTCTTGGCTAAGAAACAGGTCAGATGCACAGAAGGCCTCCAATACACTATAAAGAGTAAGTCCTTCACTTTTCATACTGCAACACGTTTTACCTTTGCAAATGGATTTCCAGCCAAAAAGCTGTACAAGTATATGTTACAGAGGTAAACTTTTCCGGTCAAAAGGTTAATAATCATTCCAACACTCTACTGACAGAGAAGAAACAAAGTACAATATGACTAGCTATGAACGACTGCTTGACTATTTAAATGCAAAAATTATTTTCCAAAACTACTCAGAAGTTTAATACTAGGTTAATAATAATTGTTAGGTTAATACTAACCAAGGAAGATTAGTTAAAGGAGTGCTCAAATAACATCTGACATACAACCTATAAGGTTTAGCTCTATAATCTCAAAAGAGATTATTTCCCATTTAACACTAGTCAATCTAAAAGGGCTTAGTATAGCATCCTCAGCTCTGATATCACACACTGATGATAAAGTGCCACCATCTCTCTTCTATAAATATTCATCCTTTCACTAAGATAAATGTATAAGACCACATTTTAATCACTCAGCTCAAGCACTTTCAGTTGTCTGAATCTGAAAAAAAGCAGATCTCATTGTAGACCTCCAAACAGATCCTCACCTGCAAATACCCTCCCAGCTGGGACCTGCTCTCAAGTTCAAGGTTTCTCTTCTGCTCAAATTCTGCTGTAGTTTAGGCAAATACAAAATTAACATATGCAACTCTGGAAATAATAGGATACGAGGACAAAACCACATTGATGCAGGCCTCAGGCAAACCAAAAGACAAGACTCCCAGGTCACAGAAAGTAAGCGGCCTGACCTTGTAGCCTAGAAATGAACACGCAGCCCTTGGAGTCCTTTCTCCTGAACTGGGGCCACTTACTCACTTATATTTAGGAGTTAATTGAACTCAGTCAACAACACACCACCAACATGCATTTTCTCCTGCTTAAGTTTATACCCAGCTACTGACCATGTGTTCCTTTTAAATCAGGGCACTGCTAATGAACTCTAAACCAGAAAATTACAGGTCTTTTAAGACTGCTTTAAAAACATTCAGCTTACACAGGGAAAGGTTTCCTCAAGTCCAGACTGCCTCTCTGTGTGTACTGGATGAGAAGAAACGGAAGAGCTTTGCGTCCCACTTTGCATCCTTCCCCAGCACAACCAAGCAGCCCTTTTCTAGGCTTCAATTCCTGACTGTGAGAGGCAGCACAGCCCTCAACCAGGAAAGAGGTGTCTGCCGCAGACCCCTGTACTAACACGTGCAGCACATAAGAGCACTCACAGGGCTCACCTTCACTTCCAGAACTCATTGCCATCACAGTTTACTGCAACAGGCTAAGGGCTACCAGCGCCACCAGCTGAAGTATCTATCTGCCATGCCTTTCTCTTAAAAATCAATGCAAGCACAATAAGTAAATTCAGCAGATGTGAGATACAGGTCTACCTCTCCTGGCCCAAACAAAGCTATTTGATTTTTATTAGGGTTAATGCCTAAACCTCTTTGCGTTTTATTAATTTTTAATCATTGCTCTCTAAACATCTCAATTTTCTTTCAGTTCTTAAAGGGGGCTTCCAAGAAAGGTGAAACAGACTTTTTAGCAGGAGACAGAACAGGGGTAATGGGGTACCTGTTTTAAACTGAAGTAGAGTAGATTTAGACTAGAGAGAAAGAAGAATTTTTTTAAAATAAGGGTCATAAAACAGGAGAACAACTTGTCCAGAAAGGCAGTAAATGCCCCAGCCCTGGAAACATCCAAGGTCAGGATGGATGAGTCAGGATGGATGGGGCTCTGAGCAACCTGATCTAGTTGAAGATGTCCCTGCTTACTGCAGGGCAGTTAGACTAGATGACCTTTAAAGGTTCTTTCATCCCTTCTAACCCAAACCATTCTATGCTTCTATGAATAACTCACGGAAATACTGAACTAGACTGTTGCATTTATACTTTTTAGAGGGACTGGGGGGAGGAAGATTTATGAAGAGGAGGCAGTAATGGACAGCCCAGGCCCTGAAGAAACCAGTGGTGTTGGTTTTGTTATTGGCTGTCTCTCAGTTCCTCCTGGAGGAAAGATCTTCACAGGTCACTAGGGTACACTGCATGAGCACACTGCCACAGAGCCAGTGGCTGCTACCTGTGGGTAGGGTGTCAGTGCCTAGTTCACCCTCCCTTACAGTATAGCCAGCATGAAACTCTTTCCTGTGGTTCTTTTGTAGCTATCTGCCAAACTGCAAAGAACTATTTCAGGGTTAATTAAGTTTGGTTCAAAAGCTTACTGAATGTTGGCAGCAATATCATAATTTTTGAGGCTATGAAATGAGAATTTTAATAAAACATTTTTCTATCCTCATATTTCTAAGTATAGCTCTTTTGAGTCTACCAGAATTTAAATAAACTGAAAAACACAGTTCTTAGCTATTCAACTGATCTTTGCAGTTTCTGTGCAGCAAGTACTTGCTGTGAACTGGCTGCACAGAACTTGACGGGAACTGGAGAACTGTGCCACTCTTGACTTCTGTGTCGTCACCACATTTGATCCACACCATCACAGCAAGCAAGTTGCAATTTATAAAGTAAAACACACTACACATTGCTTCCATGCATTCTTCAGCATTTCTTGCTTCAAAATATACGACTAAAAGGTCAGTTCTCACTGAAACAAACCAAGCAGGACCAGCCTTGACTCAAAGGTCTTGAAAAACAGAGTGGAAAATCTTCCAAGTGTGCTGGGAATTACTGGTATTTCTTGTTTACTTCAGAACAGGTTAAGAATGCCAAGGTTCTCTCGCTATGTTTTCAAACTTGTAAACAGGTTCTGCAAATCATATTTAGTGTTTTCAACTGAAGCAAAATCTCAGTACATCCAGTATTTCACATGCCTAATCTCAAAAGAGAAAAATTAACAGCTGTGATTTCATTAACCAGCCTCATATTACTCAACAGATTAACATCTCTTCTACGCTGTGGAACTTTATGCTAGAAGTGACCAGCATTTAGTCCTACTTACTGCATTTATGCCCTGATTTCAAGAGATGATCATCATTAGGCAAACAATCCAAACAGCATAAATGGCTTTTGCATTTATAAGCATGTTTGCTAACTAAAGAAAAAAACAAGAGGAATGCAATGTTAGTAATTTTAGTTTCTATTTGTGATAAATACTGTCATCCATCAGAACAGCCTCGACTAATTCCCAACCAGTAAATTATCAACAGCTGTATTTCTCTGATCATCATCCCAAATGGTAAACTTCTTGTCAGAGTCTTCACAAGCATTACCAACTGTGACCCCAGAAATAATTTCAAAAGCAATCACTTTATGGTAGTTCTGGGTTCTCTGTCCTATTCCAAGTGTTAATGCACTGTAGCTCCATAGCTCTTGGATTGCTTTCTAAGCCTGTCCAAATTAGCATCAACATCCAAACACCACTGTGTCCAGAGTTAACACAAAATCCCTGTCTCAGTACTTTCCTGTCCAGTGAAAAATATTTTAGCTCCATTTTTGCCAAATATTACCACTCAGATTCTAGAATTAAAATATACATTACTTATAATCAAACAGGTACTATGTTAAAAGATTTTTTTAAAAAAACAATATATAATTCTTATCTTAAATCACAAGATATGGTTCAAGATTACAGTTTTATGAGTTTAGTCATATGACAGGAATCCACTGAAATCTCACAACAGGCTGAGTTAGAATCTCATGAAATGAAGAATTATGTTCCTGAAATCCCTTCTTTCATCATTGATGTCAAGTCCTGAAGGCCAACACTACAAGAAATCCAAGTGGTGGAAGGGGGAAAAACTGATGACAAGCTTTGGAGAGAGAATTCATCTGCATGTAGATGTTTGCCAACAAGCTTATTAACTTCTGTCAAGACTGGGTTTTTTTACTATTTTTAAAAAGTGACATTCTTAAGACATGTTAGCTTTGGTACAAGAAGTATTTACACAAAAAAGAAAAATATTTACATAGAGGGAAACAGAGAACATATATCACAGCAGTGGTCCAATCATTTAATGTTCTCAGACAACTGAATAAAGTTTAGGCTGACAAAACAAGCACCACAGCAAATGGGGTTCTTTTAATGACTAAAGCTCAATGTTGGAACAACAACAGAACCAGAATAAGATATTAGAAAACTGTCACATAAGCATTATTAAAATTTCTTGTGTCACTGTTGTCACACATCATAAAACAGTCCAATTATACATTTGATGGTCTTTCACTCTTTGCAAGACTTCAGCTTCAGTATGTGTTCATAACAAACAATGCTCATCTTCTTCTGTTCTTTTCAGGCTTTTGAAAAAATTCCCTGCTTTTTTTCTTCACTGAAATACTTCACTTTTCACAGAACACAGGAATCTTCACAAACTCTTCACAGCAGTACCTGAGTGTAGGCCACCTTCCAGTCAGTGACAGCTGAGTTGGGACATAAAACAGTCAAACCAGCAAAGGGTCAGTAGCATGACGGAACCTACAGCTCTGGAAATCTTGAAGCCTTCTGCCCCATCACAAGCTCCTTCCTACACTTCACACGTATTTTCATACTTAGTGAATCCCCACTCTTCATTTCTTCATTCAATTCCAAATTTTCCCCAGTTCTCTACTCAAATCCAGATGCCCTCCAGAAACCTCCACATCTAAACTATCAAAAAACTACACAAACTATCTCTGTCAAGCGAGACTTCAATCCATTCATTTCTCCTCTTGCCATATATTTCCTGGGCATCACTCCAACTTAACTCCTGTTCTGGCTCCTCTCATTTTGACTCACACAAACCCAAGCTGTTTCCCTCATACCTCACCAGCCACTAGGGTCCCCCTAACCAGTGGGACGGCTTTAGTCCTATTGTCATTCAGGTCCTACCGCTGTTACACCCATTTTCAACCTTCCTCCCTGGATCTTTCTTGCACAGCTGCTTGAAAGAGCCCTTCATGCCTCTCTTCTTTCGGCCACCAAAGCCGGCTTCTTTCTCCACACTGCCTGCATCTAGCAAGCAGATGAGAAAGCATTTCCAGTGGCTGAACTGGCTCACCACTGAAAGAAATCAGTCACATCTCAGCTTGGTCTGTCTCTAATGCCTTGCAGGTTCCCAGGTGTGTGGAAGTAAGGCTAATGCTGGTGACTACAGTGACTAGAAAAACAAGACAGACTCCTGAGATGTGTGATGGAGCAAAACGTCCCTGAGAGGGCTGCTCACCCACCTCACCTTGAAGCCACCAGTATTTCAGGAGCACACTAGACCATGGCCACATACACATAGCTCCAGAGGTGGCCCTGCCCAGCAAGCTGCACCCATGTGCCAGCCCACTGGCTTGGAAATCATAGAATGGTTTGGGCTGGAAGGGACCTTAAAGCCCATCCAGTTCCAACCACCCTGCCATGGTCAGGGACACCTCTCACCAGACGAGGCTGCTCAAGAACCCCTCCAAGCGGGCCTTGAACACTTCCAGGGAGGGGGCTTCCACAGCTTCCCTGCGCAACCTGTGCCAGTGTTTCACCACCCTCATCGTGAAGAATTTCTTTCTCATGTCTAATATAAATCTTCCCCTTTCCAACTTAAACCCATTCCGTCTCACCCTATCATTACCTGCCCTTGTAAACAGTCCCTCACAGTCTTCATGCAGTCCCTGGGAGGCTGTTACAAGGTCTCCCCAGAGCCTTCTCTTCTCAGAGCTGAACAACTCCAACTCTTGCAGCCCTCTGACCATAGCCCTCCTCTGGACCAGCTTCAACAGTTCCATAATCATCTTATGGTTTGGATTGCAGAATTCGACACAATACTCCAGGTGGGTTCTCACTAGAGCTGAGCAGAGGGGGAGATCTTCCCCTACAGTGGGAGGGGGCTTTACTCCCCTGATCCCCATCTTATTGTCTATTGACTCAGGAGGGGTGAGGAGAGCACTCGCCAGTGAAGACTAAGGCAAAACAGTTGTTGAGTACCTCAGACTTCTCCTCGTCTGTTGATACGACGTTACCGTCTTTGTTCACCGAGGGGGTACAAGGGCGGTTCTCTGTCTTTAACTTTCCTTTTTTGCTTGATTTACCTATAGATACCCCTCTTATCACAGAATCACAGAATGACCTGGGTTGGAAAGGTCCCACAAGGATCATCGAATCCAACCTCTGCCAAGTCCCAGCCGGGCGGGACACACGCCCGCGTGGCCAGCTCACGGCCCCACTGGCCCGCAGCGGCAGGGCCCGGCGGGGAGCCCGCCCCCCGCCCTCAGCCGGGGGACGAACACAGCCCCCCAACCGCCGCGGCAATGGGCAGCCGGCAGCGCGCGGGCGGGGCGGGGGCAGCGGGCGGGGCGGGGCGGGGCGCTGGACACGCTTTGGGGGGCGGGGGGCGGTGCCGCGGAGCCCGTACTCCCCCGGGGCAGCTCGATCCGGCCCCGCCCCGCGCCGAAGCGTCCCAGGTGCGCGCTCCCCTCCCGCAGGTGCTTAAGTAGCCGCGCCGGGCGCATGCGGCGGCTTTCGGCACCGCGGCCAGGTAAGGGGTGCGGGGCGGCAGCCCGGATCCCTCCGCCGGCCTCGCTCTGTCTGCCCGGGCCCCGCGGCCGGCGCGGCTCGTGGCGGGGGTGGGCGGCAGCGTGGGAAGATGGCGGGCGGCCCAGTCGGCTCCTGGCGGGGACGGGGGAACCTGGGAGCGGCGGGGAGCGGGGTCGGTCCCAGCCCCGGCAGCGGGGGTTGCGTCGTGTGTCCCTGCGGCCTTTGTCGCTCCGGTCAAGCGGTGGCGGCTGGGGCTGCGCCTCTGCGTGACACTGACCTGGGGTGGAAAAAAGCCTATTTATCGTCTCCCAGAACGACCTTTGTGCCCTGGGTAGTTGGTGGTGCATGCGTTTCTGGTGGCTGGCAGGATTCATCCCATTTTCTGGAAATTCCTACTGCAGCTGCCCTCCAGCACTTCCCCAGACATTGACTCCTGCCCCACCTGCAGTGGTTGTTTATAACGGCACAGTGTTACTCTTCTTATACTGTGAGCATACACAATCATTTTGTCAACCTATATGGGCATAGTTTGTGTGTCACCCACTCCATGCTTAGGGGTCTTTTTGAACAACATCTAAATCTTGGAAATCGCCTGCCTGGGATATTGGAGTTGTATGCTCTGTGAGGTGAGAGCACTGTCAGGCACTAACTAGAGCCTGCAGTCACAACAGGGCAAATGGGATGTGTTTGGCATCTCAAAACTTGTTAGTGCTTGTAGTCTTAATGTTGCTTGGAAGTAGAAACTGAAAGTATATCCTGGCAGGCAGTTCCCCCTAGCTTTTCATGTAAGTGATTAAAAATGCTGTCAGGGGTATGGAAGAGTGTGGGGACGAATGTGCAAACTTAGTTTACTTCAGTTTAACCAGCTGTCCTCATGGGTGGATGCTTCTGCTGAATGGTAAGAATGCAGTCCAGAGGGAGAACTGTGGTAGGAGAAAGAGCAGAAAATGGCCTGGGTGCAGAGGCAGATGTGAATGCAGAAGGAAATTGGTTATAGGGAGTGAGAGGAAGCAGGGAGCTTTTCATGATTCAACATGGAAGTTAAACTGAAGGAAGTTGAGAGGACTTTTCCTTCCAGGTAACTTGTCCTGTCTGGAGTCATGGTTTAATTTGAAACCTGGGAAGAACAAAAAAGTCACAGAATAATAATAGTGACTTCCCAATAGCAGTTAAATAAATGGAAGTATGGGAGAAAACATTTAAATGAAAAACTCTTGAGAAGGGTGGCTTGTGACTTCTAGTGGCATTTCTGTTGTGGACTACAGCTGACAAGGTATTGTAGTTCTTGAAATCACTGCACAGACTAGACCTAATCCTTCTGCATGAAATGAGTGCCTGTGTGAGTAAAAGAACAAGAATGGGGCCTACTCTGGGAAACATAAAACAGAGGAACAGCAGGCTTTTAATTCGTCCAATGCTTTTTCTTTTAATCCTCAGTTCCTGAATTCATATGACTGCATGAGGATATCGGATTTCATGTGAGTAAGGGGGAGTAAATTTATAGGCCCGGTGTTGGCAGTGGGAGTCTTGGAAACTATGAACTCTGGAGTTTCAAACATAAAGCAGAAAGTCCCAGTTTCATCATTAAAACTTGTATTTTAAAGTCCTCGGAGCTGTCCATAATGTGAAAACTGTAATAGAAGTGTTACACAGAAAAATGTTGAGAAATTGGGATGTTATTTCCTGTTTTACATACCTGGCATGGGCCAGACTTACAGAGGGTAAAGCACTTTATCATTCAAGTTAAGCTCATAACCAGACTTCCTTTAAAAGCTGTGTTTCCAGTTCCCTCTTCCCTCATACTTAACTGTCTCCATACTACAGGATTTTGTTCTAGCAGTTTCTGACCTGGTATTTCCATGTCTGCTCTAAAACTTGGAGTTAATATGAAGGGAAAATTCCCTTCTGTGAGTATGCTCATGGAGATACCTGACCTCATGGAAGTATTTCAATCACATAGTCAATGTAAGGCTTACTTCTTTCCTAAAATACTTTTTCATGAAACATGCAAAATAAAGCTTTCTCTTGCGTTGGGTTTTCAATTTAAATTTGGTGGTAGCATAAATAAAAATTAATCTTCCCTTGGATTTTGCAGAATAAAATCTGTGGCTTTCATCTTCAAAGCCACGACAGACTATTCTGAGTGTTCTTTCTTCTGTGGCCTGAAAGAGTTATGCAAATATGCACATGCTTCACTTCTAATGTGTGTTTTAACTTAATCTCATACCAACAGGATTGGTGGAAGAGAAACAGGCGCTGTGTTGGAGCAATGAGAACAAATCTCTGAATTTTTGTTTTTAAGGGCTAAACGTTTGATTTTTTTTTTTCCCCTTCACATTGTTTCTTTTTGTCCTAATTTACTTGTACTTAATTCCATGGTTTCTTCCCTAGAGGGAACTGCAAAGAAAGGATTCAGAGTTCTCTCTAATTATACTGTATTGCTGTTATAATGGTTAATGTGCCTCAGCTAAAAAATATCTTGAGACAGTTGGTCTGAAACTGGGTTTTGTGGGTGGGGTTTTTTGTGTTTGGAGGCCTTTTACTCAGTTTTGTGCATAGGTAGGTCAGTAAATCTCACCCTCCGCAGATCAATTATGAAAATGGAGAATATTCCTAGATGTGAAGGAGCATATATAGTTATGAGAAACAATTTTATTAATTTGGGAAAGACCAATGAAATCGAAGAAGTGATCAACCTAAACCATTTTCTGTGCTCAGAAACAGAGCTTTCAAACTGACTCAAACTGATACAGTATTGAAGGCATGCTTGGCTTGAAGTCTATTAGAATTTCTTTAACTTCTTTTTCTTGAGGTCTGTCCAGTCTTTAGTACTCTTTATAACCATTGTTTTTTCCAGAGTGAAGCTGTGACTCTTTTACCAAGGGAGCCATTAGGCAATTTTTCAAGCCAACCTTAATAGAGGGAGAGTCTGCATTCAGAACAGTGAAGAAATGCTTGGCAGATACATTCTATAAATCAACTGACCGCAGTAATGGCACGCATTCAGACATGTCCCTCAGCTTCACTATTTGAGATAGCCAGCAGGGAGACTGTTGCTTCCTGCAGGAGCCTCTTCCAGTGTCTTGCGGCCTTGCCCATTGAGTCCTGTGCTTATTCTGATTTTTACCTGCATGCTGGTCTCTGTTTCCTCCCTGGCTGCTGGGGGGCTATTTGGTGTTGAGCAGCAAAACATTTCATAACTTCATTATTCATGTATCTGCTCAGCCAGTTCTTTAATTGGGTCCTGCTCTTACAAGCGGCTAAGTAAAGTGACTGGATAGATTGCCTTGCGTTGCAAACAGATAATTATGTATTTGAATGACTAGTGGGTTTTATGGTTGTTTTGTTTTCATCCCAGTGGGGCACTGCAGTTACTGGGGAGAGACAGGAACATGTGTCAGCCACAACAGACTTCAACAGTTTGCTTCCAGAAATCACAGAATACTTTGGGTTTTTTTGTGGAGTCGCTTGTGTTGAGGCATACATAGGGAGGAGTCAATATAACTTGACTTTTAACTTCCAGTCATCTGAATTAGTAGCAGGGTAATGGAATCTGTTAAAGCAAAGACTGAAGGTTAACTGACAATCAGTAGTAACTAAGCCAGTTTCCCACCTTCATCTGTGACAAACTTCTGCAGTCCCTGTATATCCTTCCTGGTATGTTCAAGTCACAGATGAAGTTGTGTGTCATGGGAGACTGCTGGTGTGGGGAAGAGGGCAGTGTCAAAACACAGCCGTATGGGCACACTTAAGTAGCACCCACATTTGCTAGGGAACAGCTTTCTCATGGTCTATCCAGGCCTGATTTTTGCCATTGTCTGAAATTCCTTTGGGTTTCAGGTTGGCTTTTGATGGATGGTAGCTGCTTGGACTGAGTGGTTGCTAGTGGCTGTGGTATGGAGTACAGGTGTCCATCTGAGCCGTGCAGGTCAGAGTGTCAGAGCCACACAAACTTCCTTGTGAATAATGGCAGAAATATTTTTTTCCCCTAGAGTTCACTGAATGGCCCTGTGACTTTCAGTCAGGATTTTCCTGGCCCAGTTTATGTCTAGCACATCTGCCTGCAGTTGGTCACAGCACTAGTTTCTGTTCTCTTCTGTTGTACTTCTGAATCAAGGCTCGGATGGGCTAAGCCGCCTTCTGGGAGCCACCTTTGTTATATTTCCCTTTAAACTTTCTTGGAACAAACACAAAGGATTCAGGAGTTGGGGAAGCTGAAAAGAAGTGTGGGATCTATATGCTTATCAACTGTGACTATGAAATCGGTCAGACTTGAAATGCACAGTTTTTATGGGGTTTTTTATTCTTTTTTTTGGTCTTTTCAGAACAGAACTGAAAATCTGTGTGCTTGTTCTTGGCTCTATATAGGACAGGGAGCTGACTTTGAGAGAAACAAATTTCTTTATTGCCCGGGGAAGGAGAATCAAAATGTGTGTGCTTTGAAAAGGTATGTATTAGACGATTTACTTGATATCAAGTCCAGTAGTCATCAATACTCATTTGTGTTAAGATTCTTTCTCTCAAGAGCTGTCACTTCCTGCCATTCACTACAGAAATTTCCCTTAGCTTTCTGTTTTCAAGGAGAAAGCTAGCCTGTTCTTGTTCTGGAGATTCAGCCTTTGAAAATAATGCCCCCTTAACCGTAAGACTGTACATCTAAAGAAACAGTTTATTTAGCTATGCAGCAGCAGTTACTGTTGTTTTCAGTCTAACTGTAAAGCAAATTTTGTCTTTTTGTTGGCATTTAATGGCAACAAACTTGATTAGGCCCTTTAATCTGTAATGGAAGTACTACAAAACTGAAAATTCACTAAGATTATACAATTCTTATAGGCTGACTAGCAAATGCAGGAATAAATATTATAATGTAGCTAGTCCTGCTGTTTTTTTTCTTCTTTTGATTCATGTATTTTCATGTTCACAGATCTACTGTAGTTTTCTGCCACTTAATGCTAACAGGAAAAAAAAATACAAACCACCACACTCATCTGCTTGAGGCGATTTTGTTGTAATGTATCCAGTGGCTGTTCCTGCCCCAGGAGGTGAAGGAAATAATGGACAACATGGGAGACTTATTTTTTTCCTTTTTGTTTTTGGAGCTGTGTTGCTTTGCGCTGGATTTCTCCTTTCAGTCTTTATTCTCCAGTCATGCCCATCTGGAACCTTCAGTGACTGTAATGGAGTCCTTAAGGCTGCTGGGCCCTTGCTGGCTGTGAGTGGGCTAGTTTGTGTTTTACTGGCACGATCAAGGGCCAGGTTGTATATAAGACAAAGACAACTGCAAAATGAGCAAGTGTACAGCCTCGTTTTTTGTCGTGGAAGCTGTCAGTTTGCCCAGTTTCTCATATTTGGATTCCTGTTTTTAACTAGTGGAATGCTAATTAGCATCCTGGGCATTTGGGTTCCTGGCTGCAGCCCCAGCTGGCACAGCATACAGCTAAACCACACCGGCAGTCCTGATGTGGACCTCCAGGGCTGTGGATTCCTGTCACTTCAAATCATGGGACCATTGATTGTGCTCACTGGGTTGTGTTTCTTCGTGATAGCTCATGTTAAAAAGAAACAAAACTTAAATCTCAACCAAGAATCTTGTGAAAGTGAAGAGCATCCTCAGAGCCCTGAATCTTTTCAGGTTACAGTAGGTGGGTAACTAATGTGTGAACTTTACATTTGAGAGTTAGCAGAGTGTTTTTTTCCACTGATGATTTACCTCTGAATATGACTCACTTGAGCTCTAAGCATGTCCATTCTGGCGTGTCAGACTAGCCAAAACAGAAAAGTGTTTCTTTGTCTAGTACATTTTCTGTAGGATCAGTTCAGTTAGCTTTCTCTCAAAGAGAAAACCGTTTCTTTTGGCATAAAAAGAAAGGTCTGACTGTCTGTGCAAACGAAGCCTTGTAATCTGACACAAATCAATCCTATTCCACTGCCTTTCCCAAAGGATGTAGCTGACACTACAGATCACAGGTCTAATGACTTCTATTGACTATATATAAGATTTATTTTAGCCTTGAGCTCTCACCCCTAAAACAGGAGAATCTGATTCATAAGCAGTGTACTGTATTTTTTTAATCATAGCCGAGTTGTCCATCAGTCAGAGATGTGTTTGCAAGATGCTTCTGTTAATTCCATAGTATTTAAGTAAGCGTGATATGTTAGCAAGGTAGGCTGCCCTGCATATAGTTCTGTTTCCCTATGAATACATTCTCTGCATGAATTATTCTGTTAACTTTCTAGCTCTCAAAGAATTAATGAGTCTGTCACAGTATTGCTTGACTGTCATCTGACTGACTGGACTTGAAATTCATGATCATAGAATCATAAGATTAGAGGAGATCTCTAAGATAATCGAGTCCAACCATATTATGCAAAATTTTATTTCCTTCTGCCTGTTAAACCAATGTACACACCTGTACCCTGGTGAGCCTAAGAAAAGGTGAGGGTTTACTGTGAGCTGTCCAGCCATGTACATAAGTCAAAGGGTGATAGAAAGGAATTCAGATTGTCTTTAAAGGTGAGAAAGTGGATTCTTTTTATACTTCCATCAGAGACGACAAAACTGAAAGGCTGAGGCCTGCTTGTTATAGTGATGTTCTACAGCAGTGGTGACTCAGCTGGAAACATCCCTCACCTCACTCAGCATCTGCTATACTCCATGACCTGTCAGTCCACAAAAACTGAGAAGGAAAAAAGGTGCCAGGCAGCTGTGAATATTTATATAAATTATGCAGGCTCAGTGACTTGTACAGACTTTGTTTAAAAAAAAAAAAGTAATTTTAAGCTCTTGAATTAAAGTTGGAATTGGCAGATATGCTGCACAGTACACTTAAAATTATGTATCAGTAATGTTGTGATAATAATATTAGTAGTGAGCCTTCAGCTTGAACTAATCTAGTAGTGAAACTGTGAAGGCACACAGAATCAGCCGTCAGAGCCATTAATAACTTGAATACCTTTGTTATAACACTGGACTAGATATGGTGATGTTTAAACCTGCATATTTTACATATGTGAGGAAGACTAAATACTTGGCTGCCCTTGCAGTGAGTTAGCAGTAACTGTGTGCTTTGCACTTCTAGTATCTGAAGACAGTCAGCAATGCAGAGGTTGGTGTCTTTTAGCTAGATGAAACATTCCCCTTCCTGTAGCTGTATTTTCTAGATTAAATCTTCTGTTTACAAATATGCTGCACCTATTTTTTGATCTTGGTTTTGTGCCAGTATACTTTTAACAGCCCAGAATATAAATAGTTCTGTATGGGGGATCATTGTGTTTGGTCTTATGAGGTAGACAGGTACAAATACTGTAATTCCAAAGACAGAATATTGTAGAATATGGTTAGAATAAACAGTGATGCTCAACTTTTTACAGGTAGTAACTGGTGATTTTTTTTCCTAGGTGATGCTGTAATGGTATTCCCACCTCCACCACCTCCTTATTTTGCTGATCCTCTCTCACCAACTGTGACACGTTGTCTTATGTCAAGTGGTTTGCCTACAAGTGAAAATCCTCCACCGTACCACTCTATCTTCAGCAATAGGTGAGACTGTTTTTTCCTGTCAGTCTGTGGAAATCGGAGATGTGTCTCAGAGTATCCAAGACTGTTCTTAAATAATCGCTGTGAATTAACTGTCTACTAGACATTACAGTCTTCTAGTGCATCAGTCGTCTTACTTCAGGTACTTTAGTTGAAATGGCATTAAAATATCATAGTATAAAAGGGGAGCTACAGATGAGGGTTACATTCTTACCGGTTTATTATGACTGAAAAGAACTTCTGAAGTGAAAAAACCAACCTTAAATCAGTGGCCTTGTTTAAATGTATTTCAATTAGATTTCTTCCAGGTTGTCAAAGAGAACGTACCATTGATAGCAGTGCCCCAGTGGCCTGATACCCCACTGCAGCAAGTCCTTCATGAGCCCTATCCACAGGTTCTGTAACCCTGGGCGCACCACTCTAGCGTGTCCTGTTCTCCCTTTGACCCTTATCTTACTGCCTTGACAAAATGAGACCTGTCATGCTGGTCTGCCTTGTTCCTGGAGATAAAAGGATACCTGGATACAGTGAGAGAAGAACATGAGTTACCCTGGATTTTGAAAGGAAGGTTGTAATGTGAACTTCTCAAGATGTTGTACCTTATCCATGCAGCCGTTCTTCCATACATTTAGTACAGCTGCTTTGCTGGATGAGGCCACCAACAGCTCAGGGTGGTGCCTGACTGAAGATTTGTCTGCATCACAAGAGCTTGCAGGGTTATTCCCTGTGGGTTGCCACCAGTGGACTGTTCAGGGTGAAAGAGGTCACTGCAACTGCCACATAATAGGATCTGGGACTTGATCTGGGTGGGAGAACTGGATATTACACAGCTAGAGCCCCTGAATTATTTCCAGGCCCTTAATGATCCAGAATTGACTTGGCTTTACATTTTGGAAAGCCTTATGTCAGCTTGGTTTTGGTCTGTGGGTCAGTAGATGTTGTGGGACTTTCTCATCGGATGACTTTAGTTCACAGGACCATACCTACAGCATCCATCACTGCAGCAAAAGCTGTGGCCTGCCTGGCTGTGTCCAGTTTGTACTAGTTGTGGGGCTGTTGATTTAATAGCCTTCCGCAATACTCCAGACTATTCCACTCACATCAGGCAGTGTATTACATGACCAACTGTACCAGCTGTCTGCCTGATGTGGGTGGTACTTCAAAACTCTAGTGCTAATCTTCCATTTGAAGTATGCAAACAAGCATGAACCTGCCACAGGAGGATACTTGTATTAGCAGTGGTGGGTGCCATACTGTGTGCAGCCATGTCTGAGCTTTTTAAGTGATCCTTTGAATCAGAGGATGCTTTGAATGAGAGGATCAAGTTCGCCTGAGGAACCTGAATATAAATAAATCCATAGGACTGGGTGAGATGTATCTGAGAGTTCTGAAGGAACTGGCTGATGTAGTCACCAAGCCACTCTCCATGATATTTAAAAAGTCATGACAGTCAGATGAACTCTGGTGACTGGAAAAAGGATAACATTGCACCCATTTTTAAAAAGAGCAGAAAGGACCACCCTGGGAACTACTGATCTGTCAGTCTCACTTGTATGCCTGGGAACAGATCCTTCTGGAAGCTGTGCTAAAGGACATGCAAGGCAGGGAGGTGATTTGAGACAGCCAGCCTAGCTTCACTAAGAGCAAGTCCAGCCTCACCTGCCCCCCTTCTATGAGGGAGTGACTACATCAGTGGACAAGGGAAGACCCATGGATGTCATCTACCTGGACTTCTCTAAGGCCTTTGACACAGTCCTCCACAACATCCTTCTCTCTAAATTGGCGACATATCAATTTGATTGATTGGTAGATTCTTGAGGCTTAGCTGCACTTCGCAAGGTGCTCTGTCTAGTCAGTGACCATCAATATCTCTTCATACTGTTTTCTGTTTCCTAGTGCCTTCCTTCAAAAGTTTTCTCCCCATCTTTGTTGGAGACAAAGATGTTGCTGCTACCACAAGCCAAAGTGTCATTATGCCTTTTCTCAAAATCACTTTTTTTTTTAACATCTCTCTGTCAAAAAACCTACTCACTGGTCCTTGCTACTAGAGCAAAACTCTCCTAGCATGTTGTTACATGTTCTACAGTGGGACTGTCCCCCAAACAATAAAATTATATCTATCCATCTAGGGAAGTGAGGTGCTCAGTGTTTGCGTCCCACTGACTGCGATCCAGCTTGAGGTTGATGAGTTGTGCTGAGAGATGTAATGCCTGATAAACCTGAAATACATATTTCATTTTGTTTGCTGGTTTTCCACTTAAATTGTTTCAGAGAGTACTTTTTGTACAAAGCTGATGAGGATATGTTGATTACTCGGTGCCTTAAATGCCTGCCAATTCAGGATGACAAGGGTAGATGTGGAAATGAGAGGATGTTGAGACTGATCAAGCCAAAGAGCTTTGCAGAGAGCAATAGTTCTCAGGACCAGGCACGAATTGCTGTGTGAAGAAACATTTTCTTTTGTTAAGTGTAAAAGTCTTTGCCTGTTCTCAAATTGTGAGTGAAATGTTTCAGCTCTCAGAGCCTATAGTCCTGTAATCAAAGGACACCAAGGGCAAGCAGGAGAAGTAAACTTCTGCCACTGAAGGAAGGAATTTACATGAAGCCTCTGTGTTTTTATGGGCTGGGTGAAGGCAGTAACAGCTAGAAGGTGTTGCATGTCACTTGCTGCTGGTCCAGTAGTTAGGCACCACACTGAGCTACAGCTCTAGCGTGCACTGTATTCCCTTCTGGCATGTACATCCTAGATGTATGTACAAAGCAGATGGACCTGTGTGAAGGAGTGGCTTGCCCAGGTGTGAACCTGGACCTCTGGTAACCCTGAGATAGCTAATTCAAATATGGCCCAAGGGAACCCTCAAAAAACATTTGGGTTTAAATACATTCAGAAGACCAGGCTGGAGTGGATAGTTAGGAGAAATATGGGATCATACATGAAGGCTATGTCTGCTGTAACTTTACAATCAGCTGAGTGAGTTACTCTTGTATTACCTGTCTGTAGAAGTACAAAACACAACTGAGGGCCACAAGTCCTCTCTGCTCTGTAGTTTCAGGCCCTGCTGGTGTGGTTGGTAAAATGTGTGTGTTATCAAAGACTATGGAAAAAAATGCAAACAGCACATTCTGAAAAGGAAAAACCAAGGGCAGTGCAGGAATGACAAAAAGCTAGCTCCTGTGCTGGTGCATATACCAAGTGACCCTCTCTTTCCTTCACCCATTATCTTACAAAATCCCCAGCAGCTGGATCAACTGTCTCAGCCCACAAATGTCCAGTTTTGGTGCTCTAGACTTTGTGTGTAATTCCATAAACTCAGTCATTGTTGACTGCCTGTCTGGACTTCTGTCTTGTGAATGTGTGTACCTAAAGAGGCAGTTTGTAGCTTGGCTTATTGGGGCATTTCCTAGTGAAATGTACAAAGCACCTCAACCTTGGGTGGAGAAACCTTGGACCTCCTGCTTTGGTGTTCTGTTACTGGGGGTGGGCTAGCTGGTAGCCTTCGAGGCTCTCCAGGGTCCTCACAGAGACTGCATTGGTTAGTACCACCATTGGGTATTTCACTCAATCATGTGTTCCCAAGGGCCAGCACTTGGTAGTCTCTGCTTCTTGACTGGTGCAAACTGGTCCCCAAGCCCTTTTGTGGAGTCAAGGCAGTGGCCTTGTTCCTCCTGACATAGTGCTGTGATTGAAGATCCCAAAGCTGGAAGGAAACACAAATATGATTTGCTTGTTCAGTCCATTACTGCAAGTGCTGTGGTGAAGGCTGTGTGGGATGAGAGGAGTTGTAGGAAGCTGAGTCATGATCTGATCCCAGAAGTCGTAGTTTTTTTCGCTGCAGTCTGTTACACAGTGATTCAGCATTTATGTTGTAGTATGTTCTCTCTTGTTTAAAGATACACCATCACACACCAGCAACAGCATTAAAATGAGGTAACTGTGCTCTGTATTTCTGCTCCTCATGCAGTACTTCTGGGGGTACAGATGTACGCACAGAGGCAAGAGTCAGCTCTGGGAGCAACTCATGGGGAATGAGTAGTTCTGCCTTTTCCTTGAGAAGCAGCTGAAAGCAATATGCTGAGGGCCAGCTCCAGGGCAAGATGAGTAGGGTTCCAGAACCATGGAGATGCAACTGACTAGGATCCAGTTGTGACAGTCAGAGGAGGGAATTGAATGCTTGACTGCTCTCCTTGACTGTCACTGGGAACTTAGCAGTCTGGTCATGTCTGATTGCTTCATTTTCTCCACTTTTAAGCACAAATGCTACTCCTTGTCGGTCATGAGTTGCTAGAAAGCTTAGTAATAAAGTTTCAAGTTGCCTTTGATACAAGGTCTCGAATGGCTAAAGACGGGTGTTTTTGTGATGCAGTTCTAAGGCTAGTAACTGTCTTTCATAAGAGAAGGGGAGCTACATTAGGAACTAAGAATCAGAAGATTAGTAAGATTGTGAGGTAGGCCTGCCAGAAGCAGCTAATAGCCATAAGCCAGGCTGACTGGTGATGCCAGATGTTAGAAAGGAGCTTGTTTGCCCTTCTCCTCTGAAGTAATAGAATTTTTATATAAGTCATAAGGTAGCCGATAGTATGAAATTCTAGTGGTCATGCAAGTTCTTTGCTTCAAGGATTTTTAGGGAGTGTGTGCATGCATATGTGTTTAAGTCAAGTGGAGTTTCACTCACTGTAGAGAAATGAATTCTGTTAATGTTTTGTGTTTTATAGAGCACAGCTTGTGGATGATGAAGAAACAGTTGCTGTTAGAGGCTATGAAACCATATATACCATTTCGGGAAGCAGCTCACCTTCCGATATTTCACCAGTGCTATGTGTCTCCACTGAATCACCCCCAAAATATGAAGAAAAAGCATCAAGAACAAATAATGAATATTCTCCATCTTCTTCTTCATCTTCTTCATCCATTTCCTTAGGCACATCTGACACCAGCTCATAGAGGACTGTCACTTAGACTTCATTTTAAAATTAAATTGTACACTCAGATTTATGATTTTTCAACTTATTTACATTTTGTAATAAAACCAGTAATGTTAGCTGTGTCTAATTTTTCCTTAAAAAGCATAAATGATGAGTTTGGGTTTCAAGAAATATTAGGTACTGCTGGGCTTCTGAGCAAGTAGTCTGAAGGGATTCTGTTCACTGCAAGAATGTTAAATGCTCGTCTTGTTATGTTACAGTTCAGTTTCTGTTTTTAGTTGTTCTTTATATAATGGAGTCACTAAGTAGAGACCAGCTTTTTTTGCTTATTTTAATTAAAATAAGTTTGGAGCATCAAAAAAGAAATAATTAGGTAGTGTTTTTGTTTCTGGATTTGTATGACTTTTATGGAAAATACTTGTTTGCAAAGTTACAGACTTTGTATGTACTGAGAGCATAATGGCTGGGGATCTTTAAGACTGGGACCAAGTATGTTATAAAGAACTTAAATGGTTACTTTTTGGTCTGCCTAGTAACAAATGCTGTAGCTTAATTTAGACCCTCTCTGGCTCTTATGTAACTAATAATCCTCATGAAAATCAGTTTTAGCCAGCAGTTAAGAGCCCTGTGGCTGCTGTGAGGATGGTTTAATAGGCTAACAGTTTAACTGTGGTAATGACTGATTTCAGGGGGATTATACTACTGTTATGTATCATCATTCATGGTTTATACCAGGAATGTTTATTTTGTGAGACTGAGCACGCCTCAAAGAGGGCATCTTCCAGGAAGAGACATTACTTATCAGAAAATGCAGGAGGCAGTTTCATGGAAATGCATATGACAGATATTTTTAACTGACACAGCACTTGCCAGACTGTTGAGAAATACAGTCCTCATACCTCCTCTGTCCCTGTGCAGCCCCCCTGAGTTAGGGGTAGCTGCCTGCCTTTGGGATGGAGTGACATCAGGTTCCAGTTCTATTTTGCAAATGTTTGCACCCATTCCCAAACTGAAGGATTTGCTTATAGTAGGTAGGCATAGTTAGCAGGAACTGGGTTACTGCTGACCTTTGATGCTTAATGACTTGCTCTGAACCCTGTTCCCAGTTTGAGAAAAACAGACCTGATTTGGTGCCCAGAAACTGAAGGTGACGGAGCTACTGTCTGGGTGTGGTTCAGTGTGGTAAACGTGTCAGCATTAAAATACCTTGCAAGAGCTCTCTCTGTCTTGTTCATCTGAGTCTCTGAACACCTGCATGACCGGGAACCTCAACTACATCTAAAATGGTCTTCTGCCACACTGGATTTCAGGGAAAGTGACAATAACACAATGCTAAGCTTTGAATTAAGCACGCAAGTTCCCTCCTGTGCCTAGGGAAAGGCAGTTGCCTCATCTCACCTTTCTCTGAGCATGCCGGTTGCCTGCAGAGTTCTTTAGAGAGACGTTCAGGAGCTCCTGCATTTGGCCATTTACTTCCATCTCTGCGTTGTTCCCTCAGTCATGCGAGGGCAGCTCTTTGTGCAGCCACATCAAAACAAACCATCCAGTGGGGGCGGTGCATTTAGCCAGCGATAGAGCTGATGGGCTTATGCGTGCAGAGTAATGAGCAAACACAACACAGAGAAGGATTTAAGATGTGGGAGCTGATTAAACTGGCATGACTCTGCCATGGGAAATGTCTAGATGAAGAAAGGAAATCCACAAAAGCCAGCAGGCATTTTTTCCTGCTTTTCCCCTCACATGTTAGCTAGTGAGTTTTTCAAGGATGCTGTTCCTTGCATGCCTTCTGTAATCCAAGCCAAGTTTTACCATCATTTTGATTTTTTTTTTTAAAAGCTGTTGTTTCTAGCCTGATTTTTAACAGTGGTGCCCACTGCCCCGCATGACTCATGCATACAAAGCCTTGTCTCTCTGGTTTGTCATGCTTTCATACAGCAAGTACAAAAGCTGGGGTGTTTTACCTGGAAGATCCCATGCACATGAAGACCCATGTTGGACTTGTTCTGTTGCTTGAATTACAAGTGAATACTCATTTACAGAAAAGGTTAAACATCACAAAGTGTTTAAACAAATCTTTAAATATGTCACCATCTTTTTTCTTACAGAAAAAAAGTCACATCCAATCAGTAACTGTAAAGGTATTAACCTTTTGTGTTGCCTGCAATTTGCTCAATCAGTGGTTGCCAAGACGTGCCCAAGAGACCAGACAAGTCAAGAAGAATGTATTGACTCTGAGCTCAGTCCTCTGGAACTGAAACATGATCTTTTTGTTTTTCTTCAAGGTTATTTCTAAAAAAGCAATCTTCCTCAAGAGCATGCTTTAGAAAGTTGATGATGTAACTCTTTGTCATCAGCACCTGAATTTCCTGGGAAGAGAAAGTGTAACTGACCTCTCAAAATGAGAACTGAAAAAATAATTCCTCTCTATTATTTTGAGAGTATGCTTAGGAAATAGTTTGATGTACAGCTGTACAACTGCACAGCTATGTTAGCATCTTCTGGTTTTGACTTGGACAATCATTCCCTTAAAAGTCAGTAGATGTGCTGTGTGCGTCTGTATAACCTTCTCAGCATTGAGAAAGCTAACATAGCCAGGGCAATAGTATTTGCTTACTGTGCTGTTGAGATCTCTTTCAGCAAGGTCAGAAAATGTGAGTGAAAGGCTAGCAGATCTGCCTTCACCACCAAAGGCTACCATTGGTTGAACAGCATTAGAGGGAGGAATTTTTGATGTGGGTAGTAGGGGTGAAATGTCTGTATTAGAAAGGAAGCAACACCTTGTAAAACTATAAAAGTAGCTTAAAATAATACAGAATAGCATTTTTATTGAGGAAGTGAGATACTTTACTGTCACACTAATGGTACTATAACCCTCTTTCTGCCCTAAGGTTAGCTTAAGTGCTTGACATTCAAATGCTAGGGAGCAAATCAAGTTGGTTACTGATTCACACTTTCTTAAACAGGCGAAGTGGGAGGTAAGCACATTTTATCCTCTGTTAGCAAACTTAAAAGTCTCTCTTCCTTGCTGCCTGTGCTGACGCTCTGCTTCCAACTGCAACACTACAATCCTTTGCATGTGAGAAGGATTTGCAAAAATATAAATGAGTCCCTCTGCTCTAGGAGGAATTTTTCTTCCTGCATCATCAGCATAAACACATAACTCATTTGAAAAATTGAGATTGCCAGATCTCTGCAATGATGCTATGTTTTATGATAGCTGCACTTGCTGGGTGGCAACCACACCCATCCTTGCCCTCTGCAGTTATTAGATCCACCAATCCTTTTTTCATCCTGCACCTTCAGAGTTGTGGCTCATGGGGCATTTCTGTGTCAAGGAAGACATTCCTGTGAATACGTCCATGTTTCTGCAGTGAACATGTCAGCCTTCATCTACATCTGTGCTCCTCCCTCTATCACACATGTATGTTTCTGGTTAATTAGGTATGGAAATACTTCGGTGTGGCAGCTGATGAGACAGCGCTCCCTGGGAGCATATAAAACCACCTTGCAGTTAAAGGAAATAAGGTAAAGGCTTATTTATACTTTGAGGCTGGCAGTGCAGTAGTACAGGGTAGTACAGGCCCCCAGGGTGCAAGGTGCGCTTGTGGTTGTCATTTAGGTAGTGCTCTTACTCACGCAATCCATGTTTTTCACTAAAGATGCCACATACAGTCACATTTCTCTAGGAAAAGGTCTTTGTCAAACCACTGGCTCCTTAATCCCCCTACAAATGAATATTTTGTTATGGAGCAATATTTTAGTCCTACTCTTTTTAAATGAGTGTGTAGTGTGCAATACCATGGTATCGTCTACTTGTCTTTTATACAACAACTTTTGAATAATTTGTGACTAAATCCATGACTATTTTACAGGCACGGGCTGATAACCTGAACAACCTTGTAAAAATTAATAGGAGAAGGAGAGGAGAAAAGGATTAAGTGAAGGCCTATCAGTGTTTATTGGGATGACTCCTGAAACAGGTTAGAGAAAAGGAGGAGGTGCAGAGCAATACAGAAAACCTGCTTCCAGCAGCACATTCTGCACAGGAAGCTTGCATTGGTGACAAAATTATGTAGAGCAACAGAAAGCAAAGCAGCACTTGAGTTCAAGGATAAGGTCCCTGAAGCTGATGGCAACAAAACTGTACCGAGATCTGAAAACACCTATTTTGAAAATCTCACTCTGACCGATTCCTTAGGTTTCATCAAACCATCTTCAGTTGTTTATCAGTTATCCCAGGTGAAAGGGAATCCATTAGTAAATTAGTATCTTTAAGTGAGTTTTCAGAACATACACTTACTTGGGAAAGGAAAATACTGGCCTTAAAAAATCAGTTATGTGATCCAGTAATCTCTTAACGCTTTGACAGCTGCCTGAGTACAGCTTTGCCACTGCCTTGTGAAATAACAAGATAACTGTTGGGAGGCTTTGAGCAAATTATTTTACAGATAGAGAACAGTGTACAGGGAAAGGTGTAATTTTAATTTAGATCCTACTGCACTAAACAGGAAGTCTTTTCCATCCCGTTTTCAAAGTTCAAGTGACAAGTAGCCTTGGAAGAAGCCACCTGTATTCTCTAGCTCTACCATGCATGTGCTCGACAACCCTTAAGTCACGTCCTAGGCCAGAGCCATGGGATGATGCAACACCCAACCTCAAAAATGCTGACTCCAGCCAGCGTCTGAGGACCATTCTGTTGAACTAATGAAG
This sequence comes from Neomorphus geoffroyi, assembly GCA_033558235.1. NCBI lineage: Eukaryota > Metazoa > Chordata > Aves > Cuculiformes > Neomorphidae > Neomorphus > Neomorphus geoffroyi. The sequence goes on along the minus strand of JAUMJM010000048.1, from coordinate 20,258,402 downwards.
TGCTCCAGCAGAATCCTGTTGCAAATAGTGGTTGCAGAGTTCTTGAGTGAACAAGAGTAGGAAGGTGACACGACATCTGTATATACCATTAGTCAGACAGCTATTATAATATAATGCTGTTTTTAAAAGGATGTTGGAAAGCCTGTGGAAGATTCATCAAACAGCAACAAGGATGATTCATGGGATGGAAAAACCTGAGAGCCGTAACAGAAGTTCATTTCATTAAGTTTACCAAATGCAAGGTTAAAGATGACCTAGGTTTTGGCTATAACTACCAATAAAAGTACAGTTTATCTAGTATCTCAGCACTTTCTAATTTAGTTGTCATATGAAACCACTGCCTTGTAAGCCCTAACAGTTTGCGCAAGTGAGGTAGAATCCTGACTGTACTTGGTGCTGGGGGAAGGACTGATATTTTCTGTTGGAAAATTTGTTGGCACCCTCTGTAATAGAAGATACATAATATTGACTTTGTAAATTTCCCAGACAAGTATTTTTTCAGGAGTCCAGCACTAATATGCCTCAAGGTCTATGTGCTGACAAATGAGGAAGACACATCTGCAATTGCATTCAGGATCAGTACTGAAGGCACCAAATTTGGTCAGCAGCCCCTTTCAGAAGTGAGCTATTGTCGCACTGTGTGAAATGAATGCACAGTAGACTAGAGACACCTTTAATGATTTTGAAGAAGCAGTCTGCAAGAGGGTGAGTTTTCTAGTTCTAGAGCTATTTTTATTGTATAAACCTTGGGATAAGCTTGTTTCCCTGGAGCTGCCGGAAGCAGGGAGTAGCATGATACTTTCTACCACCTGAGGAGTAATCTCTGTCCTTTGTGAACTCCCCTCCCATGCTAGTCAAAATAGATCAAGTAGTTTGACATTCTTTCTCCTTAAGAAGGAATTACACAAAGATGTTCTACCAGAACTCTCCCACAGCAATTAGTTTAGTCTGATGCTGTTAGGAAGCAGAGAATCTCAGCATGCAATTAATCTATCTGTTTAATATGTGCAACATACGTTCAAAAGAACAGTTCGTGATGTAAAAAAAAAATATTATAGGTACTTCTGAATACAGAATGAGATCCCTCGCTTTACCAGGTTTAACACTGTAGGAGATGCTTTCTCAATCCTGCAGTGTTGCACTATTCAGGCAATAAGGGCTTTACAAAATATAAACTTTGAGGAAGGTGTGGAGATCCCACAACAAAAAAATTACCACAATTAAGGGGAAATTACAGAGCAATTATGCTACTCTGCAACAGCTGGAAATATTTGGCTGGCTTGAAATACATTTTCTCCCATAACAAGCAGTGCTCCCAAGCTGTTAAGCACTTACCAGCCTGTTGTCTCTTACCCTCCCACCCACTACTCCCTGTTGGCAAAACATCTGAAAGCCTACTTTGCAGAAGCTCTGGACTGCAGAAACAGCTGCAGAAACAAAGACCCAGGGATGTCACACTTCAGACCACTGTGAAACACTCCCAGCAACAGCCACGCACTTTTCTGCAGATCTGAGTTGGAGTGGAGGCCCAAAGAGAGCAAGAGTTGCCACACTGTTGTTAAATAAATGTATGCTGTCCATATGTTGGGTGCATCAACTGGCAGGGGGCCTAGGAAAAGATGCAGTGGCTGCAGCTTCCTTTCTGTCCCATCTGGCATGGGCACAGTGAGGAAGTATCGGCGGATGCCAAATGAAAGAAGAGGATAAACAGATAAGCAGCTATGCAAGGGTGAAGCCATTTCGGAAGCAATGGTGGCAATTCAAGAAGCCTTTAGTGATCACTTCAGGCTTCACTTCCCAGACCTTTATTCTTCTAAGCAAAGTTTATTTTTTCACATGATAGGCTCTGTTAACCACACATGCACAAAGTTCTTGTATAACTAACCTGAACCTTCGACTTTAAATGCTCTGCCAAATCCCTCACAAGCCCCCTTTCTCTTGAAGTAGATGATACGTTATATTCAGTAATGGAGCCGAACAACAACAACACAGAAGATTTCTCTTTGAATGTCTTTTCTGTTACTCCTTATCAGCCAAATAGATCTGATGTCCTGGTGTCAGATGGGGATAAAGCTGGTGCCACTTTGCTCTTTTCAGGTGTGTTTTTGGGACTGGTGGGAATCACTTTCACTGTGATGGGGTGGATAAAATACGACGGCATCACTCACCTGGAGTGGACTCAGTTACTAGGACCTATCCTGCTGTCTGTTGGGGTGACTTTTATTCTGATTGCTGTTTGTAAATTTAACATGCTTACATGCAAGTCCTGCAAAGAAAGAGAGGAAAATACATCAGACCTTGACCAGACTGCAAGTGGACAGTCCTTTGTCTTCACCGGCATTAACCAGCCCATAACTTTTCACGGTGCCACAGTGGTACAGTACATCCCTCCGCCAAACCCAGCCCACGAAGGCATTGCTATGAGTCCTGGCTACCTTCACCCGGTGCTCAGCTGCTGCAGTGCTGTTTCCCCCAGCACCTCAGCAATTCCCACCCCAGGCTCCGCTCACTTCTGCCCTGCCTACCACCTGGATAACCCAGCTTTTACCGAAGATGAGGACTACGCCACTTATCCTGCAGAGGATACCAGGAATCAGAGGTACATTTGCTGGAATGCCTTAGTGTGTTTGGTCACAGGCTTATGAGTATTTTAATTGCTATCTATGGTTTCAAAGGAAACAAAAGCTAGTCCAGAGTGTTATCCTTCTTCAGACGTTTTTATTTCTTTATTAGGAGTATTTATTGAGTAAAGACTATGGAGATATGTTTTTTCTGGAAAGCATTTTTATCCAAATTAAATTCACTTATGAATTCCCTTTTATTTGTAGTTTACTTAATCTCTTATTATTTTTTAAGATATTGATATATAAGCTCCTGCCCATGTTTGTGGTTTTCTATGTTTATCTTACTGTAACCTTTAGATGACTGTTGACCAGAAGGTTATTTTATCTACAGCCAGAATCTTCCACTCAAAATCACAACACACGAATCAGTGCACAAACAGTGTCTTTATAGCAATGAAATAATCAGTTTTTACCAGCTGCTCTCCCTCCTGATTATGTTGGGCACAACATACTCCTCTCCCACTGTAGCAACTCTTTTCCTGGTTTGGGGGCAAAACCAACAATGTTGATGTTACAGAGCAGTATGAAACTGCTTTAATGAGACACAAAATAATTTTACATAGTTCCTTCTGCTAAGGAAAAATATTGTAGTTATGCAAATTACCCTAGATTATGTCCTTCCTAGAACACAAGTCACTTTTAGTTCATTTATCAAAGTCTGTTTGGAAAACTGCTGACTGACCCATCATCCTCAGCAACATGTGTGACACGTGTAGGTAGCATGAAAACAAAGGTCACTTCCTGACACTTTTATACTTCACAAAAAGAACACAGCAAATGGTTGAATGACAGTAAAACTTCATCTCAGCATTTTCTCAAGAAGTCAGGAAGTACTTTTCCTAGATAAGGTTGACAGGATGCAGCACTGTGGTTAGTTGCATACTTCGTGTTTGCTAAATTCTTTTTTGTGCCTGCTCCTCTTCCTATTTTCAGATTGGAGGACAGTTCTGATGGGCCAGACGAACTGCTAGAAGGCTGCACCAGTGATGATTTGTCACCTCCCCGTTATGAGGAAATATACCCACTGTCTTCATAAAATAACCATGGATGACAGACAACACTTCTAAGAGATGCCAACGTTTTAATCTCCATGAATGTTTTCTTTAAACACTTGCATGATAAGCAAGTATGAGCAAGATCTTGGTAGTGATACACACTTAAGTATCGCTGAAGATCTTTAACCAGTCCCTTCTTTTTCTCCTTCAAAATTCATTAGCCTTTTTCTATGCAGTTTAATAGAAGATCTATTAATTATTTAATAGCAAAACTATTGATAGCAAAGCTATTAAACTCAGGGATCTAGAGTCCATATTAGGTCTCCCCAACAAGAAGCCTGATTTTCAGACTTGCTAAAAGCAGTGGAAACTGTCAATGTGCAAGATGTTTGTGGAAGGTCACAATTACTGCTGGACATTCAGCATCATTATAAAACACTTGATTTATTCTTCATATATTTTCCCTGGTTATTGCTTGGGAAACTTAAAAAGTGCTCAAGTATCTGATCCACGAAAGTGCTGATAATGTCGTAATTTTGCTTGATTCCTTAGATTAGCTCATTCATTTTTAAGTCCAGTCTACAGATTAGTCTTCTTTTGTTTGGTCCATCTGAACGAGCCATCCTGTACGCATTTTTGGAGCACACTGCTTGAACCAGAGCATCCCAGAACAGAAAAAAATATGAATAGTGACTTCTGCCAATTTTTACACAGAGAGATCCTGCATACATCAAATTCAGTTCCCTTTCCCATCAAGAGTCATTATAACTACTAGGTTAATGGCTCTAAAGAAAACGATGCCTTTCTGAAGCCTCCACAGAGATGTGTGGTCCTATAAGTTTTAAGGGCTTTAACAATCACAGCTTCTCCCTGCTACACTGATCCAAGCATTGTATCTGCAAATGGATTTACAACCATATCTAACAAAGGATGAAGTGAATAAGGTCTGATGTCTTGCAAACCAGAAGAGAGGTCCCAAAAATCTTTGCTCAGGAACTGTGTAAACAGCGGGGCAATGAGGATGCCATGAGTCCTTTCATTTTGATTTTGTATATCTACATATAATTTAAGTTCTGCTTTTGAGTGTGTCTAGAAGTGCCATAACACAGCTAGACAAGACAGTATCTCCCCTTGCAGGATCCCATCAGTTTTTCCTATGTCCCTCAAAGGGCTTAAACGAAAACCTGGTCTCACCCAACACCTGCTGGAGCAGGAACTATGCAAAATGATCTAGAGGGCAATGGTCACTGTCCAAAATAACTGAACTACATGCTGTTGACGTGCCTGACAGTCAGTCTCCTGAAGCAACATGGACAAAAGCAGGTGATCATTATGGAATGCGTGAACTTTCTCTACTTGCCAACACAGCTGTTTCAGCTCTTGCCAGTTGTCATCAATTGGTGATTGATATCATTGATCTCATTCCTGAGGACTGGAGAAGTCTAGCAGTGAGCACGGGCAGGTGGTAGGGAATGTACCTGGCACTGAGTGTCCATGCAGCCTCACTAGCAATTGGGAGGCATAGGTCTGGGTGAAGAGGTACATTTAGAACGTTGTTTAGTTGCACAGAGCTACAGGTGTGCACTGTCCTCCCTGTGCACTGTACTGCTCCCTGTGCTCTGTACTTAGAGGATGCCAAGAAATAAAGCATTTATGGAGACGCTCAAGACAACCCTGTGCTCCACATGATGGATGGGACACTGACAGAGGTCGTATTTGGGACACAACGTTTAAATTGGCAGAGCTGGGTTAGCAACTTCAGCAGTAGCTACTGGACGCTGACTACAATTTATGTGTGAGATTTTTCCCACTGGATAAATACAGGGCACGCTGATCTTCAGCAGCGATGTCCTGGTGCTTGCAGGTAGGCAGGCACTCAGTGTTCAGCATTATCTCTATGGGATTGAGTGAAAGAACAGAAGGTCTAAAAATAAATGCATGTTTCTCTTATGGAAATCTCTTGCTCCTCTTCCGGAATTTACACAGAGGTGAACTCATCCTCCCTCCACAGCAGGAAACTGGAAGGTCCCAAATCCCCAGTTAGTTCCACATGGACAGATCCCTGCACTTAGCACATAGTTCTGCTGACTCCAGCAAGCACTGCAGGAGCACAGAGGTCAGGCTTGATGGATCCAATTGCAGGACTAGGGTCAAAATTTCTACTCAATAACCCTCCCCCACAACAAGAAAATTCCTTCAGTCAGAAACCACAGACTTCTGCTGCTGCTCTTTTTTTTTTTTTTTTCAAATACATGACATAAGCATGTTTCATGGTATAATCAGGTGTTTATTTTAGTAACATCAAATTGTACAGTCAATAGTAAATATGAAAACTATAGAAGGTTGCACTGTGAACTCCAAAACGCGTTTGAAGTTTACATATGTAGACACTGGGTTCATTTAAAAAAAGCCCTGGGTTTCTTTATAGAGATAAGGCTGAATAAGTAGATTTTAATAACTATGTATTAAAATTATCTTGACACATCAGATGCCTTCTGCCTGAACTATCTTCTCATGTTGCACAAATACTTGCAAATCTCCAGTCTGATGATATTTACTTGCTGTACTGATTGCTGATTATGGCTTTTAAGAACAGAGTAATATTCTAGTAAGGCTTTTCTTCACCCTCATACCTCCACCATTTACTTTCATCCTTTTTTTCTATTTTATTTTTTTTAATCTTTAAGATGTTCTTTCGTTTGTTTCTGTATCCTCACTGACATAACCATCACATGAATTTGCCTCTCAGTATTATAATTTCTTCCCACCCCGTCATGAATCAAAGAACAAGCCTATGTGACCAGGCCTTCGACCAAGGTTCACTAACAATTCTTCACTAGGTTATATTCATTTAAATACTCAGAGCACCTGGAATACTGTATTTGAGATATTACTCAATTCACTTTTCATTTAAACCAATGTTCTTTATGCAAAATTACCTTCTCCCACATTGCCTGCAATGCCAACTGCAAGTCTGCAGAATGATGCTTTGTTATGGTTTCATGCATCTTGAATTTCAGCCATAGCGACAGATTATTGTACATGAGTATTCAACTGTGTAAAACTGAACGGGTTATTGTGACTTTTCCCAATATGACTCCATTTATAAGATTTTAGCCATCAGCTGATAGACCTATGAAATTTGTAAAGATGACTGTTGATGAATCCCCAGCATAAGAGGGATATGGAAATATTGGAGAGGGTCCACAGGAGGGCTATGAAGATAATCAAAGGGCTGGAGCAACTCTGCTATGAGGACAGGCTGAGAGAGTCGGGATTCTTCAGCCTGGAGGAGAGGAGAGTCTCAGAGGAACCTCATAGCAGTCTTCCAGTACCTGAAGGGCCACATAAAAGCTGGGGAAGTGCTTTTTATAAGGGCAAGTAGTGACAGGACAAGTGGGAACGGCTTTAAGTTGGAAGGGGAAATGCATTTAGATCAGACATTAGGAAGAAATGCTTCATGCTGAGGATGGTGAGGCACTGACACAGATTGCCCAGAGAAGCTGTGGATGTTCCCTCCCTGAAAGGGTTCAAGGCCAGGCTGAATGGGGCCTTGAGCAGCCTGGGCTGGTTCTGTGAGTCTATGATTCTGTGAGTCTATGATTCTGTGAATCTATGATGTGAAGTTGAGCATCATCTGTTCATTGCAGTAAGAGCTCTGCACAAAACTGCCCTATGATTGAGGAGGTGTTGCAAAGCGCTAAATGCCGTCTGCCAAATGCAGCTGCAGGTCTGCTTTTAACGCTAGTGCTGCAGTACCTGTAAGGAAGTACAGGGATACCCGAGTGAGGGTGCTTTGGTTTGTACTTGTAGCACTTTCTCACGAAAGACGAATTTCACCAGAGGTTCCAGTTCCAGCGGCTGATGCTCCTGTGCAGCTCCTGCACACACATACCCAGGCAGAACGACCCTACCAAGCGGGTGTTCAAAAGCAGCAGTGCTGAAATCCTTCACTCTTTTTAAACCGAGTCGGGATATAGGAAATTGCGGTCCTGGGGAATAAATAAACCTGTAAGTAGGGCTGGTTCCTTTCCAGAAAGCCCGGGTTAAGAACACGGCAGCCCTTCGGTGCGGGGATGCTCGGGGATGCTGCGTGGAACCCTCGCTCCCGGAGGTCCCCGCCGGTCTCCCCCGCCGCGGCTGCGCCACGGCCGGGCAGATGCACCGCGACCTGAGGCGGAGAGGTTTGGCTGGACACCCCCATTCCCTCTCGCCGCCGCCAGGGGGCGCCGCAGCGCCCCGGAGGGACGGGGCGGGGATGGCTCTCCGCAGCCGTCCCGTGTCCCCGCAGACCCGGCGGGCGCCAAGGGTGTAGAGCCGGCACATTTTAACCCGCTGCTTTGCTGTATGCCGCCTGGCTTTTAAGCCAGGAGAGCTGAAGCTTTTCTCCCTTACTACAAATACTAAAAATGGCATTAAAATTTACCCGAGGCTCCCGCACGACGGAGTTGGCTTAAGGGAAAAAATGCCCGTGGTGAAAGACCCAGTGAAGTCACCTAGGAATTGAGTATCCTCGCTCTCACAGGAGCAGTGGAAGGACTTCAGCTCAAGGAAAGACACTGCACACGGTGCACTCACATGCACCCTCCTTGTCCTCACCCCTGTGACCTAATGGGACAGACTTTCTGCGTGAAGGAGCAGGGGGAAGTCCAAGGGTCGTCTGCAAATCACTAGGGCATGCTGTTTGCGTACAGCACCTAAGATAATTTGTGCCTCCTGCAAGTATCTTTATTGGCTCCAATTTATCTGTCAAAGTGAATAGACATCAGCAGGACGTGCTGAACGTCACTATTGGTGCTCCATTCCCAGGTGTCCACCAGTGTGTCTGGCAGAGAAGCACACAGCCCAGCCAGGTGGGATCTCATGGGCTGCGCCTGCATTAGCTGAGCAGCAGTGCTCAGCAGGAGTGGGTCTGCAAAGTGAAACAACAGGTGCGGACAGCCCGACGTCCACGTTCACTGCATATTGGAGGGGTTTATATCAGACTTAGTCCTGTGGACTGAAATGCCAGTTAGCAGTGGAAATGTAAAAGGACGTATTTTCTGATTCAGCTTCAACCAATAGGTATTATTCATCTTGCAACTGTGATGTAATGCAAAACCTTGCAGGGCAAGTGGGCATTGCAGGGAGAGTCTCTTCAAAAGTGCCTGATTTGGTAATATTCATTTCCCTACAGGCCTGGGGTGACTTGCAGCAGCTGCAGAAGTTGCATATAGTGGAGCAGACCTATGTGGACATACATGAGAGGCTTGCCTCAGCTTCCAGACACAAACGAGCTTACGGGGGAGCCTCTCGCAGTATTAATGGAGGTTACTTTCAGAGGTCTCAGGGCACAGTGTTGATGCCTCCAAAGTTACATGGAGTCTAATTTTGAGACAGAGCAGGCTTGTGTCTTCCTGAACAAGGTTTGCAAAGTGATGGAGAAGTTTTTCCACAGGGAACAGACAAAAATTACTCCCTGGCTCACATGATCAGTCAGAAAATGCCCTCCTGAGTCTCATCCTGTATATGATAACAGCACAGGGTCAAGGACTAATCAGTAACGCCACACTCGCTTGTATCTGTGCCGTATGTGGCAACTCTAATGAGTAACTGATTGCAGCTATGTATGCTGTTCAGTAAACACTGTTGTACATGCTGTAGCAGAATAGCTGCTGTACATCTTGTATTAAATCCTAGGATAAGGTTATTGCTCTCCTGTTTGGGTATATTGTGACAGATTTTTTTTAAAGACGGTGGATGCTTGTTATTTTTGCAGATGAATCATGAGTCTGTATGTAAGACACTGGGCTTGCTGCTTGGGGAGTAGGACATGCTAGTTAACAGCTCTGGGTAGATGGACTGATATCATTGCGTTTTGCATAGCTGCAGCTTCCCCTTTACTTAGAGTTCAGCAGGTACTATCAATAACTTAGCTCTAAGGTAAACTTCATGCTTTGTCAGCCTGGAGACATACCTAAGGAAATATTGAATAATAATGCAGTCCAAGTAGGTGACTGCCAAAAAAAGAAATAGGTGTGCATTTTAAACTTCTAACCAGGAAACTGGTGGCATCTTCCATGCTTGGGGTCACCTTGTTGTTTTTCTGCTGCCCTGCAACCCAAACCCAGCCAAACCCAGCCATACTGTCATTCAAGGCGGCATTGGCTTGTCACAGACTCATGAACCCAGGCACATGCCACACATCACTGTGGATAGCTCACAGACCCTCACATAGGGGCCTGGCAAAAGCTGGCAGATTAAGAAGGCTGCAATGTGGACCTCTTCACTGTTTTATTTGGTTTTCACCATTTAATGTGCCACCTTCCACGTTTATGTAGACAGCTGTTATCATAGCACATGCATCATGGTAATAGTTACATTATCTTTTTCAAAGAACAAATTCTTTAGTTAATCAGTTGTCCTTACTCTACTTATGCCATCTTAAAGGGAGGGAGGAAGATAAACTAACAAAACTTCAACAGAAATTAGTGTCTTCGATAGGATTTTTGCCACAAAGCAACAGTTCCCTGCTACATCTGCCATGGAAAGGGACAGAAAAAGAAAAACAAATTGTTGTATAAAAGTCACATAGCACCAAGTTTGTGTGTATGTTCACCACAGATGCTGTAGATTTGATAATAAATAATTTGAAAAAACATTAAGGGAAAATAAATATTATGAATACCATGTCTGCTGAAATAAGGTTTATATATTCCACTTGCTCAGATTTTACCCTTAAAACCAGAGGTACCTGAGTGTTTTGTGATGTGCCAGTGTTCTGCATTATTGTTATAGTGTTTCCTATGTGTTTTTAGTCTTCTGCATCTTCTGCTTGCTTCTTCAGTCCTCCAAGCTGACATGACAGGAACTGATCAGGACATACATACACAGCACTGTGCTGCCACAGGACCATAGAGCACCTTTGCATCAAGGGCTGGGTTTTGACCAGGTGCCCTTTTTCACAGACAGAATGAGCACAATTGCATCAGTAAAAGCTGTGCAAATATATACATGCCTCATCTTTACAAACCAATCACATCAGATATTAACTTCATTCTTGTATTCTAAGATCCTTGAATGTGTCCTTTATTTGGGTCTAACAAATCCTGAGAAGAACAGAATGCTTGACAGGATGAATAAGTGCAGTAATATGAAATGTGTAATGCTTCTTGTGTGTTTGCGGGGTTTTTTTCAGCCTGTTAAAGCCTGATGTGCTGGAAAAGAAGAGGAAAGAACATTGAAAAGAAGCTGTGGCAAAAATCACATCTGCAAATCCTTCCTTTAAGTGTAGTGACATCAAATTCCATGCAGCTTCAAGAAAGCCACAGGGCAGAAAAATATGAAGATTAAGAAACTGCAGAATTGTGGGAATGCCAGTGGAGGATGGTTTCCATTCTTACATTTCTATAATAAGAAGGGAAGGCAGGAAAAAAAAAAAAGCAGCATGAAAGTCAGGGGTGGAGAAGGAAAAAATGGGAGGCTCTTCAGCCCACCAAATGACACAAATGAACACTTTCCTGAACAACATTTTAGTTAAAACAGGATCCAACATGGCGGAAAAGAGAGACCCAGGTAAAGCCTGGGGGCAGAAAACCTTTTACACATTTTTCTACTTGTTTTAAATGTCTCTTCCTTCTCAGCCCACATTCTCTGTGTTGCACTTAATATTGATGGTTAATCAAAATCAAACAACAAATGTATTAATTTTTAATGTTTACTTAGCAATACAGATCAGGAGGTGGTGACCCCCAGGGCAGCATTACTAAGATGTTTAATGTTTACATTACATTTTAAAGTATTTAATGTTACTTTTCTCTTATTTTCACAAAATACAAGGTCTCCTCCACCTATTTAGTTAAAAAATTATCAAAATTATTTGCAAAACTAAGTTCCTGTTTCCAAACAACAAATGAAACCTGTGAATTTGAATAAACAAGCCTTCATTATCAGAGCTGCGCTTGTGATCTGACTGCATAATTCACTTCTAAAGTCAGCAGTTCAGAATGAGCATCAGCCTGAGTATTGTTGGTGCAGGTGTAACATAATGAATTCAGGCTTATTTTATCTGTCACTTAGTTGCTTATATTGGTGTTAGGAGCATTAGGTCCTTCAATTTTTCCAACAAGGAACACCATTAAACAGCTAAGAAGCAATATAAATCAGAGATTTTTCTTAGACCCCCATAAAACAACTCACAAAATTGTTATGGCTGCCAGGTTCATCATGTGCTTTTATACACGCGGTAAGCAGAACTGACAGTAACTGCATTCATGTGGCTATTATGCTTTGCTATCGTTTTAACAGTGTAGGAAATCAATGTGGAAATACAAGAGAAAAGGCCTAGTCTGAAGAACTCACTGTCAAAGGCACAGAGATGATAACAGGATACTGAGCACAGAACAGGATCTCTGCTTGTATGCTTCTCTGCTGCACTGGGACACATATTTTACTCAAGTTACATGCACAATACAAGCAACAAGGACAGAAACCAGTGTGTGATTGCAGGCTCGAGTCACATGCCCACTTAGAGCATCTTGGGGTACATGAGTGAGTGTACTTGATATGCACAAGCAGGCGTGCCTCAAATACAAATATCTTGATTTAATGTATTAACATACATTTATATTAAGTTACTGAAGACTGAAAAATAAGAACGGAAATATCAGAAAAAAGCATCCATTGGTATTTTTCAGAAGTTGATGTTATTGTTCACTGTTTATCAGACAATAAATTATTTTCATTGTTCAGTTTAATAGGAGTTACAGTACCAGTACATAGTATAATAATAAAAATATTTCAGACCTTGCATCTCACAGATAAATTTTCCATCTTTCATTTATTAAAGAGCCATCCAATCCTAATTTGATGCCTCTCAACAGTAGAATTTTGTTATCCAACTATCTTGCCTCTCTGTGCCTGGCCTCCTACAGAGAACTAAGAGACATCCCAACCGTTATAAAATCGGAAAATTACACACTACCTTTCATGCTTCATACATGAATATGTTTTTCAGCCCTCATTCTAAGATGCTCACTACCTGCAATATTAGAATAAATTCAGCCATGGTTCCCTAGATGCAACCATTTAAAATAATTTCTCTTGACATCTGCCCAATACATCTGAAAGATATTTGTCTTCATATCAGGTATTTGCTGCCATTTAGCAACTAGCTATAGGAGCTGAAGAATATTATGAACTCTTCAAACCAGTTTTAATCAAATAGCTGCAAGAAAATGCTCAAACCAGAATCTTTGCTGCTTTAATAAATGATTTGTAATTAATGTATGAATACACTGCCTATTTAAATTTTCACCAACACAACTGTTTTCCCCAGAAAATCACACTTAAAATCTGAAGTGAATGTTCCTTTAGAAAGTGCACTTCATTTACAGAAATAGTCTTAGCAGTTAATGTCTGGCAAAGCTTCAAACTTAGAACTATATTAGGCTGATAATTTTAACTTTGCCATCTTAAATAGATTCAATTAATATACGTGAATACAAGCAAAATAGGACAGCCCTCAAAGAAATGCCTTTAAGCATATTCTATTCTCTGAAATTTTGTAATTCCTTCTGCTATTATTAATAGCTGTTAAGTGCTGACAGCATGCTTGGCACTGAATGAAACGCAGGAGCAGACATGGTTCTTGTTAAGAGTGGCCCTTGGGAGGCCATTCACTGTGTGTAACAACAACAACAACTTTATTGGAGTAGTAACCCACTAACACAGCTGCAGCTCGGGTGTCAGGAGATGTCGCTGTTTATACAAAATACTGATGCGCACATGCATGAAGATATGACTCTATTATGAATTAATTTTGTCACAGCTAACAAGGCTATCAGCTAAGCAGATAAGAGTTCTGAGGTAGCCAAAGAAGAGCTATGGCCCAGAGTGTCTTTTTGCAGGGGTTTCTCCCTTAGCAGTGATTCTACAGATTACTGGGACAGGCCAAGCACAGGAACATCACAGGTGCTGGACACACTGGGATGGAAGGAGAACCTCAAGGAGAAAATCTCTGCTGCTAGAAGTTATGGCTGGTCCAGCCACTGTATTAAAGGAAATGGCATTAAAGTACAGGTAAGAATTTCAAGCAGAGGAGCCTTGGAGCCATCTTACACGGATGGTTTCCTTTGAGCCAGGAGCTACGGTCATGTTAAAAAAGAAGATTTAAAGGAATTGGGATGGTGTGGAAGGCAGCTGCAAACTCTGAACCAAAGACACCTGGAAGTAGCTGAGCTGGTGCTCCAGAATGGAAGACTGATTCTCTGCTCTTCTGCTACAGGGAAATTTGCTGTGCCTGCTGGACACCATCTGTCCACAGTCATGGGTAGCATACAAAGGTTATGTCAAATTCCTGACCTTAAAGGTCCTATCAGATGTCATTGGTCAGTTTTAGCCTACCAAGGACAAGAGATCTGCTGCATCAACACCTGTGGAGGGCAGAAGAGAGAGAGAGAGAGAGGCAAGACAATGACACCAAAACTCTGCCGACAAGTTCACATTTTAGCATGTGTGTGAGCCAAGAGCTTTGCAGGGGACATTTATCCCTCAGCTCCTGATTAGGTGGGTGCGCAGTGCCTAAAGCAGAAGAAAAAATGACTGTCTCCCCCACTCGATGAGAGTGGTGTTCACATCCACCAGTGGGTCTTACCTGACACATAAATTCCACTAAGGCAGGGGTGGCCATCCTCTGCTGTCTTCTTCTTTGGATCTGCCCTAATACATCATCCCCGTGTCCAAGTACAGCTATTGATATTGCTGGTGGAGTCGTGTTTGCTTCCGTTTCCCCAGGGCTCAGCTCTATTACGCTGACCACAGCTGCAATCAAGCTTACATTAAGAAAGCCTAGCTGGGGTCTTCTGGCTTACAAGCTTGAGGGCTAAAGCTCCACAGAACTAGATGCTCCACCATGTGGGAGGTAAGTTACCCCTTGTCATAGAGATGCTGTTTGGTGACAATGGCAGGAGAAAGAGGGTCCAAACAGATCAGATAGTTCTCTTGAAACTATTTATCTTAGTTTAATTGTACTTGCTTGGCTGACTTGTTTCCTGTGGCACAAAACCTTCCCTCCCCCTTCAATGTCACCCACTCTCAAACGTATTCTAACAAGCCTTCTCCCCTCTTTAGTGTCTACCTTCTAACACTGATTTTAGGTGCATTTGCTTTTTGAATACCTTTGCCTAAAAGCAAGCAGACTGTCAGAAAATCATAGAATCGTAGAATGGTTTGGGCTGAAGGGGCCTTAAAGATAATCTAGATCTAACCTCTCTCCTTAGTAACGCTCTGAACACTGTATAGTTTTAAGATGTTACAGCTAGGTACTCCAAAAATCATTAATTCAGAAGTCATTAGTCACCTGTGTCCACTTAGGCTATAAAATATATGAATGAAATGGATTTTTTGACTTCTCAGACAATAGCCTTGCTTTCCGTACTTGTATAGACAGTGTTCCCAGTGTTGTTCACCTCTGCTTTTCTGTAAAAGCATTGAATCTGTCTGCTGTATTAGCACTTGAGTTTGCAAAAGCTGCTATCTACACATTGTCTAGGAGAGTTTACATTTGTTTGATCATGACATATTTTTAAAAGGAGCATTGGAGGGACGGCATCGGGGAAGGTCTGCAGGGACTGGGCAGAATGAGCTAGTTTCCCTATCATTCCTCTGCTCGCAACACGCTCATGACACACAAAGGCAAAGTTGTGATGGCATTATTTGCAGGCAGGCGCTATGGAATAGATGTTTTCCAATGCACTGAAGAGATCTGGGATCATAGGCACTCTGCCCAGACTGCTGGGATCTACTTCACTGCTGTGGCTGCAATACAAGTGGCCAAAGTGTCAGCGAGCCTCAGGTTAGTTGCCTCAGGTACTGACAATCATGTAGCAGGGGCAGTACGGAGGGCTGAAAAAACTGTTTGAAAAGCTGAGTAAATATTCAGTTCACCAATGATGATACAGCTGGACTACTAAGAGTGTCAAAGTTGATTTTCAGCAATGCTGCATCATGTTTCAGTGGCTGTGGAGCAGACCACCTCCCTTCCCTTGCACCATTCTGGGGCTGATATAATCTTAGTCTAAGAAAAGGTAAAATACACAACATGCTGACCAATCCAGAAGTGGCTTGTTTTTTCAAAAATTTTGATTGTGATAGCAGAAACAATACAACTATTACAAGATATTAAATAGGAAGCACTTCACTGAAACTACGGTTTTCTACATTGGAATCAGTATTTATATATCCTTGGTTTCTCTTTTCTTTCAATGAAAATCTAAATTAAAATACTTGGAGACAGAGACATTGTCTTCCTCATACTCACTGTTTGCTACTGCTTGCTGCACTTCATATCATTGTTGTTCTTTAAGACCAAGGCCAGTCTCAGTCTCCCTCCTCAACAATGCATCATCTACCCGATGTGTCTGTCACTGCTCCTTGTTTTCTTCTGCACTTCAGTACAGAGTATGCTTAATTGTTTTTTAAACACTAATTCCTCCATCATCACACTAAGAAGAGTGACCTTGTGCCTCTACCATAGAAGCAGCCTCTGTATTTTGATGTTGTGTTAGTAAATTAACTACCATTTCACTTCTCTAGTATCATTGCAGATGAGATGGTCATAAAGGCATTTGCAAGCAGGCAAATTCTTCTTGGAGAAGAATTAAATGTAGAGTTGCAAGGCATCCTAATTAAGGAAAAAAAATAGGCCTGGCAATCCTCATGGTACTTAATATGTCATCTTCTTATCTCTTAAACCAAATAATCTGCTAACCACCACTATATTGAAGCATTATATCTGCTATAACTTATGTTAACTTGGATCATAGACCCCCTTTTTCTTACACAATGTTTGGCAGCTAACTGAGTGTGGAAACTAGACTGTTTTACATTAGTCGGCAGTGCATTTAAATCATTATTACCAGATGATTTCCGATGGATTAAAAATTCTTATATGGCATTTTAAGTTAATGATTAGGCAAAGTTATATATCACTAAAATATTGGGTGCATATGTATTTTAGTTTGATGATTCTAAATTTCTTTATAGTTTGGAAGACTTCTCTACTCTTAGTTTCCCCAGCTGAAGGGAAAAAAAATATTTTTAAGAGAAAAGAGTAGAAGACTCCAACATTTCTTCCTGTCTTCCCCAACTACAGCTTAAGTCAAGAGAATTTTCTTCTCTGTAGGAAAGTCAAGTCATGAGGAGACACTGGTAAGTTGATTAGTGTTCTCCAGACAGATATTGGCAGGTGTCAGTATTGCACAGCCTTTCCAAACCTTGTTATGTCCCAACAAAAGGAGGAAAAGCTGGAGGGAAAAGGATTAATTCTTTACACCAGATAAAACAGTGAAATAATGGCCTGGAAAGACAAAATGTTATGGCAGAATATGTAAAGTGGAGTATCTCACAGGAAAAAAACCCAAACCTGTACTCATTCTCCATGCAGAGACATTTCTGCAGACTTCTAAAAACTGTAGGTGTCCTATGACAATGGAATAAAGGGGTTTGATGACTGTATCTAACAAGTGGACTTTGAAACCCAAGTGAAAGAAAGGTAGAGCACACTAATAAAACATGGGCTGTTGCACCAGATGCTCACAGGTGACTGGAATCCTTAAAAAGAAACGGTGACATAAACCAAATTATTTGTTTATTTTATTACTGTGGGCCAGGATCCTGCAAGTGCTGAAAGATAAGAAACAACTTAGCATTTACAACATAAATGAAATAAGGAAGATAGTTATCTCTGATTCAGAGGCAATAAAATACATAATCCATTCATCACTGCAAAGTTACCTGTGCGTAACTGTGCAAATCAGAACCTGTGGCCCTAACCCTGTAGCCTACTGCATGCGAACAACTGCACTGTTGGTTTCTCTGGGGCAGTGTGTGGCTGCCACAATCAGTTCACGTGAGCCTCATGCTTGGAATAGCAAAAGTAAGCAAGACATGTAGTGCATGCCCATTTTGGCACCAATCATGTCTTTCAACTGCAGTTTCAGATGGCTGACAAATAATAGACAGGATTACTGCAACATCTGTTTCATTGATAAATGCCCTTAGTTTTCACTCAAAGCACATAGCAAATTAAAAAAGAAAAAAAAAAAACAAACACAAAACCCCCTACAAACAAACAAACAAACAAAACCCCAAAGAGCTAGAAATGAAGGAGTGATCTAATATTTATTATTAACTTCTGTTTGGACTTCCCTATCCCCTCCTCAGGTTCCCAAAACACTCTGTAATATATCAGACTCTGCACACTCCTCAGAGAAGTTTACCCTAATTGCACACCATAAGGGGTATGCAATTTCAGCCATGACTCTTACTAAAAGTTTTTAAAGAAAGGCACTTCTCTCTCCTTCCACCAAAACCAGAGATGTCAGGTCCTCTTCCTCAGCCAACACTCCGAAGATGACTTGAGGAGAAAGGCATTTTCTGGGATGAAATTTTAGGTCATCAGAAAAGTCCAGTGCTTTGTGTCGACCCTAGGACAAAAACAAGAACTACTGCCAGTCCTAAATCATAGGCACAAGGTTGTCTCATGGAGAAGCAGATTGAAATGGGTGATATTCAGGAGGTGTTCAAAAAGAGGATTCAAGAGAAATCTGATCCTGACAGGAACCAGGCAGGGATAAATATAGCAATTGAGTCTCCTTTGGGAAAAAAAAATAGTAAAAGTCACAGATTATCACCCCATAAAATCATGAAATTGTGATACAAAAGGGAATGAAAGCTGACACAAACCATGGGCAACATCAATTGGTCTGGACTGAAAGCCAGAATTCAGCTTAAAGTGACCAGGTTTCCCAAACTGTGCATACACACCGAAGAAGAAGGCCTGAGCAGTTACGTTATGGAGCACAGAGCTTTACAGAATTGGCTAATTAACAATGCTAGGGACGAGGGAGCACATGAAATCTGGTCTGCAGTTTAAGCACCCAGTGGATGACTCTATAGGAAACTGCCTTCATCTACATGAGTACCATGGCCCCATACCCTCTTTGGATTATATGGTCCACACAAAGCTTGGAATTTATCTCAGGTGAAGAAAATGTTATAATTTGCTATATAAGTGGGTTGGTTTTTTTTTTAAAAAGAGTGAATTACAGCATTTTCTCTGAAAGTGGCAATGGTGGCTGTCATAGCCCAGTGGCTGGTGGCTCACACTTGGATCTAGCCTATCCATGAAAGCATAGACATTCCTCATTCCTCTTGTAGCTGTACGGAGTGAACAATTTAGGCTAACATGATGAAAGATAATGGCTCTAGCCTCATAAACATCACCATTTGGAAGACATGGGAGTGCCCTTTTGAGGAATTAAAAATAAAAGCATTGGATTAAAGTGTTAGCCTACCAGGAGGCAGGTACCAGAAGCATAACTGAATGTCTGAAAATCAAGGATCCAGAGCTATGCTCCATTACACTGAATGCTGGAGTAATTTCTGCAGCTTAAGAGAGTCTGTGACATATATTTTCATGGCAAAGGAGAAACATAAATTTCATATGAGATTTTTTCAGCCTCTGAGATTGAGAAGGACATTGAACCCAGGTTTCTCTCTTTTGTCTCAGTGTTATTGCCACAATAGGCTCCATCACTTAGCCCTTACTTTCAAGATGGCATATGGCAGCGCATTTCCTCCAAAACTAATTTGGTCCAAAGCCAGATCTTCCCATGTCTCCCAGATGAACTTAAAAGTCAGCTGCTCAGAGAGATCACATAGAGAAGGACTAGTTAGGAAAAAAACTATCAAAAATTTAAATTAATATTTCAGGCTGAAACTGGACTCTTGGGATCCACATTTTCATGCTCTTCAGCCCTTGAGGAGGAAAAGGAGAAAGAAAAAGCCTGGGTAGTAACCTTTAGCAAAACTGTACAATACGCCCATAATGACTGCAAGTCCTCCTACGTGACCAACAAAGCCAAGTCCAGTGTTGATTGGGACACCCAGGTTTCTGGAATTTGAACAGACAGAATGATAGTCTTAGGATTCAGAGTAAAATAATTCAGGGCAGGGACTGTAAATGTAAACATCTGGAGAGCTACACAGCAACCTAGTTGGGATTTTGTGGGACCCAGCGGGCATCCAATTCTTTCTCAGCTCTCTCTGCATACCTATATATTTCATTGTGTTCTAGCCCGAGACACTGCATAAATTGTCTGATGTTACACAACAGCATAGTGATGGCAAGACAGCTCTAAGCATTAGACTGCTTTGCTTCTGCTTTCAAAAGAGAAAAGTCCAGTACATAAGAGTTTTGTATGTACTACTCTGTGAGCTAGAAGAAAGACAATCTTTGCTAAACTGTCTCCTTATAAAGGCTCAAGACACAATTCGCATGGAATTTGTTTTTTCTTCCAGCTAGGACAGCAGGATTGAGCCCTAAAGTATCTTGGTTAAACTAGTTAATAGATTATTGTCCAAAGTAAACATATTTCAGTAAATGCAAGACTGGCTCTTTTCTCCCTCTTTCCGTCTTTTGTTCAACTTCAACTCAGCTATTTATGATTCATTTCATGAGACACTAGGTTTTCTCTGAAGGCACTAAAAAGGGCCAGAGCTATCAAACAGTTTTAGTGACTAGTGCCAACAAGGAACTGTTTTCCTCCATGCTATAAAACAGGCACTGTCAATAGACTACAACCGGCAATAAACTATTAAAAAAGGAATTTATGATGGCTACTTATTATCCTCCTGAAATAATGTTGTTACAAGGCTGCCCTTTCCAGTCCTCTACACAGATCACATGGCAGATGTCTAACAAAGGGAAAGGCCCAGATCTGCAGGGATCAGCTGCAAACAGCTCAGGAATTGCCCCACATTATGTGGACACACACCGCATTGGGGTTTCAAAGCAGCAGAGTTGCCCCATATTGGACTTAGGCTTGCTATACACAAGCATATAATTTAAGGTGGGATCTTAATTAAATTATGTACAGAACATGTTGAATTGTTTTAATAGCTAAATATCAAATTATGTAGGAATGTCTATTATTGTTCAGCAAGGAACTGGTGAACCACAAAAGTAAAATAAAAAATGGCACAAACCTCAAATAGAATGAGATCTGCCTCCTTATTTAGATTTGAAAAAAGTCTTCATTCTAGTTCTTGTCCTTTCCTCACCAATCCCATAACAGGCTTCCTTCTTTGCTGAAGTGTCTGCCTCTGTTAGGTTGACATTTGACTGTGATATGGATCTGTAATTGCTATAAATTGTGGTATACCACTGGCATCAATAGAGCTATTCTGTCTTACTCCAATTAATGAACTGTTGCCTTCAATAAATATTTTAGAAAGAAGGGGGAAATGATACATCTCAAACTTCAGCATCGTTTGGATTTTCTCCTTTTGATCTGGACCTTCACCGAGTGTGCCTCTTGAATTCTCAGTATGTCAGACTGGAGACACACAGGCTGCGGTCAAGTCTGAATGCACCGCCCTGGGAGGATGTCTCCTAATAACGAGCTTCTTTCAGGAATGGCAGAGAAGGTCCTAAAGGTGTGTAAGGAAAGGGGGGAGTGGTGGTGGTGAAGATCTTAAAAGAAAAATAACTTTTAGTTCTAGAGAAGAGAAAGATAAGCTGAACTGAGAAAAGGAGTGAAAAATGAGGTGTGGGGAAATGAGAGGGAGGGAGATATTCGCTGAGATTCGGGTAAAAAAGAAAACATAATTGCGAAGACAAGTTTTCTAAACGTCCTAATTACTCGCGGTAGTGTTAACAAGGGTGATTCTCTTCTCCTCCACGTCGCTGAGAACAAAGAGTATAATTGCCTGATATCCTGTTCCCCAAACAGCTCATCTAGGAGAAAGACGAAAGATATTTTTTGACAGCAGATACTAGCCCGAAAACACAATACTTTTTCTCAACAAGGGACTATTCCGGAGTTTTTAAATCCAGTTTTTCTAGTTTTATGAACTCCAAACAAAGAATGTACACCACAGAAAAACGGGAAACGGCATGCATGGAGACCTCAAACGAAAACGAACCATTTTACTACGGAGAATTTTTTTAGGAATAGCGTCTCTGTGCTAAGAGCACTGGTGAGCACAAGTTAAACTGCTGCTGAGTTTATAACGTAGGGTTTGCAATATGCTCGGTTATAATTTCTCAGCGAAGGAGACAGCCCTGCCTGTGATTGTCTCTTGCGGGCTTCTTGACTTAACAACTCAGCTGTGTCAAGACCGCATCTCTACAGTGAGAGAAGCAGCAATTAAAATACCAAGATCATATCAAGTTGCTCATTTCCATTTAGGAGTGCCCGTTTTACTGAGTGCCTCTCAGTAAGTTTAATAATAATAATAATAATAACGGCCACCTTTTACTTCCACGGCACCTTCGGCCCCCGCAGCTCTCCCACGGTCGGCGAGCACCCACAAGGGCGAGGGGGGAACCGAGTCTGTGGCCCACCGAGCAAAGAACCTCCCTCTCTTCCAGGGGACCCCCTGCAGGGAAATACGCTCGTTAATCATTATTTGGCTCTTCTTGCCAGCGTATGGATGGCCTAAAGTGAAACCATCACCTTTAATTTAGCAGAAAGAGGTCCGCTGTAAAATAAAAACACAAACTTTAAAACCTATGGTATGGCAGAGTTTTTTAAGCAAGGGTCTTTGGAAGCAAGTAGAAAAGAGAATTGTTTAAGTGTGCACGAACAGAGAGAACCATTTAATTAAAAGCATGAAAGAGGACCAAAGACCACATTCGTTCCTGCTTTTCGGTAACATATGCCTATCCTATAATTGCCTGTGAATAGCCACTGCAAAAGTAACTCAGATTAGTGGGTTTCTTGGATGAGGGATGGAAATTCTGACGATTTAAGCTGTCGAAAGCTTAGAAAGCTTACATGAACTTGTGCTGTACGAAGGAGGGGGAAGGGAGAGGGGGGAGGAAAAAAAAAAGAGCGAAAAAAGAAAAGCAAACCTATAGAAACGCTGGCTTGCAGGGATATTTTTCTAATTATCACTTTGGCAAGATACAGTTCCATACTTTCAAACCCAAGATCTCCCTCTCCAGCACGGGTTTTGCACTCTCCCAAATGTCGCCCACTTTCCTCCCTCTCCCGATCTTTCCACGGGTTCGTGCAAATCACCCACAAAAATGCCCCAGGATGTCGATTCGCCGTTTTCAGAGCCGGCAGGCAAGTAGGGTTGTGCCAGGGACTCCTGCTCCCACTGCATGGCCCCAGCCCCTCTGGGATACAGTCAGCGAGAGCCACCCTTCTGGGCTACCCCACGTCCTCGACAGAGGCTCGAAAGTCCGGGGTTTTTCCTCTGGTGAGTGGTAGCCTTCTGCCAAGCGCCTCACATCTTAGGACCGGAGTGTAGAGCGGTCAGTGAGGAAAAAAGGTGGGAGGAAGACAAAAAGCACGGAGAGTCCTGCGGGTCCCCTAGCAAGCCCGCTGCACCCAGAGCGGGCACAGCCCGAGCCCCGCAGCGGCGAGGTCGCTCCAGAGTGGAGCTGGTGGGAAGCCGGGCTCCTCGCCGGGAGCTTCCACGGCAGCGCTGGTGCCCCCAGGGGCTGGTGGAGCCGTCTGTAACGACGGCGCTGGGGCTGCGAGCGGCTCCGGGAGGGAGGGGGACTGCGGGAGT
Organism: Neomorphus geoffroyi; assembly: GCA_033558235.1. NCBI lineage: Eukaryota > Metazoa > Chordata > Aves > Cuculiformes > Neomorphidae > Neomorphus > Neomorphus geoffroyi. The sequence continues at coordinate 20,235,217 of JAUMJM010000048.1, read as the reverse complement.
AGCGTTGTGAGGCGGTGTTTCGAGTTCTCAGCTGTTTTGTTAATAATGCTGTGGCTACAGCACTCTCGACCTTCCCGGTGTTGTTGTGCCGGGCTATTATTTTACGAGGGGACCTAGACGGGAGATGGGAATTTACACACAACAGCAGTGCTTATTTTCCACCCCGTAGTACTAAAACACAGCAGGTTATGAAGCTACATCGACGTCTTATTTCAGGCACATATATTAGCTTGCCAAGCTGGCACAAATTCCGCCCCGTTCCCCGTCCTCCCGTCCACGCTGTTGCACCAGGAAGCCGAGGGACGCTCGGGAAGATTTTTTCCTGGGAATTCAGTGCCTGCACTTTCCTCTCGGCCGCGTGTGCACACCCGAGAGAGCGGGGAGTGCAAAATCGCCATGCCGGCTCTCCGTCGCCCTCCTGTATCGCCACGACTTCCATCTACATCGCCGGTGGCAGCTCCCGGGGCCGGGAATCCGGTCCTCTGTGTAGGCTGCACCCGCTCCGTGCGAGGCACCGCCGGGGCACGATTGTTGTTCATGCGGTTTCGGGCAGATCTGAGAGAAGAGGAGCAGGCACGACCTCCTCTGAGCCGTCTGACCGCGAAAATCTGGTTTTGAATACGTGTATGTTTTTGCAAGACAGTGTTTTCCATTACCTGTTGACTGGGATCATGTATACGAGTGAAGCTTTCGATATAATGCTGTTTTCCCTCACTGTAAATCCCACACGTTGCAGTCAAATCCTTACCAGCTGGGAGGGCCAGAGCAGTAAACCCCAGCAACTCTGTTTCATCATAAATCAAGTTTATGAACTGTACTACAAGGTATCTAACTCGGGGAGCTGCGCTTTTTAGTGGTAAATGGCCGTTGAAGTATTCGGCCGTGGCACTGTCAAATTCCCTTTTCCACCTAAAACTTAACACAAGCTAATTCTCACACCGACCGGCGTCTCTGACTTAATTTGGAAGAAAACCACCTGAAATAAATTATATTAGACAAACAGAAACGTAAACCTTGAAGTGTACATTTAGAATAAACCCCCCGGCGCTGACGCCACATCGAACTCACGGTTCTGATCCGCATATTCGTAACCAGACTTGTGCAGGCGCTTGGCCGTGGCAGACTGTCACGCAGTTGTAGTCAAAGAATAAGTGACCTAATTTTAAAAGAAAACGTAAAAGTAGCCGTTCAAAAATCGTTTTAGAGGGCACTTTCCCCTCTCTCTATACTTGCAAAAGTGAACAAGAAGTTCGGAAGACACCTATGCTCTCACAAGACAAATCCCATCCCAGAGTATGTGGTGTTTCCTCCTTATTTTTAATTTCTTACTGATTTATTCAGGAGCTTTTTAGGAAAATAGGAGCGGAAAGAACAAACCAGTGGTGTCCCCTCATTCGTGCTCAGAGACAGTTATACATAGACTGAGATGACTCTTGCACCTTTCGTTCAAACTTCAGATTACCGTCTAGCCCGAGGTTCAGCGTTTGGGCGTTGATCCTGCACTAAGTAGAAAGGCTCTCCAGGAGGATCTGGTGAAAGGAAGTTCAGTGCATTATTTGCTCTAAGTTTTTTTTGTAACTATACTTGTGATTTCTAGGAGATTTTCAGAACGAACTGCGGCGCTTAGCAAGTCACCGACGGTTATTACCATCATAACCACGACCACGAATATTGCAACGACTGCCAATAAAATATATCGATCTGACAGCAGAGAACACAGCAGTGCGGCAGCTTATTATAAGACTTCGGTAGACTCCTCCGGGTCCCGGGAGGCAGGGTAGGGTCTCTATTGGGGGTTTGCAAAGGGCTTGTCAAATCTTGTCTAATCAAAGGATGTGAAAGTGGGGAGGAAAACTATTGGGATTTCGCTTTGTAACTTCGGAGCTGGGAGACGGGCTAGGGATCGAGCTGAACCGGGTTTGCTCCTGCCAGCGTGCCGGTGAGGCTGCAGCGGGCATTCGGGCTAGGAAATAACGCCGGTACGTTGTCAGTTTTGCTCCATAAAAATCACCCGAAAGATTCTCGTGCGAAACAGCTGCCAAGATTTTACCCTTGGGGGAAAGAAAAAAGAAACCGCACACCACACACCCACACATCCCCACACACCGCATTTAAATGACAACCTGTTATATGCTAGGAACCCCCGAGACCTTCAAAGAGGTGTCTTTTGCTTTTAGACCAATTTGGAGATACTTTAAAACTAGTTATTTCTCGGTTTAATAATTGTTCCATTTCCCCGTTCGGCAGCAGGAGATTTAGACACAGAAAAAGCTCCACAGATATCTGCAACCGCCTTGAGAAAGTACAGAGCCGTGTCCCATCTCTCCCCGTGGAACCAAGCTTGTGTTTTATATTTTAATGTGCTTATTTTAATGTTTCTCCATTCAAACTTCCGCTCATTATTTTTGTGGAGTTGATAAAAACAGCAAAAAAACAACAACCAAAAACCCAGCAACGCCGAAGACACTTTGACTGGCATTGTCCGTGTGTGACAACACCGTGTTTCCTTGCAGAGTTTGCTATGCGAAATCTTGATTTTCGATGGGGTTGAGGCGTTGCTGGTGTGGACGGCGCAGGAGAACGCAGGAACAGAGACAGCCTCCCTCGGCTCGGGGGAAGCGGGAGCAAGGATGTGGGCAACTTGCTTGCTCTGTGTCTTGGAGCTATGGAAACAGACTGCATTTTTTTAGACAGTCTGTCTACGCAAACAAATTTAGATCAGGTGCTAAGAGCGCTTAAAGTCCAGGATAAAAGGAAAGGAAACTGCTGTCTCTTGTAAGGTCATGATAATATTGTAAAATAAGATTGGGAGATTCGATTCCTCCCATCCGTTTTATTCCTCGGTGTATTCTAGAGTAAAACAGCTTCTGGATGTGTAGGATTTTACACGGATGGAAAAAAAAACCTCCTTGTTTTATGAGTTTTTTAACGGCAGTGAACTCTACCAGTGTAGCCTGGTCTGCTGGAACTGGACATGCGGCCGCTCTCCGTGCATTCTATTATCCACTACCTTCCTGTTCTGTGTGACAACTGGTATTCTAACCTACCCTGCATTAGCAGCACCACCCAGCACTTCCAGAAACGCATCCTGATGTACGTTCCCAAGCGCTGCTGCCATCGCAGCGATGCTGCTGCTGCTTCTGCAGATTCCGTGTACGAAACGCTCTGCCTGCGCCTTGTTCTTTGGAAGGAACACGGCTCCAGAGGAGACACCGTAACCTTGCTCTGTTTCCCAAATGAAAAAGCAAAGCTTTTTCTTTTTAGCCTTTTTTTTTTCTTTTTCTTTTCTTTTCTTTTTTTTTTTTTTACCAGCTTCTAATGCCTAACACCGTAACGCTGTGTAACACACAAATATCATTAACACACAAATAAATATCATTAACACACCAACATCCCCTCTCGTTAAAAGCGCTCAGCGGAGCGAGGGCTGAGGCGACCCTGATGCCAGGCGGCGGCAGCAGCAGCAGCAGCAGCCGGGACCAGGCGACAGGCAGAAGGCGGCGAGGAAGAGCTTTACGAGATAAATGTATTAATCTGGATCCCAGCTGCATTTGCAGCCTTTCCCAACATTCCTTTTCAAAAAGCCTTGCTTGTCGGATGTGGGTTTCCCTAATTAATCACTCCTGCCGCTGAGTACATTATAGCTCGAGGGTGCAGTTCGAGCCGGCCGTTTTGAGGCGCCTCGCCGGTCCCACGCGATGTGCGTTTGCGGCAAACGCAACGCGTGCGGTTGAGGAGCCCAGTTCCGCCGCACCGGCTACGGGCGCTGGCGGCACGGGGCCCGCCGAGGGCGCGGCCACCGCCTCGCCTCGGGGCAGCGCCGCCGCCACCTTGGGGCGGTGCGGCCTGTGGGGCCGGTGCCGCCTGCACCTCGGGGCGGCGGGGCCGCCCTGCCCGCCGAGGGGCGGGCTCGGGGCGGGGCCGCCCCCCGCCGCTGCCCGGGGACGTCTCGCTTCATCTGTCACCAGCTCCGCTCGCCTGCCCAGCTGTCAAAACAGGGGGTGTCTTTTTCATTCCAGCTCACAAAGTACCAAAGGGGAAAGGGGCTTTAATGCCTGTGTTTGGACACAAGCAATTATCCCTAATTATTGTTTTTCTTTTGAGCCTGCCCGTCCCGCTGCAGAGCCAGCAGATGAGCATGCCCTAATCCTCCCCAGTCGGTTGATCTCAGTGGGCTTTGCGGGACAAACCGGGCGAGAAGTCTTCACAGCTTTCATCTCGATGTGAGTTTTGAACTGATTGAAACTCGTTGCGATGGGAGAATTAACCTCGGAGCCCGGGCTTTCAATGGCCCCTGATAAGAGATTATACGTGTTGATGGCAAGCTTTTCTTGGCAAAATGTTTTCAAAGGACTCGGAGCTGTTAAATCAAAGCCCCATTGAATTGACGGTAGGCCCCTTTGGAGTTCTCCCTCCTTCTTCATTCCCTCGGACTCTCTGTTGGTAATTACTGCCAGAGGAAGGAAAACAGAAAGTCCTCTCAGAGGTGCACACCCATGCGCACAAGGGTGATGAGCAACATCAGCCAGAGAACTACAGTGAAGTCAGGGGAAAATTTTCATAACCCCATGGAGAAATAGCTCCATGAACGCTCAGGCCTGTGCAGGACACATCTGCTTCTGCTGCAGTCTCCTGTCATATGTCTGCTTCTTGCTTTTGCTGGGCTGCAGTAATGATTCAAGGACTCACACTTTAGTGCTATTTCCTCGCCCTCTTACATATATAAAAAAGAATTAAGAGAGAAGAAAATCACAGGAAGGCTGCAGGCTTTGTGGACCTTTCAATTTGTGAGTGTTTGTGTGAGAAAAGCTAGAAAATATTTAAGAATAGGAGAAACCTTGACGAGATGTCTTTAAACAGGAACCACTCATTCTTCGAGTTTGTTTCTCCACTTGCCCAAAGCATGTCTCCTGGACTCTGGAATTACACAACTTGGTAAATAATCAGCGTAATTATGAAATTTGGGTTACATTCCGTTGAATACTTTCTCTTCCACTGTCTCAGAACAGGGATTTTGAGAAAGCTTGTGTGCAAAATTGTAAGTCATCTGATTCCACTGCTCTTACTTGTTAGGGAATCTCTGCGCACTGATTTAACCTGGATTTTATTATATAATTTAATGTGCGTTTGTTCAGAGACAGTTCTGCTGTTCAGAAATGGTTTTGGGACAAGGAGTGTGTTTCTAATTTTGGTTGTGGAAAGCTAAGGCCCAAAAAGAATATCTTCTGGGAAGCAGAGAGGGGATAAGCATTTTCTATTAAACACAATCCGTTTCAAGAGAAATGCTGACAAGACTGTGGCACCCATGGGAGAAAACTGTTGAGCTGCAAAAAAACCCCCCAAACACTTAGCTTTTGCATTAGTATTTGCTGGCATACAAGAAGGGATTTTGGATGGGCCAAACCTTACTTGTGTGAGTATTATGTAGGACTTTGGGACACTCTAATTAAAATGTTATACCAGATGTATGTTGAAAATAGTAAAACATTGGTATCAAAGTCTGGAAAGTTATGAATAAAAGCATTTTATGAGAGCTGCCAGCAATAAAAGTTTGTCCTCTTTGATTCAGTAACCGGCAGCGGTAATGAAGAGACAGGAGAAGGAGCAGCAATATGGTGATAGTCAAACTTGATGGTAAAGCAGCTGGCATCTGCCTTAGAGGGAAGAGATCAGTGTGACCGGGAGCTGAATTGCCATAAACCTAGACAAAGACCTACAGAGGCATTACAGCTACCTAACTCATCTGATATTCCAGCTGCAGGAGAAGGTCTCGGTTTAGAGCTGCTAGAAGTGTGCACTACATGCTGGTAGTCATTCTATCCAGACTGTCAGTTTTTAAAATTGATATTTTATTACATTTGCCTTTTCTCTCCAATAATGTTGCATGTATTTGAAGTCCTTTGTTTAAAATCCTTGCATGTGAGGCAACATTGGTAGGTTTATTGTTCACCGTTTTTTGCTGGTATGCCCTGGGTTCACAGCTCCTGATCCAAGCTCAATCCAGGGTAACTTACTGAAACCTCCACATCTCCACATGTTTGTTTCTTGCCAGTAGATTGTTTAGTGGGAGGCTTCGCAGTAATTTGAAAATATGTTTTTGAGTTGAAAACTGAAAGGGTTGTATTTGTTTGCTTTTGTCAAACAGTATCTCAACAACACCTGGAATTGCAAATGCATATTTTGGCTTCTTCTATTCTTACTGTTGCCTGGGCCTGTGAGTAATATGGTGATTCTGGTAAGAATAATAATGGGTTTACTTGTTCCGACTGTTTTGATTGTTACAGTGTTCTGCAAGGGATCCTATAGATTTCAGACACTGTGTAGAATCTCAGCAGAATTTATACATTGTGCAGAATCTCTTCTTCTTTGGTGAAGTGACTGAATCATCACTAAGCTGTTCCAAAGCCTGTCAGGAAGGTGGTACTTGCAGAATTTATATTTCCCATAGAAAAAAACAGCTGCAATGTGGATTTTATAGCTTACATAGGATGAAAGAAATCTGTAATGGTCACAGTAGATAGATTAGAGTGGATTTGTACATATTTGGCAAGTTGAATAGACATCTGGGACCAAGACTCTTCCATTGCTACTTCAGAAATGTCTGCAAGTCTCAAACGGTTAGAAAGTTTGCCACATAAAATGGTATGTACCCAATTTGTAAAATTAAAGGACTGGTTTCAGCCTCAAAGACCTTAAACTTGATATACTCACTGAGAAGCAGCACTTGGATCGAACAAGCAGATGGTGGAAATGTGGTATAACAGTAACATCTTTATCAGTCCCAGCAGCAGCCACTGCACACCACCTCTCAGCCGTGGTCACAGAATAACATCCCAGACAGATATATTCTTTCACCAAAGGAAAGAGACCTACAGTATCTAATACAATGATGGAGCTTCTGAGGTTCTTGGGATCAGAAAGGTATGTTGGCTAAGTAGCTCCCATGGCCTCGCAGTGAAAGAGTTTTGGCTGTAGCAACCACTGGCTAAAATTCATGACATAAAAATACGTAACTTTCCTATTTATACTTCTCCATCCCATTCATAGCAGGACTTCCAGTGCCTCAGCTCACACTCACCAGACTCAGCAAAACAGTCTTTATTTCCTAGAGCAAGGAGGCTGTACTAATACTTATTCGGATGTTTCCCAGATAACCCTCCCACATCACAGAGCCAGTAATGGTCACATAGGCTGCCCAACCAACCTAGAAAGAATTCCAGCACGTATCTGTGCAGCTCTTAAGTAGCAGGAAAAAACATTGCTGTAACTATTTTCCTTCCTCATGCACATTTGCCATATAATCACATTTAAATAGCTATATAGTCCAGTCCACTCCATTATCCTTTGCCATAAGTCAACAAATGCTTCATTCTTCAAAGTAATAACCAGACCACGTAGAATAAGAATTCAGTTGTTGCTCAGCAGGAACAGAGGGGAAATCTGATGTTTAAGTACTGCATGGGCCAAATCCCACAGTCCTTATTTTTATACACAGTACTTACTTGTGAGTGTTTGTGTTGGTCCCTGTAATTGTTTTCAACATTTGTTGCCATCAAAGAATGAAAAATACTGGGAGTAGTTAACAAGCACATTGTGTCAAGTATTTATTACATGGTGTCGCAGAGAGACAACACTGTTTGTATCCAGAATCTTGTTGCCATAGATTAAATCATTTTAGCTATAAATGAATTGGGTTTTGACTCACTTTATTTTTAATAACAAAGGGTTTTTTTAAAGTAAAAGATAATTATTTAAAAAAGACAATTACTGAGAATGTTCGGCCTGTAGCAGGTGCCACAGACTGCTGAGAAGAAATTGCAGAGAGTAATTTCATGCAGATACTGCAAGGGAAAGAAATGCTAGCCAGTAGAGTATAATAATGTTAAAACATACAGACAAAGACAAGTTAAGATGTTCAGGCAATGGGCTCATACATGACACAGTTGGGTACTTAGTTCATTCTGGCATACTGTCCCAGGGTTATCTTTCTATGATGCACTGTAAAGTTAGATATTTTTCACGGATGCAGAAGCTTGGATTAACTAATTTTTACTACTTTGCTTTCTACAGCCTTATCAGAAGGAAATCTTGGTGTAGAATGTTATGCTTAATGTCCCTTACATATAGCTCAATTAAATCTGTTATATTTTTTATATTAGTATTTTTACCAGTTGTTTCACTTACTATTCCACTGTTTCTCTGTGTGAAATAGTACTGATGTTTTGAATAGTTTGTTACCATGAGAGTCTTAGCTTTCTTAGAGATTCATTCTAACGTGTTCAGTGATCAACAAACAGGGCTGAGCAGCCTTTTGCTTTTTACAAGTTGGACAATGACAGACACTTCCATTTTAAAATCACCAAGACTGTAGGAGATTTTTTTCCTTTGTTTTTTTTTTTTGTTCTTGTTGTTGTAGTTATGGTGGTGGGTTTGGGAGTTTCTTTGGGGGTTTTGTTGTTATTTTTGAATGAGTATAATATTTATTGAACTGTTTGTCTGAATCATGAGAATTTACTTCTGTCCTTTTTGTTTTGATAGTATGCCTTGGTTCTCCTCCCAGCCTACATCCTCAAAACACACCTGCACAAATTTCCTGGGGCATTTGTGAGAGCAAAGTGGGATGCAAGGGTCATCCAAGCGTCAAGGACTTGAGATATGAGTTGCAGCAAGTGCTGAATGAGTGGCTGGCTGAAGGACAGCAAGTGGAGCTGGACTTTGCAAACTTATGCAGCCAGCTGGGTTAGGCAAAGAAATACATTTGTGTATGCAATTATTCTAGTGCAGCTTTGAAATCAAGATGGTGTCTGCACCACCACTTCCATACCTACAGAAATGAGAACTTAGAAACACAGGAGGAGGTCACAGACGTCAAACTCTCTCTAATTAGAATGTCGCCTGAAAAACCACAGAGACAAACCTTGGAAACTGGTGATTTCCTAGCAGAGTGACCACCCTGTGACTCACAAACTGTGCAATTTGTCAGCAGCAAAGGCAGTTGCTGTGTCTCATGATCTGTGGCTGGCTGTGGCCAAATGCCATGTGAACTGCAAGACAACTGCCACCGAAGAGCCTAAACCCACCAGGTTATCTAGGGATGTATCTTCGTATATAGCCTAGCCATGTCTGCCCAGTGGAGCAGTGGGACTTCAGCTAACCTTTGCCATATCTCAGGTGTTCTCAACTTCCCACTTTTCAGAAGCATATAACATATGTCTTTCATCTGTCAGTCCCCGAACATCCTGACATACAGCTCATCATATGAGATGGTGCTCACCCCTGGTCTAAAGTCTGGAGCACAGGCTTGGGAAGCTTTGACTTCTTTGCATAGACATGGCAATATGTATTCCCTACAGAAAAACAAGAGATAAAGTCTCAGTATACCTGATGAATTAATGTGAGAGTTTCCTCTGGATCTGAAATCATGGCATACAATTAAAATCTGGCGGCAAGCTGCGAAAAGGAAAAGCATTCTCTGTGCTACTTGGGAGCACCATCCCAGACTTTATGCCAGTCTCCAACTCCAATCAGTTTTGGACACAAGTGGAAAACATAACCCTCCCAAATAGAATATGTGTACTGTAGAACATGCTAGGGGAAAAACCCACCCTCAATCATTATTTTCCTTTGCAGGCTCACAGTTGAAGCTGTAACATGGCATGCTTTTCTTCAGTTGTGTTTGGGCAAATCTTTTCAAGAACTCTAGAACTGAGACACTTTAACTTGAAACATTTGAGAAATTACTTAAGAACAAGGCCATAGTTAAAAAAAAATACTTGTATGCTTGAATTTTAACCAAGATGTGTACCTGTCATTTATGTGTGTTGTGTTTCATTTACCTTAAGACGACAGAACTCTTCCACTGTTTCTAATAGTCCATGGTTCAGAAAAAAAAGCTCAAGTGCATGGATAACAACAGTTTTAAGATTGCAAAACGAGTGCAAATTGACCTACAGGACCAGGAAAACAAAATTTGTCCATGTTTTCAATAGGAAGTGATTCACACAACTACATTGTTTCTATTAATTTTTTTCAGTCTTAGACTTTGTTTTCCAACAAATATTTTTGTAGAAGCATGACAAAGAAAACCTGTTGTATTACTTACTGCACGAATACTCTCAAAAAATAATTAATGTGATGATTTTAACCTTTTATCTCAATCCTGTTGGATTTACTTTAGCAGATGACAGCATTTTAAATGCATTTGTAGCATGTCTTCTGAAATTGTTGTTGAACTTCAAGATGTTTTGATCAGCTGCAGTGATGATGTGCTGTAGATTAGAACCTACAGGATATTGCAGACATGCTCAGTTTACAGATGTTGCTGTGTTAGTTTCTGGTGTCTTCAGAAAAGTATTCAAAGATATTGAAACCACCTGTTTCTCCTGTTAGTGCACCTGATGCTTGCTCTATATATGAAATATCAGTGACAAAATTTACCATTTGTCCCTGAACTGGAGGCACTTTGATCTAAAGACAAGATAAGATGATTCACTTAGTATTATGTAGTAGCTGTCGTTAGCATATTTAAAAATAATATTTTAAATAATGTTTTTATTATTATGTTGAAAAAATATGATTAGCATGAGGTAAAGGAAAATAAAGCAAGTGATAGGACAGTCACAAAATAATTCTGAATACACAAATTGTTTTGAAATTAAATAGCAAATGAATTTTTAAAAACAATTTTTCTTTAAGTATTTTACATTTCTGATTCTCAGGGAGCTGGAAAAGTCTACTTTTTATAATTCTGTGGAATCAAAATTCAATCTCACTACAATCTGTAAAGTGAAACATCTGACGGCCAGCTGGCTATAAATGTTGCTTGAACTGTATGAAGTGTTTAAAACGAGTACTAAAAAATAAGATGTAATATATAGAAAATGTAAGGAACTTTCAAAATGCATCTCTAAAATGGCAAAGCATTCTCTAAATAGTGGTGGTATAACTGGGACAGAGGGAGGAGAGGAAAGAGCACAAAGGATAGAGAGGAAGAAGGCGATATCTAAACATCTACATACAGGACATGGTATACAGCATTCATTTGAATTAAAGGAAGATTTCATACACATTTATGTCTTTGGCAGAACATCAGAGATGGCTTACAGCAATTAATGATCTTTATGATTCTTTTCTAGGAATGATCAAAAAAGTGCTGCTCACAAATGTGCTTTTTGACAAACTGCATAAACCCATTTATCAGAAACTCATCTATCACTTGCCCTAAGTACTGCATCCAGTCAGCAAAAGCCATTGACAGATTCCTCAAAAAAAGGACCATGAGAAGCATTGCTCTCCTACCCATCTGCTGAAACTCGTCTGAGAATTATACATTTCACTCTTTCTTTCCCAGAATCAAATATATCTTGCAGTCTCTGTATTATTAATTACATTAATGGAAATACAGGGATAGTAGTCTTTCCACCTCTTTCTTTTTACTTCCTAAAACTGAATAGGGACAGCAAAGAGGGAGAACAAAGCTGCTACAGATAGAAGTCTCTTTAAGTGTACCTTACAATAAATCTCACCTTCTTGATAAAATTGTACTTATCTTTCATTTTTGCCACTGGTGTGATGTCTGAACATATCAAGTGCAGTGCAAGCAGCTTTTGCTCTCTTAGTACATATTGTCATGTTCCTTGAGTTAGCAGAGAAAGATGCTGATGGCACTGTGTATTCAAACAGGCAAATGCTTTCCTGGAGCATGGCTGGGAAGAAATTTCAGGGAAGAGTTACTGGGTTGCACTAAGCTGATAATGAAAGATTCAGCCAGCAGCACTCCTCTCTAGGTATTAAAAATAAACAAGTACTCTGGAACTGTACGGAGCTGTCATCTGGTACAAAGGTACCCGAATACCTATGTCCCACCAAAAGTGAGTGGCTTAAATATCTTGCAGTAGTTGGGCTTCTGTTGTTGAAAGATGCTATCTCTGACTAAAACACAGCACATATCCTTTCTGCCCCAAGTATTTTTAAACTACTATGAGTCATTTTGTTTCATTCAATATCATATTGGGTGTTGATCAAAGTAATTTCATACAGTCAGTGTCCTATTATTTGTTCTTGAAAGTTGATTCGAAAAAGACAAGCTATTTTTGCATATTTTTGCATATATATTTTGCATTGATCGTCATGGTCAGAAAACCTGACTTTTGCTTAAATTCCAGAATACCTAGGACTTATCAGGACTTTGTTCTAGCCCCTCCCATGCCCCGTATAATCATAAAAAAATCTTTCACGTTTCTTGCATGACAGAACGTTATGAATGTTGCTCATGAGCTCGTAATTGAAATACATTCTGTCAGATCATCAATACAGGACTATTTCACACAAGGAAAGTGTCCCAGAAACGCAGTGATTTCCTGAGAGTGGGCCACTGGTAACAACTTGGTGATAGGAAATGTATGCTGGGCAAGCATTGTTGGAGAATTACAAGTGAGCAGACAAGAGTAGTGGTAAAGCTGTACCACTGGTAATTAGCTGTTGGATACAACTTCAGCCACTAACAGACACTTTCACTGTTATTGCACACATTAACCGTCATGACCAAAACAAGCTTTATCAGCAAGAAACTAGTAGGCTGGCATAGCTGACTCTACATTGAGAATAATTAACCTTAGGTATGGAATCATTGTTTGCGTAGTTTGCGTACTTTCCAAAATGCAATGTTAAAAACCACAAAGAATTCTAAACATAGTTTCATCCAGCAGAATTTACTACAACCATAGTATGTTTTCCTCAGTGGAAGCTGCTTGTACGGGGTCCAGCTTGTATATTCAGAGAATGACATTATTTGTGAGAAACACATTTGTCAGTGCTTTTCATATAATTTAACACTATCCTTGGCCAAACAAATGAAAGTAATATAATATAGCATGGATTTTCTGATCTTTTGTTCTTTGAGCTCCTCTTCAGTAGGAACAATTTCAGCCTCATGGAAAACGGCCATGTGGACATGATACTAAATCAGAAATTCTCTGAAGTTATTGCTGTTGGAAAAGGGCTTAAACCAGAATAACATGTTCGGATAAACCCCCTCTCTTTCTCTGCAAGGTGTTCTTAAATTGGACTCATACTGCTGTTTATTTTCTTTTTATTGTCACTTCTGTAGTTTCACTGATAGTTTTATTTTACATTATCTGATGGAGATACATGCAAATTAACAGGGTAAAATGAGGTTGAAGACAATTTTCTTTAGGAAGAAAATTTTATGTAGCTTTATGTAAAATCTACTATTTAAAGTTAAATTAAAAGTTAAAATTAAAATTAAATATTATGTATGATGTTCTTGAAATTCTTCAAGAAAAAACTTGAGAAGATCCCAGGGAATGTTAATAAGGGCTACTTCTGCATTGTGTCAGAAGTGGCTGAAGCAATTTAGCTGTCATGCATAAGTACCAGAATCTTTATGGTATTGGAAGGTTGCTTGTTGTAAGCGAGGTGGCCAAAACCTTGCTTATGGTGATTCCACTTCACTTAGGGGTGACTACAGATTAAGAACACTGGAGAACTATGTTTTGTTTGAAATAGTTATATAGTCTCCTACTAGATTTTCAGGTTTCACTCTTGTGATCTGAAATACTTCATTGTGTACAAGATCTATTCACAATAAGCTAACAGAAAATTGTTGAATCTAATGGGAAGAGCTTTGCTAAGTAGCTCTGAAGTTAAGAGAAGGGAAAAGTGCAACTCATGCATCGTGCAGTGCATCAGAGATGTAGCTAATCACACAAGCATATTTTCTTTGCTTATCTGCTGGTAGATGTGTGTGTTATCAGCCGTGAAATTGGTTACAGTGCTGGAAACAATCCCTTTCAGAACAGGCTTTGTATTCTTGTTCTTTCCACTGGAATTTTGCTGGCAGGGTATTTGTTATACTTTGCTGACACACCAGTAAAAATACATATAAAAATTGTCTCAGAGTTTTAGGTCAAATTTTGCTATTCGCTATATGAATGTTAATACAGAGAAAAGCTACTGCATTTCCACTTGTGTAACTAGACGCTGAGTTTTGCCTGAAGGAACATGAGTGCAAATGGCAAGGTATTAAAAACACAGATGTAGAAAGAGAGGTCCATGTGTGGAAATGGTTTATATTAAGAGGCATTTGCTGAAGCAAATGAGAGTTTTGCCCAGGCAAGGCCCATTTGACCCAATATTTTTCTTTGTGAGTGGTAGATTTAGAGACATCTTAAATGAAGACAATTTGTTCTGACCAGCTCTAAGTGCTTCAGATCACTTCCTCTCTCCTTGCACCCTTTTTTCTTTCTGGACTGGTGCTGAACCAAGCCTCAAATACCAGACCTCTGTATACTCAACCAGGGTTGACAGTGCAGCCCTGATCTTTTGACGTAATCAGGGAATTATTTCCAGTCAATCAGAAATATAGCCTGTTGTAATAACCAGCTGCAAAGAATACATATATATTTCTGTTTATGCTGTGCATTAAAGGCTTACTAAATTCTATGCACAAAATGTCAGTGTGTATTTTGGCACCCAAAGAAATTTCTGAGAACAGAGACTCAGTGAAAAACAAACTCAGGTCTGCTCGAGTTGAACAGAGATGATAGAAAATATAAAGCAAACTGATTTCAGTTTTCCATTGCCTCCTGAGCAATCTTGGCACCTGACTTCAGCATCTGTAGTAAGAGGCTAATAATAGGTAAGTAATACTGCCATAATAGAGTAACACTCTAATAAGAGGAGAATAATAATCTTATTTTTTGGTTATCTTTCTGAGATCAAGGTCACTGTGGTCAAAGCTTCTGCTCCCTTCATCAAAATATTCCTCAGGATCAAAGCTGACTGCAGAAAACCATGTCAGTCATGCAATTAAGGGCTGGATAGCAGCAAGCAGTCATAATTCTAAATTTGGCAATTTTTGAATGTTTTCTTTTTCAGGCTGAAGTTCTTTTCATATAATTTAAACATTAAGAGAATAATACAATTACTTTTAAGGTGTCTTTTGCTGTTGCACCAGTCACAGCACTCTGTCCTGTTTCCAGTGACTCAACCACACTTAGATTTCTGAATAGACAGAAGTCAGTGCATGATTTGTGTGTCTAGAGATTAAATCCATGCTAACATGTTTTGCATCCAAAGATGCAATCATGCCTGTGAAGTAGGTGGATCTCCTGTTATTGTTTACCACCAGACCGAGTTTGGGTGGCCTCTAGGGAGTGTTACATGTATGTGCAAGTGGACACGTGAAATCAGCAGAGCTCTGGGGATGAGTCAGGGACCTCCATCATGGCTTACTGCTAGTACTCTTTACCCTAGAAAGCATTGATAGGCTTATCTGAAAATCATGCATGCATTAGGAAACATTATTTTATTCACAGTAATATCTGAAAATCATGCATGCATTAGGAAACATTATTTTATTCACAGTAATACAACACAAATCTAGTGGATTTTTATTGGTAAAGATGGAGAAGAGACACGTCCAGAAAGCAAAGATAACTGTTCTCTTCCTATTTAGCTTCAGGTCTTATTGCCTATGGTTTATTTTATCTGAGCCTGGAAAAAAGCTTTCCCAAATCTTGGTCTGTTCCTCACAATGTCTTGGTGGACAGCATAAGCGCAGTCTAAGTGTAGGCTCCTACCAGACACTGTGGCCCATGTGACGAGTGGCTTTCTGCTCCACCATGACATGGCAATGTCACAGCAGTAGATAGGACACATTGAAATACTTCTGAGGCTCATCTACAGGGCAGGAGAGCATGTCCCACAGTATGTCTTAATATTTATTGCACACACTGAAGTTTTCCCTGAGTAAGGTAGTTGAACAACCTCAAACTGGACCAGAAGCTGCAGCAGATAAGCAGTACAGGTGGATGGTGAACTTCCCTTCAAAGTAATTTGGCATTGCAGAATAGAAGTTATCTCCTCAGGATTAATATTTACTTAAAAATAATACTGGTTTGAGCCAATGAAAACTCCTATAGTAATCTACTACCTTCAGAGGAGGTATAGTTATTTTTATTGTCAGTTTCCACTGTTTTTCTGTTTGACCTATCTTTTTTAGTAATGTGAGCAAGCAACCAGAAACCTCTCACTCATAAGCAAGGAAGAAACAGTAGTCTTGTGAGTTCCAGATATCTGCATTGGTGTAGGCTCTGTGTGTGAATAATTATTTACAATCATAAAAGGCAACATCTACTAGCACATGCAGAATTGCTCATAACTTGTTAGATTCAATAAAGCTGCTGTTATTTCTTGCAAATGTATTTTTGAATGCATCTCTTAACATGGCGCCACAAGTGAAATAAATTTCATTGCTTAACTTCTTTGCTGTGGCTGACTGAATGACTTCAGGCATGGCTGTGAGCAATATTTCATTCTGTGGTGCAATCTGTATACATGGGTTATTTGTGAAAAATGGACTTTTTCCAAGGAAGCGTGGAAAACAATGCAAAATAGATAAAGGAAGGACAGCTATCAGAGTGACACACTGAATATAGAACACATGGTGAAGGATGCTTCTTGATATCTATCTTTAGAGCTAAACTAAAGAAAAGAAAAACTCTTAAAGAGTTTGGAGAAGTAATAGGTGTCTGAGAGAAATTTAATGATTCTTATTACATACCCTAGCAATAAAACTAAAATCATAACAAATAATGGTGTTTCTGTGAAAGTTTGGTAGATGTACAGATTAACTTAACAGATAATGGAAACTGCTACGGAACAGTAACAATGCAGCTACAAAGCTTATACTTTCATGGCACTAGAACTCAACTCAGTTGGATCATTTGTATTGATAATCAAGAAGGCAAAAATAATTAGGATAGAACCAGCTGCAATAACAGCTGATTCACACAAGGTCAGGTACCAAAACAAAACAAAGTAGGTTTTGCGCACAAAAGGTTAAACTATGTAGATGTTATAGGAAAGCATTTGACAGTCACTTTTTTCTTGTCTTTCCTCCAGAAAAGAAATTGCTGTGCAAAAATATATAGGTAATGCTAGAACCTTTCCCCTCTAAGTGGATAGTGAAAGTGACATCCCTTTTTGTGGATTTGTCTTTGCTAACACCTGACAGGTGAATCCCTGAAAAGCAAACATTAAACATCATATACAAAAGTAATTTCAGCCATGTCCAAGGCAAGTAGCCCAGACCGTAGTGTAGAAAGCTTCAAGAATAACAGCAGGATGAATATGCAAGAGAAATCTTCCTTATAAGCTGGCAAGATGCTCCAGACAAAAAGGGTAGATGTTTTGGGTTGATATCCACTGAAAAATCTAGCCAAAGGCAGGTCACACAGAGAGTAACTTCAGACTACAGCTGGGAAGCACAGAGAGCCCATTGCCTGCTTTTTGAAGGCAGGGAACGGACTGGGTGGAGTAAAAAGTTGTGAAAAATGTAAGATAATGATAACTTCATGCCACACACAATTTCAGCTTACAGTTGGACTCCATAATCTCGGAGGTCCCTTCCAACCTTATGGTTCTATGATTCTATGATTAGTGCATTCAACATAGGAAGTGATACTTCATTTATATAGGGATGTCTTTAGAGGCATTTAATACCTGCTTGAAGAACAGCTCTTGGAAATCAGCTCTGAGTTGAAACCAATAGAACAACTACCAATCGGTGGCAATTCCCTTCAAGGGGAAACTTTAAAAAAACAAATTGAGAACCATGTGGAGATGGGGAATGTTAAATAAAGTTATACAACTAACAGAATGGATGAGCAATATGTTAGCTATTAAAAACCAGACAAACCATACTTGTGTATTGTTAAAATCTAAAATAAAATCACATGATGTGGAAGAGAGAGAATTGCCCTGTAATTACACTGATAATTGACTGTGTTCAGCTTCATACAGGAAAAGAGCTGCATACTAGTTCTATAAATCAGATACTCCTGCATTTTTGTAGTTGATTTTCATGTTAACTCTTTATAGGGATTGTGGTGCAATTTGTAGGTTAAGCAAAGTTGCACAGCGTTTCCTGAATATATTTGCTGTGCAGCTCATATTATACAGCTCCAAAGCAGAAAGAAGTATGTATTGTGCTTTCTACCACAGTTTTGAAGAAAAAAAAGAGTACAAAAGAAGGAAAGAAAGTTGTCCTAACATCCCTTTCTATGTTAGTGACTGAGGAAGTGTTCATTGCCCTGTGGGTTCCCCAGCACAAATATTAGAGTGAGAGACATGGATCTGTTCCATGCGTTTTCACATGGCATAGATGAAGACAAATCACCAAAGGCAAGGTGATTCTTTCATGGTTCCTGAAAGTGGAACCTGTTGCCGCAGCAGGGTGAATCAGGCACCCACAATGAAAGCCTAGGCTCAGTGTCTGGAAAGAGTGAGGCGTCACAGGAAGCTGAGCCGCAATGACACACACGCTAAGGAGGTTCTTACAGAGAGGTCACCAACATCAAGTGTGGAGCAAAGCCATGTCTAAGCTGCTGCTCCTTGCTGGAGCATGGCACTTCCATTACTTGGGATTTGGAGCCTTTCGCTGCCAAACTGAGCCACGCTCCTTCTCTTTAAAACACAACCACCAAAGCTACTGCCTGCTGTCTTTTGCTAGCCTTCAAGTTTCTTTGTTGGAGCAGGGAATGAGACACTTATGCACAGCCTGTGAAGAGAGAGGCCCATGTCTTACACTCTCATGCAGCGAAGTGCCGGAAAGCACTTTTAATTTCTGCTGCATAAGGATACAGCCTGCATGGTCCCTGTATAGCCACAACTATGAGATCCTGTGTCATTATTCAGTTACTCAAAGATCAATCAACATTTGCAGCCACGGAAGAGTGGGGTTTCTGGATTCTTTTCTTGGATTTGAGCATTTCCTAAGGGCCATTTTGTCAAAGTAGCTTTTACACTCCTCCCTGTTAGCCCCTCCAGCTGCACGTGTCTCTTGGAGGTCAGACTAAGCAACAACTCAAAGCCCATTGTGTTTAATAAAACAGGTTCTACACCCGTCTTACTCCTGGTAAGACTCCTCAAGCATTCCCTTGCTTCTCACCCTGCAATACATCTACATTTGGATGACATTACTGTACAGGGGCTTTTCTGTCAAAATAGTCTCCCTAGCGTACTTCCCTAGGAAACTTTACTGTGAGGAGGATGCTCTGCCCCATCTGCTGTGAGATGACAATGGCATTTTAACACTACATTTAAAGGCATGATGCAGGCTACAGTCAGACTGCAGAGTCATGCGACTTTATTACTTGTTTAATTTAAATACAACCTGGAAAAAAATGTAATTTTACTCACTTGTGGCTTTCCCATCTGGAGGGCATTGAGCTCGTCTCACTGAGAGAGCTGCCACAAGCATTTTGCGTGGATCAGATCCCTGTTAATGTCAGTGGGATATGCATGTTGTCACTCATTGGTTCTACTGGCGTTTTTAGTACAAGCACCAAGCAGGGACAATGCCCTTCCATTAACTAACATTGTCATATAAATTAGGATCTCCTAGTGTGTGGAATTTATAAACTGATAAAAACCAAAACAAAATAATGTACTGCTCAGTTATTCCATCTTTTTTTCAGGCTTACAATGTTTTATAGTTCTAAGTGTAAGCTCCAGAAAAGGCAACAACTATTGTGATGTGTATTTTATGAACAGTTGAAAAAAGACTGAAGTAGGGGAGCAAAGAGAAAGGAGCAATTTTAGATAGCTAATGGAGAGAGCACTGCAAGGAGAGCATGCACCACTTAACAAGGCCTGGGTCTCCCATGGCCCCAGAGGAGGCTCTGCTGCTGCTGCTTAGTGCTGAGCACCAGGACACTCCTGTTGCTGCATGACTGGCTGTAACATGATGCAAGATGCACCGTGGAAACCTGAGTGCAGCTCCTTTCAGCTGACTTTGGATACCTTCCAGACATAGATCTGCATCCAACTGGGCATCTAGGCTCCCTCACAGTCAACTAAAACTTCAAGAGAAAAAATTATCTTACAGTCTTTTAATTAGTGAGATGAATTGTTTTCAGAAAATATCCTTGACTATTTTTTCCCCACTACTATAAAGGAAATCTAGATTATTTTTCTTGATGTACAACCTATTTTTGTACAACAAAGAAGTCTCATCCTTGATACATGAGTTTTCGTGGTAGGAGAGCAGTTGTATCAAGGGATGAAGAACTTGGAGTTTACCAGAATTACCTACATGCATGCACTCTACCCAACAGCCAGATTGTCAGCACTAACTGGGAAAGTAACAGGCCATTCTCAAATCTTCCCTCACCCTAATTTAGAGTGGGGATTGAACTCAGCTCTCCCATACCCCAGGAGAGCAGATTCACTGCCAATCTCTTAGATAATTGCACTCCCTCTCTCCCATATAAGCTGTTCTTTTTTGTATGAATAATTAACTAGTCATTGCAGCAGTTCCTTGGACCTGGCTTCTCCACATCCACATGAGCAGGCTAACTAGCAGGCTGGAGAATCACTCCCTTACATTTTCTATTCCCCTGGCTCACCCAATGAACACTTAATTATTTATACAAAGGGGTTTATGTAGCTTAAAGAGAAGAAAAGCTCATTTGGGGATAGCTTGGGGAATGGGAGATCTGAATTCAAGTCCTTGCTTTGAACTGAGCCGAAAGAGAATTTGTAAGTTGGCCTCTCTTAGGCACCAAACCCTTCCTACAGTAAGCGGAGGAAGTAAGAATTGCTGCTTTGGGAACAAGGATCTCAAAGGGGCCGTAAGCCTTAGTGCTACATCTTTGTCATCTCTCCCCTTGTTCCCTCGATTCCACAAACAGACTACAGGGGCTCCAGGAAACTATAACTGAATTTTTAGGCACTACCATTATGTTTAACACCTGATGTGAACCTGAATTCTTCAGCTGAATCAGTACACTTTGGCTGCATTTGTACTGCCCAGGCTTTTGAACTTCTTTCAAGTATGGCGGTGAGATCTGCCCTGCATGTACGTGTGGGATGTCAGTGTATGCCCATTACTTCTAGCACTCAGGTGCCTTTTTCAAAGCACAGGCTAAGGCAAGACCCCTCTGCACACTGACATGCGGATCCATGTGGGCAGTTAGGAGACAGTACTCTATTGCAAACTCAGCATAGGCACAAACAGGCACAAACACCAGTGCAACAGAGTCACCATGATCATAGATACATTGATGTGACATTTTAAGAGGGAAATGTCCTCCAGAGTCCTCACTGTGCTTTGTGAGTAATCGAGGAGAACAAAGCTATTATGATGATATTCTGATGTATTCTAAAGAAAACTCTAGTCCAGAAAAAAGGGGAAATTCCACCTGAAACTACATTATGAACTAAATGAGACTAATCAGTAATAAAAAAAAGTGTTGTAACTCCATCCTATAAGAAACACCTATGCCAGCAAAGGGGATCCCAAGTACCTGCTTCTACCAGACAAATGTGTGGCCCTAAAGATATCCCACAACACGGTGCCTTTATAGGTGTGACCCAGCAATGTTGCTTTGGTGAGTGATTGTGTAGCAGAGTGAGGGGGCCAGTGGCCTGTCTGAGCCTGCAAATTCACCTGATGCAGAAAATCGATCTTTCTGTGTTAATGGCTCCTGCAAGAGGTAAGATCCATTGCAATAGGCTTCGACTCACAGCAATTTGCTTAAGTGAATATAACCCTTCACCCAGGCAACAGCCACGGGGCAGGGTGGAGAGGGTGTATATTTTTTGTTTTTGTTTTTTTTTTTAAAGGAGGAAGATCATCTTTGAAGTATAGGTGTTAGAGAAGGTGCTGAAATAAAGCAAGTGGCTTGGAAATATGGTCTGAATCTTTGTCTGTTGATTATTTTTTATAACACTGTCTTGACCTGCATTTTTTCTCTGAAGAAGTACTGCTTTTTCAGAGAAGTGATCATACACTTACCTGGCTTGAGGCATTAAGGCTGCAGCTTCTGTCTTCCACCAGGAGAAAGTGTTGAGATTAGTTCAGGAAAAGTCTGGAAATGAACACAGGGATATCTGTTAAAGTGAATCATTCGCAAAGCGTGAATATCTACCGGCTCTCCACTTCAGCATGAAGTCTGGGCCTACTGGTTATGTGCTACAAATATGAAATACCAACTAGTCTGGCTGGGAGAGTGCCTCTCTTTCTTGGTTCTTTTCTGAGACTGAAGATCTCCTGTGTGATTGTTTTTGTTATTTGGAGTTAATTTTTCCTCTTTCCCTATCTGCCTGCACCTCTTTAAGCTGCTCCCTCTTGTGGCCTAGTGAGATTTATGGCATAGGATATGAATTATGCTATGCTTGACCCTTTACATAAAAGGGGGAGCAGATCAGAGGCTTATGAACTGTAAAGGGGACCAGTTCGTAAATTTGATTTGTATCTGACTTGTCTTCATTGTTTTAAGGTACTCACATTCACCTTCCTTAGAGACAAGTTCTAAATTAAAATGACTAACTAAACCTTTGCAAGTTCTTAAAAAAACAAAAAGATCATCCTCTAGAGTAATGATTCTCCTCTCTAGGAAACAAAAGGCAGTGGGGCAGTGCTCCGTTTCCCATCAGTATTACAATAATACATGGCACTTACATGTCTGGTTTCCTATGTAGGAAATAACCTCACAGTAGTTTACAAAGGAAGTCATTATCATAATGCCTTAGGCACGCAGAAGTGAAGGAGCTGCTCAGCATCATAGTGATTTCTTTCTATTGTTAGTTCTACATGTTGGTTCAGTGTATATACTGAAAGCACTCAAAAGATTATGTCAATAAGCTGAGGGTGAATTTCTATTCTGGCTGTCATCAGCTTTGATGTTCTCTGGTGGGGTTGGTTTTGATGGACTATGGTAGAACATCTTTCAAAATTTTTAGTTTTTATCATATGTCTTTGTCCAAGAGAAGATAACTTAAAATCAAAGACGACTTCCAGTTAGTGTGGCTGTCAATTCAAATACTTGCAGGTGTATCCTTCTGGAAGCCTAGATGAGATTGTTTCCACCTTCATCCATAGCTACATGTTTTGTCTCTGCTGATAACTTCCGTTAATCCATTTCACAGAGCAACACTGGAAATTATATGGAATCTTCCTTATCCTTATTACTGGAGGTCTCTGGCTGCTGAGCTGTGGGTATAGCCTAAAAAAGAGACCAATTCTCTCTTCTCTTTCATCTGCCAGCCTCTAAAGCACTGATCTTATTTAGGGGCTCTGCCTCAAAATTAAGCACAAGTGATAAGAATTGTCTAGCTCTCAGTTATGCCCTTCTCCTGATTAGAGGGTCTTTTATTAGGTTCCTTCTCTTCTGTGAATCTCACATCTACGTTTGATTACCTTCATCCCTTGAGTATCTATCCTATATTCCCACCTGGGGCTACGGCTTACTTCAGGTGGCAGGTAGTCCCTACCTCCTTGCTGACTGCAACTTTTATTTCACATCATGCAGCTAAAAATCTTGAGGACTACAACAATGTCTTTCAGCTCGTTTTCCTTTCATTTTGTTACCTGTTTCTGGCCCTACACCTCCTTCATGTTTTGATTTTGGCCAGGTTCCTATTGGCATCAGCGTAAGAACTGGGTGTAGGTTAAACCTGTCCTTCTTTGTGTAGCTACGGGTGGCTGCACTGGCCTTGCTGTCCTCCCCTTCCACATGCCCTCTGGGACCTGCTGACCCTTTTCCATACTCAATATTGTTTTTATTCCCCCATCCCCAAAGCCTTATTACTTCATTCCTTAACTTTGACAACCTACAATTACCAGACCTCTTGCTTTATCATCCTCCAGTCTTTCTGTCCGAATCACTTGGAAGCACATGGTCTGTCCCTGGGAGGCCCTTTCTTTAGATTTTCACATCAAATTGTAGTTTCACAACTCATCTGTGGCCTGCAATGCATTGCTTCTGCTGGCTTCTCTCCTTGTTGCTTTTCATCTCCCTGTGCCAATCAGTGTCTCCACTTTGCCCCACTGCTCCCCCTCCTGTCTCTCTCCTGGTCAGGTTCCCCGTCAATCCATGTCTTACATCTGCTCTTTCCCTTCAGAGCTTCCAAGAAATCTCCTTGTAAACATGCAGTTCATCACCAAACCAATAAACAATTCTCTGCTGTCCTCCTCGGCTGCAGAAATGTGGTTTTTTTTAAAAAAAAAAAAAGAGAAGAAGGAAGATTTCAAAGATTGTGAGGGTCTAACAAAATAAACAAATTATTTTTTATTTATGATCGTTTCCCATCCAAGTATCTCCTAGGATCTATATAGAGAACATGATACATGACTCTGCAATCACTTCATCTGGAAATCATCGTTGGCAGGACCTTCTCCGCCCTCCCCTGGATTGTTAAGCTTTCCAAGATAGGGGCATTGTCTCTGATTTGCTTGCAAAGCTGAACTCTCAGTTGTGATGCACAGCAAATTAGATGCATTAGAATGTCTTTGTAATAGTGATGTCAGGGTGGTGATGACTAATAAAGCTACCTCAGACAATTGATGTCTATTTTCATAAAGGAATGTTTTCCCATGAATTGGGATTAATAGCTGATCTTTAGCCTTCTGTTTTGTATGTATTTTAGCTTTAAGTGGCGAAAATCCATTCTAATCTTCTCTGTACTGGATGTTTATGCTGCTTGAAACAGACTACCTGTTTCTGTTCGTTGTAGTGGAAAAACAGATATGAGCTGCAGGGTAAAGAAAAGAGAAGGAAAGGGTCATACAAGGGTATGAGTGGCTCTGAGTCATCTTTGGAACCTATCATTTTTCCATTCACTTTAAAAACAAACAAGCAACAAAACCTGGTTTCTTTGTGCTTTTTTGCAGTGTGATGACAGCAGCTTGTGTCACCTTCTGTAGCATCACATGCTGAGATATTTGCTATCCTCTGATAACTTGAAGAGACGTGATGCTCTTAAGAACAGAATTGTAGATGGTATTTCGTATCTGATGCGTCATGCGTCCTCTAATCGCCACAAAAAGGGTTGAAACATTTTTATTCTGGTTACTGAGCAGATTTTAAATTGACAAATTCAGTGAAAGTGTGATGAGCTCTCTTAAAATCCTTTTTGCTTAACTTTATTGTACCCTATCACAGTATCACAGTATCATAAGGTTGGAAAAGATCTCTGAGATCGAGTCCAACCTATGACCCAACCTACACCTACTCATACTTATCAACTACACCATGGCACTAAGAGCATCATCCAGTCTCTCCTGAAACACCTCCAGGGAGGGTGACTCCGCAAACCCCCCCAGGCAGCGCATTCCAATGGCCAATCACCCTCTCAGTAAAGAACTTCTTCCTAAAGTCAAGCCTAAACCTCCCCTGGCGAAGCTTGAGACTGTGTCCTCTTGTTCTGTCGCCGGTCACCCGAGAGAAGAGACCAACTCCTGCCTGACTACAACCTCCCTTTAGGTAGTTGTAGAGAGCAATAAGGTCTCCCCTGAGCCTCCTCTTCTTCAGGCTAAACTATGACTTTGCCAAAAAAATTTACAACTGTAGAAGTCTGGTGATTTGCATGTTGGCAATGTTAAATGAAGAGCATGTAGAGGCATTTTGGAGGTACTCTTTTTACATGTACCGTGTACATGGAAGAATCGCCTCATTCAGCCTCTTCTGCCAACACCACAGATAATGCACACTCACTTTTTAATTGACACAGCTATGTTTTGTACATCAGTGCTGTCACATCTATTCTGAGGGCGAGACTGTACTGCTCAGGGTGCCAAGGATCAGTTTTAGTTCCCTCTCAGTGGCCTCTGATGTTGCCTGTCACTAGATTAGATGTAGTAATGTGTCTAGCTTACAGTTTGCTAGATCCATCACTGCTTGACTCAATTAAAGAATCCTTGATTACAACAGCATCTTGATGCTGGTTTAAATGTTTTGGCTCCAGATTACAGCAGTGTTCATGTTTGCCTGCAGAAAGGAGGAAGGGAAAGACACAGAAACTTCTCATTAAACCAGACTGAAGTCACAAGAGGAGTCTCTTTTGGACGCCAGAGATAGAAAACTTGTACTTGATCTGTCCTGCTCTTGACACTGCAGTCACTTGGAATTACCAGAGAGAGTTCATTCAGCTAGCTAAGACTGTAAGAATTTATATTTGAGTTAATTAAAACAGAAGTTTTTTAGGTAATTGTACCTTCGTACTATGTTGGAAATAAGCAACAGTAAAAGTTGGAAAGATGAGTTCCATAAGTTTTTAGAAAACATACATTATGATACTTGGAGTAATAAATGTTGCTAGTTAATTTTCAAAAATACAGAAAATAACATCAAACATGCAAGTAATCTCTCCTTTGAAGCTATTACAATCAATACAGGAATTCACATGCTTTTCCAAAGTCACCTAAGTATGCTTTTGTACAATAGGTCATTAGGGAGCTACTATAATTTATTGGGGTTTACAAATATTTCAAAAAAATGTTATACATAAACTACAAATCCCAAGTAGTGCTTATTAACAGCATAATTATTACAGAAATATTATTTGAATAGCTATTTGATGTGCTGTGTGTGTTCATATGTACACATGTAAGTAAATGTTAGCATTTCCTCTCTTCAATATGTGTATTTCAGGATGTGCCCAGAACAGAGCAGCAGTGGAACAGTCTGCACCTGCATCGATGCAATAAAATTTAGTATTTTCATCTGGTTTTTGTCTAATTTTATTATACCTCCCTATCGGAAACCTCTCTTGTTAGAAAATGAAGCACCTTCCACTTGTAAAAGACCCCACTGAAGGGCCCACCCCTAATTTGTTGTCTCATTTAGCCTGAAGGGAAAGTTCTCCCAACTGGAGAGCAGAAGCAATGCTGCTGTTTCTCTTCAGAGAAACAACTCAATGGTGCTGTGGCATATATTATGCACTTAATCTAAGACATGTTTTGCTGAAAACCTCAAGTTATATCAAGCATATGGCAGAGTATCATAATTTTAAGTCTTTAAGTCAAACCAGATATCCAGTTGGAGGTGGATCTATTATGATCTGGCAATGTTTTCTCTGAGTGCTTGATTTTAGCAAGTGTAAAAAGGAATTAAAACTTAAACTAAAGCTACAGTGATGTGCTGCAATGATCTCACAAGGTTCTTGGTTGTCTTTTATTAGTGTCCTGCTACTAAAGTGACTGGGGATTAGGGCTGTTTCTAAAGGCATTTGTCTTCTCTCCTGACTCTGCTAAACCAGCCCAGCCAGAAATGACACAGACTCATAGAAATACTTCTGTAAAGCAAATTCCTCCCCCTAAAAAACTCCCAAACACAAACCTCTGGTGTAAGCTGGTTTATCCCAAATATCAGATACTAAAAACATTCAGAAGCAAAGGTCTGCAAGGTCTTCACAGTCATTTTTATGTTATAAAGGCTGAACAACATTACGTTTTGGGCTTCAATTTCACTTTGAAACTGTGTTACCATCCATCGTCTGGGCTTAAGATGGGCTTCTTTGTCCTATACTTCTACTTGTCTCCTACTTCCATATCTGACTGCTGTATGGTTGGAGGGGGTGGATAAAACAGGTGAGCACCCATAGTAATAAGATTAAAACATTCATGAGACAGCTTGCTCACATTTTGAAACCACAAAACCAATTACGATAGCCAACCACCCGTAACAGGGCTTGCATAAAAATTGATACAAACTAAAAAGATAATCGCTAAAAAGGCAAATAAATAAGCAGGCCCAAGAAGGTTGGGACAGGATTATTTACCTGAGATCTTCACTGTACTGTTACTAAGCGACAGCATAAACAACCCTGATTCTGCAAGCACGTGATGCTGCTCAGACCCAAAAAAACAATTTATAAGATACACATTATTTATGTGGAAAACCAGTTCGGGAATATGATACGAGTGTGGAAGTACTGTAACTTAAAATTAGAGATATCCATGAGATCCACAATATGTCAGTAGATGCTACTAGAAAGCCTGGGATACGCTAATCTATGTTTGAATGTAGGCAGTTAATTTAAGAGTTAAACCTGCATCTGTTGCAGATTTTAACTTGCAAAAAATCCAGGTGATCTGGACTCAATTAATTTAACTCAACTCTCTTAAACAGCAAAATTTATTTACTTTCAGTGAATCATAAGTAATATAAACTGCAAAACAGGCCAACTTCATCAATAACTAAGAATTATATCTTGCAACACCCTCTTCTCAAGAAAGACCAACTTTTCTTCCTCCTTCCATTTTTAATGGTTACTCATTAAACAGTGTTTTGAAAAAAGAAAGCTGTAAGTGTTTCCAGTGCTTATATTACAGTATTTATTTTTTTATTAGCAGTGGTGATTTTACACTCCCAAATATTTCTTTGTAAATGCTGGCTTAGTATTTGAGGTTAGCATGCTTAAGTAAATATTTAAAGAAATAAAGGAAAAATATCATATGTTCATAGTCGTTGCCTGATATCAGGCAGCAGGATTCAAAGCCTGCCGTGAATTCAGCATTGGTTCTCCCAAGTATCACAAATTCTGTTCAGCACCTTGAGGAGCTATGCATACAAAGAGACTTATTTTTTTGCTTTTGGGGTAGAAATTCTGTTGTTTGATCTAAGGGCTTTTGCTGCTCAATTTGCTTCCAATTTTGAAAAAAAAAAGGAGTGGAAAAAGATGAATGATACCTCTTCTGGAGAGTAATGTATCCATCCCACCTTATGCTCTATTTCCTGCATAAGATCATGATTATTATTCCATCTTTCCTCTTAAGACATGTCTAAAATCTTAGTCACGTCACTTGCTGAGAGGTTGTTAGAAGTATGTATAGATTGTGTTGTGTTGCAGGTGTCCATGTTTATTATGAAAAACTGAAATTTAAAAATTGCAATCAGTACTTTGTCTCAGCTTTCAGCTCAGCCTCTGAGTAACCTGATGCTCCAAACCCCACAGCTGTCGTCTACAAAAATATGAAATCTTAGCTGGGGGCCAGGCTCTGCTCTCATTTTCTACAGTAAAATTTCTCTATGCCAACAGAGTTACTGGAAGTCTAGGATGTGTAAGAGTGTGTTTTGGCACCAAAGATGATATATTTTTAGTGATTAGCCAAGCTGCATTGATGCTGCCAAGAAGAGGAATCATAACAGGGAATGGGCACTGAGTTACCTGATAGGCTCCAACTGTGCCGCAGGTTATCCTTTGGTTAGCATCAATGTGACAATGGATGCAAGATGATTTTTCCAGTTTTCCCTGAGGGACAGAAAGAGCAACCTGTGGGGAATGGCAAAATGTTTTGGTGGATGTGTCTGGCAGACAGAAATTCTTTGAAGCTATTTTTATATTTCAAGTCTCGAATGAAAGAGTAAGTGGGTCAGAGACACAGAGGAGTAGGTCAGGCAGAACAGGAAACTCAGCTAAGGGACTACCTCTGTTATGAGTGACCACCAATTGGCAGAAAGCACCTTTAAAATTATGTTTTTCTTTGCAGGAACAGTAGCTTAATATTATAATTCTGATTGTTAGTGATATTACCAGGATTTCCACTTATACGAATAACTTGAAATAAATCTGGATTTTAAAAAAATATGCTTTTTATTTTCCTCTGTCTTCATAAAAGCAGAAATTCTACTTACCCTCCATTTCATTATGCAGTACAGAGGGAAAATATACAAGTTGCAGGCATGGCACACTGAGACAAAACCCGGACCAGGAAGTTTCACGCCTCTGAATTCAAATGAATTTGGAATAGATGGGTTATTTCCAAGCTATGGAAGTTTGGAAATTTGAAGGTGATTTAAAAATATGTATTAAAAAAATGGCCCAATCTTGTTTTGTTTCTTCATGATGTATCAAAAAATCTCTGAGAAGTCTCTTTCGAAGTATTCTGAGCTTTCATTGTCTTTGCAATATCAGCAATATAAAGTTTGACCCTCCCTACATTCATTGTGTAACTTCTTCGCGAATTACACTGAGTTTACTGTACCGTATGAAAATTTAACAAGAAACCCTTTCTTCAAAATCAATGCTAAAAATCACGCTTGCACTAGGGGTTTTTTCCAGTTCTTTTGCAAATTACAAAACCATTTTTGTATTTGCTTGTTTATGAAGGAGTCTGTTTTCTTAAAAATGTTTATAGTCCTGAATAAGACTAGACAGGTAGAAATACCTAGATTATAGCTTAGTGGGATGATGTTCTTATCTATCATGGAACCAAATATTTTATTTATTTATTTATTTACTTACTTATTTATTTTGGTACAGTTACATCTTTCAGTAGGGAATCTAACTTTGAGAAGTAAGCACGAATGCAAAAACATTGGATTCAAGTAAACACAAATTGTTTTTTGACATAAATATAAGACTCATGGATCTCTGACTTAGACAGTAGAAGTTTGCCAGATTTCCCTCTTACTGGTGTGTTCATCAATCAACATCACATTGCGCTCAGTTTTGTACAGTGCCAGAAGACCACTTGACTAAAGAGCTTGTAATGGAACCTGGAGGCAAGACAAAGTAAGCAAAAAGTAAGCTGTATTTAAACAAAATGAGAGAAGAGTGGCTAATTACATCTGAGCTGCATCTCTATGTGCCAGAATTCTCAGAAGACACAGGGGGATTCTTGTAGTTTCCTGCAGTTTTATGATTTTTGGTCTAACTTTGTGTCCACAGTAGTGATTCCCACACTGAGATTTATGGATCACCAGGGAACTGTGAGGATATGGTAGATTGTCTATGGAAATACACTATACTGCTGTGTTTTGCAGCAAAAAATACTCAAGTAAAAGTTTGATGGCAGGCAAGCAGCGTGATCTTTTATCATTGAAGATTTCTAAAGGTCTGTTTGCCTAAAAAGTTTGGAAATCTTTTTAAGTTTCCATTGTTTAGTGGTCCTTCAACCCTGATTTTCCGTTGTTTGGTGGTCCTTCAACCCATTAATACTGAAGAATGCTACAACCACATTTTGGAACATTTTGGGTTTTGTTTTTGAAAGGATTTCATAAATGAATTAATTTCTTACTATATTAAATTTTAGACTCCGACTAATTTTGGCAATTTACTCCACAGTCCTTAAGCAATGTACATCATATGTAGGCTGAAGCACTAATAATGAAACTGGAGCTTAGTAACATGACAGATTTCTAAAGGAGAAGAAACATACTATCTTCAATGAGAAGGAATCAGTTGCAGTTGATTTTGGCCGGTAGCTGTGTTCTCATGTTGGGACCAGAGTGGGTTTCTTCCACTGTGAAACCAGGATGGCAGAGGCTTTGTATTCAAACAGTTTATTGGAACACTTAGGGACTATTCTTTTGGACTACAGAACTACTAACAGGGGTGGGGGAGGTTCCTAGCATGCCCTGGGCTGGGATCTAAAGCCATCATGCAGGTCAGTAGTGGTAGTGTGGCGGAGGTGGTCCCTGAGGTGGCCTTGGCATAGGCAGCAGGAGCTGCTGCCAGCAGAGCTGGAGAGGTGGGAAGTGCCAGCCCTGGTGGGAAGTGGCTGTTCGGCATGGTGGGACCTGGTGAAGGGGCAGCAGTAGCAGCACCCTGGATGCTGGTGGTGCTGGGACTGCTGTGCTGCAACAAAAGGGGTCAGAGGAGTGAGCTGCTCCCTGCTGGCTGCTACTTCAGGGTTGGAAGTTGTCGGCAGATGTAGAGGCACGTCTGACTCAGGGAGCTGCCATGGCATGTTGCTTGACAGGTGTGGCCTTCCCGAGCTTAGGGGGATGCGTGTTCTCCCTTGGAGCTCCTGTGAACAGACCACTCTCTTCCTTAGTGGTTTCCCACACAAGTTCACGGTCTGCTTTTCTTTTCCAACTGCATGCATGCAAATTCATCTCCAGTAAAAACTCTGCTGGTGTTTGGTTTTGTGGAAGAAATGCTTTCTTATACTTCAGTAGCAGTTTTGGAAAAAGTTGGAAATACTTAGTGCAGTAGAAGTGAATCTAAAAAAATACAGAGGAAAAGAGTGAGTTGCCACCACCTTGAGACTGGAAAGCACAAATATAGAAGTAAGAATTGTAATTGCAAAAGAGAAACGTGGATACTAAAAAGGACTATCAGGGGCATTACAAACCTGAAGTTTAGGCTGAATAAAATGTTGCAGTACAGTGCTGTTAAGAAGTAGTGACTGGCCTTGTGGTTTTGCCACTTGGTAGCAGAGAGGGTATAAACTGATTTAGAATCTCAAATACCATTACTTTTCAGTTACCTTAGTGTCTGAAGAGCAAACAAATAAATAAAACTGCAAAATTTTAAATGCAGTGGTAGGACAGACTTGGGGAAAAATGACTGGAGAGCTGCCTGGCAGAGAAGGACCTGGGGGTGTTGGGTGACAGTGGCTGAACATGAGCCAGCAGGGTGCCCAGGTGGCCAAGAGGGCCAATGGCATCTTGGCCTGTATCAGACACAGCGTGGCCAGCAGGAGCAGGGAGGTGATTGTGCCCCTGTGCTCAGCACTGGTGAGGCTGCACCTCAAGTGCTGGGTTCAGTTTTGGGCCCCTCACTACAAGAAGGACATCGAGGGGCTGGAGCTTGTGCAGAGAAGGGCAACGCAGCTGGTAAAGAGGGTGGAGAATAAGTCCTATGAGAAGAGACTGAGGGAGTCAGGGAGAAGAGGAGGCTGAGGGGAGACCTCATCACTGCCTTAAAGGAGGTTGTGATGGGGTGGGTGTTGGGCTCTTCTCAGAAGTGGCAAGTGATAGGACGAAAGAAAATGACCGCAAGTTGCACCAGGGGAAGTTTAGACTGGACATTAGGAAGAATTTCTTCGCTGAAAGGGTGGTCAGGGGTTGGAACGGGCTGCCCAGGGAGCTGTTGGAGTCACCATCCCTGGAGGTGTTTAAAAGATGGGTAAACGAGTTTCTTAGGGACATGGTTTAGTAGGGAGACAGGCACAGTTGGACTCGGTGATCTCAGAGGTCTCTTCCAACCTTATGATTCTAAAAGGGATCTCGACTTGATAATCTTGGTTGTGCCGTAACTGCAGCACCAACATACTGGCTACAGAGAAAATCGCTTGCAGTCTTCTGTGTACCTCCAGGCAGTCCTAATGGAAAGCTTAAACTCTGCACTTTCTATAAAGATATATAATAATTCAAATCTGGGACTTCTTTAAACAGAGTGTATTTTCCTCCTTCTTGATTGTGTAAGTATATTTAAACCTATGTATTTTAAGTGTTTTTAAGGTTCTTCAGCCCTGCAACCACTACAAGCCAAGTCTGAGATCCCAGAGCTAAGAAAAGAAAACTTTTTAAGACCTCTTGAACTGCACTGAAAGGCAGGTACAACAAGGGGAAAAGACCTGTAAAGCTGGTGTTTAGGTTTTGGCCTGTGGAATACATGTTTTTCAGGCAAGGTCTCAAGAAGTAAAAGAAACGGCATCAGTGTTTCCTTGGCTTCAAATCAAAAAGCTTCTTTTGTGAATCTGGAATATGATGGATGCAAGTGAAGTTAACAGGAGAACTTCTGCAACAGAAATGTGCCAATGAGGCACTGTACTTAAAGGTTCAAGGTGAGACCATGTGTATCTGATGAGGAACAAATCCCAGTCCTACAGATACACGAACAAGAGGCAATGGTCATCTGGAACGAGCTTGCAGGAACATGCCAGCTTTCGCTGCAGTCAGAGCAACTGTGCCACCAGTCATGTGGCACATTTGTGGGACTGGGATTGCTTTGGGACACAGACTCACTGATGAGGCCGTGGGAGGACATAGCATCTGTCAGACAACAGACAGTGTTGGCTCCTCTTTTGAGAAGAAAACAGACCAATGGAAGAACTATAAAATGTGACAGCAGATGGCATTATTTGTAGAATCAAGGAGCCAGCAGTCTGAGCCAAGACCCAAAAAACTGTAGGGAAGAAAGGGGGCAGACTCAGTCTCTGCATTGACCCCAAGGAGCTGAGCAAGAACATTAAAAGGAAACACTTCCACTTGCTTGCAAGTAACAACATGTGTGCTGGAAGAGCTGCAGCCAAATTCCTAAACAAATTTCTTGCCTTGGCAGGGTTTTGGCAGATTCTCCTGGACACAGAAAGCCAAAAGTATTGCCTTCTCTGTAAATTCTTGGCAGATGCTGCTGTGTAAATTCACCTCTGGATACGTGTCTAGGTCCAGAAATAATTCTGCAGGCACTGCTACAACTAAAGTACTACTAAACTACTCAAGGTTTGTGGTTGCCATATTGAAAAATACTGTTCCACTGGGACTCCTGATGTCACTGAAAAGGGCCTTTCCCAGAGAACTGAAGGCAAGAAGGGACTCCAATGACTCATCTCACCCGGTATTTCCCATGTGATCTTGCATGTTGTATCTGTTAAAGGAGTCTTTTGCAAGTGAGTTGTGGTGACTGAAATGTGCTAGAGAGTGAGGAACTCCAGTACTGTGCTGAGAGAAGCTGGAGAAAACACTGCTCTTCTCCTTCTCTCACCTATCATCCCACAATTGGCAACAAATAGAAACATGAATGGCATTTTCCTAACTATTGTGTCACCAATATTGACAAGAAAACTGTCAGCTGGTGTAAAATGGCCCAAAGCAGCTCTTCTGACTTACAACCACTGAAGACTTGGCCATATCAATATTTTAAATGAGGCATTAATTAGATAATAGCAATTGAGTCAGAAAACTAAGAGAACTGGATTTGGCATGAGTGACCTCTCATACCTCTACTCTCCGTTCCTCCCCAGGGTCTGTGGAGCTCGAATGGTGATAACTTGTAAGCCTGCTCTTCTTCAGTATGGGCTGCCCAGGCAAGACATTTCAAATTCTGCCTGTGCCCTCCCCAAAGCAAACGATGCATCATGGTTTGGATGCTGACATGTCCTGCTGGCTTGCAGCTGGCTTGTTTTCACCTGCCATTTGCGTCACCTGGGCTATTGTATCTTCTGTCTTGTGCTAGCATAACTGCCTTTTCTGTAGTGCAAGAAAGTAAGTTTACTGCCCCAAATTGCTTGCCCTTGTTAAAAAATGAGTAGCAAATGTCAGGTGTTCCCCAAAGTCTGCTTGCTTCTAACATCACTTTTGTTCAGCTCAAACTATTTCTGCTACCGGGCAGAGGCAATCCCCAGGCACCTTGAGTAGTGGCACTGTCTCTACCCACAGAGCAAGGCACAACCAAGGTGAGCAGCTCCATGGCAACCCAGGTGAGCAGCAGGAAGAGGGCTGCTGCCACTCCTGCACCCAGATCATACCTGGTCACTGCTGGGGCTGCGGATGAGGGTGCCAATTGCTGCCAGTCGTGCAAGTGGTTCCTGTGGTGTGGACACCTGTCTGCAAGAGAGAGCACTAAAATCACCCACACATCTCAGAGAGGTCACTGAGCAGCCATTCGATGCTAATAACTTTTGGTCACTACCAACTTAGGCCACAACCGAACCATTGACCTAGAGGTGAAAGGCTGTATATCCCATTACCAATCTGCTAAACCATCCAGCCTCCCTATTACTGCAATTTTAATTAACTGAGCCAATGACATGAAACTTGAAGGGAAAGGAGCAGGCAAGGAAGCGAGAACACATCGGCTTTTACACAGGATTTGTTTCTTTTGAGTGGATCCTGCCTTTTGTCGAACAGCCTTGTCCTAAACTGTGCTGCCCATGAGACACTCTCCAATCTGCTGCTCACCACAGCTCTGGACTGCACAGTGTCTGTTAGCAGCCAAATGGGTAACTCTGCTGCTCCTCTCTACCTTTACAAGCCAGCCCCTGGTAGAGCGGTTCCTGATGTGAAGTAGATCTGAATTTTAGTCTTATCAGGAATATTCCTTAGAGTAAAACACAGAAAAAAATGAAAGCAAGTCCCAACATGATAAATTTTTATATGGTCTTTTTCTGGAATAAACAAACAAAAACCTGTTTGCTCAAAAGTTCCTGGTTGCTAGGATCCACAGAAAGCCTGTCTTAATGCTGTCTGTAACAGGGATGTGCTCAATAAGCAGAAAAGTGGATGTGTCTAATGAGCAAATGATTTGACCAGTCCTAAGCTCAGCTGATACAAGTTGCTTGGAATGGCTCCGTACTTATTTCAAAGAGAAACAAAACACTATGCCCCTCTGGTGAGAAATCATGCCATTGCTGGATGCAGAAGAAAAACAAAAAACTGCAATTTGTTCAGACTTGGGCAGCAGTGCTCATAATTTCCTCAACTGCTCTCTTCCATGAGTTTTAGTAGGCATCTTAATCACTGGTTGGAAGCAGTGGAGGAAGGATAGTGAGCCCTACTGGACTTCTGAAGATGCCATTCTTGGTTTCGCTTATGCTGCTGTCACCAACAGCTTCTGCAGCAAGAAATTCCACAGCTTTCCTGCAATGTCTATCACCATCGCTTGAATGATGTGTGCAGCCTCTGTGGATTCAGAAACAGGGGAAGCAAATCATTGCCTCAACCTCTGAGCAGCTCTGCTGCTTTCTCCCTTGCATGCGTGTGAATCATGCGCTGGAATTAGCAGTTGGTACTGATCATTTGTACTCTTGTGTTTTCTTGTCCAAGCACTTACATTTCGAATAGCAGCCACTCCACTACTGAGCTTGGAGCGGTTCATGCTTGTTCTTGCATTTGTGTTTGATAAGTCACAGCATGGCTGTTTTGTGTGTGTGTGATGATTATCCACCATGGTCTAATCCCGCAACATAAACTACAGACAGAGTCCCTAAAACACAGCAGCTCCTCAGGGTCTAGCATCCTGTGAAAACTCTGCTTCTCGCAGGCTGTTCCTGTCTCCAGCAGCGCAAGCACAGAGGGAGGCCAGTCACAGCTTGATTCCAGTCCCCAACTGTCTGCAAAAGCAGCTTTTTGCTTGGGGCCTCACACACAGTACAGGCCAATCCTTAACTCAGGGCTTCCTGGTGGCAAGGAACATCTCAGCTAAAAGGCTGTGCAACTCCTTGTATGCATGAGCCTCTTTGATTATTTCTTGCCTTGTTATTTCAAATGCTTTGCATGTATAACTTGTATAACAGGTATAGAAAAAGAAAATAAGCAAAAGGATGCCAGGACTAAATTGTGCTTTCACTTATACCTGTGGTTGGGATGGAAAGCGAAGTATTAAGCAAATCCAAGCTATGTATGCCCTTCTGGCTCTTCTGCACTTCCTCCACAACTCTCCTGTATTCCATGGACTCTCCCCATGATGCACTACCTTGTCTTTAACTAGCTTGTTCCATTTTCCTTTTAGCACCTCCCTCTGGAGTGCAGCCTCACTCTGTGTCCCTCTGCTCTGCTACCCTTCGCTGACCCCTCTCTTCCTGTTTCCAAAGGAGGTGTGAAAGCATTACCACACAGAGACGGGACTTTGTGGCACTGTAAGCAGATAGATCAGAAATGCCATGGCTGCTTCACAACTCAAGAAGGGGGCAGTGGGGAGGAGTGAATTATATTAGGAACACAAACAGCAGCATCTCTGCCAGTGAACTAGCATTATGATTCCTTTATCAGTCCCCAACTCAAGATCAAGGTGCTGGAGGTCTGAATATAGGAACTACACTGCAGCATCAAAAACACTGTCAGAGGAGATGAAACAGCTGCTTGGGAGAGAGTTGGTGCACTATCAGGCTCAAAGAGTCATAGTGAATGGAGTTATATCATGCTGGCACCAGGATCCATCCTGGAGCCAGTACTCTTCAATATCTTCATAAATGACCTGGATGAAGGACTTGAAGGTTTACTGACAAAGTTTGCCAATGACACAAAACTGAGGAGGAGCTGTCGATACTTTTGGGGGCAAAGAGGCCCTGCAGAGGGACCTTGACAGATTGGAGAGCTGAACAATCACCCCCTGCATGAACTCTAACAAGGGCAAGTGCCAGGTTCTGCACCAGGGACACGACAACCCTGGATACATCGACAGACTGGGGAGCGAGAGGCTGCAGAGCCGCCCTGTGGAGAGGGACCTGGGGGTTCCGGTTGATGACAAGTTGCACATGAGCCAGCAGTGTGCCCTGGCAGCCAAGAGGGCCAACTGTGTCCTGCGGTGCATCAAGCATGGCAGTGCCAGCCGGTTTGAGGGAGGTGATTGTCCCACTCTACTCTGCACTGGTGCGGCCTCACCTTGAGCACTGTGTGCAGTTTTGGGTGTCACAGTGTAAAAAGGACATAACACTACTGGAGAGTGTCCAGAGGAAGAACACAAGGCTGGTGAAGGTTATAAAGTAGATACTGTATGAGAAGTGTCTGAAGTCACTTGGTCTGTTCAGCCTGGAGAAGAGGAGACTGAGAGGGATCTCATACCTGTTTACTGCCTTCTCACAAGGGAGGGAGGTGAAACAGGTGCTGAGCTCTTCTCTCTTGCAACCTACGATAGGACTAGAGGGAATGGCAGGAAGGTATGCCAGGGGAGGTTTATACTGGATATTAGGAAGAGGTTCTTCACCCAAAGGGTGAGAGCACTGGAATATTTCCCCAGGGAAGTAGTCATGGCACTGAGTCTGCCAGCATTCAAGAAGGATTTGGACAATGCCCCCAGT
Organism: Neomorphus geoffroyi; assembly: GCA_033558235.1. Taxonomy (NCBI): domain Eukaryota; kingdom Metazoa; phylum Chordata; class Aves; order Cuculiformes; family Neomorphidae; genus Neomorphus; species Neomorphus geoffroyi. The sequence continues at coordinate 20,196,939 of JAUMJM010000048.1, read as the reverse complement.
CACATGGTGTGAATGTTGGGAGTGTCCTATGTATGGGTAGGAGTTGGACTTGATGATCCTTATGGGTCACTTCCAGCTCAGATGATTTTATGATTCTATGATTTCTGAGAAACCTCTGTGTTACAGGTTGGAGTCAAGCCCCTGTCCTCGCACATCTGCTCTCCTCCTGCTGCTGTGCTCAGCTTGGTTAGGAGTACACCTAGTCAATGACTAAGAGGCAGTGAGGAAAAGCATCTCCATTTGTGTCTTCACTGGCCCTGAATGTGTGAGCAGTCCTCCTCCGTCCCAGTGTAAAGCCAAAGAGGGCTGCCTTAGCCTCAAGTGTTTCTTGCCACTCCTCAGCAGCTGGCTGCTAGAGTTTCTGTACAGGTAACCATGTAGCCCACTTAATGAAGGCAATTCAAATTCTTTGAGGCAAGTGGGCTCTGTGCTGGTGGTCTGGTCTCAGAAGGCTCAGCTTGCTCATCCATGCTCAGCAGATGTTGGAGCAGAAAACAGAGCATTAGCAGATTGGATGGCCCACAAATTAAGGCAAAAACTCAGATATGGAGACGGGCCTAACTGACACCGGGGCTGCCCCATGAGCAATAAACAGGATGGTTTCGGGCTGTGTTCAGTACTGCCTCCTGCTAACCTGTGCAGGGAGCAAGTCATTAATAGCACTGGCTTTTACCCTTTTAGACTGAAAACTTCAAAGTTAATAACCTGTTGAGATGAATGAGACAGCTGATCCACTTCAGAGTTGCTTCCCAGGCTGCCTGCAAACTCAGCATGACAAAGATTTACACTTGGTTTCTGCTTCTAGCAATTTGTTTTCATAGCCATCATGGCTAAAAATATGTGTTATACATAGAAATGAAACTCTAGATTCTGGAGCACATTTCTTGTACAAGAGCTGAGTGCCACAGAATATTCCACAAGCACAGAAGCACAGCCCTGAGTTGTGCTTATAAAACATCTATATCTCAGACAGGCACAGAGCAGGTGCTTTGTATGCTGATCTACAAAAGCCTGCCATAGAGGATTCATCTCCTATTTAGTGACAATGTACTCCTCCTCTGCACAGCTAACTATTGGGAAACACCACAGCCCATATCCCCAGAGCAGACCTTTCCAATGCTGCTCTCCCTCCAAGAGCATGAGATGATGTTATAGCCCGGAGTGCTATGTGACACATCACAATATACTGTGGAGTAGTCCCAGAACACTCTGCAACTGGTGAATGCTTAGCAGAACAACATGGAGGGCAGTGTCTGGCTCAGCGGCTTACCCCTGGCAGTGGCACAGTGCTGCACAATCCCCTTGCCTGGGACTGCATTGTGAGGCACAGCTGGATAGGCACAGCTGGATGATCACGGCTGGACAGCAGCCATAGCTGGTGCGGGACAGAGAGAGACACAGTGGAACTGCGCTACACTAACATGAGGACGACTCTTTCAGTGTGAGGAGGGTGGGTGTTAATACTGGAGATTTCACAGAACTGAGAGATCTTGGAAAAGTCTTGTTTCCGGTTGCTTCAGTGAGTTTCGCTCATCAGTAGTGCTCAGAATGTTTTGATTGAGAAATACTTTGGCAGAATTTTTTTATTTCCTGAATCATCACTGCTCTTCCACCTCCATCACATCTACCTCCAGCCGTTAAAGACAGCAGCAGACTGATGCTCTTGAGGACCAAGCTAATCCCACACACAAATGAGCCACAAGAAATGCCATGTCTTGCCCACCATGGTCCCAGCAGAGTCGTGGGAGCCTCCTTGGACCACCATCCCTTACTGGTAGCCATCCCTGGAGGGTGCAAGCAAGGGCTATCCATAGTGTTGTGCCCCTGTAGATGCCTTCTCATAGGCATGAGAGAGGCCAGGAATGGCAGCAGTCTAAAACTAAGCATCTGAAGTGGAGATGCAGTAGACAACAAGAGACAGTCCCAAGACACCAGAGTGACAGAAACCTCATCAGGAGCTTGATTGAGTTTCAAACAGGATATGAATGCTAACCACACAACTTGGACCCTCTGGGGGATTTTGGCTTTCCAAGTACTGGAGATTTGAAAGTCATTGGTGACTTCTAAGCAAGAAGATGAGGGCTCAAGGCACTCTGTCAGTGAAGGCCACTGGAAGGTGCAGGAGAAGAGATTGCAACCCTGAACCTGTGCCTACCTCAGGCTCTCTTGCAGGCCACCTGCTGCTTCCAGTTTAGGTTTTACTTTGTTCTGGACATGGCACCAGTTCCTGGGCACTTTACTACACTCCATAACCCAGTCTGCATCTGAGGTGGAGAAATGCCCCAGATCTAGCTCTGCCATATCCCTGGCAGGACATTCACTTCCATCCCCCAGCGGCTTTCTGATCTTGCCACTCTCAGGCCACGCAGCAGCAATCCTAATAAAGAAAATGCAGGCACAGCCACTGACCCAGACATTTCATTTCCCAGGGGGAATGCCATCAGTACAGCAAGGGCTTGTGTCTCTGCCCTGTGTCTAATTACCAGGCATGTGTTAAGCTTCATCTAACATACAAAGGGTTACCAAATCGAATTTTAGCTCAAAAGAGTAGGGCAGCATCCCCTAGTTCCCAGGACAGCAAATTAATTTCCTGATACAGCAGGTTCTGCACTGACCCTGCAGAGGGTCCTCTGACCCTGCATGGCTCCTCTCCTGGGGTTAAGGACCTGGGTTTCCCTAGGTTCAGATGAATATGACACTTCTGTTGATCTGGAGTGACATGACTCATTGTCATGTTATCCAGTGAGACTGTTACCTGCTCACCATCAGAGTCATTCCCAGCAGGATGGATCATCTATTGCCCAGCTCTATCATTCCACCATCTCCCTGTTTGTGAGTTCTTTTCTCACTGACCTGCACTTATTGACTCTCTCCCCTCCTTTAAATGCCCGCTATCCCCAGTAACACGCAGGCATGACATGCCATCACCAGCACACAGACTTTTCTCTTGCTGCTTTACTCTCTGCTCCTGACATACTATTGGTCTGTACTTTTCAGGCATGGGTACCCAGATCAGAACAGCATCAGAAAAAAAAGGCTCAGTTGCTGGAGCATACAGACTAGCCCACCACCTCCAGATTCTTTCAAGCAATTCTTTCAAGTGAAAATCTGCCAGTGCTGCTATATTTTAAGCAAGGGGAAGCAAAGTTGCCTTATCTCCTTTCCTGCCGCTCCCATTTTCTTGTTCAAGTTTTAGTTTCCCTGGGAGAAGCCAGACCACCCAAGGGTGTTAGCCACACTATGGAGCACAGAGGAGGGTGAACATCTGCCTGCAAATACAGAAGGATGGGAAGGAGAGACAGCAACAACAGGGGAGAGACAGTAAATGCTCAAAGTCATAGGCTACAGAGAGCAAGCAAGCTCAACAAATGTCCATGATGCTGATGAAATCCTGCATCTGGAAAAGAGGTGAAGCTGTGGTGAACTGTACCTGTAGCCATTTCTACATGCCCATGTCATTGACATTTATGTATCACATTAATATTTTTTTTAAAAAAATCAGATGCTCTTTTCCCTCGTTTTACAGAAAAGCTCTCTGTACATTCCTTAGACCCTTGCAAATGCCCTCTAACATGCCAGTGGTGGAGTGCACAAAGTGTTTTATGACATGGCATAGAGATCCTGCTGGGATTCACACTGATCTCAGCCTCTAACCCCAGGCTTCTTCATGCTAAACCTCTGCATGTTTGCACGCATGTCTTAATAGCTTTACGTATGGGTTCCCTGTAAACAAGAAGGGGTTTGTTTTGGGTGGGTTTTTTCACTTTTTCAGTTTTGACAAATGCATTTTTCCTTCATTCAGTTGACTAGTTTTCATTAGCATCTCTAGGAGAGCAAAGGTCTGAGGGTACAGGCTGCAGGGGAGAGTGGCCAGCACTGCTGAGACTATGGGTTGAGGGTGTGGGCAAGCTGTGCAAGGCAACATTTGAAATCAAGGGAAGTTTTATTGCTTGCAAAGCAAAACACACAATGGGGCAACACCACAAGTACTGAGGATTTTCGCACATTTTGCCAATGCATCCCTTCTGGTTTTGCTCTTCCAGCAAATTGAAAAAGCTACACTAGCACTCAGCATTCCATATTGGGCGCCTTCCACTTCCAAAGCATCCTGCCCTCCTTGGTCTGGGCGCTCAGCAGCACTGTGCAAGGGCAGTTGACATACAGGAATCTGGTAGAGAATAGCCCTGGGTCCAATGGAGGGAATGCTGTCTTTCTTTCAAACAGCCAGAAGACAATCAACACTGTTTATTTTGCCTTCCTTATCAGTGCTCTTTCTAATTTCCTCTAGTTGTTACACATCAGTCTTAAAACATGAGCAATGCCCCATGTATAACATTATTTTTTATCAGTATTTTGGGGGCCTTTAATGCAGTGGTGACACAAGATAACTGTGATGTTTGTCACAAGAGGGAAAGAAAATTTTTTTCTTGTTTCAAATCCATCCCTAACAATGCATTTGAGAAAGTTCTTTCAAACTGGGAGACACCCCACCCCAACCCCCAGCAAGTTTTTCCACCAAAGGAAGAAAGATTTTTCACCAAAGTTGATGGATGTAAGGAGGAGGGGGGGTTGAAGCACAGGGACACCAGTTGCTTCTGATGACATCTTCATCTCCCTTTCATCTCCTGCCCGAACACTTGTGCTTTATTGTGGTGGGCAAAAAATTCCCCCAGTTAAGACTTCATGTGCTCACAGAGGCTGGATGGGTACCTGTGAGCTCTAGTATGTATATATCCAGGATTTCCACCAAATACAGACTCTTGTGCTTGTGGAAATCCTTTTCCATTGCTGTATTGACCTACTTTGACAAATGTTAAATACGGTATTGCAAAATGACACTGTTTTACAGGTTTAACAGTTTACATTTTCATACATGGATGCCTTCCTAGTTCTTTCTAGCTAATGCTTCCTTAGATTCCCCTCGGTAAAATTACTTCATCCTTAGTAATACAGATTACAACACGAGGACCTTCCAGCATTTGATCACACTTCTAAAAATGAAGGCACTACACCACAGAATGTTCACTTTTACTACAGTATCCCAATGGAAGGCATAAAAAAGAAGGTTGAAACTTCTCTTTGCAGTACTCTGTGCTGTTTCTCTGATCACATCTAGTGATATTGTCTAATAGAAATAGCTTTAAAAACAGTGCATTCGGTGTCATAAAGAGAACCATCTCTCTTAGCTGAACTGTTTTCCGGAAGACTTATATGTTAGTTTTCAACAGAAAAGGTACATTTCATAAACAGAAAGGAAGCTCAGTGTTGTTATTTGTAGTATGTAGTTTATCCAAAGCAAATTACAGAAACTGAAGGAAAGTGAAAGAGGATATTTAGATAATGTAATAACTCTGAGTTAATTTTGTAACTCATTTAAGGGGTTGTGTGATGCCATTTGTGAGTCTTCTTTGATAGGTTGTTACCACCTGCAGCCATATGCAGCTTTTCTAACCTTACCGTCACTGCTCTGTTTTATTGTTTACACGTATTTGGCTGGGAAAATAAACAACCAGAAGAAGTGAAAGGTCTCAAAAAATAGAATTGTCTCTGTGTGGAGACAGTGATGTAGCTGTGTATCCCCACGTGCTTGGTGTAGCTTGCATTGCTTTCTCTTAAACGTTTGGATTAATTTCCTGCTTAGAGTAGACCAATCCCTCACCGGAGCAAAACCCATGTCAGCTTTAGCAGGAATGTTTTCAGTCTCCACCTGGGAAGACTATGTCTTTGAGTGGGAAAATAAACAGTTGGTTCACTGACTATTTTCTCTGCTGACAACACTAATTGTTCTGTCAGTCAGGATGATGATGTTTTTAAGCACCAGGTCCTGAAAGAAGGAGAGGATAATGCTGCGTTTTGTTAGTAGCTGGGCTCAGAAATGTGGTGGTACCTAATTCAGCCTGTGTTTATAAAGTTAACTTAGAAGCCAGGTGACGCTGGATAGCACCTCCCAAATGGTCATGAGCTGATGCAGATAAAGACAACTTTCACTGTTTCCTTCCTCATATTTCAGATTTAACAGATTTGATGGAATATTTCATATATGTTCATCAGTCTTTGAACTGCACTGTACTCTCAATTAGGTCATTACATTGGAAAGTGATTGCATTTCACATAGGTACAACAGAGGAAGTCTAGCCCTGTCATTCACATTACAGCACTGACATGCAAGAAAGATATTTTTAAATTCATAAGGGGTTTTTTGTCTCCTAAATGAAGACATTTTTTATAAAGAAGGACTTTTGCAGAATTCTAGTAATACAAATAGAAAAAGTCTAGTGAGATATACCACAAAAATACTGATTCAAATCAGCACCAATTGCTAGTATAAAGCAGATAAAATCAGCATCCCAATGCAGTATCACAACACAGAGCCCTGACTGGTTATATGTAAGGCAGCGAATTTCTTATACCGTAGTTTCTTATACAGTATGTCTACAACATAGAAAAATGAAATATTCTCTCACAGATAATACTAATGGTTCCAAACATGGTGCTGTACTCATCTTTCTCACAAGCTTCTAATTTCCTACCCAGTTAATGGAACATACTCAGAAACAACTGCATAACCTTTAATTCCACTTCCCTAAAACATCTCTCTGAGTGCTCCAACTCAGTTTGGGGGAACTACAGCAGTGTCTGCTTTCCCTGTAGATGGCAATACACTGTGCATTTATGAGCATATGTCTTTACACAAGTAGATAAACTCTCCATCCGACAAAATAGGATAAAAGAAACCACAATGTCAGTGTGCATACACATTTTGCATAAGAATGGTTGCTCTGGTGTCATATACATGAAATATAACGTTCAAGGCACTGACATACTCTCACAGTAGAGAGTATTTGCAGCTCTCTAGTGAACTACCTCTGCTCCTGCATTCATTAAGCCAGCTGTATAAATCATGCATTACTTCTTAAACAGTTCATTATGGCTTTCACACACACAAAAAACCCCTAGGATATTAGTGTGAGGGCAAATAAAGAAATATCTGTAGTGGAAGGCAGCACTGAGCTGCTGTCTGCTCTTGGGGAGGTCTGCTTACCCCTCTGTGCCCTAGTGTACCATATTACTCACCATCTGTCTTCTCTTTTTAAATTGCAGAGATTGCCTTTTACTCCACATCCTCAAGTGCCCACAACAATGGAAACCTCTAAAGAAGATCAAGGCCACTAAAACAAAAAGTATAGTATGTAGAAGCAATGATGTAGCACACATACTGAACCAGTGCCTTGCTCTGAAGCAGCCATCATATGACTCACCATACAGTCAAGCCCATCTACATTTTACAGTGCATCTCACCATCTTTTCTACCATGTATTCCGCATTTCTCATTGTTTTCAGACCAAAAAGCTACTTAACAAATACTTAAGCTATTTACTTACAGATATTCAACATTCCAAAAAAACATTCCCTAGAAAAAAATGTACCGATGGAACCCTGTATAACTTCATGTCTTTAACTAATCTAGGCCTGAATTCTCATCTCCAAAACTGGAATTTTCTGTAGGAAAAGACTCATGGTGTTGAAGTCTGATATTCTGTGTTTGAGAATAAGTGCTCTGTCCTGTTGGATTTACACAGCACCTATCTATCACCCCTCCACACACATCTAACCCATACAGAAAATAGACTGTGGGTGTGGGAACAATTTTTGTTTTGTGGGCTATATATTGCTGCTTCAAATTACTGGATGATTATGTAATTTATTATTATTGTGTGTGGGTTTTGTTCTGCTGCGGGGTGGTTCTTATTGCTAGGATCTTTCTTTCAAATGCTGTTTACAGTGCCAAGTGATGTGAATGGCCATCCTTGAAATCAAGAGGAATAATTAATGCACGATATGATGAAGACATATCTTCAGTCCTACACATAATAAGTGCTATGCTCTTTTTTGTTTCACTCTTGTTCTATAGCTGTAAGGGTGGTTTCAAACATGGTTAGCAGGGAGATCAGTCAACTAATAACTAGTTCAGCCTTCCTTCCTCTGTTAATTAATGTTGGTTGCAACTGGAGTTAATATATTGAAAAAAATCAGAGCTGAAGTACATGTTTTTGACCTCTGTAAAGCAGTGAGACAGGGCTGAGAGCTGTAATTGAGAGTTTTGCAGTATGATATCCTTAACAAGGAGATCAAACCCAAAGATTTTGATGGCATCGAAGCTGAGGTGGAGATTTAGTAATGCTTTCCTCAACTAGGTGTCCAACAGGGAATAAATGGAAGAGTTTATCAACCTGCACAGCTCCTGCAGAAAACTTCTGTCTTTTGTGTCTTTCTTGTCAAGTTTTTCTCCAGTTTTATTTCCTGACCTGTTCTTCTCCTGATTCTTTCCCTTTGCCACAGTATGTTGATGTTTCTTCAGCTCATTTGCTTCACTCACGTTATTTCTGTCACACTTCAACAGACCTCAGACTGAGGTACAATCCATCATTTATGTTTTTCAGACTTTGGTTTTTTGTGTGAAGTAAGATGTGGAGCTTCCTACAACAAAGTAACAGCTTGTGCCTTCTTCTTACTTAATGAAACAAAAGACTGCTGCTGGAAATTTTGAATGAGCTCTATAAAATCTAGATTTTGTATTGCAATCTTATTTTTTGGCATAATAGTACTGCAAAATCACTCATGAGAGGGAGAAATAACAGAAATTCTTAATAGAGTCAACATTTATTAGCCTTTTACTGTAGATTTATCTTATTTCTTCACTATAGCTAAGCTCTAAGTTTTATCTCTTCTGAAATCTAACCCTGACTCTAACACAGACTTTCTGCACCACCCTTTTGTATTCAAAAGACCACAGAATATTTTGCAAGTTGCAATGGCAAGTAAGTAAAACAAAAATATCTAAAAATATTTTAAAGTAGAACTTGTTCTTCTACTCTCTCATACTGGTATCAGAAAAAGCATATCAATATCATGTTAATAGGACAGGACGGGATATGCTTTAGGGAGCTACATATTTATGTTCTATTGTCAGGATAGCAGAAAACCGGCTCACTGTTGTGTATTGGCAGTAACTTGCTTTATCACAAATGGCTACTTCATTTTCACACTGAATTAATCCTGTTGACAGACATGACATACTTATGCTGCTGGGTTATTGTTGATCATAGACGATAGACTGATTTATGACTGAGAGGGATTGCAGGAGTGCTACATTTTTATTTTAAGGTCTTGTTGAGGGCTGTCTAAAGCAAGTGAAGGCACATCTTCCTGCTAGATACACATAGACATCTATCTTGGGGTTCACACCCCTATAATACCTGAGCCTGAGATTTGAAAATTATTAGAGTAGTTAGTCATAATTAACATCACACCTTGGTGCCTTTTCTGAAACTTTGGACTAGGTCTCTGATGTCTGTTCACAGACCTGCTAAGTCTATCCCATGCCTATAACCTGACCTGTAATCTGGCTGTAGTTCCTGACTTTTCTGTAAGTTTTCACCCCTAGTTGTGTCTACCCAGGTGTTACATAGAGGTTTTCTCATTCACTCTGAGAGGCATAATTCTCATTTAGGTTTGTGGTGTTTCACATTTTGAAAGCTGCAATTCCTTTTTCTGTCGTGATGACAAATACAGCTTTTGTCTCTATCTAGTTCTTCAGAAGAGACCTGCAAAGATCCTTCTCACTTTGACCCAGTCCTGTTCTCTCTTTACTTCTTTCTGTTGGCTCCTGTTTCTTTAAGGCACCAGACATAACCAGCCTGGTCTTCAGGTCTCCTTGGTGGCATAGTGTCTCCACACCCAGCTGCTCTCCCTTTTTCTTTCTTAGGGTTTGAGATATTCCACTTCTGCACAACACTGTTGGACGTGAGAGCTGTCAGCCGTGAGCTGTAAGCTCCTTACACAGGGAGGGCCCAAGAAATGTCACAAACCTTTAAACAGTAAAAGTACACTGTTCAAGCACTGAGTCATCTCAAAGCCCAAGTAATCCTCAATAGACCCTTCTGTAGAGCAGCCCGTGATGCACTGCAGGGAAGACTTCTTACAGGGAGAAACCCATGACCGTGGGAGGGTTCCTGTAGGGACTGACGACTCCCATCCACAGTAGCACCTTGGAGGAGTCCCCTGGTTTCTTGCCGACAGTGCTTTGCATTAAGCACCTGGCCAGCTGGCTGCCACCCTTCTTTTGCTCAGGGGTCCAATGTGGCAACGGCTCTACAACCCAAATGGCACTGTGCTGGGGGGATTCTGGTTTCTTTCTGCAGCCAAGCTGCTGCTTCCCCATACCCATCGCTGCCTACAGCTTGCTGGCTCTCCAAGTGCTCGTACCTTCCCGGCTAAAGCTTTACTTTCTGTCCCAGCCAGGCAGCAGGGGTCTTACATCACAAAATATAATAAAACGAAAAGCACCCCCCAAAAAAGCATGCCAACCCTAACAGGAGTCTGCAGGGTGTGGAAGGATGCCCGGACGGCACATGCGGCCGGACTCAGCCCCGGGCCGAAGCCCCCGGCCGCTGTGAGGGGCTGCAGCGGGGCTTCGCCTCTCCCTGCAGGCGCCGAGCCGCGAGGTGACCCGGGAAGCTCCCTTCATGCCAGGCGAGCTCCTGCTCCCCTGCCGCCCCGGCGGGCAGAGCATCTCTATCCCTTCTCCCGAGGAGTGGGGCAGCAAGCACAGGGAGGGGGGCTTTTTGTCCCAGTAGGTCTTTAAAATTGTTCCGCGGTCGTGATCGGGTGAGGGCACGGCAGGCTTGGGCAAAGCCGAGCCCCTGTGCCTTTGCCGTTTCTATTAAAGCGTTAGTAAAGTTAACACAGCCTCGATGGCATCTAAAATACCAAATAAGAGACCAGTTTCAACCCCGTTCCCCTCTGGAGGGGATACACTAGTATGTTTCTTATTTTTATTTTCCTTATAGCCTGTTAAATTGAGTAATAAAGTCAACACAGAGTTCTCTGTGTGGCTTCAAAAAACTCAGTAATTTTGTTAGAAAACGTTGAAATCCAACCCCAAAGTATTCAGCCCAAATATTTAGTTAAAGTAACCCTGTGGGTTAATAAACTAAACAAAGGCAAACCATGCAAAACTGCAGCAATGAAAACCAGGCTTAAATAAACGAAGGAAAGTTTATAAGAACCCTTTAGCTGGAAAAAAACAGCGAAGAAAAACTGCATGAAAGTTTAATATGAAGCATGTGATATGCAAGTGCTCGTTTTACAGGTACACAGTTTTGCCTCGGACAGTCATTGTCCCCAGCAAAAATTTGAATCTTATTTTCCTGCTAAGCTGCATTTCCTTCAAAACCTCGTAGCAGCTGTTTCTGCTGGAGAAACTCTCGGCAGCTTTTGGCAGGTTAAGAGCACCACTTCTCTTCCGTGCTGCGAGATCTTTCTCTGCCTGTGCTTCTCCACATTGCTAATTTTGGTGTCTGACTTGTTTAGTTATTTCAGCTTCAGTAATGTGGTTGCAAAATATTTACCTTTCACACAAGAATCTGGATTATTTTGATTAGAGACCCATGCACTCTTCAAAATGTTTGCTTATGCGCAAGAGTTCGTTGAAGAGGGGCACAACAAAAGATTTTCAACCACTACTTTTAAAGTAGTTACTAATGCTTAAAAAACAGTTTGCTATAGGGATCAAGTAAGCCTTTCTGCAAAAATATAGGGAGATTTAAAACAAGCTGTTCAAAATATCTATGCAAAATTCTCAGAGTGCCTTCAACACGTTGGCAGTTTGGTAATAATTATAACCATTGCTGTTCTGCAGTTTAGATCATCACGAAGGAAACCTTCACGACAATTGTTTTTTGATCAAATAAAGGGCATGGGATTGGTGACATGTTTTTCTCTATGGAATAATGGGTTTCCAAAATTATTTTCATTCTCATTATAACCCCAAAGAAGCAGCCAGGGAGAAGAGCGCTGGAAAAACAAGCCCAAAAATAACAAGAGGTTGTTTAAACTTCTTCTTCTTAGTTGCTTTTCATTTTCAAGAAAAGCTGAATAAACAGCGTCGGCCCCGCCTGACAGCGCAGAAAGCAGGTTTGCAGTGGAAGAGGCATGCAGGGGGAAAACAGGAGGTTTTTTTTCTTTCCTTTTCGAGCACTTAACTTTCCCCTTTTCAAAAAAGAGTTGCATGCAGCCCAGGGAGCACTTTATTTAACGTGTACAGAAGAAAAAAGTCAAATTTAAAATTAACCTCGAGTTTTGCTGGGACCAAATGTTGATGGAATTCCTTTATTCCTCCTCTTCTGATATTTTTGTCTAATTCTGCCGCTTAACCATCACCCCTCCTACCGCCAAGGAAGGGAAGGGTCCCTTTCGGTGACAAGCCCCGATGAAATGGGGTTTTTTAAAAAGGAAAAAAATAAAGAAGAGAAAGATGGACTAAGGAACTTGGGGCAACAAAGCATTACAAGGAGAGAAGAAAGACTCGGGTAAAATACGACACATTTATCTATCAATTGCTAGACAAGACAAAGAAGGCTTAACAACAGTTTGAAAAGAGTGGCCTGTGAATGGTTACTATTCAATTTGTATTTTATTCCCCGCTGGTCATGGAATTGAGATCAGAAGAAAAAGTGAAAACACATGGCTGAGGTCAGTAGGATCAGAGAACCACCACATACAGCAAAGGGAAGGAAAAGCAATGGGAACTTGTGTGAAGAAATGGATTATATAAACAGAGCTTACCATCGCCTGCACCCCATTATCCTATAATTTACACTGCATGGGAGCATAGAAATATATTAAACTAGTGATAGGTTTCACCGTTGCCTTATGCCAATCAATTCCATTATATACTTTCAGACATGTTTAGAATTCTTGGACTAATGTGTTTATTTTAAATATCACAGGGAAATTATGACATCACCGGCAAATAATGCAGGGGAAGGTTGCCTTCCTTTTGAAGTAGGCTGCAGTGAAGCATGATTTTAATTACATAATCACTTTGAAACCGTAATTATATAATAAACGAGGGGGGATTAACCGGGAAGTATATAGTACATTAAAAATTGCTTAGGTCCTGGAAAAACAAACCGAACACACAGCGAGATTTCGCTCGGTCACGCGGGGACCGCTCGATAAATTCGGGCTATCGCATTCATTTGCGTCTCGTCCGGAGCGACAACAAGGTGCCCCTTCCGACTCGGAGTGGCTTCCCTGTCCCGAAGGAAACAAATACAGGGCTGTTTTCCCAAGCCGTGGCTGCTCCGCGCCCGCGGTGCTGGGCGAGCTGTCACCTGGGAGGCGGCCGCCACGGCCCCATCCATCTTCCACCGCACAAAAGAGCCAGGCAGGGACAAATCTGTTTTTAAAAGGGGAATTAGTCGCCCTCCCCTCCGCTCGGCGGGGTCCTCCGCCCCCCTCATCGCCCCCGCCGGCGGTAGCGCCTCTCGGGAGCTCTGCAGAGCCCGCGCGGGCTTCTCCGCAGGGATCCAGCTCTGCATCCCAAGGATGTGCACGGGGTGCCCATGCACCGGTCCAGCCCCAGCCTCTGGGGGCTGTGGCCCCAGCTCCGATCCGCTCCGGCAAAGGCGGAGAAGAGGACGTTTTCTTTCACATTTTAGTTTGCTGTTGTTGTTGCTGTTTTCTTTTTTCCTTTTAGTTGGTGGTGTGGTGGTGGGGTTTTTGTTTCTTTGGATTGGTTTGGGGTTTGGAGGTTTGCTTTTAAAGCACTAGAGTGGAGCAGGTCACGGTCCTAGAGACTCTCCCTGTGTCAGTATACAGCCCAGCCAGCCCTACCTTCGCTCTCGCAGGCAAGGAAACCAGTTCTGCCAGCCTCCTTTTGCCCCCCAAACTGAGCCAGGCACCAGCGGTGGGGGCTCCATCAAAAGCGCAAGAAGCCCTGAGGCGAGGAAAGGTACCCAGGAGAGCCAAGCCCTGGGGGCATTGAACGAACCACCAGATCAACATGAAATACAGACCCCACTCACAAAATGCAAGTGTCTCTGTTTGCGCAGACATGTCTGAGCCACATCAAGGGTAGCACTTCCCACCTTTTTTCCAGTGCCTTATCGGGGGCCAGCTTGGATCTCTGAGCAGATCAGGCTAGTCCCTTGCAGCACTGCCAGTAAGCTGCTCTTGACACTTAGCCAATGGGTTGCTCCATCAGGGACAGGCCTGGTCTTTGGGTCTGTACTGTGTATTTCCTCCCCATCAGGGCACCTCATTTTCTGGGAGGTAGAGTGCAAGGGTACCCTGCACTGTAAGAAGGGTTTGGACTGTCCCACGAGGCTTTGTACGGGACAGGACGGCTGTATGTTCTCCCCTACTGAGACCAGATGATTTCCATATGGATGTGCTTCCACCGAATCCACCGCTCAGAATACACCCCTGCAAGCACAGATAGGTCCTGTAAAAAGCTGGCTTGTGGAAGGGTGAGCACAGGTACTCTGCTAGGTGTGGCTTGACCTTACCCTCACCTGCAGGGAAAGAGGCAGGGTGGCACCCAGGGGTCAGTGAGCGATGCACTTCAGTCCAGAGACTCTCAGACCTTACCGGCCCCGGCCCATCTAGCAGGGTTTTATTTTGTCCATGAATTCTAGGTCTTTTTCTGGGTGCTGCAACTTCAAATTGCCACATGGCTGGCCTGGAAACATAAATGCAGGAGACTGCTTGCCAATGGGACAGAAAGCCAAACTGTGTCTGGGAGCCTCATCAGGTATCTCCAGACACAGGCAAACTAGCTGGCTCCCCACCGTTCCCCACAGACCAGCCCAAAAACACTGGTTCTTCTTCAGCGAGGCAGTTTACGTGCACATGCAGATGCTAACTACATACCCAAGAGACTGTCCCAGAGAGACTTATTTCCCCAGATGCTAGCTGTGCAGTCTTGGAGCCTCAGGAATATTATTTTTTCATATGAAAATATTTATTTTTCCTTCAGATGTCATGCTAATTAACATGGAAGGATGCACTCTGTTAAATGTGTGAGGGACATCATGGTGCCTCACAAGTCTACAGGAGTCCCTGGAGGACAAAGTACCAGATGGCAGTGATGAGACTCTGACGAGTGCACATGGGTGTATAAAATATGCCTCAACAAAAGCCTTAAGAGAAGCTATCACAAGGTAAGAGAGAAGCTGATCACAAAGAGAGGAAGAGAAGATGGAGCCAGATTTGTGGTGGAGGGAGATAGCTCCAAAATTGTCTAGTCATTCTGTGCACTGGCCAAAGGGAAAGTGTAACTTGAGTGTTTTGGTCAGAAATTCATCTGCTTGCTGTGCTCATCATAGTGTAACACTGGCCGTGTTATTGCCAGAATTCCTGAACTCTACATCTCCTTGAGGAAAATTAAAAAAGAACAGAGCAACATATGGAGCATCTACCAGGAAAAAAAAAAACAACATAAAGGTCTTGAGTCCAGAGAGTCAGTCACTGGCACGTGTAAAACACAGGCAGCAATGCAAGACAAACAGGGAAACGTTCAGGATCTAAACTATGCAAAAAAGTGTTAAGTGAGCTTGAAGCACCCAGAAGAAGTCTGTTTTGCACTGTGCAGATGTGGAACTCCTTACCTCAGAAGTCCTCAGAACCCAGAAGGGTAACTGTATTAAAGAAAACAAGTGGTAAATTCATGCTTTGTTCATGGCAGGACAGTCCACGGGGTTTGTCCCTGTAGTAAATTTCTAAAATGGGGATTGTTGGAAGCTAAGAGATTGCAGGGCAGTATCATTCTCAGCTTGCTTGGCCCCCATACTTTTTTTCCTCCCTTTTTGGCACAATTTACTCTCTGTATAAACCAGATTGTTTTGGAATGTTTGGAATTCACAACAACAATACAACAACTTATATTTTAATAGCTTGTTTCATCCAAGCACCTTAGAGCTCTTCTCAGACATTGATTGGGCTGCAAAACAGCCATGGGCTGACACTGCAGTTTGTTTGCTTCATATTTAGTAAAAAAAATGTTTGTACACTTGGACCAACGAACGGAAAGACATGACAAAATTATTTAAATAGACTTACTCTTAGAAGTCCTTTCCTAAACACAGTGTGTTGCAAAAATCTCACTGGCAATTTGAGAAGTGAAGGAAACTGAGATGAGAACTATAATGGGAAACTGTAAAGATACGATATAATTAAACATAACTTACTGGGCTCTTTGTTCTTGGTTTGATTTAGTGTAGGTTTGTATGAGATTCATTTAAATTGGATAGGAATTGTTTAGCTTATGGTGAAATAAGTTACTTTAAGATGACCTCTCCTTCCACTCTTTTTTGACTTGACTTGAGAAAAAAAAATGCTGTTGCTTCAGCAAAAACCTGATTGAAACAGCTGGTGCATCAGTCTTTTTTAAAGGCTCCTTTTACCTGCCAAAGCTCACTCTTTTTTGTCTGAACTGAGTGTCAGCCTGAATGTTCCCAGGGGTCTTTCTCTGAGAGGTGTAAGATGTCCCAATTGGAGAGAAGACGTCTCCCACACAGTGATGGTAAAGCAACCCTGCCTTACATTCACGATACACAGGCAGTGAAACAGAAGTTCAGTAGGGCCCTAAATGTTCATGATTATCCTCTGGCAACCAAGAGAAGGGTTCCAGTCATTGTTGGTCCAAGGATGTTTTCCACAGAGAAGATGACCTACGCAGAAATCTCAGCTGTCCCTGCTTGTGGAACCAAAATGTTGGGAAGAACAATACACCGCTTGCAATTGATTGAAATACCTGAGTACATTTATGGACTCTAGGAGCTACTGACAGACTTGCAAAGTTATGGAAATTAAGGGACAGAGAGCAGTTTAAGCAATGATAGTGGAGCACTGCCATGTCACTGGATGTTTTTTGTGTGCAGCATAGTTACGGAGAGATTGCAAGGTGCTGAGCCAGAAGGAAAAGCAGAACAAACAAACACAATGACTATTCTTTCTACTGTTCATATTCAAATTATCAAAATCTCATGTTTCACGGCTGTTGATTGATGTAAAAGAATCAATCAGACAAAAAAATTGATGGTAAGAGAATTGGGAAATATTTTTTCCTTCTCAAAAGACAGCAGACTTAAAAATATCATTTTGGTAGCGAGAGATATCCATTGATTAATGAAAAACTGCTTGACAAGTTTTACAAAGCACAGGGCAGCAGGCCTGTAACTTCTTTAGTGTGTCCGTAATGTCTGAAAACAGAATGTTCCAGAGAGTACAGATGGTTTGTTCCTTTTCATTATTGATCTATTACCAGAGACAAGTCCATGTATTCTGAAGCTGCTTGGTACAGAAGGAAACAAACAACTCCTTAGAGTGAGAACTTGACTAAAAGGAAACAATCCAGATGTAAGCTAGGGCTGAGAATACTGTTGTGTCCGTGTGGGACCTTATGTAGATATTTGTATTCTGACATACTTCTTCTAATCTTATAGCATGTAGGAAACAGTTTGAGAAAAACCGTTACTCTGGAATGAGGTTTTCTGGAGTTTTTTTTCAGTAGTACCACTGGAAGGAGTGAGCATCCTTTGTAGATGAGCCTTAGGAACTGTTCATCTCTGGTTTGGGAGCAGTGATTTTCTGCCTGGGATTTTGCAAACACAGAGATGGAGAAAAGAAACTGATTGTCCTTTGATTGAAGCCATACGTTCCTTGAAGACCAGACACATACTGATTTATTTTTTTGTATTCAGACAAGATTAAGTGACAATGAAAGCAGCCTTGAATATTTCACCGTAGTAGAGAAACCTAATTTTCACTAATATAGAGATATTTAAATTAGAATTGTTCCACTATTCACAAGACTGGAACAAGATGAAACTCTGCCCAAACATGGTCATAGTTACTATTCACCAGAGAAATACATTTTATGTAGCATAGGGGTTTTCTAGGAGAGAGCTGTAAATTACATACAGGCATCAGCTTTATTCCTTCAGAGTGTCTCAGTGAATGTAGAGTTCTTTATGGCTCAAAGCCCAGATCTATGAAGTGTGATAATTTCCAACTAGATTCCAAAAAAAAAAAAAAAAAGATAACATGCATTCTAGGAAGTTTTAAATAATTGGAGGCACAGGTCTGTTGCACAGAGAGCATGGAACTTCTGCTGAAATATTCTCTTGCTCTGGTCGCTACTATATCATTAGAAGAACATGCACATAGGGCACTGAATGGTTTTCATTTCCTTCCACATACTCTTGCAGCTTTTGACCTTTCTCAGTCTGTGGTACCACAAAGAAATTTTCACTGGATCTGCTGATAACTAAATCCTGCATGTAGCCTTGCATCTTGCACAAGTGCTTTTCTGAGTCACCTTTCACAGAAGCTTTAAAACAGTCCAGAAACTTATAGGTCTGTGGACAGCAAGCGGATCAAGAAAACTAATTGGTTGGTTCAAGCCTATTACCAAAATTTCAGATGAAAGCACGAAGCACATTTAACTGAGCAGTAGAGATCATGATATATCATCCCTTTTAGATTCCTTTTTAGAGGAGCATTTGTTTCTTGTAGATGAGTTTCTCAAGGACATGTTTAGTAAGGACACAGGTACGATTGGACTCGATGGTCTCAGAGGTCTCTTCCAATCTGATGATTCTGTAATTCTCTGATTCTACTAGAGCAAAGCTTGTGTTTGAGGGAGGGCCTTCTGCCTTTAAAACCTTTTCAGAGGCATTATCTTTTCTTGTCTGAGGCACTGTATAAGCTGAAGATAGGTTTCCCACTGCTAACAACATCACTATTTTCCCCACACTGACAGCCCCAGACCTGTTGACCTAGGCACACAGCTTGCAGAGAGGTCTTGAGCAGAGGCACGCTAACTTCCTCGTGCTCACTTTGCTGCAGCTTGCTCTTTTACTGCACACAGAAAATACCTGTGGATGCATGATGCTTAAACAGAACAATCTGTTCTGTTTAAGTCACAAGGTGACTTTCTGAAGCCTCAGAAACCTATTGACCTGGCTAGTGCTGGTTCTGAAAACATGAGGATCTTCTCAGGCTGCTGTCCTGAATCAATTTCATCACTAGTTCTGTCTTGGATTTAGAAGACCCTCCCAGAAGGTCAGACAAAGTTATGTTGAAATACCACCTCCATCTCTCAAAGGGAGACAAGACAATACATTGCACTTGAAGCAGATCATGTTATTGGCATCTTACAGATAAATAGCGGTTATTTCACCAATATGACACAGCGGGGCAAAATCATAATAGAATACACACAGTGAAAACAAATGTATTTAAACATAACCACATGTTCTGTGATTCCACAGGACTAAGTCTTCAAAGTAATAATATTATTTGTAAAACACCTCCCTTGGCAAATTATGCTAGGCCGTGCAAATACTGCAATAAAAATGTCATTTGGAATGTTATGTAAAATCATTCAAGTAAAACTCCAAATGAGAAGAGCAAATAAAGGCTCCTGGGATGGAGAAAATGTGGCTAATATCAGTGCAAGACATTAAATCAAGTGAGATCCACCTGGAAAACACCTGGAGAATGAAAAGGTAAGTAACTGCCTGGAAGAGTAGCGGGGAAGACACAGGAGAAGCAGGGAAATGGTGATGAGTGCTAGTGGTTTCAAGCAGGAAGACAGGCACAGGCTATTAAATAATATCCTATTGCTGTAAGAAAAGCAGTCTGTATCGAGAAATAAATAAAGAAAGCTGGCAGTGCCCAAGGCTCACATCCTTGAGTAACAGCCTAGAGGATCTACACCATGCTGAGGTCTGTATGTGAGTCTACCTCTCTTCCTCCCTCGAGCACCCACTCATCTGAGCAGCTGACACCACACACAGTGCAGGGATCGCCCCACCCCATGTGCTGGTCAGCACACAGATTTTGGCAAAACTGGTCATGGCTAGGGGTGACCCATGGAGAACTTGCTGGTGCGCTGTAAGACCTACCAGTTGAATGGTGATAACTGTAGCTGTCCTGCTAGCTGTTGATTGTATGGAAAAAGCCAGCTACATTAAACATTCTATTAATTGCTAAACTAACTGCTAAGGCAAACAGTTGATTTCATTTTTGTGGAGAGTTTACAAGAACATAAATGTCATAGAGAAATTCATTTAGGGCAGCTCTGCCTATATGACACACACCCTCAGCATTGGACTCTTGCTTGGCACCAGACACTGATTTCAGCAGTGATTCTGGGTTTCTCGGTGCTACAGTTGCTTTCCAGTCAGATTTTTACTGCAGGAAACTGCAACCATAAACTCAAAGAACGCACTTAGTTGTGACCAGGAAGCTGTAAGGGGGACAGACCCCTTGCGGCAGCATTGTTCCGTGTTCCCCACACCTTCAGAAGATAGTGTGGTGTCTGACCAGATTTCTCCTGATATGACATGACTGCCAGGATTTTCTCTGGCAACAAGTAGTTATATCTTTATTGTATTTCCAAGGAAGTCCTTTTTTTAGCTGCTGCTACACCTAATATAGTGGCATTTTAATTACCTAGCAGGGGTACTCATTCTGGAAACAGCACACTTCCCCACTTGCTGACTCATCTTCCCTGCTTCTGCCATTGGGTATGTAAAAGGGCTTTATGATTCCTGCCCTATAAAATGATAAATCAATTGCCATTTGTCCTAAAATCATACATCCACCTCTTAATTTTTTGAAGGCTCTTTGCTAGGCAATGAATGAAATTAAAAACTTCTAGGTAGACACGCACTGATTTTGGAGCCATACAGATGTTTGGACAGATTATTATATGCCTGCAGGTTTCTTCATGTTTCTTTTCATTCTCTGCCACTTGGTGGACAGCCACAACAGCAACAGGTCAGCTGAGGTGTTCAGACTAATAATGCCTAGATGTAAAAAGAGAAGGCTTTATGACTGGGCTTCCTCAGTGTAAAGCTGCTTTTTTTTTTTTTTCCTGGAATTTACTGGTGGTTTAGAAGTATTGGAACTTTTGAAAGTTAGGTCATACATGTGACAGGACTCACTTTTAAAGCAGACTAAGTCATTCCACTCATATAAAGGAAAAGGAAGGCGGTAAGTGGGATCAGAAAGATTAGAAAAGGAAGGAGTAGTAGATGACTTATAAGCCCTGGATAAAAACTCTCCTTGAGAACCTGTGATTGACTCACAAAATTCCAAGCACCCATGTTCTACGCACAGCAGAATGGGTATGAAGACCTCGTAAACTGTGCATCTCCGTTCTTATGATAGCACAGCTCGTATGAAAGGATGATAGCCTGATGTTACGCTTGCTGTGTTAGATTCACAATCAAGATCCTGTGTTAAGAATTTAAAGTATCTGGTCCTATTAGTCTTTCAAACTGGAAGGAAACAGCTGAATTTCAAAGACAAAGGCATTTACAAAATATAAAGACTGCTGAGCCAAGCACTCAAAATCCAAGAAAGAAAGAAACTTGTGCAACTTAATTCACCCCCCTCACATGTTGGCATGATGAGGTGGTCCGATTGTACGTTTATGCGCTGAGTTTTTTCTCCACAGGAGTATTGCATCAGTCAGAGCGTGGGATGTGATACGTGGGCTTGTTTACCATAGAGACCTGCATCTAGAGGTCCCTTACCTAATTTTTTTAACAGGCTGGATCAATGGGCCAAGGTCAATTGTAGGATGTTCTACAAGGCCCAGGTGCCGGGTCCTGCAATTTGGGCACAATCCCATGCAGGGCTGGGGAAGAGTGGCTGAAAAGCTGCCTGGCAGGAAAGGACCTGGGAGTACTAGTTTACAGCTGCCTGAGTATGAGCCAGCAGTGTTCTCGGGTGGCCAAGAAGGCAAACAATATCCTGGTTTGTATCAGAAAAGGGGTGGCCAGCAGGAAAAGGGGTGTGATCATCTGCCTGTACTTGGCGCTGGTGAGGCCGCACCTCGAGTACTGGGTTCAGTGTTGGGCCCCTCACTACAAGAAAGGCATTGAGGGGCTGGAGCGCATCCAGAGAAGGGCAAAGAAGCTCGTGAAGAGGCTGGAGAACAAGTCTTGTGAGAGGTGACTGAGACAAATAGGGTTGTTTAGTCTGGAGAAGAGGAAGCTAAGGGAAGACCTTATCGCGCGCTAGAACTACCTGAAAGGAAGGTATTGGTCTCTTCTCCCAAATGACAGGGAATAGGATAAGAGGAAATGGCCTCAAGGTGTGCCAGGGGAGGTTTAGACTGTATATCTGGAAAAATTTCTTTTCTGAGAGATTAATCATTAGGCAGGCTGCTCAGGCAAGCAGTGGAGTCACCATCCCTACAGGTGTTAAAAAAACATGTAGATGTGGTACTTGGGAACAAAGTTTAGTGGGTGTGGTGGTGTTGCTCTGATGGTTGGATTTGACAGTCTTAGAGATCTTTTCCTACCTTAATAATTCTATGATTTATGGTTTAGTGGCAGCTTGGCAGTACTAGGTTTAAGGGTTGATCTCAGTGATCTTGAAGGTCTTTTCCAACCTGAACAATTCTATGATAGATTCTATAATTTATTGCACAAGTTGTAAAGCGTTATAAAGAGATGATCTCAAGGTTAAGGTAGCTGAAAAATCTTGCAACACGGTTGTTCATCTCTGTCCCACAAAATTCCTCTAGGATACTAAGCAAGTCACTTAAAGGAAGCGATATGCGATGGTGGTTTGTAAAGCAAACCAGAAACAGAGAACCAGCTTGCAGAAACGAGAGTACAATCCAAGATGAAGAACAGGACTGAAAGCAACTTGTGTATCCAGGAGGAACCTCATATACAGACATCATTTTGACCTCAGGCAGCAGGCTCTGTGGCTCCATTTGAGTTGGGGTCTGCTTCCTGTCAGCACAGTAGCCAGTGACTGCTGCCTGCAGGGTGAGGCACCCCAGCCAGGCAGTCACTTGTTTCACAGCGGTGCTGGATCCTCTTACTCAGGCACACATGTGAACCTGGGTACCAGCCCATGGCAGGTGAGGTCAATTTGGCTCACTTGACTTCCGCAGTAAGAGGGATATGCCTATAACAGGAAAAGAGAAAAAGGAACTATGTGTTAGAAGCAGAAGACGACAAGAAGTCCAAAGAAATGGAGAAATCAGAACTAAGCAAACAGGCAATCATTTATAGGCCACAAAATCAGTGCTAAGCTGCCAAACCAAAGAGGCCCTTCGGAATTGCTGAACAGGAAAACCAGCAAGGAAAACAACCTATATTGCTCCCACAAAATGCCTTAAGGATAGAAAAAAAAAGAAGTCAGAAAGCCCTCAATGACTAAAAAGCCACAGAAAAAAAAAAAAAAAAAAAAACCAAGAAAAAAAAGGGCTGGAACAATTTTCAAACAGCCAAAAGTGAGAAAAGATGTAATTAAATAGAGCCATGCCTATTGTGCTCTATGACAAGATTGAAACTGCTCTAAACCACTTTCCTTTTGCCTGTTTCTGCCACATTTTACTACACACTCAAACAGTTGATTGATTTTAGGGAAAGGAATGCTACTTTACAGCTTTACTTCTGCTTTGCCTTTCACCCATCCCTCTCTTCTATGCTTCTGACTTCCTGGGTGTTGTACCCCATGGTTCAGCTAAGGTTTAATCTTTTCTTTCTGTGAAAATATTGAGAAAATATCAATAAAGATCGTCTAACTCATCATGTAAATCAAAGTTGTTTTCATGTACCTAATAAAGTGTGTTACACAACCTACAAATAGTAAAACTTTGGATTGGTATTTCAGAATGTATTAATGATTGCCAGACACACTACTATACACTTGTTCCAGATGTCACACTAAAAAAATATACATTTTTATCATATTCTGCTCTTAATTTTTCATAAGTGTGATAGGATAGGATCCATTTAGGAATGCAAGCCAGGGATCCTTATATCTGAATTTCACTCTAATACTATCTTGGAGACCTTAAAGATAATGATTAGGCCAAAACAGTCTTAAATGTGGATGGCAAAATTTAGGCAGCTACATTTTTATCTAAGTGTTCAACTAAACAGAATTTTTGGTTTTCCTGTCTTGTCTGCCTGCCCATTTAGTACTGAGTGACTTTTAATGTGGGTCCTGTCCCTTTTTGTATACAGATACCTTCTCTAAAGAGTTTAAGGATTTGCAGGACTATCAGGTTTGCAAACCTCATCTTTGTGTGTGTGGTTGGAGTACTGCTGGGTGCAACAAGAGCTTTGAAAGGATCAGTGTCATTTTATTTGGGCAAAACAAATATTTTGAGCAGATGGTACTGGAGCCTGAATATTTTGTGTGGAATACATTAGTCTTTGTTCCCTAGAGTTAACATAACTTATTTTACAAGGACTTGTATGAATAATCCCCATTTGTGTTGACTGTCCAAAATCCACTTCAGGGCCAAGGCACTGAGAGAATATTTTATTTTAATACTCAGTAATTTTAATGAGGTGCAAGGACTTAAAACACTGTTGACAGGGTTTTTTTCATACATAAAGCGTTAATAAAAATAATCAGAATTTAAAGATACTTATCACTGTAGAGAGACTTATAGATGAATTGTGATGCTTCTCTAGCTGACTATGATATTATTCCCTTCTAATGCTATTTGTTCCTGATACAGTTTGTTTGCACTCTTAAAGAACAGCATTTTCAGCAGTCTTCTAAGCAATTTGCAAGTAATACTGAAACCGCCTAGGCAGACACAGGCAATTTTCAGGGCAAGACTGTGCTGAGCCAAGTCAAAGAATGACAGAAGAGACAGAGCGAAAAGTAAGCACAAGGTTTCTCAGGGAGGAGGCCTCTATACTTACCTCACAGAATAGAAGACTCAATATTGACTCTTTTACAGGGAACCACATTCTCCTCTTATTCCCCATGCTGAATGACTGAAAGCCCATCAAGCTACAAGGTCTCATGGAATAACTATGTGAATCATGAGTCATGTTTATGAAGATGCTCCAGAACCAGGTCCTTTTGGTGTCAATGGGATTTAGATGGTTAGTTTTCCTTTTAAAAAACTGCTTTGATAACAGTTAAAGTGCTTTGTGTCGGCTTTATTCTCTGTGTTTGAGTACTGCTTGTGGTTTTTTTGGCAGAGCAGTTTATTCACCTGTTAGGGAACATATCCTGACTCCTTCAATGCTGCCATCTGAGAAGTATATATGACGATAGCTTTAAAAGAATTTTACAAAGGCTTTCACTAACAGCCAGAGGCCTGCTGGTTTATCCAGCCCACACATGGAGCTGTCAGTGAAGGCAACAGTAGCTTTACACAGCAGGTCCAAAGAATAGCATTTGCACAAGAGGATGACACCATCATGGCGTTGCTTCTTCAGACAGAGGTCTAAGGTAAAATACATGGCACGTGTTGTTAAAAGCACTTAGGTATATAAGAGTTCAAAAATGTGTTTGGCAGTGGCACTCAGCAATCAAGTGTTGATAGCAGTGATGCCTCGGAACTGATATGCTGTAACACTTATGGAAAATTTGAAAGAGTTTGTGCAGATAAAGTTACTACAACTTCTCTTTACAGATAATAGGTTACTATGAGTGGTCCTACTTACTGGTACTCATATGATACAAGACACCCGAATTTGTGTAAGGTCTGGTCATTACTTGCAGTCTTACAATCTGAGGATATACTTTAGTCTTAGACCTCCTTTCCTTGTCTCTTTTTTGGGGGGCACAGAGCATTGCTGTTCATATGCTTTTGTGCTCCTGAACTGGTTTCTGAGATCTTCCAAATCTC
This sequence comes from Neomorphus geoffroyi, assembly GCA_033558235.1. Lineage (NCBI taxonomy): Eukaryota > Metazoa > Chordata > Aves > Cuculiformes > Neomorphidae > Neomorphus > Neomorphus geoffroyi. The sequence goes on along the minus strand of JAUMJM010000048.1, from coordinate 20,171,456 downwards.
TGTGATTTTCATGAGCCTATTCTGCAAGCTTCACTTGTTTTTCTGAGAAGTCACAGAAAAGCAAGGAAGACAGGGTCAGCAAAGGATTCTTTTGACTAGAGTGATTTTACTCTGTGAAACAGTTGAAAGTTACAGTTCTTTGCTAGTAAAAACCCAAACCAACAAGTAAAAAGCACCCAACATAAATTGGGAGACATGTCTTTTCCTTGGCTATAAATCTTGGTCTACTTTCTAGATGGTTTCTCAGCAACAGTTGTCAACATGCTGGCTAATTTTCCCAGTCCGGGATTCTTTCTGAAGAGTAATTCATTGGGCTTTGCTTGGGTAGGTCTAGCCCTGAGACAGCTAAGAAAATTCACAACATGCTATAAGATTCAAATCATAATTAAAAAATAGACATTCTGATTTGATCAGAAAAAATTACAGCCTAGTGAAACTCAGCTAAGCTGCCATGAACTTAGCATAGTCCTCATATCTGCTCAGCTGGAGATATATTTGTTTTGTCAGTCACACGTTTGTGCCCTAGCAAGCCTCAGGCTGTGTCGGCACTGACAGTAGGACATCATTTTGCAGATTGATGTTTACCGTTCAGTTGAAAAGTGAGTGTCCTCTTCCTCACCATTAGGAGCCAGATCCTCAGGGCTAGACTGATGTGGAACGAGAACCACAGTGGCTCTGTGTCTCCATTATTCTTAGGCATTCCTCTAATTTCAGGGTGGTGCAATGCAAACTGAGCAAGTTAGGCAACCTGGTCCAGCTAAACACAGTTCACTTCACTTTTTGGAAGTATTCTCTGTGCTCTAATTTTCTTCAGTCTTTTCAACAGATTTCTGAGTCCTTCAGCATTTGTTTCAGAATAAAACTCTGTAAATAATTAAATGTGTTGATTACAATAAAAAAAGTTGATGGAGCTGTAAGTACTTGTATTTCAGTGGTTTTACCGAGAAAGTCAAGCTGTTCTGAGGTAGGACTGTGCAATCAACATATGAAGAAATGTGTCACACATTTAAGTGATATTATACAGTTTTTCAACCTCTAGCACTGGCTTGTTCATCCCTATATTACAGATGGAACATATGTATCAGTCCCACGTAACATAAAGATGCAAAGGTAAATCTCAGTGTCCTGAACAAAAATCTCACAAATTTCACAGTTGTAACAGAAATAAGGAATTACCAGATTTTTCAATTTAAGAGCTTGCTTTCCTGGTTGCTACTTCAATGAGCTTCTCGGTTAGTTCAAGTGCTGAACCAGGTGGTATTTAAAGGGTTATCTTATAGGCAAGCTATTTGCCTGCAAGGAGATGAAAATGTCTTCTAGCATAGGGTATGATTTGTTAAAGAACCACAGAGGAGAGATAATGGGGACATTTTCTGCCTTTCTCCTTTTCCACATTCCACAAAAATTTTCAGGAAAACAGGCATGGGAAGAAAAGCAAGTTTTCTGGTCTTCAAATGTAAAGTGAGCTGAGACGAGAGAAGCAAGTGCCACCATGGAAAGTAACACAAAAGTTACATATGCAAAAGAAAAGTCATGTAGGTTTTAAGGAAAGTAGTTTCTAATCTGCAAAACTCCATCAATATAATAGGATTTGTAAGCTCTCAAATTAAAAATCAGTAAATCGGTTATTATACAGTACATATCTACAAATAGAAAAATTGAAGCTATTTGAAACACTTCCATATGAAACAACCTTGACTGGAGCTGGACTTACACTGGGAAATAGCAAAAGCTTATTCAAATCTCTTTTTTTCTTTTTCTGAATGGTCCAAGTTGTGTCTCTATGCGCATGTTTTTCGATATACACATATACATACATGTAAATATATATGTGTAATTTGGGATGGTGGTAATGATGGAGTTGCGCTGCCACTCCTAATGTCAGTCACAGTTTCACACAGCATTAAGGACATACCATGCACGCCTGTGAGGTCAGCTTTCTTGAGCACATTGTGTCATCTTCCTATCACTCACCCTTGCTCTGCAGAATTTGTTTTTCCAGCATGGTGACAACGTAAGTAAAAAGGATAATTTGGCCATCTGAACCCATACGTATCTTAGATTAGTGTCCAATAGAGGGATCGTGTGCGCAAAATGTCAGCTTTGTCAGTTATGCATAGATGGTCACTATAAAAACATTAATAAAGTCATAGAAATCACTGGGCAGTGATTTTTTTCCTAGATCCTTGTAGTACAAGCATCTAGAAATAGCTGGAGCCAGGTAGAGAAGAGGATGTGAGTGTTCACAAATTTGTCATCGTGCGATTCAATGACAACCTGCCTCACTGAGATTCATCAATGCACAGAGCCTCAGAGATGATCTGGATGGGTTGGACAAACACAGTCAGCTACTACAGACTGGGAAGAGTCGATGAAAAATCACCTACAACTTGACAGCTTCCTTGGGCTGCTGTTTGTTTCAGCAGGTTCAGAAAAAGGTGCAAAATGCTTTTTCTGTGGTGTTTACCTGAGATCACCAGCAGCTCAACCGTGTCCAGAGGTGCTTCAGTTTACCACGCTCAGTGCATTGAATCCATCCTGTGGCTGGAGATTTGAGGACCAGTCCCTCCCTTCTGCTACATTCTTAGTTTCACAACACCAGACATACATTGCCAGATGTCTTTCAAGACAGTTCACCCCCCAATATTTGCTGATCTAAATGCCCAATTAGTAGTGTTCAGCAAGTTCTGATTTTAATTTGCATCTGCAGAGGAAGGAATATATAGCTCATGTTACAAAATATTTCAGATTAACAAATAAGACTCTGAGTGCTGCTGCATTGGTTTTGTGCAAAGCATGAAGAGAGCCCAGTCTACTTTGGAAAGAACTAATAATAATTTTGCACTTTAGATGTTCCATCTTTTAAACTTTTTTTTTACCCCCTATTTCTAGTTTTATTTCATGTATCAAGTGGTTTTCCACATTTTTATAGTTAAATACAATCACATTGCTTGAATATCTTCTTTTAATTATCTGGTTTTCTGTTTGCAATTATTGTGCAGATCATAACTAACTGATTATAAGTAGTAATATGTTTTGATGAATATTACATAGTTAGTATTGAATTTTGCATCCTTCCTGCTTCCATCCATCCTGTCCTACTGCATTTCACAATGTGACCGTATTGAGGAAGATAAACGACAACCCACAACTATTCTTCACTTCAAAGTGCTCCAGTGATCCTTGGATAAAAGCTTGAATCCACTAAAGCCCTCAGTTAACTTTGCGTTTCAAATTTCAGTGACAGTTGGTGTAAGCAATATCATTAGTAGAATGAAAAAAGGCAATTAAAATATTCACAAATGACTTTGTGAAGACAAGCATCTTCTCTTTTGTATTATAAAAATATTTGCACTCATTATAAAATCATGTTAGAATGGCAATACCTGTGGGACTACTCTGTTCTCACATCTGATGAGTTAATCCAAGTTTTGCTGATGTGGCTCCACCTTCATCAGAGTTCCTACATACTTACACACATGTAAAAGAGCACCGCCATATGGCTCTGTAAGTGTTACCGCCAGCTACTGTAAACTATAAATACGTTGCCTGAAATATTTTTAACATCTATTGGTATTAGAGGATAGCATTCACAGTCTAAATCTATGTGTAGTACAGTCTATAGTCCTTAGTCTACATGTAATAATTTCCAACAGAATCTAGAAATATTGACCAAAATCAAATTACAGTGAATCTATGGCTCTTAAAAGTGCGTATGTAAATGAAAAACAAAGACTACCCCAAGTCCCTGATCCGGGTTTGAACTTGGCCCATTTGCTGTGGCTAGACATGTGTTTGCTGAACAACAGAGATGCTAAATTAAGAACCACTTGAATAATGATTCATTCAGTTGAAAACGAAACAAATATGAAATATTTTACAAGCTGAAGATAAGAATCCTCATCACATACATCTGAAGTTTAATGTTGCCGCACCTTTTGAAGAGATGGTCCCCATTTGGTACCTTGGACAACCTGTTTCCAAGACTGTATTGGTGGCTTCCCTAAAGTTGGTATCTACACCAGTGCGGTGTATGCGAGATCCACTTTGCACAAGGCAGGGCATTCCCAAAAAGATAACTCTGCTGAGCCAGCAGGTGTTCGTGCACATTTCAGGGACTCTGACTGCTGGGAAAACCAGCTAATGAAGAAACAGTCATGTCATAGTTCAGTTTTAGCCATCTCGGCACACATTTTTTGTCTGCTGTCCGCCATACTGGACTCACCAGCCAGTTCCAAGTCTGTTTGTCATTAGTTTATTGCTTTCATTATCAAACTGCTCTGTGCAAACAGCAGATCCTTTATCTTCAGTGAGAGCATTTGCTTTGGAGAGTGAAGGGCATATCAGTCACCTGTTAATAACAAGGTCAGACCACTTTCATCCCCATAGTCTTCTGCAGCAGCTCAGCTTGGTTACTGTGAGGAAACAGAGCCACAGGAGTCACCGTTCTTACTCTGGCAGAGAGAGAGGATTTTAGGGTCCTCCCCACACCCCCTAATCACAACAAGCATTTCTATCTCTCCTCCCGAGAGCCACATACTTCACATTTTCCCTGTACAAATAACTGCTTAGGCCCTTCTTTCAAAGAGCCTTTATTAAACCACCAACTATTTGCTGTCGAGACATTTAGGATGAAATCATCGTGTTAAACAAATAAACGCAGCTTCATTCAGATCTCTGCTCTGGGAGCAGAGTAAGAAAATAATTTCTGTCTGCTCTCCACAAAAACGGCTGGAAAGGCTGAAAGAAAAATATTATTTTTACTTCATTGTGTGAAATATCGTTTTGGAGGATCTGACGCGTTGAACGTTTGAAGAGTTTTTGCTGGCAGGTTTCAAGGGTCCCCTGGGTTGACCTCCTGGGATTGTTTTCTTCATTAATAAACTTAGCATGATGTGTGTTAAAAGGAACATTCTGTTTGCTGTGTAAATAAGGGATGTCAAACAAGAAGCAGAAGTCTCGCAGACATTAGGTGAGATACTCTTCAAGGGTAGGGTGATACTTGTGTGGAAAAATAAAACCTTTGGAAAACTCAACAATGGTGTGACTGCTTTATCCAAGCCAAGGCTTTGCTGGGGAAACAATCCTGCCTGAAAACTCAAATAAGGTAGCTTCCTTGCAAATCCTTGTGGGAAAGCTGCATGCTTTGCCCCACAGTATCAGAGGAGGAACTTAGGAAGGAAAGCACAAGAGCATCTGCCTGCAGGCTGTCAGGGCACGTAGAATTGTGCAAAGTGGGTACTCCTGTCACTGTTCGGAAGGTGCGTTTTGACAGCTTTGCTAGGAGCCCCAAGGAGGGCTTAAGAGGGTTTCTGCAACAGCAGTTGATAAGTCTGATACAGCTGAGGAAATTACTATGGTAAAGCTTCTGAACGGATTTAAGGGAGTAATTTGCAAGAAAGCAATCATCTTTCTGCTGGTCCTGGGGTTTCCTCTCCCATCACAAAGCAGAAGAAAAAACAACCTGCTGTTTAGCAGAGTTTATTTTCTGTCGCCTGCTTTGCTGCCTGCATCACCACTCATCCCTTGCAGTGCTTCTGAACCCGTTCATTTCCCATCTCTTTCCTGCCCCCTTGAAGACTCTAATAAAAGCCTTATAAGGTGACTTAGTTCCGGTCATTCACAGCAAGAGTACCTGAGATGCATCAAGAATGCCACAGTCAGGAAAAGAAAACGTGCCCAGTGTCACTTCAGGTCCTGCTTGCAGGCAGGGGTAGCAACAGGTGGGCAGGGTACGCTACTGCTGTTAGGCGCTGAATGGACACAGCCCCTCAGCTGGCTTTGCCCAACCTGCAGGTATTCCTGTAGTATGCCATCGTTGCTCTGGTTGTCATCATGGGAAAAAAATGTTCCCAGACCACTTAAACCCTGTTTACTTTAGGAAGAGAACAGTCAAGCATACAGTTAAAAGATGTGGCAGGATCAATTCTGTAACTTAAATGATCAAGAGAGGAAGTATTTCAGTGTCCAATAGTCCTTAGATGTACTTATAGCCGATAGAATCCTACTTACATTTACCATTTCACAGAAAGCTGTGCACTGTCACAAGAATTGCAACTCCCACAGCTAAGCCTCAGGCTAGCCTTAGAATCACTGCTAAAAACAAACATGAAATTAGCAATACCACCTTTTTCTTAAGCTGTATTACATCTATATTACTGAAATATTTATCACAGGTAGATCACACACCATGCAGTCTGTAAGTTTTCCAATTCCATTGGAAAAGTATTGACCTTACTAAACTGATTTTGGAGTCATGTTAACTGCCAAAAAAATTACTACATAATTTCAGACATTTTTGTCATAAAAATGGTGAAATGCAAATAATAATTTCAAGAAGTGAATCAGCTGCAGAATTATAAGAGCCACCACAACAGGTCATGGTGACAAATAGGAGGATTTTCAGCTAATTCAATTGACTGATAAAATTAAACAATGGGGGCATGACTATCAAAAATGGTAAAATGAAATCTGTGGGTGACGTGATTTATAGTAGATTTAGAATGCCAAAAATAAGATAAAAATTTCTATTTTGGCTTTAGGAATTTGGCTACATTTATCTCATTCTGCAAGTAGTCTCTGTGTCTGGAGCCTTAACTTGCGTTGTGCTGACTTTAAGTTACCATCATACCTAACAATTACATTTTGTGCAATGAGTAAGATTCATTAAGCCTTCACTCTCTGTAATGCTTATGTGATATATAGTCTTTCTGTGTACAAATGTTGCTATTTTGATTTTGCATCCAAATTCCCCTTTACTCTTACCTTATTGCCAAGCAACCTAAATCTGATTCACAGAATTTGTTTGATCTGGTAAGAGGAAGCAAGTTTATTGCCTGGTCTGAGTTAACTGAGCTAGGGTAGCTACAGCCAGTTATTTACACAACTTATGAGTTTACATAAGGGTAAGACACTTTCAGAAGACCAGATGGACTATAAAGCTGCCACAAATATTTCCAGGTTTGAGTAGTTAGTTGGAGGAAAGGTCAAGTAATTAGTGATCGACTGTTAACATCTACAGACCTCAGTGATTATGTGAAATTACTGATCTTCATCTTATTCTTTCCTAGATAGGAAATATCCATTGTATTGGTGTCCTTGATGAAAACTACATTAGAGAAGCCAAAACAGGCATGAGTTTGAAGACTGAGGTGATCCATTTGAAAGACAAGGACTCAGTCAGATAGTAGGGTGAAACCCACCCGCACACTGTTGATAAAAACAGGGTTGGAGAAAGTAGGGTCTTGTTCAAGTTATGTACAGTCTGACATACTTAAAGGCAACAAATGTGAAAGCATCCTTAAATAATGTTCAAGGTTTTCTTAAATTGAGGTATACACTGGTATTCTCAAGAAACAAAGCCACAATGTAGTGACAAGTAAAGGATCCTGAAGAAGTGACACACAAGTTTTAATGGTAGAACATCACGATACATGACCTTTGCTGTCTTCACCTGCTTCAAATAGCATACATTTATCATGACTAATATGTGGATTGTTGCTGATAAAGCTCCAAGGGTTTTACAATGACAATGCCAGGGACAGCCCCGCTTCCTGTGTGAAAGGTGTTCAGCATGCACCGTCTGAACAGATTAGATTAACATGTAAAATATTTCCAAAACTTTTGAACCGAGTATTCATAAAGGACTTATGGACTCCGTACTGCTGAAATTAAAAGGCAGGCTCAAGTACATATAGACCCTATCTGACAGGTGTTTAGATAACCCCTTTTAAAACTGAAGATTCTTCTGTGAACCTCTCTAGGTAGCCTGTCCAATAGCCTGGAAGCTAAGAATTGTCTAATCTATTTTCTTTGGTCGAGTTAGTGCATTTTTTCTCATTCTAATCCCTAGTGGACATGGAAAACAATTGATCACTGTCCTCTTCGTAATAACCCTTTAGATATTGGGAAATTGTTATCCCTTCCTCCCCCTCCCCTTGAGCTTTATGCTTGGTCTTCTTTTTTCTAGACTAAACAAATCCAGTTCTTTCACCTTTTCTTGTAGGTCATGTTTTCTAAACCTCTGATCATTCTTGCTACTCTCCTTTGCACTCTCCTCAATTTGTCTACGTCTTTCCTGAAGTCTAGTTCCCAAAGTTGGACACAGCACACCAGCTGAGGCCTTACCCCTGTAGCCTAAAGCAGAAGACTTATTACTGTTTTCACTGGTAAGGTGAAAGGTGAAAAGTGGTAAGGTGCTTCACATGTGAAGTACCAAAAGATAAGATTTGCTTTTATCCTAACATTACATCACTGAGTCATGCTCTTGTGATTGTCTGTGCCCTCCAGATCATGCCGCAGAGTCATAATCTTTCTTACCTTGTTACTGTGTATTTAGATTCTTCTTAGCAAGTCTAACAAATTTCGGTGGCGTTTACTGCATTTTATTCTAAAGACTTCAGGCCCTCTCTAATTTAGCAAGATTATTTTCTATTCTGATCATATCCTCCCAAAGGTGCCTTGTTTGTTACCAGTTTCCATAGTTCAAAGTGGAAACGGACTTGGGTTTGGTATGCTGCGATCTGCGACCTGTTATGTTCCCAGGGCTGTATAGGCCATGTCACATCTTTACTAGAAATGGCATTTGTGGAAGTCACCAGTCCTAGGAGTTCACTATACACATAGAGATGGAAGTTCTGCTCACTTTACATACACATCTCAAGGGATGTGCTGCCGACAACACCCCGGTCAGCAACTTCAGCCTTGGTTCCTGCAGCTGGGTTACCACTCTGAGCACACAGCTACTCTGCTCAGATGCATTCCATATGACACAAAGTATGAATCAAATGCGCTGTATATATGTATTTTCTTTGAATTAGCAAAGTCTGTTTTAAAGATTACTTCATCAAACTGAGCTGCTTTGCCTCATACTTTATCTTACCCTGACACCTGAAGCACCAGTTCTCTCAATTTAATCATCTACTTTTTTGAACTTCAGTATCCTTATTCTTACACATTCCTTCATTCTTTCCAACTGTTCAACCTTCCTTTTCATTCTATGATCAATTTTCCTCTGACTCTACATTCTCAACCATCTTTCTCCTAGAATCAGTGGGTCTCCCTCAGTAACCATCCCCTCCCTTGAAGCATTTTCTGAAGCTGGCTTGCCAGTTCTAACAAATTCTGGGAACATGATGGACCACTTTTTCCTTTTGCAGCAGATAAGCAAATCAGTGTTACAAACTGTCATTTGGACATTTTTCTGCTGGAGGATTTTGGTATTATACACTTCACAACTTCCTCCTCTTCATCCAGCAGAATGGTTTGTAGTCCAGTATCTTCCTTTTATTTTTTTAAATATTTTCTAACTACAGGCATAATCAACAATGCTGTCTCATGCATCAGTCAGAATTCCGAAATAATCACACATGCAATGTTTAAATTCTTATATCAATACTTGGTAGGACTAATACTTGCATTGTTAAAATAAGTACAAAAAATAACATAAATAATTTACAAATTTAAAATAAAAATAGAAATCTAAATTAAAATGTCTATAGAATACAACTCCTGTTTTTCAGTACCCACTCTCTCTGTCCCTTAGCCATGGGCAGTCCTCTGTGCTTGTCTGCTATGTCCTGTAACATCTCTGTGAACCCAACTGTCATGAACCTGGTGGTGCATTAAGTCTGAAACCTGCTTTGGTGTGCTCCCCAAACTCCTGGCATTTTCCTAGACATGCACTGGCAAAGAGTTTCGCCATCTTCATTCATTTCCCTCTTCTTATGTTCATTTTCCCCCATTCATTACCTGCTTCCAAGCTTTTTCCTTGTTCTCTGTTTCTCTTTTTTGCTCATGTGAAGATCGTGTTAGCAGTTTCCCTCAAAATGAGTGCAAGCTCTGGCTCTGCAGAAAACTTTTCACCAGAGATCCTATTTCTGCCTAGCAATTTGCCTTCATAACATTCTGTCTTGTGGCTAAAGAAGCCAAAATTCTTCTGTCAACACCCTCTGTGCAGCCAAGCATTCCTCTTCAGCCTAGACCGTTATAAACTCTGGGATCACATTCAGAGCCTCAGTTCTTAACGTCACAGTATCACAGTATTGTAAGGCTGGAAAAGACCTTTGAGATCATCAAGTCCAACCTATGACCCAACACCAACACCAACTCATCATCTAAACCAAGGCACTAAGTGCCTCATCCAATCTCTCTTTAAACACCTCCCTGGGCAGCGCATTCCAATGGCCAATCACCCTTTCAGTGAAGAATTTTTTCCTAATATTGAGCCTAAACCTCCCCTGGCAAAGCTTGAGACCATGTCCTCTCGTTCTGTCACTGGTTGCCTGAGAGAAGAGACCAACTTCTGCCTGACTACAACCTCCTTTTAGGTAGTTGGAGAGAGCAATAAGGTCTCCCCTGAGCCTCCTCTTCTCCAGGCTAAACAACCCCAGCTCCCTCAGTCGCTCCTCACAGGGCTTGTGCTCCAGTCCCTTCACCATCCTTGTCACCCTCCTCTGGACACACTCCAGCATCTCGACATCCTTCTTAAACTGAGGGGCCCAGAACTGGACACAGCACTCAAGGTGTGGCCTGACCAGTGCCAAGTATAAGGGGATGATGACCTCTCTAGTCCTGCTGGCCACACTATTCCTGATGCAGGCCAAGATACCATTGGCCTTCTTGGCCACTTGGGCACACTGCTGGCTCATGTTGAGTTTCCTGTCCACCAGCACTCCCAAGTCCCTTTCTGCCTGACTACTCTCCAGCCACTCTGCACCCAGCCTGTAGCTCTGCATGGGGTTGTTGTGTCCAAAGTGTAGAACCTGGCATTTGGACTTGTTAAACCTCATGCTATTGGAGTTAGCCCATCTCTCCAGCCTGTCAAGGTCCCTCTGTAGGACCCTCCTATGCTCTAACAGATCGACATTTCCTCCCAGCTTGGTATCATCTGCGAACTTGCTAGTGAACATCCCAGTGACAATAAACTGTTGGTCATGTGGATCCAGTAAATCCACCAAAGGTCTTCCATTCCATTCCATTCCATTCCATTCCATTCCATTCCATTCCATTCCATTCCATTCCATTCCATTCCATGTCCTTCAGCTTCCCTCTGCCTGGTTCTGGCCTATTTCAAGCCACCTTTCTTCCCTGCTTTGCTGCTGCCTACTCTCTCCTTTATGTCCATATGGGCGACCCCTTGAGGTCCTCTTGGTGGCAGATGCTACCCTGTCCATGCCTCACCTTACCAAGGACCCTAATGGCTTAGCTGTCAAGCTCATGTCTTCTACTGTTACCTCACCACCTTCTGCTTCCTTCATGCAAGGCTGCCATGACCTATACACTTGTCTATCTTCTTCCTGAAGACCTCAAAAGGTATTGCAGAGTTTTTCCAGAGATAGGTGATACCAGGGGCAAGCTGGTGATGTAATTAGACATGTGACCTGGTGAATTAAAAGCCTGATTAGAAATTAAACCAGTAACCTTATTCTAGTCAGCAGCCTCTAGTCATGTCTGAGTCATGGAACATCTGCAGAGGTCCATAGGGTCTCCTAACTCTACTGCAGACCAGGAAATATTATTAAGCCTGTTTTACACTTCTGGCATGGGTAGTTCAAGTGATTTGCCCTGAATCACTCACCACCATTGCTCCTAAAAATTGTCAGACTAGACTCTGTGTCTTTACAGGTTTGAAGTTATTAAGCTACCTCTCTTTACATTTTATTGCTTAGTTTGCATGAGATGAGATATTTTCAAATATTGTTGCTGTGCCATTTTTTGAGATAACAGGTTTCACAGTTATTAACTTTGTTCATCCGTTGGTTCAGTGCCCTTGGAAGAAGCCTGTCCTTTCCTTTATATGACTTAAGTCATAAAAAGGATGTATTTATTACAGAATTAAATTAAAGTTTTGGAATCTTTGACTTCAAAGCCATTTACAAAAGACATTTTCCTTAATTTTTTTATTTTTAATAATGAACTCTTTCCATTGATGAGTTTTTGGCACAACCCATTTTGAAACCTTGCTATTCAAAACAGCTTGCTGATGTTTTCTTAAATTACGTCCTCTTGTGGGTCCGTAAAATCCTGAAGTTATTACAAATAAATAAACGGAGTTTCTCTTCGTGATGTAAACCAGCTTTGAATGAAGTCATTGAGTGAAAGTTTGACTTGGATTGCCTCTGAAAAGCGGCTCAGACCCAGGGCAAAGTTCTGCTTTTCCTCTCTGTGCTGCAGAAATTGGTGAGCAGCTGTTCTAAGTCAACTGAGTAGAGCAAACCCCTGTTGCTTAATGTCTTGTTTTAATTTCCACTGGGAAACCAAGTATCAGAAAGTCCATACTCTCCACTCCCTTTTCTTTCTGTCATTTTTTCCAAGTAGAATCTTCCTCAGTGTGTTGCAGAATCAAATGTCGGTGAAAGAGATGAGATCTGAGAATTTTCCCTTCTCGTGTGCTTTTATGCTGGGCATCCTGTCTCATCCAGTGACGCAGGAGGCTTCAAGATCAGTGGAGTTGGCAGTGCTGTTTAATAACCTGTGCTCCTCTGAGCTGAACCACAAAGCTCGTGGCACCAACCTGAAGACCTTAAAAGGTATTGCAGAGTTTTTCCAGGGATGGGTGACACCAGGGGGCAAAACGGTGACGTAACCAGGCAGCACAGTGCAGACTCTGCTGTGGGCCCAGGCATGATGGGTCACAAACAGGCAGTGCCACAAAATCACCATCACTCTTACAAAGGGTTCTGGTCCCTGTCCTTCTCACTGTGGTGCTTTGCATTTCCATGGATTCTTCTGATTGTCCTAGCTAGCCTTTACGTCACTAACAGAAAAAATAGACCTTCTCTGTCCCCCTGCAAGGGTCCAAATTGAGTCTGTATTGCCTTAACAAAGTTTTTCTGCAGTACTCTACAAAGAGTTGACAAAAAGTTTTGTTGAATGCTATGGATTCAGGAAAGTTTGTTAGTCTTAACACAAAGTTGCACACTTCTTTCAGGTGTGTCTTGCATTAAAAAGAAAAATTTATTAATAGGTGAAAATGAATATTTTGATATTGATTTGGCATAATGATTAAGGCCTGTGTGCTATTTGCTCCTTCTTTGTTGAGGTATTTCTCTCCTTTATGATCTGGCTGCCAAAGTGTTGTCACACCAGTCCCCCAGGGACTAAGTGCTGACACCACTGCAGAATCCCGTGCTTTGTCTGCATGTAGAGGTTAGTGTTGATCAGAGGGTGATGTTCTATTCCCATCCTTCTCTCCTCCTACCCTGAAAACTCTGAGCATCCAAGTCCAACCACTCCTCCCAGTAAGACGGCGAGATAGTCTGCTGTGTCCCACTCTGTGGGATGGAGATGGCACTGGGTTAGCTCAGTCGAGCATGTTTGGGCCAATTAAGCATAACTAGAGATGCCGGTTGAGAGAGGAGAGCCAGCACATACAGCTTCCAGCCACATCACTCATGAAACTCTGTGGCAGCATTTCAGTGTGGAAATATTTTAATTTTCAGACGTTAGGGAGAAGGATATGGAAAAAACTTGTTGAAAAACTGAAACTGTATTCTGAAAACTGATAAATAAGTCGTTTAGCTGTGCAACTATTTTCCTTCAATACACAGTTTCAAAAAATTCTTGGTCATCCCTAGTTGAGTCTGAAACCCATACTAAGCATTTTTATTATTCTGAGTGCCTCTGAGTCAGTTAACCCTGCTGTTTTCTCTTCCTCCACATAAGGTAGAGATTTGTTCATCTCGTGGGATGCTGTCAGCCCTTGGCTCCCCACACTGACAGCCAAGTTATAGTTTTAGGTCCACAAAATAGTGTTTATGTAAGAGCCAGAGTGAAAAGACACCTATGAACAAAGAGAAATAACTCTATTTGTTTGTGTTATGAAAGCCCTCGGCAACCCTACTCGCACTTGGGCCTCACTACATAGCACAGGGTAAGATCATAGTTGCAGTCCAAAGCTGTTTGCAATCTAATTAAGACAAGATGTAACCCACTGGTACAATGAACAACCGAGAAAAAAAGGCATTGAGGATCAGGGAAATAGTCTCTTCTTAAACATAGGTTTTTGCAGATTTATGAATTCCTGCATCTAGGTCTGGGAAAATCTCAATGAATATCACAAAAAAAACCCCAAGTAAGGAGTCTGCAATAAATTTTGAGAGCAGGTGAATGTTTAACGTATTGCTTAACATTTTCTTTATTTTTTTTCCTTTACATGGTTTCTTCATGCTTGTGCCTTTAACTGAAAGGTGAGTTTGAGTGAATTTCATCAGCTGTGTACACTTTGATTATCTCATGGCAGTCGTGACACAAGTTGTGGAGCTAGTCCCCAGAAGGCAGAGTTCTGGCAGTTGAATGTTAAGAAATCCTTGAAAACTGGTGTGTTGGTAGAGTCTTGAGATGTCAGCTCTCTGAATCTGTAAATGGAATGGTGTCAAGGAACAGATCAGAGGTGTGGATCAGCCTCCTTCATCTGAATTAGTAGCTGAATCTTAAAATTCTCCATAACCATTCATATTTCCATATTAATTGCTTCCCCATGCATTGTCTTTTTGTAAGTATTCAGGTAATGTGCTTATCTCAAAGCCCTAGCGACTCTCTATACCCTTGCATGTCTCAGGTCCCATTTTTTTTCTAAATATTTGCCTAAATTTCTGAATTCTGACAGCAGCAACTGCACAGTTTTTTATTTAATTCACCAGAACAACTTTCCTTTAAAGACTGTAGGGACCAGGCAGTAGAAACAGCGTGTGCAGGAAGCTGTATATCAATCAAAATTACAGTTATGACTTGTAGAGTCACATTGAAACATGGTAAAGGTGACAACATATTACCCTAGTCATGTTTTAGGATGTGTTGAATTAGTACCAACACACTGACATGCACAGTAGGAGTAGTTTCGGTTACTGTTTGGAAACCACCTGTAAAAGAAAATGGGTTTGCACGAACAGAAAGTATTTGTGGTTCAGTCTGTGATGCTCCTCTCCTTGGATCTGTCTTCAGCACAAAAATGAAATATGGCACTGAGTCAGTCACAACCTTTTTTTTAAATTGTTTAATGGAAATAAACTATTTACTTTTTTAAAAGTTACAGAGTGATAACTGGGGAAAAGACAAAATAAATACAGTTAAAAAAATATTCAGCATCATAGAGTTTGTGATTGTTGGTGGAGGAATTTGGAAGGAGAAAATCAAAAAAAGTCAATTTTTCAGCAAGCTCTTGAGTGAAAATTTCCACCTTGGAAGGAAAATGCAGAAATTCTAACACTTTCACGTAACATGGTTTTGAAAATTTGTAAATACATGACTTTTTAAAGGTGTTCACAAAACTTCACAGCTGCTACAGGCAAGCACTCTGGTTATATCTGTTACAACCAGATTTAGTTAGATTATCAATCAGTCATTTGTAAACTACAATCCCTAAATTAGAGCTCAGTCAGCCTTGGCTGAGTCTCCATCTCTAACATTTTCATCATTATTCTTAGAATTGCATAGTCCTAAATACGCTCAAAATTTTACTCCAGTCTGGACTAATTCTTCAGAAAACATATCCTTCAAAAACAGTACTGAGTTAATACTTCCACAGGATAAAAAAGGATGTTCATGATGCTAAGATGGATTGTCAGTACGACAAGTCTTGAACATGAAACGCAAACTGCTTGTGACTGTTTAACTCCTTGGATCACAGTGCCCCAAAACCAGGCTGTTAACTCAATTTCCCTGTTAAAGTAACTTGCCCACATACAATTTTTCAAATATTTATACATAAATATGATATATTTCTTCATTTTCTGCCCTGAGCTTATGCAGCATTACTGTATTTTGTTAAAAAGTCTGCCACATCTCACCTCAATATCAGTTGTATTTCAGAAGTAATTGAAGGAGTTGTTGAAGTACACAAGGAGTACTCACACTTCAAAACCTATCTGCAGTTATTCGAAGATACAGCTCTGTGCTAGTGGAAAAGAATGCCCGTATAAGAACTATGACATTTGTCTACATTTAGTATCTTTTTTTTAGAACAATAGCATCATTCTCCTTCAGCAGGAATGTTAGATGGTAGAACGTGACCACAGGGCCTGACCGTTACTCACCTATGAATCTACATGGTTTTTTGTACCTCTTTTGTTTTTTGCTTCTTAGTCAAATCTCAATGATACATCTCTCATGTGGCTTGGTAGGACTCCCGAGCTTATGAAGCCAACACGAAAGGAATGCAGGTCCTCCCATATTCGGCTGGTAGAAACTACATCCAGTAAAAATCAGCTAGTGATCTAAAATTTTTTTTCAAATTTGCAGTCAATGCAAAAACATTAGGCTGCAACAGTAATATTTAATTTGATAAAATAACATCTCTTTTTCTATTACACAGTTTATCAGAATAGCAAGGGGGTTAACACTAAAGAAAGGGTAACCACTGAACCATTTTGGATGGGATATAATAATCCAGAAGGAAATTTTTGGGAACAGATTTTTTAAAAATAATTTTTCAGATATTGAACTTCCTCTCTGATCCCATCAGCATATATAGTCTTTCTATAGTTTTCCTTGGTCTGATAAAGGATTTTGTGGGATTTTATGAAGACAAGGGTTTTTTACAAGACTGAAACTTGCTTGTGGAGAAAAATAAAGAAGAAATAGACAGTCCTTCTCTAATCAAGTAACCCATTTCCATACGGTTTGCCTAGATGAAACCACTGCCTTTCGGACCAGCTTCTTAGGCTGACTGAACCCTGTAGGGAAATGCTAACAAGGAAGTGCGTGGGGAGTATGAGGGGCAACTTTGTTGTACCATTAATAATTTGTCTGCTTCACCAATACAAGTCAGTAGGACCCTTTCTACATGTTTAATGGAGAGGAGACCAAGGCTATCTTGGAAGGTGTTAGTTTAAGGGCTCTGGCACACAGCCAACAAAAAGGCTATGAGGTCATGCCTTTTCTGAAGGCACAGATCATGAGCCGGTGCTGGAGAAGAGGTAGCCATTGTATACACTGGTGTAAAACAAGAGCATACTGCCAGCTGCTCTGATTTACAGGAGCTGTGACTGTGCAAGTCAGCCCTAAAACCAAAGCAATATAAAATAAGCTTTATGCCATTTGTGTCCCTATCTTTCCAGTCATGCATTTTGCCCACTTTCTTTTTGGAGCTTCTAGCTTTCATCTAAATATTAAAGGCTCCTCCAGATCCCTGAACCAGCTCAGAGAGCTGTCTGCTTTCCTAGTCATCAACTGATTATCAGTGACCTTTGCACGCATTGTTTATTGCTCCTCCAAAGTCAATCAAGGAGATGAGTGTCTCTATCATGCAGCTAGCAATACCTCAAATAAAACATTATTGCAATGTATTAATCCATGTGCATCAGTCCCAGGTGTTGGGTTCTGTAGGTTTGAACTACCTACTCATCAGCTGGCATCCAAACGCAGAGGCACACCTGCAGTTTTCTACAGTAATACAAAAAAATATACACAGAAAGCCCTGTACGTCAAGGAAAGGAAAACTTGCAAATTCCTCCTTATAAAAGCATAATCTTTACTTTTGACATAGACATGAGCAATCTAATCAAAGGTACTTGTGAGCAAGGGCTGACAGCCTTCTAACAAAAAAAAAAAAAAAAAGAGAGGGGGGAGCCATGCTGCACCCAGCTCAAAGAAATCATTATTACTCACACAACTGTTCAGATGCCACTGGCTGCATATCAGGATGTTCTTCAGCCTGAAGGCTGATGTTCTCCTGAGTGGGGGCCGCAGGCAGAACCACTCTGAGCTTCCCACATCGAAGGGTTAGAAGCCAGGCTCCAAGCCTGGCAGTCACACTCTGTTTTCAGAGAAGATAAAAGCAGCAGAGGAGAGTTACAGAACAACCACAGCATCTCAGTTGTTAAACAGTACTTGAACACAATGTGTTTCTGGTTAGTTTAAGGAAGGATAAACAAGATTTAACGTCTGGCAATGAACACAGGGGGGGTTTCTTGCCCTGTAAATGATATTTGGATTCATTCAGATTCATGTAGCTTCCACTCACGTAAGACTCTGTTCCATTTCCTAATTTTCCATCTTCCTTATATCCTAAAACATGAGTTGTTGAGCTAATGAATTAAAACACTCTGAGGTTTGGGTTTGGCTCTGTATGCATCTGTGCTTTTTTACTACCATAATTCAACGTGACAAGTTTATTGTCCTAACAAACACTAGCACCTTTTGTAGAACTGTAAGAAAAAAAAGATTCTTTTAAAGAGCACATTTTCTGCAGAGAAGACCAAATGCTACCTATTGACTTTTTGTTTTCCTCAGATCCTGTTCCCCTTTTCATTCCATAGTGCTCACTAAATATGCAAGTCTGTAGGCAAAATGGGCTAGATTAGAGTTTAAGGATCAGCTTCTGCAATGAGGTGGATCAGATAGACTTGATTCTTCTTATAAACTTTCAGTTGATATTTGTGAGCCTGAGCTCAGGACTCCATTTGTGCAAGGGACATTAAACACCATGAATGCAAACCCATGCCCCAAGGAGCTTGGAGCTCCAAAAGACAAGTATGCAAAGATAAACCAGATAAAAGAAAAGCCCAGGACTCTTCAGGAAAACAAAGCCAAGGCTTGCCTTGGCTAAATCAGTGTGTAAAAAGCCAACACAAATGAGAGGTTGATTTCTTCATAAGAACAGACTTAAATGTTTCTATACAAATCAGTCACGTTCATCACAAGACTGACCCTCCAGATGAGTGCATGTCAAACCCAACCTCCCAAATCTACAGCTAAGTAAATAAATTACAACAACTCCCAAAACAACATGTAAAAGGCCGTTCTTCAAGGCTTGCAAACCAAGATTTCAATGATGCATATGGTCTTTATCTGATCCATAATAATTCCTTGATATACAGTGGCAAGATTTTAACTTAGTGATGGAACTACATTTTCACATAGCATATCCTATTGTTAATAAAATGATCAAGTCTTTTCTTCTTGTATCTGTTTGAAATACTATATTCAATAACAGGTCTTGGAATATTTTACCAGCAGAAGAATAACAGAAGAGTATCACACAGATAGAAACAAAATGGGAGTCACTATGTCCCACCCGTTCCCTGAAAAAAAAAAAGAATCAATACTTTTGGATAGTAACATGAAGACATTACCCAGCCAGCTCAGCACAGGCAGAGGCAGTTGTCCACTGCAGAAGGCTTCTTTGGGAAAGAAAGTGGCCTCGGATAAACTGTTCGGTTGTTTAAGAGCCCTGGAAAGGTGGGCTTCCCTGCTGTGTTTTTTGCAGTGGGGAAGTTTAGTAGGGACCAGGGTTGCTGGCGAGCTCCTTGCAAAAGCACCCTTTTCTGCTCCCTTACCGCCTCACCTCCCTCAAAAGCAACAAAAGCAGCCACATGAGGTTTCCAAGGCTTGCTTCCCGTGTCCCTCAGCCTTGCTGTGGCAGAAACCAGCTGTCCCTAGACAAGTCCAAATGTCCATTCATTTCAATCCTGCCTACACTATCAAGAAATCTTGGGCTATTTCCCATGGGCAAGCTAGGGGAAAACCTAGATGGGAATGTAAAGTTGGTCTCTCCTCTTTCAAACCATTTATTTCCATGCAGTTGAATGTTCAAGAAGCTGGCTGAGGGTAATTAATTGCATTTCAGCATATTAAGGACTCTTGAATTCCTGTTACTTTCTACCTCTGTGAAGCAGCTCTGCATCATTGAATGGCAGAGATATGGTCTCTTCTTACAATTTATTTATTACATTCATTGATGCAAGGTTTGTAATATTCTGAAGCCTTCAGCATCCTAGCAGACAGCATTAAGCACTAGAATCTGCTGTTAATTTGAGCTTTTATGATATTTTGTTTAAATTATTCTAGAAATAAAAGAGGCGTCTGTTGGAGATTCTTCAGCACAGTCACTCAGCTTTCATTCCCAGTTTAAAGTAATTAGTACTCATGGATGGGGAAGGAACAGACACAGGTAAATACAGTGTTTCTGTTACATAAGTCTTCTTTCCCATGATGGGAAGGGAGTGGCAAGGGAGGCAATTTAAAAAGGTTCCCACTTAGCCTGCTTTTTCTGCTCCAGTTTAACTGAAGAGGTTGCATGGCCAAAACTGTTTGGTACAGTGAGATACCATACAAAATCTGTGGAGGAGAACTAAGAACGTCCAGTCACACCACTAGCAAATCCATACACATCCCATGCTCCACTCCATCAGAGAGACTGAGACATTCCATTCTCAGCCCTCCAGGACCCAGTGGGGACACAGACTTCCACCTCTGGCAAGCAAGAGAGGGTGGCACAGGAATTGCAAGGGAGGAGTCTGGTTAATCACTTTCTTATCAGAGATACAATTTGGCAGACCTGCATATAATGCTGAAATCCCTGATTCAGTTTTGGAGAGCAAGGGAAGTCAAATCCTGTTCTCTGCATAAGTGAGGACCAGCATGATGCACAGCTCTGAGAATGGAATTTAGCTCAGTGAGTGTTAAAGTTAAAAAAAGGAGAAATTATTCACATTTTGTTTTGCAACTAGCCTTCGAAAAGGAAAGTCATGTATCAAACATGAAGTGTTCATTGTATTTGTTACAGAGAGAGAATAATGTATCTTTTATTAATAAAATGTTTTATCTGCAGGGTACTTTTCATCTGAGTAGATCTCTGTATACCCCTTTATTTTCAGACATAGAGAGGAGACAAAGGAATTGTACTGGCTTTTTTTCACATGCAATAATTTCCCAGGTGGAAGTTTACTGTTGAGACTTACAGCTAACATACTGAAACATATTAAGACGGTTTAAGGATTCCATTTATATTCATTAAAACTCGTTTCAGTTCGATAGCTGACTTGAGCATAATTTTTCTTAGTTGAGACTGAGAAGACAGAGGTTTCACCCCAGATCTTCAGCTGACTTAGGCAGTGATTTCTGACAAATTGCACCAGTTTAATAGCAGATACCTCTGTCCAAGTTTGACGTCTCTTCAGAAAAACATCTGTGAAGGCCTAATATAACATTGTAAGTGAATGATTTAAATATTCTTGTCTAATAATTCAGACTCTGAGCAGATAGACATACATAGACGTAACCTGTGTTGCAAGATTTATGAACAGAGATGGTGTGCAGATATTATAAAATCATGGAGCATTTTATAAAAAAGCTTACTGTCATTTATAACACAGTAAGTGCTTTTAAAAGCATAAGTACCATAATGCAAACTTTCGTGTCAGATACTCCTTGGGAAGTCACATCTTTCCTCCATTTCACATAAAACAATTCTGTATTCTCACAGTCTTGTGTAGATGAGCAGGACAGCACATTGTTATCCTGATAGACAAATGTGAAGAAGAATGAAGTCCTTTGTAACTTCACTTTTCCCCATTTGCACTCTGCTCAAAGTAGCACTGTGTCCCTGAGGCCACCTGGTCACCCAAGGCTGAGTAGGAATAACACAATCCCAATCCCTTCGTGTTGCTGCTGATTCACAGATGAATGCAGCAGGATTAATGCTGCTGAAAGCAGCAGTGGAAAACACAAGTGCTCATAGCAGCCTTCATTTGTTAGAAGTGTAGCCCAGGGCACTGCAAAGTCAGCCCTGCAGCCTGAGGTTGTGCTGAGCTGCCACAGGTAGTGGCAGAGACTCAGGAGACGGTGCCAGGAGGAAATGCAGAGCTGAGTGGCAAGCTGTACTGCCCAACAGTCAGCACTGCACTTTGCTGTTTCATCCTTAGCAAAATGGAAAGGGTTTGCAGTTAGTGCTCAGCAAACAGCATACTTGTTACATCTTACGGGAACCTCAAATGAAGCAAGACTGGAGTAAAGATGTCTTGAAATGGCGTGAAGTTAGAGGAACCTCAGCTCTCTCCCTCCGTTTGGAGGGTGCTCTTGTACGAGAGACCTCATAGAGTCTTGGAAAATCTGTTTCCGTGTTCTCTCCTTAAAATGAGTATAATGATAACAGGCTTCCCTTGCCAAAGGCTGTGATACCTATAAATGACAATGCCATATGGGAATTAGGTGTTTTTATGGTTGTTATTACTGCTGCTGTTTGTGTATTTGCACTGAAAGTAAAGTTATTGTTCAAGGCCAGCAAAAAAAAATCTTACTACAAGAACATGAATATGTGATTAATCCCCAAAAAGTACATTCACATGCTCCAAGTTAAGCAAATTATCTTGCAGAATTAGATCAGACTTTGTATACAACACTGGCAAAATTCAGCCCCCAATTTTTTTATCGATTCGCCCTTTTAACAAAACTCAAGGTTTGATTTCAACTGCATTTCAGCTATGTTGTGAAAGAAGTCAAAACACCTTCTCAGGGATTATGCCAAGCAGTAGTTTTGAAAAGGTTTAGGGCCAATATTCAGTGAACTGTAACTAATCATTTTCATCTTATCACCCACAGAGTCATAGCATTGGAATGATGTTTGGCTAATTTTCCAAAGGACACATTTACTATGAATTTTTCTACAGAGCTGTCAGGATCAACAGTGAGCCAAAACATACTCTGTCAAGGGAAGTGTTTGGTTGATGAAATTATAAATAAGTCATCAACCAAAAGTCTGTTAAAATGAATAGTCATTAAATGTTTCTCTAAATACAGTGTTTAATCTCAAACTCCAAAATAGGAACTGCAAGACCATCTTTCCCTACCTCATTCACAGATTTCCTCTTTGAACACATAATGAGAATATTAAGTTAGTTAATTTAAGCTGTATGTGCATGCAAGCACATGCAGAGAAGCAAAGACTGGGATATGTTTTACATAAAGCAGGCCATTGTGCATTGATTATAATGTGTAAAGAGGAAATATGTTTATACCACAATCTATTCTAAACTCAAATAGGCAGCAGTACTCTGTGTTTATAAATATAAATGCAAAACCTATGTTAAAATAATGTTAAGGGTCTGGATTCTAACCACAAAAGCCAGGAAATCCAGAGCAAATCTTAAAAGTTTGGGCCCAATTCTGGTTCCATGTTTTTGCCATATAACTCCAGTGTCTTCAGCAATAGTTTGTACTAGAGAAAACACAATCATTTGTCTAAGGTCTCTAGGTACAGCAGGGCTTGGGCAAAGTACTGTTATGTTCAGGTCTGCAGGCCAGATATAAGAAAGGGATCTATGCAGATGTGACAGCATGCCCCAAGGCTTCTCTTAATTTAGTGTGGATGTGCATATGTGGGTATGTGCAGGAAGGGAAGGATGGAAATGTGCCATCTTGACAAGCACATCCTCAGAATTCTCTTTTGTCCTCCAGGACACATGTAGACTTTATGGAAAGCTTAGAGCTAGCTATATATTATTAGTCCCTGGGGCATGCTTATACAATTAATATTTCTCATGATGCATTATTCGCCTCATACATTGTAAGGAGACTATAATGAAGAAGCACAGCCAGGAATGTTCTCATTGAGATACACAGCTGAAATATTAATCAAAAGACTTCATTGAGGAGGTGGTGGGAGGGATGAGGGCAGAACGACCTAACCCTGTGCAGTTCTGTATGATGTCCTGGTGCACAGTCAAGAAAAAAAGAATTCTGATGAAGGAAAGAACAAGGCTGGATCATTCCACCTAGGCCAGGAAGGAACACAACAATGAAGGACAGTTGATCTGGGAGTCATCTCCAACAGTAAGAGCACATGGGGGTTGTAGCCATGTGACAGAAGTGAACTAGTCCTCCACAGGGTGTTGCCAAGACATGGGAGCAGCTGAGAAGGATCCCTACTGTTACAGTGTGTTTCATGTTTTACCTTCCTGCAAATTTGTTACTGCAAATTCCAGATACACATCCTTTGTAAAACTGGGTTTGAATATCTAAATTTCCCTAGCAATAAGACCCATCCTGAGAATTCTGGCACTTGATGAGGACATCACTCTGCTGAATACAGCAAAATCTTCCTACAGGGATAAACTTCTCTAATGTCTTCTAGTCATGCATTTGTAGAGTTCCTGGGTGTTTGTAAAGCAATCCGTCATCTGTATAGAAGAGACAGGTAGGTAGTTAAAACAAGTCACCAAGTTGAGTTGGGATGTCTCTCAGAAAACTCTCAGGGCACAAACTTGGAGATCACGATGAACTTGCTGGAACAGCCCTGAATGGCAGTTTAGATAGACTTTAGGTGCTAGAAAGAAAGTGAGCTAGTCACAAAAGTACATCCAGCTGCTTGGGCTCTTGAACTACAAGTGCCTACGTATGCAGCAGCTGTGTAGCACAGATCCTCTAAGCTCCACTCTTGTGGTGACTAGGGAACCCCACATTGGCTGGCCTGAATCTGCCTGAAAGGAAGAATTGACACTCAGCTTTCCTCTGATAGCTGATGGTTGATGAACCCAATTGCAAAAGAGGAGAAATGGGCTGCACTTCCTCCTTAGCCTGGAGCAGTCCACACTCATGCCCTGTCATGTATCCAGTGTTTTCCTACAAACTGTACCAGAGGGCTTGGCCCTTCCAAGAAACTCAGCTTCTGGGCTAGAAAGCAGATAGCATAGCCAGAGAGGAAGGAGACAGCATCCAAATCTATGTCTTAATAACAACAGTGGAAAGTCTTAATAACAAGTGGGAAGTCTAGTGTCACGAACTCCCAAAACTCCGCTGGCAAATCCAGAGAGCAGAAGTGACAGGCTTCAAAAACAGGATGTCCCACTCTCTTCATCCAAAAGAAAAGGCAATCCAGTCCACAAACTGGGTGAAAGAGAGAAAAAGAAATATAGTGAAATAGTAGTAGATGCTGGTTTAATCCCAAAACACATCAAGGAGGGTGGAATATACCTAGAGGAAACATTTCAATAATGTGCGTGTTTGCTTAGATGCATATCATTTTCAAAGGAATTACAAAAGCGGATCATGTTAATGCTTCTGTTCCCATTTAATGAAATTGATGCTTCTGTTGTTTCTCCTACTTTCTGTACTATCCATCAAATAATATTTAATGGACCCGACTTCAGCTGCAAATACACTGATTATCTTTCCATGAATAACAAACATTAACACACTTCACACAATCAAGAATCATTGCTCTGCTAGCCAGCCCTAAAGTTCATTACTGCAGAAAACCTGAAAAAATGTATGTCCCTTGCTATTAATTTTCAGTTTATTTAAACCAGTATATTATTGCAGATTAGTTTATTCACGATCTCGTGTCCTTCCTAAGTAGAAGAGTCACAGTTTTGTTTAAAAAAAAACAACTAAAACCCATCATAATTGTGTATGAAAATTAAAAAATTGGGATTGTAGCCCCAATGGACATACTCTAGTGAAAGCTAAGTATCAACCCAACTAGAGTAGCTTTCTGTGGGTGAAAAAATGATGGGAGAAAACTCCAGGTACAGTAAAGAAAATGCCAGGAAACTTGGTTTTTATTATAACAAGCCATAATGAGACACGCTGTACTAATAAACATGCCAGATGACAGCATTACTATATAAGGCTGGGTATAAAAGCCAAATACAGATAGAAACCCCGCCTCCAGTCAAATCCACCAACACAGATTGTCACAAAAGCAAAGAGGAGTTCTCAAGTTAAGCATGTTGTCCTGCATCAAGCAATTTGGCACACTGATACAAATGGAACCTTAGCAAGACAGAAATCGTCCCAAAGGAATAACATTCTTGTCTTCCAGTAAGGAAAAGTTTGTATACACTGTAACTTTTGCTAATGTGACCTGGGAGATCTATACATAATTTCTATTGCATCTAGATGGAGTTGTCTCCTTAAGCATGTGCTGAAGTGTTGAATTTTTGTAATATGATCATTCTACAAAGAACCCAGAATCAAAACCAAATAATTCTTAATGTAGACTTAGAAAATATTTTGATGTTCATTACAAATTTATATTTCTTCAGTTTTATATGTCAAAGATTAGATATAAACAATTAGGCTGACAGATCAGCAGATATGCTCAAGCCAGAGATCAGCAAGTCTGATGGTCTGCCTGGAGACTCTGTAAATTTGATCACAGTACTCATCACCCTGTGCTGAAAACAGGCCTCCAGACCATAGTTCTCAATTTAGGAGAATGACTGATGTCATGTTGCTTATGGTTTTCAGGCTTTATTCCATTTGTCATAGTGCTGACATAGATCTGGAATAACTCCATTAGGGACTGGTATGTTACTGGGTCAGCCTAGATTTACATCTCTTGAAAGTGATCTACGCTTCTGCTGCATGGGGCCTTACTTGGTAGAATAGAGAGTAAGAGAGCATGTTCAGACTCCTCATTTATTTACTGTCTGCTCCTGATAAAATAGTTGCTAGCCATGGAGAAAATCAGATCTCTTTTAGCAATTATAGTAATAAAAGTAATTGCATGTTACACCTGAAAATGAGACTCAAAGCTTCTGAGAAGAGAAATATTTATTGAGAGCTTGGAGTTTCAACAGTTTTTCTTAATAAAATAGCCACATAAGAAAACATTTAGGACTTTAGGAATTCTGTATTTTTCTTTTGCTTCATAATTACTTTTTTAGGCAATTTTCACCAACTGTTTGCAGAAAATTAAAATTCTAGTAGATTTCTGCTCCATACACTCTACTGCTTTTCAGTAGAGAAATATCATGGGTTTTGTTTGATAATATGTCTGTTGGTGATAATATAGGTCACAATGATTTTTTTCAAACATGCAAGAGTCAGGTATTTCAAAATCATGAGACAAGACAGCTCTTCCATCAAAAGAAGTAGAGGCACCAAGGTGTTAAATTTCTAGTTCATGTTGGGTGTTACCCTGTGCTGCTCAAAGGCTCAGATACAGCAGAATCTCACTGAAATCACAAAGGTACAGGAAGTTCACATGGAACCCTCACTCCAGCACGGAGTGTTAAGGAAGGTTAGATGCATCTTATTTGAATCAGGGAGGAGGTAGTAAAGGGTGGAAGGCAAGAAGGGGTTAAAAAGCTCATTAGCTTCTGGGTAAATCTGAGCAGGAACTTCATTTTAGGAAAGGAAAGAAAGGAAAAAAAGATGGGAGGGGAGGGGAGGGGAGGGGAGGGGAGGGGAAGGGAAGGGAAGGGAAGGGGAGGGGAGGGGAAGGGAAGGGAAGGGAAGGGAAGGGAAGGGAAGGGAAGGGAAGGGAAGGGAAGGGAAGGGAAGGGAAGGGAAGGGAAGGGAAGGGAAGGGAAGGGAAGGGAAGGGAAGGGAAGGGAAGGGAAGGGAAGGGAAGGGAAGGGAAGGGAAGGGAAGGGAAGGGAAGGGAAGGGAAGGGAAGGGAAGGGAAGGGAAGGGAAGGGAAGGGAAGGGAAGGGAAGGGAAGGGAAGGGAAGGGAAGGGAAGGGAAGGGAAGGGAAGGGAAGGGAAGGGAAGGGAAGGGAAGGGAAGGGAAGGGAAGGGAAGGGAAGGGAAGGGAAGGGAAGGGAAGGGAAGGGAAGGGAAGGGAAGGGAAGGGAAGGGAAGGGAAGGGAAGGGAAGGGAAGGGAAGGGAAGGGAAGGGAAGGGAAGGGAAGGGAAGGGAAGGGAAGGGAAGGGAAGGGAAGGGAAGGGAAGGGAAGGGAAGGGAAGGGAAGGGAAGGGAAGGGAAGGGAAGGGAAGGGAAGGGAAGGGAAGGGAAGGGAAGGGAAGGGAAGGGAAGGGAAGGGAAGGGAGGGGAAGGGAAGGGAGGGGAAGGGAGGGGAAGGGAAGGGAGGGGAGGGGAGGGGAAGGGAAGGGAAGGGAAGGGAAGGGAAGGGAAGGGAAGGGAAGGGAAGGGAAGGGAAGGGAAGGGAAGGGAAGGGAAGGGAAGGGAAGGGAAGGGAAGGGAAGGGAAGGGAAGGGAAGGGAAGGGAAGGGAAGGGAAGGGAAGGGAAGGGAAGGGAAGGGAAGGGAAGGGAAGGGAAGGGAAGGGAAGGGAAGGGAAGGGAAGGGAAGGGAAGGGAAGGGAAGGGAAGGGAAGGGAAGGGAAGGGAAGGGAAGGGAAGGGAAGGGAAGGGAAGGGAGGGGAAGGGAAGGGAGGGGAAGGGAGGGGAAGGGAGGGGAAGGGAGGGGAAGGGAAGGGAAGGGAAGGGAAGGGAAGGGAAGGGAAGGGAAGGGAAGGGAAGGGAAGGGAAGGGAAGGGAAGGGAAGGGAAGGGAAGGGAAGGGAAGGGAAGGGAAGGGAAGGGAAGGGAAGGGAAGGGAATTCGAATGCGTGAGAGATTGAGAAAAAAACAAGATGAATAAGATTTTTCTCCCAGGGGACAAGATAACTTTAAAAGGAATGTATTACACAAGAGATCACAGATCATATCTTAGACTTTGTCCAGCATTTGCTCCGTTCTTCAATTCAGTGTTGTAGATATATCTAAGCTCTGAGGCCTCTGCTTGTTCTCTGTGTTCATCTAAACTTTGAACTTTGCCTAGGCTGATCACCAGGGTGCCACTTGCACATTTTGCTGTTCCATAAGCAGCTAGTGTATAACTATGAAATCTTTGTCCAGAAACACAAAAATTTTATTGTATCAAGAGACACGTGGTCTGGGAGTTCAATATGTCACCCTTATTTGGTAAACTAACACTAATTTAAGTCAGCTCACAAAATATTGAGGTCATTATAGTCATCGTAGATACAAGGCAGGCTACAAGATTTCATGCTTTGAATAATTTTGTACAGAAAGTGTTTACACCAAAGTGTACTTTATTCATAATTTGGAATATTTTTTTACATATTTGTATGGTTTCTTTTTTTCTCTTTCAAAAAAAGTCTAGAAGGATCACTTTTATATCTGATAATACATCCAAAGCTGATGGAGAAAGTCCCTGTCTTCAGTCAACATGATACTACCTCCATTCCCATTTTCCACAGTGGTTTCACTCTTTTGCGTTGTTGATGTGGTTTCTGGCACCTTGAGAGCAAGTAAGTCTGTCTCAGCTTCAGTGTGCTAGCAGTTCAGTATCCTCAGCCATGATGTCAGTACCTACAGCTGGAAGCTGGAGCTGGGAAGTAGGCAGAAGGGGTGTAAGGGACATCCTGAGTTACATCCCTGCACAGCCTAATTTCCAATTCTGAGATGAACAGCACAGCAGTTAGCCAGAAAGCTTTACCACCAGTGTCAAATAACATCCAAAAAATTGGGATTTACGTACAAGTCAGAGACTGATTGCAGCTTGTCAGACACTCTGGGACAAGTGATTTTAGAGCAATTTCTCCAATTACCAGTCTTTTTGTTTCCGTGGACCACCACGAGCAGACATCCAGAAACCTCACCATTCCATTAAGGACTTGGCATAATATACACACTTGCATATACACATGCACATGCTAGTACACACACAGAGAGAAAAGAAAAAGTACTATAATGCCTGCAATTTCCTACTTCATTGACTGGATTACTTTTTTGAGGCTGGTTCGACAGACACTGTGAGGGGTGGTTAGTGATTATCATTTTTCTTCAGTGTTGGAGTACTTGACATTTTCATTCCTCAGTGACTTCAGTTAAAAACAAATAGGTCTACCTGTGGTCCACATCTGATTGCCAGATGGTCTCTGTGCCTATGAAGCTCCCATCTCCAAGTGAATTCAAATGACCTCACACACACATCTTCAAACATTGCTATCTGACCACAAAAATGTATGGAAAACACAACATCTGTACATGTCTGCATCTTAAATCCCTGTTGTTTTACAAAATATATTGCTTGTCACCCTAAAGTCCAAAGTCTCTTAATGATCTGCAGGGGCTGATGTAAATGGTAGCCTATGACTTCAGAGGTTGTTTGTGCATTAAACAATTTCATTTCAATCAAAGGTCAAAAGATACAAAACTATTCCTTTGAATCCACTGAAGCCAACAAATAGATCCTGTTAAGTACTCCAAATGGTTCCCAAAGCACAGCTGTGTGTGACTGCATGTCTCTATGTGGTGTCTGTTACTCCTGCAGCTGATGCATCCAAGCATCTCATGAAACCATCACTAAAACTGCAGAGTTGTGTTTGCCTACATAACAAAGCATAGTTAAGAGTCACAAAGCTTGTAAGATCTAGTGTTGTGTCAAAGGAGTACCTTGCCATATCAACATCAATGTACATGTAAACCAACATGACGGTAAACACAGAACCACTCGAATGGTTGGATGAAAAAACAGATGGGATATCACAAACATTTTCCAAAGTACAACAGACTTCTAGGCCAATTAAACATGGTTACTTTTGAATGGGAGAGGAAATAGTTTTCTTTGCTGTTAAATGTCAAAAAAAAATTTTCCTTGAGGCATAAAAGCCCAATTCGTTTTTGGAAACTTGCTAAAGTTAATCAACACTGTGTGAACTTTTAACCAAAACAAAACAAGAAAAAAAATAGAAATATATAGGTGAATATCACTGGAAACACAGAAGCAGGGAAAAAAGTGTATTTTTTTGTTATACAGTACTTAAAAGAGTCAGAGCTTTTTCTCAAAATGACTTAACCAATCTGCATGGGAAAACATTTGCTTGTTAATCTTAGTAGAATATGAAGTAGACAAAAAAAGGGTACTTTTATTATTACTATACTCTTTTAAGTTTAATTACAATAATGAGAAGTCAGGCTGAGATATTTTTTCACTGCAAAGCCAGTCGGCAACATTTAAACTTCAGACTCTTGTCCTTACTTTTTTTGCTTGTGAAGAAACTTAAATTTCAACACATAAGAATAGTGATTTGCCTTCTGTGAAATTCATTAAGATTACTGCTTACCAAGGAGGAAATGCCAGTTTGAGTTATTTGTCCTTTCTTCTTTAGTGTGACTTAATTTTAAAAGGGAAGAAATCACATTTGAAAGCACTCAGAATCAAGGCACCCCAAAGTTCAGACATGCCAAGTTTCCTGCACTGATGCATATTTAGCTCCTTCAAAAGCCTTCATCACACAGCAAAGTCAACAGTGGCCATCAGGAAGTAAAGAAAACATTGGAGAAATTCAGTTAATCTATCCTAGTAGACGAGGTCATGACAGGACCACGTGCATAAATAGCAGAGGTATTATTTTCAGATGTAGATGTCCCAAGCAGGAATGGACCAGCTGGGGAAAAGCTTCCTTCCAAGTGCCCTGAATAAATGGCAGCTTTTGGCTACAGAGAGTGCGGGCTGGGATATCTTCTATCGGGTCAGCTCAAGGGAAAGTGGGAGCAAACCATCACACACCAAATCTTTTTGCTGCACCTGAGGGGCTGTAATGCAGAGGAATGGGAGAAAGGAAGGAGAGAAGTTGCTTTTTCACTTGTGTTTGTTTTCATTCTCATTGTCTTCCTTTGCCTAAAAAAGAGATGTGTATGAATACTCAGCCTGCAGTTTGCAGTGTGGCTTTTTAATAATGAACTCAGATGGGTTCCTTCAGCCTGAGCACATGAAATCTGCACAATTGCCACGCACTTTAATTTCTCGACAGTGTAGGGGTTAACCACCTACTCTTTAAAGCAAATAAATGCAGTCAGACCAATGCTCTGAAGGGGTTTTAAGTGATTCTGTGCCACATTTTAAAGTGTCTGGGCTTAGATTCCCTTCGTACACTGGACTCGCAGCACCAACCTGCAACAAAAGCATTTCCGTTCCCTTGAAGCTGCTGTTGCAAACACTTTTTGCACTGCTTGTCAGATGTGAAGAGAGGATGATATAATTGAGTCCACTTTAAAAAAAAATCAAACTGACATAATATTGCTAGTAACTTGACAGCTTTATGTAAAGCCTTCCCCAGAAAACCCAAGTTGATCACACTGCTCAAGACAAGCAGAGGTTAGGGAGAAGGTTTAGGCTCTAGGACTCCTAGACTCAGCCTTTCAGAGGTTCAGCCATATTTAGCTTGCCCTTTGACATGACCCAGCCTTAAACAATAGCTTTGTGGGTATGCTAAATGGCCACATCTTGCCAGTTGCTGCCAAATTAATGAGCCCATGTCATTTTTAGTTTACAGTTCAGTCATAAAGCAGCCAAGTGGAAAATGAGGCAGGGACCGTTAAGGAGTGTCACGCAAATTTTCAAAGAGTATAGTCCCTAATTCCTCACTGCCCCTTTCAGAGGTCTCTAATCACGTTCTCTTTCCTCCCCTTGCTTTCTTCAGATCCTCTAAAGATTCTCCTCACTGTGCAAAACAGGCTGACCAGAGAAACTAGGTGCCAATGCCTTAATGCAAGAGAGTAGAGGAAGAGTAAAATGCAACCTGCACTCATGATTTGCATAAAAACTAAAGCAATCTGAGGGGTCACCTGAGATTCCTGGCTCACTGCAGGGGGATATGGGCAGAGCACAAGTGTTTCATAACTGGAGGGGACAGAAGCAAAGGAAAGCTTTCATGTAAAAAGAGATTATGTTAAACGGAATTTGATCTAGAAAAATGCTCAGAAACAAGCACAGCATAATTTTCCACTCCCTTACATCATTTAAAGGCAGGAGAAACTTTCTCAATGAAATCTATCTTCCTACCCCCACTCTCAAAACTGTTTTCTTGGTCTGTGGTTTGATAAAAAACCTAAAACTCAATTCAGAGTTGAAAAGTTTTCTGCTTCAGCCCTTCAATGATACACATCCTGTGCAAGTGGTTTTACATGCTTTTAATCTGAAACCACACAAATCTTGCCAGCTTTCCAGTTTGACTTTGAAATTTTGAGCAGCTTTTCTCTTCCCCATCTCACTCAACTCCCACCTAAGGTTAACCTCCTCCTGACTGCGATATTGGTATATTTCTTCATTTTTAATCCTTCTTCTTCCATATCTTCTGTTTCTGTTTCTCAGTGGCAGTGGACTTCCCTACTTACTCCACAGCCTCACCTTCTACCATGGAAAATGTCTCAGCTCCTCTAATTCAACTGATGAATTTTCTTGTGTGGTAACCTTGCCTGGATGCACAGGACTCTTTCCTTCACCAGTGTCAGGGATCAATGTTTGCATTACCCTCAGACAGCGTCCCTATTCGACTCAAATTTGTCCTTGTTTTTAAAGGCTGTCTCAGACATGCCTCAGACCCTCTCGTGCAATTTGTCTCTCTGTTCCTTGGTCTTCCTGATCATCTAGGACTCTGTTTCCTACGTCCCTCCAGGACCTAAGTGTATTCCTTGAAAATTATTCTAGGTCTATTCATTTGAACAAAAATTGGTTCTAGTTCATGCTGTGTTCACACCCTTTTGGCTCAAGAGTAGAGAATGAATTTGTTAGTGGGAATATTTGTGGGAGAAGCAAATTTGAAGAATATACATCAGAATATTCTTGGAAAATGAACGCTGGAGCCCTAAATATGCAAAAAAGCTCAACTCTAGGAGGTGCATTCTTCCAATTGGGAAGCAGAGCAGTTGTCACATGACCTCTGTGCCCATACAAAATTTGAAACACATTTCACATTTTAAACAGAGAATTTTCTCACGGAACCTCTTGCAAACCATTTACAGGCCCTGGGTTAGATTGTGGTGCTTCGCCACATGCCCTAAATAGAGAGCAGCTCAAGGCCACACAAGAAGAACCAAAGAGATTGAGCCTGTCTAAGAAATATTCTTCCCCAGGGCTGGTCTGTATGTGTGGAGGTGAACAGTTGTCATAAGCTGCTAGAAATAAAAAGATTTAGGAGTACAGAAGAAGTTCCTCAGACTACCTTTGCTTGTCTTGTGGTGTACCTCAGGTCATCCTTCTCTCAAACTGAGCAAGCTTCCCCCCAAAGCAGGTATGGTCCTGTCCTCTTTCCCCAGCCAGGAGTCTGTCACAGCACCACAGCCCTCTGAAACTGAGGAAACCTCTTCTAGTTCCCAGCCTAACCTTGTTCCTGGCTGTTCCAGGTGCTTGTATTTTTCTGATAAGGATACTGCTGAGCTGGTGTTAGGGTATTTTTTCCTTCTTATATGCCAGCCTTTGTGGTTACTTGAGCAGCAAGTAGATCATTTCTCAGACTTTGTTTCACTGGACTAAGCAAGCTGAGCGATTCTAGCTTTCTCTTGCAAGATCAGTCCTCTGCTCTCATGAATGTGCTCCCAGTCAGTCCTTCTTGGCCTCTGTTCCTGTTTGTATTCTTCTTTCCAAAACACAGGTGCTCAGAAATTCAATTTTATTTCAAAAACTTCATTGTTACCAAAGAGATTAATATCAGTCCCTTTTTATCTAGTAGAAATGCCTCTTTTGACATATGCTATAACCACACTTGACTTACTCATTTCTATATCATTCCCATATCTACTTTCTATTCCTGTTATTTTTAATTGACAGGTTTAAATTTTATCCCAACATCCCTGTTACTTACCAGTAAACACACGATCTTGCAATTTACACTTATGAATGTTATTCTATTTCTATTACTTCAAATCTAAAGTAATTTTGTTTTTCTTGTCCTGGATTCTGGCTCACTACAATACTCTCTTTTTCTGTGTTGATAACAAGTGTCATTAGCACATTCCCATGCTTTCTACCAAGTCATTATTGCTGTCATTAGTTAAATGCTCAAACAAGTTTAGCTCAAGTTTAATCCTTAAAGAGCTCTCTCTGTAACCTTCAGCCAGCCAGATCCTTCCCCTTGCCATATAACTCCTTTGGCTGTCTCGTTGATTTTCCACTAGTTTTCATTGCTTCTCCACATGAACTGATAATTTCTTATGTAATACCATGTGACATTCTTTGCTGAAAATGAGATAAAATAGATCACTCCTTTTCCCTGGTACTTATCAAGGAAAATCATTATTTTAGTCTGGTGTGTTTCATCTTTTTCTAACTCAATTTTAATTTTCACTAACTTCGAGATATGTAACTGTTCTTGTCTTAGAAATCTGTTGCCAAGCTGGCATACTGCTGAAGTCAGACTAAAATGACTAGTTTTCCAGATCACTGCTTTCCTTTTTTCTAAAAAAACACATGCTACATTTGCTCTCCTCTAGGCAGATGCTACCAGATCTGATTTAACACATTTATTCAGTGTCTCACTACCTGGAAATACATTCTCACCTATCAATTCCTTCGGGATTCAGGAAAAAGTTATCTCTTCCTAAAGCACTTTTTGTTCTCTGAATCAGGTTCGGATGATGATCAGAGATGGCAAATTTCCATGCTCATAACCTCATTTTTAATTAGCTGCCCTGTCCCCACAAAAACAACCTTACAGAAAAGGAGGAAAAACTAATAGCTTTTTAGGCCACATTCAGGTTATGTGAAGTCTCAGCACTCCTTTCTCTTCAGCAGTATGTGGTCTTATTTATTTGTTCTTCCTCACCTTCTTTTCTCCCCTTCCATTTACTCTTACATGGGCTCAGCTTTGACCTCAGCAATTTTCATGCCACTCCTGCACTTCTGATGCTGGTACTTGCTACCTCGTTACCTCATTTGATCTTGCATACCACCTCAGCCCAATGTGCTAACAACACTCAACAAAATGTGCTCAAACACCTGTGCCCAGGTCATGTTTCCCCATCTTGTTTGCCTTTCCAATCCTTTCAAACAGCCTGGTGAAGTAGAGCATAACTCCTGCAAGCAGGTGCTTCACGAGAAAGGAGGAAGATTTTGCTGATTTAACCCCATGCTGTGGAGATGATCACAATATTCTTCCAAAGACTACTTCCAAAAGACAGCATGAAAGTGCTTGGGAGTAATGGACAAACTTGAGAAAAATTGAAGTGGTTCCATGAGCCAGGTTCTTCTGAGAGAAGAAGAGACACTAATAATAGACATGGACAAAATAATAGTTACAAGTTACTCACTCTAATCTGTACAAGTTCTTTTCTCTTCTCCTTTCTCTTGCTCTTCCTTTATCTCTCATCTTTTTTTTATCCAGCTCCTCATTTCACTGTTACTGCTCACTGGACTTCCATACTACTGCTAGAAAGCAGCTCAGAATGGCATCTCAGATACTGCATTCTGAATGTGGAGGTTTAAGGTACCACTCCTGAACTTGGTGCAAGATACCACTCTTTAACTTGGTGCAAGATATCATACCAAAGCTGGTAGAGTCAAATGCTGGCACTTGTTGCAGCCACTCCTCTCCATCTGGTGCAAGGAGCAATGGTGTCACTTGAATCCTTCACAACTGTAATTTCTCTGAAATTATCATCACCATTGTAGAGGAATGGAGACTAGAGATGGCAGAGACGGACCACTCAGAAAAGAAATAAAATTGGCCTCAGAGAGGTGCCCACAACCACAGAAGTACTGAGATACTGCAATAATATCTACAACAAATAACTGACATTTCTTAACTTCAGAGAAATTCAGACCATTGCTGTGGTACCGGCTCTCTGTGCACTGCAGCTGATGCATGTCCTACAGACAAACACTCCTTCATCAGTGGTATAACCAGGCTTTGTAGGGGATCTGCCAAGAAGTGGGCGCATGTTATGCTTTGTTAGGTCTTCCAGATGGACAGTAACCCCCAGCGCTATAGCAGAGTGAGCAGCTGGGAGCAGTAACTCCTTAAACAGTTTCAAGAGCTGCCAAAGACAAAAAAAAATCCCAAACAAACAAAGAAACCCAAAACAAAGAAACCAAAAAAACCCACAAAACCAAAAACACAACAGACAGGTCTATGTTGTAAAATGCCTGGGGGAAATTGACTTTTTCTTCATTTGAAGCCAAAGACTTAGCTCCCACTGATGGTGATCATGTTCAGCTGACTGAACGTGAGCCAGCAGTGTGCCCAGGTGGCCAAGAGGGCAAATGGCATTATGGCCTGTATAAGAAACAGCATGGCCAGCACCTCGAATACTGCGTTCAGTTTTGGGCCTACACTACAGGAAGGACATTGAGGGGCTGGAGCGCATGCAGAGAAGGGCAATGAGGCTGGTGAGGGGGCTGGAGAACAAATCCTATGAGGAGAAACTGAGGGAACTAGAGTTGTTTAGCTTAGAGAAGAGGAGGCTGAGAGGAGACCTCATCACTGCAACTGCCTGAAAGGAGATTGTGACGGGGTGGGTGCTCGGCTCTTCTCACAAGTGACAAGTGATAGGATGAGAGGAAATGGCCGCAAGTTGTGCCAGGGGAGGTTTAGACTGGACATTAGGAAGAATTTCTTCACTGAAAGGGTGTTCAGGGATTGGAACAGGCTGCCCAGGGAGGTGGTGGAGTCACCATCCCTGGAGGTGTTTAAAAGATGGGTAGATGAGTTTCTTAGGGACATGGTTTAGTAGGGAGACAGGCACGGTTGGACTCGATGATCTTGGAGGTTTCTTCCAACCTTATGAGTCTATGATTCTATGCCACTTACAAAACAGGCCTATTGTCCTGAGCGAACACTTCTTTCCATGCCATTGAGTTTTAGACAAGTCACATATCCAATAGGAAGCAAATCTTGACTTAAAAGGCTACAGGTGGCGCATTTTAAAGGCAAATATATTTCTAATGACAAAAGCTCATATTCAGAGTTGATGAAGCACTGTCAATTATATTGTATTTTCTCACTTTGTAAGTATTTTATCCCTCATTTGTGCCCTTGACCACTCTGCTCAGCAGCTACACTGATCAGTTCTTTCTGACCTAGGCTGGCGTGGTCAACTGGCTTGGAATCTACAGACATTCAGCCATAAACTGAGCAGCTAGATTTGGTTTAATCCCATAAAAAAGTAATCAGGAATACAAATGTTCCAGATTATCAGATGAGGCAGGTTAGCTCTGCATCACTGGGTTCAGTGATGCTGTGCTGATTGAATCCATAGAATGGATTGAATCCATTTGGCCTCAATATATCCTAGAGAAACAGTCTTTCAGAAGAATAATCAATGCAAAACGATGTTGTCATTGGAAGTCTGGAACTGCTGCAAGTTAGAATTACTGGAGTTCTTTGGTGTGTTATTTAAGCAGCAGTGCTTGAATGCCAAGGAACCAGAGGCCAAAGAAACTATTCCAAGTTGGATTTGGTAAGCACAGGGTTTTGCTTGAAAGCACATTAGTCAGGCAAGTTCAGTAAAAAGTCATATGTAAAATTATTAGCTCCTGTGCAGGGGTTTTCTCATTTATGTTGGCTTCTTAGATGAAGATGACTGTGATGGAGGCATTTTTTTCCATGCCTTCCCTAGTATGCAGTCACTTGCTATTGGAATCCCACAAGAAACAAAATCCGTTTTTACAATCATGGTTTTGGGAAAGAAATTCATAAAAAGGAAGGGAAAAATATTATGATGAAGCCTCTTTTTTCCAGCTTTCTTAGTATTGGAGACAATGGACCCCATGGTGTCTTATACAGCAAATAAGAGAAAGGACCCAGCTTAAATGAATAGCATAGTCATGCTAAAAGAACGTTTCTAATCCTAGAACTCCAAATTGTGTAATTGTCATACAGTCTTAACACTGTCTCTTGAATATATTGTGAGAAAGTACCTAATTACTTGATTATTGATTAAACCTCTCACTGAAACACATTCATTAAATTAATTAAAACCTGATTGAATCCAGGAAGAACAGTGTGTGAAGACCAACAGGAGGCCCTTATAAAACTGTGAGCTTAGGCTCATGTAAATATGGGTAGCCTGCGAGGGCCAAACAGCTCAGGGACCAATAAAGGCTCCTCAACAGCTTGCTGATTCTCCCAGTGACCAATGGGCCTACAGCACTGGAGAAACGAAAGATCTAGAGCAACTACAAAACTTGATGCTAACGTGATCGCATATAAAGACCATAGAGACAGGACCTTCTAAACACAGGGCAAGCTGTTATCAATGTAGCCTGGCATGTAAGTTACCTAGCTGAGTGCCTCACAGATCAGTCTGTCTCACATTAGGTTCTCCCTGGATAACACAGTGGCAGGAGTTTCACGTGGGAGTCTTGCCTTGTTCTTCTAGCCTTCACTTAGTATCTGTTGTAAGATATGAAGCTATATGGACTTTGTTTTGACTGACTAAACCTTGTGTTTTATGTTCTCACGACTTCATCCCAAGTGCACCAGATAGACTGTGTTGGAGCCTAACTCACTGTTAAGTGTAGCAGGTAGGCTAGGAAAAACAAGCTCCAGCAGATCCCTCCTCCTAGGCAATGAAAGCAAAAAAGCTACTTACTTCCTCCTGCCTCTAAAATCATGGCCCTTCTCTACTTTTTATATTATTTTCATACCTCAGATCCCAATTAACTTCTGAATCAAGTTCATATCTGACTAAATTACCTTTTAATTAACTTTTTTTCTACAGTGGCCTGAGGCTGAGTTGCTGTTCAGTAGCAACAGTGTCAACACTCCTATGGAAGGAAAGAGAAAACAAGCACCTCTTAGCTCAGGCTCCCTCTCCCAAACAGGTAGCCTCAGCTTCCAGCTGCCCTGCTGTCCTGGATGGCCTGCAGGTGTCTTTGGAAAGAAAGCCCAAGCAACCATTTTAAACATGACTTAGGCATAGCAACCTCTATGAATGTCTTCTGTGCCATTCTCTGCTTCTGTTCTCAGTTACAAGTGTTATTTGGTACTAAAGCGAAAGGACTTGGAAGTTACCTCCATTGTATAAATTTTATTTAAAATCATGTGGTTCTAAAACTAGATTGATGCCTCATACACCTCAGTGTCTCTCAAGATATATCTGGAGATATATGTGAGGAGAGACTGAGGGAGTTGGGGTTGTTTATCTTGGAGAAGAGGAGGCTGAAGGGAGACCTCATCACTGTCTGCAACTGCCTGAAAGGAGGTTGTGACAGGGTGGGTGCTGGGCTCTTCTCACAAGTGACAGGTTAGAGGATGAGAGGAAATGGCTGCAAGTTGTGCCAGGGGAGGACATTAGAAAGAATTTCTTCACTGAAAGAGTGGTCAGGGATTGAAACAGGCTGCCCAGAGAGGTGGTGGAGTCGCCATCCCTGGAGGTGTTTAATAAACGGATAGATGAGTTCCTTAGGGACATGGTTTAGTAGGGAGACAGGTATGAATGGACTCAGTGATCTGAGAGGTCTCTTCCAACCTTGTGACTCTATGATTCTATGATCTGAAGCCAAAGCTCCACTTAGAAGTCAAGTTAAAGGTGCATGTGAATGCATCAGCATATGTTTTTTTCCCCAGCCTCACTAGTTAATTGTGGTGTCAAGGCCAGCACCCTGATGGCAGGTCAACATGCAGTCATGCAGTGCTTCAGAGCAGATTCTCTCACCAGATGGTTAACTGGGCTGCACTATCCTCTTACAACACCTGAAGCAAATCGTCCTCCTATCCCAAGCAGGAGACTCGGTCTTCCTTCACTCACCCTGGTCTGAGACTTAGGCTTCTGGCTCATCTAGCTTTTTTTAACCCACTCTGTAGCCAGCTGATGATGAATATCAGAAAATTCTGAGCAAGCTGCTTTATGTCATGATCTCACAAACGGCTGACCAGTCTAAACCAGAAATGGGGGCTGGAAGTTAACTTGCAGTAAGAGTCAATAAGAAATAAAAGACAAGAGTGATATAAGGTCCTGGTTTACAAAGGGCTTTTCTTTTCTTTTTTAAAAAATGAATTAACAAAAGAGAACATCTAGAAGGGAGTTGATAGAAATCTGTATTTCATAAACATGTAAAAATATCCCTTTCTTCAATGTTCATCTTCTCTGTCCTCACTAGTAACTAGCCCTGGTCACAGATCTGAAATCTTGGACTTACATAAATACACAAAGCACAAACAAGAATGGCAGTGTATTGCAAGCAGAGAAATGTTAATGATTATCAAGTTTATAGTTTGAGTTAAAATAAGAAAGCCATAAAGACAAACATCTGATGAGGCAATGCCCACATCTTGGTGATGCGGGAGTTTTGTTCTGGGCACCAGGGTCTCCAGTTTCAATACTAATTCACATGGACAAACTACTTGCAGAAGCGGGTATACAACAAGGTAGTTTAACTTAGCAGGACTAGCATAACTGCTTGCTTTCATCAGTCAGTAATGTACTAGACTTCCCTCTTAGGTATAGCTCTAAAAGACTATTATTTTTCCCTTCTGTCCACTTTGAAAAGCCAACAAAGCCTATCCAACAAGAAGCGGACATCTCTAAATTACAGCATGCATCTTGTATGCACATTGGTGCAAATCATGTGTTTGCTTCAACTATGTCGTGCTGTAATAGACAGGTCTTTCATCAATAGCATGAGAAACGGAAGAACCTGCCAGAGTAAGAAAGGGATCTTTGTCTTCATATCCCAGAACTTTAGTGGTAACATGTGCCACTGCCTCTAATACTGCAACTGGGGTACCCATCTGCTCTGTAGTGTGTTGCTACAGGTGTAGTTTGTTGTTGTTTCTGACCCTTTATATATGCTCATCTAAACAACTAGACAAGTGTCTTTTTGTTTCACAAATGTGAAGTCTGTTATTTTCCCTGCAGCAAGTGATTTGTATAGCAAGAACCTCATGCAAAGCATTACTGAAGTACAAACAAAGATCCTCAAATCTTAGCTTGCTCTTGCAGTCATTGAAGTTGGACTTGGAACTTATGCCTGGAAACACAAAAGAAGTTGGAGAGCATGAGATCCATTTTGCCAGCTAGAAGAGAAAGCAATAGACAGCTAGATGGTATCGCCACTGTTGCCCTAAAAATTATAGCTAACTTATTAAGATGCATGGTTACAGACAGTGAGAGGAAAGACAGAGGAACAATTACAAACTTCAGATAAAATATGTAATCACATCACACATTAGAAAGAAATTAGGCCCTGTAGTACTTTGCAAATATTGGCCTGTGTCCAGAAAAAAAGGATGAAAGCCCTAAACCCCAGCTTTGAGGTTTGAGGGGTCATGGACACTGTAGAAAGCCAACAGCTGCTGCTGAAATATTCAGTCCTTTTCTGTGTGTCAAATCTGGAAAGGAAAAAAAATAGAGGTAACAGATAAAAACATAGAGGTAATATGGAACAAGCAGGCAGAACTCTTCATTCAGTAAAGCTCTGAAAAACAAAAGGACCACCTTGCAAGAGCATGAATAAGGAGATAGATTGAATTATGATATTTTACAAGATGAAAAAAGTTATAGAAAACATTTTCTACTGCTGCTTATACCATCGTAACTCTGAGAAAGAAGAATCGATTGACTATGTGGGAGCTATACAGGCTTGTGTATCAGATTTGTGCTTTGCTAGTCAACATATTGCAGTGAATGCTTGGGTGAGTTTGATTAAATTGCTTATGTGTTTTGCTGTCAAACTACAAGCAAAGAATGCATTTTAAAATAACTGATATCTCTTAAACCTATAAAATATGAGCCACATGAAAACTGAGAACTGTATCTGTAATTAGAAGAGTCTCAATGGCATTATATTCTTTTGTTTCTGGCATAGCTGGGAACTGAAAATGACTTCATTGACAGAAGCATCTTAAGTCTCAAATGGGAAAGGGTTTATTGCCAATTAGTATTTTTCTGTTCCTAATGAACTAATGACTCTCCAAAAATAGTCAGAGGGTGCAAGACAAATGTTAACCCCATATTACAAAATCAGCAGAGGTAGAAGGACAGAAAAAAGGAAAGAAAAGCCCTTTGTAAACCAGAATCTTGTACTTGACATGCCTTTTTTTTTTTTTTCTTGTGGTCTGATGACTAGACCATGGCATCAAGCAACAGTCCAACAATTTCCAGGCATGTGACTCCCAGCCACTTGCTAGGAGCTGGTGTGGAGTTAGTGGAACATGCAGTTCTTGCTGTCTTTTGTGGTTTTGGCTGTCATCATTGCAGAGATAAATTTGGAGCTCTACAGAATTCAGATTCCCTGTCTCTTGGGGTTTGTTAATAAACAGGAGTGGAGCCAGCTTTTGGGAGTGGAGCCACCAGTGAATGCAGAGTGGCTAAACACCATAAAGTAAGGCCTGGCATAGAGAGAATGGGAAATTCAACAAGGCAGGCATGAAAGATATACAGAGTAACCAAATTAGTCAATACTGAAGCAGCAAATTGAGAAACAAAGAAAAATAAATGGCAAGAAAACATACAGAAAAGAAACAAACACATACTGCATTAGAAACAGCTACAAATACATACCCTCCTAAAAGAAGTTTTCCTTGCAAATTGATATTTTAGTTACCACAGAAATGTTACACATCTATGACAGGGAGGGAAAATGTCCAGAACTTTCTTTTATATGAGAAGAGCAATACTGCATGAGCCTACAAGTTTTTAAGGCTGAGAGAGGAGGCTCTTTCTGCTTCTGGCTGAGAGAAGATACTGAGGAAAGGAGTATGAAATTCAAGGCAAGGATAAAGAGATTCTGCTTTGATATTCTTTATTTTCTGGTAACCAGTATCCTAGAGATTTTTCTGTGGCAGAAGTTGCATCTGAGTCATGATGAGCAATCCTCTCTAGAACGATTTCCACTTTGCTGGATCTTTGGAGCGACTTACTGGGGCTTTTTTCCTGTCACGTTTGTCGGTGAATTATGCCTTCTGTGAGTCTTCAAACTAGCTGTTTTTCAGCTTGTTACCTGAGTGCTATTTTACTTTGCTCTAGAAATTTCAAAAATCCTTATGACCAGATAATCTGTACATAATTGGGATGAAAGCCCAGCTTCTTAATTTAAAGAATTATTCAACTAAAGGTAGTCTCACTGAAGTTTTTAGCTTTCTCTGAAACATCACATTCCCATTTCTCCAAAGAAGAAGTTGTAATTGTCACACTCTTTAGCAGATCTTGTGTTAATAAGTGTGGATTCCTGAAGATGGACTGAAGCATTTCAGGAGACTTTAAGCCAAACGTAATTATATTTAATTAGGCCTTTTTTTTATAACTGTGTAACAAATCTGGACTTGGTAGATTTTTTTTCATTTTCATTATAGCCTCCTAAAGAATAATTATTTAATGTTGTAGATTAGTCAAGTATAAGGTACTTACAGAGATATTAGCCAGTTCAACATGAGTTATTGTTCACACACTAAGAGAATTAACGACTTTTTAGTAAATGAATTCTCTGAGATTTGGAGGTGATTGAGTGTGCAATAGATGTGATTTATAGAGTTCACACGAGGGTATTGTATAAATCATGTTCTGTTCACAGGTGAAACAAGTATTATAGTCAGTTCACACAGTAAAACATCTTAATGTTTTTGTCAGTAAGTTTAATTCTAATATTAAGCTGAAAAGACAGTAAGGAATTATCAACATAAAGCTTAAGGAAATTAATCATCTAGTGTAAAGTTTAGAAAGCAAAAAAAATGTAAACTTGAAGACAAAATCTCAACCACTTTGTACTGTAGACAACATTTATAACTTGTCATAGAATCACAGGATTGTAAAATGGTTTTGTTTGGAAGTGAATTATATGCACCACCTAGTCCACCCCCTTCATTAAGCAGGGACATTTACAACTAGATCAGGTTTCTCAGAACCTCGTCCAGCCTGACCTGGAATGTTTCTAGGGATGGGGCATCTACCACATCTTTGGGTAAGCTGTTCCAGTGTTTCCTCACTCTCATCGTGAAGAATGTATTCCTTATATCCTTTATAAATCAAACCTCTTTTATTCAAAACTCTTACCCCTTGTCCTATTGCTACAGAACTTGCTAAAACTTTGTCCTCATCTTTCTTATAAGCCCCCTGTAAATATTGAAAAGCCACTATTAGATCTCCCCAGAGCCTTGTCTTTTCCAGGCTGAACAGCCCCAGCTCTCTCACCCTTTCCTTGTAGGAGAGGTGTTCCACCCCTCTCACTGTTTTTGCGGCCATCCTTTGGATGTCCTCCAACGGGTGTATGCCTTCCATGTGCTGACGACTCCAGAGCGTGATGTTGTACTCCAAGTGGGGTCTCACCAGAGTGGAGTAGAGAGGGAGAATCACCTCCCTCAACCTGCTTGCCACGCTTCTTTTGATACAGACAGGGTTTTGGTGCAGGATACAGTTGGGTTTCCGGGCTGTGAGCACACTTTGCCAGCTCATGTCCAGTTTTTCATCCACCAGTATCC
Source organism: Neomorphus geoffroyi (assembly GCA_033558235.1). Classification (NCBI taxonomy): domain Eukaryota; kingdom Metazoa; phylum Chordata; class Aves; order Cuculiformes; family Neomorphidae; genus Neomorphus; species Neomorphus geoffroyi. The sequence goes on along the minus strand of JAUMJM010000048.1, from coordinate 20,126,849 downwards.
CTAAGTTGTTCCCAGCCGGGCTGCTCCCCATTCCTTCATCACCCACCTGTACTGATATTGGGTGTTGCCCCAGCCCAGGTGTGAGGGTGCAGGACCTTGCCCTTCACCTTGTTAAATCTCATAATGTTCACATGGGCCCATTTCTAAAGCTTTTCCAGGTCCTTCTGGATGGCATCCTGTCCCCCAGGCGAGTCAGCTCCACCATTCATCTGCTAACTTGCTGAGGGTGCACTTGACCCCACTGTCTATGTCACTGATGAAGATGTTAAACAGTACTGATCCCGGTATGGACCCCTGAAGGACACCACTTCTCATGGATCTCCACTGGAACATTAGGCCATTGACCACTACCCTCTGGATATGACCATCCAAGCAATTCCTCATCCACTGAACAGTCCACCCATTGAATTCATATCTCTCAAATTCAGAGAGAAGGATGTTGCGGGGGACAGTGTCAAAAGCCTTACAGGAGTCCAGATAGAAGATATCTATACTTCAGTACGTTTTCCCTCTTGTACCTAGAATATCAGATTATTTCTGAACCCATTTTATTTCCTTAATGCATAAGAATTGTATTTTTTGCCAAGGATGCATACAAAAAGACAAAAGACATTTCAATACAAAACATCCCTTCTCATTTCTTAGTTTGCTCAGAATTCAAAATAAAAACTTGCTTTAGCCTGCAGCTGCATACGTCTGTCTAAAGTCTAAATGGTTCATGTGCATAAGTGTATACATGTGTGTGCATAAAACTGCCCACGTGCATGAAAGAACTCCTCTGTAAAAAAATAAACAGCAAAATACCATGAGGTAAAGTTAATACTCACTTCTGAATCCAGGTAACTGAAAACCAGCCCTTTTTGGCAAAAGCTGAAAGACCTCTTTTGTTTAATACAACCCTAATTATTTCTAATATTTAGACATTAAATATGAAGTAACTCGTGTAGATGACCGATCTGCATATAGGTGTCCTACATTGATTAGGTAACCTAATCAAGTGCTGCTATTAGAAACCTGCTGATTAGACTCTTCCACGGGGATAAGAGCAATCTATACATAACCCTTTATTAAGTCCTCAGAAAATCAGCTTATTGTCACTAACAAGACATAAGATATAGTAAAAAATGTTGAGATCTCTGTTTCACTCTAAAGAGAAGAAAGTACAAATGTATGCTCAAATCATGATATTTATTGTCAGTTGTTTTTTGGTGCTGATATGGCAGAGTAGTGGAAAGATTATGATCAAGCAATCAGAATCCTTCACTGAGATCTATGTGGTTGTTGCTGTCTGCCCCACGAGGGAGGAGAAAGGGTGAAATTTCAAAATTGAGTCAATAACAAATGAAATGGTAAAGGTGACTTCTTGGACACTGCATTTTATGAACAGTCAAACAAGGCAAGCCTGTAACAAAAATATCCCTCTGACTAGGAAGGTCATTCAGACACCAGGATGCCTCTGGATGACCTTCAGGAAAACAGGAATACAGGGCAGAATAAGAGCAGCGGAAAGAGCACCCAGGGAAAGGGTGGGGTGTTAGGCTGTGTAAGGAATGCTCTTGGGACTCAGGACCCTGAGCTCTCCTTTGATGAGCCATTTTCTGTCACCTCCTATCTCTAGATACTTTCCAAATTGTGACATACTTCTGTTGCTTTACAACTCAAAATGGCTGTGACTCCAGAGAAAATTAATTCTAGCACTAGCTGCAGTAATACTGTGTAGACTTCTGATCTCAATAGGTTGGGCTCCTTTTGATACCTCCTGCTGTCTGGAAGACGATCAACACAAATCCAAATCATAAATGTTATTGCCTAGAGATTCTACCAAATATATATTCACACACATACATTTTTAAAAATTTTATTTATATATATATGCTTAGAAAATACTTACAGTTGGCCTAAATGTATACAGAGTATAGCCAAATGACAATACACTCTGTAACAACTGACTATAGGCGTTTATAAAAACTTGTGCTGTTTGAACTAATCTCCCTGTCTATATTGGTCTGTTGCTCTGGCTGTGGAGCTAGAGCCTATCTGAAGGAATTATGGAAGACCCCACACAAGACAAATAATTATCAAAGCAATCTGACTGAGCAAAATTTTTTAACTGATGGCAAGCTGCTTCACACTGTGCTACATTATGTTTTACCAATCAAGTGCTGCAGTGGTTAAAATGAATTCATTGAGCTCCAGATGGATTAAACAGGCTAGAGTGCACTTATCCTCGCCTTACGCAAAAGGAGAAGATTTGGTTCAAACGTTGATTTGCAACATGTCAGGAAATGTTTTTTTCAATTAAGTAATCTCATTTTGAATGGATTTCTGTGCCAGAAAAACAAACAGTACAACTTTCCTAAGCATGACAGTAGTTACATGCAAGACACAATCTTATGGTTTCTGGGGTGCTGCTCTTGAAAGCCAAGGAATTTGTATTTATAACAGGATCTAAACTACAGAAGTATTAGGACAATTCTGTTTTCCATTACATCTGTGTATATCTATCATAGCTAATGCATTTCCAGCAGACGTACACAGATTTAATGATCATAACAGAGAGGATCTAATGCAAACCAACGTCTTTCTTATTGGAGCTCCTTAGTGAAGATGTATCAGTCCACAGACTTCTCTTCACGCAGTCTTCATTACTCGTACTCCTTTTATGCAGATTAATTCCTCAAATAAGTTTTTTCCCTCAGATCAGAAACCAATTGCCTGGAATAAAAATAATCCGATGATTATTACTAAAAATAATAATAAACATGTCGTCCCTGGTCTTTACTAAGGAGATCAGAAATACAAGATACCCATACCGCTAAAATGGATTGAAAAACTTGAAGAACACCACCACTGTCAGATGAAAGAAAGCTACAGAAAACAAATGTGCTACTTGGTTTTACCTCACCTTCAAGCCAAATGACTGGAGGTTGACCACATGCCTCCCAAAGTCAACGTAGTTACAGTAAAGATGATTTTTGTCCTTGTGATAAATGGGACCTAATGCCGCATGGCTAAATGGGACCTAATGAAAATATTTTCACAGGGCTTTGTGATGGCATAGCTGGCCAAGAATTATGAATGATTTATCCCATCAAAGAGCCCAAGTAACACGGCGTTTTGCTACACATTGGATCTCCTGGGAACTTGAGGACAGACAGCTTTTGTCCACTCTGCAGTTTTGCTTACCTGGCCGCAGTACCTGGCATGCAGGGGAAGGAGACTGGGCTCATCACTCTGCTGTGGCACACACAGCAGTGGAGCAACACTCTGGGAGTGTGACCAAGAAGGTGAAGGAACCCAGGGAAGTAGAGCAGCCTGCACAAGCTTATGTTCCAGGACATCATTTAGTCCCTTGATCAAGTTTTTAGAGATCACAAGCTAGGATTGCTTTGGGCTTGGGTTTTGTTTTGGAGGAGGAAGTGAGTCAGCACTTTTTTTTCGTATTTTCTTCAAATAAAAGTATCCGTGATTTTCTGTTACTCCTAAAGAAAAGGAAAAAAATGAACAATTTTAAAAAATGCAGACAGCATAATTATCTACTGTATCCATTGATTTCCCCTTGCTGTCACTCAGGATGGGAAAAATCCAGAGAAACTGATAACCTACCAGGTGCTGGATACGTCACCAACCAAATCTACTGAGCTCTGTTGGAAGCTTTAGAAGCAGGTGATCTGATCCATCCACTACTGCTCTGAGCAGAAAATCAAACATGCTGCAACATCCTTTGCACATCTAATGCTGAGAAGGGCTTATAACAAACCATGATTCCCTGCTGCTAGTCTTAGGCTGCCTCATCTTTGGTGTGATCCCATCAAGGCCAAATAACCTAAAAGAACTTTATGCATCTAATAATGCTCTGATTCTAGGGCTTCAGCCACACCCATTCTGTAAATACAGCCCAGGAAACAGGCGTAGACACGGATCTTGGCCCATGCATTTGTTGATACCAGCCTCACAGTGCGTTGTGACATACAGTGAATGCCTCTAGGAAAAAGCCTGACAGTGTTGCCTGTATGGAGGAAGAGATATGGTGGCCCACACTGGCAGGCTGTGGAAGTTCAGGGTTCCCTCCCACCTTTCCCAGTCCTGGATTTGCATGGATGCTTAAATGATGCTTATTGAAACACTCTGAACATGAGGCAAATTTGAATTCAGGTACAGGAAGAGGCTTGCAAGCCAGATGCAGTGAAGTAGCTAAGCCATGCTGCAAGGATAAACAAAAGTGTTAGTAAGAGCATTTAATCAACCAAGTTATGACCTAATATACAATTACTTAATCAAAAAATACATTGGATTTTTAATTGAAATTTACAAAATAGTTTAGAAAGAAATTTTAGGTTTTCCAGACACTGTGGGATCTTTGAATTTTAAAGAGGTGACAGCTTCTTCATGGGAAAGAAGAACTAGTACATACTGGCTACTGGATTCTAGTTGTTATCACTGTCCTGTACAGAAAATCTGTCTGAAATAACACCTCTCCTTGATTTTGCTTTGCCTCCTATCAAAGAAGGTTGAGCAAAGTCAGTAGATCTTCTTGCCTGAGACTGACCATTTAGCTGGGTGTAAAGCCTTACTTTCCCTTCTGTGCACAAGGTTTAATTTGCTCTAACCTTTGCCACAGAGATGCTGTAAGGACTAAGTGTTTTATGCAGCATCACAAAAGATGTAGGTAGGATCCCATTAAGCAGTTGGCAGTAAACAGTGTGGGTAGTAGTGCAGATAAGGCAAGGCTAGCTGCCCCTTTGTAAACTCTTTCCCCATCGAATTCCTGTGTTTTGCTCCAGACAAACTATCGGGTGCAGAAGTACAGTCCCATGAATTTCACCACATAGACAAACATACGCTTTATGTTTCATTTGCAATGCTGACGTCCTGTTCCTACGGTATGCAGAGACATGGATTTGTTTCAATGGTTTTAACTGGGCCACTGCTTGTTCACAGTTTCCTGTTGCTTTGATCACAGGTTTCCAGCTCTCTTTGAGTAAGTTGTATCCTCCAAGGTGGATTTTCCCCTTTCCTGTGCTGGGCTAAAACACCCAAGTGACCTTCGATTTTTTTTCTTCTCTCTCCTTTTTTTCCCTTTGGCCTTTTTTTTTTGTTTTATTTCTGACTTGCCATATGTGAGATAATTGTGCCCACAGGAATTCTTTTCGGAGTGCCTAAGCACAAAAGAAAAACACCCGGCCAGCTCTTTTTCTAGAACAGTACAAACATTTCCTTAAACCTAAGTGTCTCAGGAGGGGCATTGACAGAAGGATCCTTTCACCCAGAAAGTGCCCTCAGTGCTGAGCTGCCGGTGAACCCTCAGCCACCGCCTGCATTTTGACGTCACTGAAGGAGCAAAAGTTTTGCCAATAAAAACAGTCACATTCTTTTATTCTGTCTGTATGACAATGGAAGGAGGCTGGAGCCGATTGTGTCGTGGTGGGTTTTATTAATGGAAAAGGGTGGTGAGAGCTGCAGGCTCTCCTCTGCAGTGATAGCTTTCCCATGCTAATAAACTCTACAGTAATAAGCCCTGGTCTTATATTAGGAACCTGCACCTCTTGGGGAGGGCAAAACCAATATTAAAACCACCAATGTGATTTGATAGCTGCAAGGAATCATGCTAAGAAAGTGTCCCTGTACTCTGAACTCATCTTATTAAGGGAATAAATCTGATTTCTTCTTTGAGATCTCCTCCCCTGGGAACTGAATTGCTAACCCCTTAGTTTTAATGGATGAATTACTTCCCTGGACAATGAAACACAAACTTTATTCCTATCTTCAGTAGTTTCCAATAAAACAAGTTGTACCCTCTCCCCAGCACAGTCATGCTCCAGGATGTTTCTTTCTGTCACTGCACAAACAAGAAATGGATTTGACGGGTAGCTTATCAGGAAGTCGTTTTTCCCAGGTTCAGCACACTTGCGTGGTGGCAAAAATATCTTTTGAGTCTGTATCCCACTTTGTGGAAAATGCAGACAGGCATTGTCCTTCCTCCTTTATCTGCTCTATCACTATCATTGTCAGCAAATACCTGGAACCCGTGCTCCAAAGCAGGAATGATCCCCATTCCATCAACCACTGTGTAACAACAGTGACTGGGAGACATTTTATGCTTCAAGTGGCCAAGAGATCTTTAGGAACGAGCAAAAACAAAGTAAAGAGCAAGAAAGACCAGAGTCTGGTTGGCAGGTAAGAAAGAAGGGGTGAACAGCAGCTCATTGGGAAAGATGCCGGTAGAAGGAGTAAGTGGCTTCTTCTTGCTCCACCAAGCAAGTTGAAAAAAAAAAAAAGGCTACAGTAGAGAAGCCCTAGGAGCTCCTTCACTCTGTGCTTTGGGATGCAAGGGTCAGCACTAGGGACTCTCAGTGCAGTCAGCGGTCACCCAAGTTCACTATAAACTATATTCTGACCAGTACACTACTGAAAGCACTTCCCAAGGAGGCTGTGGTCATAAAGGTTATCAGATTCCTTCACAGAAAGCATTTGCAGCACTATCAAAGATAATGTCAATTTAAAAATCTGAAAAAGCACAGCTCTGCAGGAGTTAGTGTCTTATTATTTACTCATTGATAAGGTCCTACAGAACAAGAACAGAAACTTGTGGGAATTTCACAAGAGCAAAGCCAAGGGTCCAGTTTCCCAAGGCTGTTCATATCCTTTAGTTACTCCTCCTAGTCCTGTTCAAGGCTGCTGTTCACAATAACCCACTGACAGGAGTGTCTGGAGCTGCTCCATCTCTGAGCCTGGTATTCATTCCAGCTATAATCAAGTCTTCAGATACAGCAAAGAAATCTGACTTAATTAAAAATGCATACTCTTTTAACCCACTGGCACAGCACCATGAAAACTAAACAAACAAAAAAGTCCTGGTAAATAAAAACAGGGTGCATCCGGTAGGTTCTGTGTGGCTGCTCTAGGGAGTGACTAGTGTAACTCTCTAACTGCCAGGAGACTCTAGGGTGTGCACCAGCACCACAGCCCACCTCCAAATGTTCCTCATCTTCTGGGGAATACCAAGAGCTGGCAGGCCTGAAGTGGCCAAAGTGTATCTGAAGGAAAGTTCCTGTTACTTTTTGACCCGAAACTGAGTTAATAAAGTGACTGTAGGATTAGCAAGCAGTATATTAAATTTGGTGAGATCTTTGTCAAACTTCCCAGTCAAAATTAGATCCAGGACTTTTCTGCTCTCAAAACTTACATGGACTATGTAAAAAGCCTTCCTGCCTGGGATGGTTCAGAAAAGTCTTAGCTTTATCTATTTACCGTAAAATGGTGTTTCTTCATCTGGAGTATTTTTTCACTTCAACAACTATCGTCACACACACGCACTTCTACTAATCACCTATTTCTTGGATTTTCCCCTTTGCAGAGGAAAAATACCTATGCTTTAGGTACATTTGGGGTGTGATTTTTTTCTTGCTGTTTGTATTAAGAAAAGAGTGAAAAGTTTCATTTCAGCTAAATATCTCCAACGTTTGCAGCTGTAGAAAAAAGGATTTTGGAAGAATCCTTACAGAGACTGTAGAAATAAGGAAATAACAATGTATTCCTCTCTTTGTTGGAGAAAGGATAAAACACCTCTCTCCCTGAAAGCATGGCACTTTAGATAACTATATCTTTTTTAAAATGCACAGAAACCAAATTTCATTGAAATATGAATAGTTAATTGGCATTTTTTGGAGGCGATGGTGCTAAATGTCCAGGGATTTGATTTGGATTTTTTATTACACGGAAACAGATTCATACGGATAAGTTTGATATCATGTAGGTTTTATTGGGTGTGGGCATGGCGCAGATGTGAATGCTAATGTTTCTAATATGTCATTTAAATTATTTATTTCACCTCGAGACCAGAATTTATGGAGTACTATTCAAAAGCCTTGGGTGTTCTGTATCTTGTTTGGAAGTGGATTCACTTTTATTTTTACATTATTTTTTACAGGTCGAGGAAGAATGTGGTTGTGCAACCCAGCACGTGAGCGAGTTTATCAAATACGAGGCAGCAGTCAGAAAACAGGAAATCACATGAGAGAGCCCAACTCCTGGTTGGCAGAAGCACGTTAACCTTTCATTCATGTCACTGGGTTTAATACTCCAACTTTGTAGTAAAAGCGTCTTCCCCGAGCCTGGGTTCATAAAAGTGTTAGTGGTCCTTGATGTTCCCAGCAGAGGATAGTAAGGAAAACACAGCCCTGAATAGCTCACATTGATTGCAGCAAATACAGAGCAGGAGGGTCAGCACCATTTCCCAGCCCAGAGCCAGTGCTGTAGAACTGAGCAGCTATTCATAGCCACTGGACGCCCTCCAAGTCGTGAGTGTAAATTTACTTGTATCATCTCTGCAGAGAGGAACTGCGGTCCCCAGTGCCTCCCGCTTGATTCGGATAGACTGTTTATTTGTTTAGCCCTGTAATGATATTATCCACAGGGCTAAAGCCACACAGGGAGGATTAGGAATTCCTGGAGGACAAGCTGTGTGTTTATTACCATGACAGCCCCGTGTGACACAAGCCAACAGTTACTTGTACTTGTTCTTACCCTCTCTAAAAACCTGGAGCTGCAGCCGAGAGGCGAGGGTGTAGTCTCAATTTCGCAAATGCACAAGGCGAAGAGGCTGTGACAGGGAAAATGATGGGATTAGCATGCTGGAAACACCTTCTCCGGCTATCTGCAAACAGCTCTATCTCAGGGTGCTTTCAAATGTAAACGACGGGAGGGGGTACATTAGCACTGAAGTCTTTTCCAACAATGATAACGCTCTGTTACCTGTGTCTTTAACTTATCCTTCAAGAACCTTTAATAAGGCATGCCACTGAGATTTTAGCTTTTTCTAAAAGAAGCCAGCTTTTCTAAAATAACAACTAAAAAACACCAGCACAAAAAGCTCTTGCAGGTACGTGTGTAAGACCAGCGAAGGGAGAAGAGGGGCAAATAGTGAGGAAGAAGGCTTTTTCCTTTTATTTTTCTTTTTCCTCCTTTTTTTTCTTTTCCTTTATTTCCTATTTTAATAAATATTTAATCAGGGAAAGGAAGAGAAAGGTCGAAAGTAACAAAGAACTCTGGGTTGTTTAGATTGCTTGGGAACTCCCTTTTTGCAGCTGACCATTGCTACAAGTAGGTTAATTTCCACATGGAGCTGGAGAAACTCTATCCCTGGTTTGTGAAGTATGGGTCATCCGAAGCATGTTAATCTGTTTAGCATGTGTGCTTCGCGGAGGTGCCAGACCACCACCGTGCAAGAGCAGAAGCAGCAGCAGCCGTGGTCCTTGGGGGTAGTTAATAAAGACTTTAAGGGAAACAAGTTTATAAAGGTTTCAGTTCATGCGCTGCGACAGCTTTGGACATAGCAGGCTTCCAGCCTAGAGAGCTGAGAAGTCTCTTGGCTGTTTTTAGCAGCCCCGGAAGGGAGAGCGCCGGTGCCGCAGCCTGCGTGGTCGAGGGCAAAGCGGGGACAGCCCTGGTGCTTCTACTCCCCGGGTACAGCGATGAGTGGCACCAGCCAGCGCCCCCCCCCAGCGCTCCGGAGCACCTCGAATGCCCCGTGGGCCCGCGCACACGAACATCTTCACCGCTTTGGGCAGCCTGAGATGTTTTCGGGACATCAGTTAAAATCTGCACTCGTCCTACTTTAGATCCTCGAACCCAGCTGGAGGCTTGGGGCGTCGTGCGAGACTCTCTAAACGAGATAATAACAAATAAAACTTTTCGAGTCTATTCCTATAGCCCCGCACAACGCAGACTAATCAACGTCTCGTCTCTCGCTCGGGGATGAACTGCGGGGCATACGGCGCCCGGGCTGACTCTCCGCTTCTCTCTCATCATTTTTTTAATTTTCCTTTGAAATGCTAGACATTTATTAAAGCATTTTTAAATAATCAAAATATTTGCTGATGAGTATTTATTTTGACAAGGGTTTTGGTCTGGCTTTCGGCTTCCCGCTCAAATGTATAGACTGCAGTACTAATTTACCATAAAACTAAATGTGGTTGAGATTATTCTGCCTTGTCTCTGAATTTCAGTCACTGGGGAAAAGTTCCTCTGGTAGATTAAATGAAAAGTCACAAGCACATCTATTTCCATTTTCCTACGTGCTTCTCCAAGTGCTCGTCAGAGCCGAAGGAAACTGAGCGTTGCTTGAGAGGAAAAACGTCCTGCGAACAGACGCATCCCCTCGTCGTATACAGAAAACAAGGACATCCACACGGTGATCCCATCCTCACAGTATTGCACGTCGAGGATAAGGAAAAGCCCCGAACTGGGTCGAGGGGAGGCCTGGCTCCGGGATGCCCCTCCCCGAAGGGGTCCCGGGCGCAACCCCTCGGTCTGGGCAATCGCCACCCAGCGATGCTTTTTATTTCCTCCAGGCCTGGTCTCTCGCTTCTGTTTTCAAAACGTTGCCGGCAATCGATCGCGAATAACATCCCAGGGCCAGGGGAAGTCTCCATGTAACCGCAGCTGCCTAGGGAAACCTCTGCCCGCTTTCCTGCTGCTGGGTGCACCGGCTCCCGGCCGTCCTTCCAAGAATACGCAGATGCACTGTTTCCCTTGTCTTTTCCTGGCTAGCAGGAGGAAAGCCGCGGTGACCACCTCAGTGTGGGTTGTTTCAGTGTTTGCTTGTTTGTTTGTTTTACAATCGTGCACGTGTATTTTTTGTATTAATAATGAAGGAATTGGCCTGGATCTGAAATGTGCTGGCATTCGTTGCCGCTCACTCTTACCTACATTGATGGAAGTTATTTCCCATCACCTTGAGAAGGGCGGTGGCTCACGCCCTACTCTCGATGCTGAAGGCAGCTTAACACGCCAGTGACACGCGTTGGTACTGAAACACGAGTGTCCGTAGGCCAGGGTGTGCGACGAGGGCGGTGAAAGGTGTCAGCTTTTTTCAGAACACGACTTCTTCCCAGTTTACCCTTGAGATGCCAGCATACAAACAGATACTTAGACATTTTACTGGAAAAAAATGAAAATATATGTGTGTACGAGATAAAAAGTTTCCTGTACCAAACTGCGCCCAACCCTACTTCTCCGGTTGAAACCTTTCGCAAAGTGTTGTTTCCTTGAGGAGCATCGTGGGGATGGCTTGGTTGGATTAGCCCCGTGAGAAGCTGTTTTCCACCTACGGCGTTTAACGCTCCGAGGTACCCTCGGAAAATAGTGCTGTGCTCCTTGAGGGGAAGGGGCGATGTCCCTCAGCCTTGCCGTCGCTCCAGCCCCCAGGCCTGCTCTGACCCCGCCAGCCGGGCATGGCACGCCGGGGGGGCGGCACCCTGTCAATTCCAGCCATCAAAATTCCCTTTATTGCTTTAACGATCTACAGCCTATTTTATTCCCCTGGAGGATCCAGTCAGAGCTATTCCATTTGAATCAGTTGCTGTACAGCTTGACGGCAGGCCAAGCGATGGTCCTGCGAGAGGGAGTTTAACACTGTGTTTCGGGGAAATGTGTGTGTTCTTCACTTGAAATGTGCTCCTGGTCAGAAACCCGGGCGTCCCTTACCCGGTAGAGTATCTACTTTTGGAGCAAGGCGCCATGACCACCACTTCGGTCAGCGCGAGATCAGTAAAATGAGATGGTGCCCGCACTGGCTCAAGCCTAATTGCGATGGTTTCATGATGTTTCACCAGCAGACCCGCTATTTCCGACAGCCCGCTCTTCCCCGAGAGCAGTTGCGTGGTAGGGTTGCGTGGAGATACCGGCGTGGCTTTTCACGGATTAGGGAAGATCAGCTGCCTTCAAGTAGCCTGAGCCCCACGCCTGCTCTGGCGCTGTGGAGCGAGGGGCTGCGAGAAGGGTTCCCGCACACCAGAGGAGGGGACAGACACCCGGAGACGGCAACTTCCTCGTGCTGCTGCGGTGCTGGTGCCAGGTTGGTGGAGGTGGGCTCCTCAGAAAAGGGAGGCCCAGGCCATCTCTCACCGCATCCCAGGCGGGAAGGGAGAGGGGGAAGGCGCCCGAAGCCGCTTAGCGTGGAGAACAAGAATTCCGCTGTGGTCTCCCTACGGAGCTTGCGGGAAGCACTGATGCATTTCAGGGCTGCAGTGCGGGGTGTCCCTCTCCGCTGGTGCAGAGGGGAGAGAAAGAGAGGCCGGCTCCCGCAGGAAGGAGACAGCTGCAGGGATGCTCCCATCCCTGGGATTTCCGTACAGCCCGGCGGTATCAATACTTCGAGTGGGAGCACCCTCGTGGTCACCGTCCCGTGGCGAGCAACACTGTTTGGGAACCAGCGCGGGGCAAAAACAAACAAAGAAACCCCAAAACAATCAGAAAAAAACTAAAGCCAAAACCAAACCAAAACAGAAAAAGAAGCAAACCAAAACGAACCCCAAACACCACCACCACCACCCCCCCCACGAGAGCACGATGTGAAGTTTGGATTTGTCAAGAGGCCGGGCATCACTGCCTGACGCAGCAGCCGGGGTACGCTGCGATCCTGACGGGCTTCTCCGCAGCTACCGCTCCCGCGGGGCTCCCACCTGCCCGCTCCGCGCGGGCGCTGCGGGCGGATCCCGCCGTCCTCGGCTCTGGCGCCGCGGGCCCCGAGCGGTCCCGGTGAACGCGGGTGGGAGCAGGCAGGGCGCTCCGGCTGCTCTGCCCAGGAGCACTTGTCGTGGTCTCTGCCTTTCTCATGGGGCCAACAGCGTTAGGAAATGAAATAAAAATTCAACACAATTCCCCAACGCGACTCGGGGTAGGCTTCCCGATTTAGAAGCTCTCCCCGTGTAAGGAAGTGTTTGGATTGCCTCCGAAATAATAAATCCCAACGGCAGACAATAAAATTTACTATCACAGGAGTAACAGAAGCCTAAAACATTCCAAACATGTTCCTGGAACAAATAACATAATCCCTGGCACATTGGAACACATGGTTTGCTTCAGACATGTTTCATTTTGTCATCGCATTGAGTGTACAGTATTTCTCTTTGGGTGCAAGACTGATTGATATCTTTGGAAGAATTGTTTGCAAGAACATGAAAGTTGCCAAAGCAAACACGTTGGAGGGAAGTGTGCAGAAGGGGGAGCAGAAGTATTTGGAGTGGATCTGGGTTTGGGGAGTTCACACAGAGGTGAGACAGCTAGAAGTAGAACAAATAAAAACATTCTGCACACTTCATCTAAATAAATTATATACAAAATTTGCCCTTTTGCAGCCAGCAACAGCAGAGTTACCATGCTTCCCTCATGCCCCTATAGAATGTGGGCTGGAAGCCAACTTTCTTCCGCTAATGATTTGTAACTTTTGCTCCACTTGAGTGAATCTATTAATATTTAGAACTCTTCAATTCTGCTCCATACCAGCTGTCAGCATTATTAAACAAAATAATCTATTTACCTTCTGTTGTACGTGTCCAGCAGTGGCTTGCGTGACTCGATGTTGTACGTTAATAGGTTTTTCTTATGCTCCACTGCACCAGCCAAAGGCAAAAATTCACATATTTTGATTTTTCTTTTAAAAAAATAATGTTTGACAAAACCCATTAGATCGTGCAAACTTTGGGGTTGTTAATTTAATAACTTCCATTCCTGAACGGCAAATATTTATTTTAATTCCCCTTTTATCTCTTTCTGCCATCAACATCTGGGGAAAGATATTGCTGTGGCTGGTTGAGATGTTCAGAACGCAAGGGTGCTTTGGCAGAAGATGGCGATGAGTGCATGTCTTCAGACACGTATTTCCAAGGCAAAACACCTCACTTGGGCAGACCTCTGTCCCTCCAAAATTCCCCTTAGTAAAACTCCTGTCCCTCTGCGTCCTACTTTCACAGCAGCTGTGTCCCTAGGGGCCGCAGAAGGGGCCATCCCCCAGTGAGGCTGAGGGGTGCATGGGCCTTCTGTATCAACCTGCTGCCCATTCATTTTCTGGTGTGCTTCTACTTAGAGCATTCAGCGGAAAAAATAAACGGCCCTCAGCTCCATACATCCCAGAGTGTTCCTGTTTCCCCAAGAGTTAATTCTCCAGCCAAGTGGCAGTTCTGAACCTGTGCCTTCCCTGCATGGGATTTTCACCGAGAACTGGATTTTAAGGAGATTTAATCCATATTCTCCTCATGCCACCAGCCTCCTCCGTCCCCAAAATAGCCAATTCTGCACTTCCTGTCTTCTTACCCAGCCTGGGGTGAATGGCACAACTGCACAAGGAAGCCTTGGGGCAAGGGCATGGGCATAACCGGCAGGAGTAGAGGAGCAGATCAATGCTGAGGCTCAGATTTCAGCTAAACCTCTCAACCCAGAGCTCTTACCCTGTGTTCATGCTGCTTGCAGAAGTTCACCATTTGGACTTACAAAAAATAATCCCAGTGCTAGCAAGGAAACTTGCTGTATAACGCCCACGAGGAAAACAATGTGAAACATGTAAAATGAAGACAAACAGCTCAGCCACCTGCTGATTGATACAGACTACCAGGCACACAGCTGCAACTGCCCCTGGGTCTGGACAGGGATCATCCTCAGTCCTCATCTACTTGTTTTCTGAAGGAAAGAGGTCACCAGCATGAGGGCTTCCCTTGGGGCTCCAGAAATGCAGATACTGGCCCTGGGAATATCCTGCACTCTCTCAAATTAAGAAAAGTCTAACACTAAATAAAACTCAACAAACTCTGAACTGTCCCTCATGCTATCCTTTGATCCTTGCAGGCTGCATCCTCTCCTGACTGTCCCTTGGGCATCTCAGGAGCTGCATTTTGTTCTGAAAGGCCCCAGAAGCCATCCATACTGGAGGGGTGCAGGCAGGGCACAGCCCATGAACAGGGAAAAATGACAGACTTGCCCTTTGGGAGAGGGTGGTCTCCCTCCTAACATCCTCAGCAGGCAGGCAGAAGGAAGTCTCCTGTGCATCCCCCAGGGCCAAAACCCTCTCTCTGGCTGAAGAGTTCCTCTCATGCTCACTCAGTTGGGCCCCAGGAGTGCCCCTCGCCCCCTGGATCACAGTGGAGCAGGGGTGAGATCCTTTGGGAGCATTTAATGGAGAGATGTGGTCTCTGTAGTTCTGTGCTCTGAGCTGGGCTGGCTTTTGAAGGAAAAAAAAAAAACAAAACCAAAAACAAAACCAAAAAAGTAGATTTATGTCCCTAAGGGACATATTTGATCTGTTTTGTCCTTTGGACTCGTCCTATTGAGTTCACTGGCATTAGACAGAATAATACTGACAAATCTTTAAGGATGTTTTCCATAGAGCACAAGAGCACTCAATCCTCAGGTGCAAGAAATCAGGAAAGGAGTGCAAGAGACCAGCACATATGAGTGGAAACCCACTGGTGAAATGAATGGGCAAGAAGGAAATGCACAGACAGCAGAAGTAGAGACAGATACTCTGGGAAAATTATAGGAGCGCTGTCCGGTTCTGTAGGAATGGGGTCAGGAAGGTCAAGGCATGGCTGGAGCTGAACTTGGCATAGGATGAATAATAAGAAGGGCTTCTACAGGTGTTTCAGTCAGAAATAGAAGGTCAAAAAAAGTGTTCTCCCATTATGAACACAACTGGCAAACTGGTAACAATGAATGAGGAGATGAGTGAGGTACTCAATAACTACGTTGCCTTAGTCTTCACTGGCAATCTCCCCTCTCTTTAAGTGGATGGATCACAATGCAGGGACTGCGGAAGGAAAGTATCTCCGGCTGTAAGAGAAGATATACATAAATCTATGGGACCTGACAAGATCCATTCCGTAGTCCTGAGGGGACTAGTTAATGTAGCTGCCAAGCCACTCTCCAAGGTATTTAAGAAGTCATGACAGTCAGGAGACTCCTGCCTGGAAAAAAAGGAAACATTTGCATGCATTTTAAAAGAATGGAAAGGAGGATGCTGGGTATTACCTACCTGTCAGCCTCACCTCTGTGCCAGGGAAGATCATGGATCCTCCAAGAAGCCATGCCGAGGCACGTAAAGGACCCGGAGGCGGTTTGAGGCAGCCAGCATGGCTTCACCTAGGGCAAGTCCTGGCCTACCTAATATCCTTCTGTGATGGAGTGACTACTTCAATGGACAAAGGAAAAGCTATGGTGCTGTATATTTGGAGTTCTGTAAGGCCTTTGACATGATCCTCCACAACATCCTTCTTTCTAAATTGGAGAGATACAGATTTGCTGGGCAGACTGTTTAGTGGATGAGAAATTGGTTGGATGGCCTCATGCAGAGAAGAATTGTCAACTGAACTGAACTGCCTTGTTGGAGCAGGTTGGAGGCACCCAAAGGAGGATGTGACCCCATGGAAACTTGTGCTGGAGCAGCTTGTGGAGGACTGCAGCCAGTTTCTCCCTCCTCCCATGGGAAAAATCCATGGAGGACTGTCTCCTGTGGAAGGGACCCTGCTCTGGAGCAAGGAAACAAGGGTCAGGAGTCCACCGCTAAGGAGGAAGCAGTGGAAGAAACAACCTGTTCTCCTGTGCCACTGCAGAGGAGGAGATAGAGAAAATTGTGAAACTCAAACCCGGGAAGAAGGGAGGGGTGGAGGAGCGTCCTTCTGAGAATTTGGGTTTGTTTCTTGGTATCTTCATAGAATCATAAGGTTGGAAGAGAATTCTGAGATCATCAAGTCAAATTGTACCTGTCTCCCTACTACACCATGTCCCTAATGAACTCATCTATCCGTTTTTTAAACACCTTCAGAGATGGTGACTCTACCACCTCCCTAGGCAGCTTGTTTCTATCCCTGACCACTCCTTCAGTAAATAAATTCTTCCTGATGT
Organism: Neomorphus geoffroyi; assembly: GCA_033558235.1. Lineage (NCBI taxonomy): Eukaryota > Metazoa > Chordata > Aves > Cuculiformes > Neomorphidae > Neomorphus > Neomorphus geoffroyi. Next base: position 20,110,175 of record JAUMJM010000048.1, on the reverse strand, counting down.
CCAGTCTAAACCTCCCCTGGTGCAGCCTGTGGCCATTACCTCTCATCCTATCATTTGTCACTTCTGAGAAGAGCCCAGCACCCACCCCGTCACAACCTCCTTTCAGGCAGTTGTAGACGGTGATGAGGTCCCCCCTCAACCTCCTCTTCTCTAAGCTAAACAACCCTAATTCCCTCCATCAGTCCTTATAGTGCTTATTCTCCAGCCCCCTCACCAGCCTCGTTGCCCATCTCTGGACACGCTTCAGCACCTCAATGTCCTTCTTGTAGTGAGGGGCCCAAAACTGAACCCAGCACTCGAGGAGCAGCCTTACCAGTGCTGAGTACAGGGGCACAATCATCTCCCTGCTCCTGCTGGCCACACTGTTTCTGATACAGGCCAAGATGCCATTGGCCCTTCTGGCCACCTGGGCACACTCCTGGCTCATGTTCAGCTGGCTGTCACCCAACACCCCCAGGTCCTTCTCTGCCAGGCAGCTCTCCAGCCACTCTTCCCCAGGTCTGTATTGTTGCATGGAGTTGTTGTTGTCCCAAATGGAGGACTCTGCACTTGGCCTTGTTGAACCCCATCCCGTTGGTCTCAGCCCATCAGTCCAGCCTGTCCAGATCTCTCTGCAGAGACTCCCTTCCTTTCAAGCAGGTTGACACTTCCACCCAGCCTGGCGTCATCCGCAAACTTGTTGAGGGTGCACGCCACCCCTTCATTGAGATCATTGACAAAGATGTTGAACTGGACCCAGCACTGAACCTTGGGGAACACTGCTTGTGACTGGTTTCCAACTGGATTTAACTCTATTTAAAACAACTCTTTAGGCCCGGCCATCCAGCCAGTTTTTAACCCAGCAGAGGGTGTGCCTGTCCACACCAATGGCAGACGGTTTCTCAAGCAGGATACTGTGAGAAATGATGTCAAATGTTTTACTGAAATCCAGATACACCACATCCACAGTCTTTCCCTTGTCCGTTAAACAGATAACCTTGTCATAGAAAGAGATCAGATTGGTCTGGCAGGACCTGACTTTGGTGAACCCGTGTTGACTGGGCCTGATCACCCAGTACTGATCACCCGGTACTTATCACCCAGTACTGGGACATAGAAAAGCTTGAGAATTGCACCTATATGAACCTCCTGAGGTCATGTGCAAGGTTCTGCACACGGTCCGTGCAATCCCCAGTTGATACACAGGCTGGGGCATGAAGGAAATGAGAGCACCCTGCGGAGAAGGACTTGGGAGTACTGGTGAGTGAAAAACTGGACATGAACTGGCAATGTGCATTTGCAGCCCAGAAAACATACTGTATGCTGCATCAAAAGAGTCATGGCCAGCAGATTGAGGGAGGTGATTGTCCCTCTCTACTCCACCCTGGTGAGATGCCACTTGGAGTACCACATCCAGCTCTGGAGTCTTCAGCAGAGAAAAGACATCTATCTGTTGGAGTGTGTCCAGAGGAGGGTCACAAAAATAATCAGAGGGATGGAACACCTCTCCTATGAGGAAATGGTGAGAGAGCTGGGGCTGTTCTGCCTGGACAAGACAAGGCTCTGGGGAGATCTAATAGTGGCTTTTCAATACTTACAGAGGGCTTATAAGAAAGATGAGGATAATTTTTTAGCAGGTCCTGTAGCAACAGGACAAGGGGTAACAGTAGAGTGGTTATAAGGAAGATATCCTTTACAATGAGGAGCTGGAGCGGGTTGTCCAGAGATGTGGTAGATGCCCTACCCCTGGAAACATTTCAGGTCAGGTGAGACCAAATTCTGAGGAACCTTATCTAGTTGAAGATGTCCCTGCTTAATGCAGTGGGGAAGTGGGTGGACTACACAGCCTTTAAAAGTCCCTTCCAACCCAAACTATTGTACGATCCTGTGATTCCATGATGTGGTATAGCGTGAGCAGCTCTCTGCCTGGCAAAGGGCAGAGGACAACACGCCTGGAGGAGAGAAGCAAAACTGGGATACTGTAAGGGCTGCCTGCTCCTCACCTACCTGCTCAGCTGGCCTGCAGTGCCGTCTGATTGCTGGGGAAAAGACGAGCACAGCAGGCAGGCGCACCCACTTCTGCTCCATTCCCCTCCCCAGCAGAGCATCTCTGGAGGCCTGGAAGAAAAAGGATGATGCCACTTGGTTTTCCACTCTTGCCACTCGAGTAGGTCTTTCTCCTTCAAGATCCCACCTATCAGAGGCTCAAAGGGAGAAGGCAGGATGAACTAACTGGATTCAGATACTTTCCCCTAGCAGGTACGATCCATCGGGTCTTTCTTTAAAAGAATAAATAAATAATAAACAAACAAATAAATAAAAGGCCACCGCAACTCCAGCCGCTCTGCTGACACGTGGCGCGCTGCAGTCACCGAAGACTCCGGGGTGAAATCCGTACCTCCTGCCCCTCCCGCTTCCGTCCCCCCGCGACGGCACAAGGTAGGTGCGGCCCCCCGGTTGAGCGCCGTCTTTGGCATCGGCTGCCTGGGACTTATCGCCTTCCAAGTCATGAGGGCGAGCTCTTCTAAGGCACTTTTGGTCATGTCTAGCCCGTAAATTAAAGCATCTGGGTGCAAGCAGGCTGGTGTTAATGAAGAGAACACTTTCCTTCTCCATTGCCCCGTCAGCACCAATCTTTTATTCGCGTTTATGAGGACAAAAATCTCTCTGTCGCACGGGGAAGAAGAGGCGCCGTAGATTTACGAGGTGCTCAGAGCCTGCACTGCTCCGGCTGGCTGAGACCCCCTAGGAATTGGACACCCCGAGGGCCTCCCACGCGCTTGCCGGGAGCCGTCCGGTAGGAAACCGGGATCCGACCTGCGCCGGGGGATGCAAACGCAAGTCTGAGTGCGTGGGGTTGTTCCCACAGGACCCCCCGGGGAGGGATTTCCAGCTGCCTTTCCCTGCCCCCGCCCGGAAGACCGCTGGGAGCTTCAGCACAGCGGGACGGGCAGCGAGGCGGGGAGCCGGGATCCACACCTGCGCACGCACCGCGGCCGCGGGGCCGGGGAAGAGTAGTGAAGGCCTTTTTCGCTTTCCCGAGCTCCCTCCTCGCTGGCAGCAGGCAGAGGAGCAGGAGCTGGGGAGCCCAATCCAGAGCCCCTCCCCTGTCGAGTCGCCGGGGTCGGGGGCATCCCGGTTGCTGGCAAAACCCGAGGGGTAGAGCCAGGAAAGCTGGGGCCGAACATAACTTAGAGGAAGAAGACTTCGGCCTGGGGCCAGTTTTTCTGCCCTCCGTTTTTATAGCTGCGTTATCTCTCTCCTCCTCCCCCCACCCCGCTTTTTCCTCCTCTTTCTCTTTTCGAGGTGGGGGCGGGGTGATGGTGGAGAGAAGTAATTCTGCTGAAGAGAAAAGCCAGGCCCGGGAAGGAGTTTCTTTTGACTGCTCAGGGTGATCTATCCAGGCCCTCTAATTAGAGAGGGATCCAGGGTGGCATTAGTTTCCAAACATTTTAATCGAGCTTTAAGCAGAGCTCTTTTCAATGGCAGGAGATAAATGTAGCAACTGTTACCGTCCCCGTGAATGGCCACCACCCATGGTGGGCATTCAGTCTTCCTTTCACAAGTCCTAAGCAGTTTAGTCTATGGAGCCAGCAACACTCCACATATCTTCTAATTAGTCTAATTAGAAAGGTGGATTGATAGATTCAAGGAAGACAGAGTTAAGTTAAGAAGATGCTCAGTGCTGCCAATCTGGGCCGGAGAGCGGCTTCTCTGTAGGAGGAAAAAGAAATAAAAGAAAAAAGGAAGAAAAAAAAGGGGGGGCTGGGGGGGTGGGGGGAAGGAGAGAGAGAGAACGAAAAAAGAAGAAAGGGAACAAGAAGGAGAATCCTGGAGCCTGACACGAATTACAGGTGTCGAGGAGTCCGAGGGACAGGAGCTGCTCTTTCTTAATTGAGGGGGACACATAACCGAGGTGCCTTTCGAGGCCGGGTTTGGCTGTCGTCCCGCGTTGGCCCGGGCAGGCCCCCGGACTGGCCGCGTCGTCGGGGCACCCCCGGCAGCTCGCCCCTGAGGCCCCGCAAGCACACGCTCGTGGACGGGATGAAAGACAAAGAGGAAGGTTCCGTGAAGTGGCTTCCTTCCAGGGTACCAGCCTCGGCCCATCGTCTCTCAGCCCGTCGCCGGGGAGCGGGAAGCCGGCACCCGCGGAGACTCCATCGAGTCTGCGTTTGTGCAGGGACGCGTGATAGGGTCTGGTTGGGGTGCAGAGGCAGGCGAGGGGGATGAGGAGGTTCTCTGCCCCACATTTCAGCCCACCACCGTCCCCTCGCCGGGAGGAAGGTGAGAAGGGAAGCAGCGCGGGTGGCTTGAGGGGGGCTGAAACCTTAATTGGATGATAAATCAGGGAGAGGAGCGTGGCGCGGTGCGCGCAGGTGTCAAAACATAGAAGTCCATCGGCCAGCACGTCAGGGCAGGGCCTTCCCGCCCCCTGCCCCGCTAATGTTACCTGGGTCAGTCTCCTGCCCGCAGACTGGACGGGACGGGGGGGGGCACAAGGCAGGACCGGTGGGTCTCGGGTGCCGCGGGGGGAGGGGAGGGAACGGCGTCGGCCAGTGCGTGGGGACCTCTGCTCGCTGCGGCCAGGGAGAGGCTTTCTCCTTCCCTTTCTTCCGCCAGGCCGGCACAAAAGATCCCAGGAGCAGCATGGCTGAGGGGAAGCCCCACATCTCTCATTTGTACACCCTGCGGCAACAAAACACCCACTCCCCTGCCTCCCCGCTCGCCTTGCTCCTTCCCCCGCACTTGCTGGCTCTCAGGCAGACTGGATTTAGGGATCAAATTATGAGCGATTCCCAATTCAATACTTCGCTAGGGAAAATAGGGAGTGGGAGGTGGAATTAAGACCCAGCCTGTCAAATTCCCTAATCAAACTGCTGGCGAAAGTAGATTCGTAGACAAAAGGAAACAATGGAAGTCTCGTTAGATCATTTTTCTGGACATTGTTTATGGTCTGGAAGGGATCAATCGTTTCAAAATGTTACCAGTAAAAATGATCCTGTGTGGAATGCAGCTAATCCTTTTAGGTTCCTGTCAACTGTTTCCACTCAAGGAATCCGATTTTTCAAATCAAAGGTGCAGAACTCAATTGTCGAGGGATTTATAGAGCCGACACCGAGCTCCCCGCCCCCCTCTCAGCCCCACGGTGCCTCCAAACGCCTGCGTGGGTGCCGAAGGCAGAGCCGGCCCTGAGCCACGCGTTGTCCACATCGGGACGGGTTATCAACGCAGGGCGCTCCCTCGACGGTAGCTGGGATATGTTGTGCCGGTGACCGGTCGGGTGCCCAGCGCAGCCGAGGTAGGGCTGCAGCCTACCTGGGGCCAAGAGGAGGCACGGAGCAGCGATCCCTTCCAGCCGAGCTCCCTGCAGCATCCCCGGCTCTGCCCCTGGCGCGGAGGTTTGCGCGGATCCCCAGGCTGGCGGCGGCGCCTCGCAGTCGCAGCAGCAGCAGCATCTCCGGGGGCTGCTCTTGTGAGAGCGCAAGGTTCGGCTTGCCCATGTGTCAGCAAGTTGTTGCGGGCTAACCCTGGATGGGGAGGAGGCTAGAGGAAAAGGGAGACGGTTTAAAAGCAAAGACATCCACGTCGCTTGCCGGTGGCTCCGCTGGGGTTCTCCCTCATGGCCAGGCGGGTGGAAGCGGGGTCTCTCCCTCCCAAAACGCGTCCCGGCCGGGGGAAGGCAGATGTCCGAACACCCGGGGAAGAGCCGTCGCGAGGGGACCCGTGCTGAAAGCGATCTAAAGAGGTTAATTTCCAGAGAAAGGCCGCCCTTTGGCTTCTCGTACAGAAGCGGGAGGCAGAGGGGAGGAGGTCTGTGGCTCGGTGTTAGCGGCGCCGCCGCTGCCCAGCGCCTGCGGGGCAGTAGGAAGACACGCACCCGTGTGTGTGCGCCGTCTGCACGAACAAAGACAAGTTAAGGACTTCCAGGAAGGCGGGAAGAAACTTTAACAAAACACAACGAGGTGACCCAGACGGATTTTGTGCCATTAGAGGCAGACTGAAATGAACAGTATAAATTATTTTCCACGGTCCATAATTTCCAAACCCATTCAGTTCCGAGCAAACAAGTGACTTGACATGCCTGCCCATCCTCGCTCTGCTTTGGACAATTTTTTTTTTTTCGCCAATAGTTCCTTTAATAGTGAACTACTGATCCGAAAACTCAGTCTTACTTTACCCTTCCCTTGGTGCAGACGACAGGTGGAATTTCACTGTATACACGTATATTAGAAAACCATCAGTTTCGTCTAATGGTTGCTGAATAAGCAGACGTGACAGTGTTTATTTTACAAAAAGAAAACCCGAGGAAGACACCTCATTTATCTTGAATGTGTGTATTTAATGTATTTCGTGTATACAGGTGTGCATGTTCTCCTCTGTAATGAAAGCTGAGAAGCAGATCTACGTCCACCGCCACAGGAAGAGCCATATTCCTGGGTTTTACAAGAACTTTCCAACGCGAAGGCATTTGCCATACCTACAACCGCAGCGCTATAGATACGCTGGTGAGGGTCAGTGGCAGCACCGGGTCCCGGGCACATACACAGGTGTTTCGATGCACACAGATGGTTTTCTACAGCGCGGAGGAGAGATTAACCGTGGATAAGGCTTTCCCAGTCTCAAACAACGAATTAATGCAACAACTGAAATCTCTATTTATTCTTTTGCTTCCAACATAAATTGTATAATTTATCATCTAAATATGGGGCCCCGCAGACTTCTGCATGCCGTTTTGCTCCATCAGCCAAAGGGAAACTTCTAATCAATTCAGCAGGTCTCTTGTGGTTTGGAGTAAGGGCAAGTTTAATTATTTTAAAAAACCCAACCCAACACAACTTTCCTTGTGCCAGCGTTATAATTTCTGAAATTGGCTAGACACTGCGTTTCAAAAAACATAAATCTAAAAAGTCTTCCGTACAGTCCAGTCTGTATTTTTTTCTGCTTTCTGTGCACTCCGGGGCCTAGCCAGTAGGTCTCTCCTTTCCTCCGAGGCTCAGCTCTCAGCGGCAGCCCCGCTGCCCCTCGCCGCGGCGGCCCGCAGAGTCGGACCCCTGCACTGAAGGCACATCTTCCTACAAGAGGCGCATCTTCCGAGGGCTTCCCGCCGTGGTTCATGCCGAGCCGCCGCTCCTAGGGGCAGAGTGGGCGCGGAGCACTGCGGAGGCTCTGCCCTGCTGCGCAGCCGCGTACATTTCATGGTTCTATCCGCGCTGCTGCAGCCTGAAGGAACTGGGAGTTTTGCCCTGCGGCCCCGACACCAACACCCCACCTCCCCCGCCAAACCCTTTGCTTCTTTTTCCTCTTTCGAGTCGCATCGGGGCGGCGGAGCCGGCATCCCGGAACTTCTCTCCGGGCGGGGACCAACATCCCGCCGAACCCCTCCGGGTATGAACGGGCGGCGGGGCACGGCACTCCTCTGCAAGAGAAAAACAGGGACAAGGAAGGGGTTGACCGACCCGGGCCTCGCGGACAGGTCTCCGCCTTCCCCCCAATCGATTGGTACCCATCTGCGCGAAGAGAAAATGAGAACATCTGCTGCCGCAGGATGGATCCGAGAGCAGCTCGTTACCGTCGGGGGTGCCATTTCCCTGCACACGCGTACATCCCCACGTCGATGGCCGAATCTTTGCTCCTCATTTCACTGCACACACGTACATACACACACCACCGACGCACGAGTCTTTCCTCCTCATCTCAGTCGTGCTCTGCAACGCGGGAAGGGGCAGCGAGCGGAAATCCCACGGCGGATGCTCGACGTGGCTGTCCCAGTGCCGTTGAGGAGAGGAAATAGCGTACGGATAAGGGCGGCGAAGACCTGCAGTCACCTGCGGACACCTACCCGCTCGGGAAGGGCCCGGCTGCGGGCACACGGCGACTGCTCTTCGCCGGTGCCCTGCTCGCCGCCGGGAAAGGGGAGCGGGAGAAGCTTTGCTGAGGGCGGGGGTGCCTGGTAAGAAGCTGAAATACGGATCTGCTGTGGTTAGCGAGTCTCAGCGCAGGGAGGGTTTTGCCACAACCATGATTTCCATTATTTCTGTCAAATACATTATCAGACACTACTAAAGTATTTACTGTAAGTAATGAGGGAAAGTATTACATACGGAGAGGAGCCTCCGGGCCGTGCCAAGGTACTATTAAAACAGATCAGCTTTCCAACAGATCCCCCGCGCAGGCCTCAGTCTCGGCGGGGGCCGCGTACCACTCTGCCCTCGGCAACGTCTTTGCAAGAAAGAGCGCAGCTGAGAGCAGGTGAGGCCCTCGCCTTTCACCCTCCGCACTCGGGGACAGATCTGGCCCTGGGTACTTGGAACCATCCTGCAAGGATGGGAGGTGCGCCAGCAGGCACCCCGCTGCCCCCAGGGATGCCTCTCGCTGCACCAGAAAAATAACCAGGAGTGAGTGTGCGGCCCGAAGGGGGAAGTTTGGAAGGAGACCAGCTCCAGGGCAGGGGAGCAGCGCAGGGGGACGGTCGGACCAGCCGCAGCCCACATCGATACCCGCACAGTCAGCGCGAAGTCGGGCCCCTCTGCACCGGGGTCGGGGGGACAGCAGTGTGTGGACGTGCGTGCTAATCTGCTTCGACACTAGGGAGGGACGGAGAAACTTCTGTTACAGGGCATGTGGGAAGGGACCTAACGCAGTCTTGCTTGAGAGAAATGTTATACAAGATACTTGCAAAGAATTTTTTTTTTTAAAAAAAACTAATTAAAAATACATAAATCACCCAACATAAGCAAAAAAGTATGTGGAAGGAAACAATTCTGGATAGACGCACTGTGTGTGGCATAAAAAGCGATTGAGTACATAAGGGCTTCATTAAATTCCCAATAGATAACATTTGGCTGAATCTATCCCTAGATTAAAATTCTGCATAATAGCACCATAAACTAAGAAGTTTCTTTTTGTGTGGTCCTTCTGGAAGAACTGATTGAAACATTAGCCCCCTCATAGAGCAGTCCCCTCCCCAATTCAGCTCCAGTAATTTCTCTCTCAGCCCTGCGGGGATATGATGAGAAAAGGAGACGGGTTAATGAATCCACACTTTGTAGCTGGGAGGAGGAGAAGGAGGCGACACCATCCTGTTTGTCCCACCAGCTTGTTTATTAGGGCTCAGACTATTTTTTTGGAGGAATTGTTCTCCCGGGCCCCGTTCCTGCGAGGACTACACGTTCTCTCTGTTCGCCTTGAAAGCAGGGGTGGGATGGAGGGAGGGGGCATGGCGGGCTATTTGCATGCGAATGGGTCGCTGCGGCCCGGCGGTGCTGCCAGCTCATCAAAGGGCTGCGGAGCCGGCGCCTTTCCTGGCGGCACCTGCTCCACTACCCCTCTCCCTGCACCAATTCCACCGAGGGCTCGGAGAAAAAACAACTGAAGCGGTCTTCCCCCAACACTGTAGACCCTTTCCCCGAATCTCTTTCCTCAGCGCCTTAAAAAAAATAAACAAATAAAGCTACACCACGTATTTCGATTTGCTCCTGCCACCTTCCCTGCCAGATCCCAGGTGAAGGCCCTGCCCGCGAAGGATGCAGACGACCGGCGCACAGCGTGGGAGGAACGAGCGGGCGAGCAGTTCCCTCGCCACGCACTTGAGAGCACGGCTTTCTTAGAGGGATCCGCTGGAAGGACGGAGGGCGCGCTGGGACCCCGCGCGGGAGAGTTCGCCAGGGTCCCCTGGGTTTGCTGCGGGAAAACCAAGAGAAACAAACGCTGGGTCGCGGCAACCTGCTTCTTCCCATCTAACTGCACGGGGACAGCGCAAGGACACATACGGCGTCTCCCACCGGGCCGCCGCTCGAGCAGGCGGAGGGACAGTCCGCAGCACCCCTCCTCGGGGACCCCTGCACCGCCGCTGTAGCCACCCTTTCCCTGCTTGCTTTCAGCCTCCTCTCCCAGGAACGCCCAAGCCTAGCTCTATACGGCGGGCTGGAGCGGCGCATCCCTCCCCGGCTGGGTCCGGGGAAAGCGAGTTAATCAGGCCCTGGCAAAAACGATGCGCTCTTCCCGAAAGACACGTACACGGTGCCTCTGAGATGTTTTCCTGTAGTTTTAGAAACCAAACGGGACTCTACATCCTTGCCCTCTAAGGAATCCAGGGCACCCAAAGAGGCCCTCCAGTTGTGGACTGCAAATGGATTCCAGCAGAGGTCTTGCTTCCCGTCTTTCCACTTATTGAAAAACATTAATTTAACGCCACATTGCTATAAAAAAACCCAGAAAAGCATCGCTTTTCTATCCAAGAGAATACGTAAAACCAAGGCAACCAGATACTTCAATTTTGAAAAGCATGTAACCATACAGCCTTCCCCTCTTCACTCCAAAGAACACTAATGGCATTTTTCTCTTTTTCTCTTTTTTTTCTTTTTTTTCTTTTTTTTTTTTTTACGAAAATTCACATAATTTATACCTGAATCTACTAAATTGTTATAAATACAGTCGTACTTGAAAAACACCTCCCTGAACTGAAAAACGCGTGTTTCGGGTCCACAACAGGCAACCACATGCCTCTGCTTAAGACCTATGATTGTCTTTTCATGCCTAAGCTCCGAACATTTGAAGCGGGCGTTTTGCTTAAAAAATAATGTTAGTTTATGAAACAAACATCTACCACCTTTATGTGGGCTAAGGCAAGAGTTCAAAATCAGAAAATCTGCTTTCACCGTTTGATTGGTACACTTGCATATCCTTGTTTCAATAACTCATGCGCTTAATCATCTCATCACATTAGGATATTCCAATGCTCATTCTATGTTACACATATCGAAAAGCAGAAACACATGTCCCTACTATCGTCACAGAAACATGAGTCTAAGACAAATCTTTCTAAAGTTCAGTACGTGCCCTTATTAGTAGTATTTTCCTTGGGCCTCTTAGAAACAGAACTGTGATGCAGTTGTGATTTAGAACACACCCAAAAGTATAAAAATAGTTTAAAACTGGCTTTTTAATCAACGCCCTAATTGGTACCGTATAGAATTGGGCTTTGCTCCTGCGGGAGAGACCTATTTCTATTTATTCCCTCTTTTGTCCTTGCTCTTATTTTTTTTTACCCCCATCTTTCTTTCTCTGTTAGGGTTAACACTGGTTTGACTGCAAAGATCTTCTTCTTCGCAGTTAAATCCAGACGTAATAAATTTCAAGCTGTAAAATTCCATGGTTATTGTACAATTAACCCCGAAGAAAAAAATATCTTTGTCCCAAAGACGGGAGAATTATTAAGGAGGGAAGGGTCCGAAGCCAATTGTTTGGCTGGGCTTCTTTGGTATTTGGGTTTGGTTAAGCTTTTTTCTTTTTCCTTTTTTTTTTTTTAAATTAAAAATTTTATTTTTGAAACTGTGTAAAAATTTTACATTAAAATGGTACAATAATACTTGCCAGTAATTTTTAACAATATTCCTTGTAAAGAATATGCATAAAGTACAAAATAAAAAACTCCATAAGTCTATTATAATACAAAACACAGGTTAAAATAAGAAACGATAATCTTGACTTTCTTCTGTGTAAACATGTTAATCTTTTCTTTTCTTTTATAAAAGTACATGAGACAAGTGTACTAAAATGAAAAGTATTGCTTTGCTGTCCTCCCTCAAGCCTTTTTTCTTTCTTCTTTTTCTTTTCCTGTACATTACTGTTTTCAAGCTCCTAGACCTGAGAATCTCTGAACTTTATCGGTTTAGAGACATTATTTATCACCATTTTTGTGGGGGATTTTTTCACTTTAAGGAGTAACGAGTAACTTTCCAAGAGCATGCCCGCCTGCCCGTGCAGCATCCAGACCTGGCTTTGCACAAATGCGGGTCCGGGGACCGCCTTGGCGGCGGACACCTCCCGAACCCCGATCCCCACGCAAAGCCCGCAGACTCCGCCGGGCGGAGAAAAGACATAACCCCAGATCCTACCTTCGGAAAGACTCCCAAACCCCTTAACAGTTAGAGATCCGTGCCGCGAAGCCGGGGGCTGCGGGCAGGGCGGCAGTGGGGGGCAGCACGCCCCCGGCGCTCCCCAGCCCCGGCGCCGCGGCCGACTGCGAGGCGCAGCTGCTGCCCGCTCCGGGCCCCCCCCCGATGATGCTCTCGATGGAGAAGGGCGAGCGGGCCAGGGCCGCGCCGCTGCCGGGCTTGGCGGAGTGCAGCGAGGCCGCCAGCGCCGGGCCCAGCGGGTGCGCGTAGCCGAAAGGCGTCCGTGCCAGCTCGGCCGCCGGCAGCAAGGGGCTCGGCGGCGCGGGGGCGGCGACGGGGGCACTGCTGCCGGGGGCGGCGGGGGGCTGGCGGGGCGGCGGCGAGGGGTGGTGGAAGGCGAAGAGGGCGGAGTGGGGGTGGTAGGGCTGGAGCTGGAGGCCGTAGCCGCAGCCATAGGGTCCGTAGGCGTAGGGTGGCTGCTGCGGGGGCTGCGGCGGGGGCTGCGGGAGGAAGGCGGCGGGGTCCACGGCCCGCAGCAGCAGCTCGGGCGCCGGGAGCTGCTGCCGCTTGAAGCGCTTTCGGCGTCGCAGGAAGCTCCCGTTGTCGAACATGTCGGCGGACTCCGGATCCAGTGTCCAGTAGTTGCCCTTGCCCGGGTTGCCGGGCTCGCGGGGGATCTTGACGAAGCAGTCGTTGAGGGAGAGGTTGTGGCGGATGCTGTTCTGCCAGGCGGGGAACTTCTCCCGGTAGTAGGGGAAGCGCCCGCTGATGAACTCGCAGATCTCGCTCAGCGTCAGCCGCTTCTTGGGGCTCTGAAGGATGGCCATGGTGATGAGGGCGATGTACGAGTAGGGCGGCTTCACCAGGCTGTTCTTGCCGCCGCCGCCGCTACCCGCCCCGCCGCCGCCGCCGCCGCTCGCCCCGCCGCCGCCCGCCGCCGCCTTCTGCGGGCCCGCCCGCGAGGGGGGCCGCGAGACGCCGGCCCCATCCCCGCCACCCGCCGCGCCGCCGCCTCCGCCGCGCACGGGCGAGCGCGGCAGCAGCGCGTCGTCGTGGAGGTCGCCCACATCCTCCTCGTCCTCTTCCTCCTCCTCTTCCTCCTCCTCCTCCTCGGCGTAGGAGCGGCGGCGGCGGCAGGGCTGCGCCTCCTCGTCATCTTCCTCGTCGTCCTCCTCGCCCACCACATCGATGTCGGTGTCCTCAGCCAGCGCCGACGCCTCGGACATCTCCGCGCTCAGGGTCATGGCGCGGCGGCGGGGCAGCGCATGGGTGGCGGGCGGCGCGGCACGGCAGGCGGGCGGGCGGTCTCCTCGCCGCTGCCGCCGCCAGGGCCCCGCGCCGCTCGGCCGAAAGCCGCCTCGTCGCCGCCGCCGCGAGCCGCTCCGGCCCCCAGTGCCGCCGCCGCAGCGGGAGCGCTCCTGCGGCTGCTCCGGGGGTTGTTGCGGGGTATTTTTTTCTGCTTTTGGGCTGTTATTTCTTTCTCTCCTCTCCCCCTCCCCCTTTTAGAGGGTCTTCTTGTTGTTGTTTGGGGGGGCGCCTGCAAGCCGGTTCCCCCCTTCTTTCTCCTCACCTCAGCCCCCGGACATTAATGGATGCGGGGCAGGAGGGAGCGCGCCTAGTGCTGGGAGGAGGAGAGGGGAGGAGGCTGGTGAGGAGGGAGGGCGGAGGGGGCGGCTTGCCAGGCCCTAGGAAAGATGGTGAAAAGGCTGGGGCCGAGTCCCGGGGAGGCCAGCCTTCCTCCCCGCCTTATAACGAGGTGGCCATCACATGGCTCCCAGCGTCAGAGCGCGGTGAGGCGAGCGGCGGCCCCGCGTGTCGCACCCCACACCCCCCCCCCCCCCCCTTCGCCCCGCCGGGAGGGGCTCGACTGGGGCCGTCTTTAGTGGAAAAGGGGAAAATAAAAGACAGACACACGCACCAAAAAAAAAAAAAAGTCGAATCTGTCCCGAACTCGTGGAGCATCTTCCCAGAAGCCGTCTGCAGGGTGCCGGGAGCTCTGCGTCCTCATGGGCAGCCCCCAGGGACGGAGACCTTCCCGTGGGAAGCAGGAAAAACTTTTTCGCCGCGATTTCGGCAGCCTGAGCCCGTTCCCTCGCCCGGGGCTCTGAGGCGGGGGCTGCGGGAATGCCCTGCCACGGGATACCGCCGGGGGCGGCTGGGAGAGAACCACGTCCTTCGGAGAGAACGTGTCTCGAAACGCTCTGGAAGAAAGTTGGGGGAGGGGAGCGGGGGGGTGGGGGGGCGGTTACCCGCAATATCAGGCCGAAGGGGGAGGTGATGAGTTAAAAAACTTCAGTCTTCTCGCGGGGTGGTTTTAGAGACATTTCTCTCTCTCCTCCTTCCCTTCCCTCCCCTCCCCTCCAGAGTTTAATTCTTTTAAGAATTAAATCAAATCTCTCTCGACGTCGACCTCACAAACTCTCAAAGAACCTCTCTAATCTCACATTTTATTTGTAAGGCTGTTGTTTTTAACGGGAGAGAAGCAGATCCCTCCATTATGGGCAACACTAAAGGAGAATTAGCGTTACCTCTTTCCTATCCAAAGGAAAACAATTCACTGGCCTTTAAAATGTCAGTTGTGCTTTGAGTGTATAAGCAGCACTCCCAAGATAGCGACACAAAGGACTGCTTCCTAATTAAGTCCCAGTTTCAGGTGGTACATGTGAGGACGGCAGAAGAACAGGGACCCCTTTTATGCGAGGTATGGCAGAGGACAGTCAATCAATCAAACAAACAAATAATCAACCTTAGACATAAATGCAGTTACCGTGGTCTTAAAAAGAAACGGTTTGAAAACTCCTATCGCTCCCAGTTCTGGCAGGATAACCCATGATCGGCATCCGATTGGGATGGGAGGAGAGCGTTTTATGCTCCCGCAGAAATCGTCATGAGAAGGGCAGATCGAAGCCTCCAGCCCTTGCTCAAATTTCGCTTCTCAAAACACTCACACGCACAATTTTCTTGAAATGCGTTTTCGATATATTGTCCTAATCCAAGGTTACAAGCCCCCCTGTTTCAAACCCAGTTCCATGGATTTACGACATAATCCTTTCTACTATTTCCAAATAATCCTATTTACATTTTGTTCACTACTAAGGCGTCTGCTGCAGAATAACAGCAAAAGTTACAAAACGGGGGACGGGAGGGGAGGGAGAAGGAAAAAGAACCCAAAATTCAGTAATTGACTACTACTTTTTCCTGTAGAAAGATTGATAACGTTGCTCGAATTTTACTGTTCATAGGAAGCAAAACACTTAATTGAATTAGTTTTGGGGTCCCAGAGCAAGTTACTGAAAGGAAGGCAGAAGCAGGACTTCACTCCGAGAGATTTCTTCTTTTTACGCTGAGTTAGTATTTTTCTACTTTACTCTCTTCTTGTTCATTTTATTCTTGCTCTTCTCCCTGTACTTTCCGGTGTGCCTGAACGTTTAAAACCGTCTTGAAAAAAAGACGTGTGGGTTTTGTCCCACGCTCTTATTAAATAGGAAGAACAGTAGGGTTCAAAAATTCTGGGGGAAGAACCGCTTTAGCAAAAAAAACAGAACCAGAAGAGCGGGGTCTGCCCGGGGTCCCCTGCTGACACCCCCGGCACCGCAGGACGCGCTGGTGTCTCACCGAGCCCCTGACACTGGTGGCTCCCCGGGAGAGTGGGGGGCCGAGGGGCTTATTTTCTGGGGAGCACTGCAGACAATTAAAACTTGGTGTTACCAGAGCCCCACGGAGGTGATGACTTTCTGCATCTTCTTCTCGCTCTCGTCCCAACGGGGCAGATGCCTTCCCAAAAGGGGAAGAAAGAAAAGAAGGAAGGCGAGCAGCGGCAGCACAGCCACGGGCAGCACTTACCCCGGTGGGACCCTGAGGTTTGCTCTGTCCCCCGACTCTCTGCTCAGTCTCGCGCCGCTCCTGGCGGTGTTCTGGGCGGGCGGGGGATGCCACCTACCGGCAAGGAGCGCCAGACGGAGCCGGGATGCCCTGTGCCGGGCGGGGTGCCCGGAGTGCTCCCTTCCCCGACCAAGGCAGCCTACGGGCAGGGCAGGGCAGGACCCTCCCTCACAGGAGGCTCTCCGACACCCTAAGGAAAAGCGGCTTTTGGGGCGACCCGAGAAATCCCCCGGTACGGAAAGGCTGAAACCTTCCCTAAACACCTTCTCATCCATGTCCTGCAAACTCTGTACAAGAAGTAGTTACTGTTACAAAAAATGTAATATTTTGACTTAAGGTAGAGTTAAGTTCCATCTAAGTAATTGTATTTTTTCTTGAAAGTTAGACAGACACAAACTCCTCCTCTGCTAGCATGGCTTCTTGACAGCATGTTTTTTTCAAATAGAGCTTTTCCAGAAAATACTGTTCAAGGCCAGATTGGATGGGGTCTTGAGCAGCCTAGTTTAGTGGGAGCTGTCCCTGTCCATGGCAGGGGAGTTGGAACTGGATGATCTTTATGGTCCCTTCCAAACAAAACCGTTCTATGATCCTATGATTCTATGTCTTTCCTTATCTAAAAATGCAAGGTCAAACAGAGAATTGTCCCCAAAGATGCAATTAGTAGATGCTTGACTGTTGTGAAATTCAAAATAAAATTAAATTTTATCCTTGGAAAGTAATGGAATACGCAAAAAATTTCTGGGAAAACTTACACATATGCATGTAAGTGGGACATATATTTTGTAACCAGCTCTTTTCTTGTTATCTATCATGGATGGAAATCATTCTCCCATGCGTCCAGTGCTGAAATAAAGGATGCTGCTTTCTAAAACTCAAACCCAAGTCTTAGAGAGTTTATTTGCTAGCATTTTTGTTATCACACTCCTTGAGAGAGCTGTCCCTCTCACGGGTCACATACCCACTCACCAAACAACCACTCTGGGCACAGGACCTCAGGTACTGTCTTCCATGGTTTCCTGCCAGTTGTGAATGATGTAACATAATGTGTTCCTAAAATAAGACATGAAATACAGGTGTACAGGTAGAACTTACATTTTATTGCTTGGGCTCATTAGTATTCATCATAAATTTTAATTATATGTTATACACACAATGCTACATGCATATACAGAACACCCTGCATTTTATCAATGTGTTGCATATATTGATCAAAACATTCTGGTAGTGCATACAAACAGTCCTGGTTGCTCCTGCCCTTCACTTGAGCCTGTGGCCCTCCCTGGTACCAAGTCTGGTCCCCTGGTGTCCATGGCTCCACCAGGAGCTTCTTCGCAGCCTCATCTCTCAGATCCAGACCCGAGAAGGAATTCGGTGTTTTGGCAGCTCTCCACAGCTGGAGTTGACTGGAGAGCATCCTGGCTCAGATAGTGCCTCCATGGATACTGAAGGAGTCAGACTGCGTAGACCCACCATCACCTCCCCTTGCTGGGTTATGGGCAACAATGCTACCCAGGAACCCTGCAGCATCCTGGGCCACCCACCCTTCCTACAGCTGCTGAGCCTGTGTTTGAGCAGAGCACCCAGGAGTCTATGTTGGGACAGAGACTAGATGAGCCTACAGATACTCTCTAGCCCTCAATTCAAAGTCAAAGAGCACGATTTGGGGCACTTCCATGCAGCCATGCTGGCACATTGACTGAGGTGCTCTGGGTTTTCCAGAGCTGGCCCTGACCATGCAGAAAGACGCCAGATCCTTCTCCTGCTCGACACAGATGAGCTGCCTGGTGGGGATATGTGTCCCTGGGTGATTTGTTGAGTGTTTGACTAGGTACAGCCTGTAGAAAGCAGGGCAGAGCTTGGACACCAGCTACACATGGTGGAGCTGAAGCAACTGCTCTGGCCTTGCTGTGCCTTGCAAGACTGCCACACCAAAGGTGGCACTTCTTTTGGTGTGGACTTCGGCATTTCCAGATCCATATTTTACCTGTAGAACCGCACAACAGAAACTATTTCCTGGATACTTTACATTTTCTGTCAGTATAGATCCTTTGGCCAAAGTCTGGACTGGTTTCTGAGCTGATTGCTTCATGGAAAGAAAGAATCTTCCAGCAATGACCGTGCAACAGGATGATGGTATCTGTTGCGCTGGTAGCTGTGGCCTCCATTGCCCAGTACCACAGTGATCACCATTTTATCTCCATTTTTTGTGGGTTTGTCCCCCTCTTCCCTTGCTGTGGAGTTTCAGGGGAAGGCAACACTTCCCTTAAGCATTCTGCAGAGGCTGGGTTTACAAAGAGGGTCTGTGTGACCAGGCCAAAAATCAACACATTGGGGAGGACTTGCAGCAATCACCCAAAAAGCCGAAGAAGGCTGAAGGAAAATCTGGGGCTTCATGACATGTCTACTGCTGAAAAAGATTTTGTCACTCTTGGAGGTGACCCTATCAACCAAGTTGTTCCTTCCCTTCCCTTCCCTTCCCTTCCCTTCCCTTCCCTTCCCTTCCCTTCCCTTCCCTTCCCTTCCCTTCCCTTCCCTTCCCTTCCCTTCCCTTCCCTTCCCTTCCCTTCCCTTCCCTTCCCTTCCCTTCCCTTCCCTTCCCTTCCCTTCCCTTCCCTTCCCTTCCCTTCCCTTCCCTTCCCTTCCCTTCCCTTCCCTTCCCTTCCCTTCCCTTCCCTTCCCTTCCCTTCCCTTCCCTTCCCTTCCCTTCCCTTCCCTTCCCTTCCCTTCCCTTCCCTTCCCTTCCCTTCCCTTCCCTTCCCTTCCCTTCCCTTCCCTTCCCTTCCCTTCCCTTCCCTTCCCTCTCTTTCTTTTATAATTACTGCAGGACAGATACAATAGCGGTGACAGGTGAAAGTCACTTCCTTTAAAGCCCTTTTGAGTCATTAATTTTTGTAAAATGCAATTAAAAGCTCTCAGGATCCTTCTGTACCTCTTGTCCGAAAGACCACAAAGAGAGTTTATACCAGGTTAGACCAAGATCTCTCTAGCAGCATAAACTGGCTTCAACATCAGCCAATACTAGATGTGTAGGGAAGAACATAGGAACAGGTCAAGTGTGTAAAATTGATTTCTAGCTGCCAGATATCTTTGTTTCCTTTTTTTTTTTTTTTTAATAATCCAGAGATAATATCAGAATTTAATAGTCTGCAACAGATTTTCTTGTGCAAATTTGCCCCATCTCTTTTTTAAATAAAGTACATTATGTCACTGAACGTGTTCCACAGTGAAATGTTCCCTTGATCTAACCATGCATGGTTTTTGTTTGCTTTAAGCCAGTTACATGCTCATTTAATCTGATGTGCTCTCATTTTTTAACTAGAAGAGGCAAGCACAACTGTTGTTAACGGCCCTCTCCTTCCCATTTATCACTTGTAGATTTTAACACAATCTTTATATTGGTCAGCTCTTTTTCAGGCTTGGGGGTTCTCCTTCAGAATTACTGGATTAGTATGGCAGTAATTCTATGCCCCTGACAATCCTTGCCATCTCACTGCCTTTTTTGCTCA
Organism: Neomorphus geoffroyi; assembly: GCA_033558235.1. NCBI lineage: Eukaryota > Metazoa > Chordata > Aves > Cuculiformes > Neomorphidae > Neomorphus > Neomorphus geoffroyi. The sequence continues at coordinate 20,090,911 of JAUMJM010000048.1, read as the reverse complement.
GCTCAGGCTGATTATCATTGTAATAATCCTCCAGTACAACACAAGATGCCTAAATTTGCTTTTCCAGTTTTCACTGCAACTTATTATTTCTATTCTTTCAAGTCAGTGTCTATTCTGAATGCTAGTGGAGGGATATTTGATTTTTTAAATAGAGCACTGGCCATCAGAGCTGATACTGCAGGGTACTCATCACATGAACAAATCATGTTTGTTTAGATCACATTTGATTCCATGACTCCACTGACTATTGAAAACCTTTCTAACATTCTCCACATAAGCCCCAAATTCTTCATCACAGACAAGCTCTGGCAAATTAGGAGGGAAGTCCTGTAATTAATGATTTAGATATTTGAGATGTTTTCCATTTTATTCTGTAGCAATGCAAGTAAGTCCTGAATGAGTATGAACCCATTCATAAATGCAATGAATATTGGCAGGAGTGCTTTTGTTCACTTAGAAACCCTTGGGGATAAGCTATACTGTAATCAAAGACAGAGAAGATGATTGATTTTTCCATCTAAGACTAAGTAGGTGGTGGGTTCCTGCCAGGGCTTGAGCAGAAATAACAACTAGCTGCTGCAGAAGGAGGAAGATCCTTACACTGTCCAGCCTCCCCACCTCTAGCCACCTGCACTCATCATTTACTTTCCAACAAGCATCAAGCTGGACCAGGAGGCCTAGAAAGCCAAAAGCAAAATCCACAGCAATGCACCTTCACACCTGCCAAGACATTACTCAAAGGTGACACACTGACAGCTATGCTCCTAAGAGTTACGGGGAGGCAAATTTAATCCTGATTGATCCTGGGCTAAATGTGGGACTATGCTGATTTTGGGTCATGTCTTAACAATGATTCTGACTTGTAACTAATTGTCTTAGCATCGGTCAAAACATTTCTGTGATCACAGAATAAGTGATCAAGTTCTCTTGAATCATGTGTATAGGATGTCTACAGGAATAATCTGTTTGAGTCACTGATGTGTGTGTGAATTTAAGGTACCATCTTTTTTGCACACAACCAGCGAGGAATAAAATGACATCTGACTTCTACGTATTCTCTATCAAGAGCCTTTCTAGGCAAGCCTTTACCAGTCCGATTAACATGAACAACCCAGTATTCTGCAAAGCCTGTTTGAACCACGTACATTGAAGGTACGGGATTCCTCATGTAGCAATTCTCCAATTACTCTCTAGTCAGCCTCTGCAGGATGTTATAAACAGAGAGGCATCCCACAGCTCGTGAAAGGCTTGTAATGTGGCTTAAGCTGAGGTGTTTTGGGTTGCTGAGTTTAAGAGTTAAACGCATGGCAAGAAATGGACACTGTTTGCTGAGGAGTGCTCTTTCTTCCTTGACAGTGAAGTTTGTTATGGATTACTCCATCAAACTCACTGGTACTTGGTTAAACTTTGTAATATATGAGATAAAACCAGCATTGCATGTTAGTTTGATCTTCCTGGGCTCCCATTAAATGTTTATATATTGAGTATTTCTTAAAAAGTTAAGAATACTTCATTGAGTCTTATTTTTAGACTAGTGGAAACAGTTTGTTTTCCATACATATCTCTCTCAACACTTCTGCTCCTGTATCCCATAATGTCGCTCCAGATCCACACATTTTTCCAAATAACTTAGCACTTTTGCCCTGACTCCAGCATGTACATTAGGAATGTTAACATTATTATTCCCTGTGGAGCCCTGCTGATGTGCCATACACTTCTGATTTCATGACTGCTAAATATAGCATTCTTTTGGACAAACATTTCTAAATCAGATTTTGAATATCAGATAGATTTCCTTCACTGCCTGAAACTATATTGAATATGTGTTCTTTATAGTCACCAGTAATCAAGACAAATATTGCTTCACTTCAGCCTGATTGCTTATGGTTTTTAACCTGTGATTTGTTTCCTGAATACAAGACTAACTTAACACCTCTTCTCAAAGAACCCTTATTACTTATTATAGCACTGGCCATGTCTTTCAGGACTGCATATACCCCGGCATTTTGACAGCAAACGCTGTCATTCTTCTGCCTTTAAACTTCCTCCTACTCTAGGAGATATTTTTCCTGGATAAACACTTTAATGGCCTTTTTCCACTCTGATGCTGCTTCTGCACAGGTTGCTTTAGCAATGTGTCTTTGACAGTTTTGGGATCATAACTTTCACCCTTTTTCAGGACTGGAAAGATGCTTGCAGAGCTCAGGCTCTCAGTGCCACAGGCTTTGCATCTGTTTTGTTTCTCAACAGAAGTTCTTCAGCTACAACTAAATCCAGGTTTAGGTTTATGTTTCCCATTATGCAATTACACAGAAAGGACTGAAGAAAGCAAGCCAATACTATTTTAGTATTCTAAAATACTTCTTCTCTGATGCAAAGTTTGTTTTTCAAAGGGCTGTTGCTTGATCCAGGAAATGTAACCAAATCTTACATAGTCCCTTGAACTTCAGTTCTTGAACTGCTTTACTTGATTCCTGATACAACTCAGTGATGTGGTTTTCAGCATAATTTGTCTTAGAAATCTCACATGAGGGAGTATGAGATCATACCTCCAGCTCAGTTAATCCTAGGCTGACAGCTGGGACAGCACTTTCTACAGCTTCTATCTTGGAATAATCTTTCTGTGATTCATTTTCACTTCAGTATTTCAGCCTATTAAAACATTTTGCATCTTTGTAATCATCAGTTAGCCTACTAATTCTAAAACCTTTCTTATACATTGTTGGCAAACTGTGATAATGTGAAGATGAAGCAATTATTTAATTTCAATAGCCTACAGAAATTCAGCATGGTTTTTGTTTTATTTTTTCATCTTGGCTCTATGCCCTTTTGCTGCAGGTATCTTAGCAATTTCATCACATAATACATATACAAGCGTTCTTTTTAGTTCAGAACAAACTATTCACCCTAAATCTCTTCCTAGATCCCCTTGTCTCCTGCATCTGTTTTGTTCCTTTCCTGCTGCTTTAGATACTGGGTTTGCTAGTTTAGATACAGTAATATTGCCTTTATTCCCTCCATTCTTTTCTGATTAAATTGATATACCATTCCAATTTTACAAATACACCGGACAAAATTTCTGCAGGTCTCCTCAACACCTTTTATAGCTGTTTGACTATACTCTCATTTTTGGTTGTGATGTTGGTCTGCTGGGAGGCTCAGATTGCTCTTCAGCAGCACCTTTTGAATTATCACCTCACTGGGACCTTCTGTCACCACCAGATAGAGTAATTTCTGTTTTATCATGCATTCTCACTAATCACAAAAGTCTCCTTTTTAACAGCTATGAAAATTTTCTGCACAAAATAGCACTCAGATTTGGTGTAGTGAAGAGATACCGAAAGAGCAAGTAAAATTTACACACAAAGACAAAAAACATTGTCTTGGCAAAGCCTTTGCTTAATCAACAAAGAAGGATAAATCAATTATTAATATAGCCTAACAGAAAAAAAGGACAAAGGGAATAATTTATTCAGGATATTCCAGAGAAGAACTGGTTTAAGAGGCATTAAAACACAGGATCAGATGGCAAAGTCAGTAGTATTTCTATTGATGCCAGGAGGCCCACTGGATTCAGTTGTGGTGATGATGGGGGCAGGACTGTAGAGCAGCACATCTTCTCCTCTCTTGCGTCATTTAGTGAGCACGCGTAACACAGCATGGCAGGATTGTCAGGTTTCTTCCCCCATACATCTGCCCCCACACTCTGCTGTGCAACAGAGGTACAGACCCTGAAAAGACTGCTCATCTTTCTGCATGTGAGAACAGTTGCTGGGGCCAAACACAGAGTTTCCAATAACCGTGATATTAGTCCCACTAGGCTCCTCAGATAGAGCAAATGAAAACACACTGGTACACCTGCGGAGGACCGAAATCACAGACTGGGAATGATCTCTGCTCTAAGGAAAACAGGCTAGAGGGCAAGGCTGACAAACACTCAAATGCAGCAACATTGAGTTAGGGCCTTGCGGGTGTGTGTTTGTTTCTTGCAATAGGACTCAGATAACGCAAAGACAGACAATACAGGAAAAGGGCAAGGAAGACCTCCATAATGGAAAATAGTGCTATGGGAGAAAAGCTCTGAGAGATCCGGAGAGCACAAGCAGAGTGTGTTCAACAGACAGCACTTCCATATGGGTGCTTGCTAACACAGAAGAGAATCATAGAATAGTAGAACTGTTTGGTTGGAAAAGATCTTTGAGATCATAGAGTCCAACCAGCACCTGTCCCTAAGCATTTCATCTACATGTCTTTTGAATACCTCCAAGGATGGTGACTCAACCACCTCCTTGGTATCTGTGCGAGTGCCTGATAACCTTTTCAGTGAAAAAATTTTTCCTGATGTCTAATCTGAACCTTTCCTGGTGCAACTTGCGGCCATTTCCTCTTGTCCTTTCACTTGGGAGAAGAGACCAACACCCACTTAGCTACAATCTCCTTTCATGTAGTTGTAGTCAGTGGTAAGGTCTCCCCTCAGCCTCCTTTTCTCCAGGCTAAACCACCCCAGCTGCCCTCGGCCGCTCCTCACGAGATTGTTCTCCAGCCCCTTCACCAGCTCTGCTGCCCTCCTCTGGACGCGCTCCAGCACCTCAATGTGCTCCCTATAGTGAGGAGCCCACTTTCTTGTAGGGAGAGGATGCAAAGCCAAGGCAAAAACCACCTAAGATGGAAGGAAAGTGGAAACAGACAGCAGACAGACGCTGCCACATGGGAGGGGAGGGTGTGTGTGTGACGGAACAAGACAGAACCCGTAGCGCTCTGGCTGAGGCAGGGGCGGGGGGGATGTCAGTTTCTCCCGGGAGGACAGCAGGGAGGACGCGAATCACCGGCACGGAGGAGCGCGCTGCCCGGCGCCAGTGAGAACGGAAACACGGCGCTCACGTGCCTTCTGGGAAGACAAAAAGGTTAATATAAATGATGACAGATCGGGGACGCACCTACCCACGGCGCGGCTGGGCTGCGGGCGACGGGGCACGGAGCCCGCCGAGAGCCCTCACCTCATAGTCCGGCCCCACAAGTCTCACCTCCCCCCCGCGCCGCCCCGTCCCGTCCCGTCCCGCTTCGTGCCGCCCGCAGAGAATCGTCCCGTCCCGTCCCGTCCCGATCCGCGCCGGCCACAGAGGCCCCGCCCCACCCCGTGCCAGCCGTGGAGGCCCCGCCTCCTCCCCAAGAGGCCTCGCCCCTGCGGGAAGGGTCCGCTGCCGCGGAAGGCGCCCCCTGCCGGCGTGGACGGCGACGCATGCGCAGTGCGAGGTGCGGTGTTCTTCCGTCCTTCCGTCCGGCCGCCATCTCGCTCTGCTCCGCGTGCAGAGCTGCGCGCTGTCCACCTCGCGCCCTTCGAGTTCCCCCTCTGCTCCGGCGCCGCTGCCTCCGCCGCGGGAAGGTACAAAGGGCAACGGCGAGGGTGGCTAGGGACAGGGTACTGAGCGGCCGAGGGCTGCGGGTCGCTGCGGATCGGCGGAGGGGAAGGCGGGCCTCAGGGACGCCTGGTCCCGCCTCAGCGGCGCTGGGCCCCTTCCCGCCCCGGGCCGGGGGGAGGTGGGGACGTAGAGGGTGAGGCGTGGGGAGGGGGTGTCGGGGGTGTGGGTGGGATGTGAGGAGGGAGGGAGAGAGGGGGCGTGTAGGGAGAGAGGAGAAGTGTGTGGAAGTGTGGTGGGGGGCGCGTGGAAATGGGGAGGTGTATGAGGAGGGAGAAAGGATGTGAGGGAGTTTGGGGAGGGAGGGGTATGGGGAGAGCGAGAAGGGGACGGAGGGGATTGTGGGGGAGGAGAAAGGTGTGTGTGGAGGGGAGGATTTGGGTGTTAAGGGAAGGGTGTGTGTGGAGGGAGGGATTTGGGTGTTAAGGGAAGGGTGTGTGTGGAGGGAGGGGTTTGGGTGTTAAGGGAAGGGGGTGTAGAGAGGGAAGGGTATGTGGGGAGAGAAGGGATGTCTGGAGGGGGATGGGTGGCTGGTGGGGGAGGGAGAGAGGGGTGTCTGGCAAGGGAGAGGGAATTCATGAAGACTGGGGTATGGGAGTGTGTGGGGAGGAAAGGGGGAGTGTGGGGAGGGAGGAAGGAATGTCGAGGAAGGGGTGTGGGGGTGTGGGAGGGGTGGCTGCGGGAGCCCCTTGTGTCCACCTGCCTTACTGCCGAGCACTGCTTGACCCTGGACACTCTTGTTATTTCCACAGATGAAAGAAACGATCATGAACCAAGAGAAGCTTGCCAAGTTGCAGGCCCAAGTGCGCATTGGTGGCAAGGTAGGATCTGCCTCCTGCCCTGCCTTCGGAACTGCATGTCCCTACATGTACACCAAGCCTAGTATGAGAGGTCCTGAAAACTGGGGTGGGGACCTGAAGTGCTCTGTTTGGCTTGACTGTTCTTGGGCAAAGCTGTGCTGCTGTGGGATCTCTAGAGTCAGTTCCATAGAAGCAGTATATAGCAGCTGAACCTGCAGCTGAACCTCTCTGCAGGAGATTTGCAGCCTGTGTTCTTGTATGGGTCATTTCAGAGGCATGTAGAGTTTGAAATCAGTAGATCTTAACAGCAGCTGAGATTTGGTATACTTTTCATAACAGATGATAGAGGGTTATGTTCTGAACACTTGTCACTAACTTCTAAGATGCCTATGACTTTTTTCCTGCCTTTTATGGCAAAGTTGGAAATTCTGTGCTTATACTCTTACAATGGTAGAGTAACATGCTCAGGAAATCTTTTTATTTTATTACAATTTCTAAGTATATGTAGCTGTGGCTACTTACGTGAAAATTAAAAGGTATGTTGAATATAGTTGTATGATAATAAAGATTTTAATTACAGTGTTGATTTTAAGGTAAGAATTTGTTAGTAGTTTTTTTATACCTGAGGAAGTGGACACACAGTATTTTAGAATACTAGCTATTCAACTGACAGAGTTCCCAGGAGCTTTCATTCCTGTGTTGAATTTTTTTTTTCTTGCCTTTGACTGGAAATTTAGGCAGTCTTAAACCAGGTTATGTGTACTAGTTGTCTGGTTTGGGAAGTCTGTGTATTCGTCTGTATGAGTTGCTGGTTAAGCAGAGAATGGCTGTATTGTATTGATGATTGTGGGCATGTTATCAGCTTTTGCTTATTGACTAGTGCCTTTTGATGATTGTCACAGCTGAGCATGTATTCAGATTACAGCTCTTAACAGCTCTCTGGTCAACTTAGGTGTTTTAGAGACATGAAGTAAAGCCTAGAACGTGCTGGTGATGCCGTCCTTAAGTTTAAAATTGTCCTGTAAAGTACTTGGATTACCTGAACTTGATTTTTAAAATTTGTTTTATAAGTAGAAATTATTACTGGGATTCTTCTTGGCATTGTAGCTGTATTAAGTTGAGATGGATGTGGAATAGGCAAAGGGGGAAGAATCACTGTCTCCTTGTTAGGAAAGCTTGCAGGGTGCTTCTGCTGGCAGATTTTTGTGATGTTGCAAGGCTGCAGACCTTACAAATAACCAAAATATTATGTTTAGGTGGAGGGCTATTGTAGGACTTCGTTATGTGAAATTTTGGGATTTTTCTGTAGAATATTGCTACAGCCAAATGGCTCTTTTTCAGAACCTCTTTAGAAGAGTGGCAGATGAGTCTGCAATATTCCAGTGGTGGCCTGGGTACCCACTTCTCTTTTAATTTAGAGGTAGAGGGGTGTGAACAGCATGTCTCAGCATGACCAGGATAGAATTTGCTTAATAAAACCCTGTAATCCTTAGAAGCTTACATCTGTGGAGATGAAAGCAGCAGCTGTTCATTTAAATTAAACTCAGATTGTCTAAAGTTTGATAACTGTCTTTAATATGGGTAAAAAGGAGGTACATGTTCTGATGTAGCCTTTGGTTCAAGACATATTTTTTTGAAATCTATTGAGAGGTCTTTTGTCCAAAGAGACTACTGTGTCACGTAGTTCAATTCTCATGTAGTCAGGGTATTAAAATAATGTAATTTCTGTTATTTTACTGGTTTTCAAATACCTGTGTGCACTAATCTGACGGTGTCAGGAAACAAGTATCAAACCTTTTAGACAAATTGCTAAACTTTTGAGCTGTAGTCTTCCAAGTGTTAGTTTTATGTGAACTTGTCATCAGCATTTCTCCTTTGTTTGTAACTGGATTATGTTGGGGATGGTAGTGTCCAGCCGGTTTTCTAACTTCTACCAGTTAACTCAAAACGTGTTGCAGTCTTTTATACTGCCACTGAGCAGCATGTTCTTTTATTGCCAGCATGTGGCAGATGGGCAACTGGTGTAGGAGGACTTAAGATTGTTGGTTATAGTGTGTCAAAAGAAGCTTAGTTTCACCTGTTCCTAGAAATTTTATGTCAGATTTTACTGAAGCGTTATGATTGTACTGGGAAGCCTAGAGTGACACTTTCTACTTTTTCATAGTTACAGATATCTTCTAATATGGGATAGCTATTTCCCTGGAGAAATCTAAAGCTGTGTGTCTGTAGGGGTACTTAATCTTTGCTTGTTTTGCTTTCTAAACAGGCCTGGTAAAACACGTTTATAAAATACTTTGGGAAAAGTGTTCTTTAAATATGTATGTGTAAGCCTATCAGATGGGAGACGTCTATTTGAGTATTTTGCATTTTCTCATATTCATCTGTTAATGATGTGTTGGTAATTTGATGGCCTCTGACTATTATCAAAGTTTGGCTACAATTTAAGAGTGATAATCCAAGGAAAAATTCTTAAGCTTCAGAAATTGCCTAAAACTGTGCTCATTCTTCAGTTTTATGCCTACAATAACAGACAAGGATAAATATTTTCTTGTCTAAGATGCTGTGGAATAAACATTCTCTGGTGCATTGCTTGCTAAAACCTCATACTTCTCACAGACATGCAAAGTTTGCCTTACAGCAAGGGAAGGACTTCCGCAGTGCGGTTGGAGCAGTGGGATTGTGTGCACTGAAACACAGAATTAGAACTTTGTATGTTTAGTTGATTTGTAGGTGGCTGCAGAGTAGTTATACGGACCCGAGGGTTGGAGTTTGTGAAGAGCTGTGTAAGTATTAATTTCTAAATTTGTGGTTTTTTTACAAAGGGTACTGCCCGCAGAAAGAAGAAGGTTGTCCACAGAACAGCTACAGCAGATGACAAGAAACTTCAGTTTTCTTTGAAGAAACTGGGAGTTAACAATATTTCTGGTATTGAAGAGGTAATTGCTTCAAAGGAAAAAATACTTATGTGTAGAACTATAAAATGTATCAAAATCAATTTCCTATGAAGTAGCATCCTAAATTTGTCTGTAAATTATCTTTAGGTTGTTATTGAGCTTTAAGAACTTCAGTGTCCTGTTAAATTGAAAAATCTTGCTAAACTGCTTCACACAATGGACTTTTTTTCTTGCAGGTTAATATGTTTACCAACCAAGGAACAGTCATTCACTTCAATAACCCTAAAGTTCAGGCATCTCTGGCTGCTAACACTTTCACTATCACTGGCCATGCTGAGACAAAGCAGCTGACGGAAATGCTTCCTAGCATCTTAAACCAGCTTGGAGCTGACAGTCTGACAAGCCTGAGGAGACTGGCGGAAGCCCTACCCAAGCAGTGTAAGTTGAAACTTGAATGTGTTTCAGGCTGGCAGCTGACACGAGGCTTGTTTGTGTAGCAGCAGTGGAATTCAGTGCACTTTTGCTGTGTGCAAGCATATTATAAAATGCTTATAAAGAAATGGAACTCTTTAGATCTTATTTATAGCTCAAATCGAATGGCAAGTATGACCAAATTAGGCAGAGGCACTTGTTAGTCTATCTTACAGCTAGTATAGCACTGGAGAGCTGTAGCCAGACATGATTTTGCAGTAGTTTACTTGTTGATATAGCTGCCATGTTTTGTCTTATCTTGTTCATTAAAGCTAGGTAGATGAGTTATTCTGGAAAAGTTAGGTTTTAAAAAAAGCCAGACTTCGAGTATGTCTGGTTTTGACGTAGTCATTTGAAAGGAAACATGAAGTAATGGGGAAAGGGACTTGAGGATGGACATCTTACTGCTTTGCTTTGTTGCCTCACAGGTGAAGGCATTTCTTGCTTGGGCTTTTTGATAGGTAGGAGGGAATTGCACAGTATTGGTAGGAAGGTATGTTGTCATTTCTCTGGGTGTAGAACAGTGTAGAGAACAGGACTGGCATGAACATTAAGATAGATACACCAACTTCGTATTCCATCCCTCAGTTAGTGGAAGAATGTGAGTAGTAGTGTTTGAAAGGGGAAAAAAAAAAAAAAGAAACAAAAAACTTGAAGGATTTAAAATTATTCCATAGAATCTCTTTTCTTATGTCAGGGTGGGTATGTTCTGGGTAGGCTAAATTGTGCTATTTTAATGTCAGGGGAGCTTGTTCAAAGTGCTTGATTTGTATGACCTAGAAAATGGCTATCTCTTTCTACTTTGGGTGGGTGCCAGAGTAGCTGCGCAAAACTTTCCATTCAGCATTGTCTGCTAGATTTGAAAGCCTGACATTGAAGAGTGAAGTGTCTGTGATGATTTTATTTGCAGGTGCTAAAGTAAACTTAGTCTGGTCTTTGGGGTGAGAGAAAATGCAGACAATTTGGGTTGAAATAAAATGGCTTGCTTTTAAAGTGTCATATTTGACACTAAGATGTACTTAAACTGTAACACCTTTCTGAGGTTTAAAAACAAAAGGAGGGTTAGCTGTGACATTGTCCCAAGCCCTTTCAGACCTACTGCATCCTTCTAGTTTTCATTCTCTAGAAATCAGGGTACAGGTCTACTATGAGCTCATTTCTTTCCACATGCTTTTCTTGAAAACTGAGAAGGATTAATTAGGATAAAACTAAGGTGTTAGAGAGTATGAGACAGCTTACCATTGGTACTACAGCCTAGAATAGCAGTGAAAATAGTGGCACAGGCACCAAGGGACCTGAGGTATCTGTTCCGAGCGGTATACTGCTGCGGTTTCACAGATGCTCATTGGTCTGCTACGACAAATATAGTTAAGTCTCACTAGCTCTGGCACATACTGGGAATGGTTAAGAAATTACTGAGCCAGCAGAGAACGTGGTTACCTCAGCCACCTAAATTGAAATTGTGCATCCAGTTGCTATTCCTCTGACTTTGCCAGGAAACAATGATGTCTTTAAATGCCTCTATAGTCACGTGTGTCTGCCTGCAGTTTCACAATTAACACCTTAGTTTTCCTTGAAGGCCTAGGATCATAAGATCATTTCTTTTCTTTAAAACTTGCCGATATAAAATATGTAAACTTCAAGAAGCACTGAGTGGTCAGTATGCCAAGCTGCTTTTAAGATAAATTGGTAAAATTAGGCTCTGTACTTGTAATTGAAAATAATTATTACCATGCAACGCACTCAGGATACCTAGATACAAGATGGTGACTAGGTAGCTGGTTTAGTATGTATCTTCTGATTTCCCCACTGGGCTGTTTGAACATTGTCAGTAACAAGGAGAGTATGAACTTCCTGCATTAGCTGAAGGTTTTTATTCAGCAGGGAAACTGGATAAAGCATTGCGGTTTAGTTCACTGTTTGATAACATTTTCAAAAAACAAAGCAAACCAACTAATCAAGAGGGCCATGGTGAGCTTGACTGATGCTTTTGAACTACTTGCTTTTGCAGCTGTGGATGGAAAAGCACCTCTTGCTACTGGTGAAGATGATGATGATGAAGTTCCAGGTAAGAACAAGCAGGCAATGGAAGAAAAGGAAGTGAATTTTGTTAAAAGATAACATGGGCAGAATATTTAATTGTCTTCGGACACTGTGAAAGACTTAGTGCTTTGAGCTAGCATTTTTGTCCTATGTAGAAGTAATAACTCTGGCTAAGATAATACTGAGTAAGAAGGCTATAAAGAAACTATCTTCTTGATACCATTTTGCCCAGTTGTGAGCACAATTATGCTTTATAATGAACTGTCCAAAACTTGGTTGAGCAAGAAGGATGAACTCTGAAGCTCTTGGAAGTTACTTGTCTGTATTTGATAAGTGAAAGTTTTTTATGTTGTAAGCACTTGAGATGAAGTAGAACTTTGGGGAAAGAAAAGCCCCACACATTTGGCAAAGCAGAAGTGGTTCAAACTTTAATGTCAACATTCTTATTTTTCTAGATCTGGTTGAAAACTTCGATGAAGCTTCAAAGAATGAGGCAAACTGAACTAAGTGTCACTTTCTGAATAAAGTTAAAACTTGAAAAAGCTACTTGGAGCTGCTATTTTATATTGTGACTGCTTTGATTTTTATTTTTATTTCCTGATGAGATCTCAAGATCTGATGTTTGGAAGCTCCTTGAACTTGCAGCTTTTTAGTTACTGCCTGTACACAATATTATTTTTGTGGCCTGATTGAACAAACCTTTGCTTTGAAATAAGTCAGGTTGCTAGTGAATCTCTGCCTGGACACATTTTTTGAGTAACTTGTATACAAGCAAAACCCCGTCTTTAATGAACTTTGGCATACAATAAAAATACAAAAGCAACCTTCTGGTGTGGCTTCTTGTAAGAAAAGCAGAAAAAAAAATTGGCCGTAAATATTGAACAGTCTTATAAAAAGTCTTGTGTTTCTGCGGAGCATCTTCCTTTTGCTGTGTTAGAAAACTGGTTTCTAAAAAGAATTCTGCGTAAGGTAGTACTTTAGACTTAATCAGTAAATTTCCAGTGTTTGCAGGCCAGAGCTACATACACTTTCAGTCACTTTGCAGTCTGCTTAATTCATGAAATCGATCTGTGTTCTGGAAATTATTATTGTTGATTTAGTATAAGCATGAAAGAGAACTTTGCTTGGCCTTGAACAGCTGCAAGCTGTTTGCATCTTGGGGGAGTTTGAAATTTTTTATGTTTAGGGAGTGTTTAATAGATACTTTGAGGGTGTAACTAATGAGTTAATATTTTGCCAGTATCTTAACTGACATTTTTAGATAGGTAATGTAGGTGAAGAAAGTAAAGGAAGTGGGGAAAAGCCTTAAAAGAATTGATAATGGGTCTTAAGTCTGTATTTAGCATCTTCAGATCTATTAACCAATAATATATTTCGAAGGGGTTAAGAATCTGTTCTGTTCTATTGCTTTGGTGTATTTAAGAGAAAAAGATAACTTCTGTTTTGGGCACAAGAATGACTTTAAATTCTAGTCTGTCCTTTGCATAGCTGGAGCTTCTAGGGAGGAGGGCTGAACTTCATGTTTGGGAGTCTTTGGTGTTAATGAGATAGACCAGATTGTTTCTGTAACAGAAGCTAAGCTAATACAGAAGAGTACTCAACTACCAGCTGTGTAAGGTTGTCTGTAGGCCAAATACTCCTGGAGGTGGAAGTTCATCCTTACTTCTGCAGGGTAAAACTTCATGATAACCATAACAAATTTCTCCTTGTGCCTGGGAAAATGTGGGGCTGTGATTTGCCAAGTGTTTGTTGTCCTGTAAGTCACTGCTGTTGGGAAACAGTGGAGGAAGTTGCTCAAGCCGTGCAGCTCCTGTTGTTTGAGGTAAGTCAGCAGTCTGTGGTGAGCATGGCATATCTGAAGTCAGGTGCAAGAACTTACAGCAATCATTTCAGTTTACTTGTCTCAGTTTGCAAGTACTTTTATCAGTAAATTGCACTTTTAGCATTGAATTAATTAAAAAATGCATTAATTGAATTGTAGCAATAAGGCAGAAAAACTATGCAAATTTGAGTTTTGAAATGAGGATGATAATGCCTCAGAGTGTAGCTTAAGATAATTGCCTTGTAAGAGGTAAAACCTGGATTCTGCAGAGTTATTGACCACACTTCTGTGACCTGTTCAGTCAATAAATATGTGCTGATTTTTTCGAGGAATAAATGTTGGCCATTCTGTGATTCAGATATGTAAATCCTCAGAAGTACTTCCTTTAAGCCAATGTAACCCTTGTTTATGAGAAGTTTCATACTGGTTTGTCTCATGAATTGAGTTAGTGCCTTCCTTAGGTGATATAGACAGTGTTAGCCTTTTGCCCACTAACAAACATAGGTGATGTGCAAAAATTAGGATCCATGCTAAAGCAGTATATTGGAAATGCAAAATAACGCTAATCCGCTGCCAGGCAGCCATGAGATGTGTCTGTGGAAGTTTATGTGCTGGGTGTGCTCTAAATCAGGCAATACTGGCATATTTTTTCTTCCCCAAACTACGACTACGAATAGGGTCAAGATATGATAAAAGTATTTTCTTGGTTATAGCAGATTCTAGATGGAAGTAATTTTCTTGTTGGAAGTTTACAGTTGTCTTCATGTCTAAGACTTAAAAGCTCAGCCCTGGACTCAAGGCTGTGACTATTTTCTCTTAGTAAGGAGATTGGTTATGTTCTTCCTAGTCTGTCATTAACTGCTAGAAACTGAAAATAGTTCATGGGATCATAGGACAGTTTGGGTTGGAAAGGATGTTGAGGATCATCTAGTTCTAACACCCCTGCCGGTGGTAGGATCATCTTCTGATAGATCAGTTGTGTTGATGTTTCTCCTGAGCTTGAATTTCCCATGTAACTTCCTACATAATCATACTGTAATTATGCCATTACAGGTTCACATCTGTAGTCTTGCTCAAGGAAAGTAGGTTTGTTATCTCCATTCCAAATATCTTTGACAACAGAGAAACTGAAAAGATGTCTGCATTTCTGTTAAAACAAAGGTTAGTTTGAGCTGTATCTTTAAAAAGGTCAGGGAATGTCCTGGTTCTGTCACATCAAGCTTTGTAACAGCTTGACTCCAATGCAGTAAATGATACTATCATTTTTGCAACACATTTTTAGATACAGATTTGTAATTGTTAATATTATGCTTCAAGGGCTTTGCCTTGTTTTAAAATTAGTACATTCTTATAAAAGCAATTAAAATGCTTTTGGAAGATGGTGAAACTGTATTTTACTAAGCTGGTGTGGTGCATATATGAAAATACAAAGCTCCCTGCTATGGTTTTAACATAACATTGTTTTTAAAGCTCTAGAAGGCATCTAAAGTATTACAGGTTATGAATGTGGGGTTATGTCTCTTAGGAAATGTTCCTGTAAGAATTTCACACGATTAGTAGCATGTAGTTAGCATACATGGCCAAAGAAGATCACTTGACTTGGTTTAGAATGCTCATAGCTCAATACCCAAATACCAAATCAATACTTGTGTATCTTATGTAGATTTGCTGTGATGTAGGGGAATTTAATGTAGTTTACACACACTTCTGTGAAACTTTGTATTAATAGTATGTTTTGTGGATAGAACATGGTATAGACGTTTCACCCTCTCTACAGTGGCTTCCTGTATTTCTGCTGAAAGCTTACATGTCACATTATGGTACAGATGGAGTAACAAAGGACATTTGAAGTGAAGAGAATATCTTGTGTTTGTTATCAGAGGCAGTGGAAGAATTAAAAGAAAAACCAGATGTGATCAGAGCAGTGGCTAAGAAAAAATCTTGTGTGATTGTATGTTAGAGGTGGTTGGAGGTGAATGGGGAAGTTAGTATTTTCAGGGGAGGTGGGGGACTGGTTGAGAAGCTGGTTCCGGGATATGGAAGCCGGTTGGTCGTCCTGCTTATGAGACGGATTCAAACAAGTTATGAAACTAAAGAGTTAATACTCCACAGACAGGAAAACCTACAGGGAAGTCTGTTAATGACAAGATTTTACAGGTTTCAATGACTGGCAAGACGTTGGTATATATAAAGGAGAAAGATTTTAGAGCTAGGTATTTTAAAATGTATTAAATACTCATCTTGGGCTTACAAAAATACATGCAGTGTGACTCCTGATTTTTCTAAGGTATTCTTTGTTCCTTTTCGGACTTAGTTTCAGCTGCATCCGGCAATTGGTGAGAGCTGCTGGAAATGTTTTGCATGAGATGTGATAGTTGAAAGGTCCTGACCTGTAACAGAGATCGGACTTGGGAGAAAGCCTTTTTTACAGAAAAGGTGCTGACGGTGCTGCTGAGCCAAGCTTAGTTAGCTAAGATGACAGTCTGTAGCACTAGGGAGTATCATGATTGCTTGAACTGTGAGTCAAACTCCGTAACTTTAAAGATGGATTGTAAGTGGATGCATCTGGAAGCTCTGAGAATTTGGGCTGTTAAGTTTTTCTGTGTATTCTAAACTGTAAGTTTTGGTTTCTTGGTTGCGTAACTACTTGCAGTCTTATCAAAGTCTTTCATTCCTCTGTTAATATTCTACCTTCATGCATGGATTATCATTAGAGAATAATATTACTGAATAGAAGACAGCTTATGCAAGACTGTGCTGTCTTGCAATAATCGTTTTATTGTGAGAAACAGGTTTAGCAGATGCAACTTACGTATTGCCATTACACTGCAGAGAATGTACCCTGGCAATGAAAAAAAGCCAGTCTAACAATACTTGTGTAGTGCAGGGATTAATAATACTTTTACAGATGAGTTACAGCTTGGCCTTCTGCATTACTAGTCATGGACTAATTAGTGTGATGAAGGTATAAGCACTAACAGTTATTTTTATAGCGTATGTCTATTTTTTATGTAGCCGAAATGCAGAATTCTAGGACATCTTACTACTGTTCAGATCCTGGGCTGATTGGAGGTCAGCTAGATCATGCAACACAGTGCTTTTACTATCCAGTAGCCAGCATTTCTGACTTTTATCACACAGTCAGGGATTTGATAGGCTATGCAGGATATTGGCAGATAATAGTGGAAAATATCTGCTGCACTTGAAATCCCTATTCTGCATTTCTGTTGAGTAGTGTTTTGGGTTGGATTTTAGTACTGCAAAAATGTAGATGTGAGTTGTTTCCCCTGGTCTTTAGGAGACGTGAAGTTGAGCTAATATGCCTTCCTTTCTGTAGTTGGAGACCTTTACAGTTGCTTATGGAGCTGCACCCAACTTAATAATGTCTAGCAGGACTATGCTGGAATTGCAGCCACATACACATGAGCAGTCCCCTCCTTCACAACCAATGTACTAGTGGCAAGTGTTTGTGCCTGGTTATTACCAGTAGTTTTAAAATGATGCAATAAGATGAAGCAAGGTTTGAAGGTGTTGGAAGTATCTACTGAAACAGGAGGAACTCTGAGTTTAAGCCACAGTTCTGGCTTGAGGGTCCGATCTTTTCAGTGCAATAGCATTTTGTGGGCTGCTGTTTTGCAATGAGTGTCTAATAACTATGCAGAAGACTGCTGCCACCTTTAAGAACACAGCTGAGATCCGTGAGGGCTTCTCATGCTCTTCTGACTTGTGCAGGGCAAAGATAGTGTAAAAATGGTTCTGTGGACCAAAATCTAAACTAGATCTGTGACATTAGTGTTTGACACTGATATCTGTGGCATTACACACCTGTGAAGTGTAACCAGCAGTCACAGTAGAATAGTGTTGGTGATGCATGTGGTGATTAAGATCTTCCTTGTCTCTCAGTATTGCTGCCTCTACAGGACTAGCAGGAGTTAAAAGCGGTAGTGCCTCTTTAGAGCCACTTAGGTGAGCAAGATGTCTGTGACACATAAGGAGCAGACTTGAGTGGTTAGGAGTCATTTTTACAGTATTTACTATGATTAGCCTGCTTTTAAGAACTTCGGCATTTGTGCTGATTTCTGACATTGTTTGACCTCACCTATACAGGCCAGACAACTCACATGATGTTGTGTTATACTTGGAGGACTCACCTGCCCCTGCTAGGCATGAGTCTTGCGTAAGCACATGGTGAGAGACAGCTTCTGCCTCAAGGCTTCTGATCCTGTAGAGGTAATGTGAACACGAGTGTTTGTAGGATTCATAACCTAAACTAAAAATGAGATGGAGTGAAAAAAAAGATCAGTTGTGGCAGCTTATTGATTTGAGGTGTCTGTTACAAGTTTTTGTCTCTGGGGCAGTTGGTGTCCAAAGCAGCAGGCAGGAGTTAATGTGAAAATTTTAGTTCCCTTCTAGCTGCTTTGCACCACTTAGTGTTAGAAATCAGGAGATGGTGCAGTTCTTTCTGGTTTAGGGGAGTTCCTAAACAGTGTGAAACCGGCATAGCCAGCTCATACAGCTGGGGTTTGCCTTTAGCATGTGTTCGAGGCAGCATTTGGATAAACAATCCCCATGTACATTTGCAGCATTTCATGCTCCAGTAATTCTTACCCGGGGGTAATGATCTTTTAAGATTTTTCTCTGTGTGTATGTTTTTCACTGTTTGTAGAAGCTGGAGTAGCCTACAGGTCTCAGGATTCACTGAGTCATCTTCCACCAGCTTACAAAATTCAGACTTGCTTAAATGTGACCTTGTGCACGTATACACTGGTGTCTAGGCTGACCTCTGTCAGGAACTGTAGACTAGATGGATTGTCATTCTGCTTTAGTGTGTCAGCTGTCTCACATTTGTAGAATAGACACTCCACTCCCATTATATTTGTTCCTCATAATTTAGCATTGTCCTGTTTTAATTATTTGTACATTGAACATGAAGCAATATTACTTGTTTGAAAACCTGGAATTGTTTTTGCCTTTTCAATTATGTCCCATCTCTGTAGCTGTCTAGTTTCATCAGGAAATACAGTACGTTTGACAGACAAACTATGTCAGCAGGCTGTAAGTTAAAATTCCAAGGAGGACTTGAGCCTTCAAGGATGCATTGGGATATTTTCTGGGAGGCTGTGGATCATGTTGAAACCTTCAAATTTTATGTGAGCAGAAAAGCATAGTGCTTCTAAACAAAAGCCTTTTGTAGACAAAGGCAATGTTGTTATGCCTGTGATCTTCCCCTATATTCATGATAGATATCACACTGCAGATGCAAAGGGGCTATTCAAGCTGGTGGTGTTGTGCATTTTCAGAAGCAGCTGCATTTTGGTGCTTTAGATTGTAACATTTAAGGTAATCTTAGTGTAGCCTAATGGTTACAAATGGAAGGTGCAGGGATTTATAGGATTTAGCAAGAGCTTGCCCATTTTTCAACTGTGATAGAAGCCTGGCTAACTGCTGGAACATCAAAGTTGCCTGCAGACTGTGCATCATCCAGTGTCCCCTCGCTGGCAGTAATATGGAGAGATTGGGTCGAGCCATTGGGTGGTATGATAGGTCCTCCTGAAATGCTTGCAAGTGATATATATACAAGAATTTGTATGAAAATGATGCTGTCCTATATTTGTATTTTCTATGTATGAAATAGAAATGCTGATATACTAGAAAAACTACGCTGAAAAGTATGTCATGTGGCTGTGTTTGCCATGTTTTGGCACAAAAAGAAAAAGCACATGCAGTTGGTTTATGTAATCAATCAAAACAATATTCCCCATAATGCAGGTCAGGATTGTTTTTTCAGAGGATTATTCGAAGATTACTTAGGTTTCTTCTTGCAGGAAAAGGATGAGCTGTACAATGCAGTCCCACAGCTGTAATCCACTTTGTTGCGGTGCCCAGCGTGTCTGCCTCTCTGCTGGGTTCTGCAACCTTCCCTACTGGTTTCTGCGTGCATGGTTGGCTTCATCACTGCTCATCTGAAGATTGACTGACACACTTTTACAGTCCAGTTTGCCTGGAGACTTGCTGGCTTAATTTGGTGATAAATCACCCTCAACAGAAAGATCTATTCAGACGTCATTCCTAGGACTAACCCCTAACAATATCTTTGATCTTTAAAGTTCCAAGTGGCTGAATTCCTAATTCACCCAGTTATACATTCATTGCCAGACAGAGCAGTGTACTTCCTGAAAGCGTTATGTGCCGCACAGCGGGAGGTGCATGCAAGCGGAACTGCTATAACAATACTAATGATGGTCGTTCTAGTGATGGGCTGTGTCTGCACTCCAGTGATTTATACTGTTGTAAAGGAAAAAATATTTGGCCTATAATTTTCAGGAAAAATTCCTGGAATGGCCCTGATAAGCCCACCTTCCTGGTGAGAAATGCAGAACAGATTTTAGTCTTATCATCCTAGAAAAATACAGTATTTCTCTTTTTTCCTGTCCCTTACCCTTTACAGTTTCATGGTAGTAGAGAGTTGCATCTGGTACATGACAGTTTAGCTAGCGCGGTGGATACGAACTGCTTTGCAAAAGAGGTTACCTAGAATTAGGATAAACTTTCATAGTTGCTCTACTTCTGATATTTTTTATTCCAAGTACTGTTATAAAACAGTTGTAGAAAATAAGTGGTAGTTCTGGCCTTAGTTTACAGATGTCTCTTCAGGCTGTGAGTTAAGTAGCAACGTCAGGGCTCAAATAAGTGAGCTTCAATATTACTTAAAGGTTACTGGAAGAATGTAGGACTAAGGCACAGTATAACAGCTTTGGAAATCCAAAATTGGTGCGTTCTGCAAGTAGAAGGTTGTCTATGTTGTTTCTCAGCCAATTAAGAATAAGGTTTGGTGGCTGGTTTCCATGTCCTTGGAGTTGAGTAAAAGTATTTCTTCCTGCAGGAATAACATTGGGTTACCAATTTCTGAATTCTCTGGAAAAGAGTGCCATGGAGAGAAGCCTTGCATCATGGCTCTGATATGTTTTTCCTGTGGTGCCACAGTGGGGAGCTGTGATCACCTTGCATGGATCTTGGAAAAGTTGAAGGGCAGAGGCCCTGTCTTCAATCCCTTGGCTCCCTGCTGTGAGCACCAGCTCCCTGTGTGGCATGCGGGGGTATAGGATACCGATTTATTGTTTTGTGTATATACCAAGGAGAAACCCCCCAGGAGGCTAAAGGGACATGAAGCTCTACCCTGGGAAGGTCTGGAAGGAGGTTGCTGCTTTCTGTAACTGTCTCAGAGATACAAGTGGGGAATTCAAAGTACAAGACAGATGAACAAAGAAGGCAACAGAGTGGAACTAGCAACAGCCCCAGGGAAAACCAGAGCAGACAGGGAAGAGCATTACAAAGTGCTCATCAAATTTACATGCAAATAGTAATGCTAACGTTGTACATGATTAACTCCTCACTTGACTGAATCCTGTCTGGTTGAAAATGGGTAGATTTAAAGTTAGGTTTGTCACCCGACACTGAGGAAGACAAGACAGGTTCTTTCAGAGATGCTTGGCAGAGTGATGACAGCACTAAGATGTAGTTACAATTGAAGGGGTTTTTTTTCTTAACAGGGAATTATGGTCAGTATAGCACAGAATTTATTATTAGAATAGCACAGGATTTCTAAAAGGAGGATAAATGTAATACAATTTATAAGTAACATAATGCAGAATTTTGTAACACAACTTAACTTATAATTTCTAATCACTTGGGCCGTCTGCAGATCAGGTCAGCTCTTAATACGTGGTTTGCTCTATCAATACAACAATCCTAATCTAGACTCAAAAATTATGTAGAAGAATACAAGTCAGTCATTCCATCCCGGGAGGAAGCAGACAATGGTAGAGATGTCCCTGGACACCGTGGTCCTGGTCTCACTGTCCAGCAGCATCATTGGTCCAAATTCACCCTCAGGACTTGTAACTGGTTTTACTGACAGTGCTTCAGGTGCTGTTATGCTTCCCTGGTCTGTGGTGGGTTCATCCACAACACAAGGTTTGCTGAGTGCCTGGGACCTCCCAAGAATGGCAAGGGAGTCAATAATTTGCCTGGTGTCCAAGAACCTTGAGGCCACCATGGAAGGGGAGAAGAACTTTGGTTTGTCTGCTTGGTGCACAGGACCTTCAGGGCCTGGTAATGAGGGGAAAGGGAACGAATATGAGACCAGCCTGGTGCCAGAGAATGGTGCTTGCCTTAGAAAATGTGATGCTAACTTTAGTTATGCCAACTGTATTATCAGGGTTTGGGAACATGGGGTAGCAGTCACAATTCCTTTAAGAATTGCTTTACAGACATCATCTTGACTTCATCAAATGTTAGCAACTTGTTTATGGTTGTTCACTGTCTTCATTGGTTCAGTTTATGACTCGGCTGTTGCCTGAATGTGAAAAAGCAGAATTTCTCTAAGCAGTTACAAAGTGGATGTGTAAAATTTTTTCTCCTTGATAGAATTATTTCTTACCGATATTATTGCTCTCTGCGAACATAACTGCTTGCTTCTTTAGCCTTTTTTTACCTCTCTGCCAGACAGAGAAATCCTGTCTGTCCTGCACTGTAAGGTTACTAAGCTGTTCCAGCCAGTGGTAGCTGTACATTAATATTAATTCTGACAAATGTTGTACGCACAGCATTGCAGACTGGAGTTCATTTGTTGTGCACTGCCACTGTTAAATAGAGGAGAATACTCTGCAAAGTCAAATGTGAATGAATGAGACAAAGAACGTGCAGCTCTGAAGCATTTGGCTGTTAATACTACATGAAACTGTACTAGGCAATCTGCTTTGTGAGGCAGAGTTCATGACGTCTATTATCACATGCTGCATGGTGAATTTGGCAAAAATAATTTAACTAATCAAGAAAAGCCACTTGTTTGCTAATACTCTGAAATACAGTATGCTGTCATTCAAGTTCAAATGTAAAATATTTTATTAACATTCTTGTAAGAAATTTGATTGGGAAGATCTTTTAGTAAAAGGTTTGGGGAGAATTGGCATGGAGTTAAGATTGTTACTGCAGGATTTTCAAAATTCTCTGTTCTTGTGGCATGCCCTGGCAATGAAACACTGCTGCCTTCTGAACAGTGAGTGTGGTTCAAAGGTAACTCCTAGTGCCTTCTCACAGGGTAGGGAGGCTAAAGAAATGCTTCACTAAAATGCAAACAGCAGGCTGGCATTTCCATACACTTACCAATGCTAAACCGGGGGCTTTACAGTTTTTACCACTATAAACAAAGAAAACTGAATACTAAGAAGTACTTGCACCAAGAGAAACAAGAATTCATCATAGTGCCTCAGAGAAACACAAAGTACGTGGAGCAAAGCATACTGTTAATACTGTGTAATCAACGTTGTCTGCTTTCTTGAGAGCAACTTTTTCAATGAGTAAAGATTTTCTTTGTACAGATTTTTTTTTTTTCTCCTCCCAGCTTGCTGTTTCTGTTCCTCAGGGTGTCTGAATTGTAGTGTATGAAATACTGCTGGCTGTTCTCTTCAAGTCCCTCACAAGAGCCACTGGAAACTTCAATTCCATGTTCATTGCCTTAGCAACATGATGTTATGCTATAGAAAGGGCTCCTAATGCAGGAAATGGCTTCTGAAAGATCACTGTCTTCACCTTTGTTCTCGCTTTTGTGGAATGTATGGCGATGACTGACAGTTCCCTGGAATTCTACAGAAAAAAGTGAAGGAACTGTAGATTTTGCTGTCTTAATCAGCATTCTGCTATTGCATTATATTCCCATATAATAAATAAAGCATTTTCTAGGATATGTTTTCAGGTAGTAGTTAATAATTAGTCATTTCCTGTATATTAACTCAATGCTGACTGAAGGTCAAGACAAACTAACTACAAAGCAGATATTGAAGGTTCATCATTTAGAACAAATACTTTCCTGTGACAGAAATAATACAGAAGAAGGAAGTTCTGTTCCTTATGCACACTTATTTAGCAAGTCTATATGTAAATTAAAAATTGGTTATGATATTTCAAGAAAATAAAATAAAATTTGCATTTTATTTGCATTGCTTTTCCACAATATGGAAGTTCAATGTTTGTTTTTGCAAAGGCTATTACATTTTGGTATTTGTAATATGTAACTTTACAGTAATTAAAATTACTTACAATAAGACTTTTTCTGAATTTTTATTATGGAACAATTTCCCTCTCTTGCTTCCAAGGCATGTCAGATTTACAGTTTGTTTCATCTGATTTCATCATGTATGATAGAGTAAAACTGGTATAAACCCTACATGAAAATGCAAGTGCCAAAGCCTGGGAGACAGGTAAGACTCACTTAAATGCATAAAGGAGTTCGCTAGCACTTGCAATGTCCAGTTACATTTTCTTGCTTCATCTCCCTGAAGGTTATCTCCATTTCAGATTTCAGCTTCATGAAAGAAATGGATGTCTGGACTGGCTATCACACAACCAGCCTTTCAGAGGTTCATTAGCCCAATTTATTCTTCCTATACACCTCAGCACAGACTTGGAGAGAATTTGGCCAGAAATTCAGGTTTAATTCATGTAGGTCTGGAAATTTTTTTCCTACATTTTCCTGTATCATATATCCAGTCACTTTGAAATAGCAGTTAGCATTTTGAACTGGCTCCGGCTCAGAGAAGTTTGATGGATTATTCTCCAGCCTTCTATACCTTTGGTCAGGATCACAGTGCATGTACTTCAAACAGTATTGATTTCCTTTGTATATGGAATAATTTTCAAATGGAAAAAATAAACATAGTTGAGACACGATACTAGAAATACAGTAACTTACCTGGGTTCACTCATGTCTTTTGAACTCTAAAGAGAGTAAATTGGAGATTGGCATCATTACCCACTGACCGGGGATGAAAGGCAGAGATCAGGAGTCTGTATGCAAATATATGCCAGACCTCTAGTGGACACAATGGGGAAATGCTTATGGAGACACGTGAATGCTACACAGAGAGGTGTCTATGTTTACTGTTGAGTGAAAAGCATCTTTCAGATGCTTATGTATTGTTTGTGCAAAACTGTTGTTTTGTTCCATCACACAGCATAGTTTTGATTTAAGTGCAGAGGTCCCAGATAATCAGTCAGTATTTCCTGTTTTCTCAACCAATTTAAAAAAACTATTTCACAATAATGTATCTGTTCTAACTAAACCCCTACACTGGGACATCCCTCCAGACTGAGAGACAAGAGGCTGGAGAGCAGCCCCACAGAAAGCAGTCTGGTGGTCTGGGTTGATAGCAAGCTGAACATGAGGCAGCAGAGTGCCCTGGTAGCCAGAAGGGCAAACCGTGTCCTGGGATGCATCAAGCACAGCATAAGCCATCAGCCAAGGGAGGGGATTTTCCCACTCTACGCAGCACTGGTGCAGCCCCACCTCGAGTACTGTGTGCAGTTTGGAGCCCTTCAATATAAACAGAACATCAAACTGTAAGAGTGTGTCCAAGGGAGGACAACCAAGAAGGGGAAACACCTTGAGGGCAAGACTTAGGAGGAGTGGCTGAGGTCACTTGGTTAGCTCAGCTTGGAGAAGAGAAGGCTGAGGGTTGTCCTTATTGCAGACTACAGGTTCCTCAAGGGGGGGCAGTGCAAGAGGAGGTGATGATCCTCTCTGGTGACCAATGGATGGTGCCTGAGGAGATGGAATGAGGATGCGTCAGGGGAAGTTCAGAGTGGGCACTGGGAAAAGCTCTATCATGGAGAAGATGCTGGTCAGTCACTGGAACAAGCTCCCCAGGGAAGTGGTCACAGCAGCAAGCCTTTGAGAGTTCAAGGAGTGTCTGGATGATGCTCTTAGTCATATGGCTTACTTTAGATAGTCCTGTGGGAAGCAGAGAGTTGGACTCCGTTTGGGTCCCTTCCAACTCATGATTCTATGATCCAATCGACCACATTTTGGCTGAAAAAGGGTGGAATGCAGAGGGCTCCGGCTTCTCTCCCTATACAGCTGTTCTCTGCTTTCAGCCACTGCCTGGAGGATATTAAAGAGCTAAGAATTCTGCACCTGCAATTAGGCTTCCTTATACCAGAGAAATTTCTGCCTAGGACACTGTGTCCCAGTTTCAGGACCTCAAGAGGAAGTCAGAGGCAAGTGAAAAGAAATCAGGTAGAAATTAAACCACCACCAAAGTCCTTCAATTTATTACCAACTTCTTCAAAATTGTACAAAGCTAAAGGTTGACACAGTAATATTAACTGAGGATCATGAAAACAATCACACATGGTGCACATTTTAGTATTATTAACAGCAAAGACAGCTATCTTCTATTTTGGTGACATATGTTAATATCTAAAATTTCTGCCTGTGACTATATATCAATGATATGATGCCACCCACTGCAGTCCATGTAAACACTTAAATGGTCAAAACTGGTTTTATTTACAAAGTTTTTCATGCACAAAAAACTGACTTGTTCTTCTAAGATTATACAAAATATATTTAAGAAAAGGATAACAGCACATATTTCTATGAACAACAATGAAAGAATATTAAAAAACTTAACTAAACCCACCAAATAGTTGAACTAAGGTAAAGTTACAAAACAACCAATGCTTGTCACCAATTACAGGGCAAAAAAGCAGTTCAAATCTCCAAGCCAAGAACTGACACCTGCAGAAGAGCCAACCATTATTCCTTGATATTTTGAAGTAGCCTTAATAAATGAGACTCAATAACCTGTTGAACTAAAGCAGAAAAAATATCAGATTAATCAGTGTTCAATGTTTTTTTCACATTTTTAGGGTTGTACTATTTTTTTCCTGGCAGATGCCAGCTTGTCCTGTACATCTAATAAAAAACAGACAGGAATAAATTCACTCTGAGAAGAAAGTTTGCATTCCTCCAGAAAATAAAAGCCTCATATAATGCAAAAACAATACTCCCAGTAAGGCAGATGATGGGTTTTGGAGGTGATGATATGTTCTCTGGTTTGAATAAAGAGATAGCATATGGAAAGCAAATTTTTTAGCCTATATATGGAAAGTAGGCAAAAATGCTCACTAGAAACTACTTCTGTGGAATGTTTTGAGATTGAACTCTTGATGTAGTCCTACATCTACACATCTGTGAAGTATAAGCATAAGCATAAGGCTCTGCTGGGAAGAGCAACACATGCAGCGCTGGGCTCCTTTCTGGATGCAGTTAATTTCCATAATGGCAGACATTTCACAGCTTTCGAAATGAAGGCAGCATGAGGGAAAAATCAAGAGGGTCTCTGCTTCTGTTTTCCAGAACCAAGTTAGGCAGCCCTGATTCACTGATCCTGGCACTATTACTGTCTGCCTCCAAGATGAAGCAGAGCCAGAGCTAGTCTGTCAGTGGAAGAAGGTTTTGTGAACTACATCACATCATGCCAATCAGAAGAGTGCCAGAGTGAGGGGTTCAGGAGGGCTGCAGACCTCTTATCGTCTAGCGCAACACACGTTCCTTTGTACAGGTGGGGAACAGCTCATCTCCCTTTGGATCACTGGCTGCATCAGCCCTACACGCCATTATCTGTGCCCACAGATGCAGATCCTGGTCAGTGACATTTTCTTACTAGGGACCAGGCTTTCTGAGACAGGGATGGAAACTCCTACCCATTTGGGGCTGATATATTTAGGTGTGTTAGGATTTGTAGGATAGGTCCGTAAAACTTCTACTAGGCCATTACACCAGCTACATAAATGAGCAGCAGTAAAAAAAAAAAAAAATCGAAGTATTTATATTTTTGATACTCACCACTCCGATAGCCCAAGGCTACAGCCAAATCCATGGAATTATACCCAGCATCTGTTTCAATAGTTGGATCAGCACCACTTTCTATGTAAAACAGGAGAAGAAACTCGTATTTCTGACAATGAGAGAGGATAGTTCCAATATTACTGATAATTCAGTTTGGACAGTCTGCTTACCAAGGAGAATTTTTACACATTTCACATGGTTCCCATGTACTGCATACAGCAGAGGTGTGCCTCCATTCTGCAAAAGCAGAGAAAAGTCTTAGACATTTAATGATTGAGCAGTCTGCAAGTGCAATTCCTTAACATGCCAGTACACTTCTATGTATCAGTAAGAGACTTCACCGGCTTTCAAAAAAAATGAGGATCTTCATAACTTCCATCTTTTTTTCATCTGCTGCTTAGACTGTAAGCTCACCCTTCTACAAGGACACAGCATTAGTCTCACTCTCTTCTGACCAAGAAGTCAAGTGAGGCCAACTTCCTTTATCTTGTGGAAGTTTTGAAACTCCCAGGTATTTCAGAAGAGGTAGAACAATTTTCAAACCCAAGCCAATTCTGTGCCCTGTTTCAAATTCCTGACCAAGGCACTCTCTGACATAAATTTAAACTAGTCTTACCCAATCGTACTCATTGACATCAACTCCACAGTCGAGCAGCATTTTGACAATATCTGTGTATCCTTTACTGCAAGCCAGTGAGAGGGCACTTTCTCTTCCTTTCCCCAAAATCTGAGGATCTGCACCCTGAAATAATAATTAAAAAGATCAATTTAACCACACCATTTTATTGTGAAATTTTACACAGAACTTAACTTTGAAACTTATAAGTGCATAGCAGCATTGAGAAACTTGTGAAGGCAGATTGAACTAAAAAGTAAATAAATTTTAAATATGTTTTTTCCTTACATTCTGGAGCAGAAATTCCACAACGGCTATCTGCCCATGAGCTGCAGCCCACATCAGAGGGGTAAATCCTTCTTCATCCTTATGATTGATTACGTTTTCTGCTCAAATAAAAATATGCAACTTAGTAAGCCCTTTCACAAATGCACTGTATGAGTTGGTGAAATGCGCTGACGTATCCCATGGTGAATGGACTGAGGTACCAAAGTATCCTAAAAGTCATTCTCATCTTAACTTCAGAACCAAAATTCTATCCCAGTGGTGGTGCAAGTGTCTTCGTCCAAAAAAAGAAAAAACATCCAAATGACCAAAATAAAATTTAAATTTGTGTTTGGGGTTTTTTTAAGCTCTTTAAGTCAGCGCTGTTTTCACTCAGAAATGTTAAAAGTTGCCTATAATCTGGGCTTTATCTTTGTACAGAAGAGAAGGGCTACTTGAAAAAAAACAGAAAGAGGTACATTGTACTACTGTACAGTACTATTGTACTGTAGAAAATGTTTTTGTTCAATACAGTGAACCACACAATCTGGTATAGATTTAGATAGTAAAGCAATATAGACTGTATAACTCCATTTCACCCCAGATTAATATAATCTGTAGGGTGTTTTGTGGAAATAATTCAGGTCTACTTCTAGTGAAGCTGGAAGAAGGAAAAAGAACTTTTTTTTTAACAATTGGCTGACTGAAATAGTTGAGTTGGAATTTATTTTAATATCCTAGTACTTAAAAAATCCAATGCTTAGCATAGCACCATAATATGCATTTTTAACCATTACTGACACTCCAGAACTGATTTGCTTTTCATATACATGGCTCATCACAAAGTATATAGACTTGGACCTCATTACCTGCTTTCCAGGAAACATTTCAACAAGATGCACTGAACGAACGGCTGATTACTAATAGTACAGTAAGAACATAACATATTTATTTGAATACCATTAATAGTATGTAGAATTGAAATTTTGTATGAGTATTATGGGCACACAAACGTCCCACTGAACACTACTACACAACTGGGAATGAGTAGCACTATTACAAGACAGGTATGAACCATGGCTTAAACTACCAACACATAGCTCTACATGTTGATTGATTAAATAGAATTGGAAAGCCACTATTAATAGAAATGTGGTTTAAATTAAAGATAATAATAAGAAACCTTTTCTGATGGAACTAACAGATATTCTCTTCTCATTTCCATGGATCACCTACGTAGCTGGGAAGCAGGGGGAGGAAGTGATGTACCTACAATTCCTATGAATGCTAGTTTGTAATTTAAACCCAAAATAATAGCAAGGAGTGAACAGAAGGCTGATGTGAAACAATAGTCCACATCTGCAAAGAACAGACACCTCAAATATCCTTCTATCTGTACCAGAACTGAGGATGTCTTTAATACAGCTTTGGGGAAAAAGTCAAGCACAACAGGGTATAAATGCCCCAAAGAAAAAAGGAAGGCATTTAACCTCCGTCTCACCTTGTTCAATACGCGTGGCCAGATACAACATTTCTCCCTGAGCAGCCAGCTGATGAACCGATAAAGCTGCAAAAATGGAAGCAAAAGCATGTGTTACACGCACCAGTTTTCATTCTGCTGTATTTGGAACTGGTATAACATGCTCATTGGCTTAAGCAGTACAGAACTTGGATTTGAGAGGGTACATGGTTTTCACCTTATACTTTGAACTGGAATACCTGTCTTATAAACTGAAAAGTTTCCAAAGAGTTTAATAGGTTTAGATAATTCTTTAACCAATGTATAAACCATAGTAGAAAATGAAGATACAATACTTCCTACACTGACTCTTTCGAAGGCAACAAGCTCTCTTCTCTGCTGCTTGCTCAGCAAGTCAAAATCACATTAAGAACATTTATGAAATGAAAATAAGCTCTTTTGATAAATTAAGGCTGTGTAGTTTAAAAATGACACCTCAATAAAGCCCACAGTATGATTCTCACTACAATGTGGAACAGATCAGACTTTACAAAATTAGTCAGAACATGACATCTACAAGGGAAGAAAAATATTGTGCATTTAAAAAAAAATCTAATAAAAATGACCAAACATTAAAAGCAGAATAACTCTTAAGACATTATAAAGAAAAAAATCTCTGAGCCGACAGCAAACTCTGCAAAGGTGCACGGTTTTGACAAGTAGAATTTGGAGGAGCAGTTCTGAAAGGTGCTCAGAAGGTAATATATAATAAATTATCCATATGATATAACCACAAAATTAGCTAATGACTACATAACATGTAAATATTCACTGTCCTCTTCCTACTCACTACATGGAATTTTGTTTTTTTTTCCAGAAAGACTCTGTACTTTGTTCAGAGGCCTTTGCTGTAGCTCCAGATGCATTCTTCCCTTGCAAGTGGCCTTTTTTTTTGTTTAGACATTGAA
The DNA here is from genome assembly GCA_033558235.1 of Neomorphus geoffroyi. NCBI lineage: Eukaryota > Metazoa > Chordata > Aves > Cuculiformes > Neomorphidae > Neomorphus > Neomorphus geoffroyi. The sequence goes on along the minus strand of JAUMJM010000048.1, from coordinate 20,060,467 downwards.
TGTATAATTTATAGAGGAAATAATCTATACATTATGTACATTATAGAGAATTAATTTATGAAGAAAATGCTTGACAGTTAGCAAAACCCTATAAATAATACTGCCTTTTTGACTTTCAAGATCTGTAACAATCATGACATTTGCAGTAGCCTGTAGCACCTACCAATCATCTACGTGAAGCATGTAAACTTAACGCTTAGAAAGGATCAGAAAAATCTTTCCTGTATCTTTTAAATAAGGAATTGGATCCTTTCTGGAAAATATGCTTCAGTTATGAATTCAATACAGCAGGTGGATTATTATTTTATGGTTAGAACCATGTGAAATTAGACAAGACTATCTCAATGTTTTCTTTCTATGTTAAAGTTAATTACAACAACAAAGTCAGAAAAATGTCAAGGCATTTTACACAGAGTTCACAAAGTAATTATTATCAGTAAGGCAGAAAAATACTTACAGTTTACAAGCAGAGGTGTTGTAGAGACTTCATTTCCCCTGTGTTTGTTAGTTAGGGTAGTTGATTGTTTTATTGGTGAGAAATGCTTAGTAGTGGATGGAGTATAAACATGTCTTACTTGGATTCCAGGGGAAGGAGAAGTGTGGATGTTGCATTCAGCTACATCAAACAGAAAACAGACAGGACTTTAGTACTAGTAAGAACATTAAGAGCAAACTACAGATTCTAACTCAAACTAGAAAGCACCAGTATCACAAGATCCTTAAAACCCATGTTAAGGAAGATTTTTGATGTGTCTTTTTCCCACTGTATATTGTAAGAGCTGAATAAAGTGTTGTACTCATTTCTAGCATAAAACAATGCTGCTACTCTATGTGTTCAGCGTGGCATAAAGTCACCCAGAGACAACCTGGTGTCTAAATGAGGTAAGCCTTTGTTTAGATTTTCAACATGCCTGGCATGGATTTATCAGGTAGGACAGCTGCACTCAGCCTGTCTTAGCCTTTCTAACACCCTTCAATGCCATCAGGTAATTGCTCAGTGCATCCCTTTGCCTACTCCCTAACCAGTCCACTGCATGGGTGGAGATGACCTTCACTAATTTTCTTCACCAGGATTTTTTCCACTTCTGTTGGATAAAATTGTAACTGCGTTACGTGTGCCTCATGAATCCAGTAGGAAGAGAGATATTCCACACTAACTGACCTGCAACAGCAGCTCACCACTTACAATTCAAGAAGTCATTCAGCGCTGCTGTGTTCATTTGTACTAAGTTTCCTAGCTTTCTATTAGAATTCAAAGGCATTTTATTACAGAATATATAAAAGTTATCTTGGCTTCTAATTCTGAAAAGCAGCTTTTGGATTTGAGAAGTACCTGAGAAACCAAATAATTTTCAAGAAGCTAACTGATTAAATACTGGAAAGACATATTGAAGGATTAAATTCCATTATTGGCTAAATTGATTTGACAGCAGTGTGCTCTAGTAATTAATGACTGAAAGCTAATTAACATGCACACCGAATTCACAACATAGAGAACTTCATGATCATAAACACCAGCACAAACCTGGGGGAAGAACAAACTGAAAGAACTAAAGGGTAAGAGTTAAATTGCATTTTACTTGCCAATCAAATAGCTATAGCTGACATGATTAAATTAAGAGACCTACCAGGGATTTTTGACCTACGGTCTTTGGATCCACAGGACTATTTCTAAGGGTTTCACAAATGTTACCTAAGAAAAATAACCCTATCGTTGATGGGTCTAAATTTCCCGTTCAGGTCTGCAGCTCCACTAGTAAGAACTTAGAGCCTGCAATCAAAAAAGTTTGAAAATTACAATGGCTGAACTGAAGCCAAACAATACAAATCAGAGAAACCATCAAAACCCACAACAGGTCTGTGAATTTGTTACAGGAAATTGGTAAAAATTAAATCTCATGAAAAGATACATCATGAGCAGTCTGAAATATGACAGTGGCCACTGGAAACCAAAATCATTAAGGGGTAATAGATTCAAGTCCTACTTCTATTCCCTATTGATATGTTCAGCCATAAAAAGGCGTGGATCAGTTCTGGTGAAGCTGCCCAGTAAAGGCTGGAGATAAGCTGCAGAGATGCAGAACCGGAGCAACGTTCGCTTTGAATTAGTGTGAAGCTGAGTTGGCAAGCCAATTGCTATCACAACTACAGCTTTGTACAGCCATATTAATCAAAAAAAGTCAATGACATGACCTGTTATTTTGTCATCATACCAGTGAAAAGAAAAATGTGCTACAGAAAGCTACTGAAGCTCAAATGATCAAACAGTGTTTTCTGTAGGATTTTGTGAAGATACACACATTCCATTATGTGTAGCATGTTGTAGGACTTGCTACACAAGAAGTAATCTTGTTTTCATAATCAGCGTCAGCTCTTACTAAATTAGAGACTTTTTGTGCCACAACTTTTTCAATGAAAAAAATTTAAAATGCGATTAAAAAAAATCTTGGGAAAATTAACTGTACATTTATAACCCATTAATCATATAATAAAAATGTTAGGGGAACAAATCTTAGAAAACTGTTCCTGATTAACACACATCTAAGGCAGAGACATTTTTAAAAACCATAACAGCTTAACAAGACGACACAGTCCACAGATGACAATTTGTATTATAAAGTTCAACCTTTAAATAAGACAGATGCCACTTCAAGGTCAGAGTTAACTTGGTCTTGAATATTTTTACTGTCCTCTTCGTTCAAAGATTTCACAAATCGTGAGCAGACATTCATATCAAATCTATTAGGCAAAATGAATTTCATTCCCATGGCGACACTCTGCGCTGGGCCTTCCTCTGCGCTACAGTCAAGCTGATGCTCCACTTTAATGTCCGGCACGGGCAGAAGGCTGTAGCTAGTGGGACATTCTTCTACAATTAACTGGGCCCCAGCATCTAAGTTTGTTGAAGATGCCATGGCTTCAGTCATATTAAAGTTTTATGCAAAATGTTTCTTCATAGTTTAGGGCCAAGAGCAGTTTCAGCCAGCCCAGCCTGTATCTGGATGTTCGAAAAACCTGCAACTGAACACATGTAACGTAGGTTAATGGTGTTCTGGTAAAGTAAAACATAAAAATACACTAAATATGGCTTCATTTAAGGTTATGGCATTTGGATTTGATAGTCAAAACCACAGTTAAGTATCAGTCTTACTGCTGTCACAAGCTACTGACCAAATTCTACATTTAAATTTTATCACATGGATACTTAAGCCAAATTCCATAATGAAGCCAGTAGAAGCTTCATCTAAGTGACATTTCAGAATATTAGTCCAGTTGCAATAAAAAATACTACAACCAACCATGTTTATACTAAGGCAGAAAAAAGCTACAAGGATGACTTCATTGCCTAAGAACATTAGATTTGAAGGAAAAGTTAAAAGTGAGTTTATATCCCTTTGCACTCCAAGTCTTTCCACAACCCGAGTAAAATAAAAAGAACCATAGAATCATGGGATGGTTTGGGTTGGAAGCGACCTTAAAGCCCACCCAATTCCAACCCCACTGTCATGAGCAGGGACACCTCCCACCAGCCCAGGCTGCTCCAGGCCCCATCCAACCTGGCCTTAAGCACTTCCAGAGAGGGGGCAACCACAGCTTCCCTGGGCAACCTCTGCCCGTGCCTCACCGTGAAGAATGTCTTCCTAATGTCTAATCTAAATCTTGCCCCTTTCAGTTTAAAGCCGTTCCCCCTTGTCCTACCACTACTTGCCCTTGCCACGTGTGCAGAAAAAGGCTAAATCCCTTCAGACCAAACCAACAACCGCAAAGCGCCCTGAAGTACCCAGGCCTTTCTGACAGCACAGTGGGAAGCCCAGTGTTGGGCCGGCCTGCGCTGCACAGGAGCACCGGGCACTCAGAGCCTCCCTGCCCTGCAGGATGCCACCTCCAGGATGAGGAACTACAGGGGAGCTGCACAGGGGCTGCACAGGGGCTGCAAGAGCACTGTGTGGGGACTGCGCAGGGGATACAAGAGCATGGCAGAGGAGCCGCATGGGGGCTGTAAGGGGGCTGCAGTGAAGCTGCACTGGGGCTGCAAGTGTGCTGCACAGGGGCCGTGCAGGCGCTGCAGAGGAGCTATACAAGAGCTGTGGAGGTGCTGCATGGATACACTCCAGCATAAACCTGTAGGAAGAACCAATTAAAAGAAATAAATGGTAACAAAGTAAGTAAAATCACATTTAGCTGCAGGGGAGCTGCATGAGCCTGCAGGGGAGTTGCACAGGGGCTGCAGGGGAGGTGCAGGGGAGCTGTGTGGGTGCTGCACGGGGGTTGTAGACAGGGCTGCAAGTGGCCAGCAGCGTGTTGTGCAGGAGCTGCTGGGGTGCTGCAGGAGAGCTGTGATGGGGGACTGCAAGGGACCTGCGAGGGGGCTTCATAGGGGCTGCAGGTGAACAGTGAGGGGGCTGTGTGGATGCTGCAGGGGAGCTGTGTGGGGGCTGCTGTGCACACTGCACAGGGCTTGCAGAGAAGCTGTGTGGGGACTGTGAAGGGGCTGCAAGGGAGCTGAGTGCAAGCTGCGTGGGCCTGCAGCAGAGTGGTGTGGGGCTGCATAGGACTGATTGCACAGGAGCTGTGCACGGGCTGCAGGGGAGCTGCAAGTGGACTGTAGGGTGATGTAAGGGAGCTGCAAGGGAACTGCTGGCGAATTTCACGGAGGCTGTACAGTAGCTGCAAGTGGGCTGCAGGACTATGCACAGGACAGCAAGGGAGCTGCATGTGGGCTGCCAAAGGGCTGCAGGGCAACTCACAGGAGTTGAAACGGAACTGCTGGGGAGCTGCGCAGGGATGGCACTGGAGCTGCAGAGGACCTGCGCAGTAGTTGCAGGACGGCTGCACAAGGGCTGCCGAAGAGCTGTGCAGGAACTGCAGGGGAGCTGCAGGGGAGCTGCCCGGGGGCTGCGCTGCGGCTACAGAGGAGCTGCGCGGGCGCTGCAGGGGAGCTGCAGGGCGCTGCACAGGAGCAGCACCAGAGCTGCGAGGGGGCTGCGCGGATAAACCCCAGCACAAATCTCTGGGAAGCATCAATGAAAAGAATTTAACAGTAATAGGATGAAAGTCAAATTACATGTAGCTGGAGAGGAGCCGAAGAGCCGCCGGAGAGGCGCTGCGCGGGCACCGCGGAGCGCCGGCAGCCGCAGAGTCTCGCCTCGACGCTGCAGTTTGGCCGCTGCCGGACAGGCGGAAGCGCCGCGGCGCGGCCCCGCCGGGCGGAAATGACGCTTCGCAGCGCAGCGGCGATTGGCCAGGGTGCGTCGCCTCCCGATGACGCTTCGCTGCCGCTCCGCGAGGCAGGCGTGGGGCTCGCCATAGTGTTGAGGACAGGTCCTCGCGCAGCGCTTCCTGCAGAGCCGCCCGGCCCGGCCCGCGGCAGCACCAGCCCTCGCGGCCCCGCCCGCCATGGCCACCTACAAGCCCGTGGCGGTGCCGGCGTGCCCCAAGCTCGGGGAGAGGATCACACAGGACACGGTGTACTGGCGGGGGTACAAGGTGGGAGGCAGCGGCGCGGGCAGTCCCGCTCCCCCCGGCCCCGCTCTCCCTCGCTCCTCCCCAATCCTCTCCCCCTGCTACCCCACCCTCCAGCCCTGCTTTCTGACCTCTCTGCTCTTCCCCTCCTTCCCAACTCTCCCCCGGCCCCGCTCTCTCCCCCCTCCCCTGTCCCGTCCTCTCCCGGCCCCGCTCTCTCTCCCACCTTCCCCGTCTCCCCCCGGCCCCGCTCTCTCTTCACACCGCCCTCCCCCCCCCCCGGCTCCGCTCTCTCTCCCACACCCCCCCCCCCCCCGACCCCGCTCTCCCCCGAGCCCCGGCTCCCCCCACCGGCTCTTTGTTAGTGCCGCCCTGGGGTCTGCTGCTGCCCCAAACCTGCCCCACGGATGTGGTTATTGTCCAAGAATAATTTTTTTACGTCCTTTGTGCGAGGTTTCAAGGTGTTCTTAAACTTCCATGAGTGAATAAGATTGCTTTGGTTGGTTCCGTGGCAGTGTTCACTCGCTGGAAGTGTTCAGGATCAGGCTGGATGGGTCCTTGAGCAGTGTGGTTTGGTGGGAAGTGTCCCTGTCCCATGGCAGGGAGGTTGGAACTGGATGATTTTTAAGATCCTTTCCAACCCAAACCGTTTTAAGATTCTGTGATTTTTCCTCAAAACTCAAAATTGTAATGGGTGAATTGGAAAACATTTCTAAGAGCAGAAATAGCTTGGCAGAAGAGAAACTCAGTAGGATTGTAATTAAAAAATAATGTAGCTCTAAATGGAATTTTGAGTCCTCTAAAGGAAGAGTTTTTCCCATTGTTTTAATTTTTGATGGTGTGCTTATGTGCATTTAATGATCTTTCTTGCAATTCTTTTAGACACCTGTTCAGATAAAAGAATTTGGTGCAATAAACAAAATAGACTTCTCACCAGTTTCTCCATACAACTATGCTGTCACAGCTTCCTCAAGGGTAAGTGGCCTTTCTGAGATTTTTATGTTCTTGTCCCTCAGCTGATAACACATGAGCAAACTTTTTGTCTTCTTGGTTTTTGCTAGATCCACATTTATGGTCGTTACTCTCAGGAACCAATCAAAACATTTTCTCGCTTCAAAGATGCTGCTTATTGTGCCACATATAGAGAGGATGGCAATCTGCTTGTTGCTGGCAGTGAGGAAGGTACCATTCGCCTCTTTGACATTAGTGGAAAAGCACCACTGAGACAATTTGATGGTCATTCCAAGTAAGACAGTGTTGGGGGGGTTGGGTTGTGTGTGTATGAATTTGTTTGGTGTATTTTCATGTGTCTGCTTTGCATGTTGCTTAAAATCTGAACAATGTTGATCTATGTTGCTTCCGAATGTCTCACGTAGATCTTACTGAAAAGTAGATTTTTAAATTTAATTCAGTATTGAGTGACTTTTACAAAAATTCTAAATATGGATTGAGTACATGGGAGAATGAATACATGTTCTAATTTAGGTAAGTGTGTGTTAATATGCTGTGTAGACAGTCTTGTGACTACATGGTGCTGACAAGCATGGTTTTTTTCATGCTGGCAGGAAAATGGTTCTAAAAAATGGGTAAACAAAGCCAGTGAGGAAATATTTAAGGAAGAGCAAGAACTGTTAAAAAACACAGCAGAAAAAGTGTGCGATGGTGGGTTAGGTTTGGAAAAGTAGTTATGATGTACCAGTGGAAACAACATGATGATAGTACTTAGGTTAAATGCATTGTTGTTCTGTGAAGACCAGTACATGTTCCATCTGTCTAGAACACCAACAACGAACACCCTTTCTCAGGAAAGCACACGGGCAGAGCTTGAGGTTATTACTGTTTGTCTGTAATTGTAGACTGAGTATTATCTGATGACTTAACCACTAGGTTAACTGTAATAAGATTTAGAATATCTGTGTCTTTTGTCAAAGTGATTCTCTGTTGGGATGTTGTGATGATAATAATAATTTTAAAGGACAAGAAGAATGTCCAACCGAGTCATACTTAAAACTAACTATTATAAATTACTTTGTAAAGCACAAAGTAGACAGACCTGTAAGTAACAAATACAGAATTTACTTCTTTAGAATGAGCATTAGTAGACCTGTAAAACCTTAAAGGCAGATCATATCAGTGCTTAGGTAAACATCTGTCAGCATGGTGTTTTTCTGGCTGGAAATATAAAAACTAAAGTGTTCTGAACCTCTAAAATGAGGCTTTGTAACTTCCAACAGTAAATACTTTGCACTGTTAAGTTAGAGAAAATACTTTACTAATCTTTTCATACAGACTAACTGTTTTAAAACCAAGTATTTATTTTAAGATATCGTGGACTTTGTTTTCCAGAGCTGTTCATGTAGTGGGCTTCCTGTCTGATAAATACCGAATATTTTCTGGTGGTGATGACTATTCATCAAATCTGTGGGATATTCCGAGTGCTGCAGAAATTGTCTCTTATAGTGAACATACGGACTATGTGAGATGCGGCTGTGCAAGTAAAGTGAATGCAGATGTCTTTATAACAGGTGTGATTTTCTTTTTTTATATATGCTTCTTTTGGATTAAATTGAAGAAAAATGCAGAAATATAGATTTTGGTACAGTGTGATCTTGTTTATTATATTTTAAACACGGAAAACATGTCTTCCTACTCAGTGCCTACATTGTTGTTGCCTTATTGAATGCTTTTTAAGCTTAGCAGCAGTGTTTGGAGGGAAACTCAAGAGTGAACTAGTTTTCAACATCTCTTTGTTTTAGCTTCTTAGGGTTGATGAAACTGTTCTGACTGGCTTTTGAATGTTTTAAGAAGATCCTGTGAGCATTTCCTTTAGTTGGGATTTAGTGTTTTATGAGATTTCTGGAGAAGGACACTGGTTCCATTGTAGTTTGTACAGCCCAAAACTGGAAGACTCAAAAATGAAAAGCTTGTGTGAGGAGTTATGTGGAGCCAGTTGCTTTTGGTGTTTCTGTCAATAGTTTTGTGTTAATCTGTGGTAAATTGCAGTGAAATCCTAGTATTCCTTACTTCAAGGGAGACTAGGTTTCATCAGGTTGCTTGATATTTATAGTTATAAATGCACGTGATTAGTGGAAGGGAAATAAAAGTAAGACTTAAATTACCTTTAATGCCTGACATATTGTTAGAGCTAGAATTAGAAGATTGCTCCTGAAAGCTGTTAATTAACCAGGATTAACCACAAGGTTTTAAGTGTATGGTTTGAAAATGTTTCTATTTGGCAGGAGCTCTTTTAGATTGTAGGATATGGCTGTTCCAGTTCCTGAAATAATTGAAATGATGAAACTGAAGCTATTTATGCTGTTGTTTGCAGGTTCCTACGATCACACTGTGAAATTATTTGATGCACGAACAAAACACAGTGTCATGACAATAGAACATGGCCAGCCTGTTGAGAGTGTGCTTCTGTTCCCTTCTGGTGGGCTTCTGGTGTCTGCAGGTACTCCAATAAAATCAAATATAAACTCTGTGGTCCTAATTTGAGAAAAATTTCAGCTGCTTCTTTCTTGTGTGGTATTTTTAATTTGGTAATGAAGGGGTAAGGGATGTAACAACTGTATTTCTCAGAGATCTTGAGGAATTTGTGTTGAGCTGGAGAATGAAGGTAGGAGTCTTTGTCTTTGATTTCATTTTATTGTAGATGGTCTAAAAAAAAAAAAAGACATTTTTAATGGCAAGATATAGACTTTAATTATCCCACTGCTGAGCATACTTAAGAAGTTTTGAAAAGATGGGACTGTATCTTTCTCTTAATGATGGTAAGGTTTTTTACTTTCTTTTTGCCATTGTATCTGAAGTCATGTAACCTAGTGATATCTGGATTATTTTTGGTAAGGAATTTGTTGAATCATTCAGTTGTGACTACAGAATGGCCTGAAAAAGTGTTCTTGCAGTGTGTCTTGTCCCAGGAGACAGTCAAAATGGATGGGTACAGTGAGTAGATACAGAAAACTCTGTTACAAAGGAGGCACTGTATCACTCTGTGAAAAGTGTCTCCAGAGAACAGTAAATGTGTACATATGTCAAACTGTTCTATATGCTTCCTTCTAACAGGAGGTCGATATGTCAAAGTCTGGGATGTACTGAAAGGAGGACAATTACTAGTTTCACTTAAAAATCACCATAAAACTGTAACTTGTTTATGCCTGAACAGCTCTGGACAAAGGTTATTGTCAGGATCCCTGGACAGGTTAGTATATTTTGTGGCATTGTTGTGGTTTGAGTAACTGAAAGTGTATTAGTTTTTGAAGAGCCTGGGTTTTGTCTCTCTGCTGTTGCTTTTTGTACCCAAAGTGCACAGGTGAGATATGTCCTTCTTGCTGCTTTATTTGTTTGGGTTGAGTTGCTGATACTCAATTGAGTTGTCTCCAAGACACCAGAAATAAGAAGTGTGAAATGCCAGTGGTCTGTTCTCTTCCTCTTGCTTCTCCTCCTGTGCTCATTACAAAGCGTAAGCTGGAGGATCATACCAGCTTTGCACTCAACACTGAAGTTCATATTTGTTGTAAGATAATGTTTTGTTTTCCCATTTGTTAATTATTTAGTCCCTTCAACCACATCATTAAAGAACAGCCTAATGCACGAATATCTGTGGATTTACTTCCAAAAATTGTCACTAGATCTTACATTTAAAATTAAAGAATAAATTTGAAGAAATGCTGTTTTAGTGTTTCTTAATAAGCAGATAGTTGCTACATCTGCCTTTAGTTTCTTCTTTCCTTGCTCCATTTTCATCTTTTTTGGGGGGCAGGTGAGGGTAATCCTTTCTTGACTTTAGTGAATCTTTTAGTGGAACAATTCTGTTGTACTGGAAATCAGAAGTTAGTAACTAAGAAGCTCAGTGGTAGTCTGAAGAATGCTTTCTATAAATACTCAGTTTCCTTAAATGGTCTATAGAAGTTGAGAGTGATGAAATTCCTACCACGTTTCTACAATAAGGCATTAGTAATGATGTTTTAAATCCATTATTTTTCTTTTTAGGCATGTGAAGATTTACAGTACTACTTCCTACAAAGTAGTCCACAGCTTTAACTATGCGACATCCATCCTCAGTCTTGCCTTGTCAGTAAGTACATTAGAAATCTTTCTAGGTGAGGTAGTTACTGATACCATTTAAATCACTGAAGTAATTTTTGCTTTCATTGCTATTGGGTGTTTCAGAAGAATGCTGTACGTGCGAAGCATGACTGAATATATTACTCCTGAATGAAAAATGCATTAAGAGATTTTAAACATAATACATTTGGATGCTACATGTCACCTGATTAGTTCTGTACAAAATTGTGTGTTTATCAAGGACAGTGTATATCATGGGGAAAGTATTCTGTTTAGAAGGGAAGCGCTTTGACTTTAAGAAAATTGTGTGCATGTTTTCCATTTCAGAAACTTTGTGAGTCTTCTTGTGTGGCAGTGATGAAAGGAAAAGGTAGCTGATTTTTTAAAAAATTTAGAATAGGGTGAACTTGTCTTGAAAGTTGTTGGTGTCAGGTTGGTCTGAGGAAGAAAAGAGGAGAGGGCCTGAGGTATGAGCATAAACAAACTTGTTTGCTAAAGCATATGTCTTGATGTCTTTCAAACAGAAAGTATAGACTTCCATTTCTCTGAAACATTTGACTTTCAATGGATAAATTACCTGCTGGCCAGAAACTTGGAGGCTAGCACAACTTGTTAAAACAATGTTGTTGTCTTGTAGTCAGTCTCTTACGTAGCCTGTGAAGGACACGTAGGAGGGATTGTGAGGGATATTTTATGACCTTTGATACTTTACTATTGTCGTACTCTTCTGGAACCTAGGGGAAGGTGAGTGTGGAGGGGGTGTCCTCCTTTCTTTCCTACCTTGTTTCCAAATGAAGCTAGATCTAAATGAGTTTTGAATTATTTTGGTTGAGCTAAAGAGTACAGTACCAAAAAAAGCCCCATACCTTTGAAGCATCTACAGCAGCTGCAAAACATGCAATATCTGTAGTTTGGCATCTCTAGAACTGTATGCATATCGTTTGAAATCTAATCTTCTGTTTCCTATTGACTAAAACCCCTGAATTTGTGAAATGGTCATATGAGAACATAAGATTGGCTTTATTGGTTCAAACCAAAGACTGGTCTAATTCCAGGGCTGCTTCCAACTATAGCCATAAGTTGATGCCCTGTTTTTAGTTTTCCATGTGTAAGTGTGTATGATAACTTTCCTGATATTCTCCCAAATTCCAAAGTAATTTTAACATCAGAAATTAGCTCATCAGCCTATTGTTTCTGTGTAATTCAAAGAATTTGTCTTACATAAACCTGCTTAGTCTCTCCTTGAGCTTGGACAAACTTCTAACCTTCACCAAGTTCCTTGACAAGAAATAGTCTGCCTTTCTGCTACTTGTGTGAAGAATTGCCACCTTCCATTCAATTGGAACCTTTATTAGCTTACCATAGCTGTCATAATTCTGTAGGCTTTTGTGATATCCTTCCTCAGTTGTCTTTTTTTCTCATGATGAAGAATTCTTTCTCAATTTAAGCCAATTTTTGATCCTCCATGGTTGGTTTTTTTGTTCTTCTGAATCTGCTACCGTTTCTTGAGAATGACTTGCACAGGATTTAAAGTGTGTGTAAACAATGGATGTATTCAGTGGCATGACTTTCTAGGTTTTTTCTTCTGTTGTAATTCCTAATACTACTTATCTGTTTGTGTTTTGGTTTTATTTTTTTCCTTACCAGCAGTTGAGCATTCAGCTCATGTTTAATGTTTTCATAGAATTATGTTTTAAAAGTAACATGTCAGAACTCATTATTTCATATGTGAATTCAGTGTTTTTCTCCAGTGCATCATTTAAAAACATAACTTTTAGCATCAAATACATGCAATCTGTAGGTGAAATTTATACCAGTGTTTTGACCAGTATTTTAAAATCTTTCCCTTATTTCTCAAAATCCTGCTGTTCTGTGATAGCTTTCCCATAGGTGGTGTTGATATCTGCTGTATGGCGTGGAACAGCCGAAGGCAGTTGTACACCATTGGAAAAAGAAAACCAAACCCAGCCTGTCATAGATTACACTTACGGAAGGTTGTTAATGCATATTGGAGCTTGGCTTCACTAATCAGGCTGTGGTTCCTTTAAGTATTTGTTAAAAGTTTATTAGATGGATAATGTTACTTACAGTTACAGCCTTGAACGTGTCCCTATTTTGAACAAGGTATTTAATCATACGACCTCATAAAAGTGCCTTACAACTTGTTGGTCTATGATACTGTGATTAGAGCCTTATCAAGAAATATAAATTTTTTAAAATCTCCATGGTAGAGCATGCATAATCAAATAAAATAACTGATTTCTTCATTTTAGCCTGAAGATGAAACCATAGTTGTAGGAATGACCAATGGGGTGCTAAATATTAAACATAGAAAACCTGAAGAAAGGAAAGAAAACACTGAAAAGAAGAGACGACCAGCATATAGAACCTATGTCAAAGGAAGAACTTACATGCCAAAACAGGTATGGGGAGGAGAAAATGCATACCAAAGCACTCCTCAAAATTTTTCTCTTTTTTTTTTTCTTTTTATATGTGCTAAGTTGAAGAACGGAAAGGGAGGAAGATACAAAGACCTATAAGCTTGTTCATGGTGATCCATTGTGTCTGTGCCTGTCCTATTCTGAACTCATTTTCCAATTCTAGGAAGATTTCTGTGTCAGTAAACCTGTAAAACGTGTTTTGAGGAAATATGACAAGCTGCTGAAAAGCTTTCAGTCTTCCAAGGCCCTTGATGCAGTACTGGAGGTAGGGCATTGTTTTTTGTTTCATCAGACTGGGGTGCTATGATTTTGTGTGGAATTTTTCTGTATGACTAACTGAATTTATTTCAGTGTGTAGCTAGAAAGGAAGCAAGCTTGTGTGGGTTCTTGTTTTGATTTTGCTGATACCAGCCCTGTTCTGTGCAAAGATGTTGGTTTGGTACTAAACTCTTCTTATGTCCAGCCACCCATCCGGCTTTATACTCCTGAAGTTACAGTTGCAGTCATGCAGGAACTACATCGCAGAGGAACACTGAGGAGTGCGCTTGCAGGCCGAGATGAGAAGCAAATTAATCTCCTCCTTACCTTTGTGGCAAGGTATTATTTTAATCTGAGTTCTCTCTGGCTACTATTTCTTACCAGCTTTTGCCACAGAGTCTCAAAAGATCAGAAGTGGAACACTGGTACTCTTGAAATGTCACATGCCTTCTGCTTTCTGATATCAGGATCTGGGATTTCTCTCAGTACTGAACTAGTTAGTCTGTTAGCACCAAAAAAAATATAATAGTATGAGGGACGATATTTTACATTATTAGACAGTCTACCCTTAGTCTGTTACTCTCTGTCTCCTTGAGGATACATTCGTGTCTTCATGTACCCGAGTCTTTTTCCAGTCCTTCAACTCCCACTGCCTTTCTGCAAGAAAAAGTGTAAACACCAAACATAGGTTTTTTGACTCACATCTGTCTGCTCTTTTATGATGTTTCTTCATGAAGAAAAATTGTCTGCATGCCTATATGAGAATGCTGCTTGTTGGTGGGAGGACTGTAGTTGGCAAAACGAGTTAAATTGGTCATTTAATTTTGCAGGCGTGTGATTGAGCCTAGATTTACTTCTGTACTAGTGACTGTTGCAGATATGATCACTGGTAAGTACAATACAAAAAAGATTCTCAAAGCCATATAGGTTGCTTGGAAATAAGCTGAAAAGTGCTAAATTTTAAAGAAAACAAAGTTTTATGGGTTTGTTTATAAGTATGAAGTCAATGTCAAGAGAATGATCCAAAAAGAGATATTGCTACATAACTGATCACAGTGAGTATCTGATTTGCACCAGATGCAGGAAGCTCCTCATGACTTTAAGTATCTTTGATACTCATATTTCTGTTCTTGAATCGTACAAACGACTTCTGCTTCTCCAATGAGGTAAAAATAGTATTTGAGGTTTTAAAAACTTCTCTGTTAGTTTGACTTACTGTGAGTACATACCAATAGTAAACATGGTTAAAGTTGTCTGATTTGTCCACAGTGTTGGACTTGTGCCAGACTCCTTAAATGCATCTTGAACTAGCTAATATAATGTAAATATTTACATAGGTATGTGGATTATTAAGTGATTTTTTTTTTTTTTTTTTCTTTACAGACATTTATCAGCCTGTGGTTGGGCAGTCAGCAATCGTTGACAGGCAATTCCTGAAACTTCAGGAAGCCATAGGAAAAGAGATTGACTATCAAGAGGAACTACTAGAAGTTCTAGGAATGATGGATACACTGTTTGCTACTTTTACTAAGAAAAAAGATACTGATCTAGATGAGAACAAAAGGAATGGTCTTACAGAGACCGTTGAAACAAATACAAATAACTGACTGACAACCATCACAACAAATTGTCACAAAAATCGTGTGGTCTCGAAGTACATTACCTGGTAACTTTTATAATAGTGACTTTCAAAATAAGACCCTCTACATTGAAGTTCTGTCTTCCAAACTGTGTTTTTGAGTAGGCAAAATTACTCAAGAAAGAATAAGAAGGACTTTTTCAAGGTTTTCCTTGAAATATTTTTCAAACAATTAACTTTTAAAGTTTTATCCTAAAGTTATATAACTTTTAAAGAGTGTGAGTCATTATTGATTTAGAGAAACAGTCAACAATTTTCAGTTTTATTTACCAGAAAATAATTGAGGTTTGTCTAATTTTAATGTGTCATTGTACTTAAGGTTAATATCCCATCTCACATATTGGGACACAGGAATAAAAACATTTATGCATTTGATAAAACTTGACTATATTGTGTTTTCTCTCCCTGCTCCATCTGCATTTCAGACTTCCATGAATTCATAGGAAATGGCAACAAGACTCAAGAAAACAAGTGCATGTTAATTTTTTTCTGGTTTTAGTGCAATATAAGAAATATGCTTATGTATATTGAAAAACTTGTTAGTTTCACTTTCTGAAGAGTGCATATACATTTATTAATTATAATTCTCTAGAAAATAGGTAATTCTGGCTTCTGAAGGCAAAATAATTAGTAAGTAAACTACACACCAGTATGAAAATACTCAGTTAAGTAAAGAACTCAATTTTTGTGTAATTCTATTGCTTTCAGTGTACAGCAGATGCAATTTTTTTGAAGACTTGGACTGATAATAAGTAATAAGGAGCATGTTCATAGTTTCCTTGCTGCTTACTTTACTGTTTTTATTTTATTTCTGCCAGTAGACATGATTTTTCTTTTGTCTTTTAGGAAATCTGTGTGCTGCTTTTAATTGTGTAACTTAATCAGGCATTATCTCTTAGAAGACTTCACTCCAAATGAGTTTTCCAGGGATGGGGGAGGCTTTTCAGCAGCTGCCTTATTCCATGCCCTGTCAGTAGTGCTTGGAGTTGAAGGCACTTGAAGACATTTCTTTTGACAGCTTAGTGTTACGTGGCTTAAGAACTACTAACATTAACATCAAACATAATCTTAATTCTTACTGACAGTAGTCATGTGCACAGTATGTATTCATTGCATCGCCTTGAAGTTTGATGTGAACTATAGGAAGAAGTTAGATTTAAAAAGCAGATTAATTTGATCTAAATTGGAGAGATGGACTTGATGGATGGACTGTTTGGTGAATGAGGAATTGGTTGGATGGTCACATCCAGAGCTCAACTGCTCAGTGTCCAGATGGAGACTGGTGACAAGTCTGTGCTGGGACAAGTACTGTTTTTTATCTTCATTAGTGATGTAGACAGTGGGATCAGGTGCACCCTCTGCAAGTTTGGACACCAAGATGTGTGGTGCAGTTGACAACATCTGAGGGACAGGATGCCATCCAGAGGGATGTGGACAAGCTTGAGAGGTGGGTCCACATGAACCACATGAGGTTCAATAGAGCAAAGTGTAAGGTTCTGCACCTGGGTTGGAGCAACCCCCACTATCAATAAAGGCTAGGGGAAGAAGGGATTGAGAACTGCCCTGTGGAGAAGGATCAGGGGAGCCAGCAATGTGTGGTTGCGGCTCAGAAAGATAACTATCCTGGGTGCCATCAAAAGTGTGGCCATCAGGTTGAGAGGTGATTCTGCCTCTGCTCTGATGAGACCACATGCAGAGTACTGCATCCAGCACTGGAGTCCTCAGCACAGCAAAGACATGCATCTGTTGGAGCAAGTAAAGAAGAGGGACACAAAAACAATTAGCAGGATGCAACACTTGTCCTGTGAAAGGCTGAGAGAGTTGGAGTTGTCCAGCCTGGACAGGGGGACATTATTGCAGCCTCTGCATACTTAAAGGGGCTTATAGGAAATATCAGAAAAATATTTTAGTAGAGCCTCTTGAGATAGGACAAGGGGTAACAGTTCTAAACTAAAAGTGGGTAGATTTAGTGTGGTTATAAGGCAGACATTCTTTACGACTAGGGTGGTGAAACACTGGAACAGGTTGCCCAGAGAAGTACAAGAGAAGATGCCCCCATCCCTGGAAACACTGGAGATCAGGTTGGATGAGGATCTGAGCAACCTGATGTAGTTGAAGATGTCCCTGCTCACTGCTGGGGGGTTGAACTAAATGAGCTTTAAAGGTCCCTTCCAACCCAAACTATGATCTTATCTATGATTCTATGATCTTATCTTTGATTTATTACAATGTCTACCATTCATGTTCTTCTACCGAGTAAATTTGCCAAGGTAGAGCTGGAAGCAGATGTGAGGTATCTGCATGAATGTAATTCTGATCAAAACTTGGAAAAACAAAGGCTATTTTAAGATCTTAATTTCTAACAAGACTAAAATAAATTTTGAAAACTTTTACCTCACTGTCAACTGATTTTCTGCTACTTGAACAGAAGCAGAGAGTTGCATTATGAGTTCTACTGGATTTGCTACCTCTGCATTGAAAACCTCTATCTGTTCACGTGACACCTAGTCTGCTTGCCAACCTTGTCTGTTCTTTGTCTCTATTTGTCTGTTCTGAAAATTAATGTGGGTTTGGGTTGGGGTTTTTTTTGTTTGTTTGTTTGGGTTTTTTTTACATTTAGTAAGATTTTTGTCATATGCAAGTTTTTCTTCACTATCTATGTAAGTTACATAGGAGGCAGAATAAGATGCTGTTGTTTACCACTGTGGTGCCTAATGTTCATGTTCTGATTTTATTTCATTATAATATTAATATAAAAGTTTGAATTTTGGCTCTTTAATAGGCTGCTGGTTGGATAAAATAGTAGGAAAAAAAGTTCTTTCAAGTAACAGTTTGCAGTGGTCTCTCTGTAGAAGTGATTGTTTTAATGCATTACTGCAGTGCCAGGCATACATACATTTGTTTTACAGCTGAAAATTTACTTATATAAAAATGTAATTATTTTTCTAGCAGCGCTTCACTTTATGCCTCCAAACATGGTATTTGGAAGCACTGAAATGGAATGCCATGAACTGAGAGTTAGAATTGTGCATTGGATTGGAGGAGATATAATGCTGTGTGTCCTGTTTGGGGAAACTATATTCTTTACTCTTTTTTCTGGATATTCTGCTTATATGGAAAAGCGGGGATTTATTGCAGACATTATCTTCCTTGACTTCTAGGTCATTTGGAAATTACCAGGTTGGATTGCCTTTGAAATACAGTTAATGAATTATCTTTTCCCAGAGCAGATAATTAAAAACAAAGACAGTCTGTTACTTTTTTGACATCCTTTTCATAAAAACACTTATGCAGCTTTTTATTGGAAAGAAGGAACACCTCCCTACCCCCAAATATTGTTATGTCTCAGAGGGACGGTTAGCATGGAGCACTGCCAGAAAAAAAGTCTCCTCTAATTGAATCCATCCAGAAATAGACTGGGTTTTAAAAATAAGAGTATCTGATTGGTCGCTTGGTTTTTATTAAGCTGAACGTTGTTCAGGAAAAACACTCATCTCTTTTTCCTGGACTAATGAGTGAAACTTTTTATTGCTAGATCATTTACATGTTCTAACTTCTTGAGGGTAAATATCTTTGGGTTTCAACAGCTATGCTTTGAAGACCATGGTGCTAAAATTTACATATTGTATTGCTCAAGTTGTTCCAAGTTTAGTAACTAACGATGAGGAAGTAGAAATTAATGAAACATTTATAGTCTAACATTATGATTGAAGAACTCTGCATAGCTCAAAAAGAAGAAACTGAAACAAGCTTACAATGCCTTATTTGCCTGTATCTTCAACACTGATTATGGGCCCTAGGACCTCCGGAGCCCTGTGTTGGATTATACGGGGGGGGGGATGATAAACTCCCAGCCAACTCGGAACACGTTTGCGACTTGCTGCTCCAGCTGGATGTGGTAAGCAACTGATTGATTGATCAGGCCCAAGGAGCATTAGTAAAGGGTTACATCAGGCCAGTCCTCAGTGGGGTTTCCCAGTGCTCAATTTTAGGGCTCTTAAATATTTTTTAAAATGATCTGGATGCAGGAATCAGATGTGCATTAATTAAATTTGCTGACAGTCGAAGCAATCAATAGCAATAAATAACAACATAAGTATATATTTCAGTATTACAGGCAAATACAAAGTTAGCACTAGTAAAGCAGCATTTATGATTAATTACTTACAAGCGCGCATATAAACCCATAACAGAATTGGGGCCTATGAAACCAATCCTAAAAGTGGGTCCAGTCGACAATGGACGATGTCTTGCTTCAAATATCATCTGTGTTACAGAGTTTGCAGACAGCCAGGTGTCCTCAGTGAGGGTCTTAACTGTCTAGGAGATCCCCTCAAAAAGGGTGCATCCACGGGAAGTTCTGTATACACAGATTTCATTTTGAAAAAGAAACAATTTTTGTCTTCCAGAGATACCAGAGTGCATAGAATACCACCAAGGGGAACAGCCAACTGACAATGATTCTTTCTATTTTATTGGACCAATTTTTATTTTTTCAGGCTGTTTTCATGGTCTTCCAATTAGAACAGCCAATGGCAGTTCCCCTATAATGTGTATATATTAAATAAACTTGTCTTGCTGATTAAGCCAATATGAATGCCAAAATTGCAATATTTTTTTTTATTGCAGAAAATATTCATGTTCCTGAATAGTTTTGGCACTTTGTGCCACTAATCTGTATTGGAAGGGGCTGAGATATACTCAAAAGTATATTATTTGTTAAGATTCACTGGTAATGGCATCTGCTATACAAAGCATAAAGAATCTGACAGTGAGAACAATAAAATGTGAGGGGAATAAGCAATGCTGTGGAAGTGTGATATCCAAGTGACAACCAATAAAGCAAGCAACTTCTGCTGTGTATGTACAGATTGAGTTCTCCATCACTCAGTACATGAGCCATGACAAGAGGGTTCTTTAAGTTCTAGTACTGTCTCAAGGTATGTGCTTACTCCAGCCCTTCTTTAATGAAATAGGTTCCTACTTACAGACTTGTCACTTTCATTTAATGACTAATGGAATTCTGGAGTTGGTAAATATGGCATTCTATTGCCAGCAAATAGCCATCACTAGTCTTAAGATTCTTCCACGTCTCTGCATTGAAAAGAAAAAAAAAAAAAAAAAAGTTTGTAATGGTTATAACAATGCTTGTACCACACAAGCAAATTTTGCCAAATATTTGATTTTGATTTGCATATTTACTTCATCTCCATGTTTTTGTGAAGGTTACAGTTGCAACAGTGAGCTGAACAATTTTCAGGTTGCTCTGGTTAACCACAGTTTACCTTTCAGTGACATTCCATGGCTGGAGGCTGTAACTTAAACTTCAGAAACACTGGGGAAAAAAAAAAAAAAGTTGGAGGTTTTATGAAAAGAAATCAGATTTTATATGATATGCAGTTTGTGACTGAAAACACAACTTTTGTAGCCACAGCAAATTTTCATAGAAGATCATGTATTTTATTCTTGAAAAAACAGGCAAAACTAAAGAAACGACAACCATCCCCCCCCATGTTTTGTTTTGTTTTTTTTTTTACTGCCTTCAATGAGAGTTACTTTGCCTTCTGGAGCTTACTGTACCATAACTTGTAACAGCAACTTCAGTCTTCATGCAAGGATTATTGCAGCATTTTTCTTATTTTAGTAAGTAATTATTAAGACGGTAATTTCAGATGTTAACTTGGAGAAGTTTCTCCAAACTGTGTCACTTGAAGGGCAGGAGATATGAGAAGAAGAGTAGAAGAATTAGTAGTAAGTACTAAGTAGTGGTACTACTAGTAAGCTCAAGAAACAATCTCACTGTCTCATTACTTGTGATGCTTTCCATTTTGTAACATCAGTTTTTCTGTGTGTGGGCTGAAAGCTAAGCATTCATCAAAACATTTCAGTTCTTATTAAAGCAGTAGCTAGCAGATCACAGGTTCTTTGTTTTAAGCTGTATTTATTAACCAATGTATTCAAGCAGAAACCATTCTGTGCATCATGAAAACCTGAGTAAACATTAGTGACACACAAGTCCTGTGCAACAAATCATTACTTTGATGCCACAGTATTCCATGCGATTCAAAGACAGTCTCTAAAGTGCATGTGTTTTTCCTTCGATATCTGAAATGGTGTAACAAAACTTACTTGTTATATTGCACACGTAGTCCCAGCACGTACAAAACGCTTACCTAAATCCTTGTGTGCATGGTAGAAATGCAAGACATCAGTTTCTTCTCGAACTGAGTATCTTAGAGTAATACTAAACAGTCATGGAAATTATGTAAATTAAATTACAACTCTTAACTAATTATTTTTAACTCTTCCAATTCGGAAAATCTGGAATTGAAATCTTGATGCTGTTCAGCTGCTGCAGATGCATTTAGGCATTGTTTTCTTTTCTTCGATAATATGCAATTAAGAGAGCTTGCTGTATTCAGTGGTAACTGAATGTAACAACTGAAGTAAAGCAATGTTTATGTATGCTTCCAGTAAAGTATATTAGGGATACATGTAAAGGAAAGGTGCTATAAGATGGTTGCAAGCCACCCGTAACCTGGCTGCACTCCATCAACCTTTCTTATTTTTCATCCTTGCAAATTTAACTTTCCTAGGTCCTATTAACATTGTAGCCAGTGAGTGTATTACTGCAATCTCAGAGTTGTGGACTTGTTCTGACAAGTAGGACACAAAACCCTGCTTCATTGTACTCTGCACAGATGTTTGGCTGTGTGATAAGCCACCCAAAGCAAACCAATGAAAAGTTTCAAATGAAACTCTTGCTAGAACACAAATGAGGGTGTTTTATTGGCTTTTTTCTCTCCATCAGGGAACCACCTTCATGACCTGTGCTCAGTTGCACCCGTTTAATAGAATTCCTTTAAAAAAAGGCTGATGTTATAAACAAAGTATGCTGTCCACCTACAGCAAAACAGGACCTGGATTAAGCTACAGTGCAGCAAAAGGGAGCTTTGCAGGTCCCTACCCCTCTCTCTGGTACTCAACACCACATCTTCATGGCTCTACCGTCCTTACTTAGAGGAATCAGGCTGTCAGAATAGGCTTAGGGCGCCAACATTAAAAGACGATTTTAAGAACAGCTGAAGTTATGTATTGTGCCGTTGTAGGAGCTGAAAAGCCAAGATAGTCATAGAATCTCTCGGTTGGAAAAGACCTTTGAGACCATTGCGTCTAACTGTACCTGTGAACTACTAAACCATGTCCCCAACTGCTTCTTCTACCTGTCTTTCGAACACCTCCAGGGATGGGGACTCTCCAGCTCAAATTTTTCCAGATACCTAATCTGAACCTCCTCTGGCACAACTTGAGGCCATTTCCTCTTGTCCTATCCCCTGTCACCTGGGAGAAGAGACCAACAAGCACCTCGCCACAACCTCCTTTCACGCAGTTGTAGACAGTGATGAAGTCTCCCTCGAGAGCCTCGTTTTCTCCTTTCCTCCAGGTTGATTAAACCCCAGTTCCCCCCGCCGCTCATCACAAGATTTGTTCTCCAGCTCCCTCACCAGCTTTGGTGCCCTCTGGACGCGCTCCAACAGTGGCGCTGCGGCCTGTCGGGACGGGAGCGCTCCAAGCACGCCTGGGACACGGGCACGGCGCGAGGGCTTCGGGGGCTGCCGCCGCGCTCCGGCCGGGAGAGGGCAGCGCTCCCCTCCGAAAGGAGCGGGGCCGGCGCTCCCCCTCGCGGGGCCTGGGCGCCGCCGGGACCGCGCGGGGCGCCCGCCTCGTGCGGTAGCCCGCCCTCGCCGCCGCCCGCAGCTGCCGCAGTGCCGCTTAGTCCCCTCGGAGCGTCACCCGGAACGCCGTGCGCAGGTAAGGCAGCCGCTGCCCCCGGGGCGCGGGGGAGAGCCCGGCCCGCAGCACCTGCCGACCAGCAGCGCCCGCCGCCCAGCAGCGCCCGACCCCTTCTGCGGGGCGCTGGCTGAGACGCGGTCCTTGCGCCCGGGCCGGCTCCGCTCGGATCCCGGGAAAGCATTTCCCCTGGGCTGCCGGTTACTGTCCGGAGACCAGAAAGTGGGGAAAGGGAGGGCTTTTTTTTTTTCCTACATATATATTTATTTTTTTGTTCGTTATTTTGCCATAAGAGCCCCAGAATCGTGGAATGTTTTGCATTGGAAGGGACCTGAAAGATGATTTATTTCCAACACCCTTGTCGTGAACCGCTCGTGTCTTCTCGGTTCTTGCCCCTCAGTAGACAAGGTGTTTAGTTTTGATCGTGAAAGGGCTTGGCTTTCTCAGCTGAAGCGAAAGATGCTTTTTAACTTGTTTGCTTTAACAGCCAGAAAGTGTAAAGGAAATGAAAAGTTTTCTAACAGTAAAATTCAGAGAAACAACTTTCGAAGCAGTTCATGGTAGTATTTTGTTGGGACACTGGTTTGTGTAGCTTAGATTTGTGCAGGTTTAGAACTTATCTAGAAAAAAGGGTTCTTCTCTCGTTTTTGTTTTTTTTTTTATGGACTTACTCCTTTTCTATTTGGTCCTATACGAAAATGGAGGTAGTTCTTCTAAGTCATTTGAAGTCGCACAGATGCAATTGAAGGGCTAGCAGGTGACACATGTTTTTTCTTTTTGTAAAGGTAATTTGCTCTCTACTATGTGGAAGTAGGATTTCAGAAGGTGTTTGACTAAGAGGGATTTTTTGGCATAGGTAAAAAAAGGAACTGTTCTCTGAACTCAGTGTGAAAAATCGACAGAACAAAATCTAGTGAAAGGATTCGAGTTTTTAAAGGCTTTTGTTTTTTTTCCAAAGTGGTGTTTTAATATCGAGTGCAATAAAGAAAGTGGTCGTGTAGATGTATCTTAGTAATAATCTTCCAGGAAACTCATCTGGCCTTCTCAGTTGACTTGCAAATTAGACTTTTCTGCCAACATTTTGTTACATAATATGAGGGAGGAGTATTCCTTTTCTCGGTTCTGAAACTGCTGCTGGTATGCAGGAGAAGTTCCCATTGTATCCCCTAGAATAGTTCCTTTGTGGGGCTGTTTCAGAAGGGTATGGTATGTGAAATGGCCCAACATTCTTTTGATTTGAATAGCATGTTTAACGAGAATTTGCACCAGGATGTAGGCAGGCTAGCCTGTGACTAATATAGTGACTCAGAAGATCCAGTTCTAATTTTTGGCTTTTGCAGCCAAACCCCATCTCCCTGCATGGCTACGCATCAGTCAGTCAGCACCTGCACATATCGATTTCCTGTTTATAGGTGGCGGATATGGTAAACTCAGGGCAGGAATTTGTATTCTCTGTGCTTTCTATAAATAAGTCTTCTAGGTGCTAAGATGCTACCTAGAACAGCAAGCAGACTTTGTTATCACCATGCATATTCGTGCTCAAGTATTGAAGCTACAGACATCTTCATTTGCACTACAGGGTTTATATCTTTTGACTGGAGCACTCCTTTTTTTCTATTCTCTGTTCCCTTGAATATTACTACATCTGTAGCATCTTCTCACCCCAGGTCTCAGCAATATTTTTGGAATTTTCCTCAAGGTCTGCTGAAATTCTTAATAAATTACAGAACTTTCAAAAATGTACAGATTTTACCACTAACTGATTGAGCTGTGTGAGTTGCGCCTTTCAGGCTCAGCATTAAGACAAGCGGATGCCTGTAAACTACATTCGTAATTATAAGAGGGCTGTGAAGTGAAATAGTTGCCTATCTCAACGCAAGCTGCTTTCTATGAAGATCAAGAATTCTGTCCAGTGACTTTTGGTATGAAAAATATGTTTCTTGCTTTTAATAGCTGGAGGGTTTGTTGTGTTGTTCTAGCTGTTCGTGAAGGTGGAATGCAAATTACAAAATGTTACTAAACACACAGTATATCCCTTAACTTTTGTTAGTTATAGTAATTTGGTGGCTGACAAAGCCTGAGTAATGGTGAAGCATCACAGGTAGTATTGGAGCGTGTATTTGAATGCATTTGTAGAACTGAATGATTTTGGTCCCCTTCTTTGCTAGATAAGTCAGTAAGCTATACCACTGTGCTGTGTGAACTCTTTAAGGAGTCTGGTTTTGCTCTCATCTCATGGCTCCACAGTGCCCAAACTAGGGAGCAGTAAATTCAAAAAGCTATTAAAAAAAATCATTGTTAGAAAGTGACTATCTCTTTCAAAATGGGCATTAAAAAGAGTAAAGGAGCTGAAACAGGTGTCCAGTAGTGGTACAGAACAGGTTTTGTTTTAGTGACGTTAAATATACATTTTGTTTTATTTTTTCTTTCAGTAATGTATAACTCGTGTTTCATATTCTAAGATTTCTAAATTATAAAGTCCTGTTTGTTTTTAGTTGAAATGAAAATGCTATACTAACATGAGAATTAGAAATAAGAATAGTTAAGAATACATAAATAATACCTTTTGCCAGCTTCAGGAACAGAGTTCTGTCTTAAGATGCATTTTTCTAAAGCTGTATACCCAAATGTATTTTTAAAAGGCTAAAAAAATATGACCCTTTTTTGGAGACTCTTTAAATATTTTCCTTGCTGAGGAGCACAAAATGACTGTGCCTTTAACAAATTAAAGAAATATGATAGCCATGAATAGGGTGATGTTTTTGGAAGAAGATTCAGGTTTCTTTTTTGTCTCAAACTATTGTAAAAAGAGCTATTTTAAAAGGCATTTGGCTACTTCTGTTCACTTGCTTCAAGAGCAACTAATTTGTGGTGAAGTAATCAACACTGCTGCAAGCCGCTTCATTATAAATTTAATAGGCAAGGGTTTATTTTGTCTGTCAGTTTGAATACTGTTAGAAGGAAGTAAAAAAATGTGCTTGCAAAGCTGCTAGCTGAGGGTTTTACTTTCTTTACTCCCTATCCGCCTTGCTCCAGGAGTTCAGGACAGCAAAGATTGAAAATGAAAGATCATGTCAAAAACCTTGGCTGTAAAGGTGTAAAAATCTAGCTTTGAGAATGTAGTATTTCTTATGTTTATATTTTCAGCTTGTTAGTTTTTTCCTTTCATTTAATTCTTCGGAGGTCTTTTAATCAGTCCAGAGCAAGAATCTGCAAGTAGAAGAACGTTCTATATCATGTTAGACATGTTTGCTGCACAGCACGATTCCTGGTGCTTGGGAAGCTGTGAATGAGCCTTTAGGTGTTCATACGTAATGTAACTCAGATGGGATCTCTAAATTAAAAAATAATATTTGATTCAAGTGCTGTTCTTGTTGAGAGGGAGCAGTGGGATGAACGTTATTAGTGGAAGCTGGTTGGTCTTTGAGCACCGTGCTGGAATCTCACTGTTTTTTAAGATTATTAAGATCTGAGAAGTATAAACAGAGAATGTACAATAATTCATGTCCATCTTAAAGGCTGTTCTGTGGGCTGATGTAGCATGTACCTTCTACGGTGTGTTGCATACTAAAAAAAATAAAACAGTGGTAATGGTGATGTGTAACACAATCATCCAGTGGAAGAGAGCTCAGTAGGAGACCTCTTTATATGCATGTGCTGCTACACTTTTACAGTGATCAAGACAGTTTTCTTAGACAAAGAGGTTAGATTTTAAAGCACCACAAATGATCCTCTGGGGATTCCTGCCTACCTTCCAGTGGACTCTGGGTGGGATGTACCCTTGCTTTCCTGTTGCTTCAGTGGATTGGAAATAAAGATTTAATGTGCTTGCCTTCAGTTAGTAAGACTGTAATTCTCCATATTTTATAAATATGAATTTTGATATGACCATTGCCAAAACCAAATACAATTAGAAAAGGAAGAATTAAATTCCAAGGCATCTGCAAGGCATCATTGGGAGTTTATTTACGTAGCTTGACAGTTTTGACATTCAGTCAGTTGCTTTACAATGGATGAAACAGCAGTGGTGGTCTGTGATGCAGAGGTATAGGATGATGGTCTGAAATGAGAATATAGGAAGCAGGGTCCAAAGACCTTGTGTTTTGTTATCTTTGAACTGATACGTGGAAGAGAAGCATGAAATGCCATTTTATACCACTGCTTATATTTTGCAGCTGTTTGCCAGTCTTGCACAAACTGTGATCTGGTGCTGCTTATAAAGCCATGGAGGCTCATTTTGACAGCAGGAGAGCCCTGAGTAAAGTGAAGGCCATGTGAGTGGCTGCTGGATTACAGAGCAGCATCAAAGCCAGAGTCATGTCTTCACCTTCTCTGTCTTTCTCTCGTAGTTATGTGCTTTATTTACATGTAAGAGAAGAGAGTCAGGTTGCGAGTTGTAAGTCAGGTTGCTGTAGGATCAAGGGAGTGCCCTTTTGTGTTTAAGGAGAATGCTGATACACAGTAGGTGCTAGGACAGCCAAATAGTAGTCACAGTGTTGGCTGAAGGGTCACCTTGTCAAGCAGTAGAAATGCTTTTCTGTTGAGATTTCGATAATGCTTTCTCTTATCTAATATTTCAATGTGTACAGACTAAAAAAGTTTGATAACTGACGTCTTTTCCAGTAAAATGCAGTTACGTCAATACCTGATGTTTTTATATTCCATTGGTTTATTTTCTTATTGTGGTTATTCTAACATGTCTTGATAACGGGGGAAACCATACTGTAAAATGCTAAAATTTGTAATGTTGAAAGAAACTGGGTACATGAGAGTCCATAATTGGCAAGCAATAATTAAAATATTGGGTGAGGAAAATGTTGAAGGGATTATTGAAATGTTACATTTTTGATAAAACCTGAAATACTTCTTGATGTTCATCATCTCAATAGCTTGAGATGGTCAGGAGAATGGCAGTAGCACTGCAGCCTAAGTTTAAGGGGAGATTTTAGATTGATGAGAAAATTAATTAAAAAAAACTGTTTTCAAGGAGTTTTTTATTCTTTTTTTGTGTATTTACCTTTAATTGACTGAAATGTGTGCTGCGGGTCTCTACAGTTTGCAGGACAATAAAAGTTACCATTAAATTTACTGCTAAACTGGATGCTGAAAGTGTTGGGGTTTTTTTTGCTGTGTATTGATGGATCCTCCTACTGCTGATGTTGGCTCAAGCTCAGTATTTGTGGACAATACCTGAAACTGGACCTGTTTCTATGTTAGATGCCCATCCCACTGGTTTCTGTGTCAGACACACAGATGTCAGAGGAAGAGATGAGGTGTTGCTCTGTGAAATGAGGAGTGTCCATGATGTCGAGAACCTTGACTCTCCCCTTGCTCTGCGGTGCCCAAGAGTGGTGATCTACATGACACCTCTTGGAGACTGGGAGCCCAGGTCTTTTCCATATGGAGGAGGCGAGCCATATGGTGCAAGGTCTCCTTCAGTCCCTGGCTTTGAAACAGAGGTTGCACAAGAGCTGCTCTGTAGCCAGGGCTGAATATTTCCTCCATACGTGCATCCTCTTCTTCTTCCTGCCACTCCCAGTCACTTCCAGCAGCCAAGCTGAGTTCCTGTAAGCCGCTGATGGAGGAAAGATGTGAGCCATTTGTATAAAACATTTTCCTAAACAACCAGCACTCTTGAGAGCATGAGAACAGCAGAAGAGGTTGCTTAGTGCTGTGTGTTGACATTTATTGGATCTTCTGCAGGAAGCAAAAAAGAGTACCGTTAGATGCACCTTTGTGTCCAGGAGACATCATTATAAGCTGGTCTATCAGAGAAGCTTGTATTGAAAGTACCAATCATATTTCCACATGATTGTACTTAGTATTATGTGAAAAACATTGATTGCTTCAGATGAGCTAAATCTTCAGGTTATTTATCCACTCAGGATCCATACTGAGCTAGGTACTTAGTATTTCAGAACATACAAGCTCCCAGAGGATCCACAGTGTGGCAGAAGCAAGAATGAGGGGAAGTGAAGTAGGGATGGCATCAGCTCTTCAATTAGTTGTGTTTGTATTATCCAGTACAAAAGAAGTTTATTGTACTGGTGGTGCAATGGTAATACCTCAAAGGAAGGGCTAAGTTATGCCTTCTTGTGCACACTTGCAGTAGAATTGGTAGTCTAGACTGTATACTTGCCTTTCTTATTCTTGTAGAGGAGGAAGATGTTGAGATATGTCTCTGAGGCTCTGGAGGTCAAGAAAGTCATATGACAGGAGTAACCAGGAGTAGGTCTTATTCTGTTGGCATGGCATAATGATTTGAATGTGCTCCTACTTTCTTGCAGAGGAGGTGGTGGAGTTTAGTTGGGATATATTCCTTTAAAGAGGGAGACCCATTGCAGGTGAGGGGAAGGAGGTTGTAGCGTGGTGGGTGGTGGTCTGTTCTCCCAGGTAACAAGTGACAGGATGAGAGGAAATGGCCTCAAGTTCTGCCAGATGAGGTTCAGATTAGGTATCTGGAAAATTTTCTTCATTGAAAGGGTTATCAGGCACTGGAACAGCTGCCCAGGGAAGTGGTGGAATCACCGTCCCGGGAGGGATTTAAAAGATGGGTAGATGAGGTGCACACAGATATGGTTTAGTAGTGGATGGGTACGGTTGGACTCGATTATCTTAAAGTTTTTTTCCAACCAAGCAATTTTGTGATTTTATACAGCAGAACAGAGCAATGGTGTAAACCAGCTGGCTGGCATATCTTAGCCAGCCCTAAAGTGATGACCTGTATATACATAATCTAGGTGTTCTATGTGTGGCAGTAATTGTGAGTTGGTCACAGGTCTGGGATAGAAGTTGATGGGCTTCATTTGTTCTTTAAGGTGTCACTTGTGAAAAACTCCACCTTAAAATACTCCTTGTGGAATTAACATGGTTCCTTAATTTCTCCTGTTTTACTTTGTAAAAGCAGGACTGTGCTTCTCATGCTGCTGCCTTTTAGGTTGGGTTCAGGATACTTTTGCTGGAAATTGCAGGGAGGGCTTTGTCTCTGTCAAGGCAAAATGCCTTTCAGTCAGCTGTAGGGTGCCTCCTCCCTCAGCACAAAGAAATCCCTCTGTCTGAGTCTCGCTGCTGGCTGGATTAGTGTTTTTCCTTCATACCCTTTTCTTACCATAAGAAAGGTTTTTTTTTCCCTTGGCCGAACATTTGCAGCCTATGATTTTGTGAAGGATTTTGCCATCTGTTTTAAAATTGTACTGAAGTCAAACCGCAAGAATTTAGGCGCTTGTAAATGTAGCTGAATTGATGGGCAATGAAAGGTGAGTATTAACAAACTTGTGGTTTAAAAGGAGTGTGTGCTGGAGTGGTGGGTAGGTCATTTTTGTGGGGGATTTTTGGTTGGATTTTTTTTTAATCGAAGCTGTGCATTTCAAGGAGAAGGGAGCTTCTCAAGTTCTGGCTGACTTACAGCATGTGTTAACCGGCAGTGAGCTGTGCAAGTGTTTTGTTCCCTGAAACTGTTCAACTTTAAAACTGTCACGTTTGAGCTGAGACGGCTTCTCCTTAAGAAAGACCTTTTTTTTGTAACCTTCTTCAGCAAGTAGAAGATTTTTGCATAGTTGTTGAGCCCACCTTGCTGTTTCAAAGATATGGGATTTCTTCTGGTATGCTTCTCTCATTTGACAGGAATATTATTTTTAGAGTATGAATCTGGAGGATGTAATGAGGTTAAAGTATGGTAATAGAAATCAGGAGTGCTATGATGACTGTAATTACTGTAATTCCAGTCATGACTTGTATCAGTAGTTCACTGTTTAGGGTAGTTAAGGTGATATTCCCTGATTTTGGAATATCTTCTCTGAAGTTGCTAAAAAACAGCTCCAGACACTTAGGATATTGGTGGGGAGTAAAAGTAGCTACAGCTACATCTTCAGGTCAATTTCCATTTTTTGCATCTAGAAATAAGGGGGTCTGCAGTTCCCACTGCTGCATTTGCTGCATATGTGAACATCTAAGCGGCTGGGTCAGCCTGACCTGTTTTGTTTACTGTGTCTATTGTGTGAAAAGCACACAGCAAGTTAACTAAGACCAGCCACCCCTTCTCCAGCCTTATACAAGCATTATTATACCAACGTTTCTTAGTTCTGGGGAAATCTGGAGCAACTGGATAGCTAATAAGCTTAATATCCTTTTTACCCCTAATTCTGGAAGACATCGTCTTAGTTAATAGACATGAATGGGATATAACGACATCAATGCCTCCTGATGAGTGTGTAATAATTCCACTGGTTTATTCTGTTTCTAGATGCTGTAACAATGGAGTTGAGCTGCACTGAAGTACCTCTTTATGTAAGTTCTACAGCACTAGGCTTCTGCCTGGAGAGATACTTTCTTTTGGGTAACTGCTTAGTCAAAAGCAGAGTGAATGAAACCAAGCCCCATTCTCTGGTTGTCTGAGACTGGAGGCTGTTGAACGTTGCTGTCTAATGCAGGCATGTGTAGGGATGGTGCTTTTTCTGTACCATGACTCTGTTCTGCAAAGTAAGTTTAAAATTATATCCCCTTTGTGATAAATATTTTCTTCTACTTTGGTAGTTTCAATTGAAATTTTCAAAAGCAGAGTTACTGACTGTGAAGAAACACCTCTCGCTCTTTGTTTCCCACAATTTATAGCTGTTTTTTCCCTGTAAATTCCAAATTACCCTTCTCTCCATATCCTCAAAGCAGGAAATTGTGTGTTATGTCAAAAATCAGTAAACTGAAGTTTATAATCAAATGGGGTTTTTTTCTACAAAACCTGAAGTGATTGCTTGGTTGAACTCAAGAGTTCAAAACAAGATAGTAACAGGAGTGACGACATGCTTTAGATAAACTTAATTTACTTGATGCCTTCAGTGGGATGCGATTATAAGCATTAAAACTTGGGTGATCTACTCATTTTTATTGGTAAACCATGGTTGTCTTTTTTGGCTTGTTATGCTGTGGTTTGCAGTGAGAATGGTAGAAGCTGTGGTGCTTAAATGTTGGTATCTAGGAGAACACTGAATGGTTTTCAGAACGGTGCTAAAAGGTCAAACAAAGACGGAAACAAAACAGTTACCTGCCTGTAGTGATGAAATGGAGTTGGAAAGAGAGGAGTACAAATAATCTTTTCTCTGGAGTACTGAAGGATCATGAGATTGCTAATATACCAGTTCCAGTTTTCATTTTATTTGTCACCTTGGGAATGGGAACCTTAGGCTCACAAAAAACCCAATTGATACAGTATCTTCCAAGGTGGTGGGGGTGAGGTATTTATGAAGACTGATCATGCGGTGTTTCTACTGTGATGCAAGAGTTTAAAAACAAATTTTGACAAAAAGAATAATCAAGGACATGGTGCTAATGGATAAAATTCAACATGGGTTTTATCATAGGTGGCTGCGTCAGACTGATCTTATGTATTCCCACGATAAGGTAATTGGCCACATAGAGAAGGGCAGTGCAATGGGCTTAATCCAAGTTGTTGAAAATGAAACATTTGATACCATGTCTCACAGGAAATTTGTATGGAAGATGAAGAAGGTGGGGATTAATATAAAGAGATAAGAATATATGGACAGTTATTAGGGTAGAGAGAAAGATAGTCCTTTAGGATAGTAATAGTCCTTAGGAGCAGCAGCCCTGTGGAAAGGGACCTGGGGCCTCTGGTTGATGCCAAGTTGAACATGAGCCAGCAGTGTGCCCTGAAAGCCAAGAAGGCCAACCATGTCCTAGGGTGCATCAAGCACAGTATTCACGGCCGGTTAGAGGGAGGTGATTGTCCTGCTCTACTCAGCACTGGTGCAACCCCACCTCCAGTACTGTTTGCGGTTTTGGGTGCCATAGTATAACAAGGACATCAAGCTACTGGAGAGTGTCCAGAGGAGGGACACAAGGCTGGTGAGGGGTCTAGAGGAGAAATCGTATGAGGAGTGGCTGAAGTCGCTTGTTCTGTTCAGCCTGGAAGAGACTGAGGGGGGAGGGACCTCATAGCCATTTACTGTTTCCTCACAAGGGAAAGAAGAGGAGTAGGCACTGATCTCTTCTCACTAATGACCAATGATAGGACCTGAGGGAATGACAGGAAGATGTGCCAGGGGAGGTTTTGAATGGATATTAGGAAGCGATTCTTCACCCAGAGGGTGGTGGAGCACTGAAACCGCTCCTCAGGGAAGCAGTCACAGTACCAAACCTGACAATATTCAAAAGCATTTGGACAATGTCCTTAGAGCCTGAGGTAGGCTTGTAAAATCTGTGTGAATCTATGGACATCATAATATCAGGGGATGTTGGTTAGTACTGAGGAGGATTCAGATGTTACATTGAAATAATGAATTTTCTCACATTTTATTCACTCCAGCTAGTAAGAGCATGGTACAAAACTCTGCATTTGGGGACTAATAGTGATACATCTCTTCTGAACTAGGGGCTCATTGGGTGGAGGCAAAGAGTGCTTGGAGTGTATTAGTCACTTGTAGAGTGATGGATGTGAGGATCTGACTTTTGTTGGGAACATTCACCCTAAGCTTTGCACAAGGGAGAGCCTGTGCTGGACCTCAGCTTTGGAAACTTGCTGGTTACCCAAGCGTCTGTGTATGTTGCAGCTTCATAGTCTTCACAGTATCACAATATCATAAGGTTGGAAAAGGCCTTTGAGATCATCGAGTCCAACCTATGACCCAACACCTACACCTACTCCTACTTGTCGACTACACCATGTCACTAAGAGCCTCATCCAATCTCCTCTTA
This sequence comes from Neomorphus geoffroyi, assembly GCA_033558235.1. Classification (NCBI taxonomy): domain Eukaryota; kingdom Metazoa; phylum Chordata; class Aves; order Cuculiformes; family Neomorphidae; genus Neomorphus; species Neomorphus geoffroyi. Next base: position 20,027,098 of record JAUMJM010000048.1, on the reverse strand, counting down.
AACACCTCCAGGGACGGTGACTCCACCACCTCCCTGGGCTCTGCATTCCAGTGACCAATCACCCTTTCAGTGAAGAACTTCTTCCTAATATGAAGCCTAAACCTCCCCTGGCGAAGCGTGAGACTGTGTCCTCTTGTTCTGTCACTGGGAGAAGAGACCAACCCCTGCCTGACTACAACCTCCCTTTAGGCAGTTGTAGAGAGCAATAAGGTCTCCCCTGAGCCTCCTCTTCTCCAGGCTAAACAACCCCAGCTCCCTCAGTCGCACAGTGCATTTGGGAAGATCAAAGAGGTATGTCCATCTTAAAAAGTCCTTGAGTCAAGGCATTTCTTTTCTCTTAGTTTGGTGCAATTATTGCATCAGTTCTGGAAACTCCTTCCAGCTGCTCTTGCTTTATTTGCATGACTTAGCTGGAGAACACAATCAAATCAGCATTTAAATTAGGTATACAAGTCCTTTCCAATTGTGCAGCTCTCTAGACAGTTTTAATGAAGCGGTTATCTGGCTAACTGAGCTGGTCTAAAATCTGTTGAATTTCCATCCATAAACAGGGATAAAAGACAGAATCTCTTGGGATGACTGAGGGGAAGTAACAAATGTTTTGCATTGCGATGAATTCAGGTATTCTCTGATATGTTCCGGTTCCTTTTAAAGGGCACAGTGTAACTACAGAATATCATGTAATGGCAATTGCATTCTGTTCACATGCAACTTTAAAAATTTCAGCACATGATTATAGCACGTTATTTTCCACAGGATAAGTATAGGCGTTCATCCCTTCTTTCCAGCCTCTATGAAAGCATAGTTTTCTGTTCTCTGAAAGACAGAGAAATCTACTGTATGCTAGGTCCAAAATTAGGGTGCTTTTCACACTGTACATAAACATGCTTAGCGTCTCTATCAGGTGGATTTTACAGTTTTCTTTATTCCAAGAATGTCTGTCTGAAAGGCTTGTATTTCATGTCAAATTATCTGAGAAGAACTACAGTTTGTAATACATATTTTTAAAGATTATATGCAAGGTGCTTTATTGACTTGCTGTATGTGAGCAGCAGGTACGTAGCTGGAGGATACATCCTTACAGCGCTGTTACTTCAAACTGTCACACTTTGTCAGTACTGAATTTCTTTGCAAATCTAAAATACTATGTGTAACCTGGTTGATTGAATGACAGCTGTTTCTTTTTTGTTATGTAAGAGGGAATGCATTCAGAAAGCTCAAGGGTCTTGCTGGGTAGTGTAGTTTTTGTGTAAATACAATTTAAACATACCCTATGAAATGATTCCATTTAAAAAATGCATTATTTTGATACTCTTTGTATGTAATTTTTGTGGCAGCAATATGATTAAAATCTACTAACAACGTGCAAAAATGTCAAGGTTTAAAATATAAATGGTAGTGAAACAGAAAATTAAACCTTTGAAGCGCATGCTTTTCAGTTAATTTGAGGAGCCTGTTTCCAGCTTCTAGACTGCAAAATACTGTTAACCACATCACAGAAGTACTCCTTATAAGCCAGTCTAATTTTCAGGATTGACTAGCCAAGGATAAACTGAAACAGCGTAACTGTTGTCTCTTATCTCATTGCCAATAATACATTGTTTAGGTAAGTAGAACTTGAATTTAAATACATTTTGCCCTCCTAAATTAAGTTTTTTGACTGATACAAGTACAATTTTATTGATCTAGTACTTTCTGTAAGGAGAGCAGCAAGTCAAGTCTTTTCATTTCATAGTGTCCTAAATACAGTATATGAAATAAGATCATGCTAACTTCAGGCAGCCACTGTTTTCATTGTAGACAGAAAAACAGACAATCCATGAAAGATAAAAAGCAAAATATTTGATGAAACACTTTCCAGATATTGAAGAATTTATGGCATTTTTTCCTTGTATTGAAAGCAGTTTCTATGTCAAAACCCAAAACTCTCTCATGTAAAATCCTTCCTTTTTTAATGGTAGATGGCTGGTGTGTATTTTTTTTTTGTTTGTTTTAGAGAAATGTTATTGATCCGTAACACTGATGTTTGATGTTGACAAAGAAATATCTTGCTGCCATGGGGCAAATGTACCATGATAGCGTAGTACTCAAGATACTCAAGAGCAGAAAATAAGTGATCTCAGATGTTTGTGAATTATTCTCTGCTGAGAGCTTGATGAATATTTCCCATGGGAGCATCACAGGGAAATAAAAGATATGCTGAGCCAGGAAGGATATCTACAGTAGTGAGGGATATCTACAGCAGTTCCCTGTAGGCATCAGAGGGGCCTCATCTCCCAAGGACATGATGCTGGAGATTTTGTGTTGATGCTGTCTTTCCAAAGGAATATTTGGACTTTTAAATATCTGGGAAGAGGCAGAAACATAGACTCCCAGCTTCAAGACTCAAGGTCTTCTCGGAAGTAAAATTTCCCCTTGATCCTGTCATATACATTGCTTACTATTCTTCAAATGCACCTTCCTAAGATATTGCATGCTTCTTCCTACAACAAATGGAGTTTGGCTTCTCTTCTGCTGTACTGCCCTAAATGAATATGGGGGAGATGTTTCTTGTGCCGAGACATCTGTGCAAATTCTTCCTATGCATTTCTCATGAAGCTGCCTCAGACTGAAGAGATTTGCATGAGAACTGGGAAACAGAATTAACTGAAATTAATTCAACAATGTTATACTGTTCTCTGTATGACTGAAGTTCAAACTGATATCTGACTCCAGAGTAGGAGGTGGCAGTAGGACTTCACATTGATTCCAAAGTGAGCAGTTGATTTTCTACTCTTGCTGTGTGTTCAGTCTCTTCTGTCCAGCACTTTGTGGAAGGAAACCAGTTTCTAGCCCATCTTGCCCATCCTGTGCTTTCACGTTCTTTGCTGTTGGGGTAGACTTGGCCAAATCCTGGGCCAGTCTGTGCATTCAACCAGGCTGAAACCACTGTCTCTTTTAGATGGTGGTTTCAAAACACAAAAGGGAACTGTGATTTAAAATGTAAATGTGTGTTTGGCTTCCAGTGTGCAATTGCTGAAGCATGGAGCTGTGTTTGCTGGGCTGTTCCCATGCTGGCTGGAGTCACAGGTGTTTTGTTGTTGACCCTGTGGGAGCCTGGTCACATCTGTTGTGGGCAGCTCCCATGGGGGCACACAGAAGAGTGCACAGGCCGATCTGTGTTTGGATGCACAGTTGCTGCCAGAATGAGACTGAGGAAATAGATGTGAAAGAATGGGATCTGTTTTAAAAGATATGAAGGAAAAGAGCGGGTACTTCAAAGCTTGTCCATCAGTGGTTGGATCATTTTTTGCTGCCGTGGTGTATTATTTTTCCCTCATTTTTTGTTTTCCTGTTCAGTCCTTAGCTTGGAATATTTTGGGGGCAGGGACTTTGTGTTTGTGTGCATTTTTGTAGTGTCTGCAACAGCAGAGCCCTAATGTCACATAGGACATGAGAAAAATAAGAAATTTGATTTGTCTATTTTAAAGTAAGTGAAGTGAAAGAGGTAACTTTTTTTTTTCATTTAAGAGTTGCATATCAGAGTGGACATTCATTTTGTACTCATGTGCTTTACGCAGAAATTTTCTGATGTGTGTGTCTGAAGAGCACATTCCCAAGTTTCTTAGTTCCTCTGTATGATTTTATGCACCAACATGAATTGTGTTGCCATTGACAGCAAAACACTGAATGATATTTTTAACGACAGACCAACAAGAGTGTTTTGGCGCTGGGTAATGCTTCAGAAGGTTTTTTTGTCATTCCTCCTTTTTCTCCTCATCTTTCTGATCAGGGCATCCAGGCCATTTTTATTTCTATCCAGCAATTCCAGAATTAGATGATGCCTCGTTCTCTACAAGTGTTGCCTGCTTTGCCTTATGAGAGACTGAAAGTTGTTTTCCACCTTACCTGCTGTCACGTTTTGATGGTGCATGAAACACGGAGAAGTTAAAGAGAATAGAGACAATGGGATGCAAAGTGCTGGTTTGCTATAACCTGTCTCTGTGGTTCAGGTTGTTTAAAAACATTGGTAGATTAGTTCTGCACCAGCAGCCAGGTAAGGTATTGTCTCTTCTCCTGCTGTGCACGTACATTGGGCATGAAAAGCACCAAGGCGGCATAAGCCCCGCCTCATGTGCTCACTGAAGTCAACCCAAGTTGAGATTGTGTGCCCAGGTCTGGCATGGGTTGGGTTAGTGCAGCTGGGTGTTGCTTGTGGCGATGTGTAAATGGTTTTGCAGCCAGCTGTACCCTTGAGTGAGACATTAGTGTTGCCTGCCTGTGCTGCAGAAGAAACGAGTGGATGCTTTTATTCCGTTCCTCTTTATGATTTGTAGAGTCATTGTGGAGTTTCTCACTCTTGGCTGAGTTTGTACAGGCACCTACTTGTGATCACTGGATGTGTCTGAGCTTCTGCATTTGCCACTAGAATATGTTTCTGCAATGGCAGGTTGTTCAAATTATACTGTACCTGTGTGCCTTTTGATCTTCGGTTCTGATTAATCCCTTTGGTACTCTCGCTTTTCCTTTGCCTTGCTGTTCACCTTGTATACCAGTACAGCAGTGCAGCGTGGAAGCTTTGTGTGACGACTGTGCTGCAGCATTATGCTTTTTTGACTACCTACTTGCTGCATGCAGTGCTATTTCTTTTTGTCCTAAATTGTGTCAGAGTTCCCTTGCAACCTTGGTGACCTGTCAGCTCCTGCTGTGTTTGCACTTGACATCCTTTTGGGTTTGGTGCTTTGCAGGAGGGATGGAAGCAATGTGAGCTGGAAGAGCTGACAGAAGCTAAGCAAAAAGCAAAGGGCTGGCCGAGAGGGTGCAACAGTAGAAACAGCAGTGAGGAGGGTGGGTTTTTTGTGATAAGAAGATGCTCTAGGAAGTGAGTGCCTTGGAAGCGTCTGGGCATATTGCACGTGCACTGAATGAAATGTATCAATATGTCTAATACATGATTCTTCTTAGAGTGGGTAGCATTGGAGGCAACTTAGCAATGTAGGGTGGCATAGACACTTGCAGACGTAGGTACATCATTACCTGTTTCTGGGATTTTTCTTTTCGAGGAATTGTGTTTGAGTGTGCAGTAAAGAAGCAATGGTTTAGATACCTCCATTTTTTTTTAATTCTGTTGGATTGCACTATGAGTTGTGGCTTATCACTTGGCTGCCTTCAGCTCATGCTGAAGCTGTAGAATGTCTGGCACAGCAGCACTCGGTTATTAATTCTGGCCATAACAGTCAACTGTTAGTCTTGACTCTTAGATTTCTGCACTGGCCATATGGGACTATTATAGGATGAGCATATCTTGCTGATCAATCCTTGATTCTCCAGTTGATGAATCAGCTTATGTATGGGAATCAGGGTGTCTTGGTTGGTGCGGCACTGCTGCCAGTGCACTGTTGTGGTATCAATGGGCATCTGTTTTTCTTCAGTCCTCAGCTACTGCTTGATGCAAAGGATGAAAGGGCCCTCTGAGAGACCAGGTGTTAGGTCCTGCTCCTGACACCAGCAGTGTTTGTTCCTCCCCCGCCTCCCCTGACCTGCACAGTCAAAAAGGGAGGGTCTTTTGGTGTCTGCATGGCAAATTGGAGACCGACAAATCTCCCAGGGTAAATTCAAAAGCAGTATTTATTTTGGGCTCAGCCAAAATAACAAACCAGATGCTTGAGTGCACTCTCAATTACAGCTTCTCAAAGTTGCAAAAAACAGATCTCCGTCTGTTCAGATTGCAGTCTGATACCCTGAACACAGTCGAGGCAGCTGAACAAAACTACCACAATTTGGATTTGATCCAATACACCATAGTACCATGGAAAAGAGATATAGTGAGAAGTCAGAGAGAGAAATAAAAGAGTAGGAAGGGGGAAGAGAAAAATAATCTCCACTCCATGGGCACAGCAGTTCCTCTGGAAAATGTGGTCTTTAGGAGCACGTTGTCCTGTGGTTCTTCTGCAGCAAGTCTTCAGGCAGGTTCCGTGGGATGGTGGGTGCGTGCCCCATGCCTTCCAGACCAGCTGTATTTACAGGGCAAGTCCATGCCCTATTAGCATATGAGGAGTGGTCTTGCTGTGCATACACAGAGCTTCTTTGAGAAGCTTCTGGAATTGAGGCTGGGGCAGTCTGGGGTGGACCAGCACCTGCTGCTGCACCTCCTCCCTCTCCTCTGTGGCAGCTGCAGCCCCTTTAACCAGGAGTCAAAGAATAGCCCCTGAGACAACACGCAGAGCTGCACCCAGACAATGTTCAAGACTCGCAATGTTTGATACACAACAAATGCACTAGACTCAGACAATGTTTACAAGTAGAGTCAATCTTTACACCAGGCATGGTAGGCAGCTGCTTGATTTTATTTGTCTTCAAGGCAGCTGTACCAAAAGCCCACTGGTACTCTTTTGAGTCCTTAAAATACCCTGTCTTGAGGCAGTCTGTGCTAGGGAGGCCTCTGGGTATGTAAATGCGGTGCTTTTGGCACTCGTTTTCAGTCAGGCTCACTTCAGTTTCTAATATGGTTAGCTGTTGGGATTCTCGTGTCACCTGAGAAATACAGATGAGTTCTACCCTGTTATAGGTTGATGCCAGTAGGGTACATTGTGCACCAGCGTCCACTACAGCACCTGTGCATATGTAATTTTTATCAAAATTTACATGTAGGCTTTTGGGCAGTGTGTAATAGTAACCATGGCAGTATCCTAACATACTTTGTTTCTGCTGTATACGTGGAATTATGCTCATTTTGTTACTCTGAATAGAAAAGAAATTAATTATATTCAGTTGCTTCTTCTCTCAAGTCAATCAGTTGGGGAAAAAAACCCGTTTTTGTTTAAGATGTTTGTGAGTTGCACCTTTTTTGCTAGGGCAGGTTGCTGGTGAAAAAGACAGTGTTACCTAAGTGAATTCAAAGCGGAAAAAGCTGTGTTCAGGTTAAAGGCCAGTTATTTATTGGGGCATGGGGTAACTTGCAGCAGAGTAGGGATCAGGCACACGGTTGTAAGTGCCACGGTGGTCCCTTCAGCCTGTCCTGCTGCTCTAGGTGCCACTGTGCCTCATCCATGAGGGTTTACTACCTCTCTTCCCCTTTTTTCCTTGTGTTGAGCCTGCCCCAGTGCCTTGCTGGGATGCAGAAGGTGGCTGCAGGTGGGAGCTCTTTTCCTGAGGCTGTGAGGAGTCTGGTGTTTGCTGCCCCAGGACGTGGGACTCAGGGGACCCTGCTGATGTGTGCCTGAGCTGGTCAACTCTCGAGTGCCCTTGAGAAACCAAAGGAAAACATACATCTGAAAAACCTGTTTGGTTAAATTGAAAGAGTGCTGAGATCTATAAATCCTTTTTAAAACCCAAACCTTCATAATCTCCTCCTTGGCGCTGGTGCCAGGGCAGTGTTTTCCTTGGTAATAAAAAGTATGCTTTCCTTTATGGATCCCAGAGAGGTCAAAGCTGCCAAACACTTGCTTAGCCACAGGTTTAGCATTTGGAGTTAGGTTCTTATCTCTCTTAGTGCCCCTGTAGCTGCAATCTTCTCTCCCCAATCCTCCCATATGCTTTTTTGGTTTATAGTTGAAAGACTGCAATAATAATCTTGGCTATCATTAAATCGGTGGTGAAAGTCTGTCTGGCTTTAGAGGACTGAGGGTTTCTGCCATGCTCTTCTATATGATTTCTGGTATCTTTTTGCAGTTGGAGATGTTGATGTTGCTGCCTGAAGTTCTCTGCTGTTACAGGCGTGGGTGATGTTTGAGGACTCTCCAGTTCCCATCTGTCCCTGTGGTGGTTCAATAGAATTGAGTAGTTGTTTTGAGGTGCTCAGGTGTAAATCTAAATAAGATAATCTCTGGCTGGTCTCAGTAAGTGCCCTTTGACTTTAAAATTTGCTTCCTCTACAAGTCCATCAGAATCAACACTGTGTGAACTTGAGGGCAAGAACATTCCCCAGCATCTACCTGAGAAACCCGCTGTGACCTTGGGCTGTGTTTATTTGCCAGGATGGTTAAGTGGCACATCTTTCCCCTTGCTTTGATTAAATGGAGACTGAAGTATCCATGTGGAGCTTGAGAAGCATGCTTAAGCATACCTGAACATAGATTTAAACCTGTAATTCCCTGTTACATTTTTCCAAGTTTGTGAGGATACAAGTAAGCTTGTTAGGGAGAGGAGGGTTGAACTGTTGTTAGACAACTGAACTTGTGAAAATAGTGTCAAAGATACGTAGCAACTGGTTGGTTGTCAGGAATCTGGCCCAGTGAAGTCCTCTTGAATCCATCCTCTCACAGCTGCCTTATGTTCAGGCCACTTGGCTTGTTTTCCAAAGATGAGGTGCCTGTGTGGCTTATCTAGTTTGGGTTTTGGTACCTAGAGGATAAATGTTAAACTAAATGGATTCTGTATTTAGAAATGCAGAAGAAATATGCCACTTGGGATGTGTTTCCAGCTTTAGGGTCTGGAACAAGCTCAGAACAGACATTGCTCTGTAGGAGCACAGTGTCCCCGTTTCAGTTAGTGCGTATATGATAATCTTTTTCTGTTGGTTTTTGTCTTTTGTATTGGTATGTGAATTTGGGCTTAATTACCTACTTTTAAATGTCAGTAATCATAATTTTAGTCTTTTCATCCTTCAGTGGTAGGTCAGTGTCAGAAATTTTTTGCAGACTTCAGAAGGTGCCTTGGTTGTGTCTTGCAGAATAGGGTAGGAAGCAGTGGAGAAGTGCTCTTCCCAGATTTTGTGAGAGTGATACTGAACAAAAGTTTTCTGTGAGTATGAATTTGTCGTGGAACTCCTGGAAATGTGTTTCACTTTTGTTCCCCTACACTATGTCATTGTTCTTATAGTCTAGTAGATACATGGTTTGATTGAGAGCCTGGACTGAGCACTTGGGCTTCACTGGGAAGAAACTCCAAAAAGCTCTAAGAAGTCTTATGAAGCAGAGGCATTGTTTTGGAGGGGGAATGTGCTACTGAATCTCATTGCAAGATTCAGCCCATTGTCTCCTTTCTATGTGCCTTGTTAGGAAAGGAAGAGGGGCTGGAGCTGGAATTGCTCCCACTTCTGCTGCTCTCTGAGTTAATTTCTCTGCAGAGGAAAGATCTGCGCACATAGCTGCTGCTGCAACCTGCTCCCTGAGCTGGACTGGCCTTGCCAGAGCGAGTTAGGAAATAAATGCCTCTGCAGGGAATAGGTATAATGGAAAGGTATAAATTATCCCTCGGATTTAAGCTAATAAAATAAGCTCTTTTCTTAAAGTGCTGATGTATGGCTTCTGTGTTTCTGCCTAGGTGAGTTTGTGTTTATGAAGAAGCTGGTAGAGAATCGAGTTCATGCACATTTCTGAAGCTCTGTTGCACTTTTCTAACCCTGAGCTCTAACAATTGCTATAAAAAATCATAATCCAAAGTAAAGTAAACTAGATTAGATTATTTCAGTTGGAATAGGCCTACATTGATCATCTAGTCTGACTGCTTGACCACTTCAGGGCTGACCAAAAGTTAAAGCATGTGTTAAGGGCATTTTCCAAATGCCTCTTAAATACTGACAGGGTGATGGCATCGACTATCTCTCTAAGAAGCCTGTTCCAGGGTTTGACCAAAGCAGTTGTTTGTTTACAATGCGTGTCTTTTTCAGTGCTTCGTATATTAGTCTTCTCAGGCTCTTCTTATATGGCATTGGACACTGTAAGTGTGGTTGGTTTGGTTTTTTTTTATATTTCTAATAAAATTCTCTGCATCAGTCTCTTCCTCAGACCTTCTTGTGTCAAATGCTGGAGTGTATCATCCTTGGGAGAAGTTTTTGGCCCAAAGCTCTTCAATGTGTTGATCAAAGTTGTGGAAGAAATGTATAGTCATTGCTAGTAAGATAGGCATTTCTAAATAAAATATTGGATTGCTTATGTGCAGAGATGATTGCCTAGTATAGTCAACACCCTTGAATGACCTGCATTTAAATGATCATACATCTGAAAACAGAGTGGAAAGATAACAGACTTTTCCCTCATCTCCTCTGGTCCTCTACCAGCCTGAAAGGCTGCATTCTGGTCTGGCCTGGCCGCTGGATAAATCCTTTTGCGTTTTCCAACTGCAGATTCTGGGGAAGGCAGACAAAATACATCACTGCGTAAGAGTTTTCTAGAATGAACTGCAGGTTATCTTTGTTTGGAGAAAACAAAATAAATAGTTCTGGTAACAGAGTAACACAGAGAATGAACAGTGTGCTAATTACAATGCTGTCTCACTGCAACTTGCCTCACAGCTCTGAAAATGAACAGCTCTGCACTATTAGTGTGTGCAGAGACGTACACGCGGACACCTCTTGCGGCAGCAATAAAAGCATTCTCAGAGTTCAGTGGTGTTTTTGTTTTCATGGGTGTAATGAATGAGCCTTTGCCGAGGGTTGGAGGGAAGTGCTAATGGTGGTAAGAGTGGGCAGTCTAGTCTACCAAATAAACACTTCTGTGCAAACATTGCAAATAGATGGTGAGTGCAACCATCTCCATCAGTCCCATCTGGCTGTGATATTGTGTAGCTGCATTACAGCATATATATAAAAAGGGTTGTAGATTACATGTATGCTACATATGCAACATATTGTCTAAAAATTATACTGTACAATAAGTATATAAGGATCTAAAAAAAAAAGATTTTGGAAATGTGGGAAAGGAATTGATCACACATAGTATGAGGTTCTTTTTTCTGGTGTTGCTCTCCCCTGTGAACTCCATTTCTTTTGCAGTATATAGATCCCTAAGGTTTTTATTGGAACTACTGATTTGCATCCAAACCTTGCATTAAATAGATGTAATTCTATGCTAAGGGAAGACTGTGCTGAAGGAAAAGATGCTTAAATATTCAAGTTTAAAGGTAGTATGAGATACATTTTGAACAGCCCTTTAACACAAATGATTTTAATTTTTTCAGGTCTTTTCAAAATGGGGTCTGGCATATCTTAACCTTTTAAAGCTCAAAGCTTCCATAGAGGCTGCAACTCAGAGGAGAGGATGGAAGGGAACAGATGGACTGATGTGTGGTATAAGAGGAATTGTCCTTGAGAGGGCCAGCAGCAGCATGGCTGGCATATGGGGCATGACTGGGTGGGACAAGAGTTCTGCAAAGCACGCACAGTATCACAGTATCACAGTATCATAAGGTTGGAAAAGACTTTTGAGATCATCGAGTCCAACCTATGACCCAACACCTACACCTACTCCTACTTGTCGAATACACCATGTCACTAAGAGCATCATCCAATCTCTCCTTAAACACCTCCAGGGACGGTGACTCCACCACCTCCCCGGACAGCGCATTCCAGTGACCAGTCACCCTTTCAGTAAAGAACTTCTTCCTAATGTGAAGCCTAAACCTCCCCTGGCGAAGCTTGAGACCGTGTCCTCTTGTTCTGTCACCGGTCACCTGAGAGAAGAGACCAACCCTTGCCTGACTACAGCCTCCCTTTAGGTAGTTGTAGAGAGCAATAAGGTCTCCCCTGAGCCTCCTCTTCTCCAGGCTAAACAACCCCAGCTCCCTGAGTCGCTTCTCACAGGGCTTGTGCTCCAGCCCCTTCACCATCCTCGTTGCTCTCCTCTGGATGCACTCCAGCATCTCGACATCTTTCTTAAACTGAGGGGCCCAGAACTGGACACAGCACTCAAGGTGCAGCCTGACCAGTGCCAAGTATAAGGGAATGATAACCTCTCTAGTCCTGCTGGCCACACTGTTCCTGATGCAGGCCAAGATACCATTGGCCTTCTTGGCCACTTGGGCACACTGCTGGCTCATGTTGAGTTTCCTGTCCACCAGCACTCCCAAGTCCCTTTCTGCCTGACTGCTCTCCAGCCACTCTGTCCCCAGCCTGTAGCTCTACATGGGGTTGTTGTGTCCAAAGTGTAGAACCTGGCATTTGGACTTGTTAAACCTCATGCTATTGGTAATCAGCCCATCTCTCACATCTGTCAAGGTCCCTCTGTAGGGCCCTCCTACCCTCTAGCAGGTCGACACTTCCTCCCAGCTTGTTGTCATCTGCGAACTTGCTGATGAAGCACTCAGTCCCCTTGTCCAGAACATCAATGAAGGTATTAAACAGGACCAGGCCCAACACTGATCCGTGGGGAACACCACTAGTGACCAGCCACCAACTGGATGAGACACCGTTCGCTATCACTCTTTGGGCTCAGCCATCCAACCAATTCCTAATCCAGCACAGAACATTCCCAACCAAGCCGTGGGCTGCCAGCTTCTCCAGGAGTCTGCTGTGGGAGACAGTGTCAAAGGCCTTGCTGAAGTCCAGGTACACCACATCCACAGCCTTCCTCTCATCCACCAGGCGAGTTACACGGTCGTAAAAGGAGATCAGGTTGGTCAGACAGGACCTGCCCCTCCTAAATCCATGCTGGCTGGGCCTGATGTCTTGCTCATTCTGCAGGTGCTGCATGATTGCAACCAGGATTATGTGCTCCATAATTTTACCTGGAATCGAGGTCAGGCTGACAGGTCTGTAGTTACCTGGATCATCCCTATGGCCATTCTTGTGGGTGGGTGTCACATTAGCCAACTTCCAGTCATCCGGGACCTCTCCAGTGAGTGACTGCTGGTAAATGATGGAAGGCAGCTTAGCAAGCTCATCTGCCAGCTCTCTCATCACCCTCGGGTGGATCCCATCTGGCCCCATAGACTTACGAGGGTCCAGGTGGCTCAGCAGGTCTCTGACTTCTTCCTCCTGGATGACAGGTGGGCTATATTGCACCGTGTCCCCATCCATCACTTCAGAAGACCAGTTGTCCAGTGAGAGAGACAGGAAGGCGTGAAGGTGAAGGGGTAAACGCCAGCAGCAGCAAGATGCAATTGTGAAAGATTTTCAGGTGGTGACAGGGGAGATGATAGAACTGCACCAAGGATATTTTGGAGAGCAGCAGGTGAGAAGGAAAAAAGATACTTTGAAGCTAGAACAAAAGGTGATTGTGGTGGCCTGAACAGTGAACTAATCCATTTTTTGGTAGTTGCAGTAGGGAAGAAAGTGATGGAATTGAGCAATGTGAAACAGTGTCTGAAGACAAGGATGGATTCAATGGCAAATGGGAACTGCTGGAGATAATGACAGGGGCTTTTCCTTTGTGAAAAAACTTTCTGATGCCAGGTGTGGTAACAATCCAGCATCAAAAAAGGTGCAACTTTATATTCTACTGTGAAATTTACTTTCTCTGAGTTATTTTTATTCCTCTCTAGTAACATAGAGTTTACCCCTCTTGTTAGATCACGTGCGATTTTCTTGAAACAGGTACAAGGTAGCTGCCAATTGACCTTCCTTCTGTAAAATCTTTGCTTAAATTACCAGCAGTTTCTTCGTCTGGAGTGTCGTAAGGAGTGGGTTATGAAAAACTTGCTTTTTATCATATAGATGGGAGCTTTCTACTCCATCTTTTCCCTTCTTTATTTTTTCCTTATAAGACAAGGAATTGTGAAATTATCCCTTGGTCCTGTACATTGTACAGTGTGATCGGTTTAAGATATTCCTCTGTACTTACTGAGACTAAATTATTTTTTAAAAAGGAGCAATACAAGCCAATGGCTACCATTTGAGCTTGATTATTTTTCAAGACTATCCTTATGAAATGAGAAATATTGCCACAAAATATCTCCCTTGTTTCATGTAGTTAGTGCAAAGAAAATGTGAAAACTGTTTAGGCTCTCAGCCTTACGGATCCAGAGGATATAAAGTGGTTTGGGAATTGTGGCCAGGAATGCCCGTGGGGAGAAGTTCTGCTGTACTCCTGTACACCAGGCTGCTGTCACAGCTAAGCACCCATTGGAGGCATCTGTGGATTGTCTTCAGGCACTTACACTGTTCATGTCTCCCCAAAATAGCCATAGTATTACTTAACAGACAGAAAGGGCTACTCACAGTTAATATAAAAAGATTTAAAAAAAAAAAAACAAAACCAAAAAAAGATAATTTTTTCTGGGTATAACAGAGCAAAACCCAGAGTTACAATAATACTTCAGGCTGCTAAAAAGAGGTACATTATCAGTTTCTGGGGATAATAGGCATGTTTGCTGTCAATACTGGACAATTAATGTTGTTTATATCTGTCTTTATAGGAGCAATCGTGTCTAAGGCAGATTTTGTGCCTGAGACTAGCCTTTGCCTCTTCACCCCTAGTTCAATAGACCCTCTTGTGTTTAAGAGAAAAACAAATGCAGGATCCACATTGTTAGGAGTGACGAGAAAGAAGTCCTTGGGGAAGGCAGAGGAAGCTGTGACGTTCTGGGAAGCGGCAAGAGTCTCACTGCAGTGAAATGTATGTTTGCCATAAAATGAACAGGGGAAGGAGCCTGATGCTTGTCAGGATGGTGGGGGCATAATGGCATTTTTCAGCCACAGAAATTTCTGTGCTACTGTGTTTTGCTGTGGTGCAGGTTTTTCCCAGACTTGTTTATGGACGTGGTGCAGTCAGTGCTGTGGTATAACTGTTTTGAGCAGAGGCAGGGCAGCCATCGTTTGAAAGTGTGAATGGCCGAGATATTCTTCTGTGGCATGTTTTCCAGAAAATAACTTTTCTGCCAGATGTTGGTGCAATTCTATCTTACTTAGAACAACTGTGACAGCCAGGGACTGTGGTGGAGCACGCTGTCCTCCTCTTTTAGGAAATGCGACTTCATCTAAATTTCCCCTCTCAGACATGTCGTACATTTGTTATTGTTTGCTGCTTCTCAGATCCCTTTCCTGTTCTTTTTTGAAGCTATTGTATGACAAATTTTTCTTGGCTGGTTGCTTTCTATTTGGTATAAAGGAACCTGTGGACAGATATCTGGGAATCAGTATTCTTTGAAACCTGCATAGTTAGTTGAAGTATTACATCAGTGTTTTTGTTTTGTAAACTGAGTCTAAGATAATTTCAAGCACTTTTGATTGTATTTTTTTTTTTTACAAAAAGCCTGCATTTGAAACCCGCAAGATACTTAGGTTCACTGACTTATTCTGATGCATTTAAAATAAAAAGTCACTTATATTTCTTTGAGTCAGGATGAAAGAAATTAGTTGAAAGACATTATTTAAAAAGCCGTTTGTAAAATCATCTTTGCTTGTACAGGCATGAAACCAATATTATTTTATAAATGAAAGTAGAAAACTGCAGATTTGTCATTGGATCACAGCCTCTGAGTAGTGGAGTTGAAAAGGTTATAATAACTTATATCTGCCCTGTATATCAATGGGTTTGTTGAAGGTGAGAAATTCACTGGATGTTTCTGAAAGCACTTTCATTTTTCAGGGACAGGTAACTATAAATGCAAAATTTGACAAAAGCATTTACCTGCCAGAGGACGCCGAGTTTTACTTTGTTTATGATGGATCCCTGAAGAGGCACATTATGTTTGCTGAGCGAGTTAGTGACAGCAGTCTTAGGTCCATTGTTCCAGGTGAGCATAAACTCCTGTTTGCATTTTTAATCTCGTTGCTCTGACCCACTCCCATTTCAAAGCTGGGCACAACTGGATGATTTGGTATAACTCTTGTTTTGTGGAACAAATGCAGGAATTGAATGATGGCTTTTGAGATCGAGACTGAGTTTGACTGAGCATAGATGATCCTGCCTTTTGTAGCAGTACACATCAGCGCAGTATCAGATACAGACAGTGTTACTGGGCTTGCATAGTTGTGTGTGCATTAAAGTACAGTCTTCAAGGGATGGCATAATTTTTAATGTGAATTAATACCATGTCACAATTGTTCGCCTCTGGACATCCTAACACCTGCAAAATTCATGTTTCTGTTTGATCCTTCCCTGGGTGCAGCAGTCAGCCTGACTTGCAAGGCCCTTGTGGGTGTGATGCTTGGAGCCCTGCTGGAACTTTGCACAGTGCAGAGGTGCTGGGTAAACCATTTCAGGGGTGCCTCGCTGCAAATGCGCGATTTTTGTTGCTCCAAGCCAGCTCTCTGCCTTGATGTTGTCCCCCCCTCGTAGATGTAACATAAAGCTGGTTGTCACCTTTGTTACGTGTTTTGTGACCTTTCCATTTGTGTGAGTGGGTGGCTATAAACATAATGTATCTGTGCAATAGGATCTGCTTGTTATTTGTTCTTACATTCTAAAGAAGATAGATTCTGAAAATAACTGCAGAGTATAAAAAGAGGGTGTTCGCTGCCATGACATGCTAGGCTTTGGATAGCAGCCTGTTTTTGTTCTTTTTTTTCCTTTGAGACACACGAATTGACACTTAGGTGATTTTTTCTGGGCTAGGAGTAAAAACAGGAGGCTATAGGTAACACTTAATCCTCTGCCTATTCCCAACAACAGCCATGAAGAGATGAAGATAAAGTGTGATGTTAAAATATAGCTGTGCTGATATTAATGTTTTTTCATAGTGGCCAAATTAAATATAAGGGAATGCAAAGCACTTTAAAAACAACTGCAGATGTGGAAAGTACATGCTTCCTTCTGCAGTTACTGAATTGCATATACACTTGTAGTTATTTAGGGACATTTTGGAAAATTTAGATTTGTACCCATAGTACCCATAGTATGTCATGGTTAGTTCTCCAGGGTCTTGCACCTTTTCTATGTGTGTGACATGCACCCTTACTTTCATGACAAAGAAGGAGAAGGAGTGGAAGAGGTGCTTCAGGTGTTTGAAGGACAAACTCCTTTGAACTTTAAGGGTGCCACTTGTAACTTAGAGAGTTCCTACAGCATTTAATCAAGTCTGCCAAAACCATGAAGTATGCATTAGTAAAAAACTTCTGAGTTTTGGCTTGCGTTGAGACACTGGGTAGATACAAAATGAGTTTTAATAAATAGATCTATTACTCAGAGTTCGTGCTGCAGGCCGCTCTGCCTCTTTTCTGGAGTGTCTCATTTTTCTTAACTTTTATCCAAGAATCTTCAGGGGTTTTTTGGTTTGTGGGATTTCATCGTGATGTGGTTACCACTTCTTTCCAACGTGGTTAAACAACTGTCACCTAGAAAGACTGGTTCTGGGGTTAATTATGTCATAATTGGGAGGCCTGGCAGTTCACAGTCTAGTCAAATCCAAGTTCATCACCAGAAATAGTTGATGAATGATCTGTGTTGAATAGATGGAATTAGAGGGAAGAATAAAATAGTTCTGGATGAGTAGTCACAGCTCTTGGAGATGGATGCGAAAGAGAAAAAACTAATGCATTTTCTGAACATAGGTAATGTTAACAGTTAATTTGCATTATAATTACAGGCCATGGATGCCAAGAAGCAGTTTCTGTCTCTGTGTTAATGTACTCAAGGGGATATTCACCTGTGGTCCTCGGCAGCTGCCCTATCACTTACAGAGAGAATCTAGCTTGCAAGTTGTCTCGCTTTCTGGTCAGTCATGCAGAGTATGTCACTACCGCTAGTCACAAGATGTTGCTGGATAAGTTTGGGCTGAGGATAAAAGATCTGCAGTCCCTGGATAATGATCTGATGATGGCTGTTGCTCATGAAGAATTGCCGTCAACCTGGAACATCATTGGAAGCTGCTCAGAAGGTGGTATCGTTTTATTTTAAGTTGGAAAGCTTTTAACAGTGATTTGGTGTACAGTTCAGAATATCCCAACGTTTTATCCCAGGTTCTCAATCCTTGTACTTTATTTTGTGGTTAAAGTGAAAAATTGTTCAACTATGAGAGAAGTAATCAGAGATTTGGTTTGTGCCCAGAGGTTTAAAAAGGATAATAATGGTTATTATAACTCAGTCTCTCCAGAAGCTTTTTGTGCCTTGACTCACTGTGAATGCAGGTCTTTATTTATGAACTCTGCCTTTGCAAGATTAAAGAGCTGTCTGTTTAAAAAAGACAAGAATTGTAGCAGTGAACTATCACCACCGTGATTACAACCAAGTGAGATATTTTAATTACACAGACAAAAAGGAGACAGTCATAAAACAGAAGCACATGCTCTTGTAGGCATTCTGGTGTACAGAGTAAGTAGTGTTTATGCTTTATTTATGACTATGAACATTGTTGGGAAGAATATCATTAAACAAGTTTTGTGTCTATTTTTTTATTGCAAGGGAAGCAGAATGAAAATATACATGAAACTTTACGTTAGAGTATGCCATTGAAAAATTTTGTAACAAAATCAGGTGAAATTTTCCTGGTTTCAGGTTTCATTGCAAACAGAAAACTGTAGTTAGGTATTGCTGAAAAGTATAATTTTTTTGGCAGACGTAGCTGATTTATAGCTGAGGTTGGAAACAGTGTTAAACTCAATGGCTTCACATGTTTTTCATTGAAAATTTGGTACGTTTGGCTGTTTTCCTTTTAGTACTTTAAAATGCTAAAAATTGGAGGACAAGCAGTTTCCATTTGAGCCAGACTGAGAGATTCTTGCAAGCTTTGGCCAAGTAAAAACACAGCACTTAACCTGTTTCTTTGGGTGAGGGCTTTTTCCCCTGTCTTAAATCTTTCTAATTCTTAATGACAGATAGCTTGAAATCTGCTACTGCCTTCCGCAAAAGGATGACTTTTGTCTGTCTGTTGTAAACAACTCTTTCAAGACCTGTATAAAAAAAAATACGAAGTCTCATTCAAATATTGGCTAGACAGGAGAGAAAAGGAGAAAAAAAAAGCTGTTACTTGTTTCATACTGGTATGTAGTAAATATTTGTTCCCATTACTCATCTCTTGGAACGGCTGTTGGATCTTTCCAATGAAGACTTTGATTCAAAGCCTGAAGAAATCAGCTGTAGTCTTGTTCACAGACTTGGCTAAGCTTTTTATCAAATCTAGTTGAAATCCAACCCAGAAACATCAGGAGGATACCAGAAGTACTGAGAGATACTTGGGCAAAACCAGCTGGGTACCTGTTTGCTTGAAATGTGGGGAAGTTTCTGCTGGGTGTGTTGTGAGTATGGATGGTTGAAGATCAGATCAGATGGTACCAGACCAAGCTGTGCAAGGGCAGGTGCTATCCAAATAGCAAAATTCTTTAGTATTAAGTTAAGCTTATTGTTAATTTTCAGGTGTACTGGAACATTTATATGGAAAATTTTGAGTACATTATTCTCATGAGACTTTTATAGGACTCGTATTTTTTTTTCTTTCTATGTCTTTTTCATACTTTGTTCACTTTTCAGATTTAATTATCATACATAAACAAAATTTGAATACAGTGGGGAAGCAGGAAAGCGTGCTCCAGTCACTATACAGAGTCTCTGTGAATGTTTGAAATGTTAGACAAGTGTCTCGACCATGTTGTGTTTGCCTCATAGGCACTGTTGCACTTAAGAGGTGACCTCTCCCTTTGTACCCTGGTCATTGCTCTTAAATGAAGCTGAAATCTCTGGCTTTGTTTCTGAATAAAACAAAGCTGATCAAAATTCCTGGAGCCTGGTAGTGGTGCTTATGAACAATGAGGAGCTCTCAGTGTGGTCCTGCTTGGGTAATGCTTATTGGCCTCCTTGTTGAGTGAGTGGCTCCTGAAAGCTTTCTGGATGGCTTCTCCTTCAGTCCAAATGAGGTCAATCATTCCCTTTGTTCATCTGTGAGGTCCAGGCTTGGTCTTGGCCTGACATCTATTTTGGTATCCTATAAGCAGTTATAATTTTTATTTGGTTCCTGTATCCTGTCTCTCTCCTTCCTGAAAGTGTAGTTTTGATTCTCTTTACAGACACGTTCTCCTTCCACCTTACTCTGAGAAGCACTGATTGACTTTGGTTTTGTCCCCAAAGCTAAAAGGCCAAGCAGAGCCAAGGATCGCATGTGACTGAGGAACTCCTGTGCATGCAGGGGAAGGACAGGAATGGAGAAGGCAATGGACTGGGGCACGAGGGCTTCAGATCTTAGCATAGATAAGAAGAGGAGGTGGTTTATCTTCTGCCATGAGGTGATTAAGGGTTGTCCCAGCATTCCATTTCTTCCCCATGCTCCAAAAGATACAAATCGATGAGAAACAGGGAATTCATAAGGATTTAGAAAGAGACCTTTCCCTACCTGCAACTCCTTGCCTTGGCAGTGTCAGGGTGTTCTTTTTCGTATTGGTGTTGTGAAAGACAGAGGTGCTATCATTCATCACTAGTTAGAACCTCATGCTTGTGACATTCTGTCAGTTTTCAGAGCTGCTGGGCTATTTTTACTGGAAAAAAATTACTTCTGAGTGACACAATGTTGGAGAAAATTATTGCACCATCTGGTATTTTTGGACCTTGTTCGGTTTTATGAGGATTCAGACACATGGGTTGATGGAGAGACAGAAGAGAATTTATTCATAGGAGTTCTGCTATTCGGAAAAAGTGTTTGCATTCCCTTTGTAAAGCATAAAAAAGGATAGATAAAGAGAGGGTCTGGATTGTCTAGGGAGCATTGCAAATAATTCAGGAATTTAGTGCAGTTGCACAGGTCAGAACTTGTTAGCCACATTGTTTAAAGTTCAACAAAAGAAACAAGAAACAAGAAACAAGAAAATCTCTTGGTAATCCTCACTTGTAATAAGTGCTGGTGTGACAGCCATGTCAGGAGCTGCTCACTCACAAAAACTGGTCAAGTGTTGAGATGACCTTGCCCACAAGCAGTTTGCTGTTGGGGGAAACTGGGGACACAACAGAGGTGTTATGCTTAGACATTTATTTGTTGGTGAGTTTGAAGAAAGGAGGATGGATGGGGTGAAGCTGATTCTTTTGTTGATTACACCTTCATAAAGGATATTTTCCTTCTGAAAATTGGATTATTCAATTTATGGAGGAAATCAGTATTAAATATTAAGCCAAATAACTTGTTAGAGCTGCTCAAGGAAAGAGGATCCTCCAGGAGTTTTTCAATGTACTGAAAAAAAAACAGAAGAAAGAAAGAAAGAGTGGTTTAATCCAGATGAGAAAAATGCTTCCAAGTAATCTTTCCTCTCTTAGTACCATCAGGTTAGGGCAGTCTTTTAGGACTTGCAGTCCCTGAGGACCATCAGACAGAGTTCAGCATCTTCAACTGCAAATTTTTTGTCCTTGACACACTTAGACTTACATCTCTTAGCTGTTGGAGGGGGGGCGGGAGCACAGAGTGTGGACCTTGCAAGGAGTCTGCCTTACGTATGGAAGGCTGAGAACATCTCAGTTTATGATGATGATGATTGTTTTGAGGGCATTGCCAGGAGGGTAAGTTCATGTTGATTTAACCGTACTGGTAATCAAACAATAACAGTTGCTCCTGACTTTGCCACCATTTACAGTTATTTCAAGAGGAAGAGTGCTCTTTTAGGATTAGGGCTTTTAGTAGAGTTAACAAAATTGCAAACCTTAGTTGTGGATCATAGGGAAGGGAATAATGTCTATATTTGTTTAATTCCCTTTCATGAAGAAGAATTTCTGTTTCATTTCATACAAGCTATGTAATTGTTTTCTAAGAATAGATCTTGTGGAGTGAACTGAAGTACTAAAACCTGCTGCTTTATAGTCTGCCTTTGGGAAACACTCTTCCCTTTTCAATGGCATTTTTTACTTTATTGCTTTCTCCCTCTCCTGTAAATCCTGTTACTGTTTCTACTTGGTGTTAAACACATTCCTGATAAGCTGCTCCTGTTAAAACCTGGCTGGTGCATATTGTATTTTTGGTCTAAATTAAGGAAGATTCTGACTGTGTCTTTCCCTCAGTTGGACTTATAAATTTATTGTTTTCATGTGGAAGGAAAGGGAGAGAGGGGCAAAGTGTGTGTTCTCCTTTGTGGAATTAGGAGAACACTGAGAACAGTGGATAAATATTTCAAGGTGTGGTAAGATTTCTGAGGAGAGGTAATTTTTCTTAGACAGATTAGAGTGTTAGAGAAACAGACAAATCTTTGGTCCTGTAGGAGTTTGCCCCTTTGGAAACTGCGTGGGGCAAAGGGAGGAGGATGCTAGCCTGAGCGTCGGCAAGGAGAGCAGTGTCTTCCAGTGCCTGCTACTGGCCAAGAAGGCTGTGGCAAGAGCCAACATGTTGGCAAGCATGCTTCAGCCCGTGGGTCCCCAGGAAGTGTATGATCCTCATCTCCTGGTCAATAATAATAGCAGAGAGGAGATGTTTGAAATCCCCCTTGACCGTGAAGTGGGTTTTTGGGAAAAGCCCTTAGCACTTGGAGGAGATGGTGATATGCAGATTGACAGTAGAGCAAGTACTGTAAGAGATAACAAGAGATTAAATTTCCTTTTAATGAGTGATGTGGCTCAGGAGCCTGTGCTGCTGCTTGGAGAGATCAGCTGTGAAGCTGTGGTATGACCTAGACCCCAACCTTGGCTCAGCACTGGAATGGAGAGCCCTTTCTCTGTTGAAAGAGTGTCTCTGCTTGGTGTTGAGCACTCTGGTGGTGACAGTCAATAGACAAATGTCTTAAACTAAACATCTTGAGGAAGTGTTTAGCTGCAATACAAGCAGATGAAGAATACTTGTCTACTAACAGAAACCCTCTCCTGCTTCATTATTGGGGTCACTGAAGCAGTAAAATCAAATGGAACTTCATCTGACAGTGTAGGTGGTGTCACCCTGTGCAGCCTTTACCGCATGGGGCTGGTGGGTGGGAGCCTTCTCTATCTGTCTACTGTTAAAACTGCTGGGGCAAGACTCCTTGAAGACCACCTTTGTGATAGAGCTTAACCTTCCCCTGCCACCTCCTTTTAGTCTGC
This sequence comes from Neomorphus geoffroyi, assembly GCA_033558235.1. NCBI lineage: Eukaryota > Metazoa > Chordata > Aves > Cuculiformes > Neomorphidae > Neomorphus > Neomorphus geoffroyi. Next base: position 20,004,548 of record JAUMJM010000048.1, on the reverse strand, counting down.
AGTATTGATGCCAGTCTCTGGATGTTATCTGATAAAGATCTAATGAATAGGGGACCTAATTACAGAAATAATTAAAGAAGAGGCGAATGTTCCAGATATTCAGTAAATGGAAAAGGGAGATGCCACTACAGCCCTGCCCTCCAATAGGCGAACATGTACCTGACTTCACGCGTAGCGGCTGCTGTCTGTTCACAAAACTGCTGTGTGTGTTTTTGCAGCAGCAGTGTGCACTGAAAACAGATTTATAAACAATGTCATACTTAAGGGAAAAATGAAAAAATGAACAGTAATGTATAAAATATGAAGCCAGGAAAAACTGGAATTTGTCAGCAAGTTTTGATGTCTCCCCCTGCTTTTCAAGTCACAAGTCTTGAGGTTTTTATTCTCCTTCCAGGAAATGAATGAGATTTTTAGCCCAGAAAAGGGCTTAGTAATTTCTGTTAGAAAGAGGAATACTTGGTTTTAGCTTATTGTTTTGGACATAGGAAGGGATTCAGGTGCAAGGAAAAACAAAAGGATTTGTTTAATGTTTAAAACAGACTGTGTTTGGCTTAGCTCTTTGTAACTCAAACAGAGTGTTTTGGCTGGAGGATCAGGATGCAGTGCAAACCAATATCCTGATAGTGCATATCTTTTACAGTACCATGTGCCTTGCAGGAGCTTGACCCTGTATGAATCATGTCTTTCAAATCTTACGAATTGTTGGTTATATGTCTCGGTGGAAAGTAGTATTTTGAACCATTTAAATATGAAAATGTTGAAGAAGCCGTGTGTTTTGATTTTTTCCTTGTTTTCTTCCTGTTTGCCACTAAATGCAGTTGAATTAATTGTGTTGGGTTTGTTACAACATTTTTTTGATACCTCTTGATGATTTTTTTTTTGTAATTTTTTCCCCCCCACCATTTTCCCATATTTGAAACCTTCCACAAAGGAAGGGGAAAAGCAAGTGAAAATTGTGGGAAAATGCCATTTATTCTGTCACAGGTAACAGTTATAAGAGGAGGTGGTAAATGAGGAGAACGAAAGTGGGAATTGTTCTTATGAAAAAAAAAAAGGCTAAACCCCAGTTGTTTCAGAACATTACCTTTTTTTTTTTTTTTTTTAATAATTTGATATGGCTGATGCTGGAATAGAATCACAGCAGAATCTGAATGGAAATGGTCCCTGGAGGTGACCTGATCCTGTCCTTCGCTTGGAGCAGCGCTGTCTTCAAAGTTGGATCAGGTGGCTCAGGGGCAGGTTTTGAGCCCTTCCAAGGACAGTTTGCAGTTTGTAGCCCCTCTGGGTGACATGTCCCAGTGTTTGACCATCCTTGTGGTACAGAATACTTTCCTTGTGTTGAAAGAACACATTTACCTTTCTGTTTGTTTGTCCTCCTGACTTTGCATTTCAGGTTTCAGTATTATAAAGCTGTTAGTAATTGCTTTATGTTATCTGGTTTTGCTCTCTCGGGGAAGCTGGGTGGGAGTAGTAAGAGGAAAGTAGCTCAGCAAACACATAGTCTATAGAGGTGAAAGTTGAGGAGGAATGCGAGTGCTGTTTCTAACTTAAGTGAATCAGGGTGAAAACAGGCGGTGAAGCTGCTGGGTGGTTCTGCTACCATGTATATTCAAGATAGCTATGAACAAATTTAACAAGGTTATATGAAGGTTAGTAGGTTGGGCAGATAAAAATTACTTAATAGAATATTCTTGTTGAGATATAGAAGTTACTATTGTAGATTGTTTTTAAGACTACAAAGATTAATTACTGTTTATTAGTTATTTTTAAAACTAGGTTCTTTTGTAGCAGACTTATTCATACTGCATTGTTTTTAAGATCTGGCTGCCAGTAGGGTAACTGTTTGCTGCGGTGTTGGTGTGGAGAGAAAGCTATCCTTCATTAGGAAAGGCTTCCTAAGGGCTCCCTTTTTGCTGAGAGGGAAAATCCTAATCTTATGTTGCCCAAAACAAGTTTATCTGACTTTTTGACGATGTTACAATATACATTGAACCTCAGTGGCCCCAGACCAAAGTTTTAATCAGAAGATGGAATTCAGATTAAAGTTTGCCTTTTTGTTTCTGTGTTTTCAGTCTGAGGGTTGGGGTGTGGTGTAGCATCTATCAGATACTTAGTATGCGTAGTATTGATCAATGTATTTTCATGTGTTTTAATTAGATGTCTTTATGTGCTGGCTGCTTATTAACCCTATATGTAGAAAAAATGGTCTAGTTGGAAACATCCGAAGAACTCACTTTGCTGTCTAAAGTACAACTTTAGTAGAATATGAGTACTCCAGACCAAGGAGCAGTTTTGAAAGGGTTTTTTTTTTAGTGAACATTTCAGCGTGGAAGTGCATAATGTTCAGCAGTTCTTGGACGTCTAAACTCAAACTCCTCAGTGTACATATAAATACACGAGACGAGAGTGCTGATGCCTGGTGTCAGGCTATGCTCTGCTGGAGTCCAGACTGGCATAGCCTTGAATCTGCTGAGTCCTTGTGGGAGACTTTCTGAAGGACAGCAATAGCACGAGGGCCAGCACTAAGCACTGATGATGTTATCAGTCTCTATTAAGAAACACAGTGAGGGAAAGGGATGATACTGACACCCGTTTTCGTACTGTGTCTGAAAGGTGAAGGGCATTCTCTGAGCAAGTGGGACACCTAGGCTTTGGGCATTATGTCTGGTGACAGTATAATGAGTAATGAATGTAGCCATGTCCAAACAGAAGAGACTTCTCCCAGCTGATTGTTGCTTTGTAGTCAAGTCTGCTACTTTCTCTTCTGCTGCATATCCCTTGTATTTCCTTCTGCGCCATGGACCATTTTCAGTTACTCTGCAATGGAGAGGACATAGTGTTCTACCGCCAGATGGATGATCAGAGGAAGTCTGAAGATGTGTGTGGATTCAAATCCCATCTGGCTGAGGAGGAAGTTGAAGTGGGGTCTTAACATTTTTGAAGTGGCACATCAACCATCATTTCCACTGTCTCTGGACAGGTTTTGAGAAGCCTGAGCCCTACTCATTTCAGTGCTCCTCCATGGAAGAAGGTCTTGGATCCGAGCACACCAAAGAATTTGCTGAGTAGTGCTTGGCTGGGCTTTGAAGCTGTGATTTGGAGTCAGATCCTCATGCCTCCATATTCCCTATTGGCTGACTTTAGCCAGCCATTCACTCACTGGGTTTTTCTCTTGTGAGTCCCCACCTGGGAATACTGCATTTGGCTCTGGGATGGACCTGTTGGAACGAGTCCAGAGCAGGCACATGAAAACAAACAGAAGGCTGGAACGCCTCTCTTATGAGCCTGGAGAAGAGAAGGCTCTGGGGAGGCCCTGTAACAGCCTTTCAGTACTTAAAGGGGGCTTGTAAGAATGACAAAGTTTTTACTAAGACCTGTAGGAACAGAGCAAGGGGCAACAGTTTCAAACTGAAAGACAGAATATAAAGATTTGATATAAAGAAGAAATTTTTTATGATGAGGGTGATGGGAGAGATATTGTGGATGTCCCATTACTGGAAGTATTCAGTGTGAGGTTTGTCAGGGCTTTGGACAAGCTGGTCTAGTGAAAGATGTCCCTGCCCATGGCAGGGGGTTTGGACTAGGTGATCTTTAAAGGTCCCTTCTGACCCAAGCAGTGTGCCCAGGTGGCCAGGAGGGCCAATGGCATCTTGGCCTGTATCAGAAACAGGGTGGCCAGCAGGAGCAGGGAGGTGATTTTGCCCCTGTACTCAGCACTGGTGAGGCTGCACCTCAAGTGCTGGGTTCAGTGTTGGGCCCCTCACTACAGGAAGGACACTGATGGTGCTGGAGCGCGTCCAGAGAAGGGCAGTGAGGCAGGTGAGGGGGCTGGAGAATAAGTCCTGAGAGGAGAGACTGAGGGAATTAGGGTTGTTTAGCTTGGAGAAGAGGAGGCTGAGAGAAGACCTCATCACTGTCTACAACTGCCTGAAAGGAGATTGTGACGGGGTGGGTGCTGGGCTCTTCTCACAAGTGACAAGTGATAGGAAATGGCCACGAGTTGCACCAGGGGAGGTTTAGACTGGACATTAGGAAGAATTTCTTCACTGAAGGAGTGGTCAGGGATTGGAACAGGCTGCCCAGGGAAGTGGTAGAGTCAGCATCTCTGGAGGTGTTCAAAAGATGGGTAGATGAGTTCCTTAGGGACACGGTTTAGCGGGGAGACAGGTATGGTTGGACTCGGTGATCTCAGAGGTCTCTTCCAACCTTAGGATTCTATGTTTCTATGATTCTATAAATCTTTGAGTTAGATTCAATGGACTTAAAGATTCCATGGACTTTGAAACATGTATGCCATTTCGCTTAATAGATATGTTAACATAATTCATACCAATAATGATATATGTTAGTATATAAAATGCAGTAATGATCATTGTCTCCAAAGACTGAAATTAGAAATATTTTGCAGACCTTTGAGGAAGAAACTCTGTATTTCACTACTTTCCTCTGTGGCCCAGGATCCTATGGCATTGTGCTGGACACATTTTTGTGTGAAATAGGGGATCCAAGAAGTAATGTTATTGCCCAAAACCTGGGGAGAAAATAAGTGTTGCATGGGCAAGCTACTGCACCAGATCATGTATTTGCTATCTACCAGTAGAGGGAAGTTTGAAGATGATTTTTTAAAAAAATAATGATATGACATTTTATTTGTGTGTTTGAGAAATACTTAGGTATATATTATCTATATTTAGTGATATTCTGGTTTAAATAATCCCCGATGCATCTTGTTAATGTGTCTGCTTCTGTTAGAACTGCAGTGAAATGAACATTTCAGGTGCTACATGCAGGTTTTCTGACTGTTATAGTTGGTCCTGAAGCTCCCTTTTAATCCGATGTTTGAAATTTGTTTATTGAGAGATTTTTGACCTGGTTTTCTGGGGTTTGACTTTCTCTGTCTGAAAGTTTTGATTCCACTTGAAATAGAAAGGTAAAAATTCTTGGATGGGTTACCATCAAATATTCAGAACAAAAACTCATCACTAGTGGAGATATTGCAGTAATTTTCCCTGTGGAGTGATATGGCAGGTTCCTTAGGTTTCTTGCTCTTCAGGCTTTATGAGATGGGTTGGGGTTGATACAGGTTCTTTTAATGTTATAACACTTCAAATACAACATTTTCAGAAGAGGCTAGTGATTTTGGCCCCCCAGCTCTGAGAAGACATTTCAAATATTCCAGATTTGCAGGATGCAGCTTTCCTATTAAAATGTCCAAAGAAGAGGACATACTCAGCTGAAACATGACAACAGCCTTCAGTTATGTGAAAGGAAGCTGTGAAGGGATGGGAATGAGGTGTTTTTAATGCCTGTTTTGGATGGGACAAGAAGCAGCAGACTTATATTGAAAAAGGCATTTCAAATCTCTGTAACTGTGAGGGTAAAATTATTCCTTGTGTAAATTGACTATGGAGATTTCAAAAACCTGTCATTGTTGTAAGGTTTGTAGAACAGATAAGGTGAACATCTCTCAGGAGCAACTGAGGTTGAACCAATTCTGCCTGAAGTCAAGGAGTGGACTAGAGACCTCTTGAGTGCTCTTCAAGGTTTATTTTGTTATTGTGGTGATTCTATAAAATAAGTATTCCTGGCATTTTCAGAGGGAGTACTTAAGTTGAATAGGAGTCAGTGTGTGACTACATGGTACCTTTGCTTGATGGATAAGTTTATCTGCAAAGCATGTTTGTTAGCTTTTTGGCTATGTAACTGCTCTCTCAGTTGGGGGATTGTAATTTTCAATAATGTATTCTGAACTGATTGTGTAACAGGGAAGAAAAAATCTGTTGAACTAGGATGATAAATTTCAGTGGAATTTCTTAAATCGCTGGAAACCTAATACACTTCAACCAGTTGTTCTAAGAGCTGTAGAGTGACTGCCCTTAAGTACTTGACCCTTGTGAAAGTACCCTGACATTTTAACTTCATACCAAAATATCAATGTAAGAAACAGGTTGAGTGGCACTGGAGCTTAATTGTATTTATTGCCTTTAAATTGCAGAGGCTTTATGTTTGAGAGTGTATGCAGACAGACCAGCCCTTCTTTAAATAAAGGCCAGAATCAGCATCTAGTGACTAAGTTGTAGTTGTGTACACTTTTATTTTAAGCTTCACCCTATTAAGCTTGATTATTATGTGTTAAATAGTGGAAAGGAAGTACTGGCAGGTGAGGTCACCTTTCTGAAAAGAGAGGCACAAGAATTATCATGTGTGTTAGCTTCTGGCTTCCTGTGTTACTAAGGATCTCTTACCATGCTCATAAACAGGCTGCTTTTAAAAACCCTACCTTTTTTTTCATTTTAAATTTAGATACTTTGCCATGCTGCCAGATATTTTCTGTTGCTGAGGCAATGCAAAGCAGCTGGAAAAGTGCCTTTTAACTATCTTCTGCAGTATATTGGGGCATTTCTTGTGCTGAACGCTGTATTATGTACAAACAGAGACAGAAACAGTGAGATTACCCAGTTCAAGTATTTTCTTTAACTGCTGAAATTGGATGGTATTTGTATGTCCTAGTTTAGCTCCACAGATGCAATTAATTACCTAACTGTTGATTTCATTGAAAGATGAATTCAGCAAAGAACCTTTTGCAGGTTTGAACCTCAGCTGTGGTATTTCTGCAAACTATAACAAGTTTCATTTGTTGCCTCTTAGCAAATAAAATGCTATTTTTTGTTACTGATGATTTTGTTTGCTGTGGTTTTTCAGAGCCTAGACGCAAAGAAACTCTTCTCCACCTTGTGATGAAATTGGGCCTGGTTAAGCTTTCCCAGCTCTTAGCAGCCCAGCCTGGAGGGTCATTGGCTGTAGCATTACCTAATGAGGATGGAGCAACACCATTAAATTTGGCTTTACAAAGTGGGCATTCCAAACTTGTTGAGGTCTTCACAAAGTGAGTACAATGGTTTGCCGCTTCCTCTGAAAATCTCCAATCAGTTAAGGGTTATGTTTTTCTCAAGAGAGTTTCTTATTTTGTGTTGGTTTTGATTGCTTTTTTTGCTTTTATTACCATTTTAAGTGGTAAACTTGTATTTACAGTTAAAGGAAGTTTGTGGCATGCATCCCTCATTACATTTGCAAGTCTGCTAATAGTGTTAGTATTGGCATATGCACTTGGGATTTTAAGCTCTTGTCAGGATTATTTAGTTTTTCCCTTCAAGCTGACTAATAAATGGTATCTGATGTTAACTTGTGTCTTTAAGAGGTTGTATTTAATAATTTTGGATTTATGAGACTGCTAGAAATAATTTATTGCATGACGTAGTCATGTTCCCAGGCTTGTTAGTGTACACCATTGTGTGGAAGGTGATTTAAACTATTGTCTTTCTCCAAGTGACTCCCTTTATTTGGAGTTACTGCTTTCATCAATGCAATACTAACAAAATGAGCTTCTTTCTTCAAAAAACAGAGGTGATTTTTAGTAAAGCCAAATGAAACCTGCCATTTGTAGAAGTGTATTATGAGATAGAAAACTTATTAAAAGAACAAGAAATAAGCATTGGTCTTTTTGCATTCCTTCTAATGTCATCCCTTGGTAGTAATTGGCTCTGTAATGTTGCTGCAGCTTGCATATGGAGACAGAAAATCAAAGCAGGTATCTTTTAAGAGGGTAATTCCTTTATATAGGCCAAGTTTTGAAAATATGGCTAAATAATGAGAAAGTTTAGGTGATGAAAGGCTGTGAAGAGTTTTATGGTAATGCTGTAACATGTAATTAACTGAAGAGCATTTAATGGCAGTGGAGGGTCTGGGACCCTTCATTAGCCACCCAATGTGCTTTCTGTTAAGTGACCCCGTCCAGCACTATCATAGCTGGATCCCAACCTGTTGCTAACAAGTAGAAACTTCCCTTAGAATGTATATATGGAGATATATTGTTACAACCATAAAAGCACACTATCACAAAACCTTGGTAGACTTTGAGACCTTCATAAAGCTCAAGTTTGAATAGAAAAGGGAAATTCAGCAGCAAAGACAGTGCTGCAACCATGATTCTTGTTTTTGCCAAAGAGCTGCCATGCTGATGAATTACTTGAAAGACAGGTGCTTTCTGGCACGTTTCAGGTATCTGGATTTTCCTCTATACAGACCTGAGGAGCTGCATGTTGTGTGCGTGTCTTGGGGCACCATATGTTCAGCACCAGAAGCCCCTTTTCACTATTGGCTTCTCTGTGCAAATAGAAATAACGCAAGAATTGGATTACATTTTTTTTTTGGTATGTGGGTCTTTTGGTTCTGGTTCCATGCAGCGTATGAGACTTATCCGTACTTCAGTTTGGAAAAAAACCTGCTTAAAGCACTGGCACAGTATACTAGGTTATGAATGTCTGGGTTGTTTTTTTTTGTAATATCCAAACAATGCAGTATTCCCTTGAGATACTTTCTGTTTTTCACTGTCATGGGTTAACAAACCTGCTCGCTGCCAGTTGTATCCTACATATACAGATATGGCAACATTAACAGGAAAAGATACTTTTGCTAATTTACAGCAATAAGGAGAAATAGGTATTACCATAGTTTACTCGTTCTGGCTTATTTTACTAGTAAACAACCACCATTTCTAGAGCTGACATTTGTTCTTTGCCAATGGCTAGAAGTAGCTGCGTTTCTCAGGCCAGGAAGAAGTCATTGGTAAGTATTTGTTTGCCCAGCTGTGTTTTTGGTGGATGTTTTGGATTTTCTGCCTCTAATTTTTGCAGTGAGTGCACTGGGATCCTGAGAGGCCATGCCAAAGCAGAGCAGGAAGCTCGCTGCAATTGTGTTTTCATTTTACCTGAGTGTGGAGCACCTACTTCGTTTTAAAGTGCATGTCATTCCAGTTTCCAGGGCAGTCACTTGCTTGACATTTCAAGAGTGGATATCAGTGAGGGTGCTTGCATGCAGTTTGTTCATTCATCAGGAGCTCTGACGCTGACATTTAGCCACACTGCACAACACTTGCTGGAGTCAGACATTAAGCTCTTCAGAAAATACTTCTGGGACAGACCCCTTCTTTACCAGGTAGGTACCTATTTAACTCAGGACATTGTCACAGATTTTCAATAATTTTCAGCTACACATTCTACAGGCTGGTTTCATTTTTGTTCAGTAGCCTTTTAGTTTAAGCTGCCTTTTTTACTAATGGCCAGTGTAATTGCAGGATTACTGTTGTGGGCTTTTGCTTTGTGTAAGTGTAGCTTATTGTATGTGTGAAGCTACAGGATAAGAGATTTTGAGAACTTTATCAAAGACTCCTTTACATCCTGAGTTGTTTTTGAATCATTGTGGACTCTACAGTGAATAGCTTTCACTGGTATCTTTGTGTCTTTAATTGCATTGTCATTGTATTCGCATTTGCACTTAAAGTATTTAATTTAGTTCCATTCTTCTTTCTAGTAGTGTAATGCCTGGGAGCCTTTATCAAGAGCCAGCTCCAGTCTATTATTTACAGCAGTAAAACAGAGTACAGGCTTTTGCTAGGGTGAAGTTTAGTTTTGGTGTAGTGGGTCTTATTCTGCTGTAAGGTATTTGGAACACTGCTGTGGTATTCTCCCGGGACATCTCTAAATTTAAGTAAATTAAGGAAGAGAACAGCTGAAAGCACAAGTTCTTTAATAGCAATGCAGGTGCTTACTCCTGTTTTCAGACGGAGACTGCATTACGATGTAAAACCTAGTGATCTAAACCTATACTAAATACAGACTTTTTTCTTTTTCTTAACTTAAAATTCAGCTTTTCTTTTCCATGCTTAATTTTAGTTTTCCTTATTTGTGCCCTGGTTTTCTTTGAGTTATCTTATAGCATGCTGTGTGGTTTTAAACTTAGAACATGATCCCCATGTTGTGTTTAACATAAAAACCTTAAGGTGTGATTTGTTGTGTAATATCGGGTAGTTACTGCTAGGATTTTGATGTGTTCCAATACAAAAAAAAAGTTATTCTTTGTAGCTTGCAGAATATCTATGTTATGTGTGTGGCTTTTCCATGGAAACAATAGTAAACCCAATAGCAAACCACGACTGTAGTGATGAATGCACTGTTATTTATATAATTGGCTTTTTCTTGCATTTATCAAATCCATGTTCTTGCAGTTTTTGAAATGGAAAAAGAAAGTGTGTTATGTTGGGTGTTTTCATGGCTCTCAGACAGAGACTCTTAAAGGCTGCACTTGGTATTTTCAGGAAAAGCCTATTTGCTTTAATTTTTTGTTGCAGCAGTCTAGATCCTCCTATGTGTTATTTTTAATTAAGCAGAAATAAACCAGAATAATGAAAGGATCACATGGTGTAATTAATTCCCTGGATACCAGATATCCTGAAGTATATGTGTGTGGGTGGGCTGTGATCAAATTGTCATATTTAGACTATATATTATGTTCAAAGGCAAGGTAAAATTTGTTTTCAATCTGTTGAAACAAGGACTTGCAGCCCTTAGTTGGATCCAAAGCACAAGGTGGACATTAGAGATTTCAAGAGATGTAGTCTTTTAAAAATAGAATTTATTGCTGTACTGGAGTAATCCACTCATTTACAGTGGACTAAGACTGTACATCTAGTTTATGGTATATTGAGACTGCATAAATGATCAAATATCTGTTGTAGGTTTGGATTAGAAAGATATGGAGCAGGAGCTCGGCTCAGTTATGGTGATATGCAGCATTGGATTTTTGTGGGTGAAGTCAATGATTTAGGAAGTAGCCCAAACTATTTTTGTGTTTTTTTTCACACAAGAAAACCCCAATCTTTCTCAAGTATGTTCTTCAGTCCATGATCTGTGGGTTCCTTTTAGTCCTATAGGTATTCTGTTCAAGTTTAAAAGACTAACGGAAAAGTTATAACAAAAATTCTGTCGATAAGCTGGAATTACTCATACTCATATGGGAGCCATGCCTTCCCTGGAAACCTTCAGAGGCTGAGCAGTTCAGAAAGTGTAAACCCACAGGTTTTGTAGCTGTGCTAGGTAGTACAGAGGAGAGATTTCTGAAGATGCTGAGGAATTGCTTGAATTCTGTGGAACCTCCTTGGGGCAGAAATTGCTGTGGTGGTAGCGGCACCTGTCAGGGAGGTTGTGTGGTTCCTCCTGCACCTTCAGCAGAGCCCTAAGCAGAGGGTGGAGGTGATTTGTTTGGCTGGTATAGGTGCTGGAGGCAACATAGGGCAGGGGAGAGGTCCTCTACAAGAGGAGAAGAAATCTGAGGACTAGTGGGCGCATGTGATTATGGGGTCAGGGTAATAAAAAAAAAAAGAAAGACCAAACCAGGATAATAATCCAAAATGATTAAGGTATTTTGTGATAATTTAAGTAATTTTGTTGCTACATGGTGGACAGATGTAGTAGTTTCCCAAGGAGGAGTTAATTTATTTCTGCCCGGTAGGTGCAGGAGTAGAAAAATGCAATTGGTTTCACTGAAGCAGGGGATATAGCTAGCTTGACAGCTGCATGGCTTTCAGATTAGTTTGGCTGCAATATTCAGCCCAGAGCCATCCCTGATTTTTTCTTTAGTACTCAGGTTGCCATGCCTGTTCTCTGTTTGCTGCTCTGGTAGATAACAATTACACAGGCACCCTAACTAGAGGAAAAGACTAGAAGCAAATAGAGTTGTAGATGAAACTTTGCAAAAGGAGACAGACATTCTCTCTTCCACCCTCTTCTATTATAATCTTTGAAGGTATTTGCTGAAATAAGTGAACAGATCTTAGCCCCCTCCTCCTTTTGATAGCAGGAGTGATATATTCTGTGTGTCTAGCTGAGTGAGGAGTCAGCCTGACCAGGGGTGCAGAAACGTGGGAAAGGAGTGCTTTCTTCTAGGCTGGGTTTACTATGCAGTCAGTGTTTAGTCCTGGCTTAGGCTCTTTGTACTGCTTGTCTGACAAAAGTGCTCACATTATAGCAATGCTGTCAAGGTTAACTAGATCACTGGCTCTTGTATATAGTGTCTGAGCTGTTTTTCTTATAGAGAAAGAAGTTGTAAACAATGCTGTAAAAATGTTAAATCTGATCCTTTAGATCTCTTGTGTATTGTAAGCAAGAGATAATTTCTCTCGGTAGTTGAAAGTATTTTATTGGTTTCTCTCTTGAGGAATTGCTGTTGGTTTCTTTGGAGGATAACCAATAAAATACTCCATAGAATCTCTATCAGTCATTTTAGTATTGCTTGTAATGTATTTGTTTGATAGTATTTGATTTTGGTTTTGAGTTTTCAGATGAATGTCATGGGCATCACATACAGTTACTGTCATTTTGGTTTTTTTATAGAGTATTAATTCAAAGCCAGTTGAGACAGTAGAAGGTCCAAAAGTGCCCTGCAGCACAAGCTCTGTAGAAGGTACAGTTTTTTATTCCTTAATGTTACTGACTTTAAAAGCTTGGGAAAGTTGGCACAGATTCATACACTTTTTTGAATCAGGAAGATCATGTTTCATGTGACGTTAGAGACCTGTAAGTAGACAGCAGTGGAATGCACAAGTCATACAGTACAAGGGTTGTGTAAATCTTGATACTCCCTATAGAGCATCAGTTTTCCAACGTCAGACTGATATTTTTTTTGCAAAATATTATGGCATTTATAGTGACTGGAAAAGCCTTAACTGTTAATTTTGTTATGAGAGCCAGAAATATGTCAGTAGGTTCCAGGAGAGGGCAGTATTTAACTGAATGAACACTCCAGCCTGCAAATTCCAGTAAAACCAAATAAATCAAGTTAATGAAGATAGGAGCAGATTGAAAAAAGAGCAGTGTTTTGTACAAATAGTTTAGGGATTCAGCCCAGACTTCTTAATGTGGCAAAATTCCCATGTGTTTCATTGGGACATTCAGAATTTTGGTGAGTGGTTTACCTCTGTACGGATTGCTTGCTGATGAGAATGTTCTTTCATTACCAAAATGCACATCCCTGTGTACCTCGGAGTAACAGTCTCTTAGAGCTGAAAAGAAACAAATCACAGAAAAGTCATTCCTCATTGTCAGAAATATGACTCTTGAGACATTAATGTGTGATTGTTAGGAATTAATTAAAAGTTTTCATCAGTTGGCCATTTGCTTATGTGGCTGGTGCTGTATATTTGGATGAAGTGACAAGCTGAAAATGGTCAGTTCTGTGAGAGACTCAGTCTTGCTTAGTAGCCGTGCTGGAGGTAGCCCTACTGAAGGCAGCAGAAATGCAAGCACCTTCATAAACTGTTGACAGGATCAGGACCAGACTGAGCAAAAGGAATGAGACTGCAGTTCCAGGTGGAAGCTACTAACTTGAAGTTAATGGATAAAAAGGAGACAGTTGTGTAGCTTACGTTTAGAGAGGCTGCTGTTGATAATACTGGAAAGGGAATTTTTTACCAAGCTTTTATACTAATGTTCAGGCAACAAGTATCCTGGCAATTAGAAGGTAAATTTGCTGAGAAATAATAAAAAAATGTTAGCAGTTGCAAACTGTGCATCTGTTATTGTAAATGTAATCAACAGTTTACCATACAAGGCTTGTGAATGACTTCGGTAACTCAGTGTGCAAATATATTGATTCTGGGTAGTCATCTGAGTGTTGTACTCTGACCAGTGTGATCTTCGTGCTGCTCCTCAGGGAGAGAAAGTGAATACAGATACTGAAAAATCATTAATGATCATTACTGTGACTCGTGCCTGTCACACACTTTCTGTTAGCCAGCATACAGGATGCCAAAATAACTTTTTTGAAGACTGGGTTCAAATTGTTGCTGCTAGAAGCAGAAATGATACGTAATGACTGCCAGTGTACTTTTTACTACATTCTCAGCTGCATCCAGTGAACTCCTTTATAAGTGGCTGCTAAGCTCAGGACATTCATTTGGCACATTCATGCCATGAAAGGATTCCACTCAGATTTTAAAACTGCTGCCATTCTAAGAAGTAATAACTACTCACTTCTGGGTGGGCCTAAAGTCAAGATCAAGAGACCCTTAAAACACAATGCTATCAGAAGCCCATAGCAATTGTCTAGTAGAGGTTGCTATAGCAGCATGTTGCTTCTTGTGAAATGCAATCATTCAAAAGTAGTGGGCCAGTGTAAGATGATGCTACTAGCTTAGCAGTGAATCTCCCATAGCAACTTAATTAAATTCAAATACATGGAGTGATACATTATCCAGTGAGGATGCAGAACAAAAGGTGGAATAGCTGGTATTTTGGCTAATTTGGTAGTTTGTGCTTTTTATGTTTTCTGACCTTGAAATTCCAGTTGATTGCGTCCTGTTATCTGGGGGATAAGTCATTTGGTCCTACAGAATAACTATTAGATGTAGAGCAAACAACTTTTTATTTCTGAGAATTGTAAGGCTGAATAATAAGAATGCCAAATGCATGTCAGTACTGTAAAAAATATATATAAGAACCTGGACTCTTTTGGAGAAACGAGCATTCAAAAATTTAACTTTTTTCCTCACCTGAAAGCTTCCCACTCAAGCTTTTAAAGTAAGTTTCTGCAGTCACAGTTACGAAAGAAACGGTCTGTTCCTTCTAGGTGAAAGGTGATGCCTGGGATGCTTTGTTTGATGGTACTAGTGGTTTTGTGCTCTGTGATTGCACTCTGTTAGAATGCAAGAAGAGGTATATATTGACTGCTGCAAAAGGTTAATTAATGTGGATTAACTACAGATTAATGGTGGAGATACTCATCAGTGTGGACCCAGTCCTGACTTCGGCCAGCATGTGGGGGCACTGCTGAGTTCAGGGACAACAGGCACACTGGTTGCAGTGGGCCCAAAATTGTATCCCAGAATTGTAGCTTACAAAGACCTGCAGGTCGGATGGGTTCATTGTTGCTGAAGATTGTGTGATTTATATGATAGGCAACTGTCTTTGAAATAGTCTTCCAAAGATATATTGATTCAGCTCTCTTTTTTCTAAATTTAAGTATAGACTTCGTGCAATGCCAAGAAAGAACTGAAGTCCTAAGACCCCACATTGCTAAAGGCAGTTCTGCAAAGCACCCTATACTGGTTGCTGAATCGTGCTTAATTTAACTATTTGCTGGAGCTGGAGAATAGAGAGGAAATTGTGTATTTGAGAACAGATGTGAACCTTGAGTTGAAAGGTTCAGTCACCCCTCCCATATTTATCAGTGAAACTCTGTATGTATAATTATTATTAAAATATATTTACTAAATAATAATGTTCCTGAAAGCCTGGGGGATGCTGGTGTTCATTTGCATTCTGTAGCCAGGTTACTCCCCTTTGCTGTTTCTCAGTAGTCCTTGAGGCTGTGTGTTTGGGCAAAACTTGCAAGGTGTAGTTCTCCTTTTTCACAAACTGTGTCTTTCCTCACAGCCCTGAGGAAAAAAAAAAACCAAACAACATTAAAAAGTGAGTGTCAGAAATGCAGTTATTTTTTGGGAGTGAAGATGCAGGGTGTAATTTCAGGAAACACAAATCTTTGCAGAAAAAAAGCAGAGCCCAGTTGCTGTGCAGAGTTGGTGTGAGGCACTGCACTGGAACTATTGTTTTTCTGAGCATATGGGGGCTGACCATGTTTGGCTAGTCCTATCATAATTGTGACAATAACATAGCACTTGTGCCTCCAGCTTGCTTGCTGCCTGTGGGAACGCCACTGTGGGGAGATGCACAGGCTGCCCAAGTCCATTGTTACAGTTTGCCTGCCAGTTTGCCTGCTCTTTGTGTGCCCTCCTCCTGTTTGAAAAAGGAGAGAGACCAGCAGCGTAAACCAAAGCAGAACCAAACTGAATTTGCTTGAATCTTTGCTCTTACAGGTCCTGTGAACATGGCATCTGACGAACCATCCCAAGGTGATACGAAGGTACAGATTTCTCCTTATACAAATAGCTAAGCTTCATTTAGGATGAGAAGCAGTAACCTTTGGTTGCCTATCTGAGCACCTCACAGAGGTAACAAATAAATAAGGTGACTAATGCCTGCCAGACAATATTTCCTGCCTGTTTGTATCCTGTGGGAATAGTTACGTGAGTAGATGATTATTATTTGAAGGAATCTGTTATGTGGTTGTGGGCCAGAAAGCTGAGTTAAAGAAGCAAATTCTGGTTTGGGGCTGAAAAGCTGTAGTGTTTGTGGTGACCCTTAGTCCCTTTAGGGGGTCTGCAGCTCAGCTACCAATTGGAGGGCAGAGGACACAACTGGTCTCCTCTGTGCACAAGCGTCCTTGAGACGATGCGATTCACTGCCTCTGAGGACAGAGTCTCTGAGAGAAACCTTGTGGGTAACTGGGAGTTTGTTAACTGGGAGAAGTGCTGAATGTAAAAAAATATGGCAGTTCCCATGGCCTTTTATTTTTTCAGATACCTCCATACAAGAGTTTTTGAGAGGACGAGTATCTGTGAGAAGTCCCATTACAGTTATTCAGTTGTACTTCATCTCTTGTTTTACATTCTGCTTCTTATTTACATAAATATCTATTTACAAAACCAGAAAATCTTTGTATCTGTTTTTTTATCAACTTTTAAACCAGGAGATTTATTATTAGTTTAACTGGATAGGAAATCAAAATAATAATTTAGATGAAGAGAAACAAAATCTGATAAAGTCTGGCAAATCTAGTAAAGATGGTATTTTCTCCATAGTGAAATACTATTGACTTTTTAAAAGACATTTGTATTGCAAAGAACGTTTCTGGGCATCCATTTTTGTTAGGTCATTTTTATAATAATTACATTGTTGGGGTTTTTTTAATTACCTGCTACATGTTGCTGTTGTTACCTATATAATCTAATAATTATATCTCTGCAGTATACAGGCATTCTGGAGTCTATGTTGAAAATGTACATTGTGGGGCAGAGTGTTGCAGCTCACAAGTCTTGCTATAGGGAAAATCTTCTGGTACCATAATGACAATGTCTTGTTTTGAGCTAGCAGAAAGGCTCGAGTTCTCACTTCAATGAATGAACTGACCTATGACATTTCTACAGTTATGAGCAACTTGGACATTAGAGAAGGCGGCACCTTAGAAACAGAATCATAGAATCATTTAGGCTGAAAAAGCCTCTTGAGTCCAGTTGTAAACCTAACACTGCTAAATCCACCACCAAATGTATTGCTTTTTCCTCAAAACACTGTATATTGGCTAATCAGGGCACAGCCAAACTTTCTAAGAGAATAGCAGGCTGAAAACTGGAGTTTGCATATAGAGGGAGATATGGTTTGGTCACTTCTTTGATTATGTTCAGAGCTTGAGTTCATAGGGTTCATGTTCAAACCGTAGAGTCTGGGACTGTCACACTGTATATGTTAGATTTATTAAGATGGCTAAAATGAAGTGATTGCTGCTGGACAGTGTTTGAACTGAATTCTTAAAGCCTGTCACAGAGCTTGCAACTAAGCACGAACGCAACTCTTGTATTCAAAGTTACAGCTCAAGTTTTCTTTTTCTAGCTTTTCCAAGACCCAGTGATACCTTCTAAAGAAAATGAAGATCCTGTCCTCTTGGGCATTGGTAAGAAATAATTAATCATTTTGACTTTCAAAAAGCTATTGATATATATACTGTGATGCCAAATACACACAAGGCAGTTGCTTTAAAAAAGGTGAAGGTCATTGACACAGCACAGCTTGGCAAAAGATCAATCATTTGTATCTATGTCAGGGCAGGAACTTCTTTCAAAGTGTCTGTATTACAGATGGATGGTATATCCAACAGTATCATAGTACCCCAGAGTTTTTTGGTACTGCTTTAACTGCTGTAGGAACAACAATCTTGAAAATAAGTTCAGATACAGCCAACATATTTGACTGAAGATTAAACGAAGCATGTAGAAATATTTAGATTCTACAGCAGTGAGCGAGTTGTGGGACTGATAGGAGAATATGGCCAATTGCACTAGACAATATATTTAGAGAATGCAACTCAAATGGAAAGGTGAGTATTTTTGAGTTTGGGGAAAGTTTCAATAACAACTTGCAAACACAGGTTCACACAAAACACAATGCAGAAAAAGACAGCAAGTAATTGAGGTCTGCCAGCGGGAGCTGTTGTGCCAGGCAGAGGGTGCCAGGCTGGCATCATTTGCCTGTGATCCAGTGGTGAGTTCAGAACAGAGGAGCCCAGATGATGGCATTCAAACCTCCCATATGCAAACTTTGGTGGCTGCAAAATGAAGAGTTGATCTGGGTGTGTGGAAAGGGCAGGGATATGCATCCATGAATGGGAGCAGTATATGTTAGAGGGAAATAAGCTGACGTAAACTCAGAGATATGGTTATAAAATAAGGAGCCGGCACATTATTTTAATAATCTCTCATTAAAATAATTTATTTCTCTGTTTTCACTTACTATTATGCCAAGTGACTGTGCTTTAAGTATTTCATCATATTTGTCTCACACTTCCGTCCAACGAATAGAGGAGCTGTGTGGGAATAGTAGCAAACATATTAGTGTTCACAGTTATCCTGACTTCAGTGCTTTTGTGCATAGGACAAGCATAGCAGCCCATGTCCTGTACAAAAGTGCAGTGCACATACATGAGATGTTAATGCCTATATGATCAGATCTGCTTTGTCAAACAAGACTGAAGAATTGTACTGCATATCGGTGTAGGAGGGTGTGGAGGCATTGGGGAGTGGTTATGGTTTGCTAATCTGAAGCCACATCTGCTTCAGTCTCGACTCCGTTTACACCATCTGGAGGGAACATAAGGTAGCTTAAAAGCTGGCAGAGTGGAAGTTTCTGCCCTGAAATTATAGCTGATATTTATATTTCTGGCCCCTGAAATGCCTTTTCCTTGTAAGGCGTCAGTTCCAAAGTATTGATTGTGACAGCTGAAACAGGAGCCAGGTCCTCTAGCCTTAAACCAGCTCGGTCTCCTCTCTGATGGGCAGCTGCAGCTGAAAGGAATAAGCAATCAATTTTGGCTGTAGTTCATACTGTTAGTTCAGAGTGGTAGAGTGTATATTCTCAGAGGAGCTTTTAGGTAAAAAAAAAAAAAGGTTAATTTGCCTGCAAATTAGAACAAAATTTAGGTGCTTAAAATTTGATTTAAATATATAGTCTTAGCCATATACATAAAGTAAAATTATAAATATGGATATAATGTGTGGATATATGTATATCTGTACATATGCATGTATACATGCCTTTTGTCCTGAGCATAGCTCAGCTTATATTAAACTAAGAAAAATTCCCTGTTGTACCCCTTGTCTGGAAAAGAGCCAACCCTTCTGTCTCTTCCCTAAATCCTAAATACCTTGTAGTACTTTTAAGAAGTTAATTTGTTTGTGGAGAAACTGCAGTGAAATTGGTTCTGCTTGTTTTGGTAATAAGTCACCATAACCGAGAATTTGCTTGTAAGGACTGCAGCACAGACTTACTGCCAGCTGCAGTGGGGGCTCTCCTTGCCTATCTCTCCATTGCATGCTGAAGTTGAATGAAATGCTCATAACACGGACATCCAATGGGATTTTGCAATGCCTGAGGGGCTTCTGGTCAGCACTGTGTGTGAAATCTGATGGGGCTGAAGTGCAGGCTGGGGAGTGAATGGAGTTTCAGGTGTGCAATAAAAGGTGGAAGTGAGGAGGGATGAAGAAAGTTGGAAATAGTTTGGTGACAACCAGAAATTTATAAATTGACTTCAGTTAGTTTGATTAATTTATTTTAATGTAAAAATCAGTATATGTTCTAACCTGACTTATAACCATAATGCTAATTGTAATGATGTTTATCACCCAGGATTATTTTAAACTACTTTTTAAAAAATAGTTTGTTTGGCAGGGTGGTTAAATGGCAATGTTTTTGGCAAGAAAGGCACACAGTGGGGGATAAAGACAGAAATGGAAATGGTTGTCAGTGGGGAGAGGAAGAGGGAAGGCAGCTAAAGGGGGTTGAGTGGAGAAGAATGAATAGAAATGAGGAAACTCTGGAATCTCACTAGGAAGCTGGATGTGTAAATCAAAGAGGACTTCTAAGAGCAAGAATGTGAATGCTCTTTGAACGAGTGCAAAATCCCCTGCTTCTGCTTCTCACTTCTTTTTCCATGTGGTTCTTGCTTTTGGAAACCCTTACCAGTCTAATCACAAAATATTTGGGTTGGAAGGGAAGTTCACAGAACTTGTAACTACTGGAAGGACTCTCCTGTTCCTTCTCTTTTTTACTCCCCAGCCTGCTGTTTCAAGCCTATTGACTGCTCTGTCTCTTTCCCCACACCCAGCAAAGTATCTTTGCAGGGGTGCTTGCAAGAGTCAGTAGGATGCTACCAAGTGTAACAACTCTCCTTGCTTCTTGGCTTCTTCATCTTTGGTTTGGGATCTGGCTGCCTTAGACACAGTTTGAGTCTTAAGAATTGTTCCTCTTGGCTTCTGCTGTCCAAGAGGCTTCTTGTCTTCCTCCTCCTCCTTCTCACCCCTCGGGTGCCTCCACTATGAGTGTCAAGTTAAGGATGAGCCAATAAGAAGTTGTGTGAACTACAGGTCATGATTTTTAGGTTTGCCATATTCAAGAATTAAAGGAATAGGAGTAAACTATGGGCACAACAGGATGGTAGACAAGGCTGAGCAGAGGGTTGTATGGAGACTGCAGGATTTAGTGCTAGTCACAGCTGTGAATCCTGCTCCCTGACTCCTTCACCCTGTCTCCCTTGGGAATTGTTAGAGATCTGTTCTGTGTTTACAAGGGATCCCGCCCCCCCCCCCCCCCCCCCAAAAAAAAAAAAGAAGCTGCTTTTTTCATTGAAGGAAAACACATTGGAAAGACAGAAATGATACCCCATTGGATTGAGTGAATGGAAGAAACAAAATGGAAAGCAATAAGAAAAATACATACTTTTTATATCTTTTTCTTTTCACTATTGAGCATCTGTGTTATTGCCAGGCATTGTCATCCTCAGAGTCAGCAACCCTGTATGTTTTGGGAGAGTCTAGGAGCTGACAGCTGAATGGTGTTACTGTTGGACATGTGATGGGATTAGCAGGGCATATGTTTTTAAACAGCTGTAATTCCTTCCTGTTTTGCATTGCTGATTTGGAAAGAGGATGTTCACAAGGCCATTTATAAAGCTGCAGAAGTTTCTTTTTTCCAATAAGAAAAATCTAATCCCAAGCTTTTCTTCCAAGGAAATATTACCTTCCCACCCCACCCCCCCCAAACTTCAGGAAGGCAGGATGATGTTATTTTTTCAAAATATTTTCCATGCTCTCCTAGTTACAGTGCCAATGACCTAGTGGTATCTGTCTGATTTATTCTGTTTGCTTTGCTGGTGGTGAGAAATTTCTGCAAGCCATGTTTTGCACTTCAAGAGATAAAAATACTGATGCCAAATATTTGGCAGTTTGTTGTATGTGACCAGGCAGCTACAAAACATTTTTAGTAGTAGCTTTGATTTTCATGGTTCCACAGAAATGCCGGTTTAACCACAGATCAGTTCAAGGAACAGAACATGATCATCATCATCTCTCTGTAAACCAGTAGTGTTGCACTGTAATCTGCATAAAAATCTGGTTTCAATGTTGCTGTTTTTTTTTTTTAATTAGATTCCTTGCCCTCGTTGGTAAGACTTGAAAAAGTGCTTTTTTTGAGAGAGAGTAAAAAAGCATAGTCCTTCTGTCAGGATTCTTGCCTTTATACAGCTTTTTTTAGGTCTATGAAATGATTAGCTTTTCAGCTGATTGAGGTCAGATCTTTTCCTCGGTTTTTAGTGTTTCATTACTTTTTGATTTTGGTGGCCAGAATGTTTGCATTTGGAAGTGCTTTGAGTCAAATGTGCCTCTTTTGACATTGGAATTAAAGGAAATAACTTTCACTTTTATCTATCAATAACCATAAATTGTATGTGAAGTGTTGCCCATTTGAAACAGTTACGAGAGTCCTGTGATTAAGGGTATGCAGATCTTTTCTGTTTGTAGTAATTTCTTTTTCTTTCAATCCTGTCTTACTGTTTTATGTATGATTTGAGAGAGACTGGGTGATCCAGCCGTAGTATCTCTACTCCAGGAACTGCAGACCTTTGCTTTGGTTTCTGCTTTGGATTTTACAAGAGGGCCTTGGGCGTGTCACTTTTCCCTGTCTCTTAGTTGTTCATCTGAAATGAGGAAGATTGTAGGAGTGAGATGAGAAAGAGGCACTGAAATGCCTGGATGACTGGGGATGTGCGAATACTCAGACTGCCCGTGTTGAATAGCTTCTTGGAAGGTCAGTGTGTGGTAAAGGATGCTTTTTTAAAATACATGCTTTTAGTTGAAAAGTAAGTGGTTTGAAAATGCCAGGGAGATAAATAGCTGAAGAAAACTGTAGATTTATTGCTGCACCTGATGACTTTGGCACTGGCACTCTGCCCCTTTTTTGCTGCAAATTCCAGAGACCTTTATGTTGCTGCTTCTGCAAAACCTTTCCATAGTTCTTTGCACCTTGCAGAAAAGAGTTTGTGTTGATCTGTCAGAGTCCTGACAGAAGAAACTTCAAACAACTTTCAGACATAGGAGTAGTTTATTTCAGTAGATAAAATGTATTTTCCTTTGTTTAGAGTGTTTTTAAACAATTAAATATTGAAGATTGTAGAATAGTTGAGAACTACAAAAGATGTGGGAAGTAAAGTCTTCTTGGGATGTGAGTCTGAACTGAGCTTAATGAAAAAGTCATGAAGAAATCTGGAAGAAGCAGCATTAGGCACCAGAACAAGCTTGTTCTTGTTTCTTGGAGTTCCCTCCACTCTTGATTTTCTGAGACATTATAATTCAAGTTAACCTCAAAAGGAAGACAGAAAGAAAAATGAACAAGTTACAGACATGTGCTGTCTGGCTTCCCAGAACTTGTCCTCTTCTTCTGCCTAAAATCCAAAACAAATTTGCTCAACAAAATAATCCTTCAAGAACAGGCTCTTTTCCCCCCCCCTAATGTTTAAATAAGCTCTTTTGCCTGTTCCTCTGCCCAGGCTCATTTCACACTAACATAAATAAACAGTCTGGGATATATCTAATGTCAAGTTAGTCTTTAAATGTGAAATATGTTCCAGAATTACATTGTGAAGAAAACAGTTGTAGTCTTGAAAGTGCACACATGAACACATTTCTGAGCTTTGTTCTTCTTTGAGAGGCAGCCCTTCCCTTGAAGACTTCCCTGAAACATGCAAAATTGGATTTCTTAACAAGATGGGTCTTTAGTGAACTTCTTAGCTGTTCAGTCTGCCAGCATAAGTGTAGACTCAATAACCAAGTAACTGGCGCAACTTCAGTGTGAGTGAAGTCCAATTCAAACTTGGGTTTGCTTTCATGTGCTTTCTCCATGTTGCTGGGGCTTGCACGGGGCTCCATGGAGCAGAAACCCGGAAGAGCCCTTAATTCTCAAGCTTTTGCAAATAAACCTAAGGTAGCTTTTCAACAGGGTACAAGTCAAACATGAACAAGCTTTCCATCCACATTTGTACAGCATATCACAGCTAATCCACTGGACAAGAAGAGCATTTAGGCAAATTATCTCTTTATGTACTTTGTTGGAAGTGCTTAGTGGTTGTTTTAAGAGTCAGGGCATGCTGACCGCTGTCACGTGAAAGTAGTATTAATGAGCTTGTTATTCTAAAGCACATCAGGTGAATGGTGCTGGTAAAAAAAAAAAAAAAAAAAAAAAAGGCGCGGGGGGGGGGGGGCGGGAAGATCTGCCATCAGTCATGAACCAGACGTCAGAAGGTTCGGAGCTGCGACAGCTAAAAGGCAGGGACTCAGATCTGTGATGATTGAGACGCTTTATTCATTCACACTAAGCCTTTTACACTTACAAGGGTTACAGTAGTTTTCATTAGCATAACAATCCCACGTTGCTTAACTATAAACACACCTGTTCTGCCCTCACCCGCGGCCAGGCTTAACTGTTTATCACCTTTCCCATGATCAGCCGGTCACGAGTTTCCTCAGTACTTTGAGTAAAGCCTGAGAACTTGTTCCACGGTCTATCTTTCATTTCTAAACAATCTTCTTCCCACACGGATCCACAGGAACACTGTGAAATCCTAACACTGAACTAGACACAAAGAGATTAGGACAAAGCCTGAGATAGTGCACTGAGTATACATACCCCCTGAATCTTTGGAGCTACATTGAGTCAGGATCGGACAGAGGTCATGTTTTTGCCTCAGTTTTGTAAAAACTCTGGGCTCTTCATGATCCCAGTCTTGTGGGTGTTCTCCAAGAATTTTGCAGTACTAATATACCTCATGAAAAGCTGTTTCTTTTAATTTTTTTAAAGGTAAATTGCTTCCTTAGTTTATCAAAGAAGCAAGAGGTAAGTACCCACCACTTGCAAATAGTTGCATTTCAAAAGAGGAAAATATTGCTAATAGCTCTTTGTAGGGTAATGCAACACTGACTATCACAAACATGATATTTTTCGCATGAAAGTGTTATTGTCATTGTAGCTGTTCTATCTGTAGTTGTCATCCTGCTTTGAAGAAAACATTAAAAGAACAGCTTTAAAAATAATTTCATAATTAACATTGTAATTAGAACTATACCTGCAGAGCAATAGGAAGGAGTTAGGTATAAATTCAGATGGTATGTCTTTCAGTCTGGATGGTTTACACCAGCACTGTGATTCTATGTGCCCTGTCTGGGAATGGTAAAACAATATATCCATGTGGAAATAAGTGCAGTGGAGCATAAAAACTCTTGGACTTGCAGTCTAGCTTAAAGCAACCCAGAAAATGATGCACACAAATTTACTCGGCTACTCCTAAAGCCTGCCATGACTGTGGAGTGTTTCAGTAAACTCGGAAGTCTGTGTCGAACAGCATTTTTGGAGATGGGTAGAGTGACCTGCTGCTCTCACCAGGGTGTCTGTGAAGGCAGCAGCTGTTCTGTGTTCATTTCCAAGCTAGTGTGCAAGAAGCTGCACAAATAAATCCATGAAAAATCCACTTGAATTTGTAGTACTGTATTGTTATTTTGTATTTTTCATTAATATTTTTAGTGTCTGTCTACATAGCATTTATAGTAGATATACATTACAGAAAGGGAGTCTCTAGCATGGTGGGTTTCATCATCAGTTGTTTGACTGGCAGAATGGAGAACGTCTATGTGAAGGGAGGTGTGAGGGTGATTAAGAGGACTCAGGGGTCAGGGCCATCTAATCTCATATCTGAATATTCCTAGATTTGATGCCTGAATACACCCAGGCTGCACTTTTCTTGGAGAGCAAAATCTACCACTTTAAACTGGTGAGAGGAAGAGGCTCTGTGATAGTAAACACTGATTACCTTTCACTTTGTTGAAACCTGTGGCTTTGTTGGGGCTGAAACACTGGAAAGCAGGCGTATTTGAAGTGGAAGTGTGCAGTGCGAGAAACTCGGTGTTCTTCCTTCCTCTGCTGTGTTCCCTGCCTTTCCCAGCCCTGTCCCCTCACAGGTGATGTGGGACAAGAAGCTTGCTGCAGAGTGCTAATGAGAGAGATGGGATGCAGAAAATACAGTAATACACTGGACAGTGATTGTGGACAATCACTGCCTGCCTGGACCTTTTGGGATCCACTGCCGAACATTTTAAATCCCAAACTGCCTCAGTAGATTTCTGTTCACAAAATAAGGAAATAAACCAAGCAGTTCCCTAAACTGAACACCTGCATCACCTGTTGGAAATTTAGCAATAAGAAAAATAATAAAAACAAGTAGGAGATGTTGTCTGCCAAGATCTTAAGGATCTGGGCTTGGTTCTGTGTTTTTTCAATGGTCAATCGAGGGAGAAGAGGAGAACAGTGATGCTGTTAAAGTTTTTCTGGCTAATCCAGGTCTTTGGTTGGGAAGGAGGTGGTAAAAAGTGGGTGATAAGAGTGTGTGTGAGACCTGTGAGGCTGTTGCCAACA
The DNA here is from genome assembly GCA_033558235.1 of Neomorphus geoffroyi. Classification (NCBI taxonomy): domain Eukaryota; kingdom Metazoa; phylum Chordata; class Aves; order Cuculiformes; family Neomorphidae; genus Neomorphus; species Neomorphus geoffroyi. The sequence goes on along the minus strand of JAUMJM010000048.1, from coordinate 19,978,812 downwards.
GCAGTCTGCACAGCCATCACTTCATTGTTGTGGGTGGGTGCAAAGAGTGTGAGAGTTGGAGGGTGAGTGGTGTGTGGGATCTGACTGGTAGCATTTTGCTTTTAGTCACTTTTAGTTCATGTTTGCTGATTTTTTTTTAACACAATTGTTAAGTCTAATGTAGGGTAATGTAGTTATTTTGTCCAAGTAAATTGGCTGATCTTCTCTGTGGGAAGATGAGTAATAATAAAAACAATGGAGTGAAAATGCTAGGAAAACCTTGTGTGTCTGTGGGTCACAGAGGCTGGTGTAGAGGAGCACCTAGTCCTTTCTGTATCATCTTTCCCTGTCAGAGCCTTCTTTGAAGCTTTGGGGAATGATTGCAGACTCTCCTGGTCCTGGGGCAGAACCAAGCTAGAGGGTATCAGCTTCATCCCTAATGTCAGGGGAGCCTCTGCCCAGAGCAAACAGTGCAGGGCATTTTTAGCAGAGCCATTGCTGGGGCAGGTCTCATCACATGTGTCCAACAGTGACCCTCTCTAGTCTTGTTTCCGGGGTCTGTAGCCTTGCTTTCCATCTTGTGTACATCCATTCTCCATCCGCAAATGGGGGACTGTGCCCAGAGGGATTGTCTCCTCCTGATCTGCTGGAGAGAGAGCTACCAGCTTTGGAGCTGGTTTATCAGTGTTTGAGGAGAGGGAGTGCAGCTGGTTGGTGTGTTGAGGTTGTCCTCTGAGCTGTTACATGGAGACTGCAAATACTGGTGACATTCCTGTGCTTCCTTCTGTCTTGTCACAAGCCAAAGGAACAGTCAGACAATAGTCTGTAATGTCTCTGAAAAACACTTAACGTCGTCGTGTGGATGTGTTTTGGCAAACATTGGGTGAAAAAATTTAAGGTATTACATTATTTATCAAAGGCATTAGCCTTAGGTAATGCACACAAAACCTCTGTTTGTTCTTTATCTTCTCATCTATGCCTTGGTATACATAATTGGAAACATTTTTTTTGGTGGAAAGTAAGGTTAATATTTTCCAGCTAGAAAGCACCTTTTGTCTCATAAGCTGCCAGATCTATGTGCCAGCTGCATGCAAATGCCACCACTGAACTGCTGCCACTTTGGAAACAAATTGTGGCAGGTGAAAAGTGGATTGGATCATCCCACAAAGTGCAAGAAAGGGGAAAAAAATATTTTTAGCCAAAGACTGTAAGGCAAAACCCTTCATGGCAAATAGCAGCGTGAGGTCTTTCATAGCTATCTAAAGGAGTTTTGCAAATTAGAAAAAAATAAAATTTTGTGATGCTGAAACAGGGCAAATAACATGAGTGGTATTCAGTTAAGCCTTCAGAAATAGAGGTTAAGGTTGATAATTTTTCTGAATTTTCAAACTGCCATTGACAAATTTCATACAAGATCCTATTCCGGGGAGATTGCTTAAGAACTGAGCCAAAAAATAAATGGCAGGAGTGAATTGTCCATTTTTTATCTTAGCAGAAGTTTAATAGCTGGATTCTATGAATGTTATGTAATAGGGCTACTGTTGAAAAATTATTTAACAATCCTCAACTATTCATTCGTATTAGAAGGTTCTAAATTAACACTGCTAGTTTAAGGGCGAAAGTAAGCAGTAACTGAACAGTCAATGGAAACATCTATGCAGCATACAGAGGTCATTCAGGAAAGTAAGTGTCTCAGCATGTAAAATATTTTAGTGCCATTAAATACATCGACTACATTTTTGCATTGTGGATGTCTCGTTTGGTTCTAGTTATCCCTTTCTGGCCTAAATGAAGGTCCAAGAGGACCGATGGGAGTGAATAAGTGTATTTTTATTGAATATAAAATGAGAAAAGCCGAATTGATTTATTTAGACAAAAGATGCACAAATGGTGATATTAAAGAAGTAAGCAAAATCTTGTGTTTGCAGATAGACATGATAATCTTAAAAGTCTTTTCCAACATGAAGGATTCTGTGATAAAGCATAACAAAGGAATAATTGCTAAAATTGAAAGGTGAGAAATTTTAAAGCCAGTGCAGTGTAAAACGTACAACTCTTTTTAAATGTAAACTGTTCTTCACTCATGGAGCACTGCCTTTTGTAAATGTCTGAGATTAAGACTTTTATTCAGGTTGGCATTAAATGCATCCATTGACCATGAGAGCACTCCTGGGTAGGAAGATTACTGTATAGTGGGGAAATCTTTTGTGTTGGAGCAATTGGGAAGACATTTCCTAAGTGAAAAAGTAATTCCACAAATATGCTCCGTCCTTTCCTTTTCTCTTGAACTGCGGCCACAGTCGGATGTAGGTGAGTGGCCTGGATGGCCTGCAGGTGGGAAGGGGTAAGTCAGCGGCTGCATTCCTGTGGACCCAGGGGATTTATCAGTGCAATTTGAACCTGACATTCCAGGGCGCAGGGATATTTTGAAGTGGATTCTTAAAGCATGGATTTATATCCTCTCTGTATTTTCAGTCATCTATTGTCTGCTGTAATTCCCTGGGGCTCTTAATTATATATATAAATCACAAAAAGTCTACTGGAGGGTCTAATATTTAAAGTGAAAGTCTGAAGCTTCCAGCATCTGGAGTGAATTATTCTTTTCAGGCCTAACAAAGCTGGCAGAACTTCAGTTAAGGGAAGGGCAGAACAATGATGTGTTTCAACTTTGTTTTATGTAATTTATGAAGCGCTTGTATGATAATTATTTTATCCCTGAAAACCCGATAGATATTTTTCTAATGGATTTTGAATTAAATTTGCATTTGAATTGCATTATTTTCTTTCAACAAATACATTGTTATCTCTGACTGAAATGTGGAATGAGGAATCACTTGGAACATAATACAGAAGTAGCGCTGCAGACCTCAGCAGCCTGAAAAATAATTGAAGTAAGGAATGTTAACAAGCTCAAATGTCATCATCTTCCAAAAACTGACATCTAAGCTGATCCACATTCTCTCTTCTCCTTTATGTGGAATACAAAACCACATACATTGTGGAGTAACTAAAAGAAATGTTTGGTAGAGTTGGTTAAGGAACAGTGGACATGTTATTTTTGTATTAGCTCTTGTATAGCCACATTGGATCCTGTTTAAAAAAAATGTAGTTTATGTAGTGTAAAGATGTTGGGGGAAGGGATAATTAGTTCCTACTGAATACTAATTGCCTACGAGTTGTTCAGGGAGACTGTATAAGAATGGAGGATTTGTTGTAAATTAGTCACTAGCTGTATTGTGCATTGCTGTGAGGTTAGACCAGAGCTGTAAAGGTGCCAGCTCTACAAAATCTTTATGATTCACTCTCTAACTTGGTGACTGTGTGAAGGAGAAAATACAATTCAGACTAAATATTATTGGATATAGAGCTCCTCTAATGACAGCACAATCTTTCCTTGTAATGCTTAAGCTCTAAGCTCACTTGAGCTAGAAAGCCTGGTAGCGACAGACTTTTGACTGGGTTATCACTTCTTTTCCAGCTGCAACATCCCAAGGTCTGCCAAAGCTGTAAATACTTAGAGGGGAGATATTGCTCAGTGGTGATATAGGGTCCAGCAGATTAATTAGTGCTCTTAGTGTACTGTTAATTTTTGGCTTATTTAATTCCAGCATTTTGCCTGTTTGTAAATTGAGAGTCCTTGTAAACCTCACTTTTAACATGGAAACAAAGCTTTGAAAAAGCTTGCAATAGTTTGTTTACTTTTGAGATGTTTTTTCTCATTCCTTGCTGGGCTCCTATTGTTTTGTTTTACATCAAAATGGAAAGGTGAGTTAATGATTCATTGGTGCACAGTGACCTTTCAAATAGCTCAGGACCACGATGCAACAGCTCCTCTTGAAGCTCTCATACTTTAACCTCCTTGCTTCTGCCTTAATATTTGCAGCCTGATCTGCCTACATGCCTGGACGCCTGAAGAGAGCAAACATTTACAGCTTTTCCCTTCTGTGTGTTTAGTGGGCAATTTGATCCTCCTTCGTCCATACTCTTAGACTTGACTTGCTATTGAGAACAACAAAGTGCAACTTTGGAAATCTGCTCTCTATTTATTTAGCTCAAAAATGGACTCAGACTCTGATTCACCTTTTAATTACTCTTGGCCTTCCTTACCTAAAATGAGGATTCGAAGAAGGGCATCTAAACCAGGTAGAAAAAGCTCTTTTCTTTTAAATGACTTTTGCTTAATAGCTCTGCGTCTTTTTTTATTGTCTTGTTGTGTGCAGGTGGCTATAAACAGCTTGTCTGAAGTGGATTTTCTTCCTTTCTATCAAAAGTCTACCTCACTGTTCATTTTGCTTTTGTAGATAACAGTGTTAAAATTTGTTAACTAAGAAGAAAGTGTTATCTTCAAATTATGTACTGCTTTTTAGAATTGTTTTTATTTCTTTGTGCTCTCAGGGCTTTTTTTCTTCTGGTTGCATGTCTAGTTCTTACTAAGCGTCTCTGACACCCTGAGAGCTTGCAGAATGGCACAGCAGTGGCTATAGAAAGCTTTACTGGTTGCAATTGTTTTCCTTTAGGGGGAATTTTGTAATTTAAATATGCCTTAACAGCTAACAAGGATTTTTTTAAAATGCTGTTTAAAAATCTTACCAGAATGAAGAGGGAAAAGAAAGTAAAAGGGTCAGTTACTTTCTCCAGTAATGGGGTCAGTTACTGTCTTTGCACAGTTAGACGTTGCCCTCCTTTATGGAGAAGTGTTTGGGAGGTAAGCATTTTAAATGTCAGTATGATAAAGGGAATTTTGACTAAGTTGGAAAGCACTGAGTAGCAAGTTTCTGTTAGGAAGAACTATCATTGAAAGCTTTAATGAGTTTTTACTGCATTTAGAAGCAAAGAAATGAAGAGAAAGAATGGCAAAAAATGTAATTTGTACTTCCTTCCACAAAACTGCTTTTTTGTTTCAGAAAAGGAAAAAAAACAAATAAGAGAAGTAAGATCCATCAGTGTCATTGAAGTCAGTGAGCCAGTAGAATCATGTTGTTTACACAGACTGAGACTTTGACCTAGTTTTAGACTGGAAAATGTGTACAGAATGCACGTTTTAACGTGCAGAACACTTTCTGAGTTTTTTACTTTTATTTGTGGAGAAATCCATTATCTCCCAAGTGCAAAGTTGTTTCTGTAATATGTATGGATACTTGTACATATGATTTGCAAAGAAGATGAAATGGGTTGCAGGTTGTACGATGTGTGTTTTTCTGTTTCTCATGAGGACTTGTTTTATCTGTAAATGCTGTAGCTGTGCACCCATCCTCCATGGCACTTCTGTTATTTACCCTTATGGTCTTTTTGTGGTGTTTTTTTTTCTTTTTTTCTTTTATTACTCCACCTGCTGTAAAGCACTGTATACACACCTGATGCTTGCGTGTTGTAGCCCTGCATCGTTTCCCATCACTGTAATAGTATACCAAGACATATGAATTGTGTGGACAGATGACCATATATGTGGGATTGTTGGAGCAAGAAAGTGCTCTGAGTGCATTTGCATGTGGTAAAGTCTAAGGATTCACTTTTGCTTTGGGAATTGAAGTCCTGGCTACTCACAGGATGGAAGAAGTGCCTCTGCAATGGGCCAGCAGGCTCTTGATCTATGCTCAGGATTTATATCTTTTTCTAGTAGTGCCTGAACATGGCCATTTGTTCCTGGCATGCAGGTGTGGGGCACAAACTTTGCAATTGCATTTCTATCACGCAGGATTTTAGATCTCAGTGAACAGAAGACTCATGGTGACCAGGAGTAAGCAGTGCAGGATTCTTTCTTCCTGCCCTGTAAGTCATGAAGTTGTTGTTGTGTACCCATGTTGGGTGCTCCAGCTGATATGGGCAGTGTCAGCTTCCTCCGTTGCCCCCTGAATCAGCAGACTGTAGGTTTTATGGTCTAGGGTTGCTCCCCCTGGGAGACAGGGGAGTTGTGGCAGACCTCCAATGGGAGACTCCAAAGTGGAAATTCTCACACCCCACTTTGCACCGTATGCATCAGTGTTTTCAGACTTAAAGTTCCCTGCTTTCAAGGTCAGCTTTTGTCCCTGCTCAGGAACTTCTTGGGAGTAGGTGGTGAAGCCCCTGCCCTCCCCCTGAACACCTGGGGACTGGCAGGAGCCTGCGTACTTTTGAGGCTGTGCATTGCAGGCTGCCTCTCTCCTATTGAGGCTGTGTGTGCATGACATAATTAAAGGTTAATTAGGCTCAACAGAGAATGTGAACGTGACTGTGTCTTAGTGATTGGGCTGAAGAGAGTGGTCAAAGTTTGTCTCTTGCTGCCAGACCCCTAATGGTGTTTATTTTGTTGTTTAATGTGAAGTGGCCATAAGGAGGTTCTCTTCTGCCGTCCTTTCGGAGGTATTCCTAACCCTTGCACTGCACAGTCTTACTTGCTCAGAGGCAGTAACTCTCTGATCTTTTCTGGAGACTTCAACAACCCCAGGGGTGCTGAGAGTGTCTGTGTCTTAGCAAGTCTACCTAGCTGTGCTGTGAAGTCCACTTTGGGTAGAGCTGAGAATTAAAACCAAGCATCCCATATCTTGGGACGGTGCTTTATCTGTTGTGCCATTGTGTAAAATTAAACAGCTACTTATTTCTGTTTTGTATTCATTTATATAGTAGCTGAGATGCCTGCTTTAAGGGAGTGAATCCTGTGTTGGAAGAGGATGTTTTCTTGTAGTTCGGGTTTAGGTGACAAAGATCAAAAGCAATGTCTAAGTGGTTCCTTTTGTCTTCAGTGTTTCTTAGTGGCTGCACATCTTTTACATCCTGAATATGATTTCTAGCATCCAGATGCCTGATCCTCTTTATGTGGTATATAGGAAACGTACTTCAGTTTCCACTCCTTAGATTTAGGACAGTTACATGTTTGACTTTATGACAACAGCACTTAACCTACTCACTGTAGGTTACCTCACTATAACCTCTGTGTAGTGGTATTCTTACATACTTACTTACTTTTGCTGTCATGAGTACTTGCACTAAGTGACGCACTAAAATACCTCAATTAAGGATGGCGATACCTCATTGAAACTGATTGTATGGTCCATGTCTGTAGATCTGCTTGTCATTTCGGTCAGCCTCTTACCAGGAACGTGTGGACTTCTTTCCACAAATTGAGGTCATCTAGAAGTGAATTTGGAGGAGTATTTCTGCAGTTCTGTGTGACCCATGCAATTAACTGTTTGCACTTCTCACTGACTTCATAGCTCTGTTACTTCCAGTTATGTATTAACCCCTGTTTGATTGCAGGAGGTAAATGTGATGAGTTGTCTAAAAACTATTTATTTTTTCTGGAAAAGGGAATTTGTAATTTCTTTCCTGTTTCTCAGCTTGGTCACGTTGATGTACTTCACTTCTCTTTTGCTGTAGGCTTTCTCATAGAATGATTTAATTTTTTATTTTCGTGGAAAAAAGTCAGTATTATGTTCTGGCCATTTTCTGACACAGATCATTCAAGGCTGTACATTTTCATATGCCAACATAAATAATAACATCAGAGAATATCGGGTTGGAAGGGAGTGCAAGGATCATTTGGTCCAACCTTTCTTGATAAAAGCATTGAATTATTGCTATGCTGAAGTTCTGGGTTTTTTTAAAGTTAAAGTATTTTTGTAAGATTTTTGCCTGGTAGAGAGTGCAGACTTTTCTATGTAACTTGGATGACAACGTGGCAGAAGATGCAGAGGTTTTGTGCCTGGTCCTTCATTGGTCACAAGGTCTTTTATTTTACCCATGTTTGGAGATTATCCTGCCCAGCGCTGTGGCTTTTGTTCACCTACATCTAAATAACACATACATCTTACTGATCTGTTTACCAGGCAGATGGCAGAGAGCCACAGGCTTTGTTAAAGGAGATATGCCTTTATTTTATTCTTTCTCTGTGGCCATGGCACAGTATACAGCCAGAGAATGTTTAGCTCTGTCAGGAGGATCAGCTTGGTGAGCTGTGCTTGCCAACCTGTTTTAGTACCACAGCCAATTCTGGTGTGTTGTATTCAGGTCACTTTTACCTTAGTAAGCATCTTGAAGTCCATTACTGACACCTTTCAGATCTAGAACTCTGTGGGACAGCTTCCCTGTCAGAAAAGGTGCCAGTTTGCCCTGACAGTCTTACCTGTCTGTCTTTACATTGTGCTGAAGTTTTGTATCTGCAATGAGAATAAATAATAATTTGAATGGCTAGGGCAGATTTTTGAGATATTTTGTTTGTAAATGCATTTTGTTGATACCTGATGTCTTTTGGGCAAAGACAACCTTGCTGTGTATATTTTCTGTTACCCAGTGCGGTGGGCTATTACCTGCTGCCATTTTAACCGGGTGAAAGGTCTGCTTATGTCCCCGTAAGACTGAGATGACTTGAAGCCAGTGAGGCAAGCTGAAGGCAATTAGTGGGCCTGGGAGAATGCAGTGTGATGTGGATGTTTGTGATGGTTTTATTACTTTTTTAAATTATGCAATCCTGCCCAGTGGAAATAAGTTACTAGCATAATCAATGTGTAATTAATAATGCTCTCCCCTGCATTCAGCAAAGTCTTGAAATACCTATCTTGTTACAAAGTTAGTTTGATGTAGTTGTCCCTTCATACATTTGAAACTGGGGGGGGAGTAGGAGTAAGGAGGTACAATGTGGTCATGTTGCAACACAGAGCCCAAAAAAACTTGCTGCCTTTTGTCTGTTCATTCAAATATGTATTAACAAATATTTATTTAGAGATCTAACCTTTAAGAGAAGACTGACTGCAGCATCACCACAAAAATATATAGCATTTGGCAGTGACAATAAAGATTTACCAATGGAAAGCATTGCAGATAGCATACTCTGATATATTTTGTTGTATTTGCAGCAGCTGTCTTCATAAGTTTTCACTTATGTTGTTACTCCCTTACAGAATTTTAAAATCACATTAAATGTATTAGAAGTTGCTATATAGATAAAAGTGTGAAGTAACAGAGGGAGGGTTTTGTTTCTGGTGTAATTCATAGTGCAGTCCATTAAATGATTGCAAGACCTTAGCAGTGGGGACTGTTCCTGAAGTCAAGAAACTGTCTGCATAGGCTTGAGTTTACACCATGTTTTGGGAGACTCTAGTGCCTGTGCTGTTTTTCAGAGGTATATGTCGAACCTTTGCAGCTTAGCATTGGAGCTGAATACTGCCCTTGCCAGCTGTACTCGGTAGTTTTATATACTAGAGGGAAGGCATGGTGGGGAAGGTAATACACATACAAGAAGCCATGGACAACTTAAAGGTTTTTTTTTTCTTCCCGGCTGTAGGTTTAAGACCAGCCCTTGGAGAGCTTCTCTTGCCACCAAGAAGTACTGCCAGTTTTGCCAAATTAGATTTCTGTATTTTAGCTGCCAAACTCTGAAGAATTGCTGCAGAAAATAATGCTTTATACTATTTATAAACAAGGGCTTTGGGATCTTGGCAGGCATAAGGAAATGGGTTTTAGCTTTAGCTGTTCTCAGGATAGCAGTCACTAAGATCATATTAAGAATCTTGCAGGAGGGAAAAGCAAGAAGAGGAGTTTAAGGATGTTTTTAGTGGTGTGTTTTAATGGCCTGCCAGGATTATAAGACAAATAATTTGTAGTTCGCCATTTCAAATGGGAATTTCCATTTTTCTCTAAGTGTAGAGCTTACTGTTCTTAGGCGTTATGAGATAGCATCTTAAATAAAAGCTGTGATGTAGCATTGCAGTTTTGGCAGTGGTTTGGGACCTTTTCTTTTAAAGGAACAAATGCCCTTGACAAGTCTGTTTCTAATGTAGTGTCATTCCATCATTATAACTTTTCTTCCAATGTCTGATGTCCTTAGGCATCTTTCATGGGGCTTGGAGCAACATGATCCAGTGGAAGATGTCTCTGCCCATGGTTAGGGGATTGGACTAGGTGATCTTCAAAGGTCCATTCCAACCTAAAACATTCTCTAGTTCTCTAATTTTCCAAAACTAGTTCTGTTGCTGTGGGTATACATCCTGGGAGAAGTCTTTCATGGTGTCTTTTCCTTTAAATTTTGTAGAAAAAAAGTTTCTGATGCAGATTAAGAAGGACTTTCTGCATAATTTTCCATAACAGAGAAACTGAAATTAAGTTATTTCATAAGAGTTTTGATTTTGGATTTGTTGCTGGGCATGGAACTTTTCTCTGTCATATTATTCGTATGCTAGTCTATCTCAGTTCGCTTCCAACGACAGTGCTTAACTTACAGCATCTTAAAATAAGGAAAATTATATTACAGCTGTGGTTGGTTTTTTTTGAGCTAGTTTACAATCAGAAGGTAATATGAAGCCTTGACTACCAGCTCAAATGCTAGATTGGAGCATGCTCTTCATAGTTAGATGCAGCTTCAAGAGAAATGTGACTGGAGGACAAAATGGCAGTGTTTCTGTAGTGCTTGGTTAGGTTTTCTGCTGCTCAAAGCCATGAAATAAAGAGTCAGCCCATGCAGCTTTTTAAAATATTTGCAGTTGTAGAGACAGTATTGCAAACTAAACCCTGAACTTCTGTTAATAATTTCTGATGAAACTCATAATTTCTTGTTTCAGTAGCAAATGATATCACACGCAGTTTTCATCCCAAACATCTTGCTCACAGGTCAAATCTTGTTTGGTTGATGTCACTCTGTAAAAGCAGTATAAGTGATTTTTTAGTTTCTCTTCTTTCTTAAAATTTTGTTGCCTTTTTTTTTTTTTTTTTTTTTTTGAAGAACCCTGGTCTGCTTTACTGGTCTAAGACTTATGTTGCTCCCAGTAGGTAGAATGCTTTAGGAGAGTAATTACACAGTAATTTACAAGTATCCTGTTCATACAATATGTCAGATTTTAGATATTCAATGTATAGGTCAGAATCATATGCATTTCACCCCAGATTTCATGGTGTATTTTCCACAATTTCTTTTTCCAGAACAGAGACACTCTACCTTTGATATTCTCCGGAAACTCAAGGCTCCACCTACATTCTTTGCTGCAACCAAACTTTCTGCCATGCAAAGTGGAAGTGATGAAGTATATGCAAACAGCATGGTAATAGACCAAGTAAGCTTATCTTTCATCTTTTGACAATTTTTTTATCATCTTCTGTTAAAGTAATTTATGTGTAGGATAATGGGATCTTCTGGATCTTACTGCAGTGGTGTGTAGCCAATTAGTAAAGTGCTGCAATAAAAACAGTAATACCTTGCTCTTCTCAGCTGTATTTGGTAACCCATTTATGAGTTCCCTTTTAACAGATTCAGTTGATGATAAGAATTATTCTCACTAGCTTGTAGGGAGAACTCTTAAGGCAGCTTTTGCTGTCTTTTCTGTGTGTTTGTGAGCTAAGTGGTATCTGTTTCTAAGAAACATGAGCACAACATAACTTGCTAATGTGTGCTTCAGATTTTCTGAATTCTATGTAGCTTCACAAAAGAGATGAATTTACTGGTGCTGGCTAATTTCAGAAGTTAATTATAAGCTCATTAGCTATGCTTATAGGCTCAGCAAAAATGAGATGTTGGTGAAAAGGTAAAGCTGATGTGCTACAGCTGGCACAGAGCATTCTGATACTGGACATCCTGGCTTAGTATTCATATTTTCAATTTATTTGTCACCAGCACTGGAGATGGGCACCAAATTGTATTTTACATCACTGTGTTTGTGCCTGAAATTGCCCTGCCATTGTCACAATTGAATATCATAATTTGAGCAGGCGGGACTAGTTAAACAGCTGCCAAACCATGTAGCTATGTTTCAGTGGTTGTTGACGTGATTTATTTGTTTGTAATCTGCTGTGGGCTATCGCTGAGGTGAAATTTGAAATATAGGAGTAATAAAAGATCAGATCATAATGTTGGAAGAAAGCTGAGAATTTGCAAGTGTGATTTTTATTTTTTTATCATTCTTTCAAAACTTGGGCCACTGCATTCGCTACAGATAAAGCTCATTGTGACAGCTGAGATGAACATTTCAGTCAGAGGCCAATAGGTTCAAAACGCACCTAAGTTTACGGAGAGACACATCAAATACTGATCTAGGAGCGAGCAACTGGCAGGGCAATACCTATGCAGTTGGTGAACCCTTGATTTTAACAATGTCCAGGTTGGAAGGACAGAGCTGCAAAAGTGCAGAGCTGTTACATATGCAGATGTTGAACTTAAGTATGTTGCTGGGCAGTTCCACAGCTTGAATTACTAACCTTTACTCAATATGTAGCCACATTCAACTTTGTTGAATTGCTGATTGGGGCCAAATTCTTCTTGCACCATGCAGCAAGAGCCACAGTTGCTGCTGGAGGAGGTCCCTCTGTTGACGAGGGGAAATGCTGCTGGGACAGGAATAACTTTGAAGGGAGGAACATCAGTGTAAGAAGTGGGAAAAGCATTTTGGTTTCGTGCATCCCATCTGCCCGATGCAACAGAAGTACTTCCAGACTTGCATGCACTGTGTCTTTGAGTGCAGATACGGGTTGCTGTAATAATGCCAGCAGTGCTTTCTGTCTTAGTAATAAGAGAAACATCATTACAACAGGGATGAAAACACACCTCAAGTGATGCTGGCAAGAAGGGAGTCAGCAATCTTAAACACCAGGGATTTGGAGACGCTCGTCATCTTTCCTTTCTTTCTTATATTTATACAGGTGCTTTTTGGAGGTCAGGTGTTTTCACTGGCCATGTGACTTTTCAGTATTATTCAGCGTCTAAGTAGTTGACAGTAGCATATAACCAAAATACTAATAGTAAACTGTAGAACTGACAGGAGAATTCAAACTTAGATGCACAAAGAATTATTTGTTACCAGGATCTAAATCCTAATCTTAAACTTGAATATATGTAATTCCCAACTCCAATCCTGTCCCTGTGCAGGAGGAGTGCCTCACGCCCAAAACTGCTTAATAGCAAAAAAATAGGGATTCCTTTCCCTTTCTCCTCTGAAGAACCTCTGCTCCAGGTCATGTATATTTATCTCAAAACTTAGGGAATTTGATGCTGGAGAATTAAAAGCACATGATGTATAGGCTGATTTTTTCAAATTAAATTGTAAAATGTTTGAATTATCCTCCATATGTCTCCCACAGTAATATAGTGTGCATATTTTTTTACTTGACTCAAGGGTATTTTTGAATAAAACCTATAAATATATGAATCAATACATTTAATGAAAGGTGTAAACATGAGTGAGGAATCCATTAGTCTTGAAAATACCATTTCATTCCTACTGTAATGATGGAAGAAAATAACGCAATGTCTAGAATATTTTAGCCATATAACTTGCTTTCAATTCATGTATCATAGAAAGTAGTAGGGAGGGAAAACAAGGCAAAGCATATAACTGTAAATAAAACGGCAAAGTAATCTGGACATTTTCACCTGACAATACCTCTTGTTGCTGCCTCTTACCAGCATTCATTTTTTCTCTGCAGGCTGGAGATTTAAAGATTGACTATGTTCATGGAGATGGTGTCAGCAGTGAAACATGTCTAAATCCCACCAACTCAATCCCAATGGCTAAGAGCTCCTCATCTCCCTCCCTTGAAGAGAATGACCAATATATATATGTTCCAAATGAAGGAAATCAAAAGCCAGTGAGAAATGAAAAAAACACGGGTTTAAGTCATACCGTTTCATCTTCTGCTCTGTATGCAGCAGATTCATGTCTTCCATTCAAGACCCAAGGATTTATTAAGGGTCGAGGCCAACTTTATGCTGACATGAAAAGAAGAAGGTATGAAATTGACTTGATGATATGACCAGAATAAGAATTATTTATGATAACCTTTTATTTCAAAAGATGAAGTAATAAATACTATTACTGATGTAAAAATCACTTTTTTCAATCACTTGTATTTAAATTGTCTTAATGATCTGTTTTCATAACATAGCTATGAAGACATTTTCAAAAAAATAAAAAGTGTCATCTAAGCAAATTAATTTGTAATGCAAGTTTATGGTTTTATACCTTTTTTCTTGTATGTATTTTTTTTTTTTTTAAAAAAAGGAATCAGCTAGTCTCTGTAAGAGTTTCTGTTGTTATGTTTTTGTCAGAAACCAGAATTTTACCCTAGTTTTCCACTATATTTTCCATTAAGAAAATAGTCTCACACAGACCTGTAGAAGGACCAATTTATTCCTGATTGCATGTATTTTTTTTACTTCGAAAGACAGTGCAGAGTACAGCTTGTGTGTCTGATAGCGTCGAACTGTTTTCTGCTCTTTTGCTGGGACACAGGGCAGCAGAGCCAGTTGCCTGAGGACTCTCTTCCAGATGGCTTTAGATGATGCTGGGAGCTAGTTGGCTTCAGGAGTGCAGAGAGCTGTGAATATGAAACTTTGTTTTTAACAATTAGTAAATTTCATTGATAAAAAGGCTTAATAGCTTTGCTGAGTAGAAGAATCATGAAATCAGTTCTTTCTTGTACAGGATGAAGTTTAATTCTCTCTCCCACCTTTCAAGAGTGTGTGGACTCGTTGGAGGTAGTGCATGAAATCTGTGTTAAACCAGTAAGGAAGTGACAGCTTTTGTTCGTTGTTGATTAAAGTGGGCAATAACATTTTCTCTACCTTATTTTTAAGTTTCTTCTGCACTTATGAAGTCCCTCTAGGAGGAATCTTTTAATACAGATAAGACAAGAATCCATGTCCTTTTCTGGAGAGCTGCCTGGCAGAAAAGGACCTGGGGGTGTTGGTTGACAGCCAGCTGAATGTGAGCCAGCAGTGTGCCTAGGTGGCCAAGAGGGCCAATGTCATCTTGGCCTGTATCAGACACAGCGTGGCCAGCAGGAGCAGGGTGGTGATTGTGCCTCTGTACTCAGCAGTGGTGAAGCTGCACCTCAAGTGCTGTGTTCAGTTTTGGGCCCCTCACTACAAGAAGGACACTGAGGTGCTGAAGTGCGTCCAGAGAAGGGCAACGAGGCTGGTGAGGGGACTGGAGAATAAGTCCTACGAGAAGTGGCTGAGGGAACTGGGGTTGTTTAGCTTGGAGAAGAGGAGGCTGAGAGAAGACCTCATCACTGTCTACAACTGCCTGAAAGGAGGTTGTGACGGGGTGGGTGCTGGGCTCTTCTCACAAGTGACAAGTGATAGGATGAGAGGAAATGGCCGCAAGTTGCATCAGGGGAGGTTTAGACTGGACATTAGGAAGAATTTCTTCACTGAAAGGGCGTTCAGGGATTGGAACAGGCTGCCCAGGGAGGTGTTGGAGTCACTGTCTCTGGAAGTGTTGTTTAAAAAATGAGTGGTTGAGTTTCTTAGGGTTATGGTGTAGTAAGGAAACAGGCATGGTTGGACTTGGTGATCTCAGAGGTATCTTCCAACCTTGTGATTCTATGATTCTAAGAAATGTCAGGCTAAGAGTTGTTCTTACCCAAAACTTTCATTTTTGCTAACTATGGGGGCATCATGTAGATTACTACAAATAATCTTCTTTTTCCTCCCCGTTGTAAACATTTTTCTTCTACACATTTTCAGATATTCCCACTTTTTTTAAGACCTAGATCAGGTACCTTTAAATGAGTTCTGTATGAACTTTCAGAGAGATGTGATTGACCTTAATATGTCAACGATCCAAATATTATGCATAAAATAAGACTCTCAGTATGTAATTCCAGCAGCACCTTCCTTGAAGTATCTGAGATGATGTGGCAAGTTACTTAGCAGACCTATAAACCAGGTTTTTATTCCTGGATAAGTTACACCCAGCGAGACATGCATGCCTGTTTCTTGACATAGACGTGTATTGCTTTTGCAGTTTTAAAATGTGACAGTAATCTGGTAAGGCGGTTAAATAACTTTATTTCCGAGATGTCAAATGGGCAGTTTACTAGGAAACATTGTGAAAGATTGTCTCCAGAAGTGCAATAAGGAAGTAGTTTTGGACAGTATCGATGGATTTGCTCTTTGACATCATGAGTGGTATGTAAAGGAGTTGTGCTGTTAGTCCTGGTAGGTGCTCTGGCTATTTAGAAATACCACAAATACTTTAAAGTTTTATGTTGTAAGGCTGGAATGTTATTGCAAGCAGTCAACCGTACCTTACAGTCACTTTGATGAAGAAACTATGAACTTGCACTTTCCAAGGAAATCCTGGTACTGCTGAGAAACTTTACTGGACTATCCTGCTCAGGAACCCTTATCAGTTAAATAGTCGCTAGGTGTTTGATGAATTGATTTAGCCAAAGATTTTTCATACTTTTAGTAGTCCTATTCATTTTTAAGTTTGTATATTTCGCAGTTAATATCCTAAACTAGCTCAGACCCTCTTTCATCTCTCCTGTTACTTTTTCTCTTCCATCCTCACCGATGTGGAAAAAAAGATGTCTGAAAAGGCAAATCATCTCTTTGAAGTACACGCACAAAAAATATCCATGGATACCCAAATATCTTAATACTGAAATCTGAGCTAGTTGTCTCTCCTCTCCTTATCATCTGTGTAGAGAGGCAGGAACATATGTGGAACAACACATGTCATTTTAATGGAGATGCTGGGTAAGGGTCTGAAAATCATCCTCCAGAGGTGGCTGACTGTGGTGGGAGTTTGTGTGATTGTGGGCAAAGAAAACATCTGTACTGCAGATTCACAGAAATAGGTCAGACGAGTCCTGAACAGAGTGATTGAGTGCCTTGACAAGGTGACTGCAAACCTGAGAGGGGACTCTGGGTATGACACACCTGTCATAATCATGGTGGTTTGTGTCGTCATTAGTCAGAGGATACGGCAGTATCTTTGCTCATTGCATTAAGGTTGAGATGGATTGTTACTAGACTTCATAGGAGTTACAGAATTCATTGTCTGCTTCAGTTCAAGCCTTGATGACCTTGAAGTGGATGGCGGAAGTGGATGTGTTCCAGATATATCCCATGTTCACTGCACTTCTCTTGGCTTTTCGGAGATGATGGCTTGTAGCAGAGATGGATTAGATGTATCTACCAGTCTGCAGCCCAAGGTATTTGATACTGTCTTGATTTGCATTGTATCCCTTTCAAGTAAATTACTGAAAACGTGAGAAACACCTGAAACTGAAGGGGAGAAATGAGTTCCCAGTTGGCAGGGCTAGTCCCTCAGGAGACCACACACAGGATTGTAGAGCTGAAGGTCCTCGGTTGTGGCTGGGCTGGACAACAACCATGGGAAGGCTCTGTCAGAATTCACTTCAGATTTGAAAAAGCATTTTTTATTTGGGTGCATTGCAAAGGAGATAGCTCAGGTTCAGTGAATCAGCATTTTCTAACCAAAATATGGAGGAGTGAGGAAATGTTTAACCAGCTGTAGTTATATGAAAGGGTAACAACTTTGTAACATATGAAACCAGACTGCTGTCTGTTTTAAAAAAATTGCTAGACTGAGAGAACTTCAATTTTGTTCAAATGGGTTTTGTGCATTGATCAGTGCAAATCTCTCCTCTTCATTATGGTTTTCTGAAGTATCCCGACTACATTCATTTTTACATGATGCTATTTCTGAGATTTTCAAACACATGTACAGGGCTTTTTTATTTGTAGGGATTCTTTATATTTTTATTGGACAGACTTCTTGCTGTTGTAGAGCTTTAACTGACCTTCAGCAAATCATTACATGAAGAGAGAAAAAGTCCAGCAGAAACACTGGATTCTATTAGGGCTACTTTTAAGAACAATAAGGTAAGCAGTTTAGCAGTAGGCTGTGTCAAAATGTAAATAATATATCAAAAATGGGGGACTTCCTTTCAAGCCTTACCATTGACGTATTTGGCGATCAGAAAATCTTTTCATACAAAATAAAAAAAAAAAAACCAGAGAGAGAAAAGAGAATGAGGCTAACTCCTCTCTTTGGAAACTCTAATAGCAGTAATTGCCAAGGCAGGGCTATAGTCTACACGAAATGTTCTTGAGATATTGAAATACTGAGACTAATGGCTCAGTATTTTACATTGGTAAAAAAAGATAGCTTGGTCATCAGATATAATGACCAGCAACACTGTTCGGATGGCACTTGCCACCAAGCTGGAAAAGAATATAAGCTTTCTCTTAGTCTAACTTGCACCCACAAATTATTTCCTTTATCATGGTGGAAGTATGGCAGACTTCCTAAGAATTCAAGTGAAGTTGTCAAAAACTGTACTTCAACTTAAAATTTTAATGAAGCCAAGAAAACATATGTGTGTGATGAGCCATCTTGCTTTGTTGCTGATTTTTTTCAGAATGGCACAAGTTTTAATTTGCTGCAATTTTTTGTAGGAATGCCCAGTGTCTGGGACTCGATCACGCTCCTATTCCTGCTCCTCACCCAAAGGTTTGTTAGGAAGGCCTCACATTCCTCGAGACTTTGCAGTTGGGGATATGAATGAAGGTCAGTGCTCTAGCTTTGTACTGCACGTCCTCGTCCCATGCCTGCCTGCTGCAGACCCAGTGTAGACTGCTTTACTTGGGCCTATCCTGTACACAGACCTCACCAACATGTGTGAAAGCAGGGTTCAGTTGCCTTTGGGTACCCCTACTATCACTCCTTGCTCTTCTCCCATCTGCTGCCTCATCATGCCCTCCCCTAGTACAGCAGCTGGTCCTTGGGAGGGCACACCAACTGGGAGAGCATTAGTCAGAAAAGGTAACACTGGCAAAGGCAGTAGTCTTCTTTTCAGAAGATCCGTACTGCAGCCTCCTGCTAAGTACCCAGCAGAGACAACATGGAAGCTCAGGATGACACAGGAGAGGTGTCAGAGAGGACAGATGGCCCCAACTTCCTGAAGATCCCAGGGAATCTCTGAAACATTGGTGTGCTATTGTCATCTCTGCAGGCTGGTGAGCAAAACCTACCCTCTCCATCATCAAATGGAGAGAGATGGCTTGCAAGAAGCTTACAAGCTTTTACCAGTTGTTTCTAACATGCTTTATTTCTAGACACATAGTTTCACGTGAAGAGGACAACCCACACTTTAGCAATGAGGGTATGGCTTATATTTGAAAACCATGCAAAGTGCAAAATACACATACTGTGCTTTTCATATGGTTCAAATAAGAACCACTTGCATTTCAGGAGGCTTGGTGTCTGTCCCTATGGCCCTGTCCATTGCCATACTTCCAACTTGTCTCTCCTTCCAGTATACCTGTACCTTTCCACTAGTCCTAAGCAAGAGGCAGGACATGTGAGTTACAGTGAACCAGATGAGATGGACCCCCAGAGAAGTTGTGGATCCTCCATCACTGAAAGTGTTCAAGGTCAGCTTGGATGGGACTTTGATCTAATGCAAGATGTCCCTGTCTGTGGCAGGGAGGTTGGACTAGATGATCTATGAAGGCCCATATAAGGGGGCCCAAACCATTCTGTGATGCTATGATGCTGAATGCGAAACCACACAAAATGTGGTGGAGATGTTTTTTGTTAACTTTGAAACTAGTTAACAAATTGAAAAGCTGTTGGAAGTCTGAGATGAAGAAAGCTGATGGGCAGACATACAGTGTCTGCGGGCAAATTTTTTCATTAAGAAGCTGTGTTAAACAGTGCAGCAAATAACTTGTTTGTGGTTGCTCAAATTTAAGATTTCATGTCCCCTCATGAGGAGGAGTATGTACTGCAGTCTGCAGCAGTCAGCTGTGTTGTATTTTTCCATATCACTTAATTTATTTGTAACAATTTGTATCCAAAAGATTAGGTGAGAAGTCTTTGGCAGAGAACAAGGCAGAAGAAAAAGAGGGAAGTATGTCACAGAAGTAGTGGATGGCAGGTCAGCAAAGCCTTGTGGTGTGTGCTAAAAGTTAAAACAGGATTCCTTTGACTCTGCACATAAGGGACTGTTGGTGTCACAGCCTGTTAGGCTTAATCCAGACGCCATTACCTGCTCTGACATGATCTGGGATTGGAGTTATGTCCTGTTCATTCTCTCTCCCTTTCCTCTTGGGGCAGTCAGTGGTTGGACCTATACCTGTCTTGTGGAGATGGTAGAAAGCTTCTCCTGGCCATGCTTTGGAAACAGGCTGTTCTGTAGGCTGCACTGCAGATGAGGTGTGCTGCTGGGAGAACAGGTGGGGGTGGTCAGCTGAGGTTCTTGCTGGTGCTTTGCTGCCACCAGCACCTTCTGCCTTGTCCCTTCCTTTTGCAAGGATGGAGCGTTGAACAGAGTGCTCGGCACCTGGCAGTGGTGATTGCTGTGTGAGGCAAGCAGAGCTGTTATTGCTTGGAGCAGTCACATGTGTTTACAGGACTAGCCCAAGAGCTTGGTCCAAAAAGCTAGGTCAGATAGTTCATCCTGATCTCTTAGAGCTGTGGTGGGATTGGATCTGGGTCTGTGCAGATGTCTGTGCACTGAAAAACTGTTCCTTCCCCTCTGCCCAGCTGCTAGGGCTTTGGACATCTTACTCAGGGCTTAGCTATGCAGGAGGGAGGTGCAGCTGACCTTGACCTTGTATGTTGCAATGAAAGGTAAGCCAAAGCAGATGAATGCATGATGGTAACAGGACAGTTACCTTGCACAAAGTATAATAAAGTGGGAAATCACCATCCATTTCTGATTGAAGCTTTTAAGTGTGCTCTAGTTTAAAACAACTGTCTGCTTTTATTTGAGAGGGTGTTGCCAGGCTGTAGTAGTAAAGGATTTCTCCCTGCTCTGTAGATGGTTTGCTCATGAACAGTGGTCGACCCCTCCTTCAGGCTCTTTCACTCCCTAAGTCAGTGTTTCCACTCCACCCTTGTAGTAAGTACCTCAGTGCCAACCCCTGGCACTGTTTTGCATGATGCTGTCTTCATCTCCTGTGGGTACATGCACTTTTGTTCTTCTGAAAACATTCTGAGCCACAGGTTGTGCATGACAACTAACTGAAATTCTCTCTTAGTCTTGCTGCATCTGTGGTAAATATTCTGGCTTTCACTAAGCTGAAGTCTGTGTTTGTCTAAAGACAAACTGATTCAGCAAAGTGTCTTCAAGTTTCTTTCTGTTTTAAAGTAGTCTGATACTTTGACTTAGGTAGGTGTTTAAGTATCTTTCTGAATGATACCTGCAAAGTAGAATCGCTTCTAATTTGGAAATGTTGGAGTAGTGTCTATAGTTTATTTTTTTTTTATTCTTCCAGAACAACCTAACTGAATTATTTATCTTTTTTTTTTTTTAAATATTTTGTTGAAAAATATCTCCTTCAGTCTTCTCTTCTTTTTCTAGGATATAAATTGTAACACATTACATATCCTGTACAGTATATAGACCAGTAATATCCCCTTTAGGTAGATTGATTTAATTTTTTTTTAATACTGTAGATAAAGCTGCATAAGTCAGGTATTTCTTTCTTTGCAAATGTTAGAAGAATGTCATTAAGATATTTTACATCAAATTGTGTAGAAAGCAAAATGAAGTGTGAATCCTTTATATCTGGGTTGTTAAGAAAAGTCAAAGAAGCATTTTTGTTATTTTTGAAAACAGACTATTTGCAGAAACTGGCACTCACTGATAGCCATCTCAGTTCTGGTAGATTCTGTCAACTAAACAAAGCTTAGTAGGCAATGATCTTGGTTAGGAAAAGCTGCTTCTGATGTATGTATGTATTTGCTTTCCTGATTTCCAAATGACATTGCAAGCCCTTACTGACAGGCTTATGGCCTGTTGGAGGTTGTGCATTTCAAATAAACCTGACGACTTTGCAATCTGAGTGCCCCATAACTATTCTGTGTCTTGCAGAGCGAGCGTACAGTCTGCCGGAGCAGTCTCAAAAGAAAAGGTATGAGTATTTGGCGCATACGTGTTTTGAGACACGAAGCAGGTCTATGCAAGAATGCCATCTAGGGAGCAGAGCAGGGAAGAGGCCTCAGCACCCCTCTGACACCTTGCGGTGGGGTTTTTAGCAGTGACTGAGGGGAGCTGTCCCTGCCCCAGGGGTCTGTAAGCCCATGCTTAAACCCTGCACCGAGCTCAGCCCAGCTCCCTCTGTGGTCTATGTAATGTTCACCTCCTGTGTCCTGCAGTGGAGATTTGCTGGGCACCACTGTGGGACATACATGGTAGGCACTCGGTGCTCTTTGCTGTAAGAGCTCCTATGTGCTGTATGAACATCTCAAACAAGGGAGCTTTTGATAGGAACCATGATCTAGAAAAGCTTGTCACATGTTGCACATTCAGAGTGCTCTGTGGGCTTGTGTTCCTCCTTTTTATAAAGAGGGACTGCAGTTTTTAGTACTGTCAGCTAAACGCAACATAAAACATGTAATTGTAAATGTTAGGTAAAACAACCTCCTGCTCTGTTTTAAGGAACTGTTACCTCTGGAATGAGTTTTTTTCACTGGTCTCTTATAGGATTCAGGAGGAGGAGTGGAATAAATATATTATACCCTCAAAAAATGAGTCTGAAAAATATAAAGTTAGTCGGACTTTCAGCTTTCTGATGAACAGAATGACTAGCACACGGACTAAGTGCAAGGTAATTTGAGATTTATGTCTATATTATCATATTTAACTAATATCACTGCAGTTAAATGAATTATAGATGAGAATCTAAATTTTAAGTAAAATTGTTTTTCATTACAAACCCAAAATTTCGGTCTTTATTTTTTAATTTTGAAACATATGCAGTATACCATGAAATGTCCTTCATGTTAAGAAGCAACTTTCCTGTAAAGCAGTAGTGCTAGGTGAACAATATTATTTCCTTTGCCATTTTTTTGGTGTTATTAATAATCTCATTTGACAATTTAGCCAAAGTTTAAGTGTATGAATTGCCTTTAAGAAATAATTTTCTTTCTTAAATAAAATTAAGAGGTATGGGTTTGTTCTTGCGGTTACTCTAAGTACACAAGTCTGTAACTGCTACTTTGGCATGTAATCAGTTGGATTTGCCTTACTTGAAGGTAATGGTACTTTCTGAATGAGTGGATACTAGTTAGTGTTAAAGAGTTGCAGATTTGAGGCCTGCAGAGTCAAACATATATGCTATGAAAGACAGATTATAACATTTATGGTTTAATTTTGAGACATCTGAAATTTGGTGTAACTGCATCAACTAGCAGCTTGAGAGGTGGATTTGGTCTTCAAGATCTTTCTGACTGGCCTTCTGGCAGTTTTGTAGGCTTTCTAGTATGCCCTCCCATGCCCCAGGATATCTGAACATAAATGGATGCGAGGGTGGTTGGCTGAGGCAGTATCTTCACAAATGACAGAACTGGCTGTGAACTCATATACTCAGTCCAGCAGTCATACATAAGCCTGTCTGTTAAAGAATAATTCTCAGGGCTGTTTAGGGAAATGTGCACTCACACCAACAGGAGTACTGTAAAAATAGTCGTAATTTATTAAATTCTCATTACACTCATTAAAAATAATTTCTAATGTCTTTTAAGACCTAAAGACAAGTCATCTAAATTTACATAACTGCAGCTTTAATTGAGTAGAGGCACGAGTTTGCATAGATGCCTCAGGTGTAGGCACTGATATTTGTGTGTGCAGCGAGTTAATGACACTTCTTAAATTTTATTTGCTGGCCGTTTGCATTTTGTAGCTTTATAAATCTATTTCTGCCAATTTCCCTTGATAATCCTTCCTAGCTTAGCTGGCAGTGAAAGCAATGCCTGCATTGTTCTAGGACTTCAGCAATGTTGGATATAATAATATAGTATGCTGTTACAAGTCTTCCAGGGAATAAATGATTTAGAATAATTTGCTCTTAGAAGTAAATGTTTAAGTGTTCTTAAGATTGAATTAATTTATATTATTTTCTAATGTCCACCCCCCCCCCTTTTTTTTTTCCACTCTTTTCTTGCTGTGGGATTGAAGACTAAAAATAAAGATACCAAAGATAAAGAGAAACTCAACAGGCACAGTTTTACAAATGGGACCTTCTCAAGAGTTATTCCATGTATGGCCTGCGAAAAGGCCCTTCTAGGAAAGGAGTCACTGCAGTGCTCCCGTAAGTAGTTGCTGGCTTTTGTGTGGGATCTTACAGAGTTCTGAATGCTGCTTTGGGATTCTGGTTCAGTGTTTTGTTTTAAGATGAAACCTTGCCTAGATTTGGATGTACCTCGTTTATGTAATGAGCTGAGGTTGACAAGGCAGCAGGAGGAAGGACAGCAGGTGACAGCTTCAGAAATGACCATGACCACCTCCTAGCCCCAGTGGATTAGACAGACTCCTTTCTAGCCAGGGACTGTAACATCAAAACATCCTAAGGCCCACTTTAGTAAGTGGACATGGAGGAGAGGAAAAAAATGAAGCCTTGGAGTAACATTTTCTGTGGGCTGGGGACCCTGTTTTCCAGCGGGCTTTGAAATGTGCCTTCTCTTTCAGATTGCAACGTAGTTGTGCATAAGAGCTGCAAGGAGTGTGCTCCTGTGTGCACCAAGGTAACTTCCTATACTGCACAGTTCTTGCTAGAGCATAGCTGCTTTCCAGTGGGTCTAGAAGTATGATGAAGGAAAAAAGCAAGTATGCACAGCCTGCCCCAGGCCCAGTGTCTGTCTGCAAAGGTGTCAAAATGTCTAATGTGAGTAACAGAGCAAGCACTGTGCTTGAACAACAGCTTTTACAAGGAGTAAAAAGTGAGTATGAAGAGATATTTGTGTCTTTGAAGAGTTGCAAGGTCAAGTTATAAAATGTTGTGCCTGGAGGGATACAGAACGAGATTAAAAAGAGAGGCTCCTCAAAACCACAGATAGCCCCTTTTGTAGGAAGGTTGATCCCTTATGTTTGGAATAATAGAAAGCAGAGATGGAAGGGACTTTGAGAGGCAACCTATTCCATCTTCTTACCTTCAGGCAGGCTGACCTCTAGCTAACAATGTTTGGCAGCCCTGTTCTAGAAAATCTCTGGAGGAGGAGACTCCACAGCCTGCCTAGGCAGCCACTCCTGGTGTTCAGCTGCCATTGCAGACAGGGCAAAATCACTGCTAGAACTGGTGGATACTATCTCCTTTTAAATAGGAACACAGGCACGGTGAGGTTATCATAACAAAGAAGTTGCTTTCAAAAGTAAATATGTAAGGCTTCTCCCCTCATGTAACAAAATGTGACTTGCAGAAAAGTGTGCCACAGCAATACAAGACATCTTTTCGTATTATTGGAGTGTGTTTTTCTGGTGTAGTTGGGTTTTGCGTCATGATGGCTTGCAGGGAGAACATGTTTCCATACAGACTCTTCATGGTAAACAGGCCTTAAGGTGGACATAAATCTGTTGGGTTTATTTTGGTTTTAGCCATCAAGTTATAGGTTTGCACAAATTTCTGGGCAACACTAGGACATTATGACAGATGAACCGGTAGTTTTAATTACTGTGACTAGTGAGTTATCTATCAGGAGGCAAGAGCCCCTGCCACCCTGGACTTCTTTCAACGAGAAGGAGGTGCAGAAAATGTTTGCTGACTCACCTCAGGTGAAATACATGCCTGTGCACAGCAGGCTTTTGCTGTAGGTTTTGCACAAGTCTGCTTCAGAAGGGGGGATTTATTCTACCTCTGATACCCAGACTACCTCAGGTAATGCCCCACCACAAGTGCTTCAAGCTTATTTGAAGATAAAGCCCT
Organism: Neomorphus geoffroyi; assembly: GCA_033558235.1. Classification (NCBI taxonomy): domain Eukaryota; kingdom Metazoa; phylum Chordata; class Aves; order Cuculiformes; family Neomorphidae; genus Neomorphus; species Neomorphus geoffroyi. The sequence goes on along the minus strand of JAUMJM010000048.1, from coordinate 19,953,413 downwards.
GAATATGAACTTATTTTCCTGCACCTTTCACAGGTAATATTCCTATAGAGAAAGTTGAATGCTTTAACTCACTGATTTTGTTTCAAACAATTTGAAACGATTTTGGTTTGTGTTTTAGTACAAATAATACCATTCCACTCTGAATATTTTTATCTACTGATACTAATAAACTTGGATTTATCATTTATTGGTAGAAATTCTGACCATAATTAGGACCATTTTCTTGAAACGCATTTGTGTGATGATATATGGCAGTGAGTTGCTAACTTGACTATTTCAATGTGTTATCAACTATGATTTCATTGCAATTTCAAAAAATTCTTCTTCTTTTCAGAAGTCCCAGGAGAGACATCATAATAAAAACAAACCCCGAGCTGGTGTAACAAGTAAGTTAAGAGGTGTAAACCAAGCAGTTCTATTTTAAACCTCATTTAAAAAATGTGAGACTGACAACATGAACTTTATTACATATTTTTGTGTTTCTAATCCTTATCTCCATATCTGTAAGAAAGTGTGTATGTCTCTAATACAAGTAGGATTTCTTTAAGAAATTGCTGTTGAATTAGCTCTTCTTCTACTAAAATGAGTGTGAGTTTTATGACATTTTGTTTTCAATGAGAATGAAAATCAAAAGTGATCAGTTGTCTTGTGCTTTTAAGTATGTAATTTATCATACGCCCAAATATTTCAGACTCCTATCTTCAGGTTGCAGTGCTACAGCATGTATGATTTGAGATTGTTTTCTTATCAATCATATCCATGCTGGAGCTATTCCACTTTGCCTGTGTGCATTTGTATTCATGGCAGAGCATCACAGTCTCATACTGCAGCAAGTGGACCTTGTTGGTACTCTGTACAGGTCTATATGAACACCAGATAGCATTTCAGAGGACAGCTGTGCTGTTGATGATGTACTCTACGTTGTTTGTCAAACTGTTGTGTTGCAGATTCCCTGCCTGGAGACATTTCACAGACAGTGCCCTCCTCAGTGCATCTTTCTTCCTCCATTCCTATTGGACTGTCTGCTGGAAGGAAGGAAGCTTCACAGTCCCACTTCTTGTCCAAAAGTGTCCCTGGTGCCAGTTTTGAAAGGTAAAGAGCAGTTGCTGGGGCATTATGCTAAAAACACCATTCAGCGTTTCTAGGAAAATTGAAAACGTTAGATAAATACAGCATTTTTTTTCCTTCTGTAGAAGATGTACAGCGTTTTCTGAACAAGACTCTGAGACTAGCACTTGGAGGTCCAAGTCACGGTCTGAAGAGATGTTACAAGCATTAGGGACCTTTTCTTCAATGGATCCTTTTATGATGGAAGGTGAGAAGTATTGCACAGATGTTGTGTTTTAGAACCTGTATCGGGAAGTGCAAAATAGGAAAAGTCCTTAGCTGATACAGGAAGCCACTTCATCTGCTAAAAGAAAAGCACGTATTTTTGATAATTACAATTGTGTTCCTCATTGAAATGATACATTCAGACACATTGGTCTTATAATGCAACTTTTCCTTTCTTCTTTGTAACTAGCTCTTTGATAACTTTTAGAATATTTTTGTATGGTATACCATTTTAAAATAACAGAGATAAATGTATTTGGCATCCTTGCAGAATCAGAACAGCAGTATGTTTTCCTTCTGCACTTATCTGGTCCTCTCGACTGACAGTGTACATGGCAAAATGTAAACCAACATCACTTTTATTTCCTCAGCAGCCCCAAAGTCTTAGCTCCCACTGATTAACTGTCTTCCTGAAGTGGCTACACATCCTTGTGAAGTGAATAGAAATAGATGTTTTCGTAGCTAGGTGTGAGACTGAATGTCAAAGTTGCCAGGTGTTCACTTGAAAAGGGTGGTGCCGATGTCTCCCACCGGACATTTGCAAAATGACCAATGCCGTTCCAACACCAAAGGAACTTTTGAAAATGTTGGATTTTATTTTTAAATTTTAAAAAGTTTCTTCAAGCAAAAGAGTATAAAAAGTATTTAATCTCAGAAAAGAAGGGTGAGGGTTTTTTGTTCTCCTGTCCCACTGTCAGATTTGCATTTCAACATTTTGGTAATGATACTGACATCTGCCGAGCTTCTCTGTTGCAAAGCTACTACCAATGTTTGCTGAAGCCTTCTCTAAAGTCCATCCCTGTGATGTGTTCCCCTCACTATATGAATAATGCCAAAGGAATTCCCTTGCTGTTCATACGCCTGGTGTTAATGAGATGTATATTTTGTCATAGATGATGTGGATTTGTCTCAGTGGACCGATCTCTGCACAGATGCACAGGAGTTTGAGGCAGAGTCCTGGAGTCTTCTTGTAGATCCCGTATTCTGTAGTAAGCAAGAAAAGAATGTCATCAAGAGGCAGGATGTAATTTTCGGTCAGTATTTCAAGTCTGCATGTACATTTAAAAACAATTTGGCACAGAAAATAGAGAAGGAACCGTGTGTTTTATGTCCAGATGAATGAGTGCTTCAACTCATAATCATAATAATGTTCAAAGAATAGGGGTTTTTTTACACATTACTATGTTTCCTAGAGCTAAGGAAATGGATAATATTAACTACAGAGACATGTCTACCCTGTTCACAGAATGGTTGAGGTTGGAAGGGACCTCAGCCAGTCCCCAACTTAAGCAATTGCAACCCCAGCTTGTTCAGTGGAATACAGTTGAGAGAACTGTGCCAGAGCCAGATGGATTAAGTCTTCCTACTGACATCATTTATTAGTCTTGAGGCTCAGGCAGAAAAAACAATTATAGAATCATAGAATCACTAGGTTGGAAGAGACCTCTGAGATCACCAAGTCCAACCATGCCTGTCTTCTTACTAAACCTTGTCCCTAAGAAACTCATCCACCTGTTTTTTAAACGCCTCCAGAGATGATGACTCCACCACCTCCCTGGGCAGCCTGTTCCAATCCCTGACCACTCTTTCAGTAAATAAATTTTTCCTAATGTCCAGTTTAAACCTCCCCTGGTGCAACTTGCGGCCATTTCCTCTTGTCCTATCACTTGTCACTTGTGAGAAAAGCCCAGCAGCCACCCCTTCACAACCTCCTTTCAGGCAGTTGTAGACAGTAAAAGTTAAAGTTATAACTTTATATTGGAATGTTGCTGAAGTCTATCTTAGAAGGCGTGTGAAATGTTCAGATGATTACTTTATTGTGCTGTTTTCTTTCATAATGCAGAGCTGGTGCAAACAGAAGTGCATCACATCCATACCCTGTTCATTATGTCTGAAATATTCAGGAAGGGGATGAAGGAAGAACTGCAGCTGGACCACAGCACAGTTGACAGAATATTCCCCTGCTTAGATGGGCTACTGGACATGCACAGGCAGTTCTTCTGCAGAATGAAGGAGAGACGGCAGGAATCACGTGAGGCAGGGAGCGAACGTAATTTTGTCATCAGCAGAATTGGAGACATCCTTGTGCAGCAGGTAAAGGGATCAGCTTTATTTACTCAGGGTTCCCAAATGAAATAATTTATTGATTCTAAAGCTTTTGAGGGCCAGAAGGCGGCTATGATTGCCTCATAAAATTCCAAGGCTCTCCCTTCCAGATTATTGCAGGGTGAAACAGCAATGAGGGAAAATGTTTACTGACAGATAACTGTGGTGAACTTGGAATGAACATCTACCAATATGGTACAAATGATGAGGAAAGTGATGAACTTGGTCTTGTTCACAATAGAAGAGTGCTGCCATTGTATGGACTGCAAAAAATGGAAGCAATGGTTTAACTTTTTTTTAAGAAGTGACTGGTGATGGAAAAGAAACTACTCTTTCATTTCTTAGAACTGTCCAGGACAGCGCATCTTGCATTGCTGCTCACTACAGAAGGGTTGATCACAGCATGTTTATGGTGACTTTTGAACAGCTAGCTGACTGCTTCCTGGTCACATTTCAGCTCCTTGCCATCAGGAGAGTGTGGCTTTTCACCTTTGGTCAGTCAGTTTTCACTCCAGTGAAATAAAGAAGATGAGCCATTACCTGTCTAGAAGCTGTGTAGAGATCAGACAAATGCAAATAAGCCTCAAAGAGATTGTGTTTGCAAAGAAATGAAGGAAAGGATATTATACTAATTGTTCTAGCTGTTATTGGCAAGACTGTAGCGGGGCTCATTTGTGCTCTCTTCAGCCTGTGTTCCTCTTCTTGCTGCTAAACACAGCTAGTTCATTTTTATTCTGTAGTGACAGGCACTGTTGGTGAAATTCAGAGAACCTGAGAAACAAGTAGCATTAAGGTTCCGTATTTATACAAAATACATTAATTAAAGGTATATACTTTCCTGTTAGGTAAAACTTTGAGTACAATTCACTTATTAATTTCTTCAGTTTTCAGGGGAAAGTGCAACTAAAATGAAGAAAATATATGGGGAGTTTTGCAGCCATCAAAAAGAAGCTGTTAATCTCTTCAAAGAACTGCAACAAAACAAGAAATTTCAGAATTTTATTAAAGTAAGTTTACATGGAAATGTGATCATTATTGACAAAATGTTTAGGAAAAATATCTGGAGCTGTACTTAGATTTAGGATTGAAATTGTATTTGGTAACTCATTGTTAATAGCTAATAAAAATAGCAAAGTTTTTTTCATCCTTAACCAGTGAGCTGATAAATTACATTTTTCTTTCAAATTTTGGAAAGCTTTGGCATCCAGTGTGTATTACACACATGTTCCTGTTATAGTACAGCTCATCCCTTAGGGCAGTAGCTGTTCTTTGGGGATGGTTCAGATAAGTGTTTTGTTTTAGATTATTCTAATGAATTTAGATCATATTTCTTATTGTCAATTGGTGGTTTAATATGCATTTACTACTTAAAGTATATATTTGTGTCTGTGCAGCTGAGAAGTAGTAACCTATTGGCACGACGGCGAGGAATCCCTGAGTGCATTTTGCTCGTTACTCAGCGAATCACCAAATACCCTGTTCTGGTTGAAAGGATATTGCAATACACAAAAGGTGAATAAATGATGAAGTGTTACTTTATGTCTGGAATCCTAGGGCATTTCTGAAGTGAGGATTATGCACTGCTACAGTATAACCAAAGGTGAAATTCACTGCTCTGTAGAGAACCAGGACAACATAAATATCTACTGTTTGGGCAAATGACACCTAAACAGAGTATATGGCATGTGTAGTATTTGCCAGGGGAGGACAGTGAAGATGTCCAATATTCCAGCTGGGTAAGCCATAGAAGTTTAGAAGAGCATACTTGTTTTAGGAGAAGATTGCGACTAGAGGATGTAAACTAACTCAGGCATGCATCTGTACCTTCTTTGAAATTAATTGCTGTGGAGTCTCTTGTAAATAGAGTGAGGCAAACATTTTGTAAATTACTCTACAGTTTTGCAAACAAAGCTTGAATGACCTCTGGAGTTTCCTAGAGCATTTTAGAAATACCAATAACTTACAGATATTGCTCCCCAAATGGGCAATAAATAGTTATTATAGAAAGCTTTATATCAAAATGCAAACTCTTTGGGCTTACAATCCTGTTGTGAGGGTGTTCTTAATGTATGCAGAAGAGTAAATTCCATATGATTTACTCAGCCAGTAATTTTTTAAAAAGCTAACAACCCATAAGTGTGTCAAAGTACTCCCATGTATTGTTGTGACTAATGAATAAATCTGAGGTACGTGTCATCTTTTAATAGGCAAGTCAAACAAAGATAGATGCCTCTATTATTTCTCGTAAATTGATTGCCAGGTTCAACTTAAAATGCATTGAAGCTTAGCATCATGGTGGTTTTTCTGTGAAGGTAGGGAATAATGTTTTCTTGACTGTGCTGACTACTGTCATGTTTATTTCTTGCTTCATACAGAAGGAACAGAAGAACATAAAGACCTGTGCAAAGCCCTTCATCTAATTAAGGACACGATTGCAGCAGTAGATTTGAAAGTGAATGAATATGAGAAAAAGCAAAAGCTGCTGGAAATTCTCAGCAGGACTGAAAACAAAACATATACAAAGCTGAAAAATGGCCATGTTTTTAGGAAGCAAGACTTGATGAAGAAAGAGAGGATACTTCTTCATGAAGGTTTAGTGTACTGGAAGACAGCAACTGGTCGTTTCAAAGGTATTCCATCTGAGCAGTAAAATCCTTCAACTCTTTATTTGCAAATAACAAGATTGTTTGGTTTAAGAATGAAAATACTTTATTACACTGTATTGTAAACACAAATTTTTAAGGTAATGACATTGATAATGTTCCACTAATTGCTAGAAATGTAGTTTCAGGAGCTGCCATGGTTTGTGGGTAATCCACTCTATGAGAAGATAAGTTCACATACAAAGCCATCAGCTGCATTTTTTCTTTCAGTTCTCTTCTTTTAGTTCATTGGTTTGAAGTTTAATCCTGTAACACAAGGCCTTGACTTGTACCTTTATATTGTTCACGGTAATGACCATTTAAAATAATGCATGGAAAAATCACATGCTGTTCTTCACTGAGGCATTCACAGTGGAAAAGAAAACCTGAAGCCACATTTGGCAGAAACTAAATTTTCACATGCAAGCCCAGATTTGTTTTTTGGTGTTAATCACATGTAGGGGTTGGGTCTTTTGGAACTAATTAATATTTGCTGTACAACTTCATTGTTGTTCCAGAAGTACTTTTACCAGTGTAATATAATACTGTGCCGTGAGTAAAAGTTACAGCACAGGCAAAACAAAATTTACGTTGGAGAGTCTTTGCGAAGTTGCCTTTGAGTGGCCTGGGGAAGTTGTGCTGACGCTGGAGCAAGGATTTCTTCCTTCTCTGGGCCAGTGCTCAAGCACTGTGCTGCAGGAGGGTGGATAGCTTAAAGTGTGGTCTTTGCTGGGAAATAAAAAGTGATGGCTTGCCATTGCTTCATGCAGACCATAGAGTAATCCAGATATTTCCTGCTTAGGCTACTGTCAGATTCTGTGAGATATTTTTTGATCGTGGCTTTTCTTTTTTTTTAAAGATAAAAGAAGAAAATAACTATAATTGTAATAACTTTAATTAAAAAATCATTTTCCTTTTCTTATTTTAAGACACTTTAGCTCTCCTTCTAACTGATGTACTACTGTTCTTACAAGAAAAAGATCAAAAATACATTTTTGCAGCTGTTGTAAGTATATAAGTTTGTTTTCAAACTTCAATGATTTTTTTAGGAAGAAGAATGAAAATAACAGAATATTTTTTTTTAGTATCATCCCTCATCTGATTATTAAAGTGAGAAGCAGAGCAGGATCTTTCAGTTATCTAAGATAAATTTTAACTTCTGCCTCAGTAAAACAAACCGGAAGAATAATTTAAACTGCAAATATAGTAGTAAACGTACATAAAATGTGTGAAAGATCATGGAGAGAAGTTTCTGAACTGTATTAATATAAACACTATATGAATATTATGTCACAGTATCATTTGGCCTCTGGGATTTACTTTTTAGCATGTACTCAGTGCTATACTTGTTCATAAATACTATAATGTATTTTTTAAAATAATTTTAAAAGATGTCTGAATACTCAAAACTTGCAGGCTCTTACCCCTGGTGAGAACATATGTAGTGTGACTATACCAGGACTAGAATTAGTCCAAATAATTAAAAAATTGTGCTCTTCTAGAACTGTGATGTTTTGTAGGAGAGTAGTTTATTGTTTGCATCTACTGTGACTGCTTCCTCCAGGACCAGAAGCCTTCTGTTATCTCCCTTCAGAGGCTCATAGTAAGAGAAGTAGCCAATGAAGAAAGAGGGATGTTTCTGATTAGTGCTTCATCTGCGGGGCCTGAGATGTATGAGGTTCATACCAACTCCAAAGAGGAACGTAACAACTGGATGAGACATATTCAAGATGCAGCAGAAAGGTAGAGGAAAAGGCTTTGGGTTTTCATCCTGGTAGTCCAAAGCAGGTGGGAGTGCTGTTGGATATCTGTGGCAGTGTGCTCTCTGTCCTGCATTGCACTGGATCAGTTCTGTGAGGCCTAGTTTTCCTCTGAGCTCAGGATTCACAGACCCCAAAAGGTCACCATCACTTCTGCCAAACTTCCTGTGTTACTTCTGGTTTTGAATTGAGTCAGCAAACCCTTCCTGCTCCCCATTAGATGTCCTTGCCAGCCATTGTGTGCTTCTTCACCTTTGCCTTTGGCACTGGATGCTTTACAGAGTTCTGCGGGTGTTACAGGTGTCCATACAACCAATTCGGGGAAATCCCCAACCGTGCCTGTTATCTTGGTGTCAGCTTCTTAAGAGTGACAGGGAAAGCATTGCTTCTTTTGAGACCCAAGTTTATGCTTAGCACGGCAAGTCTACGTGAGGGCCAGCCAACCATTTGCTGCATGATGCAGCCTTAACAGAATTAAAAGGAGTTTGTCAGTCTTGGTTGTGTCCCGTTAACTGCTTTTTAAAGAAGGAGACAAATGGCATGCTGCTTTTTTATAGCAAAGGTTAGTGTAGATGTTGTGCTTTGTTTATTATGAACACAACTGTACAAAAGATGAATATATGACATACAGGTTTTGCTTAACTCACCTTTGTCTTTCATCTTTAAAGTTATCCAGAGGAAGAAGAAGGAAAAATGAGTGAATCTGTTGAGGACAAACATATCGCTGAGGCCAAAGTGTCCAGAATTCAGAAATGTCAAGGTGTGGTACCTTTCCTGCTGCTCTGAGAGCTCCTACATCCTGAAAGTTCAAAACAGATAGTGTGCCCATACAGGCTGATAGGTTCAGAGTGCCTTGATAGACAGGGTCACATTGGAGAAAGCTGGGGTGGTGTGATTGTATAATGTGCATTTATTGAAAGAGAACTATTTTTTTCCAAACACTTCGTATTTTTGCTATGTTACTGTGAGTGCAAAAGAAAAATTAAAATGGATGTTTTCAGAATAAATACTGAATCTCCCAGATTAACATCAAGGCCAGGCTGTTTGTGGAAGTACCTCAAATCTTCAGTGGTTGTGTGGCTTTGTGCTTGTTTATGGCATTTCATCCTTTGCTGCTATTATTTTTGTTTGAAAATGTAGCTGATAGGGATAAATTTTGCTTCTTTTGTTCCTCTGCACGTCAATTCCATATCTTTATACTATTGTGAGAAAAGAAATTCCAGCAATGTTTTTCTTGTTGAGAGCCACAGTGCATCCTCCACTGAGAGCAGGTATTCCTGTTTGATGTTAAGGCACTGAATCAGTGCATCCATCTTCTGACTGCCTGAGCCAAGTGTTTTTCCAGCATCAGTCATTGTGAGTGCAACAAGAGGTAGCTGAGGGCCTCAGAATGCAACTGAGGCCACCTCATCAGGGTAGGTCATTGGCCTTGCCCTCTGACGGAGTCTGTGCCAGGTTTCATTAGGATGGACTATAGGATGAATTTGGTTCTGGGGCACTTAAAAAAGGCCCAGCTCGAGTTAGCAATATTTGTGTGGTCTAAGGATTAGAAAGGTGAATAGGGAATGTGATTTGCCTGCAGGATAAAAATATTAATACAGTGTTCAATTTTGCTTGACAGAATCACTGAGCAACCAGGACCAGCAGATCTGTAATTACTTGGAAGAGAAGTTGCGTATCTATGGAGAACTGGGAGATATGAGTGGGTTTGAGGATGTTCGTGTAGAACCTCACCTCCTTATCAAACCTGATTCTGGAGAAACTCCACAAGCTGCTTCATTGGTGGCAGCAGCGCTCCGGGAAGGTGAGTTTACCTGGGAAGAGTGGACTGGTGACTCTTTGGGTCTTCACATGGACAGATATTTCAAGTTAACAAAGTACAGCCACGTAGCCTTCTGCTGTGGTTCTATCAAGTCTCAGGAACTGGCAATGTAAATATAACTTAAGCTAAAATGGCAGCTGATACACATCTTATTGTGCTCAATTTTATTTTGCACTTTCTGTCATGTTAATGTTGATGATGTCTTGGATTTCAGGACTCTTCAGCACACTGTAAGGAATTTACAATTGCTTACACAATAGGCAATTTCTGGGAATCATTTTCCAGAATAGGAATACAAAGTCCCTAAGCTAATAGCAGACTATACAGGAATAAAGCATTGCTCACAGTGGAGAAGGATCGAATTAGGGAGTGCTTAGGCAGATTGGATATACACAAATCCCCTGAGATGTTGGGATAAACCCAAGGCTGCTTAGAGGTCTCGCCAATGTCATTTTGAGGCTGCTTTCTATTATCTTTGAAAGGTCAGTGATCAGGATGGTTTCCTGATAACTTGATGAAGGCAAATATTGCACCCCTTTTCAAGAAGGAATATATAGCGAACTACAGATCAATCAGCCTCACTGCCATCTCTGGGATTCTGGTAGAGCAAACCCTCTAGAAGTTATTTCCAAGAGCATGAAAGACAAGATGGTGACTGGGAACAGCCGACATGGATTTATCAAGGGTAGATTGTGTCTGACCAACATGATAAGAGGAGAGCAGTGCGTGTTGCTTACCTTGATATCTGCAAGGCCTGATTGCAGTGGCTGTAGTATCCTTACAGCTGAATTGGTGAGATGCAGACTGCATAACTGGATGGAAAACCAGCTGAACTGCTGAACTGAAAGGGTTGTGATCAGTGATACTATGTCCAGCTGGCAACATGTTATTAGGGGATTACCTTACAGATGAATCCTGAGACAATTATTGTTCAACATAGTTAACTTCATTAATAAGTAAGGGATTGAGTAAACTTTTAACAAATGTATTACTATCACGAAATGAGGCAAAGTGATCAGTGTGCTGGAGAGACCTCTATAGGCTGAAAGAATCGGCTAAGAGAAACCCCTGGAAGATCAACAAAGTATTGAGTAGTTGATCGTCTGCCTTGCAAAGCTGTGTGCTTTCCCTGTTTTTCCGTGCTGAACTAAGAAGCGTTGATGTGGGAAGCGGGGTGGAAAAGGATGCAGTTTTCCACAATGGGGTACAGCTTTTGGATTGTCTACTCTTGCTGTGTGTTCAGTCTCTTCTGTCCAGCACTTTGTGGAAAGAAACCAGTTTCTAGCCCATCTTGCCCATCCTGTGCTTTCACGTTCTTTGCTGTTGGGGTAGGCCTGGCCAAATCCTGGGCCAGTCTGTGCATTCAACCAGGCTGAAACCACTGTCTCTTTTAGATGGTGATTTCAAAACACAAAAGGGAACTGTGATTTAAAATGTAAATGTGTGTTTGACTTCCAGTGTGCAATTGCTGAAGCATGGAGCTGTGTTTGCTGGGCTGTTCCCGTGCTGGCTGGAGTCACAGGTGTTTTGTTGTTGACCCCTGTGGGAGCCTGGTCACATCTGTTGTGGGCAGCTCCCATGGGGGCACACAGAAGAGTGCACAGGCCGATCTGTGTTTGGATGCACAGTTGCTGCCAGAATGAGACTGAGGAAATAGATGTGAAAGAATGGGATCTGTTTTAAAAGATATGAAGGAAAAGAGCGGGTACTTCAAAGCTTGTCCATCAGTGGTTGGATCACTTTTTGCTCCTGCGGTGTATTATTTTTCCTTCATTTTTTGTTTTCCTGTTCAGTCCTTAGCTTGGAATATTATGGGGGCACGGATTTCGTGTTTGTGTGCATTTTTGTAGTGTCTGCACAGCAGAGCCCTAATGTCACGTAGGACATGAGAAAAATAAGAAATTTGATTTGTCTATTTTAAAGTAAGTGAAGTGAAAGAGGTAACTGTTTTTGTTTTTTTTTTGGTTTTTTTTTTCATTTAAGAGTTGCATATCAGAGTGGACATTCATTTTGTACTCATGTGCTTTACGTAGAAGTTTTCTGATGTGTGTGTCTGAAGAGCACATTCCTAAGTTTCTTAGTTCCTCTGTATGATTTTATGCACCAACATGAATTGTGTTGCCATTGACAGCAAAACACTGAATGATATTTTTAACGACAGACCAACAAGAGTGTTTTGGCGCTGGGTAATGCTTCAGAAGGTTTTTTTGTCATTCCTCCTTTTTCTCCTCATCTTTCTGATCAGGGCATCCAGGCCATTTTTATTTCTATCCAGCAATTCCAGAATTAGATGATGCCTCGTTCTCTACAAGTGTTGCCTGCTTTGCCTTATGAGAGACTGAAAGTTGTTTTCCACCTTACCTGCTGTCACGTTTTGATGGTGCATGAAACACGGAGAAGTTAAAGAGAATAGAGACAATGGGATGCAAAGTGCTGGTTTGCTATAACGTGTCTCTGTGGTTCAGGTTGTTTAAAAACATTGGTAGATTAGTTCTGCACTAGCAGCCAGGTAAGGTACTGTCTCTTCTCCTGCTGTGCACGTACATTGGGCATGAAAAGCACCAAGGCGGCATAAGCCCCGCCTCATGTGCTCACACGAAGTCAACCCAAGTTGAGATTGTGTGCCCAGGTCTGGCGTGGGTTGGGTTAGTGCAGCTGGGTGTTGCTTGTGGCGATGTGTAAGTGGTTTTGCAGCCAGCTGTACCCTTGAGTGAGACATTAGTGTTGCCTGCCCGTGCTGCAGAAGAAATGAGTGGATGCTTTTATTCTGTTCCTCTTTATGATTTGTAGAGTCATTGTGGAGTTTCTCACTCTTGGCTGAGTTTGTACAGGCACCTACTTGTGATTACTGGAAGTGTCTGAGCTTCTGCATATGGCAGACCTCCGCCTCGGGGCAGATCTCTTGGTGGTATTTTATAATAGCTTTACCCTAAACAAAGGCTGGAACACATTCAAATGGCGTAGCAATAATAGCATGCTTGCTTGAACACCCCAAAGATATTTAAAATTCTCCTAAGGGGTTGTAACTAGCTTGAGAAGGAAAGGGGAGATGAAGGAGTTGGGGAAAGGCGTATAGATTGGATGCAATTACTGACAAATTCCAAGAGGGGGTGCCCAAAGTACAGAAATGACAGCAATGCTGCATGCAAGTATTACAGTAATCTTATTGCCAGTGATGGTGGTGTAACATAAGCAGATATTAGAGTACAACAAAATGATAATCCTGATCTTTCTCCTAGAGGTGATAAACAGCACCACGAGGAATACATCGAGCATGTAAGGATTTATATAACACAACCATGTGATCAAACACAACAATATTGTGACTAGCAAGTGTTAAATGAATGTAATGAATGCTTGTAATAAATTTGTTTTAACACACTCTGGTCAGATTTGTCATTATCCCAACCCTTCGTGCACCATGTTGGGTGCCAAAAAGCCTTGACGTGGTTTAGTCTCATCTAGCAAATAAAGAATCATGTTGAGCCTAGCTGGTAACAAAGAACCACATGGCTGCTTATTTATCCCTCCCTTCTCCCAAACAAAGAGAGAAGAATCAGAAAGACAAGGTGTGACTTGTGGGCTGGGATAAAAAGAGTTTAACAGAGCAGCAAAGGAAGAGAAAAGATAATATTTATAACAATTAAAAATATCCAGAACTGGTGTTATACAATGGAAAACTCCCTGCCTGGAAAGCGACCACTGTGTGTGCTCCTGATCTAGACTCCTGTGCCATACTTTGCAGCCATGCACCTGAAACCATGCTGTGAAAACCATTCATGAAACCAGACCATGATTACTGCTCCCCAGCCATGTCACAAACTGCATTGCCAACTACCTGCCCCACCCTGTCCTCCCAGCTAGCTACCTCCTATACATACGCTGAGCATGACTTCATGGTATGGAATATACCTTTGCCCAGTTTGAGCCACCTGCCCTGGCTGTGTCCCTTCCCAGCTTCTTGTAAAAATTAACTCTCCCTGCCGAAACCAGGAAATTAACCCTTTCCCAGCCTGACCCAGGACAGAGCTATTTAAGTGGCCTCTGTAACTCTGCATGTTTTCCTGTCTAGTTGAAAGTCTCCACGTTGCTGTAACATCACAAGTGAGTGAAACCGACAGGTTGCCAGAGGAAAATAGTGAGTCATTAAGTGTGAAGCACGGATTTGGTGCCAGTGAAACCTTGAAGTCTGTTCCTGGTGGTGAGTAAAATTTGATGCTTTTACACATTCAGAGTGCTAAAATGATTGATACTGGGTTGGTTTTTTTGGAAAGTTTTGTCAGCCTATAACAAAATCAATAAAAAATAATGTAATAAAAGTTGTCTTTGAGCAAATGCTCAGATAGTGTAAAGTGTCACATAAATTCATTGAAGTGAAAGGTTTGCATCCACTGTACCTTTTCTGTAGCACATACTTGTGTTAAGCAATATTGAGTCTGTCTCAATTTGCTGTCTCCATACACTTTTTCATCATTGTTGCTCAGCTCCACAGCAAATCTGTATTGCAGTATAGGGTATTTCTCAAGTCAGCCAGTTTTCGTCAGAAGGCCTGAAAACCACTATTGGCATTCCAATAATTTCAGCTGTAAGAGGATAGCATGGATTTCTCGCAACAAAATTGCAGATAACGTCTTGTAAAAAACATTGCCTCAGAACATTTATAATGACGTGGCTGTATTTACCTCCAGACTTTTGTAAGGGAAACACTACTAATGCTGCATCCCACCTGTGCCATCCAGGCTTCCAAATTTGTTTTTCCTCTAGAACCCATTATATAACTGCAGCTTATATAAGTCTATTTTCAGCATCTTATGAGTAGTTGTAAAAAAGTAGCTGTAAAAAAGTATGCCCTTTGTTTCTGTAGTCAGAACATGCTGTGATACCTTTCTCTTGCATTTTTGGGGGTCTTTATTTGTTAGATGCAGAAATAGAAGAAGAAGAATCATCTGAAGTCAATCTCAGTGTTGAAAAGGAAATGGCAGATGCCGGTCTAGAGGATAAGGTATTGTAACTGATTTTGCTTCCTGTGTTGCAAATAGCACTGGAATAGTACTGGAATGCTGTCCAAATTTTCATAGGGTATCTAAAGACTGTTCCAAACCACAAAGCTTGTGATAGACACATTTCACCCAGATAATTCTATTTAATAGACATCACTGCAATTAATAATGGATTTTTATAAAGCAATCATAAACAATACAAATGTAGAACAATTTTCCTGCCAGGCTTACAGATTGGTGGGTTGTAATAAGAGCCACAGTGTTTTGTACCACTTGTATGGGCCACTTTAGAGCCTGATTCCTTGCTGTTGTCACTGAATACATCCACCTCTATCAAGCTGACAATACTATTCCTTCTAGTCCCTCCTCCTATTTACAGACTGATGAAAGTCTCCTGCAATGACAGGAGACCTCAGATAATGCAAGGCACATTTATGCATTATAAGAACTTAATCCTGGTAATACTGAAAATGCTAGCAAATAAACTCTCTTAATGCCTGTTTTGGAGTTTTAGAAATCAGCATTCTTTATTTCAGCACTGGACGCAAGATGGACGTGACTTCCATCAGTCCTACATAAAAAGACAAGAGCTGGTTACAGAAAGTGGTTCCCTCTTACATGCATATTTATAAATATTCCCAGAAGTCTTATGCATATTCTGTTACTTTCCAAGGAGTAATTTTAATGTTATTATGAAGTTCACAACAGCCAGATCTCTGCTTATTGGATCTTTGGAGCTAGCTCTGTCTGTCCGTGCATTTTAGATAGGGCAAGACTGCAAACAGGCATGTTTATAGAAGCGGACAGATCTGTTCAGCACATATCATACTTAACGCAAGATGTTATGATTTTTCTCTGAACAGTGTCTGGAAAAACATTATTTGCTATAAAGCAAGCATGCTATCAGAGATATATTCTGTTTAACTTTCAAAAAATAAGGTTACTTAGATGAAACTTTAGCTTAAATCAAGATATTCTACTTTTTGTAATTGTAACTACTTCTTGTATCACTGAGAACAAGCACTTAAAATAGGATGGATTGTCTCACACCAGCTTGCTTCAGAATTTTGGATTGAGGCAAAATGGACCAACTAGAGAACCGAAGAGAAACTGCCCCTTTTTATAATCTATAACTCATAAGTAAATATGGGGAAGCAGAATCAGAAGTCAGTTCTGGGCAAAATTAGGAATGGCACGTAACTTTTAGCAGCAGAGTGTTTGTATAAGAGCAGTATGAATTAATGTGTGGAAATAAACTGAACTTTAATTGTGGAGTCTTATGCGGGACCAAAAAAAAGGATTAAAGGGAAGAGAGAAAAATATGAAGATACATGACTTAAAGTGGAAGCAAGTTTGCTAGAAAAGGAGATACTTAATGTGACCATACTGCCCTTCATCAGACCTGAAAGAGTGCTTGTATGCCCGAAACCTTGGGGTTTTTTTGTAGCTTTTTCTGGAAGAGTCTTGCTAATATGCTAATCTTCCTATAAAACTTGCTTCATGTTCAGCTGTAGGTCAACTTACTTACCAAACTGCTGTGTTAGAAGGGAGTAGGAAGAAGAATGTGTATGGTTAAAAAACCCATATTAAAACAGAAGCCCAGGTGAGGGAGCCCAGAAGCTAGGTGAAGGGAAATAGGATGAAACAAACTAATAGAGAACAGAGGGGCTCACATCTAAGCCATTAAAAGTTCCAGTAGGTTCACATGAAAACACTACCATTGGGGTTATAGAGAAGACAGCGCCAGACTTTTCTCAGAGGTGCTCAGCAAAAGGGTCATCATCTAAGATTACAAGTTGCAGCAAGGGATATTCTGACTATGTAAGTGAAAAAAAGTACCACAGGGGTGAGCAAGGAGGAACAGGTTGTCCACAGACTTTATACAGTCTCCAGCCTTGGTGGTTTCCTGGATATGACCGGGGGAGGCACTAAGCAAACTCATCGAACTTTGACCCGTGGCCTGTTGGAGCTGCAGCTGGGCTAAAGGGACCTGCAGCAAACGCTTCTACCCTAATTTATTATTCTGGTCCGGCCTGTTTTTTGGGCAAGCCTCATGTTACATCTTAGAGTTACATGTCAGAGTCAGACTTAACCAGGAGGTGGCAGAATAAGCAAACAAAAGCGCTTGGCATGAACTTCAGGGGTGGAGGATGTTCGCCTCCCTGCCCTCGCGGGATGGCAGCACAGGCCAGCCAGCCAGGAAGACAGAACGAAAGGCCCCAGCTCCGGTGTCAAATGTTTACCAAACCGTGCGAGGGAAGATCGTTGCCTGTGCTGCACGTAGGGTTCTACATAGGCAGCAGTGGGAGGTGATCCGCACTGCCCATGCCCTGTAATCACGTATCTGAGAGGCTGTCTGAAGCACTGTGCGTGCTGTCTACCCTCGGACCCGACTGTGCTCATCTCCACTGCTGCTCATTTCCCTGAACTACGGTGCTAGGGAAGAGCAGCAGGGAGGTGACAGTGGCCTGCAGCACAGTTTAAAAAGCTGAATGTACTGCTTTGGACCTAGCCAGACTTAAAGGGCTTTTGCTGTGGTTGTGGCAGTGCAGATGCAATGCTGTTGCTGCCCTGCCTAGGTTGACTAACCCTGCCTTGGGCTTAACCCCCAAAGGGTCAAGTGGTGCTGCAGTGAGGAGACCACAGGCGTTTGGGCTTGCCACTTGCTGCCCCTTCGCCATGCCAAAGCCAGCTAAGCCTTCAATCCCCCCATGCACCTACTTAATTACATTAAAAATAGCTTCAAAACCTGAAAAAACCACCGTTCTTGTTCATCATGTGGGCTCTCCTTTCTACACTCGCTATTCCTCACCCTGTCAGCATTTCCTCCTCTCCCTCTTGGTCCTGCTATTCCTCCTTGTCTGCCGTCATCTTGACTGCACAGTAACAGGAAAATGGAGCTCCACTGTGTCGGTCATTGTGTGGCACAGGAGCATCCATACAAAGTCCTCTGCTTTTCACAGAGCTGAGCAGTTATGTGGCTCTGTGACAGTGAGACATGGAGAGGAAATGGAGTGACGTACTAAAGGGAGATAATGAGAGAGAGTAGAGGAGGAAATGCTGCAGCTGGTGCTCCCTTTCCCACAAGGCTGTCTGCGTTGAGTTGTGCTTTGGGGCCTGGCCTTTTTCAACTTCATTTTTGGTTATCGCAGCTAAATGGAGCAGCTGCTTTGCTCTCTGTGGTGGAAATTGAAACTCAGTGAAGAACTCGGGAGAATCAGAGAAAGCACAAATATTCCCCAAACCCTCCTCTGCTCCTCTGAAAAAAAAATAATTAGAAAAATCATACAGGAAGTCTTTTCAGTGTAGCCTCTGAAGGGATTGTTTTATTTCTCCACCATTTCACCTTATCTTTCTCAGAGGAGCTGTTTTTCATGTTGAAGGGATTATGGGTGGCTTCACCCCATAAATTTAGAAAGCTTCTTAGGAAAAGGGAGCAGGGTGGAATATGTGAAGTGGCTGAGCTTGGCTGCAGTGCTCAATAGTAACCATGCTAGTGCATTTTGCAGAGTATAGAAGGCACACAGCCTTTGCTCAGTGCCTCACAACATGTCTAAGGCATTCACTATAACTCAGTGATGTGACTTCTGCTATCTTCTTGCTACATTAGTATCTTTATTTTGGAAGAGTCTTGTGCTGTTTCATCCTACTATAAATAATCTAAACCTACTGTACTGCATATACAGAAGTCTGGTTACTGTATTTCAGAACTGTCAAGTAAACAAAGAATGAATGGAAATGTCTTTTCTGCGTATCACTAGTCCCGAGAGGATTAAAACAGTGGATGAAATATTTTTATTTTTACAGTTGTGCTTTGAATCTCTAGTGATTTCCATGGAATTGTCAGTGTTGGTGAATTATTAGTCTTCATAGGTTATTGCCTCTGTGTTTTTTCACATACCCACAAAATGTTTGACTCGGCACTGCATGTATTAGCAATATGAATGTCTCCACTAGTTTAAAAAAAAAATCCTAGATGATACAATTCTAAAGTTAAAAATTACTTTTTGAAGCAACGTATTTTTATTTTACGGAGGAAGTCTGAATTTCCGAGAATCTACAGGGACAGAGGTGAGTTTATTTAAACCTCAGACAGAATGTAGTAATTATTTAGTTAAAAGTGGTCCAACTTTTGAAAATTCTTCTCTTTTATTTTTTAGATTGTACAAGCAATCCAGAAATTAACCCGTCTCTTGTATAGCATACAGGTGACTATTCCACTGCTAACTTTGTAGAGTAATTAGTATCAATAATTCTTGATGTTTCTTTTCATCTTGCCCTGCTTCTACACATTATGTTAGTGAATACTTATCTGTACCAACTGTTGCAGGAAGTTATCATACAGTATAGTTTTATTCTACATCGGCGGTAGGTTTCTCTTAAAAACTGAATGCTTGCTGGCTGGGAGATCAGTGTGTCGTCCCGTGTGTGTTTCCCCCTCCCTCCAAAAAAAAAAAAGAGTAATGAGTGTACAGTCCAGAAATCTAGGGGGAAAGTAAAATAATGGCTCTAACTGAGTTAATAGATTTTCATGTACAGGTTTCTGAAATTATAGTTGAAAATATTGAAAAAGTAGTATTTTGTTTAGAATACTCTGCTCGCTACCAGTAAACACTGCCTCTGCCACTTAGATAGCAAGCTCAGCTAATTTTAAATATTTCAGTTTCAATTAATAACTGTGTATATTCTGTAGGACTAAAGTTTTTCATCTTTCATACTAAGTTTGAATGTTTTAACTTATTTTTTCTTATTTAGATGCAGTTTTATAGGGTTTTTAAAATTTGTTTCATTTACGTATGTTTAGTTTTTAGGCCATCTTGACTTTAGCTTATTTCATAATAATCCTGGACACTTTGGTCATAGAAGTTAAGTGGATTAAGCAATGCAAAAGCAAAATATAAAGCTTGTCATTCAAGCAGAATTTTTGAAAAATTGAATAACAGGTAGCTTAACACCAGAGGGACAGTAAAGTAAGGCATGGGGATTATGCCTTAATCATTCAGACCATGAATTGGCAGTATAGGTGTAGAGAAACAAGCAGAGGATCCTGCCCTAGTCTACTGATCCTTGGAACTGAACCAATACTGGGAAGAAGACAAAGAAAACTGGCAATTGCATATTTCATAAGGTTAAAAACTCTTCCTGGGGTGGCCAGCATGGGGCAACAAGGTTGTGGGAATTCTCTGGGAATGTCTGTTAAAGTAAATCCCCATGTCAGCTTTTAAAGATAGTCTGTGCAGTAAAGTGCCCCAGCAGATCCAGGGCTTCCTTGCTGTTCTTTCTTCTTAATTCCAGCTATTTATTTTTGTGTTATTGGAAGATGTCACAATCTTTAATGCAAACAATGTCACAACATCCTTGTGAAGGACAAAATAGCACTCTTGGTTGTAAAACAAACTATTGAAACATCAAAACTGAAATAATTACTATACTGCAGATTTCTGCTGGCACAGATGTCTTGGTTAGGTGCATGTATTAGTAGGGTCCTGATGAATGTCTGTCTTGGCAGGTACTTGTAAGTAGGACTGTCCTATTGCAGGTTAGGAAGGAGAGCCTAAGAGTTGGAGTGAGTTATAATGGAAACAGTACAGTTTTATCTGTATAAGCCACATCTGTACTAGGAATATTTTGTTGACTTTAGCATTCCTAGTGCTTTAATGCCCTCTTCAACCACGAAAAATCATTTTTTCTGTGTGTCTTAACATTCTCTGACAGAACAGGACTCCAGCTGTAGCTGAAGTGCATATGCACAGCTGTAACTTATATAATAATACTAAGTGTAAAGCAGAAGCCTTATTAAAAGTGCTCAAAATGGTTCAGTGCTTTTAGAAACTTCTCTTGGTAAAGGATGATCACAGAGTTTTCTCTACTTGTGTGAGGAATAACCTCCCCAAAAGCATGGAGGCTGAAGCATTTTTGTATAATGCTTCTGTGTAAAAATACAGAAATGAATTAATGCTAATATTTAAACATTTGTGTCTGATTTTGTTATGGTGTGTAGGCAGCAGTAGTTATCCAGGACAGCCACAGAGAGCTTCATAGGTTACTCCTGCAAGAGAATGAGAAGAGCAGTCGGGCCCATGGTTCTCGAATAAACCTCCTTCTGGAACAAGAAAAATACCGGAATCTGGAAAAACAAAGGGTGGAATTGGCCAGTATTCACAATCTGAAGCAGCAGTTTCAGCAAGAGCAGCAGTGGTGGATGCGTGAATGCGACCAGCGGCAGCGGGAGCAGGAGGCAAGGGAGGACCAGCTGGGACAGCGGGAGAGAGAGTGCAAGTGCCAGGAGGAGCTGCTGGAGAAAAGCCGACAAGGACTGGCGCTGCAGCTACAGGAGTACCAGCAGAGTCTGGAAAGGCTCCAGGAGGGCCAGAGAATGGTGGAGAGAGAAAGAAACAGTGTGAAAATGCAGAAGAAGCTACTCTGGCACTGGAAGCATGGTCGACAAAGTAAACTGCTGTCATCCACAGGGAGCTATGAGGTGTGTGGTTCTCCATTGCAATTACGTCCGCAACTGCAGACCTAGAAAGATTTTCCTTGATGAATAGACTAGTATGCCTGGGTTTTGTTGGTTGGTAACTTAGAATGAGCATGTGGGAAGTTGAGGTTCAGGCATATCCAAGGGCTTTGTCTGAACTTCATGAAGTTTAACCTGGGGAAGTACAAAGTCCTGCCACTGAGAAAGAGCAACCTCATACATCAGTATGTGCTGGGGGCCACCCAGCTAGAAAGCGGATTTGCAGAAAAGGACCTCTGGGTCTTGCTGGACACTAAGTTGAACATAATACAAACAATGTGCCCTGGCCTCAAAGAATGTTAGTGGTCTCCTGGGCTGCATTAGGCGAAGTATTGCTGATACATCAAGCAAGGTGATCTTTCCTCTTTACTCTGGCCACACCTGGAATAATGTGCCCAGTTCTTACTCCCCAGTGCAAGGAAGACATAGAGCTATGGAGTGGGGGAACGTAGAGGTGGGTCACCCACCTCTACCTTTCTCACCCCATATTTTGCCTAATGCAGCCCAGGAGACAACCCATGAAGGGTCACAAAGATGTTTGAAGGACAGGAACATCTCTGCCAAGTGAAAAGGCTGAGACTATTCAGCCTGACGAAGAAAGGGCTCATGGGGGTTCTTATTAATTATACATTAAATAAACACCCAAATGGAAGGTGTAAAGAGAATGGAGCCACGGTTGTTTCAGTGGCACCCAGTGGTAGGGTCAGAGACAATGGGCATGAACAGAAGCACAGGAGGTTCTCTGGAAACACTTTTTTCCTGTAAAGGTGACTGAGCAATGGAACAGGTTGTCCAAGGAGGTTGTAGAGTCTCCATCACTGGAGACAGTCAGAAGCTATCTGGACATGGTCCTCGGTAAGATGCTCTAGGTGGCCCTGCTTGAACAGGGGGGTTGGACCAAATGACCTCCAGAGGTCCCTTCTGACCTAACCCTTCTGTGATTTTAAACTGGGTGCCCTACAGAAGCCAAACTCAGACTAATGGATATTAAAATTGAGGAGATGGAAATTTTAAATGTAAGCATCTGTTTTATTTTGCTTTACTGCTGTGTTTGCAAAATACATTGTGTCCTGCCTCTTGTAGGAAAGAATTATTGTAGGCATATAAAGCTTCTAGTGAAGTCTTTGGCTGCTCTCCTTGATCTGGGACAACAGCACTGTCTCCAGTGAGGAACAGTGGCTGCTCCAGGAGTGGGAAACGCCAGGCTTCTGTCAGCCCCATTCTTCAGGCCCCGCTGTCCTTCTCCCCTGAAACAAGCACCCCCTCAGGGGAAGGGGTTAGTGTGTGGTTCAGTACTTGACAGTACAATTCCTTGGAGACGGTCGTTATTAAAGGATGCAACTTAAAGTAGTTCTGAAGCTGCTTAAGCATTCAATACTAACAATTACTACATTTTTGTTGGGGGTAAAGAACAGGTTGACTCCAAAGTCAGCTCTCTGGGTGCTCACTTGCTAAGTGGGACCTGGCCTGTAGTCCCTGCTTCGGTGGGTATGGTCCTGATTTGTGTTGCTATTCTCCAAATCATCTGAAAACGAAAACATTTTGCCTGGCTTTTGCATATATTGAAAGCTCACTAACCCAAACAGCTGGTTTTTTTTCTCAGGTTTTCATTTTCAGAAGGAAAAGAGCCTTTCTTCAAGCCATCACCTCCATAGTTTTTCACCTGGCAACTGACCCATGACAGGCAGTGACCATTTCACCTGCAGAAGGGGTGAAAGATTATCTTTTGACTTCCCCCTTTTTATCTGTCTTTTGTGAACACCATGTGAACATGACATATCCACATACGCCTGCCCATCCCAAGTGTGTATGGATAACTTATGTTCGCACAGTCTTTACAAAAGAGGCACTTCTTGCTAGCATGTCTTATGTTACTATTTTGACTTGTTCAGCAGTGCTTAAGAAGTGGATGATAAAACCAAAACTGAACTTGCCCATCAGCTTTAATGGATAGGACTTATAAAATCTTTTGAGGAGAGGAAGGATGATAGCCTGATGTAGGGATGGCCAAAATTGCACAGATGGAGAGGCAAAATAATGCTAGGTGTCAAAGAGCAGTAGTTCTTAATCTAATATCATGTGCAATACTGCTTTTATTTCAGGTAAACTACATGGCTTTGGATGCATTCCAGGCAATAGGATTGTTTTTGTCCTGCATTTTACGCTACCTTACTCCTTGCATCAGCAGAGCTGACTGACTGTTTACCAGGCATCAGTATTCCCAGCCTTGTATTTTTGTCATTACATTGAACCTAGCTAGTTTTGGATGGCCAAACGTTGCAGTAACTCAGACTGCTACTCCTGCCTTTTTGTGAGTTTGGCCTTGATAAAGACCTGCAGGCAGGGCGTCTTCACAGGAGTGAGTTGCGTTTTCATCCCCTTGAAGCGATGGCCACTTGTGGAATGCTGTTTGCCATCCCTGATTTGACTGCTGTAGTCCTGTTCTCTATGATTACCTGTCTACGTGAGGTACAGTGTTGGTTTTGGATTGCAGTGTACACAGATTTACATACGTGAAGTTGTACCTTGTTTAGCCATGGGGCAAAATATTAACCCCCTGAAAGGAGTCAGCAGAGCTCAGCGCATCCCAGATAGCCCTTTGTTGTTCGCTGTCTTGCAATTATTACTGATTTCTCCTATATTTTGAAGGGAGCTAAGTCAAAATGTACTAGATTATTGTTGTTTATTCCTGAATGGACATCCAATTTAACATGTTTTGGGGTTAATTTCTGGGAAATTGGGTGACTTTTTTTCTATGAATCTCCATTCTGTCTGGCAATTAGTTGTATGTATTCTTGTGTAAGCGTTCTTCAGGATGATGATCATAGTCATATGGTTTTTAGTTTCAGGTAGTCCTATGAGGAGCAGGGTGTTGGACGTGACAGTCTTTATGGGTCATATCCAACTTGAGATATTTTGTGATTTTATGATTCTAGGGCTGGGCAAAGGTGAAAATGCTGTACTCTTTTTTTTTCTCTCTCTCCTTCTGCAGATAATGCGTCATAATCAATCAGACAGCTTACATGGCAAAAATAACTTCTACTTAAATGAAGCTGTAGTGTGTGTGTCTCTAAGCGGTGTCAACAGATCAGAGTCTTCTCTCATTTATGAGGATGGTGTGTATGGACTGAACATCTCAAATTCTGATATAGCAAGGACTAGTGAAAATCAGGTGGACCTCAAAATGGACACTTCCTCTAAGCCAACATTAACCGGTGCACTGTGGAAATCCCATGATCCTTACCAGCAGATGGCTTCTTCCTACGAAAGCAACAAGGATACCTTTAATAATGGTAATTAACGTTTTATTTAATTAAGAATTAGTAAGGGCAGTTTGCCACCTCTCAGAATGAATAGTGCTAGAAACAAAGACAGCTTGGTAGAACTGGAAGCAATAGCTTTTGCTAAAACAATTGCATGCCACTTTGCATGCTTGTTGAGGGTAGGTGAGAATGTGAGCATAAGAGAAATCAGAACATTTTTGAAAAAAAACTCACCTTTGTTTGTGTCTGTATAACAGTCCTCAGAGTGTTGTTCTCCCAAAATCCTTTACGAATGCTTTTTAACTTGTTTGGTGTTTTTTTGCAAGCTGCTGTCACTCTTGCTGTTTCAAGTGCATTTTATTGGATGTTTTAGAACGTGTATGCATTACTTGATGATTTCTAGTTAGCTTTTGATTTACCCTCTTAAAATCATAATCAGTGGTCAAACACCCTCTTCATTCTTCACTGAGAATGAAATGAAAATATATTCAAACACACTGTAGTTGCGGAAAGAAAATTACATCACTTCTAAGGGATAATAAAACCTTTGACAATAAGTTTCCATATTTGTAGAAATAGCTCTTACTGAATTACCTTTCTTTATTCTTGTATTTTACCAGAACCCCTAAAGATACGTAGATTGCATGCCAGTTAGTGGATACCAAAATGAGTGGAAGAGGCCACCTACTGAGCACTATATTGCACTGGAAATTCTGTGAAAGACTTAAAAACATGCTAATGAGAAAATCTAGACTATCTGGGTTTTATTTTTTTTCTCACATTGCACAGTGCTGGTTTTGATCGACTTAGTATCTTCATTCTGTCATTACTGTGAGAGTTGTAGAGCAGCATGTAAAAACACAACTAAAAGTCTTAGAGGACAGTGATGCACTTTAGGTGCCATAGATTAAGTAATCTGGTGGGGTTTTCCTGCACAGTTGTGAAATTCAGGTTGAGACAGAGCAAGTCTGCACTGCAGCAGTATGTGAGCTCCCATTTTTCCGCAACTGGCCCTGGTGGATGATTTCTGTCCTCACATGAGCTGCATGCAGGTCAGATCACAGCAAAGACCAGTGAGCAGCAGGATCAGCAGCTGAAAACATACAGCTTCTGATGACGAAAACATACAGAAGCTGAAACCAAGTACAATGGTTTTGAATTGTCTTAGATCAAATCTTGAAGCTGTTCAAATAAAAATGTCCTAGATTAAGGAACTTGCTCCTTAGTAATGTCCACTATAGCCTTACTAGTCCTTTGTACATGAGTAGACAGAGTAGAATTTTATAATCAAAGGCAGGGCAGCCTAATCTCATCACCATAATCAGCAGACCAAGCTGATTAGTAACATAGATTAATATTTCTGAAAATGCCTAAATAATTAGCCTGGTGAAACTTGTTCTAGTTTGACTGAAGTTGTCGTTTCAGTACTAGGTTAGCTAAGCTAGTGTAATTTTGAAAAGGAACTCTTATGTGTGCTTAAACCTCTCTCAAAAGTGAATTAGCTTGTGCTGGCAAAAGTTCAGATGCAAGCTAACCAGGATAATTTCTATTGAGCCCACATGAGAGTGTCTGGTTTAATTAAACTGGCTTGTACCACTTTAATTGCACTGATTCTAAGATAAGGTAGTGGAGCCTCTGTATGTAAAGAAGCCCTTCACCTGGGTGAGACTTGTGTTCATCTTCTGTAGACATTCTTATCTTGCCCTGGTAACAGAGTACCAGTGCAGTCCCAGCAGCTCACGGACCAGCACTGGTTAAAAAGCCTGACCAAGAAGTACGGTCACGGACTAGAGCAAGTTTCTCTGTCTAAGTCGTGTCTCTAAAACCTGCATTTACTAACTTGATTGAGTCACAAGGCACCTTTGGCAAAGCAGCACAGCAAATCCTTGTAGCACACTGATGGTGCAGATGCTGCTGTGAAGACCCCCTGGCTGCGTTGCTAGATCAGACAGGGCTGGGAGCCTCTCCCCAAAGAGATGTACCGTTACATTCCACAGTCATTTGCAATTTGGAGAGTGACAAGTATTTTATCCTCTGATCATGCAGTGCATGAGTCTGCATGGTTCAGACTTGCTTCTGTCATGCATCAGGAGCCACCGTATGGGGAGCACAGAATGAGAAGAATTCTTAACTTCTCTCTGAAAGACAGATGGCTTCCAAAGCCCCAAAGCTCTGCACATGGAAGTGAAGTAAATCATTTGTTTCTAAGCAATGTGATGCAAGCTTAGCAGTATGACTGTTTCATACAAGGAAATTGATTTCCTTTTCATTGATTTGGGTTTTGACCATTCTTTTTCTCAAGAGAGTTTAGCAGAGTTTAAGAAGATCTTGTACCTCCATTTCCTGACACCTCTGCAGGATATAGTCAGTTCTGATCACTGTGAAGAAAAAACAACAAGAGATGCAATGAGAGAAAAACTAGAAAGAATTTGGAAGTTAGATGAAACTTCTGATAATTTCATGTGGATTATTGTTTCTGGACATTTTCCTCATTTTTCAGCCAGCTGTATATATGAAGTCTCAGAATCATCTTGCAAAAACTGTTCCTAAATAATAAGACAAAATAGGACTAAGTAGTGAACACGGAGTGTGGTTTACTGGAAAGAGTCATGTACCAGATAAATACATGGCCAGATCTTGCATATGGTAAGCTTTGTGTGTATACAACTGGAATTTCTTGGGTTTGGTTAATTTTCCTAGAATTATTAGGCATCCTGTAAGAAGTCTGGTCTGTCAAAAAGCCTGAAGTTATTTTATGAGAAGCATAACATGAACGTGCTGTCAAGGAGTTAATCATGTTGTATTCTACTGTAAGTTAAGTACTACGCAGTTTAGCTTCATAAACATATTCAAATGGAAAACGCTGTGTTCCTCCAGAGCATTATTTTCCATTCATATTTTCTAAAGAAAGACATACGTCTGTTCACATCATGATTGTATGTCATTGTTTTATGTGTATGGGAGGGAACTTTACTGAAGACCTTGGGGCAAGTTCCCACAAAGCTGAAACTGGCACAAGTACACTCGCTAGAAAAGGTGTGTCAGTCAAGAGCAGAAAAATATGATTGAAAGAAAAATGTGTTAATGCTTTACACTAATGGTTATGAAATTATCTGCATGAAAGAAGGCAAGTACTTTGGGTAATTAGGAATGAGGGGAAGTATAGGTTTTGTGTCAGACTAAACTGAGAATTGAATAAATGACTCTTGTGTTTAATTGACATGACTGTTAACTAGCTGAAGTGATGCCTAAGGATTTACCTATGGATTCAACTCTTTGATTTCAGGAATCAGTGCAATTTTAATTCTTTTAAGCTTTGAAGTGAATGACATTGTTTGCTGGTCCTACCTTTCACTTTTTTTAATTTATATGTTGTAGTGACAGTAATAGGTAAAGGTAAAAGGTCTGGAAAACTGCACTGAA
This sequence comes from Neomorphus geoffroyi, assembly GCA_033558235.1. NCBI lineage: Eukaryota > Metazoa > Chordata > Aves > Cuculiformes > Neomorphidae > Neomorphus > Neomorphus geoffroyi. The sequence goes on along the minus strand of JAUMJM010000048.1, from coordinate 19,925,548 downwards.
ACTTGATTGTGAGAGGGGTTTTTTCCCCCCAGACATTTGCAGTGTAAGTATGAAGGAACTTTATGTATGATGTAGTGAAAAATACAGTTTAAATCTTTATGGGGAACATAGACAAACCTGTGATCTCCATTAACCGCCAGATGCAAAACCAGGGAGCAAAAATAGGTCTCTATTTGAATAAAGTGATTTTAATCTTTTTCAAAGGACAGAAATTTGTACGTATATGCATATAAGCAAATGAGGTGGTTTGATTTTGGCAAAATACTCCATTTATAGTGTTTTTCATCAAAGATGAAAACATCCCTGTTTCTAGGGATGTGAAATATTAACTTTGCAACAGGAAAAGCAAAAACTCCAGAAAAGATGTGTAGTGTTCTTCAACTCCATTTTTTTCCTTTATAAGAAATTCCCTATTGCTTAAGGCAGATTGTGCTAATGGTGTTGCTTTATTTAACCTATTCTTAAAACCATAGGTCATATTAATTTTAGTTTCCCATCAGTAATTGAGATGAGGTTTAGAACAACACATTATTTTTTGGCTAACTTAACATCAGTTATGGCCTAATGACATTCTATAAAAGTATCTGCATACGTTTGCATCAGGAATGTTGAAGACAGTACTTTATGGGCCTAGCTCTTTTTTCATATTTGTGTAATATTGAACTTATTGCAGTCAGAAAAGGCATACAATGTAAAGCTGATGAAAGTGTGATAAAAAGCACGTGAAATATGCTTTAAACTGCAGAGTTAAAGAGCCATCTAAAGGTGTGCAGGCCGTTTCCTGGTAGTTCCAAGGTAGTGCAAGATTTTGACAAGGGGCAAAGCTCAGTAAGTTGGGCTCTTGTTCAAATAAGCATAGGTACTGCTACCAGTGCTGGAGGTGATTAATGTGTCCCCATATTGAGGACTTGGTTAAATAAGGTAGCTGTGATCGCTTGGAACCTGTTAAAAAATGACTTGCTCCCACAAAAAAAAGTAATCACAGTTTCTCATATATGACTGTTGTGAGTTAATTTCTGTAGTATTTGTACTGTATGAACTCTTTCTGAGTGTATCTGGCCTGCTCATCTTATGAGCTGGAATATAATTGTGCATACAGCCCACACATCACACATCTCTTGTTAGAACAGCATCCTTTGTAGCCAGTGGCAGGCCAACCCCTTACCATCTGCAGAATGCCATGTGAAGATGCAGATGTGATATTTTGAGCTTCTTTAAACTTGTCATCTTTTTGAATTGAGTTTTCAATGCCACATTGAGAACATGCAATTAATTCCAATTTGCCCTTCCTGTGTTCAACATATGCCTTCTAAAGTTAGTGTGGATGGATGCATAAGTGAACACAGAGTCCATTCAGTGCTCAGTGTAAGCTATAATAATAATGAAATTAAATGGAATGGTATAAGAATATAAAGTTGAATAACATCAGCACCCAAGTTCAAATTCATATTGATTTATTAGAACAAGTAAGATCTTACTTTTAATTCTGCAACAGATAACAGCAATTTTGACTCCTCCCCATACCACAAAACACTGGGTTTCATGCTCTGCCACAAGACATCAGTGTCTGTGGGGTACATGGTGGAAGTGAATCACAGGGGAAGTACCTTTTTTCCTCTTGGGAATAACACTACCATTTGTTCCAACAGATGGGAAAAGGGATTAAATAATGTGGCACTCTGAATACCAAACTGAAAAATATGTCATTATATGTAATCTGCAATTAGTATATTTAAAGTAACACTTGCTTTTCAGCACTGCAGCGCTAGGGTTTTGTAGTTCTGTTACTAATTTTCTCATCTCAAAATACTTTTTCTCATTTCTGAATGTAACCACAGGAGATGCAGCAATATTACATAACCTTTTAATTAAGGCAGTTAATGATGTTCTGGTTTTATTTTGTACTCTAATGTAAGTACAGAATTTCCTGTGTACTGCCTATCATCTGATTTATTTTTTCTAATATCTTCTCATTTAGAGCTCATTCATTAGGAGGGAAGTATAAAATTATGCACATCTTCAAGGTGATGAATGAAGTGAAAGAGATTGTGAGTCTTTTGAGGTATCGCTGGTGTTGGTATATAACTGCACACCATACTCAGGGTTTCACTGCCTGTAGACTGCTTAAACAACAATAGCTTGATGACCAAATCTGTTTCATTTTCCTCATATTTACGGTTCCAGCAACTTTAGTGCAGTGGGTTTTGAAGTAGGTGTTATTACCGGCATCAATGAAACTGGAATGGTTTGGGCCATATCTTACATGCAGATTTATTCTTTAGCTGAGTAAGTTTTTTCCAATATATATGGGTTTCAGGGAAGTGGAGGGAAAGGAGCATGTTTTGAAGCAGAAGACCCTGCACAGGGAGTCCTTTGCCAGACAGCTGGTTTGTGGTGAAGAACTTCCAGCTCAAGGTTGTAAAGAGATGTGACTATAGCATCAGATCCACAGGGAAAGAGGTAATGTCTCAGAGAAAGCACTCACAATGTAAGAGTCTTTCTAATTGTTGTTTGATGTCAGGAAGATACCTTGGGAGGGTCTGTGTTTTCCTCAGGTAATATGATCTGTGGGTAGAGACCTGGTTGTGTGCCCTGTGTTAGTACAGTGCAGATGTTTTGTATATGTTTTGTTATGGATTTAGAGCCCAAAATAGATGCACAAGTATGAATAAGTAATGCATCTTAATGGCTGGGAGAAGCTGTTTATGGATGATCAAATTTTGCAAGATACTGAGTATGCAAACACACCCTGTAAAATCATGTAGCTGAATCACCAAGTGTATTTGTCTGGCTTATTTTGAATCTCATTTTAATTATTTAGTATAATACTTTACATATTCCAGGAAATGGCCTTTAGCATGTTGTGTAAAAGTAATGAAGTCTTAGTAATATGAAACCTCCTCAGCAGCATCTGCTGTTAAATATTTATGGAGAAACTAGGGAAGATTGTCTGTCTGTCTTTTACTGGCATTCATCAGAGGAGCACCTGATTACCTTCCACATAAACTATATTTGCTGTAGCCAAACTCCTAATGGAGATTTCATGGAGTGTCTTGTTCTGCCTCCCCTGATATTATAGAAGACTTTACTTTGGGGGTAAATTTTTGGTGGGGCAGTAGAGGGGAGAAGCCTTTGTGCTAGTATTGAAGTTTTTTCTAGTTTGATCAAATAGGAAGACTTCCAGCAGTCACCCGCCCCGATTCCATGGGTGTCCTTTAAAAGCTTGATCTGGAGCTGGAACGTAAGTGATACAAAAATAAATGTGATTTGTCTATATTTGTTTAGGGTATGCTATAGAAGAACCAAAGAAACTCATGTGCCTTTAAAAATCATTGACTATATTCCACATTAAAGAATACATGACAGATAGGGAAACCAGTATATTTGGCAAGCATGATAAGACTTTTGTTTTATTTTCTTTTTCTTGTTTTAATTGAGGTTGAGAAGTGCAGGATAGTTGTTGCTGACAGGAAGAACTGCAGAGAAGGTGTCTCATATGCAGAGGAACTTGTCATTACAGGTAGCAGCACTGAGAAGGGGAGGAAGGTCCTAAGAAAGGCTTTTGTGTTAAACACAGGCAGTTTTGAACTAAAGGTGAAAATAAATGCAGGAGGTTGTTTTGAAACATAGCGTCTTCTACTGTGGGGAAGTGGTCTGCTCTCTGGAGTGGTGGACTGGGACACGTGTAGAGCTGCAGCATGTGAAGCAATGGGGTGGGAAGGCACTGGTGGGAACTCAACCAAAGCAGAGCCTGCAGAGGCGCAGCTGTGGGACTAGAGACAAAGCAGATGTGTACTAAAGGCAAGGCAGAAGTAAGTGGTGATGAATTCAGGCTTAAGGGTGAGACCAGTGTTGCCTGTAGTGAAAAAAAGTGGGAGCAGAAGAAAGGAAAGTGGATCCAAGTACGTTGTGTGCACTTAAGGAAAGCGCTTGGCTAAAGGGATGAAGGCACATGCTTATTTGATAATTGTGGGGGTTTTTCTGGCTTTGATGTACAGTTTTCTCTTTAGCCTTTATGCAAACTGTTTTCATGGCAGTTAAATGTTCACAGAGCGTTTAGCAAACAATTAAAAAGGGCATCTATTTCAAAATATTTGATCACACCCTGAAACTTCCTATGCTTATGATGCAAAGCTTGGGGAATATGCAACTTTGTAATTTTCACTGGTTTTTTTTCATGACTGCAATAAGCAAACATCAGTGAATATACTTCCAGCCAGCCTCGCTAAAAATGGCTGTGCTAATAATACTGAAATTGCAGTCAAAAATGAGGAACTATTTCCCTGTGTTTTGAGCTCAGGGGGGAAAAAATGTCTCTGTGACTATCAGATAAGAGACTTCTCTCAGATGGTTATTCTTATAGCAATGGCTGCATTTTTTTCCTGCATTAATCAATAAGCAGCAGCTTCTGTTGAAGGATAAGGTCAGTGTGTAATTGATGTGAAAGAGGTGCTTTGCCTTAATTTTTGCTTCTGCAGCAATTCTGTGTATTGGCTTAGTATTCCTCTGTCACTTACTTTGAGTTTTGGTCTTGTCATCTTTTATGAGTAAGAAGTGGATCTGATCTGGTGTTGGGAAACAACCGTATAAAACTGAGGTGCTTGGGAGGAGACTTGAGAGTGTTTTATAAGTGACCTCTCCTCCTTGGCTTTTGTAACAGACTTGTGCCCTTCTGCTACTCAAGAAAATATTGCCATAGTCTATAGCATGCTCCATTGTGTTGCACCTGAAAGACAGGTCAAAAGCAGGGGACAAACCCAATAGTTTGCTGTGGTCTTTGATTTGATGTTTATTTCAAAGCAAAATTGTAGTTTAAAAAAAACCAAACCCCAAACCATCCATGAAATATGAAGCAAAGTTAATCAGCACAATAATGTTTGTTTGTGGTAACAGAAAGCTCAAAAGAATAGTTTTGATGTGTAAATGTCCCGCTCTTTTTTTTTTTTTTTTTCCAAACAGAGTGCCAGAAACACTTCTTTCAGGGTTAAAGCTAACTGTTTCTCTCTTCAGGAGGGAAGGAGAAGAAGCTTCACTGCAGTGTTTTAACTGCAAGGTGCAAATTGGTACAGTGGGCAAGGGAGGTGTGGGGATATGCTGGCCTCCTGGAGAAAGGAGGACTGTTTTCATCATCTGCTGAGTGTTTGGAAATGCTGTTTGGGTCTATAACTTTATGGGATTTCAGTTTCTCCAGCAAACATTCAAGCAGGAACATTGCCTCCTGAACAAAGATTGTTTTGACTTCAGCCTGCTGGCCAAATCTGTCTTCTGCAGATTATGGGGCGGGTAGAAATAGTTGCAGCCCACTTCAGGTACACCCACATTAGAAACCCGAACGAAGAGGCTGCGGGAGTTCTCCCATGCTTCCCCACAGCAGACAGATGAGTCGCCTCTGACCCTGGAGAGGTGACCTGTGCTGGATGGAGTCATGGCTCTGTGCTGGCAGCTGGTCCCATTCCTTGTGATCCTTTGCAGGAAGGGTGTTCTTGGGGTTTTATGGTTATTTTCTCTTGATCATTTGAGTGCAGCTGTGTTTAATGAGCTGGAAAAGAAGTAGGTCAATAAAACATGTGTTCGTTGTTAGCAGAATACCTGTTGGACCATGTGTGTGTCTGTAACTGACCATCTAAAGCTTTAAAGCTTAGCACAAAGACAATTTAATAGGGAAATCATACATAAATAAATTAATACTAAGCAGAAGCAGACAGCTGGCAGGCAATATGCCCTGCCAAGGTGAGACTGTGTGTATTTAATGCACAGACAAGTGAAGATTTCAAGTCAGACGTATTTTTAAGTCTCTTTTACTGATGTGCATAAAACCCAGCATGCTAAAAATAGTTTAGAAGCTGTGTGCTTTAAACACAACTGTTAACATAGGCATATAAGTAGGTTAGAATTATAAATTATTTCAAGCTAGTAGCATGCTATGAACCTGATGTTAAGGTGGTATCGCTAGCAGTGTCTGAGCTTGAGATGTTCTTAAAATTTTTTCTTTGATAGCAGCAATGTTAGAAATAGTGTGTTTACTGGATTTAATAAAAGAAAAGATGGCTGCATCATCGCGTGACTCCAAAACCTGGAGCTTTACGACAAGTATCAAATAAATGAGTTGGAACTGTTACGGAGCTTTATGATAAAGCAGTTTTTGTGAAATAAAAGTAAATTTTGTCTTAGCCAAGAATTGGGTCTAAATTCTCTAGACCAAACTTCTCTGAAGAATTATGAGGAAAAACCTGAAAACGGAATTACATTGTTTTACCCAAGCCAACAATGAAACAAAGATTCATGACATTTGCAGTAATTTTACCATGGTCAAAAATCCAAAGTAGAGAAGTGAAGAAGAGTTATGTTGCAGACCTTAGTCATCATAGACTTTTGAATTCTTACTGTTCTCTCTCTTGTAACAAAAAAATGCACCAAAAGCTGATGAGAGTAATTAATGTAGGCTCTGTTACGAACTAATTGCTTATCTGCTTTTTGTGAAAAGACCTCTTGTTCATGAATATGCTTGTTTGCCTAAGAAATGCAGCAACTGTTTTTTCACAGGGTTGGGCTGGTTAGAACTAAATAGCAGTATTGAAACTCTCAAATTGATTTCCTGCCTTATTCAGTCAGCTGGGAAATGGCTAAGGTGCCTTTTTCTTTGGTAGCTTCAGGGTCAAAATATTTTTCCCAGTGTTTTTTTTAGACCCGGTACCAAATTCAGTTTACACTGTGAAACCAAATTGACTGTGGTGCAGAGGCCCAGTTTCTTGATGGTATTTGAGATCTAGACTCCCAGTGAAACTGCTAGGAATTCTCCTCGGATCCTAAAAGCTTATAGATGCCTTTTCTATTCCAAGTGGTCTGAACTGCTGCAGTAGCAACGGTGTCCCTGGCTGAAGCGCTGTGCTGCCCAGGTCCAGTGCTGCCTAGTGATGTTCCCTTTCTGCTACCGTCAGCCGCAAAACCAACTGAAACTATGGTATGGAAAATCCATGGCAAATTGGGAAAGTGTTAGTAGGCACTAAAAGCCACTATCGAACCCAGTCATAGTGCCTTTCACAGGCAGGAAAGGAACAGAGGCTGAGGTGCCTGGAGTTCCCTGGGGAATCAGCCGTAGCTAATGAATCTGCATGGAAACTACCGGGAGCATCATTAGGGACAAAGAGGTGCTGTGGGATTTCCTGGTGGGGACTTTCGGTGAAGCTCATGGGCTGCTATTTAGTTTGTTATTGAACTGTAATGGCAAATGAGATGCTGTTACCCTTGAGTTCCTTTGAATATCCAGACCCGGTAGACTTAGCACTGGCTTTTAGGTGTCTGCTTGTGCTTCGCATTATGCATCAGTGCCAGTGGGGGGATTAAATACAGCAGCTCTGCCACCTCAAATAACTTTGGTCTAAAGTTGATGTGTCAGCTGTCAGTCTAAATGAACTTGGTATAAAAACTAGCACCAGTTATTATGAATAAATGGTAAAACCAGAACCTAACCGTATGTATTATTTTTGCAGATCTAATGTATTTTTAACATGTTTGTTGCTGAAAGTGGCACGAATATCTCTTTGGTTAGTGAAATTTTATTTGGAGAAGAGGGCCAACACGTGACACACATCTCTGAAAGTCACAGTGATTTAATTCAGTGTATGTATGTACTTTCGGCAAAATCTGTGTGGCAGGTTGTCCCCAGACCTCCCTTCCCTTTTCGTTTGTTTGCTTTGAAACAGCTGGGAAGGAAAAAAGCCCTGAGCATCCAACCCAGCCTGACCTCAGAGCTGACCCAGCTTTGAGGAGGAGTTTGAACCAGAGGCCTCCTAAGATTCTTTCCAACTTGAATTATCCTGTGATGCTGTGAAATTAGGGTCAGAGCTGGAGGAGAAAAACTGAGGGCTTTCCATTAAAAACACAGGACTTGAAAGGGGTTTTTCTAGCCTGCGGTGTTTCCTAGTGCCTCGATAATGTCTTCCTATCCTTCCCATAATCATCATTGTGAGTACTCCAGGCTTAACTGAAGAGCTCTGATCCTTGAGGGAGAGAGAGGAGGGGTGAAGGAGAAAATCTATGGCATTTATTTGATGTGGAAGTGCTTACATCCTGTGACAACAGACAGAAGGTGAGAATCACTGTGACTAATGAGATGTTTACTTGGCTTTTGTATCCCGCCCCCCGCCCCCCCCCCCCCCCGAGGAGCAGGGGCTAGGTTTGTTTTGGTATGCATTGATCTCAGATCCCTGCAAATGCCATTGCTTTGTCCTTCACCTTCCAAGCAGCTTATGCCAAGTCACTAATCCTGTCTCTTAGTGCTACAGGAAGGGTAGAGTATGGTAGATAGGATGTGGAATGCCGCTTGCCTTTTTCCCATTCCGTACAACATTAGCACATTTTTAACCAGAGGCTGTTGTTTCTCTGAATTTGGACCCAAGCCCCATTTGGAGAACTGAGGTCCCCTTAGAAACTCCCGTGAAAGCTGCCTCCATGCTCTACAGGCCTGAAGTCACTGTTATTGTTGTATTTAGATTGACTAGGAAAGTATATTTATTTTGGGGAGTCTAATGTCTTTCTGTGGTTTTCTGGTACCTGTCCTCATTGGTACCAGACCTAAACTCATGGAAAACGGGGAGGGGGGGAGAAATGGGTTTGCTTTTAATGTTGGATTTGGCAGTATATGTCCATGTGCACTTGTGATTTTTACCAGTATTTGGTAGTAACAGCCTCTAACTTTGAGAAAATTGGTGAGGGAGACAACAGGGAATGCATGGGTTTTCTTTATTTAATGAAATGCTCTCAGCTGAGATAAAAAAAGCAGAAAAAGCTGAATTTAAGTGGTATTTTGTGCTGTGGAGTGGCATTGCTGAACAGAACAGGCTAAACGACCCCAAAATGTTGAAATGCTGTCACAGATAACGTGCCCTCCAGCCTCAAGCACGTCCGTCTTTGCTGGGGAGTTTGTCCAGCCCAACATTGAAAGAGTGGATTTTTCTGGCTTGCTGTTCAGTTTTGTCTAGGTGAATCTGGCTCTTTAGCAAAGAGTTACCTGGGCTGTTGTAGGAGAAATAAATTTTGCATAACTGAGAAGCATTTAAAGGGTGTTTCCATTTGCACATAAACTCTGGGGGCCAGAACATGATGAGATGCTAACAGCCCTTGGCCGCTGCAGAAGAGGGAGGGGGCGGGAATCTGGGAGTCTCACAGAAAACCCTGTGGAAGAGGCTGAGCTACAGCTCTTCTTTGTTAAAGCTTTGGAAATCTGGGAATATTTTCTGCACTTGTATAAGTGTAAAGGTGTAAATGAGAAGGGGAAGGATGTGGCCTGTGGGGCAGCGGGACACTTTTGCTGGGTTGTGGTGATGTCTGTGCTGGTCTGGTGGGCGCACTGTTGAGCTTAACACAGCCTGCCTGAACATCGCTTGCCAGGATGGAGAGGAGCAGACGAAAGGATAAGTAAATGCTGAATTTAAAGAAAGGGAATAATACGAAATTAATTTTCTGGCTGATGTGGATAGATGAGTTAAAATTACAAAAAAGGAGGCTCATAAAAGGCTTGTGGTCCTAATTTACCTGGCTTTTGATCCATAGCAAGTTCTGACTGTCAGGCGTAAGGCTGCAGCCAGTGGTTCTGGAGATGGGCTGTGGATAGTCCCATGGCTGCCCTGGCTGCCTAGGGAGCAGGGGAGAGCTTTCTGGCCGCGACTTTCCAGTAACAGTCCTCTTAGCCAGCCCTCCTCTGCCTTGCTGTCTACACTGATAACTGGATTGTGCCCCCCCGCCCTTTTTTTAACATAGCTCTCCGAGTTCTTTAGTAGGCAGCAGCTTTCAATTAAGCTTTCAAGGCTGATTCTGGAGGTTTCTTCTCTGGTTTTGGAGCTCATTTAAAGGGGAAGATTTCTCCCACCGTTCTTCTGGAACCAAGGGCAGTCGGTTCCCTTGTGCTGCAGTGGGGAGCTCTGGGGAGGCTTCTTGAGTGTTATAACTGCTCTGCATAACAAGAACTTGTGCTGACTGGTGGATTGGTCCTTTTTTCCCATTCTCCCTTCACCTGAGGCTGCCATTACCAGTTCTGGCAGTTGTACCTTCCCTGAGTAGCTGCTTTTGGGACGGCACTGCTGCCTGCTATACCAGCTGGTCTCCTGTCTCCACTGTTTCCAGCATGACAGCAATCAGAGGGACAGCAGGCACCCTACCCTCCCTTGCCGGCAGGCTAGGTATATCGGTCCAGGGACACGTTATGCTTTTATTAGGCAGAGCCTTTGATGACTGCAGAAGTACAGCCAAACCAGCCCCTTCCCTCTTCAGTTGGATTAAGCACAACCTTTCCAGCCAGAGAAGACACTCATCACCTGACTGGCAGCTGGGTTCTCACCTCATGGGTGCTCTCCTGCTGTTCAGGTTCTATGAGTGCAACAGAACTTAAATTTAAAAGTAAAAAAGAAAAAAAGACAGATTAAGCAGCTAAACTAGTGATAAGTTCTTTATTTAAATAGTGACAGAATCTGATTTGTTTTTCCGGAACACCTACAGTTTCCACTGCTCAGCTGTGCTTCTTAAGAGTTGTAACAGCTAATAAGAAATGTTCAGAAACCGCTACTATTTTAATTGGTAAAGCAATTATTGCTTAGTTTTGGTGGTGGAAAACAACTGCATGTAAGATGTTTCTCTTCTCTGGGTTTTTTCAAATTTGTAATTAGCGTTGTCCAATTATGTACTTCATAAACTTTGGAAACAGATCTTTCAAACAAGTGCTTACTGCTTGGTATTCTTATGCAAATAACTTTGTTAAGATAAATAGACTCAGAGGACTTAAAAAGAATATTAATGTGAGTAAACTTACCCTGAAATGTAAGTATTCAGAGGTTAAGGGCCTTTCACAGGTAGAGCTCTTTTTAATAAATAAATAAAACTGAAACATCAAGTTTCCATAAAGAAAAACAGACATAGGATATTCCTCGTTTCTTCTGTTGCTGCAAATTGTAATCTTTTTCTAATATGGCTATCAAAAAGAAATAAGTGCAAAAGTAATCTTTAACAAAACAAGGCTGTTCAAGTAAGTTAGGGAGTCAAATCCTGCTGTGTTACGTATTGCAGTCAAGGCTTAATCTGGATTTTCACCAAGACCAAAACTTGATCCTTTAAATCCAGCCTAAAACAGTAAAAGAAAGAGAATTTTGGATTCATTTTCTTAACATCCTGGGTCATCCCACTGTGACCAAGCACTGTTTGTGTATAAATACCTTGCTTCTGACAGTGACCCTGCAGTCTCAGCAGCATTTTTACCATACGTGTGGCGTACGCTGGGAGATGAAATACCAAAGTGTGTTTGCTGCCCCCAGCTGTGTGAATGTCAAAGCAGGATAAGACAGTGAAAGCAGAGGCAGAGATATGATGTGTTCCCACGTGCCCATCTTCCACCACTCCACACATCCTGTGGTGGTGAGCAACCGTGGAGCCTTGGCTTTGCAGGGTGCCAGCAAGCTTGTTTTGCATTAAAATTCTGCCTCAGTGAGCAACACTGGTGAAAGCCACATGCATCAGGGGAATGCCAAATGTGAGAAGGTGTCATTTTAAATTGCCACCAGTTGGACCAACATGGTCTGTAAAAAACCAAATATCTCCTTTATAATAGATTTTCATTGCATACGTGTGAGAAGGGATAAGGTCCAGAGCAGGCATGAAATGTCTTTTTAGCTCTCTGCATGAATGACCAAGGCTCAGAGTACCTCAGTATTGGGTTTGTTTTCTTCTGGCATTACACATGCTGCGGGAGGGGTGCCAAGCCCCCCATCTTCTGCACTGTCCTTCTTGCAGAGGGAAGAATGAGAATTTAACACCTCTGATGTAGTAACAGAGGTTGGTTGGACAAAGATTACAGTGAAAAGCATTGCAGCCTGTCCATTGCAGAATTTTCTCATCCCTAGGTATGAGGATACATGCTTCTTTGTTATGCAGCTTGTATTATTGTAAAAATTACTTTGCAGAAATAAAGTTAAAGAAAAGCCAAAAGCTAAGGTGCAGTTCCTTAGGTCCTGGCTAGGGAGAAACCCCAGCTGTGGTTATATTTTTTTTCAAGCAGTGCACAGATTTTTGCAAAAGCCTTCACAGCTTGATGCTTGAAAATAAGTACCTGATTCTCTGCATTTGCAGGAGAAAAATGGAAAGATTACAAATGAAGATCCTTGTGAAATAATTTCTTAGTATTTGAGTGCAAGTATTATCTCAAAGTCATACCTAAAGGACTGCAACAAGAATAGAGCAGGTATTTTGTGCAAATAAACACAGATGAACTTGGCAGAAAAAGCTGAATGGTAATACATCTGTTCCAGACTGCAGCTGCCAGTCAAGTAGACTTTGAACTGGGTTTACTCAGTTGATTCTTTTTCATCCATAAAAGAAAGGTTTGATAGTAAAATTCTGTGTAATAATGGAAACTATTAATTTTACGATTGTCTTATTACTAATAAAGGTACTAATTATGTTTCTCTCCAGCCCAATTGTGACGTTAATGCCTTTCTATTATTTTGTATCTAGTTAGTGAAGTGTGGGTCATCCTTTGGATGACAGTGGAATGAATTCAGATTTCAGTAGAATCAGGTAAGGTACGTCTTACCAGGTTGTAGTAATACAGCAGTGTTCTCCTTTCTAGACAGATGCTAATGAAAAAGGCAGAATTTGATCTTTATGATGGCATAGGTATAGCAGAGGATGCATTGTCACCATGTCCTTCTCTACGTTGCAGATCTGGATGCATCAGAGACCCAGCGTCCCGAGCCAAGCATTCCAAACCAGGAATCCATCCAGCCAAGCATTCCAAACCAGGAATCCATCCAGCCACCACAGGTAGAAGCACTGCTGCTGAACCAACAACCTGAGAGCCGGCAAGATGCAAAAAGTGGAGACAGAGTAGAGGAGAAGATTGTTTACCTCTGATGACTTATTTTCTAATCTCAAATCACTTTGGGGATATAATTGTGTTTGCTTTTCTAAATGTCTGTAGTTGCTCTCTGTATGACCAAATGGCTTTAAGGATATTATTGAATATACAATGCAAGATTTCCCCCATGATAAATATAACAATTAAGTTATTTTGAAGCCTTTGTTATATAATCTTTAATTTATGACATGATTTCAAATGCTTTGCAAGAAGCAATGGGTAGAAGAGGTGATGTAATATTTTAGAGTTGTAAAGATGCCACTGATACTGAAAATGCCATCATTCTCTGCAAAAACAACTATTTTTGTGCCACCACCAAGAGCAATAAAATCTAGTGTTGATCTTTTGGTCTTGTTTTTAAAAGGACAAACTAGGAGAGTTTGGCCTACCATTTGAGATTTCAGAATATGGATCACTAACCTTCTAATTGTTGTGATGTAACATGAAAATACAGCCATGTAAGTATGATGGCTGTAGTTGTCACTGGAATGTGCTATGTACCCATAACTATCAGGTCATTTTCCTTATCCACTGGCTCAGGAACTGCTCAGAAGAGGATGTTTTTCATGGTCTCAACTTAATTGCATAATTGTGTTTGTTCATGTCCCAAAGCTTATCATCATTTTGGTACTACTGACAGTTTCTGTACGGAGATGCTGTAAATCAGTTTGTTACTGTGTCGTAACTGTACCTCATTTCAGTAAGTGCCCTTATGAATTAAGATTTACAAGATGAAACCATCTCACTGGTCAAAAGAAAAGAAAGAGTGAAAACAGTAGACTTATAGTTAACTGAACCCTCCTGAAACTTGGCTGCTTTCCCATGTAGTGCCAGCTGGCTTCCTGCTTTCAAGTTTGTAGGATCATCTGTGCATTAGGCAATAAGAGACCAGGACCTGTTTTGTGCCTTTTTGTCTTTCAAAAATATTTGATCACTTCTATTGAATTGAATAAATGTTCTGTGCACTTCTTCAAAACTGTAACTTTGATTTTATTGTCAGATCCTCCAAAGAAGTTTGAAAACAGGAGGTAAATAAAAAAATCTCCTTGCCTGGTGTGCACTCTGCCCTCTTGCAGATGCACCTGCCTTGGTCCAGCAGACCCAAAACTATGCTCCAGGCACCTCAGCTGCCAAAACCAAGAACGTGCCTATTCAGACAGCTGTGGGCAGCCCTCTCTATTGGCAGCAGTGTAGCAGAAATACAGCTGCACTGCTTCTGGATTGTAGCTGCTTCACATCTGCCCATATCGATGGACACAGGAGCACAGGATTGCTCCTGTCCGTTGGTCTGGATGAGCCTCAACTGTCATATGCTTTCCATTTTACCCTGGGCCTTGCATTGTGCAAGTGTCTTGCAGGAGGCAGAGTTTTAGATCATAGGTGTTTGTCAGCAAGGGTTTCCTGATATGGAGTACTTTCTTCCAGGGACTGGTGTGCTACTGGGAATATTGAAAAGCACAACTCTCTGGATTGCATCTTACCGAACTACCAGATTACCTATTCAGTTGGTGTCTTGGGCTAAGAACTGAGTGATCAGCCTTCTCAATGAGCTGGACCTGATTCCCAGCTGGTATTAAACGGTCTGCCAATGTCATTAGGGAAAGACTGGGCCTGCAGATGTGTTTTCACATTTCTTGTTCCAGCCTTCAGTACTCCTGCCCACCTGACAGCGTGTCTTTAATATGTCTCCTTATAAGAGAAAAAACCTTTTTAGAATTTCTGGAAAGGTTATACCTTCTTTACATTTCACAACTAGACTAAAAATGGTAATTCAACCTCTTTGAAGGACAGAGTAAGGACAGTCCACAATCTCTCTGTTTTACCTGCCAGCAGTGAATTCAGGGTTGCCATCTATCAGCTTTTTGGCAAATTTCTGAAAAGCTAAACCAGTTTCTTGGGATGCAGTATAACCCAGGATATTTGCAGTGCCCAGGGACCAGCAGTAGTCGTTTTCTCTACAATTACTCTCTTTGCATTTTATTATGTCTTACTGAAACATCTGGTATTGGTTACTGTCAAATCCAAGCTGCTGAATGTATAGCTGCTGTCCCATCCTGGTGTGGGAATTCCCGTGAAAGCATCTTGCACTGGGAGAGGAAGAGAGGATACTGCTTCTCTCATCAGTTTTAATTCAAGGTCTGGGAGTTGAAAAGCGGCTGGCTGGGACTTCAGCTGTTGTGCAAATTCCTTGAGTCCCTGAACATCAGGCAGCATTTTAGGTTGCTCACCTGTGTTTACAGTAAAACTCCTGGCACTCAAGGAAGGCAAAGGCAGGAAACAGGTGGCCTCTAGATTTAGGTATTTTAATTGTAAAAAATATTTAAACTATAGGCCAGTATAGTCTCAGCAGGTGCTCTTTGTAACAAGATGTATTATGCACCTCTGAACTGTGTCCATTATTCAGGCATTTCTTAATGCTTAAAAGAATTTAAATACAGCCTGAATGAGACTCAACCATTTTAGCAGGTTGCATTTTCAGTCATTGTCAGGCACATATTAATGATTCGTCTTGTTTTTTAATTATAAAACATATATTTGGAAGTTCTCCCTTTCATCTTTATTATATTATTTTGAAGTGGCCTTACTTGCAAGGGCCCTTGTTTTTATATTCAAATAGTTCCTTTTTCTTGTTTCATGCTTCTCAAGTATCTTCCCTCTGAAAGCTAAAAATGGAATTTAGTCATTCATTTCCATGTTTAAATTAAAGGAGCAGTTGCTGTACCACAAATCTGTGTTGCACTGGACTGGACTTTCTCTTTGTTTTTCCTTTTTTTTAACTTTCCTCCATCATTTAACAAAGTGGGGATTTCTTTACTGTAATACCTAGACTTTGTCCAACATTTTCATCTTAATGTTTCTGTATGCTAGTAAAGCTGTCATACCTAAGAACTTTGAGAGATTTTTAAGGGAAACTTTCAACAAAGCTTTTTTCAGCGAATACATAAAAATGGTAAAGAAAGAATTCATTAAGGACTGAAGCTTACAGAGGGTCGGATCCAGAACCTTGGATTATGCATTCAGTCATTTACAGAATGAGACCGGAATAAAGTAACACTTCACGTGGCTGGTATTCACATATTAAGGTAAACAACACAGCTGCATTTTTAAGAGGTTTTTCACAAAGCTTGTCCACATAATTTTCAAATGAGTAAATTAAATACAGATTAGGCTTTTAGGAAAACTCCACAGAGATTCTTTACTAAAGTGATTTAAAAAAACCCTGTTAATATTTGCCATGTAAGGAACGTGAATCATTATACTTAGCGTGCTCTGTGGGCTGCATCAATTTATATGCCAACCATTTAGGATAAAAAAGCAAGAAAGATATTTTTCACCGCTTCTTAATCAAGTAGGTGCAAATTCTGCAGTAGTGTGCCATAATGCTGGTAAAATTGTGTTCATGGTGTTGTTCATTCAGAGAAAAGCAAAGAGGCTGTGCTGCAACAAGTGATGTATACTTGTTCTGACTGAATTTTGAAATCAAAGAAGAGTTGCAGATGAGGCAGTTTTCCTCATGCTTTTGATGACAAATGGGGAAATGGCATGACAACGTGGATGCTTTCTAGTGAATATTCTGTTTGAAGATAGTTTCAACCCCAAATCCTTCCCATCCAAAGCCTTCACTGTGCCCAGTTTGTATTGCAGAGGTAGAAAGAGCATAGGCTGTGGGGCATTAACATATTGTAACTGATTGGATGCCTGCTCTTTCTTACGGAATTGCAATTGCTCTGTAACTTTTCTTTTGCCAAGGTAAATGGATGTATTTGTTGTTTTCTCATCCCTTCTACCAGTCTGTATGTGGAAGCACTGCAGAAGTAGCCATGAATATTTCTGGTAATTGCTGTCATTAAGGACAGCTACCTGTTAACCTCCAGAAGAGTTTTCCTGTCTCGCTGCCACATTCTGAGATGAGACTGTGAGGATGGCCTGAATTCAGTGGCTTGAGTTTTGCATAAAGGCTTTTACTGGCAGGCTGATGTGAAACCAGTGCATTTAATTTCTTCGATATAAAGGAAAAACCTCTAAGAATAACATTGCTGGCATTAATGTAACTTGTTTTCATTAATACAGCCCTTCGTTCTGCAAAAATGAATCAGACAATAGACTACTAGACTTCTGCTAGGAGATCACCAAAGACTAAGAGGGTTGTGGAGGAACTTGCAAGTGTTGTGTGGGCTGTGTAGATAAATGGTTCAGGTATATCATCTGGGAATGCCAGTGTTTTTCACTGACACGTAGAGCTGTGCTGGCAACAGCTCTGCCCAGGCCAGCAGTTGGCTCCTGAATTCCCAGAGAGCTGTTTCCTAGCCTGGGAAGCAGCTATGCAGAAGTTTCTTCCTCCTTCCTCTGACTTGTAAGGATGTTCCCACTCCTTACATAGAAGGGATCTGCCACAGAGAGGCCTGCAGCACCCACCAAATTCTGAGATGGCATCTTGAAATATCCTGGGTGGAGACCACAAATATCCAGGAGGAGATAAACATGAAAAAGGCACTCTGGCCATAGAGAGGGCAGGAAGAGTGTCCCCTATCATGGGATGTTTTCTGAGATCCTTCATGGAACAAATTTTTTCATTTGGAGAAAAAAAATCACTGATTATCACACTACTTATTGTTTGTTAGACTGATAATCTGAGAACTAGTTAAAGGCCATTTTTTTTTTAAATCCATTGCCAGATGGAGTGAGGATGAGATGTTTATGAATGTGACAGTGAAGCATGCGAGTTGAAACGAAGAATTTCTCCTATGGATGCCGCTTAGCAGATGCAAGGGACCTTTCACAGTATCAGGATCACAGTATAACAAGGCTGGAAAAGACCTTTGAGATCGAGTCCAGCCTATGACCCAACACCAACACCTACTCACCGTCTAAACCATGGCACTAAGTGCCTCATCCAGTCTCTCTTTAAACACCTCCAGGGACTCCACCACTTCCCCGGGCAGCGCATTCCAATGGCCAATCACCCTTTCAGTGAAGAATTTTTTCCTAATATCGAGCCTAAACCTCCCCTGACGAAGCTTGAGACCATGGCCTCTTGTTGTGTCACCGGTCACCTGAGAGAAGAGACCAGCCCCTGCCTGACTACAGCCTCCTTTTAGGGAGTTGTAGAGAGCAGCAAGGTCTCCCCTGAGCCTCCTCCAGGCTAAACAACCCCAGCTCCCTCAGTCGCTCTTTGTAGGGCTTGTGCTCCAGCCCCTTCACCATCCTCGTTGCTCTCCTCTGGACACACTCCAGCATCTTGACATCTTTCTCAAACTGAGGGGCCCGGAACTGGACACAGCACTCAAGGTGTGGCCTGACCAGTGCCGAGTATAAGGGGATGATGACCTCTCTAGTCCTGCTGGCCACACTATTCCTGATGCAGGCCAAGATACCATTGGCCTTCTTGGCCACTTGGGCACACTGCTGGCTCATGTTGAGTTTCCTGTCCACCAGCACTCCCAAGTCCCTTTTCGCCTGACAGCTCTCCAGCTGCTCTGTCCCCAGCCTGTAGCTCTGCATGGGGTTGTTGTGTCCAAAGTGGAGAACCCGGCATTTGGACTTGTTAAACCTCATCCTACTGGAATCAGCCCATCTCTCCAGCCTGTCAAGGTCCCTCTGTAGGGCCCTCCTACCTTCCAGCAGATCAACACTTCCTCCCAGCTTATAAGCTTTCTATAAAACTGCCAAACCATGCCTGCAGGAGTTATGGAGAGGTGTGAGCCTTTCACTAATGCAGGTCACTGCTGCTAACAACAAAGCCCTGCATGGATGAGCAATCCCATAAACTGAAGGCAGCTTGTCAAGACCAGCAGGAGTCCCCTACCCTCCTCTGCAAATGAACAAACAGGACAGCTGCATTCCCTCTATTCAGCTCATTGAGGATGCTCAGGTCAGGCTGTAGATCTGCTTGTGTTCCTTCTTAGTAGTGCAATCTAGCAGTGCTTCTAGATGCCCTATGAACAGAAAAAGCTTGCACATAGCTGTAGCTGTTACTAAGATTCACTCATTTTTCCAGATAGTATGAAGACTCTGTCTCACCATGGAAGTGATGTCCTGGCCTTAGCTGGCCTTATTTTGAAATCTAGACTAAAGCCATGCAAAACGTCTGGGCAGTAAGTCATGAAATTGAAGGAAATCCCGTTGCTGCTGTTGAATGCCGTGGAACAAGTCTTAAGTACATCAGACTACCTTCCCGTTGTCGCTCAAGCTTTCTGTAGGAAGATTTATCAGGGTAATTTTCTTTAGTTGTAAGTCCTCAGGAAGCATCTAAAGCTCTAGACTAGAGGGCACAGTTGATACTTACCTATATCTGACACAGCAGAATTTTTTACCATCAGGTGAAACTCGGGGTTACAAGAGGCAAAGCTTTCTTGCAGGTAATCCATGAATGGGGTCTCGGCTCCCTGAGAAATTAACAGTGCTTGCTGCTGTTACAGACGAGCTACCAGCCACGTTCCTCTTGATGGTCCTTAACAGGAAGGGTGGGTGCAGTGGAAAGGATTCCAGCTCTGGAGCTGATACGTGGTTGTCAGCTGGAGGTTGCTGGCAATTTGCTAATCCAGAAAATCTAGCTGTGGGAGGACCAAGACATTTGTTGCTACTGAAGCTGATGCCACAGGTTGTGCTGGGAGCTGGGTGCTATCACCCCTCTGGTACCTATCTTGAAGCTGGATGGTTGTGTGCAGGTTGTAGAAGGTGGCTTACAGCCCTAGGAAACCACTCTTGATATGTTAAAGGAAAGCTGACTGCTGAAGGGTATTTCACAATATGAAGTAATTATTGACGAAAGGTAGGGCACTTCAGCCGTTTTACTGGAAATCTCAGTTTGCACAACAGAAACAATTCAATTTCTAATTCTGACTTCAGCTGTTCTCATTTGATTTGCTCATTTTCTCGTTCTCATTTTCTCATCTCATTTCAAAGAGATGTAGATGACACCTTTCAAAGACCTATCAACATTGCACCAGACCACCAAAAAGGGGAGAAGTTGTTTAATTTATTTGTAAGGGGTTAGTTCCTTGGGCTTGTCCTGTAGGCAGGACTGCATTGGAGTCTTATGAACTAAAAACCACAGGAGATGGCTGGGACTCCAGCACGCTTCTCAAATATTCTGAACATGACTGAGCATGGCTTACAGAAACCAAACTCAAGATATTCATCCTTCTGGGAAATGGGGAGCTCAGAACATCTGGGAAACTGAAATCGCCTAGAATGCAGTCCTCCCATCTATAATTTCAATTAAATATGACTCAAATAGTGCACACCACTTAATTTCCTGATTGCTTTCTGATAAACAGAAACATATCTGTAAACATTGCTTGTATGTTTCCAACCTGTTATTTCTGCAACTTCTGTCAGCGATTCTGGGGTAATTAGAGAGATGGGCATGAACATAAAAGAGTTCTGAAGGCTGTCAGATATTTGGCACATGCAGACCTGAGTCCAAGAAAGACTTAGGCAAAGTGCTTCACTTCAACACGATGTTTTTCAAACTCAGATTATGAACTGTCAGACAATGGGATATGGACTCAAAAATAAGAGACTAGGGAAATAAACAGCACAAGAAATAGTGGAAACTACTTCTTCTGTACAGTTTTCAGGCAGCTACTGTTGAAAAAAATACATATAGGCATTCTATGAAATTGCATTATTGCAACAATAATTCCTTATTATTTGATTGGAGGTTTTCTCAGCTGGGGTATAGTATATAATTGAATTACTGAATAACGCTAGTACTGAAAGTAGAGCTGCATATGACAGACTAGGGTTAATATGACACAAGAGTTCACAGCCAGGTAGCAGGAAGGATTATATCCATCCACGGAAAGGCTTTTCATAGACCGGGGATCCACAACTGGCAGAGCAGGTGTAAGAGATTACAGTGTCTGGTCCCACCAGAGCTGCTATAAAATTCTGCCAGATCTTGCCTCTAGGTCCATTGCTATGTTGTGATTACCCCCCTGCCCCCGGACAAAACCAGGATGATCTGGGCTCTCCAGCAAGCATTGGCCAGGGCTTTGGTCCCAAAGGGCAGATGTGTGGGCATGTGGGGAGCTGGTCCACAAGCCTGACCCGTGAAGGTGGGGATGGTGCTGCCAGTGTCCCCTCTATTCTGAAATGGGGATTTCTTCTGTATTTTAGAGTATCTGTGCACTACACATACCACACAAACAGCTTATCATATATGTGGTTCTCTCTGTTATGTTGCTATTTAAGCTACTGTTAAAAAGACATTTGGCAAAGGTATGAAGTAGTGCCTTCTGTGAAAATTCAAAATTCATTTAAATTTTTGTAATAAGCAAGGGTCAAGTATGGTTGTAATAACTAACAACATGTGTGTTGTTTAATCTTCAAAGCAAGTTTTACTTTTAGAGGTCCATAATTTACCCAGTAAATATTGTTCCTCTTACTTCAAAAGGAAAAACTAATTAGATTATCCTTGGACTCAGATTAACATTTAATTTGTGCATACCTCCAGAGCAACATAGTTGTCCGCGTACAATAGCAGAATAATTCTTTTCAACTCTGTGTGTTTGCTGTCAGTGTTTAAAGTTGTAATTTAAAACCCAGAGGTAAGATACAACAATATATGAAATGCAAACACTCACAGGTTTTCCAAGCCAACGTGCCCTCCATCCACTTGTCATGTACACAGTCATGGCCTGAAGCTGCCTGCTCCTGCCTCCTCACCTCTTCCTCACCCACTGTTATACCCAAGTCCCTTCTCAAGTCACTTGTAACGGTTTTTTTGTTTTGGTTTGTTTGGTTTGGTTTTTTGTTATTTTTTTTTAACACAGGGATAATTTGTGCATTAACAGAATGATAATTGGTGGGTGGTGATTCTGGCCCAGTGCAGCATCGCACTCCAGCCCCACACAGGAAGCCTGGTCTCAGGGCACAAGAGTCCTCTTGCCAGCCTCTTTCCACAGCTACCCCTGAGGAAGAGGCTTGCTAAGCATGTGCAAGGTGGGAAACAGCAGGGACAGTTTGTACTTCCCCATTTGAGTCTACTTTAAGAGGTTTTACCTGAACAGCTTTCCAGTGCCATGCTGGCTGTGGGAAAGGCTGAGTTGGCAATGGGTTGCTCCTGACCTTTGGCCATCAGGACTATCTTCCCCAGGGGCTGAGATACGCTTTTTCATTCCTGGGAGCAGGGTGTCCTGCTACCCAGTTGGCAGAGCAGCCTGACATTATGATAGTGGAGATGTTCAATCTGGTGCCTTGTTCAACATAGCTAGAGAAGGTGCAGCCAAAAACCAAGAATGGAGGTCCCTTGCCCACCCACAACTGAAATAAGCAGCTCCTACATTAGCTGTAACAGATGCTGTTACTCCAGTCTCCATTAGGATGTAAATAATAGAGATCATACCTTGCCAAAACATGTGCTTGGAGTCTAAGCTGATAAAATAGCAGGACTGGAGAGACAGGAAATACACCAAGGAAATATCTTTTTACTGTCAATGTTTTCATAATCACCTTTAGGATATGAGTTGCAGGTGCAGCACTGCAAAACATTCCTATTCGTTTTCTGAAGCCCAGGAGTTTATTTTAAAGATAAAAAGTGGTAATGAGCTTTTTTCTAGGCTTCAAAAAAGAGTGTGTCTGCTTTAATGTGACTTAGCTTGAACACTATTATACATTTTAATGAGGTAATGCGTGAGGGGTCAAGTAGAGCAAAGACTCATTCTGTTTTTGTCAACACAGACGCTACATTGCTAACACTGAACTAATTCTGTGGCCATAATTTGAATAAAATATGTAGCATAAGAAGCTCTATTGAATATTTGAAGTCAAGGGAGTCTGTCGAGCATCGTTGCCATGGGGACTGCGTAAAGATTTGCTTAATTAAGGCCTGAGCAGATGCTGTGGAGTACTTAGTGTAAATTTTGCTTTCTGCTTGTAATTAATGTGTGCATGTGTGTGTGGGTGAGAAACAGGGGAAGAGAGAGATACCGATCTTAAATTGTGTGTGACAGTTTTTCAGGTGAAATATATTATTGGTATATGAGAAGTAGTGCCTCTACGCATGCTAAAAATATGGATTAAAAAAGGAAAGAAAAGGGACTATCAAAATGCCATCTAGCTGGGTCATCATGTTTCACATCAAAATGCCAGAATCAAAGACCGAACCTTCCCTCCTTATTCCTGCAAAATTCAGAAATTCAGAAGAGCTGATTCACCTGTGAAATAGATTAAGATTAAAAAAGGGCATTTAATGTCAGCCTAGAAAGCTCAAACATATCATATTTTGGGGACATTTATATGCATATGTAAATTTATGCATGCAAAGAGAGAAACGATAGCTTATACATGTGCATGTGTATGTAAAGTGTAGACCTCCTTGCTGTTTCACTGAAGCCTGTTGGGCTTAAAGGAAGCACTGAAACATCATTTCAAACCCCTTTCCTCTCCCTGTGCTCAATGAGCATTTGCTCTATTGCTATAGCAGGGCTCACGAGTTTTCAGATTGCATTACATCCTTTCCTCTTTGTCTAACAGGGAGTGGTGCCCAGTTCTCTACTGGTGCTTCATCACATACCCTGCTCTTGGCAGGGAAGGGACTTTGAGCATAATGAACTACACATAGGAGTGACACTCTCCAAAAATGGAGATGGACCTGGTAGCAAGCATCTACTTCTCCACCGCTGCTCCTGTTCTCCCTCCATTTTTGCATGGCGAGGTGAATAGTCCAGAATTTTCAAAGACACATCCAAAAGCAAGAGGGGAAAAAAAGTCATAAGATATCTCATAGAAAAAAAGTTATTTGAACTTGGTCTTTTGGGCCTTTAGGAAGTAGGAATACAGTAGTCCAGAGGAGCCCTGATTGATTTACGAATAACCAGTTGCATTGGGACTGTAGCTGTTTAAAAAAGAAATGCAAAAAGTGCTCACAGTTTTCTAATAGCATTTAATTGAAAAAAGATCATCTTCTTGGAACTTCACATATTTTCTACAGTGGAGGAAAATCCTTCACACTGTTTCCAAGTGAAATTTTGCAAATGTCCAAGAGCTACATGTTTTAAGAAGGCAAGTGTCCAGCACTTCTGATTAAAAAATATGTTCCTACCACTCCTAGTAGCAAGAAAAAATTAGGCAAAAGGTAGAGGACAAGACCAAGGATGATAACTTGCTGTGTGCTAGTAAATAAAATATTTCTGTGGCACAATTCTTATCCTGTCTCCTATATAAAAAGTTATTTTCTAAGCACTGTTGACAAAATTCCATACCCAAATCTGATGCCTATATAACAATCAGGTACTTGAAATTCTTGGGTTTTTTTAAATAGAATTATTTGTAGTGTAATAGTCTCTGAATTATCCGTGTGACCGAGGAATGAAAAATGATGGATATTTTTTTCCAGCTTGCAAGGAATTACAGCCAGTCTAATGAATGCTGAAGCATGTTTCTTTCCCAGGTGCTCAGTCCTCTTTTTCTCTCTTCAATTTGCCTGATATATCTGCTTCATTTTCCACTTGTTCCTTAATATTCAAGGATTATCTCAGATGCTCTCTTGGGAAATGTGGCTTCCTTAAGAGTTATGGAAATAATTAGAAAAGATTACAGACTGGTTTTTGAGTGAGTCTAGATTTATTTCTGGTTTTCTTGTTGCTAATGAGAGAAGTAGTTGTTCTTACTTTGATTTAGAAATCTTTTTTTGCAGAAGCAAAAGTACGATCTAATCCACAATGTGAAAAGATAAATCTTTGAGAGCTGAAAAATCAACAGAAATGGCTGAATGGTTTTGGTCAAACGAATGTGGTTAAATTAAACATAGACAACCTTTTAAATAGAAAGCACTGCATTAGACTGGAGGTATTGATTGATTCAGCTACTATGTCACTAGAAAAAGTAAGAAATTAAACAAAGCATCTAGCTAAAGCGTCCCCAGATTTGTAATGAAATTCAAGTGAATTTACTCTTCCCTGCTCTCCAAACCTGAACCTTTAAGCAAATGAAACCTTTACCATTTCTATAAGTACACGTAGATGTGTCTCTTTCAACAGACAGAGCAGTTTCACCTAGATCATGCTTTCCTAATATAGTAGTCTACACTTTCCTTAATGAAATGATAGCTAAACGTTTAGTCTTGAAATGATCTTTAGGATCTGAAGGTTCTTGGAATACGCCTACCGCAGCTAACAGCATTAAGAGCCTTCAGCTAGTTTTAAATCAAGTGGCTGGGTCACTAGACAAAAGGTAGCTGTGACAACCTCCGGCCCCACATGAGCTAGATTCCTTGGCAGGGAGAATTAGCTGTAGTGAGTGCCATACAGCTTTGTGTGAGGTGTTTGTGGTGTGCAAGCTAACTTGTTGACATGGAGCTTGGATGTTGTAAAGGTGTTTTGCATCTTTCTTATCAAAAAAAGCCCACGGATTTTGCAGGAGTTGTTTGGTGCTAGAACTATTGAATAGGACAGGGATCAGCATTCACGTTCTGTATTTATGTCTTAACTTTTTTCCCTAGCACTTACTGCTGATTGTGTGACTTGAGTTCTTCAGCAAGGCTTTCAATATGTCTTCTCCTATCACTCCTGAAACTAAATTGGCCAGAGTATTTGGCAATAAATATGATTTCAAAGCCTTGCAACTGTGCTGAAGTAGTGTTAGACAGCAGCAGAGGCTTGAATCTGGATAATCCAGACCCAAGGGACCTGGAGGCCCAGAAAAGGAATGGTGGGCTCCAGTGGACCAACCAAACTGTGTCAGTAAGGTACCATTGCAGGGGGAAATGCAGAGCTGCAAATCAGCAGTGTTAGCAAAAGCATAGCCAGCGGGTCAAGGAAAGCCATTATTTCCCTCTGTTGGGTTCTTATGAGGCCCTTTCAAGGATACTGTGTCCAGCCTGGGGACACAGTACAAGACAGTTGTTGGAAGCTGGGAGGTCCAGAGGAGGGTGGAATGGATGCCATACAAGGGGAGACTAAGGCAACTATGATGGCTTAGTCCATGGAAGAGAGGGCTGAGCTGGGCTCTTACTGCTGCCTTCACCTGTCTAATTGGGAATATAGAGGAAATGGTCCTGACTTGTCTCAGAGTTACCCAGTGAAAGAATAGGAGGCAACAGAGTGTGAGGCAACAGAGTGCATAGCAGCAAGGGGAATTCCTAATGTGTTTAAAGGTTAAATTCTGCACCATGATGGGGCACACACAATGGGACAGGTTGTGCAGAGAGATTGTGGCATCTTCATCCTTGGATATTTTAAAAATGAGTCTAGCCAAGATTCTGAACGACCTGACTGAATCTGGAGTTAGCCCTGCTTTGGGAAGGAGTTTGAACCAGCTGCCTCTAGCGATCTCCTTCAACATAAATTACCTTCTGATTCTGTGAGAATTACCCTTAAATCTATTCTGTCCCATCCCATCTACCAGGGTGTAGAAGCTTTATTGTCTGTCTTGCTCCAGTGAAGCCCTGGTGTTTCATTTGGGTTTTACCACCTCCTTCATTCTAATTCTGATTTAGAAGGCATGTAACATATCTACTGCTGTGAACACACAAGTTTTTACTCTTATTTCAAATTCCACATTCTGCAATTACACAGAATTATTTTCTATCAATACAGTTCTAGCAGTCACTGTTCTTTACCCTGGATTTTATTAGACACTCATTGCTCTCTGTAGGGGACGACATCTAACTGTGCTACTTTAAGAATAGCACTGAGAAGGACTTCTTCTCTGGATTGTTTATTTTGTTTCACCTTCAATTTAGCTGATCTTCTGCAGGTGGTAGGTTCAGGAGATGGGCTGGAATATTTTTTCTTAAAATATTCTTGGACTGAAGAACACAAGACTTGGCTTCACATGCAGCCTAGAAATAATACCTAAGGCAACTGAGGATCTGAAACATGATAAACATCAGTCCACATTGTTTCAGTTGTTTATCAAAGCTATAGAATAAAGTCTTAGGTAACACAGAGTCTACTGCTGAAAACCTGTGATCTTAATAAGTATTTTTGCAGACAAGCTCTGATACATACTCAAAGTAATTTGTGTCTCTTTTTTATCATGTAAATCCTACTAATTATTTTTAAAACACAGAGGACTGAATTTCAAGTTCTTTCACTTGTTTTGATGTGTAGTTTGAGGTTATGTGGGGTTTTCTTTAAGCTTTTAAAGAAACCCATTGGAATGAAGGGGAAGACATGTAGGTTTTAATGGGCCAAGGACAAATGCCATTGTGAATGTTTGGGAAAGATGCCAATCAGACATACAGGTGTCCCTTTATTTACCAGGGACAGAAGTATCACAGTATCGTAAGGTTGGAAAAGACCATCGAGTCCAACCTATGATCCAACACCTACACCTACTCCTACTTGTCAACTACACCATGGCACTAAGTGCCTCAGCCAAATTCTCTTTGAACACCTCCAGGGATGGTGACTCCACCACCTCCCTAGGCAGCGCATTTCAATGAACAATTACCCTCTCAGTGAAGAATTTCTTCCTAATGTCAATCCTAAACCTCCTCTGGCGAAGCTTGAGACCGTGTCCTCTCGTTCTGTCACTGGTCGCCTGAGAGAAGAGTCCAACTCCTGCCTCACCACAACCTCCCTTTAGGTAGTTGTAGAGAGCAATAAGGTCTCCCCTGAGCCTCCTCTTCTCCAGGCTAAACAACCCCAGCTCCCTCAGTCGCTCTTTGCAGGGCTTGTGCTCCAGCCCCTTCACCATCCTCGTTGCTCTCCTCTGGACACACTCCAGCATCTCAACGTCCTTCTTAAACTGAGGGGCCCAGAACTGGACACAGCACTCAAGGTGCAGCTTGACCAGTGCCGAGTATAAGGGGATGATGACCTCTCTAGTCCTGCTGGCCACACTGTTCCTGATGCAGGCCAAGATACCATTGGCCTTCTTGGCCACTTGAGTGCTCACAGTGCAGAAGCCAATGCCAGACTACATAGTGTGTCACCCATGTGGCTGATGGAGATGGTAGGGGCATTTGGTCCTTCTTTTGTTGATCTCAGTGGATCTGCTCAAGACTGCTGCCCACAGCCACAGCTTGGTGTGAAGGTAAGCATCTGCCTCCCAGGAGTGGCATGGAGATTGCCAGCTTTCTTCTGGAGCTGGCAGATGGGGACGGAATCATATTATTTAATGACCAGCTAGGCAACGTGTGAGGCATTTCTTCCTCAAGGAGGTTAAATCTTTGGCCACCACTGCTGGGGCCAGTTCAGAAAGGCAGAATCTGAGAGCTGGATCTATTATCATTCAGCAAAAGGAATGCCAGATCCTGTACACTGAGTGTTAAGAGAGTTTCTAGGGAGAAATTTTTCAGACTCCTCCTGACACAATGTCAAGGTTGGGAGTTAGCATGTGGGCACTGGGAGATGCTGCTAAGGGTCAGGGCAAGCCAGAAAAGACTCCAGAGTCTGGACACTGTACAGTTCTTAGCTGATGGTTTAGGAATAGGCTGTAGGAGTGGATGTGGCTGATTAGCAAATAGTAGCAGAGAGGAGATAATGAGTGTTCTGACAGACTGAGAGTGATTAGCGGCATTTACTGGGAAATCAAATCACCTCTGATATTCCTTGGTATGAAGAGCATGATGCCAGTGCTGCAATGACCTGAGATGATGTATTACTTGATATTTTCAATATGTTTTTAATAATGAAACCTGAGTCGAGGAGATCAGCCTTGTTAAAATAAAGAGCAAAAGCTAAGGGGGTCATGTCTGGCGTCTGTCACATATGAGGATGATAAATTCACTTGCTCACTTTCCTAAATGTCATTGCTTCTTTGGATATTCTAATGTAAGGATCTGAATGACTTTTCTTGTTGACAGCCAGGAAAAATTATTTGGAAAACAGAAGCAAATTGCGAACTTTAAAGACTTTAGAGGCTGTGGCTAACATAGCTGCATGCCTCTCCCCTCCACGACAAAGCAGACTAAAGACATGAGAAAGGGAGAAAGATGGGAAACTGGTTTAGTAATGGGGTGTCATTCAACCATTCATATGCCAAAGGGAAATGAGGGACCTCATGTTTTTCATCTTTCTGTGGCTGCAGAAAGGCAGGAAGGGAGGTGCCTGCCTCATTCCTGACTTATCCTGGGCATTGCTTATGTGGCCCTTCTCCCACCACCAGTGCTCACTGCCTGTGAGAAAGAGAGGCTATGCAGGGTTACTTGGGTGTCTCACTGCAGAACCAAACTGTAGGAGTAAGAGAAACTTCTTTCCTTTTTATGAGTGGGAGCTGATGAAGCACTGATATACTAAACTAAGCTGTGACAAAGTTTTGGCAGCACCCATGACCAGTCTCAAAGGTCCGGTCATATCCACGCATCATATGGCCATGCAGCCAACTCTTCCCAAGCACATGGGCATTGGGAGGCCATGAATGCTGTGTGCTAGAAAAAGAAGTGCCTGGCAAACTGAGGCCACTGAAAGGCTAACAGCCGGAATTCTTCTACTTGGATTTCCCAGGACTCGCTTATCTGCCTGATCACAGCCTAATTCTTTGGCATGCCAAACTGCAGCAATTTTTCAGGAAGCACAGATAAGGTGTACCCTGGGAAACAAAGAATTCAAAGTTCAGACTGAGGAAGTGCAGCTGTGTCCTTTCACAAAAACAGGTGCATTTTACTTATATAGGGGGAATGCATATAAACAAACAAAAAATCAGAAAAAACAGGCTTGCAACATAAAGCCTTCTGTACCTCTACCAGGTGCAAGGTTTTTAACCTGCTGTTTGCAGAAGAGAGCTAATGTTTCTGACTATAAGTGTTCACCTCTCTACTAATTAGGACCAGCATTGCAGTAGGTCAGCTAAAACTGCTGGCAGAGTAGGGGCATGAAAATTAAGATCCATTGCTCTATCTATCTGTCTGTCTATTTATGTATCTATCAATGTCTGAACACATCTGTATTTGTCTGACCGTATTTCACTGAGTAGTTGTGAGACCAGTATCTTGGTTATGCTGCTGTAACCCTGTAACTGTATCTTTGACATCAATGGTTTCATGCTCATCTGCATCTTTAGAGTTGAGAGTGAGTCTTTTGTACCACTAATTTGCCACTTCTCAAGCCACATGGAAGACATGAAATTGTAGACTAGTATCTTAGGAGTAAACTCACGGGGTTCAACAAAGCCAAGTGCAAGGTCCTACAACTGGGTCAGGGCAATCTGTGGTTCCAATACAGGCTGAGGGATGATGTGATTGAGAGCAGCCCTGCGGAGAAGGACTTGTGGGTGCTGCTTGATGAGAAGCTCAACCTGACCTGGCAATGCATGCTCGTAGCCCAGAAGGCCAACTGTGTCCCAGGCTGCATCAAAAGAAACATGGCCAGTATGTCGAGGGAGAGGATTCTGCCCCTCTGCTCTGCTCTAGTGAGACCCTACCTGGAGTATCATGTCCAGTTGTGGAATCCCAAACATAAGAAGGATATGGAACTGTTGGAATGGGTCCAGAGGAGGACCATGAAGATAATCAGAGAGCTGGAGCACCTCTGCTGTGAGGACAGGCTGAGAGAGTTGGGGTTGTTCAGCCTGGAGAAGAGAAAACTCAGGGGAAACCTTATAGCAGCTTTGTAGTACCTGAAGGGGCTACAGGAAAGCTTGGGGGAGGAGCCTGCTACAAGGGTATGAAGTGATAGGATGAGGAGGAACGGCTTTAAATTGGAAGGGGGAATATTTAGATTAGGCATTAGGAAGAAATTCTTCACGCTGAGGGTGGTGAGGCACTGGCACAGGTTGCCCAGGGAAGTTCTGGATATCCCCTCCCTGGAAGTGTTCAAGGCCAGGCCAGATGGGTCCTTGAGCAGCCTGGGCTGGTGGGAGGTGTCCCTGACCATGGCAGAGGGGTTGGAACTGGATGGGCTTTAAGGTCCCTTCCAACCCAAACCATTCTATGACTCTATGGTGCTATGATTCTGTGATCTCTGTCATGCTGTTGTCCCTCAGTAGAATGTCACTTGGGAAATTTATCTGAGGCCGTGGAAAAAATATAACAATAATTGTTCCTGTTTCAGCAGTTCTTAGTTTTGAAGTCTTTGAACCGTGTCTGGAAACAAATATCTTTCTTCTTTATTTTCCTCGTGGGACTGTCAGTAGATCTGCTTTCAGGTGGTTTAATGAGAAACAAACCTCTGTCGACAGTGTTTAAGGAACATGATTAATTGCTTGAGTTGATGGCTGCAGCATACCTCCATCTAATACGTAAAAAAGCAAGAGCTGTTGCAGGACTGTGCCCGTTCAGCAGCAGCATTGTTCCTGGACCCAAACATATCCCCCCTACACCACCTTGAGCTCTGAGCTGTGACACTACAAACAAGCAACTATTACTCTGTTTGTGTCTCATCTCCACAATCTTCTTTTGTAGATTTGCTGCCTGGGTGTTTCTTTGCCTTGCAGACTTAGAGTTGTGGTCCCATACTCAATGTCCAGCGAGGGTGCGTCTGGAGATTTGCAGCAGCCTAGCCACAAAGAAGTGAAAAGCAGCTTAAAATTTCTATCTGCACAGAAAGGAGATGGAGTTCTTGACTCTTCCAATTCAGTTGAAAGGCAGGAGAGAGGGCTCTTATCAAGGGCTATAAGTCTATGTGGGTTAAGTGATGAATTGAGTAAGCCCACGGTCCTTGATCACCAGGACGTGAGGCTGTGTTTCTGCTCAGGGCTGAGACCCCCTGGCTTGGCATAATTTCTGTTTGCTGTGTGCTAAAGCAGGGCTTGGCACAACCCTACAAACAAGTACAATGGCAGCAAAAAAGCCTAGCACCAGTTTACTCTATTCGCCAGGGTAACTTCAAAGACTAAAAAATCCTGCGAAAAAATAACTGTAATTTGATGATCATAGGGCCTTTAGGGCATTTCTTCTGCTTCCCTTGCTTTGTTGATTCATGATGTTCTTGATATCCCAGAGGTGGAGGAGATCCTGTGAGAGCTTTAGGAAGGGTCCTTAATGATTCTGAGCCTCTTTCCTCCAAGAACCAACTCTCCTGAATCCATAACAAAGGTTTTCCACACACTAGGAGCTGAGTAGAAAGTTCTGGAATGTATTAACTGGACTTGAACATTTTCTGATCAATCTCCCAGTGTTCCTACCTGTCCTGCACCTCAACATTTTCTTTCCATATGAGTGAGCGTTCTTTCAATCTATCAGTTTCCTCCCTTTTGTGACAACATGACAAAATGGCTTGGTGTTTGTATTTGATTGCTGGTCTAGAAAATGAATGGCTGTTTATGATGTTTCTGGGTTAATACTGTGGTCTCAGGTTGTCAGCAGAAACATGGCCGTTCACTTCCAGAGGGACCAAGTCTTTGCCATTTCCTTAAAGAGACTGATAAAGTTTCGAGCTAAGTGCGGTCAGCTCCTATTTTTTCAAATCAGCTTCCAGCCAGGTGGGTTCCAGTCCAAGGAATTAAGTGTCCCTCTCTTGTATTATACTTTGGGAATTGGGGTTGAATCAAAGCAACACTTTCCAAGCAAGAGGAAATCCCAAATGAAGTGTGTATATTGAGAAAATGTTAACCCCCCCCCAAAAAATGTAGAGAGGCACATTTAGGCAAAATATGTGTTTAGTGTTCTGCGTATCGTTAAATCATCATAAGGGACCAGAACAGGAATCTTTACTTTTGCCATAGCTCTCTTTAGTTTTGCTAGGACCAGTCTGAAGTAATTTAGTTGTTGTTACCACATATATTCTGCTTCTGGAGAAAAAAAATCAAGCAACAATTTTGCAAAGATTCACTGTTAATCATGTTCAATTACTGGATGGACAGTGTAACATGGTGTTTAAAATGAATCATCTTAGCTAGCTGGAATTAGGGAAGTGTGCTGAAAAAAGGGGCTACTGAAGGGGCAAAATTTTCTCTCTTGCCATCAATGGCACTTACTGCCATGGAAAAGCAAGGACTATTATGAGGGAGGTGCACAAACTGAGAAGCAGGGGAAAACAAGCCCAAGCATTGTGTCTGAGGAGAAAGGTGTGGCCAACACACTCTGTATCTCAGTTGTGCTGGACTAACTTACCCTTGTGTCTTATTATATGGTATTTTAAAATTAGAAATTACATTGCAAATTGCAGTGAAGCAGGAATTAAGTTGTTCAGAGCCAGCTATAGAGTTTACTCCTTTCATAGCCATTCATTAAGACTCAAGTCTGCAATGGTCATTCTTTGGTATTTATGTATCTGATTTGTTCTCCCAGTTGTCGCATAGAGTTATTTACACTTTTGGGAAGAGCAAACTCTGGCTGTAAAATGTTACATCAGATTGGTGAGATTTTACATTAATTCTCTTCTTTCATTGCGTATGGTCTACAGAAAGCTCAGAAATCAAATACATGAATATATGTATTATTTCTGTACTAATTATATCCCCTGTAAAATGCTATGGCGTGCTTACAAAGCTTTGATTACTCATCGCACCCCGAGCTGAGAAACTACTGATTCCCACAGAAAAAAAGGGAAGACTTTGAAGTCTACCAACATTGGCATGTCACAGAGTAAATAAACCTGAAAGAGAAGTGCAAGCCCTTACTTCTGATATAGTAGAAAGCTGGCAAGTTCCTACACATATTTACTCCCAGATGACATCAGTTTCTCTTCAGCAACTTGCAGCTTGTCTAATGCTGCAAGGTAAGTATAGCCAGGCCATGCTATGCTAGGACCTTGTCCATCACATTTGAGAGTGTCTTCAAAGAATCATAGAATTGCCTGATTGGAGAAGACCTTTGAGATCATCAAGTCCAACCATACCTGTCCACTACTAAACCCTATCCTTGAGAAACCTGTCTACCTGTCTTTTAAACACCTCCAGGGATCATGACTCAACCCCGTCCCTGGGCAGCTGTGCCAGTGCCTGGCCACCCTTTCAGTGAAGAAATTTTTCCTAATGTATAATTTGAAACTTTCCTGGTGCAACTTGTGGCCATTTCCTCTTGCCCTATCACCTGTCACTTGGGAGAAGAGACCAACACTCAATTCGCCTCAACCTCCTTTCAGGTAGTGGTGGCCAGTGATGAACCTCCTCTCCTCTAGGCTAGACAACCCCATTTCCTTCAGCCACTCCTCACAGGACTTGTTCTCTTGTCTTCCCATCTTCCTGTTCTCATTCTGGGGAATCGGCAAACTGCAGAGCAGATGATGTACAAACCTGCAACGGCAGCTCTGCAACCAATGTGCATTGGCTTATCTCCCATAAAATGGAGACAGTAGTTACGCTGAGTTATACCCTTTGAGACTCTGGCCCAAGGTAATGGCAGGTTTTTTTCTGACTTCAATAGGAGCAGGCACTGGTGTTGGGAGGGAGGCTTCCTTCCACTAGAGGAAAAACACAGCTGGAACATGAAGTCCAACAGAGAAAAGCATCAAAAGCTGCCTTAAGAGCAGTGGTTAGATTTAAACACTGTGCACTTCTTTAATGTTCTTAAGAGCCAGGTTTCAGATGTGTAAGTGCATTTTTTTGTCTGATGCCAAAAAACCAGATGTGAGAGTTATTTCCTAATAGCCACGGGCAGTGTCACATGACTAATTCAGCATCTCTCAAAACTTGGTGCCTGCCTAGGCCTGTGACAGAAAGGTGGGAGGAAATTGTCTGGGTATGTACGTTTCTTGTGGCAAGGCAAATTTAGCTCAGTGAAGCCCGTGACTAACAAATCACAAGTGCTCAAGATCTCAAACTATAAAACCACAGCACCTTGAAATCTGTTGATAAGCTTTTACAAGTGAAGTTTGGATGAAACGGGAGCATTATAAGGCTCAGAAAAAAAACTTTGTCGTGGACAATAGGTGGATCCCTTAGATGTTCTGTTTTGGGATTAAGCCATAACAAAATCCCTCTTAGACAGTAAGAACATTCTGCCATTCTAACCAGTGTGAGTAATTATGCTAAAAAAAAACCCCAAACCAGCCTTTCTCTACAAGTTATTCTCTGTTTTGTAATTACCCCGAAATTTGTGTGAGAGTGTCTGATGGTAGTGCCTGCTGGCACAGAGCTGCAGGAGGATATCATGCTGAGAACAAACTGTCTCATAGACCATTAAACTACATTTTTTCGTTTTAAGAAAATGTCTTAACACTAACAATGAAACTAGAACATCCTCCTCTGATTCCCTTATAATTTGTCATCCACTAATTATCCAGCAAGGTACATCCTTCAGGGTATGCTCTTGCTGCCTCTTCAGCTTCCTGTAGTACCTTGTATAATTCTGCTGTTGACTGCCTTCTTTTTTCTCTCTGCCTCTCCTGTCAGATTTGCAATGTTTATTGAACTACACCTGTGCTCCAAACCTGTGCTTCAGTCCAAGCTAAATTTTTGGCTAGGCCTCCTTAAAACTCCCTTTTTGTTTCCATGGTGTCCTGCAAAGACACATCAGCTGCTGAGTTGCCATTGGGCTACAACCAGTGCATGAGATGTTGACCAACGCTGTCTTCTTGTCTCTTTGTACCCAGCACCCATTTTAATGTCTCGTGTCTCTTATTTCAGTATATGGCTTATAGGGTCTCCAAGGTAAGGTTTGTCCCTGCTAGCTGTGCTCACCAAATGGCTCATGTTTCAGGATTGCAGTTTGTAAGTGCTACGAGAGTACAAACAGCAAGTAACCACAGAATATTATTAACAATGCAGTTCAAGTGTGTGTATCTTATTTGTATGTCAAACTCACACTGAGAAAGCTTGTTGATCTATATTTGTGTAAAATACAAGGTGATTTTCACTGAAACTCATTCCTGAAAATTCTAGTTTATACAGAGTGTTATATTATGCTCACAGGCATAAGAGCAAAAGTATTTCACCTTAATGCAAGAGTAAAGCTAAATCCTTGCCCTTTGCCTTTGCCTTTGAAAATCATTATGTAATAAAAATGAGATATATATTCACAAATCAAAAATACACCTGATATGATAAGCAGATCATGATTTAGAAATTATTTTGGTCTCATTAAAAAGAATTCCCATGTGAATAGCCGATAAAAACTTTGCAGTGGCTTCACTGTTTTTCACTGATAATAGACTACTAATTCAGGTTCCTGTAATAACATCTTTCACTTTGCTAGCTGTTGAACTGCCTGCGGTGTAGAGCTATACTATCATCATCATCATTGTCATCATCATCCTTTTAGTTATATACGCTAAATTATGTAAATCCCACTTCAGAGTCAAATTACAAAGACACGCTGGGAAATCCCATCCATGTCTGGATTCTATGGTGTTTTTGGTGAAGATGC
Source organism: Neomorphus geoffroyi (assembly GCA_033558235.1). Lineage (NCBI taxonomy): Eukaryota > Metazoa > Chordata > Aves > Cuculiformes > Neomorphidae > Neomorphus > Neomorphus geoffroyi. The sequence continues at coordinate 19,889,507 of JAUMJM010000048.1, read as the reverse complement.
AGTTAATATGCCAGTACTGCTGTGGCAATTTGGCAATTTCTTTGTACAGCTGTATCTTGACAGGTACAATGAGATTTTGCTCTGGAATTGCTGTACTTGCTGCACAGTAATCTGCACAGTCAGACAAGCCAGGCCAGGTTCTGCACCAAGCCAGAGGTGATGGCATGAACTCTGTCTTCATCTACAGATGATCAAGGGCTTTAAGATGGTCCTTTTGTCAAAGCTGGGGGAAAGCGGACCTTTCTGTTGTCTGAAATATTGCCAACTTCAAGGGAAAAAGGCAAACTGAAAAATATCACTGGGAAGGACACGGGGGAAGCTGAGGACCTAGGCAGGTACGGGCTTGCTGACCATGCAAACTTGGCTTAGGGTGTTATTCTAAGATGGAGAAGTCAGACTCTGGGAGAGACCCAGAGATCTGAGGAGAGGGTAGCTGAGTTAAGGGGTTATACACTAAAGAGACACGTTGCTTTTTCTAATGACATCTGATCTCTTGTGTTTTGTTTTGTAAGGAAAGAACAGTGTGTTTACATGGTCACTGCAGAAGCTATTTATATCCACATGTCTCCTTGCTCCTCTCTGTTCAAGATTTCTCAAAGATGTTTTTAGGACAGAAGATCCAGCCTTTTGGGAGAGGATGTGCTTACACTCAGGAGAGGGATGGCACCAGAGGAACAGAGAATAGAAAAGGGGCTGCTGAGCAGCCACTGTGGTCATACACCAGAGGGCCCAGGGTGAAATGGCAGGTTCCTAGACACAGGCTAGACCCCAGATGCTTGCATACTCCCTGGGAAATTGGGGCTGGATCTCCTAGTAGCCAGGTGATGAGTATTAAGGACATTTGGGCAGATGCCATCACAGGTGCATCGTTCCTCACAAAGCTGAGTCATTACTCGTCTCATTTATAAAAGTGGCTACTTCAGGAGCATGCATAGCTTCACTCTGTTTAAATAAGCAAACTGGCATTTGAAAGTAACGGTAGCTGCTTGTACTCTTGTCCTACCACATTACATTTTGTACCCAGCAATGTAATAATGTGCTCAATTGGTCCTCCTGTGAAGAAACAGACTACACTGCTACTCAGCAGCTGTCATCAGTTCATGGTATCTTGCCAGAGAGGGGAGACTGAGAAGCAAAGCTCGTCAAAGGAGAGAGGTAAATGCGACATTAATATCTTCCATGACTCCCTTTACTGGCTTTTCTCCTAGATTCACATCCTCAGAGCTGCCACATCAGTGTGAATGCTCTGCAAAGGACCAAAAAGCGGTCTTCTGTGTCCTTCCCAACTTGCAGCCTTCCATACCCTACTTGCAGGCAGCTCTTCTGCAAAATAGCCAAATAGTTTGGTGAGTTTAACTCCTTCTCTCTTAAGTCCCTTTAAAAAATGTGTTAATGGGTGATAGAACAGTAACTCACATGTTTGTTGTAACTCTGGTTGTCTAAAGTCATAAGCAGGGCTTAGGAGAGATAATACAGGGTCTGCCTGGTAGGAGACTTTCCAGTGAACAATAATTTTCAATAAACACAGAGATCAACATCCCACTGGATTTTAGCAGTGAGTCTGTTTTAATCCTGAAAAATAATAAATGTACAGAGAAGCCTGTAGGGTTAACCAGTGCTGTTTGTTGTATCTTGGTCCAGAAGCACTTTGTTCTTTTCAAAGGAGATGTCTTTATTTTGGATCAAAACTTGGAGGATTCTTTTAAAAGTACTGTAGTGCCCTTGTTTAGGTAGCAGGGTCTTTTTTGTGTGGTGTGTTTCATCATTTCTGCTCTCATGTATTATTTTTTACATCTTCCCTCATCAAATTACCACAGCTACAGGAGTCCTGAAGAAATGAGAGTAATCACTCATTGTAATTAAATGTTTCATATTTTATTAGGCATTGCATGCAATATGCAGCTTGGAGATCTCATACGAAGCCTGACATATCTTTAAATATCTCTCTCATACACCTGATTGAATCGGTTGAGGCAAAGATTTATCTCCTCACAATTTGTGTGTTGCATAAATGATGCATGGTATTGTGTCAGGGAGGCTTTGTTAGCTGAATCAGCAGCTGCCAAGAATGGCGTCATCTGTGTCTGAACATGAGCAAAAAGAGACAACAGAGAGACACGATGTATAGGCAATGGCTAGCTTTTCTTATCAGGACAGAGATAATAAAAAATGACTGATGAGAGACCCACAAAAGTGCAGAATTTTTCAGTGCTTCCTGGTACGGCCAGCAGTCTTGAATCAAAGCCTTGAACACCTCTAAAAGGGAGTTTTGATTCCGTTTCCAGGGCTCAGTCAGCCAGGCTAAACAATTAAAATTGCCCATGTAAGGCTCATAAAGCTGTAAAGAAGTTAGGAATTTGGCATTAAATTGTATCACTGGGAGGATTTTGTAGTCTCAGCTTTCAAAACCTGAGGTGTCATTAGTGAATTTATGGGGGTACTTCAGAAAGCAATTTTCACTGTTGAAACATAAATTATTGAGAAGTCTGAAAGAACTAGCTCAGAAATAAATTGGATAAGTGCCCACAACCAGCAACTCATAAAGAAAGGGGAGCGAGGGATGCTAGCTATTCGTGCCACATCTCCTTTGTTGGACCTGAAGGACCTACTCAGGAGTTGCTGGGAAGTGATCTCCCTATTGCTCCACAGAGAAAGAGGCTTTTTCCCACATTTACTTATCTCTTTCAGTGTGTTCTTTTATTTCCAGATCTGTTTTTATTTACCTCCTGCGTAGAAAATAAAAAAGGAGAAACACCACAAGTGCCATGTAAACTGTATTTATTGAAACCCTGATCTCCAGAGAGAGATAGAGGAAACCATACAAGCTGCCCTGTAAAAAAAAAAAAGAATAATTTAATACGTTGCAACAGAGCAGGAAGTTCAACAATCACAAAAAAAAGAGGGATAAAATTCAGAATGAAAACAAAGAAACCACATGAAATACCTACTCCAGCACAGAAGAATAAATAAAAAGGGAAAGAACAACCATAAAGGAGATAGATACATTAAAAATGACCTTAAAACTAGTGTTGAATCTATACCACAGCACCAGGTTGCTTGGGACCTGTATTTTGAAATATTAGTACATTAAGCTCCGGATATTGCCTTGGAAACCTGAGCTAGCATTGTGTACTTGAGCAACTGTGTCCACATCATTGGTCCTGATGTCCAGGGTGTGACAGTGAGAGGGTAATCATTTTCCTCTTTGTGTAGTGCCAAAGTTCTCAGTCCTTCTTTGTGGCACAAGAGACGGTCATCATTTAATTACAGTGGGCTGCTTGAGATGCAGGTTGCCAGTGTTGTTAAAAAGCTGGTTTCCTATGACATCAAATAGCATAGTCCTGAGGACAGGGCTGAAATAGGAAGCAAGGATCCTGCGGGTTCTACCCAGGCATGCCCTTGGCCTGTTGTGTGTCTATGGGCACATCATGCCACCTCCTTAGCAGGATACATGCTGTTCTTGTACTATACATGAAGCACACAGAGACATATATAAATATGCTTGTGTGTATATATATGTATGCAAAAAAATATATAAAGTGTTATATTTTCATCCTTTTTGAGGCTTAATTCAAGTTGTTTTTATTAATGGGAAACCAAAATTCATAGTCCATTTTAATTTTTATTTTGAACTTACTAGGCGTCTTGGGATGAATAATAGGCTACCAGACAGCTACAGGACATCCCCTAGATACTGCAGATCTTGGCAGCCGTCAGACTGTGCCCTCCTGCAGTCCTGATCCATACTGCTGCCTGTACTAGTGCCAGCTAGAGGGGATGCCATGCTCACATGGAGGCCCATCTGTACCATCTTGCTTGGTCACAGCAGGGAGCAGAGTTCAATGACCTCCATTCCTAACCCCTTCATGTTTTTTCTCCCAGAGTGAGAAGCTGAAAAGCTCTTTCCCAGGTAAGAAATCTCGTTTCCAGTGTCAATTCCATAATCAGACAGGAGAAAAAAAATCAGTCATTTCACAGCTGAGGTGTGCAAATGCCATTGTCACTACCAGCAAATCCACTGTGGGCAGAGACAGAGGAGGGTTTTGGGAAAGTTGATGGCTCAGTGGGTAGTGACCAAACGATAATTTTAGCCAGTCACCCATTTTTGAAGCATTTGAAAAATACATTATAAACAGATGTCTCGTTTGTGTGAGAGGATTTTAATAACGTCTGCAGTGTGCAGCTCTCTCTCTCTACTTTGCTGAGCTGGCTGAGACACAGTCTGGCACATGTTTCTTTCTGTGGGACAAGCACCTAAACCCAGGATATTGTATTGGAAACCTGAGCTGCCTTATCCAGCAGCTCTGTGTAATGCTTTCCAGAAGAATAAAAGCGCAGCAATGGTGAGTCCTGTCTTTTTTCCTCTGTGTTTGGATCACAACACATGCACAGACAAGTAATCAGGCTAAAGCACTTTATTAAGGTCACTATATCAATCAATCAAAATGTAGAATATGCCAGATTAAAGAATGCCTGTGTGCTCTTACCTCTGTTGCTTTCATATCTTATGCATTATGCATGATTTTAAGATCACGTATTAATTTTCCCATATAACCGTGCCTCATTAAGTGCACAGGGCAGATAAGGCCCCTTAGTGAGCAATTATTCAGTATTTTATTCCATTTTTGTTATTTAATATGAGGTTTTATATCTTATTTATTACACATTCCTATAAATCCTGCTGTGAAGACAAAGTTATTAGTTGCTTTATAGGCTTTTCTGTGGTACTTACCATTACGAAGCTTGAATGATATATAATGAATATATCCTCCTACTAGTTCTGTAGGAGAATGATGAGAGATAGCTGTACCACAGAGCTGGCAAGTCGAAGCAGAGAATGACTAGAATCAGAAGTATTCCCTAAGTTGAGACACTTATTTTTGAGTATATGGGATACTAGACTGTTTATAGCCAGGCTTTTAATGTTGTTATTGGAAGAACATCTGTTTCACTCTTGAGACACACTGAATCTTACACACTGAATGCTGCTGAAGAAAACGTGACTGTGTAGATAAAGTTTGTGCTACACTGTAGTCGCTGCCCAGGTAACAGCAGTGTTGCTTGCAGTCCATTGATTTTAGATTAGGGATTTTTTTTCCTTTTAGGTTAAAGACAATTTTTTTTTTTAATTTAGTAGCGGGCGGACAGTGAGCACTTTCAGCTTAAGGCTTAGACCCTGAGCCACTCATTCCATCTTTGCTTTGAAGTCAGGGCTTTTTCCCCATGCTGAAACTCCAGTCTCTCCCCTCGAGCTCCTCATGCCATCTCTGTGTTCTCTCAGTCTAGCAATGTAGCTGCAGTTTACAAATGGAGCCAAGAAAAAAATACCTAAGCAAAAAAATCTCTGTTAAGAGGCAGCATTGGCATGAGAACAAGTAGTTACAAACTTCCCACTAAGACATTTTAAGCCATAAACTAAAGGAAGATGCTTAAACATCAGAAAAATATCCAGTGGCCTTCCACCCGCAGAACAGGCAAAGAAGGGTACATTTAAGATGTATGAGATCCTAGATGATCAAGCATATATGAGGTGCCTTCAGGAGCTGGGGTTCCTTTCACTCCTGTGAACACTCATTTCTTGCTCCTGCTTCAGCCAGAGAAAGTTCATTGGCCTCATCTGTTCCCTTCCATCCCAAGCAGGGTGAGGTGACGTGCTGTGCTGTGAGTAGAACAACTGAGTGGAGAATGGCTTTTTTGGCTTGCATCTAGTGTTCAGTGCTCTGAGCCCCTCTACATGGCAGGCAAAAGGGAGAGCCTTGTTCCCCTGCCAGACCTGAAAGTGGGTGGACAGGGGACCCAAGATTTCTGATGGTGTGAACACATCATTATGCGACCAGGGCAGGTGTTGCTTGAACAGTCTTCAGGATTTCACTTGATAAAATCAAGCTCTCCAATGAGTAGGGGTGGTATTTAAACTCACGAGCTAGACAAATTCAGGAACGATTTCACAGCATGGCAGAAGGCAGATGTGTAGGGCTAAAGCAGCTTCTCAAACCTTTCCCAAATGTGACATGTTGCTCAGAATGAAAGCCTCAAGAACATTTTTTTAACAAACGGAAAGCAACTTATTTTCCCTAGTTCTCTAATTTCAGGTACCTGAACTGCAACTTTGTGCAGTTGCCACAACTGCAGAAGCCCATACTGCAGAAACCTGGTGCAAACAACTGGCATGTGCAAGTATCAGTCCAAGCAGTCAGTATTTGGTGTACAAGGAACTGAAAACAAGGTCCCACAATAGGAAGTGTCTGGTAACCTTAAGAATGGCTGGAGATAGCAACCCTACCTGTAATATTTAATTTCACTGCTCTGAAGCATATTGGAAGTGCTCTGTGTCCTTGCTGCACTTCCTGTCGTGTTGTAACACTCTAGGAAAGTTCTTTCTTTCTCTGTGTGATCAAGACACTGAAATGTCACATCCGTATTTAATTTTTGCGGTGTACTCTGGCTACCGCATGTCACCAGTGTGCACTGGATCGTACCTGTATCTGTACGGAAGGAAATGTGTGTGTGTGTGCATGCATATGCAAGTATATGCAAGCATGTGTGAGAGGACACTGGAGATACTGCATGAGATCACTTGGGAGCTATGACTGTGTCCTGGAATTATGCAATAAATTTCAGAGCAGAGAGTACTTCCCTGCTGCCCCACTTCCCACATGCCCATTGCTGCCCAGGGCACCTTCTCTGTGTTAGCCCCCCCACCAAAAAGTGGGAGCATGACGTTGAGGTCCAGATATTCCCCCCAAGTACAGAGGCAAAACATGGCCCAAACCACCTCAAACCACAAGTGGCAGAGCACATCTCCATGCTGGCTACTGTTTAGAGAGCGTGAAGAGGATTGCCAAGGGACAGGGGCAACTGGACCATGTTTTGACATCAGAGATGCAGTGATGTGGAAATACCTCCTGTGGGCTGCAGGAAGGAGGGACAGAAAAGCATCACCTTTCACTGCCAAGCTGAGGACGTGGGCTACGAACATCAGTGGGTGCTTGTTTGTCCTGTTGCCAGGTGAAGGAGGAGCCCCCAGTGCGTGACTGCATGAGTCCAGCTCATATTTGAGTCTGGGGGAAGGAGCTGTGGGGTCCAGCAGCCGCGGCCTGGAGGGGCTGAGAAGTGGCTGGACACACAGACCGTCGCTGTTTGAGTGAGTCTGTGAGGCTGTGGTGCCCTAGGCTTTCAGATGCCTTGTAGAAACCGTCTGTAACTTGATCCCACCTTTAAATGACAGACTTGCTGAGGGCCAAGTGGCAAAGACTTTCGCATAGGAAGGGAGATATTTAATACTTTCTTCACAGAGGTATGAAGGTTCTTTTCCTACATCTCAGGAGAATGTCCTAGCCTGAGTCCCTGCTCTAGGCCGTAGGAAAACTGGTGGCATTCTTCTCTCCTGTGTGGCTGGTGCTGCTGCAAAGCAAACAAAGCTTCAGCTAGTGAGCAAGGGAAGCACCACGTGTTGAGGACTCAGGGAGGGAAAAATGCCAGCCTCTGTTGCCAGCACTGCTTCTATGTTTCATCAATGGCTGTTCAATGCAAACTGCAGGAATAATTTAAATTTTATTTAATTTGTACTTAATTAAACTGCATTTAATTAACTGTAATCCTGATTGGTTTTACTGGATCTGGCTTAGATTGCAGATTCTGACTAGGTAGTTACTGGGAGAGGAGTCCTTGATAATATCCTCTAAATGCCTTTTTAAGATAAAAATAATTTTCATTTCTACAAGCGAAGTAAAATACTGGGCTCTCCTCCCAGAACAGTGAATATAAAAATAGCCTGGCCATAGTCTCAATCTATAAACCTGTACCAAACGAGAAAAAGAATTGCTTTAAAGTAGATTCTTTATAAAGCATCCACTTGGGATGGTCTGAAATGGAAAGGAATTGCTTTATCTAGTCTTGCCAGAAAAATCATTTCAGCACAAAGGAGTATGAAAGTGAATATGTGACCCTCCTTCGAGGCCATTTTTCCACACAGGGTCAGGCAGAAAGACAGTACCAGATGATGGCTGAAGATAAATCCAGGATAAAACATGGAGGCTGACTGAGAGGTCATTCTTTTTGGTTGATACTTAAGCCTTATCACAGCTGAAAGAAAACTGAAATGATTGTGTAGTACTTTGAATTTAATGGGAAAAAAAAAAGGTAGCAAATGGCTACTTAAATCTCTTCTTGAAGTCATTCAAGTACAGGCCATTGCCCATTAAAGCATTGCCAAGGCAGCATTAGCTGGCAACTGGATAGCTCAGGATCCTCTCTCACGCCTTCCCTGGTAAAGATTGATTTATCACCTCACTTGTCCTCATCCTCAGAGCAGGCCAGAGCAAAAAGCGCTGCAGAAGGTTTCAGTGCCTCTCTGTTGCCTTCAGCCTGGGTTTGGAGCAGACTACGACGAAAACAGCAGGAAGCTTGAGCTCCCTTGGGGAACAATTCACAGAACGTAAGAACAACCATCTTACATTTCTGTGAAACAAGTTGCAAGCCTTAACTCTCCAGAAGTTCCCTAAGAGTAAAATTACCAGGAATTATTCTGTTATTTAGAAGACTCTCACACAGCCTCACTTGTGGCTGTGAATGATCCTGCTTGGCAGGATACAGCACGTAAGGAACAGAGTTGTTCCTGGGAAGTGTTTGCCTGGGACTTAGTGTGAGGACACTGTTAGGAGTAAAGGTGATGAGTTTTAGCCACTTCTAAGAATAAAATCTATTGTCACAGAAGTTACATAGCTGTCACTGATTTAGACTAAATGGGCTACAAACTTTCCTGTGGTGGAACTTCAAAATTTATCATGAAGGCGTAGTAGAGTGAAGAGACAGAAGGAAGAGGACTGGGATTATGGTGATGTAGTGACTGTGATCAAATCATTAAACCCTCCTTTCACAGATTCACCCTATAGGGTCAGCTGAATGCCTAATAATGGCATCTATTGTCAGCATTAATTACATCACTGCAGAAAATTCTACAGTTGGCAATGAGGTATCCTCGTCTCTGCAGAAGGATTGTATGTGTTCACAGAAAAATGCTGTCTTGCTGGGACAAAGCAAAACTGAAACATGCGCTGGAGTCCATCTCACTAAGAGCAAGAGTGCTCAGGATCCAAATGGTGAGGAACAGAATAACTTTGTGTTGAAGCAGACAGAGGACTAGTGCTAAAGCTGATGCCTAGAATTGTATCAGAGCACATTGTGAGCATTGTCAGCCAGGAAGAGTAGGTGTGAATGCATTCACTTTCACACAAAGAACTAAACAGTAGTTTTGATCTTGTTAACATTCATAGAATCATAGAATCGCTTGGTTGGAAAAGACCTTTGAGATCAATGAATCCAACACATCTATCCACTACTAAACCAGATCCTTAAGTACTTCATCTACCTGTGTTATGAATACTTCCAGGCATAGTGACTCAGCTGCCTCCCTGGGCAGCTGTGCCAGTGCCTGACTACCCTTTCAGTGAAGGATTTTTTCCTAATGTCTAACCTTAACCTCCCCTGGCGCAGCTTGAGGCCATTTCCTTTTGTCCTCTCCTCTGTCGCTTGGGAGAAGAGACAACCACCACCTCACTACGACCTCCTTTCATGTACTTGTAGACAGTGATAAGGTTTTCCATCATCCCCCTCTTCTCTAGGTTCTTCTCTAGTTCCTTCAGCCACTCCTCACAAGACATTCTCCAGCCCCTTCACAGCCTCGTTGCCCTTCTCTGGATGCACTCCAGCCCCTCAATGTCCTTGTAGTGAGGGACCCAAAACTGAACCCAGCACTCGAGATGCGGCCTCACCAGTGCTGAGCACAGGGCCACAATCACCTCCTCGCTCCTGCTGGCCACGCTGTTTCTGATACAGGCCAAGACATCATCAGCCCTCTTGGCCACCTGGGCACACTGCTGGCTCATGTTCAGCCAGCTGTCAACCAACACCCTCAGGTCTTTCTCTCCCAGGCAGCTCTTCAGCCACTCTTCCCCAGGTCTGTATTGTTGCATGGGGTTGTTGTGTCCCAGATGGAGGACTCTGCACTTGGCCTTGTTGAACCTCATCTCGTTGATCTCAGCCCATCGATCCAGCCTGTCCAGATCCCTCTGCAGAGCCTCCCTTCCTTCAAGCAGATCAACACTTGCACCCAGCTTGGTGTCATTGGCAAACTTGCTGAGGGTGCACTCAATGCCTTCATCAAGATCATTGATAAAGATGTCAAACAGGGCTGGACCCAGCACTGAACCCTGGGGAACACCGCTCATGACCGGTTTCCAACTGGATTTAACTCCATTTAAAACAACCCTTTGGGCCTGACCATCCAGCCAGTTTTTAACCCAGCAGAGGCTGTGCCTGTCCATGCCAATGGCAGGCAATTTCTCCAGCAGGACACTGTGAGAAATGGTGTCAAAGACTTTACTGAAGTCCAAGTACACCACATCCACAGCCTTTCCCTCGTCTATTAAAAGGGTAAACATTGATTTATTCTGTTTGTAAAAGGCTTGACCTGGAGCTGATCTACTGGTCAACAACATCCTCTTGCTTCCTATTTCAACAGACACTAGCATTACGTTTCATTCTAAAAATATCTAAGATCAAGGAACTAATAACAGTGTTGTTATACTTCCACTGCAGAAATGTATTGAAAGAGAGACACTGTTGGTGTGTTTGTAGGTTAATTCCAAGTTTAGCCACAGGAATCAAGCACTTCTATATGAATCCAACCAAGTAGGAAGATGCAGAAGAGACAAAATTCCTCTTCATTCAGGAATAGGAAAAATCTCTTCCAAGGGGTACTTTCTTGGTTTGCTCCCTCTAATACTGATATAAATGAGAGTTTGTTCAGTGGAATAGAAAGAATGTCTGAGAACAGTTTAGGTACAACAGCACTCTCTTTGAAGGGAATGTGATACCAATTTCTTTGCACATTTACAATGTGGCTAGGTTGTTGGATGTTTCTTACAGAATTCAAGGAGTGCATATGAGAATAGCCTACCTTTTCCTTAGAGTAACACAACTAGTGTCTCATGGTCATGGTCCCCAGAAAGGCTCCAGCTTTGCCCTACCTGCCCTGCCCCAGCCCAACCACCAAGTCCTCCCTTCATAACTCCCTGCTGTGCCTCACAGGCAGATAATTGGGAACTTGGGGTTCAGCTGGCATGTCAGCTGGTGAAGGAATTGGTGCTCTGAAAACATGCCTTAACTTCTGAAGTAACAAACCTGAGAATTAAGACTTTCTGTCCCTCTGTTAAATGTGATTGCAACTGGCAGCAAGCTCAAAAATACGGAGGAAGGATGGCCAAAGAGAAAGGTGGTAAAATCTTTCTTTCTCAGGATTTTGGTGAAATAGGGGTAAAAATAATTAGTTTGTCTGCTTTTCAGTTATGAACTATCAGATGCAGGCATACATCCTGATTTTTAGTTATGAAAATATGGTAGTTCTTTAAAAAAGGTGGAAAAGAACTATATATGTGCATATGCATGCATAAACACGTAGGAAAAAATGGTTAAATAACTTCAAAACTGAGTTTAGGCAGTGAAGAAAAAGAACAAGTTTTCTGAACACAAGCTCAAATCATAGTATTTGTTAGGATCCTTTCTGGACTTTATGGAAAATATTACGCAGTTGTAGATCGACATTCAAGTGCTCTAATTCAGTGATGAACTCAATATGTCTCACAGAGCCTAACATCCCTGATACCTAGAAAACCTCACATTTCTCCCAAAACACAAGCTAAAAGCCACACTTCCACTTCCAAAAAACATTCACAGATCTTGGCTCCTGGAAGTCAATAGTTACTCTCCCTTCTGAAAAAAAAAATTAGGTGTTGTGAAACTGCCGTGGCCCTGGGCCCTGTTCAGTTAAGCAATGTGTTGTAAGTACCAGAGGTGTTCCAGGGTGTTGTTTGTATAGCAAGAACTTCACCTTGGCACAAGAGTCAGAGGAGGCACAAGAGCTCTGTTGCCTAAAATAACCTCAAAAGTATTGCAGGGTGAAAAGTTGAAGAAGGAGATGTGAAAGACACTTCTGCCTTCTCTAATGGCACCTTTGCAATGCCAGGTAAATCTATGCCCACAAAAGAAGGATTGTGGGTATTATTTTCCCATCCTGGGTGTCCAGTCAGACTTCCCACAGTGTGAAATCTCTGAAGCTGGTACCAGAATTTCCATTTGAAATGCTGAGCCTTTGTTATTGCTTTTCCCTGTGAAGTATTGATGTGGGTCTTTTTCGGTCAAACTCTTTACTCATAAACTCTCTACTGCCTTGGAAAACGGTCTCTGGAGCAATCATGCTACTCCCATCACATGCCAGCCTGCAGAGACTGCCTGTGGGTAGCTTGTACTGGAAGTGTGTATAGGCAGTGGATTCACTTGCTGGGAATGTTTGAGTGCAGGGGTCCCACATGCGCAGAGGTTGGTTTTAGCTGACCTAAGGACTGTTGCAGCAGTGCCTGGCACGTCCTCGGGCAGCTGGGACTGGCTTCTGGATGCAGAATGAGCGTAATTCCCCATAATGGTCCCTCTTAGTGTTTTCGTTGCTAACATACTTCAGCTCCTTCTAAATCATTATTGTATCCAATAAGCTCGGAATCACTTGGCAATAAGGAGTTAGCTTAGCTTATCTACTTCTTTCTTTATACTTGAGTTATTCCCAGACCTACAGGACTCTTCTTTGTTTCTCTACACATACAGAGCCCAGTTACACAAATGCAAACAAGAAAATGAGTAGGTGTGTGGTAAGTGATCTCCTGCATCAAACTGGCATTCCTAATGATTTTGTCGAATAATTTCCCAATGGGAGGATAATGAAAAGTGAAGCATTAAAGTTAATGAAAAAAACAGGTTGAGAAATGAAGCCCTCAAACAGTGAAGATATTCCTGAAGTGAATGTTGCCAGCTGTAGAACAATGATAATCTCTGTGCTCTTGCTACTTGCTGATGATAAACACTTCTCACAGAAAGTAAGAAGATAAGTGGGACAGAATTATTTCTGCAGTTAGATCTCTGATCTGGGAGATTTACTGGGATTTGAGTTCTCTAGTTTTTAGTCTTTATGGTAGTTGTTTACTTCTATTTTTCTGTTGTTTTAAAGGAAGGAGGGAAAGGAACATCTGAACTACTTGGCACTCATAACACATATGTTCCATTGGCTTCATCTGATCACAAAGGTTACAAGCTCCACCAACTGTGCCAGGAGAGCTTGTAAATTTTTTAAGTTAAATGAAGAGATTAGGTTTGCTGAACAAGCAAAAATTTATCATCTTTGCCAATGGAGCTATTAAAGTCTTTGATCCACAGCTGTTTGGCCTGAAGTCTCTCACAGGCAAGCTGATCTTCATTCTCCATCTTTTGCCAGGTACAGTCCTTAAAATCATCTGAACCCCAGAGGAGCCCAGGTTCCCGTGACTTGGATCTTTGTGTGTTAAGGCCCACATGGTGGGACTTGTCCCACCTGGTGTGACTTGTCCCACCTGGTGTTAGCTCTCAAACACAGAGTATGTCATCCAAGATGAGTGTCCAACTCTCCCTGTAACTAGCAGATATACCTGTGAAGATAGCAGGCTGGTCTGCCTTGATGTGGGATGAGCATACCAGGTAGCATCGCTGAACCATCCATCTCCTTTCACTGATCATGGGGGCAACTGGAGAACTAGCTTCCACTTGGTGCCCCATGTTGATCAGATGAGAAGAATTCCGCTGGAAGGGCTAATCCAGAGGATGGATGGATGAACTGGCCTGATGGACACCCATTTCAATACCCATGTGTGTCCGGGATTCACTAGCTGCGTTTCTTTACATGTTAGTCTTTTAAGAGATGTGACCCAAGCCTCATTTCACCATGTGATCTTATGCACAAGGACACATATACTTTTCTTCCTAGTCTTCTAAGGAGTTATTATCTGTATAAAACAAAGATCACATGACATTGCATTCCTGTCTCCAGGAAAGGGCAAACTGTTTATTTTAATTACTATTTATTTTAATTTCTTAATAGAGAAAGACTCACACTGTTTGTTCTGCCTGTTTATCTTCCTCTCAATTGGGCTCTCTTAAGCTGCATTCCCCCTTGCTTCCTCCCACCAGCAGCCTCCCAAATATTCAGTTTTAAAATTCTCTGTGGCATGGCTTTAACATGAAAGGTAGGCTATTTCCATACCAGACATTCACCTACAGCTTACAGGTTAGGACCTTCTCTTACAAAATTTAGAAAAATATGAGTTTGAGCTTTACAGGCTGAGGAGGCTACTCAGCCCAACTCAACCATTGCCTGGACAAGTACTTTAGATGTTGAGCTATTACATCAAAAACTCCCTAGAAGTCTCCCTACCCCAGACTAAGAAAACACACCCTTGGATCTAGGCTTTAGTGTAGGTTTCATGTCTCCTACCTTTAGCCCTCTACAAGACAAGCTGTTTTAGGTACGTAAATCCAGATATGATGACAGATTTCAAAGCAACCTCTCTGATTACTGCAGTCTTTTATCTTAAGGGTGTCTCTTCATCCCTTCACAGGTGTCATACGTGAGGAAGTCCAAACTTGATAGAAAACAGGAGGTGTCTTGCCAGAAACAGTCAGATACCTTCAGAATGGTACTACCCCAGACATTTCTCAGGAAATTAGGACTAGAAGATGAGGCCTGATCACTAGGAAGACATATGTGCAAGGATACCTGTTTTTTGAACATAAAATGAACACTGGGCTATATGCTCTACCTAACCAAGATGTCAGTATTTCAAGCACGCTAGAGCCCTTGGTTTGCTAAATAAGTCAAAGTCTCCCAGTCTCTTGACACAGAGTAGGGGTTTTACTCTTAACTTCTCCATATGAATTTCTCTCTCCTCAATGCGGGTTACTGGTCTTGTTCTTGATATTCCAAGTAACTATGATTGGTGTGCAAGGCTGTGAACACTTCTGTACATGTATTGGAAGTACTTTCCCTAACAAAGTCAAGGATGACATTTGCATTTTGTACAGCTGCATCACCCTGATGACTCACAGAAAATCTCGTAAGTGAATAAAATTTCCCGTTCTTTCTCCTTCTTAGTCACTTTCCCAGACTCCTGCAGAAATGTAGTAGTGAGTCCCCTGGGTGAATCCCCAGACTACTGCAGAAATCCTCCTGTTTTAGGTGCTAAAGGTATGATTCTTAAAGAAGTGTTAATTTCACACTACTACTATTATTCCAGACTTGCATGGTATCTACCTATACCATGTTTGGATGTGTTTCTGTGCCAAGTTGTCTCCTGTAAATAGCTAATTAGCAAATCTCTTTAACACGTACATACTTTTTCAACCATAGTCCTTGATGGAAACAGCTGAAATATATCGGTTTCTCTTGGAAATGTTTTAAGTTCTTCTTTAGCACAACCCACTGCCCTCTCTTTAAAGCCATTTTTGTACTTTCTTGCTATAGTTTGTGTTCTTTTCTTTTTTCTTTTCCCTTCTATTTTAATACATGATTTGCCACATCATGAGTGCTTGTCTGATGGTCAGACATCTTTGCTCAGCTGCAATCACCTGCCTTAGTAATTAAAACAATCAATCAGCTCTCTTGCAAGGAAAGGTGTTAGGCAGGCCTGGTAACCTCTAGTTGGCAGGCTCAGGCTGTTGTTCTTTCTTTGATTTGTTGTTAATCATCATATCATCAATTATTCCTTTCCTTTAATGTTTTCCCTATACTCTTGCATATTATTACAATCAAGCTAAAATACTTTTATATTCAAGTTCACTTTCTTAATTATTGTTGCTGTGTTTACTGTTCTCAAGTCATGTGGATCCCTCTCCTTCACAGCTTGATAAAATTACTTGCCGTGGCTGCCAGGTCTCTGAGCATCCTGTGGTGAGGTATCTGCTCCCCACTGGCTGAGCACATGCAGCTTTCAGAGTTCTGCTTTTCCCCCGAGGAAGTATTTTCAATTTCCTGACTCTCATCTCATATCTGTCCTCCTTTTCTCCCGATTTTAATGTTCCTAGAGAAAAATAAAGCTGAGTTTCATTTAATGTTTTTGCACACCTACGCCAGCTGTAATCCTCTTGGTATAAAAACACCACTTCTTTTCTCCTTTTAAATCTTTGTGTTTCAATAGCTAAATGACTTTTTACGATTTCCTTTTATTATTACTGTTTAATTTCCTCTGCAAACTTCTAACTCAGTTTGACTTTTGGCAATGTTTACCCTAGCCCCATGCTTCCTGGCCTCCAAAATGAAGTTTTCTTTGCTGATTAGCTCTTTCCTCCTTTCCAAATGGATGCTGTGCTGAGCTTTCTGAAGTGGTTCTCCATCCACATTGGTCTGTAGCCCCTTTCTGCAAGTTTTCATCCTTTCCTTGTCAAGTGAGTTGCTTTTTGCAGCTTTTATTGAAAATAAGTGATAGGTCTCCTTCAGTTGAAGGACTTTACAACACTTTGGCCTGACTGGCCGAATTTTGGAATCTGTGCTTTCAAAACTGAAAATCTGACTTGTTTTCATATATGTCTCTGTTTCATCTAAAACAAATCAACTTGGTTTGGCTAATGGCTCAGTTTAGCTCCAAAATTAATGCTAGTCTTTCCAATGGCTGTACAAAATTGGATCTGTCCAGTTTAAATGTTCTCCAGGGCTAAGGGTGTAAACATAGTATTATGGGCCACAGTTTCAGGTGGTTTAAATTGCTAAAGCTTTGCTGGAGTCTGGCCAGTCAAGTGGAGCCTTCCTTGTCTAAGAAGTTGAATTTTCATCAAAATATTTTGGAAGCAACTACAGTCTCTTAAATTACTGAGAAAAGAGATATTTTTGCCATCTTTCCACAGATGAAACTGCAATAAAATCTGTGTTCTCACACTGTTTATAGTAGTCTCCAAATTAATTTACTATACCTGTCATAATATATTATCAATGCCTTCCATGTGTATTACCTCATTTGAGACCCTCTTCTTGTTGTATATACCAAATGACAGGAAAAAAAAAAATGTGACACAAATAACCTTTGGATTGATTTAACTGTCCATGCCCAGGCTCTCCTGGTCCTCCTGCTTGTAGTAATTGCAAGTTAGCATTCAGACAGCGGCAGCAGTAGTGACTGAGGGAGAAACCAGTGTCTGTCTTCAAAATCTCCAGTGAGTTAAGCAGAGCAGGCTATGAAGGGGCCAGAGGCTAATTATCATATCAAAGTTTGACTAAATGGTAACACACTGAATTGGACAGCAAAATTACACAGTCTGAGAGTATAATATCCTCATTGCTTCTTCCCGTTCTTTATAGTCTATCGCATCCCTGTCAACAGGCATGTCTAAAGAGATGCCAGAGGAGAGAAGGGGAGGACAGTCGAAAAGAACTGTAGCACAAATAAAATGTGCCAGTTACCTCTGAGGGGATTTTCTATCTTAGGGTGAAATAATTTATTTCTTTAAGGTTAAGAATTAAGTTGTTCAATGCAAACTAATAATACCAAAGCCCATAATGGCTTTTTTCTACCTGTCGCCCAGCATTGCTGTTTCCCAATAGGGTGCTGTTACTCACTCAGTAACACAGTGCCAGCTGGTCCTGAATAGCTACTCACACTTTGTCATACTTGAAGTATTCTATTTACATGGGTAGCTTTTCTGTACTAGGACTTAAACAAAGGAAACCATGAATTCCAACATTCAGCTTGTCCTTTCCTTCCTGCTTCTCCCAACATATACCTGAACTAAAATACATAACAACCTTATCACAGGCTGATAGGTTCCTTGTAGGATGTAGGCTAAGAGCAAACATGGGTTTCAGTGATTACCTGCCCGTTAGAGGAACACAGATTGGCAAACATTAGCCTAAGAACAAGCCACTTCATTTCTGACAGGTATTAAGAACTACTGAGAAAAACAAACCAGACTTCTTTTTATTTTCAGCTCTCTGATTTGCACAGTGCCCACTTCAGACTGACTGCAAATCCAAATGTCAGGCACTGTGCCATTGGAGTGGGGAAGTGCTCGTACCTCTGACCGCTGTTCCTTGATGGCAGAGGCAGCACTTTCAGTGGTGGATGGCTGCTCATGCTCTCTGCCTGCTTCGCAATAGCACTGCTGTAGCAATGGATGAACCGAGGCTGAGGTGAGTATAAATGCTAACATTTGAAAATGTGTCCGTTATGCTTTCTTTTCTTTTCTGCGAGTTGTTCCTCTCTAAAGGAGTTGAATCCAGTTCAATGTTAGGCTAATGCAGCTCAAACCAACTGGACCATTCCAACACCAAGCTAAACTCTCAACATTCAATTAACCGGTCCATACCCTCTTAGCGTACGCTGTTTCCCTGAGGCACAGGTCACATACAGTTTTCTAAACACTGAAACCCCTCAAAATAAGTAGGAGTGTCACCAAAACTCAAATACGTTTTGATCCTTTGTAGTTTATACTGCACTCATTTCTGACATGGATCATAGATTATTATTAGCCTTAGAGAGCAAACAAACAAAAAACCTCACCCTCTTATTCTGTCTTGTGTGGAAAACATTGTTTCCTCCTTGGAGGAAAAATTGAAGAGCCAGGTGCATGCACACTAAAGCAAAAAAAGTAATTTTAGTTTATATTTGTGATATACCAGCCATTTTGAGGTGTAATTTTTTTATTATTATTATTATTTTTTATTTTAGGAAAGACACAGACTCTTATACAGCAAATTTTATCCTGCTGACACGGTCTTACTTTTCTCAGTTGTCTTCTGCAGGGTCTTTAGACGCATCCCACAGATTCTTTATGGTTTATGGGATAAAAAAACCCGACACTGGACTATGAAACTGTAAAAACCCCAACACTGGACTACAAAACAGCACAGAGCTGAGGCTTTGCTGTGCTGTAGTTCTGGACACCGTTTTTGCAGCAATGCTAAAAACCTGAATTCTAATCTCTTTGGGTAGGGTAAATCTTATTTAAAAGGTGAGAAGGCTGTTGTAGTTGGAAGTTAATGTTTTTTCTTTCCTTACTGGGAGACACTGTGGGAAAATGGAGAAAGTTCTGTCATTAGGGTTTATAAAATCTAGATAATTTAAGATAGTGCGAAAGTCTGACAAAATCTGTTGCTCAATGTGTTGGGTTTATGAGCTTGGCTACATGAGTGTAAGTGTGCAAAAGGTGAAAATGGGAATTTAAAAGCCTAATAATAATTTCTATGCTTGTGTTGATCCCGTGTTTGTTCCCCACTATGACATGTAATCTGCAAATTTTTCAGTACATGTAATATTTATACATATTTTACAGTATGTATAGAGTTTAATCTGATGATCTACTGCCATTTAACTTTATGCAGTTTGGAAATGCCAGCAGAAGACGCTGGAGCTAGTATAGTGCTGGCTGTCCCCCACAAACTATTATGCATTTTCCCGACTGCTTTTCAGTCAGAACAAATACCTCAATTCTTCATATTCCCACATTGATTCCAGCTAATGTGTCAGAGAAACACACAGTTCTCAAGGAGAACAAGTGCACCTCCCAGGCTGGAGGTTCACAAAGGGTTGATGGCTGGACAGGTTTAAAATTTGACATCACAGTACTTTTTGCTATGATCGGGCCTGGCTGGTTAACCCCACTGGTGCTGATCTGATGTCAGATACTGGAAAATGGAGGATTCATGTATGCTCGCTACTGCTAACAACTCTTCAGTAGGTTATCAGCTATGGAAGGGGTGGAAGTACTCAGTCCTGGAGTGATTATTACCCTGCTGGAGCAGTATGTGTGACTGCCAGAGAGCAGCTGACACTCATGGGCCTGCACAAGGAACTCACTCCCATGTAAATTGTGTCAGCTTTGAAGTCAAGGAAATGCCATTAGTGGGGAACAAGTGCGTGAAGAATCAAATACCAAAGATTTGTGATCTTCCTACTGCTAAGAGGCAAATGTAGGGATTTCATTTTTCAGAGCTCGCTGCTCTGAGAGCTGACATGTTTGCTTTGCATAATTATGTTTGACTACAGCCATACCCAGGAAAGGGAGTGGTGATCTTCAATGCAGGCACACACATAAAAAAGCCGAGGGCAGATGCCTGCAGAATAATGATAACAGAATAATACTGGTTGTCAGAAGAATGAATGTGTAGCAGCAAATCTCTGAATCTCATTCACAGGCACTTTGAAGGCCATTAACACAGCAGGTTATGGAAATGCAAAGTATTATTACTCCATGGCTCCCGTTTCTTTCCTCCTGGGTTGTTCTTTCAGACCAAATACTGCACATGTACCAAAGTATCTACATGAAGAAAAGAAATGCAGTGTGAAGATGGGGGTCAGCTTTTCATATTTTATTCATACATCCATTGTGAGAAAAACCATGTTGTGTGAAAGCACACGAGGGAGGTTCAAAATCATAGCAGCAAAGCTCAGTGTGGGAAGTTCGGGTGCATGCTGCCTAAACTGCCTGTTTAAAAAACAGCAGCTCTAGGATGGTCAGAAACCTCTTTACCCATCACTGAGTAGCTAAGTTTGAATCCTCCACCATCCTGTTTCAGCACAGACAGTTCTTGGCAGATTTCCCCCCTTTATACCCAGCGTGGGAGGCAGGAACATTTCAGGCCAAGACAGCATATTTTCCAGACATTTTATAACACTGCTCCAGGGATTCCTGATTGCTCTTCTCCCTTTCCTTAGCTGTCCTGTCAAATTTGACAGCTGGGAGATTTGAGGCACAGCTTTGTTCTGCCTGCCCATATTTTTTTTTAATTTCTTCTCCCCAGAAACTCAAGAAAACTAACTGCTGCTCTCCTCTCCCTTTTCAGATAACCAGGGCCAACGCAAACACTGGGTAATGGTTTCCTCAGCTGGAGTTCCTCCATCTCGGCAGAGCAGCAGCTGCTTGCTGATGTTCCCCTGCAGGGAAGGACCTCTCTGTACATGGGTTGCTGGTAAAGCTGTTAGGAGCACCACATGCACCTCACTTTAACTCGCCATAAAAAATTTTTCTGTCAACATGGGCAGTAGATATAGATTTGATCATCTTCTAGATTGTTCTAAGGCTCTCTGGGGCTCAGGCCGAACCAGCTTGTTTTGAGAACCATTTGAGTGTAAAGAGCTTATAAAATACCCTTTCTTTTCCCTGAGATTTGCTAGGGGGCAGAAACTGTCTTTTATGCTGAAGCACCTGCTTTTGCAGTGCTCTCTTCAAGAATTAAGAATGGAGATCTTTATTTTATCCCAGTAGCGCGATAAAATCAAGTAGGATTGAGGTTATGCTAAAATTGTCTCTTTTTTCTGAATTATACTCTAGAGCTGTTATGTTTTCTCACTGTTAAATAAAACAGTTCTGACCCCCACATTTGGCAACCTGGTGGGTTGGGTATGTGCCACTGCCTTCCCTGGTCCAGCCCCGGGAAGAACGAGGGAGTCCTAGCACCTGATGGGTCTGGGAGCTGAGCACAAAGGGCAGCCAATAGCGCTGCAGCTGGTTGTTAGGCTTCTGCCTTTTCCATTTTGCAGCTTTTATAGCCAGGGAGAGGTGGTAGGTTGTCTTGTTAAGAATCACTAGAAATAGCGAAGGGGCTGTGGAATGGTAACAACAGTGTATGGTGTGAAAAATGAGAGTATTAAGCATGCTTGCAAGTGTCATGATGCATCAGTGTCGCACTGGGTTTGAAATGGGGATGTTGCAGAGTGGGGGATGTGCCCAGACAGCTGAGCTGAGAATCCCAGGGCAGGCACCTGCAGCTCGATTTCTATCCTGCCACCTGACAGAGGTGAGGACAGGCAGGGAGAGGGCAGGTCTTATTATGGCCCACAAATAGTTTCTTACCCATCTGGGCTGGCTGCATTTCACTCCTGGCTGCATGCGGCATCTTTTATTGTGAAAAGAGCTGCTGGTACAGTGCTAAGGATCTCCTATTATTTACTGGCCAAGGAGTTTGTTCCGTAGAAGCCACAGTAAGAAAGAAACACCTCATGGTGAGAGTGAAACCGAGCAAAAAATGACGGATTATATTGAATTTGGCACTAGTTTCAGTGTTTGCGAGGAGGAGGGATTGCAGAATTTGGCTGTCATTTATTCTCGTTTTCTTGAAGCACAGCCTTGCATAAATGAAGGTGGAGATATTGACTTACCCCTGCTGTTGCCATCCTAAAATATTACATCAGTGAGAGGGCTTTCAATGCAATTTACGATCCCTGAAAAGAAGACAAAAATGTGATTTTAAAAAACTCCAACAACAAATCAGAGGAAAGGGAAAAGTAGCCGCCCGAGTTGCAGGCAATCTCTTTGTACCCATCTGCCTCCTTCTGTCAGACAAATACCACAATTTGACTGTGGCTCCTAGACAAACGCGCATTCATCTGCAGGAGTCAGCTTCCTTTATGCAGGATTTCTGTACTTTCATCAACAGAAAGTTTGCTTGCTATAAGCCTAGCAATTTGACATTCTAGTGAGAGAGGTTTTACCTTTAGCAAAAGAATTTGTTTTGACTAAACTGAAGGTTGTCTGTGTTAGTCCATTCCCACCCAGCATTTCCACTGTCCCACATGCAGCCTCAATGGCAAGAGGAGGGTTTCAGAGTGTCCTGCTTCTCCCAGTCCATCCATTTACATGAAAGTTACCAGGGTATCTCTCAGCTACTTGTTTTTTTTGACTGTGATGAGTCTTTCTAGTTGGTATAAGATGCACATCACCGGCACTTTCATGAGTGGAATGACATTGAAAAAGTAAAATCCACTATCTAAACTACTTGCAGTGAAATTGATTTCTTCCTTGAATTAAAACACAAGTGGCTCTGAAAACATGCAGATAAATACGGGATTTGAATCATTTCCTCTATGATTTGTGGTAGCGATAATAGTGAAATCCTGTTACTAATGATTCAGGTACAATTTTCACTTGGTGAAATATCTGTACTTTTGCACTTACATTATAAAGAGATGCATAGCAAATGCCATTGGGAAGATCTGCTTCCAGTTCTGCAGAGATCCCAGGAGAGGCCCTCACATGTCAGCAACAGAGCAGAAAGGACAACCCCAACCATGTTATTGCTTTGTGTCCCAGGCTACAGCAGTTGCTGTAGGTCATCTTTTGTTTGAACTCTTCCAGAGTAAAATCAGACCCTTCTCCCAAACACGACAGTGTCTTCATGACAAGATAGCCCAAATTTCAGGGTCAAATCATAGTATTCTATATATTCTATTCAAATATAGTATTCTATATGTTCCCAGAATTTCTGTATTCCATCAGGATTCCTACAAGTTCACCAGACATTTTTATCATTAAACTGCAAGAGTTGTGGTTCTGTGGATCAGCTGGACTCCAGTTATGTTAATCCTACAGAATGTAAAGATCTTTGTCTCTGCTTCCATAAATTAATAAGGGAGAGTATTTATCTTCTTTAGTTATCTTGTTAGTATTGTAAAGATTCATTCATCCTCACATTTTGCTGCTGCTATGTCTCCATCTGAAATACTTAATATTACCATTATTTTCTACACAACATATGTTTGGACAATATTTTTAATAGTAGAGCCTAACAATTCATATGATGCAGAAGGTGAGTTGAGATTCATGGGAAACTGTGCTGCTTTCTGTAAGGGTTCAGACCTGAGAGTAAGAACTGTAGAAAAACAGAGTGAGGGAGTACAAATGGAGCAAGTACAAATCAAGTGTAAGCTTTCCTTACAGACACTGTCTGCTGAGGAATACAAGGTATTTATTCCCCACAGTTATTTTAAGCAGCACAGTTTATAGTGTTATTTGAAACATTACTTAGATTATAGAACATTTGGAGCAGCAGACCCTTGTGTTGTACCTAAAGGCACTGCTGACCCAATAGGGTGTCTTCTCCAAGTTTTGACTCCCTAACGACCATTGCCAGTCAAGCACATCAAATTACAATAATTGTAACAGGATATGGCAGAAGCAGCAAATCCTGTAAAACTATTTCTACCAGGCTATTTTACTGGAACTCATTTTCTAAATCTGCTATTTAGAGATGAAGGGTATGAAATACCAATTTCTTTCCTTTAATTTGAAGTTTTTGAAGGAAAAGCTATTGCAGTGATGCCAAGGTTGTAAAAATCCCAGTATGAACTTTCCTAGAGCAGTTACAACACGTAGGGGAGACTTTAGTACAGAAAGTCACAAGGCGTTTCTCTCTCTCAGATGGGATGCAAGGAAGGATGGATAATTTCTCTCCTAAAGGTTGTAATCAGAGAGAGAAAGGCACCTAAATATTTACATTTTGCTGCTTGTTTTCCAATAATCAGCTAGTCCTGTAAGGTCAGGATTGATAAATTTTCGCATATGTGTGCAGGAGAAAGAAGAGAAGAATTTTGTTCTTGCACTTACCTCTGTAGGGGTGGACAGAGCTGAAGCTTTGGTATCTCCAAGGCCCGAGCACTGCTGGCCCTTAGGGTTCTCTAAACACAAAATACCCCAGAGTTTTTTCCATTGGCTGTAGGGTGTGGTTAGTGGAAAAGGCAGCATATAAAAGATAGCTCACAGGCTCATTTAATTCTA
The DNA here is from genome assembly GCA_033558235.1 of Neomorphus geoffroyi. Lineage (NCBI taxonomy): Eukaryota > Metazoa > Chordata > Aves > Cuculiformes > Neomorphidae > Neomorphus > Neomorphus geoffroyi. The sequence continues at coordinate 19,865,111 of JAUMJM010000048.1, read as the reverse complement.
TATAAGTTATGCCATTTCTCAATCCTGTGGAGCTGCTACAGACCCTGTGCAAGCTCCTGTTTTTATGTAGGGATGGGCCTTTAAGGTACAACACCAGTTTTACATCAAAGGTTTGCATGTTTGGATATAGTTATTCTGTAGAAGCCAGCATAAATAAGGTTCCAAACATTAGGAATATTACTAAGGTACCTGGAAATTTTCACTCTAAATTGCTATCTTAAATTCTCAGATGGTGTCTAAGTGACCAGTGAGGGAAACTGCTGAGCAACGATCAGCGTGGGATAACAGCACATCACATGGGATGTGATCTGATCTGTGCTGTAAAGTCAACTGCAACCTTGCAGCTGCAGTACCACCTCGAAAACACACAAGGATAAACTACTAGTGGCTCTTCTGTTTTGCTTCAGTGTTCAGAGAAGTTCAGAAAGATCACCTTCCTTGTGGTGCTGGGAGTGACAATATCTCTATCTGGAGCCAGGGGACAGGGTCAATGGCTCCTAAGTTGCAGTGATATTTCCCTGTCCCAAAAGTCAGGTGACTGATACTACTTAAAAGCCAATGTACAGATCAGAAGTGCCAGGGTAATGCTTTAGGTACGGGAGAAGTGACACGGGTTTATTTTCCTTTGTTCTATTAATAAACACTGAGAAGCTTTGAATTCATTTCCTCATACTGTGAGCAACACCATGAAGCTATACTGCTGGCCAACCTTAAATATCAAAGTGAAGGTGTCTTACCTTAATTGACAGGTAAAACCGACAGCAAGTGACAAGATGCTCCCTGCTTTGAAGATAACAATTGAAGATCTTCATGTCAAGCCAACGCCCTTTGCTTTACCTCTTCATGACTCTGGCTGAGATGATGAAAGGCAAGGGTAGGAACCTCCTGCTCTGACAGCTACATCTGAAAAGTATCCCGTTCTCCTGCCTCTGGAAAATGAGAAGGATGCTGTGCAATTAGCACTGGAACTACATGGAGGCGAGTTCATATCTCCTGCCTTGGGCTTGGGGGTGCTCTTAACGCATAAGCTGCTTGTTTCCCAAAGAGGAGAAACACTGAATACTTTTATGTTTTATGACAGGATACTCTTCTGGACTTTCTTATGAATGCAGGGTGTAGCTGAGAGGCAACTTTTATCAATTAAACCCAGAGAGAGATATTTTAAAAAGAGCTGAACAAACCTGACCCTCTACATGTAGTTTTCTGAATTATTTCTGAACTATTGATAGCGAGTTATGAACATCACTGGAAGGATTAGTCATTGATTACAAGAGAGATACCTACTAATAAAAAACAGAGTTAACCATGGAAAGACTGTGCTCCTTATTTACTTTGGATTTATTTTATCTCACCTCCAATAAATACAATCAAAATTCTTCCTACTCTTTGGGTATTTGATTTCAGCTTTCTGCAAACTGTTACAACAAGCAGGTAATTATTGCAGCTTCCAAGCAGACCCACACACATCTGAAATATCATAATCCCTAAAGTGGACATGCTTCAAAGATTAGTAGAAGTTATCTTCAAAGGGTAAACAAGGAAAAGGACTGTCTTGAGGCACTTTTCCTGGAGTAGGATTTTACTGTTCAAGATTGCTTTAAAAAACAACCCTTTATTTTTTAAATTCTAGTTATATTTCAGAGAATAACTTAGCATTAGGATCTTAGATTTGTGTTTACAAGCATAGTTTGTTCTCTGTGACGCACTTTTACTGTAGAGTTATTAGCATCAATTACTGTACAGAAATTTTGGCTGGACATGTTAACACATTCCAGTCACTCACATGCCCCCTTAAGGATCTGATTCAGTCGTAACTTCAGGGTAAACACTTGCATTAACACCTCTTCAAGTGAACTTATACTTAGTTCTTACTCTGTTACCTTAAGAATTAGGTAAACTTGTGAGAAGATAGTGTGATACCTTGTTATGTGCAATTTAACAGGAGAGAGGGACCTGTTTTAAAAGCACATCCTGCAGGCAACACATAAGGTACTTCTGAAAATATTCTCTAATCTGCACTTGCACAGACTCCAGATCCCACATACAGGCTTTTCGTGTTAAGGCCTTCCAGAAACTCTGGTGTAGAGGTCAGGTTATAAATACATGTCATTGGTTTACACCCAAATCTTTACAGTGCGGGTAAATTTGTATCAGAGCCTGAAATAAGTGATGGAAGTGATCACACTGTACCGAACTGTGGTGGGAAATTTAAATAAAATCTTCTAAATTTTAAAAAAATATATTTTGCTTTGTACTTTCCATTACAAATTTGTAATGGTTTGCTAATGCTGTTTATTTTAACTACTGACTGAGCCCTTGAGACACAAGGCTGGAATAGTAAGAGCAGTAGTATAAACCTAAGTCCAGTAGTTTATTTGGTTTACAAAAGCTATGTGACTTTTACAACACATGAAAGAAGATGAGGCTTTTTCTATGATAACCCAAAGCTGCCTTAGTCTTACAATGTCCTTGTAATTAAGGTTATTGCCAGGCTGAGATGCCCTAAAAGAGTATCTCCAGCAATCCTCTTCTCTGATTACTTACTGGATTAATATAACTGAAAAGGAAAGAAAAGGAAAATAAAAATAGAAAAGACTGGGTGGTTCTTTTTATAAACTAGTTCTGCACAAGAGCTTGCTTTGTCTGATAATACCAGCCTACCTGTAAGTCAGCATGTGTGGCTGTCACCCTCACACAGCAGGTTTGTTTTTCAATTTCAATGAAATACATCTTATGGTATCATATACATAGTCAAGCCCAGGAGAATATAAATATAACTGCTCTACCTGATGGCAGTCCTCAGGGGAGCCTTTACAATTAGATGCATTTTCAAATGAACTCAAAGAAAGAAATAAGACAATTTGCTGATACTCTGCAATGCCTTTCTTGAAATAAATGGAACAGATGCCACCTTAAGGTCTGAATTTTATTAATTACTTTATAAAGCCTGCTTTTCTGTTTAAAATATACTCTGCATTGGACTGCTAACCCTGGGAATTCGAACCTTATTATTCCAGTTGAAACACTTGCGAGTTCTTAGACAGTTAACAAAGCTAAAGCCTCTCCCAGCTGAACACCAGATTCCCCAGGGAATCCAATCAGGCTACTTTATTCTGTTCTTTTAAAAAGTCAAGTCAAATAGCTCTTTGAATTGTAATGATCTCCATGTGATTTCTGGTTTTGATAGCAATGGCTGATATCCCGGTAGATGCCAGACAGACATACTATCATAATTGGGTCTCTTCTGTCATATGCAGTGTGATGTTGCTGGTGGTTTTTTGCTCACATCCAAACTTTTAATTGGATAAAAAAAATAAATATCATAACCATCAGCTGTGCTATTTCAGTGAAACTGATACCTAGTCTCCAGCTACACTTATTAGAAATTTTAAGACCTGTAGCTGGATAGGTGGTTAAAAGGTGCTGTCTATAACCAGAAAGCTGCAGTTTGGAAAGACTCAGAAAGAGCTTTGGAGCAATTTCAGTTTCCATTGATGGGGTGTCAAAAGCAATATCACAAATCTCAGTATGACTGTAACAATCTTTAAGAGCTTCTTAACAGACTGTAGGAGTGAGGAAGCTTTTCATCCCTCTTTTTTTTTTTTGTGTTTAATACTTGTTTGGGTTTTTTTACATCACTCCATCCTACCCTTTCAGCCAGCCAGCAAACAATGGAGAATGAGAGGAAAAGGTGCTTCAGTCTGACAGTTTTTACTCACTAGGTCAACCTGACAGCCTTGTAAATCTGTTTAAGTTACTATGGTTGTGCCTGCTCCCAGCAAGGTTAAATTTTGTTCACTTTCTAAAAATTATCTAGCTGTCCCTTAGAATATTTCCTTTAGCACTTGTCACCATAGTGATATTCTGCTAGACGGGAGTTAAACCTTCCACAAAGAATGAGAGTAGTACCTTTCTTTACTAAAAAATCCTCCAAATCAAATATAATTTCAGAAATATAATAATATAACTCATTTTTAAAGGGTAAAAATAGATATATTTTTCCCTTTTTGCTTTTTCGTTGTACTTTGTCTAAATTTTTTTCTGGAACAACCCTTTTCATTACCTGGTCAAAACAGTATTTGCACTAGGACTGTTTGGCTAACATTTACCCCAAATCTTTAAAGACAGTGACAATACATGCCTGCTTTAAATTAAGCAGTTGCTTATAAGCTTTACTGAGCCATATCTGAAATAAGATTGATAATATTTATAGACCTACAGGAGAAAGAGGGTGGCTGTGAAATCCTCCTCAGGTAGATTTTATAGGACCATAGCACAGCAAACTGGAGCACAGCTGTGCATCCCAAAGAGACCACTCCTCACCAGAAATAGGCACCTGAAATGTTAGGTATTGGTCCTTCCTCTACTTGTGACATTTATAGTACCAGGGTATTTGCTGCACTCAGCTGCTTGGAAAGAAGGATCCAGAGCATTCAATGGTTACTTTGAAGAGCTGTGCCCAGTTGCATGCCAAGATGTAAAAGGCACTAACTTTACTGGTAATGAAATGTCTCATTTGAGGAAGAGCGTGATCATTTTCCTTGATGTTCCATAGAAAACATCTAGTCAATGACATGAAGACTTACACTGAGACCACTGAGAACGTTGATAACAAATTTATCCAGCAAGGTGTATGCTGAGTGTTTTCTTAACTCACAATACTGCTGTGCCTTACGTGGCGAGAACTCAGGGTAATTCAAGAAATGTGGAGACAGAGGGCAAATTATATTGTAGTGCTCCATTGTTTTGTTTACAGTGATCTCATAGATACTTAAGGTGCTGAAGGGCCACAAAAACAAAAGTCTCATACAGAAGCATGTTTTGAAGGGCTTTCTGAGTGAATGTTAAATGTAATATTCTGTCAAGAGGGTACGTCAGCACTGGCACTCTAAGGCCCCAAGTGCTACAGTCCCACCTTGCAGTGCAGTGCGGCCATACTGAGCATCTCCTGGATGGTCAGTAGGCTCTGCCTGATACCTGGCAGTTCCTCCAGCTGACACACATACATTCTGCACCTCTCCTTTCAGCCCTGGTGCTGGCAGACCAGGCTGTTCAGAAAACTCAGAGGTCCCTGATTCATTGTAATATGTGACCTAAAAACAGACAGGGTGGTAATATCAGCTTTTCAGCTGAGGCCATTGCATACTCTGCATGCTCATGTTTCCACCTACCAAAGGTCTGTAGTTCAGGATTCAGGGGTAGGAGGAGCACCATGTGTTTGCTAGCCATCTGTGGTAAAAGCTGTGCCTTGTCTCTTCTGGGGTTTTACACTATGTCACTGCTAAAAAAAAAAAAAAGGAAATAAAAAAGAAAACCAAAACCCAGAGAATTACACAGTCCCCTGTCTTACTACCAGTGTAGAAATTAATTTTGTCTTCTAAGTTAGCCAGTTTGGGAGCAGCAGAATAGTCTGGACATTCATTTCAGCAGTCATGGATTTCTGCCCTGAAGATTTTGCTCAAATTAAAGCAACTTACTTCTCACCCAACCATCTGTGCTGAATAACAGTGGCAGATGGAAAGTGGAAAATCTGTATTTTTCTGCTTTCAAGGAACCACAAAAGCTAATGAGGTAATGTTAATTGTTCTGTGGCTGTAACTGAAAGAGGTCTCTGCACAGCAAGTACATTACTTCCTCTTTCTCTTGAGGGTGAGGAGAACAGTGTATGAAAAAAATGCAGCTGAGTAATTATGTTAGGCTGTGATAAATCAGATATTCTTGAGCAAAAGTATATTCTGGGGGAAGAGATAAGAAGCAATTTTACTTTTATTTGCTCCTGTTAGAATACGTAGTAGCACTGTGCTTCTTGAGTTAAAGAAATGGTTTGCATTCCAAGCAAAAAAAAAAAGGGTTTTTTTAAAATTACATTAGTATGTTTTAGGTCTTCTAAAAAGTAATTAAGACCTCTCCACAGAGTATGGATTAAATAAAATCCAGTTCTCTGTCCACTTTTCACCCAGAGCATTTTATCTGTGCAGTGCATTGTTCTAATCAAACACAGCAGTGAGTGTCACTTCGTGACAAAACCCCTCATTTCGGTACCCATTTTGCTGTCCCTGCTTTTAGGTACAGGTCTGTGAGATGTAGGTCACCTTGTCTAATAATCTGACAAAACACCTGATATGGTAAATAGTTAAGACTGGTGGTTATGGGCAAAGTAACATTTCCTTCTACTTTTCTGCATTTTCTGATCTCTTTGGAGGTATGGTGTTTCGTAGTGGATGAAGCTTTCACCATTGACAAGCATCTTCTCCTTTTTTTCCTGACACTCATTCACTACATTAACAAAAGAACAGTTACAAGCTAATAAAGGTCCTCTAAGCTCGACTTGAGAGAAGGACATGTTAACGCCCCCAGGCAAAATGCCATTGAAACCATAATGTCAGGACTGGTCACAAAGACTTTGACCTGTAATTGTGTCCAGAGAGTTCAAAAGCATGAGAATTTCCAGGAGAGGAGTCTGGGAGCTTGTTTGCCTCGGATGGGTTTTCAACACTGTGAGCAGGCACCCAGCAACTCCAGATTGCTCTCAGCGACAACTTCTGAAAAGCCTCCCTCCAACCGCTTTGGGGAGCAGGCACTGAAGGTGAATTTTGCCATTCTCAAGCGTGCCTGTGGCAACTTCAACAGCTCTCTGAGGAATATCGGGAAACCAAATTAAGGATGAGAAAAGAGTAGCTCCTTCCTCTTTGTGTGCAACCACAAAGAATAATAGCACAGTGTATTCCTGTTTCTTCAGTGCTAAAGGTTATATGGCATTTCTTATCATCAGGGGATTTAAACCCTAAGGGTTAAGGCCAGTGGTTCCCATGGAATAAGTGCAGACTGGAATTTGCATCAAGAAGTCAGATTAAATTGAACATTAGTAATATTTTAGCATACATTAGTCTAATGATCCTGCAGTCCTTTACAACATACAATGATTTCATCATGAAAATGCAGCCAATTCCAGCTTAAAACATGGCAGTACAGCAATACTACAGCTGATTTTAGATAAAACCAGGCTTAAACACAAGGGTAGAATGAAGGCTGAAAGAAACTGGTGCTCATAGTTCGGCCTGAGCTCTTCTACTTGCACTACTACAAGTACCAAGCAAAATGACTACAATTAAATAGAACTTCCATGCTAATTTTTGTGAAGGCTAGCATATCCAAAAGCTGTCTTCACTAGCTCCATGCAGAGATAATGGTTCAATATAAACCTCAAGAAGAGACACCTATTAAACTACTTCCCACAGTAAGAAACCTAATCCAACCAGGTCTATATTTTGCCACTGTTCCTTGTAAGTGCTACTTATTTTTCTAATGCTTTGTCACTTCATCCATCTCTTAACATTACAGTTGGTTGAACATATTAAACTTCACTTCTCCTATTTGTATTTCCTTTACCTTACTAGTTGGACTACTATTTCCTTTGTGAAATGAGAAGTGAGTTGCTAAAAAATCCAGATTTTCTTCTTGTGTAATTTGCAGCACCGAAAAAAGATCCTTTGAGTGGTTTATTTAATTTTGCTACTTGCTGTCTCTGAGCTTTCCACGAATAAATCTGGCCTTACAGAAGCCAGCTCTGGCTGGGATACGTTTTTGTTCCACTGTTGTGTGTTTTGGTGGCATGCAAAGCTGGAGCAATCACAGATCATCTCAGCAGCAGACTATTAAAGATGCAATTACAAATACAAATCATAGTCTGTGTCTATGTTCCCCATTTGTAATGTTCCCAAGGCATGCCTTGGAAAATGTTATGTCATTGTTCTCTCTTAGACTGACAGTTATTGTAGGCAACCACAGGCTTCTGATAGGCTTTCAAGATTTTGAACAGTGTTACTGATTCATGTATTTGTCAGCCTCAGTAGCTACGGCTGGGTCTTTAGAATCACTGTCTACAGCTTAGAAATCTACTAGAAAGAGGAATAGAAAGGGAAGATGTGTGTATTAATATGAAGAAGGTACAGGCATTTCTGAATGATGGTTATCACAAAATTGCAGCAAAATCAGTTCAAGGATTTACATTTAACCAGATGCACTTCAGCTTGTAACAAAAATCTTTGTGTGGCTGTGAATTTTGAGGAAACAAAGTGTTGAATCTTGATGATGATGTGCACTCAAAGCAAAGCCATAAATAAGAAGTCTCATGTTATCCAGTTCTGGCTTGGGAAGTGGTAAATGTGGTCATGCTCCAACTGGCAGCAGCACAGTTCATATGCAGAAGTCTCGACAATGAAAATGTTGGTATAAAACTTCATATTCATAAATACTCTAAGTGCAAACCCAAGCTTGGATGCAGGTTTCATTTTCCCTTTAGATTTTTTCCACTCTGAAGTGCTCTGAAAGTTTTTACGCCCATCCTCTGCTCCTGCAGGCTCTGCCTCTGACACACACAAATGACTTTCCTAGGATTTGCCAGTAATGGAAATGGAGTATATTTTATGCTGTGTGCCAGATGGTGCCTGTGCAGGAGGTTTCTAATTAAAGCTGGTGATAAGAAGTAGTCTGGTGGGTGCCCAGATAGTGGACACACAGGCAAGCTGCCTAATGACCTTTTTGAGAGCACTCTCACACCCATCCTCAGGGAAGCCACAACGACAAGAGACAGCTAATTTAAAGCTGATTGAGATAACTCCATCCAGTCTTCACACAATAAAACAAGGTGCCAGACCTCAGCTGGTGTTTGCACTCTGACAGGAGGAAAATGGCCAGAATGGGGCTGCAAAAGCTGCCACCTCATTCTCACCACAGGCAAACAAAGCGACCAAACCCTTGGATGTTTATAGTTTCAGCAGCACTTCAGCCCATAAATAAGAACCACAGAAGGGGTGTGCCTCTGGCTAGGAATAAAAACGAAGCTGTGGCTCTGTAAAGCCTGTTTCTTCAGTAGTAAGACCTCGCAAAGCTGAGGAGGTGAGTAAGAACCAGCATTCTCAATGAATGCCAGCCCCTCTGTAGGTAGGAGGGACCCCTGGAGCCACTGCCTAAGGTACTACAATTCGCTCATCTGTTGAAAGCCTTGAGTTTTATCCTAGTCCTGTTGTCCTCTTGTATCTTCCCTAAGTTTTCTAGCAACTTCTAGATTGCAAACCGTGCTGCTTCAAAGAATTGTGCTCCCCCTGCTTGATGCTTCAAGGCAGCACACAAGGGAGAGATATTTGCACTAACTTGCAACACACTACTACTACTACTACTAAGTCCGGCAAAAAGGATGTCAACATCTCCACTCTAAAGTCAGTCCCTACACTGAATGTTATAATAAGCAGCTGAGGAAAAAGATACCAGCAGAAAGCACGGAGTCTGTACAGCTGTGAACACTCAGCTGGTTTTGACTGCTCAGGTGTTGCTCAAAATTCATGCTTTGCCTTGCTGCAGAGATGGCATTTGACTGTAGGTCTTGGCCTGCATCACTGACATCTGAGGCAGCTCTTAAGACACCGAATAAGTTGGTTCTGCTGTTCTACAACTCTACATTCACAAGCAACTGGAGGACCCTTGGTCCTCAGTCTTACATCAGAGCCCAGTCTACCTCTTCAGTTTGTACCAGCCGAGCCTCCGAAAATCAAAGTTGTCCATGAAAACCCAGCTGGGACAGGTGACAGGAATTGAAGGGAAAACAACTCAGGGACTGGTGCCAAAACCTTACCCCCATAAGGGGATATTATGACCTCCAGGGGAACTCATTGAGTAGCAGGTTACCTAGAGGCATGTAGATCTTCGCTCATACCACAGTGTGGTTAAGGCTCCTGTCAGCCACACTATGTCAATTCCTGGGTCCCTGGTTTACCAGCGAATTTCTTTCCTTTTTGATCTTTCCTCAGTTCTGCCCCTCAGTTCTGCCCAAAATCACCATCTCCCTCCACTACTTTGAAAAAACTTTCACATTTGTTAGAATCAATTATTCTTAGCAGATAGTAGACGTACTGGAAGAATGTCCATGTATCTTGATGATACAATTGCCAGTTTCTCAGTCCCATATTCAAACATCAATTTGGCTAAAAGCCTCAACTTGCAGGGAGAGGTTACCCAAACACATAGGCAAAACATGAGACAAAAGTGACTTTTGTCACAATTTTTTGAAGGGATGGAAAAATCTGAGCTATATCTCTGCCTTGTGCTATGAAACGGTCACAACTGCTAGATCCTAGGTGCAGCTGAGCTAAATCACCAACATTACAGTAATGGAGAAATTGCTCTGTATAACTGCTGCCCTTGACCTCGCAGAGAATGTGTGTAGTACATAAACATTGGTTTAAGACAACCCCACCTTTTCCTGCCTCTGGCCACTCATTCTGATCCCTCAGTAACACTTTAGCCTCACTCCCTGTCAGGCCAGTGATACCATGGGACTACATTTGATGCCAGGTCAGGGATTCAGGCTGAAGCTTAGAGACCCATTTTTGTTTATTTGTTTTGGAAAACACAACATGAAACTATGAGAACGGTATTTTTATCTTTCCTAAGAAGCCCAGTGTTTCTGACTTGTGACTGAGTCCTGGGTACTGCACACAGATAAAAGGACTGGAATTACTCAAACTCCATCAGCTTTCATTGGCTGCAGAGCTGACCCTCTGATCACCGCAGTTACGGTCTGGACACCAAGTGTTTTATAAACTGTGGGGAATAATCCAAGAAGTAGGTGAATGTATCTCATCCTCATTTTCCTCACTCATTCTTTGACTAATGCTGCAGCATTATAGAACACGTATTACCACAGATACCCCTCCATAAGCATACTATAGAATACCCATAGCAAACTGTAACATTCGTGAAATTAAGTAATACAGAGGACCAGTTTAATTTCTTGGAAGTTTGGAAATACTTAAGAATATGATGGAGAAGATTTGCAATGTAAGTAGATTCATAAAATTCCTGTTCTAACAAAGGAAAGTAAATTAGCCATGAAAGCAATATCAAAGACCTAAAAAGAGCCTGTCTCATCAGAGAGCTGTGGAAATGAACAGCAAACTAATCTGTAGGGCACAGAAAGTGTGAGATTAGTTTGGCAGAGTAGGAAGATTTAATTAAAGACATATACAAACCAAATTGCAAAACATGTATTATTCTGCTTTTGAAGAGCTTGAGAAAGACAGCCCTTAGTAGAAGGTGGGAAAAAAAGAATGAGAGCTGGGGAATACCAGTTAGTGGCAATGTTGGGGGTAGATTCCTCCTCCTGAGAAGGCTGAGACAGGGTGGAGGCAAATTAGAGTGGAAAAGGGCAACTGAGGTAAAGGAACCTGTTCGTACCTGAGTTTCACGTTTATCATTGTCCCTGTAGGGACAATCCAGCCTGTCCAAGGCTGAAGAAAAGAACCCACAGGGGCAAGCAGTAGAAAGCAGCAGAATAGCATTTGGCTTCAAGAAGAGAAAAAGGTCAAGGGTTGTATTTCTTAGTTACATAAATGAAATCTCATTGGTTTCAACCCAGTCAGAAGAAGTCTTTGCTCCCTATGGTAAAAGGAACTGATTTGCATGTTCAGAGAATAGAAAAATTAGCTGGTTTCTTCTTCTAGTCTGTTGGGATCTGTTTGTTTAGTCATTTGTAATCATGATTTTCTGGACAATAATTTTATGACTGCTGTGACAAAATCTCAGTGATGTCCATTTATGACATATGCATAGAATCAATGTTTCATTCTGTACAGTTTTAATAGTAATATTTTAAAATGCTAAATTCAGCAGACCTCTTTTATTACTAGAAAATCAGGTGTTTCCTAAAAGGAATGGCTTCTTGAACCCCTCCAGGTACAAGACCCAAAGCAACTACCTTGCCATTGAATGTTCTTCCAAATTTCCTTTGAGTAAAGGAGCAGTACACACCAGCTGAGCTGCATTTCAGGGTGCAGTTATTCTTGCCTTCTCCCAGCTTTACTGGTTGTTTAGCAGCAGAAATGAACCATAAGTCATTGCAATTGTGTCCCTTCCAGAGAGCTGATGGTACCTTGGTGAAGGACACTGCTGCTAGTTCTTGTGTAGGAAGCAGTGTGTGAGTAGCCTGCTTGTGCAAAGCTTTGCTGAGATTACTAATTCATCTCAAATAGTCCTTCAAATGTCATTCTCTTTCAGGAAGAAAATAACTATATGGTTGCTCTATTAGTGAGGAAAGGAAATACTTGGTGGTAGACAAGATCAAAATCTTTTTGGAGTGAAGAGGGATTTCTCATTTTAAAAACAAAAATTCACAGCTATTTGTTTCAGCTGTGAAGAACAACCCACTAACAACAGAGAGTACAGCATGTAAATGAATATCAAGAGCACAATGGCTTAGAAAATGAAACATTGTACAGCTTAGTAAGATTACTGAATGTGAATAAACGCCTGTATATCTTACGGATGGGGAAATTAACTGTTTTGGTGATTTGTTGTTGGTTGGGTTTTGGGTTTTTTTCCTCTTCTACTCAGGAAGGTAAATTGAATTTCTGCATATTTACATTTTCCAAGTGTGTAGGTCCCCAATAATCTTAGCTTACTCAATATGTAAAAGGTTTTGTTCCCAATTTGTTATGTTATCTTGCTGCCAGTGCTTTCAATTCAATAGTTTCTACTCATTTAAGCCTGGCAGATAAAAAATGGCATGTGATTTGTCTGGCTGTCAGAGTTCACCTTAAGCTGTTGTTAATAGTGATTGTAAAATTGATGTGTCTGTGTGTATATGCATGAATGCAAATGAGATCAGAAAGAACAAACATACAGCTAGATCAAAAAATGCAGGATTTTTTTGAAAACAACTCAGAGGAAGCCAGGGGGAATTTGTACAGTTGATTAACAATTTGAAGAGATGGTGCACCATGTGTCAAGCAGAGGAAACGTGGAAAGGGAGTAAAATTACAGTGTCAGCCTCTGTAAGTAGCTGGTACATGTTGGAGAGGAGGAGAATTTATACCAACTCAGCAGGCATGGATAGCCTCAAAGGCCATCTCAAAATGCCGATTTCCTGCTGGGCAAGTCCCAGCTACCCTGCTTAATGCTGGCATCATGCTTAAGGACAAACGGCTTCTGAAGGGTTGCAGGAGGAGCAGGGGAGCAGCAGGCTGGACAAGGAAATACCCACTAAACGGTCACAGAAAAGTCATGGTTTGGTGCTCTATTCATACTCACCATCCTCCTCCCACCCCTTTGCTTTCATTCTGTTTGACAGTCACCTCTAGCCTCAGGCTCATCTCACACACATCAAAACAAAGCTCTGCTCCAAATGAGTTCAATTTCAGAAGCTTCGTTTGCTTACGTAGTTGGAAATGTTTGAATTTTCCGTTGGTGTGGGTGCTGCTAGAAATATTCTTTTGCTTATTTCTGAACTTGTAATTAAGATGGCACAGTTATTCTTTGTAAAAAGGCTGCTTTCAAAATTTTCAGCAGACAAACAATAGAAATGATACAGATGGTGCCCTGCAGATTTCAGTTATTGCAGCATTCTAGGTATTCAAGACAATACCGTGTCTGTGTATGACCCTTTTCTATTTCTGGATGCTCTTGTTAGAAGTTACAACAAATTATAATCCTATTAAATGCAGATATAGGCTTGTTTTTTGGTGAAATATTTTCTAACAGTGCAAAATGTTTTTTCACCTTTTCTGATGATTCCATTTATTTTTTATGTGTTGAAGGTCAGAATGGAGTCCTTTCTGATCAGAAGACCTCAGGTGAAATATCACACCTTGTGCTACTTTTTGTCCACCATGAGGTAAAAAGATTATTAAGAAGGTCAGCACAACTAAAAATGTCATTAATAAAGTCTACCACTTCCCATCATCAATAAAAAAAAAATCCATTATGTTGTGATTACAATGAGAAAACAGAACCTGCCTGAGGCTTCATAGCAAAGCAGGTTCAGAGGGTATTCTGAAATGGCAAAAAGAGATGATTGGAGAAAGAAATTAGAGCATTAATGAATATCACAGTAAACGTCTGTGAGATCGGATGGAGTGACATCCTAAATCAGGAGCAGAAAACATTTTCAGTGTTAGGCAGCATTTGAACAAAATTTTGTGAGAGGTTGCTGTAGCTTATAGCTCAGATCAGAACTGAGACTAGGGTCATGAAGATGCCCAGAGGGCTGGAGCACTTCCGCTATGAGGACAAGCTGACAGAGTTGGGGGTGTTCAGCCTGGAGAAGAGAAGACTCAGGGGAGACCTTATAGCAGACTTGCAGTACCTGAAGCGGCTAAAGGAAAGCTGGGAGGGATTTTTTACAGGGGCAGATAGTGATAGGGCGAGGGGCAATGGCTCTAAGTTGGAAGGGGGAAGATTTAGATTGGACATTAGGAAGAAATTCTTCACGCTGAGTGTGGTGAGACACGGGCAGAGGTTGTCCAGGGAAGCTGTGGATGCCCCCTCCCTGGAAGTGCTCAAGGCCAGGCTGGATGGGGTCTGGAGCAGCCTGGACTGGTGGGAGGTGTCCCTGACCATGGCAGGAGGGGTGGAACTGAATGGGCTTTAAGGTCCTTTCCAACTCAAACCATTCTAAGATTCTATGCTTCTGTGACTCTAATCCTGTCATTTCAGAATCTGTGATGGCAGATTTCATCATAAAATAAAAACACCAGGGAAGTTGTTGAATTTGTGACAACTCTGCCACCTTAAGAAGCAGAAAGCCTTTCATGCCTCCTTCCATTTTGATCTAAATCTAAATGAGAGACATAAAATTATTAAACTGAAGCCATGAACTCAGGAATCCTGATCCAAGCATATTGTTGTGTGGGGAAACTGTATGGAAAGGGAATTTAAAACCTGATATTTTGGATTTGCTTGCTGAAGAAAACTGTTACAACTATGAAGTTCAGAACTGCATCTGGGTTTTGTCCAAATTAAACTTTTTCTGAGTGGTGTGTATAAGACAAATCTTTGAGGTTAAAAGAGCTGTTTCTTTTTACAAAATACTGTATGGGTACAGAAGTGAATATATTTATACATACTTCTGCATTTAAAGAAATAATAATAACTATATTATAATATATTACATATTATATATATTACACATATTATATATATCAATGTATATAACTATATATACATTAATGGGATTTCATAGATATTAACTTCATCCATCATTGCTAGACAAATTAAGACTATTTATTACACTTCTGAAATATCACCCTTCTTTATACACCAGTTTTATAAAACGTAACTCATAGCCCAGGATAGAACTTGCAGCAGTGAACCAAACTAGAGCTACTGGTTGATGCAGAGAAGTGATTAGGGATGAAGGTCTCAAAGAACTGAGACCAAGCTTTGTGTAGCTACACAAATATGATACACATAGCCTATGTTTTTGCTTAGAAAGGAAATGGTGTTTTCACTCTTTGTTTCCCTCAACTTTTGATGTAGGCAGAACAATAACATCCACACAGCTAGATGATTACTTTCACCAAAAGCTCTGAGGGTGATGTCATCTCTTAATGAAACTCAACTATTAGTTCATAGATGTTATCATAAAATTAATTATGTTCCCTTTGAGTACCCTTAACATTAATTTTAATGGCTGTCTTATGGATTGGCTATTGAACTCCTCATTGTACTTGTTCACCGATGTCTCAGCTGAGCTCTATGTGAAGCGCTTTTGCCCTGGGCTAGCTGCCAATCTCTACAACAAGGCACCTTGAAAAAGTCAGGGCTAGCTGAGGGTGTACTGCCTTTAACTCAATCAAAAGAGAACTTCATTAGGACAGAAATAATACATTTGCTGAATTTCTTTTCAGGAGGCAGTTCTCTAGCTGATGATAGGTAAATTCAAGAGACAGGCTGTCTCTTCTTACCCCTTGCAGGGATTATCACTGAAATTTCACCACTTGACAAAAAAAAATAGTGATCAAGGGAGAGGGAGGAGCACTGGCAAGAGAAGGTGAAGTCAGGAAATGTATTCCCTGTCACTGGGCCCCATAATCAAATTTCTCCAAGGAGCAAAGTACTTGCAGCTTTTTCTTGAATGCCAAGTGGCTCCAAAATGGAAGGAAAGCACGTTGATGTGGTTTTCAGTGTGTCAGGCACAGGCTACAACCACACTGTGAAGCGGGGGATGGTAGGACTGGTGCTGGAGATGCCTGAGCAGGCAGGGAAAGTGCTGGAGAAGCATGGGACAGCATGATATGGCACAGACTTGCCTGTGCAGGGCAGGTGCTCACTAGCTGCATCAGTCTGGAGTTTAGATAACAAGCCCTGATTTTTGGAAATCTTTATCAGCTTGGACCACTGGTGGGGTAACAAGCAAGAACTCCATCATTTCCACTTGATGTAGTCATCTGCCTGGGCTCCTGAGCGCAGCCTGGTCCAACGCCAGGCCTCTGCCTCCCTGCTGGAAAGCAGTGGCTTTCGGTGCTCAGAAAAAAGCTCAAGTTGGCTTCAACAGGTAGACCAAGACTGATCCACATTCACTGTGGTCATTTAACTGAAGTGTCTGTTTCAGGAATTTGGTGACACTCAGTTATCTCTTTGAGCAATAACAACTGTGACGTGGGCACCTGTAGAAGCTGCCTGAGGCTGCAGGTGAGATAAATACCCCTCGTTGATGCCTGTCTCTCGTGCCTGCGATGACCAGGCCATCAGTATGCCTTACTCAGGTGCCTTAGCTGTGGGTACAGCTTGAGGTGAGTGTGAATCTCACATGGAAATCATAAACTCAACTTGCTATTGAGTTAGTGGAACCCTAGAAATTCAGAAAATTTAAAAGGTATGTACAGAGACCTTCTGGAAGAAGCCATACTTGAATTCTAAAAGGGTAAAAAGAGGGTTTTTGAGCTATAAGCTTAGGGAAAAAATTGTCATTGCTTAATGCACATACAATATGCTAATATCAAAGAAAATTTTCAGTTCCTTGTCTTTTGTATGCAAATTTGCTGTACTGTTATGTTGCCATGTTACAAAAAAATATTAAAAATAGATCTGTAAGAAAATATTTTTGGGGTACTGTCCGCGTCGGGTGAGAGTCTCACTTCACGCAGATTACAAAGCCCCAGAGCTACCTGCCAGTGGAGGTGGAGACTACTGACAGAGTTGGTTTTTTGCTGAGCAAGCCTGCTGGTGCTCACAGACTCTGTGCTGCCCCAGTTGCTGTTCCATTCGACTCTAAATTGGCTGCTTTAGGCAAAGGTCACATTGTGGTATCAATTACTGACTACTACCTGGAAAATTTAATTTCATGCCCTGCAGTGGGTCTGCTTTCTTCTCCACTGTGATTGGCAACTGTTTCCCGGTTGGTAACTAGAATAGGTCATTTACTTCAAGTGACTGAAACCCAGAAGCTCACTGATTTGGAAGGGCAACTTCAGGTTTCTAGCATAACGCAGAGAGCTCTTGCACAAATGCATTTGGCTGAATAGAACAAAAGCTGCTTCTTGCCCTTTGCAAGGCCTCTTAAGAAATTCTATTGTTTGTGATTTGTGTCACATCAGTCTGTTCCTTTTCATCCAGTTTGTGTTTAGCTAACACACGGGCTGTGTTTCCTGAAGTTTAATTGTACAAAATTAAAGCCAGAGGAAATCAGTCACCTAAGAATTGCCTAATTTTAGATAATAAGAACACCAAAGTCCTGTTATTGTTACTTATTTTTTTAACCTAAACAATTTTGCTTTGAGATCAATTATCAAATCTTTTCTGTCTTTTAGAAGTCTCTGAGGAGCTTCTTAAACAGTTGGTTTGAATTTTAACAGATCTTAGTGCTGTTTCCAAGATCCAGAAAGCTGGGCCTTCATTTATTCTTAGAAATTGTTTCCTTCCCCAAAGACATATTGTGTCATTGATTTCAAAGTGGAACTGCTAATTAAAGTAAAGCAGGATTTCTGCTTGAAAATTGTTTGTTGTCATATAGGCAATGACAGTGATTAAAAATAGGGGCACAGGAGTGAATTTGATCTTTTTCCATGTGTCTGGAAGATCTAGCTATATGTTTTTCCATATGCATTTGCTGTCCAGCTTCATGAGGAACAAGGACTTGAAAGAAAATATCTGTGAAGAATATAAGGAATTATTAACTATTATTTAGAAGAAGAGAAGCGTATATTGAAAAAAATCATGGTTACTATGACAACGGAGTTTTGCTAGTTTAAGCACTCCGGGACTCTAACAGTTCAGATTAAAGACAGTTCGAACAATCGTAGCATTGTGACTGGAGTGGCAGTCGGCAGTCTACAGGTGCAATGCAGAGGCCTTTGTCAAAGGACCTGTAGTTTAGTACGACATGAAACAACTAAACATTATTTGAAAAGTGTTTGTGCAAGACACAAACCCTCCTCTGGTGGCACCAAGTGGGAATTTGGCCAATTGAAGGATTTGGGAAACTGAGCTGTGGGACTTAGTTTTTCTTTATTAGCAGGTAATATGTTCTAGTCATCTTTGAATTTGGATCAAATTATCTAATCACTTCCCATGCACTTTCTAGTTCTACTTGCCTGCAGTACTGCTGGAGAGGTTAGTGTTGTACTACAAGTAAAGTTTACTAGGTAGGGGATATATCCCTCCCCCAGGAACTTTACAATAAAGGGATTTGAATGTCATTAGAACTCTTTAAGAAAACCTGGAGGTTCCAATCTAAAATTTTTTCTAAATTATTTTTTTCAGTAGAAAGTACCACGGTGAAAGGAATGGGCAAGGAATTCAACACTATCGATTATCTCTTTTCTTAGTATTGTACTGCTCTGAAGAGTAGTCCATTTCAGACCCTGAAACTCTCCAGTGACATGTTAGAAGCTAGTGATGATCACCTTCTGTTTCACAAGCCTGCAAACTTGCCCCTGGTAAGTCCCTGGAGAAAGCAATGATGCCTAGGTTTGCATGGTCCTTTAGATACTTGTTTTGACACCTATCCATATGGGGCTTAACTTTGGGATTTTAGTGTTGTAAGCCTGGCCCAGACCCACCACCCTCAGTAGAAGCCACAAAGCAGCTCGAAGACAAGGAATGATAAGAGTAGATCAAGTTTATGTTTCCTCCTCTGCCCATAGTTTACACTGTGCAGGTAAACTCTGTGTAGGCCATGTCCCAGCAAGGCTGTGCTCTGCCTGTGGTCCTTTCCAGCCCTGCTTCCAGAGGCTGGGGATGCGGGCATGCATACTGTCACCTTTTATGTGGCAAAAGTTACAGAGCTTACTATCTACTCAGATCTCTCCAAAGCAGAAGATTTTAGGGCACATGATCAAGCATTTTTACAACACTCAAGATAAAAAACAGTAAGTCAAGTCATAATCTAAATGCTAATATAAAGGATATATGTTCATTCTTCAAAAACAATGAATTTTTTTCACATTTAAAAGTATATATGCACATATGTGCTTTATTGTATGGCAAAATCCACCTTTTGCTTTATTTGTTTTTTTAAGTTCTTAATGAGATCGGAAATGTGTCTGTCTGGCACATCATGTTACAAATAGTTTTACTAAGGATAATAAGTTAATATTGGCTACTAAAGCACTGAGTTGCCAGAGCCAGGCTTTGCTAGTAGGAATGTAATGAGTTGCTAGTGGTTTGGCATTGCAGTATCACAGACAGCCTGGAAGAAATTTGCGGGTCTCAGAGAAATGCCATAGCTCTGGCCCAAGAAGGTGAGGCAATTCTCCTTCCTTATTCCTTTAGGGGAGGCCACCCTTCTGTCACTTCCAGGAGTTATTCTCATCCAGTAATGCTTGCCATTTCTTGTTACTTTGCAGTCAATGTACAGCTGGAGGAGATATGCTTTGGCAAAGACAGAGCACTACTAGTCACAAAGCAGTTTGGCAATTTCACCACCAATGCTTACTCACTTCCAAACTGTGAAGCATCCCTAGAGCTACCTAAACCGCACACTGCCAGTTTATAGTGACTGAGATACACTGCCTCAAAAAAATGAAAGGATGAATAACAATGTTGTCGTTCAACTACTACATTTATTTACTCTAGATGGTCAAAGAACAAAGATATAAAGCAGATTTCGAAGTGCATTTAGCTTTTAAATCCTTGTTAAGGCATGTGACACATCTCATTAAAGATTTAAAGAAACAGACGCTTTTCATTTTCTCTGTAGGATGAAATGACTTAGACTTCCTGCAAAGTGTGGGCTGGTAATTTGGGAACACTCAATTTATCTAACATTTCATAGATGTCACCAAAGCAAATGCCTGCAAACCTGTGGGCACCTGCCAATCACTCCTTGATATTTCTCCTTAACTTTTATATCTACTAATAGGGAAGCCTCCAACAAAATTCTGAAAGAATCCAAACATGAGCTATAAATCCAGTACTTTGCTGTTGTTGAGAATTTCTAGTATCATAAATCCAGCTTCGCATCTGGAAATCAGTTCTTCAGAGTTCATTGGTTATTTGTCTAAGGAGAGGTCTCGGGTAGCACAAAGGAGATTTAGGTACTGGGTAGGAAATAAGTACCCAATTCTTTTTTATATCTTTATAAAGTTTTCCCATTGAATCCTCTGACAATAAGAATTGTAATAGCAGGCCTTACCACATGCACTGTGTTAGGATACTCTAGGCACTCTCCACATTTTTCACATCCTAAGAAGATTTTCAGGTGAAAAAAGAATTTTTGAATTGTGCATCCTAAATATTTAGGAGAAGAACAAGGTTTGTGCTCATTTCCAGGGGGAGGCAGTACAATACTTTAATAATTTCTTTCAATTCCAGTCCCACTCAGAGTCTCCTAATTCTAACTCAAGAGTAGGTACTGACAGGCATCCTGTGGTTTTATTTTTTCCAGTTCTCCTTTCGACTGGTCTTTCTGCCCCTTTTTTTCAAGCTGAAAGTCAAGATCCACAGCTGGAGGAAATAAAACGGTTATACTGCAGTGCTTTAAATTAGCGTGGTTCAGTTTCAGCTCAGAACTAATAGAGCTCTCTGCAGAAAGCATTGAAACTCTTGCTCTGTGCATCTGTCTCCCTTATAATGGAAAGAACATAAGCAGCTGCCCTATTGAAAAAAAACTCAGAAAAATCTACCACCTACCTCTTCCCTGCACTCAGCAGCTACAGTTTGTCCTAACTCGGTAATGAAAGGCAATTCCATTCCCTCAGCATCACTTTATCAAGTAGCTTCAAGTTGCCCTTAATCACCTTATTATTTTTCTCTTTCAAAGTTTAGATTAAATGATTTAACAATGCCCATGTGATTTCCTCATAAAGACTGTGGAATTGGTGTCCATATGCTCTAAGTTAGGGCACACCAGAATGGGAAAGTTGAAAATACCCATTCCACTGCAGCAGTAACAACAACCTGCCTTCCCTCCCCCTTTTCCCCTGCCCTTCACCAAACCCTCCTCTCCAAAACTACATAACCATATGGCCAGGGCTATAAAACATCAAGGTCTCAGTCACAATAGCAATCCAACAAAAAAGCCAAGGCAGAAGCCTTCACAAGGCTTAACCGTCATTTACAACTGAACTCTGGAGTGTCTAGCTCTGCAGCTTTTAAACATGGCTCATATCCCCCATAAAATATGTTTCCTATTTAAATAATAAAAGATTTACTACGTGAACATCCTTCTCCTACACCCCTGGATTGCACCTCTCCAGGGACAAAACATCAATTGGGTTGAGCAGAACACCTGACAACTTAATACCTTTCATTAAGAAACAATGTCAAAGATGTTGATAGCAAGAAAAAACCCAGTCTCTCTGCTGCTGAAAGAGTCCCTGCTGGGCCAAGCAGTTTTCAGCTAGGAGGAACAGGTGTCCCCCCCTAAATGATGATTTCCTGCCTTAGGATACTGCAAGAAGCCATTGAGGCTGCACTGCTCAGAGACCCGGCAACACCCTTCACCCTGTCCTGGTGCTGGCAGTGCTAGCTCCAAGGAAGTCCCAATAGCTCTGTCTCGTGGGGCAATATGGGCTTATACTTCCAGCCCAAGCAGTCTGGATTAAGCAAGCTTCCTCCCAACAGAACTGCCTTCTCCCCAAGGTAGGGCAGCAACCTTCTTCTAACCAGCCAGAGCGGCACTACTGACTTATTCTGTTAAGGCCAGATCATACATCTGGTCTGCACTAAGCCTGGCTAAGCACGTGCAGTTTCTGCGTTAAAGGGTGTTTGGGGCCAGCTAGCATTTTCATCTGCGACAGGCTCCCTCTTTTACTAGTAAGCTGATGGAGTTAAATATTACAGTGCTTAAGACGCCCAGATGGTTTATATGGCACAAATCCTTGTTCCAGGCTGCCTGCAGAGAAAAGCAAACAATTGTATTTTCAAGGTGCTTTGTATCAGTTTGAGGTAGAAATGGGTGTTATAGCCTAAACACTAATGAAAGTGAAAATTAGACCTTTGTGCATCTGAATGATCTGGGGTCCTGTGAAGAGCATTTACAGCACTTTTACTTTAATGCGTGTCTAAGCATAAAAAGTGACCTCTAGGAGTATCAGGAGGACTATAGAAAATCTGTGGTTTTACATGTCAGCATGGAACTGTGTCTCTACCAAGGCTTACTCACTACTGCTTTAAAAGACTAGTTGTACATTAAAAAATATATTTTAATGCTCCTGTACCTTTTTTTCATTGTACCAATCATTATATTGTTCGGTCCACAAAATCCTCTGGGAATCTGTGACATGATTCAGTAATAATCTAGCTGTAACTGCAGACCTATTTTGAAAACTTCCAGCAATGAAGCTCACCAGTTAAGCTATTATATTTCCCCTCATTCCTTTTACTGTAGGCAGCTTCTGCTATATCTGCACTGCAGTAGCATTTGCTGAAATTTCCATGGGGATGTCATATATTAGGTAGCACTCCAGGCTTTGGTAAGTAATACATGATACATCTTGAAGCAGTTAAATTCCTCATGCCATTTTGGAGTTAAAACCTTGTTTCATTTAAAAGCTGGACTTTTGGATGGTAACTTGTTTGGAATAGTGGGTGGCAGGTCAGTGCAATTTGAAATGGTTAGGACAAAGCAGGAAAGCATGAAAAATGGAGAAATTACACTGCAGGTCAAGGTTTATCATAGGGTGGCAAGGTTTCAATTTGGCACTGAAGCATGGCATGTTCATGCATTTTTGTTATCTGCCATTTGCAAACTATATTTGAGGAGAAGGAAGGGGGAAAATGTAGAAAAAGTAGGACAGTACTGCTAACCTGGAAAACTAACTGCTTACAAGATCCCTGTATGGGCTATTGTGGAAAAATCATGAGGAGATTAGGCAATAAACATTGGTCACACTTTCCACACTCTTGTACAAAACATGCTGCAAATATAACTTATTTTGCTTTAGCCAGCAACTAGTATGTAAACAGTGTCACGCGACTGGCTTCACTGCTCACCAGTCATATGAATACATGCATAGTAAACAGATCAATCCACTCCTTGCATGCACCGATTGTGCACACACATAGCACATAAAAGCTAATATATGCTAGGCCCTGTCCTCCTCACCATAGGTCTTCACTCAATTGCACCATGAACACCTCCTGACTGCTGTAACCTCTGCTTGGTGGGCATCGGGGAGCCCTGGGCTGGTTGTGAGGTAACAAAGTCCTTTTTCTGGCCATGTGTTGTGTTGTTTGTGTGCATTTCAGCCTCCCTCTGGGGGTGCAAACCCCCCTGTCCTTTACACAGACACACACACAGACACATACACAGACACTGTTTTTAAAGGGAACAATCATTAACTTAAGTTTGAAATAAAAGGATCCATATGAAACTTTGACAATTCTGCTTTCTTTGCCAAACTTTAGATCAAAGGTGCTTGAATGGATTGATATGATTTTTTGGAAAATAAATAATGCACATCTGGCCTGAGAATTGGTCTGCCAAGTTTTAGCCTAATGAACTTTGAAATCAGCCTCCTACTAGCTAACCTCTAGACCAAAGTTTCTAGCATTGCTAGGCAGTGGTTTATAGCCAAAAGGCACTTGAATAATAACAGTGTTCTGTGATAGCACCTAATTGACAGGCTCCTGATACAGTGTTGTTTCATGCGAACAAAGCTGGATTTAACTTATCCCTCATCATTTATCAGCTGGCACATGAAGACTGAATGTTAAAATTTTGTCATATCAGAACAAGTTAATGTAGCAAGTTAATGTAAGTCCAGCTTCAGAACACATCAAGATCAATCTGTTTATATACCACAGCTCTTCACATATGCCATTCCTCTTACCTTATGATGCACACCCAAAATTCGTTGAAAACTTAAAAAAGTCCTACTGCTGAAGCTGATGTTCGTTGGAAACACCCTTTAGTTCTGCGTTTTCCTGATTGCCAGGTTGGAGAAACTCTGACACTCTGGAAGAAATAAAAGATTCTTGCTATGCTCAGCCCAGAGAGCTGAAGCCCAGAGAGCCAGTCAGTCATGAAGAAAAAAGTGTTTCCTGCTGTGACCAAAGTGCAAACTGGATTAAATTAATTTCAAAAATCTTCCCCATTTCAGTCCTCTCCTGAAACTATATTTCATGATGAGGTGTAGTTGCAGTCATGACAACAGGAGTTTGGAAAAACTGTTGACGCTACCTGCACTTGCAAAAGTCCAACAGCAAAGGGAGTGTTTACAAGCCCAAAGTTTCTTCGCCACCAAGCAGGTGAATATGTGCGTGTCCAATAATCCTTTTGGCAAATTTCCCGTGTGTGGACCAATAAAGCATCTTTGGAAATGTATTTATCTCAAAACCACTTATCTTAACTCCAACACACTTCAAGTGAGAAAGTAATTAAGCCTCAGTACCATTTGTTTTAGACCCAGAGGGATGATAGTACACATAGAACCTCTATTATTAAGTTACTTCTCTTATTGTTTCTCCACCATTACTAAAGCTGGAAACATCTTCCTCCTGGGTCATTTTATACTAGAAATGTATACTCCTAACTAATCACATTCCTGAAATTAGAATTATCTAGTTAGAACTGTTATTGAAGGCCCAGGCTGGTTGGCGGGAGGATCTGGGGAACTACAGGCTTGTCAGTCTGACCTCGGTACTGGGGAAGGTCGTGGAGCAGATCATCTTGAGTGCTATCATACAGCACACGCGGGACAACCGGGTGATCAGGCCCAGCCAACATGGGTTCACCAAAGGCAAGTCCTGCCAAACTAACCTGATCTCCTTCTGTGACAAGTTATCTACTTCTTGAATGAGGGAAAGCCTGCACGTATAGTGTACCTGGACTTTAGTAAAGCCTTTGACACTGTTTCTTACAGTATTCTGCTTAAGTGGCTGCCATTGGCCTGCTCAGGCACAGCCTCTGCTGGGTAAAAAAAATGGCTGGATGGCTGGGCCCAAAGAGTGGAGGTAAATGGAGTTAAATCCAGTTGAGGGCCAGTTACAAGTGATGTTTCCCAGGGCTCAGTACTGGGTCCAATTCTGTTCAATATCTTTGATTTGGATGAGGGGATTAAGTGTAATTTGCCCTTAGTAATTTCACAGATGACATTAAGCTGGGAGAAAGTGTTAATCTGCTTGATGGCAGGGATGCTCTGCAGAGGGATCTGAACAGGCTGTATTGATGAGCTGAGACCAGGGAAATGATTTTGCCCCTGTACTAGGCATTCATAGATGGACAGATGAATTCTACGATTCTATGATACTAATTCAGTTTAGATGCCTAGTTTAAGATGACAGCCATTTGAGACCGTTGATTGTACCTTCCAGATTTCCACTGACTCTAAAGACCAGATGCCCTCAGTGAGATTCCCTAATGGATCCCAGCTGAGTTGCAGATCTCTGTATCTGGAAACACTGGTGTGAAAGAATTGTGTTGAGGGGATTCCCACTCATTGTCACTGGTAGACAGTCCCCACGGTGTATGGTCCTGTGTTGATGGTGGATTCACCTCCCAAAAACAGACTCCTTGAGCGAGTCCACACTTCTCAGAGCTCCAGCACTGTAATAATTAACTCCCTCAGATATTCCCACCTTACACCCTACCAATAAACCCTCTGTCTTAGGATATAAGCACTCACGGACAGAAGGACTGAGGAACAGGATAATTCTATGTTCTCCTGGAAGCATTGTGCACTTAAATAGTTTCAGTTTGTTTCTGCAAAATACTTAGAGCTTGTTGATATTGTAACATTATGGTGAGTCTGCAAGAGAAAAGCTCGGATGTCGGTACTATAAAGGAAGCTAAAATACTGCATCTTATCATGCAAAATGCAGGCACAGCATTCATGTTTTACAGCCACAGCCTTTGCATAGTGCTGGGTGACTCAATGGGCCGTAGAACTTTGGACTAACACTACATGTGTTCTGGCTAGTACCATGCTGGCCAGATGCTGTTCAGGTGGTTCTTTCATCTAGCATGCTACCTTTTCATGAGGGAAAACAGAAAACAAATATCCAGACAGCAAGTTCACATGAGTGGAAAAGGTGGGAGGAGAATGGCTCAGAGATAGTATTTCTACTTTTTATTTTAAGGTAAAAGGAGAAAGGAAGAGAAAAGGAGTGTTAGGAAAGGGGTCCAAACCCTTTTATGGTTATACTTTCCTGAATACAGTAAAGAATTTTTGATAGTGATTTCCAGATTTTACAAGGTTTAATCAGTGCTGATTCTATAAAACAGATACTGTAACTTAAGCCAATGACATTCTCGTACAAACCCCTTTAGTTAATTGATTTTTTTTCTGTTCTGAAATGCTGTTGCTCTGATTCAGGGTTTGTCCACCCCAGTGCTAACATCAACATTTTAAAATTTTAAATTTTAAAACCAACAACATAACTGAGCTCCCTGGAGAGAAGCCTATGAGAATATATTTTCCAAATCTCTGTATAGGAGGTAGGTGCACAAATCTTGTTTCCAGGTAATGGGATTTGTGCTCTCTCTTTTACACATAGAGAAATACACTTGGAAAACTACATTTTTGTTGAGGCAAAATAATTGATTTTCACAATTGTTTGAAGTGACTGTGATGCAACAGCAGGCGGTGGTCAGAATAATTCAAATCTTTTATTTCTTTCACAGGGATTTATACTAAAAATGAAAACAATTCTCTCCTTTTATCAAAGTTATGAAGTTTTGTGGGCACTAGATGACCAAAGACATGTGAAAAGGAAAAAAAAATTTAAAGTTGTCCTAAAGAGAGAAAGAATACAGTTCTTTAGGCAAGTCCAGCTTAACATAGCTAACACATGAACGTCATACAGCAGCATTACCTCTGATCTTCAATGGTAATCTCATGGAATCATAGACTCACTTGGCTGGAAAAAACCTCTGAGATCGAGTCCAACCACACCTGTCCACTACTAAACCATATCCTAAATGCTTCTTCTACCATCTTTTGAATATTTCAACCACCTCCCCAGGCAGCTGTGCCAGTGCCTGACAACTCTTTCAGTGAAGAATATTTTCCTAAGGTCTAAACTGAATCTTCCTTGGTGCAACTTGAGGCCATTACCTCTCGTCTTATCACCTGTCACTTGGGAGAAGAGACAAACAGCCCTCTTGCTACAACCTCCTTTCAGGCAGTTGTAGACAGTGATGAGGTCTCCCTTCAGCCTTCTCTTCTCCAGGCTAAACAACCCCAGTTCCCTCAGCCACTCCTCGCAGGACTTGTTCTCCAGCCCCTTCACCAGCCTCATTGCCCTTCTCTGGGTGCGCTCCAGCACCTCAGTGTGTTTCTTGTAGAGAGGGACCCAAAACTGAACCCAGCACTTGAGGTGCAGCCTCACCAGTGCTGAGTGTAGGGGCACAATCACCTCCCTGCTCCTGCTGGCCATGCTGTTTCTGATACAGGCCAAGATGCCATTGATATTCTTAGCCACTTGGGCACACTGCTGGTTCGTATTCAACTGGCCGTCAAACAGTACCCCCAGGTCCTTCTCTGCCAGGCAGCTCTCCAGCCACTCTTCCCCAAGTCTGTAACGCTGCATGGGGTTGTTGTGACCCAAATGGAGGACTCTGCGCTTGGCCTTGTTGAACCTCACCCTATTGGTCTCAGCGCATCAATCCAGCCGGTCCTGATCTTTCTGCACAGCCTCCCTTCCTTCAAGCAGACTTCCCTTTCTGCATTTTAGACCTTCAGTTCTCTTCAGAAGGGAGTCCCCAGTGACTATGATCCACCTCTTCTTCTTTATAGAAGCTATTTTGATGCATGGCTTTGGGTGTCTTAACCTAGGGAATGTTTCTAGACTGTGGGACTCATAGTTGACACTGAGGTTTGGTTCCACTTGCAGACCATTGTATCTATTGTGCAAGGGAACCTGGGAGCCTGAGGTTGAAAGAAGGGAGACGCCTGCTGTGCTGGGTAGGAACCTGCTGCCATTCCCCTCCGTATCCTAAATTACTCTGTTCAGCTGAGTGGATAGAGGATGGGAGTTCCTCTATCACACGAGGCATGCCTGCTTGTCGTGCCTGAGACAGGGAACATAGAGTGTTGTTCCAACAGTCAATCTCCCTCTCACATTCCTTGATGGCCTTCAGCCTGCTCACCTCCTCTCTGAGTTCTGTCACCAAGCAAAGGATCTCCTCCACCTGAGCCCACACCCACAGATGTGTCATACCCTCCCCCTCCCCACTGGTGTCTCATATCAGTGCAAGAGGGGGACACGCACTGCAGACCAGCATCTGAATGGCAGCATGCACCCATTTGGGTTCAGTCTGGGAGGCTGCATCAGTCATGGCTCATGCAGAGCTTGGAGATGCCTTAATTTTTTGATGATTGGCCACCATAGTCCTTTGGTACTTCTGGCTGAGGTCTAGCACCATCTCTGCCCACCCTCCCTGCTCACCCTGCCTTGCAAACTGCCTCGCCACACCCTTCTGGTCAGCAATGCACCCGTTTGCCAGCTCATGTTTGCCCACTCCTGTTCACAGTTCTTCTCCGTGCTTTGCTATCACTTTGAGTACTGCTAACGGCAAGATACTCCTGGGCAAAGACTGGGTGCAAACGGAAAATTATCTGCTCCTATCAGGTATAAGATATTCCTTGTTCTATACAGATCTACAAGAACAGGCTCCTTTCAGCATCAGACACTCAATAGATTTTACATTTAGAATACAGAGGTATATCTATAAATATTGCAACAGAAATCACAGAAATTTGTAAGACCAATCTTGCTGAATATTGCAGAGTATAAGCTACAGGGTTAGTTGAGTCTGCAACCCACTGTACTCCCAGGTGTACCAAAAATCTGTGGAACTTTCTCAAAGAACTTACTGTTGCCTGAAAAATAAGAGGCAGATCCTCTGAAGGTGCAGACTACATGGAAATGGAGCAATGATAATTTGAAAATCTGCCTGTACAATTTTTCTAAGCTTTATGAAAGAAAATTATAGCAAAATGAGGGTTGGCATGAGGTTATCATTTTTAGAAACACTTATGAACAGCTGTAGCAAGCAGCAATAACATATTCTTCAAGGGAAAACTGTCTTTCAACAAATATTATACCCAAATGCATTGAAATAAAACATCTGCAATGACTGTGACCTTCATTTTCCAACTAGTCCTGCACTCGTTAATATCCACAGAGCATTGGTCTGCTTGAAACAATCTCCATTTAAAGTTCTAGTCATAACGTCACCTGAGAAAGAAAACTGTCAGTGTATGCAAGAAGAATCTTGAGTGATCTCTTACCCTTCCATTCCTCACCTCCAGCCCTCACTCACAATTGGGTCATTCCCATCCCTTGCTGTGTTGTGTCCTGTCCAGACTGGAAGCCATCAGTGCTTTCCAGAGCTTTAGAAGGAATTACACCAGCCTGGCTTGGAGACAATCCAGACCTCCTCAGTGAATGTGTTGAGGCTCTGGGCTTCCCTGCCTCAGGGTTTTCTCTATTGAGGTATTGTCCATCCCTTGCTAGCAAGGACCCCCACAATTTCTTGGCGTGGAGAGGAAGGAACTACACTTCCACCTCCTTCTTGCTTCATTTTGGGAACCTATCTACTACGAGTCACGTGTGAAGGGCAGCAAGAGATGCAGCATGGATGATGACAAAAAGCACGTCTCAGCTTTCTTCTCTCTCACCTATATAGCATGGTGTCATTCCTTCATATTTCAAGTGTTTTTGAAAAAGCTCAATGTATCCAGCACGGGAAATACCTGCTTCAGGAAATTTCACTTTGGATCTGTAAAAATGAGCATCTTCCAAGATGAACTCCTCATAAATATCTGGAAAATGTCACCATCAACTTACAGTTAAGTCAAGACATGAACCTTGGCTGACCTGCTTGTGTAGTTCCCTGTAATCCCCCACTTCCTCACAAAGCTAGGTGAATGGTCTGAGAAATCCATGGACCTCTCAGTAAATCATAAATCCACTGGGTTGTTAGTTTGGGGGATTTGAGGAACAGATTTCAGGAAGTAGTGAGGAATAATGATGTTCTGGGATGTTTCATCGTTCTCTGTTCATGAAACAGTTTACACATGTTGTCTCTGACTTCCCCAGTGGGTCTGAATCTCCTCCTTGGAAGGAACGAACTATCTCAATATTTAATTTTTGAGTGATATTAATCAAAATTGTATTTAGATGATAGTGCTCTGTAATGTGAGAATTATGATATCTCAAATAAAGAAATAGGCTATCCATACAAATAAAAGTCAGACTTGCTCAAGAAATAGTCGAGCAGATATATATTGTTATCTGCAGCACTATTATACCCTTCCATATTGCCTTCTGACAGATCTTTTTCTGTATTTCCCATCTGCAAATGGCTGGCTTCCTTTAAATAATGTGGGAAATCCAGAAAGTCATACAAAGATGGACATGCTGTCACAGTCTGCACACATTATTGACTGAAATGTTCACACACTTAGCCCATGTTTATCTGCTCTTTGCAACCATCTCAGGTCTCCAGGTACCTTGGCTGTTGAAGAATCTAGATAAACAATATTGAGGATTTTTTAATATGCTGTGGCACTTATTAAGTATATATTTGATCAAAACCCAGTCAGGGAGAGTGTGAAAGTGTGTCTTTTCTGAAGATATCTGGATAGGAAGAGAGGGACAGTGCAGAGAGTCTGAAATAGCTCCAAATTAACCGTTTTGAAACTGATAATAGCCTTGTCATGGCAGCTCAGAGCTGGTTAGGTTACCCTGTTAAAGAGCAGTCAAGATGCATAATAATCATCTGAAATTGTATTCATCTTCCAAAACCCTCTCTGAATTATTTGCATCTGGTTCAGTATCATTTTGGTCAACAGCTGCTTTCTCACCTTCCAGAGAGCAGGGTCCAGCAGTGCACTGGCAACACTGGGGGAGGACTTCCTTCAGCTTTCACTGCTAATTAGAAAGGGTCTCCTGCAGCATTTCATCCCTATGCTGAGGCAGGATTATTTCTGAGGAACAGCAACTGAGCAGTCCTGCCAAAATCACACATCTGTGGTGCTAGGATTGTCTGGGTCCTCCTCTAGAGCTCAGGAGAGGGTAACACATACAATAAATGATGTGGAGAATAACAGGCAGATGACAACAGGCTACAGAAACACAAAGAGATATGCTAAAGCAATACCTATCATGCTTCTCACTTAATGAGGTTATAACAAGAAGCAGTGGATTTAGGATGCAGCTGGGAAAATCTGTCATTATTATTGGCCAGCATTTGCAAGGCTTGATGGCTAATGCTAAGCTCCTAAATCTACTTTCAAATACTTAGAGAAAAATTCTTAAGGTTTTCAGAGGTGGTGAAAAGTTGCCTTTTCCAGCCCTTCTTTTCTACTGCACCAAGCACAAATCAGCCTAATCAGAAAACTTTCAAAACCATCAAAACCTTCATCTCCTACAGACTTCTCTCCTTTACACTGGTAATACACTTCTTGTTCTGTCAGTGTTGTCTCATTACAGAAACTTGAGTCCTTTTTAAACACCTTGGCCAAATCTTCTCTTGGATGCCTCCTGATTACTTCCACAGTGCAGTCTGAGGCATCAGCATGTGGTGACATGACCGGCTCTGCTCTACCGTTAAATTGCACTATGAGACACACTAAAACCAAGGGCTGTAAAACTTCCTCCTTTATAAAGTCACATCCTATAACAGCGTGTGTACAATTAGTGTATGCTGCTGGGTTGTTAGGAACACTAAGGAAAAGCAGAGGAAAGTTGAATTTGGGACCTAGGTGGAAGGTGAAAGAGATCCATGGATGTATAAATTAGAAAGACATTCTGAGGAAAAACAACCCCACACAAATATAGATATTTCTTTTTGTCTGATGTAAACACTAGTGGGTGGCCTTGGCTTCTGATCAGACTGAGCAGGGAGGCCTGTAAATAAAAAGCTACATTTTTGCAAAAGGTGGATACATCTGCTCCTCTGGCTGTGTCTGGCAAAGGTGACACAGCAGCTAAGCAGGTGTGTTTGAAAATGAGGGAAGACCCCTGTTGTCTCATTGATATGTGCCTGAATCTTGATTATAACATGTCTGAAGAAGTTAGTACCATCATTCAATAAAAGTGATGAAATTTAGTCGTAGCATTACCTCCAAGGGGCAGTTATTTGTAGCATTGGTAAACAAGAGGGCACAGCTTTCATCTGCTAGGGTGGACAGTTCTACACCTGCTATTGCAAATTGTTCTTCTACCCTTGCAACCTCCACTCACCCCAATAAAGGTGCCCACGGCTGTTTTATGACTTCTGGGTGAAGAAGCCAAGGACCCGTACTCTTGCGCTGCTCTCTTCAGTCAGTTTGTTTTGTCTGTATCTATCTGAGAGGTCATAACCCTCATTCAGGGCTCAGGGGATACTTGGGAAATCGTGAAAGACATTTCTCTTTCCTGCACCCTGACTAAAAC
This sequence comes from Neomorphus geoffroyi, assembly GCA_033558235.1. NCBI lineage: Eukaryota > Metazoa > Chordata > Aves > Cuculiformes > Neomorphidae > Neomorphus > Neomorphus geoffroyi. Next base: position 19,832,510 of record JAUMJM010000048.1, on the reverse strand, counting down.
CCAAATCTGATGACACATTGCTGCCTGGGGTGAGGGCTGCCCTGGGGCAGGAGGGAAATGGCTCTCAAGAAGACCTCAAGGTATGGCGAACAGCCACAGGTTGGGGTGTCCGGCAACAATCCATGGTGGGAGCTGGCTTACATAGCCCTGGTGCTCGCCAGAAAACAGGCTGAAAACACTTTCAATCAACAACTCCCTCCTCTCCTTCAGTGTAAATCCAAGTGCTCTTAAATTTTTCATATGTCTGTGTGCAGTGTCTGTCCTTCCTTCCTGCTGTTGTAAATGGTGTCTATTGGTCTCCACAGTCTCTGGGATGCCGAGAACAGAGGGGAAGTAGCATGGCCTAAATGCAGCAGGAGCTGGAAGTCCAGGGGAGGTGACTTGCCCCCTCCTACCTTGATGCTCCTATGGAGACAGTCCCACAGTTAGCCCTCATGTTCTTCATCCCAGCATTATTTGCATATCTTCCCCCCTGCTATCCCTTTTAGAGAGGAGCTACAAGGGAACACACCCTGTGCCTGGGGTTGTACATCACTGGCAGAGTGTTGGTCATGTGCAGAAAATGCTGGATATTTAGAGTGAGATTATGAGAACATTGCAAAATCCTTCTTTCTGCTTCTCTTGAAACTCTGGGACTGATAGCAACCATCTGAAGGCTTTTATGAGCTTGAAGATACTCATATATGCTGAGAAAAATGCCTGGTTAGGCAATTCTGGATAATCTCACCAGGAGCCACTTTAGGGACTGAAATGCCGTTTTAAATGCCTGTCTTTAAGTCTCTGTGCTTCAGTTACTTTTACGAGGACAATTGCAACAACAGCTGTAAAACCCCCAGATGCTCTGTAATAACAGTCACCTAAATGGAGCAGCTTAGATTTGTTCCCTTTAATTGCACAACAATTTTAAGAAATTTTGGACAACCTGAGTTACCTTGCTACAAAAGGGCCCATTTGTATGAGAGGCTGTGGGTCTATGCCAAACAGAGCCATAGTGATGTTTCAGATCCTGAACCTACAGTACTTCTGCAGACTCTGTGCCCAAACAAGTGAACCAAACAACTTGCAAGGTATATTGTCTCGACTCATCTGCCCATCTGTCACCTCTTCCAGAGCCAAGCATAGGAGCCAGGTCCCATCTCACCTATTGGGACTTACTCAATAACCTGCCAACAAAAAGTGCGTAGTTTTCCTCCGTCTGTCCACGCAAAGTGTAATGGCCTGCCTGTGCTGACAGTTGCTGCCAGAAGCCAATGCTGCTGATTAAGGCAGCCACGCTCCATATCCATCTGTAAGAAATGTATGTGTACTAGATGGATACCTCTAGTGATTCTGTACCTTTAGGTAATTTACTTTGCAGACCTGACATTTAGAGCCTACTAGACGGGTACAAGGAAAATCTTTATGATAGTTGTGAAGTGTTGCAATGACTTTATATAGTAAAACAAATATAAACGAAATTTTCTTCATAGAATTAAACAGTATTTTATATTTTATTTATTATAATTGTATTTTTTTAAAGGAACAGGTACCTGCATTTAGTATCCTGTTCAGTCTAGCCTTTAATTTTTCCAGTCTTATTAACTGATTTTTAGTAAGAGTGCTCTAAAGAAGGAAAATTATATTTATAGAAATGAATATAGACACAGAAAAAAAGTTAGAAAACATACACCAGCTTTTGTCTTGAAGTATGAAAATGTACTACCTTAAGCAACATATTTACTACAAGAAGAAGGACAAGCAAATTTTTATTGCTTCTATCAGCACTAATGCAAAGTCCCTTTGGTTATTTCTTTAATCCAAACAGCTTCCTGGTAGATCCAAGATGTGAGGCCTTTCTGTAATGACTTGGCAAGAGAAAGGGTCCAGAACTTCTCTGCAAACACAATTAAGCTGTCAAAGACAAGTACCGTATTTGAATTAAAACTATAAATCTTTCATCTGCACATACTCTACATCAAATAGCAGGAAAAGAGGCTCTCCCATCTAAAAGTCTTAATTACCAGAGCACTGCAGCCTTTAAACATGACAGAGCCAATGATAGCTGACCTTGTGCTCCAGCCCCAGAGCAGGTTTACATGATGAATGAGAACCCCTGCCTGAAATATCGCAGCAAAAGGAACTGTCTCAGATAGCAAATTAAGTGCCTAACACACTGTTGGGTCTACACAAATATATAATAATGCTCTTTGCTTTGATCTGCTTATACTGGAATGAGTAGTATGTTGAAGGCTTCAGTGTAAACACGTCAAGCTTTGCCTAGCGATGGCCAGCCTTGGCCACCTCCTTTCCCACACAGATGCACTGTAGGGCAGTGACTCTTACCCTCTTTGATGCCACTGCTAGTTCTGTTGCACTTGGAGTAAGAGAATGGGCACTGGGGGTTTGATATGGTTTTCACTAGTACTCCCACATAATTCCCCATGGTCCAGATCAGGCAAGATAGCCATAGATCTCCAGGGAGAACAAGAGAATGGTGAGGCTTCGTTTTGTTTTTCACGGTGCTCAGGTAGCCAGTGAGTCAAACGTTGCGGCAGCTTCTTTGTTCTGTTAACTTAGAGCAGCAGTTCCCTTGCTGTGTAGTGTGGATGGTGAGCAGACTTTGAGGTGCCTAGTGGGTTTTTCTCTTCAATTTTGAATGTTTTCAGCTCAAGGTTTATGAAGAAGAGCCATAGTGTACGTGGATACAGTAGTTTATTGGCCCAAAACTTGGCAAATTAATGCCTCAAGGCAAGGCCACAGTTCCTGGAGTCATCCCTGAAACAACTACATTTTAAGATGAGGCTGTCACATCTTCTGTTATAGTGATGAGACCTCATTGTTCTTCTGGGACTTTCCTGAAGCTCTTTGTCTCTAATTATTGTATTGACTGCTACTTAAAATTTCTTAACTGATCTTAATTTTATTTTAGATCTTAAGGCTTCATAGTGTATGTGTTTTTTCTCTCCACTAATGGATCTTCCTAGCTCAGTTATTAACATGTAGAAGTTATTAGGGAGCCGAAGATACCTTGCTGTTTGGCCAGTATTATCAGTTGTGAAGGAGTTGCCTACGCCCTGTAGAAGAACCCATGTTAGGTATGTCATATCAAATAGACAACATAAAATGTTTTAACTGGAAATACATAGAAATGCTCCTTTCTTTTTTCCCTTTTCTTTTTTCAAGAAAAAACCCTCCCCAGGAAAGGTATAATGAATTTTCACATTCAGTATCATAGATCTACAAAAATCTTCTTGTGAGAAAGTTCTGTAGCAAATACTTTACCCTGTTAGTGAATTCTTTACATGATGTTTTACAAAGCAATATGCAGAGTATGAACACAAAAAATTTTAGCACAGAATATGCTTGTGCATGTAATTCAGCTGCACTCAAATATTACAGTCTTATTTTATTGGGTTTCTATGATAAATAGAATAAACTATCTCTAATTAACTATCTTTATTATATAAAAACATATCTCTGTGTGCATATATATACATATATGAGCTTGTCTTTCTATATTTATTTTTGTTACATTCCACAAAGCAGTATCTGCATTTGATCTTATGAGTGGTAGTGGCTATTCCTGCCACAAAAGCATCCTGAAATTCCCAATAAAAGCACATTAAAGCAATAAGGAAAATAAAGAATATTAACCTTGGAGAAAAATTATTTGCAGCGTATTTTGAACCTGCAAGGGTACCAAATGGCACCAGCAGGCATTACCCCCATGTCAAATGGGAGCTGTTCAGTGTAAGACAGACAGGAATCCAAAAAAAAAACCCAAAAGGTGTTGGTGAAGTCTGTGCTGTCAGATCTGCACTCTGCATCATAGTCCTCAGTTCACCTGCTATGTGTTTAGGTAGTGGTGGGTAGGCGGTTGTTGGTTGCTCCAGAGCTGCCCTGGAGGGAGACATCTCCTGATGGATGCTGCTTGTCTGCAGCCAGAGGTGGAAAGTGCAGGAAAGACTTTGAAATTCAAAGGACATGGCTAGACCTACTTGATTTGAGGAAAAATGTTCTGACTGTGTTTTAGGGTTATAGACAGAACAGGCTTTACCCTCCAGTACAATTAGTGGAGATGTTTCATTAGCTTGACAAGCAGAAGGGTGTGGTGGGAATGCAAAAACCCTGATGGGAACCTTGCCTTCTTTAATGCCTGGGAGGGCTGCCACTGACTCTATCACAGGCTGAATTTCACCGTGTGAGCTGGTGTTCTCTTGATACACAACATGAATAATAAGGATGGAAATGGACTGTCCCTAACCACGTATTGCCAGAAAGAGACAAAATCCTATTAAAAGCAATCCGCTTCTGGCAGAACAGTTACTATAGAATTTAAAACAGGAAGTTGTCTAATTAACTGCACATTTCAGAGCAATATTATGTTAAATACAATAAAAATACAGCTTGAAATAAGTGGCCCAGATCCTCAGGATACGAATGAGTAGAAATTGAATTTACTCTAATGCCCCGATGGAACAATGTGCATTTATATTAACTCAAGTGATTGCTGTGTGCCCTACCCATGCAGCATTTGCAGGACATAAAATTTGCCCTGCTAGGCAAAATGAGGACAAGTGGGACTCTGAAACTGTAGAACATAAAAGGTCCTCTAGCATTCCATCCACACTGCCTCTGTACACAGGATAGCAGGGTCTATGTGTTACGCACAGAGATGTCCAACATCATTCAGTTTCCGTGTGTTAAGTGATATTGCTCATGTACACCATCAGTTACTAAATGGAAACTGAACTGTCTGGGGACAACATTCCCATATCTGTATGCACTTAATTGTGAAGAGGGTTGAGCTATCACAGTCAACCTCAGTGGAGCTTTTATGCAAGGACTGTTTTGATGACAGGTGCATTAGGAATATTTTGAGGGTTGTGAATATGCATGTGTCCATATTTGCAAATATTTGGCGTTGTCACATGTATAAATCATCTTGCATTGAGTACATTTCATGAGGATGAAAGCGAAAGGAAAAGTGAAACATAAAGGAAATTTCTCTCCAAACTGTAGCTCTGAGCTGCCTAATGTATTGCACAGTATACAGAATTATTTCACACAGATTTCTGGTGAGCTGCCATCCTTGCTTTCTGTTTTTCTTAGGGAAAAATACTTATGTAGCTGCAATTATTAAAGGTTATAATTGCTCTATAGGGTATGAAAAATGGCAGTGGTAAGGCAAAACTTGAAAAATTACAGAGAGGATGTCAGAAAAGGAAATCGGAGAGGACTGCACAAAAGAGAGAGACACAGAAGAGCAAGCTTTGCTGTTATTTAACTACAGTCTGCAACCCTCTTTAGTTTCCATGTGAAAGAATATCATTAAGAAAGAAACTGGAGAAGGGTTAATTTGTTATTTAAACCCTCCCCTCTCCAGTGCAAGCCCACACATGAAAAGTGTTTGAACAGGGCCAAGACTCTAATCTAGACACCCTTCCCTGGGCAACATGGGACAAGCAAGAGACCATGTTCATGGGGCAGAAAACTTTGGATCTGCCCTTCTCCTCCCTTCCTTGGAGCAGCTGGCCAGGCTGCAGGCATCAGCTCTGCCTCCAGTCACACCAGTATGCATGGGGCAAGTAGCAGGCTTGAATGGGCTGAAATGTCTAGGGACATCTCATTAACATTGTGAGCTTACTGGATGGACATGAGGGGACAGTAACTTCCAGCTGCCGTGCAAAGGAGTAGCCAGCAGACAGAAATGGGAGCTTGGAGAAAAGATGTGTGACCACAGATGGGGTGAACAGCTGTGAGGAATTTAAAGCCCTTTACCAGAGTACTGAAGAAATATTTGCTAAAATAATGTATCAGAAAGCTGAGTTGTAGCAAGGCTACGGTTCAGGCTGCATAAAAAGTCTTCAAAAAACTGGAAGAGGGTACTCGTGTGTGTGTGAAAGGCCAACACACAACACGTAGACCCAGTGGCCAGCAGTCATGGCAGACAGGGCATGAAGTCAGGCAAGAATGGGATCTAGCTTGTGCTAAAATAGGAGCGAAATGACTGGAATAAACATAAAAGAAATGATGATTTATACCAAGATCCAAGCAAATTCTTTGATGGTAGAGAGTTGGAGGGAGAGGGGTTAAAAAATTTACCAATCATATATCTTTTTCTTAAAACTGGCTATGACTGAAGTTGGACACCCAGACACATCAGCACAAAAATATTATTATGATGTTTCTGTTTGCAACAGAAGGTAGAAGTCTTGTAGAAGTAGGACTGTGGGCATGCAGTTTCTAGTCTGTTCTCTGCTCAAGAGAAATTTATAATGTGGCTGCATATCAGAAAAGGAGTCAAGCTGTCCAAGAATATCTTTTAAGTTTCATTCAGCACTGTATGCTGTTGTGTTCAGTGCACTGGGTAAAGGTTTTATTAGAGCTACATACTTAGTGAAACAAGGTTCCTCTCACCTCTGTCTTTCATTGTGATTGTAGTAGAAAAGACAAAGGACAGGGTAGAAGCTCTTCTTCGCTACTCTGTTCCTGGGGACACATTCTCCTCCTGGTCTCCAAATTGGAAATGGTAAGGACAAAGTCTGAGCAGGAAACAGTGACTTCAGCACAGAAAACCCTTTCACTGTATGCATTTCTTGAGCTTCTCTTTGACTCATGGTGGAGTTTAAATGTTCAAAGGGGTATTGTCCATAAAGTAGAAAGTGGATAAGGCTCACTTAGTCAGTCTTAGTCACTCCAACTTTTACAGCCACACCAAGCAACTGCAGAAACGATGCTAGCCCACAGAAAACATAATGAGTGAAGGGAAAATGAAAAGTTACCTGACTCTGTATTAAAAAAGATAAGTTACACCAGCAGCCTGCTTTGGCCATATTCTTAGTGAGACCATCTGTTCTGAGGAAGCTGAGAACATTTCAAGTAAAAGCATTTGTAATCTCAAAAACTCCTTTACACTTTTAGGGCAAAATGTCAGATTTTACTTCAACAAATCTCTGTCCCTAGAGTCAGAACTTGAGTCTACCTGAAGAACATTAGTCATCTCATTCCAAATGCCCGTAACTCAGCAATTTTGACTTGAAAAAAATTATTAGATGCAATTGGATCCAGGTGGAATAGACAGGTCACCTGTGATTTCCCTCTTCCATTACTTTTTGTTATTGAATCTCTTTTAGAAAATAAAACATTGTTTGGTACCTACACAAACCTTTAGGTATAGATGATAGTTAAATTTGGAAATAGATCATTAAATAGTCCCTGTTTCAGCTGACAATGCCTGAAATCTGTTCAAAGAGATAGGGGATTGTATTTTTATGTTGTGTTAATATGATTTACACTGTTCTATGTCTAACGGCAATTGTATCTTGGATGCCATCTAAGCCATTTGATACTATCTAATCAAAGCATGTTAGTCTCAACACTCACGGCTGTATGCCAAGAAGGACTCTTGTCTGGTCTGCAAGAGTAAGTTCAGTAGAGAGTCACTCCAAGATTTTCCACCAGGTCATGAAGAGTAAGGATTCTCCATTTTCTTCCTTTCTCAGTGTTTGAGTGAGAAGTCAGGATCTGGCAGTTTTGGAGTGTACAAAGGCTGAATTGCTTACTGTTGTCCTGAACTTAAAAGCTGTACTAGATGCTTAAATGTGTCTGAAGCATTACACTAGTCTGAGTGTCCTCTTTGTCATCGAGCTACCTCAACTGAGATAGATAACGTAATATCTAAACTGGCTTCTAGTTAGCCCAGAAAAGTTTTCCTTTTTCTTCTGAGCAAAAGCCTGTTCCTATTTGACAGTGTTGCCTTGCTGACAGTGCACTTTCTGGAAAGTGTTTTTTATTTTGCCTGATGATGTTGGGCTCATTTCCAAAAGATTTTTTTTTTTTCCTTTTTTCTCTTTCCTTCTGACTCTTCTAACTCTGATTCTGTCTGATGTAGTCATACCTCTTAGTGGGAAGATCTCCAAGGAGCTGAGCCTCTGGCTTGGAAAGTCCTACTGCTCCAGCTTGTTGTTCCACCAACACTCTTTGCTGGTTGTGCTGTACTTTGTTATTCCCTGCAGAACAGACCTTGCTGTTTAATTACTGCTTCCAGGAAAAAGACTTCTAGCACTGTCTATTTACAATAGTGTTTCTATTAGAGGGCTTCTACAATCATAGAATACGCAATATGAAAAAAAGGATAATAAAACACAAGCACCAAATCCCCACCTGAAATGCAAAGTGGTTCCAGCATCACACTGAGATTTATGTCTTCTACAAAAAGCGGGAAAATTGAGGCCATAGTCTCTGGCTCTCCTGCTGTGATGTTGTTAGGTCAGAACTGCCTGACAGAATAAAATACAGAACTGAAAATTCACATTTCATTTCAAACTGTGCTGTTACTTCTCATTCTGCATTTCAACATATTGCCTTGCCTGAGTGTGAAGGAACAGGTATACAGTGCACGCAAGGCTTACATATATGTGTACCCTCACAAGACTATGGAAAGATAGGATTATTCAGAGGTACAGGCATGGATAAATAACTCGCCTAGAAGCAAAGTCATTTAAAAGTGATGTATATAGTAGGATTCGAAATAGACACACAGGCAGATTAAAGTGCTATAATTTTTCCATATGAATAGTGAAGAAATATTGTTTATTTTTCTTCTTTTGAAAGAGATGAACATTCACTGGAGACTGAATCTGAGATTTGAGAACTCATGAACATTGAGAGTCCCATGATGATCTATAGTATGCAAAGCCTGGCTGAGCCAAAATCCTGCTATCACCTTGAGTAATTCACTTTGAAGTAACTAAAATCCCCATTGCAACTTCAAATAGAGGTCTTGTTTATACTTCTCTCACATCAATATGAATGATCATCGTATTAGGCAAGAATAAAGATAATTCTTGAAAAAATTTGTTCTTGGTATGACTCACTACATGAAGTGAAAAGTCCTGATCAGAGTCCTGACTTTTGTTTTGTTTTGTTTTGTTTGTAAAATCAGACCTCAAAGCAGGGAAATTTCAGATCTCACTATGGTCAATGAATAGAAGTTTACAGTAGCTCAGACATGAGGTTTTAGCTTTATAACATATTGTGCAAATCAGTCTAGTATTTTTGAAAAAATAGTACCTTAGCAATCTTGTATTTGGAAATTATTTGAATCTTGATCCTTTTAAACTCAAATCATGAAAGTCTGAGTCAACAAATGGGAGGTGTTAAAGAAAAGCAAGGACTTTGGATGTGTTAAGACTGTAAATGATATGATTAAAGACAGTGAGTTCAGAGTGCAAAGCAGGGAGCAAAAAGTTACCTGAAATACAAGAATGTTTCTTCAGATTCAGACTCTGTGCCACCAGTTTTAAAATACACATGCTCTTCATGTTGTGTAAATCAAGAAACAGTAATAGACCTTTTCATACTACAACTACTTCTGGTCATGACTAACAAGCGCCAAAATACATAATGACAAAAAAAAAGTGATAAAAATTTTCAGAGACCTGTTTCAGCTCTTCAGGCAATACCAGTCTCTTTTTGAGACAGAGACTAAAAAGTGGAAAACTATCTTATTTGAACTTCATCCCAGCATAATGGCCTCATTTAAAGATGCTCGACGGGAAAATGGCTGCCTACCATGATTTATTGCTTAGACTCAAACAGAAAATCTGAAACATTTAAATAATAACTAGGCCTTGAGCTGGTTGGTCTCTTAATGGGTCTAAAAAAGCCAAGGATTGAGAGTGATAGTCTGGTCAAAACCAAAAGCTTCAGCATTTCCACAACAATTTCTAGATGCTCATCTGTCACGGCAAGTTTGCATGCTTGTTGAGAGCAAGCCTACATTTGAAGAAGAGGTGGACATCAATTTGCCATGCATCAATATGAAGTTCAAAATAATCAGTAATCTGAAGCTGCTATCCAAATATTTAAGTTGTTGTGGTCATCTGAACAACTATTTCCCCTTTTTAAGAGAATTTAATGTTAAAACAGAGAAGTAATCTGAAAGTAAGACTCTGATGATGATGTGGAAACTTAGATTTTGGAAGATCAAATTGTTTTTCTTTTGAAAGATGGTCAACAGTTTTTTGATTACCTAAAGCATTTAATGTCAGGGGCACCACACTTTACAAGTTCTTACAGGACAATATCTATCTTGTCTGATGGGACCGAATTACATAAAATGTATGCTTTGGAATTAAAGGCTTCAGTAATACGATACTGTGATGCTATGTTGATCCATATATCCAGAATATAAAGTCATCTGACCTAATATGAGATTTTTTCATATAAAATTCAGAAAGTTTGAGTACATATACCCAGATTTACCTAGTTTCAATGTAAATTGTGCCATATGTTACACATAGGAGTCAAATACATGAGAATATGGTGAAAGTAGAGAAGTCCTTTAGTTGAACTGTTCCTCGAATAACTGTGCTGAAAGAAGCTCACATTGTCAACAATGCAGCAGCTAGGGCACTCAACAGAAATTTTTCTATGAGTAAATAGCTAGGCCTGAGCTGCTTCTTTGGCTTGGAGATCTCCTACACTTCAGCTGGAGAGGATAAACTGAAGTCTGAAGCTGGTGTGTAGAAACATATGGGTCGAATCTGATCAAAGTGTCTGGTTTAGAGTTTTTTCAGTTGTACAGTGTCTAATTCATGCTTATGTTGGTTATACTAATTTACTACTCTTATCTTTTTTTGAATCAATTTCTATGATAAACTGATTCAACACAGATTTTGTATATAGGAAATCCCTTTAATCTATATAAGGTTAGCCAGAATGTAAGCCTAACTTAAAATGTGCCCCAGTGTCTTCTGTAGAACCTTTTATAAGACTTCTTGAATTTTCTTGAAATCCTGGTAGGCCATGCATTTGCTTATGTAGATGTCATGGAAGATACCAAAGGAATGTGTCACTTGCACTGACTCTAACCTAAACAGGAATAAAAGTACAGGATAAAACCAGAAAAGCATCCAGGGTTACACAGAGTGATGGTTAACTTGGCCAAAATCTTCATTTTTCTAAGTTCACTTTCCTTCTCTCTTTTAAACTCTGAAACCTCATGAGTTGAAGTATTTACAAGCGTTACTTCTAATTGTGTATACTTAAAGGTTTGTAAGATATTAAATACCTTTGCTCATTGCTTCCACTTGAATCCTTCAGTTCACAGAAATCACAAAATGCATGTATGTGGTTTATCTGCATATTATTTCAGTCTCAGTAATGTGAGGATCTGGACCCAGTTTTCATAGAAACTGCTTATTTGCTATTGTCAAGTAATCACTTCTCCAAACAACATTGCATATTTTTCACATTCTTGATATGTATTTTTTCTTTTGCAATGAATTCTTCATAAAAAGTTTGCATGGAAAAATCAATTTGCTAAAAGTACTGTGAACAATTTAAAATAAAAATTACTAAATTCGATATGGCTTGCTAATATTTTGTGGATGGAAAGGAAGGTGAAACACATTTTTGTTGAATTCTTTTTGCATTCAGCTTCTCTTCATGCATACTTGGATGATTTCTTTTTGAGACTCAGCACCAAATATTAATTTCTAACTACCACAAATTACTTTGAAGGTATCCTTCTATAAGACTTTTTATTATTATACACTTACTAAATTTCTTATTTCTTACTTCTTACTAGGCTGAATTAATATTACTTGCAGTGAGCTTCAAGTTGTGATTTATGTTACTTTAGCCTTAGGAAACCAATTGCCTCAAACCGAATTATCTAAAACCAAAGAGCTGTAAATTCCAAGAGAACATTTGCAATTGTTTTCTTTTTATTAGCTGCACAAACCTATTATTCCCTTAGTACGCAAATAATTTGTAATGGGCTGCTAAATGTATTCATTAATGCATTCACTCTCAGCTTAAGCAGTGTTCTTCAGCAAATCCAACAGATAAAGCATTAAAAATAAACAGATAAGGCCTTCAACAGTGTTGACTTGGGCCTCATATAAAAACCATTCGGATACTTCAGGCTGAAAACAAGAATTTTGTTACAGAAGCTGATCGTTCCCTGATGTAACTCGTGCCAGCAATTTCTTTCAGATGTGTCCTCATTTGAACACTGTCTTCAATCATATTATAGCTACATGGAGCCCATATTTCCTCCTGAAAGACATCTATTTCTCTTTGGCATGCTGTCATACATTAAGTATCAGGAAAGTGGACAAAATCATGCGGTTTACACTTGTTCGTAATGATATGCCTGAAGTCTGTCAGCTGGTACCATCTGCAGTGCCTGGAGCAGTGTCTGGGAGACTGTGACAACTCAATTGCAAGCTGGAGTTTTTGAAACAGTGGATAATTGCTATTCCCTCTTAGGCGAGAGGACTCCTACGAACAGTGCAGCATCAGTGAAGCCACATCTGTTACAACTATTACTGTTGTCTCTGCCGATCATCAATATTACAATAAAAATATTTACTGGTCTGGATAAAAATCACCATTTCTTTTCAGTTCCAGTCTACTGATCTGATGAAGTAGCTAATAAATTGATGATATGCCATCCTTTTCTTTTGTGTGCTTTTCTTTGCGCTCTGTTTGGTTTTGGAAGTCATGCAGGACCCCGCTCCAAACAAAAACTTGACAGTAAAATAAAAGAGCAAAGAAGAAAGCTGTAATTGCTCTTGCAGAGAGGAGTTTGGTATTTGAGAAGAAAAATGAATTCTGAAATCCTAGTTCAAAAATTTAATATGAAGCTACTGCTTTCAGCTAAGCCTTTTCCACTTATCTTCGATAAGATCTTGACTCTTAATTGCCAGGCTGATAATGGCTAGTTTTCATTTTTAGAGCAAGTAGAGGTTGTTATCTAACTTAAAATTGAGAAAAGTATTGCAGGAACTTTTGCTCGGAGAAGAGGCCTGTGTTTTGACTGTGCAAATTCAAGGCTGGTTTTAATGAGCTTCATTTTATCCTAACATAAGACCTCACTGGCCATCCACACCTCTGTCTGGGGTCTTAGCAATAAGCATGATATGTGGCAAACCATGCTGTTCTTCATACTTTTTTCCCAGCATTAGTACCTGGAGACTTGATACTGCGAGTGCTAGAAGACAAACCCCAAATATTCTTAGTGTGAAAATTTAAATATTGGATACAATATGGATTTTTTCCCACCTGGTTCAGCTTGTTTTGCATTTTATGTTAAACCTAGCAGAAATAACATGACAGAGCTAAGTTTCCAATGAGTGGAAATAAAACCTGAGCTCTTGGGACCATGAAAGAAGGTGCATCTTGATCTGGCCAGTGATGGAAAACATGCAAGGGTACTTCTTACAGGATATAATTCTGCATTGCCTGAAAACCAATAATTCCTGAAGGAAAGTCTTCAGTGCCGTATCAAATATCTTAAACCAACAGTTTCTACAGTGTTCCAAGTTTTGTTTTTTTTCATACAGTCTAACAACAGACATAACAACAGATAAGACATATTTGTTAATATTGTGTTATTGGGAGATCAAAAAAGATCATTTTACATTGGAATGCTGAACTTCTGCCAACTGCCAATAAGTGAATATCTCTGTTTTAGAACTTATTGCTAATAGGAAAAAGTATATGTACTGCACAAAAATAGAAATAATCTGAAGGTATTTGAAAATGTTTAAGTTCCATATTGAGATTCCTTTGAAAAACAGCCCTGATGACAGAAATGAGAAATTATAGCTTGTGTAAAGGCAGTGACATCTATTTTTTCCATAGTCCTTTATGTCTGTGCAGTGCTCTGTGAAAAGAAACCATAATAAATCTGATAAATATTATCAGTCTAACTTAGAGGTGCAGAAGCAAATTCATACAAAGGAGTAGCTTACCCTAGGCCATCCAGAAGATAGTCAGATACCAAAAAATAATGTGTTGGGAAGAGAAAACACAGGGTATCAGGAATGACTTTAAAAGAATGAGGATCTGAGATGGAAAATTAATTTCAATGTATATGGTTAAAGGCTGAAAATTATTTACATATGATTTTATGGATGAAAAGTGTTATAGCAATATGATTGTTATGTTGCTGCAAATATTTTGGGGCGGTGAATAGGTATTAAATGCAGAGAAACTCTTAATAGTGTGTGGACCAGGTAAGAGCAGAGATTTATGCTCACAATCCTTCCAAGAAGCCTAACCCTGTCAGAGTGCTGGTGATTGTCCGGCAGATAACAGACTTGGGCTTTGTGGCCCTCTGTTTAAGCGGGGATGCAGGAAGTTGGCTGAGTTTTTGTAAGACTGATGCTGTAAAGGGAAGAAAGACTCTAGAAAGGCTATGTTATTGTCTCCTCCTGATGTGGGTCCATTCCTCTGTTTGGGGAGAGACGCTGTCCAACTTCCAACTCAAAACACTTTTTTACAGCATGTCCACTGAATTTCAATCCTTGTGTGATGATAACCTTTGTGGAACAGGTGCCATGACCAAAACTCAGGACTTCATGTGCTTCATGCCCTGGACTTTATTTCCTTAGGTCATTTTTCTCTAACAAGTTATAGACAGGCCTGTGGACAAGGCACAGTAACCATAAAGGTGATGGGAGATACCACACATCTAATGCAGGTGCCTGCATGTACAAAGAGGAATAAGCTCATTTAACTACCTCTGTGAGGTCACTGGTAAGACTGTCACGTGAGTGATGAGTAAATGTTTCAATGCATGGGACTTTTCCATGGCATGCAGATGCGCGTGCGCGCGCACACACACACACAAACAGAGAAAACTGGTGAAATTGATGCATTTTACAGTAAAAGATATACGGATTGAATCATAAAGGGCTTGAGCTCATCTCTTTCTTGGGATCTTCAGCTAGAAGACTAGAACAGCTTTCTTCGAGTGAGCTCACCAGATAGAGTGAATAAGAACACATTTTATAAATTATTAGTTTTGTCTGGGTTTTTTTGTTTTATTTTCTTCAAGCCACTGAGGGAGAAAAAAGGAAACAAAAGGCAGATTTTAACTGATCTGTTAAATGTCAATGTGTCTGGAGCCAGGAAGAATACAGGAGATAAGTGATTGATGGCTTGATTATGATTACTATAGTGAGAATGCTGGCTTTCACTGTGGCTGCAAACTGCAGCTCACTATTCCCTCACTTTCTGTCTGGCACAACTTGTGATTTTTTCTAAACTGGGCTGCAGAGACAAATAACAATCAAATGGTCATCATGCTGGTTTTGCTAATGGTCAGTTGGCATTTGCACTGTCAAACTCTTCTGTAAAAGACTCATCTTTACTGGAGTTCAGCATACTCACATGCTGGATCCAGATGGCAATACTTATTTGACCAAATTTTTTTTTTTTAAATTGCTCCAGAAAAAAAGCAGAAGGTCTTTAAGACTAGGACATTAGATCTTATTGTGATTTGAGTTAAATTAGAGTCAGTTTTTAGCTCTAACTCAGTCTAAGTAACTTCATTTTCTGAAAGCTAACAGCATGCTTTTCAGACAGTTTCTCTGTAGGAGTGGCAACATGGGACACTGGTATGCAGAAAGGCCAATGTTCGTATTATTCCTCTGGTAACTAAGGCCATCCTCGAGCTAGCAAAAAAGGCCACGCCTCCAGGGGAGGGACGGACAGGGCAGGTGACCCCAAATTGACCAACAGAGTATTCCATTCCATATACATCATACTTGGTATAAAATTGAGAGACCATGAGGGTCTTGCTTTCTTCTGCGATGGCCGACATCCAGTGAGGGCTTCAGCCATTTGGTTGCTCCCAATTTTGGATTCATGTGTTCCTGAATGCAGTTCCTGGGTTCAACTCCCTCTTAAGCTGTGAACCCATTCCCTCGTGTCTGCTCTGCAGACATTGAGGGGTGGGGGCACCATCTTATACATTTGTATATATTTTATTGCTTTCTAATTATTTTCATCGTCATCATCATTATTATTGTTGTTGTTGTTGTTTCATTAAAAGCTGTAGTTTTAGTTTTCGACCTGCAAGCCTTTCTCCTCTCATTTTCCTCTCCCCTTCCCCTGTGGGTGGTGGGGAAGAGAACTGGGAGCCCGACTGCACAGTTCTGACTGCCAAAATTAGCTGAATTGGAGCTAAACTGTGACAGACCTCTTTAGAGAGCACTGGGGAAACAGGCCAACGCTCAGAGAGGCAGATGACACAGCCAGAATAAGAAAGATGGCTTTGACAACAATATCCTGACAGCCAAGTAAAGGGAGAAGGCAGTCCTGTGTGGAAGACTGTAATAGCTGAAGAGGAAAGTGATTAGGTATGTGAGAGTGGTTTGGCTGCAGGGATGGGAAGGAAAGGCTGGGTGACCCAAATGCTGTAGTAGGCAAGACTTGTTTACTCCATCCTCTAACAGAATGTGGGCTGGGAATCCACAGAAAAGGATTAAGGCTCAGGGGGGCAGGGACAGTCAAACACACTGCAGGAGGTTTACACCGGAGATTGTGTTGTGCTGTTGCTTTTGCTTCCTGTGAAGGAGTTATTTGAGATATTATCAGACTGGTAGCAGTCTGTCAAAGACTTTGTAGAGGCTCAGCTCATTCACTAGCCTTGTCCACTTCCTTCACCCTATTGATGTAGTCACATTACCTACATTGTCGTGCAGAATAAGTGCCTCATTATTAGCGCAGAACATGTACAAGCTAAAGCTGCAGTGGCGTAGTAGGCATCTTGACATTTGCACATAATTCCTGTGATCTGATACTTGCGTAACTAGGGGATGAAGTGGATTTTCCATGTAATGACCATATAACTAAATTAGAGATGGATAAACTTGCTGAGATTTAATATGAGCTCATAGGAAAAAAATGTTTAAATAAACTTTATGTTCAGATAGGTTTTGACAACCGGCAAAAATGCTCTTTCTTATTCTTTCTAAGATAGGATCTCATTATACATGAACAATCACTCTGACACACGCAGAAAATGACATAAGAAAACTCCCTTTCTGATATTATCTCTGGTTGTCAAGTGTTAGATGCAAGGCTAATGAGCTTTGATCCACGTGCCAAGGAGTTTAATTCTCCCCATTATCTTGGCTGAATAAGAGTACTTACTAGGTTTCTCCACACGTGTTTCCTGTGACACAAAACAATGAACCTTCTTATGACACAGTACCAATGCTGGGCTTGATTCTATCCACTAAGGAGCAAACCTCTGGCCCTTGCACTATAGAAAAAACTCAAAACATAACATTGCTCCAAGAAGCAGGTGTCTACGGAGGGCCGCACCTGAGGGGACCTTGTGCATGTGACATTCTGGTTCAAAGAGAAAGAAAGAAACCTGACTTACTGAGGCTACCAGTATAGCTGCCACAATTCTGATTTTGTTCTGATAGGAAGGAAGATGCAGCAAACCCCAACCTTATCTTTGGATCAGAATTTTTTTATCTTGGTATGGAACTTACACCTTAGGCAAGACTCCCTTGTGATCCAAGCTGTAGTTTCAACAGCTGTAACAGCAGTTTCTACTGCACTGTGCTGATGATATGCACAGGCCGATAACCAATGCAAAATCAAAGTAGGCAGTGAAATACACGTCCACATGAAGGGAAAAACAGGGCTGATACCTAGGACCACCCAGAGAGTCAGAAACAGTTTGTGTGCCCCAAGACCCCCTTTTAAGAGGCTGAAGAGGACCTCTGTTGAGAAGGTTATAAACAGTCCTAATTAATAGAGTAACATACTCAGCTGATCTGTTACGGGCCTCTAAGAATACTTGTGCCTACTGAAAATGAATTGGTACCCGAAATCCATGGATTCATGGGGATACATGAGCAGGGTCATTGCTGAAGGAAGAATCTAAGAATAAATCCTTAGAAACCATCACAACTGATAACTTTTACTCAGCTGGCTTGTAATTTTTATTTTACAAAAGCAAACATGGTAAAAGTGGGAACCCAGGACATTAAAAGAAATTACCTTCCCTTACTTGAACCTCTGCACTTTTGTTATTCTTCACAGAGCAATGTGGTGATCTGGGGTTGGAATGCCAACCTCAATCTTGAATGTCTCTTCTTTTCTCATCTTCTGTCAACAGTGTTTCCTTAACATAATTTTAAGATCATTCAGGTATTTTATTCACTAGACAGCAAAATCCTTCTAGTCTAACAGGGCATTTCCCAAGCCATTATACATGTCTACATGTAAGTTCCCACCCTCTTGATGTGCCAGCTACCATTCACAAAGACAAAGGTTTATTGGAGGCTTTTCAAGTATATTCCATTAATCAGATTCAAGACAAAATCTTTCTCAGCCTGTGTTGAACAGACTTTACAAACAGCATGTATCATTCTCCACCAGGTAGGAAGCATCTGATATAAAGAGAAACTCATCAGCAACCTATGCTTTTACAAAAGTTCCTCCTGTATGCTAAAGAGATAAAAAGCAGACTCGGGATTTTCATGACTAGCCCATCCCAGCTTACAGTCTCTAGCCTCTGCATTTTCACAGTATTTCATGAAGTTTTATCAGTACACTATAACTTAATCAATCTGCCCTTGGTAAGAGGCATAAAGTTAAAAACCTGTGTAATTCTCCAACGATTAATCAGAGAGAATCAAAGAAAATGACTTTTCAAAAAGAAAGGGACAGAATAACAAATTGTAAAAGGCCAAATGTAGTAGAATCAGACAATTTTTCATCCGGGAAAGTCCCCTGGAGGAGGTAGGTTAAATAATTACCTAGCCATTGAGGGGAAGGCACCATATTTTTCCACATACCTAAGATCTTTCTAAGACCACAGACTAGACACCTTTTTAATATCCTAAGCCTGACAAAAGGTCTAGTGTCTTCAATAATGAAATATTGTTCTAAAAAAACAAACCAGAAATGACAACAACAACAAAAAGGCAGTCCACACGTTAATTTCATGAGACATGTTGCTTTCCAGTTGCTTAGGGTTTTGTACGAGACAAAGATGAGACTCAGTAATCCCTCATCCATGCTTATCAGACTGTAGGCAAACCTGCCAAGTTTTGGTCACTAGAAGAAGTTAGACTTGAAAAATGCACTCTCTGAGTGACGGTTCAAATTTTCCATTTAAATGTACTGTGAATCTTCAGAGTTTTATGTTTTATGTTTTTCCTGCTTCAGATTGCAGGAAAATCAAGCCAAAAATGGGGAGACACACTGAAACTCAGTGAGACTTGGCAGTGATTTGACTCTTCTAGGGCAGGAACAAAGGCTTGGCTAACAGCATATGCTATCTATTAAACTTTGTTCTTTGTTTGTGTAGTCAGAGAGAGGGAGAGAGGGAGAGAGGTAAGAACTCCAACTCTCTCTTCTTGATTTCAGACAAAGCTTTTGCCTAGATTGTCTAATAGCTAAAGGAGTCTGGAGAGAGCTAGTTATCTTGGAGCATCCTTTCACAAAGCAAAGTTTTAATTTGATATGCTCTCTACTTTGTAGCAAACTTACTCATCAACCAAAATCTAACTAAATTCATTAAAGCATACACGAAAGCAGGCACTATTACAGCAATTACCCGCTTTGTCATTGGTGAAGAAACCACTTTTTTCCCAAGCCAGGGAAGTTTCTGCAATTAGGAGACACATGATATTTCCAATTAAGCAGCTCACCTGCTTCCTGGAATGAGTAACTTAAATGAGAATGGCAACGATTCCTCTGATAGTACATGAAAACTATAATGGGCAGGCAAAGCCCAGGAAGAAAGCCATTGAGCTCAATAGTACTACAGCCAAGGATGGCAAACAACAAAGGGGATTTGACCCAGTGTCCTTTTCTCAGAGATTAAAATCCTTTCCTCAACTGTCAAATAAAAAGTATTTAAGGTATGTGTGATTGAAAGCAAAAGGCAAGCACGGTTCTAAAAAGAAAACCTAAAAACCTGGCCTAGAAGAAGGAGAGTAAAATCACCTCTGATTTCAATATCACCAAGATTCCATCCTTCATTTCAGACAGTTAAGGCTTACAGAATCATGTATTAAGTCTGGTCTTGGACCGCCTGGTCACTTCCTGAGAATCCTCCTTTCCTCACCTTTGTTCCCTGATATTTTGAGAAGAGCTACAGATACCAGTATAGCTACGAGAAAACTGGAACAAGTGGCTGATACATCAGAGGGCTGTGCTACCATTCACAAGGACCTTGACAGGCTGGAGAAAAGGACTGACAGGCAACTCATCAACATCAACAAGGGGAAGTGTGATGTACTGCACCTGAGGAAGAATAGCCCCATATACCAGTATATGCTGGGGGATGAGCAGCTGAAAAGCTGCCATGTAGTAAAGGCCCAGGGGTTTCTGGTGGTAATAAATTGCCTACTAGCCACCAATACATTCTTGCAGCAAAGAAAGTCAATTATGGGAAGGATTGCCACCAGGTTAAGGATGGACATCCTTCTCTTCTACTTAACACTGGTGAGAAACACCTGGAGTATTGTGGTGGGTGCTGGGCTCCTCAGGGTGAGGGAGACATATAGCTAGTGGAGTAAGCTCAGCAAAGGGCCACTACTATAGTTAAGGGACTGGAGCACCTCCTATAGAAAAGGAGGCAGGAAGAGCTAGGAATGTTCATCTTGGAGAAGAAAAGGCTCAGGAGATGCCTTATTCAT
This sequence comes from Neomorphus geoffroyi, assembly GCA_033558235.1. Classification (NCBI taxonomy): domain Eukaryota; kingdom Metazoa; phylum Chordata; class Aves; order Cuculiformes; family Neomorphidae; genus Neomorphus; species Neomorphus geoffroyi. The sequence continues at coordinate 19,812,057 of JAUMJM010000048.1, read as the reverse complement.
ATCAATAAACGTCTGATGGGAAGACCAAAGAAGATGGAGCCAGACTCTTCTCAATGATGCCCAGTGACAAGACAAGAGGCAAGAAATTCTATTTTAACAGACTTAAAAATAATTACTTTAAGGTAGTCAGACACTGGAACTGGTTTGCCAGAAAGGCTGTGAGTTTTCATCCTTGGAGTTGTTCAAAACTTGACTTAGAATGATGGAATCATAGAATAATATTGGGTTGAAATTGACCTTTGAAGGCCATCTAGTCCAGCCCTCCTGGATTGAGCAAAGTCATCTTCAACTAGACGAGGTTCCTTAGAGCCACGTCCAACTTTACCTTGGATGTTTCCTGGGATGGGGAATCTACCACCTCTCTTGGCAACCTATTCCAGTGTTTCACCTCCCTTATTGTAAAAAAATATAAAAATTTATATCCAGTCTAAATCTACCTTATTTTAGTTTAAAATCATTACACTTTGCCCTTTCACTACAAGTCCTACTAAAAATGTTGACATCTTCCTGGGCAACCTCCTTTCAAATTTTTTTAGCACAGGGAGTTAACTCGATGATTTCCAAAGGTCCCTTTGAATCTCAACCATTTTATGAACCCTTGCGAATTCAGTAGATGCATGGTATCTCTGGCCTTGTTTGTCCAACAGACAGAGTAACTGGCTCACAAGTTTGTCTTGTAAAAGGCTGACTTTTCGGAAAAGAGTTCTGCCAGGTGGCAATTTGGGTAGACCAGAAGGGTAGAAACTCAGTATAGCTATTGAGCCGTGTGGCAAATTGCAACAGATGATCAAGAATGCCCATGAATTTATGGTTACATTTCTCTGAGGAAATTTGTGATTTTTGAAATAAGATTTCCATACAGAAGTGAAAACAAAACTGCTGGTTGTGTGTACAGGCATTCTGCACCACCATGGGCCGCTGGGGACACAGGAGATATCCCTTGATTTGGCTGGAATTAGAATGAAATGCTACATCTCAGGCAGGCCAACAACTTGGATTTGGTCTCCTGTAGATCATATCAATATTCTAGAGAACTCAGATAGGAAAGCATTTAATTTGGCATTTTATAAATGTTCCAGACAGAATTTATGGAAACATTTCCAAAAATACCATTTTGTTGGGAGAAAAAACTCCAAAAATTCCAGTTGACATACACCTCAGAAAATAAGATGATAAGAGTGACAAGAAATTGTTTAACTTCCTGTCTGGAGTAAGACAAAAGATAGACATCATCTCTAGTTTTTGAATAAAATTAATCCACCAGCATGTCATCAAGAAATGCTTCCAGATTTTTAATATAAACAAGTGTGCTCAGCTTATACAAGGACATCAGACATAGTAAAGTGATCTTGAACAATTACTTGCAGCACTACATCTGTTAGAAATTTTTCCTCTTACTCACTTAGAAAAGTCTGAGGAAGCATCTCCCCAGATGTCTTCTCTAAGTAGAGTAGTTCAGCCCACACAACTCTGTGCAGCCAAGTCTAGATAAGGCTACCATGCGTTTAGCTTTTCCAGATGTAGATCCCTTTTCCATTCAGAAATGATATTTTTCTCTAGGTTTTTGGATACCTGCTAAGATCGCAGACTACCATAGATCTGAAAATCTTGGAGGATGAACCTACTGCCTGTGCTGTATGGTTAGCCTACCAATTATTGCCGTAAACGGGAAAAGGTCAGCAAGACCAATGTCTCTAGACAGCACTGGACTCAATATGCACGTCCTCAAGTGTTTCTGCCATGGGAATCCCAGATATGATACCATATTATCTCAGTTTCTTTCATTGCCTTAGTTACATTCTTTGTATATGGTGCAAGTCTTACTATTGCTCAACATAGCTTGCATTGGGAACACAGCTACCTTGATTATCAGAGCTGATGTGACCTATTCAATATGGTAGCCTGCCTCAAAGGGTCCCTAAATTCTGCTCAGAAAAATTGTTTGTAAAGGACATTAGGAGTATAAAATGCCCACAGGGGTAAATTGCTCCTTAACACTGTCATTTAGTTTATGCCTCAAATGGCTAGGATGTATGCCCTTTTCTATTTCTTTTCCTGTCCAATAAAATCTTTCTATTCCCATTGCTCAGGTAGATGTTGTACTCACCCGTTATACATTATACAAGTTAGGTTGTTTTATTGGTTGTAAATGTCTTGTTATTAAGATTCATTTCCCCATGCTTCTGTTTTGTGGGAAAGGCAATCTTCCTTACAGTATTAATTATTTTGCGCTCTTCTGTCATGCTGTCACTTCTTTACACTCTCTAATCTAAGCAGGTCTACACTTTCTATGGTTTCCTTATATTAAAACCCCATTTTATTTCTCTATCCATTTTTGTCACATATTTCTCTGGATCCTTATTATTCCTGAAATATTATTTTCAAGCTGGGTGACCATGGGGAACAGAGAGGACATGTCACTGGCTCATATCATTATATTGTATTATTTATGGTATTGTTTTCTATACTTTTCCTGCTATATTCTATCAATTTGCTAACAATTTTGCTGCACACAGAACAGATGGTTTAGCTAAGATGTTTGCTGTGACACTTTTCTCTGTATGGTTGTGCTTAATTTAGAGCCAAGAAATATGTAATCCTGATTTTTCCTTCCAGCTTGCATTAATTTACCTTTGTCTACAAGGAATTTAATCTACCATCAAGGCACCTAGCTTTCTCTATTACAACGGAAGTTCCTCACATCCTTGTCTCACTTGGACTACCTTATCTATACCCATGTTATTTTCAAATTTTATCTCCTTACTCCTTTCTTCAGCCTGTGGAGTTTTAGACTCTGGTGCTGATTTTCTCATGAGGATGAGAATTATCCCACTCTGTCCCTCAAAACAGGGGGGACGATCTTTGTTCCCCAGTAGGAGAGAGACTGCAGCATCTGGAAATAACCACACGCAGGATTGCCAGGAGGGATGTCACTCTCAGATCTTTGCCACCATGGGAATATGGTGAATGTGGCAGTATTAAATCTGAAGAGATTAATGTTTTATATTGAGAAGAGGAATTGTGAGCATGTGGAAACTTGGAGACTGATGGTGGGAATGGAGAAACAAGGCACAAAGCCATGTGCAGTGATAAGGAAGGGGCAGAGAGGTGAGAGAGGTAGAGAGGCTGCATTTTAAGGGTTCAGCTGGACTCTCTCCCTTCTGAGACATGTTACTGGAGTTTCTCTGTATTTTCTTTTTTATTTCCTTAAATGAGAAGAGATAAAACAGCTTTGTCCCTCCCAATGTAAGCAGTCCATCCTACAGCTCACTCAGTCAATAAGGTAGGAGGGGAGGCAATCCCAAAGCAAGCTCCAGCTCCCAACATTGCTCCACTGCCTTGATCTCCTCTCTAGGCTCTGTGACTGCTCACAGTAGCCTTTGCCTCTGTCTCTCAAGAGTTCAGGTACTACTTTAGGAGGGTATTCCCAAATACGAAGGGCTAGGTGGCAACAGGGGCAGGTAAGGAGTAATAGAGACCTGATCTTTTTATTTCATGAGACAAATAAAATATATGTTGCCATTCAGGGCTCCAGGATAATCACTGATTTCAGGGAAGTCTTGATTAGGACTTTTGAAATTACATATAATAATCTATCATTGGAGTAAATTGTGAAAATCTTCTAGGCTTCAGCAGAGCAAAGCTGCTTCTCACTGAATATTGTTATCTACCCATTGCAAACATTGTTGCTAGAAGTTCGTTCACACCATTCTTTAATTCCTTTAAATCTTTGGTTGTCTCCAGTCCCACCCTGGAGACTTTACTACTATTTTACATTTCTTCCATTTTACATTTTGACTTGTCAGAATCTGGCATATATTGTAACTTTGTTAGTTGGAAAATAGTAGATATTTCCCTCGTATATTAGTGACCAACTTTAGCAAATGTTTTATCAGAGTTAGCATTAGAATAGAAAAATTGCAGTATCCAAATACTGTAATCAGTTTCCTCTGCCCAAACCCCTCTAGCGTCTGGGAGTAAAACATGTCTCTGTGTAATCTGTTTCCCATTGTGGTTTTAAAGGTCTGCAGCATTTTTACAGGCTCAAGGACCAAAGTAACTCAAGACTAAACTGTGTTGGCTCACCCTGGGGTAACCCCTATAAATGACAAACAAATCAGCATTTCACAGTTAAAAACCAACATCAAGTGTTCTACAAAATCCCCCAGAAGTTTACTGCAGTGATGCTAACAATGCTAGACATTAAGGCAAGGAATTTCCTTTTTGCATTTTAAGAGAAAAAACACCACAGCTGTTTCTCAGTGGATTCCCAGCCAAGTTGAAAAGGTCACTGACCCAGCCATGATGTAACACAAAATACTGCAAAAGGTGACTCCCCCAACCAGCATTTCTGTAGGGCACCATCCAATAATAATTTTCACCCCACAAACAAGGTATATATCCAGTGCACCTCTTGCACGAAAGCTTCACCTAAAAAGGATGGCAAGAGCCTTTGCTCTTTCACTTGAACTATCTGCAGAAAATATTTGTTAATAGACTCATAGGAATAGGGAAAATCTGTTCCAGAAAATGATCTGCATTGCCTTTAAGTACTGCAGAGTGTGAATGATTAAGAGAAAATACTAGCTTACCCTCAGCACTCATTGTGTGTTTGATTAAAAACTACAAGGGTAGTAATTTCATGTTCCCGGCAAAACATCAAAGTTACTATATAGCCTAAACAGGAAAGGCACAAGCTAGGGACTGGAGGAGTTTAATGCTGTGACTTACGTGATGGGGCACTAGTGGAGTCCCTGTAAGTGAATATGTGGGCAAAAACCTGTGTGCAGGTCACCTCCTCCCCTCCAGCAGAGAAGGCCCAGGAGGCATTCTAATTTCCAAGATGCTGGGGGAAAATCGTGGCCAGGAAGGGTCCAAGCAACAGGGGAAAGGTAAATGGGGAGAGCTGATAGTGCTCACATAGGCATCCTCACCTGTGCTGGACTTGCCCCAACAGAAACTGATGGAAAAAGGCTGTACAGGCAGGGGAAGCACCACGGAAGCATTGCTGGAAGCTGACATGAGGGGCCACCAGGTTAATGCCTCTTTCAACAGTACAGTGGAGCAAAGCAGTCATCTTCAGTTATTTCTCCTTGTTTATTAGACAATGATAAAATGACTCTGTTGCTCACAGAATGAGTATTTCCCAACAGATTTTCTCTTATTAGCATGTGTTCATTTAGTTAGCTTACATTTTGAAGAGCTAAATTATTGCATTCCTGAATGGGTATCTGAAAACATGCATAAGACTATCTGCTTTTAGCCGCATGACTAGATTCAAGCTGTTCAAGCCTTTTAATTTCACCCCATGCTTAATCATAGCTGTTGGATATGATAGTTTCTGCTTCTACAGCACTGGTCCTCCATGTACCTAGGTACAGATGTTTTTGGGGTGCAAAGGCAGGTGGGCAAGCAAGGCATGTTTGAGAACTTACCAGTGTTTATAGAAGAGGGAGAAAAAGGCCACCTTCATAAAAGAGTGGCTGGTTCTGGGTAGGATAGTACCCAACTGACCATGTTGTCCATGAAAATAGTAAAGCAAAACAGTCATTATATTGCCCACATTTGCACATAGGGAGGGAGGTAAAATGTAAACCAAACTATGTTTGCTGTCTTGAAAGGTTATTTCCAAATGTTCCCTCTCCGTTGCAAGCTAAACAAACCTTATTTATCTTTGCATTTACTTCAGGTGTTCAATAAGAAGATTTTATTTCAAGTACACTCTTATTGACCCTCCTTTCTTACTCAAATTACAAAAGATGTTGAGGAGGAAGTATGTGTTGGTAAGCAGAATATCAAAAGTAAAAATAAAAGAAGTACTTCTGTGTCGTTACATCTGCCCTTCGTGTCCAGAGTACCTATCTTGCACAGAGCACCACTTTATGGGGCAGATGGCTATTTTAATTCTTTCTCATTTATGGTAAATGAAGAAATCCAGAAAGGAGTTTGAAAAATTTTTGTCTTAGTAAGCCCATGCTTTCTTGTCCTGCCTAAACACTGTAGAGGTGGAGACAGAACACACTACGAAGACACGATTGAAAAGAAGAACTAGAATATGTTTAAAGGGAAAAATGTCTTTAAGATTTAGCTGGCTATGAATCTAAATCTCAATTTTTGACAGGTTTGGGAATTCAGAAACTGTTTATGCTGCCCACTGCAGTGCTGAGCAGTGATGCCAAAATAGGTATCAGCAGCCTGTCTGGGTACCTGCTGTGATAAAGCTCTGCTGACACAACATGAACACAGCTACACAGATCTTTTCAGATCAACGGAGAACAGAGGAAGAAGACTTCTTGCCTGTGCATACCTGCCTGTATAAAGACAATCCAAGTCACTCAAGTGCTTCAGATATGATATCCTTAATTTCTGGAAAGCTCTATTTATAGATATATGTGTACACACAGGAAATGTTCAGTAACTCACAAAGAACATCATTGTTAATATTTAGGTCACCCATTTAATAACTCAGGTAGAAAACTATGGAATAAAAACCATCCATGGGGAAAAAAGAAAAGGCCCTTATTATGTCAGTAAAAACAATGCACAATTCCAGTGTGGAAAAAAATCAATTTTGTGTCATTTAAGTGACTAACTTGTCACTTCATTCTGAAATCTGATTTTTTTCTGTTTGTTAGCTGCCTTCCTATCTTATGTACTTAACTTTCTTAAAGTTTACCTTTCCCACAGTTTGTCTATTAATAAACCTTGGCTAGTGACTGATTTGGTGCCCCTTTGTCATCATTCATGTTTCTGGATTTGAAGCTAGCAATCTAAAAGGAATCTACATGGATAATCCCCACCACATTTTACTTCATTCTAACAAGCAGTTACAGAAGAAAAGACCACTAGATAAGAATAATTTTTTTTTAAATTTTGTGCACTATAGTGAATAGCAATGGTACAAAAATATGTCACATTCAGAGAAAAAATTAAGATCAATTATTTTTTGTTTTAGATGGAATAAAATTTTGGACTAAACGCAGTCAATTCTCAAACTCATGCTTGCTTCACAGCGAAAATAAATTTTGTGACTAATACTATCACTTCAAGCACTGATATTTCTAATTCATGAGATTTAGTAAGCTGTAGGAATGTAGTTGTCCTTTTTTTTTTTCACTTCCTGGGCTTAAAACGGCTGAAAAGGCTTCGGAATAGCCCACCTTTGTTCCAGTGCTTCTGATGGAAGAGAATAGGCTAACCCAGAGACTTCAACACATTTACCAGGGGCTTTAAGAGGAGATGATTAACCTTGCACTATCAGTGCCTACGGTCACTCAGCCCTGTGAAAAGGGAAAGTCAAAGAAAACTGGTCAGAATTTTTGACAAAGTAAGTTTTTGTGAGAAAAGGCAGCTCCAATAGATTTCCAGCAAGCTCCGAGCAGATTAGGTTTCACCTCATGAAGCTTATGTCTGTGTGGGTTGTGCGCTGCAGAGCAGCTCCACCATCATGATTGTGTAAACTGCAGTGATACCAAACTAACTGGAAAGGCAATGGCTTTGATATTCAAAATAACCTTCCTGCAGCACCACCTGGGTTATTAACCGTCCGTCTTGGAGTTCTGTGTGACCATCTGTCATGCAACCACTTCTTCAAAGATCCTAGTGAAACTGAGCCTCTAGGCAGCAGGCAAAGGACATGGCAGGACTTCAGGAGTCTGCAGCTCTGAAACAACCTTATTATGGGAGATATTGAAAGCTAAGGTCAATATGACTCCTAAGACTTCCATGTTTCTTATTTGAAGCCATTAGATCAGAAATCTGTGCATTTCTGGGAATTGTGGCTGAGCTGGGGCATTTAAGGCTAGGGAATTACAAATTATGTCTCCTTTTGAAAAAAAGAAGTTTCATTTATTTTTTAAAATATTTTTTGTGGGAAATAGTCCTTCCTACATTCACCTCCTAAGCTAACAACGAATATTTTTCCCCAAGAATTTCCATAAAATTGAAATTTTCGGCCAAAGTCCTTGAAATGCTACCAAAACAATTTTGAAGATATTTATTTCATGCAAACTAAAGTCACTGTCAAAGAATCCTGTCTTTCTTTCAAAAGGTGTTACTTTGTTTCCAATATATTGTATCTCAGAATCAATACTGGGAAAGAGAATCTGTGCCATTTTAGATGCAATAATAACTGAGTGTTATACAGAGTACTGAGTGCCAAGAGACTCTATAATCAGCCTAACAGGAGCCAGGAAAATGAACAGCAGAGAGGTATGAGGAGCATTTGAGACTGGTCATTTTATTTGCTTATTTGCTCAGCAAGTCTCGATCTTTTCAACAACTGCAACAAAACCCACTTATGCTCATTTGTCAACTTCTGCCCTGCGTGAACCTGTAAAAACCTTTCTTGCAGCAGTCTCAGTTGCACCTCAGTTCCGCTGGAAGGCAACTGTTGGAAAACTCTGCACAAGACAAGCCTTTCTGTGGCCCAGGACAGGTCCATAAGGTGATCCTGCCCATGTGCAAAGCTAGCGAGGTCATGTCCAGCCCTGCTCCAGAGGCAGCACAGCTGGGCATGTCTAGCATTGTCCTTACATCAGTATTTCTTACTGCATTTTAGCACTGCCATTGTTTCTAAATATATCTGAAAATGAGATTTCCAGCTCAGATAAACGGCCAACTGTAGCTGGCCATATCATCACTTCTAAATTTTTCAGCTTCAGAGCCCCAAAGCAAAGATTTGACAATGGCATCCGTCATACCTGCAGGGATTCCAGCAGGCTGAATTCTCCTTTGAGCTGTCAAAGTTTCGGGTATTGCTTGTGAGCAGATAGCGAGCCACCTCTGGACTGAAACATGGCAGCCATCTAAGGATACACAGCAGTAGCAGTGAATAATTTGGCAAAGGATGGTATAAGAAGCGCTGCATCCAATTGGAATGGCAGGAACACTCACAGGTAGGAAGAATGCAATTATCCGGGCTGGAAGCAGGCCAGAATGCCACTCATACTGCAGACTTGGCATTTCTCAAAATGAAATAACAGATGTTTTTGCAAACTTTTGTGAGGCATATTTGTTATTAATTAAACCTGTAAGAACCATTCTGTCTTTGGCTCTTTTTGCAAATGATGGCAAGAAACTTGAAATATCATGCTATATAGAGAGAAGATATATGCATAAATATGTATATATACATATATTTGTACACACCCATCTTTTGGTTCAGAACAGATTTATTTTCTGAAGTGGATGAAAGGGGGCAAGGTTGCTCTTTGGTGCCTCATGATTTTCTCTAGCCTTCAGTTTCAAGAGAGACCCTAGACAGACAAAATGTAAGAAGATATGCTGGAGGCAGCGATTTAGACTGACAGGGTGGTAGACTAGATGATGATATAGGTTTTGCTACTTTTAACCCCTCAGAAGTAGTGAGATAGCTACAAGGAGGAGGATGTTGTAGGAAAGACGGAGGGAAGCAGAAATATAATTAATACACTGAGCAGAAGCAGCTGTACAGCCCTGCAAAGAGACAAAACTCATTTCCTCGTGCTGCAGCTGGCTTCTGCAAGATGTACCTAATGAATGGAGGTACACATCACTGTTGCTGGTTGGGGACTTTGTAATAGGTAACACACATAGACACACTTGCTCCCAATTCAAAATTCCTCTACCACCCACTTTTTTAAAAGCCTTAACTATGGAAAATAAAGGGAAACAGACTTGCTGTGCTTCCAGAAAGAAATTCAACCAAACAAAAAACAAATCAAACGAACAACACAGGGAGGGGTTTTGTGTATTAGGTTTTTTTTGGCAAGAAGTCAATAGAAACCACCTACATGGTCTGAATATTGGCTGTTGTAGACACTAAGCAACAGAGCTGACCTACTCTCTGTCCCCAGGAATGGTATGTTTGTGTGAAACTGAAGTGCCGTGAGACACTATTGCAACAGAATACTGAAGTCAAAGGTCTCAATGTAAATCTCCCTCCAAATTTCAGTGACTCAGATAACTACATTAATTGGTCTTCCTCCAGGGACAGGGAAATTCAGGTAACTCTGCCACTCAACAATTCAATCCCTTCTGCTGATCATAATGGATCATGTACCTAGTCCTTTGTGCTACCATGGTGTTTGTGGGCAGTAATTCCTCCCCTTTGAAGAGAGAATTCTTAAAGTGGCACAAGAAGGGAAAGTTACCACAGAAGATCCCAAGTCCCTGACCTTGCACCTCCAATTAAGATTTCCAGATTTGCAGAGCAAACTAAAGCACTCATGTATATTTTTTCTTCTCAATGAGGAATAGGCTTTTTTAAGCTAGAACAAATGAAGCCAGAACATTTATCTTTTTTGAAGTCTTAGTTATACAGGTGTTTAGAAGTTGGACAAGTTCTTTGGTATATAAAAATAAGTGAATTAAATAGCCTTATTCTTTCTACCCGTGTGATTAGTTTTATTAGGCTGAACAGGAGCACAAGGAAAAAGCAGATATTTTACGTCTAAGCCACTCAAGCTAGCTCAGTTATTGTTGTAACTTGACATGAACAAATGTCGTAGTATGTCTAAATCCAGTGTTCCCACTTAAAATTGATGTTGAAAATAGAGAATAGTTCAAAAGATCTATGTGACTCAGTGGATGAATGATCCATAAAACATGCTTAGTGGTGGGAAACTCGATACACTCAATCCATCTGCTTTATCTGAAAGCAAATCAAAAGGGAAAAGTCTGCTGATAGCAGGTGATTCTTTAGTGCAGCAGAAGGTAGCAGAACATGATTTCAAGGTGGGAAGATTGTCATGGTTACAAAAGATGAAAAATGTATGTTTTTAACAGTATGGGTGACAATTAACACTGAAGCACCCCTGCAAGGATGGGTTTACCTTCTTCAGTGCAGAGCCTGTCAGATGTCCCCAGGAGAGCTGCGTGCACACTGGTTTTGTTTATAGGTCTCAGTGCCAGGCCAGAGTGGTCCCTCAGGTGCTGCAATGCATTGATGTGACGCTGCACTGAGGCTCAGCAGCCTGGTTTAGGGCTGGGACCCTCTTCCCTCAGCTCTGATTTACTCTGTGCAGATGTGGACATAAGTTTCCAAGCCAAGGTGGATACTCTTTGACATGGTACAAATACACAGGTCAGGCTGGAGGTTACGCTAAAGTAGTTTTCAGTTCAGGTTCAATTTGGAAAACAATGGCTCATATTAGTTCTTGGATCAAGGTCTGTCAAGCTGTTTAGTGAATGCAGAGACTCTGACTCACCATCTTTTCTGGATTTAACTGCAGATTTAAATGGAGATCATCTGCAACTCTCAGTGCCTCTGTAGCAGGGGCAGCAGGGTGGAGAAATGCATATGGTCACAGTGAGTCAGGGCCCCTAGGCTACATCGTTTCTCCTCTCCCTACTTCTCCCTCAGCCTTACAACACAGGAAACCAAGAAGGGCCCCCAGCACTGTGCTGCTTTCTATTTTTTCCCCTCTCAAGATGGTGAGAACTATTTGTGTCCACCATCAAAAATTAATGCAGTCTGCAGCTGCTTGGTGGATGTAGATCTTTTAACTAAACAGGAAGAAAATTTGTTTAGAAACTATTGAGAAATCTAGTTATTTATGCCAGGAAGCCAGGAGGTAGCCTGACTGAGGGGATAGTGCATGTTTCTACAGACGTGGGAGATCTGCAAGTTTAACCACAGACTGAATTCTGTATACATATCTCAGAGTATATAACTAGACTGAAATAATCTATTTATGTTTGTTTTCATATAAGCAAAGTCAACAGACTAACATACTCCTAATTGCCAAAGGGTTGGTGCTGGGTTCTAATTATCCTGAGATCAGAAGTGGACCTAGTCATTGTATGGAACGTCTCTCTCCCAAAAATGCAGCTTCCTTGGAAGCAGAACTAGAAACAAACTGCTTTCAATGAACAATCATTAATGAGAAGGATTTATTCAGTTAAGTAAGTGTCTAGGACAGATTATGAACTGCAGAATTGTTAAGGTTGGCAAGTGCCTTTGGTGATCATCTCATCCATGCCTGACTCTGCCCAAAGGAGGGTCAATTAGAGCAGTTTGCTGGTTTGCAATTCAGTTTTGGCTGTCACTAAGAACTGAGACTCCACAACCTCTCTGGACAATCTGTTCCATTGTTTGACCACTCTCATAGTTAAAAAAGTGTATTATTCTTGCAATGAAACCGATTTTTTTCTATATCTCAGTTAGTGCCTGTTACTCTTTTGATGGATTCCACTGATCAAAGTCTGTAAGGGGACCACCCCCTGAGATATCATGAGGTTTAGAGCAGTCCTGGAGTAGGCTGGGGACAGCTGCAGCAAGGGAGGACCCCACACTCAGAAGTTGTGCTTTTTCCCCTCACTATCTTGGTGGACATCCATTCTATCATTTCTTGAAAAGCACCATGAGACCTACCCAGTGCCTGCTATATATTATTGTCAGGCGAAACCTGTGAGAAGATGAAATGATTTCTATCAAGCCAGAAAATATGGCTGAGAAAAAAATCTCAGATTTTGAGCCACAATTGCTCATTCCCATTGAAATTTACAGAATTATTTATTCTCATTGGAATTGGAAATGAATGGAAGATTTTGTCCCTATTATGCATTGCAACTCTTTACTCATACCTGAGTCATTTACTGTAAAAATTCTACAGCTTCTTCTTTTCAACATGAAATTAGCAAAATTGTTATTGTGAGAAAGCCTGAAAGGTGTATTCAAAATAGAATAAAGACATCGACATGGAAAAATTGTGTGTTTGATCAGACTTGAAAGAACTAATTCTGGTTCAGTCCTGTGGGCAACCTGAGTTTGCAGCGTAAGGCTTGTCTTTGTGAATGTTGGAAGATAGCTTTTGTGTCTCTGGTGGCTGAGTGAGACTCAGAGTGTTAGATGGATGGTAGAACTAGCGCACTTTGGCTGTTATGAAGTGTAAGATGAAAATAACACAGAACACTGACATAATTTTTAGTCTTATTTGACATAGACTGTATTCCTCTGTTCCAGTTACATAAAATTGTATCTTAGATGTGTGTTATGTTGGCCCATGCCTGTAGTTCTTGTTCAAATAAATGATATTGGTTTCAATGGAAATTTTATCTGAACTTTAAGCAGAAATGATTTCATTTGAGTATACACAACCTAACGAAAAATCACCCACAGTTGAGCTGACGTCAGGTTAAATTTCAGTTATTATATATTAGTCGGCATGATAACAGAATTTCCTGTTGATATCAGCACAAATCGTCTTCAGATCTGAAGCATGGTATTAAGATTTCAAGCTTAAGAAGAAACATACGTTTCTGAAAGACAGTGATTCCAGAATCCTATGGTGACTAAGTTTATTCATTCATTATTTATTTATTTTAACACCATTTCTTCATACATCTCTTCTGGTCAGAGGTAAGCCCAGAAATACCAAGTGAGCCAAGCCTGTCATGTAATTCCTCACTAATTCAGATTTGCAATAACCGAATCCATCAGCAGAAAACTCTTCAGTTATGTTTGCCATTGCTAACAAACACATCTCAAGACATACCCTAAATGTAATTTCAGTTCAGTTCAGTGAGATGAACTGAGTGTGGAGTTGTGTCTGTGTCATGGTTTAGCCTTGACTCAGCTAAGATTTGGCTAAACTCATGCAGCTGGACTCCCAGATTCCACTCCCCCACCCCTAGGGGAAGGGAGAGGAAAGTGAGAGGAAAGACTTGTGGATTGGAAACTAAAGCTACAGATTTAATGAAATTATGATAATAACAGTAATAATGATTAAAATAATCAGAAAATGGTGAAAATATATACAAATATCCAAGGTCGGACCCCCCACCCCACCCTTTGATGACCATACATTTCTACAACTGCTGTAGAGCAGATGTGGGGGAATGGGTCCACAGCTAGGAGGATGTTGCACTCAGGAACTGGATTCAGGGACACACGGATCCAGGATCAGGAACAAGCAGACAAATGAGGCCCTCACTGGATGTTTGCCATTGAAGAAGAAAACAAAACCCTCGAGATCTCTCAATTTGATACCGAGTATGACGTATATAGAGTGGAACACTCTTGTTGGTCAGTTCTTGGTCACCTGTCCCTGCAGGTACAGCCTTTTTTGCTAGCTTGAGGATGACCTTAGTTACTGGGGTAATAGGTATGAACACTGGCCTCTCTCCGTATCAGCGTTCTGTGTTATAGCTGCTAGAGAGAAATTGCCTGAAAAATATGCAGTTAGTTTTTCAGAAAATGCAGTTACTTTAGACTAAGGCTGAGCCAGAGACAGAAGCACCCCAATTAACTCAAAATAGAACACCCTGGCTAACAGCCTGGAGACACAGTACGTGACTCTTAAAAGGTTTTGTCCAGCTCAGAGAAGCAGGCAAAGTGCAAGCTTCTTCAGACTTTGTCAGAATGTACAGATTTGCAAATTGGGCTAGAAACATCAGGAAAACAAGTTTGCACGGATATGTTTTGGCGGCAGTTTGAAATAAACATAGGAATACAAACGTCTACTATAAGACAGTTTAGCATTTACACTTAGTGTATCCAAAATGGCAAAGATGCCTAGGGATGCTAAAATGGAGTAGCTGACATCAGTCGTTTGAGTTACAAGATGAATGCAAAATATGTCCTGAGTGTCTTATTTACATAGGCAAGACACCCCATTGAACGCAAGACACTGTTTACATTGAAGCTGCTTACAGGACTGAAGCACAAGTACTTGATCTTACCAATAGTCCTTCCAGGCCTGAACATTTTAACTTCCATGGGTCAGGAGAGAAAATTTGACTGCTGAGGTAAAGGCTCCTGACTTTGAGTAGAATATAGCCAGGCTCATCGTTATGACAGACAATTTCAGGCAGATAAGGTTAACAAAATAGATAAAAAATACTAGTTTGTCAGGCAAGAGTCAGTGTTTTACCTACAAAAGGATCCCAGCTTCTCTAAATTGGTGTTTATTTCCAAGTCACTTGTTGTTGGGAGAACTTTCAGCCTTCAGTTAGGAGCCACCCTACCCCCCCCCCCCCCAAATGACTACATACGGGGGCAGGCCCAGAGGTCAGGGAGCTTTTACGCTAAGAAGGAGATAGGAAGGTGAGGAACAGAGTCTGACACCAATGCCTGAAAAACAATCAGTACCTGATGGTTTCTGTATGCATTCAGAGCTCAGATCTGTGTCTGGAGCTCAGACCAGACTGCTTCTTTTCAGAAAACAAACACAAAAAATGTCTTGGCTGGAGTCCCACTCCTGCTGCTGGCTTTCCTGGCGGCTTAGAGCTCTTGCTCTGGGGAACCTGAAATCCCATACTGCCTGCATGAAGTAGGAATATGGACCCAGGTTTCTCCCTACCACTCTCAGCTGCATTTTCTGTTCACTGCATGAGCAAGTTTCAAACACAGTGACCAAGGCAGGAATGACGTCTGAGAGGCAGGGCAAGAGTGAGGCACTTTTTGAGCTACCCTGCAAGACTGACTGTCCATAGACCCAGTGTGCAGCAAAAACGTAAGCACCCTGGCAGTTTTAGTGGAAAAAATAAAAGACCAGAAGAAATTTGGCTTCTTAAGTTAAGCAGCAGCTGAATAGGAGAACAAAAGTTTGAACAAGGCTATTAAAACGTCAATCTCTGTGAATGTAGCTCCTGGTGTCTAGAAAGAGATTAATTTAAATCTGCATATTGGATGTATGCTAGAAGAAAGGTGCTTTCAGTTCAGAATTGGATTTAGCAACTGTGCATAGGCAAAGAAATGTTAACAGACTGCAAATATTTTTTTAATTATATTTTAATTATTTTGGTGATGCTACTGTAGGTATTAATGAAAATGCAAAATATATGATTTAGAGCAATGATAAAAAAGGCATATCTTGTGAGTGAGATGGGTCATATTCTATCAGTGAAAGTACATATATGGATATTTTTGGAAAGCCAGAAAAGTCTTGGATAGTTGACATTGAAAAAATGACTAGATTGCATTAATAAGTAGCTTAGGAAAAAAACAGATAAAATTTTTTACACATTTTATACTTTTTCTGTGTGCAAGTTGCAATATAGTGAATCTCTTAATAGTTTTACGATAAACTAACCATCAAGTTGTTTTCACATTTTGGGCACAAGACTAATCATGTTTGTAGCTTTATGGTGCTGAGTACAATGTGTGTTTTATTTCTGGAATTCAAGTAATTCCTTTATAAACTTGTCTCATGCTTTTTTTTGTAAAGATGCACAGAAAGGTCAAAGAAAGGGTTGTCTTTTATATTTTCACAGCTCTCGGTGGGTTAAAGAATAAAAGTGGTTTATAAATAAAAGGCTCTTTCATCTGCCTTTTGATCCCCCATAAAAAAAACTTCTTGCAAGTATTTTGCCTGACATAGTCATCATTTCATATTAATTTCAAAATATCTGCACGACGGTGTCTTGATGTTCAGTTAATAGTACACTCTGCTGGGAATGGAGAAAGGGGTTTATTGTGCACAGAGGAAAGAGGCCACACGCTTTTTCTGTCCATGATTTTTGGCTCCCTGAGCCTTCATAAACTGGGCTGATGTTTAGACCCCATAAATTTTAAGATAGATGCATAGCTGGACCCAGCTGGAATAACCTCCAAAAGTTATTTATCTTAACCACATCCTTCATCCCAGATTGATGAAAATTCTTCAGGACATCCCTGGGCACTTGTGCCAGGTGATTGAAGAAATTTGTGCCACTTGCTGTCTGCCCAACCTCTCAGGCAGGAGGAACAGAGGTACATCACATCTGCGCCTCTGCCTCCTTACTCCACTGATCCATTTTTGATCCAGCCTGAAAGCTGTGGTAGGATGTTACGTCTCATGGAGAGTGTCAGCAGGTTGAAAAGGTGGCCCACAGACTATTCTCAGACTCAGGCAGGGTTGTGAGAAGGATGGCCAAACAGGAGAATGTCCCGTGTCATGCTTTGTGGGTCCCCTACACACAGGCAGATTGAGGTTCCAAGAGTAGATCCAACAGTTGCAGCCTCTCATTTCTGTGGACTGGGAATAAATTGGCTTTTGAAATGAGGAGAATCCCCTCTATTTGAGAACTCTAACTAGGCTATGTGACAGAAAAAATAATTAATCTCACACTGAAATAGGTGATTGTAGAGATATTTTAAAAGGACCACCTCTAACTCTGTTAATAAATTATTTTACATATTGTAGCATTTGAAATTTTAATCTGATTGTAGCTTGTTGCTTGTGCTCAAATTACATGGGGTTTGTTTAGTCCCTTTTCTCTTATAAAATTAAAGTTTACAAATGTATTTTTAATTTTCATTTATTAAAAACAGTTTTCCTGCATAAAAGTAAATTCAGCTGATCATTAAAAACACACTTTAAGAGGCAAAGAAAATATATTGATTGCATAGAATTTTAATGGCAAGAAATATGTTTTTAATTATTGTTATTTTATTAATGGACAAACACTATCTCATTAAAACTAAATTGGATGTGCACTGAGGAACTGTAATTCAAACCATTTCTAAGACAAAAATTAAATACACATTGGTACATAATAAAGCCCTCATGTACAATATAGGTGGTTTACAAAAAGACCTTTCAAATTTGAACAGACCAACATACAAATACTTCACCATTTGAGTTCATGGTAAAGTCCCTAGCATAAAGTATATTGCTTGAAAGAGTCTGATCTGTATTTCTATAGGGATCACATATTTGTGTAGCTTCATTACCTTCCAGACCACTACTTCCAAATTTTAACAGTTCAAAACAAGATAAGGGCTGGAAAAGCTGAAACAATCCAGCTAAAATGTAATAGGGTAGACATAAACTATCAATCATTGACCCTGAAAATGCATTTCAATGCAATTACATTTCTATGTACAGCAGAATGTCACTTGTCTTGTTACCCCTTTTCCTTCCCTTCCTTGGCAGTTGTTTGATTACCATCCAGAATTACAGCGGTTGATGGCTGTGGTCAGCATGATGGACCAAATCTCATCCTTTCAGCCCTGCTGGTGTTTGACTGAAACGTGGGTTTCCAACAGACAGAAAATTCTTCCTCCTCTTCAATTTGTTTTTGGTCCAACAATGTAATAGGCTGATTGGAAGCAGCCCAGGCTTATTCCAGTTGTTTCTTCTGGTACTCTTATGCCGATAAACAGATCCTCGAATCCTGTTTTTCACCAAAATATCTCCAAAGCCACAATGCCCGCGTATCTGTTGCAGTTTCATTTGTTTTTAGCAGTGACGGTTGCTTGGGCTTTAAGTATAACTTTGCTGTTGCTTCACTTATCTGGTTCCAGAAAAAAATCAAGTATATTTGGTTATTCTTTAACAATAGGATGCTAGTAGATCACTGATCTGAGCACTAATACTTCAACTCATAGCAGCAGTGGGTTTGTCCAAGACATGTTTGAATACCCAAAAGAGATTTCCTGTATTTAATTGGGATAAATAATTTTCTGCAACAAGTCTTAAGAATATGAGGACTGTTTAGAGTGAGAATTCTAAGGCACATAGACAGAACAAAAGCTGATTTTTTTGTGTTCAGAAAGGAAGTCAATGAGCTCTAGTTGTTCTAGTTGTTCTTGTTGTAGTCTCATAGAACAAGCATTTTACACTGTTTCACAACCAGCTCCCTCAAAACTCTTAGCCATTCTAATGCTGGAGATTAGATGACAACATCAGGGCACTTGAGTGTTGTATTGGGAAGATCAGTTAAAATTGTCCTAGGGTCCTGTTAGCCTGCTATGGGGATATAGATACTTCACTCTTGATGCCCAGGAAGCCAAGAAGAAAGGTGGGCAGAAGGGAGTTACTGCTGTAGTAGCCCTTCACTACGGTAGACTTTTGCCATAGCACATTTTGACACCCTTGGGAAGGCAAGACATGTGACAGTGTGTTCCCTCACTCCTTTACCACAGTGTCCAATCTGATTCATGGGCTGGAAACGGGATGACAATACATAATGTACTGTAGAATTCCCTAATTCTGGTCAATAGCCTACATTTTCCAAGACACACGAGCAGTGCTTTTTTAATACCTTCTTTCTTTAGGTATGTTTGAGGAAAAAAACCCTGTTACGCAAAATAAGTCAAATCACGACGATTTCAGGCTGAAAAGCATGCTGTGAAATTAGTGAGGGATTTTCCGAAGTTAAGGCCCAGAGAATTTTGTCTTAAAACAGAAAAACAGGAGTGTAAAGTAACAAGTCTTACAAAATGTCAGCTGACTGGCTAAGGCAGCGCAATAAGCACATTGTCTCCAGAGTTTCTCTTCCTTAGAATTTAATTTTAAATGTCCATCTGGTTAATAATCTAGAAAGGTTCCAGTGGCTTGCATGATACCTGCATACAATTGACTTTTCTATCTGAAAAAATCCCACAAATCATTTGGTAACTGATGATCAAAAAAAACCCACAAATACTAAAATGATCCACACTGAGGAAACCAAGTCATTTCATTGTTGCTAACCTTCACATCATACCTGAACAAGTACAGATGACACTCTATCAAAAATTTAAATCCCCAAAGACTACACCTTGACATGTCTTGGACTGCCTGCCTGAATTAAAGGCACTGAACTGAAATTCTTTGCAGAAGCTATTCTACCAGCAGTTCCAGAGCATAGTTTAGCCACTGAGGTTAAAACTGTTAACGTTTCTAGGACTTTGCCTGGAAAAAGCCTTATTATCAATCACAAACTTGGACTCCTTTGCCATTAGCTAACAAAACCCTTTCCAGACTTGCAATGTTGTAGTCTCATAGAACAAGCATTTTACACTGTTAAGAACACTTTTTCAGATAAGAGAAAGCAGCTTTTCAAATGTTGTTTGTATTTTGCTATTTTGAGTGTGCAGTTCAGTATAGAATTTACCATCAGCATAGAATTTACCATTTCTTTTTCCGAAAAGAATAACAGAGACATAGAGATCAAGTCTGCAAGTAAGTAAATATGTGTCCATTTGAACTTCGTGAAACCACTACCACTGAGTGAACCACCACTACAAATATTATTAGAGTCCCAAAATGGGTTTACTCTAGGACAAAGTAGCTGCACTTTGAAGCTAGGTAGCTAAGATTCTCTAGCATATGTATCCTTGAAACCTTCTCAGAAGCACTGGTTAAACAAACAACTGTTATGCAGAGGCCAGTGTCAGGGTGTTGAAATCTCCTTGCGAATGAAGTATCTTTCTGCCTGGCTACCCCTGAAGAATGAATGAAGAACAGACCTGGAGGCTGAGCAAGATAAAGACACCCTGGGAAGAAGATGGAGCTGGAGAAATACCCACCTGAGTCCAAGGTGCAGATCCACAGAGGGTTATTTCATGCCACAGGCTCTTCATACTGCGTGTTCAGTCACTTCATTAACTTAGCAAAGCTCAACAGAAGAATACACCACAGCTGATTTGTGGCAGCCAGCAGCTCCTGGGAAACACTCAGGAAAGCAGAGAAAACTCCACCTTGGTGTATCTGCAGGTGATGGATGGCAGCTGAGGGGAAGGCAGTCAACCCATATCTTTGTTAATTATAACAGAGGTGGTGAGGAGATATGATGTTTTCGATATTGATAGTTTCAAGCAGAAAAAGGCAACTATGAAACCGTAGTCCAGAAATCTCAGACGTACTGAAGTAAAATAGAGGAACATATTGTTTTTAAATACAGAAGCATTAAACATATTTTAAACACAGAAATTGCTTGAGGTCAAAAAAGCACAAAAGACTTAGAGGTCATCACAGAGCCAATCTTGCAAATCTAGGGCTGAATCCCTAGATGCTGGCCTAGATTTCAAGGCTAGATTTCCCTATATTTCAGGGCTGCATCCCTGAAAAGAAAGTACATAGTGACTGGAAATAGGACCATCAGTTCGAATAAAAGCTCCCATGGGATCCAGACTTAGCTTTTGATAATGCAAGAGAAGACCGCAATTATAGGCACTGGGCTACTTTGGAAAGTTTTAATGCTATGAGGCTAAAGCTGAATGAACACTGTTGGTAAGAGGGTGTCATGCAAAGGGCATGGATGAGAGAGAAGGGAACCTAGCCAAGATCATCATAATGCTTTGGCCTTCACTGCATAATTCCTTGAACAAAGAAAGAAGAGGTGCAATGATTCCTTGAAACTGTGCTTTATATTGAAAATTTATGACTAATATAGTTGTCTGAACAAACAGCGTTAGAACATGACTGCTCAAAAACATTCAGAGAACAACAGATGCAAACCTTAAGAGAGTGCTTAATAAATTGAAAAGTTTAATTAAAGAGGCTCCAGTCCTTAAATACTACAACAATAAGCACAAAAGTAACTTGTCCATGGATGCATCCCAGGAGAGTACTGGCACAATACTCTTTCAGTAATACAGTTGAAGCTGGAGACAAGTGGCTAATGCATCATGGCCAGTAACAAAACCTGAATGTAAATATGTTGAAGCAACGAAAGAGGCTTTGGCCTTAAGCCACGGCTGTAAAACAAATGTTCCTGTATTTATGGGACACCACTGTTAGCTGAAACTAACTATAAACTATGTACCGCTATTGCCAAGATAGGTCTGATGAATACCTTCTGGCAAATACAGAGATTGTTTTTTCAGCTACAAATATATGTTTTACAAAATAAGTAAGCCTGGGTGAGATTTGGTGGTTGTAGGCAAACTCCTTACCATTTTACAATTCCAGACATTGATCAGGTATGTGCCAAACCTCCTGACAAAAAGAGAAAATCCTCTCCACTTGTGGGCAAAATAGGGATTCTTACTGCCAGTATCACTAATGAGTTTGAGATAACTGGAAAGGTAGTTCAGGCTTTGGCATAAAGCCACCAGTGCCTTAATGAAGCCCCTTATTGTACCTTGGCTGTGAGGCCTCAATAATACCTGTGGATTTTTAAAGAAGCTGGAATGGAGAATCCTGAATCTATTAAAAAGATGTACGTGGAATCCATTAAGGCATACTCTAAGAGAAAGACCAGAGGATGTCAAGAACTCAACAGTGACAGTAAAGCAACTCTATATTATTTAAAAACTTTGCTTATGCCAGCAATACAGGACAACCCTCTCCAAAAGAACTGCTGAAGATGGCAAAAGGAAAGATGCATGTGTAAATCTTCTTGTAATTTTTATTTATTACATTAATGATATTTAAAATGTATAATTATTGTTAATATTGTTGTTGATGTTGCTGTTTCTATCACTACTGTTATTCCCCAACATGGCTTTCCTAGATGTTACTGTACCCAAACTGACAACCATACACTCTATATTGATTTTAACTAAATCTGACACTCACTCCAAGCACAGTGGCATCTGACAACAGGCCACAATACAGTGGGTATCATGGAGTAATTTAAACTGAAATAGAGATTTAGGTTTATCATCACTAATTCACAGTATCAGTATCACAGTATCACAGTATCGTAAGGTTGGAAAAGACCTTTGAGATCATCGAGTCCAACCTATGACCCAACACCTACACCTACTCCTACTTGTCGACTACACCATGGCACTAAGTGATATTTCAGACTTTCAAGGCTAATGGAAAAGTGTCAAAGGAACCCAGTGCTGTCTGTAAAATAAAAGCCTGAGGGAATGAGCTGATCCCAATTTAGTGTCAACGTAGGTAGCTATGGAGAACTAGTCTCTTGCAAGGGCAAGCCAGAATGTGCTGTGTTTCAGGGAGGCTCTTGCTGCACTGGGCTGGTGTTCACATTCAGAGCAATGACTTAACAGAACTCAAAACTCCCTGTTTATGAGTGATCCCTAAATGTTTAACATATAGATGATTTCTGTATGTGTTACGGATACATATACTGGTATGATTTCCAGACAACTAATATACGTGTCCTGCAGAATATCAGAAGAATATTTCATGACAGTTTTTTCTGCATCTACACAGGAGTATTTGCTGAGATGGAAAAGTTGTTTAAAAGCTTGCTGACAATTTCTACCAAAGGAACTATGGCCAATGAACCTAGTTCTTAAGGGATACTTTTTGAAGATGTCAGTTAATCCCTAGTTAGCAAATCTGGTTATTTTTACCATTGCTCCTCCCAAAGTCCCATCATTACTCAAACATTTTTTTTCACATTTAAAATGGGCTTTTGATCTTCATCAAATAAAAACCATTGAAAACATTAAGCCCAGTGGCAAATGCAAGGAATGCCCAGTGCTCCACGTTTTTAACATTTTTGGAGATGGCATGGGGTCTTTTTTCTTTTTTCTTTTATTTCTTAAAGTACAGAGCAGTCATTTCAGACCTCAAATTAACAGAAGTCATGTGCAAATTTTCTCTGAGGATCACTGGGAAGATCACAGAGTTTATTTAAAGCCTGTTGTGGGGGCAGGGAAGCTTGGAGCAGCTTGGGCAGCTGCACAGGGAGACCTTGGTACAGGCTTAGGGCTGACTTGGCTGGTGGTTGAGCACACTCATTTCCCACTCAGTGGGTGTCCGGGGCTTTATCAGAAGCTATCAGCACATCGTTATCCACGATAAGGATGCCACCATACACAGAGGGGGCTCTTGAATAAAAGGTGCCTGTTGAACCAATGATGAGTGAATATGTCTTCAGGGAGAGCTGGATGCTCTCCCTCCCTTGCTTTGGCTTTGTTTTTGTGGGTGTGAAGGAAAGGAAGTGTTTAAGTTATGAAGTTAATTATTTGTTTTGTTATCGTGAAGCTGCAAAAAACTTAAGCAAGATTTATTTCATGCTGAAAATAGAGCTTAGAGGATTTTTTACTTTTGGAAGGGCCTGATGACTTCAGTCTGCAGGAGTTAAAACAGACTCCGCTTGTTACATTGCCTTTCTCCAGAGCTTTGTTATTTCCTTTGTGTTTATCAGGCTAACTCTTCTTTAATATACATGTCTTTTCCCCTAAAGTATTTTCTAGAGGCAACCGATTAAAAACCCCACAATACACATTCATTACACTGATTGAGAAACATACGATTGTTGTTTTCTGTTGTGCAGCTCATCTGAGGAGAGTAATTTCTAAATTTTCTTCTAGGAAGAAATGAGAATGCATGTACTACCCTTACCCTTCCTGCCATTCTGCAATTAGTTTACTCATAGATACAGATTTTGACCTAAAATAAAACTGGATATTGGTGTCACTAACAGGTCTCTCTGGTCTCATATCGGCAGTTGAGGAAAATGGAATTCTGGCCATCCTCAGGAAATTATCATAAAATTAAAGTTAATTTCCCTAGTATATGAGGTAAGCAGGAGATTTGAGACTGCTTCAGCCCTAAGCAGAGTGAAAGGAGTGCCAAGCTGTGTTGCAGCACAGCAATAAGTAAATTGTGTGTACACACTCGTGCCTCAGATAGTCCCTAACACTGTGGAGAAGAAATGGGAAAATATTAAAAGGATATGCAAGTTTTGTTTGCATTTATTGTGGGGCAAATTAGTCTCTGGAGCAACATGAGAACACTGTAGAGTTTTGCTTCACTGTTACTGTTAATAAATAGAATTCGGAAAATATTTTTGTTTGAATTTCCTCAGGAAGAATTTATCTGCTGGCAACAACCCAAAAGTTGAGGAAGATTTATACACTAGAATCTCATTTTGTATTCCTTGGGTAGAATCCCAAAATCCCTCCACTTTCACCTCCAAGGAGTCATTAGCATTTATCAAGTAAATAATCTGTAAAGGGCAGATTATACCTCTATAAATCCATTTTAAAGACGTTGATTTCAAAAGTGTTACTGGAGATTTATGCCTATGTAACTTAGCTCACAGCTGGTAAGCTTTCTAAGGAATATTCTAAATATTGCCTCAAGATAAACCAGCCCTTACCTTGTGCCATTTTTTTCTGTTCTGTATGTCCACATTTTCTATCATAATCGAGTATTTTATATAAATACAACATGAGGTAATGACACTAACTGAAAAGGAAAATAAATGCACACTAGAAGAGCAAGCTAAAGTCTTCTCACCTGCTTTTTATTAACACAGACCATCATTTCAACATTATTTAGCACCATATTCCTGTTTAATTCAACCCATCTATTCCCTCTTGCCTTGCTTACTTGACAAAAAACTTTATTCTTAGTGTATTTTAATACCAAGTATACAAGTTTCAACTGACACCTTTGCAGACTTCTCAGAGTAAAGACATAGGTACGTTCACTGGCTAGTTTCTGTTTCATATCCAGACACTAATGCAGACTTCTATGGTGACGAATCATTTTGAAGTGTCAACTAAGCCTCTACTGAAGCTAGGCTGAAGCCTGGAGTGTACTGTGAATACTGCTTTGGAGAGGCTCACCAGACTCACAATTATGGACCCTGGAGCCCTTTAGAATCATAGAATCATCTGGTTGGAAAAGACCTCTGAGATCATCGAGTCCAACTGCATCTGTGCATTTACTAAACCATGTTCCTGAGAAACTCACCTACCCATCTTTTAAACACCTCCACGGACAGCAACTCAACCACCTCCCTGGACAGCTGTGCCAGTGCCTGACAACCCTTTCCATGAATAAATTTTTCCTAATGTCTAGTCTGAACCTCCGCTGGTGCAATTCACAGCCATTTCCTCTCGTCCTCTCACCTGTCACCTGGGAGAAGAGACCAACACCTCACTGCAGCCTCCTTTCAGGTAGCTGTAGACATTGATGAGGTTTCCTCTCAGTCTCCTCTTCTCCAAGCTAAACAACCCCCACTCCCTCAGCCGCTCCTCATAGGGCTTATTCTCCAGCCCCCTCATCAGCCTCGTTGCCCTTCTCTGCACGCGCTCCAGGCCCTCAATGTCCTTCTTGTAGTGAGGGGCCCAAAACTGAACCCAGCACTCGAGGTGCGGCCTCACCAGTGCTGAGCACAGGGGCACAATCACCTCCCTGCTCCTGCTGGCCACGCTGTGTCTGATACAGGCTAAGATGCCATTGGCCCTCTTGGCCACCTGGGCCACTGCTGGCTCATGTTCAGCCAGCTGTAAACCAACAGCCCCAGGTCCTTCTCTGCCAGGCAGCTCTCCAGACACCCTTCCTCAAATCTGCATCACTGCATGGGGCTGTTGTGACCCAAATGCAGGACTCTGCACTTGGCCTTGTTGAACCTCATCCCATTGGTTTCAGCCCATCGATCCAGCCTGTCCAGATCCCTCTGCAGAGCCTCCCTTCCTTCAAGCAGATCCACACTTGCACCCAGCTTGGTCTCATCTGCAAACTTGCTCAGGGTGCACTCAATGCCTTCATTGAGATCATTGATAAAGATGTTACACAGGACTGGACTCAGCACTGAACCCTGGGGAACACCGCTCATGACCGGTTTCCAACTGGATTTTCTTCCATTTACCACAACCCTTTGGGCCCGGCCATCCAGCCAGTTTTTAACCCAGCAGAGGCTGTGCCTGTCCACGCCAATGGCAGCCAGTTTCTCCAGCAGGATATTGTGAGAAACAGTGTCAAAGGCTTTAATGAAGTCCAGGCACACCACATCCACAGCCTTTCCCTCGTCCATTAAGTGGGTAACCTTGTCATAGAAGGAGATCAAGTTGGTCTGGCAGGGCCTGCCTTTTATAAACCCATGGTTTTTTGTGCCGCTGCTCCATGAACAACACCAACTCCATTATTTCTTTCGTGAAATACCCACAAATACTGTAATGTAAGAAACTGAATACTCTAAATTAAGAGATTGCGAAACAAATATATTTAGTTGTTTATACAGAAGATCTAGTGATACTAAGCATCTACACAGTCAGTCGCAGAAATGCCCTAAAGTATTATTGCTCCAATTATAAATTTACCTCTTCTAAAACTGTATTTCCAATAAAGGCAAAGAATTAATGATGTTTATTCATTATTAATAATGCTTATTTATTCTTTATTTTTAAGTATGTTTATTCATGAGAATGAAAATTATTGTGAATTCTGTGGGAGGGAGTGGAATCATGCAGGCTCCAGTTTGTTATAATTCAAGTTATTTATTCACGTAATGGAGGCATTTGCAGGAGCTGTGCTCCAGAGCAGGGACTCCGAGGTGTGGGAAGTCTGCAACACCACAAGAAGCATGAGTGGATGCTTTGTAAGAAGCCTGTTACTGGAGATCATGCCATGAACCTCAAATCAGTAGCTTCATTTAAAGTGTCAAAATACTTAAAAGTATAAATAAAGAAAAAAATTCCACATCATCTTAAGAAAAAGTAAATCACTGGAAGAGAAGGATAATAGAAAGAAAATCACATGATCAGGTACACCAAAATCTGTACAGCCAGATGGTTCCAGGCTGTAACTTGCTGTTTATTATGTATACACACATATTTCTTTTTGCTTTTCTCACATCTCATTTGAAGTATCATTACTTTGCAATTTTCTCACATACATCACTTTTTTTTTTTTTTCAAAAAAAGAAATCCCTGCTTTTTACTTCAACAAAGTAGATGGTAAAAAAGCATTGGCAAAAATGCTTACATCGTTAACAAGACTCCCTGCTGGCAAAGTCAGATCCCAAGACAGTGAGTGGAGGGCATTGCATGTCCTTATTATCCTGTTCAGTCAGGGAGAAGACCGGTTACAGTCCATATCACTGATGGATCTCAGAGGCAAGTGCCATCTAGGGGAATAGGGACAGACAGTCCCCAGAGGATTAGGAGAGGTGGTGTCATCACAACCTCTAACCCTTCCTCTCACAGTGTATCAGGTTTATCAGTTTACACAGAATCATAGAACCATTTAAGTTGGAAAAGACCTTTAAGATCATCAAGTCCAACCCTTAACCTAACACTGTCATGTCCATCACTGAATCATATCCCTAAGTACTACATCTACACATCCTTTAGATAACTCTCAGGACAGTGACTCAACCACTTCCCTGGGCAGCCTGGTCTGATGCTTGATAACCTTTCTGACAAACAAATTTTTCCTAATATCCCCTCCTAAACCTTTCCTGGCACAACTTGAGGGTGTTTCCTGTCATCCTATCACTTGTTACTTGGAAGAAGAGACTCACACCCACTTTGCTACAACCTCCTTTCACATAGGAGTAGGGAGCAATAAGGTCTCCACTCACCCTTCTTTTGTCCACACTAAACAATCCCAGTTTCCTCAGCTGCTGCTCACAGAACTTGTGTTCCAGACCCTTCATCACCTTTGTTGCTTTTCTTTGGACACACTTCAGCACCTCAATGTCTTTCTTGCCGTAAGAGGCCTGAACACAGTGTTCGAAGTATGGCCTCATGAGTGCTGAGTACAGGAGGATGAACCCTTCCCTGGTCTTGCTGGCCACGCTATTTTCTATACAAGTCAGGATGCTGTAGGCCTCCTTGACCACCTGAGCACACTGAGGACATATTCAGCTGACTATCAACTAACATCCTCAAATCTTTTTCCACCAGGCAGCTTTCCTTATCCAAGCTTGAGGTGTTGCATGGGGTTGTTGTGGCCCAAGTGCAAGACACGACACTCAGCCTTGATGAATGTCATAATTTGACCTTGGCCCACCAATTCAGCCTGCCCGTATCCCTCTGTAGAACCTTCCTGCTTTTTAGCAGATCAATACTGCTGCCCAACTTGATGTTGTCTGCAAATTTACCAAGGGTGCAATTGATCTCCTCACCCAGATCACTGAAAAAGAGAGTGAACAGAACTGGTCCCAAGACTGAACCCCAGGGAACACTGGCCACCAAGTGGATTTAACTCTGTTCACCACAACTCTGGACCTGGCCGTCTAGCCAGGTTTATTTTACCCAGCTAAGAGTACACCCATGAGCAATCAATTTCTCCAGGAGAATGCTGTGGAAAACAGTGTCAAAAAACAAATCTCCCTTAGGTTCTGCTCCACACCACAGGGGCAAGTTTGTGTGAATGTTCTCCTGTAAATCATCTCACAGTCAGCCTAGAGTACACCCAGCCTCAACACGTTTCTTTCACTTGTAATAATTTTCCATTTTCTATTAATGTTATCTCTCATTTACTAGGAAGAAATGCAAATGCTGGGCTCCCAGTGCCTGTTAGTGCCTCCAGATGTTCTCCCATTTGCACTGCAGGGTGATATGGCAAGACGGGTAAGTGTGACTGGTTATGTTCCTCTTCTCACACAGACCTCATTTCTCAAATTCCAGCATGGTTCCCAGAGGAAAACTTTCTGAAAAAAATGCTCCTTGCTAGCTTATCTTTAAAATTGCTCAGTCTTTTTAAAAAACATTGGGTTCACATCCCAGATACTTCACTTTTTGAACTTGCAGGAGTTAATAAGCTGACACAGGATGTTGTTATTATCTTGGGGTTTGCTACTTTTTTCTGTGCAGGTGTCCCTGAGGACCAGCTGCACTATGACAAAGAAGGAGCCTTGTGTTTTTGTTGCCATTCCTACCTAGAAGCTCATACAAGTGAAATTATTATTCAAAGTTATTCAGTTACAGGATTATGGTCTAGATGAAGAATAAGACCCATTGCAGTAGTAAAACTTATGGTTGTGAACCTGCCTACACCTGCACAGTAACAAGATGTACTGACAGGCTCAAGTTTTATTTTGGGAATGCTAATCAATCTGTGCAACACCATAATTTTTTTATTTGCTTCACAGCACTTTCCAACTATCTACTCTCTGTTTTTCTCTAGTTGCCTGTAATGCACCTCTCTGACACAGTGAGGGACATTTGGGCTTTACAGTGTACGGCTACAACATTAGCTTGCTCTGCTGTGGTAACTGTGCCACAGTAACTACTGAAATAGCTCATAATTTTACAAAGTAAATGCAAGGCAATAGAACATAGATTCCACCAACAGCAGCACACCTGGGCCATAGAGCTCTTTATCTCTGCTGCTGTTAGCAATACCTGTTCACATTTCTGTAGCCTTCGCCTCCCATGGCTCAAAGCTTGGTGTAAAGTATGTAAGAAAAGTGTCATGAAAACATAGCTGCTTCTGCCCTGTTGGGAAATGACCAACAAGAACAAAACAGAAGAGAGGGTAGGAAAATTCATCAAGAATTCTTAGGACTATGAAAATGCAAACAGTGTTTTCAGATCTTTCTGATAATGCCTTGATTTCAGTGGATGCAATGCTATGGACACCCCCTGACAGACTAACAGTGTGATTTCTAGAAGAGGCTGATAAAAGTGTAAGGAAGCTTGAGATCGTGCTGATGCAGCATCTCACAGCTACAGGTTTCATCTCTGAGTCTGCAACTCTATAGTTAGAATCCACGTTTTGTCTTCTATGGAAAACAGATTGTGTCATTTCTGTCTTCTTTTGCATTCTCTGCCTGAGTGCTTGTGATTTCATTTAACATATTCACACTTCTGAGGAACTGTTTGACTGATAAACCATTGATGCACTAGATAATCATGAAAAAATTCCATGACAACAACATTGTCCTTTTTCTATGTATTACAGAAGTTTGTTGCTGATTTTTTTTCCTGGTAAATGCACAAGGTAAAGCTTCCTTTAGGAACCGAAGGCACTGATGGGTACGCAATTTAGGTCTTTAATAATGAAACAAGGAAAATAATCTTTTTGAAGTTTCACCCTCTGGCGAGGTTTACACAGTCCGGTTTTGCCTTGTTCAAAAGGTTTAACAACACATGGGGTTTGTGTGCCTGTGTTTGTGGAAAGAGAAAAACAGAAGGACTGTCAAGAGCTGGGATGCATGAGACTGAGAAACAAAACAGCCTTTGTGGGCTAACCTCAGGTACTGGTCACTTCCGGGGTTTCCACATGGAGAACAGGCGGTGCCAGAAGAAGGTAAATATGCGGAAAGGTTTCTGTGCCTCCAAGATAGTCCCTTTTCTCTGACCAAAATGCACTACTTCTTATAAATATTTTGCCCTGCTTATAAGTGTTTCACTATTTTGATCTGGACCTAAAAGAGTTTGTTTAGAGTAACTTGTACTGTTTTCCAGCAGCAGACCAAACCTGAAGGTACTTAAGGGACACATAGCTTGTACAAGCAGTTGCTGGGAGCAGCAGGGCTCTACAGTGGAAGGGCTTCATGTTGGCAGAAAAACCCATGGAAAAAGAACCTCATTGCTGGTGGTCTTGAGACCTAGCTGGGATGGCCATAAGAAGTTCTATACCTGAGAGAACTTAAATTAATTCAAGAACTACAAGAGCTTCAGTCTATTGATTTTGGAGTTGTCCCTGTATGAAATGAGTTTAAGGAGTATATTATAATCTTAATTAACAATACCTTGCCTCAGAGTTTCCTCAGCCATCCACTCAGTTCCCTCTCTACTGCATTTCCTCTTTTAGATAGATTTTTCAAATTCCTGTTCTGTTGCATAGTCAAATAAAAGCAAGTACCTCTAAAAGGGAAGAACAGTGACTCACCAGGGCCATTACTGAGTAAGCACATCTCTCCTAATAGTGATATACCACTTTACTTGTGGAATTCCAGGTGGCCACATACCTAGACAATGCCTAATACTGCCTTTGCCAATAACAAATATATTCCTCCTCTAAATTTGCAGACATTTCTTCCTAGCTATTGAATAAGTTACAGTAACTTTCTTTTCTACCACTTCCAAGAAGCCAACTGAAGTGTGTTATAAACCTGTTTTCCTTCCAACTCACTAATATAAGGTTAACTTTGGTTTCACTAAATTGTTCTAATGGAAGTTGTAGATTCTGTGTTACATATACTAAGGAGGTTTTTCCAATGCCCTGGAAAAGGGACTCATCTCAGTGATGCCAGCTCAGATTAGAAATTCATGATCCTGACATACATTGTGGAAGATTACAGATACTACTTATCTAAGCTTGAATATTGTAGCTCCAATTGAAGCAGCAAGGAAACTTGGATATTTACTTTGCAAAATTCATTATCAGGAATCTTGCAATTTCCAGAGCTGGACAAGGAGTTAATAATGTAATTTTAAAAGTCTCTTTTAATCAGTCTTCTACAATTTAGTCACTGCTTGAAAATACTTTCAGAATAATTCTGAAAGACAAATCTCATTCTACAGGCTGTAAGCAAGCCATTAGATATGAATATTGAATACATTCAGAACCCAGTTTCCTAAGCCACATTGTTTGGTTTTGTGCTCTGACTGGATAAACAGAACTTATTCAATGAGTTTTCTTCTGCAGATTCTTATAACCTTGAATTAAATTTCTACTTTGCACCTTAAGTCTACAACGCTTGCTTAAATTTTCCTGTTCCGGCAAATAGTTTTGAAACTAGTTTTATTGGCTACTAGAGGCAGTGCAAATGGAAACAAAAGATATATAAAACTGTTCTGAACAATTGAAAAAATATGAATAATTCATCTCAAATAATTTTCACAGTATGCACATTTCAGTGAAAAGTAAGGGAAACTAGGCTTGCAAAAACTCTAAAATAAATAGGCTCCTTTGGACATATCAAATAGTTTGACTCTATTTTAAAATTTCTTCTAATATTATGTATTTAGGAGCTTATAAATGCTACAATAATTAGTACAATACTTTCCAGCATTTGTTTTCTGTAAGTCTACAGAGATTGTCATCACTTGGGAAAATCTCTTGCTAAAAAGGTGTCACATTCTTCATAAAACTACACACAGTTATGTAGTAAGTACTAAAAAGAGCATGTATTTTCACAGAACAATGAGGATTTCCAGCTTTGTTTGACAATGAGAGTTGTTAGTGCATGAATATTTCTCTGAAAACATCCTCATCTTTTGATGCCTACCATCCACCAAGCATATTTTCATGATACCATGCCTGATACCTCCTTAGTCCCCACTACATTCTTTTTTTCATGGTCTTGCTTACAAATATATGGTGAAGCACCCCTAGCTATCTTGCCTCCAAATTTCCAGCAGTCTGCTGTATCTATCAAGAGATCCACTTTACATTCAGGGGATTTCCTTTGTTTATTTTACTACTGGTATCATGGTTTGTTCTCTTTCTTTAGTGACAATAAGCCTTAGGACTTCTACATTTACTTTAGTCATGTTCTTCTTAAAGGGGATCAAGCACCAGAGGCTTCTGCTGAGGCACCTCTACCCATCCCTACCCCAGGGTCTCATATTGAAAACAGTTGTTAGAACACTGTTGTATGGAGAGGTTGCACGTACTCAACCTTTGGGAGAAGCTCTTCCAATCGCAATACATGGCCACTCAACCTGGAAATGTTCAACCTGATTCAGAGGTGGATCAGAAGGAAAATGATTTGTAGAGGACAAAGCTTTTCCTACACTGTAGTGTGGTGGGAAATTTGTATGATACATAGTGACCTCACACCCAACATATTGCGTATTTCTCGCCTTGGGAGCAAAGCTTGCTATGTATTTGCAAATGCTTACTCCTTATTTCAACATTACTTTTTTCCTCACTGCAAATTAAAGCATGTATTCTCTTCCCTTTTACTGAACCAGACAAAAATGCCATATCCTACAGACTTTCCTGCAGTGGCAGGTGAATACACACATGCTGTGAAATGCTATTTCACACAAATGAGCTCTAAGTCATTGCTCACTTTCACTCTTCTTTACATTTCTTTCATTCTGCCAGGACAGAGCAGCACAAATTTTTCTTCCCCAAGCGTCCTTTAAGTAATGTATATTTTTCTATCATTTCTACATAGTGGCAGAAGAGCAAAAATAGAGATGGACTAGTGTGCAAGTCTTCAAAAACCATGCAGATATTTATCAACAAGCGATTTCCTATGTCTGTCTTCTACACAGAAAATATATATATATGTATATTTTTATAAAACAGGAGATCACAAGCACATCCTTTACCTGGGTAGCAGGATAACTGAGATGTTAGTAACAGAGATGACCCCAGCAGCCATAACAGGCAGCAGCAATCATCTCTCTGAAGCATTTCATAAGACTAAGAACTCATCAGCACTAAAGTAAGAAATACAATTTAACTATCAACGAGAGACTTGCCTCAATTCTTAGATGATCTCTGAACTAGTTGCTTCAGAATTAATCTAAAGGCATTTTTCATTTGTATATTTCCTGCCCTGTTTATAGTGAGGTGTATTATGCAGTATCTAAAAATAACTTGCACCATAGCCCTCAATTTTGTAGCTGTCCCACAGAAAAACAGAGCCAGTGTTACAAGCTTTTGCCTCAAGCTAAAAAGATAATTGTGAGAAAAGCTGTAAGATCTGCCAGTGTGTCTTTCTAATAATTGGGCAGAGTGGGAAAAAGCTGCAGGCAAAATGCCCTGCTCGTTCCATTAGGTGATCTAATAGAAAATGTCAGCAGCTTTTGTGTTAAAGGGTTTAAGTTTTGTTTCATTAGGTCTTCACTGAAGCTGGTAGAACAGAAAATATTTACCTTCCAACATAGTGAAATCTGGTGCTCTCTGTCACGTTGGTGGATCTGTCAAATAGAATGCAAAAAAAAATATGCCCTTATTACACTCCTCATCCATTTTCTTTGATTTAGAGGATTTCAGGCCAAGAAAAAAAATTATTATCCTGATTGATTTGTGCAACAAAATACAAGGATATGTACTTATAATTCCTCTGCCAAGTCCATATCTTGTAGCTGAAATACAACATAATTTCTGCAATATCACCCAGTATTAAATTAATGGCTCTGAATTAGCTGAGAAATCCTCATATCTCCAGGTAAACAGGACAAGCCGTCAACCTCTGTCATGAGTATCTCTGCGAGTTTATCCACAGCAGCAACCAGCCATCAAGTCTTGTTAAGTCTTTGTCTACTAGATTAAAGACTTCTCTCTCCTATCAGAAAATTGTTTTCCTTTGTAGGTATGCGTTAACTGCAATAAGTCACGTCTTCACCTTCTCCCTCTGCTTGACAAGCTAAGTAAACCTGCCTAGTTTTTCACCATATCGCAGGCCTGCCAGACCTAGGGCATCTCGTTGATCTTTTGTGGTTCGTTCCTAACTTTGCAGTGCTGTCTTGAAATGCAGCCATCAGGTTTTGACACAACTTTCCATTCTGTAGAAAGCTACATCATCTCCATTGTCCTATTCAACACTCCTGTGCTTAGATATGCCCCATTTTCCTAGCAAGGCACCAGGAAGGAACTAATGCTGGCTCCAATACAAGCCCAGATGGAGAGCAGGTATTTGCTGGAGTGCAGTCTTCTGCCCAGCAGGTTGGGCTTCAGGCTCAGCTGCTCCATCTCTTTGTCTGTCTGGTTGAACAATAGCACTGAACAAGCAGCAACTTGTCCCTGACGTTCACATGTAAATTGGTAAATTTACATCTAATTTATGTTTACTAAATTTCCGCTTGCATATTAGTGTACACTAAAGCTCATTTAAAAAATTGATTTTAAAGCAAAAAAACCCAGTCCTTAATCTTGGAAAACAAAAGCCCCAGTCCTACCTACTTCTTCCTGTGGGAAGACTCTCATCATCTTCCATAGCAGGT
Source organism: Neomorphus geoffroyi (assembly GCA_033558235.1). Lineage (NCBI taxonomy): Eukaryota > Metazoa > Chordata > Aves > Cuculiformes > Neomorphidae > Neomorphus > Neomorphus geoffroyi. Next base: position 19,776,869 of record JAUMJM010000048.1, on the reverse strand, counting down.
GTTCAGGCCCACAGAGGTCTGCCCATGAAAAATATTTGTAAAACAGCTTTACCTGGTAGTTGCACCATTAAAATCAATTAAACTTTTGACGTAGGTGGCATGATCCACATGCCTAATTGTTTGCAGTATCAAAGTCTGCAGTGCTTACCCATGGCAAGTACAGAAAATTGCAGGAAAAACCCTCGTAGCATGCAAATCCTTTTTTTTATCAGTAGAATTGTTTCATATGTCTGTGTATGAAGAGCTAATTACAGGACTGAAACAGAAGTCAACAAACTAAATCAGAATATGAAGAGAGGTAATTCTCCTTTTCCAGTGCAAGGCCATATTTGTGACAGAAGTTGGAAAGGTGCAGGGAGACAAAGGTCTGCGAAGGGCAATTGCCACTGAGACATATATAGAGCTACTAGAAGGAGAAAATACCATCTGGGCAGGAGTGCAAAGCCTACTTAAGTTAAAAAAAAAGGCATCAGCAACCTTCAGACCAGATCATGAATTATGCTTTTGATTTATTTCAACCTGAAGAAGTAAAACCATTCTTAAAAAGACTAATGCAACGTAATGGGATATGAATTTCAAGACAGTGCTAAGGTTGTTTTACAGACACTCCCAAGTGTCTTTCAACACTTGAAAAATATTTTCTTCTGTAGCGGAGCCCATGAAGTACCATGTGGTATTTTGCCATGGGAGAGCGATCACAGTATGGTTCACTCAGGGGCCTGGAGCGGCATCTGGAGCCATCAATGCAGCTAAACTCCCCGGTGGTTTCTCAGCACAGCTGGGGATGTATTTGGAATAGATACTGTATGGAAATAGCTGTCATTTCAAAAGCATATGCTTCCACTATAAGAAAGACACTTGTAAGAATCCTGCCACAAAAGCCACGAAGGCCCCTATGTCTAGGATCAACAATATATCCCCCACACAGCATCTTTTGAACCACAGCTGAACCTTCTCCAAGAAAGAAACTAGCTGTAAGTACCTAGCTGAAGTATGCAAAATCTTTGGTTTGCTTATACCCTGTGCAGGGCAGGGGACCATTCAGCATTACACTGAGAGGCTCTTCCTGTACCCGGGGCTGTTGGGATTGGGTTCTGAATGCGAGTCTCCTCATCGAGTCTATTGTCCATTAGAACTGTCTGTATCCCTCCCCGCTACACATTTCATTGTAGGAAATTCCTGCGATAATGGAACAACATACCACAGCTGCTACACAGCATCTCTTTCAAGCTTTTATCAATTGCTAGTAAGAAAATTATTCATTTCTGAAACAATTAGTGTCATCCAGCTCTAAAATGAAAATTGTTGCCTATCCCACTCAGACATCACAGACTGGGAATTTTCTTCTAGCACCAAAAATGCTGAGAGCCCTGCTGCTCTACAACACATTTCCTTTTAAGCCTTTTACATCAAGGCTTAAATATAGTGACTTGTGAAATGATTATTGTAGCACGCGGTTCAAATAAAAATGTTGTTGCCTGTTTAGAAGGCAGCATGTGTGATACACAAATGCCACCTCCCTTGCACTTCCCAAAGTCTTGCTCTATGTTTGTAGGACAGGGACTAACAAAGGTCTCAGGTAAGATGAGGACCCCTTTGGGTTGTCTGCTGGAAATGCACGAAGACTCTTCCTCAAGAGGATACACACAGAAAAGACAGAGCAAACAGGGATAGATGTATAAGAAGCCAAGCATAAAGTCAGTGGCAAACCCAGGTGTACAATCCCATGATATAAATCAAAAGTTCCCTAGTCTTTTCATAGCACATATTTTTAATGCTTTCAGTAGGACCTTCCCTGCCATCTCAGCTTCCTCATCATCACAACTGTTAAATACTCAGGACCCAAACATTTCCTGGTGTGATAAATTTAGTGTGATGTAGCAACTGCTGATACCACTAACTGCTAGCTCTGAGGCATCCCAGTTTCCATACATTACTGTGGCAAGGCTCATGGCTGGGAAGTGGAAGGGATTTATCATCCTCCAAGTCTTTGAATCTGCAGAGGTTACTGATCAAACTGCAAGGAAAAGACAAAAATATGAGCATTGTATTAACTTTGCTCCTATGGAAACAGATCAGTGAGCAGTAACTGCCTGTTATTTCTCTCCACTTGCAGTCATCTCTTTCCGTGTCCAGACTCAGACATTCCCTCTAGAAAGACGCATCTCAGCAAGCTGATATTGCAGGTTCACAGCCAACAAGGAGGACAATATCTCTGCATCATTTCCTGTGAACATGCTGTCCAGAATCGAGTACTTCACCTAGTGTGTGATCTGCCCAACCAGCACCCGAAACCCTGCCAGACAGTGCTCAGGACCCTCTGCATAGTTCATGCAGATGCTGTGCAACCTACAGGAGATAATTTTCTTTCAAGGCAAAATGAGATCATCTCTTGTTGGCCTTTTGATATGTGGGCTTTCAGTGTCTTATATACCTTACAGCCACCTTTGAGTCACTTAAGGCACAAATTAAACAGTATTTTCCCAAGTGTCCTGGGATTTGCCTCACTATCCATGACAATAGAACCAGGTCCACAGCTTGCCACCACATAGGAAAGCACAGCTAGGGGCCCTTCAGGTACGTGCATTTTTTTCTCTTTATATTTTATAAAACTTTGATCATCCCTAAAATTCAGGAAATTCAAATGTTTATTATCAACACTCAAAGTTATAATTATTTTTAAGTAGAATGGGCTTTTCACAATTACTTTTAAAATGCAGTAGAAGGTATTATGCTGAAGTCCTGTATTAGGCAATATCTCTCTCCTACTACCCCATGTATGCATGGTATGTTTTAAAGACTTAGTTTGCACTGGGACCTAGATCCTGGGTTGAATCTTATTAATATGTTTGGCCATAGGGATAGTGATCGGAAGTTGGGACAGAGTTTTCCTTCAAAGGGTATCAACTCGCAGCTTCCTATATTAAATTAATGAACCTGAGATTAATAGCAGTCCCTTTACTGATACGTGTTGGAGAACACTCTAGATCTGGAAGTCCTCTGGGGATATTATTTTATTTTAAGTTTGTTTACCCTGTCAGGCTACAACAACCTAAACATATTGTACCCCATATTCTCGAGTTAGCATTTTGAAGTTTTTCTTTTTTTTTGCGGCTACACATCCTAACCTTTGACATCTTCATACGGAAGAGAAAAATACGCAAAAAAGCAGTAATTTCTTAATTGCTTTAGGCAGAGGTCAGGCAGGGCAATAAGTTGAAAGTCAAGCTAACAATGCAGCAGAGGGTTCCATTGTGAATGTTTCGTATGTCAGTGAACTTGATTCATACTTAGTGTGAATAGAGGAACTCTCAGCTATTTCAAGAATGCCAGCAATTTTGTTGTAGAACAACTTTGATCTCACTCCAATTTCCCATGCTCATTCATTAGCTGAGAATGTGAAGGGTAAGATAGGCTCTCTCTTACCCAAGACTGACTAACTGCTACTTAAATAAATCACCTACTTTTTCTCTCTGTACTTCTTGTAATAAAACAATCCTTTACAGCTCCTCGTGCCATATGATGAAACTTCTGACTCCAAGGAAATCCCTCTCTGGTGCATGAGCTAAGAGGAATGCCTTTGATTTTTGAAACCAAGGGTCAGATTCTATAAACTTACCACCCAAAAACTGATCAGTACCCATCACCCCTCAAAATAACATGAGGCATGCTGGTGACCTTTTGATACTTCTGACAATGTGGAACTGAAGAAGTTTCTAGCCTTCAAAAAAATGGTGTCTTGTCTTTGTCCTACCAGCTCTGTGCATTTTAAGGTGAGGAGCACTCTGTTCTTTCTCCCTGGACAGGATCTCTTACATTAGGACTGTTGAGGTAGTCTCCGAGCCTCCTCCAGCAGTGTGAGCACCAGTTGGACTGAACTTTCACATGCTATTTGCTCTCTCACCCTCTCTGCAAGATTCAAAGCATGCACAAAACAAACATCTCTCCAGGCAGGGTTTGGAGCAAGGGTCTTTATTGTCTATTCTGATTTGGGATTAAAACTAAAATTCAAAGGTATTTTTCATTTGCACTGGTATTATAAATGAGGACACTTTTCTGTAAGGCACTTTTTTTCCCCCCCAAATAATTAAAGCTCATTTCTCACCTCCTTTTCTCTCCTGTCCCTGCTGTGAAGCAGGAAGTCACCTTTTTAAAAATGTTAAGTGAAGTAGAGAGAAGCTAATTGATTCACCCAAAGGTCAGAGGATGTTAGCAGCAGCAGGAGAAAATGAAGCAGAGCATCCCAGTTATCCTGTGTTAGCCTTCAGAAAACGCATTCTGCCTCAGCTTTCTCCTACAGCACCACCTATGTTTTTCAATTCCTCTCAGTTAATTTTGTCTCCTATCCTAGTTTTACGGTGTCCCAAAGATCCTGTCTTCACAAGCAACTTGTTCATGTTCTGAAGCAAACAACACTCAGAACTTACCGGCACAGTTGTTAATTCTCATAAGCTTACATGTACTTGCCTTAGGAGAAGAAATCACAAGCATTTTTGTTCAAACAATCTTTTTGCCAGCTTTCCCCATATTTTAATCTTATAGAAATGTTTCAATTACACAAAAGGATTCAGAAAAATGTTTAGGAACATTTTTTGCAGTTAAAGCGTTATAATTGCCAAGTGATGAGATTTTGGAAGAAGTGTAGGAACAGTATCCTATGGCTCCGTTTTCTCATAGCCCACTGTCTGCATTTGCTCTCATTTCAGTAAAGGCTTGGTGGTGAAAGCAATGTGAAGAAGAACCCATGGGTCTTCTAGGCGTTTTATAAGTACCAGTGCTGACTGGATGCAGAACATACATCAGGGTCATAGAATCATAGAATCATTAAAGTTGGAAAAGACTGACTGCTAAGATCGTCAGGTCCAAACATCAACCCAACACCACCAAGCCTACTAAACCATGCTCCCAAGTGTCATGTCTACACATTTTTTGAACACCTCCAATGATGGTAAATCCACCACTTCTCTGGGCAGTGTGTTCCAATATTTTACCTCTCTTTCAGTAAAGAAATTTTTCATAATATAAGGAAATATTAATTATTGTATTTCCTAATATAAGTTCATCATAAGCCTAGTCTGCTAGGGTGTGATGAAGGCTGGTTGTACAATTACCTAACCATGTGCGATACAGGTCAGTACTAATGGGAGAGAAAGTCACATTTACGTCTACCTCATTAGGTAAAATCATTCCTCCAGATGCCAGAAGCATTTTTACTCATTTTTACTCATTTTTATAACCCTATAGTGAAAACCATGATATCTTTTACTTGCTTTCAAGCCAAAATGACCTAATATCAGAAAACAGAAATTACACTTTATATGCCTAAAGCCAGGCTCCCCCAGTGCTTTATGTATGTAAGGAGCAGTGCTACGGGGAAGAACAAGGTTCTCATCTGTATGCTGCATTTAAAACTACTTAGCGCACGGCTTCTTTGGACATGAATGTATTTTCTGCTGTGAGGCAGGGGGATGTGCTACAGTCTTGCTCTGCTGTACAATAAATCAAATCGTTCAAGAATGCTATAATAAAAATACTTGCTTTGAAGTACAATCTTAAATGTCTAATTTCCTAGTGGTAACAATGATGCCTTATCATGTGGGGGTTTTTTTCCTTCATCCTTTTTTCTCTGCCCGGTTGTTTTGTTAACATGTGTGGCTGTCTAATGACTGGATTTTGGATTCCAGATGTTTTGGCAAGACAAAGCACTCAACGGCCATGTACATCCCAGAAACTTCATACCACCCAAGTAGCTGTTATGTCAACTGGCTAGTGTAAACCTACCCAGATAACTTCCCCTTCTTTCTCCCCCTAGCTGGCTGCTAACCCTTCATCAATACAAAATGACAGAAATTGTTTTCCACAGGTACTATTACAGAAACATCCAGGGCTTGGTATATAAAGCCACACATAAATAAGATCCATGTGGTTGTGATAGAAAGAAAAGTTATTTTAATTAAATAATGAGCTCAAGCTCTTTCCTGGTGAACACAGTGATCAGCTCAATGATTAAAGGTATACTTACACAGACGTGCATACACGAATGCATGCAAATATATGCCTACAAAAGTGTTTCAGGCTGTTGATGATGATGCTGGTTTGACCTAAGCTTTTTCTTGCAGGAAAACAGAAGTAGCAAGAATAACCAGTCACTGATTTTATATATGTGTTCATGGGACGAGTGTCTTCTTTGAAGAGGACAAGGCCATGATTTACCACTTACTGCACAGTATCATTCTCATTTGATGTGGACTTTGCTAAGGTGTTCCTTCACTGCTGGTGTTTATAAGTTGAAAGAGTAACAAATTGAGAGATCTCAGATTGCATTCAAACAGACATTAAGCCCTGGAGCAAGTCGTTAAAAATGGAAGCTAGAAAGGTGCATAAAAAGTCAGAGAGGTAAAACATTACAGATTATTTTAAATTTATTTTCTATGTGTCTTCTCTCATGGGAAATATTGATGTATAAATTACTCGCCCATTTCCATGCTTCCTCCTGCATTGTCTCCCACTCTGAGAACCCTATCATGTGTTGCAGGGATTTTCCTGTCTTTTTAGTACCATTGTGGTCCCATCACAGCCCCAATGCTCTGCATGATATCGGTCTCACCATAGCCAGATACTCTGCTCTGTATTTTTCAATAAGTCTAGCAGTTTTACTCTGGATGGTAGCCAGAAGGAAGAAATCAAAGACTTTAGCTCCTGAAAAGAGTTGAGTGTAAAGGACTGTCAGTTTTGTCATTGCCTGCAGGGATCAGCAAAGGCAGATTTCTCTCTCTCACCTGGCTGGGTTACACCAAACTCTTGAAGACACTAGTGGCAGATCAGATGCTGGGTCTTGGGATTTGGTGAATGGGAGAGAAAGGATGACTTCATTGTCATTAATTACTGACAGTGTAGGGCTTTATAAGGGAAAATATGATCAAAATACATTCTGAAACAGGCAGAAAAGCACTGGAGTAGAAGGGAGATGAGTAATGGAAGCTGAGACTGGGCAAAGATCCTGCAAGTGAGAGGTGAAATCTGATCCAGAAGATGATAATTCAATAAGTAATTACTAAGTAAAAGTCATAGGCAAAGGAAATTATTTTAGCCTTTTTATTTTTAATGGAGTAGAAGAGAACCAGACTGAGATCATCTGCAGAATAAGAAGATTAAGTTGGAATAAAGGGTCAATTTTGGTGTAGAAAAGCCTAGGCTACAGTCTGCCAGCCTTGTACTCATGAACGGCAGCACAGGCAGTGGCAGCTTCTCCAGGCAAAGTTGCGCTCAGCTCTGTATGCCCCAGGACAGAACTGGCAGGAGCTGGATGTTCAGGGAGAAGGAAACAACATTGAAACTGTGAAACTGTGGGAGAGACAAAGCACAGAGTCTCTTCCTGTATTCACAGGTGTACTTCCTGCCTTCCGTCTGTCTTAATCCTGTGACTTCCTTAGCCCAAAAGCCGCAGTCCTCCAAAACTTTATATGCCTCAACTACTGCATAGAGTTAGAGCTTTCCTAGAAGAATTCCTCCAAAGCATCTAATAAGGCAACTAATCAGATAATGTCAAAAAAAAAGAAGTGTGTAAAGCATTGCAAGGAAGATTGTTACTATTTAAACTACCGGGCAGAAAAAATACTTTGTTTTCACAGGCCTTTTCTTTACCCAGATGACCACCACAGACAGCCTGCATAATAAAGGATACCATACGGACAACCTGTGAGCAGCAGGCTGAATGAAATGTGTCCAGTTGCAATGGTGACTGTCTCCCAGAAAGCCAAACTATTTAGTGTTAGGCAATATTTTTGGCTCAACTCAATAATATTTAGAGTCAAATTCACCTTGTGAATTCCAGCTGTACATACAGGACCCTGAAAGGCACTATGCTTGGTAAATTACTCAGTGTCTGGAACTCAGCTCCATTTACAGAATCTAAAGCTTAATCCTTTATCTACACATGAATATGAATGTGAATACGAATCTATGACTATGAATGTGAATGGTGAGTATAGTGGCAGGTCAGTCCCATAACTGTAAGTCTACCAGATAACAGTCATGACTAAGGCTAGCAAGATATCTCCTCTGTCTCCTCGAAACTGTGTACAGCAGTCTATTCTTAAGGTCAACTTTTCCTTTGAGTTCTTTTGACTATTTACTGAACTTTTACCACACTGCAGAGTGTTGAAATAAATCCCTCCAGCTTTATGCCTCACAGACCCTAGGACATAACTCTAGGGCTAATATTTAACAGTAATGTTTCAACGTCCTGCTCTAGTTCCCCAGTGCCAAATCCATCAAATTACTTTCTTCAGAGTGTTTAAAAAATATCCTTCAGTTTCATTCTCTTTTTCTGGAAGGTTTTAGGCTGTAGTTGAAACTCTAGCATTTCTTTCGCCAGGGAGACTGACTTGAGCAGAACGGGTATCTGAAGTTCATTAGAAGCAAGTCATGTGAATAAGAACCTACAAAGTAACCTATTAATAATGCCTGAGAAACTGACACGCCTTCAGGATCTGGCCAACTTGTACAGCTTTCACATTAATTCATAGAACACTGATCCTTCTGAATGAGGGCCAGTTCCAAGGAGATGTGATGGTAAAGGATGGGCTGTTACCTCCTTGCTCTCGTTGCAACTTGTACAGATGCCATCCCATTTGTTTCAGACTGATAGAGTTATCACAAACCAAAAGAGAGGACTGGTATTTTCTTTTAAATAAAATAAAATGATATCATTTTACATGAGGAAAGCAACGTGATAATGGTGGGGTAAATTGCAGTTTTTTAATGTCAATATTTACTGAAATAATATAGCTAGCAATTTTAACCATCCAAACTTAGTTGCTAGTGTACTGCATGTCACATATCCTCTGAGATAACAACGCTTTTTTCTTAAAAGAGAAAAGGATGATATTTCAATTAGGTTAAAATCTCAAAACCAAATATAGGTCTTTATTATTATTGCACTGCTCCAGGATATTAAAATACTAAAAATTCCAAGCCAAAAGTGTATATTCTCTGTCCTTGTACATATGTAAGCACACACACACGTGTGTGTATGTATGTGTGCATGTATGTTCGTATGTATACATATATTCAGATATGTACATAATTAAACTTAATTTATTCAAGAAGTCCAATCCTGTTGTGCAGTTTCAAAATATTACAAAAATGAATGGCCAAAAGTTGATTGGAAGGTTTAACATAGATGCTAGTGAAAGTTTTAAATAGTTCTTTTTTCCAATTTGTCAATACCTGTAATAAATATTCAGGGCATAGTCCATATGGAAAATATTTCATTTTATTTACCACACTAAAAAAAATAGTCTTGAGCTTCCCTGTAATATCCATCAATGGATTATTTGTGCAACTGAAAACAGCAAAAGAACAGAGGTTCCAGCTGGCAAGACACCTGGGCAGAGGCTCAAACAGAGGGTTGCTTCGTCTCCTATTCTGAAAAAGAATACGCTCACTGGGACAAAGTGGGTATATACTGAGCATTTGTAACTGACCACTGTCAGCAGAGATGGCACGCTGGTCAAGACAGACCTTTGTTCAAGTCCAATATGTTAATATTTACATTCTTGTGACAAGAAAAAATGGAACAAATATTTTATTTACTTCCTTGAATGTCATCTGCCACTCTTCTTGTCAATATTTGTCTCCAAATCTCCCTGAAGCTATTCTCAAATGAAGAAAATGTTGCTGATGGCATCACTTACTGCTGATTCTTCCTTCACTGTAAGTCAAGTCAAGGGCAAGATGGTTGGATTTAGCTTTGCTCCATTGTTAGACACGTCTTCCTATACACCTGCCACCATCATGACAATAACTGCTAGATCTTCAACTCTTTATTTCACCGCTCTTGTCTTTCCTTCCTCGCTTTTTTACCTGCCTCGCTAAAGTCATTTACTGATGCTGTGAACTTGGGTCCTTTGAATACAAGCTTAGATGCAAATACTAAACATAGAAGGATGCAATTACCTCATCCAAATCCTGAAGTGTACTGAACACAGATATCCACGTACATCTGTAGCATATATGTGCCTTCCCTTTCCCACATCCATCCTCTGTTTGAAATAGTTATTGGAATCAAATGTTGATAGATAATAGTGGGTCCAGATCTGAAACTTGGCAAGTGTCTACCTCCTGTTTAGGATCCTAAACTGAGAGTCACTAGGGATTTAGATACTTAAATCCTTTTTTGGATGTGGTAATGCAGAAAACAAGACAAACCACTCAGATGCAGAAATGTTTGTCTTTGTTGGGACATACCTAAGATACCCTTATTTCATGATACTTGACAGGATATATGCCTCTACTTAAGGTCTCTAGTTAACCCTCTGAGTGTCGGAAGCTGAATTTCCCTAACTGTATCCAAAGTGGAAGGGATGTCTGCTTTGCTCTGTGTTTCTAAAATTTATTTTATTTCAGAGGAACATTAAGAAATTAGTATTGCCATTAAGTAATTTTAAGCAATGTGGTTTCAACTCCATCTCCAATCTGTCGCCTACAAACAAAAATATTTTAAGTATTGCTATTCCTTTTCCATTCTGCTAAAACCAACATTATTAACTTGCGTCTCATTAGCTGACTACATTAATTGCCAAACCAGGTTGCTATGAGCTATGTCCTCTTACATTGTTTGTTTATTAGCAGAAATTATTACAGCCAAACATAAACAACTAAGAGATTACCAGTTATTCCAGAGCTGTCAGGGTATTTCTAGGATGATTAGTGTAGTATTCGTGTCACTAGCGAGCACAAATCCAGCCACATGATCACTGACCTTTATACCTACCAGATAAAAGATGGTTTTATGTATTTGAGTAATTAAAAGTTGTACTGGGGAGTTTCTTGGAAAAAAATATGGGACTTAAATGCAGTTACTTTCCAGAGAGAAGTCAAAGTATCTGGAGAGTGTCAGCAGATGACACTACCTCTCTGTACAGATAACTAACATCAATACAAGATTTAAGAAGTTAGTACATCTTTTAGTTGGTATAATAATTAACAAAATCTGAAGGAAAAAAAAAAACAGACAGGTAGAATTCCCCTCATTTTTGCCTCCCCTCCATCTTTTAGCCTGTCAGTACAGTAATCAAAGAGATTGTACAGTTTCTGTGTCTCTGACCAGAAGTATGATATTCCTCCGCTATTGAAATACATTCAATATATATTCTTATATATTCCTTTTAATATGGCAACTTGTTTTTCTCCTGCTTGTAGCATCATCCAGAATGTTCTAAGTTCTCGGTGTCTAAATAACACAGCCTGGTTTCCTTTCCTATTCTTTTGATTTTTGTAGTGACTTCCTGGACTACACTATCAATAAGTCTACAAGAAATCAATCTGACTTCTACAATAAGAAAAAGTAAAGCTAGAAATCTCTTCTGGATTTAGAGGAACATGATCTGAATAGCTTAAAAAGTCAACAATATTAGAAAGAGTCAGTCAAGGAAGGCTTTTACTCAGATATTAATCACTACAGTACCAACCCAAACACAAATACTCCCAACACTTCTCATAAAGAAAGAGAAAAAGGTGATGGAAGTATGTCAGCCCTCGGAAGCTTGCTGTAGGAATAGAGTGTAGGAAAACTGCCAACCAATGTCAGAAGGGACATCGAAGACTAAGTCTAAATCCTGTAGGATAACTTTAAACAGCACTATGCAAGGATTTAACTGCATGACTCCAGCTAGAGTCAAAGGAAATAATAAGGCTAAAAAGTTCGCAAAATACCTTAAAGATGGTTAGCATCACTGACATTCCCTTTCCTGCCCCATCTTTAAAAATTCTAAATTGGGTGTTTTGCTTTTACAGTTTAAGTAACAGCTAGTCTCCTGCTGGGTTGCCAGTATTAGGTTAATTGCCAATAAACTGTCGTTTGTGTTTATTTCTCTTCTGGAGCTATCGAATGGTAGTGGGGAGAGCAGCATGACAAATGGCAGAGTGAGTTCATCTCTGCTGCCAGTCCATTGACATGGAGAAGCTGTAGAAGCAGTGCAGCTAGGATTCAAGAACAAGGCATCATCTTAATTGACCAATTGGTTATATAATTTTCATGGCTGGTCCCTTCGTCATCTTTTTCCATGCTGCTGGTTTGGTGCTCAGAGGGGTTTTTTCTTGGGAACTATTGATTGATGAATAAAATGAGCCAGCAGCAGCATAAGCACAAAGGTGAGGTCAGAATCGAGTTGGATGTCAATGATAGCCAAGCTGATGTTATCTTCCCCCTTTGTCTCAATGTAAAACTTCACAGTTGAGCTGGAATTTATACCTTTTTACTGGAGTGCCTGGAGCTCCATCACTACACAACTGTCTGATTTCTCACAGTTCTTACAGTCCCTGTAATAAGAATGAAACATGGGCTTTGAAGATAAAATGCTGCTACGTACTCTGAATGCAGTTCATTTGGAAAACTGTTTGTATTACAATGCAATGCAGCTGGGTGAACGGCTCCCTTTCCATCTGAGTACAAACAGAAACAGGAGCATAATGCAACACCTTCTCCAGCCAGAACTGCCTTTTACAGAGGCCTCATTGTATACAGGTGCCTTTATAACTGTGAGTCCTGACACAAAGCCACAAAGGATGTACAAGATGCTCCTTACAACGGCCTGATGCATCGCTGTACTTTACAGAGTGAGGCTATTGGCTGGGTGATGCTTGGAGCAGTCTATAATGGCGCTGTTATCTGCTTTGGTGTGAGTGACATGTCTACTAATTATCTCGCAGCCAGGAGTGGTCTGTATGTCATAAAACTTCAAATGGCCCAGAAGGGACGAGCTATCTGGTCTAGAGAGCTGGAAGGGAGCTGAGGGTCCTTCAGGGATGATTCACAGGCAGCAGATAACAGCTCCCATTGCAGCACAGGGCAAGGCTCGGTAAGCAATTAAGACCTGAGATTCACTTCCCAAGTCCAGGGATTCACTTCCCGGGCTAAAACCTACTACAACTCTGGCCCTGCAAAAGGAAGGGGACTAGAACAGCTCACAAACACCCTATGGCCACCCCACCACAACACTCCTTCTAGGTTAAACACTGCTCCCTCACTCACCTGGCTCCTGAGCAGATCACACTTTGCACCATTTGATGAAGTACTTGGCTGTATGAGGTGATTCACGCAGTTGTACAAAATATAAGCACCTGCTAGAAATCTCCCCAGAACTATCTATGGGTGCATGTATCCAGAAGTACCACAACTGAAAGGATTTGAAAAAAATGCTACTATAGGGTGCAGTGAGAAACTTTAACTCCTCAGAGACCAAATTAGCAATGCTAGCATTATTTTATTATTTTTCTTGGCATTGAGCTAGCTTTATTTAAAATAGCAGTGGACCTTGGATCAGAAAGCAGAAGCTGATGATTTTGTTCCACATCCCACAGAGGTCTGAACTCTTCCACTTTTTATTTTAATAAATTCTTTTACACTAAACTTCATAAAATTTCATTAACTGCAGATGAAATTCTGCTGGCTTGCCCTTTGACACAAGCTGTAAGGCCAAGCTGAGGGCTGTTGTCACACCTTGATGGTAGGAAAGCTTGAATGGCTGGATGCCAGAGGGAAAGGTGATCTCATAAGCAGGGCACAAAAGTCTGTGTGAGTGATTTCTGCTGGCTTGCACTGAGGTGCTGATCCTTCCACTATGTCACTAATCATCCCTGACTAAATACCTCGTTTGCAGAAGCTACTTAGCTGGGTTGAACTACCCAACAAGGTGATAGTTCTGGATGAGAATAACCAGCAAGGCACCAGCAGAAATCCAGGAGCACAGTGAGAGTCCTCCTTTGGTACCAGTGGAGAGAATCTCCAAACAGAAAAAGACAAAAATGTAAGGACAGATTTGGTTACAGGAGAGAGGATCTTATCTAATTCTGCAGAAAGTCATGCTAGAAAAAGAGCTACCTCCACATCCTCCTAACGCTAACCCCTAGCCCTCATGCTTTAATTTGAGTTGAAATGTTTTACGGATTAATTTCAACAGCCATCCTCCCTCTGTCACCATCATAACATGAGAATGGGTAGAAAAAAGCTCTGCCTTTCTAACAATTTTGTTGGGAGATGAGGCTGATTTTGAATTATTTAAGCAAAGGGAGCCTATCAGTCTTAATGAAACTAATTTGGTTTTGTTATGGAAATTAAACTAATCTTGGATGTTTCACACTGAAACCTTACTGAAATAAAAATGGATCAAATACTCAATATCCGCATACTGCAGACAAGCATCTGTTTGTATACAAAGCAGGAGTGACTATATGTATACTGATCTAATCTAAAAATGGCAGCTTATTACTGAAATGGGATTACAGTTTAAGTGATTAAAAATAGAGCTGGCAATGGCAGTTTCTGAGAAAAATAGATTTGTGTATGACACCCCAACCCCCAAATAAAACCTAAATAAAACTCCAAATGACAACAAAGCATTGCAATTGCAGTGCTGTCTTTCACTTTCTACCCATATGTAAGTTACTAAAGGTAAGACTAGCACTTTGTATGCGAAACAGAAAATGAAGTCCTTTTTTTTAAAAAATGTACTCTATAAACATGCTCCAGGGCTTAAATAATGAGGCAAGCTTTGAATTTTCTTTGTTCTTCTGTAGGAATTCAAAGAGGAAAAAATTCAGTCTTTGAGGTTGTAGGAAGTATTGCTTTACATTCTCCTCTGAAACCCATAATTCAATTATAAAAACGCCCTGGGCTTCAGAACAATTCAAAGGTGAGAAATGAGACAGAAGTTGTACTCCAGTGAAATCCTGAGATATGGCAGATTTTCCTACGAAATCTAGTTCTCACAGCTGTGGCTTTATAAGAATTAGACACACCTAGAAGATCAAACCCAGATGCCAAGAAAATGTTCCCAGAACTGAAATGATAAACATACTGACATCATAGTCATTGATTTGTTTTTAAAATGCAAAGTTTTGTGCAAAAAGATTATGCTCTGATAAAAATCCTATCATATGAACCATACAGCTTTTCTACAGATTGCTTCTCAGAACAGCTGGAAAAACATGATCTACTAAAGATAAAATTGTTCTTACAAATACACTAAAAATGACTACAAGGAATGAACCATAAGACATCTGATTTTTTAAAAAAATATCATTACTTATAGTAGTGAGGAAATGTTGTTCCGTCCCACTCAAAGACAGTGTCCCCAGGTTATAAGTGTAAGATAGATCTGAAAAAACCCACTGGATCTGGATTACATTGAAATTTTCTTTTTCAAGGGCTCTCTCAAATTCAGAACCAGGTCTGACCCCAGATTTCACATACGACTTTTGACTAAACAAAATACACTATGTGAACATCCACACAATATCACATTTAGATCTGTTGAGAAGCAGAAACACATGCTTACCAAGATCAAATGTATGGTTTACAAGTATACAGAGATCAACATGCCACAATGAAGTTGATACTAAAAATAACATGAAGAGATTTCTTTTTTAGACTATCTTGTTAGACAGAAACTTCTCAATAGTTTCCTTCCCTCTACTAAGAGATAGGTTTACATCAAGGCACTGGTACATGGAATAGGATGAACTTAGATAAATTTTGGAATATTTTGGGGGGAAGATACTGAAATCAGCTAGCTGTTTGTAGAAAATCAAGCTACTTTTCAATTCTGAGGTGAACAACTATTCTCATTTCAAAGACCAAAATTCTTTATCTTATATTTTTGTGTAAACTTTAAGTGCATTGAATCAATCTAAACAGAAAATAAAGTACTACTTTAAGTGTACTCTACTGTTCAATGACTGAATTATGAGAGATTAAAATATCCACACATTGCAATAAATAAATAACATAATTTTTACAGTATATTATAATAAAATATGCTGAAATGTCAATTAAGAAGGACCATATTTATATAAGCTATAAATATTTTATGTGAGGGAACAGGAAAAGAGTGTCTCAAGGTCATTGGATGAGACTTCCATTTGCATTAATAGAAAAGTGGCAATAGAGAAGACATGACATTTTAGCTAAACAAGTACTTTATATAAGCCCAGCTGAATAAACTGTTTTGTAAAGAGTATTTCAATTGGATAATGCTGCGGTAATAAAGAAAGGCGATAACTTTTTTACAATATACAGAGCTCCATTATCTACCCTGCAAGTGCTCCTTCTCTCCCACTTTTCCCAGAGGGTAAGGGGTAGGTTCAGTCCCTGTTCGTCCTAAAGAAGAGGCTCATAAAATTTAAGTAGCTTATTTGGCATTAATTCATAGTAAAGAATTACAGTGACTGACAGACAACAGAAGGGAAATGAGCTCAGAAGCCTTTTCCTGAACGAATTTGATCTTACCGTTGTTGGTCAAACAGCTGTTGTTCAACCAATAAAACCAAAGACATTTTACCAGGGGAGTTAGTACACAGAGAAGAAAGCTTGTCACTGGGATTACAAAATTAAGTGAACTGATTTGACCGTATCTTTATAAAATACAAGACTTTATCTATACAAACACAACTCATTCCAAAACACATTTCTCAAAACATTTACTCAACTTATATCTTTGAACTAAAAAAGGAATTTGATTTCATCCTCTAATACTCAAAACCACAGGTTTGGACTCACTGAGGTATAATGTGTTGAAGCTTTGGTCCATTTTTCAGACATCAGAGACTTCATCTTCTTGTATCACACCTGCAAGCAACCATCTGAACATGTTTTTGTACCCACAAAATTACTGACATAAATAATCAAAAGTATATAATTCAGAGTTCTATCAATCTGCTAAAAATGTATATACGACATGACTCCAGATTTGCAAGCCAACCCATCCAGACTCCTTCTTTTAGCCTATGGCCAGCAGCAATTTTTTTGGGAACCACTGCTGAATCATAGAACCATAGAGTAGTTAGGGTTAGAACACATCTTTAAAGGTCACCAAGTCCAACCCCGCTGCAATGAGTAGGCACATCTTCCACTAGATTTGGTTGCCAAGAGCGCCATCAAGTCTGTCCTTCAGTGTTTCCAGGGATGGGACTTCTATCACCTCTCTGAGCAACCTGTTCCAGTGTTTCACCACATTAGTCATAAGAAATTTCTTCCTTGTATCTAGTCTGAATCTACCCTACTTTATTTTAAAAACATTACCCCTTGTCCTGTTGCTACAGACCCTACTAAAATGTTTGTCCCCATCTTCCTTATAAGCCCCTTCTAAGTACTGAAAGGCCATGATAAAGTCTCCCTGATGGCTTCTTCAGGCCAAACAAACCCAGCTTTCTCAGTCTTTCCTCACAGGGGAGGTGTTCCATTCTTCTGATCATTTTTGTGGCTCTCCTCTGGACATGCTCCAACAGGTTTACGTCTTTTTTGTGCTAAGGACTCCACAGCTGGATGCAGTACTCCAAGCGAGCAGCCATTATTTTGCTTTTGGTCTCATTGCCACCGGAAGCCAAAATTACAGATAGGTTTAAAAAGTACTTGGACATATTTATGCAAAAAATCAGACCGAAGCTAGTATGTATATAACGTTAGGTAGCGGCTCTGACTCAGGAAGCCCCTAAACCACAGACTACAGTAAGACTGGACAGAGCAAAAATGGTAACATTTCTCCGTGCCTGCTCCTTGTCTTAGTTTTTTTCTTAAGCATTTGCTTTTTCCCATCTCTGGAGGTGGAACAGTTTGCCAAACAGACCTTTGGTCTTAGCTGCTACAGCTTTGCAGGTAAGCAAGGATATGGAAGCTAGATCCAGAGAAGTAAAGGTCACAAAACTACACTTTCATTTTCAGAAATGAAGAACAGAACAGAGCCCAGGCAAACTGTATTAACACTTCAAGAAATGCCAGGATTTACTTTTCTCACTATGTTATTTTATCTTCCTTTATTCTTCTCTTTTCTAAACCCTTAAAGAATTACAAGACATAAGGTTGCTGAGTTCCATCCCCTCAGTGTTTCTTCTACTTACTGAAAACTGATTTTTGATGATGCGTTCATACTGGGTCTCAAATCAAAGTCAATCTGGAGTAGCACCCCTGCTGTCAATGAGCTAGATCCACAAACTGAGCATAACAACAGATTTCAAAGGTTACTGTGACATTTTACAGTCTCACAGTGCTGTTCCCAATAGTATATTTCCGTTGAAATATTCAGTAACTGAAGAAAATACTTCACAGACAGGTACCTCAGACAAAATAAACCAGAAAAATGTGAACTTATTTTTATCACTAAACCCAAAGCTTTTAAAATCTTTGAAGAAATTAAGAGCAATGCAAGTCAAAAGGAAAATTTTTCTGAGAAATGTTCTTTATAGTGCAGAGCAGCGAAAGTCACTCCACGTTGATCATCAGAAATGGCCACTGCTATTTTGCAGCAGCTCTTCAGCCTTGAGATTTGGTTAGTTTCACTCTAAGTGAAATGAAAGCTTTCTGAGCATGATCAATGGGACCACTGTGCCCTACCATATCATTAAAAGTATTTAGTTTTTATTTTACCTCCTCTGACTCCGCAAGTGAGCAGAGAGATGACCCTAGGCCTCAGAAATCCTCTTTTCAACATTGCAACAGTTCTGAGAAACAGGGTTTTTTTCAGCATAGCAGCATATTTCCAAGGAATATATATGTTGTGAAAGTGCCTAAGAAGACTCTACTGGGTATTATTTCTTATGTAAAGCAACTGGAGATCGTGCAATTCTTTGCTTTGACAATGATATAGTCCAAATAACTCTAACAAACATTTTAAGAAAAAGTCCTTTCTTCCCTCCCTGCCCCAGGACTCTGCCCCATGAAATTAAATTTGCTCATTTCAGATGTGATTAAGAAATACCTAATTGCTATAAATAAGCAAACAGATAATATGACACAAACAAAAGCTAAGTCTGCCAACTCCCAAAAAGTCCAGGAGATGACATTGTTTGTACATGCTTGAAACCACTGAGCAGTGATTGATTCCGACTTGAAGCAAACATGCCATGCCAGCACAAGCAAAAATTGGTATGTCTACATTTCTGATACGCTTCATCTACACAGCTTTGTACCCATCCACCATGGAAATTTACTTGGCATGTGGTTCAAGTGCTTGATCAAATAGTTGAAAATTAACTCCATAATGGGGCTAAGATGGGTGTGGGTCCAAGATCTTTCATTAGGTGGAGTGCGCCTTTGTAGTTCTCTGCAAATTACACCTTTACATTTCTAATCGCACTTTCTTGTTGTGTAACATTAGGGACATTTCATGCCCAGAGCATGATGCAGACGATCACTGCGAATGAACAAAAACCACGCTCTTTGCTCTGGTTTCAAAACTCTTCAGAGCCTTTGAAATTATTCCACACTGTGTGTGTCACAACAGCAAAACTGTACTTTGTCATCTTTCCATTTTACTCAAAATCTAAGATCTGTCTGAAAATGCATTTGGTTAGTCTATGCATTGGGGAAAGGGATTCTCATCGAAAACAGCAATCAAGCTTACGTGAAAATCTTCCGTAATTTTCTGATATCTTTGTAGTGAATTCATTTTAAAGGTTCCTCAGTGATTTTATTGAGATATCAGATATGCAGGTCCCTGCTCTCCTAAGGAAGTGCTAAGTACTGTGACACCTAGTGTCAAGTCACACCACTAGATAATTCCCCATATCTCCTGTGAGTCTGTAGAAAGGAAGAGAAAGGAATCTTGTAGAAGGGATTGCCTTTTGCTGCAATATGCTTGTTGTTCACTATTTAACTGACTGGGTTTTACAAAGGAAGAGGAATATGCTTCTGACTTAAAGTGAAGAAAATGCTTATTACATTAGCAGGAACTAGAGAGGTAGTTACCAAAATGAGCTCACAAACATCTGGAATCACCAAAAGCTGGCATAAATGACAGAGCACTCTGGTTTCTGAAGCTGTTGTTACTATTCTGTATGACTTTGACAGAAAACTGAATGTGAATCAGAGACATCACACCCAGTACATTTCACATCCAGTGAGAAATGTTTATGATACTGTCTCATAATTATGTTCTTATGATATATATTGCCCTAAACACTGTCATAATTTTGAAAGTGCTGGATCAGCAAGAAGAGTTTTTCAACAAGAAGAAAATATATTTGTTTAAAGCATGAACATTTCTTTTTTTTAAATCTGTATTGTATAAAAGCCATTGTGCAAGCCCAAGTCCATGTTTCTATTGAATAAAGGAAAAAAGTTT
The DNA here is from genome assembly GCA_033558235.1 of Neomorphus geoffroyi. Lineage (NCBI taxonomy): Eukaryota > Metazoa > Chordata > Aves > Cuculiformes > Neomorphidae > Neomorphus > Neomorphus geoffroyi. Next base: position 19,756,749 of record JAUMJM010000048.1, on the reverse strand, counting down.
TTAATCAAAATGGATATGGCGGAAGGAGGACACACGACATGAACACATGCATGACAAAACCCCCAAACCTGGGCCTGCCTTCAAGGAAAGGAAAGAAAAGAAAGATGGGTTCTCAGAAGGCTTCTTAGGGGAGATGGTGGTCACAGCTCCCAAACTTAAGCTGAAGATCAGTTCTGAGAGGAAGAATTCAGGAGGCCAGTGCTGCTCAGTCATTCCTCTGGCTCGTCAGCCAAGACATCCAATGACAATGAGGAAACCAAATGAATAGAAACCCTGGTTTTTAAACACTCTCTTGTTCAAAGGTGATTTGCAATTGTACCTTAACATTTTGCCTAGTCAAGTTAACCTTGTTTTCTTCCATGTCAAGTCTTGACAAACTTGTGAACTCTAGGAATCTTACGATCGCACACTGTATTACTTCCTCAAAATCATTGAATGCTTATGGTCCGTGCAGGGAAAGCACAGTGAGAATCTTACCAGACAAGGACAGCCCAAAGACTAGCATTATCAGGTGTCAAACATTAGAAGGAACTGTACCCCTTCCATGGATAGATCAGTGTAGCAACACTCCTGACTGTGGGTATTCCCAAATTACCAAAGGCAGTAACTGCTAAAATTAGCAGTTAATACATAGCATTTTGTCCAGGCTGGCTGACAAGGTGCAATCTGAGTGTTTGCCAGGAAAAGAGGATAGAGTTCTATTACACATAATTCGAAGTTGAGCATGCAAGTGCTATGTGTTTACCGATGCAGGATGGCCATGGGATTCTTGAATAGTCTCTTTTTTCCCACACTTCTAATAAATACTTGTAAAAAGGTCTAATGAGGAAAAGCCAGAACACTGTACAGGGCTATATTTAGACATAGTCTTTTCTTTGACACTGAATTTATATTTGTTCATTTGGAATACAAATACAACAGTGTATAAACATGCTACTAAGATAACTAACCTTAATGATCCTATTAGGAAATCAGTTCCAGTTATCCCAAAGTATCTGAAACTTCACAGATACTGTTATTTGCTAAAACTATTTGTTTCACCTCTGAAGACTAAAACCAGAATCTTTCACTTCTCTTTTTATCTTCCTTCAGTTATGACTTCCTTAAAGTGCAGCTCTTTTCTTACCAATTTAGTGTTACCACAGGCCTTAAAAAATAAAAGGAAAAAGCATACACGAAGAGTGCGAGCCACAACTCATAAATAACAGCAACATCCAGGACATCAAGCAAGATATTAAATCCTACACATGCTCCTGACCTGATAGGATCACTCTCTCCAGGGGTCAGAAAGTGATTCAGCTTCAATACTCACCGAACTGGCCACTCTATTGAAAGGAGTCACCGAGGTGACTGCTACCATGTGCACTCAAGTTTGGATTCACTCTTATTTGGTGATTTTTAACTGTGTGAGACTCAGATTATAATTTCAGGTAAATCCACTCATCCTGATGATATCTGTTTGTATTACCAGTGGTTTGAAATCCCAACAAAAATACAACCTGAATTTTGCTTGTCACACTGAGCAGTATCAAGACGTACAAAAATGAAAGTCTGTTCTTACAAAAAAATGCAAAAGAATCAGTTGGGAAAAATAGCATTTAGGGATAAAACCAATAGTCATTTTGGTCCAAAATATTTGGTGAATACAGGACAACTATTTCTAAATTAATCTTTTTAATTGTGTGGAGACCTTTAAAATTACTGTTGTTGGTCTCAGCTCTGCGCCTACTGGAAACAACAACTGCCAGGGTCAATAGGAAGGATTTTAGTGGTGAAGGCCTGAACTGCCCATTCTGTACAGCGCAATTGTCTTCACTGTTGGAAAAGAAAGCACTCTCTGGGAAGTAAAGGAAAGACCCTAGCGCTATTACCAAATATATAATTGCAAACAATACCATGATCAATCACATCTTTCAAAGCTTTACTTCTTAGCTTCCTAAAAATACATCACCTTCTGCATCCAAATTCATTGATCAGGAAGTGCTTCTCACTGAGAAACCGTAGCCAGATTATTTCCATTTCAGCACTACTAACCCCAGTTCAACAGCTGGTCTGTTCTCAGCCATTTTGGTTTTCCTTTCTCCACCACATAACCTTCAAGGCATTTTGCAGTCACTGCTTATGCATCCTAGCTTCAAGGTGTTACTTCATGTTGTGAACATGGGCACATGCAATCTTGTCACATGGGAGAAACACTGCCATTTTAGAGAAGTCAGCATAGATCCACGCAGTTGAACTGACTGGCAGAGATCTCTGTAAATAAACCACTAAACTTCTTTACGTGAAGCTTAGTTGTGGCCAGGCCTGGAAACATAAGGTCTATAGCCACACAGACCAGATACGGAAACCAGGTTTATCCAGAAGCCAGCACACACTGAAAGTCTTACTGAATGCCACAGTTTGAAACTGATATCATGGTTCTGGAGAACTCCAAGGATGCAAGAAGAACAGAGTTTTTCTTTGTGTGCTTTCCCAGAGGACAGGCAGAGAAGATTTCTCTCTGGAGGAGGAGGCAATGCCAGAAGTTTCTATCCCAGCTGCTTCACACATTATGAACCTACCCTCTGAGAAGATCTTAAAGGGCAAAATCAACCACTATCACAGGAAATGCCGTTGGAGTCACCCTACGACAAAGGAAGTGACATGATCTTTCACTGAACTCTGCTCAGGCAAAAAACAGGGAAAGGGGATTTTCTCTGTCAGTGGAGGAGCTCAGGTGAAAAAAAGGCTGGAAAAAGAGCACCTACCTGACGGATTGAAGCTGTCTCACCATGGTCCTGATAATCTTACACACCTGAGCAGCTTTGATATGTGTGTATAGGAAATATTTTGCAAATCACCAGAATTGATAATTATTGCCAAACAAAGCAAGTGTCAGGATCTATCAGGATACGCGTGCAGGATCTAATTAGTGTACACTTGACAAGATATTCACAGGTAAGTAAGCTCATAGAACCATAGGATAGTTTGGATTAGAAGAGACCTTTAAAGGTCATCTAGTCCAACACCCTTTCAATAAGCAGGGATAACTTCCGCTAGATTAGGTTGCTCAGAGCCCCATCCAACCTGACACTGAATGTTTCCAGGGATGGGGCATCTATCACCTCTCTGTGCAATCTGTTCCACTGTTTCACAGCCCCCATCATAAGAAATTTCTTCGTTGGGTCTAGTCTGAATTTTCTCTACTTCAGTCTGAATTTTCTCTACTTCAGTTTAAAACTATTATTTATTGTCCTACCACTACAGGCTTAAAGAATCCCAACTCTCTCAGTCTGTCCTCATTGGAGAGTTGTTCCATCCCTCTAGTTGTTTCTCCTACTCTGGACCTGCTCCAGAAGATCCATGTCTTTCCTGTGCAGAGGACTCCACAGCTGGATGCAGTACTCCAGGTGGGGTCTCACGAGAGAAAAGCAGAGGGGCAGAATCACCTCCTTTGACCTGCTGGCCACACTTCTTTTGATGCAGCCCAGGACATGGTTGGCTCTCTGGGCTGTGGGGACACATTGCTGCCTCACATCCAGTTTTTATATCCACCAGTACTCCTAAGTCCTTCTCAACAGATCTACTCTCAATGCCTTTATCTCCCAACTAGTATTGATACTGAGGGTTGCCTCGACTCACGTACAGGACCTTGCGCTTGGCCTTGTTGAACCTCATGAAATTCACAAAGACCCACTTCTTGAGCTTGTCTAGATCCCTCTGAATGGCATCTCATCCCTGAGATGTGTCAACTGCACAACTCAGCATGGTGTCATCTGCAGATTGGCTGAGGGCACACTCGATCCCACTGTCTATGTCATTGATGAAGATGCTAAACTGCCCTAGTCCCAGTATGGACCCCTGAGGGACACCACTTGTCATTAATCTCCATCCAGACACTGAGCCATTGACCACTGCTGAATTATTCACTTCTGATTTTATGAAGTAATTAAGCTTAAAAAAGAAAGAAGATTTTGTATGTGATATATTCTTATATGTGACGATCAGCTATATTGTTACTATGTATATAGCCAACTATGTGATGATTGCGCTTGAATCCAACTGATGAATCAACAACATTTGCTAAGACTGGATATTGATGAACATGATATTTGCCACTGACTTCCACAGAAGCAGACCTGGGTCTTCCCAGAGCTCTGCTTTGTTGCTAAGGCTTTCTGCTCTCTCATCCTGTGGCAGCTCATGCTGTGTTCAAAGATAAAACTGTCATAAGATGAGACAACTCCAGACAGTGTGAAGAACTGGAAGTCCCTTCCCCATGCTGCTGGGGAAATGTCTGGATATGGAGATTCAAAGGCACATTGAACCACAAGGAGGTACTAGGATAATAAGCATCTGAGAAGCAGAAAGATTTCAGTTACAAGTAATCACAAATACCATCAGAGTAAATTCCTGAATCAATAACTGCACTCATCAAAAGTCACCTTTATTGCGCATTTTGTCTCTTTTATTAGATTACTTACAGACCAGATGCATGACCTTGATTTATAATTCAATTGTCACCAATAGTGGGTCTGAAAATATGTTTGCAGAGTGAAAAAGTCTATCAGACGCATAAGGCAAGCTGCCAAAAGGTAGTCAGTTATTAATTCTGAGAAAAATTTGGTTTGATTTGATTTTAAACAAGCTGACTCACTGGTTTCCAAGGATGCAAAGAAGGCAGAAAATAATCATATTTGAATCACATAATGATGAAATTATTTTCACACCCCAATTCTGTTCCATAGTATTTATCAAAGCTTCATCCATCTGGAACAACTGTTTTCTCATTCACCATGGGGTTTAAAAGGGAGTCAACACAATCATAATTTCTTGATACTAGTCATTAGGGACTCATAGGGGTACATTTCCCTAAGGTAGTCATGCAGTTTTAGGACATCTGCTCCAAGCAACAGAAAGACAGGGTAGAGAATCTTGAACTAGTGCCAGTACCTACCTGGAAAGCAAAAGAAGTAAAGCATGTGGACGTTGTGTATTTCATCCAGAAAGAATATGAGACAGACTTCAGACATTTAGGAACTAAAACGCTTTAACTATCTTCTTAAAATCACCAGTGACTGGGTTATTTAGGGTCCTTCTGGAGGTTCACCTTGGTGTGTGTCACAGTGGGTCCTACCCATAGGCTTCTTGCACTGTGCTGGTTCCATAAATACATGGAGTTTTACTGTCAGGCGTATTGGCACAATTGATAGCCTCACTTTGAGTTCCAACATAGACTTGCAACTTTCATCTTGAAATCAGGCCCTTCTCAGTGAGATTAATTGTGACAACCTGAATTTAAGCACTTGGTTAATTGTTGTCCGGAGCCCTGCTGTGTTTAAATTTTCCTATTTGTCCTAAATTTAATTCCTTTTTATAAGAGTGTCAAATGTGATCAGATTAGTCTTTTCTAGTATAAGTTTGACAGACCCAAAAATCTCCAGTGCCACCAAGGCTTTTGTTAGTAAAAAGAAAAAGTAAATTTGAAGTAATGTATTTACACATGTAAGTTAGATCCCTATCACGGCCTTTTTTGTTTAAAGCGTCAGTTTCAAACCCTGAGCAATTTAGAACATCTAGTGATTGTATGGTTTCTCACATACAGATTTTATTGCCACCTCTAAGTGGAGATAGTACATTCAGCATTTCCTCCAGCTGAAGTAGTACAATTTAATCATAAGTAGTAATGAATGCATTCTTCTTGAATTTTTTTATGTTAAAAATATTCTCCTATGATTTGAAAAACCTAGAGTTATTGTTCTAAAGAAACATTAGGTTCTCACTGTAAGCAACCTGAGAGAAACAGAAGATTGACAGTTGAGAAAAAAGACAGACATTAAATAAACTCCATTCCTGAGAGCTCTGCCTAAGCAGAGACTACAATTGCAATGGAGCCACAATAAAAAAACCCAAGACTAGCATTTACTTCATGACTGGTGCTTTGGTCTTGCCTTTTTCTCTTCTTCATGATTTATTTCCATTCCATCTCCCATTCTGTCTTTTACTATCCCTTCCTTTGTCATCCCTTTTACTTACTCCTTCCTGCATAGTACTCTCTCCCTCTCTCTTGCCACCTGGATGTTTTTTTTGTCCTCTCCAGAGCCACAACCCTCTCTGTACTGTGGCATCCTCTTCTTTTTCTTCCTTTCTCCAAACATATCCAAACAACCACAAGCCAGCTACAGACTTTTCCACCACTGTTTTTCTTTGCAGTTGCTCATAGTTCTCCACTCCAACTGTATTACCTCAGTGTCACAGCTGGCTTCCATTTTTTTCCTCTTACTTTCACCTTATTTCATTTTCCCTTCCCTTCCCTTCCCTTCCCTTCCCTTCCCTTCCCTTCCCTTCCCTTCCCTTCCTCAGATTCTTCTTTTTCTCACATTTATAAGTATTGTCTCCTTCTTATAATTATCTTCTCCTTCTTTATAATTGTCTTCTTCTTCCTGCTTCTTCCAAGTTTCTGTGTTCTTCAAGATCCACAATCTTCTTAATTTCAGATGTCCTTCCAGTTTTTCATCTTCTGTATTTCTTTCCAAATCCCTTCTCCCTCTTCTTTGCTTTCTTTCTAAACCACCTCACTCTGTTCAGTTTGTGTTTCAGCATCAATGCTGTACCTCTTGTAGAGCCACCCTGGTAGACTGCACCAAGGGAAGGGAGCATGGCTATCCTTGGCAAAGAGCCAGAGTAACTCTTCATCTCAAAACTCTACATCTGAGCAACAAAGGCGTTTGAAGGTCTCTTGTTTGAGACGTTCTTCCAAGTCCTTACACAACACAGAAATCACCAGCTTCTCCAGGCTCTCGTTGCATGTATAACTCTTTGCACTGTGGTTCATTTCCATGATCTGTGTGGCTGATGGGGACCATGTCCTGGGGTTTTTTTGTTGTCTGTTTGGGTTTTTTTTCTAACCCCATAATGAGGATTTATAGACAATAACAGAGCTCTGGAGAGGACTTAAAAAGTCAGGGCTAGCCTTTCTGGATCAGGCTGCATGATACCCTATTTGAATACACTTATTCCACAATAAGGTTGTCGCGCTGAGCACTGTACTATTCAGATAAGCCCTCTATAGCATCTTCACTTTCAAATGTTTGTCTCTGTGTTAGTCAGAGATGTGCCTGCCTGTGTTATGGAGATACGGGGTTTCTTCCCACATCTCAGCTCTGACAAGACTTGAAAGTTACAGGAAAGCCAAGCTGTGCCCAGTGCCAGCCCATGGAAGACTCAGAGGTAGCAGTCCTGCTAACGTTGCTGCTGGACTGCAAGGTGAACAATTCACAGGGCAGTAGAGCTGTTCTCTGCCACTCTGCTTTTCCACTGCTCAACAGTGCTGGTGTGAAGTGGGTGGTTGCTGCTTCTCCTTTACACCTTTTGTAGCTACCAACAAGGCTGAAGTTTGTTACTCCTGCCAGGGTAACTAGAGTTCTGTACAGATGGTCTTCAAGCCTGTTTCCACTGCTCCGTTTATGGGACCATGGAGATGGAATATTAAACAGCCAGAATGCAAGGAGTAGGATCATTTCCATAACCATAGTGACAGCTGGTCCTGTTCAGTGATTAGTGAAGCCAAAAGAAACCTAATCTTTATCAAAAAGGGGAATCTCTAACAAGCTTTTTATGTCAATCTTTTCAGTTTAGATCTTTTAATGATTTTCTTGCAACTGCTGCTGAGTGATGGTGTTTGTGAAATAGAAGCGCAAAGAGTGCTGGACTGTGGATGTAGGGGGCTAAATCACTTTGCCTTTGATCACTCTCTGGATGGAGAGAGACAGATTCCCATGCATGACCAGCTGTCTCTAGCTAGCCAGGGAGTGCAATTTCTGACAGCTAAACAAGCAACTTCTTGTTTCTCTTTCTCGCTACAGGGTAAAGACTAGAAATAGTCATGTGTTAATGAGGAAGAAAACAAGGGATTAAAGATGATCATTTGTTTTTGTAGAATAAATCACTACTCTGACTGAATTAATTCTGTTGACTTTTCCTTGCTGTCGTATTACTTCCCATGCATGGCAGCCTTCCCTTTGGCTTTAAAGCTAAAGACTAAAATCTATGTTCAAAAATCTCAATGTACACAAGTATCTGCTTCTGAGTTTCCCCAACTGATTTTACCCAGCCAAAAGAAAGAGAAAACGAATTGTTTATTGGCTCCCTGTCTTCTCATCCAGGAGTACAGTATGATAAACAGGATCTCAAGTCTAACTCGTCTATAATTTGAGGGTGCTCCTTTCTGAGGCTCAGTTTTGATTTGGACTGCATGCTAGTCCGAAGGGAAGGGATCCACCCATGTGCACATGAAGTCAGAATTATTTGAGGGGCATATAGCATTTCAGCCTAAGGCAGAGCAGCACAGATTCAGCCCCAGAGGTGAAACTGTGGCAAGAAACTGTTAGAAACATCAGTTCTTTTGTATATTCTTCCCAGAAGACCGCCCTTCAACACTATATTGCCACTTGCAGAACACACCACTACTCACTGACACATGCTGTGTCAGCTATGGACTCTTAAATAAAAAGTCTACGGGTTTTTTTGCTTTTGCAGACAGGGAAGTGCACCTCCTCTTGTACCTCCTTGCATCTCCATGATAGCAGTCCTGACAGCTTCCTCAATGACAGGAACCCATAGGAAAGGGCATTTTATTCTGTAGTAAACTTTCCATAAAAAAGATACTTCATTAAACCCTACAATTTTGTTACAGCTGCTCAAGTGGTGTGCTGGTGGTCCTTGCTGCCTATCCTTTAAAAGCAAGTCATAGCAAAGCTGCCTGCTGTTTGGTTGATTGCCCTCTGAATGGAGACTGTGTGACTTCAGCACATACACAAAGCCATACAGCAGGCTCATCAGTCTTCGTCACATGAACGGCGCAGAAGAGCTACAGCAAACTGCATTTGAGGAGGGGAGAGGGAAGTGTCCCGAAAATATCCTTAGAGTCTGAAAGATATATTTTGCTTCTTTGTATAGCACATTGCCATGGGCATCCACTGTTACTTCAGCTGTTCTGTTCTGCTGAGAAGGACAGTGACCATAGGCAGCCAATCTGTGGATCCACCCATTGTAAGAAGGTATCAATAAAGGATGAAATATTTGGTATATTCGTAAGTGACAGCAGCATTTCTACCAGCATCCCCCATCCTCAGCAGGTCTGACAAAACTGGATGAGCAGTCAAGGTACAGAAGAGCAAGGCTAACTTTCAAACTGGAGGAATGGACTAAAAGGTTTACTGTGAAGTCCACTTAAGAAAGGTGAAATTGTGCATATGAGAAGGAACAATCCCATGTCCTGGTACAGACTGGAGGCTCTCTAGCACTACAGCTCTGCAGAACAGGTCCTGAGGGTCCTGGTGGGGAACAAGTTGAATGTGAATCAGCAGGAAGTTCTCACAACAATGCAAGACTATCACCAGTTGGTCAAGGGAAAAAATTATTAATTTCTATTTGGCACTCAGGCAGCTACATCTGGAGTAGTGTTTAGTTTTGGGAGTGAGTCTGAGCAGTGGCATCCAAAGTGCTGCTACAGAGGGCCAGAGATGGGAGGTGTTGAGGTTTGGGGATGTTAGGTACAACTAAGAGGTGTAAGAACCTGGGTTGTGTTATTTCGCAAAATGGGCAAACCTTTCAAAGGTATCCATGACATGAACTGTCCTCTTTAGAATCCTCTTAAAAAATAAATTACTTATTTAATTTATAAATGCAGATTTGCAATTACTTCATAAGAGCATTACTCTCAGACATAAAGCACTGCAGTTTATAGATTACTTCTTGCCAAGTCTTTTCTCATGGACACATTTAGTACCTTTCTTAAAGGTTCCTGAAGCCCTGTGATTTTTTTGAATATTTCAGCTTTTGTTTACAAGAAAAATCTGTAGGAAAACAGTCTAGTAAATGCTACTGTGAAAGAGAACTAATTCCCTAGAAGACAAGTAAAAGACTTATTGAATGTTTTAAAAAAGAAACAGAATGTCAGGATTTCCATGGTTGTCTCATGACATCTCAAAGCCTGGCTTGTGGGTGTGCAATGCCTGTGGTCAGCCACTATACAGCTACTGTACAGAGAATATGCTTGAACAAAATTAATTTTGGAAATGTGTTGCTGAAGTCCTTCACATCTCACACCATGAGGAATGAAACTCCCACAGCTGTGAGAACCAAAGTCTAAAGCCAAGTTCAGAACAGAATCAGTAAATACTGTCTTACTTCTAACACCCAGGAGCCCTGTGTTTGCATCAAAGCAGCCAATGTGTCTCATAACAGTCACCTAAAATTTAACAAAACCTGAAATACAGCAAGAATTGTTGCTTTCTGCTTATGGCAGCAAAGACCCCCACAGCACAGCTCATTTGTGCAGTGCAGGCAGAAGCTGTTGCCCTAGGAGAATTTTGTTCCCAGTACAGAGTGCTTCAGCAATTGGACAGGAGGGGTGAGAGAACAACATGTAATAAATCTGCTCTGGAGAAATTCAGCTCATGGAAGACTTTCTGTTTCACTTTCTGGAAAACAGAAAGGAAAGAATTATCTCCCAACTGCCTTCTTTTTTAACTCTGTGGTATGAAAAAGGGGGGACTTCCTTAGCAGTCTGGAGATTAGTACAATGTTTAAAGTCATTTAATTACTGTGATTAATTACACGCCTGTTACTGATCTTCTTGTTCTTCTCTGCCCTAAAGTACTAACAGGCTGTTCGATTTGCCATTTAAAAGTACAAAGTTTGAAGTGGGTCGCTGTTTACTTGTGTTAATAACTTATCACAAGAATCAAAATGAACTGTACATGACTAATTGACTGGTTTGTTTTACTGTCCTCCATGAAAATGTGGATAAGTTTTTCTGGCAGTATGCAAATGAAGCTCCCATCAGCAAGAGAGGCCTTCTCTGTATCAAAGCAAAAGGAGCAGGCAAGCTGCAGTTATTAACTAGGAAAGACAGCAGCTGGTTGAGGACAAGGAGCTGCCTGAAGCTGGAAATAGTAAACCATGGAGGGGGACAGGATTTAATGAGCTGTGAGGACAAGAGACCTGCAGTGTAATTAACTCCCAGAAGATCTCATTGTGCATTGAGCTGAACCCTCACTCAGCAGTCTTTCCACCTTCACTGGAATTAAAGTTTAATTTGGTGTCAAAGGGCAGAGGAAAGACCTACATTATCAAGCGTGGAAATCAATGAACTGTGTGAAGGAAAAGGTCACAGCCCCACTTCTGCAGCGTAATAGGTCTGAGGGAAAAGGTGAAGGTACAAAACTGCTCAACACTTACTCATCAGTGCTGGGAGTGGGAGAGATGGATTTTTACCTCATAGGTTTGTCACTATCTCTCTTTCAATAAAAGAATCTGAGATTCCAAAGACGAGAGCACTGAAGGATTCAGAAAGGTTTTTCCTCTGTACTAGTGGCCCCTGGTTTTGTTTCTAAAGCCAAATGATTTGTTGCAGAACTTTTTACCCATTTCTGTTCACAGTGGCCGCAAATATTTCGAAACACCTTGGCTGACTCCCTTTTCATGGTGTTACTGAGCGAAGTATTCACCCCGCTACACTCTCAAATAAGCATACTAGCTACCATCAGACCTCTCATTATGATAGGGCAAGTGAATAATTTTCCATACTAAATCTTTCCTGAGTAACACTTTGCAACCTAAATTAGTGCAGGTCACCACTAGCACTCAGGCAGGAGCAAGGCCAGCATGTAGTACAAAAGTACAAAACTTGCCATGCAGATTGCTTGAACTTCAGGCTTTCCCTAGCGTGGTGGAGCCCTCTCCTTAGGGAGTCACCACACTGAGAACTGTGGAAACTCACCTCAACACCCCCCTCTGCGAGTTGATGCCTCTGCTGGGTAACATTTGCTCTTCCTCTGCCATTCCCTTTCAGCCACCATTAGCTGCCGTCCTGTGCTGTGTCTGCTGCAGAGACCTTAGATATTGTCCTGCTACCCACTATTTTCTGAACAGAGTGCAGTGTGCCTGGGGACACTGTAACGTTATCAGTATCACAGTGCTTGGAAACTAAATAGTTCATTAATTTTCAGAGTAAATGGAATACCAACAGAAGGACAAATCCATGTAAAACAAGCAAATGCACATACTGTCTGCAATAGGCAGGTAGATCCTCAGAAATGACTCTGTTTCCAGCCATGCAGTGCGATGACTTAGCTATGGAGTTATTTCATAGATTACCTCACACATGAGAAAGCAGATAACACTCCAGTTTCCATTGATCCAAAAGGTGGCCTTGAAATCAATGAAACTGTGAGCTCCAAATGCTTGTTCTGCTGATGCAAAGACACACTTGCTGACAAAAACATGTTTGGTTCATACTGCAGATCAAGTAAGTGCTGTTTCTCTGTGTGTGCAGAGTACAAAAACTATAGCTTACCATTTGTCTCAAGGAATACCTTGTAATCTTTTTGGAGCAGAAAAGTTTCCTGATATATTTTTATTTTTCAGTTTCCAAGTACATTGTCATGCCCATGACAAAGTTGCAATCCCAAAAGAGAAAGCTTACCTTCATGTAGAGGGATTTCCCTGAGATGAAACTCACAGCCTCAGCAGACCAAAGACTAGTTTGAAGGCTACCTACTCTGGTCTTTCAATTTTGGCTGTACTTGCAGATATTTACCCTTGAACTCTGTCTTCACTAATCCACTTTCACTGGCTTTCCCTTCACACTTGTATTACAGCTTCAACCATGCAAATCTTTTTGGAGCCACGACAGAGGTTGTTTGGTCAGCATTGAGCTTAGTAGGCATTCTGCTTCTCTTTACCAGATCATATGGATCCACAGACATTCTGGCACAGCTGGTTTAAACACCCAATGAAAATTTTACATCAGCTGTCCAAATTACAGCACATAACCATTTATAACATCAAGCTATAAGCATCAGCCCAGCGGGTTGCGTACCCCACATATTTCTGTAATAGAGACCTGAAGCAACTCTTATCTCACCCTGTCCAATTACATCATCTCAGGCCTGAATGGTTCTGATCTGATCCACCTACCAAGTGATCAAGCTGAGCTTTACTGTAAGACTGCAGCAGAGCAAGCCAGCACCTTTTCAGTTGCAACAGCTCATCAGCCAGCCCTTTGGAGTGGAAACCCATCTGAGCTGCTCTCAAAATTGTCATTAGTTTCCATCCACTCAAGCAGTAAACTAGGAATTAGCCCCACAGAAAGCAATCTAATCCTGCTACAACTTTTACATACTAAAAAACCTTAGGACATCTTGATAAAGCAAGGTCGTGATGCATTTTGCATTACTTGGGTGTAGATAAGGCCCTCATAATTGCTTCATTGTAGACAACCTAAGTTTTTTTCCAAACGTTATTTCAACTCTTCCATCATTATGCAGATTAATTCCTCCAATGACAAAAATGTAAAAACTGAAAGATTAGCATCCATTCTCAAATATTTGTGCAATGACCATTTCACAGTGAGAGTCACCAGCTTATAAAAAAAAAAAATCCATGCTAATACTTCAGCTTCCTTGCAAAATCTTTCCTATAAATTTCACTGCTCAGAAGGGTTTTCAGTCCTGTATGAAAACTTTTGTGAATAAGCCACAGATCAGTAGCAGAAATACTCTTTAAGCTCCAAATATATGTGTCCATCAGAAATGTGTCTTCAATTTCTTACAGCAGCTGCATAAAAATGTAACTTTCCAGTTCAATACACAGTGTGTGCCAGTAGGTTTCAATAAACTTAGAGAATAAATTAATTAGCAAACACAAAAATATAGCCAACAGCAAGGAATCACATGGCTACATTCCTAAAGTGTCTATTTCACAAAATACAGGAAGTTTTACAGATGTTTCTGTTTGACATGTCTATATAACTGCTTTTCTCTTGAATTTGGCTAACGTATGAATTAGAGTCAAAATTGTAATAAAACAAGACATTTTCATTAACATTCATCCAAATTGCCTGTGTTACCACAAGTTTGCTTTGATGGTTTTCATAATCTTCTCTATTCGCTTTCTGTACTGTTTAGACTAGCAAAATTTAATACACAAGAATATTTTCAGAAAAGATCATGACTGAGCTCACATCATAAATATTTGAAGAGTCACTTCCACAACAGAGTGCTAATTACAGAGGCAGCCAGTCCATCTGTAAAAATGGTACTATGTGTCCTGCTTCACATACGGATAATGAACAATGAGTAGTGCATAGAACAGTCTTGGCCGATTTCCCATAGGCAGCTAAAATGAACCCACCTCAAACACTCACCATGTATTTTGGAGTATGAAATTTTTCAAAGTCTTTATACAGTTATTTTGCAAGCAGAAAATGGGTGAAAATCAAATGAAGAGGTAATGAACTTTTTAGACTATCATGGGTGGACTAAGATCATGTTGCCATCTGCAGTGGCAGAGGGTGACATGGCCAATCTCAGTTACATCCTATAATTTGCCCATGCTCACGCTATTTGTACTTATTGTCTATCCATTTAGTCTGTAGAAACTCAAACCAGAGCTTCCTTTAGTTTTGAAATGTTCTGCTGTGAAATTTGATTTTCTGGGGTGTTGAACTGCTCCTGCGAAATGTTGGCTGATCCAAAGCTCTCCAGACCTCGCAGGGCAGAGCAGAATACTGTTTTGCTCCACTCCCAGTAGGATCTTGCACTGGGGAAAACTGATTTGAATGACAATGCAAAACTCTGCTGGGGGCAAGAACAGAAGCCTCTGCAATCAAATATTAATCTTAGCTTGAAGCTAAAAGTAGAAGCACACCAAAAAGAGCCTTTGTCCTCAGAAAGCAAGGCAGACAGCCCCCACCTTGCTCTAGCCAGGTCAACCAGCAATCAGTCACACAACATCAATAACTCTTGGTGACCCTCACTGGCACCCTGAGTCCTTTCTTTACCCCTGTGTCTTTTCTCAGGGCACAATATTTCTCACAAGAAAGTGTCCAATAGGTCCAAAGAGAAAGGAGGCAAATAGAGGCACTGTTGGTACAATATATTGCTCCACAGAACACAGGACATAGGGACTCCACAATTCTCCTGATGAACAAGCACTGCTTACTGAGTCTCCCTGTTACCCTAAGCAAGTGAGAAGACCTAATGCAACACGTAACATCAGCCTTGTGGCACTACAGGAGCTGTCCATGCTGGGGAAGTTCCCAGGTGAGGAAAGCTGGGTTCTGGCAAGAGGGAGCTGGAAGGCTGCATGGAGTAGGGATAGGAGTTCTTGACATCACCAATGCATTTCCTTGCATTTTCCCAACCTACAAAGAGTTTTCATAGAAATCACTGATGTCAAAGCTGGACAAAGACAAGCAAATCCCTGTGCATGGAGCATAAACATTCTAGAGTGCTATAAATCAGAGTATGATTGTGCTGTTTGCAAAGATCAGGTACAGAACCTGACCAGGTACAGCACCTATCAGTCCCATTATCTAAGGCCTGTATGAAAAACAACACAGGCTGCACATTGTCTGTCTTCAGTCATCAGCATTGTTATGTCAAGATTAATCGTCTAGTGCTAGTTGTCCCGGCAGCTGATGAAATTATGTACTTTCTAGTAGAGTGGGTTTCTCTGTTCACAAACAAGTATCCAACCACTAACAAGGAGCGAGTAGTTCATTGCTTATAAGGGTGCTGGACCAAACAATAAAGGGAAGAAGTAATGCCTTGAGAAACATACAACTGGAGAAGGAAACTAGGGAGAAATAACAGAAAGAGAAACTGGAGGAAACTGTGTGAGACAAGATTTTTTAATAATAAATCACACATACATGCAAACCAAAACCTTTTCCCCCCAAAGCCCATGGCACTCCACTCTATTACAAAGCTTTCCACAGCCAAGTCAGATTCACGGACCCAAGGAACTTATAACTTTGGACAAGGAACTTACAACAAGGAACTTACACTTTGGACACAACAACCCCACGCAGAGCTCTAGACTGGGTGCAGATTGGCTGGAGAGCAGTCAGGCGGAAAGGGACTTGGGAGTGCTGGTGGACAGGAAACTCAACATGAGCCAGCAGTGCGCTCAAGTGGCAAAGAAGGCCAGTGGTATCTTGGCCTGCATCAGGAACAGTGTGGCCAGCAGGACTAGAGAGGTCATCATCCCCTTATACTCGGCACTGGTCAGGCCGCACCTTGAGTACTGTGTCCCATTCTGGGCCCCTCAGTTTAAGAAGGATGTTGAGATGCTAGAGTG
The DNA here is from genome assembly GCA_033558235.1 of Neomorphus geoffroyi. Classification (NCBI taxonomy): domain Eukaryota; kingdom Metazoa; phylum Chordata; class Aves; order Cuculiformes; family Neomorphidae; genus Neomorphus; species Neomorphus geoffroyi. Next base: position 19,740,621 of record JAUMJM010000048.1, on the reverse strand, counting down.
TGTCCAGAGGAGAGCAACGAGGATGGTGAAGGGGCTGGAGCACAAGCCCTGTGAGAAGCGACTGAGGGAGCTGGGGTTGTTTAGCCTGGAGAAGAGGAGGCTCAGGGGAGACCTTATTGCTCTCTACAACTACCTAAAGGGAGGTTGCGGTGAGGCAGGAGTTGGACTCTTCTCTCAGGCGACCAGTGACAGAACGAGAGGACACGGTCTCAAGCTTCACCAGGGGAGGTTTAGGATTGACATTAGGAAGAAATTCTTCACTGAGAGGGTAATTGTTCATTGGAATGCGCTGCCTAGGGAGGTGGTCGAGTCACCATCCCTGGAGGTATTCAAAGATAAATTGGCTGAGGCACTTAGTGCCATGGTGTAGTTGACAAGCAGGAGTAGGTGTAGGTGTTGGGTCATAGGTTGGACTCGATGATCTCAAAAGTCTTTTCCAACCTTATGATACTGTGATACTGTGATAACAGTAGAAAATCTGCAGCCTCCAGCTTCCTCCCTTACTAATCTCAAGTAAGATTAGTAATGTAGGACGTGGCAAAAATTCTATACAAGACAGAGACTTTCTGTGCGCTTCAAATGTCCCTCATTAGGAAGTGTGGTGTGAAGTGGATTCTATCCCTAGGATGAATGAAGGAGACAGTCAACCACTTCCACTCAAGGAGGTGCTGCAAAGAAAGGCACACTGAATATCATAGCAAGTGCACTGTTACTTTATTTATTCCTTGCACAGGAAAGAATGCTCTGTGAACATGCTACAAAGCTGTCCGACAGAACACCTATACAAAATCCTGCAGAGTAAGAATGAATGCAGTTGTTGATTGAAAAATAACAGAATCTCAGATAATCTGGTGTATCGCCAGTAATACATTTTGTTCATTCATTGCCTGTTACTGTACCTGCTGCATGCCATTTGAAACACGCACATCACAATGCAAGACAAAGTAGTGCAGTAAGATCACTGGGACCACTGCTGACATTAGATGCAATTAGTTTCTTATAATTTCCAGGCATCAGATGCAGTATGCAGCAGAGCTAGGGTGCAAGTTGGGAGACAGTATGATCTGCCTGTGGAGATAAACTCTGCCTTCCTTCCATCGAGTCATATCCGTCTATATAATGCAAATGCTGAACTGGTCAATAGCCTGAGGAAAATCAGTTCCTAGGTGTAAAATAATTTTAGTGCAAACCTTGTGGTATACATATTTTACAATCAAGCAATCAGGATTAAGCACTGGCCCTAATAAAGACACGAGCTCCAAATTTATCCATTTGTTCCACATTGTAGATATTTCCATTCCAAAAAATTCTTCCAAGTGTTCAAGGAAAAGTGTTTTCTAAATGAAAACATCTTTGTCAGCAGTTACCACAGCCATCCTGAGAAGTTCTCAAAACATGGAGCCATTAGCATAACTGGGTAAACCAGGCTGAGCCCTGGCCACAACAGAACAGTTAATGCATAAAGGATAAAACTTAGTTCAGCCATCTGAAGACTACATTACTTGCTATAGCTGGAAGTAGGTCAAGTGCCCTCAGGAAAAAGCTATTTAGTTCTCATTGAGATGTAATCTGATACTTACACATCTCTAGCCTTATTCAAACCTCGATATGAGGCAAAGTCAAGGATGTCAGCTTAGTTTCTGGTTGCATTGAATGGTCAAAGGGTGATGTTTGAAAGAAAAAGGTTCATTGTTTTTAATCAGACATTCATGCAAATTACACAGTCCGTGAATCACACACAGAGTTTTTTAGTTTTTCAGCAGCCCACACAAGATTCAGAATGTGAGAACAGAGAAGGCAGAAGGTTGATCTTGCAAAGTGGTATGCATTGCAAAGCCCTGCAAAAGCTTAAGTGAGTGCCTAATTTAAAGGCCACGAACAATTATTTCCATTATGTTTTCAACAGAAACACTTGCCCACACAGTTGGCTGAAAATGGAATGAGACAGAGGATACAAGGAGAAACATCCCTGCATGCTAATAAGAATGGTGACTACCATGGAGGTAGCTACAAGTGATTTTAATGGATGGTTGTGCGTCAAGTTGTCAAGTTTTGCTTCTCCAGCTAGAGCTGATGTAATCAACAAAGCACATGCTTTGTTTTGAGCTGTGTTTTTATTATTATTAATCTTTACTTTTTCAGTGCTTGCTTTTCTTTGAGAAGAGGCAACGAGGACCCAAAATTGAGTGAGGGGAGTTAGTTGAATACTGTAACTGTGTTGTGTGTTTCATGAGAGGATTGAAAACTAGGGCAAATGAGCTCTCTGCCATGGATTTTTTTTTTTACTTGCCAAGGGGAAAAAAGTGATGTGGTCTTTGTTCCTCCAGTTTCAAAAGAAGGCAAAACTCCTTACTTTGCCTTCAGATCTGACACAAAATTAATGTGATGCTTATGGGAAAACAAAGTCCTGTGAGAGAAACAACATGAAATATGTTCTTATAAAAATTTTTTCAAATTTTAACTCTTTCAGGACACACATGTTGTACTAAAACTTAGAAGAAGGTCACAGGAGAGGCAGGTGGACAGAGTAAAGTGTCATTGCCTCAAAGGGTACCTATAGTAGGAGTTCTCACTTTCCCATAGTTCTTAGCCAACCTGACTTGCCCCAGTTGTCTGGCTCTGAATATCTTCCTTGATCCCTTTGAGAGAAGCAGAGCACTGCTGTTTGACCATTCAGGCTCCAATACACTAGTTGAAGGCTGCCATGAGGATGACGCACAAGAGGTTTAGAGTTGAGGTCTTGTATTTCATCCATGTAAAATGAATGCCCTATCCCCTCTAGAGGAGTGAGGACTCCACGAATGGCAGGTGGAGTAAGCCAGTGAGGATTTCAAGGACAGGCAGCTCTAACACAGCACGTCCTATACACAAATTGATCTGCACATTTTCTGCAGAGCTCAGGTAACTAAGTCAAACCAAAAGTGAGGGTAAGGGCATATCACAAGAACATTTGCTGGACTGCCTTAGGGATTTGCAAGTACAGCCCTTCTCATGGGCACACTCAGGCCCATCACTGTACCGTGTCTCTGAAATCGAGGAAAGTACACCTAATATACAAGCCTAGCTTATTTATTCCAGAGGGATATGCCAACACCAGAGAGGGAATTAGTGTCAGAGTAGGACTAGAGAGTACGTGGCTCCCACTCTGTCCTCTGACTGCACCTCTTTTTTGTGTGAGGGCTGTTTTTTTGTCAAGCAATATCTGAGGGGAAAAAGAAAAACAACAAAAAAACCCAATAGGTTTCAAAATAACTTGCACTGCCCGTCAAAGTCTTCTGCATGTCCCCAGGTGCCTAGCCAAGAAACTTTCCTTAATGGCGTTTGTTTGAAACAATTAACATCTCAACTTTATTTTTCTCTTCTTTCAGACAGCTACAAAAAGACTGTCAAATACAATAATACCAGCATTCACTGGGGCTGGCTCAGTCCTGCTCTGTCTGAACCATTGCCAACACATGCCTCTGCTGGGAAAGGGCAGCCTGAAGTCTGAGTAGCCTATTTCTCTTGAGTTTGATATTTCTAAAAAAATCCACCAGTGAGATGAAAGCAGGCTAGAGCAGAAGCAGGAGGAATAGAGCTGTACAGTCAATGCACAGGGGCTAAGAAACAACATAAATGACTCTCAAATGGCACATAAAGCCCAATTTCTGACAATAACACCTTTTCCTATATTAATACTAGACGTTTTCAGGTAGGTGTCTGCTCTGTCTGCAACTGGCATACTGTACTACTCCCAGGGAATCTGGTAAATCAGTGAGGCTGTTGTTCTTCAGCTGGGGTCCCAAAATATGAAAAGAAGAGGGGGAAATCTGGGTGCCTAACTCATTAAGACCTCATACAGCTCCTGAAACCTGTGAACAGGGGAACTGTATTCATTTCACTGGTCAGAAACAAAGTCTCTTCCTACTTGTGACACTACTTATCAGGAATATATCAGGGGTTTCAAGTGGATTACATCAGTGGGAGGGAGAGTCAGAGATTCTGCTTTTCTTTAAGTTCCTTTGCTTATTTCTGCCCTGAAGAAATTAACAAATAACATAATCTGTTGTTAACTCACATGTTAAAATCTGGCCCACAAAGTCAACCACAGCTGTAAGATAAATATCAGATTCTCACTAGGCCAGTATTTATCAGTAATAAATAAATAAAGGTCTTCAAGGCTTTTAAAAAACTTAGGTGGTATTCAGAGTGCCGCTCTGTGCAGCAGTGTTGGCCACAAGAACAGCAGTAGCACAAGTTTTATCAACTAAAACACTCCGATTAGCAAAATCTTCTACAATATCATGAGCTGCTCTGGAAAGCAAAGACAAAACTTGGATTAAGGTATCATCAGATGCACACAGTACCCTATGCCACTCAGGAGGCTGGCAGAGTGCTGTGCCAGAGATGCAGCTGCCTGGTGGACTTCCCTAGAAGAGGCAGCAATGTTGCTGCTACTGTCAAAATGATGAGACCAGGAAAAAGTACAGAAGTGTTGCCATTGAGAGTAATGGCTGTAGCCTTTGGTCAGATGTATGCATTAAATGAGAGTCTGGCAGCAGCTGTGAATGCAGCAAGATCCCAAGGCAATGATCTGTTCTAGTAACTGGCAATATTCAGTGGAGTAAGAAGAGTTACATTATATGAAGACCTGTGAGTATATATACTGATGGTTGCTTGGACTGAAGCAAATACATTAACTTCACTCCTTCAGGAAAAAAAAAAAAAGAAAAAAGAATGCAGCCAGCTTGTAGCAAGCAAAATCATTAGTATTCAAATAGTCTTTAGTGCAGCAAAGGAAATACTTAAAGGAATTAAATAATGTTGAACACAGTAGAGTTATGCATAGCTCCCATTTACTTTACTGAACTAAAAGGACTTACTTGAAGTACTGCCTATTAGTTGAAGTATAAGAAAAAGCTATATATTGAGAGAAAAAATGCTAAGTTTTGTTATTACAAAAACAGTTACAGTGGCAAATTTTATAGGAAGTGACATTGATAAGGAAACTTATGAACAGTGTTGCAGGTAGTCATGTCTATTATCAAAAGCTTGGTACCGGTAAGCAGTGAAAGAATTTGTGTTTAAGTTTCATACAGTTTGAAATAAATAGATGAGATTTCGGTTTGGCAGTCAAATAAAAAAATTACTTACAGATTGTAAGTGGATTTTAAATGTTTTAAGGTTTAGTTCAACAAATCAAAACAACAAAACAGATCCTATTCAAGGCATTTAGCAAAATGTAATGGAAACAAAAGGCTGCTCTTAGGCCCCATCTACTAAATCAGCGAGGTGGAACGTGTCTCTCTAATTAATCAATAATCCAAAGGAAATGGAATTCACTGGATATTCCCTAAATAATGTTTTATACAGTATTTAGAAAGGAAGGCAACATGATACTGATGTAGAATTACTCTTAATTTATCCTACTGGTGTTCCATTTTGTTATAAAATACTTAAATACTCAGAAACCAAAAGGAAAGAAAATTACTCTATCATTTCATGATAAATTGGATGCTCCCAGAGAGGCAGAATATAGACTTCCATCTGAATTTCAAGGAACATTTTCTACAGAGTAAAAAAATTAAGCACAGAGGAGACTGGGAATGAAACAAAAGAAGTTTAAAGAAAAAGTGTGCAGTTCCAAGAATGAAGACACCCTCTTAAATGTGAGGGAACACTGAGATTTGAATCCCAGGTTCCCATATCCCAGACAAGCATAATGACTGATATCTGTTGAATGGAAAGAGGAATCAACACTCCCTCACTTCATGAGTGCAGCCAGGAAAAAAAGTGCAGCCTGAAAAATTTAACTTGAGTCCATAAATAAAGTTTCCCGTGAAGCCAACAGATTTGCACCAGCACAAACCTGATTAGTCACACTGGAAAATGAGGCCTTCCATCTACTAAAAGGATTTTACAGCTGAGGTCAACACGCTCTGGGAGCCATGCTGTTTCTCTGTGCTCTCCTGATTGAATCTCCTGGGTTATACAGTGTGAAGATTTGTCCTTCTACTATTCTTCCTGACTCTCTAGTTCAACAGTAAATAATTGATCACTTCTGAGGACTGGACTATCAGTCTGGAAGCACAATTAAACAAACTCCCACAGTTTATTGTGGAGGAGAGTATAATGACAGGATGTAGATTAGTGATTCTCCTCTTGAGACAGGCTTCAGCTCAGGATTCTAGAAATTAACAGCTACAGGAAGATATTTCTCAAAAATAGCATATTAAAATCTAAAAAATAAACATATTAAACGCATACGTTTTCCTCATATTGGGAAAAATAATGGAGGGATTCAAAGATTCCTTTCCACAGTATGGCTTGATTAATAAATACTAATTCTACTTTTACAGTATGGATACTGCTTGATATCCATGTGTCAACTGAATTCCTTGGTAAATTGTGCCCTCACCCATTTTGTTTAGCTTTAGGCTAGGTTCAAACTCAGAGGAGGTTCAGACACTGGGCTAACATAACAAGATTCTGAATAACATCATCCTGAATATAGTGAGGTAGAAGGGAAGATCCAGCCTGCATCTGAGGCAAGGCATGTTATGAGAGTAGTCTTATCTCCTCTCCAAGCTACAGCCAATTCACGATTGTTTTGTGATCTTATTAAATCACAAACCTGGATGTGAAACATCTTACTAATTCTTTTTGTGCTGTTTCTGGCAATAGGCAGCATTTCCTGGTATGAGCAGGAAAGAGACGCAGTGGCTATCCATATCATGCCCCATGTAAACCAGTACGTCATCAGCATATGCTGGGGACTTACAAAGTCAATAAATATCCTTACACTCCTTTCTTTCTTTAACTTCTTCAGTCACTATTTTAATCTATTTACATTTTTGGCCTCCTCAGGTCCCTGTAAGAACCAACGCCATAATGTAATTATGTGCGGCATGATAAAGCACTCCTTTTGGTTTTTATAAACCCCTTATTCAAAAGTAATTTTTTTCTTTGGCAGTACGACGTTGAGTTCAGCAAGGAATTTCACTTTATTGTCTGGTCACTCAGATTCCTCAGATACTTCCACAGTTTTTTACAATAAGAAAGATCCTTTTCATATATCTAAACAATTTTGTATCATCTTCTAACTTTGCCACCTCACAGTTTGCCCTCTTTTCAGATCATGTGAGCATGGTGAATAGCACAGATCTCATGACATATCCTGCAGAATTCCTTTGGGAAGTAAGGTTTACTGGTTTATAGTTGCCTAGACTCTCCCTGGTCACTCTATTTATAAGTTAGACTCTAATCATCTGACAGAAAGCTAGTGTAAAGTTACAAGCTCCAGGAAGCATAACCATTCCATATCCAAGCACCTACAGAACACAATACAATACAGTCTCATCCTGGAGGTTTGCCAGTCTTTAGTTTATTGTTTGAGTATTCTAGTTTGCCTTGTTTATCAGCTCTAATCTGACAGTCAGGATCAAGCTGAAGAGATTCCAGCTTTCCAATATAAAAGTCTAGAAGTTCAGCCACTGGTTTTGAGCTAGACAGGAGTGATGAAAACACATGCCTTCAATGTAACCTTAGGCAACTCACTTAAAAACTCTGTCCACAAGTTCCTATTTATTAAGAGAAATAATAGTAGTCCTTTGTTCACACTCTTGGTCATCTTAGATCAGTTGGCATTCAGGCGTCTGCAAAAAAGCTTTGCAGGCAATGAGATTCTATGTTTGGGGAGGGTATTTTAGCCATTTGATAACAGCAGACATAAATAATCCTAGTAAAGCAACATCGTTACATCAACTGAAGGGTCACCCAGTGTACCTTTTTTGGCTGGAACAGGCCAGGGCTATTGAGACTGTCCTAGTCTCCTGTCAAAAGTTTTTGGGGTATTATTTTATCCTGGATTTTGGCTGACGGGATTTTTTCCTGTCTCTGACCCAAGTCAAGGCTCTGGAAAAAGGCCTAAAGCAATCACACTGAAATATTTTCACCCTGTTTACAGTCCAGTGTGTAGTTAGCAGAAAGCTTACATCTATTGGGAAAATTTGGATTACTGTAAAATTTAGGGACTTGCCACCTTTGGCTCAGGGAGGATCCTCTGAGAGAGACAGAGGGTCTATCACGGGACACCTACATCCACTATAGTTCATAAACTACTACCTCCTAGTTTTCTCTTTACACGAAGTTGATGACTATAAAGGAGACCAAATTATTTCCTTGGGCATTGTTTACAGGGAAGGTTTACTGTACAGCAGTGTGCTCCCTCCATGTTGAGAATATCCACCCAGAGCTTGCTGCCTGGATGCTTGTAAACAGCAGCGCTGTAACTCTGGAATCCCATCTGTACAATAACTCCAAGTGGGAACAATACACATTAACTATTGTCTGTGCATAAAACAGTCTGCATTTGGCAAAGTTGGAGCATATTGAACTAAAATTGCTATTAAAATCATCTTGAAGAATAACTGTGCTTAGTCTTCTGAAACAGGATTGCTTTAAAGACCTTTTTGGTTTCAACTGGAATCAGCAGGTCTGCTTAGAGAACAACACAGCCTACTGGAGGTACCAGAGTTGAGCTCTAGAGTTGCTGACAGAGGCCTCTCAAAAGGTAAATGCAGAGAAAAATACACTTTAGCTTGTGTTTACAAATGGGCAAGGAGCAGATGTCAATGTGTAAAGCACTAGCAAGCCTGCATCAAAAGGGAGGCACCTGAAAGTGTGGGAAATGTAGTTCCTATTGACTATGGGGGTAAGTTACCGCTGTTGAGACTAAATCACTTGCGAAAGTACAACCAGACTTGCCAAACTTGTACATGCATCGGTGGCCTAAGGAGGTTTTCAGTTATTGAGGTTTCCAGAAAAACACAGAAAATGCATAATGCAAAACAAGACCATTAGGCTGGAGACAAGCATGTCTATTTCTTCATCACAAACATCGATGAAGCCTGAAGGAATATCGCAGGGCTGTCACCAGTGAACTGGCTGCAGGGACACTGAAAGGGTTAGTGGCACAGCCACAGCACACTGCAAACTTGCTTTCATTATGACAGCACCACCAACACTCACACTCAATGCAATATCTGGGGCAGAGGGATGGTGGCAACAAGAAGCTGAGACGTGTTTGAGATGTACAAGTACAGGTCACTGTGAGTGAGAACCTGGCCAACATGCATCAAAAGAACAAGTCCTTGCAACCTCCAAATTTCTCAGGTGCATTTCCACAGAATGCTTCAGGCTTACCTACATCAACCTTGAGGGAAGAAAAGGAAGAGAAGAAAATCTACGGAGCAGTTAAAACAGGAAAAACAGTCAAACACATGCCAGCCTGAAATCTGGGCCTTTCCTGTATCCAGTGGGTCAAAAGGTTTTTCCCAGGCACACTCTTGGCTTTACTGCTAGGAGGAATGGAGCAAAAAGAACAACTGTTTTGTATGCTAAGGAAACCCAGAGGACAGCAATACCCATGTGGTTAGAGCTGTGCTGAGATCACTGTTTACTAGAGGCAGTAAGAAAGCAATTCAAGGAATTTCCAGATGACATATAGGGGCAGGGCCAGATCCAGATCCTTCTCAGGCCAAGATCTAGCCCTAGTGACACAGGATCTGTCCGGCTGCATAGGGAATTGACCCCTTTTTCTCCATGGCCTAAATCTTGACCACCAAATTCTTTCATGTTTCCCAAGGTGACATGAGAATTTGAGAACCACATGGTAAGACCATGTGTGCTTTAGATTCCTAAACAAATCTATATACTTTCATGGCATGAAAATCTAGCAGGGATGGTCCTCCTTCCCATAGCGTAAATCAAGAATAAAGTACAACCATGTCTGTTTTCTTGGATGTGAGATTCATTCTGGAGGCATCAGTAGTGCTACAGCTGTCTTTATCTTTCTAAAGACCCACAAGCTGAGCCAATAATCATTGGGACAATTTTATTCCAAGCAACACTGAACTTTATGGCCCAGTCATAACTGCAAGTTGCTAAAGCAGATGCACACAGATAGTGCTGTGACTATGGCTATTTATTAACAGTCTCAAGAGTTGAAACATGAAATTTTAGAATACGTTAATGTTTAGGGCCAGGTGGTGTTGGGGAGAGAATGTCTCAATTAATAATTTTGTTACTCTAGACACTACCCTACTTCCACTATGTGCCCTGCAACTTTTCACTTTTTAATCCAACCCCTCCTTGTGCTCTCTTAGCTCTGTGTCCCCTCTTCAACTCCTGCCATTTTACTATCTTTTTCCCATTAGGATCCACAAGGTACACTATAACAGCAGCAGACTGTGGACATCCTCCAGGGAGGCTGTCAGTGTGCAAAGCAGAGGGAGAGACCCCTGTTCTGCTGTGCTTGAAGAGACATTCTTGGAAATGGAAAGGTCCCAAGGAGCCTTCATGTCCTTGTGAAGCAGCTCTAGGTTTCATCATGGAGCCCATCCTGGTGCCCCTGCTGTTTGTGGTGAGCACCTCATTGGCACCTTCATTCTTTTCAGGAGTCCAACCATGAAAAAGCACAGGGCAGCACCATACACAAACCCATTGGCTTAGAGAATATGCTCTTCCCTTCCCTGGGGGAAGTAGGGAGGGAAGGAGAACAATGTGCTGGTCACAAGGTTCAGGGATTTCTTTGGGCTTTTGTGAAATACCTGGCATTTTTCGAAAATCTCCTCAGAATCCCCCTTTCCTGATGCTTGCCCACATACATGCACTCATGCAATTGTGTTTATTGCCACCCTCCTGTTCCCAGTGCCCTGGAAGTACAGCACTGTGCAAGAATGCCTGAGAAGGCAGCTGGCGGCATTTTAGCAATTCCTCAGCTCCTCAGACCCTCTGCTCTGCAAATTAAAACACTCCGCAGGGGATATAGACCCACTCTTCTCTTACCCTAGCTGACAGCAAATTTATTCTGCACTCAGAGAACTCAATGCAAAGAGGAAAATGGGTGACAAGTGTTTTGAGTGCACTTCTCATTTTTCCCCATTGGAAATACAGAATAACTATGTGTGGCACAGTTTAGAGCCCTCCTTCCTGCAGCATTTTGTTACACGCTGTCAAGGTCCTGCGTGTAACTAAGGTCTTTCTCATTCCCTTTATAGCCCCATGACCGCCTATGTTATCCATAACAATAAATTGCGATTTTGCATGCTCTATCAGCAATGTTTTGCTTTGCAAAGCTTTCTTTCATTCTAACAAACTTCACTCTATTTCTCCCCCTCAGAAAAGGCATTTTTTACCTTCTGCAACACGAGGAGCTTAATTTTAAAACTTTATCTCTTACAGGAACTGTTTATGCTATACCCACACTTCAGCACAAACAAGTTATGTTTTTTTTACTTCCTGCAAAAATAGTGACAAAAAGGAAGATGTTGTTGGGAAAAGCAATACTTCTTTTGTTTGAAGGGGTTTTTTTAGCTGAAAGTCAAAAGTGGGTGGCTGCTTCTTCTACAACAGTATCTATTGCCCACAATCAAGCACAGATTTCTGTGAAATTTGTTTTCAGATGAGAATCAATTTAACTGATAAAAAACCTTCTCCTTTTCTTTAAAATAGTATATTATTGATCGGCCCTGAGCAATATTCCTGTTTCAGTTTAGGATGCATTGGTTTTGTTTTGTTTAAATTCCATCCCTTATTACCTACAATTAAATCAATAAAACCAACTTAAAATGAAATTAGCATGTCAGAAATCATGTCAGTTCAAAGTAAATTGTTTCTACTTATCTTTCTTTTTAAATTGAAAGTGATGAATCCAACTATTTCTAAATTTTCACATGCACACGTTCTCAAATACATACGCCCAAGTGTGTGCAAAAGATGATGTCTGTTCACATTTGCATGTGCATAGACGGACACACCTGGAAATAAGCACTCAAGTTCCTACACTGACTGCAAATATGTTTCTTAGCCTGGGAGGTCAATTGGTTTGTGTGACAATGAATTCCTGTGCTAAAGGTTATTCATGCAGGAAAAAGGATATTTCTGAGGTTCTGCGATGATACTGGAATACTACTGTTGAAGTAATGTTTTGAAAATTTTTCTTACGTTCAGGCTATTTCTTCCCGTTGTCTACATGAAAGCTTTGCATTGTTTTTTACTGAATTTGAAGATGAAGGAATAGTTCATCTTTCTAAGACTGAAAGATTTGTGCAGTTACATTGCCCTTGTACTCTCTCCTAGATTAATAACTAGCAAACCCTGTGATCAGTTTCAGCTAAGTTCAACACAACAGCAGAGCTCTTAGAAATATTGTGTCTATAAGTTTCAAGGAAATAGGTGATTTTCTTTCCACATGGTACAGATGTCCCATGACTGCAATTTCCTTCAAATCTCTTTACATTTGTTCACTCACTTGGAGCTGCTCTCTTGGGAAGGATGCAGTCAGGAAAATGGAATAATGGAGCACAAATTAAAGGCAGCAGGCTAGAAAGCAAAGGGTGCGGCTAGTTAAAAAACGCACACACACTGCTTAGTCCATGGCTTCCATCCACCTTAAGTCTATAATCTCCCATGACAGACCTGACATCACACTCAATGTGATCACTGTCATAAAAGGTACACAAACAGATGCAGCAATGTGTTAACAAAAGGACTGATGAAGGAACAACTGATTAAAAAAAAACCTTATTTGTTGGCATTAAAAGATATTGCTCCCAGGAAATTTAGAATCTTTATTTAGCATAAACTTGGCTGGACACATGTAGTTCAGTTTAACTGTTCAGTTGGATCTGGATTCAGACACCTTTATTTTACGCCACTCAGAACCAGACATTGAATGCAACCTTCCAGGTATACAATGAAGCCATATTTTACTATCATATGTGATGATTCATCTTCGCTGAATTGAGATGCTGCACAAATACCAACCATGCAAACATAGTTATCCAGCTTTCTCACTTCTGGAAAAAAGACAAGATTAGTGCTTACACTTTTAAAGACTGGAGTGTATCACACTTATTCCAGCCAAACCCACGGCTGCTCATCAGGGCACATTCACACATGTACAGAAACAGAATCAGATTTTACAATTCACTTTTCTTTGTATCATTAAGTTTATTCTCCTTTAAATACACACAAAAAAAGTCGCACTTGAAAAAAAGGTGATTTAAGTGATTGAAGTAAAGTAAGCAAACAATGTTGTCCAGACTTGTGTTGTTCTTCTTCTCCATATTTCAGTCCTGGTTTTAAGGCCGGTAGACTACTGAGAGCCTTGTGTAAGCAGTCATGGCTCAGACACGAAAAATCATTGTGCCATGGATTCCTGACTCAAGGTGCAGAGGTGCAGATCAAAAAATAATCTATCATCACACAAGCAGAACTCTGATGGCTTGGACTGCATTTAAATACACACCATCAAGGCTCTGGCATGCCTTTCCTCCCACCCCGTATTCCCAAAGATATACTCTGAGTCTGTACTGTCACAAAGTACCGAAAGAGAAATACAGGTGCATAGAACCAAACTTAGATCTAATAATTTATATACTGTAGCTTTTTCAAGGAGGTTCAAATCAAGAACCTACTGTAGTGCAACTGACAACACCTACATTTTAGATATTTTGTTCTTAATCTTGAGAGAGAGAGATGCATCCAAAGATACTCTCTCATCTCCATTGCAGCTCTCTAAGCATCCTGCTCCTGCTAAAGCACTGAATGTTTCGGAAAATGCCAAGTGCACTCAGTTCCCATTTACTTTAATGACCTGCTCAGCACCTGACAGCATCCAGCCCCAAAGGTCATTTCTGGCCAGTTTTGGCAAATTTGTAGCTAAACTTTGCAACCAAGGTCTAGATACAGGAGAAACTATTGTTCTTCCTTCATCAGTTTAAACTTCAAGTGAAATCTGAGTTGAGGAAAGACCTTGCAGCACAATAAATTTCAGACATTTTATGGTTAAAATAACAGAGAAGCACAATTTAAAATTGCTGCTTATGTAACAAGGACCTGAGAACTGTGCTAATATTCAATTGAGGGAAAAGTAACTGAAGGAGAATTACTTGGAGATCTGCCAGAAGGATTTTAACAGCTGGAAGTTGAAAAGTGATTAGTTTTGACAGCAATAAATGCTCTGTGTTCATAAGTAATTATGTTTAGGTTTCTGAGCTGTTTGAATTCTTTTCTGTGTACTATTAACATTTTATTGTCCAGATTGGAATTTGGATTATTTTTATTTAGAAAATTTATGAAAACCCACCTTTTCCCTAACAAGTACCTACTAATCTTTGGAAAAGAAAAGTGAATGCAGACTGGAATGAACCATCCAGAAGAACTGGTTTAGTGAAAAGTGACCAAACTTATCCCATCTTTTGAGAGAAGACAAGGGATTACTGTTAGCACAAGCCCAAGAAAAGAGAGAGAAACATGGGTTGAGAAGATTTTAGCAGGTAGTAGGTCCAAGAGGCTGTGCTCTACCTGTTTGCCAGTTTCGTTAGCACTCACGACATACAACAACTGCTTTCAAAGGCATAATATTTACTGAATGTAGTCTCCTTGAACAGACACAAGCACAACCCTGACTACGAAAAAAGAGAGGTCGAGGGCAGTAAAGGTAACCTAAAGGGGTTTCTCGAGATTACCATATAATCAAGCACCAGCACTGGAGTTGTCAGTGAAGTACATTGGCTGGACTTCATGAATTTGTGCTGGATCTTGAAAATGCAGTGGGAACAAGTTATGGGGAATGATAGGTCTAAACAGATAGGCTTGGGAGTTATCAACTGACAGGAGAGCATCCTCAACCTTGGAACAGCATATAGACATTAGTGTGTGTAAGGTATGGTATGGCCCAGCCATACAAAACATTTAACCAGAAAGCAAAGCCTCCCTGAACACTGTCTACCTTCAACACAATCCAATATAAACCTCCAGCCACAAAGGCTGACGAGCCCAATTACTTGTGGCTATGGAAATGAAGGCACTCCATTCTCCAGCTGCAGATTACCATCTTCTGAAGCCCACCCTTGAAAAAATCCAAAGTACCATTAATACAGACAAGAAGACAGGACCATCTGACTGAAATCACTTGTCCATGTGGCTAAAGATAAGAGAGCCCACAGGAAATAGATAAAACAACCTCCCAACATGAATAGGAATATTTTTTCTCACAAATGTGGTTACAGCCATAAGTAAACTCTCCACAATTAATAGTGAGAGAATACTGTTTGCTGCAACAGCCAGCTCTGATAGACTGCCAGTTCTGCCACATAAACCTTTAAACTCATTACCAAACTCTGCTTTCTGAACATGCACGTATCACCTGTGCAAGACAGAAGCAGCCTGCAAATTTCAAGGGGCACACCCTGTACTGATAAGGCAAACATCATCCCCCATGTCTGCCATCAGTGGAGGGTCTCCTCCCCTCCTCTGAGGCTGAACAGAGCAAGTGGCAATGCACCCCCTGTGGAGGCTGGGGAACACCATCTCACAGAGCGGGAGCTGCAGGAAACCATGCCGGCACAGCAAATCCATTGACAAGCGCACGCCAGCCATTAGATAAGCACATGCATAATCTCAGTGTGGAGGGGGAGACTACTTTCTTCTCTCTTTGAATGAAGAACACCCAGCCTGCACAATGCTTAATAGATTTGTTGCAGTGCACTTTTGTCCTAGCACGGGAGATTCCCAGATTTTTATATAATCTCCTGGGTTTCTTCCTCGTTATAAGAGGCATTTAAAATATTTGCCAAGCCCTTCCCATAGCTGTTGAAACAAAGAACTGGTAAAACAAGGAGAAAAATGCAGTTGCAAGAGGACAGTTACATTGGGGAGACGGCATGTGGGAATTCTCCCATGTTCCTTTGATGCAGACATTTGATTGGTATTCATATTGTTCTCTTTTAAAGTCACTGATTAACTTAAACTAGATACACTGCTTTCGAATAGTCTCCCTTCAGGCAGATGTGTTAGCTCACAGGCTTTTCTGTAGACTAGGTTGTAACTGTAACTTCCTACACCAGCGATCCAAGAGGATCCCCGTCTTTCCCCTGCTACCTGATCCCACGCTCATAAAGTAAACATACAAAGAAAGGAGGGCAGGTTGAAGCAGAGAAGGAAATGGCAAGTAAAGTATGGGATCTTGGGGGGCACGCCTTATTTTCCAGATGGGTCAGCCGAAATCAGGCAGAGATCTATCACTGCACCTATCATCAGTTTTCTCCTTCTTGAGAAAAATTACATGGTCTCTGTAATTTTCTAGAGACCTTTCACAGCAGCTGAAAGTGAAAACAAGAGCATTAGGCCCAAACATGGAAAGCCCAGTTCTCCAGTGACTTCTGTGCTGATCCAGAAGGTTTGTTGGGTGAACCTCCAGACTGCTCCAGTATCAAAATTAAACTTGCCTCGAATAAGGCATTTGAGAAGCTGCCAAGAAGGAATGGACATTTACTCCTCTGTAACTTCCCAGGGTTTTGTTTTGGGAAGAGCTGAGCAGGGGCTTGGCATTTATCCTCAGGAAGCATCACAGTTGTCGAGTCCCTTCCTGCTCACCACATCCCTGAAGTTAAGTAGCTTTAACTGCAAAACAAAGCAGTATGACTGCTATTGCTTGTGTCAATTCCACTCAGCCATGCATTTAGCTACTTGCTGCACATACATGGAATACCTAATTTAATATTTCACTAAGTTACTTCAATCATAGGAAAAGAAAGCTTCAGGAACATGGTTAAAATAAGCATCATATGATAGTAAGTGTTTGTGACGTTTAACATCACAGCATATATAACAGTACTGTGCAAATTGGATTAGATTCAGAAACAGTCATCTTTAGACTAAACTAATGTATGTTTATTAAGCCTCCACCTAGTCAGTGTGAAACAGAAAAATTCCTTCAAAACCAGCTTACTTCCACACCCTTTTTTGATCATTCTATTATCAGCCCGTTCCATCAGATGACAGAGCAGAGGGAGGACAGTTAAGGGAGGAATGGTTGGAAAGAATGAACAACTGTTAAACTGGAAAACCCTGTCAAACTCTCCAGCTGAAGACCCCCTTTTAAAGACCTTGTTTTCTCTGTGTACTTCAGGGATCACAGCCAGAAAGACAGTATTACTGTGAAAGAGGGAAAATTCTGGGTTTCCTACTTGGGCAAAATGGATTGAGGAATTATTTAGGCATGACCTGTTTTGCCTTGATAAGAGCAACAATTTACCATGGTTCCAGGATCAAACCTGAACGACTCTTACATGTTGCACAGTAAAAAAACAGAATCACAGCCCTGACATTTTTGTTTGCATTAATAAAATCTACAAAACATACACAGCATCTCCAGAAACGTTTCTGCTCTTCTTCCTTATTATACTGAGTTTTGTATTGCAATCCCTAGTAATCAGCTGTTGGCAAACTTCTTTGACAGTTAATGCAAAATGGAGCAGCACCTTTGTCCTGCAGGGAGTGCAGACAGGGCAGGATTTGTTAGCACACTGCATGGAATTGGACTGCTTTCCTTACTGACTCTTAGCCATCTAAGTCCTACTGCTACCTAGTTGAAAAGCGAGCTCAAATGCTAGTTATAATAAGTGGGAATTTTGACATGGCCTTCAACAGGGCCAAAGACTCTGTCAGGCTGCAAAAAGAGATGTTGCGACATGCTAAATATTTGTTCTTCTCACTTGAAAATTCAGAACGTTTCATACCTGATAAGAGCAAAACATCTCTGAAGTGTCACACTTTTAATGAGACCCATGTGTTTGAAAAACCTGTGGTCATTTTGGCACTTGTTTGCACTCCCCCTGGCCCTACAAAAGGTAGCATCCATTCACCTTAATTTAGCCATCATGAGTATTTGTAGTGAACCCAAATAATACGTAAAATACGTTATTCCTGGGGAGTCCTCCACCTTCTTTCTAATGTCGTCGGTCAGGATACAGCAGTATTTCTGGTGTTTGTCATGATTTGCAGCTCTATTCCATCTTTATTACTGCAGAGATATTTTGGTTTTCTCCATGGAGGTGGTTAATAAAATTTCTTATTACCTACAAACTGTGCAAATCCAGTCCCTGGTAGATAAGCCAATGCAATACGCTGGCTCAAGCCTGGCAGGATCAAACTGAGCAGGATAATTTGGTGGGATTTCTGCCCATAAGGGGGTTGAATGCCAGGTCACGCAGGCTTACCAAATGCCTTACTTGTTCTGTATTGCAAAGCAAGGGTGTATTTGACTGAGATTCCCATTAGTCTTTGGATCTCCCAAGGTGACGATGGGGTTAAAAGAAAGGATTTCCTAAATCCGACTCTGTTCCAAAAAGTTAGGGATAAAACTAGCAGCAATTATGTACTGTTATTAAAATAGCACCTAGGGGTGCATGCCAAGAACCTCACTAAACACACAGAGATGATTCCTGCACCAAAGAATTTTCAATATGAGCAGACAAGACAAAGGCAGTACTGTTATTCTCATTTTGCAAACACTAAACCAAGACACAGGGGCTAAGTCAGCACAGCACAGAGATTAGGTCGCTTGGCAAGGTCATAAGAGGGATCTGTGCTACAGCCAGGACCTGAGTCTATTTGCATGACTCAATCATAGTCCTGTGCTTCATAAGAGAAGTTTGCTTACTCATCCCAAGTTTCCAGAATTCTGCTGGTCCGGGTTTGATTTTCACAACCCAAAGTCAAAGATACTTTGTCTCAGAATCCCACTGCACCGGATCTCCCTAGAAAAAAGAAGTTTGAATGCAGGAAGAATGTGTTTCTGTAAATCTAGCCACATTTTTTATAGGACCACAACTTCAGTCAGACATTGCTATATTGCTACCCCGCCGGTATTTTGTTACATGCAAGCACAACAAAAGACCATTTAATTGCTTGCTTGCTGTGTGAAAACACCTATTTTTTGCTACTTGCAAAACAGTGGAAAGGAATCCTACCTAACCACAGCCTCAAGCTCAGCTAAAAATTTTGAAATTATTTATCCATCAATTTTCTCAGGATTATTTTAATTCATGTCTTACCTTAAACCTAAGCCAAACCAAAATCTTTTTTTTTTTGGATCACCATTACCTCCTTCACCATTATCTCTTTACTTCAGAGAGCAAACTTCATGGCTAGGTTATTTCCCATTAAAACTGATACTCTCTTTTTGTTCCAAGATCCAAAAGAGATAAAGGGAAAAATTAAAAAGCAGAAATGCCAGTATTTTAATTCTCATTTATTTTCAAGTACATTAGTCTGTGATGATTCTTTGTGCCTCTGTAAACCTTTACATTTTCCTGGGTCTTACATCTAGACTGCTGTACTTGCACAATCTGAAATTACTGGGAAGACCTTCACTTCTGAGACTCCTGCTATGATGTTTTATGTGCATGTTACAATAAGACATTTCTGTTCTGAAACAGATTGCTTGTCTCTTCTGGCTGATACTTCCTTCTCCCCTAAGTATTTTAAAGGAAATTAATGAGGAAGAGAGAGGTGTTGCTTTCTTGCTTACCTGCATCGCTTGCCTAAGAAGGAAAACAGGCCTTAACTATTTTATCTGTAAGAGGCTTGACAATTCCCAAGAGTATGTTCCAATAAGATTCATGTGATTTGTTACTATAAAGAGAGCAAAACAATTTATATTAGCATATTTTGCAAACATTATTCCACATGAATTTTTGATCTCCTCTACCTCCTTCACCACAATTTCCTAACTTAGAGGGCAAAATTATTGGTTAGGTTCCCATTAAAATTGATAGATCCTTTCTGATTATTTAAGGTAGCAGGAGTAACAAAAGATTCTGCATTTTCTTCTGCTTTATCCATGCCTATAGACAAAGCCACACTACCCTTGTCAGAAAGGGTAGTCGACGGCAATGTTCCCTGAAAAAGATCTTATTTCTGCCAGAGACTGCCTATTGGAAATAAATGTAAGATTTCAACAGATTCTAATGATGTAAGAGTAGAATCCCTTTTTACCCCTATTTCTGAGCCCCAGCACTAAATTAATCTCTTAAATTCAGTATAAAATTGTAAATAGGAGAGAGGAAATTATTTATGGAATATCGTGTTGCAGTAACAGATATACCAGGTCAGGTTCATATCTCACTTAAAAAGACCCCAAACCCCTAATCAAGGGGTTCATAGCATTATTTATGCTATGAACTAGCATGTGAATTGATGATTTCCAGCATGACTGAGAAGTGGTCAACAATGAAGCTCATCTTATGAGCAGGAAGGCTTAAGTCCAACTCACTAGCATAAAAATGGACATTCTGGCATCTTCAAAGATACCTCACCGAAAGAACAGAGCATTTTCTTACTAGGTAATTCTGGATTTACAGATGGCACCAAACTACTACACAGCTAATGCTGCTTTTACAAAAATAGCATTTCATCATTGTTTCATATAGAGGTTCAATAAAAAACAGAAAAGTTGTGTTCACTTTGAGGAATGCTAACAGATTATTCAGTTGTGAATTGAAATATCAGATAAGCTAGTCCTTATTGACAAATTAATTATTTCTATCATTCTTTCCTGTTTTCTATTTTCAATCAAAACCTCATTAAGTCAGTGGGTGAGCTGTTCTGAGGAAGAATAATCGAAAGATAATCACACCAGATTTGAATAATTTTGGTACAGCTCATTTACTTAAGGCTTCTCTAGCGATCTGAAGGATAAGATTTAAACTTCATTACGAACTGATTATAAATATAATTCAGATGGACGGGAAGGTGATTTGAAGGAATTTTAGCCTGGAAATGAGTTGCCTGTGAAGTTTGTGACCTGGGTTTTGGATAAATTTGTAAACAATTACTACTTGTCTACAAGGAACCAGGATGTTGAAGAAGTTCTTAAATTCTATTAATTGAATTAGTCTCTAAGAAGAGAATAAAGAATACCTCCATAAAACTTTCCCTTTAATCTCTTTCAACACGCCTTCCACTGCTCTGGTGGCTGAAGTTTTAAGGACTCCACCACTGAGCTTGAGACTACGTCCACTTTTTTTTCAAGCCACAACCTCTGGTCTAATAAAACAGATGCTTTCCTTTTGCATCCATCACTTCACTCATAACTTAGATACCCAAAGTAACTTCATCAGTGTCACTTTGACGAGCTGCTCAGGCAGCACATGCTCACCCAACTCTTTCATAAGGGCTGTTGTCACTGCAAATCATAGTACCAACACTAATCAGCTGCCTTAAAAACCACCAAAAACCTGACCTGGTAACTGGTGCTTCACAATCACTAGGAAGTAATGGCTACGTGTTATACATGCAGCATCAGGTTCATTACCGTTACCGCTCTCATTTACCTCAAACAGAAAGAGTTTTGCACTGTGTGCTCCTAGAAGCAAGTAAACCTCTGCACACAGTGACCCACAGCAGGACTTGAGGAACCACTTATGTGCAAGACAAGCAGGCACCATTGTTGTCAATTCTGTTTGATTCTGTCCCAGGATGGAGCTCTGAATTACTATTGCAAGCAAGAAAAGTTTCTGTAACACATGCGCATGCACTGACCTACCCCTCATGAGGTATTCTTATCAAGGTAAGATCAAAGGAGGCCCAAAAACCTTTTTCAAACCTGACTTCCTCTGCAGCTGGCATCTCAGTACCCAACAACCATGCTGTAGAAGCTGCGAACTTTAGGACTGTTCTTGGACATCCACCTTGTGCCAGAGCATCGCATGCAGAGACCTCAAGGCCTGAGACTAACCTCGTGCTTAGATCATTGCAATGCAGATTCGGTTCATCTTAGCACTCAGTACTTATAAGAAATAGGTCTGAACCATAACCTTCAGGCATTTCCAAACTTCAGTAAGGCCTGAGTTTGGAAAATAGTGTGCTTCAGATAGCTATAGTCATAGAAGTAATGATTCAGTAGCTGAGTTTAATGACACATTCCAGTGGGTAATACTAAGCCTGTAACAGCCTTCAAGTGGCTGTCTCAAAATGCAGTAATGCTGCCCATGTAGTCACAGACCTGGCAGAATAACCGCCCCCTTCAGTTAAAACTGTCTTTATGTCTATGAGTTCTGAGATAAGAAAGAGGTACACAGTGCTTATTTGTATACTGGTATCTACAAAATTCAGCCTTGGGCCGACACAAAGATAGAAGCAAATATAGAATGCACCTATAAATAATGAATCTATTTTCGTCTATGTGCCTGAAAATATTTTCTCATTGAAGACATACATAACAATCAGTATTTCGTAGATTTAAAGTCTAAAAGGACTGTGGAATTAAGCCTGTCCAGATAACATGCTTGAGTACAACCATTCTTGTCCATGCTAAGGGCAATATCTTGTTAACATGTGTCTTAGCAGTTTTTAACATAATGCATTAGCTCATTACAGATAAGTCCTGCACATAAGATCTCTGGATATTGTAAGTGAGAGAAAGAATAGTGTCTTTCAAAAGGATGAACTGGCAGAAAAAGAAGCAGAAATTTAACTTCAGCAAGCAGATCATCTCAGCCGCCGTTCCTAAACACAAGTCACAGAAACTTCAAATGTTTAATGGTTTTCCCTGATTTTCCTTCAGCTTGCTGTTCCTGAAGGTACCAAGGACTCAGACAAATTGTTCAGGCTTGGAATATGGAACATAAAAGGAACCATTTCAAATCTTATTTATTAACTTAAGTTCTACTTTAAAAACATTCAGGTTTGGGGCTGGTGGTGTTGTGGTGTGTGTAACATCTAACACTTCACTTGAAAGGCTCTTAAAGGCCATCACTTATTTGCTAGCTAAAAACCTCTTAACTTCTAGCCAAAGTTCACTAAACCAGGACAATTAGGTTTCAGTTAACATAAAATTCTGCACCTACAGAAACAAACAACAAATTCCTATGGACCTCAGTAGGACCCATGTTGGTTCTTCAGACTTGCAGTATATTAAAATTAATTTGCCAAAGTATTGAGCCAGAAAGAAACATTTGAAATGACTGTGCAATACTACACCCAGAATGCATTGCAGAAATGTTTGTAGAATTTATACTACTGAGTTTCTGCAGAGATGTACATCAATGGCACAGTATCGGACTCATGCTGGGAAGAGTTACTATTAATTTCTCTGAATTCCTCACTTTTAAAACCACCATATATATTGTGAACCTGTAAAATATCCATTGCTTTCTAAAATATTTATGTTCTGTTACAAAAGAGAGCTATAAACAAGAATAACATTAGGACACCATTTTAAAGACTAATTAAAAATCATGAATGCACCATTCTTTCTTGTAATTATTAATTGTCGAAAAAGAGGGCTATGCTTTTGTAAAGGCAACACACTTTTTTTTTGTGCTTAGATCTGAGTATTTGCTACAATTGCCAAGCCAAACAAATACAGACCAGACCTTGAGCCTATGAGAAGCTGAAAACTTCCAACTCTCCCTTCCGTTACTTGCTGAGATCACTGATCACTGTATATGTTCTTCTGTTTGTTTCAAAGAATTTGACAACTTGTTGCTTTATCTGAATGAGCAACTTCCTCCATGCCAATTTATGGAGTGCTGTGTACCTTGAGATTTTTTGTTCATCATGCAAGGCAAAGGAAGATTGTTTCTTCAAATAGAATTGCCTAGATCTCAGGTAGGATTTAAAATTCTGCAGTTTCAATCCTTTTAAAGAAGCCGATATATTTTGTTACTCTGAAAACATACTGAAGAAACAGTTCTGACATCTTAAGTTCCTTATTTATAGCCATACTTGTATCTTTTTACAGTCATAAAAGCAACACTGTGCAGACAAAGCTTAGGGAACTTATTGAAACACACCAGTGCTGGGGTATGTTTGCAGAGTCAGGTAAACAGCTGCATGAATGCTCTCTGCCACCCACATCAGAGAGGCTGAAGTTCATCCAAACCTTGCTATAACTAGAATAAAAACATGTGTTTGCCTGCCTGCATGCATAAGGACATGTCTTTTGTTGTTATACAGCCAATACTTGGCTGATGGTGCCAATTCTCAGACAGGTTAGATTTTAATGAGACAGCCTCTAATATGTCATGTTCGGTGAGAGGCAAGAAGGCTGCTTCTTGCTATCCTAGAACAGACATTTATTGTATTCTCCTCAGAGTGGCTAGCTGAGATGAAGATATCTAGCCTGTAGGCATCTAAAACTGAGCAAACCAAGACTCATTTTAGTTGGCAAGCGTGAGTTTCATACTTCAGGAAAACAAAATTTCACATTGAACCATCAGGGAAAACATCCATTCCTCATTTTCAATATATGACCATCCACAGAAGAGAAAATTATTACATGGGTACTGCATTGTTAATAGCAACAGTACTCTACCAATCATACATATTTCAATCCTTATTTCTTAGTCTGGATTATTCATGTTCCATAGGAGTTAATTTTAATTCTCACTATGCCTGTGATTAAATTTATATGTAGAAATATCTTTTACCTTTGCTTCTTCTGCAGAACATTAAGAAATTTTTAAAAATCTTATATTTGCCCACTTCAGATTCTCTACAAACATGTCTGTGTATATGAGGAAGGTTTGTTTTCAATAGCAAGTGTCTGCTATAAAGAAATATGAATACCACAACGTATTTTATTACTTCTCTCAGTCAGTACCATAGTTCTACATAGAATCATAGAATGGTTTGGGTTGGAAAGGACCTTAAAGATCATCTAGGTCCAAGTTCCTGCCATGGCAGAGACATCTTCCACTAGATCAGGTTGCTCAAGTCTCATCCAGCCTGGCCCTGACCATCTCCAGGGAGAGAGCACCCATGAGTTCTCTGGACAGCCCGTTCCAGTTCCTCACCACCCTCACAGGAAAAGATTTCTCCCTAATATCTAATCTAAATCTCCCCTTTTCCATCCTAAAACCTTTACCCCCTCATCCTATCACTACACTCCCTGGTAAGGCGCCCCTCCTCAGCTTTCCTGTAGGCTCCATTTAAGCACTAGAAGACTGGTATAAGGTCTCACCAGAGCCTTCTTTTCTTTAGGCTAAACAAGCCCAACTCTCTCTGCCAGTCCTTGTATGAGGGATGCTCCAGCCCTCTGATCGTCTTTGTGGCCCTCCTCTGGACTCGCTTTAACAGATCTGTGTCCTTCCTGCACTGAGGACTCCAGAACTGAATGCAGCAGTACAGGGGAGGTTCCAGAAGAGCAGGGCAGAGGGGCAGAAACACCTCCCTCAACCTGCTGGCCACTTTTTTTGATGCAGTTCAGGATACCATTGGTTGTCTGGGCTGCAAGCACACATTGCCAGCTCGTGTTAAGCTTCTCATCAACCAGTAACTCAAGCCCTTCTCTTGAGGGTTACTCTCAAACCATTCTCTGACCAGCCTGTGTTTGTGCTTGGGATTACCCTGACCAGGCGCAGGACCTTGCACTTGGTCTTGTTGAACTTCATGACATTCACACGGGCCCACCTCACAAGCCTGTCAGGTCCCTCTGGATAGCATCCCTTTCCATCATACAGCTTGATGTTGTCGGCAAACTTGCTGACAGTGTATTCAATCTCACTGTCCATGTCTTCAACAAAGATGTTAAACAACACCAGCTCCAAAACTGACACCTGCAGAACACCACTTGACACCAGTCTCTACTTGGACATTGAGCCACTGTCTGCAACTTCTTTGAGTGTAACCATCCAGCCAATTCCTTATTCACTGAATGGTCCATCTGTCAAATCCGTGCCTCTCCAATTTAGACACAAGAATGTCATGTGGGACATATATCAATGCAGTTCCTCTTCCAGAAACCCATCTCTCTGAAGCCAGGTATTTAC
This sequence comes from Neomorphus geoffroyi, assembly GCA_033558235.1. NCBI lineage: Eukaryota > Metazoa > Chordata > Aves > Cuculiformes > Neomorphidae > Neomorphus > Neomorphus geoffroyi. Next base: position 19,715,017 of record JAUMJM010000048.1, on the reverse strand, counting down.
TGTTGCCTGATTCTCCAGAGTACCTCTGGTCCCTCTGGCAATAACATAAAATCAGATTAACAAGGAGTGGGTCTTTAAATGTACTTTGGAGCCCAGCAGAGCAGAGGGATTTTTAAACCCTGCCATTAATATATTCTGTTCATACTTCACCCATCACTACCTAAACCAAACTTAGACTCTAGACCTCAGGCACTGCCATCTAAACAATAAATTGAACAAGCATAAGATTTAGATATTTTCGAAAGATTTGAAAACCGCATCCTATCTAGTGCCAGTCTGAAGGCTTCAAAACAAAGCAGAAAGTCCCTGATTAAGTAGGTGGAATGAAGCGACCGCTTCCCTGGATGACTGGCTGCTGTCAGTGACAGCAAAGAAGAGCAGCCAGTAAGGCTTGATGCTGGCAGCCGCTGCGGGAAGTGGCTGGCTGGTCTGCAGCTTCCAGCGCACTGACTTTCAGCAGGCAGGAAATGGGTCTCTAATTAATAGGCCTTGGCGTAGGTCCAGATGTTGTCGTGCCTGTGACTGGATAGGTTTAGAGGAAATATATATCTGAAAGGAAGATCTGTCCAGAATGATTGAGTTATACTGCAGTTAAAAGCAGAACAGATGTATAAGCAGAAGTGATGGTGTCACTGAGAATCAGTTACATATCCCATGGGAAAGCCTTCATTTGCTGGATAAGGACAATATGCTACGCTGCACACATATCCTATAAATGTAATCCATTTTTCCTGCTCTGAAACCATGTGCGACAGCTGTTCTGCCCAGCAGCAAAATGACATTTTGTATAAAAAGCATTATTGATTTTTCTTCTTAGCTGATTTTGGTAAAGCATTAAAAGGAAAGGTTAATATACAATACAAATCTACAGAAGTTGTCAGTCAGCCTTGCAGTCAGCATTTTCTGCTAGCTCTTTACATTTCACACACTTCTGCATTTTCTGGTCCTTTCAGAAGAAAAGGCTTCACATCTCACTCATCCATAGAAAGGCTGAAAAAATCCTGAGAAAAACCTGCTTAGGCAAAACTTACAGACAAGAAAGGTACAGCTGGTTCATTTCAGATATGCAATGAGACAGAACAGGATGCAGGTAGCTGAGTTTGTAAGGTCCTGGTTGCAGGACCAAAGGACTCCCAGCACCTACTGGAGAGACGTACCTTTACTGCAGAACTTGAACTCCACTTAAAAGCAGGTAAGAATCAGTTCCACAAGAAATCAGTGACCTGCTCCCTGCAGGGTAGTGTCTCCTTCCGTGCCCCATCTCCTATAGAACAGTAGCCCCAGGACATCTACCTGGAAGTAATGGACCTTCACTCTAACCTCCTTCTCTTTGGCCCCTGCTCCCTGAACTCGGGCACCCCTTGCATGTCATCAGGGCTAGCATTATATCTCTGTGCTTACCATACAGCCTAGGACTTACTCTGTCTAGCTGGAAGGATAAACCACACGATAGATAGGACACAGGTGACTCTTAAAAGAGAGGCCCTCATTAGCTTCTCAAAGAAATTCTGCATGCCTGCTGTGTGCTCCTGCTACGAACCATTGAAAAGTATGTCATTGGGTTATCTCAGCCATCAGCTTAACACTCTATAGTTAAATTTTGAATGCGTCTGAAATCATTCCCATGTCCCATGGCAGAGTCAGCGAAGCCTTCTTCTGTGAAGAAGTCCAATTTTCCTGCTTCCTTTGGAAAGAAGCCAAGACTATTGAAAGGAGTTTGTGCTTTTTTTAGAAAATGAAGTGGTGTTCATTGGACGGGGAAAATTACTACACAGCAGTCATATAGATCCAGAGAGATCAAGTCTACAGTCCAGAAAAACTGTATTTATACAAAACAGAACATCTACAGCAAGAATGCCACAAGCAAATACATTATAGCTCTATAATCAAGTCATTGGTAAGGAGTGTGAGAGAAGGAGGTTCACATGCCATGAGAAAACAGACATGAGAAAACATTATTCTTCTTATAGAAAATTTGCCTGCCAACAGAAGAATGTAACCTCACATTAAGTTTTGATCTCAATAAAACATTTTTTCATTTAAAAAAAAATTATAAGGGAACTCCCAAACAGCACACTTTCTAACATTTCTCTCCTGGAAATTCATTTACCAGGTACACACAAGAACTGAGGACGTTTCCTTTTTGCCCAGCTCCCCTCATGGGCTGGCTGCAAGTCACCCAGGTGAGCTTCAGGTGCTGTTACTTAAGCTATGAAACACTTCAGAAAAGGAGAGATGGATAGAAAATGTGTTCACTGTCTTCCAAAAGCCAAAGTCAGAAGTTTCTGCTGTTGCTATCAGCATGAAAAACTTAATGATGTTTTCAAGACTTTTACATTTATAGACTTTGTTTAGCTACAGTTGTCCTAGCTGAGGGTTAGCTTTGCAGCAGCTATTATATTTCTCATGATGACACTTCCACATTCAGTGACAAACACTTTCTTTGTGTGATAATGGACCTATTTTATCTATCTATTGATCAAAATAAAAGACTCAATGCAAATAAGGAATGAAGAAGCCCATCAGCTTTTCTAATCTGGTAGATGAGCTTAAGCCCAGCGGAGAATGAAGTATGCATCTGAAAGATGCATACAATGGAACTTCGGTTCTCCCTTGAAGGCTATGGAAGCTGTGAGTGATCTTACTTTTCACTGGTATGTTCTGTCTCAACTGTAAAAATATTCTACTGAAATCTGCTGGGAAATCTGTTTCTGCCAAATTGGCTGCTTTCCATTCCGTCCTTAGCAGTAGGTTTTCTGGTTTAAGTTTTGTCATCAACAAATTGATTTTACATAAGAAACTTGCCTTTGTCATCATGAATGATGTGTAATGGTCTCCAAAACTCAGTTCCCAGTTTGCTGCAGAGATATTCCTAGCTCAGAAAATATTGCTGCCGCTGTGCAATTTCACAGATGTTTCCAGTTTTGTTTTCAAATCCATAATTGTCATCAACTCCTGATTAACAAAGATATTAAATCTAATGAACACAAACAGTTTTTGGCAAATGTCCATTATGTAGCATGTTCAAATTTTGAATCATCAGTCCCATAAGGTCTTCTAGCTGTTTTGTTGCTTTGTGCTTAGCTGAATTCAATAAGAATTCTGGTCATTAAGAGGTTTGGCAAGTTTACTTTCTGTACTGAAATTAAGGGGCATTCTCTTATCCACAGAATTACTGAAGCATTTCACACTTGTGCTTCTGCACAAAGCATGTTGCACCAACCAGCCCTCCATACCATTTCTTCTCTGGTTTAATTCAAATTGAAGAGGTATCCCATCTTGTAGACTCTCCCAGCCACTTTGTGGTAGTTTCTTTATGGTCCTTCACAGTGAACATCCCAAAGTCCTTCTGCTGAAGTTAAAGTTTTTAAGCCCATCCAAAGGGGAAAATGCAGATCTAGGCAGTCAGAAGGATACTTCTTGACTCCCTTTCCTCAAGTGACACTACTCAGTAACTTGTAAATGAGAGCAGCACTGACTGACAGATATAGATGCAAAACTGATGGGATGGTATTTTTAGTTCTTATTCCAGCAAACCTCTCACAAAACCTGGCCAAGCAAAAAAATGTTTCCATATTTGAAAATATCATTAAACAATAAAAATAGACCCACTTGATTCACATTTCATAGAATCATAGAATCATAGAACCATTTGGTTGGAAGAGACCTCTGAGATCACCAAGACTAACTGTACCTGTCCCCTTGGTATACCATATCCCTAAGGAACTCATCCACCCGTTTTTTAAACACCTCCAAGGATGGTAACTCCAACACCTCCCTGGGCAGCCTGTTCCAATCCCTGACCACCCTTTCAGTGAAGAAAATCTTCCTAATGTCCAGTTTAAACCTCCCCTGGCATAATTTGCACCCATTCCTCTCATCCTCTCACCTGTCACTTGGGAGAAGAGCCCAGCACCCACCCCATCACAACCTCCTTTCAGGCAGTTGTAGACAGTGATGAGGACTCCTCTCAACCTCCTTTTCTCTAAGATAAGCAACCCTGATTCTCTCAGTGTTCCTCACAGGACTACAGCCCCCTCACCAGCCTCATTGCCCTTCTCTGGACGCGCTCCAGCCTCTCAAGGTTCTTCTTGTAGTGAGGGGTCCAAAACTGAACCCAGCACTTGAGGTGCAGCCTCACCAGTGCTGAGCACAGGGGCACAATCACCTCCCTGCTCCTGCTGGCCACTCTGCCAGCAAGTAGCTTCCTGCCTCCGGGAATCTGCTTTCAGGTTTCATGCAGTATGCCTTAGGATATGACACTGATGGGTATTATTTTATACAGCAGAGGACCTTGCTACTTGGGCAATAACTAAAGTTAATGATCAGTGTGGTCTTTCAAGGGGCAAAGTTCAGTTTGAGACAGGCCATATCATAAGGCAGTCTAACTCTAGTTAAACACCAAATGAATACAGATTTTTATTTTCTCCCTTTGATTTCAGAGGTACTCCTTGTGCGCCTTAAGTCTTAAATTCAACTAGTATCGCAAACTTGACACAGCAGATCTCATAAAAAGTGATGAAATGATGGGAGAACTGCTTTAAAAATAGAAGAAATAGAAGCATTTTATGTGAAGATTTTTTTAGCATGTTAAAATCTGACAATGTGAGCCTTTAATACAGATTTCAGACCCAGGGGTGTAAGAACCTAGATAAAAACAGTCATTTCATTTTCAAAGGTATTTTACACTGAGATTCCTTACTAAAACTTGAAAACTCAAATACCTGCTCATCTCATCAGAGTGGAGGGTGGGACTTACACATGCTTATCAATTTATACATCCATTTTTAGATGCCTCAAAGCCAGTTCAGGGCTAAACTTTATAAACAGTGATCAGTATTCACTTGTCTAAAAGCACCTAAAGCAACTTGAAATATCTAAGACATATATATGAATGAGGTGTTTGTCCCTCCGTACTTTGCACTGGTGAGGCCACACTTCAAATTCTGTGTTCAGTTTTGGGTCCCTCACTACAAGACAGACATTGAGGTGGTGGAATGCATCCAAAGAAGATCAATGAAGCTGGTGAAGAGTCTGGAGCATAAGTCTTATGAGGACAGGCTGAGGGAACTGGGATTGTTTAGTGTGGACAAACCAGGGTGAGGGGAGACCTTATTGCTCCCTAAACCTACATGAAAAGAGGTTGTAGCAAGGTGGGGGGGTGGGTCTCTTCTCACAAGTAACAAGTGATGGGATGACAGGAAACATCCTCAAGCTGTGCCAGGGGAGGCTTAGATTAGACATGAGGAAAAATTCATTCACCAAAAGGTCAAATATTGAACCAGACTGCCTAGGGAAGTGGTTGAGTCACTATCCCTGAAGGTATTTAAAAGACATGCAGACATGGCATTTTAGAGACATAGTTTAGTGGTGGACTTGGCAGTATTAGGTTCATGGTTGGACTCCCTAATCTTAAGGGTCTTTTCCAACCTAAATCATTCTACAATTCCATAGTTCTGTGGTCATGGTAGAGATGATACAGGATAACTGAAGTAGACCCATGATCTTCTGGAGTGGTACAAACCAACCAAGTAAGACACAGCCTCATGTGTCTCAAAAGACACCAGCTACATAACACGTGGATGACTGAAACCCAGCATGTCAGTACACTTCTGCTGTTGGATATGAGCTGTTTCCATCAGGTTGTTCCCATGGTGCTAAGAAGTCTTCCTCCTTCCATCTACCTGCCTTCCAGGAGAAAACCTAGGATTTACATAGAAATAGTTCCCTGTCCTGAAGTTTACCATCCCAATACACAGTGCATTTGCCTGCTGGTTCCTACAAACACATGAGCATCAGATTCCCTATTATTTAAAGAGGAAGAGGTAGAGGAAGGCAAATGTCAGCTAGAGAGGAGAGTTAGAATTGGCCAGAAATGCACAGTGACTGCACTTCTTCCTCTTTCCTGTCTATACATATAAATATTTCTCCATTCAAAATAAAAATATACAAATCCATAGTAGCCACATTCCTTTTCAAGATGAGCGAGCTCATTTAGAAGCAAGATGAAATGACCAAACATTAACATACTGCTTGAAACAAGCTTTTAGAAACCCCAACATGAGGAGCGACCACAAGGGATTCAGACAGTTCAGGAGTAGTGCAGTCAGTTGAAAATGGGTCTCTGCTTGTAGGACCAGACAGTAAACACTGGAGTTTTTGTTCCTGAGATGGTAGTTAGCCACGTACTGAGAACACTGTTTCAGAAACTAGACCATACGAAGTCTCCACTTCCCCATGGTATAAGTGAGCTTTTGTCATTTGCCATGCATCTCCCTGCATGAAATCTTCCAGTAATCCCACCTGATCTTAAAGAAGTCTGTTCCATTACTTTTTTTTTAAGATCGAACTGAAGATTAGATTCATGTAGCCAGTGACAGGCAGTCACTCTGTTGCTTTGATGATTTTAGAAATTGCAAACCAATCTGTTTCTGGTGCTAAAAACAGAAACCCTAAGCAAGTAAAAATCTCTCTGCCAGAGCATCTGTCCTATGACTTATACCTCTTGTTTGCAGTAAGTTTTTATAAACAATGACCCAAGTGTCCTTTTTTTTTTAATAGGAAATTCTCTCATCAGGAACTCCCTCCTGCAAATCCAGACATGCAGAAGTTCAGCACAGGAAGTCAGGCTGTCATGGCTCCAGGCATTGTTAATCATTTTTAAATGATCATTAAGAAGCAGCAGCAGCAAAAGGATGCAGCTCTGGTGAGGTCAGATAACAAAAATGCCTTTTGATGGGGGGGCAGGGGTAAAACAAAAACACATTTTGCAGACTGAGTTTTAAAACACTGTATTCTACATCTTAGAGCTTAGGACAGGAAAAGAAAAATACAGTTCTGGGCTAAGAGTGTCTGAAGTAATTCCTACCCTGCTTCCTGTGGCCCTCTGTTCCCAGCAGACAGAGCAACACTCTTTTGGTCTCTCTTTGTGCAACTACACAGATTTTCCTGTACCCAATCCTGCCCTGAATCTAATAACTCGGGTTTCCAAGGTGTGACAATGCTCAAAGTGTTGTACATTGCAATAATATCATACACTCCGCAGTTTCTGTGTGCTCTGCTCTGCCTTGAAAAATTTTAAAACCTTTGACTTCTTAAAGCCTTTGAGTTTAAAACCTTTAAAATTCAGAATCAATTTAAGTCTTGTGATGTAGTCCAATTTTTGTACTCTGTGTGTGCTGTACTTATGGTTTGCCATCATTAATTATATCTACTCATGACACTAGTGTCATTTGTGCCAGCAACTAATGCTGACATAAATGTTGTTGACCCTATTGCTATGAGACACGAACAGCACAGTGTATTTCTTCTCCCTTTCTGAACCTTTCCTACACACTACCATATGGTTTCTGTACCAAGGGCACTCTGCCATCTGGACCGTGGAGCCTAATGCCCTGAGGAAGGCATTGATGTAAACCAATATATGTTAAGACCCAGACCCCAGACATACGGTGTCAGCATGGCCATACGGCTGGCCCCAGCAGATAAGGATGGATTACTGAGTCCTCAGTAGCTTTCCCACTTCCTTCTTCCATCAGTCGTTCCGGTTATCGGCTGTGGCAGTCATGTCTATGTGACCCCCCAGGCTTAGAGTGGTTAAAGTGCTCTGCCAGCACCTTCCTGTCAGGCTCCCTTGCAGGCATAAAAAGTTCTGATTGCCCACCCTAAAGTCACCTAGCATATCTTTGTGGCACTGCCTCAGCCAGGCTAGAGTGGTTTCAGTGGAGAAATCAGAATCAAACCGATAGCCAGCAGCCCTTTCTCATTTGTATTCCTTGTCTTTTTGTGAACTCCCCCACTATAATCCAAAAAATGTCTCAATCCGGTTGTACTCATGCCTTTTTGTCTTCACATCTTGATCCCCACAGTGTCTCAAGAGACTGAGCCCTTCATCAGCTCTGCGTCTGACCTGCCTGAAAGGTAGCAGGAGGAAAGGATGCATATAGATGAAACCTTTTCACCACAGATAAAGGCAGAACCTTTACCTCTGGATCACTTTGTTAGTGTCTGTGAGGTAAATGCTGCACATCACCAGTGCACAGAGAAAACATCAGTAACCTCCAACATGTACTGCCTAGGCTCAGGGGAGTGCGCTGTACCTCAGCTCTCTCCTCCTCAGAATGCCACCCCTGCCTGTATAAGTGAAGCTCACAGCACAACATCACCACTGCACCCAGCAGCACAGAAGACTGCAGCAAAGCTCTCGGTCACAAGTATGTGTACTGCAGGAAAAGCTGAGAAAAACTAATGGTTGATGCCATTACAAATTAAACAACAAATATTCGTCCATTAGTCTGAACTTAACTTCATAATTTGGTCTTGCATTTTTTTATTTAAGTTTTTTCCTTTCCTGTTTGCTTCATTGCAAAGCATTGAACCAAGCCTCTTGTCAACTAATTCACAGCTGTAGTTGCTAAGGAACCACCAAAGAAAATAGATTAGTCTGCAGTAACTTGCTCCATTGTCAGAGATAATTACTTTGCATAAAGGCAGTAACTGTACACAAAGGGGTTTATTGGACAAACAAGCACATTATGCATCATTATTTTTCCTTCCAATAGTTTTCTCTGTTGTCACAAAGCTCCATAAAAAGATTTACACTTTTCCTCAGAGAACAGGAATTTTTTATTCAAACTTGCACTCTCCATCCAGGGCCAGACTAAAGGATATTGGCTGCCAGACTGCACTCCAGTTTCCCTGAGGAGACATGCATGAGGGACATCCAGGTCCTCTGTTCTGTCTCTCCAAGCGTGCTCACCTGCCAACCACAACACAAGCCCCTGTCCTGCCTCAGACCTGGCAGCCAGGGAGGTCACAACAGGCTGCTGAGTAACATGAGCCCCAAAAAGCACGGCTGCTGCTGGCAGTGGGGTCACTGTGCACAGCTCATTTTCCCCTGTTCAGCTGCTGACTGTCCCACCTGGATAGCAGGGGAGGGTAGGTTGCACTTGCAAGGCAGGCAGCAGAGCCTTCCCTGCCTGTGCTGCCCACAGGGTGCTGTTTGCTTTGAGGCTCTACTGGGCTGCAAGTTATCTCCATGCACCTCTGCTGGCTACACCTGCCAGAGCAGCACTGAAACAAACCTCTTTCAAATATTCTGCCTCCAGCAAGGAGCAAGTGCCTTACCAGCCATTTACCCCAGACAAGGAGCCTGACTACATGTCTTTACCTTTACTTGGAACTCAGTTCCTCCAGTGGTCTTGCTCCAGCACTTTTTCCTTCTGGAAGCCTTGTCTGTTGGTGAAATTTCTGACATTTCTTCAAATGCTGTTTGGGCATCAATAGATGAATGGGAAGGGATGAGCTGTTCAAGGATCACAGCAACTACAGATTTAGATTAGAAAATAATGCAAGAAGTAGTAAGGATTACTGCAGTTTTCCTCAGATCTTCCAGGTAACAATGCCTGTACCACTTCATCCAGTAACTCTCTTGTGCCCTAACAATGGCTGCTGACATAAGCACAGATTTGCAGACTTTGTACACAGAATTCTGGAAATCCATGGACTGCTTATAGAAGACCTTACAAAGTTAAGTGATAAAATGAGTAAGCATAAATTCCTCACTGGCAAAATATTCAGGGATCTTCAGATTAATACTAGGCTGAAAGCCAGAAACCCAAAGTCTATGTCCTCTACAGAGTCACTCAGATCTCTAATCCAAGATGCGAAATGGTGAAAAACTCCTTAGTTCATTGATACACCACCCTTGTAAGTCCTTTCTCTTTTTGTTTGTTTTTTTGTTTTTTTAAAAGCAAGTCTTAAGATGACAAAAGAAAAGTTTCCAGTCAAGAAATCTTGTGACAATTACTATACCAATTCTAAACTGAAAATTGCAGAAATTTCCTATGTAAGGCGAATTCAAGTTCCACAGACAGTCACAATATGGCAAGTGGAAGTACACAAAATGAGATAACGCCAGCACATTGTTTAATAAACAGCAAAACAATCAAGATTGGGTTTCCTACAGATTCATGTCCTCTTCTGCATTCCCAGTGTAGTAAGCTCTGTTACTGTGTTCCTTCATGTCACCGATGTGCACCACAACCAGTCATTTTCTACGTGCATGGACGCTGGCTGACTGCTACCAAACAGATGGTAAAGCAGCTCAGTTATGCCTGCCTTTTTCTCTGAGGTGCTGTTTCAAGTCTCTTTCCTTTCTCCAACTATTGATTAAAAAATACCATTGAAACATATTTCACATTAAGATTTCTACCATCTCATTGAAATTCAGTTAAATTTGGCCAGTGGTGGTAGAGTTACCAGGGTAGAGGGAACTGATACACAACTGGAGAGACAGACTGTGATACAACAGAAACCTCAGTTCTTTAAGAAACCTGGCTAAAAGTTGATATACAATCATCACGGTTACTGAAAAGAAATAAAGTTCTTGGAAAATCAGGCAATCCATAGTTAAAGCTTAAAGGAAAAATGGCTAACCAAAGGTATTGTACAATATTTACAGCATTTCTGAGGTAAGCAGCAGTGCATGAATTTCTAGGAAAGATTTAATATTTCCTAGACAACTTATTTCAGGTACTTTGAGTCAACCAGAAAGCTGTCATTATAGGTTAATTGGAGAGAAATATAAACTCAGATTTTGCAAAAACTGTTGAGAAACATGTCATGTTACAGAGTGTTATGTGGAGCTGGTGTTTTATTACTCTAGCAAGCACTGCTAGATTCTTCCCACCAGCACAAGATTACAATGTCAATGTGGAATAGCTGCTCAGGTGTTAGCATGGGAATTAAATCACAGTTATACAGCCACAAATTGAACTGCTACCATACAGACTCCTCACAGACGACATTCAAAAAACATGGTGCCATCAATCTCTCTTCTTCTCCCCAGGTGATCCCTAATTGGGGATGTCTGTGTTATGCTACCTTATGTTTCAGTGTCTGGAGGCTGATGTAACTTTTTCAACATACTGCAAAATCCAGCTGATAACCAGTCCTAGGTCATTTTCTTAATGTACCAGTGATTAATGAGGAATCCAGCTGTTGCAAAATTTTCCCAATAGAGCAATTTGTTAGGTCAAGAGAACTTAAGTTAAAGAAGTTTTGTAGAAGCTTTAGTGTTACAAACACTAAATTATCCATGTCCAAGTTGTGAAACAATGCCTTGTGTTATATTCCCATGGCAATCTTCTTTAAAAAGAGAGAGGGTTGTAATTCTCTTGTCTTTTTTCAAAGTATGATCTCACTCTCTAGGTCTAGTTAAGGACAGAAGCAGCCTGAAATTGTAAGGGCAAGAACAGGAAGGGCAGCTGTGTATTCTTTTCGATAGTCAATGAAAGACTTTTCACACAAGTCTACAAAATAACCTGGTGTGATGGTCCAAAGCAAAACTCTGACCACTGCCACACAGCAAGATGCATGAGAAGAAGGTCCAAAAAGAACCTAATAAAATGTATGGATAAAGTCAACAAAACATGACATTCTTATCCCCTTGATCTTCTTGGACTATTTATACTTCAGGAACTTTATACTTCATTTTAACGAAAACATGGTATTTGTTACCAGTGGTAAAGTTGTGTATGAAAAAAGTACTTTCTGGTTTAAAATTACGTAAAAAGGATATTTTTCTTGCTTAAATAAATTTAAAAAGAGAACAATAATAAATTACTTTTTAAAATTCTGTGGAATCAAAACCTGTTTGAAACATGCTTAATTTCAAATATGCCAGAAAATTTCAAAAAACTTCTCTATAAATTGTAATGTATACATACTCACATATTCTAAAAGTCAGAGTGGTTCCTATGAGATTTCTGGCTAACTTGTATTGGTTTATTCACAAGCTTTTCTGAAGATGTTAGGAGCTTAACAAGTCTTTGATCTTAAATCTAAATATCTATTCCTTCTGGTATTATGTCCCATACTTTAACTTCCAGTCTGAATACACAGAAAGCAGAATCCTGGCCAAATATCAAGCAGGACCTTGATCATGTGCCTACACATGTCAATTCTGATGGGACATGCATCACTTCCACAGTTTGTCACTCCAGAAAGCAATGCTAGGTGCTTTTCTTTACAAGAATATGATGTCAACGTGACATCAGTAACATTTAAGTCCAAGATAAATGTCAATTGGAGGTATTAGTGCTTTGTTACAACAAGGCAAAAAGAAGGATAAGTCTTTGGTCTTTTACGGATAACAGGCTGGAGAGGGAGGGTAGCGGGGATCACAAATGGAAGCAGGAACAGGACAGGAAAACAGTGCATGAAAGGGTAAGAATTTCCCATTTTCTGCTCAGGCGGGAAAGTAGAAGAGAGGAGCCATAATAATGCCTGAACTTCCTTCCATTTTGCTGTGTCTATGAGGCATTTTTTTGGCTTCTGTCTCTAGATAAGTCTGAATCCGTTGTGATTCAGAGTAGGAGTCAATGCCAAAACATTTGCCTCAAGAACAGCTAATTCAGACATTGGACCTCAAGTGGCTCTTGTAGAGTTGCTTAGACTTCTCTACGCAAAATGATGAATGAAAGCATGAGTTCTACTGCAAAACAGAACATTCTATCAAAGCAGCAGCCCTTAAACTACACCTCAGCCAAGTGCTGGCTTTCTTCTGGAATCAAAGTAAAGCAGTCTATTTAGCCGTGTGTAAAAATGATTTGAAAATACAAGGTGCAGTATGTCAATGTGGATGTTGATTTTGCACAAGGGTAATTCTACTGAATACAGAGAAGGGTCTTCACCAAATGTACTCTTGTGTAAAGAAAATGCAATTAGTATTTCTTTGGAGGAAGAAATAAGTCATTGCTGTTGCTGCTGTCAGTGAACCAGTAGCAAAACCTGGACATAAACAATTCACAATTAAATAAATGCTTGCAGAATGGAAAGTTGTTACTTTAGGCTGTTGCTGTTGGCATGGTCTTATAATGACATGGAAAGACATGGCTCAAATTTTGCACACTGCATATCAAAATTAGACAGCAAAGAAAGGACACAATTTCCTTTGAAGTGTCTCAAGAGTATCTTATTTTGTTCTAGAGCATGAATAACTAAAATAATTGACTGTGAAGACAAAGCACGTCAGTAGAGTCCCATATTTTAAGAACTACTGTAATCATCCAGCCTGACAGATTTTAGAATGCCATTAAATAGCAATTCTGTCAAGTCTAGTGTGTTCTGGTTGGGATGGAGTATTGTTCTGCAGAGAGATATCCAATATATCAAATGATATACAAAATCCACGGCATTCCTAAGTGTATTATTCATAGTAATTTTTAATCTAGCATCAGCACCTGACTGAATCTATTAGCTGCTAGATTGAGGTTCCCTCTGAAATCACAAATACTTCCTTCCATGCTCTTTGATGTCATGGGTTGAGTCTCCCTGCTGCAGTAACCTGCATCAGCATCCTCTGACTGTACTGCACAAACCAGCTGAATGCACAGGACGTATAATGAGCAATGCAGAGTGACTCCTGACTATGTTGGTTTTGACTGAGCACTCAAATCTGCAAGTGTGCCAGAGGTGCCACCCTCTGCCCCCACCTAAAGAGGCTATGGCTGCTGAATGACTTGTCTGCCTGTGTCTGGATGGTAGTGGGTAGAGAGTCTGAGAATGGTTTGCAACCTAAATAGATACTGCCCACAGGCCATAGAAAAGGAACGGAAACAACAGGATCCAAACACAGTCACCTCACCAGTTCAATGACAATACAGCTATCAGTGTACCTAATTCTCTCTCAAGGCAAAAGTTTTTCCAAAAGACTATTATTGATGGATTTAATTCCCAATTATCTGCCTAATTTTTAAAAGAGTTGGACAGAGCACTTTCCAAATGCCCTAACAAATACTGTACACAAGGATTGTTCAGCTTGCCTCTCGTACTCTCTGCCATTCTGATCACACTTTCAAGGAACAAGCTCCTTTCCGCTCATTTTCACATTGTAAGTTCATGCTGTGTTGATTATCCACCACAACCCTCAAGCCTGTCAGAGTCAATGCTCTGCAGAATGCAACCTCAGGACCTATGCTATGAGTAGGATGTGCATCCCTTGTTCCTTGATGGATGACATTGTGTCCTGATGTTAAAAGGTTAATAAAAACAAACAGCTACACTACTATTTATCAGCATTAAGACACAGCCCTCAGAGAGAGGAATACTCTTATTTAATTTACTCAAGTATTGCCTCAAATTACAGTTAAATGTCTTCTGCAAAGCTTCATAGCAAATATTGTTGGACAGTCACGCCACATATGTTATGTGTCTTATAAGATTTGCACTCACCAGGTCACTAGAGTGAACAAAATAATTCCAAAATAAAACCTACCATCAAGATGGCTCCAAACTCCATGCTAAGACAAGTATTGGGACTTTTAAAAAGTTTACCAGAGTGGGATTCTGGCCTCTAGAAAGACTTCATCAGTGGATGAATGTAGAAATTGAGATGAAAAAATATGTGACAAGAAAAAAAAGTCACAAGAAAAGGAAAGGTTTCCATAAAACCAGAACACTCCAGAAGTGAAAATATAGCAACAAATCAAAACTCAATAGATTTTTAGATTTTAAAACACAACTCAAGTATTTTGTAGGTGTAACTGTTCAGGCACATCCTAGGGACAGCCCCTCAGCCAGGGCTCCTTGCCTGAGATGAACTACAACTGCATAGCTGCACTGTGTCCCTCTCTTGTGTCTTCACATGTAAGAGAAACCTCTGAGCTGCACTGCTGGCATAGGAATACCATCGTGCTCTGTAGTATATATCAGTCCGCAGTCTCAAAATCAGATTTAGTACAAAAATAGGCTTCAAAACTAGTCTGCAGTCCCAAAATCAGATTCAAAATAAATTGGTAGCTACTTCAAAACTAGTCCTCAAAGTCATAACGCAAAAAAGATGCCAAAATGTCTATCTCAGCCAGTGTCCCATTTCCACAATGTTTTGTGAGGAAAAAAATCATTCCATAGATATTTTACATTTCTCCAGATTTTCTTTGGCCATCTTCCTGCAAGCTGCAGGCTTCCCTTTAGTCTTTCCATGTATCTGAGACCTTTTTTTTGGCATCGCTTTCCTTACATGTGGCGTTTCTTGTCCTTCCTGTTCTTCTAGATGTGAAGTGACCGAGACTGCCCACAGTGTTCAGAATTGAATGTGCCAGAGATTTGTGTCACATACTACTGACACTTTCTGGCTTGTTCCTTACATTTCCAATAAGGATTTCAAGAGCTCTTTTTGCCCCTCTGACCACATGCAATTGTTAGGCTGACATTTTCAGGACTTCTTTAGATATGTGTCTATGCAAATACATATAAATAAATATATTTATATATATATATATATGTAAATAATGCCCTCATTCTCCATCTGCCCTCTTTATCCCTCTATCCTACATGCACGTTATTTGTACTTAGTATACTGAATTTTATGTGCCAGTTATAATTCAGTATCATAAGATCACCCTGCAATTCTCCAGAGTCATTCAAGAAAGCTACATCCTTTAAAGCACACTGATAGAAATTTATTGTGAAAATACAAACATAAAGAAGATTTTGATGCAAAGTCTTTCTCGGTTTTGCCTGTCTTGGAGAGAAAAAAACCCAAATCAAGTAGATACTCCATTGGTTATAAAACATGTACCGTGTCCCTTATTACCTCTGACTTGCAACAATTTCTTGTAGAATTTGTAGAATTTTTTTATAGGTCCCAAGATTTTTAAGGGGCATTCTCATCCAAAGCAGTCCCTACTCCAAGTCTTTTCTCCAGCTGATCAACCTGTTTTTCTCCAGCCTTATAAAATCCAAGGCTCAGAGCAAAGCAGAAATATTTCCTAGATTAAGACAGTCAGCTCCAAAAAGGAAAATAATCTTTCACCTGTTATCTGGAAAATCTTAATATGATGCCATAGACACACAGCAAAAGCATATTGCTGGGGCAGTAGGGACTACAGAAACTTGTTCCAAACACCATGATGTGTCATGTGGTACTGGCAAATTCTGTTGGAGGACCTAGGATACTGTATCACCTCTTCAGCAGTAAGAAAGGTAAAACACAGTGCAATGAAAATAAAGGACAAGCCAGAAGAAAGAAGAGTGAAAGGTACTGGCAAGACGGTCCCATTGGATCTGTGGGGTCTGACCTCTGATAAATTTGAAAGGGTGATTTCAGACCTCAGAGAAGGACCTGGGAAAAGTTAGCAGAACCAAGGAATGCCACCTGGGAGAGGATCTGCGTTTGCACTGTGCATAGGCCACCACGCCTTCAATGGGTACCACAGAAAATTACAGTGTTTTGAAATCACAAATTAATCTACTAAGACTGAACTATCACCTGGCCTCATAAAGCCTATGAGATCTTCCCACTTGATTCCCTGTGGCCAGTTTTCAACTGTCATAGCTAAAGAAAGGCTTGTAACCTTTATTTCCCGCATCCAGCTCCCTGCTGCTGAGCTAAGAGAAGTGTGCATCTTTTGAATAGCCAAATTACTCATGGGAACAGACAGATGAGTCACATCGGTGCATGTTCCAGCACACGGCACATATTCCAGGCTGGTGGTACATGTGTGCTACAACATCCCACTTCTATCCTAAGGGTGTGTTATCAGCCTTAGCTGAAATCAGATATTAAAAGTGTATGTAAATGGGAGGAGGGACTATAGTTTATTCTGATGTCATGTGGTTACAAGAAGTCTGGAAACAGTTTGGGTGGGTGGGTCTAAAAAAATTTACAGTATCTAGAAGTAAATAGTTTTCAGATTATGATTGAGCGGTATGAAAAAATCATTCCGTTAGAAAGTGAGCCACAAATGCACATTTTTCTTACTATATTCCACTATATTTCATAAACTGGGGGGAAATAACCCAAATAAAACCAAAAACCCCCTCCCAAACCCTGAAATGCTAACTTTGCAGTATCTGTTCCTGAATCATCTGTTCAGACAGTGAAAGTCTGTGGAGGTATATTGATATATAAAAACCAAGGGTTTTATAGAACACTCATAAAAAACATCCATGTTTTTTAAGTACTGGAGTTCACTATCAATATTGCAATTTTTCAAGTGCCTCTGACAACATCCTGACATTGACAAAAATGAAACTAAAACATCCAGTAAAAAGATGGTCTAAGAACATTGTGCCAGAAGGCATTTTATATTATTTTTCACTAAGCGAAGAGAAACAGGAGACGTGTTTTCAACATTACAGCCCTGTTACAGGAAAAACATGATCATCTGAGAAGGAGGTAAGGTAATGGGAAGATTATAAAACCACAGAGACGAATCAAGTACAGATATCATTTAGAAAATAGCTTGAGAGTGTTTGAAACAGCATTGTGGATCCTAGATTGCAGCTAGTTTGAGGTGGCCCCGTTGAAACCAGAGAAGAGATTTCCCACCAATTTGAATGCATACAAATCCTTACCTACTCCAAACTTAAAATCCCTGCACAAGGTACATGAGAACTTGTATTATTATACATACGATCTAACCATGAAAGGACTCCACAGCAAAGGCTTACATATTGAATAAATAATGGTTTGCATATCTCAATAAAAGCACACTGTCCACGCATACTGCTGTATTTCTTTCTGACCTACCCACTGAAGCAGATTTGCTCCTGACTCGTGTAAAAAATCCATGGTGCCAAACGATGGGACAAGCCTGTGGTTAGCCAGGAGGTGTTGTTGGCACAGTCTAGCACAGCAGGAAATAGCAGAGGTTGCTCCCCCAGGATTTTGCAAGGAGTCCCAAGGTTTTTCAAGGAGACTGCAAAGCTTAAACATATTTTTTTCTCCTAGGATAAAACAGCTAGAATTTCTAATTTTTTTTAACCTAAAAACCCATTTAAAAGGCTCAGAGTAATTTGGCAAAAAGACTTGAAGGCTCAGAAATAAGGAAATTATTTTCTGATTATAAATATACAAGTACCAGTAATTGTAATTCCACAATGTGTAACTTCTTTTATTTGAGTGTTAAATATTCTAGTTTTACTGTGGAAACTCAAGAAATTGCTGCCATATCAAATATCCTTCTAAATTGATTCAGCTTTGGGTAATAAAACAGAACTGCTGATGCACCATAATTTCCAGAAAGACTGCGGACACAGATGGCAGGAAAAAACAGAGCTGTCAGAAACTATGAGCATTGGTATAGACTGTCACAGTATCTATCCTGATGCTTTTCCCCTAGTACTATGTTTCAGCAATGTGCAATGCCTGAGAGCTATTAGCCTTCAAAACGGAACAGTGTGCCTGGGCTTACACACACACAAGTGATTTGGAAGCCACAAAAGAAAGAGTAAAAGAAAGTGGAAAAATCTGTATTTAAAGTATTATTCGAGATAAAGGTGACAAATTTGTAATTTCCCCCTACATTCAAGGTCGATAATGAGAAATACCATGGTATCTGCTCTATAACACTTCAAGAAGTGAAAAGTCTTCAAATCTGGAAGTGTGGGTCTATAGCCAAGAGCCGTATTTGCCAATAGATCTCTATTTGTTCCTTTTTACCCTTTTTAAGTTCAGCACTGTGTTTATAAGTGTCAAGTGATTTCACAGAGTAAGAAAGTTTATTATTGTTTTCTTCTCTGAGATTAAACCCCTAAGAAACTAAAAAAGAGAAAGAGGTCTTTAAACCATTCCCTCAAAGGAGCACAGGAGATCTGCTACAGCATCACTGCCAGAAGCCAGATTTCTGTCACAGTCTTGCTCTTTACTGGATAGAACATCTTTTAACTTAAGATATTTCAAAAATGTCGTAACCTATAAAAAGAGAAAGGAAATAAGAAAAAGCAGGAACTTACAAGAAGTTATTTTCACGCTATCTGAAATCAACCAACAGCAGGTACCACCCTATATCCTCCACACAGGCTTTCATTGACTTTTTCTGGTCTAGCTGGAGTCTCAATGGCAGTAATAGCTCTTTGTGTCAGCCTGGTTCTCATCACACCAGGAGTGAGCTAAACTCAGTGGCTTTCAAGAGAGAAACACATACAGACAGGAGAACCTTTCCAGGTAGTATAAATGAGTAAGGTACACATCTCATGTTGAATAAAAAAAGCAACAAGAAAGAGAGAAAAGTCCAAATGCGAAGAAGATAGTCAACAGACTGTTTGATGAAGACTCAGTCATAGATTTCATGATTTGTGTTTCCAGATTTATTCTCATTTAAACTGAGAAGACTAAAGGGAGTCAGAAGAGATAAGCATGAATCTTACAGTGATCCAGAATTTGATAGACATAATTAGGTCAGTAACTGCTTTCAGAGCAGTTCAGAAAGAAACAGAAATTTTAAATTAACATGAAATATTTATCATTATTATTATTGATGAGTTCAAAAAAAGAGGGAATTAATGTTACAGGTTAGAATATTTCTTTTGATCCATAATGAAACACTGCTTCTCTTGAAGATCTTCATTAAAAAAAAAAAAAATAATTTTCATTTGAATACGTCTATCTTCATTTTGAAGTGTTAAAACAAAGCATGTCCACTCTTCCTCCAGGATACTCTACTTTTTTTCCCATATTTTAGAGAACATTCTGAAATTGTGTACATATCTGGTCGAAAGTGTATTTTGCTCAAACTAAATCTGGAATTCTGGCTCTTGTTTAAATAATTAAAGGAGTATCGGTGAGGTGAAAATTCTAGCAATAAAGCCAGAATGAAGTAAAAACTATTGCATAATTGGAGCTACATGTCCAAGAACTTCAGTAACTATATTTTGACTGGTCAAATAATGCCCTCCCATCCTTCCTAAACACAAGTAGTAGTTACCTTTAAATGCTAGGCAGCATCTACTTTATAGAATCCCATTTGTCCAGCCTAGTAGATTAATAATTTATGGACTCTATAATTTTGTGGAAGCATCTGGTGTTAGAAAGCTAATTTCTTTAGTTGTATATGTCCTATTTCAGTCTTAATGTGTTTCTTCTGCAGCGGAAAGGAGAAAAAAAAATAGGTATATTTGAGCTTAATAAAATAGCATTTAAGGACAGACAGAAGAAGCATTTGTAATACAATTGCACTTGATAACATCTCACTAACTGAACCCCTCCTTCTTCACAGAAACAGTAATTCCTATGGGCAATAAATCTTCCTAGATTCTGTTAATTATTTCTTCGCATTACATTTATTTCTATCTGATGCATATTTATTGAGGAAACTAGTTAGACAAATAAGGACTCAGAAGCCTGGACAAGTGTTAACAAAATTTTTCGAAGTGTTGATAATAGTGATATTTCAGACTTGTTCCCACCCATTTTGAGACTGAGGGCATTCAATTTTTTTGCTTATGCCAGAACTCAAGGATGGCATGACAGGAAGGAGACCAAAAGTAGAGCAGCTTTGCCCTAGAAATAACCTTTGCTCTTCAGCCATTATAGCTGTCCTTTCCCATCCCCACCCACACCTACTTTGCTTGAAAAGTCACCTGATAACTTGGAAGTTCACCCCCAATTGACAAGTGGCTGATAGACACTGGTGTAACTCTCCAGCACGCCAGAGAATTGTTTTGGAGACACGAAGACTGCATTTCCAGACAGAAAATACAGTATGTATTTGCCCTTCGGATTCATACACTGCAATGAAACTGTCAGAATACCTCCAAAGGCCAAGGAATAAATGGCTACTTTGTTTCTCCGCCCTCTCTCTCAGCTACCTGGAGGACATCCAAAGGCGACATCCTGACATCGTTGCCACAGGCTGGCCACTATGCAATGTGAGTGCTTGCCTACTCCCACTGACTGGGTTTGCAGATGACGTTTCTCCATCAGCTGCAGTGGAGGTCTGCAAGCACAGATCTCTACTCTTGCTAGAAGGAAGTCCCAAGGCATACACAGCACATCCAACCTTCCTTCACACCTTTTTCCCCTTTTATTCTTCCACTGTTCATGGTGTTTCCCTTCTTTTCCTTCCTACTTTATCACATATACTAAAAGACATCAATGGTTCTCGTAATGAGATATTAATGCTGGTCTGGTTCTTTAAGCTGTTGCATGTATTTCATACATATTTCATGATTTTCTGGTATGTTGGAAATACAGTTCCTTGGGGTTACTGTTACTCTTTGGCTCTGGTAATTCATCAACATATGACTGGCAAGAGAGTGACTTGAGGTATCTGTATTGGGTCACCTTTGGTCTCAGTGTATTGACTTTGAAAGTAAATAGATGCTAGCTTTCTAGAATGTCTTTGCAAAACTAAATCTGAGTAATATAAGGTAAGAGAGAAAATTTCTGCAAAGGATAACCCTGGTATATCCATATTTGTTCACTGGAACATTGTTACTCTTAGATCACAAAGAGGAGGGGAAAATACTAAACTTATTATGACACATAATTTTTTAAAAAACAGCGGATTTGCATGCCTGCAACAACAATGTTGCTCTTCGCAATATGACATATGCATAGAAAAAGACCCAGCACACACTTTCCACAGGTAGCGTGCTTTGGAGTTGTGTGCCTTACTTATGATTGTTTAACTGGTTTATGATCACAGTTTTGTGATAATATATGCTACTGCCTCAGGGTAACCTGGAGACATCCATGAAACACCACCTCCTTCCACACAGGAATTTCCTTACTGGATGGGGAAGGTATTGCTGGAGTTGGCATATTCCAGCCTCATCGAATACCGTGATTTCAGATGCAGAGCTCTAAGGAGCAAGGTCTTCCAGAGGTCTCTTTATTCAGGTTTTCCAGAGTTTCCTCAAGAAATGCATTCTGCAGATAACAGAACTCTTCATAACTCCAAGAGAATTTCTTCTCGGGTCTCTTAGCTGAAGAACACTGAGACGCCCTGTCTGTCCTGCACTGTTATCAGCCTTATGTCACTGACAACACAGAAGAGCCACTAGAAGGGAGCAGAAAATCCCTGAAGTTTTTCGTCTATGTATTGTCCTCCTGACTATGGTCCATTCTCAGGGCTAATGTGCATGTATGTATGTGCATACACATATACACACACACACACATATATATGTAGCACGTACGTAAAGAAAGAAAAACTCTTAGGAGCTAGTTGAGACGGAGACATAAGGAGCCCTGACCAGAGCAATTAAGGCATTCTGGTCATTGACAGACAGAAATCCCCTGAGTATTCTGCCCCTGCTAGGGCTCTGGAGAACCAGATATGTTGGGGTGGGTGGGCTTGGGGAAAACTGGTGGGCTCCATTGTGAAGTTGCCTCAGGAGGTGTTCCTGAGGCCATTTGTTACCCCCGTGCACAGGTTACAGGAGAAATTACAAGTCTGACTGCCTTGGTATCCTGGGCCTATCACATTACACTCATCCACGGAGTAGGATAAGCAGGTTGCAGTTGCAGAAAGTGGAGATGGAAGCAAGAAAAACTTCAGATGAAGAGGGATGAGAAGAGTCTGGAAGATATGGATTTTAGGATTAGTTCAGATTAGTGAAGGCCTGGTGAGAGAAAGACAGAAGACATCACCGTCCCACTCTCTTCCCAGCTCCCAACTGACTCTTCCTCATTCCTTTTCTTCCTCCATAGTCCCTTGTACTTCATTCCCCATCTCAGTACTCAGCCTGCTCCCTCCCACAAAAAGACACAGTCACTACCACTACAAAAGAATTTTGTTTGGTCAAAGACAGGGATGGGTCTCCACTGAGGGAAGCTTGTGTATTGCGGGAAGCTTGTGTATTCTGAGCCTGGTGAAAAGATTGTGACACCCAGTGGTCTCCAGTTGAGGCCATGAACAGCTGGGATAAATCCAAGAGTTGCCTTGGACTTGCTTTTATTTATTTCAAGGTCTAATTTATCCCTGGCCAGCAGCAACATAGGGCAAGTGTGATTTACAATCACCTTTTCTAATGTAGCCAAAAACTATTCTTTCTTTCAGGCTAGACATATTTAATCTGTCCCAAAACAATCTTTCCCCCCCCTTTTTTTGCAATGCCTTTTTTTTGCCTTTACTCTTTGATGCCAGTGCCAGAACTCCCATTTATGTCATCAAGTGTAGGATTTGTCAGTGAGAGATACAGAGAAAATCAATGGACTCCCAGATTAACATGCATGGGCAGGACATTTTGTTATGTGACTACACCAGTCTCCATCTTTCCCAACTGAACCACAGTGCATGAAATGATCCTTACATGGTGTGCAATTTAACAGACACTGTAGCACTGCAGAGGCAGCATGGCATCATCAGTGAAGCTGAAGGCACGCCAGCAGCTCTGATGGCTAGTTGTTCCATCAGGTCTGTTGACCGTCCCCACTGGGCAAGAAGGGAGTTACACATCTGATTTTTTGGTAGGCTTTGCCAGGTATCACAAAGTGCTACATTTTCACTTCACATTTTTGTGAGCAGTTTCCTTTGTGCTCTGTCTGGTAGCAGATGGAGACATTGGTTAAGTTTTAAATAATTGCTGGACAGACAAGGAGCATCTGCTTTTGACATTAGCTGACCCATGACTTCATACTACCTTGTACTATCCCCCCTCAGGCAGGCTAAGTTTCCAACACATCTACCTGACAATGACAGCCACATCTATCCTGTGGTTTAGGGTGCTGCTCTTTCGGGGTGTTACTGTCACAACCCTAGAGAAATTCAGATATCAGTTTTTACCAAATAACAGTTTCTTTTCCAACCAAGGCAGGAGAGGTAAAAAAACCTCTTCAATAAGTTACCCAGACATTTCACTAGTGACAAATCACGGACATCTACGGACTCCAGTTAGTCTGACATGATTTGCATGCTTTGATCAAAAAAAAAAGAAAGCAGTTCCAAAGTACTTCTCATAAGCAACCTGTAGTAAGCATTGAATAGTGAATTCTTTGAGGATGTAAAGGGAAGTCACTTCATAACCCTTTCTTAATGACTAATGGCATTAATTTTGTGTTAAAAGGGAGACACTAGTCAGAACACTGTGCTCCACCAAATTAGCTATTTTCTTGTGCAACAAACTGGAAAACAAGACAGGACAGAGCTTTGACTGCTTATAACTCTGAACTACTTTCCACTTAAGCACGCTTTGGAATGTGAAGCTGTAAGTAGAGTCAGCAGGTTATACCATATCATGTCAGATAACACAGAAGAGATGGCAGAAGAGATCTATCAGCAGCACATACAATTTATAAAAAAAAATAAGCTTCTACATTAAAAATATAGACGTTTATAACAAATCATACCTTGTTTATTTGATGGCATAACAATTTACATGCTGTTATTTCAGGTGTGTAGTCTCCATTGCAAGTACCTAAAATCAGCTCCATACACAGGCACCTCCCAAAATGCTGTGGTAAGAGGATGTGTGTGAAGTAGAGCAAAACATGAGTGTCTCAGGGGTCATAGCAACAGCATGTGGTGACAGGCATGGAAAAGTACAGTCATCAGGCAAAAGGCAAAACAAGCTACCTTTACATCAACATTTCAGACAAAGACACACTCCCATGAAGCCAGCACATACTTACAAGCAACTGAGGCTAAATCTTGTGGTAGTTAGTGCTCATGACATCTCATTTCAAAAGCTGGATGGTGTCAGAGCATGGTCACTTGGTTAAAGACATGTTCAAAGGCCTCACAGTGTATCACACCAAAACAAAAAAAATATAAAAGTGAGATGCTCACAAAAAAGAAGCTGCATTTCCAACTGGAACTGTTATAAATTAATAACAACACAGCATGCTGTCTAGCTCCTGTAGCCTGTTCAATTACATTCTTGTGTCCTAATTTAGTCCAACCACATATCTCTACTTCTCCACACACAAGACCAGACTACAACTTTAATGGCACTGCATGTGTCTGACGATGATAAAAGTGGGTTAGAGTCAGGAACAGCACCATTTGGACCTCAGTATGGTGACTATAAGTTGTAGTTTAGACCTCAACTGGCAGCTAAACAATATACAGACACTCATCCCTTCCTACACAGAATGGGGAAGAGAATTGGAAAAAGACAATAATAACTCAAGGGTTGAGATAAAAACAGTTGCAACAGAACAATAAAGGAGATACAATAATAGTAATAATAATAGAATATATTAAAATATAACGATTCACTGCCTGCTAATTAGGCCATCCTGAGCAGTGATTTCTCTGAGCATTGTGATAGCGCAGAAACCACAGCTGCTATAGCAATTGCAGCACGAGCAGAGATCGCAGTGAATACAGCAATAGCAGTAGCACAGAGATAGCAGTGAGTCAAACACTGAATACAGAACCTGGATCACCTCTCTGCCCCCCAGTAAAATTTCCATTTTTATACTGAGTGTGATGTTAGGGTATGGAACATTCCATTAGCCAATTTGGATTAGCTGTCCTGACTTTGTGCCTGTACACTAGCAAACATGGGAAACTGAAAAATCCTTGATTTCTTATCAACAACTACAAGCATCAGTGTGTTATCAACACTCTTCACATACTAAATCTAAAAAGAACAGCTGCTGTAAAGAAAATTCAGCCTATTCCAGTCAATCACAAACATTACCTACCAACAACTAAAACGATGTGTTAGCAACATTATTCTTATATTAATTTCAAAATGCAGTAGCTACTGGGAAGAAAATTAACTCTGTCCCATCCAAAACCAGGACACTGTACTGTAAAGCCTTTCAGATGTCTGGCTTAAATTTGTAATGTCTCTTACAGGGTGTTGCATCAGTTGCCATGCTGAACTCTTGGATAGCCTGGGCTCCAGGGGATGCTGCAGCAGGGCTCTAATCTTTCTGAAGGGGCTCATTTAAGAAAAGCTCGCTCTATCCAGCCAAGGACTAAACGAGATAAAGATGGGATTTCCAGACCACTATATTAACTCAGGCAGTTTTGAAACCAGTAAGCATAATTTCCAGTGGCAGCAGAGTTAGGCCAGTGAGATTCAAGTGAAACTGAAAATTAACTATGCCTGTAAGTGCAAGACAGTCCTCAGAATACAAAACAGATCCTGTTTACCTTTTGTCAACTGCTTTGCACTGACAGGTTTGCATATTTTCTTTGAACAAAAGTTCTCAGTATTCATGCAAAGTGCCAGAGGCCAATTACTTGTTACTATTTACATAGTTCGTTGGCTCTGTACATACTTATTGAAAAAGTGATTCTGCAGAAAGAGCTTTGAATTATAAATTAATATAAATGACATATTAAGCCACGTTTTCTCTCTTCACATCTTGCCTGACAATTTCTTCTAGGTAGAAGCTTTGCTAGAGAAAGGCTTATCTGTGGGAACATGATGCCTGTCATAAGAACTGAAGATACACCATGAGAAAGAAAGCTGGGAATTGTTCCATGGTTTTTCCTTTTCTTTGTCCTATATTTTCTTTCATTTTCTTTTTCTTGCACACTAATGTACTTTTTCTTGTGATCAGCAAGAATTCCTGTTAAGGTATGGAT
Source organism: Neomorphus geoffroyi (assembly GCA_033558235.1). Classification (NCBI taxonomy): domain Eukaryota; kingdom Metazoa; phylum Chordata; class Aves; order Cuculiformes; family Neomorphidae; genus Neomorphus; species Neomorphus geoffroyi. The sequence goes on along the minus strand of JAUMJM010000048.1, from coordinate 19,688,741 downwards.
CTACACTGCAAAAATTGTATTACATGTCCCACTTTTTAGATTCAGAGTTCATGTCTTTTGAAAGGGAAGAAAACACTTGCCTTTTGTTGGACAAGGACCAACAAAAGCTCCCAAACTCCATAATATTACTGAACCTTTTTCCATATCTACATTAAATTGGATAATTCTTATTTTATAGTAATACACATCTCAAGGATAAAATCACAATTAGTGAAACTCTATGTTCTGTAAAATTACCACTTACAGAACTAATTTCGCCATCATTTGAAGCAATTCTTTGTGCTGGGGTGGGAGTGAGGAAGGTGGAAGCCCCGGGCCACAGGACACTTTGAACCAGGCAGCAAACTGGGACAGGAGCGGGCCTGCAGAGACTCTGCCAGACGATGTGTAAAGCAGCGCATTCTCATGAGCTGCACTTCATAGGAAAGCAGGAAATATTTTGTACACATATTCCTGGCTATGACTCTGAGCAGACAGAGGCAGATAATAGAATAAAAATGAGCCTTTTTAGAACACTAACGTTGTAGTCTTCTGCCACATTTCAAGAATTTTATGACTCTGGATGCTTGCCCATCTTTCCTGTAACAGTGATCTGCAAAGCTCTAATAGTTTTGTCGGTTGGGTGGGTTTTTGTTGGTTTGTTCGGGGTTTTTTGGTAATGATGGAAATATAAGTATCAAACTACACATTATGCTCTGATCAAATGAAAATGTCCTGTATATCAGCAGACATAAAACGGCTCCAGCAGAGACTGTTGCTGGTGAACATAGACTGTATTATTAATGCAAAACTGCTCCCTTGGACCATTATTCTTAATAGTAGTAATCCTCCCTGAATGGCTTTTTTAAAATGTCCTCAGCATCACTGTGGCCTGATGATGATCTGCTGGTAACAGCCCATTTTGCTGTGTCTACTACTGAAGTCACATCTATTTCTGCTGGATTGGGGTATATTTTCCCCACAGTAATCATCTATTGAAAACTTTTTTAATATTCTCTCTTGCAGCACAGCTAGAGAAAAACTTTGATAGTCATTCAGTCTGCTTATTCTGGATCCTCTGCATAAATATCATTGTAAAATCAGAAGCTGTGTTTACCTCTATCCTCCCAGTCCTACTCCAGAAACAACTGTGGTGGTGGCCTCTCCCAGTCTTGGTAAGAAGAGACCACATTCTTCTTTTCCATCTTAAGACACTCAGATTGTGTGTACACTTACTGCCTAGGGACACCACAGCACATGGTAGTGCCTTGCTTCTTTGGGTCCCTTTTTGGTGCATACCAGCCTCTGGTCTGAAGCACCTTCATATACTCCTACAGAAACTACACTGCTGGAGTAGGGGGATGAGGATGTGTGCTGATGTGGTTCTGACACATGCACCCTGAAGCGTGCTGATGCATCTTGATGGATGCTCGGTCTAAGTCTCAGTCTGCTATAGAGTTGGGAAAAAGATCTTCAGCATAAAAATGGGTCCAGGCACCTGGAAATAATCTCATCTTCTCAAGCTTATGTAAAACCCCCGAACCCCTCCCACACTGTATATAACACAGCAGAAGGTCACTGTATATTTCCCTCCACTTCAGCTTATCTGCATTTTCTGATTTGCAGAAAGTATCAATGACCTCAGCGAATCAGCTTCCCACTGGGCTTGAACCCCTTTTAATGCAACAAAGTTTAAAATTCCTCAGTTTTGTAATACTCAGCTTTGGTTTGCTTCCCTTGTACAGCCACAAAAATAATTCTAATAGAAAATCTAAGAATGATAGTTTCAATTACTAATGGAATTAATCCTGCTGTTGGATTCCTGCCATCTCAGCATAGGTGATCAATTGATATTTTGCAATGATACAGCAGGAAAATTCTGACATTGATTTTCTAAATAACTTTGCTGCTGTTTGGTGGGCACAAAAGTGTGATTCATTTATGAAAAGAAAATGCTCATGATATTCCCTATAATTGCTTTGCTCAAGTTAGCTTTCAGATTTTTATAGGTGAAACAAACTGATTGCAAAAAACTTTTGGAGTATTATTCTAAAAGGCTATATATCCTTACTAGTCTAAGGATATTCTTCATAAGGAGTGATGTCATGTGACACCTCATAGGAAGAGCAGGCCCTTTCAAAATAAAGCTATATATTTAATTACCCCTTAAACAGTACTAGAAGAATTCTTTGCCTTGCTTATTTATTATAAACTGTACTAGACTTCTATAGGGTCGCTCTCTTTATTGTTAACCCTTCTGACACTTGTTTGCAATATGCCTCTTGACCTTACTTCAAGGCCACAAAAAAAGCAAATGCATCCTTCTCAGTCACCTACATCCATCACAAAACGTTTTAAAAAGCTAAGATGCAGAGACTTGGTATCTATATCACCTTTACTAAACAATAAAGAGAAAATTTCACCTAAATCCAACTCAGAATAGACTCCCTCTTCAGCATTCCAGCAGAGCTAGCCTTTAAAGAGGTACTATCCATTTAGATAATTGATATTAATAAGAGGTAATAATCTAGCCTGGGTGTCGATTTGACTGCCAGCTTCCATTCACTACCCTGCAATCGCTCACCACATATCTTACTCTTCTCTTGCAATACAACTCTTACTCAGAAGCTTGGAAAACTGATCCAGGTCTGACGAACTCCTGAGAAGTAAATTGACCATGAACACCTTCAATAGAAACCCCCAGATGCACAAGTTGCTTTTGCCTTGTCTAGCTCTTGCTGTTGTTCTTAGACTCATTTAGGTATGAATTTGTGCTGTTGTATTGGAAGATCTTTAAGGCAAAAAGCAACTGAAAGAAAGGACATTTCAAAGAGTGCTTGGAAAACATCAGATTCTCTTGTCATCAATCAAACAGCATAGTTAGATACATCATCTTCCCCAGGTAACTGACTGTCCAAGAATACAGTTTTTCTTCTAATAACAAAAGATATAAAAAAATTGATTAAAAAAAAAAATTGATCCAACAAATCTTATAGAAGATTCTAAAAGAATAAAAGGTATGTATTTATTTTATGCGTACAAAAGACAAGACCTATAATCAAAATCTAAGTCTCTGAACATCCCTCCACAATCAAAAATTGAATCTGAAACCAAGTATCTCATGTTTCATGTTGTATTAAATCTTCAAGCTGTGCCTGACTCTATATTCAAAAACATTTTGGAGTTTATTTATTTTGTTGGTTTTGTTGTTAAACTGACACTGTAAGAATACACCATAACTTCAGTTACCTCTTTCCTACCGTCTTCATTTGAGTTGGAAACTGTCAAATGAAAGCACAGTTTTATTATAAAATTTTCAATAAAATCAACGCAGAGAGACAGTATAGAAGGAAAAAAACCCCCACAACAAAGAATTAACAACCTCCCTCCCTCTGCACAGTGTCTTTGACTTTCTAGAGAAGGCTTTGGGTACTTATCTCAAGGGTTGTCTTTCACCTTTCACAACTGCAATGCTTTTAGTTGTGAGTGGGGTTAGATGCCTTTAATATGTTAATGTTGAGCAAACCAGTAATATGAAATATCAAGCTCACATTAAGAAGCCAGGTTCCTGTAAGCAGATATATTCAGACTTTTACTTGGAGCTTCCACAAGAAAGAGAAAAAGATGCTTTAGGCTGTCACACACCCCTTCACAGCCATTACAGAGCCAGAACAGTGAAATGTCATAAAAGAAAGCAATGGTTTCATTTACAGGCTTCTCATTCAATAGCCCCAACTAACTTCATTAGGACTAGATCTTCAGGCTACAGAGAAAGCCACTCAACCAACAAAGTTAGAGGCAGCATGATGAATAAATGCTTTTGACTAATTGTTGTAAATCCTCGAATTGCATGGAATTTTGACAGACATTTTATCAAAAGGTATGAATGTCCTGTGGCATTAGGAATGCCAGGTTTTGTTCTCCCTGAAGGGAGTAAAGGGTACTAAAGGGGTAGCAAAATTTTCCCATGCTCTTAGGGAACCACTATTTGTGATGTTTTAGAGAGACTCGTTTTCTGTGGTTTCATGTGGTGCTCTGAAAGGCTCCATTGACATGTACTTTCAGAGCACAGTGATGTTAGTCTAGTTATTTGTACTTTTATTGGTCTTCCCATAAGTGGTTTTGCATTTATACCTCTCACTATGAAGAGAAGTCTGTTTTGAACTAGAAACTCCTAGTTAAGCTGGTGGTAAGTCATTGAGACCTGGGAGGAAAGTTAGGCATTGGTGAGAGTCTCTCTGAACCACCCTCAGTATTTCAAAGACATGCTGCGTTGCATGCACCCAATTTTCAGTACTATTTTCCATAACCATGGAGCCACCTGACCTTTCTTAAGAGCAAAAGGCAGGGGACTTCTCTTTAACATTCTGCTCTTCTCACAATTATATAATAAGTATAATTATAATTTCAGTATTCTGCTTTTCTTAGGCAAAATCTTATGTCCAAGAAAAACTCTGTCCTCATGATGAATTTTTAAGAACCAAGGATGTCATTTTTAAATGTTAGCTGTGTACACAAGAGCAAATAACTGTATATACTGAGAAAAATCTGGGAAGCAATAGACAAACTAGTTCCTCCACATTTTGAAGAGTGTTACTTAGCTCATTACACAAGTTTATTCCCAGTCTGAATGGAGATTACACAGGTCTCACCACTAACATGCTAACAATGATTAAAACAAGGTGTACACATGAAATAATGGTTGAAATAGCTGGATGGTATTTCTTGTAGCAGTCAAAATCCATGTTCTGAATTTTACCATTATAGTGATGCTAGTACAAAAGCTAGACTGAAGTTATGTCTTAAGAAAACTTCTTCCAGCTACACCTAAAAGAAGCTGATACAGCAGTGTACAAAAGACAAGACCTATAATCAGCAGTGTCACATAGCTGTTTACTGCAGCAGCTTGGGTTTGCTTTAATTAGTAGATGGAACTGTTTGTATTTCACTTTAAATGAAATGTTTTCAAAGCAATGCCCACTTGGCATTGTTCTATTGTAGTTAATTCAAATGAAGCCAATGAAACTGGACAAATCTTCATAGAACTGAAGACACTCAGACGCTCCTTGTGTGGCCTTAGGTTGCTCTTTGCTAGTGTCCAGATCCACTGTAATTTGCCAGCGAGGCTTTGTGACAAGAGAAAATCACTGTGAGACACACAGGTGTTTTAAAAATATCCAAGACAAATACAGATAGAAAGAAGTGGATTTGGTGTGCCACTGCACTATGATCTCAGATTCCAGTGGCCTTGTGCAGATTGTTGTGTTTAACTGCGCAGTCTAAAGCTGCACAGATGACATGAGACATATCCCTCAGTACAGCCTAGGGCTCACAATACTTACAGTGGGGCAGCTGCACAGTTTTTAGCCCCTTACAGTCTTACCAGCCTGTGAAGAGGAAAAAAAGGTTTGCTTTTTACCCCCTAATGTTACATTGCTGTCTTTTGAATTAAATATACAACTCCTCCCAATTCAGGTTAACATGCATAGAGGAGTATCTTAATACTAAATGCCCCAGTCTTCTAGGTTTACAATCTGGTCTTTTTTTGGCAGGAAAAGAAGACATATGATTTGGTTGTTTTTACTGTGGGAGCTAATCAGGTGCTGCATTGATGGTAATAATGTTTATTCACCTGCCACTCAAAAAGAGGTTGAAAGATTAATCATAAGGTTTTGTTCACCGTGCTATAAGCCATATTTAAAAATCAAACTGGTTGCAAGAATTATATTATTCTAGGGAGATATCCAGCATTTTATATGAAACAATTTTTAAAGGAAAAAAAAATATTTTCCTTGGGGACAGCATTAACACGTTTCAGTGTTTCATAATTGAAAGACTTTAAACCTTGCAGACTACAAAAAATTCAGGATTTTATTTTTACCCAGAAGTAGAAAATGACATTTTTAATCATATGGGATATTACAAGAATTCCTAATTATACCTGTACTGATATCTGAAACACACAAGGTTATGCAATAAATTGTGTGCTATATACTGTGATATAAAAAGCCACTGTAAAATAAAAAAAAACCTATGTCATGAATTTGAAATTACATTAGTAGTAATGAGCATGCCACGAATTAGCTAAGCAGTATTGAGATTTGTATTTGTACTGGGCTTTATTTTTTTTTTACCTGCAACTCACTGTCTCAAAGCATACAAGAATCTGCTGTTTGCAACAGTGTATGACATTTTTATTGAAAGCAAATTCCTGGAGTCTTGCAATTATGTAAGTTTAATTTATCACTGGCCACCAATACTCAAAAAAAAATCATCAGGTTTTGGGTCAGGGGGTGGGAATGGTTGTTTGATATGGTTTGGGGTTTGTTCTCTTTAATAACATCAATTCCAGCAGGATCAATTCTAATACATTTAAACACAAAAGAGAGCAACACTAGTGCTAGTGCATTTCTCAGGACAGGTTCCAAAGTTACTCTAAAACGAGCTTGACGTATCACTGGTGTAGGACACTTTGTCACAAAAATAGTCTAGCATCTTAATACAATCTAAAGCTAGAGGATACATTTCTGTCTCCATGAGGATCATATCCCTCTAAGAGTGTAAGCATCCAGGTTTTGTCCTTGCAGATAACTAAATGAGCAGAACAAACCATTATTTACACTGACAATGCAACTGACTAGATCAGGGGAAAAAATAAAAAAGAAACAAAGAAGGATCTTAGGAGTAGAGCGCAGTGTTCATTCACTTTGAGAAGCTGTTAGAGATCCAGAAGGGTAGCTGAAGTCATCAGGAACCTCTCTGGTACAGGCACGGGTATTCTCTTGTAAATGATTTTTTTATTATCCAGCTACAGCTGCTTGTTGCATAAACAAGTGGGACAAGGCTACCCAAGTTAAGTGTGAAACCATATCTTCAGCTGGTATTTCCCTTACTTCAAATTTGACTTGCTGCATTTCAGCCCGATAGATACAGGCAGATGCAATTCAGGACAGGGCAGGGATCCAATCTGCTGCTCAAAATTATCACCTTGGGAAAAGACTGGAAAGAAAGGAATGAGCCAGAAACTCCAGAGAAAAAGGGCAGCTGCAGAAGTCACAGCTCTTTCTGTTTCAGGTTCTTTCTTGGCAAATTCTGGCTTCTCAGTGAAGTCTGACATTAAAGTACCTTCAGGGTTAGGCTGTGTCTTTCACTGAGGCAGATGTCAGCTGCTTTAACAGTGGTAATTCTGAACTTCCAGGACCAAGCAGACTTTCTCCTGGTCTGCAGCATGCCATGGGGAATGCCATCCAAACTCTCACACCATGATGACACACCAATACAGCTTTTGGGATCAGAATTAACGTAGTCTGCATGCGCTGCACAATGACAAGTGGCTCTGCCATGAACCCTGCTGTACAGCCTATGCCTTATACTTTCATTACCTTTTCTGCACTTTATTTAAAGTCATATTTCTGAAATCCCACTTAGGAAAAAACACAGTTTTCAAGTTTCTTCGGTAACTCAAAAGACAGAAATTAGAGAAAGTAATAATTGTTTGAAACATCGAAGCACCTCTCTTTTTTTGCCAGCATCCACTACTTGTGGGCTCAGAGAGGAGCACTCTTTGATTTCCAAATTCTATGGCATGAACCCCTAGTAGTCCTTGGTGTTTGAACAGTGTCTGACACAGCAGGAGTCCACCCTTCACTGACCCATCCCAATCCCATTATGTGACTTCAATAGCCTTCAGTAACAAGTAATTCAAGGAACACACACAAATATGTTTCAGCTCCTTCACTCCACTCTTTCTTGGAGAAGTGAGATCTATTTAATCACTCTAATTGTCCATCTGTGTGTCTCTTCTTCACGTAAATCAGCTTCTTCAACTTCGTCCATCTTTTTCCTGTCTGGAAAACGTGTTTGAAGGCTCAGAAATAACAATTTCCAGAAAAGTTGTGAGAACTCTTGTTTGGATAGAAGACTGCTTAAATCACCTATTAAGGGAGGTGAATTAAAGCTAGCTTTCCCTTATCAAACCAGAGACGCTTCATCCAGTTGGCCCATAGGCATGCAAATGCTGGACAGCTGATGTGCACATGCCATCTCCCAGTCAGCAGTAAAGTATACCAGTACTCATCTGAATCAGTGTGAGGGAAACTATGAAGGCACTGAGGGGCAGGAATGGCACTGCAGAGAGCAATGTCAAGGCCATGGGAAGAAGATGAGAGGCTACAAAGACAGGGTTAGTAGTGTTCAGGGCACGCACAACACAAATCCTTTGGGAAATCAGGCTTCATTATTTTCAAGGATTATGGTATGACACACACAAACACAGACAGCGGGGAGGAACCAAAGTACACACTTTGTGCTACACTGATGCAATAGAAATTAATTTTAACTCTATGCCACTTTAAAAAGAAGTGACACTATGAATACTGATCAAAGCACAAAGCCATGTCATCCTATGGAAATAGTTTTGGTCTAGACAGTCTGAGCAGACTTAGGTCATTAAAGAAGACACCAACTTCAGTCAAGAATTTAACGAGGACTTTCACAACACCCAGGCAAAATTCATACCTGGAATATTCAAATGCCTGAGTTGATAATTAACTGTGTTCCATTCTCTACAACTGGAAGTCAATATCTTCAAAATAAACAAGAACTCAGAATCTCTGGAACATGAATTCTTAACAAATCTTTCTCTGAGATTTTGAGCTCTCAGTCACTGTAGTTTTGTTGACTACGGAATATTCACACTGAGCACCACCATTGACTTCAATTAGAGTAGAAGCTGAATAGTAATCTAGAGCAGTTAATTTTTTTAATCAAATTTGTTCATCTATTAGAGCAGTCAAGCACTGTGTGCCATGAGCAGCCTGCTGCTGGTCCCCTACAGATCGCTAGGAAATGGAGGAATCATTGGTAGATAATACAATGTTAATGTCCATGTCCAGACAAATATTATGCCTGGTCTGAATGTAGGTTAGGGTCCATTATTCTAGCAGTTTTATTCTAGACAGGTTTGCAAAGCAGACCTTTTGTGTATGCAGAAGAGTTAAAAGCTTGATACCTCACCCACACCACCAAAGAAATTATCTAAGCTTTAAAATAAGGGGGTTTACCCTCTTTAAGTACCTTGTCCAAGAAAATTTTATAGTCTTCTCTTTCAAGATATTTAGTGCGGGGAGTACATACTCGCTGTCAAAAAAGTCATACAAACTATCGATAATAACTTAACAATTTATGAAATGGCAAGTACCAGCATAGATCTATTAAAACTACCTTCTGTGAAGCTTGATGCTTCCACTTGGCATAATTCGGCATAATTAAAAATGCTGTTATCTCCTGAAATCAGGACAAACTTCTACCTGCATCTTTTCCACATTTTCTACAGCAAGACAAGACCTGGCAACCTTGCAAAGCTCTTTCTGAACCCAAACTTTACATACAACTTCAGTTTTTAGAGGAAAACCATCATCTGAGAAGAGTTTGGCCTGATAGTTCAATGTCTCAAATAAAGCAGCTGTATTTATTTACTGTTAGAGAATACTCATGCCTGCCAGCATTCTAAATTACAATCAGCAATACTATGGAACTGTACTCCAGCATTCTGGAAACATACTGCCCCAAATCCAAACAGACTCTTGTTAAATTACATCTTGTTTACACTTCTGCATTCTGACCTAGCTCTTCCTTTGTCGTTGACGAGAGGGAGAGCAAGGCCTTTCCAGAATGTTTTTGACTCAGGTAATGAGATGTTTGAAGAGACCAAGTAGTATCTTGCCTATTCACTACAAACAATAACGTGTAATAACACAAATAATAGAATGAAGTCATAGTACAGTCAACTTAGAGTCTATAGAGCCAAGATATAAGCTAAGACACACAGGCAGGCCAAATGACAGCTCTGAATATCTGGCTTCTACCCTGAGCAAAGTAAATACAAGCATCATGAAAGGTGATAAGGGGAAACATCTTATTCCTAGGTTCACAGTGACCATTTCCAATTTCACCGAAACACAGAAGGACCCTTCTTCCCATAGACAGATTTCTGACTCACAGTATTGTTTCTAGCACCTTGTCCCTTGAGACTAATTTGAATGGTTTAAAGGATTAAAGGGACTGATCCAGAAGATTGAAAGGAGTAGTTATTCTCTTGCTTATAATACTACCCTAACATGACCAATTCTAGCAAAGGTGAATTGAATTACTGTTAACACTAAAAAGCAGGAGTAAACGCAAAAACTGTCCTAGGGGATCAGTTCAGGACTTGAAAGGTGCAAGTTCACCACCTAAAACCATTATAGACAGTCTCGGGTAAGTCACTTACTCCCTGCCCCTTGGCTACATGGGGAAAATAAGCATCATGCTTCCCTACAGAAATATACAGGTAGATTGAGATAGGCACTGAGAGTTGAATGTATATTTATTACATTTTTCCCAATGAAGTTTTTGTTCGTTAAGGACTCAATATACTATTTCAAAAAAACTAGATAAAATGTATCTGTTTATAGTACTAAAGCATATGATATAACTGCAAGATACATAAGATAGCAGCTCATTAAAGTCATGTACAAAGGCCATTTAGACCCCAATATTCTGGTCACTCTCTTACATTAATATTTACGTAGTCTAAAGCTTCTAGATCACAAGATTTGATAACAAAAGAACTCAGAGAAGACTATTATCTTTGAAGTGAAATCCTTCCCAAGGTGAAGAATTCTGGGAGGTTCCACTACACCGTCTTTGGGTGGCACCAAGTAGAGCTGAGCTCTAAAGAGCACACTAACAGATTAGGGAAATCAAGGCTGGTTGTAATTTGCATGTGTGGTATTCCATGAACACGATCACAGTAAACCCATATCTCCCATAATTCTTTCAAATACTGTATTTCTCTGTGCTGACCAGCAATTCCATGCACACTGCATCTTGGGTGTCTTCTTCCCTGAAGACACTCCGCTGCCTGTGCCTCATTTGTGTATCACGGGGAGATGTGCCAAGCAGCAACTTCCAACAGTGCCAGACTGTGTGACCCAAAAAATGGGTATAAATGTTCAAAGTTTTGGGATGGTGCTCTGTTCACTGAAAACTAACAGCACCTTTGATAGGCAGGATTTGCTTTGTGGAAATCCATTTCCTCTAGTCCAAAGCAAATAATGAAAACATTAAACCTAATCATATTGCTGCAAACCAATCCCTCAAAAATATTTTTTTTATATTTCATTTGGTAATAATCTTATATTCCTAAAGCAAATAACTTACAAAGGAAAGTCCAGTAAGATTTGTAATAAGCAGCAATAATATATTAACCTAACTGCTACTGTTGAGGAAAGAAAATGGACAAATTTTAAACAAAAATAATTTTTCATATCTGAAACAGAAGCAGTAAAACATCAAGAAAAATACAGATAAAGAACCATCACCCAGCTTCAGTTTAATGTTAATAAAATGAAGGGTGGTCAGATTTTATTAATTCAAAAGAAGCTCATAACCCCCAGAGCAAGTCTGGTTTCTAAATGATATAGCACCAAATGACAGCAAGGGCAGTAAAAGGCTTGCGGAAGACTGATGGATTGTTTTCATTAGGGAAACATGTATTTTTATTCCCTTGAAGAAGTCTATAAAAAGGACTAGCACTAGTTGCATATTCCATGTTCTTTAGCTATTTGGCTTCATTAAACAACTTCCTAAAGCATGTCGTATTTGAGTTAGACTAAAACAAGATTACAGCCTGCTTCACTCAAGAGATTCTTCCCAAACTGTTGAGCGTTTTCTTTGACATTTCTTTAAAGAATAAGTTTTAAACCAAATAATAAGACTAAGCTCATAGAAAGTCTGTGTCTTATTAAAACATTTGAGTCTCTACACTAATTTTCTACAGACCTGGCTTTTTCTATTAAAGCTCAGTGAAATACTCTCAGCTGCCTGCTTTGCAAGACCATGAACCAGCTGCCTGCTTTGCAAGTCCATGAACCAATTGCACAGGGATTGCTCTACAAAGCGAAAGAAGCTTTTATTAAAACTCTGCAATACAGAGCTCTTTCAGCATCAGTAGGCGAGTAATTCCTCAACTGACCCAGCTGAGAGCAAGATTTGTAAGCTGTATGCCCAGTGGTATTGTTTGTTTGTACTGCAGTAACACTTAAAGGTACCATGTAGGTACTGTTTGTCTAAATACTGCGTTTTCTCATCTATGGGAAAGAAATGTCTTATAAGAACAAATGAGAATCTACAGCCATACATCTTGCTGTAGGAGAAACTAGAAGAAGAGATCAATAAATATTAAAATTTTCACACTTTTATTACATTGTCTACATAGTTACCCAACATTAATAACTATTGCAGAACTAAACTGAAACAGAATAAAGACACTAATAATTTAAAAATTCCTTTTCCCAAGTAATATATTTTTCTTGGAAAATCCTAGCAGACTATTTCAGTTTCTCCTCACCTTTTAGTCTAGTGTACTACCATCAGCATACACTTCACATCAGTCCCACTTTTTTTTACTGACTATTGTATAATTGCAGCTGCATCTTGCAATTATCTGCTACAACCAGCACTGAAGGCTACAACAGAAAGGCAAAGAATGTGATGGTCAGAGATATGTTGCTGTTTGTTTAATGCTCCTCTTGATTCACAATTTGTATGTTAGTAGAGTCAAACCAGGAAGTGAATACTAATTGAACAGTTAGTAAATTCTATAATGCAAGACAAGGATAGGACACCACAGGGACCTGTACAGTGAAGTAAGTTAAATCTGATAGCATGGTGCAAGAGCCATTAAACACCTTAAAGACACTTAGTAGCACACTGTGATTTATGCTTGCCTTAATGAAATGACCTGGTTATCTAAAAGCCTTTCAGAATAAATTTCCAGTAAAAAAAGTTACAACAATGTAAAATTTATTTGTATAATAACTTCTGTTAACGAAGTACGAAGTCCACCAAATTCACCTCTTCCTGTTTCAATAGAGCTGTCATTTTGTCCCTTATATTCGTATTTTCATTATTTCTGCCTATACCGCTGCCAAGTCCACAACAAGTTTGCTTCCTATTCTTCATACTGATACACAAATACAATGCTTCAGGCTTCAGACAGAAAATAAAGGCAGAACAAACCAGCCTATTTACTGGTAAACTAAGACAAAAAGGGAGCCACACAGTGATGTGTTAACAGTTCTCAGGTGCAAGCTGCTTTGTAGCCCAAAGGTTTGTGAACATACTAAATTACTGCCCACTGATGCATTTCCCATAACCCGCCATATTATTTCTCACATTCAGCAAGCTTTAGAAGTTAGACCCGTATAATTAATCCCATTTAAAGACTAGTCTAGTTAATTAATGAAACTAGGCTTCATGGGAACACCTCTGACTAAGGCAGAATTACAGCACTGAGCTGCTCACTCCTCTAGGTTGAGTCATGTAACAGCCCTTCCACCCATATCCAACACAAGCTCTGTTGGGCAAAGATGGGGATCCAGAAATGAGTCAGGTATCTGCCAATGAGTACACTTAATGTAAAAGTGAATTAAAAGCAAAACAAAACAGGGGTGTGTTATTTAAATGAGGAGAAGTGGAGCTTCAGGTACCTGATTTGGAATGCATTAAACAAGTAGCCACTACCTCGAAGTCTGAACCTTTAAAATAGCTTCAAGGTTTGGGAACACAAATCATCAAAGTTCACAGATTTTCAGATAGATATATGTCAAAGGCTGCTTGTGCTTTCTAATTCTTTTGTACTCTGATTTCCATTTCTTTTTTGCTTGGATTTTTTTATCTGAATCGAAGCCCTGTGTGAATTCCAGTCATGCTGCCTTTTTTTAAAAGAACAGAACAACAACAAACCTTAATCTCTGCTTTGATATCATAACTAACAACTGAGTTTTGTTGTAGTATTATCCTGGTACATAGAATTTCAAATTAAAGAAGTCATGTATTAATCCATTGTTTCAACAACTTTGTATACAAACTGGATGATGTGAGTCAAACATGATAACCTAATTACAGGATTTCCTTTGCATTTTCCAGGGAGGAGGAGGGGATTTTGGTGATGCATTTCATTCAACTGCACCTTTTCGCTTTCCTATCTGGATATTTATTCTTTATGATGTCTAAGTTGTATGGATATTATGTATTAAAAAAAAAAAAAGAAAAGAAATCTTGACAGTTTGTTACCCAATATGCAAGATAAATGAAATCTCCTTTCACAAAGTACTTTCAGCACTAAGCTTATCAGATCACTACTGGCTGAACCCTTGCAAGACTGCTGGCCTCTGGCTACAAAGCAAAGTGTTTTCTGATGTGATTAATGTCAGCCTGAGATGAGAGAAAACAGTGTAATACTTAAAAATTAGAATAGAAAAAAAGAACATTAAGCTCAGTTAGTTGCACTAATGCCAATGATGATGAATATATGAGATAAACTGAAGATAACAATATTACATCAATATTGCAGAAAAACTAAACCCCAGAAAGCTAGCTGTTTATGCCAAGATGGTAAGCAGATTATATCATTGTATTCTTATGCTATTGTTCTAGGAAAAAAAAATACACTGAGGCTTTTATCAAAATTGCTGATCCAAGTGAATCTGCTGTAAAAGCAGTGAAGTGCAGAGATCTGTAACCAAGAATGAGCAGACTCTCCCTGATAGCAGTAGCCTCAGATTCTTGTGTCCTCATTTTCTTCTTTGAGGACTTCAAACAGGAAAGGAGGATTCACTTGAAATGACTATAAATAGCATGGTTCCACTGAAAGTTCTTGAACAGGAAGTCCCTTTTGACTCCTGGCTCATCAGTCAGCCCATACTGTGATTCAAGACATGGCAAAGCATCCCACTGCATTGTGTCAGGAATTGTATAGTTATATCAATACACAGGACAAGTAATCTAGATTCTTAAGACAATTCACCAGAATTGCTGCAGGCTTCCAGCCTGACTTTAGAGAAGGTCTTTTAGAGCCATATTTCAGTTCCTAGTATTTAAAGTGATGACTAAACTTAATTTTGCCTCCACTCAGTCTAGTTTATCTGTTGGCAGCCAAGCCTGGAGGCTTTTTTGCATGTGGTTAGCTACCATGCACTGCAACAGATCCCAAATGCTGCCTGAAGTGTGTAGGAGCAAATATTAATCTTCCACTGCCATGATCCACATACTTTGCAAAACAGACCCAGGGCTTCTAGCAGCCTCCAAAATAGGGTATTGTAATTCAATAGGAAAAGAAAGCAGCTTTATTTTAACCATGTATTCTCATGCTCATTTGCAGTTACATCATCATCAGGGAAAAAAGAGCGCGCCTATAATAGCTTTTTATTTTGATGACAGGCACACATATGAAACCAATGTCATGTTAGTCCCTACTACCAGTATTTTGATTTGCACTGCAGGTGGCCTCAGAGAATAAAACTGGATTTATTCTGGATAAAACGAAATGAGAGGATAGATTCCAAGAGCACATTTAGTACTCTTTAAGCACTAGTGGACTTCAGCTTACAGGACGAGTGGATTTTCTCAATAGCATAAGAATTTATATATATATATACACATACACATATAGATTGAAATACACAAGTCAGTCATAAAATGCACAAAGTGGGGGTGCTGGGTCTTCAACACCAAATATTTCAGTACACCTAGAATTAGGAGTGACCCTGTAACTGTATTTTAAAATATTTGAGTGTTACTCAACCATACTAATTATTTGAATATGAGGAGCATTATGATTTTTAGCAAATTTAAAACTCCACAGAGAAAAAGGTATTCGCCACTTGCAAGGGCCTCAGCAGAACCTATCAGCTCATCCACTGGTAAGTCAAGACCTCAATCAAGCATCTGGTAAAAAAGGTCAGGTATCTATATACAACAAGTTCAGCCTCCACAAAGTCTCATTGTCTCATTGTGTTTCCACAGCTTCAGTCACCTTACTTCAGCTACCACCAACCATGTCTGCAGATGCATGTCTCTGATGGACACCTTCCAGGTGCCAGCTTCTGAAATAAAACATTATTGAAATCCGAGTTGGACCCTGCCCTTTTGCTCAGCATACAAGCTTCTCAGAAGCACTCATCAGGACTCTCAAGCAGCTATTCCAACTGAGTGAATCTCAGAACCCTCTGTCACCCCACTTCCTTTGTCTCTCTCCTGAGAAGAAATAGTCTACCAATTCCTACTCCCTCAGCATGTTAGAGTCCAGTCTGAGCTGATTCACGTTGTTAACCCAGTGAAAAACTGTTCCCTTTTTCCTCCCTGAGGTATGCGAGGGATAAATATTCTGCAGGATGAGTGAATTAAACCTAGTCTTGGGGAATGCAAGGGACAAAAACAAAGTGAGGGCAGAAAGTACGTAGCCAGGACAGACAAAGAGAAGTCCTTATGCTTCAGCAGCTCTCACATTAGGTGACCTGTAACACTTAGTTTTATCCTAATTACCCCCAAGCTCCACATCTTTCAGACCATTTCACAGCAGGAAACTGTCCCAAAGCAACAACAAGCAAGGACTTTCAAACAAAACAAAACAAAAAAATGTGCTCCAGAACTGTGTTGTCACAGAGAGGTCCTGACAAAACAAAACATGTCTCAGCTTCTTAATACCAGTTTCATCCCACCAGCAGCGAAAGGGTGACCTATCCACCATCTCAGTTTGTCCTCAGCTGAGATTTACTTAATTTACCAGCTTTTGGTAACTCTTTCTTGGCCAGCTGGGTTTTGTACACACCATACCATACCTTTGGATGCCACAATCCCGCTATCATCTACACTTTATAATTATCCCAGTTGGGACACCATGGGAACCAAAACCTTCTAAGTTCAATTAATTAATCAATTGACATTACAAAGTATGAGAGCCTAAGAACCTTATTATCACTTTGTGTATTTCTTCTACTAAGACAGTTTTACATACAATGTGCTGAGACAATTGTTGTCAAAACTGGATTGGTAGTATTACTGCTGTGTTATTTCAGAGAGACTTCTGTGTTTCCTCAAATTCCAAAATGAATATTTCCTTGTATTTCTTCATGTTTAAAATATTGAGAAAATAGAAGGAAGAACAGATCATCACCTTTGGTGATTGTTTCCCAGCAGCTTTTGTAAAACAACTCAGTTGTCTTGTCTACATTGGAAATCTGTATCAATATAAGCTGAATTTTAATACAACCCTATTCTTATACAAACATATTTTTTGTAGTTTTAGTTTACATTATTTTTAAAATATTATATAGCTCAAATATTATTAATATTTGTTGGGATGGAGGGAATCCATATGACTACAGAAATTTAATCATCATTGTATGATCAGTAAGACTTCCCAGCATGTATAAAACCTAAGCAGCCTTAACACGTTACTCTTTTGGTAACAAGTAGAATCCCTAGGTGACCATGTCTGAATTCTAAGGAAAATTAGACTAATAAGGGTGACAAAATTTTAGCCTTCTTAAACCTAACAGCACTTCACAATAACACAAGCCTTCTGTGCAGAGCTATCAAAGTATTTCAATACTACAAAAAGTTCTGAATGCTGAAACCCAGTTTATTTCTCTATGAAACTGGAGAAAAGAAGCCTTATTTTGATCTTCTTCCTTAACTCACCACCCTCTGGCCTTTGACAGTCACTGGTTCAGCAGGCAGCAATAGGGACAGGAAGGAAGGGAGTGTTCAAACCCCTGGTTCTCAGTACTGAGGTAATCTTAACTGTCAAATGTACAAACTTTAAAAAATATATGTTTTACTTACCTGAAGAGCTAACAGTTTTATTGCAATCTTGTAAAGAGTGGATAGTAAATACTCTTTTTTTCAGTTGTAATTTTCCTTGAGTATGAATAGCTGCTGGGAGCGATATCTGTGTTGTACTCTGTTTTCAAGGAGATGTTGGAAAACTGGAGGAGAGGCAGCAAAGAATCACAAAAGTAATAAGAAAAAATAGCACAACAGTGAACAACTGTAATGCAGTGAGTAGTGCTGTAGTACAGTGAGTAGTGCCGAACCCTAAAATATTTTTTATCTGGTTGGGAAGGCACAGTAAGAAGTAATAGGCAAAAAGTGAAGCTCCATATGCTCAAAATAGTCTAACCACATGGTTTACTAACCTCTGGAATAAGCTGCCAAAGGGAGGGTATGTTCTCCTTTCCACATGTTTTTGAATCAAGCCTGTATGCCTTTCTACAGTGAATTCTGAAAGGTATTCACCTCAGCCAAGCACCAGTATCCAAGAAGAATTCAGTGGCTTTAGTGGGATTAGTTTAGAAGTCCAGTGATCTGTCCCAAACTCCACAGAACTGTGACTGACACCAGCTAAATTATAAGCAGAATCAGGCTGCATAAGTTCATTAACTTAGTGAAAAGAGATCTAATGAATAAGTAACTCCACAAACACCCAGCACAATGATTTCTATTTGCACCCTCAAAGGCTCCTCACTCCAGCTGCTTGTCAGGCAGGAGCAGCCTGTCATTCACTCCTTTGTAACCCTACCCATTGTTCAAACCCATTTTCTTCTATGGAGAAACCCCTTATTTTGTTCTTCTGGAGAAACCTTTAAGAGCTGAGAGAGGGAAAGGGAGTCTTTAGCTCAAAACAAAGGGAAACAGAGCTCCTGCCAGCAGGAGGCTAACAAGTAAATGACAATTTCTATCTCTAGGATCTGAGCACATTCTCTGCAGGCAATATCACGCCCTGTGCCGGCTTGCTGCCCTGCCAACCTTCTGCAATGGGTCAGAATGTCTGCTTGGGAGAACAAAACCTTCCTCATCTAGCAAACAAGTTCAGCCAGCTCCCAGGCACAATATTGCCTAGCAGAGGCCATCCAGTGTGGTACCCCTTCACACACCTGAGGCTGGCTGATGACCTAAATAAGGCCAAATTATAGCTGTGTCGAAACAATCAAGTACCAATAGTGGCAGGAGTATGAGGACATGTCATGTGGGCTGTATTTATCATTTAATGTTCTTTATTAATAGCAAATTATACTGTAAAGTGATGTAAAGTCTGTGCCAGATGAAAACATGACTTGAATTTGTGCTGCACATTAGAACCCTGGAGAAGATCAGGGAATTGGATGGCTGCACTAAGGCAAGTCATTTAATATCAGAAACTAAGCCAGCTGCAAGAGACTCTCTAAGCTTTCTAAGCAACTCCTCTTGATTGACTGGGAGGAGTGGAGAAAAATAATTTCTCTGAGAAGTGGCTCTAGTAAATCCATCTCAGCAAAGATGAGAAGGAATCTTCTCCCATTGAAAATATAGAAAAAGAGGGGAAAAAAAACCCCAAGCTAATTCAATCACAAGATGGAAGAATTGCACAGAAAGCAACTCTTTAACACGAGCCCTGTTGTACCTTATAAATGCGTCATATGAGAGAAAAGATCACAAGGAAGCGAATGCACCACAGTTGATAGAACACGCCAAAATCTTGTTCGGAAGAACAGAATAAGGTCTCAGTAGCTGTGGTATTCAAGACTCTTCCTGAGAAACCATATTTCCGAGCCATTCTGATTTGTCTTCTTTCAGCGCTTTTCTAATGACCTTTTCATTTTTCTGCCTGCTTCATTTAAATTTTTTAATTCTTGAACAACCACATTTGTAACAGAAGAGAATGATTGCAGAATGAGCAATGAGGTAAGACTGTCTCATTTACTGCATATAAAATTCAGCTTCAGTTCTGTGATAATACATTACTGGGAAGTCTTCTTCTATGATTAATGCTACAGATTTCAAGGGAATCATTAATTTTGCCCAAGTCATGTAAGAAGGAACCGCCCATTAGCTTCCAAGGGGACTGCAAGCTTTTACACTCAGACCACAGAGGAAAAAAAAAAAGGAATAAGAAGGAAAAAAAAGAAAAAAGGGCCATCAAGAGATGTTACAGTCAAATTCATCAAAGTAAACCAAACAAGTGTTCCTCCTTTACGTGTTTCAACAAATGTACTCTTTGTTTTTAAATGGTCTTCTAAGACATGCTTCATAATCATTCTTTGATAGGAATAATTCCGTTTCTGCCTCTGCAAGGCAGTAAATAAAAGAATAGCCCTTTTTGTGACAAAAGCATCTAAAAGAGTAAGAAGTGTTCTTTTTTATAGAACTGACCTCTTAATGACTAAAAACAAAAGATCATTTATTATGAGTGATCCTCTGCCAACAGCCCCTGTGCCTCTTACCAATTTCAAACGCTTTATGTTCCCCCTCCAGAAAGGCTTTGTACTCTTTCCCACTCATTAGAAGATGGCTATTGTAAATAGCACTTCCAACATTAATATTAAATACTGAAAGAAATATGTTCAAACCAGGTTATGGCCTTAAGGCAAACTGACAAAAGCCAGGAAATTCGTAAGTTAAATCCAGCTCTCAGTCCAAGCTGTTGTGAAAACAAACACGTGGGAGTAAGCAAGATGCTCAGGGTCAGGGCAAAGTGTGGCTTCCTGGCTTTCCTCAGACTGGTGTCAAAACATCGACCTGACATAAACACCACATTTCCTGGGTTTTAAAACAGCCTTGTACACAGGAAAAAGGGAAAGGCACACCCACCTTCCTGCCGTGGCTCCTCTCAGCTTCAGGGATGGATGGCTCATGGCCATGGTCCCTGCCTTGGCTCCCAGAGATGGAGAGCATGTCCCAGTGGTGACTCACTGCCTCCTGGGATGGACACCTCCCAGGACATGCACCAATGGGTATTCTCTGGGTGCAATAGTCTCATCTGTTCAGCTTGTCCTTGTAGGAAAAAATAAAATAAAATAAAATAAAATAAAATAAAATAAAATAAAATAAAATAAATCAAGAGCATTATTGCAGCTAAGCCAAAATTCCGCTCATCTTCACCTCATAAGCATCAAGAGGTCTTTCAGGAGGGAGGCAGGTGTACAGACTGGGTTTGAAGGACCGAGCTGCTGGGGAGCTCAAGGGACAGAGGGACTTAACAAGGTGGAGGGGCTGTCAGGTCCAGCCTGTGGCATTCACGCACCTCTTTTAATACCTTGGTGCTGCAGAAGGGACAAAACCCACTGTTCTTCCCTAGCAGGAAGCACTTGGGCACACCCCATCCCTCTTGCCGGAGCACTGCTCTTGCAGCCCTGCTGCATCTCTATAGGCTCAGAAAGCCTGTCCCTGGTTGGCTAGGGACACCTGCCTGGCCCTGCAGCAGGCCCCACAATGTGAACCCGGTAGCTCAAGAAGGCAGACAAAGGCAGATAGATAAATAGAAAAATGTTCATTTAATTCTAAAAGTTAAATTATTTTGGTGAACACTGACTTGACAGTCAATATTGTAGTAGATTTTCCCAACAGGCGAAAAAAAACTTGGGAGAGATTAGGAGGGAGGGAGAGGAATTTACCTAAAAATATTTTTACTTCTATAAGAATAGCTTTTCTTGTTACATGTGTAAAATCAGTGAGCTCCAGTACTCGCTTCTAAATCAGGAAGGTGCCAGCTATTCCCTACATTGTCCATGAGAAAGGAGGAAAAATGTCTTGGCCTAAATCCTTTTCTTTTAACCAACAGCTAAGGAAAAAAATAATTACAGTATCATAACTAGCATCCTATTTAAACTTAGCCTAATTAAGTGACTTTAAACCGCTTATCAATAAAAACACAGTGTACCTAGTTGTATTTATGTTAATTCCTGTCATTTTAAGTTACATTAAAAAGAAGATGAATCAAACTGCACTCACGCTGTCAGTTCAGCTTTTCGAACCAGTTCAACTAACACACATCTCTCCTAACCCAGCAGGGTTCTCACCCAGAATACCCTCAGGACACAATAAATATTTAATTGTATGACAAACACTTTATCTGCCTCAGGAGGCTGACAGGAATACAGATGGTCAGCTGAGTGCAAGCTGAGAGAAAACAGGTGAGTCAACCCCATACTGACGTGTTAGCTTATTATTCCATGATGCTCAGTCTTTGAAGAAGCACATCTTTTGTAACATAGGAGAGTAAGGAGGAGGTTTCTTATAGAATTAAATGTTCCTACCTTCTAATTAAAAGGAGAGTAATTGTAATGTCATTTATAGAGACCTTAATAATTTATTTCGTTTTCAGGACAGGTACATTTGCGCTGTATAATTTTCACTCATAGGCTAACCAAAACAAGACAGTTTTTGTTTGTTTGCACTATGCGTTTTCCCTCATTTTAACCCTTTGTTTAAAGATGTCTTTAACACTGTGTTTAAAGGTGCATTTTGGCACCTTTCAAGCTGGAGAAAAAATAAATGCCAAAGAAATATTAAGCTTTGAAAGTGACAAAATTGAAATTTTGAGATTTTTTTTGAAATTTTCCTTCCGCTTTTACTGGTTGCAGGTTTTGTCTCTTTATATGACCCGTTGTTCTTTAAAACAAAGCAAACTTATGGCTTCTTCAGCTGTCCTTTACCCATTTCACTGGTGCTTTTCAGCAAAAATAAAGAAATAGAACAATGATTCATTCAGAAAACTGCTACAACACCCTAACCGTTTACTCATGGCCTGGAGTCTTTTCTGGTATTTTATGTAAGAAGAAGAAAGCCTGCTCTACTTTAGGCTCACAGTCTAATTTAGAGACAATATTATCTAGGCATACGCTACATCAAAGCTGAGACTTCAATTAATTCCGAAGTTATTTATTTAAATGAAAGTTTCTCATTGGCAACCTACCACTGAAGGGCCTCAAGAGGAACGTGGAGGCAACGAGGGGAATTCCATTATTCCCACCCTCCAACCTCCTCTCCTGGGCACAGAACCAACACCAAGAAAATAACACAGTCACCAAATATAGCACAATGGGCTTTTTCCTCCTTAATTACCTTTAAAATTCCCAGCCGAGCACAGAGACCCCACACAGGCTTTCTATGCTATGTATTAGCATCGGTTCAGCTGAGTGATGAACCTCAGAAAATAAAAGCTTCATAATGGAGCTGCTGACACAGCAAAGAGCAGTCTCGTATAACGAAAAGGTTTCAGAGCAGCCGATTTATTCCATCATTTTGAGGAGAGGCGTTTCTCCCTTTGAAAGCCTGCCTTTTGTGTTGCTCACACTCCTACGGGCTGCTCCCTGCCAGACTGTTTGCTATTCTTTGGAGGCTTCTGCTGCTTCCTACATCAGATGGAATTTACCTTCATGTAATTATTTGTTCTGGGAGCTTTGATCTCCACTTCCCTTGTAACTGCAATGTACTCACACTTTGAACTACAAGAAAGTACCAATTTAAGGCTCTTGCTGCAAACATCATAATGGTTAATCCTAACAAAAAGGTGTTAATTGGTCTCCTGGTGATTCTAAGCCGCAGTCACAATAGGTTTTTGTATTTGTTTACCACCGCTGTATTTCCTCCTCATCCCGGTAAAAGTGCATTAGATCTGATAACCTTTTAGGCGAGCTTCTCGTTTTTCAGCTCAGGTTACAATTTAGGGCAAAACCAATGATGTTGGACGAGCAGCTCAATGTGATCACAACTTCACAACGAGCTGTCTGAGGCTGTGTACTCATGGGTAAGAAGTAAAAATCTAGCACAATAGAGCCTCTGTACAACATGAAAGCTGTTTCTTCATATAATACATTCAGTCAAACCTTTGGCCCTGATGGAGATTTCATAGAGCTGGGGAGGAGCATTATTCTGTTTCACTTCTGGATCCATCCGCTGCTCAGCAGTCCAAGAAATTTAAACTAAAGAAAATGCTTAAGCTTAAATAAATCAAACTAATGAAAAAGGCTCATCACTCTGGACTGCACTGTTGGAGTTTTCAGAGCTTTTTTATTGTGCTTTTATAACAAAGCTGTGGCAGAAAATACCTTCCCAGCAGAAAACTAAACTAGAACCTCTACTTTTCAAGGCAGTGTCATATATTTTATTTGCCTGTACGGAACGTGGTGTCCTTTTAAGCACTCGATGTGCAAATATATCTACAGCATTACCCAATGGGAAAATAGGCTTGTTTGCTTTTAGTCTTACACAAACAGGGTCCTTACTTTTAACATAACCACTAAATTCTGGTCACTGTCAGATATACCATATCTGCCTCAAAAGAAAAAAAAAAAAAAAAACAAACAAACAAACAAAAAAACCCAAACCAAAACCAACCCAGAAGGGACATATTTGAGTATTTGAGTGAAGGCATTGGAACTGATTTTGTGACACCCTCGGGCTGTTTCTCAGTGCAATGACAAAAGAACCGGACAGAACTGTAATTTTGGTTCTCAGCTTCCAGGAATATTGGAGTGCAGAGGTGTCAGCTCTTGGACAAAAGCTTGCTTAAAAGATAAACAAGGAAAAGTTGCAGATCACCAACCCCCCACCCTGCTCTTCCGACCTCCTATGGATATTTCAGCAGTCTCAGTGACAAGCAAACTGCCAGCTCTCCCTCCCACTTTCCCATTTGGTGTTCCCACAGGCGATTAAAATATTATTGTTTACTTCTGCTAAGCTAGCACTTCCCATTGACCAGCTCTCTCGAGGTGAGGTTTCCTGTTGTCCTTTTCCTGTGATTAGAGCACTTCAGAGTCAAGCACTTCAAAAGTCCTGGTGAAAATGTCAGGAGAGTCCCAGCTGTCTGAGGACAACTCTTGAACCCTGACTGAACTCCCTGTTCCTCCTGGAAGATAGGACTGTGGCACTATTGCTGTCAAAGTACATTCCTCAAAACAGCACTCTTGAAGATCTGTGCAGCCTCCCCCTGGGGAACTTGTCCTCCCGTCCAGTCCCACGAGGAGGGACAACACTCTTCAAGAATAGCACTTCCTCCTCCAGTCAAGGGTTGCCCTTCCTCCCTCTCACCTACAGAATCAAGATAGAGCTTGTGTTCCCCAAATTATATCTGTAGAGAATCTGTGCTATGCAGTAACTCACTGTTGCTCCCCTGCATGCAAAATCCCTCTAAGCCTGTTGATGAGCAGACAAAACTACATTATCATAACCCACTTCAAACTGTCTCATAAGCATGGAAATTCAAGAAAGGGAATATTGGTTATGAGAGAGGAAGCAGTGTCCAACAAGCTTGATGGGAATAGGGTGACCTATGTACTGGACGTAGGCTAGTGGAAAGGCAACAATTTTTCTTGCAAGCAAGGATCTCACTTTCCCAGTGCTCTACATATCCAAATCACGAGCACTTAGTGATTCTTTTCTATTGGTGAAGTTGCTACATACATGCACACACACTCAATTGCAAGCTGCTATCCCAGGGTTATAGCAAGATGGCAACCCTGAAATGAAAACAGCACCATGAGGTTTTATGTTGGAAAAACATTTCTTTCTTTTTCACAATTGTTTTGCATGACTTCCTGCAGCCTCCTGAATGAAATCTAGACCTTTGGCAGCTGCAAGCCACAGTCTAAGGCGTTGATAAATTTATTTTGCAAAGTATCTGCAGTATTCTTATTTCATCACAATGCCCCCTGTGAGCAAGGGTAAGGGGCAAAAGATCTGTCCGATTTCCCAGCGATGTTACAATTTAGAGTTTATGAATTTCACATCTGAGCAGCTGACAGTCACTCTGAAAACATTTTTGTTCTCACAGTTAAAACTTGAATCTCTGCCTTCCTTTTCTGGCTCCTACAGGGAGTTTTGTGCTCAGCTTTTCTTGGTTTTATTATCTACTGCCATTAGATAACTAAGCTATACATAAGACTTTGTAATGTGATGGTTGTTGGTTATTTGTTTCAGGTTTTGGGGGGGGTTGGTGTTATTTTTTATAACTGGTTTTGAAATGAAAAAGCTTTTAGAACAAGCTTCCAATATCATTTCGATTCTCCTATTTACAGGATATTTACAGCCTTACCTTTGTAGGAAAACAAGGGGCTTTACAACAGCAATTTGATACAATAAATATAAATATAATCATGATCATAAATCACTCTTAAAAGTTACATTTTAGGATTATATAAGTTTAGCAATGAGTCTGGGTGTTAGGAAAAAAAGGTAAAAATTTTGCTATGACAAATGAAAAGCCAAAGTTTAACATCTTTTATTTCAAAGTGCAATTCTTAGCTGGGAGAACAGGTCTCTACTGTAGCTTACATAAACATCCCTTTGCAAGTTAAGTGTCTGCAAAAAGTCAGTCACAGCACTTTTTTCTCACCTGGCCACTTCATGGTGTGTGCTTGAAGCCTGCAGCTCATATTATAGCATGAACATGTAATTAAACATGAACAGAGTAATTAAAATTATGTGATTACTTGGAGTAGAGAGGAGAGACTGAGACAAGTTTTCTGCTATTATAACTCTGCCAAAGTTAAAATTAGCAGAGAATTTCAGTCATTTCTAGGGCTTGGGACCAAGGGGGTTTCTTTGCTGAAAACAGGGCTTCTGATAGCAATGCTCTGCCCTCTGCTTCTTTGCCTTGATCTTTGCTACTCTACTTGGTGAAAAATAATCCAAGGGAATCATATGTTTTATGGCTGCCTGTAGGGCAGTAAAGAACTTATCAGCCTGTGCGGGTTCATCCTCCCAGCACATGTACAATGGTAAGAATCTGAGGCAGAAAACTAAGGCTTAGAGAGAGTAAACTATAGTTTAGTGTCACAAAGGCTGTGAGAAAACAATCCTTGTGTGGGGTCTGTTTAGGATCAAACACACATTTGAATGAGACACTATTGTAACTTTTCTTTGCAGGACTTTCAGTCTTAACCAGCACTGATGCTTCCTTATGAAAAGATGTTTTTCCTAACTTTAGTTTTAATTACTGATGTTTCATATCCTGAGCCAATCTGGATCAAAACTCCTGATCAAAGTCAGCAGTAAACAAGGGCATAACCAGTTACAAATGTGGTGGCAATGCATTCAAATTCCTTGCAGTGCTGTTGCACTATGTGTCACTTAGAGACCACAGTGACAGGCATGGCAGATATGTCAGGAAACTATTCCTTTGTGGTATTCTAGTCACTGTTCCATGCCTCATCTGAAGAAGCAACTCATCTCTCAAGCCATGCTTCCTCAAAAAGTACTCACATAGCTAAAATTACTAAATATTAAAAAATAATCATATAGTGATCATGTTTTCAGGGAGATACCACATAAATCTCTTTTATTTGCAACTGAAAATGTGCAAGGAGGGGCTCTCTACTTTCAAGTGTCCTGTATTTCCAGCTGCCAGCATGGGAATTCAGCATTTCTAACAATACACAACTGAAAATGGGAGTGGGGGCCTATACCATTATGGAAAATTAAACCAAATCTTTGAAAATTAAATGACAATCGGATTAGTTCTGACTGGTGTATTTGATCCATGCTCTGAAAGCCTATGGCTTGTGCTGTAGCCTTCAGTCTTCATACTGTTATTTCAAATTAAGGAAAGAAATCCTGCTTTATTCTAGAGGCGGCATCCATTGTAAGACTGGATATAGTCTGTATGGACAATCCCGATGAATCCTCAATTCAAGATAAGGAATAGGCCATGAAGGGCCTTATTTCCCAACATATGATCCTTTCCATACTACATGCTTTTTCTTCTATACTTCCTAAACCCCACAATATTCTCATATCATTCCTCACCACCTCCCTATCTTTTTATACACATTTTGACAATGTTCCTTCACCCTTTGTTGCAATGTCTTTGGTTTACTGACTTTTTCTACATAATATCATAGATCTCAAAAATAGATCATATTCACACTACAGTCAACCTTCCTCACCTACATCCCCACTGCAGCACCCCAGAGTCCTCCATCTTCCCTACCAAGGCCACATCATAAACCCCTCAATTCCTCCCTAGATCCACTGCCTCCTGGAGTGACAATCTCAGCTATCCCTCTCTCTCCTGTGCTCCCTACACCATCCTTAAGGTCCTTCCTCACTGTTTTCCTACAACACCAAATCCAGCCCCACTTCCACAACAACATTTGCCAAGAAGCAGTGCTTATGTACCATAGCTGGTGTGAAGTCACCCAGGCACTACCCGGTACTCGTGTGGCAATAGGCCCAGCCACCCACAAGATCAGGAATGGGGACAAAGTGTGCACCAACAAGACTGTCAGCTTCTGCCTCTCAGGCAGCCAGTGTGATACACTGCCTACTAGATGTCTGACAGGTACCACAACTGACTCTGGCGATGTCATCTGGGTCCCCAGGCCTCTGCTGCTCCCTTTGGTCCCATTCAGCTCACTGGGAGTTTTACCAGCTGTTTGCATGGAAATGGGATTAGATCCCGAAGAACAGAATGGGTGCCAGCCTCCCTCTCCCGTTATGTTCATATTTATCATATTTATGACCTAACTGTAGCCTTAAAACCAGCACCTCCTGGCTCTCCTCTGATGCCCTTGCTCTTGGAAGACACCCTGTGAGCAGCCACAGAGCTCTTCCATTCTTTTTGGAGAAGTCTTCCTTGCCATGATGCAAACATCAGTATGGAGATTGGGATGCCGAGCTGAGTTCCCTGTCTCTCATTTTAAGTATACTTCCACAAAAATCTCCATCGTGCTCATTTGTTCATCTATGTATGTCTGCTGGCTGCCTAACATCCAGAGTGCACATGCTTTCTGGGAACAGGGACTGCCTTTTCATCCTGTTCTTGGGCAGCATTAAACACAGTGAGATCCTAATCTCCTGCTCAGGATCACAGTCATCGAAATATAATAGTTTAGTTAACAATGCAATAAAGTCTTACTAGACATTCAGTTTACAGACATATGAGAGCCTGAAATTAGAAAGGCGAGGCTTTACCGCTGTAGACCTAACTGGAAATCTGTGTGTTTACACTTCCTTTGAGTGAATTGCTCACAGGGAAGAAAGGTGGCTTTTTTATTTCCTGTTGTCATCTTCTGCAATTCTGAATCCCCAAGTACGGTCTGCAGGCACATTCCAGAAAGGATATTGAATATTTTATTGACAGGCAAGTGCTAAAGAAATGGTTACCATAGTCACTATCTGCAAAAGTCTTCCCCTCAGGGCTCATGAAACAGGGGACCGTGTCCCTTCCTACGCACACCTACACCGTCCCTGCTGAGAACAATTACAGGCAAACCCATTGCTTCCTGCGAGGCTCACAATTCTCTTTAATGATCCCTGACAGTTTTACTTGCCTTTAAGAAGGAACAAATACACATGCTTGAGATGAGCATTCCTAACTCATTATCAATGTGCCAACTGCATTATCTAAAAATAGCTCAGGTACCCATGAGAACAAAGTTACCTGCCAAACTCTGAGTAAGCTGGAGAGACTATTGCCCAATATGCCTCTAACAGTTAGTCTGAGAGGTGAGCACTCTCACACCTCCGAAGTTTGCACGTGAGGTCTCTGGGAGGAGGCATTTAAAGTGAATTCATTAAGGGGAATGCTTTGTGCCTGCATAGCAATCAATGCACAGTTCTCTTTAAACTTTTCATCTTCAAGGCTCTCTGTGGCCCACCTCATTTCCACTGGGTCTTGCACCTTATCGTGCAAATACTTCAGGATCATGATGGTTTTTGCTACAGCACCTGTCATACAGCAAGTCCCATTTGGACTAGTTAATGCTGCCTGATTGATGGCTGCAGCTCTCTGATCACTGCAATCATGGCTTCCAAGAGCTGCCCATTTCTTTGCTGTGCCCCAGCCCTGTGCACCCTCAGTCATGCCATGCACTCCTGTCTGCAACTTGGTTTGTAGCATGTCCAACGAGCACTTATGACAGCATTAGTGAAAGGTGCTGGTTGCAGGGAAGTGCTGGAAAGAATGAATGAATGAATGCATGAATGGGGAGGAAGAAAGATTTCTCAGGCTGACTGTGTTGTTGAAGAAAAGACATCAAATAACATCCTCAAATGGGAAAGAATTTTCTTATCTGCCCTGTTGCTGATTATCAGCCCTCCCATACCCATTCTATGAGCCAGCACAGCTACACAAACACGTAGGAGATCACAGAATAATCAGTTTAACTACTGCTAGAGGCTTCAGATCAGACCAGTTCTTAGGAAATCTGTTTGATAAGACAGGAAATTATATAGCTTTTTCCAGACTACTGTTGCCAAGTATGTAGTTTGAACATTGACTGAGACAAAGGGCTTTTACATTTACTTTCTACATTGGACTGCAAAGTCACACTCAAGTGATACACCAGCTGTGTTCTGTACAAAGAAATGCACCAACATGACAAATCCCACTCAGGTGCTATCACTAGATTAAGTCAGAATTGGTTAATGGCAGCGTAAAGCAGGTTGAAAGCCAGGTACATTTCCTCTGAGTAGAAACACTGCATATTCCTCAGCCCCATTAGAAAACACACCTTACTCAGCTTATGCTCCAAATCCCCTCATGAAAGTCCATTTGAACATGCAGTTTGTATATATAGACTGGGCACTATGGCCAGAAAGCACTGGGCTTCTAGCAGATGTGTTACACAGTCTATTTGGGGATGCACAAAAATCCCACCTCCTAAACACATAAAATTTACCATGCTCCCATTAACCAAATATGTAGAGCATGTGCAATACTGACAGCTGTCTCAGGTGGTACAGTGCCCCTACTTATGTTCGCGCTTAGGACTACAGCACAGAAATATGGAAGTCCCACGTAAGTGCTTCTGCCCAAGCCTCCCCCCAGCCCATAATGGTCATGTCCACTGCCAAAGAAAAACAGTTGAAAGGCACAAACTACTGCATTTAAATGCAACTGCACAATGGACTGCCTCTCTTTAATCACATCCATTCATTTTCCCAGTCCTGGGCAGGATACTTTGGTTGTCTCCAGGCAGCTTCGCATTACCTAGAAGAGAAAAGGATTCAAGTTAAGAACACAGGCCAGCAAGGGACTGTGGGGAGTACAGAGTCCACATGAAATAGTGATTCCATAAGTATTGAGATCTCTTGATCTGATTACCAGAGAAAGCAAAATGTATAGGAAGAGAATGAAACAGGTTTTGCCAATTTTTAGGCAGAGATGTTCTGAAAGAAGAACTATACTTTGATCAGCTACATTACCTCCTTAGGTAGGTAGCTCGGTTAACTCAAGGGAATCAGTGGCAAAACTCTTATTGACTCTACTGGAGCCAGGGTGTAACCAGGTCATCAAAACCAGTTTCCTCTTCTTCAGAATCTCTTCGACCAAAAGCTATATCACCCAAAATGTGTGGCACAGAAAAGCTCATAGCATTCTAGACTGAATAACCCTCAAATTAAGTGTTTTTTTCTGTGTACATAACCCATGCTTTACCCAACTTACATTTTTGAAAGTAAAAAGACTGTATATCAGAAAAACAGAACAAAACTATCATTAGGTGTAAACTTCTCTTTCTTTTGCTTGCATAACCCATAATCCTGCTGAGTCATATGCTTACTGGTGGTTAATATGTAAGTCATCAGTACAAAAAAGCTGCATTGAAAAACAAACCAAACCAACCCCAAAAAACTACACTATGTAAAAAACACCCAGTTAAAGTCCTCTTTTGTGGCAGGAATTGACAGGGACAATGCAACAGATTTCTTTGACATCAGAAGGAGCTGAAATAGCACAGTGATATAAATGGCAGGGAACAATTGTTACCAAACATTAACTCTCAATTAGCCCTTTGTAGAACTGAGAATGTTGGAGATTAATGCTTCAGTCTGCTTGCTTACACACAGAACTGCACAAACAAGAAAAATATTATCTCAAGGTACAAGGCGTTTGGTAGATCAGTACAAGAAAGGAAGGTAGTCACAGTTACATGATAAAACATAGTAGCAGACAATATAGACAGAACAAGTTTTTCCAAGAATGTTCAGGGGAAGCAATCGTGTGGATAAAACAAATACTAGGGAAATAATTTCGCTCAATGGACAATGAAGTGGCAGGGCCAGAAGAGGAACAAAAGACCTGTGGAATGTAAGTTTTTTATCAACTCACTCTGAATAGTTGATAGCCAGGAGTCCTTTCCAAAGTAATATACTAACACTGAAGGGGAAAGATACAGTAAAATAAAAATATATGGTAATTGAAAGAGGACAGAAAAAGAAACATGGCTGAAGGTAATGACTGCTGAGCAGATAAGACACTTGCAGGAAACATTTCAAAAGATCCCAGTGGCAGGTTTACAATATTCCATAGATTAAAAAAAAAAAATGCAAAGTGCATCATAGGTAAAATGTGAGGGAAAATGGGGAGAAAAATGCCTTTAAAAAAACCACCAAACCTCTTTTGTTCCACCTTAGCTACTTCAAGACATTCTGAAATCATAAAGAAAGTGCTCTACCACAAGAAAAACAAAGATCTTCAATGTGATTGTTGCCAAATGGCAAGACATGTTTAATCATTTTCTTCAGTAGCCTTGTGAATTGACTAGGGCAAATTTTGGAAGAATGAATACTATTGAATGAAACTTCCAATTCCATTCTGATTAGCTCAACTGCAATAATATTGATTCCATATATGAGAAAATCTTATCTCTAATGCCCTTTTCTGCATTTGTATAATCTTATTAAGAGATATTTCCCTCTCTCAGGGAAGAGAGATGTCTGCTAACACAAGCATTAGAGCCTTCAGTAGCATTTCTTACATAGCCTTAGGAGAGGGAGGGAAGCCCAGTCTGGACATACCATGGGTCACTAGAACTCAGAGGGTAAGCAAAGAGCAGTCGTGTTGGTTGTGGGATGTTCCTCCTCATGATTACCCTGGTGAGCTGCAGTGACTAGAGTCCATGTGAGCTTAGGAACACATCACCCCCTTAGTTCTGTGCTTTTGATTGACCCCTTTGAAATGTGTCGACTGATGACTACATGTTTATGCATCCCACTTGTGTTTAGTTCCCATCATGTACTAAGGAAATTGCAAAAAACGATACCGCTACATTCACCTTGAGTCACCCCTCCATCCATTTCCCAGTGTGAACAAATCCAGACAGTAGCCAAGAGCAACCCATACCTTGTACAATCACTCACTTCTGCACCCCTGGAGTTGCAAGAAGGCAATTCTTTTCAGCAGTCAGCAGGCTGGTTTCTCTGAAATGGAGGTTTCCTGCTGGTTTCTACTAGTGAAAAGTTGTCTGAACTTTCTCCACAATGATGCACAAACAAATCTGAAGGAACAAACAGAAAGCCTACAATCTACAGGTCCCTCCAGACATTAGATTTCTATTTTGAAAGGTACGATGTTCTCAGTTGAAAAGGGGTAAATGCAGTCAGATGCCTCACAAGGTTTCTCACTGAGTGCAAGCAGAGTATCTCTGCAATACACAGAAAAGTTGCGTCCCTCTGCTGAAGTTGTTTCAATTCTTATCCTCCAGTTTCTTCTTGTTGGTGCTTTTGAAGGGCAGAAGAGTACTTGTCCAGAATTTGGCCTGTTAAATGATTGAAATATGGACCCTATGTTAGTTTCATTTTTAAGCATCTAGCTAAAAAGAGGCTTGGGAATATTGATATGAGGATATTGCTGGAAAAATTCATATTAGAACTTAAAGCAAACCAGATTTCATGTAATGCTATTCAGTGGAAGACTCAAATCAGATAAAGTAGCAGAGCAATCTATCAAAGAAAACTTGTTTCACTGAGAAGTAAAACCCACTTAAAAGTACATAACTCATCAGTATATGAAACAAATTACATTTTTATTTCTTTCTTTCCTCATATCTTAAGGATATGGGATCTAATGCATAAGATCAGAAAAACCATGAGTAAGGGGCAACGTCTATATGTTACTCCGTGCATTTAAAGTTGTTCTGCACCTTTACCTTCTTCCCCAAGGCTTATCTCCCAGCCGCATCTGTCTCAGTAAGAATGACATAATGGGAAATTGTTACAGGTTTGAAGAATTTATAGAAGAATGACTGACTAAACGACTAGTCATTCTACTTCCTGCTTTCAACTGATAACAAGCTACTATATTCATTACTAAAAATGCATTTTCAGGGTGGCATATTGAACTATATCAAGTGGTTTGGAAGAAAGGGCAGTGTCTGTAACATATTGACTTTTTATAAGAACAACAGAAATATTTTGACATTCAAAGTCACTTCTGCTAACTCTATAGTATGAGTCATGCAGGAGAGTCTGTAAGTAAGTAATTTGGGTTGGAATTTCTCAGGTTTACCTGTGCAAAATAAAATAGAGAGTTCAAAAGTGTGTTGAGCTCCAGCGTGCCAATGTTGATTACTTGAAGCCACAAGGAAATTATAGAATCCTATTTATCTTCTTTATTAGGAAAAGGGTAGCTTTTTTTTTTTTTTCAGCCTGAGGGTGTCAAGTTTTACTTGCATTTCCTGCTGGTTTCAATGGCAATATTTAAAATTAGTTAGTCTCTACCGTCTGAGAGACTCTCTCAAAAGTTATCACTTTAGAAGAAGCAGAAGATCACACAGATTGCCCAGCAAATTGACCCCAAGTGGAGAGTAGTTTAAAGTAGTAGGCAGGGCTGCACAATATGGTACCCTTTGAGAAGAGGGTGGCTGGAGAGAAGAACATTAATCTCCTTAGCCACTACAACCAAAGCAGATAGGAACCATGACTCAGAGATCTTAGCAGGAAATTTCCTTTTCCTCTACCCCACATCACCCTATTTCATGCATATTCTATGCCCACTCTATGACCCAATCCAGCAAATACACTTTGTGGGACTTTTCTTGGGACTAAATTCCTAACCTTGTCATATTAAGCTGCCAAAGTGCCATATCCAAGCATCAGGCCTTTTTTAACCCCACCCTGCTCCCTCTGGGCTAGCATATTGCATATTAGATCTCCCAAGCATGCATTTCTAATGGCCACAGTATGCAAATCCTACTTCCTGGGAAACTGCATGTTTTTGGATAATGTTTTCTTTTAAAATCAGTAAGAATGTTTGATGGAAGGTTACAGCAGTACGTACACATGGCTAGTGACACTTCAGGGTACTTACCTACCAAGAAGACCAGACAGCGGCTTTTGTTATACCTCATCTGAAGCTGGACTTTGGACAGTCAGGTAAGATTTCTCACCACTGAGCTACTGTCTAGCTTGAATGTGTTCAATTTCTGTCTCTTCCATTGCCTTTCAATGGGAAGTATGCAAGGAAAGGGACCACCTCCTCTATTCTGAAATTCTTTCCATGGGCATCTAGTTCCAAGAATGGGCAGAAAATAGAATCTTTGGCCTGATGCAGTAGAATTAGATGTATGTGCTCTGCCATTTCATCCTCCCCCTTTTCTCTGTCATCCTCTCCTGAAGTCTCATTCCTCTGTGTACAGCCTTTTCCAGCTGTAATTTCAACAAAGCTTTTTTTCCACATATCAGCATTTTACAATGTTTCTCAAGACAGGAAGATTTTCCGACTTGGTCTTAGTAAGAGCTTTCTTTGAGACAGGCAGAAATTCATCCTTACACTCTGCTGATACCATTTAGCTTGTCATGCAAATAAAGCCTCGTTGACTGGGTGTGCAAGCCCTTGAAGTTAAAACCCTGGCTTTTTCCTAAGAAGCAGCACTCTGTCTCAGGCAGCAATGTTCCTGCCATCCCACCAAAGTCCATGGAAAGATTGCCGTATGGTTCAGCAGGCGTTGGTTTAGACACTCTCAGGCTAGGCCAGGACAAGGTATACCTACCTGCATTGGAAAAAAATAACGAAATATTAACATTCAAAACTCAGTTGACACCTAGTGATTATCCTATCTAGACACTTCTGTGGCTACCTTGAAGAGATCCAGCTTACTTCAACAGTGTTCCTAAGAAGACCTAGCCCTTACTACAACATAGAAAACAAAAGAGATTTGTTCCTCATGGGTACTAAAGGTGGTGCTCTGTGCACCTACAAGAAGAGGGTGGCAAGCACCTTGTCTTGCTCCAGTCCTGGAATTGGCCCAAGAACTGCAACCATGAGTCTGGATACCTCTGGACAAAATGCTGCCACATCAGCCTGACCCAGCATGTCCCTAGTTCAGAATGAGGAGGCAAGATAGGTTGAGCTGTCATAGCTGAGACTCCTCCAGGCTTTTAGTGCAACAGACCATCACAAAAGGGCCATAGATGTTTTAGGATTCCATGGCCCTGAAAGCCTCCCTAGAATCCAACTGGTTTCCAGTGACCCAGATAGCTGAAAAAGTGAAAACTAAACCTGGAAATATTTATTAATTACTCTACTACATTCTCCAGTGACCCAGAATGCATAACTGTAACCCTAGAAACTTAGTCTGCTTGAACCTCGCAACCACCAAGTCCCTGAATAACCACAGCAGGCAATTTCACAGTATGTGAAATTGTCGTTCTGACCCCAGGCTCCTAACAGCTCTAGTGAAGCTGACTGCCATTTTCCTTATGAGTTGCCAGGAACAACTGCACTGAAGGCAGTAACCCCACTGAACGAACTTTCTTTCAGAGCAGCACTGACCACTGAATCTCACAGTGCACCAAGATCTGTACAGCAGACCAGTGCTCAGAGACAATTCAGGTTTTTCTGCCACAATGAACACGTGAATCGTTCTGCACAAACTGGACACTGACTGCATTCCAGTATGGAGGCAGATGTTCATACAAAATAGGTCTGGAGGTGGCTGCAAGAGGTTACCTCATCTGTCCCCCTGCCCCAAGGCAAGGTCAGCTCTACCTTAACCATTCCTGACAGATGTTTGTCTAACTTGTTCTGAAAAACATCCAATGACAGACATTCCATGGCCTCCTTAGCCAGTAAAAATGACTTTTTCTGATCTTTCAGAAGTC
Organism: Neomorphus geoffroyi; assembly: GCA_033558235.1. Lineage (NCBI taxonomy): Eukaryota > Metazoa > Chordata > Aves > Cuculiformes > Neomorphidae > Neomorphus > Neomorphus geoffroyi. The sequence continues at coordinate 19,652,294 of JAUMJM010000048.1, read as the reverse complement.
ATCCTAGCACATGTACAAACTTACTTAAAGTACAAATGTGACCATGACGTCAACTTTAAATGTGCAAATGGGATTTAACATTTCACTTTTAAGGAAAGCCCTCATGGATACAAGGATGCCGACACAGTAACTCATACACATTTATATTGAAATAGAAGGAGGCCTTCCAAAACAACCAACAAAGGAGTGTAAGTCAGCAGCTAATCTGTCCTGAAATAACAGTCATAACTCCAGACTACGCTACTTCCTCTACACTAATGCTGCTGCAGACACTTAGAAAGTACTTGTGATCCACCTGAGTGTGCAGAAGTGCATCGGCCCTTCTGTGCTTTGCAGAGCAGTCTGCAGCTGCAAGACCAGTAAGGCCCACAGCCTCATAACTGGTAGGACTGGTCTTCAGGGATGTTCCTGACGTGGCCCCGGTGTGTTGTTCCCACACACTCTTGCTTGGGAAGTCACCAGGAGCAACTGGTACAGATGGGTGCTGCCATTTTCATGGGATCTTCTCTTCTCTGGGGTGCATGAGGAAAAGAATTATCCACACTAGGCTAATAGCTGCTATAATTGATGGTGAAGGAAAAAGCAGAATGAAATAATATGACTCTACATGACTGTATTTCCCCATTCAGTATGGATGTTTGCTTATATTCGTCTTAATGCAAGGGCTCAAAAAAGTGAACAAGAGACAAGTCTCACCAGTTTCATCCTTTTCAATAGTTCCTGACTTCCATTCTGCTTGCTGGAGTGGAAAACACCTAAAGCATAGGTCCTCTTTGACTTAAAGATAGTTTTCTGGGGAAAAAAGGGGGGAGGAGGGGTTGTTCCTTGATATCCTTGTCTGAAAAAAAAAGTATAATGTTTATTCTTTCATGTGGTCTTTTTTTCCACCAATAGAGTGGCTGCACACTGGTGGTGTTGAATGAAATTACAGTTTCACCTTACCTCCCTCGTGTGTCTTGAAGTTGTCTTCAAATGCCCTTGAGAAAATTTCCTACATTTCTTAGAAGCCTGTAGAATATAAATTAACAGAACAGTTACGAGAAGAGCCCATTGATTTTAGCATCATTAGACAAGCCATTCTTAGAAACGAGGGAAAAGACAGGAAGATACAATGACTAAAAAGCAGGTAGATTTTATAATAAGAACACATCAGAGAGGAAGAGAAGTTCCTCTATGACTGGTGGGTTTATTTGCCTCATCCGGATAAAACACGTGAAGAATCTGCATCCCTACTCTTCTCCTTGGAAACATACAGTTAGGTGAGACACAGCTATGAGTTACTCCCAGGCAGAAGTGTAATTCCTGAGCTACATGACTGCCTTGATTTCATCATGTAGCTCTAGCTGCATAACACTGGATGCCCCAAAGTTTCCCCCTCACACATCGCTGCAAGTTGCTTTTGCAATATCAGTGACCTGAATATATGAGAGCAAAACTCTCAGAGAGAATTAGATTCAAGAGGCTTGAAGCTTCCCAGGAATCTGAAAGAGCTGGCATTTAGGTCTTCATGGCCCACTAGAGCCAGTTAAAAGGTCAGAAATAAAAGGTTATTGACCTGTAGATTTTCTTGAGACTCAGAGGGCACCATGACTTCAGCCCTTGAGTTCTTCTCACAACACAGGGATCGTAAAGGGGTTTTCAGGTCACTGACCCCACAGCATATGAAATCAGGAAAATGACTGGTAAATTTACTCTGCATTTTATTTGATTGTCATTGAATTTAAATAAATTACCAAGCAATTATCACTAATTGGGAAAGCTCATGAAGGGCACAAGTAATTGTCACTGCAAGAAATACTAAAGGATATTCTGTGGCCTGAATCATTTAGCCAGTCAAATTCTGAGATCATAAGGTCCTATCTGACCTTACAGTCTATTCTATGAATCTCTGTTTGTCTGTAGCAAAGCTAAGTCGCTCTGAGTCTGATTTTAGTTTTCCCTGTATTCCTTATCTACATCTCTAAAGTTTGTTCTAAAATCTATACACTTACCCTTTCTTCCTACAGATACAGCTCATGCAAAGAATCATATTACTATATATTACATACAAGAAGGGTTTTTTCTTGACAGGCTGCCAAGAAAGCTTGAGAACATAAGTCTCTCTATCACTTTGATCATGAAAGACAAGTGGCTCCAGTTATTTGAAACTGTATTTGACGGGATGGAAGTGAGATAGGAAGTGAAATGTTAAACTCCACCATAAAGATCAAGGCTTGAGAAACACATCAGCAAAACAGAATAGAAGAGGCAGATTTTCAAACGTCAATACAGGACAAGCGGGGAAAGACTCTGGTATACATTTCATCAAATATCCCTTTAAAAGTCTGGCCCAAGCACAAGTGAGCCCTTGATTGTCGCTGTGTTCAGAGCACCCTGGCTAATTCTAGAAAGCCAGTTGCTGGCAACAGCAGATTACTAGTGTTGAACAGTCCTAATCAGCATCAAAATGCTGCTGCAGCTTTACGAGCACCTTTTCACTCACATTCTTCCCTCACACCGAATAAATCCTTGAAGTCATTAGAATTAGTCCTGATCCGGGCCAGTGGAAATGAGACTAGAAACAGTGCCTTGTCCCTTCAAGTGATAATCCTTGTAATTCTCTTTTCCTAGCAGGAAAGCAAAAGCAGGCCTGAAGAGGTTACTCCAGATTTCATGCGGACTTCAAATATTTTGCACACAAAGAACACCTTGGAGAAATTACATGAGAAACAGATGTTTATTTTAATGTGGTTCTCCTGATATTGCTGAGCAACTCAAGTTTTGCTACAGATGAAAGACTAATAGTTTATCTATCCAGCCTGATGACTATTACGATAGAGCTGAGCAAGAGTAGATTTTTTAAATGGGAAATAGTTGCAATGTTTTAAAAAAGCTGAGGAATTCTTCTTTGTGTTCTTCTCTGTACGGAGTTTATGCTTAAAGGCCATTAGTAGCCAATATACTAATGAAACAGAAGCAGGCATCGTGGTTACTGTTTTTATGGTTTTCTCGAAGTAAACTGGATTAATAGCCCTAGAAGCACTTACCTTCCCGCTAGCCAGGAAAAGGTGTATTTTAAGTGGAACTGCTTTATGTCCCACTGCTGTGAATCCCTTCACACAAGAGAGCAACAGAACACAGCTGCCATAGCTGTTAAAACTTTCTACATGCTACAGTCATGGATACTGCGGAAAAAGATACAGAACATGTAACCACTGAAAAGCAAGCTAGCAGTCATAATTATTTTCACACAGAAACTGCCCCTTCACGTGTGTTTTCATCCCACAATATACCTTGGCAAATGCAAACTGGTCCATCCATTTTTCGTCAAACAGCACACAGTTTCGAATTGCCTCACCCTTACTATGGAGGAGGAGCAGGCATGGGAACCTGCAGACCAGCTGAGGTGGAGTAACCTGTTACCTCCAGTGTCTTCTTCCCATACCCACAGTTTGAGAACACCCATGCAGATCTTCAATATCGATACCAGCTTACCGGAAAATCCATTATCAGCTCATCTCTGAGAATCAATGGCCTTCAGTCAATTCTAACCAGAGTTCTATGATCCCTAAACCTAAGCCACCAACCTTCCTACTGTTGTTTTATCTAAGAAAATCAGTTTCAGCTGTTAGCCTTTTTTCTTCTTCCAGTGAAAACTTAACCATAATTCCTTTGAAACCAAAGTTCACATCAACATTTGTCATATGAAGCCTGGAATAACATATTAAAATGTCAAGAGCTGTTGTAGAGATCTCTGAGATAAAATCAGTGGCAGACACTGTTGCGGCAATCTGGCTGGTAGGCCAAGTCGGATGCTGATACATTCTCTGAGCTGCTTTCACTCTAGGCAGTTATGAGCAGATTTTGGAGAAGCAAGAAGAATAGAACATCCCCATTGTGTCCTGCTAAGGATAATAAAAGAACTGGAAACATAGCAGTATGCCTCAGAATGAGCGTTTAAGATTCAAAAGCCCTGGCCTGATGTCACTAACTCCTTCACAGCAGCGTAAGGGCAGAGCCATCAAAACTTATCTCCACTTGATCTTTCCACTCTTTCTTTATACTCTTACATCTGACAACACTCATGGTTTGTTTCCTGTGCTAAACATCTTGCTTGGCGCACAGGAATCATCTTTTAGTCTGTGTTGGAACATCTACAGGCACCAGCCAGATCTCATTGTGTGTCGGGGGGATATCCTGACACATGGTATCACAACAATAAGAAAATACATTTTGCTTTTGTTGTATTTAATAATAACTAGAGATAACGCAACCATTAATCCCAGCTATGATATGAAAACAACAGGCCAAGATTTCTTATGTTTGTCTTGTTCCCCATCATTGAATATTGAATGCCTCACTTTCTTCCCTTCCTGTCCAAAACATCTATTGATTCTCTCTTTTCCTTCCATAACTTGGTCTTTACTAAAAGCTGAAAACTTCCTTCTCCACAGTTCATTATTTAATAGCTATTTTCATATTGCACTTAAAAGCAGAGCTGGTTGACATACACCCTGAAACAACAAAGAGAGAGAGAAGGAGAGAGCACATTGCCCTGAAGAAAGAGTCACAGGATCCCATCATTTTATCCTACAGCTGTTCCAATTAAACATTTTCCTCCTGCTTCCTTAGCTTTTCCGAATCCCGTGCTTGTAGAGTTGGGGATCTGAACACTACTGCAGCTGACACAGTGATTGGGCTAACCCCAGGCACCAATGCTGCTCAATAGCTCTTGAAACAGAGGTAAAGGTTCATCCTAGTGCACTGTGTTGGTAACAAGAGCAATAGGGGTATTTTCACACAGATTAATCCAGCAACGCTAGTATATAATTTCAAATTGTTTTCTGAATTGCAGTAACTGGTCAAACCTGTTCTAACAACAGCTTTTGGCTTTGAGAACAAACAGCTCCAAGTAAAGTTTCTGCTGGAGGGGATTTGACGTTTCAAATTTTACACCAGCTTGGACTTTCTCCATTCAACTGTAAATGATTTTTTGGACAGGGCAAAATCCAACAGCTATCTCAATCATCATTCTTATTTTGCAACATTCAATAATTTTTTTTCCCACCTTAGGAAAACATCATTGTAGGCAGAATGCATATTTCCACCAGGTGCTTTAACATAAGCTGTTAATGACTTCTGACTTCCTTATACAGTTAGGCAGAGAAGACTTGTTTCACAATAAGCAGGTAAGCAAAATTTAAACCAGGTAGTTCCAAAAAGGAAGAGCATTGAGAGAAGCAGGATTAACATAATTTTATGGACCAAAATAGGGGGGGAGGGAAATCATGGGAGGAAAATAGCAATACATTGGCAGCCTTCAGTGTTTACTTGGAAAGCAAGACAAGCAGCTCACCATCTGGAGTTCTAGAATGTTGTCAGTTAGGCAGTTCTTGCAACTACTTATAAACCTTGACCTGGAGCATCCATTTAATATGACAAGGTCAGCTTCTGGCTTGTACAGTTGGACTGTAAGGACACACTGCGAGGCATTAATTGCATAACAAGGAGAAATTAGCCACGAGAAGACTGCTTTAAATTTCATTAACCATCATGTGAATGCAATTTCACTCACCTTTCTAGTTCAAACAACAGAAATACATGGTTACGTGGATTTAAACAAGCCTTCTCTTTAGGTAATAGCAGCTTCAGTTGGAGTGGAGAGATGATGCAAATGAAAGCTTTTCGTAACACTTTACCAGCACCTCACTTCACTTGAACAGGGAGTAAACTAGTATTTGCAATCAAACCAAAATCTGGTTACAGTAATTAAAGGGATCTTTTAAATCTCCTCCTCAGTGGCAAAAGACTCTATTTACTGGTTAATTAAAGACTGTTTCTTAAGCCCTTTCAGAATAGACATTAAAAAAAAAAAAAGAGTGAGAATACAAGGTTGAAATTATTGGTTAGGCTCTAACTGAAAGCAAGGATTTACATTTATCCACTCAAAATGCCTTGTTTCCTTTGATAGAGCTGAGGGCTAGAAGGAAAGTACACGTATCCTAACAGCTTTGTGAGCACAACTGAACTTACCAGAGCCCCATGCCTGAGTTGGGGTGGGTGATGGGCTCTGGTGCCAGCTCTCACATGATGCACTGGCTGCAAGGCAGGTCACTCCATTAATGACACAGCAGGGTACCCTGAGCATACTCCAGGTGTCTAGGGACATACTGTATGAGAAAGGGATAAGGATAGTAAGGGATGAATTGGCACAGCTGCAATATTAGCACAACTTCAGGACTTGTCAGGTCTAGAGGGGAAAATGTATGTCATATCTTTAGATATCAACATTATTTCACTTTGAACAAACTTTTCTATGTTTCATTCTAGACATCGATCTCATTAATTTTCAGAGTAAATGTGGTCTGGCAGTCTGGATGCTGTTTAAGGCCCTGGAAGATCATGAGTTTTTTTTCCATCCCACACCACCAAGTTCCTTGGTAACCCAGCGGTATCACAGTGTATCATAGTAAATATTAAAGCTTACACGTCTTAAGTTTTCAGCCAGAGGTACATATTTGGGCAGGTTTTAAATCCTAGATACACTAAACTGCAAAATCAGACTTTCCAAAGCTAAGATCTTTAGACATCTTGCTAATGCATCTAAATAGTTAAAGGTAAGTTCTTGCGAATTCAGTCATAAATTGTCTGTGATATGTCATTCAGTCAGACAGAAATGAGTCCTCTTCCGCCCCCAAGGCAACAAGCAGCACCATGTGCAGGTCAGACAGACCAAGCACAAGGCTTCAGTTAATGCACTGTGACCTTCCACAAGCCGTAATTCCTCAGATTGAGAACAATGTTATCTACTCCCACAAAACTTTTTGTCACTTCAGGCCATGAGCAGAAAAAGTGGCAGTCTAGCCACCATATATCATATGGTCTTGCCAGTTCTCTCCAGTTTCCTATTAAAAGAATCCTCCAGCATCCTTCCTCATAAAAGTAGGGCTCCAAAGGTTTGAAGTAGTTTACTGCATTTACTGTTTTTAATTTTGACTGTATTTAATTTGGTAAATTTTTTACTGTATTTAATTTGGTAATACTTCTCTATCTCACAGTCAGGATTAGAAAGATTTATTCAGTTCCAATGCAGATGTCTGTTCTGTCCTGTGCAGCTTCTTATGTCATCTCTATCAGCACAAGTCTGAGTGAATTCAAGCAGTGTGCTGAGCACTCATGGGTGTTGCAAAGGGCAGTTAATTATGAGTGCAAGGGGTGCTTTGTAGGCATACATCTGTATTTGTACTTGCGTGTATACACACAGGTTACTATACTTCTGTTTAGAGAAGTTGAGGAAATATGAGCATAAAGGCAATTTAATGGGTCTTTGAGTCAAAGGAAGTTAATTTCACAGTTTTCTAAAATCTTTATTCTTACTTATCCCCCAGCAACTCAGTTCTCCCTTCCCACAAAAGTCTTGATTCCTGCCCGAGCAGTCCTAACCTTCCTGTAGAGGTGCTGAGGAAGTGATGCAGACTCCAGCCCAGCTCCTGTGGCACTGCAAGAGTCACGTACCACAAGGCAGCTTTATGAAGACAGCCTTCTACTACTGTAATAGCTTAGTAGATAGGCATGAAAACAGGATAAAACGTGATACAAAACATCTTAACTGTGTACCTGAATCAGCTGCCTTTTTTCCTATTCTTATATCTTGCTAAGTATTTTGGAATAGAAGCTGCATGAAAGGCCTCCAGAGGCAATGGCAGTTTTATGGTGGTGCTCCCTATGATGGTTCCATTCACAGTCCTGAATTCAGAACAAAACCTGTTTTTCAGAGGCTCCTTTCTCTTGTTCCTAGTTCTTGCCATCTCATAGTCATTTGCTTTTCCAGCAGGCATAGTCTCCTATCTCCGCTGGCTTGAATGTCTCCCTGTCCTCTGTATAGGTGTGGCTGTTAGGAAGTTTGCTCTACCAGCTAGGTTGGCTTTTAAAAACTTCTACCTCAGCCTCCTCAGCCCTCTCAATATATCTCCTTTCAGTCATTCTGCTTATTTAATCCTCCCTTTGGACTCCTTTCTCATCCATAGTAGGGAAGTGTGACAGACAAGTAAATCTTCAGCTGTCGTCACTTCTCCCCTGGTGAGAAGCAGGACTGACAACCTAGACTTTTCCCATGGCAGAGCAAACTACAATCCACGGGGTACACAATTTCCAGTAAATTAAACCACAGTTTATCTGTTGTATTTAACTGTTACCACAGGTCTAAGCATACTCTCTGCCAAGGCAAGTTCACATTCCCCTAAATATTACTGATTTATGTACGTTATTGATTGATTAGCAGCTTCTGCTCTTGTAACAGGATGCTTTACCTCTTCACGACATGCTTTCCAACAGGAGTAATCTGTTTCAATACACTGATCAAAAACTGATCACAACCTGCTGTGGTTGAAGTTAGCGAAGTGCCATGTCCTGCAGCTTGCTCTGTTTGTGTAAGTTACGCCAACACCTGGCATCAACCAAGAGGTGAAAGTTGCTGACAAAGCAAAATGCTTTCTCAGTTCACTCTTTTTCCTCCAAGAAACATGCAAACTTTTCACTTTGCTCCCAAATTCTCCTAAAAAGTATGTTTCCCAGCAGGGCCTAACAAAGTTCAAACCTTCCCTCTGGACCCCATCACAGTTTCCTATCACCTTTTGGTGGCCAAAACAGACAAAAGGATATGAAACCTTACCCTTCCATTATTCACAGGGCAGAGCCTATAGAGGTCACAGAGCAACCTCTCCACACAACCCCATCATTCCTGCAGCAGCAGTCAGGTACAGCCCAAATTCCTCTTTGCTGACAGCAAGTATAGTGAAGCGGTACTAAGCAGTCTTTAGCCACAGCTATTCAATATTCCATCATGAACTGAACATAAACCATGAGCCTATTCAAAGCATGTAAGCATGTTTTCAGCATTTAGAAAAAAACAGATGTGAGGCATCAGTTAAAAGAAAGATCACTGTCTTGGAAAATGTGAATATTTGTGAAGGCCACTCCAGAAAATTGCCTCTAAAACATAAAGAAAGAGGTGCAAAGAAAAGGAAAAGGCTTCTTCAGGCTTTTCTTTGTCTATGTATCAGTGCGACTTTTCAAGTTTGATGTACATCTAACTAGTTGTGTATCCTTGGGAGGGCTTCTTAAGCTCTGAATTTCAATTCCCCATCACTCAGCAGTCACTTGGTGTTTCCCAAGTATCTCCACAGAAATACAGGGAGGAACACCCGAGACAAGCTCTTTGCAATGTTGTCAACAACTAACATTTAAGGGCAATAGTATGACACAAACAAGATAATTTGATTAAATTACACAGTTAGGGTTGCCTCCAGGGAGACCTTTCTTATTCTTTAGAGATTATATGTTAAGAACAGTCTTCATAACCAAAACTGAACAGTTTTCACATGATTCTACTGGATGTACATTTAAGATTTTTAGGAATGACAGTTAGAACTTGAATCTTACTGGCTTTGTGGTCAGAAACAAGTCCTGACTGAGGAACATGGGTCTGCACACTGCTACATTTTCAGTGTGCAGACACTGCTGTAGATTTGAAAACATATATATTTTGAGGACAAATAACACCATAAGAGGTTTTCAGGTTTCTTAAGCTAATAAAGACCAATTTTAAACTTAATTTATGTACCACATTCAACACTGCCTGCAAGCTGGAGATTGTTCCATTCGAGGCAGAGAGATTCCAGTTCCTGAACACCTCCTGCAGGGCTTTCAAACAAAAGGCTCTTTTGGAAAGACTGCGAAGAAATCATGCATGATCAGAGAGAAGTGGGACTGTATGTGCACTAGACTCACCCAGCAACTTTCTACAGCTTATCAATCCATTTGTACCTATGGCTACAAAGAGCAAAAAGCGAACATCTGAGACTATTTTAAGCATGTTTTTGACTGGTGGATATCTTCAAGAAAAAATATTCAACTTTTTGGCTGAAAACAATATTTTTTTTTAAACTATGAGGGAACAAAACCAGTAGGTGGAAGGTTATAACTACAATTCAAGGAAGAGAGGAACAAAGATAAATATGAGTCTTGGATCTGAAAAGGCTGTTCCCTAGAAAATTCTCCTTGTTCTGGAGACCTTCTTACCCACACAGACCTGTTTGAGAAAATGAGTGCAGATAGTGGCTACAGTCAAGACAAATTCCACATTTTCCCAGGCTGTATTTTGTTTTCTTTTTGGGTAGGGTTGTTTTTTTCAGAAGTATTGTTGGAAGTACTCACTTAATGCCAGCAGCACACTGAAGGCAAAACAAAAGCAACTAGTTCTCTCTTTCTGACCTATAATACAGGTTAACCAATCCACTTTCTAATTTACCAGTAAACCAGCAGTTAATTATGTGATTGTCCTCATAGCAAATGTTTTTTGTAGCTTTGGTTTGATGATTTAGCTAATAACATGTGGAGGTTGAGCAGCAATTTTTCCTTCCATAATCTCACAGCAATATAAGGCTACAACTATCCAGTTAAATAAAAATAATATTTTGGTCTTAAAAATCCAAACACCATCATGTGCATGTGTTTTTTGAGAGCGAGTCCAGAGAGTAGGTATGGAGATCTGAAACACAATGGGAGGGTTTAGGTCTGAAATCATTATTTTCATAAGGGCTGATGCCTTTGTTGATGATTTGCATTTAATCTCTACACATTGGGCTGGTGAATAAACCATCTCTTCTGCTCTCTGTGTCAAACACAATACACTATTTACTCGCTGATAAGCCTGTTCCTCCTAATAAGGCCTCTCACACCATCATTTTAGAACTTGCAGCAATATCTTCTCTGTTTACAATATTCCAATGCCACAACAATGTGCTATTAGCAAGTTTCGTACTTCGTTGGCTATAGGTCTATGTAAGTGCTGCTCTATTTCACACACCCATTTCCTACTAATTTATTTGTGAGCACTGAATATAAAATCTGTACAGAGACTTGTTGTGGCTGAACCTGCTGGAAGCTGGGATGGAGGCTGGACTACACCATCTCCAGAGGCTCCTTCCAACCTCAGCTATTCTGGGATTTAGTGACTGTGCAACACTTGAATATGCTGAATAGACATTCATTTTTAGCTCTTCCTGCTAATAAAACCATAAAATTTTTATATCCACCATTTTCCAGGTCTTGCATGCACACAGGCCCTGGGTTGAGAACTTCTGTCCCTTGCTTCTATCCTAAAGGTGGTAATTGAGGTGGTGGCAGAGTGCTGTCCGTGGCTGCTGGCAAACAGGGTAACTCCGAGACTGGTCACAAGCTGCCATGCAAGAGAGGCAGTACTCAATCTAGGCAACTTGAGGGAAACCCTTTCATATCTAGGCAAACAAAGATAAACTTCTCAGGAAGGTTAGTTATGCCACAGGTTACTGCTGCAGAGTTTCTTGCAATTGCTCTGATGCATTTTATAAGGTGATTGATCCATGCAGATGCTGAGCTAGTGTAATAATTGTCTGCCTCAACTTGACGGTAGCCCTCATCTGTCTACCTGACCCCAAGATATACTCAGTGCTAACAATGCACTCACTCAGCAGATTTCCATAAAAGCAGCTGCTGGAGTTCAAAAGCATCAGAGAATGGATGGATCACTAGTTGTCATGGTCATAAGAATGGAAAGAAGAAAACTTAACAGTTTTGCATTTATTCTTCACAAATATTGTGAGCTCTTAGACTGGATTGTCAGGATGTCTAAGTAGCTAGTCTCTTCCTATTTACTCAGTAGAAGAAAACACAAAGTCATTTCCCCCTCTGCCAGTATAGTTTTTGTTAACCTGCTGGTAAGTATTTTGTACATTTTTTTTGCATGCACACATCACTGCTTAGACAGGAAATTTCAGTGAACTCATTCTGTGTTTCTACATTTTATACTGTGTAGAAACGAATAGAGCATAACCAGAAAAGAATGCTAAATAAATTCTAACAATGACAACTTAAAATGTTAAAACTGTATTGTTTATATGCTCAGTATTAGGATTTTCCAAGCCATCTTAGTTGCTCTCTCTATTGTGTAACAGTAAAATTTTAAAATAGAAAGTTTGGCTGTTCCTCAGCTCCGTATTTCAGTACCCAGCAGTTCTCCATCATGACATTGTTTCCTTTTAGCATGGGCCTCAATCCTGCAGCAGATGCATGCTAACATTACAGGCTCTTAACAAATCCACTGAACTATACAGGAGTACTCAGGCTGTGTGAATTTAAGCACACAGAGACATGTTTGCAAGGTAAAGGTTGTATCTGAGATGACAGGGGGAAAGCTAAGGCAGTTTATAGGTCAGCTTTTAACCAGAATACCTCTACAAAAATAGGAAAAAAGTATCTGTTTTAGAGATAAAAATGAGTCTGTTGCTTGATTATCCAACTAAGTTAAAAATTGGAACTTTTTATTTGAATATTCTTGTTATGGAGCTTGACAGTACAATTGTCTAAACAGCCAGCTAGTTTACCTCTGAATTCTTTTTTTAACCATAAATACCTTTTCTCCTTGCAACTTTGAAATAGGTTAGAGCATGGGAAAGAAATTACTTGTTCTTTCAAGGACCAAGGCAGCTGCAAGGAGTGAGAAAACGTGCCTCATCTTACAGGCAGCTGTGTTTGTAGTTATCTGAAGTTGAGCCTTGGCACAGAGTCAGGATTCAGGGCCGCATCCTCAGTTTCTGAGGCTGCAATCAGCTCTGAGCCATCTGTCCACCTAGGGCAGTAATTAGTGCAAAGCCGTTTCTCCCTGTTTTCTGTCCATGGTCACAGGCAACCTATGCCAAGCAGCAGTTCAACATGATCCTGAATGAGGCAGAGATTTGAGGTAAGCATGCCCCACTCTTTCCTGAAAGCGAGACAGACTGTTGATACCCATAGGGTTTTGATCAGTAAAGTCATATTTTATTATAGCATCAGATAAAATTAGCTTCTAAATAGTGAACAAATTACAGATGCTTGGCACAAATACCATGTTTCTTGGAGGAAGAGTGTGAGACAGAAAAATATGTATCTTTTCATGCAATCTTGCCTGCTAGTCCAGCAACCATAAGCACTGAAGAAACCTCATAAAGTCTCCTCTGTGTCCCTGGGATTTTGCATCTCAGAGGCTCTGTTAAGTATGCTCCAACTGGAAAAAACTGTATTTGTCAAGGTGCCGCAGTCAACACTTTTGCTGTCAGCACCTCCATTCCTGCCTCCTAGGCTGCACATCCAGACCATCTCCCAAAAGCAGGTGCTTTTTACCCATGCAGATCTCCCTTCATGCTGCAGTGCCCACCTTGCTGCAATGCTGTGGCCAGGAGGACAAAATCAGGTGGATTCCTTGGCTGCTGCCAAGTCACACCTTGAAAAAAATGTTCCACTGTTGTACAGAAAACCAAGCAAACCAAAAGTCCATCACAAGGACACTGGCAAAAATACCTGCTCTGTGACTAAAGGGGTATTTTCACCTGGGTGGGTGGTGGTGGGAAGGCAAATGTTTTTATCAACTTGAAACGATTCCCTGAAAAGGCAAAGTAGCTAATAAATCCTGACATAAAAATAACCCTGGTAACAGGGAGGGCGTTTGGACACCACAAACAGAGCGATGCAGTCCCTGCAAGAGCATCTGCACGCACCCAACTATTCCAGAACCCCATTTGCAGGATCAAAGGTGAAAGGTTTGTTTCGGCTAAACAGAAGAGGACATACATCAGCACTGATGACTAACACTTTTAAAGCTAACAAAACACTAGCTATCACAACACATCAGATCTTACCTTATGACATGAGTATTTGCAGGGTTTTTGCAAAGTTAACCAGAAACAGTTAGATACAGGCCTATACCAAACAGGGTTGCAAAAAGCTAATAGCTACAAGCCACGTGAAAAAAGGGCTAAAGCTATGCTATTCAGGTAGAGTGGGACAAAGGCAGATCACCTCAGGATTATCAGGTCGTGGGATGCAGCTCCTGGATCACATTCAACAGCAGTACATAAGCAAATGCCATCAAAAGCCTTTCACCTTCCTTCCTCATCTAACTGTGTGAGCTGGGGCAATGGGTCTAGGAGGAGCTTACAAAGGAGTGGGCAGGAAGAGCAAAGATGGAGGTGAACGGAAGTCATTGACATGGAAATGAAGCCAGACTACTATCCTGAGAGCCCAGAGACACTTCCACCAACCCACTGACCTTCTCTCACCCAGCCACTTCCCATACCCCGAGTCAGGCCACTTCAGCCTAACTGTTTGCCCTAGGAGAAAATCTGCATCACCTGAGTCCCTTTAGAGTGATCTCTGGGCTTTAAACTACTCTTGCAGTATTTGTAAGACAAGATGTTTCTATTTTTGGAATGGAAAAGTAAGCCTTTTGCCTTTAAGATAAAAAGTCTGACTTGTATGTTTCTTTTGCTCAGTACCTCTCCGTACTGGATGCCAAGGAGCAGGATAACATTTTGAGTCTGTTTAAATTCTCTGCTACCAGCAGCTTCCCAGACCTGTCTGCTTCCTATCAACACTCTTTAGCTAAAGAGTAATTGTCTCCTGGAAGAACTATTGTCCCTCACCACTACATAAAACGACATCTTGCTTGTGTTTACCTTGTGGGAAGTCCTCTCTAGTTCTGTTAGTCCTGGGAGACATCAACTCTTTAAGTAGTTTAACCCATTCTCAAGCCAATTAACAATAGGATAAGTTTTCACAGAGAGTCTCACGAAACAGCCTGACATCTTGTTGACCAGGACAGCATACGAAGTTGGCTCCAGGAGAAGGTGCCAGGAGACCCGAGGAAGCTCTCTTGCATCTCCTGTTGCATCCTTAGACAAATCTCCTGTGCCCCATCTCGCCACCCCAAACTTGGGAGTAAATATTTTTGCTTCCACATGAACCTGTTGTTGGGATTAAATGTGATGAGATGTGTTGAAATCTCACAGAAAAAGCTGCAGACTTGTAAAATCTTAGTTTATATTTGTGACTCTGGCTTATATAAATATATAACTGCAATTAAATAACACAGTCAACTATAAACTTTGCCTCTGAATGAGACCCCGGGCTCTGACCCACAAATTCAGCAATAGTAATTACAAAATATTCAATGAACTTCATCTAATACACAAGTGTTAAGTAATTTAGTAAATATCTGATAACAGAACAGTAGGATTAGGGGGGGTTCTGGCAGAAATTCCAGTGGCTTTGCCTCCTTCAGAGCTCCCTATTACTTCAGAGATAAAGATTATGGTTTCTAGGGTAACTAGACACACACACAGACACATTGTCTAAATTGGTTTCCTGAGACTGTCAGAGCATTGTCAGGCCAGAAGCATAGCCTAAACATGATTGCGAAACAGATTTGTGATCTATTTAACCATAGCCTAAACATGATTGCGAAACAGATTTGTGATCTATTTAACCACTTCATTTAATTCACAGTCATGCCTGACGTACGTTTTTAGTTTTAAAGGTAATTCTCATATTTAAATGTACAGTTTCTAACAGTAACACTTCAAAATTCACAGATCGATATTGAAGACACATAGATGACAGATGGTTCTATTGTGTTTATGAGTATGTTACCCTTGAGGGAGCCTGCATTTTTCTTTGTGCCACACTCACACATAAATATAAAGATTTGAATAAACACTACTTTCTATGATATTTATTTTTCTTTATGGTTTATGTGCATACGCATACACAGATGATAGATGAGATTACCATTTCAGACCACAGATTTTCACTTACCGTTGAGAAGATTAAATTACGCAGGTCTTCCAGAGGTGTAAGGGCCAAGAGTGGTGATACGCCAGTAAAACTGGGCACCAGTGATCATTTAAAGCAAAAGTCACTTAATTTTGTCTTGTTTGGTATTTGCTGGCCAATCGTATGGGCACGCATATGTGTTCCCATGTGGACACTTGAGCTACCTTTTTGTCACAGCACTCCGCTTCATTTTGGTTTTTTGAAATCAGGGGGAGAAGACATCACACTGACACTGCAAGACCCACAGGGTGCTGCCAGTTCCTGCTTTCATTGGCACACTAACCATCCTTCACACAAATGGGTGTTCCTGTCCTCTTCTTTCTGCACTTCCAACGTTTCATGTCACAGTCTCTGAAAAATAATGCATCCCCACTTCCTCAGGACCCATCTTCTCCACTTATCAGGGTCCGGGTGGCTCACAGAGAGCATTCCTTTCTCTGCCTTCAGCAGCGTTTAGGTCACTAATAGCTGGATCAGTCACTTTCCACCCAGTTATCCAGGATCTAAATGTGATGCTACTTGGACATCCTGGCTTGGATGACAGCAATACATTAAGCTGCACTCAGGAATGTTCCCAGGCACTGGAGGGCAATTATCAGTTCTGCTAAAACATTTGAGTGGCCTTAGTGTGGTTTTGGCTCATGCAAACATGCACTCCTCTGGAGTGTTCCCAGGCAGGGTCCAGGAGCCAGAGCACTCCAGCAGCCAACCCAAGCACCTTGAATGCGGCCATCCTGTCTTTTCAGGACAAAGAGCATAAATTTCTATAATGAGGGTGGTGAAACATTGGAACAGGCTGCCTAGAGATGTGGTAGAAGTCCCATTACTGGGAACATTCAAGGCCAAGTTGTACTGGGCTCTGAGCAACTTATCTAGTGGAATTTGGCCCTGCTTATTGCAGGGGGATTGCACTAGATGACATTTAAAGGTACTTTCCACCCCAAGCTATTCTGTGATTCCATAATTCTATAAAGAGCTCATGGGTATTTCATGCCAGCTGGCCACAGTGCCAGAAACCATTCCCAGGCATGTTCCGTTTACTAGTATAGAGAGCCTTTGAGACTTTCCTGGGTCAGGGCTGGTGACCCAGGTATGCCTAATGGAGCCACACTCAATGTTAATGAGCTGGTTCCTTTCTAATAATTCAACCATTTAGTACTCATATTCACTGTGAATAGAGCCTGTGCTTTGCAGGTGTCTATTTTACAGAATATCTGCTGTTTTAAATCTAGATGTAAACATGTATTTTAAATTCTGACCGTAAATATGAGACCTCCAGTATGAGAAGTCTTCCACATTCGGAGCCAAGCAAAGGAGTCTGAATCCACAAGCAGATAAAAGTCCTCCAATAAGCAACCTGAACACCCTAAAATGACACCAGTGAGTCACCCTACAGCAGTCTGTTCATGCCAAATGCTGCTGTAAACACTCCAGGCCCTGGTGAAATCCAAATAAAATTAAAAAAAAAACAAAAAAACAACCCAGGTTACCATCCTGCAAAGAGCTTGCAATGAGCACTGTAACTGACTTAGCCTTGTCTTGTTCTGTGGGAAACCTAATTTTTTCCAGTATGCTTCAGATTTCAAGATTCTTTGAGATACATGTCCCACTCCCCTAGCCAAGACACCTGAAACACAGGTTAACTAAGTAGTGCCAAAGTCTGAAGGTCACTTAATGCTCGTGGTCCTGATTCTTTGGGGCAAATAAGCACCCTGAAGAAACATGTGGTTTTCACGCACAGGTGCAGGAATTTGAGTAGATTAGAATATTTCAGAAAACTTAATTCTTGCAGAAAACAATACCTCTTCCTAGTGCTTTCCCTTTTTTTATCTCTAATAAACCAGCTCTGCAATTTCATTCCCAAGTCCAGGAACCCACGTGTCGTTACACAAGTCAAGCTGTACGGGCTAGTGATGGCAAATGAAGCACTAGCATCCTCATGGTGCAGTGCTATGACCTGTGGACACCTCGTTTATTTCCTCCTTTAGAGCTGTATAAGCAAAGGGATGAGACATGCAGTAGTGAAACAATACAAGTGAGGAACAAAAGCCTCGTTTCTTTGCTCCAAAGCCATCAATGCACACTTTACAATAATTCTCTTCTAACCAGGATAGCAGGTCAGTACTAGCAGACCCAGGCAACTAAAATGCCAGGGTGTGTGCACGAATGCCCCTACATGACATCATTTTACAGTGGTCAGCAACATCTTAAGGCCAGAGAGGTGCCAAAACAATACAGAAAAACAATAGCATTAACACAAACACCCTGTATATACATAAACATGTAAGTAAGCTTAAAATAACAAAGAGTTTGGCTATGTGTGCATTATGTAGAACACCCGGAATGTTTTACATACAGGCAGCATTTTCTGTCTTGAGAATAATTAGGACACCTAATTCTGCTTCCAAGTCATATCAGGCATGTACTGCAAGCACCAACAAACTTGCATTTCCTGTTCTTAAATGTTTTGAGGCTCTCCAGTTTTAACTGCTGAACTTTGAGATAGAGATCATAGTAACAGCAGCAGAACAGAACAAAGGGAAGTGCAACTGAAGCAGAAGCTTAAACCAAGCAGTAAAATGCATGTCATCAATGCGTTTTATTAGGAGAACATCAAAAGGACATTATAAGGGACTCAAAGCATTTGAAGGTGGGGATGGAGGGGAAGAAGAGACAACACTTGAAATAAATGTTCCATTGAGAGAAAATCTCTAATAATTTATTGACCTTCAGTTTCACATTGTGAAAAAAAAAAAAAAAAAAATGCAAGTTTTACAAAACCTTAAGATGGAGTAGCAAACAAAAAGACACAACATAGACAATTTTACTTCTTCCCTCGCACAGTTTTCTTTTAGCACATGAACTACATCTTCAATAGCCAGGAAAGGGAACATTATTCTGTTCTAATCACTCTTATTCAGACAGGTGTCAGGCGTAGAGAAAAGGAGCTTCACGATTATACCAGAAGAGGAAGGCTGTCCTTTGTTACATGTTTCTACAGCAACCGGCCTGCAAAATAAGAGGAACCTTCCCATCTTATGCCAGGGTTTCTGTGTGCACTCCACTGTGAACTGCATTTGCTTCGAAGTGTGGGGTGTTCTGCAGGACTGGAATGGTCAAGTAGTTAGCCAGGATTTCCACATCAATTCAAAGAGCAAGAGCCTAGCAAATTCCCTGCAGAGCCAAAGGCCCTCCCCTCACTTCAGCTTCCTTTAGTCTACACGCAGGAATTAATGGAGGACTTGAAAGCAGACCACAGCTTTGGAAACAGCTGCAGAAAATTCATCCCACTTCCTAAAGTTGTATGGCACTACAAAACAAATTTCATATGCTAAGTAATTAGATGCAGTGCAACTTCACGTGTGGACTCTAATCAGCTTGATGGAGAAAACAAGTGTCAAACCTACATGCCCTTATTCAAACAAGGGCACCCCTGGGGACCAGGTCCTTCGTTTCTGTGTACCTCACGCAGTCACCAGTGCCTGAGGAGAAGACAGGCAAAGCACAGGAAGTCTGATTTTACGGCTCCCTTCACACTCCCAGGAGCGATCCACAAGATGAAAGGCAAGAGCTATTCAAGACTGTTTGCTTCAACAGGGCAACCTGTGCAAGTAAAGGGATATAGAAAAGAGATCTACCCTAAGATGTTTTCCTATTACTTAAAAACCATCTAAGAGACAAGAACCAATGAGGGGAACAAGGGGGGACACTATAGGTTTAAACACTTCTTTAATCTATCATTTCAAGAAATCAGTTTAAGTAGAGGAACTATAACTGTTCACATCTAGCTGGGCCTCACTCTTCAAAAAAATGCTAATGCCTTTGCTAACTCAATGTTCTCTCAGTATTCATAGAACTCCAAATACTCCATTTCTGAAATGTAAGTAAGGGTCTACTCCAAACAGCAAGTCAAATGTAAGGCAGCACAGAGAAAACTTCCAGTGACTAGTGTAAACACTTTCAGATGACAAAGCTTTCACAAAATACAGCTACATCACTGTCACACAGAGAAAGGCAAGCAGCACCAAGGTGACTATTTTTGTTTTGCATGCACGCATGCAGCCGTTTACTTACAATGCAGCACACACCAACCACTTTACTGAATGTGCCAGTTAAGTTAGGCTCCAGAAACATTTAGGAAAAAATACAAGACAATACATGCTTCATGGCAGGATTTGGCAAAAAAAGCACCTGTGAAACATAAGCTTCCAAAATCTAGAAGAGTCACTTCATCTCTGTCTCAAGACCAGACTAATAAGAAACAAATTTATTTAAAAATCAAAGGTCAGTTTCTCAGGATTGTATCTGTCGCTTCTGAGCAACCAAGTGTTTAAAGACACACCTGGCTAAGGAAAACAAAAGGCAGCAGAGTTTAAGGGCCATTTTTAAGATTAAGAGGCTTGAAATTTATTTTCTATCCCCATAAGAATTTTGCTACAGCACTTCAGTCTTTGACACCTGGTCATTCAGATGATCATCTGATATTCAGATGGACGAGGCAATCCAGTCAGTGCAAAATTGCTGCTCTTTTTTTCTCTTTTTTTAAGACTTCATTACCAACCTATCTTGAGGCTTTTTTGTTTTTATTCTTGAATCGCCATACTCCACTCATTCAGCTAAATGTGTCTATAGAGTAGATCCCCCTCCTCCAACCAAATAAATAAATAAATAACTTTGGACAATGACTTCATCTGGGCTTGGTATCCAGAAACTCTTCCACAGTATTTGTGTTGCAATCGGGAAGCTGCACAAAGAGAGAGCTGCAAGAGATTTTGGCTATTTCCACATTAGAAACTGAAAGGCATGACCCACAAATGAAATGTAGCAAGGACACAATCTACAAGACACACCACACACAACCTGGGGAGCTGGTGGCCTGAGAAAGTGACCTCCATGGCTTCTTCCTTTAGTATATGTGTAATTTAAGATCCTGCCTTGTAATTCTTCCATTTCTGACTGGGAAGCCACCCCTCCCTCCCACTTCCAACTGTTACCCAACAGTTTTCTTTCTTTGTGCAGCACAGCAAATCAGCAATCACAAAATGTGCAAAACATACAATTCACACAAGCCCTTGCAACATGAAGACAATTGCAGGCATCATTTCAGCATGCAAGCACTGAACAATAAATAACTGTATCTACAACAAGTAACATAACAGGAATGGGACAATTTGAATTACTTATAAATACAGGGAGGAAAGAGAACAAGGAGCATTTGGGGGACGTCTTTCATTCACCACTGTTGCAAAAACATTTCACCACTGTGCTGTTCCTTATCAAGCAGGTCACTCACTGCATGCAGGACAATGCAGCACAGGATCTGAGATACTGTAGGCACTGCCCACAGATAAGCACACTCTGGTTAGCAGAGTTCAGCTGCAATACCACTGTATCTTCATTCACAGTGGCATCTCACCTTTTCAGACCTGGACTGCTTCCCCTGCTGCTGGCGCTGGCACTTCAAACCAACACAAAACAAGGTGACAACCATTTCAGATTTCATATACAAACAGCGAAGTCCATGGAAATGGAGTGCTGTGTGTTGCACAGCTCAGAGAAGTTTTCTCTTTTCTTTTTCTCCTTTGAAGGACTGATTAATATTGGCATTAATCCAAATTACTAGCACAAGAACCAGATCACAGGCTCATCCATTCATATTTAAACCACGTGCTGAAGCACTGAAGACAGGTTTTTTTTCCTCCCATTCCTTCATGTCTAGGTTAAGACAATTTACAAGGTGCAGATGATTTTCTTCAAATGCAAGAGACGCTGAATGATTTTCCTTCATTAAAACCGTTTCTCCAGATCGGAGGCTCCAATTCTCTTCTCCAAATACAAGAGTAAGCTAAAAGCATGACAAGAGGGGACAAAAAGAGAACAAACTTTAAAGGGTTTGCTGAGACAATGTTCCACAAGGTTTGTTAGATGTCATAGAAAACCTAAAAGCTACTCTCAGTTTACAATCCAGTTGATGGGCCTCCCCCCCTCCTCCACCACCTCAGTGTTCATGTGTGATAGCCAACTACTGATAAATAAGCCAGGCAAGAATATAATCATTTAGGGTCAGATTCTGCCTTTATTATTTTAACAGGCTTGCTCTGCAAACCATCCTCTTGTGCCCAGAACAAGTGTTTAATTTTTTGGCCATAAATTCAGTCATTTGAAACCTAAACTAAACTGACCCAATACAGTTCAACTTGATGGGCTCTGCATACTGCACACTTCAACATCTTTATGTTCCCCCGAAAGTCTTTAAGCTTTGTGGATTTGTCTTAAGTGAACATAACCTTGTGCAACTTCTCTTTCACAAAAGCCCACATGAGCTCTTAGTGGAAAGAGTTTTTTCTACCCCTGGGCCAAGGCAAACCTGGTTGGAATAAAGCAGATGGGGAGCTGAAGGTGTCTCACCCCAATGCCTCCGTTCACCATGAAGAATTCTGAATTGAATTTATTCACAATATAATCCCCTTACTTAAAAGGTATCTGTTATTCATTAGAGCAGAGGTCTGCCTCATTTCTTTTCACACAGCAATGCCCCATGCATCAATAATTCCATCCTAGAGTCCTTCATAAAAATTGATTATTCAATGAGAAATTCAGCCTTTGAATGCTGAGATTGTGTTTTGCTTTTTCACTATGAAGCTGTACTGAAATGCCAGCTTCCAAACCATCATTAGCACATCACAGTCATTTCTGACAGCATTGCTAGAATTTTAGGAGGCAAATCCTTCATCATTACAATGCAAAGGAGCTCCAGAGACGAGTTCACATGAACACACCATACTGCTCTCAAGCTGTGATGTCTAAAACAACAGTGAACACTCACAGGGAACACACCACAGTCTACATAACAGCCTAGACCATCAAGCCCCTTTGCAACTGTGGGCTTGAAACACAGTATCTTCATAATGTCCAAAAAAAAAAAAAGTCTCTGCACTTAGTGTTCATCACTCGTTTCTAGACAATTCTTCAGCACAGCATGCCATTTTTCCCATTGAAACACACTATCAACACCAAAGCCAAAACAATGTTCCCTGTCATGGCTTCAAAAAAAAAAAATACAAACAACTTCGAATTTGAAGGGGGGAGAAAATACCCAACCCACTCAAAAGACTCAAGTTAGAGGAATGGGACAAAGCAGACTGGAGACTTCCTAAAAGCTGTCAGACTGGGGCCACACAGCGCCATGAAAACACAGGGTAATCAGAAGTAATTTCCTTTTTGTCCCTCCCACCCACTGACAAAGCAGCAGGAGTCAGTAGAAAAAACCCTACTTGTTGGATGAGCACACAGCACTGGAGATATTTCAGTCTACAGCTGTATGCAGCCAGTTATCTTGTGTGTTAGTTAAGCTAAAATAATGGCTTTTAACAAGATACTGCAGAGCAAAGGAAAGCTTTTTGCACCGTTAAATTCTGAGAACTCTTTTCAAAATAAAACACTCCCTCTCATGTACCGTAAACTTCAGAACAATTAAGTCAGTCTCAGAAGAATAAGTCAATATTTTTCTTGGCACAGACATGAGTCCGGGCATTCAATACTAGTGCTCTGATAACACCAAGAACTGCTGAAAGTCAGTAATAATAGAAATTAACTGAAGACGTTAAGACATTGTTCCCAGCTAGGGAAAAAGCCACAGTGCAGAAACCATGGCTTCCATCTGCTGGCTATCAGGGCGTGCGATTACTCTCTGCACCCAGGATCTGGTTAAGTCTCAAGGGTTCACTCTGCTTTCCCAAGAGTAAGTCTGGGAAAAACAAAGAAAGGACAGGAGACAGGGCAGCATCTTCAAGACAACCACCCACCTGAAACAACAGCAGCTGATAGCATAACACAGCCCAGTTTCATACTAGATTTCCACTGCTGCTTTGCACAGGCCCAGCCTCATATTCTTTACTCAATCAAAGCTCCCAGTCAGCTGAGACAACTACAAGATGAATCCTCAGTGTACCACAGAGAAAGGAATTTCATGACTACTCTGCATTCCTAGGTGTATACGTCTATCTACTCTGCTTCAAAGACATTTGAGTTTCATATTTACTGCAAGAGTCAGGAAAATGTCTCCAGCTGCAAAAGGCACCAGAAAAAACCAAACATCTGTCTCAAACAGATGAACCTAGGGAAGTCTTTATACACAAATTATTCTTCCTGTTTCCTGGAGAATCTCCATCAGTCTAGACTTCCATAGGTAACTCATATGTAAAGGCAGAGTTTATTTAATTACTGCAACTGTATTTATTCGCCTTGTTCCTTCTAACCTGCCTGCCTTCATGGTTGCATTATACACTGTTCAAATCTGAAAAGAAACTACCACTCACAGAATATGGATTATTTAGGATTAAGCACGCCACTATATTTGTTTGGTTGGATGATTGTAACTGTCATACTGTACTAAAGTCTCAAGGAGGTAGCACAGGAAAAGAGCAACACAGCACTAAAGGAAGTCCAGTAGATTTGTTGCAGAATATAGATTAATAGTTCTGGAAAATGCCTGTGATGAAACTCCAAAAAGATAAAAATAAGGAAAAAATAGTAATATTTCAAGTAACTGTTAGTAGTTAGCTTGAAAAAACGTATTTTTAAAATAATATGTGTGGGTACCCAGATTTTTTAGTGGTTTTTTTTTCCCCGTGAACCCTTTCTCCTCTCCTCCTGAAAATCAGAAATTCACAACAAAAAAAGCAGCAAGGCTAAACTCAGACTTCCTTGTGAGAAAATACAATGCTGAAGTTGCACCTGGTAAAAGCTTGGCTCATTATGTATAATTAAATTGTTTTGGAACAGTGTGCGCTATAGACAGCCAATTATTTCAGCCAGCAATATTAATTATATGTCTTCCCAACACTATATCTAGTTCCAAACATATGACCAAAACTCTTTTGAAAAATCTGTATTTTAAAGAATATCAATAGAGCAAATGCAACCTTAGCCCATGCAGGTGCAACCATGCTGTCTAGGTGAGCTGGAAAATTCATCCTGAAGTGCTTATAAAACACCTTTCTCAAGACAGCAAGTTTCCCCAGAGGCTGTCTGCATGGAAAAAGCATGCTGTCTGCCATGAAATCCAAGTGAATTCATTATCAGGCTTCAGATCAGAATTTACAATATCTTTCTTGGGCACTGTTACTGAACATACAGAGTGATCTGGTCTCTGTCATGAGAAAAACAGCACCAACCCCTTGTTTAGCACGCTTCAGTTAGTATCTACACACAGAGCAGGGTTCAGTTTCCAAATTATCTGCACTTCCACACAGACTGAGCAAAAATAACATTCTCATCTAAATAACATGTAAATCATGCAGGAAAAAGCCCTACAAAGAGACATGGCTACAAGATAGGTGGCAAAATATTTCCAGCATCTGGCTCTGTCATTGACATCGTGCCACAGACAGTCTGTGAGTATGTGTCTTGGCTTCTCCAGCTGTAAAACTGGATTTAATATACTCACCCTACTCAGACCTGCTGCTGAAGGGATTTGTGAAAAGCATTATTACAGTGGAATTCAGAGGTGCTATTTCTTACCTGATAATTCGTAATTGCAACATACACACAATTATGAGGGGAGGTGCTTCCATGTGCTGACAAATGCCGTGGGAATTAATGAATAGGGCACAGTTGTTATACTGTTCCATACATCTAATGTCGGATCATAGCAGTCCAGCGTTTTGCACCTCTGAATGCCAAAGTAGCCTCCAACCACATACAATTTGTTTCCAGATGCCACTGCGTGGCAGCTCATTCGCTTAGCTGTCACATCTCCCACCTTAGTCCACTGGTATGTCTCACTGTTGAATTTATAAGCAGAGCATGCAGAAAATTCGGTATCTCCACCCATAATAAAAATCTGGTTACCCAAAACAGCTGCAGCTGTGTAGCGCCAAGGCTGGGGGCAGGTGGCTGGTACTGTCCACCTGTTTTCACACTGATCATAGCACTGAACTTTGGGCAGCTTGTCATGGCTAACGCCGGTACCTCCAAAAGCAAACAGCTTAAGCTTTGCACTGACTACAGCTGCATTGCTTACTCCCTCTCGCAGAGGAGCAACCATGGTCCATTTGTTGGTCACAGGATCATATTGTTCTACTTGCTTTAAGGATACCGAAGGGGAAGCTGGAAGGCAACCAGTTGCGGCGGTGTGTCCTCCTACCACGTACAAACAGTGCTTAAGTTCAGCAGAGCCATGCCCAAACCTAGCCACCAGCATGGGAGCAGCCTTCGACCACTCCTCATGAAGGGTGTCATACACCCAAACATCCTTGGAGACTCCATTTTCTGACCCTCGTCCCCCAGTGATATATACTTTGCAGCCTATGGCACAAGCACTGAACTCTTTCCGTGGACTTGGTATGTCGGCCTTTGGAATGATCTCCTTTGCCTTCTGGTCCACCAGGTACAGCTTGTCACACATAAAGGTTTGGCCACCCAAAAGAAAAAGGGAATGGCCGGTTTTACGGGGTCTGGCACACAAACTAGTGACCACTCCATCATTCTGCAAGATCTTTAACTTGCATCTTATTGATTCTTCTACAATCTCTTTGCTTTTCCTTTGCTTGGTGATAAGCTCTTCCATGGCCACATTCTCCATAAGGTATATGGCTGGCAAGAGGGCCAGTCTCACAGTCTGCAACAGCTCGGGCAGATAACAGTGACGCTTACTCAGGTCATAGTTGACCCAGTTGATAGCCGATTCATATACCAGCCTTTCATCTTCAGTTTCTAATTCTTCACTGGAAAGGAGCTGCACCACCATGTCTTTTGGCAGCTGGAGGAAGTCTTCGCTTTTACTGATACTCTGGAAGTTGCTAAGGCACATCCTCCAAGAGAGTTCATACAGTTTGGTGCACTGGTGAGCATCTGACAGCAGCAGCATGCCAAGACAGTTGGTGGGATGAAGGTTTTTCTCCAGAAATTCTGCACAAGCATCCCGAATGTCCTGAAACTCCAGCATGTCACCAGCCTCCAGCAGTGATTCCGCATTCTCCTCATTGATGATAACTCTGGAGGAATATGCGTAGTCCAGAAGAAGCTCCAAGACTTCTGGGTGAATCGAATTATGAAAGTTGACTTCACTGTCCTGGCTCTCCTTCAGTCCTCCGCTGAACATTGCTTCAAAATAGCGGCTACAAGCAGCTAGAACAGCTCTGTGGCAGGGGAATGATCTGTTCCCAGCATGGAGAAGCACATCTGTAAAGAGACGCTGCTGACGCAGAAGGTTCAGGTGAGTTAGGACACTATCAGCATAGGATGACTTGTGGAACAAGTATATGTTTATAGAGCCAGTACTGGCCCTAGATTTGCGATTTTCATGCATGCTGACTGACATTTTCTTTCACACCTATAAAGAAAGAAAACAGAATCAGTAAGATTAATGAGATAACCAAATTCATTACTTCTGTCACATATCAAAAAGTTTATCTATTATCGACTATAAAATAGGGAGAAAAGAAGCCTTAATTTATGTATGAGTGGACAGAGAATTGCATCTGCTTTTGGCATGTGTTTACTTTTTTGTAAGATGAGTTTCATAAATTACATACTCTAAATTTGTTGCCCAAGAGCAGGTTTATCTTGGGAAACCTGATCTCCAACTTTCACAGCAATACAGTAAGCAAGTAAGTTGGAGGACAAAGAAAAGGAACCAGGACTGATTTTCTCACCCTTCCCCAACATAGACCAGCTGATTCATTACACAGGTACACATGCACATGCTTGAAACATTCTCCTGTTCTGAATCATAGCAGGAAGAGCTACCAGACAGAATACCTAAGGAATGCCAAAAACTGCACAGGGAACAAAAACCTACTAATCCCATTAGGAAGCTCACTTGGAACTTTAAAAACCCAGCAACAATCATAAATTTGCACCTGTAAAACCCTTAAAGAAATATGATGAGTGGATTTTAGATATTACATCTCAAATTCTGCCAGCTGCTACCAGTTATAGTGATACACCATATACACAGGCAGAGTCAGCAGAAAAGTGTGTTTTGACTATCAGCTGAAGTCGCTGAGGCATCATCTCTGAAGCTGCATGGAGCGTGAGGTACATAGAGCATCAACCATTGGTTCATTCCAAGATTTGGAGGAGACACAAAACAAGACATAACTTATCCTACCCCATTACTAACAAACACAAGGCTGTTTAGTCCCTGGTTGAAGGTGACGGTGAATGTTACTGTCATCTGCAGGTAAGACCACAGCAGCAAGTTTTCAGATTTGATTAGGAGTCAAGCCAAAACAGTCTGGAGTACAGGGAAAGGGATGAATATTGGCAGCCATATAAAGCTAATGGCCAAAAAGCCACAGTGCAAGTAACAGGAGATTGCATACAGAGGCCACGGCAAGCTGTGGCTATGACTGCTACTGTAACAACCTCATTTCTCTCTCTAAAAACTGCAGAGAAAGCTCAGAGGAAGACAAGAACTAAACCTTCCTAGTCACTATGATATTTGCATGCCCAGAGTACCTTTTACTGTGCCTTCAAATACAGAACTGGGCAAAAGCCTACCTGAGAAGCACCCAATGCTCAAAAGTCAGAGCATGACCTGGGGCCACTTATGTAAGATTTTAATGTGGATGCACTTCCCTCTCAGACTCAAACATTTTCATATTACTAAGCACATATAAGCAGTACAGAACTATAACGCTATTCCCATGTATCATGCTTCAAGATGATACAAGAGCTTTGCGACCCTCCAAAAAAAGTATTTTAAATTAAATATACATATTTTTCTAGAGTCATAAGACCATAACCTTCTACAAAAGCAGAACCACATATGACAAATTTGTTCAACAGACATCACTTCAGAACACTCAATTTGTATATACGGAATATAGAACACCTGCAGAATAACAGCAGCACAGCTAGTGCCACTCTCCTTGCTAGCTGTGCTAAGGTACAGAACAACTGATCCATCACATCAAATAGCAAGCTTGAGATACACCCTTCCCTTCAGTCACAGTAAAAAAGCCCCTCAAATCAACATCAGTTGTTAAGGAACAAAGAGACACGGTACTGCAAAAGAATGATAGCCCATTTCCTTTAGTCTGGAACATGACTTCCTAATGTAATTTAACTGGGATTAAAAAGAACAAGCAACACAGCTCAGCATACAGTACCCAATCCAAAATCCTCCAAAACTGAGAGGAATTTTTCCCATCAGAGCCACAGGGCAGAGAATCTCTCTGTATCATGCAAAACTCTGTAAAGTTATTTCCCCAGACCAACCCACTTAAACACACTAACACTAAGCACAGAACATCTTAAGGAGGCTGGTACATCTTTACAACACAAATCCTTTTACAAGAAAATTTAAGTTGCTTTAAATGCAATTCTATTGTCTGACAAATAAAGACTCAGATAGCATTCAAGGATCTTGAGCACTAATCTCAGACTAAAATTACCCACTTAATCTATAGCCAAAAAGATTATACTGACCATATACAGGTTGAAACCTGCTGGAACTGAAGGATTACAGAAAGGGTCATGGCTTGAAATGCTAGTACATTAACAGTTTGGAGACACAGATGGGAAGGTGAACCCTTTATTGGCAAAGTATACCCTGCAAAATTTCGGAACTTTTTTAGGTACTTCACCATTTTAAATGATGCAGTGCAAAGCATTCACTGCATCTCTACAGACAGGCTTTCCTGACGCTGAGGACTGACTCCTGCAAGGTTACCTGGCCAGAGAGCAAGTAGTACAGGAGCTAAACACCCACTGATCAGAGACAATAGTCACCAGGATATGAAGATGCTCATTACCCCTCTGCTTTCCATCCCAATTAAGTGAATGTGTAGACACCACAGGCTGGGCATGTCAGGATCTCTGTGGAAACTCAGTTCCTCTCCTTTACCTCCACATACGAGGGGAATTCGGAGTATACTGGAAACTATCTTTTATTGTGCACACAGAGTTCAGAAATAGGGCAGGTAAAGTTCAAGTGAAAGGCAGCAAATGCAGGCATTCAGATCTTTCAGCAGGCTCTGTGCTCCTGGCAAGCGCTACTTGCTCAGCACCACTCAGAATGAGCCCATAAGCACAACAAAATAGAGGCAAACATAAAAAAACCCATACCATGTGCAGAAGGAACAGATCACATGTTACCCAAGTCCACCCACAGCTGTAGTAACGAGCACCACTGTAAAAAAAGAAAATTGTAAGAGCCATTCTCAAGCAGCTACTGCGTAAGGCACTCAGCATTTAACCTCACTAAAAGGGAAGACTTGGTCTTTCAGTGAGCAATGCCATTTCTTACAGAGCATTTGCAGATTTCACATATGCTGGTCTTTAACTGTTCCAGTAACATTGCCTTTATCACCACAATGTCATCTATAGAGAAGAATTCAAAGTATGGCAATTCACATTTAAGATAAACTAACATATTTCCCCAAACAGAACCAAGATACATATCTATACATATCTTTTTTCTCCTCTGCGGTTGCTGAGATGAGTTCACATATGGAGTAGTCGAACAAACACCCTACTTTACAAGCAATTAACATAATTTACTAATAGGTAGTGTTTCTTTAAACATGTCTTTTTGCAGTCACTGATAATCAGCTTAGTCCAGAATCTTACAAGAATGTTAAAATGTATAAATGACATCTCTGATTTCTCTGTTTGGTGTTGGAAATTATACAAGCCTCAAATACTTCAGCAGAGGCAATTTACAGTCAGTGAGCAAGTGTTAATCTTGAACAGTATAAGTCAATTACCTTCAGGCATTTTTTTCCTTAGAAATAATAATATTTGTATGTAAAAGCCAAGAAATGGTCAGTAAGTTAAATATATAGATTTTATCCAGGAACAGAGGTTGAACCAAGCCTTTGATTTTTAATTACACTTCAACAGACTACCTGTCACAGCAGCCCAGTAGTAAACACTACTTTAAGACTAAACAACAGACTCCCTGCCCTAGTTTTTACCAGCTCTGCAGCATGCCGGTCTGAGCCTAAATCAAATGAAAAATTAAGTATTTTCAAATCACTGACACAACCTTGATCTCAGCTCATTTTAATACGATTCTGTAATTATGTGGTTGCCTTTTCTTTAGGATCAGTGACATTACCAGCTTCGCAGTGCGAAATCCGAGCCTACTTAAAGTCCTCTTAACACAAACTCAGTGGCTTCCTAGGACCTGCAGCGAGATGGAAAGCAGAACATGCTGCTCCTGCTAGGAATGCTCACATGCAGACAAAGAAACCCAACTCTAAATTCCCTCCAGTCCACTCAATCATAAAGCCCGAACAATTCCGCCTCTGAAAAGAAGCCTGTGCGGTTGCTTTCCAGCCTGATAAAGAAGCAGTACGAGAAGTCCAAAAGGATTTGGTTTCCTTTATAGAGCGATAACCACGTGCAGCAGTTGCTGCACCGCCGCAGCCCGGCGCCGGCTCCCTCCCCTGCCCTGCCTCGCGCACGCTGAGGGATGCTTCGGCCCTCCGAGCGCCCCGAGGAGGAGCCCGAAGCCCACCGGGGAGCCTAGCAGGCTTCCCAGCAGGAGCCGGCGCTTTCCGAGGACAAGCGCACACCGGTGACAGCAGCGACGGCGAACGCCCGCCCGCCGGCCGCTGCTGGCAGAAGGGGCCACGGTGCCCGGCGCTGCGGGCAGACCCGGGCTCGGGCTGCGCCGCGACCGCCAGGGCAGTCCGGCTGCAGCTCCAGCAGCCCCGCAGCGCAGACCCGCGCAGCGCCTGCCTCGAGCATGCGGCAGCTCTGCATCCCACCCCAGCCCCGCACCCCCAGCCCCGTACCCCGGCTCGGCTGCCCCCTGCCCGCACTGCCCGCCCGCCTCCCCAGCGCGGCCGGCGCCGCAACAGGTCGGCGGGCACGGACTTACAGCAGCGGCTCCCGGGCGAGCGCAGGCGTCCGAGCGGCTTCGCGGGCCGCGCATGGGAGGGGAGCGCCGCTACCGGTAGCGCGGAGCGGCGGCCGGGCACGGCTGCACTGCCGGCGATACAATGGTACCGCTGGCAGCCAGGCGGAGGTAGTACCGCCGGCGGGAGGCGGGAGGCGGGCCGCGGGAGGGAGGGCGGGAGGGAACGCGGACGGAAGGAAGGGAAGGAAGAACGAGGTGGGTTCCGATGCTCGTGCTGCTGGCACCGCCGGCCGCAGCTCTGCCCTGGCGGCGGCGCAGGGAAAGGGGTATATGGGCTGGGGGCGGGGGGAGCGCTTATACAAAGCGGCTGAGTGACAGGCGGGGGAGGGACGCGAGGGTGAGGCCAGCGCTCTCACAGGAGTTACTGTCCCGGCCGGCAGCAGCAAAGGTGTCCCCGCGCCGCCCTGCCGGGGGCTGTGTGGGAGGAGCGGGCGCTGATCTCTGTCCTCGGGTGACCAATAATGAGACCCGAAGAATGGCAGGAAGATGTGCCAGGGGAGGCTGAGGTTGGATATTCTTCACTCAGAGGGTGGTGGAGCACTGGAACAGCTCCTCAGGGAAGCAGTCACGGCACCAAGCCTTACAGTATTCAAGAATCACAGAATGGTTTGGGTTGGAAGGAACCTTAAAGCCCAACCAGTTCCAAATCCCCTGCCACGGTCAGGGACACCTCTCACTAGCCCAGGCTGCTCAAGGCCCCATCCAGCCTGGCCTTGAGCACTTCCAGGGAGGGGGCATCCATAGCTTCCCTGGGCAACCTCTGCCCGTGCCTCACCACCCTCAGCGTGAAGAATTTCCTCCTAATGTCCAATCTAAATCTTCCCCCTTCCAATTTAAAGCCATCCTCCCCTCGTCCTATCACTTCATGCCCTTGTAAAAAGCCTCTCCCCAGCTTTCCTGTAGCCCCCCTTCAGGTACTGGAAGGCCACTATAAGGTCTCCCCGGGTCCTTCCTCTCTCCAGCTGAACACTCCCAACTCTCTCAGCCCGTCCTCACAGCAGAGGTGCTCCAGCCCTCTGAGGATCTTCGTAGCCCTCCTCTGGAGCCGTTCCAACAGTTCCATATCCTTCTTATGCTAGGGCTTCCAGAACTGGACACAATACGGCTGGACACAATACTCCAGGTGGGGTCTCACAAGAGCGTGGTAGATGGGGAGAATCACCTCCCCCGACCTGCTGGCAACGCTTCTGTTGATGCAGCGCAGGACACGGCTGGACAATGCACTCGGTCACACGGTGTGAATGTTGGGGCTGTCCTGTCGTGGGAGTGAGCTGGACTCGATGATCCTTGAGGGTCCTTTCCAACTCAGGTTATTCTGTGATTTTGTGAATTCCCCGCCCGCGAGCCGCTTTGCAGGCACGGAAATAACTGCACGGGGCGGGGGACAAGAGCCGCGCGGAGAGGCCAGAGGGCTGCGGGCGGCAGCCGAGCGGGGCGCCGTGCGCCGTGTGGGTGCTGCTCCCCTCCCGCAGCTGCGGAGCTGCAGCGCCTCGCGCGTCCGTTGCGCACCCGTGAGGCGCTCGCGCCGCAGCGGCACAGCTACGCCTGGCCGTAATTATTTCCCAATTAACAAAGCATGAGAAAAACGCACTTGTGCAAAAAGGCTGATTTCCAAAATAAACATCTTCTAGACATAACAGTGGTGTTTACATAATGGTATTGTGCAGCTCTGCACAAGAAAAATACAGGACACATTGTACATGTGAACAGTAAACGTACATGTTGCTAATTTACTGTTTGCTAATACCATTTAAAGCAATGTTATTAGCCTAAAGAGGCCTCAAGGAAGATAAGAGCAATTATTTTACTCCCACCACCAGGAAACATCTAGTTGCACATAATAGTTTGGCGAATGTATTCATTCCTTATAACGGAATGTTACCAAGTTTTCTCCTGTTTTAAAAAAACCGAAACATACTGCAAGCAATTCACTAACATGTGGAGGGATACTTGTATTCCTGTTGCTGGACTCCAGAGACTGCAGATAAGAACACATTTTGTGTACTGCAGGACACATCGGAAATTCCAGAGAGCCTGAGGGCATACACAAGCCTGGAGAGCATGGCTGAACACGAAGCATATGAAAGAGCAATTTGTTTCATAGATTATTTCTCTTTAAAATATTGTTTGATTACAACATGAAATATTGCAGATAGCATGGTCTAAAAATGCTGCACATCTGTATGTAATAAAGTATGCTTCAAAGCTGTTTAGGTGTAAGAAGCTCTAAACAACCTTACATAAGGGATATTCAGGGACACCAGTGCTCACTTGAGTCATGTATCTCAAGAGGATTTTGGATTAAACTGTGAATTTTCAACCTTTATTGCACATTGGACTGTCCATGTTATGACTCTGGGTGGTTTTCCTTTCATTATAACATTTCCCTTGATTCTGTTTTCACCCATTTGTCCCCAAAAAAACCATGCAGTTTCCACCCAGATCCTGTCCCCTTAGAGCTAATTTCATTTTGGTGAATATTCCATAGTCTGATGTCAGTAAATCAGATTATATCATCCTATGCAGCTAAAAACACAGGGACACATTACTTCATACAGCATCAGGACAAACTTCAAACAGGCATAATTATCACCATAAGTGAAAAAAAGAACTGGTAGAATAATGTTACCTAATCTATCACTCAGCATCTGAACTGTAAAACTGATTTTGGCCATGGCTGTAAGGAATGGTCTGTGAAAAAATGAGGTCTGTAGAGAGGACAACATGCAGGACTTAAATGGCTGTCCACAGCATGCAGATTTGGGCAATACTCCTCGTGAACAGAATGAGGCAATAATCCTGTAAGAGAATGACCAGACGAAGTACTGATCTTCCTTGTCCTCCATAAAAAAAGGAACCTCTTGAAGTTAATCATAGCAGCATGACCGGTTGAAGCTATACATCATATGTTGGGGGCACAGCTAGAGAGGCAGACAGCCTCTGCTGTGTGCATGTAGCTGCATATCCACTGTGTAAAGTAGTGCTGCTGGTTGGGAGCAGAGACAGGAGAAGAAAAAGTAACTCCACAGTCTTCTGCCTGTAATTCCACACCAGGAATGCTTACAACCACAACAGCAGTTCTCTTCAACATGCTCACAGGAGCTCCTATTATGCTCACTTGACAAAGAGCATCCAAAATGCCTTTACTCCTTGCTGCACGGGAGTTAAAACTAGGTAGCTGTGGCTGAATACAGCTCATAACACATTTAGAATGACAATGCTTGTGTGTCTAGCATGGAAAAGTACTCAAGAAATTAACCTGGTCCAAAGCAGATCTTTGGCCTGGCTTATGTTGGTCTAAGAACTAAGTCGGGTCACATTTAAACAAAGTTCCGGTTAAGCCAGTTTTGTAGATGGGCCAATCTGTATTTTGACACTGCTGAAAACAAAGCTGGTCTAGCCTATCCCAGGACACAGTTTAACATGCCCACTGAACTAGTTTAAACATGTTTCTCCTGGTATTCTTAAGCCAGGATAGACAGGATCTTTGAAGTGTTGCTAAATATCATGATTTTATCACAAATCACAAGATCATTGTCCATTTTTCTCAAAGCCCCAGCTTCTAGAGTCGTGTGAAATTGATAATTTCTTAGGCTTGTTTTAGTTTTTTGGTGTTGGGGTTTTTGTTGGGTTTTGTTTTGTTTTGTTTTAAATAAGAAGCCTGCAATAATGACTATGTGGCATGAACATGTGGCCTTAAAAAAAAAGCATACAAAACCCAAAATATTTTCAGTTTTTGTCTCTGGTATTATAAGTGCCACATTTGACTCAGAAAAAAATGTGGGTATCAAAAACCTCTTTGTTCAATTCAAATCCAGCTTGCTAAGCAGAGAAGCACTGCTTTTTTAACTAAATTAGTTTCACCTTGCACTTTATTTAAATTAGTTTGGCTTCTGTGTTGAGACAAGTTCTTGGATCCTTGAATGTATAGTGAACTCAGTAATATGGCTTTACTGACACTTAAATGGTTTCCAGGCATACCCATGTAGCTGAAACATCCTCCAGACCACCCTAGCAACACTGTTCTAACACTGGCAGAGCTGTACCAGTAAAATAAACCATTTACCAGTACAGGTGATTTAATTCAGGAGATGGAAATACATTTTTTTGTTTTGTTTTGTTAGTATCAGCTGCATCTACACTATCAAAGTCTGCCAGTACAGCTATCTTGGCAACCCTTTTAAATGCAAACAAGCAGTAGGTGCCCGCAGCACAGGCTGACATCTCATTTTTAATGCTATTAAACAGCTGTGTCTTGGGCTTTTGCCTTGTTAGATTCTTTTTAACCACATTATTTTGTTCAACTGCTAAATAAACAGCAAGGGGTAAAATGTACTAGTGTAATTTATCTTCATTCCTTCCTAATTTACACTTTGAATGAATTAATTAGAATGATCTAATTAACAAAGTACAATAGCAGTACCAGTGCCAGAGCTCTCCCAGGGGGATGGGGCCAGAAACACTCCTCAGTGACCCACACCTGCTTTTCATATAATTTGCCTTTGATGGGCTTCTGCAGCCTGGTCTACAAACAGAGGTTTATGCTGCTACACCCCAACATGGTACAATGCTTGTTCAGTGCCAGAGACATATTTAAAGTTTTTGGTGGGAGGTTAACATTCAACAACTCTTAAGCAACAATTACACCAGCTTGCCCACCTGTTCTGGGGGCAGAAACCCCTCTTTGCCATGTTCTCCTTTTCTCACATCTATGGATGTTTATTTTTCAGACGGATTATGTTCAGTCAGGCTGGCCCTTAGAGGTCATTCCTGCCTGGGGTGGCAGCTCAGACCAAAACGAAAAGACTCGCTACTGTCAAAAAGCTAGCAGTGCTAAGGAGCGAATGTTGGTGTCTGTGACATACAATTGTTCCTCACCAAAACATTTATATTGCAACAGTGTGACAAATGCAAAGTGTGAGTCCCTTGTCCCTTGTTCATACACTTGTAAAGTGTATGAACACTAGCCCGTTTGAAGTCATTGAGATATGCCGTCATCTTACATGTGAGAGACAGGAAAAGTCAGGCCATGGTGTCTATTTAAGGCTCTATATATCTTGTTCAAAAGATTTGCAGAAGGGTCAATTTGGTTCTAAAATAACGTTATAGATATCAATATATAATATATATAATCAGTGAGAAAGATTTTTCATCTGAGGTTTCTTAATTCTCAAGGGTAACCCTTAAAAAGTCTTGACTATTGCATCTAGTCTAAAATTCACAGTTCAGCATTATTCCAGCAGTATGTGCTTATAGAGAAAAGTAGTATTTAGAAAAAACACATCTCAGACTGTAAGGAGAAGCCATCCATTTCTCTTTTGTACTTAATTCCTCTGTGCATCTTATCCTTTCCTAGATTGTTTTGCTTTCTAAATACTACCCCAAAAGTCTCTGCTCCCTGGCTTCATTTTTTGCCTGTTACATATTGCTTGTTCTCCCTCTTAGCAAGAAAAGTCATTTTCAGTCAAAAAAGACAGAAGTGATGATGGCCTGCTTTTGACCAGGTTTGATTAGCAAAGGTTCCTATTTATCACTTGTGTGCAAGCCACTTGCCATAGACCAGCACAGGACTGGGAGTACTGCTGTAAAGAGTCATTGTTGCGACTTCTGCCATTGCTCAGGATGACATTCAGCGAAAGTCTTAGCATTTCATTCGTGTTCATTGTTAGGAGATTTAAATTCTCTGCACATATCTTTGCTAGCTATTCCCACCTCTGAACAGTGACTCCAGGCAGTGGCAGTTCCTTGCTTCTCTCCAGGAGCTATCTCCAGCCATCTCCAGCTATCTCCAGGCATTGCAGCAACGTCCCTTTGCTTCTCTCCTGCTAAGTAGCAGTGGCCCCCAGTGGTGACAGCTAAACTGGCTTCTTATTTCAAGATTTCCCACTCCAAACTGAAAAGCCTCCATACTATAACAGAAACTTCTGAGTTCCCCACATCTTCCAATTTTGCAGGGAACATGGGTGACTTCCTTCTGACCATTTACAGACCCAAGCTTGGAACCAATCAATGCCCATAAATCCCTGAGAATAGGGCTGCACCTCAAATTATTCATTAAAATATTTAGCCTTGAAGAAGGGAATAGGTAATTTAAACAGAGAACAGTGTGTAATCTAGGGAGACCCCTAAATGATGGAGATTTTTTGCTTGTCTTCATCTGTTATTATTGAAAGCCATAAGACAAAAAAATAGCTTTGGCTTTGTAAGGAGAGTGATACACATCCTAAGTGGTTGTTCTTACATTCATGCATAGCACTACATATTGAAATACTATATATTGAAACTACATATTGAAATAGCACTATATATTAAAATAAGTTATTTAAACACTTTTATTCAGTGTATCTAAGGACAAGGAATTTTGAGGTGAGATGGGAATATACATACTTTTTTGGTGGTACAACTTTGAGTCCCTCAAGTTTGGAAACACAGACCTGTATGTTTTAAAAAAAAATTCACATTTTAGTTTAGGACCTTGTCACACTGTTCCACTCACTTAGATGCTATTTTGCCCTCAAGTTACAGGAGAAACTATCTCTTTACCTCTTCAGGGCTGCTGAGGATTCAAGCCATACACCAATAGAAGCCAGAAAAAAAAAGGCAATGCATTGGAGAGCAGAGAGCTTTGGATTTCTTCAGGTGGATAAAAGCAAACTTGAGGAAAAAAATTTTTACTCTTTCTGTTTTTCAGTGCCCAAGGGACTTCAAGCTAATCTGTCTGTATGGATATGCAGGTAGATCAGGACCTCAGGTCTAAGTCCAGGTTGATTGCCTGGTAAAAGTCTGTGTCTCAAGCTACTGTCATCCATGGTACCAAATTAAAGTGAAAGCCAATAGATGTCTTGTAGTCATGCTTCCCGTTATCACAGACATACATGTCAGAAAACTAGTTTCCAAACTGATGGCTGTGAAGTCATGGGAAGTAGTCCACAGAACCTACATAATCTGTAAAGTTTATATTGTTTTCAATTCAAAAAGTTTGATTATAAGAATGCACGAGAAATTTGGAAGCTTAGACTGGTTTGTGGGGACCACTGCTTTAAAGAGACAGTACAGAATTTTCTGATTTTTATGGGTTTAGGACAGATCCAGACAAGTATTTTAAAGCAAGCTTGTTTGTGTAAATATGGCTTTATTAATTTTCCTGCTCAACAATTCACCACAAACATTTGAACTGCATTATTAGTAGTTTTGAGGCCCCATTAATTCTGGATTTTCTTAAACGGCATTTTTACAGATACTTAAGAACACTTAAGAAAGAAACACTCTTGAAGGCTCTTGGCAGAACATGAGAAAGTTAAAATAGACTCTAAGTTACCTAGTCTCATTCCATGAAGCTTGATGATTGTGAGGACTAAGTAATCTGATTCCAGCCATTTAAACAGAATGAAATGTCTCCTATGGAGTTGCTGCTTCTGTGGTTTAGATCTAACTTTTTGAACATGTTGCCTACCGCAGGGGTTCTTTCTCAGGCATTCTTATATGCACAAGTAGTCTCAGTATCCTCATCAGCCTATGTCTGTTTAATAAGAAGGAGTTAAAAGGACACATTTGCTTGTTTCAAAAGACTTGTTTATGTACTCTCTGGAAGCCTTTATTTGAGACTTTATTGTTCTTGTGTACAAAGGAAACCAGTGAATTGTATCCTGCCACAAAGCCTGTGTGGTTTACAAAAGTTTAAATCCTCCGTGGTGTTGGTTTGATTTTTTTTAACTTTCTTATAAGCAAGACTTTGTAAAAGATGAATTCACTCTTGGTGTAGTGCTGATGCATTCAGATTTGCAACAAAACATGTTTTAAAAAGAAAAAGCTGCTTATGAGTTAAGAAATGTCACATCACTCGTTTAAGTTGCGTGTTCAACAGTGAGGGGAAACTAGATTTCTTAGGTGAACTGTGTTCCAAAAAGGCCTCTTACTTCTCTGCTCTAAATGTTAATTTGCACTATTTAGTTAAGCCCAAGTTAAGTTGAAGGGCTTAAACTTGGAAGAATGTGTAGTGCAGGCAAAGCTTCAAAACTTTCTTAATACAGTGTGGCATTTACTTTGGTTATTGATTTGCATCTTCAAAGGTCTGTTTTATTTTAGGCTAATGGAGTTTAATTAGAGATCTGATTGCTGCTGAAAGTAGTAAAAATGAAACTGTTGATGCTTTATTTGAGCTAAACATTTTCTGGCGATTTTCCCAACCTCCAGGACATGTCTGAACATGTTTTTATTTTCCTACCTGAAGAAGGAGCCACTTGGCATGTCAACTTATGTATATTTTGGCTTGAAAAAAAGACAGTAGTTTGGAAATGCAAAAGACAGCTTCTGTCTTTTGTAACAAGTCGGCACATTACATTGTAAAAGAGGTAATACATTAAATTAGAAAGAATTTGAAGTGCATAGTTGGAAGATAGCTAACTGATCACTTGGGCTTTCTTAAAGAAATGTATTTAAAGTCCTAGTTAACAGGCAATTTCCTTTTCAGAATCTGCTTTCATCTGTATGTAAACTCAGAATTTTTCTCAAATAGAATAACAAAGCCTCCACATCCAAATAATTAATTGGAAGAATGGTGGGGTTTTCCTTAATGGAGTAATGCAAATTCAGCTGTGGAAGTAATTTTGTCCTGTGCTGGCTAAAATATTAGACGATTCTCACT
This sequence comes from Neomorphus geoffroyi, assembly GCA_033558235.1. Lineage (NCBI taxonomy): Eukaryota > Metazoa > Chordata > Aves > Cuculiformes > Neomorphidae > Neomorphus > Neomorphus geoffroyi. The sequence goes on along the minus strand of JAUMJM010000048.1, from coordinate 19,612,110 downwards.
CGTGTACTCTGTAGAGTTTTTTGAAATTCATTGCTTATTGCAATAAAGTGCACATATCATGAGTATTCCGCAAGGAAAAATACTTGCAAGCTTTTTCTATCACAGTGAACAGATAGGGGCAGGGGCTGTTGGCCTTAAGGCAGTGGCCTTCACTAACATATTTATGCGTGCTTTTTAAGGACATGTAAATGGATTTTGTAGATTAAATGTAATAGCTCACCAAAATATCTGAGCAGATACCTCTACCAGTTGAGTAGCTTGTGTGAAATGCCAGTATACTTATAGCACATACACACAAGCCCCATGTATGTTATGCAGAAGCCCATCCAGAACTTGTATTTGTAACTGTGTAGTCTCATTTTCTCAGCTGGAAACATAAAAATAAAAATGAAAATTATAGGCGACCGACTATGTGAAAATTCATCAGATATATAGAACATTTACTAAATACTAAAATTTGACGAGTCAAGGAGTCTAAAGATTGGTCCTTGCTTAAATTTACTCTGAAGATCATGGACAAAATTTTATGCTTTATATTTGGATAGGCTGGAAGCCTTGTGTTTTAAATGTATTTTCATGCCTATAGTTTGTTTATTGAGATGCATTAGCATGGAAAAGATAAACCACATCACATTAGTTAATGCACATTTTAGAAATTCACGTTAATGTTATTTGTTGGGCGAAAAAGGAACTCCAGAAAATTTAAAACTGTTTTGCTCCCAGACAACACAGCTCACTTGAAGAAACTAGAGCTGCTCAGTGAAGCGACATAAAATAATTTTATTTACTCATTTTATAAAAACCGTATGGAATCTTCTGCGTCCAATCGTAAGGGAGAATTCTGTTTCTTCTTTTGATCTGACTGTAATCTGGGAAAATCAATGGCATCTGATAAAACCATGATATACTTCTATATGAGAAATAAGCTCAAAAAAATCCATTCCATTATTTTAAGGGACCAAAGGAAAAACATCCTTTAATAATTTCTGACTACAAGGTTTGTAAGAAGAGGAAATCTTTTCAAATCTTCCTTCTTCTAATGTTCCAGTTACAGCACTACTACTACTGTGGAATTACAATCACATTCAAGTTTTTACTTGCTGGTTATAATGCTTTAACACCTCCCTTTAAGCAGTGACAGTCATAAAGGGTGGACTAAATTCTGCAGCCAGCTTTCCCAGCTTTCTCTCCAAGTGAGGTGGCAGATGCCTGCCCTTAGTGAGCGCTTCTGCAGGCAGGGTGGGATGTGAACTCTGTCCATGTCTCTAACTGGAAGACAAGCTCATGGCGCAGGGCAAAGGCCCAAAGCTTATGAGAAATTATTTTAAACTCACTTTAGGCAATCAATTATCATGAACAAACATCAGACGTCTGAAAAGGGATTGGATCAGTCCTAGCTTTGTTGAAAACAGTAAACAGATGATTGGAGACGTGGTTTTGTCTCACTAATTATTGCAGAGCTCAGCAATTACGTTTACTGAAATAGACATGCAGTTATATTACCTAGGTTCACAAATGTAAAACTAACTCCACCCTTCCTTCTTTAAATACAGCCCTCCTTCCTCCTTTATTTATTCTTATTCTGATAGATAAACATATCATTAAGGAACTCATGACAATGGTATTTTTTCCTTTCTTGTTTTCTACATATATTTGTTTCTCTTTGCACATTCCTGTCTTGCTCTATCTTGGCATAGGACATTCAGGCTGTACCCTAACTGTGAACAACATACATTTCTCTTAGTTGCCCTTCTAGCTTAGCAGTATTTGTCCATAAAAGTAAAAAGAGATGCAGAGAGGGGAGCCTGTCAATTGCCAAAATATACTTAGTCACACCCTGGTAATGGACTTATTTTGGAAGGATTGCACAGATTGCATGCCGATAGGTTTTGGTACCACACCCCTTATCTGATCCACTTATTTCAGCAAATACCCCAACCATGAAAAGATAGGTCTGACCTGTTAATGCCTGCAAGCATAGTTGTCCACTCTACCTTGATCTGAACCAACAGATTAACTCAAAGTTTCTGAAGCGCATTTTCTCAACATTATTCATTTAAGACTAAAACCCAGCTCCTGTGAAGTCAATGGGTGTTTTGCCAGTTAATGTCAACACCTCTGCTATTTTATTACTTGGCTTCCTAAGCAGGAACTGCCAATCATGCTATATTACACAGTGATTTTATTAGGCATCCAACTGCACTTTGAGTGAAGCAGAGACAAGTCACCCTTTGCCTTTGCCGGCAACAGAATCAGGCAAACCACGAAATTCTCTGCGTGTTTCTTTTGTTGGAAGACACAGCTCTAAACAACTTCAAACCATTCTGACTTCTGAACTGACAGACTAAAACATTGCGCCATCACATACACGTAGCATAAAACTCCTGTCTTCAAACCTATTTTCTGACTTTTTTCCCCCCTATTTCAGGACCTATGTGTTTTTCCATTTCCTTCTGAATAACAAAGCCCATAAAGTAGATATTGGTAGATTCTACGTTGTATCATTCTGCACAACTAATATGAACTGTTAAGAAAAACATTAGATAATCAAATACCCCAAATCTCATTTTTCATCAGAAAGTCAGCTTGGGCTGTATAAAAATGTGTAGTATTACTTCAGACTCTTTCCCTAAAGGTATGTATTTTTTAATGAGGTGTCTTTTTGTCTAGTTATTTTAATAAATCTACATATGACAAAACAGATGGCTATGATATTAGGCAATCTTCTTAAAATGTTGGCACCGTAGCACAGCATCTCTTGGCAGAATTGAAAGCAGTAGACAGATACAGCTTTAAACTGTCTTCCTCTCCTTTATTTACCTTTCTCTAGTTCCAGATTCAGCTAAGGCAAAAAGCCACCTCCATGCTTCTTTTCACTGTTTACCTTCTATACCCCTCAGGGAGAGAAAGTAGAAAAATGGCAGGACATGTGCGCTATTTCAGGAACACAAAATGTCTCCTCCATTCAGGGGTTTGCTTTAAGGCAGTTTTTCACTATCAGCATGGATAGAGGCAGATCTAAGCACAGGGTGCCATTTGACTGCGTATTCCCCCTGTCTACCCAATTGACTTGAATGAAGCTGGCTTTCTAAGCACTCTTCAGCTGACCAAACATAGTGTTGAAAATTTTAATAATAAAAGACATTATAGATGGGTAGTGCCTATTTCTGATACCATTTATTCATAGCAGTTCTATGGAGAACATTTACACAAAGCATCCTAGGTAATACAAGTAACCAAAGACCACAAGAAGCAGGTTGTTAAATAACATGATCTGACCAGTTCTTCTGACAAATTAAACTGCAAATACAACACACAAGCTTTAGAACTCACTGAACAAAAGAGATTACTTACAGACTGCCAAAAAAGAAAGCAACATCTGTTACTGGGCCCTATACAAAGAAAATATTACTGTTTAACTGCAATCAAAACCATTCTGCAGCTCTTAAAATCCACAGTTCACTTTGAATGTATTGTATTTTTTTTAAAAACTTGATATTTTGTAAGGTTTTCTTTATCACTTACAGAAAGCTTTTCTCCAAAATACTTCACAATAAATCCTTAAATTCTTTTCAACAGGTCTTACTCAGTATACTCTTGACACATTGCTTACAAATGCCTTTTAGTTATATTGTGGTAGTTTTTCAATAATGCATTACTGTTTACTCAGATCTTTCTTTAAGACTCTCCATAGTCGTAGCTTTCAAATCACAAATATTAGACTCCACACTGTACTTCTAAAAGAAATTATCACACTAAATTAGAAATTCACAATAAAAATTAGGGATTTGGGGAGTTGTGTGTATCAATAATGACATTGATTATGTATTAAAGGATCAATTATTCATTCATTTTAGGAACACACAGAAAGTTAGAAATATTTCAAATCTAATGTTTCTTACATACACAGCACTTTTAAATATAAAGTCCATAAATTCCATAGAATTTACTCTGCACTTCTCTGTTAAGTTATAAAACTAATTTTGAGAGCTGAGATTCTTCAACTGACTAAAGTACATCAGATTGTCCTCTTTTTTGTGACAAAACCATAGAATGTTGGCTGTAAAATGTCTTTGGAGGTCTCTAGTTCAACCTCTTGGTTACTTTTGCAGTTAAATCAGGTTGCTGATGGCCCTTTTGAAAATCTCGAGGCAAATTTTTAAAAATCTCCAAGAATGGAGGATAGTCACTTCCCTCAACACATTGATGATGACCTTCCTTATATCACTCAGTTTACTGTTTGCCTTCATCAGTGCGACGACACACTGCTGACTCAGATTCAACCTGCTGTCCACTAAAAGACCCTTTTGTCCTTTTCTGCAAAGCTCCTCTCTCACCAGTCAGTGCTCAACTTGTACCAATGCACGGGGGTTTCTGCCTCAAAGGCAGGTTTTCACACTTCTTGTTGTTGAACTTGTTCCTGCTTGTTGTAAGATTCTATAGGTTATCATATGTCAAGTTTATGTAACTATTTCCTGATTTGATCCTCCCCTACTATGGGTAGTATCTCTCTCCTCCAAACTTCATTAGTAGTCAGAGAAAATAGAATAAGAATAGAAAAGAAAATAGAATATAGCATGGCATAGCACAGCAAGAATAGAATAGAATAGAATAGAAATAGAATACAATACAATACAATAATCATAGAATTACCCAGGTTGGAAGTGGCCCATAAGGATCATCAATTCCAACTCCTATCCATACATAGGACACTCCCAACATTCACACCATGTGACTGGGGGCATTGTCCAAATGCTTCTTGAATGCTGGCAGACTCAGTGCCATGACTGCTTCCCTGGGGAAATACTCCAGTGCTCTCACCCTTTGGGTGAAGAACCTCTTCCTAATATCCAGTATAAACCTCCCCTGGCACACCTTCCTGCCATTCCCTCTAGTCCTATCATAGGCTGCAAGAGAGAAGAGATCAACACCTATTTCACTTCCCTCTCTTGTGAGCAGGCAGTAAACAGCTATGAGATCCCCTCTCAGTCTTCTTCTCTTTTCCAGGGTGAGACCAAGTGACTTCAGCCGCTTCTCATATGACATCCTCTCTAGACCCTTCACCAGCCTTTTGTCCCTCCTCTGGACACTTTCCAGTAGCTTGATGTCCTTTTTGTACTGTGGTGCCTAAAACTGCACACAGTACTGGAGGTGGGCTGCACAAGTGCAGAGTAGAGCAGGACAATCACCTCCCTCACCTGACTGGCGATGCCGAGCTTGATGCACCCCAGGACATGGTTGTCCTAGCATAGAATAGCACAGCATACATCAGACCTACAACAATCATCTAGCCCAACTGCCTGACCACTTTAGGTCTGACCAGAAGTTAAAGCATGTTACTGAGGGCACTGTCCAAATGCCTCTTAGGCACTGACAGATGTGCACCATCAGACACCTCTCTAGGAAGCCTGTCCCAGGGTCTGACCCTGTAAATAAGTGTTTCTTGATATCAAGTTTGAACCTGCCCTGACAGAGCTTTGAAGTATTTCTACCCATCCTGTCAAAGGATACAAGGGAGATCAGCACCTCCTTCTCCACTTCCCCTCCTCAGGAAGCTGTAGAGAGCAATGAGGTCATCCCTTAGCCTCTTTTTCTCCAAACTAGACAAACCCGAAGTCCTTTGTTGCACTTCACAGAACATGTCTATCAGACCTCCAGCTTGGTTGCCCTCCTCTAGACACATTCAAGGATCTTCACATCCTCCTTAAATTATGGGGCCCAGCACTGCACACAATAGTCAAGGTGAGACTGCATCAACACTGAATATAGCAGGATAATCCCCTATTTTGACTGGCTAGTGATACCATGTTTGATGCACCCTAGGATGTGGTTTGCCCTCTTAGCTGCCAGAGCTCACTGCTGACTCATATTGAACTTGCTGGCAACCAGCATCCCCAGATTCTCTTCTGCAGGACTGTTCTCCAGCCACTCCTTTGCCAATTCATACTTGTGCCTAACATTACCCTGTCCCAGCTGCGCAATGCACCGTTTGTTCTTGTTAAATTTCATGTTGTTGATGATTGTGCAATGACTCAGACTATCTAGATCCCTCTGCAAAGCCTCTTGTCCCTCTAGAGGGTCAACTGTACCTCGCAGTTTACTATCATCAGCAAACTCAGTAATAGTGCCTTCAACTCCTATATTTCTTCTGGTCTTCCTTTTGCTTCCAGCACACCTGCAGAAGCCCTTGTTGCACCTGATGTGCTTTATCTGTTTTGATATCAGTCGAACTTTTGTCTTGCTGATTACAACCCTGCATGCCCAAATGATGCTTCTATACCCCTCCTTGGCAGTATATCCTGTTTTCTGTTCCCCATACACTTCCTTCTTCTGTTTGAGCTCAGTCATATGGTCTCCTTTTGACCACACTGGTTTCCTGCTGTATATCTTGCATAGTGGGATAACCTCACTGGCCGATAAAGATGTTAGGCACAAGCAGGTTGAGTGTACTTGAAAACAAGGACAAAGAAATTTCTTATTTTTTCCACAGAAAAAAATTATTCCAGTTTGGGTTTTAAGACCGCTCTAATATTTTGGCTAAGAATATTTTTTTTTTCCTAGTGGAACCACTTCATGTTGTCCTTCATATCTAAATTACTCATTAAGTCTGAGACACACTAGTACCTTAGTTCCTCTGTGTCAGAGCTCTAGACTATAAGTTCATACATGGCAGTTTAATTATTACTACAATCAAGAGTTTGATAGAAACACTATTTGAATTTTGGACTTGAATATCAGGCCTTTCTCTTTCAGCCACTGTTTCCTTTTGCTTTCCACAATTTTGTTAGTGAATGAAGCATGTATACCCTCATTGTTCATTACAGACTCAAAGTCAGAAAAGAAGGCGATGCAAATCCAGCAAGAGTTCTGAAAGGCAGAAGCCCAGTGTTGAATCTGAACTTAAAGATGCCTGGCTGGAGAGATGGATAGAGAATATAGATCAAAAAGTAATCTAAGCACAGTATTCTAGTCTCCTGAAGCTGAAGAGCATAGAGATTTAGAAGATCTATAAAAGAAACGGCTGAAATAGTTAAGACAAGAAATTATTCCAGAATGAATAAGGCCACAAGAATGAACACAGCCAGAACTGAAGCAAAGAAGAAGCCTGGCAGTGCTTTAGAGTTTCTGAGAGGTCAGTGACACACAAGCAAACCATAAGGACACTAGGAGGGTACTAGGCTTAAAAATCGGTTTGGTATCAAGGATGACATCAAGATGTCTGGCCTTCACCACTGCAGAAGAAAATTAAGCAGATTATTACATTAGTTGGAGTCCTCTTACAAAGTTTAAAAAAGAAGATTTCATAGCTGCCAAGCCACCATCCCTGCAGGGTTTACCTCCCTTTCGATAAAAGTTAAGGGAAGGAGGTATGCACTAGAAGAACTACAGTGGTATTCTAGTACTGACACCTGTCAAGGTTGGCTTCAGTGCACTTGCTTTAAAACCACTTATAACATATATTTGGAAATACATATGTAGAGTATTTATTTGTTTGAGGAGATATTTCAGACTAATAAAAATAACTAAAGAAGCTGTAAGAGAGATTTGACATTGACAGCTCTTCCACAGGCAATAATTATGGAAAAGGACATGGAAAAGAAGGATTATAGCAAATGCAGACTATTGTAAGATTTTCACCGTTAGACAGAGCTCAATGGCCTCAACAGAAACGGGAATGGTAAATGAAAGTAAGTTGTGGGTGCCATTCTTGGTAAAGCAATGATGATTCAAGCTGAAAACAATAAAAACCCTAGACAAATAAAATGTGCAGAGGAGAGCATCACATGCTTTTCAGGGCTGTTTGGAAAGTAACAATAATTTTGCTATTGGACAGGTGGACTGGGTTCCATGGAATACCTTTCCCAACTGATAGATGCTCAGTTTGCCTTACTGGAAAATGCCATGCAAGACTGTAAAAATGGAGACTGTGCAGCTGGCTTTTATGCAAATCTGTTGTCTTAATGAGAAAATGTGAAAGGCTGAAGAATAAACGTAAAAGAGTAATTATTTCATAGACCTGTAAATGTAACAGAACACAGTCCTAGAGAAGAAATAAACAACTCTTAGATCAAAGGATTCATAGATCACTTTCACTGGAGGAATAAGTAGAAATTTATTAGTTGCCTTTTTTATTCCTTTTTATTCTTTTTTTTTTTTTTGAAGCCAGCTCACAATAAGTATACAGCTTAATGTCAACTTAAATTACATCTGTAGTTTTCTGACAGATTCATTTGCTTTTTCAGGTTTATGTCTAACACACTGACAGTTTCTAATCAATAGGAGACAATTCCCTTTGAGAGTTATTAAAATATACCTTGCATTTAAATGCAATAAAAAGCATGACTGAACATGCCTCTGTTCCTCATAACACATAAATACCACATCTGGTCCATAAAAAACATGCATTATACAGAGATTGTATGAATGCCAGATACATAGTATTAACATGGACCTGTTTTATCCATCTAGACTAATTTCCAGATGTTTTATTACTTGTAGACAAGAGTATTGTCAAAACTGTTGCTGGAAGTCCATTTATTTCAAGAGGGCAGGGGACAGGGATAGTGAATTAAGCTACAGGAAATGTTTGTGATACAGTTAATGGCAAGCCATATGACTGAATCATCAGTGCTATCATGTTTAAAGAGATGCACTTAAAAATTTGATTTCAGACTAAAATTTCAGTAAATTGCATTTTAAATATGCCCTTGCTTATTTTTTCCAGCATTAAATGGCACATAATTGCAGGCAATATTTACAAAAAACACAGCATGCAGTTAATGGAAATGAAATGAAAACCATTGATACAAAAGTTGCTGGTAACTATAACCATACCCAAAAACATATCAAGCAGTTAGCTGCAAATTCTGAGAACACTGAAAACCAATATCCTTTAATTCCTCCAATTTGGAACTGAACTGTGGGATTTTTCTTGCTGTTTATGTTTTTTTTTCTGTGTAAGGAACCAAAATGTGTTTTCAAACATTATTTGAATGTCTCAAGGAGTTATATAACACTTGAAAACCTTGAGTTCCCCACAAAAGTGAGGTTTCTAAAACAATAGTATAAGTACAAGGTATAGGAATGGAATAAAAGGCAGGTAGGTGAGTGCATAAAGGAAAGGAAAAGCAGCAGACACTCTGTCGTAAAAATGGCGTTTCACAAAGATGTCAGAAGAGACGCAGCTAGGTTTATTTTGAGCACAGCAAGCTAGAAGTTAAGCCATGGTGAAGTACACCACTAGAAAGTAGGCACTAATGTAAGGATTGGACAGTAGCCACTAGTTTTGCTTATAATGAAAGTACTTTTCATTAATGCAGGAATTGCTTTAGTGAACTACAAGATATAGAGAGATGTGAAAACTACAAAGTGAAAACGGGCTAATTTTTAGAATATTTGGCACATCAGTGTGACATTTCTGACACTATCCCTGAAAAAAACCCTTAGAATTATTATAGTAAATTTACTTTACAATCTCAATCAAAATGGCATCATAACATGAGTTCATAACTTATGTTTTTAAGAAGTAACATTAACCCCAGACTCTTTTCTGTGCTGCAATATTTCCTATACTGGCACTGAAAACCTAAATGTTCCTCTCCCCAGTTCACTGCAAGTCCTGTTTCAAATTATGTATTATTCCTCACACCATGCCTTCTTTTTTAGAAAATCCTGAGCAGAAGCACAGCCATTTACAAAAACACCCAAACATCTCAACAATCAGGTAAAGTGAAGCAGTCATAATAATGTTTCAGAGAAAAATGGACACTGCAGTCCGTGATTCCAACATCAAATTCCCAGTTAAACTATTGATTTGACTGCCTCTCTTGAGATTTACTAAACACCAACATTTAAAACACGTTTACACTATATGCACTAAAAACCTAGAAAATATTTCCAAATTGTTTAAGATAAATAATGTCTGGGAGCGTAAAATTAATTTCAGTCCTACGAACAATATTTACCCGAAACCCGACATAGACTGTAAACTTGACCCAATATTTGGACAGGACTCGAAAAATGGGAAAGTATTCATCATCCTGGCTGTGAAAAAATATGATGGTTACTCAACCATTAGTGATAGTTCCTCAGAAATCAAGTTAGGATGATCATCCATAACATACCATGCTTCTCCAAGTGCTTACCAAGTGCAGAGTCCTCCATTTGGGACACAACAACCACCCTCTCTAAAGGTTTGTGTACAATCATTACAATAGTTGCAATAAGACTGAGAAAGTAATTAATATTTCTCACTGTATGTAACAGCCTAATCAGTAATGTATTTCTCCCCCATTCTCTTTCACGCTCTTTGTTTTCTTATACTAAATGGAAAGCAATCTGGATAGAGAGCATGTCTGATTTTGCTTGTACAATGCACTGCTTAAAGAGAACAGAGCACACAGAAATATCTCATGTAAAAACACCACCAACAAGACAGAGACAACACACTTGGAAGAAAAATATCCTGCACATTCTGTGCAATGTTTGTGTGGAAACATAAGTGCATTGTTCCTTTGTGAATCCCACAAAGAAGCACTGGTTAAATTAATCTTGAGACTCTGTATGACTCTTGCTATTGAAAGCAAAAACAATGCAGCTTCTTTGCACTGCTCAATATCCTGACACCATTAGGGATCAAATCTGCCACTTCAGAGTGTGCCTACATTGTGTCTAACAGAATGAAATAAAACTTGAAGGACTACAGCAATACAAACACATAATAGTATGAGAATTCAAAACAACTTATTACAAACATCACAAGACTTACACTCTTATGCTCAAAAGGGATTTTTTCCAAAGCTAAGAATATAAGGACTATAAACACTTCTAGTAGTGTTTATGTTAGGAGGTCCCCAAATACTTTGCAAAGGAGATACAGCTCTCCAAATATTACACACTAACCAAAAACATTCTAACCAAGTCAAAGACACAAACCAAGCCCAAGTTAAATCAGAACAGCTGCAAATTGTATGGAAGGTAGAACTCGCCTCATCCTCAGTCGTTAGAGTGATGCATTCACCTGTGTCCCACTATCAATTTTTATTGAAAACATCTGTGATTTCTCACTACAATACTCTGTTGTCAAAGAGAAAGACAAGTGTTGTTAAAAACAAACCAGTATTGTCAAAGTTTGCCCCTCTGGGAATTTTTCAGTATACTTTTACCTATATCGTTGTCTAAAACACAGGGTATTCTTTTGCAGTTCTCATGAAATACAAGGGGAAAAGGATATCCTCCTATCTTTGATTTTCTGCACTAGAAAAATTCTGCCTTGTGTGTGCTCTGAGCTGTGTTTGCACACATGCTGTAATCCTAACATGTGTTCTTATTTCATTTTATAAGGACCAGTGGAAGAGTTTGTATCCATTGGATTCTTTACTGCTCCATAAAGCATGCCTCTTCTGTAATCAAAGTTTGTGGTAAAAATGAAATGAGCCTAAGGAGGCTGATTCATACCTCCTTCCTCCATATTCCCCATCCACTCCATCCTGCATTAAGGAGTCTGGATTTAACCTGGAAAAAAAAAAAAATTTTAGATTATTTTCTTCTTAACAGACTACCCTGCATACAGCTTGCTGCTTTTCAGGATCACAGTCCTGTTTTAAAACAATGGAAACTCCGTAACAATTTGCCAGAAGTGAACAATGCACCAGATCTAGCTTGACAACATAGCAGAACACATTAGTGTGGGCAACAATATCTGAGCTTTTGGACATACAGATACCTAACAGACAGTGTAATCAAAGCATGTCAAACATTTTGGAGTATCTCTATCTTTCACCTTTTCCTAGCCCCTTTCTTGCTTGGCAATCTGACTGCTCTTGAGCCAGAACTCAACTTAAGGGTCTTTACCTAAATGGAAAACCTGGAGCACTGAGTAAGACACATCCCCTTCTTCTTCTCTTCTGCTCTCTCTACAAGAATTTTTCCCCCTCCTGGACCACATAAATGCAGTGGGAGCTCTGCTTCACATCCAGGTCAGCTTTTCCTGTACCCTGCCTACCCTGGTACACTAAAGCACAGTCACAATGAAGCTGCAGCTCCTGTCTTTCCAGCTGCAGCAGGGAGAGGCACAGCACGGCCAGCTAGCATAGAGCAGCTGAACATAGATAAGGGTATTCAAGGAGGTCAGAAGACAATATCATGAAGGCACTGTGCCTTACACACATTTACCTCATTAATCTGTGTATAATATAGATCTACTGCAGCTGGCACTAAGCCATAGTAGTGTTGATCAAAGAGCATTAGCAGGAAAAGACTACTTCTGCACAGGGTGAACTAACGCCAATACCAGATGAGGTCAGCTGCAGCTTTACCTGGCCAAAAAAAAAGCCTCTGTGGAGGAACCGCTATGGCCTTCCCATATAGCTTGTTCCAGTGCTACATCAAGGAAGTTACCAGCCCATACTGATGCCCAGGGCTGTTCTAACCCCACACACTTCTTGTCATTAAGTTCAAGAGTTTTCTGTTAGTCTAGTCCTTAAATTTCTCAGAGCCTCTCTGAACTGAAATTAGGGTTGTCATCCTCTTCTACTAAATTAAGACTGTACTATCCACAAATCGGACACCTCATCACAAAAGACCACATCTGCTGTACATGCTTGCATAACCTTCCCTAGAATACTGGGACTTCACTTGAAATGACTGAATGTGTTTGTTTAGTGAAGACAAAGTTTACGGTAAAATCATTAGGAGAAAGATTAAAAATCTTCGAAGGTCCTGGCAATTGAATTCATCCTAAGTTCAACATTTTCAGTGACAGCAAAAAGCGAGTTGGCAACAAAATAAGATCAACTCAGATCCTGAGAAACAACACTTCCATTTCTTGCCTCCATAAATGTAGCTGGTTTAGCTTTTTGATACTGGAAAATTGTTCAAGTGTTCTTAAAAAGAATGATCTTACCCCTGTGCACTGAATTTTGCTCCACCTCAGAAGGTCTAACAATTACACAATTAAATATTATCTGCAACCTGTAATCAGTAAATTTGAATGTTAACTACTCACAATACAAATAATCATGCAGTAGATAACAGCTTTGCATGGATTTCTTCAGTGACAAAATGCAATAATATTTATTTTGCCATATATACACAGCATGAAGGAACTCAGCAAAGAAATTATGTGCGTGGAACCCGGGAGCGGCTTCTAATCAGCTAAGAAAAGAAGCAGACGAGACCTAATCGCTGTTTCCATCACGCCTGTACTTCCACTTTCAGGGTGTTGTCGCCAGGAATGAGCCAAATGCTGATTCCGTGAGAGCATAGCACCACCTGCTGTCGAAGACAAGTCTTCAAAAGGGAGGAAAAGGTTTTGTCATCTTTCCCCATAATATTGTTAGATTAATTAAATATATATAAAAAATATTTTTTAAAACCCTATATAATAAAAAAGGAAGAAAAAAAAAGACTTGCCTCTCTGTATAGACCTTATCCTCTCTGATTAGCAAAGAAATCTCCAACATATGAAACTTGCAAGTGTTCCGTGCCTCAGACGTTGTGTGAGGACTCCTACTAAGTGTTTCTGGGCCATTTCAATTACTCTGTTATGTTCATATTCAGTGCTGACAGAGTGATTCTCTAGAAAACATGCATTTCAGACCTTCTACAGACAGGCAGTTTTGTCTAGTATAAAGCAAGGGATGTAAAAGGATCTGTGTCTTCATTGTGTAATTTATTACAATGATGCAACAGACAGGTGACTAAGATTCTCTGACAGTAATTTAACCTCAAGCAAATGTACAGTAGTCATGTTTGTGTGGGTATGCCTTTGCTTCACAGTACATTAGCAGATGCCTTCCTGTACCACACCTCTTCCTGATTCACCAGGCTGCTCATGTGGATGTGGTCAGCTCTCTTGAGATCTTAGAAGGCTGATGTCACCTCTGAAAAAAATGCTGCTTGTGCAGCTGGGTTTGATCCACTTCCAGGAGACAGAGCATCTAAACAGCAAACTCAGTACCCGGCCTATGTGCTCTGCTACCTGGTTGTGGAGGTATGCTGGAGGTATGCTGGGATCCTGGGTTTTATTCCCCCCAGAATCAGCAGAAGCAGGATGCTCTGAATGCTTATCATCGGAAAACCTTTAAGGAAATTACAGGCTTGTATTCCTATTATAGTTATCTTGCACCAATGAACTAGTGGTCCTGTCTGAGTACCCTCTCTCCATCTAAGTTGCACCCTTTCTATATATGTACAAAGAAGCTCTAACACAATTATAAATTTTACACTAAAACACCCTTTAACAGCACATAGTTCCACAACTGAGAGGATGCAGTGTCAGGAAGCCAGACAGATAAGAATCTGGAAACTATAGTGCTTAACTGTTGGGGAGCCTGCCAGAAAACAACTGGAGCTATTTTTAAGTACAACTGTATTTACTGGAAGCCCAGAACTACTCAAATGCTTGGACTGCAGTGGCAAAAACTCTGGAGATCTTCAGGGAAGTAGTCCTAGAGGCGTAAGAAAGTCTACTTCTGCTTGAATAGTCCTTATTCCTCCATAATCAAAATAACGACTCATTTGCTAACTACCTCTCTTTTAATCCAGGACAATTTTGCCATGCCCTACCCTGTCAGACTGTGTGGGCAGTGATGGACAGTGGTCTGACAAAGCAGCAGGTAATGATCAGGCACAAATCATTACTAAAAACAGACTATACAAGAGCCCTTATTCACTTCAGCCTTCCCTTTCCCCTCTCCCAAGATCTCATTGCAATTGCTGCAGACCAAAGAACCAGAGCTGATTAAACTAAAGACCCCAGAGCAATCTGTTTGGGAGCAGCAGTTCTCCACCAGAAAAGGTGACTTCATCAGCCTGAAGTTCCCAAACCAGCTCTAGACCTCACACTTCCCAAATAGTTGTGAAGAAAAAAGAAAAATAAAAAAAAAACATGGGGAGTTTTATAGCCAGCCAGTAGACTAAAATGTTTCTGCATCTGGCAGTACTGTCATTTTCTCCCATGTTTTTCAAACCTTCTAGGGGTTTAAATACCGGAGCCACAGTCTTATCTCAGTACCAGAGTCATTCAGATTTTCATGTATTCAAATAACATAGCAAACATTGAATCACTGACTGGCTAGTTACACACAGTGAGACTGGCTGCTTAAACCACAATTCCCTTTACCAAACAGTATGTGTATATTATATATGCCATGTCCACAGTTCGCTTTGTAACTGATTTCACATATCATGCATCTGGCATGTGAATCCATTCATAAACGGTCCTTGGAAGAAGTTTTGGCCTGTGAGTCTTCTTCAGGTTACATCAGTTAAACATCCTGTTTTGGTTAGTTCTCACCCCTAATTACTTATGTATGTCAACATCAGTACCAGCATTCTCAGTGTGTAGCTCACACACAGCTCCTGTGTAATCTTTTTCCACTTTGAAATTCTCCTCAGCCAACAAATTTACTCAAAGCCAGCAGGTCCTAAGCCTTCAAGGTCACACACAGGATTAGTAGGCTGTCAGGGGTTTCCAGCCTTCTAGATCTAGTAGGTACCTGGATACCCCTGACATGTAAAGGATGTCCTTAAAAATCAGTCTGTACAAAGTCTCCAGGATAAAACAGAGGAAAAGTCTGGCAAAACTTGGACATGCTATCACCATACAGAAGAAAGTGTGTAAGTTAGGTTAGAATTTTACAGCACGGTGAGTAATTCCCTGCTAGAAGTTTATTCCATTTCCAAACTGCAGAATCTTTACAACCTTTCCCTATATGAAATTCATATGAGCAGCTACTTGTAGACTAACTTTATCATTCTACCTCACTCAGTCACAACACCTCCTTGTAGGCAAGCCCTTCAGCTTGGGTACCCTATGACATTTAACTAGAAAGTAAGATACTGCATGTAAAAATTCATGCTCGTCTGCAAAGGATATGTACTACTCATATTGAAAGGATATGTTCTGCTACTCACATAGTGGAACTGAACTGCTTATAACTACAGCGAAAACATTCACTTGTAATTTAAGTCAGTTTCAGTTAACTTAGGAACTCAGGCTGAATTGACGTTATTAATTAGATTTCTGTCTTACAGACCCTTGGAACTGAGACTCTAACAAAATTGCAAACACACAGATCCAAGTGATTATTAATGTCTACAGTAATATTGTCTACTAGTAGGGAATCACAAAGAGTTCTCATGCAAGCACAACCTGTAACAATGGACGCTAATACAGTTTCAGGATTTTCTTTGGGACAGATTTCAAAATGGCAAACGTTTTGTTCAATGTCAAGACAAATGCCTTGGGCTTTGATGGCATTGCTCTCAACAAATATTCCCTTGTTGCTCCCATGCAATGCATGCATTAACATCAACAGTTTGGCATTTATCTTGCCTATTGCAGGCCCGTGCTCTATGCTCTAAGGGATAGAGTGCAGCTCCCTTGTGTTTCAAGCCTAACACAGTGATTTGTGTATATTGAAACATTATGTATTGTTAAAACAAAAGCTGTGGCTTTATTGTTGATGGGATCATAGGTAAAGTTCACCAAAAACTGCCAGGACTGGAACTTCCTTTCAAATTCTGTTGCCTTGTACCAAAGTATCTTTCAAATTTCAGTGGATAAAATGCCCCCTTCGCCTTCTCTTGCAATTGCTGCTACTGTAGATTGTACCCATAACTAAGCTTGGATGCAGCTGAGAGATAGAGAGACATTATTTTGGGCTATACCAAGTGCTTTCACAATCATTTTCTTGTCTCTTTAATTAATCGTTTCCCACTGAGGCAATATATCAGATATAAGCCATTGGTTAGTCCCTAGTGCTAACAGAGAGGACTGTAATGGGTGCATCAATTAATTTAAATCACTTATTGGTGCACTCAATTTGTTTGCCAGTACTTCGGCAACCATACCATTTAGAACTCGCCATCGTGTTCCTATGATACCAACCACATCTCTCTTTGTTCACTACGAAGAGAGTTTGTCCACGCAGGCATGCCAACCATTCTGCATAAGATGTTTTTAAGAATGGCGAGTGGATGGGTTTGCATGAACAGTTCTACTCATTTGAGAGACCATGATGGGTAAAACAGCATCTGTTGTTGACCGATGGTGTTTCCGACTACATATGGTCCAATGGCTGCTTGGGATATCCATTTCACATCCTCCCAGGAAATTTCCACTTGGTACTTTAAACAGGTCATTGAGATCGAATTTGACAGCAATCATTTCAAATATAAATTATAGTCCTAGGGTTCAACAGTGCCAAAGGCATACCACATAAAATGGTTTAACTAAGGTCGAATTATGCCAACAGTCCGATTGTTCAGTGGTACAACATCTGGTTGCCTTATCCTTTGGATTGACTATAGTACTAGATACCATAATTGTACAGGCTTTGTCGTATGTGGACCCTACATCCTACTTGGATTTCTTCTCCAAGATTTCCGATTAAACGGGGAATCTGCTCTTCTTTGTCCCACTCCCACTCATGTTCTGCATATATTTCAGTTCCATGTGAAACCATAGTAGCCAAATTCAGGGTTATTTTGCTGGGATGTATTCCCATACTTCTTGTATGTTCAATATGGACTTGAAACCATGGCCATTTCATGTCAGAATTTTGTACAGAGTTGACTAAAATTATGCACAAGAATACACATTTTGTCCACTCCGTTCTGTTTTGAATATCATAAGGAAAACAGGTAAACTAACAAAATTAAAACAATAATGAAAAACAACAATCCACTTTTAGATTAATAACATAATTTTGATAATAAATCTCTAATAAATCTTTAAAGAACATGGAAATACAAAAATAAATTTATAAGGGAAGGGAAAAAAAGTGGGGGGAATCTTATCAGTTATATGTTTCACTACAAAACCTAATACTGGTATCAATATCTTTCTTCTTAAGGTCTTCATCAGTAAGAACCACTCCTCTTGACATATCTGAAAAAACAAGCAAAAGAACAAATGTTCTGTTTAGTTAGAACCACTATTAATGATTTAAAAAGAAGGTACAAACCACTAGGTATTAATTTTGTGATCCTTTCTATGGGCATCAGTGGCTATTCCAGGTATATGTATTCAACGGGGTTTTTAAAATTAGGGAAACCTCTCCCACTGTTGGCAATTCTGCCAGTATCATAGTTGTCCTAGTCAGTGTGGTGTTTTTGCATTTCTCCCATCTCTCCTTTCCAAGGGAGTAAAGACAGAGGCTGTGGGCGGAATGGATCAAGCTGAGGGCATCCATTTACTCTCCAGTGGTAATTACCTGGGTTACTGCATCAGGCAATCAAACAGTCCAGCTGGGTGACTGCAGTTATAAAATTCGCTTTAACAGACCATTGGTTATCTCTACTATCCTGTTTGCCTGAGGATAATACAGGGTGTGGAATACTCATGTTACCCTTTCCTCCGTAGCCCTTCCCTGCACCACTGCAGCAGGAAGTGGCTGCTGTTATCTGATTGTACTCATTGGGGTTTTGGTAAGTAACTAAATGAAAATTTCAGTGCCTTTATGGTGTTGTCTCCAGTTGCCCTCGTAACTGTTTTGACCTGGGCTAGGCCTGATACAATTTCTGCTCCAACTAAAACATATTGTCTCCTTTCTGACTTTCTAAAAGGCACGACAAAATCAATCTGCCATGTGTCCCAGAGTCCCTTTCCCGATGGCAAGTGTAAAAGTGGGTGTTGTAAAGGACGCTTTTCTGATGAAGTACGACATTGACCACATGCAGAAACTATGGTATTACACAGATCCCTACTTACTGTCCATCCTCTGCTTCCACCTTCTCAGAAAAGATGTTTAACTGCAGAATGTCCGTGCTTAACATGTAGCCATTATAATAGGTGTTACCATTTTTCCTCTTCAACTTCTGCCACTAAACTAGCAATTCTGGTTAGATAATCTACTTGATTGTTCCAAACATGAGCTGGATTTTCTTCTTTCTCATATGCAGCTACCTATCCAACTGACACAGGCTTCTGCTTATCTATATTTAAAATCTCCACCCATTTCTCCTTTTGCCATACAAATACACAAATTACTTCCCATTGATTTTTTATCCAGAAGGGAAGGCATTCTGTGCATCCTTTGAATACAGTGTATGAATCTGTATGAATAAACGCTACTTCTTTGTTTTATTCTTCTCTCTTTGCCACAATCCAAACTGCTATTAATCCCCCTACTTGAGCATTTCTCACTTCTTCAGTAATAAGTCATTCTCCCGAGTCAATATGCAGTGCTGCTACCCTATATTTCCACATCTTGCCTTCCCTCTTTGAAGAGGCATCTGTGAACCATCCATTCTGTAGCTCAGGCTCAGATAGAGGGGCTCATTTTACACAGGAAGAAAAACACTCTTCAGATTGTTCCTCAAAGGATGCTTGGATTTTGAGTTTTTCAGTATCAGAGCGCGAGTAAGAATAATTATTTCCTTTTCCTTCAGTTTGGCTGTCACTGGATTTGATACTCAAAATGCAAGCAAATAAACTGTCTAATACTCATTTTGGAGTTTTAGAAAGCAGCATCCTTTATTTCAGCACTGGGTAGCATGAGGGAATGATTTCCATCAATCATGCGCAACGAGACGAGAGCTGATTACAGAATATATATCCAACTTACAGGCATATGTCTAAATTCTCCCAGTGATCTCATGCATATTCTATTACTTTCCAAGGACTAATCTTAATTTTATTATGAACTTCACAACAGCCAAGTCACTGCTCACTAAAGATTTGAAGCTGGTTCTCTGTCCAGCCTTGAGTTCTTTACACAAATGAAGAAATATTGCCTGGGTACAGAATTATTTTAAAAAAACATACTATCAGAACAACAGTCTGTGTCTAACTTTCAAAAATATTGCCACTTAGATATGGCTTAACTGAAGTTAGAAAACAAATTCTACAGAAAAACAACTCCACTTAGGTCAAAATCATAGAATCATAGAATTATAGAATAGTAAGGTTGGAAGAGACCTCCGAGATCATTGAGTCCAACCGTACCTGTCTCCCCACTAAATCATGTCCCTAAGGAACTGATTCATCTGTCTTTTAAACACCTCCAGGGATGGTGACTCCGCCACCTCCCTGGGCAGCCTGTTCCAAACCCTGACCACCCTTTCAGTAAAGAAATTCTTTCTAATGTCCAGTGTAAACCTCCCCTGGCGCAACTTGCGGCCATTACCTCTCATCCTATCACTCGTCACTTGCAAGAAGAGACCAACATCCACCCCGTCACAACCACATTTCAGGCAGTTGTAGACAGTGATGAGGTCTCCCCTCAGCCTCCTCTTCTCTAAGCTAAACAACCCTAATTCCCTCACTCTCTCCTTGTAGGGCTTATTCTCCAGCCCCTTCACCAGCCTCATTGCCCTTCTCTGGACATGCTCCAGCCCCTCAACGTCCTTCTTGTAGTGAGGGACCCAAAACTGAACCCAGCACTTGAGATGCGGCCTCACTGGTGCTGAGCACAGGGACACAATCACCTCCCTGCTCCTGCTGGCCACACTGTTTCTGATACAGGCCAGGATGCCATTGGCCCTCTTGGCCACTTGGGCACACTGCTGGCTCATGTTCAGCCGGCTGTCAACCAACACCCCCAGGTCTTTCTCTGCCAGGCAGCTCTGCAGCCACTCTTCCCCAAGTCTGTATCATTGCATGGGGCTGTTGTGACCCAAATGGAGGACTCTACACTTGGCCTTGTTGAACCTCATCCCGTTGGTCTCAGCCCATTGATCCAGCCTGTCCAGATCTCTCTGCAGAGCCTCCCTTCCTTCAAGCAGGTTGACACTTGCACCCAGCTTGGTGTCATCCACAAACTTGCTGAGGGTGCACGCAATGCCTTCATTGAGATCATTGATAAAGATGTTCAACAAGACTGGACCCAGCACTGAACCCTGGGGAACACCACTCGTGACCAGTTTCCAACTGGATTTACTTCCATTTACCACAACCCTTTGGGCCCAGCCATCCAGCCAGTTTTTAACCCAGCAGAGGCTGTGCCTGTCCAGGCCAATGGCAGCCAGTTTCTCCAGCAGGATACTGTGAGAAACGGTGTCAAACGCTTTACTGAAGTCCATGTACACCACATCAACAGCCTTTCCCTTGTCCACTAAACAAGTAATCTTGACATAGAAGGAGATCATATTGGTCTGATAGGACCTGCCTTTCATAAACCCACACTGACGGGGCCTGATCACCTGGTTGTCCCACGTGTGCTGTATGACAGCATATATAGAGACATATAGAGCAACCCCACCACCTCTTTTTCATAGTCTGTCCCACCTAAATAGCTTGCAGCTATCCATGGCAGCACTCCAGTCATGCAAGTAGTCCCACCATGTTTCCATGATGGCATGGCCTCGCCACAGCTTCCAGCTCCTCCTGATCGTTTCCCATGCTGTATGCATTACTGTAAATGCACTTCAGATGAGCTGTTGACTCTCCCTCTTTTACTATCCGCCCAGCTGCAGACCCTAGGCTATTGCATTGCCCCTCAGAGCCTGGGGTGCTGTCCCCATGCTTAGTTCTGTTAGGATGACTGATGTTGCCCTCCCCCTTCCAATCTAGTTTAAAGCCCTCTTAATTAGCCGTACCAGCTTCTTTGAAAGAGCCCTTTTCCCCTTGGGGGACAGGTGCACCCCATCACCTGTCAGCAGGCCTGACATGCAGGCCAACCTGTTATCAAAGAACCCAAAGTTTTGTTCTTCACACCATGTTCTCAGCCAGTCGTTTAATTCCTGTCTCCTTCCCTCACCATTCCTATGACAGAGGAGAAAACCACCTGTGCTCTTGAATCCTTAACCATTCGCCCTAGAGCTTTAAATTCCTTTTCAATAGCCCTAAGGTTTGCAGTAGTTCTTTATTTATTTCCTAGTTGGAAAATGACTAAGGGATAGTAATCTGTGGGCTTGACCAACTTGGGAAATTTCTTAACGATGTCAACAGCTGAGGCTCCAGGTAGACAGCAGACCTCCCTTTGTAATGGGTCAGGTCTGCATATCAGTCCTTCTGTGCCCTTTAGGAGGGAGCCATCAATAACTACAACCCTCCTTTTCTTCTTAACAGAAGCCGTTTTGATTGATGGCTTCTCTTTTTTTAGCCTGGGGAACATGTCCAGGCTATGAGGATTTTCAATATTTGAGTTTGGTTCTACTTGCAGACCTATATATCTGTTCTGCAAGGGAACCTGCTGGGCCAGATTTGGAACAGGGAGACGTGCCTGCCACAATGAGCAGGAACCTGCTGCCATTCTGCTCCATCTCTTGAGTTGCCCTCCTCGGTTGAGTGCATAGGAGATGGGGGGGTCCACCTTTGCACAAGGCATGTCTGCCTGTTGGGGCTGAGAACAGGAGCACAGAGTAGTCCAGTAGTCGATTTCTTGCTCACACTCCCTGATAGTCCTCAGCCTAGTCACCTCCTCCCTGAGCTCAGTTACCAGACAGGTAAGTTCCTCCACCCAAGCACAGCCCACACAAGTGACCTTGCCACTGGTGTCAGATACCAGTGGAGGAAGGGGACACATCCTGCAGCCTGCTACCTGGGTGGCAGCATGCACCCACTGGGGCTCAGTTTGTGAGGCTGCCTCAGTTGTGGTTGGTGCAGAGAAAAGGGAAGAGTTGGTTTTCTGGCGAGTGGCCACCATGGTTTACTGGTCTGGCGCCCTCCTTGCTCACCCTGCCTTCTTGCCCTGCCTTCGCAAACTGCCTTAGCAAACTGCTGAGCCACACTCTTCTGACAAGCCGCACACCCTTTTGCCTGCTCCTGTTCGCAAATATTCCACATTCTGCAACAACAACCACTTCTTGTATCAGATTAATCCTTTCTTTAGGTCCTACAGGAAGTGGGTAAGGCTTAACATTTACTATCTTGGAGAGTTGGGGAAAGCTGGAGACGTTTGCAAAAGATTGATGACAACTACAGGAGACCCAAACTTTCATTCCTGCCCCTCGGAATTCACCCATGCTCTCCCCTGCAATAAATCAAGTCCTAAAATATTAGAAGGTAAGGGGCCCAGTATCATAGTTACTATGATAGGGCGCTCCTCTCCACCTAACCAGGATTTAACACATGCGATTTGTTGAGGCTGGGTGTATCCCAAAGCATCTTTAACCAGTACATATTTCTTGTCTGCCACTATTCCACTGTGCTCAGCAACATCTGTCTGTAAGGCTGGCATTTGGGCTTCTGTATCCACCAGAAATGTAACGGGGGTCTTGCAAGGTCCTATGGTAAAAGTGGCTTGCGTATCTCAACTATGACTCTCAGTGGGCCTCTTTAAACGCAGCCACCACCTGCCGCCCTCGCGCTCACTTAGAGCTGGCAGCGCGTTCCATTTCCCAGATTGCAGGTGGTGACAGCAGCCAGGGCCAGGGAGCTGTAAGGGCTGCTGGAGAAGGGAAGGGAGGCGTTGGGATGATGAGTGACTGCAACCGCTCCGCCCCTGACCTCTCGGAGTTCCAGGCGGAGGAAGCAGAAGCTGGTGTTATTTTGTCTCAGCCTTTCAGCAGCTTCTCCAAATTGTCAATGGGGAAGCTGTTCATGACTTCCCTAGGAATCCCTTTGAGAGACCCTCACACCATAATAAATATCGTTTGTTATCAGGGGATTTCTGAGGTGGTCTGGCAATGTGTGCAGCGTCAAGAATATCAGCTGCTTTGGCCTCACCATTTTTACAATGCACCTAACAATCACTTTTGCTGGAGTTTCCCAGCCAAGACCCAGACACCTACCGTAATTAATCAATTCCTGCCCAATCTCTCCCCATGTATAATAAGGCTGCACACGCCTCACACATGGACAAGGTAATCGTAGCCAGTCTTGTAACTGAAATGTGTATTGTTTTAAGAGATGTGGTAACCCAGAGGGCTTAATCTTTCAGGGTCCACTACATATTGCATCAGGGAGGGGTGATATGGGACCAGTAAATGATTGTAAATAAGCTGAAGCAGCCTTTTGCATACTTTCTGTTATGTGGCTCATTGTTGGGGTTTGGATGACGAACAGTTCTCCTCTCTTCGTCCCTTCAAATCCCCCTGCCCAAAAACCATCTCTTTGGGTCAAGGACCAAGGCTCACAATTATCATTTATCATCAGTATCCAAGCTGGGCCCCAGTACCCTCTACCCTCATTTTTACTCAAGAGAAGATCATCCCCACCAAAGAGACCCTAAATACATACTCAGTTTCACTTTCATGAGCCTCTCTGGAATATTTCTCTTGGATTTTTGCTAACTTGGTAGTGGAATAAGGAATAGTGTGTGTGATGACTTGCTGGGCACCATGCACCCCTTCAACCATTATCTCCATTTTTATAATTGTTTTGAGGCTTAGTTCCTCCAGATAATCCTTCTCCTTTAACTCCTCTCGACTTTTCTGGGGATAGAGATGCTCAGACTCCTTCTGAACAAATGGGTGCTTCCTATCTGGAAACTGTTTCTGCTAATTGCTCCCATAACAACTTTTCTTTTTCAAAAACATTATTCAGAGCAATATGCAAGTTGTGATTTGCAGCACTTTCTGCATTTAAATGGTCAGAACTATTCCTGGTCTCATGCTGCAATTGCTCCTGTAGCACTCTTACTAAATCTTTCAAAGACTTTATAGTCTCATTCTTCAGGTGCCAACTTTTCACTTTGTTCTCCTATGCAGCCACTAAGGCTGCCCCCAAAATTGCACACATTAATTTTTATTTTCCCATTTTAAATTTACATTTTTCAGCTACAATAGCAATTCTGTCTTCCACAGCTTGTGAGATGTGCCATTTTTTCCCAGCCCATGCTAATGCAAGAGCAGAAGGATAAGCACCACAAATTTCCAATTCTTTCAAAAGAACATCAGAGTCATGACCATGGTCTCCCTGAGATGACATGGTGTGGGGAGAGATACCCTGGGAATTACCCCTCTTAATTCTTTGTCCCGTGGGGACACCTTCTGCGTGCTCAAGCCCCTCTTAACTGCGAGGGGGCCCTTGAGACCCTGGACCTGAATCAATCATTTCAGCACAAGAGGGATCACACTTCTGACACCATTTTTGAAATATTGCGGCCCAATCTGGGATGTGAGAGGTGAGCCCTTGGACTTCCCTCTAAATTTAGAGATTCTCCATGGCTGATTAAGGTAAAAAATAACACCAATGATTGATCTAAAAGATATTTATTCTCACAGGCAAAAATCTTGGGAATAGAAAAAGTGCCAGCTTATCAAACCCTCTGTAGGAACAACAAGGAGGACATAAAAGAAGGAAAGAGGGGAAATAAAGAGGAAATAAATAAAAAATATCAAAGATTCACCACCCCAAGGCTTCAGCACTGAAAGGATCCTTCCAGGATAGTGCATGCACAAATGGGCCCTCTTCCAGAGTATTATTATTTTGGTAGGCTTGTGCAGTGCTTCTTGTGGGAAAGTTCTGGAACTCAGTCTGGGGGAGCTGGTTTTTCCAAGGGGGCTCTTCAGGCAGAAAGTGCAGCTGGACTGCTTATGAGAGTGAGATAAGGTGTTGAAGGACACTGCCTCGCTACAGCCTCAACCATGACTTAAGGCAGCCAAAACAAGTGATTTAAGGCAGCCAAAAAGAATCAGTCTCTTACAAAGAGACACCAGTGTGGAATTCCCAGTCTGCTGTCTAGTCTGACCTAGTTTACTGGGCAGCAACATCCCCATATGTTACCAGACAACTGCGGCCAGAAAATATTACTTGGTGATAAGAAGTCACTGTTTCCTCTCTGCTGTTTTGTTATTTCTCAAGTAAAACGGGGACTCAACAGCAGAGACTGTATGGTAAATTTCGTTGCACACCTGGAAACACTGCTGAGAGATCTCCAGTCACTTTGAAGTGACTGCTCTAGCCACAGCAGAATTGGAAGAACTGAGAGCCACATTTACCGCTTCCTCCTATACAAGATTCAGCTGTCCAGCCCTATTCCACTATTTTGGTTTGCAAGATGAACCTTTGAAATTCCTTAATGTCCAAAACTGTTTTTATGTTTTCTTCTATTTAACGCAGGGATGTTTTGTGTGAAGGAACTTGTAAAATTATGTTGTACAAGTTAAGCCCAGCTATTCATATCATGTTTTATTTGTCACTGTAGCAATTTCTTTTCCCTTCCTCAGAAGAAAGGGTTAGACTATAACTAATTCACACTTAAATTTTACCTTGAAGAATGAAAAAGCCATCTCTGATAGAACCAAGGGCTGCAGCTTCCTTACCTGAATGATTCATGTTTGTACTTCTGAGTATAAAAAATTTCCACAAAAATGCACACTCATTTACTAGATATGTATAAGATATAAAGTTGTGTAAGCCTTTAAAGTCCTACACAGTTCACCATCTAAGCAAAAAGTCTACAATAAAAGAGGATAAAAATCCATTCCTGTCAGTAGAGAGGAAATTTAACTTACATTGAATTTACAGAACAGACTAAGGACAAAGCGTGATATCTTTTCACATCCAAGATGTTGAGTTGATAGTGCAGCACAGTATTCTTTGAGAAATACTCTCAACAGCTCTCCTAGGTTCTACTATGAATTAGAGGTATAAAGTCATATGCAATTCACAGATACTTAAAAACAGGATTTGCTAATCATAGTACATTTTGGAGGCATAACCGTATCTGTTATCGTTAAAATCTTAACTATTGCTTGGCAGACTACCTACAAATTTCAAAAATAAAACCTAACAAAATAGAAGGGTTCTCCCCCAAATTATGACACTTTTTTAACCCACTGTAGTGAGTATCTAAAATAAGTTCCCAGTTGTTTTGACCGCATTTCCTTACTTCTACAGTCAGCTGCAGACTTGTTCCTTTCTAGACTCCTGCTTCATTCATGTTTGTTCTGTTTACTGCATTCTCTGCTGCCAACACCCTTATCCAATTCTCTAAATAAAGGCAAGTTACAGACATTTAGTAACAATGTGAAAGACAAGAAAGTTACCCAAGAATTAAATTCCACAGTGCAGGTTCTTCAGGAGATGGAAATGACCACACCACATCTTGCCACTTACATGTTCTACTAATAACTTCCACTAAGAAAGCCTTTATGTTCCAGACCCCTCCCCACAGACACATAGGGAATAACGCACCACATAAAATAGCTCCTACCAGTGTCCTACCATCCCTGGAGAGCATAAGGAAACATTTGTTCTACCAGTGCATGCAGATGTGTTTCCATCACTGATATTGTGGTTTGTTATTCACATGGGGATGTGCAGGGCAAATGTAAGGAAGCTCTTCAGGTAGTCATGTTGTGAGGTTTGTAAGAGACAATGTAACTAGAACATGCTGTCTGGCCAGGGAGCCTGTAATTTCCTTGACTTAAATAATAATTTAAGTGTGGCTATTTTCCCGGTATCCTTTTGAATAAAGCTTTTGTTTAGGGTATTAATTAACATAAAGGAAGTTGTTTCATATTGACAACTGATCTATGCCATGCACATAATATTTTCTTTCTGCCTTGTTAGCTGTCTTTAATGTACTGAAAGCATCAGCTATGTGTGCTTGAGATCCATTTAGTTTTCCAATTTTTGTGTTCATTCCGTACCAAGGAGGTACAGAGGTAAAAGCACAGATACTCATCAGCCTGTTCCTGTCTAACCTCAGACTCCATTTCACATCTCTGGCATACAAGCCCACTCTCGTTGTTTTTAAATTTCCCCTGTGCTCCTTAAATTGACTAAGGCTTTTTTTTTTTTTGAGCATGAGTCACACTGATGTCTTCTTTGCTTGTGCACATGCTGGAAACAATTATAGTCCTAGCTCTGCAGTTTCATCAGTCTGTTATGCTCAGTGGAAACCCCACTGAAATCAGCAGGCCTCTGAAGACACCAATGTATTAGATGACTAAAGCTTGCAGTCAAACACTTCTCAATTCTATGGCTGCCTGCTTACCCTTTACTTCTTCCCTGTAAGCTTAGAAATAGTTCCCAGATGCAATATGAAACTGGGTTACATTACAGCACTTCAAACATAATAGTGTCTAAAATCACCAGTGCAAATTCATATTCCTGGTTGTTATTGAAGACACTACATTCAGGTTTCCTCAGAAAATGAGGATATTGTGTTCATGTCTGTCTACTCCATCCTTCCACCCAATAACTTTTAAATCTCAGTGGTCAATTTCAAGAAAAACTGGCAGAAATGTAGATGTACCTACATGTTTGTACAATATACAAGTAAAAGAAAGAAACCATATTCATGGATACATACAAGGAAAGACCACCTGCTGTCTTCATTGATCACCAGAAAATCTACCCAAACAAGAAAAAAACCAGGCAGAATTTATTTAATCAGTTTTCTGTGCACAGAATAGCTTATTTAAAGAGTAACAATCATAAATAAATAGGTGAGTATTAGGTGGTTAATAAAAAGGCATACTTAATTGGTAGAGAACAGCCTTGTTCTATTGAAGCTACAACCACTGAAAACAGAACTGAAAGCAAAAGTATTCAGCACACCACCACTTTGGGATGGCCAGGCTGGTTAACACTTTTCTGTAAAGAGCAGATTTAGTTCAGTACTTTGCAGATCCCCAGCAGCTTCATATAATCCTCCTTGCCCTCTGCTTCCCCGAATGAGTTTACCAATCTTTCAGTTGTGCCAAAGAAACCTATGAAATAATTCAGATTTTCTAAATATACTTAAAAAGATAAACAAAAGTAGGCCATGGGAACAATTGAATCAGCACAGCTGGGGAGGCAGACACATCAGGAGAAGGGAAGAGTGTATATAACAGGGAACCTGAAGCCTCTGCCAGGCTTGGACAGCAAAGTGTAACAATTCCCTCCAAGGGAGCCAGAAAAGACTGTGCTGCCATTTTCACACATCTCATAGCATGCTGGGCGTAGGAGGGGAGATGTGCAAGCACTTTGTGTTGTGTGCCTATTCAGTATCACACAATAAGGAATTGGTTATTTACTTATAGCATGACAAGATTCTGCTATGGATAGCCTGCATCAAGCAGCTTCCATCAAGCCTTCACACTCTGACTGCATGGATTAGCACAGCAAATGACAAACCCAGAATGTTTTGTGATCCATTCCCTTCAGGTGCAGTTCACAGTCTAAATAGGCCCAGCCTTCCCCTCATTCTGCCATTTAGTCCCCCTCTTTCCAGTTTGCCATCACTTTTTTTTTGAGGGGGTTGAGGTTAGATCAGCTCCTCAGACCGATGAGTGTGTGATCACAGAAATCTGACCATGGGGACACCTGGCAGCTAGGACTCACCTCCTCCTAAACTGCTGTGTAGCCCAGCCAGCAGTGATTCACCACAGGGGTCAGACGCCAGCACCTCCCAGGGAACCTTCCTTACAGTACAAAAACCTGCTCCTCCAAACTTGCAAAGCAACACAGGCCAGAAAAGGAGAACAAACCCTACCAAAGAAGAGGAGGGTTGCTTCTTAGTAATTCTACAGCAAGATATCTGTGTTCTTTGCAAAGAGATGTAACTTTTATTATGGAGACCTTCTTATTTTTTCATTTTTTTAAACTTAAAAGTCTATTTTGTAATCCGGAGCATGTAGCTTCAGAGTTAACCTTCCACACGAGGAAGAATTCCAAGGGAGTGATGGCTGACTGCCTCCACACTTATGCTGCAACAGCAGTCTGTAAGTACTATCTCCCTTACCACTATGGGTCAAGCTGGTGCATCGGCCAAAGCTACAGCCATGACTTTTCACTGGTTGCATCAATTGTTGGAGGTGGCTTAAAACCTGAACTCCTCCTTACTGTGACTTCCAGCTTTCAAACGCTTCATTTGCCTTCTGAAGACTTCAACAACAGCTTTCCAGAATTCGTATTGAGATGTTGAAACATCTGTTTCCTTTGGTTAGATCTTGAAATATATCACTGCAACTCAGATTCCTGCTTATTGATAATACAGTTCATAACACAATCTGCAGAAAGCCTTTTGAAAGTAATTGCTGCTGAGACCAAAGTGGTTTTGCAGCAGTACAAGAGATGCGTTAGTTTCCATAGGATATAGAACTGTTAGAATGGGTCCAGAGAAGGGCTACGAAGATGATCAGAGCACCTCTGCTGTGAGGACGGGCTGAGAGAGTTGGGAGTGTTCAACCTGGAGAAGAGGAGGCCCTGGGGAGACCTTATAGTGGCCTTGCAGTACCTGAAGGGGGGCTACAGGAAAGCCGGGGAGGGACTTTTTACAAGGGCAAGTAGTGATAGGATGAAGGTGAATGGCTTTAAACTGGAAGGGGCAAGATTTAGATTGGACATTAGGAAGAAATTCTTCACGCTGAGGGTGGTGAGGCACTGGCACAGGTTGCCCAGGGAAGCTGTGGATGCCCCTCCCTGGAAGTGCTCAAGGCCAGGCTGCATGGTTCTGTGGTTCTACGATTCCTTTTACAAAAATGTAACCCGAATCAAGACCTTTCCACATGGAAATTAACGCGCTCAGAGTTTCCGACCCCACCACGCTCCCCGGTTATTTCTTCGAGCAGTTCCACCCGCAGGACCGCCTGTGACCGCTCTAGGAGCCGTACCTTCCTGACGAGCGCCCCCCGAGCGCGCCGCCCCGCCCCCCCGGCCCGTGCCGCCGGCCCGGGGGGCGGTGCCACGCAGAGGGGCGGTGCCATGCGGAGGGGCGGGCACTGCCAAACCTGCCCTTCCCGCCTCGCGCTGGCGGAGGCCGGGTGCCCTGGGAGCGGGCGGCTGCGGGCTGAGCGACCTGCTGGGGCATGGGCAGAGTCATGGGGCTGGCGGGGCTGTTGCTGGGCCTGTTGCTCGGCCTGTTGCTCGTGCCCGCCGTGCTGCTGAGCACCAGCCTGCGCTACGGCGCCGCGCGGAGCGAGGCCGTGCCCGGGGCGGAGGACTGGGAGCTGGGCTCGGGCGCTGCCCCCGAGGGCTCGCTGTGGCCGCTGCCGCAGTGGCTCCGCACGTCTTCCCGGCAGCTGCTGCTCGCGCCCGGGCGCTTCCAGCTGGTGTACGGCGCCGGCTCCTCGGCGGGGCCGGGCTGCGCGCTGCTGCAGGACGCCTTCCGCAGGTGAGGGGCGGGGGGGCTGCGGGCGGCGGCACGGCGCCGGGAGCGGTGCCCCGGAGCGGTGCTCGCAGCGTGCCGCTTCGCCCCTGCTTCCCGCAGGTACTACGAGTACATGTTCGGGCAGTCCTGGCGGCGGCAGCGGGGTCCCCGGCCCTTGGGCGCCGTAGCGGGGCCGGAGCTGCTGGAGCTGCAGGTGGTGATCGTGTCCAGTGACCCCGGCTGCCAGAGCTACCCGCACCTCGGTTCCAGCGAGGCCTGTGAGTACCGCGCCCCACCCGCTCCTCCGCGCTCCCTCCCCGGTGGAAAAGTCAGCACACTTCCTTTTTTAAGGAACTGGAAGCCGCGGAGGCCCTTGAGGGAGGCTTACACAGCGGCCGCAGCCAGGGGGTGATTCCTTAGAGCCGTGGGAAGTGTCAGCCCGCCACCGCGGAGCTGGTGGAAAGTGTTTGATCTCTGCAGTTGTCGAGTGTCAGCGCACCAACCTGCTGCTGGCCTTTCTGGTGACTGCGCCCAGGAATCGGGATGGTTGTGCTGTGCTGGACCTGCTGTGTGTGGTACCCAGATCTGTGGTAGCCAAGAGATCAGCCTTTCTTTCAGTGCAGAATGTTGAGTGAAGGCTGGCTTTGCTCATTCATCTGCTTTCCTTAGCAATAACTATATTTGAATCAAAGCTGCCTGCACTGGCTTATGTACATAGTGTTTCTGGTTTTCCAAGAGAACTGAACAAAAATCTACTCTTTGAGCCCCTTGTTAGTGATCTTGCCGTATTCTAAATTCACTTTCTTTCTGTCAGTGCGTGACAGAAGGGATATGGCAAGGTGATGTTTTAGTGTGAAGGTGGTGAGACACTGGAATAGGTTGCCCAGAGAAGTCTTGAATGCCCTATCCCTGGAGCTGCTCGTGGCTGGGTTGGATGAGATTTTGAGTAACCTGATCTAGTGGAATATGTCACTCACCATGGCAGGGGGGTTGGAACTGGATGACTTCTGAGATTCATTCCAACCCAAACCATTCTATGATTCTATGATTTGTTCTGGTGTGCTTCTTTAGGTCTATGACTGAAGTCCAGAATGGTGCTCTAAAATCAAGTCCTAATCACCAGAGAAGTTTAAGTGAAATGAGGATGAGTTGGTAGTATTGCTTTTTTGTCTGGGCAGGTTAGCACAGAATTCAACATATTCAATTCATCTGGTTCTGTCTTGAGATAATCTTCTGTACCAGTCAAGGCAGTTGTTTGGTATCCAGGATACAGATCCTTATTAAAGGATCTTTTAATCTTAAATTGTACATCTGCAGCAGGATTAATTCCACCTGACTTGTGATAGAATGTACTGATTTTAAGTTTACTCTGTCTTTTTGGTATGTTTAGCCAACTAATGCAATTTTGGTGTGCGAGTTTATTGTACATTTCAATGTAAAAGAGTTATACCAGGAACATTGCTAGTGCTTTAGAATTTTTCTGCCACAGTTAGGTTGTTATACTGCTTTACTACTAGTTGAACTTTGCACTGGTTTGGGAACTTCAGGTTTTAATCAAAGCTGGTTCTTCCCTTCTGCTGGGGAATCTGTGAGATCATGTGATTTTCAGGTTGCACTCTTCAGAGCAGTCAGCTTTTCCTTCTGCTGTAGAACAAGAGTTTCCAGTTACAAATAACATGGCGTTTTCCTCATGTAGTAATTTGAGCTCTCCAGGCTTCAGTAAAGTTTTAATTTTCTACTTTTGATAGGATAGTTTTTTGAGGGAAAAAAATGCCAAAATACACGTTATTAGTCACTTGCTGGATTGAGCAGTTTGGCTTTTTTTTGTAATAGAGATAGTATGGATCAGTTATTGACTGTTCTATGGCAAGAGTGTTGGATATATAATCAAAGAATACCTTATCTGCCCTTCTCCTTGCTGGCTTCTGGCCTGCTTGTGTAAAAAGTTCCAAGCAGTCATACAAAACTTGTTGTTCCGCGTTCTTTTATGATGCAATACATGTTCAGAGAAAAAGCCTGCTATCTTGGAAGTAAATCCCTGACTGAAGTACAGTTTACTGCAGAAAGACACGAGGAGATTGCAGTAGTCTGTAGTAGTTCTGTTTCTTACCCTGAACTTCCAGTATATACAATCTGGGTTTAGGTTAAAAATGGAAGCTTGAGGTACTTAATGGCCCTGGAATAGCTTTTCTCTGGTAGCTTGGACAGATGTTTGAACTTAGAACCAATCATTCTTTCATGCTGAGGCAGATCCAATATATCATTATGCAGCGATTTGCCTCTCTGATTTTTCCTCTGCTTCTTCAGATGTGCCACTTTGGTCATTTTATAATTGTTTTTATGTTTAAATAATACTATAAATCTCTACGTTTATAGATACAGTGTATTTTTATACATATATATGTATGTGACTTTTTTAAAAAAATAACATTTAAAAGATATTTGTTTCTTCACTAGAATTTACTGACTCACCTTAAAGGGAAAACCAAAATTATTTTAGCTTCTTTTCAGTCAATTGTATTGTACTTCAATACTGAAACTTGAGAGCATTGTTATGGGTTTCTTCAGCTTTCTTCACATTTTACTTGCCTTACTTCATCTCAGTGCCCCTCAAACACATGCTCATTAAGTGGTGGAGTGTGGTTTGTTGGGGTTTTTTGCTGCTGTAATTAGACCTTTATAGTAAGCACCTAACAGTATTATTTGATAAGCTATGTCTCTAAAAAAATATGTAAGCATAATCTCTACATAAAAGGGGAAGTAAACTTTACTGTTTGCTCTGGCTCAGTTACCCAACCCTTATCACCTAGGTCTTAAGTGCAAAAATATTAGCTGATGTGTTTTAAATCAATTGAGTTAAACTTGGCTGGAATTCTGGCCTATGCACAATATTTGACATTGCCATTAAGCACCCTATTTATTTTATCATCTTACTTATTAACTGTTGACTCTCTGCATTATTTCAGGAGCACATAAATAAAAAATAGCTATAGGATATCACTGTTAAAAACAGCATTAGTTAGAATTTAAAAAAAGGGAAACGAGGCACTTGAAAAATCTCTTTAAGGCCTGTCAACCTTGTCCTATCAATCTATGCTTCCTTGATGAATTACTTTTTTGTTTCTTTTCTTTAGATCATTTAACCATAGCTGAGCCTGTGGCTATACTGAAAGCAGATGAGGTGTGGGGTGCTTTAAGAGGTAAGCTGGTACTTTTCTTAGGGAGCTATTTGTTCTGGACTGACATGGACTGAGAACTAACTGACTGCTGTGCCTTGCCCTCATTCAGCCCTTCAGGGGAAATGGGCTTGGGCACAGAGGCCAAAGGGGTACCCAGATTTGTGTTGGTCAGACCTTCAGTCCAGATGCTCACTCAGCAGCTCAGATCCAGTGGCACACTAAGTGCACTCTCGCAGGGCTTGAAATTGACCAAACCAACCAAATCCTGAGTGCTAAAAAGCTCTCTGGTCTATAGTGTGAACAGATTATTCTGTGACTGCCCCTAATAACTGGACATGCTGGACACATCACCTAGAAGACCATAGTGCTCAAGCTTCAGTCTGCTGTTAATACTGGAATGTTAGTCTAAATTAGCTGATTTTTCATACTGAATTAGAAACTTAACTGGTTCCAGAAAGGACAGCAATATATGCATGACACCACCAGAAGCTTCTGTCTTGCTCTCAGTAACTTCCATACCATTCAAGGATTAATTTAGTACAGCTGAGCTCTAGTGGTAATTTTCAGTACTTGTGTATAGTGTAGAGCTTGAATGGTTTTCTCTTCAGAACTTCATTAATTGTGGTGCTTAAGCAATTAAGGAAACTGTGGTAAAGAGAAAGAAGCTCAGCTACAAAGCATTCTTTCTAGCCATATGAATGCCTTTAAGTAGTTACGGTCCTATTTTTAACTAAAACTTTAAACTAGGTTGTATTCCAGATCCTTTTCTGATTTTTCTTACAGGTTTGGAAACCTTCAGCCAGTTGGTTCATGAAGATGACTATGGAAGTGTAAGTATAGCTATTAACTAAAACCACAATTCTGGTTACAGACAACCACCTAATTTATTAGGTACCCTTCCAGAAACAGCAGATCTACTGGTTTCATTAAGTAATTTTTTTAGAATGATCCTTGGAAAGCTGTTATCAAACTGAAAAGTAAATATCTCCTGTTTGAAATTATGAATATAAAATGGAGATTCTAATTTTTAAATCTCATTCTTATAGTTTCTTGTCAACGAAACTGAAATCGATGACTTCCCAAGATTTGCTCATAGAGGAATCTTACTAGACACTTCAAGGCATTATTTACCATTGAAATCTATTCTTACAAACCTGGTAAGTGGGCAGGTTTGTATCAATAAGAATGAAGTCTTTTTGTTGTTGTGTTTTACTCCCTGAAGTAGGCAGCAACTGTAGCTGGTATGAAAGGAGAATCCACTTACTCTTGCTGACTTCTGCAAGGACAGAGTGAACTTTTCTAAGTGAAGGTCAAAACATATACTGGAGAGGAATTGAGTGGGCCAACCCGGTGAACAGTAAATCTGTAAAGGATGTTGAGATTTGTGGTACCTTGGGTTTTCTGTATTTTCTGTTCCTTAAACCAGTAGTCCTTTCTTAGACTAATAAGAGAAAGTCAGTAGTTTAGTAGTATAGAGCAAGGGGAAAAATGGGAAACATTGATTGGAAGCGCCTGATTTCTTTCACTATTATGTCCCCTTGAAAAGAAAAAAAAAACAAACACAAAAACAACAAACAAACAAATAAAACTTTCTCCAAAAAGCTTAAGTAAGGACTCTAAGAATTGTATACTCCCACCTTCATGGGAAGGTGATGACAAGCTGACTAAAGCTGTGGGCTTTCCTGTTTTGTAATCTCCTTTTCTACTGTTGAAGTCATTGTAGCAAGGCTTATTTGGTGAGTTGAAATGGAGGAGCCTTTGAGTGGAGAAACATGCAGTTTCTTGTCTTGTCTCTGCCTTGCTTTTGCAAGATGAGATAGTGTTAGAAATTTACCTACCTTGTCGCAGGACTTTGCAGGGTAGGCTTAAGATGGGCAGGAAGAGAGTGCAGGTAAAAACAGTCTTCATTTCTGAAGCCATGCTTGAACAGTGCTCAGAAGTCACATATCCATGGCTGTTTACCGCTTGTATTTACCTTTATGATCAGTCCATGTTCAGCAAGGAGTGTTTGTGTAGTCTTGCATTTACAGCTGAGGGTGACTGAAAGACTCCAGTAGTTACTTGTGTCAATATTTATTGCCTTTTCTAAAGAGACAGCAATGTCCAAAGAGTAAATTGACTTTTCAGACTTGCATTTCTAAGCATTTTCTGTTTCAGTAACTGTTGCTGTTCTATTTTTTTTTTACTTAAATTATGTCCGTGGCTCTAATTCTTTGCCAGAGCTACATTTTGACATTTTGCTGGTTTCAGAACAAGTGCTCTTTTCCTCCCACATCTGTGCCTTCTTGAGTCCAGGTTGACCTGATAAAAAGCTGCAATAATCTCTTCACTGATATGTAGTAATTAGACGCTTAAGGCAGCAGTTTAAGTACATTTCTTCTTTATGTACAGCTGCTGTACTCCACTTCTAGGAAGGGCATTGTCCTTGAAGAAGGAGTGATTGAAATGAGCATCAGGACATATCATTTTCTGTGTGGAAGGATTGTATTTCACAGACATGCATGAAGTCGTGGGAATTAAAACTTCTGCTGTCTAATAAAACAGATGAGATAGTTTTGGGGAATGAGCAAGGTATAAATCTTCTTTGGATTTAGTGGGAGTTCCTGAAGAGATTTTGTCATTTCTTTGAACAGAGTTTGATGAAGAAAGAAAGGGAGAAAGGTGGAAATAATTGTATTGTGGCAAAGGATTGGAAGCAACTGTATTGAAATTACTCAGTCCCGAACAATATAGAGGATAATTATTCTATCTACTTGCAGCCCAAAACATTTCTAGTGTCTCTAACAAACTCGTGTAGCTCAGAGTATGTGTGCAATGGCACATCTAGAGTTAAAATTCTAAAATGAGTGTGTTAACATTTATCTTATCTTCAAGTTCAAAAAAGGAAAGTATTGACATCGTCATGACTGAAAACATAAGGGGAACACTGTCTTCTGTGGGGCAAATGTATGGTTTATTTTGCATGCATTTGAAATGGATTCTGCAGAACTTATTAGCAAGTAGGTGTGTACTAAATAGTAGGATACTGCCTCATCCTGTTTAGTTTTCAAGACCAAAGAATTTAGGTAGAAACCCATGAGCTTTTCTGTAA
Source organism: Neomorphus geoffroyi (assembly GCA_033558235.1). Taxonomy (NCBI): domain Eukaryota; kingdom Metazoa; phylum Chordata; class Aves; order Cuculiformes; family Neomorphidae; genus Neomorphus; species Neomorphus geoffroyi. The sequence continues at coordinate 19,574,923 of JAUMJM010000048.1, read as the reverse complement.
GCTGAAATAGCTGATGGTGCAGAGAGAATTACCTGCAGTTCTGAAGTGGAAGAAATTCATAAGCATTTATAGCAGTTCTCCTTCTACCAGCCAGTGTAACATGACCAGATTGCCAGTTTCTTGACAGGAGTGGTGCAAATAAGTGACAGAGGAATGGATCAGTAGTATAAACAGACGGATGCATTTTGGTGTATTCTAGGATTCAGTGAAATGCTATGCTTTTTCTTTGGGCTTTTTGGTTCTTTAGGCATGCAGGTTATATGAAGACAAGACCACCTTCTTTGCATAGGTTTTTGGTGAGAGTTAAGTGCTTAACTAGACTGTTTTTCATTATTTGCTGCAGGATGCTATGGCTTTTAACAAGTTCAATGTTTTCCACTGGCACATAGTAGATGATCAGTCATTCCCATACCAGAGTATTTATTTCCCTGACTTAAGTGATAAGGTGAGTAAACCTCATTGGAGCAGGGTGGGAGGGCAGAAATTTGGCACACATTTTGTGAAAATAAAATGCAGAGCCTGCCAATGGTTGAATACATCTGCCTTGGCTGATCGTGAGACAGTACAAAAGGACCAGTAACCAGCGCGTCTGCGTTTAGAATTCTTACCTGAGTGTTTGTGTGGACCATGTTCAAGTCCAAAAGTGTGATGCTGTTTTCTAGAACAAATACAGTGCAATGTGTCTTCTTTTTTTTTTTTTCCTAATTCACAGCAGATTTTGCTAATTAATCAAAACCATCATGAGGTTCTTGCTCAGTCATGGTACAGTAGTAGCCAAATCAAGCATGAATACTTACATAGACTGATCTTAAGCACAAGACTTGTGATTCTGTTTTAAAATACTTGCTAGAATCTGACCCTCATGGAAATTATGTAGGCAGTGCTTGAGCAAATGCTGTGAAGAATTTTTCAAAAATTGTAGATATTGAGTGGTACAGTCGAATTATTTTTCCTAGTAGTGGCTGTGAGTTCTGTTGTGTTCCCCATTGAAAGCTGGAGAGAGGGAGATGGCCTTTGTCTAAATAGCCATGTTTTTTAAAGTCTTCTTGCTTACCATTATCTTTTTTGAGTATCTCAGCTGTGGAAACCATGTCAGGTGCTATTAATCAGGAGAAGTCACTATCCTTTTCTTATGTGATTCGGCAGGCATCTGTTTCACCAGACTGCAGCAATCTGGGTAATTTGTCACATTTGTTTGCTCTATAGGTGTAGAATAACAGTCAAATTCAGTGTCACAAAACAAACATGCCCTGATGTTAATTTTGTCATTGTATCAAAACTGACAAGCAGAGGTGTTGGAAGAAAACACCATTCCTTCTGACTTGGCAGAATTTTTCCAGTAGTCTTGCATGTCATGTAACAAGGGCCCTGTGTTTCAGAACTAATGCTGCAGTGGTGGAGGGCAAAGCTAACTTGCCTCTTGCCTCTATACAGAAGAACTAAAAAATTTCTTTGAAAAATCTAATGGAATAGAAAGTAGCTTTTCTGTTTTCTTCAGTAACTGTGAGCTAAGGAGGAAGGGACGATTTGTCTTAGTGGGGGCGGGGGGGAAAGGTTAATTTTTGTGGTGGTGGATTTTTTCTTTCCCCTAATAGTCATCCCAAAAGTACTGTCAATACAGTTACACATGTAGTAAACCAGAAAGGGCTAACTTGTAAAACTACTCTCCAGTCTAAATTGTGATGCATTCATCCCAGTTTTATGAGTAGCTGGTATGTTTTGTAAACTGTCTCTAAATGTGAATACTTTACAGGGAGCATACTCCTATAACCACATCTATACTCCTGCTGATGTCCGTCTGGTGATTGAGTATGCCCGGTTAAGAGGCATTAGAGTTATCCCAGAGTTTGATACTCCAGGACACACACAGTCTTGGGGAAAAGGTATGTCCAGGAAGGTATTAATGATTAAAAGATTGTGCTGAGTGGAGTGTAGCAAGCAAATGAACTTGTTAAAAAGCAGCGTTTTAGAGTGCTTTAAAAGACCCTTCATAAGAGTTAAGCAAGGGGCAGATTCAGTAATGGTCATGACTATGGGACTAAAGTGAATGTAGAAAGCTAATGCTTCCTCTTCTAGATGTGTGTGCAAAAGCACAGATGGTTTCTGTCTGCCTTAGACTTCATGTGGTTGTTATCCTACAGCCATTGGCTAGAAATAACGAGTTGCTCTCTCTAAAGATTTCTGCTTTGGGAAGATACTTTCAAAGTGGTTGATGTTTCTGTCTGTTAGTTTAGTGGAAATCTGCCAGAGTGTGAAACACAGCAAAGTTGGATGCTTCTTCACACTCTGTCTTCTCAATTGCAAAATAATACTTCTCTTGGTAGACAATGCCTAAATCCTGAGAGTGCTGGTGTTTACATGTACTTAAGGACCAGGGAAACGTGTTCCTTAATTCCAGGTGCACTGACTGTGATTTCACTGCAATTAACGTAAAAAGGTTTTGGCCAAACTGGAAATAGTAAAGATCTTTCTAGTGCTTCATAGCTTTAGTTTAAGCTCTTGGGCAAATCTTGTGTTCATCTTATGTGGATGTGGCCATAATGCTGGAAAATGCCACAGCCTCTTTCTCACTAATTTAAAATGAGGAGGAGAGGAACAAGGCGAAAATTAAATTTGCTCAACAATTTTTCAGAATCTTTGATCTCATGTGGTCTTTGCTGTTACAAAGCACTAATAAAAGCCAGTGGCTTGCCTAGTACGTGAGGTGGTTTACATTCATATTAAAAGCAAGGTTCAGCTCCCTTGCCTAAAATCAATTGTTCCTGATGCCTCCCTGTATAATAGCTTTTTTTTAATATGGTGCACAGGAGCCAGTGCTGGCTTTGCCTAGGAACCTGGGTAGCTATGCTTGGTTTGCATTCAAATTCAAGGCATTAAAGAGAAGACTTAAGGCATACAAGGAGGGTAGCAGAAGCAATCTAACACTAGAGCCCTGGTTTTGGGAGAAATGTGCTTGAAGTAGGAAGCACACAGCCAGGAGGATGCTGCTGCTGCAGCCACAGTTTACCAACTGCATGTAATAACTTCTTCCAATTTTGTTAATCTTGGCTCATGTTGCTTCAGATATCTTGACTCAAGAACCAGTTCTATCAATTAGTATGTGTTAAATCACAAATGTAAAAGTCAGTCCTAACTTCCAGCTAGAAGGTTCTTCAACCTTGAGCAAATTGTTTTATTTCATCCTGCTTCTATTTGGTTATACTTTGAGTAGATGAGCATTTAAGTAATGAATTAACCTTTTTAATATGGGTAACTGCGTCTTCTGCTAGCTAAGTTAGCATACCAACATGGAACTGAATATCCTTTATTAATTGTTTCTGTTAGGTCAGGAAGATCTTCTCACCCGTTGTTACAGTGGACAACAGCCAGATGGGTCCTTTGGACCTGTAAATCCCATTTTGAATTCAACTTACGACTTCATGACTAAATTCTTCAGAGAGATCAGCAGTGTATTTCCAGATGCATACATTCATTTGGGAGGAGATGAAGTAAACTTCGATTGTTGGTAGGGTGACTGCTGAAAGAATAAATATCTAGTGCCTCTTAAACTTGTCTACATCTATCAGTTGTGGGCATCACTTGTGTGAGACAGTTTTCACTGCTTAACCCAAAGATCTCCACTCCTATAACTATTTACAGGCAGAGCATTGTGATTGTCCACAAGCAGGTGATGTTGTGCAGAATTTTGCTTTGACTAGTAGTTTCAAGTGCTCTGAAGGATATCTTTATGAAAATTAACCTGGCAGGAAGGAGCACTAGTATGGCAGAAAAGTACTATATAAAATAATTAATATTTAAATGCTTTGGGTTAAAGAAAAAACAGTTCTTTCCATCGAGTTCTGCCTTCCATAGAATCTGCTAACATTAAGTATTACAGTACTAACTCATGTGTCCTTGTATAAAAAACATGTCATGTATTAACAGTTTTTCAGTTGGTTGTGGTTTTTGAATATTTTGGAATGCGTCTGCTGGAGTAACCAATAATACAGAACTTGGAGCAGACCTAATTGGATGGGCATTCAAATTGATCTAGGTAGTATTTGTGCATTCTCCTGAAACATCAAATCTGAACAATCAGGACTTTCTTTCATTTTTAAAAAGAAAGAAAATTTCTGATAAATGCTTTACAAACAAAAGAATTGGTCTGCTCTTGGGATATTTGTTGCTCCTGCATATGCCCCGGTACTATGGCTGTTCAGTTTCCAGACCTGTTGGCAACCTTCCCACAAACTTGCAGAAAAGCCAGGAACCCCAGAGCTTTTAAGATCTCGAGGAAGCCTGCCAGAGACAGCTTCAGAACAGAGACTCCAGTAGTTCTACCAGAGAAGCAGGACTATTGGCTTTATTTCAAATCGGAATGAAGCTGTTTCAAAATACATATACCATGTTAGCCTGCTGCTTCAGCTCTGTGGGCATTCCAGGGGCTGTGGTGTTCCTAAGGCATCAGTTGTATGTGTGGGTGGCAGTGGTTGGGAAATCTGGTTTAAAACAAAATTCTTTTTGTAAAAAACCTTTTTTTTTGTTATTATTATTTAAGGAAGTCTAACCCTGAAGTAAGAGAGTTCATGAAGAAGCAAGGATTTGGCATTGACTATGCTAAACTGGAATCTTACTATGTTCAGAAGTATGTTGTTTTTTTAATTCTTTCTCAGCTTTTGACAGCCACTGTCTGAGGGCGGTGTTGAGGTGTGGATACAGAAGCTGATTTAGGTTAGCCTGTATTGTTTTCAAGAATTGCTGTGTATTGGGGACTACCCACTTTATTTTAATGCACTGAATGTATTGTTTGTAACTTTACAATGCAGTACACAACAAGGACATGTAGGCTACTTCTGTGCACACTCTGAATATATTTGATATCTTAAACTAAGTATCTGCTGTAATGTCAGTACACAGGCTGGGGAGGAAAAGTCCCAAGGTTTTTGCAGCTATTTATTTCTCTGATTCTTAAATAACAGATTTAGACACCTGAGTTGCTGGTAATTCATCAGTTTGTGGTTGCTGGTAAAAGGTCAGTTTGTGTTCCTGCACATGCGTATCCTTATCATGGGAGAACATCCTCTTTGAGGCAGAGTGCAGAAGGCCAAAACCAGAAAAAAATGTTTTTTCTTGGTCACCTATACAGTGCTGGGAAGGGCCTAATGGGCTTTAGGGGGAAAAACGTTGCTGCTTTGTCTGCCTGTGCTGATCTCATTGAAGTTCAAAAACATGATCTTGTTTCTAAATTTTAGGATTTTGGACATTGTTTCCTCCTATAACAAAGGATACATCGTCTGGCAAGAAGTGTTTGATAACAAAGCTCAGGTAAGATTAGAAAATAAATGAGATACTCTTGCATACCAGCAATGTGGGAGGCTTAAAAAATAGACTATTAAGTAGTTATGGTTCTGTCTCTTCAGAGTTAAAGGAAGCCTGCTAACTTTGGCAAGTCTTCCCAGGTCAGGGGCCTGCCTTGAAATTATGATTTACTGAAGATGTGAAATAGGTGGAACAGGAACACCAGCACTGAAGTGCTTGCTTTTTTTTTTTCCTCACATAACCGTGCATCTGGTCTAGTGACACCACATGCTCAGCTTTTCAGAGCTGGTCAGATGACTGGTGCATGTAGGAACCTTCTTGAGGTATTAAATGTCTGCAGCATAAGCTAGGCTTCACTCTAGTGTATAAACTCCGTTTAAAACCAGCAAAGAGCTAATCAGCTTTAGATTGTGGGCTGGAGGGAAATTACAGAAAGTAGCTTCCAAAATGTCCCTCTTCAAAGACAAATACCCGGCTTTTAAATCCATCTTCTTTTTTCCTGATACCAACAATTAGGATTATCTTTAATGTTTAGGTTGGGGTTTTTTTGTGGAGTAGGGTGTTTTTAATTTTGTTTTTTCTCCTTTCAGCTGAAACCAGACACTGTAGTTCAGGTGTGGATGGAAAACAACTATGCTCATGAACTAAGCAGTGTCACTGGAGCTGGGTTCACTGCTATCCTGGCAGCACCCTGGTACTTAGACTACATTAGTTATGGGCAAGACTGGAAGAAGTACTACAGTGTTGAACCACTTAAATTCCCTGGTTTGTAACTTCTTTATACACATGCTCTGTGCATGAAACTCTTTGGCTCATAGTAAGGTGTAAATGGAAACAATAAGGCTGTTTAGAGTGGTCATGCAGTCACTATGATCAGATATTCTCTAACCAGATTACTTCAGTGTCAGCTACAGCTCTGAAAGATTCTCAAATAAAAAAAAGGCAACTTTACACTTTCAGGGAAAAGTGTTAACCTTCCTCAAGCATCTTGCACCAGTGCTTGTGTGAGACAGGATGCTGGAAATAATTGGACAGATGCATCCTGTGTTAGGGGCAGAGTTGTGAAAAATAGCTGTTGTTAGACATTGAATTCATATGTTAGCAAGCTTCTAGAGCCTTAGACTGTTGTAGAAAAAGACATGTTCTCTCCCTCTGGCTAAAGCCAATAAAAACATCTTATGCTTTCCATGGGGCTTTCCTTTTGTGCAAGGTAGCTCCCAGAGCTGACTAGGGAGAACACCTGACTTTGCAGCTTTTTGAAAGAATGTTCTGTGTATGTTATAATGAACAGTTTCAGTCAGGACTAAAATCTCTGAAGAATGTCAGAAGGCTGAGGAATGTCATCAGAGGATAAAACGTAAATCCTTTCTGACAGAGAAGGGAAATGGATTGTCTGGGCAAATGGCCTAGTGGTTCTCACGTTCAGTAACAAGACAAAGGCTAAGCTTGTGCTTAGGATTGATATTTTATATGATAAAATAAACAACATCAAGCCTCAGTATTGGAAAATGAAATTGTTGATATATGCCCATCTTCTGAGAAAATAGAAATTCTAACTTTCTGCTTTCAATTCAGGATCTGAAAAACAGAAAAAGCTCCTAATAGGTGGAGAAGCCTGTCTGTGGGGTGAATTTGTGGATGCAACTAACCTCACCCCAAGATTATGGTATGAACTGCTTTATCGTTAGATTTTTAGGAGCATTAATTAATCCAGTAGGACTGTATGTTAGTGGTAACAGTGCTCTGTGCTGAACCTGAACAGCTATAACAGTTGATGCTTCTGGGTGTATAAGACCTGGTATTAAGAACATTCATCCATTCTTGGTTCTAGACCATACCTACTCTAAAACTCAGTATATCTTTACAGGCCTAGAGCGAGTGCTGTAGGGGAAAGACTCTGGAGCAGCAGGAATGTGACCAACTTGCAGGATGCCTATCAAAGACTGACTAATCATCGATGCCGCATGCTCCGGTAAGATTAATAGCTATAGTAAAGCTTGGTTCTCCTGCCTTATAACTAACGGAGTTTGTGTACAGGCCTAAACTTCTGGCCTTGGAAGCAAAGGGAGGAGAGCTAGCTATCTAATCTGACTATATAAATGTCATCCCTTATTTTTTTGTATCCACAGAAGAGGAAAAACATAAATTAAGATGAGTTCTAGACAGTTTTGCAACTAACATTTCCAGACCTCTTAACTTTCTTCAGTGAAATACTTGAACTCATCTGTGTGTCTCTTTAAAGGAAAAAACACCACCATCACTGACTTATTTCAGAGAAAAAGGATATTAAAGGGTATGTGGAAGGAGTACGCAGACAGGAGAAAATGTAGGCTTTTAAAAAAAGTTGTTGTATTGCCTTAGTGTAGGGACTGAAAGGGGAGGATAAGGAGCCTTGATAAATTGTGGTTAATTGCTAGTGCTGTCGTTGTATATTTGCAGTTGTAGAAATGAGTGATTTCTAGGACTTAAGTCCAAGTTTGACTCCACTTGTAAAAGTATACAAGCAGAGTGCCTTTTAGGTTTTCCCAAATGCTGCTGCAAAGTTGGACTGCAGCTCAAATGCAATATGCCACTTAATTTCTCTGCAAAAGTTTATGACAAGTCATCAAGAATCCCAACAGTGTGAAGACATAGTTCAAAGTAGATACAAATCAGCTTTTTAGAGAACAAGATACAATGGCAGCACTTAAAAACTCAAGCACTCTGCTCCTGTTCCTGTAAACGTCTGAGCATGATTATCTTGTCAGAACCACTGATTTCTAGCTTGTAGTGTAAACTAGAACTTTAATTAACCAAGTTAAGAGTGACTGAGTGGGTTTATTTAAACTTGGCTTAAATTAGTGCTGTGGAAAATTAGCTGTATGTCAATTGTGTTATCTCCCTCAGTCATGAGGAAAATAGATACATTAAGTGCAAGTTAACAAATATGTGTTAAAAACAAGATTGAAAAGCTTTAGAAACTTGCGTCCTAGCTCTTAACAGGACAGTGCATCTCTTGATGGGACTTAACTGATAAAACTGCAGAGTATACAGAGACTGTTAACTCTAGGATTAGAGATTTACAGTGAACTAAGCCATGCTATTCCTGGATCTGGTTAACTACTGCTGTGTCTCCATCTTTTTCCTTAACCCTGGCACTTGTATTGCTGTACAGGGGACTGATCCAGATGACTACAGCTGCTGGAATAGTATTAGCATAAGAGATAGAGAATGCAGGGGCAGACTCAGGACTGCTCCTTGTACTTGTTACACACTTGCTCCTTAAAACTACTTTTTGGTGCTAAAACTGCTTTGCTGGCACATAAACTTACGGTGAGCAGTTCCTCTTATAAACAGACTACCTTAATAAAAGGACATGTCCTCTTGAAAATGCTTCCTTTTGTATAGGCTTTGAACCAGAAAAATCCTAGAGGAACCATTCATATACCTTTCGTGTATACAGGGCTGTCTTATCATTGTGCACACTCAAGAGCTGATTTAGTAAGTCAGGCTCCTGTAAAGTGTTAGAGCCTGGGCAAAGGACTGTGCCCCTGCCAACATTGTCATACATGGTATATATGGACCATGGCAGCTGCAGTAGGCCAAGGAGCCTTTCCAAGTGGAACGAACAATTCTAGCTTGTTCTGCGGCTGGATGCTAGGGAGTGAGAGAATGGGTAGGCAGAACTTTGTAACAGCTGGATTGTGGTCACTGCAAGAACAGTAGCTCTACCTATCCAAGGCCGAGGCCACTGCTGTTGAAACAGTACCATGAAAGCAGTAGTTGCTATTCAGACCTAAATTCAGCTTCCTGTAGGATACAGCAGTGCAAATTGCAGAGAAATGGTGATGGGAGAAGAGAAACAAACAGGTGTCTGTATATTCCAGAGAACTAGACAACAGCCCTGTCTTTTACTAAGAGGAAGTCTTGCTTAGGGGCAAACAATAGTTCAGCTGAGATTTCATTGTTCAGTTTCTTCCACTGCAGCTCTTAAGTGCAATTTAAACACGAATATATATTATCCTACACTGTAGCAGTACTATCTAGCTCTTAAATATCCAGGAAGAATTTTGACCACACCTACTTTGACTCTGAAACATTTATTCACACTTATCTTACTGCACCATTGTAAGCTACAGGGTTGGTTTGTCTGTTTGTTTTTAAAGCCACATGAGAACAGAAAAATTCAGGATAGTGTAGGTGGAAAAATAATACTGTTTACTGCAACTGATTCACCCCCCAAATGAATGAAAATGACACAATTAGAGCTGCATATGAAGGAAACATGGAGTTTGAGGGGAGTGTGCAAATGTCAACTGATTCGCAATAGGTTTTGCAGAACGTAGTGATAACTAGACCCTGAATTTAAGCTTTACAACTTGTTTTCTATTATCCTGGTACATTTGATTGAAGCAGAGAACTGTACTTCACTGAAGTTCAGTCAATTGTAGAATAGGGCCCTTTTTCATTCCTTAAATAGGCCATTTGGTATTTCTTGGAAGTAGTTTTGTTTACACAAAGATTAAAATACAGTGCCAGTATCTCTGTTCCTGCCTACACAATCAGCCAGTTTTAATAATAATCATACACATTCCACTTTATTTTAACAGCCGTGGCATAGCAGCCGAACCAGTGTTTGTTGGATACTGTGCCCATGAAGCAAGAGGGCAGTAACTGCTGCGAAGACTTCTAGTCAACAACCTGAAGTGCCTCAAGGGTATGAATATATGCACGTGCAATTTGATATTTGAACCAAAACCTAAAACTTTCTATTCTAAAATAAAGTTATTTGACATTCTTCATGAAGTAAAACTGATGGGTTTTAGCTTTCATTAGAAATAGGGATTCTTCACTATGAAATCCTGAAACTTGATACCATACAGGTACCAATTGTAGCTTCCTTACATTCTAAATTTGAAGGAAAATAAAACTAAGACACTATTTAAATAGAGAGAAAACTACATTTTTATTTCAGAGTATCTTATTAGTTGCTACTTTCCTATGTAATCAGGTAATTGCAAATCAGATCTTACTCACTTTGCAGAAGGATCCATTCCACTTACTGGCTAAAGCAAACTCAGGTAGAAGGTATACCTAGTCCTGAATTGTGGTTCAACTTGGTTTCTAACAATACAGGAAGTAACACAGATGTACAGTTTAAATGCTTATTAACCGTATTCTTTTATTCAGTTGAAAACAAATCAATATATACTGTCAAAAAAGTAATTTCATTTATAGACATAAACTTCACAAACTTTACTCACTAAAGTAAGAAACTGTCCTAATGGCACATGAATGTGCACTTGGTGCTCATTTCTATGAAGAGGATTTGCATCACTTCTCGTTGCAGATATCTGTAAGATAAGAATTAGCAAAACAGCAAATTGTGGTTGCATGTCTTGTTCAGCTGCTTTGTAATTACAAGGCTGTGCCAGAAGAACACAGTCTCTTGAACCTTCCCTTGAACAGTTAAAAGCACTATCTGCTCATACAGCTGTTAATTCATTATTTTCCACAACCAGCTGGTCCCAGAAGAACATACTGGTGTACATAAATAGGCTCCAGAAAATATCTTTATTCTAGGGTGTAAAGCTATCACACCAGCCCCATCCTCCTCTGAAGTAGTGCACTTTGCTCTTGACTGTTCAGGGCTTGATAACTGGCAAGTTCCAAAGTGAAGGTTGCTGAGCCTGATGTTAGAGAACGCAAAACTGTTGAGTAGCCCTAGACAAAATGGAGAACACATCACTCAATTTAGGGTAAAGGGAAGATAAGCTGCTTAAGTCACATATAGAAAGTCAGAAATATACTACAACACTAGCAAATTAAGTTCTTAATATTATTATATTAAAAGACCAATACATGTGTGAGTCAACCTAATCATACACAGGTAAAATATCTTCTTTGTAAAACCTGTTCTAGCAGTATTTACCATTTTGACTTAGAGGTGAAAGCATGCTGGTCTAACAATTTGAATCAGGTACAAAACCAAAATACAATAAAAGAAATCCATTCCAAACTTACTCATCCATAAACAACAAGAAAAAGTGAACAAAAGCCTAATTATTTTTAAACATATAAAAAGAGATCAGGTTCATGTTTTACCATTAATAAAATAATCACATACCATCATTTCTGCTAGTGGAACAACAGCAATCACAACTCTGTTATCCTGACGACTCTGGATTTCCTGAATACTACCTCTCCGCTGTGCAAGGTCAGCAAGTGCTGCACTGAGATGATCTTCACTTACTGTGATTTCTAGGTTCATCAGGGGCTCCAGTATTTGTATACCAGCTTTTTTTAAAGCCTACATGGAAGAGAAGGGAGAATTATGTTGACTTTTTTTTTTCCCCAGAAAAGTGGAGATAATAAGTACTTCTGTAACTCCAGCTAACTCTGCCTCTCAAATTCCCTACTTCCAGAAGCTATTCAGTCCCCAGGAAGGACATCACACTGTCAGAGAAGAACAGTTATCAGATATTGACACATATGTATTTTCCACAGTATATCGTGCTACTGTGTTCTATGGCAGCTTAGAGTTTCAGTGTACCTTTTGCATGCAACGGGAGACACAGGCTGATACCATTGTGTGGGAGGTGTCAGGATGCACCATCAGTGATTGCACTGTCACATCTATATCTTGAACTGGGAATCCAAGCAAAGGTCCTAGGAATAAAAAGGGCAAAGAAAAAACCAAAGTTGTTTTTCAGAATATTAAGACACATACAAGGAAGTTTCAGGATTAATTTGCAGCTTCTCACTTTCCTCTTTCCCATCTCCTTGTTCTTCCTTCTCCCAAGTAAATGATTACTCTTGTTGCTCATTTTGTGATTTTGCCATTACCTAGCTTTGCTAAAAGACAAAGGAATGCAGACCCATACTTCCTTACTTTCTTTACCAAAAACACATATAATTTTGCAAACCAGAGAACCGGAAATTCCTGAGTACACTCATCTGTAACCGTTCTCAAAAAATGAAGGGTTTTTTTGATACATGATAATATCTAAAACTTGTCCATTGAAACAAGAACTCACTTGAAAAACTAATAAGATCTTTATTTAGCCAGAAGCCAGAATATCTTCTGTATTTTCCTTTTCAACACAAAGTGATCATAGCAAAAGTTCATACTAACCCATTACCAAAACTGCAGGGGTAATTCAATTCCATGAGGGGCAAACAATGTCCAGTGTCCTAGGCAGGTTATCTGCCTCCAATCCAGGACTCAACCAGACCAAAATTTTATGAGAGTAGATGGGAAGCCTGAAACTCATCTGAAAAAAAGCACATGGCTTTTTTCCTGTGGAGAATATGGCCAAATCTGGTTTTTTTTCGCCAAAGCACTTAAATTGTGTGAACTTTAGTCTGGAAACATTACAGTTCTGAAGTGTCTTTAGGGAGAATGAAGAAAGCACACGGAGCCAAGGCTTATTGCACAGTAAGAAATGAGAGACGGCTTTCCAGCTCAACAGTGATATGTAAAAAAACACCTCATGCTACTGCTTCTAGAGCAATTCTCATTTATCAGTCCACTGCTTGTTAGTTTTACTATAAGGGAGAGTTCACTGGCTACTATTACATACCCCCTATTTTTAATCCAATGTAAAGGATGCTTTTAGTCCTTAGAAAGACTATACTTGGCAATTAAGTAAGGCTTGTTACTGTGTACTTTCATGTATTTAACATATTTGAAAATTTAAAAAAATCAGTAACCCGAATAGAAATGTGATGTGTACCACTTCTGTCACATCACTGTGGTTTACATGATGTCATCAAATAAATGCCTTATCTCTTATACCGGATTTAAAAGCAAACCAAAATAATCCCAACCTCACTGTTGAGTGACTGAGAAGAAATCTACCTTAAAACCAAAGTCATGCTGACTTCCATTCCTGGCATAGGGAAAGGAGTGTTTGGCAATTTTTGTATTTAAGGAAATTTCAGAATTTTCCTTTGCATCTAATGTTAGTATGTACTATCTTTTAGTTTTCAAGCTCTCAAGGAGGTTTTTTTCCTAGAAACATACACAGAAATCTTAGACCAGCATACCTCTTACAGTACTTCCTTTACCTTGAATGCATGAATTCATGATGCCAATTTCTACAGCCCCTTGGAGTTCTTTGGGTAGCATTTCAATGACACCTGCAGCATACTCAATGATGGGTTTTGTTGTTGCTCTCTCTGCTGACCTGGGCCTCACCTCTAACTCTGCAGTGACAAAGTGTCGTTTATCTCCTACTGTTTTGTCCAGTATATCTGCGGGTGAGGGGGGAACAAAACAAAAACCAGAAAGGTGAAACAATGATTTGGAAAAAAACTAATACATAAAATTCATCTGAAAGTTACTCATAAGATCATTTAAAGTAAATCAAGCTACAAAACCAGAAACAGTGTGTTCCTTCCATTCACTCTTTTTACCTGTAGCTTGGGCAGCATTTAGGATGGTTTCTCTGTATGCTATTTGAAGAGGCCCCAAATAGGTCTCAATTCCATATTCACGTTTGATTCGGTCATGAATGATTTCTATGTGTAGTTCTCCCATGCCGCAAAGAATAGTCTAGTAAGAAGGGAGTTAAGAGAGAAGAGGAAAAACATGCAAAACTCATATTTTCATGCAAACTGTTAAGCAAGGACTTGCATTCTCTTAATGGTATCTCAGAAATATTTCAAATTCTAAGAAGCCTGGAGAGAAAACAGAACTACTTTACGTCTTCTGACATAAACACCATGTAAGTGAGAATGCAATTACCGCTACTGTGACCACTGTAAAAAAGGGCATCTTGCATTATGTTACAGAGTACTTCTGTGGTTTTTAAACACAGACGTGTCAAAAACATGCATAGCACAGGATGATTTCCTCTACTCTATAAAGCACAAGTGCACAAGGCTCCATTTTAGGTTGAGGCACAGAACTTTGTACGTCTATGATATGAATATTTAAAAAGTCTTATTTATTCAAGAAAATATCAATATGCAAATTAACTAACTGAAGGGTGGTCATGACAGTTCTAAAATAAAGCCTAGTTATAAGGTGAGAAAGAGAAAATTCATCTTACTTGTCCTGTGTCAGGATCTAGCTTCACTTTTAAACTTGGATCTTCACGCTGAAGACAGCTCAATGCATTATCCAAGTCTGTACATAAATATCAAATATTGTATCTAAAGAGACTTCAGTGATTTGAGAATCATCATGAATGTCTAAACATCACTCTTCCTCAGAAAGTTAAATCTTATTCTCTGAAGGCATCAAAATGACCCTCAAGAAGCATATATTCTGGCAAACAAAGTCAAATCAAATGACAATCAACTTGCAACTTCTGATTCTCTCCAATAAATTAACTGCACGCTACAGAGAGTGCTTTAATTTAATTACTAAAAATACTATTTTCAGAGTTATATTTTGTACTAGTAATAAGACAGAATGAAACCAGCAAGTACTTCATTGAGTCAGTGAAAAGCACTGCTCCCTTTTCACAAGTAAGAAAATTTGTCAACTAACTCTTATGTAGTTTGCCTGAATATTTCAAGATGAGTTGAACATGAAAAGATTCAAAGGCAAATTATTTTTTTCTGATTCCCTATTATCTTAACTGCCAAGGAAAGCAGCTACAGAATTATAAACTCACAGCTGAGAATTCATTTATTTACAGTCAAAAGCCCCATCCAATCCCCTCAAAAAACAGGAATACCTTACAGTGTAGTGGCTCAGCCTGCAGATATATTGCTCCAAATCTCTGTCCTGCCTGCTCCATTCCATCACAATGTAGTGGTATTTGTCCTCCCCTTCACCCCCAACTAAGCTCCACTTCTTGAAGATAGAGAGTTTAAAGTATGTATTTCCAAAAAGAGTCAAATGGAACCAAGTTCTCTGGTACAGAATCTTGGAAAACGCACTAAGTTTACAAGTCACATTGCATGGGTGACCCCAAACTAAACGTAAAAGTCTGGCTAAATGAAGACTTCCCACCATAGTGTAAAACTGCAAGTGCTGACTGAGAAAAACCCTACATTTCAAGGAAATTTGTACTAATGGCACTACTAATTTGTGCAGCACACCAGCATGACTGCAGTAAAACTAAGCATAAGAGTAGGAAATGAAAGTGCCTCCATCTTTTCTTTCAAAATCAAGAATTACTGCTTGTCCAAACACAAAACCTAGAAAACTAGTACTGCTGTTACTGCTTGACATAAAGGACAACCACAATCTAAAACACATAATCTGTGCAAAACACCATAAAGGGCCTTATTAGATCACTGACTGATAAATTTGTGCAACTCACTTATGCCAACCAGTTCTTTACATAGGAGAACATGGTTATAGTTGAATATCTCAACTGTAGAATATCTTAAGATATCTTATTTACGTGTAGCTAGGTTGTACCTTGTTGTTTGGCCATCGAAGGAGGTTCAATTGTACAGAAGAAGACAGAGTCAGGGATCTCAACGCCTGCAAGTAGAAGGCTCTCTATGTCACTAGGAGACCTCTTCTCTCCACCAGCATCCCTTCCAGCACGGCGTGCTGCAGCTGCCGCTGAAGCCTTTGATGACACTATCGTATCTCCAGTAGCACTCTAGAGACCAACACCCAGTGACCCACAAGACACACAAGAGGGAGATGAAGGCATATGAAAACAATAACAAAACAAAAATACATGAAGCCTGACCATTTCTATTCCTTAAAACCATTCATGCTAAACTCCACTTATTTATAAACAATTACTCTAACTTCTGTTTTCAAATAACTAAAATGATCTGAAAGAGGAAAAATTATGCCCAAATTTAGACTAACATTTTCTGTCTAGTTCACTGCATTTTAAACCTAACTTAGCAATCAAGACATAAAGCCACAAAGAACAGTACTGGTAAATTAAAATATGCTTATGCATGCCAAATTTGGTTGCATTTTAGAAAATCTGTGCAAGAGAGATCTATGCAGCCTGTTCAGATAATAAAACACTGAATCAGTAAACTAAAAGAAGCGAGCATGAAACAAATGTATTTGAGCTTAAGTTAAACTCTTGCTTTTGGCTAACTTATTCGGAACATCATTCTCCTTCCCCATCAGATGTCTCTCCATGGCACTATATTGCATTTTAAAGGTTATAATGTAAATACAAGCTCAGAACCCTACTAAAACACACCTTCAGGTTTCAGTCCTTTCAGTGTAATCAGCACTGCATTTCCCAGGTCAATTACTGGCTTTGTAGTACATTGTAGTATTCCATTTTAGGAGGAAGTATATGCACATGTACTTCAAATAAAGGAAGTTTACATATGTCACAATAATCAAGAACATGTCTGAGATACAATACCATAGAAGTAGAAACAACATTAGTGAAACAAGCTCCCTTATAGAATCAGTATTTTCCGTTACCTGTTTTAACCCAACAGTAAGGGCAATGTTGCCAGCTGTTAGCGATGGTATTTCAATCTGCTGATCAGCAAACGGCAGGAGCAGCCGGCTCATTCTCTCCCTGAAAATGAAATTCTTGAATTAATCAGGACTTTAATAGATATTCTAATGCTACACAAAACTCTATCTTACTCACGTGCAACTTTTGTTAATATTATACACAGCTGATTGAGGTTTCAGTGAACCTGAGTAAACACGAACAAAAACAAGTGGTCCACGACATTTATCATGGAGAACTTTAAATGCAAGTGCACACAAATCATCCTTGTACCACTGTCTGCAAAACAAAAAGCACAACAAAAAGCATACTTGCAGGATTAATCCACTTAATCTCACACTTACCTATACGTCCACTCATTTAAGAAGCCATATATTTCTTATGCCTCTAATAATATTACCATATTTTTAAAATCATAATTCATACAAAAATATTAATGTAAGCAGCTCCAGTAGGATATGTAAGATGCCATGTGACTCAGCCAATACTAAAGATAATCCCTAGACTTCAATTTTGTAAAATGGTAATATCCTCAGATTAAAAATGGACTTTAGAACTCCAAAGTGCAAGCCTGACAACTGGAGATAAATGCATACCATTCAAGTTGCATTGACTGAAGCCAGGTTCAGTACTCAAGTGTATTTTTATGTCCACAAATCTTTACTGTTATTTAATATCTAAAAACACTAAACATTTTTAAAGGCATGAATGTTTTTTGATAATCTTCATTTTCTCCTTTTATGCTTTCCTACTGATTTTTCTTTTTTTCTGACCCTCATTTTCTCCTCGTACTTACAGAAACTCATATGAACGCTCATTAGGTGCAGGCAAATACATAATAATAGCATCCAGTAATGGTTGCACTCCTTTGTTCTTCAGTGCACTGCCACAGAGTACAGGTACTGCTTTCTGAGCTAATGTGACTCTGCGGATAGCAGACTGTAACTGCAAAAAAGAATTATTTTCTGTTAGCATATGAACTACAATTTAGCCTTCAATTGCATTCCAGCTATCAGGTAGTTCTAACAAATCCCCAAAACTTAAATATGACTGCAAATATAACATCTATATAACATCTAAACCGATTTTAGTGAGCTCCAAACCATACAGCCAAATGTTTAGATGCTAAAATAGAAGATACTGTTTTCAAGATTTCTAAACACCTCATGCAGTTGTTCTTGTTCTTTTTCTAACAGCCCTTTTAATTCAGAATACTGTACTTCACCACTTCCAATATATAGTGTCTGATGATCCAACCAATTAACAGAGGCTGAGATACTACTTCTATTAGTAAAAATCAGCAGCTTGGAAATGCTAGAAATTCCACTCACCTTTCTCTCATTGCTTGTGCATCAGCCTAACTTTAAGTAAAACCCCGTCCTCAGCAAAGGTACCCTACTTTTAAAGTTGAGCCTACCATGTCTGAGAATCTGTTAGTGCATTCATATAAAATTCATACTTTGTCCTAAATTCACAGCACCATAAATTAACTACAAAAGCTGGTGTGATTTTTTTTGTTGACAAAAAATTTACATCTGCAAAATCATAACCTGCTTGTGCCAAACATAGAAAAACCCAACAGTTCAGTTTAATAGCTAGTAAAAACTTGCTTATGAAAAACAAAATATAAGAATTACCTTTTCAGCTGGTATTAAGTCAAAATTTTCACTATATTCTCCTAGAACCAGTTCAGCAAATTCATCATCCAGATCTGCAACCTTCAACAGAATAGCTCTTACATTATTTGGCATATAGCAGTTTCACAGATAAGTCACAAACCTTCGTTATTTAGGAAATACAGCTAAACAGAGCACAAATAAAGCTTTTAAAGACATCAGAAATCATAAAAAGCTACAGAAAACTGTGGAAATTAAGGTTTCAAGAAAAGGCAGAGAATAAAATCAACTCATAAGGCTGCTGTCAGATTACACATCAGTGGGACAGAGAATGCTTGTACTTCTCCCTAAAACAGAAAAAACTTGCAGCCATACAGTGACAGCCATGAAGGTATTTCAGATCTGGAAACGAGATGAAGTCTGAAGTAAACAGCAAGTGACCTTTGCAAGCTAAAGTAAACACAGCTGGAAAAAAACAAGCTTTCAGAGCATTCTGGACTTATTCACAGCAAAGGCTTGCAGTCCAAGAGCTCATCCATGTTTTCAAACATACTGCTCAGCTACAACTATTTAGTGGGGAGACAGGCACGGCTGGACTAGATGATCTAAAAGGTCTCTTCCAACCTTATGATTCTATGATTTAAACCTCGTCACACAGATACCCTCTCACATCACAGACTTAGAACACCTGAAGTGCAGGAAAACGCTTTGCCCCCTCTAGCGGTTACAACAGCAACTGACCAATCCTGAAATGAATCCCTGATGAGCAGTTAAAGTCTAATGAAGCTAAAACATGACAGGTAAAGGAAATCATTCATTCAATTGAGTGAAAGCAAAGTGTGCAAGATGGCTGGTATTCAAACTACTAAATTTTATAGTGTTTCTGATAAGTATTGATTGGACAGAAAACAAAGAGTATTTTACGAACACAAGTTTATCTCAATTAATCACATTAATGGAACACTCCTGCCTGCTTCAGGAAGGGCCCAGAAACCAAAAAATCCAGCATTCTTCTTACAAAGCTCTCTATCTGACAATACATTTCTTAAGAGAAGAGTTTCAGTAATAATGTCCCCATTTAAAACCTGGACATTTTAAAACCCAGATAACGTATGTGTTTTACTGAATGTCGAGCAATATAAAATGTATCTCTCCGATTCTGATGTTTCAAAGGAGATTGAAAGCCTAGTATCATCTGTTTATGCACTTGGACAGTGCTATTCAAAGCTGTTCAAAGGACAGCCCTTCCCATGAAAAGGACAGGTATCTGAGATACACATAGTTGTTAACCTACCCCATTTTTCCTTACAAAAATAGGCAATCAAATGTAATCACTACTACACTTTTAAATTGCATAAAAGCAAATCGAATGTAAAAAAATCAACTTGGAGAGAAGACTAGAGTCTCAAGGGGAACCTACTCTTCCAATATAATTATATAAATTACACAAAGTAAAGTGAGACCTTAAAATGCCAGCTGAGGAAAGAAGGAAAACACTCTGGACAAACTATTTCAAATGCTCAGCACTGCTCAACAGGCAATTTATTATTTTACTTTCCCTAATTCTTCCATTCTTCACCCCCTCTAAAAACCTGGTATCAAGTAGATCAAGTTTCTATTATCTTTCTTAGCTTCACAGTATGACAATTTATGTTACAGAAATATTTGTACTGTTCTCATCTCTCCCATGGATTTTTTGATGGTCTAGAAAAAGATTTATGGTGGGCTTCAGCTGCCTCTAGCACTGTTTTTAGTGCTATTTTGATCAGCCTGCAACACCCCACCCAGCTTCCAGGTCCTACTCTAGAAGTGTATGAATATCCTGTAGACTCTAGGTCACATCTGCCAGGCCTCATAAAAATATCCCAAGCATCTTTTGGCATCCAAGAGAGTACAAGATAGGCCAACTAAATGCTAAACCTGGTGTCTGCTTTCTTCAGTTCTCTATTTAATAAGGCAGGGCATGTTTTCCATTTTACACAAATATTGTCCAGGTCTCTATATTCAGCATGTTTTGCCATCACAGACTAACATTTCCAATGTGCATTAAGCATCATTGACAGAGGGAAAGGAAATGAAGAATATTTAAATTAGTTCAATAAGGACAAATGCAGAATCTTGCACCTGGGACAGAACAAATCCATACAGTGATACACAGTGGTGATCAACTAGCTAGGAAACAGCCCTGCAGAAGTTAACCAGAGGGCCCTGCTGGACAAGCGAGTCTGAGTCAAACCAGTGACAAAGGCTAACTGCAAACTGGGCTGCAACAGTAAGAGCACAGCCATGGACCCAGGCAAGTGGTTAGTACCCTCTAACTTGCACTTCTGAAGCTGCACCTAAAACACTGTCTGCTTTTAGGTTCCGCAACACAAAAGAGACACACAAACTGTGGAAAGTCCAGTGGAAAACCGCTAAGATGGTTGCAGTGCAAGTGGAGGTCCAGAGAGATCAAGGACCTGTCTAACTTGAAGAGTCTGAGGGAGGATGCAAATGATGTTCCTTACAACTTGAGATGGTGGGGATAGTGGGCCTGCTTCAGGGAAACAGAGCCAGATTCTTCGTAATACAGTACACAAGGAAAGGACAAGTAGCACTGTCACAGCCTGCAACATTCCCATTAGACAAAAATAAGTAATGTTTCACTACAAGGATGATCAAGCACTGGGACAGGCTGCTTAGGCAGACTGTAATCTCCACCCTTAGAAACTTGAAAAACTGAACTGAACAAGGCCTGAGCATCCTGGTCTAACACTGAAGTTATTCCTGCTTTGAGCGGGTCACTGCAACAAACACCTCCAGAGGTCCCTTTCAGCCTATTTTTTCTACATTTCTACATAACAGTTTTAAATATATTATGTATTTACTTTAGGACTTTACTTGTTCTATTAAGGTGTTTCTGGCATCCTGGACCTCTTGGAATAGGTTGGGATCATCAGCTTCCAGGAGTGGCTTTTGCTCAAAATTTTTTCCATCATCCAAATCAGAAGTAGGTTTCCAAATTATTTGTTCCTTTGTTACAACATCAACCAGTCCTCTGAAGGTCTTGGCTTCCCCAATGGGCAGCTACAAACAGAATGGAGATTTTTAGAGAACTGCCAAAAAATAAGAAAGTAGTTCCATTTTAAAGAAAGCAAATAAACATTTAATTTCTAAGCTCACCTGTAAAAGCAAAGGTTTTGTCTTCAACTTTTGTTTGATACTCTCAACAGCATACGTAAAACTACATTAAAACAACAGATACTGTTACACAAAACTTAATGATACAGTAATACAGGTTTACCAATCCTCATTTACTGCAAAAATTATGAGTACAATTACACAAAAATCTGCATTGCATAATCAAAGATGTATATCTTAAGTACTAACATAATTGGCTTGCTCTATGCTTAACAAAAAAACCTGAATTTGACTGGGGACATTCTCTTACAAGGTTTTTAGCACTGATTAATTAACTGCCTAAATACCTGGCCCTGTATTTGTCCATCTTGTTCAAAAAGCAAATTCGTGGTATCTGATGTTTGTCAGCTTGTTTCCACACTGTCAGGGTTTGGGCCTAGTGAAAGGAAAAAGTTATGAGCCATGGAACACCGTAATTTCACAACATGTAACTTTTCCACAGGACTGAACTACTCAAATGTCTCAGGCTATGAAGTCAAATTTCAGCCTGCTTCCACCTTTTCTGCCTGCCTCCACCTTTTCTGCACTATGCCCCAAAAGGAATGTTAAATAGGCCACTATGGAGGGAGGAATTCTGGCTGAAAATTATTCATTTTCTACATGAAATCTGAAAATGTGAAATTAATAGATATGAATTTCTTTCCACCCATGGGCCTGACCAGAAGCATCCGGCATCAAAAGGGATAATACAAAGCACATCTCTACACTATTATTATTATTATTTCAGTCTGTTTTAAGTCATTAGACAGAAAAAAAATAATCTACCGGTATTTACCTCAACACCAGCTGAAGCATCAAACACTGCTACTGCTCCATCCAGGACTCTCAAACAACGCTCAACTTCCACTGTGAAGTCCACATGACCTAAAAAACAATCTTCCTTTTACACCATCGTAACTCAAACAGGCAACATCAACAGGTCATTACAATTTCTTATTTTTTTTTTCTTTTGAAATCATGTCAAAACAACCCTGTCTTCACCTGAAAAAAAAATACACATATCAGTCCTCGAAACAACAAGATTGCTATATTGCAGCCATACAATGGTGTGGAAATGCCTGAGCTCACTTTAAGAAAGCATTTTTATTGATGCCATTAAACCAATTAAATATTGTACCATATTTAAAACTTGAACTTATATTCTACAAAACCCCACCTCATCCACCGTCCCCTAATAATGTGAGTAGTGCTAAACTGTCGTACCAGGTGTGTCAATCAGATTGATTCTGCAGTCCTTCCAGTCAAACGTAACAGCAGCAGACTGAATGGTAATACCACGTTCTCGCTCCTGTACCATAAAATCTGTTACCGTATCCCCATCATCAACATCTGCAACGAGGAAGCAGGGATGTAAATAATTAAAAAGCTGCAATTGTCTTGGAGTACAGATGCTGAGAGTCTAGGAAATACTGTCCCTTTTATATATTTATCAGCTATGAAAACTATACTTTTTTAGAAAATGATAAAGTCAGCTGATTTACCCAGACTCCCTTTCCAGGGAAAAAATGCTCAGTAAGTCAGAGACAAGCAATTCTAGCAAATTTTTTTGTTTTTCTACATTCTAGTAACACCATGAGAAACTTAAAAACTAAAGAAAAGTCCAAAATCACGAACAAATTGCAGTTTTAAAAACCTGGCTGTTTGCATTGTATGGAATGTGACTGATTAAAATTTAGTAATCAAAAGGAAATTACACTAAGTAAAAAAAAAAAAACACAACAAGAAAAAACAAAACAAAGAGGCTGAGTTTTGCTTGTGTTTTGGTTTATGTTTAATAAAAAGAGAAGCAGTTGTACATTTTTGAACAAGCAGGCCACCGAATTCAACTGCTCCACAAGTTAACTTCTTATACCATTCTCAAACACAGCAGAGAACAAGCAACTAAATTTAAAAGGACAAAAAGTATACTCTTTCAGTCTTGAGGAATTCTGTGAGAGTTGTGGAAGCAAGGAATCCTTCCTGTGATATGGCTTTCAAAAGAAATTGTTATTTTTAGTCAATCTGGTGTCAAAAGAGAACTGAAGAAACAGCTCTACCAGATCGGAACAATGAGCAACAAGTAAAACAAGGAGAACCTCTAATTAAATGTTAAACGAATCATAATGCACTAAAAGTAAAAGAAAATATGAACTTATGATGCCCTAAAGTACAACTGCCTTAGAATGTAATGGAATGTGGATTAAAATCTCATAATATTGCAGCACAACTTTGGAAGAGCTGGCTGCTACACTAAGTATTCCACCAGCAACCTCCAACTGCACTGCATGTTACTGTATTTTGTTAAATCTCTCAAAGCCACCAAAACACAAAAAGTATTTCTAACCTCCAGGAGTTCTTATGTATCCAGAATAATACAGCATTCTTTCTGTTGTCGTAGTTTTCCCTGCATCAATGTGGGCCATAATGCCAATGTTTCGGATTCTGCATAAAGCGAAAACATTGCTTTACTATGGTAATTCTTTCATTCAGTGATATTCTTATTTACATAAACAATTAACATTCTCTGAGAACAATATACCAAGCAAACAACATCTTTCCTCTGTTGTATATCTGACACAGTGTACATTCTGATACTGAAGTACATGGTGGATTTTACTAAAAAGTTTGGGAACAGGTTTCCATGCTTCATGGAAAGCTCCTCCACCCTCTTACGCATCCCTAATCCCTACTGCCTGTAACAATTCATTGCATTTATATTCCAAATGTAGCATCCAAGTTCCCACAAAACGACGAGGAGGAGAGGTGGATCTATTATGTTTAAGCAGCTGGAGGTTGCCTCAAGATCAGCTGCCCTTGTTCTTTTAGGAGACTTTAATCTCCCATATATCTGCTGGGAACTTAACACAGCTGAGTGAGCCTACCAGGGGTGAGGCTGTCCTTGACCTGCTCTTCACAAACAGAGAAGGGCTGGTAGGTGATGTTGTGGTCGGAGGCTGTCTGGGGTGCAGTGACCATGAGATAACTGAGTTCTCCATAAACAATGAAACAAGGAAGGGCATAAACAAGATGTCCACACTGGACTTTTGGCAGGCAGATTTCAGATTATTTAAGGAACTAGTCAGGAGAGTACCCTGGGAAATTGTTCTTAAAAGCAAGGGGGTCCAGGAAGGCTCTATGTACTTGAAGAATGTAATCTTGAAGGTGCAGGAGCAGGTGGTCCTGATGTGCCGTAAGACGAGCCGTAGGGCAAGACAGACGGCCTGGATGAGTAAGGAGCTTCTGAAGAAGCTCCGTGAGAAAAAGAAGGTGTATCGCCTTTGGAAAGAAGGGCAGGTAAGTCAGGTTATGTTCAAAGATAAGTTGTGTAGGTTATGTTCGAAGTTAGGTTGTGTAGGAAGAAAATTAGGGAGGCAAAAGCTCAGCTGCAGCTCCAAGTGGCCACTTCTGTTAAGGATAGTAAGAAGTGGTTTTACAAATATATTAATGGCAGAAAGAAGGGCAGCAACGACCTCCGCTCCATATTAGATGTCAAGGGAAATATATTAATTAAAGATGAGGAAAAAGCTGAGGTGCTTAACGCCTTCTTTACCTCCTCAAGGAGGAATGTCCTAGGAATACTCAGCCCCCTCAGCCAGGAGATTGTGGGAATGAAGCTCCAGCTGTTCAGGAGGACTTGATTAGTGACCTGCTTGGCCACTCAGACATACACAAATCCATGGGGCCAGATGGGATCCATCTGAGGGTTTTAAGGGAACTGGCAGAGGTCCTCACCAAACCCCTTCCCCTCATCTACCAGCAGTCCAGGCTGACTGGGGAAGTGCTGCTTGCCTGAAGACTGGCAAACGTCACACCCATTTACAAGAAGGGTCAAAGGGAAGATCCAGGTAACTATATGCCTGTCAGTCTGACCTCGGTATCGGGAAAGGTCATGGAGCGGACTATTTTGAGTGCTATCATACAGCACACGTGGGACAACCGGCTGATCAGGCCTAGCCAACATGGGCTCACCAAAGGCAGGTCCTGCCAGACCAATATGATCTCCTTCTATGACAAGGTCACCCATTTAATGGACAAAGGAAAGGCCATGAATGTGGTGTACTTGGACTTCAGTAAAGCCTTTGACACCATTTCTCACAGTATCCTGCTGGAGTAACTAGCTGCCATTGGCCTGGACAGGCACAGCCTCTGCTGGGTTAAAAACTGGCTGGATGGCCGGGCCCAAAGGGTTGTGGTAAATGGAGTTAAATCCAGTTGGAAACTGGTCATGAGCGGTTTTCCCCAGGGTTCAGTGCTGGGTCCAGTCATGTTGAACATCTCAATGATCTCCATGAAGGCATTGCATGCACCCTTAAAAAGTTTGCCAATGACACCAAGCTGGGTCCAAGTGCCAACCTGCTTGAAGGAAGGGAGGCTCTGCAGAGAGATCTGGACAGGCTGGATCGATGGGCTGAGACCAACAGGATGAGGTTCAACAAGGCCAAGTGCAGGGTCCTCCATTTGGGTCACAACAACCCCGTGCAGCATTACAGGCTTGGGGAAGAGTGGCTGGAGAGCTGCCTGGCAGTGAAGGACCTGGGGGTTTTGGGTGACAGCCAGCTGAACATGAGCCAGCAGTGTGCCCAGGTGGCCAAGGGCACCTTGGCCTGTATCAGACACAGCATGGCCAGCAGGAGCAGAGAGGTGATTGTGCCCCTGCGCTCAGCACTGGTGAGGCCACACCTCGAGTGCTGGGTTCAGTTTTGAGTCCCTCACTACAAGAAGGACGCTGAGGGACTGGAGCGTGTCCAGAGAAGGGCTGGTGAGGGGGCTGGAGAACAAGCACTATGAGGAGTGGCTGAGGGAGCTGGGGTTGTTTAGCTTGCAGAAGAGGCTGAGGGGAGGAGACCTCATCACTGTCTACAACTGCCTGAAAGGAGGTTGTGACAGGGTGGGTGCTGGGCTCTTCTCACAAGTGACGAGTGATAGGATGAGAGGAAATGGCCGCAAGTTGTGCCAGGAGAAGTTTAGACTGGACATTAGAAAGAATTTCTTTACTGAAAGAGTGGTCAGGGATTGGAACAGGCTGCCCAGGGAGGTGGTGGAGTCACCATCCCTGGAGGTGTTTAAAAAATGGGTAGATGAGTTTCTTAGAGACATGGTTTAGTAAAGAGACAGGCACAGTTGGCCTCAGTGATCTCAGTGGTCTCTTCCAACCTTATGATTCTATGATTTCCAACATTAAGCCAGATTGTTCACTGGACAACTGGTCTTCCTAAGTGGTGGATGGGGTCAGGATGAAATATAGCCCCTCTGTAATCCAGGAGGAAGAAGTCAGAGACCTGCTGATCCACTTGGATCCTCACAAGTCTATGGAGCCAGATGGGATCCACCTAGGGTAGGATCCACCCTGGCAGATGAGCTTGCTAAGCTGCTTTCCATCATTTGTCAACAGTCCTGGCTCACTGGAGAGGTCCCAGACGACTGCAAGTTAGCCGATGTGACGCTCATCCACAAGAAGTGCCGTAGGGACGATCCAGGTAATTACAGACCTGTCACCCTGACCTCGGTTCCAGGTAAAATTATGGAACAGACAATCCTGGGCGCAATCATGCGGCACCTGCAGAATGAGGGAGAGATCAGGCCCAGCCAGCATGGATTTAGGAGAGGCAGGTCCTGCCTGACCAACCTGATCTCCTTTTATGACCATGTGATGGTGGATGAGAGCAAGGCTGTGGATGTAGTGTACCTGGACTTCAGCAAGACCTTTGACACTGTCTCCCACAGCAGACTCCTGGAGAAGCTGGCAGCCCATGGCTTGGATGGGAATGTTCTGTGCTGGATTAGGAATTGGTTGGATGGCCAAGCCCAGAGAGTGACAGTGAATGGTGTCTCATCCAGTTGGCGGCCAGTCACTAGTGGTGCCCCCAGGGTTCGGTGTTGGGCCCGGTCCTATTTACTGATGATCTGGACGAGGGGATTGAGTCCATCACTAGCAAGTTCGCAGCTGATACCAAGCTGGGAGGAAGTGTTGATCTGTTAGAGGGTAGGAAGGCCATACAGAGGGACCCTGACAGACTGGAGAGATGGGCTGATTCCAGTAGGATGAGGTTTAACAAGTCCAAATGCCGGGTTCTCCACTTTGGACACAACAACCCCATGCAGGGCTACAGACTGGGGACAGAGCAGCTGGAAAGCAGTCAGGCGGAAAGGGACTTGGGAGTGCTGGTGGACAGGAAACTCAACATGAGCCAGCAGTGTGCCCAAGTGGCCAAGAAGGCCAATGGTGTCCTGGCCTGCATCAGGAATAGTGTGGCCAGCAGGACTAGAGAGGTTATCATTCCCTTATACTTGGCACTGGTCAGGGACACCTTCAGTGCTGTGTCCAGTTCTGGGCCCCTCAGTTTAAGAAAGCTGTCGAGATGCTGGAGTGCGTCCAAAGGACAGCGACGAGGATGGTGAAGGGGCTGGAGCACAAGCCCTTTGAAGAGCGACTAAGGGAGCTGGGGTTGTTTAGCCTGGAGAAGAGGAGGCTCAGGGGAGACCTTACTGCTCTCTACAGCTACCTGAAAGGAGGTTGTAGAAGGCAGGGGTTGGTCTCTTCTCTCAGATGACCAGTGACAGAACAAGAGGACACGGTCTAAAGCTGCATCAGGGAAGGTTTAGGTTTGATATTAGGAAAAAATTCTTCACTGAAAGGGTTATTGGCCATTGGAATGCGCTGCCCAGGGAGGTGGTGGAGTCAACACCGCGGGAGGTGTTTAAAAGGAGATTGGATGAGGCACTTAGTGCCATGGTTTAAATGATGAGTAGGTGTTGGTGTTGGGTCAGAAGTTGGACTCGATGATCTCAAAGGTCTTTTCCAGCCTTGAAATACTGTGATACTGTGCTCTTAATTCTATTCAGCCAAGCCTTCCTTTCTCAAGTACCTTTCTGGTAGCTCCAAAACTGGTTCCCTAGCTCTGTGTATCACAGGCTTGCAACCACCCCCCATATCCACTATTCACGTGAGCTAAATTTGCCCTTCAGACAGCAGCAGTTCCAAGGGAACTTCATCCCTAAGCCATTCCTTTGGCAGCTTAGCCCCTAATTACCTTCCCTTCCTTATTAAGGCCCTCATCTTACCTGACTGAGTGCTCCCACAGACTCAAAGTATACAGCCCTGCCCACAGCAGTGGTCAAGTTGCCAAGACATTCCTTCCCCCTCTTTCAGCCTTCAGCAACCACCACGGATTTGGACCTTCCCTAAGAATCCAGTTTTGGTTCTGATGATGCAAGCAAGAGACAATCCAAGACACTCTCTGACACCAGCTTTTCTACGTTGAAACGTTAGAGTGCTAAAAGTAAGGAACTTTATAACATGCACATGAACTATGTAACAGGCACAGCAACAGCCCATGGCTTTTCATCACATCAATTGCTCTGTCAGTTAACATCTGAAAAATGAGCTAGCGTGACATACCTGGATATAGGAGGATTAATGACAGAACGGAGAGACTTAACATCTCCTGGAGACAAAAAAAACAAAACAACAACTTGTCAAATTGACCCCAATGTAGAAGTGATAGATTTTAACAAAATTGAATATACTTCCGGGAATTCCTAAAGCGCTTATTAAATAAAATCCAGAGCTACAACTCAGGACAATCTGCAGTCTCTACTATCTCAAACTTCTAAAGATATGTACTTAGTTTTCAATAAACATCTCTCCTAAACACAACAGAAACTCTTCAAAATGCTTGTAATTTAGAAACAACAGGAAAAAGCTAACACAAAAAACGTATCATCAGCACAGTAAATCCATACTTTGCAGAAAGCAAAACCAAAACGTTCTGCAGTTCCAGGCAACTGTAATACTGACATTCATCTGAACCGGCTAATAGATAAAAAATTTCAAAAGTAATTTCTCCTTTAAACACTGAAGCTAAACAGCATAATTCTCAGGGAGAAAATATAAACTGACGTAGGTTAAGAAAACATGGTATTGAAGGGTTTTAAATTCATATTCTCTTCAAAGATATTTCCTCTCTCACAGCCTATCTAGTTGGAAAACAAACTGCTAAGCTAAATTTTTAGGAAAGTAATAATCCATAATGAATCCATAATTCAGTTACTCAAGCCATTTAAGTTGTGTTTCAGAAACTCAGTTTCTTAGTACTTTAGTTTATCTTTGATTAGTCAAATAGAATTCAGCAATATTTAAATCAATACTCCTCACCATCTACAAATCACCATCCCTCAGCCCTGAACCTTTTAACCACCCTTCATAGAATCACAGAATCACTAGGTTGGAAGAGACCTCTGAGATCACCAAGTCCAATGGTGCCTGTCTCCTTACTAAACCATGTCTCTAAGAAACTCATCTACCCATTTTTTAAACACCTCCAGGGATGGTGACTCCACCACCTCCCTGGGCAGCCTGTTCCAATCCCTGACCACTCTTTCAGTAAAGAAATTCTTTCTAATGTCCAGTCTAAACTTCTCCTGGCACAACTTGCGGCCATTTCCTCTCATCCTATCACTCGTCACTTGTGAGAAGAGCCCAGCACCCACCCTGTCACAACCTCCTTTCAGGCAGTTGTAGACAGTGATGAGGTCTCCTCCCCTCAGCCTCCTCTTCTCCAAGCTAAACAACCCCAGCTCCCTCAGCCGCTCCTCATAGTGCTTATTCTCCAGCCCCCTCACCAGCCTCGTTGCCCTTCTCTGGACACGCTCCAGCCCCTCAATGTCCTTCTTGTAGTGAGGGACTCAAAACTGAACCCAGCACTCGAGGTGTGGCCTCACCAGTGCTGAGCGCAGGGGCACAATCACCTCTCTGCTCCTGCTGGCCATGCTGTGTCTGATACAGGCCAAGGTGCCATTGGCTTCTTGGCCACCTGGGCACACTGCTGGCTCATGTTCAGCCAGCTGTCACCCAACACCCCCAGGTCCTTCTCTGCCACACAGCTCTGCAGCCACTCTTCCCCAAGTCTGTAACCCTGCTTTGGGTTGTTGTGACCTAAATGGAGGACCCAGCACTTGGCCTTGTTGAACCTCATCCTGTTGGTCTTTTTGCACTTTGTACACCAAATTCTATAAATAATGACCAAAAGAACACAATAAAACACAATTTATAAATTCTTACTGGTTTTTAGAGTAATCCCTGCTATTAGGAAAATAATTTAAACTTTTACCTGCTGGAGAACTGTGGTTTCTCAGACTACAGTTTGGCTGGGTCACACTTACAACTCTCAGTTTTGTCTTCTTAAAATATACATGCTTAAAAGAAAAAAAAAAAAAATCACATACAATATTTATCATTATAAATGGTAATTTTTTGCCAACTGTAGAAAACTAAAGTAAAAAAACCCTACAGGAATACAGGAACTGACAGTGTTGTTAAATATTTACATAAGCTTAAGAAAAAAGTTATTTGGAATCAGAAGCACAAAGACAGGATCACTAAGGCTTAAACCTAGTCCAACTTCAATAGTATTTGGGAAGTCCAGCAGAAATCTATGATAGCATCAAAACACACTGTAGGTAATCACAATGTTTTAAATACATCTAAATATTTGTGTAAGCAATATAAATTTAACAATGACAAATATTAGGTAATCAAAACCACAGATAACTAAAAATTTTTAAAAGAAAAATTACAAATTCAGCTTCCATATTCTGAGTTATGTTAAGTCCAATTCCAACACAAAATTATGCATTCTGTTTGGATACAGACTTTTAAAGGAAAAAAAAAAATCAGTAATTTGAGTATTTCTTCTGCTCATGGGGAAGTATCTATATTTGGCAAAAAGTTTACCTCATTGCACAAACTTGATGACTTCAACGCATTCACTGGAAATTTCCTCAAAATTCTCAACATTTTGGCTCTTGTCTGTAAAGCTCTTCCCTGCCAAGATACATAAATATTGTATGAAACATTTATGATGGGAAACAGGTAACTATACTACTTCTACACAAGTCAATCATGAAGCTTAATTATTTCTCAAGTTAGATCAGGTTACTGGTTTCCAGGTTACTGCTCTGCAGGTTAAATTGGCATCAGATTTGTAAAAATAATGCTACAAAGCCTTAGAGTGCAGCATAAACACATGCCCTCAGACAGTAAACATATTCTAAAAGCAATTTTCAAAGAGTAAAGCAGAAGAAGGAGGAGGTTGTAGGAAGGTGGGTATTGGTCTCTTCTCCCAAGTTACAAGCAATAGGATGAAAGGAGATGGCCTCAAGTTGCACCAGGGAATGTTCAGGTTGGACATTAAGAAGAATTTCTTCACTGAAAGGGTTGTCAGGCACTGGGCCAGGATGCGCAGGGAGGTAGGTGTTTAAACACCCTGGAGGTGTTTAAAGTGTGGGTAGATGAAGTGCTTTGGGATATGGTTTAGCAGTGGATTGATACAGTTGGACTCAATGATCTCAAAGGTCTTCTCCAACCAAGTGATTCTATGATTCTGCGAAGCAACTCCAGTGGTTACATTTGGGCTCAGACAATTCAGTGCACAAATGAGCGACCACTGAGGTGTCAACAGCCCTTGAAAGAGGAAGATGGGCAGAGAGAATTATGTACTGGGGACAGAGATAAAATAAAATATTAAATACTTCAAGATTTTAAGCATTACCAAACCCATCACAACACCAAGCCCAAGTGCAGAAGCCTCAAACACACTCTGAGCCGGCTGATGCTTACTTGAGGAGGCACTGATACAAGAAGGGGTTACTACTGCAAAAGTGGAATATTTTGATTTAAGCTAAAGTAGAATTAGTTTTCTATAGAATTAGTTATCTATCTTCAGCTAAGTTCCATCTAAGTAACTGTATATTTTGGAAGTCAGACAGCATGTCTCTCTGATAGAATGTTTTCTTTATTGCATATCTTTTTTCAAATAGTGTTTTTCCAGACAACGATAATGTCTCGTGTTAGGTATGAGATGTGCTGAACAGATGTGTCTTCTTCTTTTATCACCTCTGTCTGTAGTGTTTTCCTATCTAAAATGCAAAGTCACAGAGAGAGCTGGCTCAAAAGCTCCAATTAGCCGAGATTTGGCTATTGTGAACTTCAAAATAATATTAAAGTTAGTCCTTGGGAAATAACAGAACATGCACAAGATTTCTGGGAAAATTTATACATATGCTTGTAAGTGGGAAATACATTCGGTAAACAGCCCTTGTCTTGTTATGCAGGATTGATGGAAATCGTTCCTTCATGCACCCAGCGCTGTTATAAAGGATGCTGCTCTCTAAAACTCCAAAATTAGTCTTAAAGAGTATATTTGCCAGCATTTTCAGTATCAGCATCACATCCAGCCCCAGTGACTTTGTGCGGTGTGGTAGCGTTTCAGAGCACAGGGAAAGAAACTCGCTCAGCAGCACATAACCTCGCGCACGGGCACAGACCCTTGAGCACTGGCACAGAAGCTAGGGCACCAGCACAGCAGCTCAGGCACAGGCAGAGGAGCTCATACACAGCACAGAAGCCTGCACGCAGGCACAGAAGCTCGTGCTCAGTCACAGATGCTCACACTCCTTCACAGAAGCTCTCGCTTGGGCACAGAGACCTGTGTACAGGCACGGACACTCATACACTGGAACAGAAGCACGCGCACGGGCATAGAGACGCTTGCATTAGCACACAAGCTCATACAGAGGCACAAAAGCTCGTGCATGGGCACAGAAGCTTTCACTTGGGCACAGAAGGTTGCACATATGCACACATGCACAGACGCTCACACACCCACAAAAGCCACAAACGCTCGTGTAGTGGCACAGAAGCTCACGCTTGGGCGCAGAAGACTGCGCACGGGCACGGAAGCTCATGCACAGACGCAGAGTCTCACGCACGGGCACAGAGGCTCACACTCAGGCACAGACACTCACCCACGGGTACAGAAGCTCGCGCTCGAGCACAGATGCTCGCGCATGGGCACAGAAGCTTGTGCATGGGCACAGACATTTGTGCAACAACAGAAGCTCATGTCTGGGCACCGAAGCTTGCACTCGGGCACTGAGGCTCAAGCACAAATGCTCACACACAGGGCACAGAAGCTTGTGAATGAGCACAAACACTTGCGCACTGGCACAGAAGTTCACATTTGGGCAGCGAAACTCGCGTTTGGGCACCAAAGCTCACAAACAGGCACTGAAGCTCACGTAAGGGCATAGGAGCTCACACACAGGGAAGGAGGCTCACCTCGGGCACAGAAGCTTGCACACCAACACAGAAACTAGTGATAGAGCACAGAGGCTCGCACACCAGCACAGATGCTTGCGCACGGGCACAGAAGATTGGGCACAGGCACAGAAGCTTGTGCTTGATAACAAACGTTCATGCTCAGGCTCAGAGGCCTGCACAAAGGCACAGAAACACACACAGGCACAGAAGCTCGCATAAGGGCACACACGCTCACACATGGGCACAGAACCTCTATCTCGGTCACAGATGCTTCCACACAGGCAGAAAAAGTCGTGCACAGGCAGAGAAACTCACACACAGGCACAGAACCTTGTGCATGGCCACAGAAGCTTGTACATTGGCAGAGAAGCTCACAAACAGGAAGAAAGGTTCACGTATGGGCACAGGAGCTCATGCTCAGGCACAGGCGCTCACACTCAAGCACAGGGGCCTGCACACAGGTACAGAAGTTCATGTACAGACACAAACACTTGTGCACAGGCACACATGCAGGCACAGACGCTCTCGCACCAGCACAGAAGCCTGTGCAGCAGGACAGAATCTCACGCACAGGCACAGAAGCTTGTGCTCCGGCACAGACACCTGCACACAGATACAGATGCCAGTGCATGCACACAAAATCTCGCGCTTGGGCACAGAATCTCGTGCACGGGCACAGAAGCTGATGTACCAGCACTGAAACTCGCACTCAGGCACAGATGCTCACACTTTGGCACATATACTTGCACACAGGTACAAAAGCCCGAACTCCCGCACAGGAAGAGAAGCTCATGCTTGCGCACAGAACCTTGTGCAAAGGCACAGACGCTTGCACACGTACACAGAAGCCTGCAAGCAGGCAAAGAAGCTTGTACTAGGGCACAGAAGCCCATGCTCGGTCACAGAGGCCAGCGCATGGGCACAGACACTGGCACATGAAAACAGAAGGTAGCACATAGGCCAGAATCTTGCACTCAAACACAGATGCTCACACACACGCACAGGAACTCGCGCACAGCCACAGATGCCTGCGCACAGGCCAGAGGCTTGCGCTTGGGCAGAGAGGCCTGCACATGGGCACAGATGATCTCGCTCGGGCACAGAAGCTTGCACACATCCACAGGAGCTCGTGCACAGACGATCGATCACGCTCGGGCAAAGAAAATTGCGCACTGGGACATAAGTATGTGCACAGAAGCTCGCACACGGGCACAGAATCTCTCGCCCAGGCACAGAATCTCGCGACTAGTGAGGTGCTTGAGCACGGTAACAGATGCTCGCACACTGCCACTGACATTGTCGCTTGGGCACAGAATCTCGCACAGGGGCTCAGAACCTCGCGCTCGGGCACGGGAGCTCGTACATAAGCACAGAATCTCACGCACCGCTGCGCCCGCACCCCCACCTTAGCGGCAAACGCCGTCCTCCGGAGTCAGCGCCGCCCGCTGACGGCCCGGGAAGCGGAGCGGGACCCGCTCGCTGCCCCCCTCCAGCCGCCGAGCCGAGCCGAGCCCCTGCGCTGCTCCGCGAGCCGCCGCCGCCCTCCCTGCCGCGTTACAAAGGCGCAGGTCGCTGCTCCGCTCCCCTCCCCGTTATGCCGGGCCTGCGAGCCAGGCCCCGGCAGCGCACCAGAAGGCGCGTCGCTTCTTCCCTTCCCCGACAGCGCCGCCTCCTGACCGCCCTCCCGTGGTTCGCTGCCTGGATGGGCCCGGCGGGCAAAAAGCGCTGCTCCGGCCTCTCCTGCCTACATTTTTCCCGCTTCGCCTGCCGCAGGCGCGCGGCCCTCGGAGAGCGCCTGATACCGAAAGCGCCGGCAAATAAACTCTCTAAGACTCAAACCAGGGTTTTGGAGAGCAGCATCCTTTATTTCTGCACTGGGCACATGAGGGAATGATTTCCATCAGTCGTGTAACGAGACAAGAGCTGGGACAGAATGTATTTCCCACTTAGAGGCATAGATATAAATTGCCCCAGAAATCTTATGCATGTTCTGTTATTTCCCAAGGACTAACTTTAATATTATTATGAAGTTCGCAATAGCCAAATCCCTGCTACTTGGAGATTTGGAGCCAGCTCTGTCTGACCTTGCTTTCTAGATAGCGAAAGACTGTAAACAGAGGTGACTACAGAAGTGTCCCATGATGTCCCTGCCCATGGCACAAGGGGTGGAACTGCATGATCTTAAAGGTTTCTTCGAACTCAAACCATTCTATGCGTCTATGAAGACACATCTGTTCAGTACATCTGATACCTAACACAAGACATTATCATTTAACTCTGAACAATGTCTGGAAAAACACTATTTGAAAAAAACATGCTATAAAGAAACCATGTTATCAGAACAACATTCCGTCTAACTTCCAAAAAATACAGTTACTCAGATGAAACTTGACTCTACTTTAGCTTAAATCAAAATATTCCATTTTTCTTAATAGTTAACTACCTCTTGTATTATACAGACTGCTGCTTAATATTCTTCCTGCAAAGAAAGGTAGGAAAGGAGAAGTTGTTAAACAGATACTTAAAACTTCAGAAAAAAAGACATCTAAGTATCCTTGCATATTAACCTTGGAGCAAAGTCCTTCCGACCCCAGCTACTAGGTGCTGTCAGTGTGGTTTCTCCATTTCCTCTGGCACGAATCATACCTGCCAGAGTTCCCTCAGACCAGGTGTTCCAGGAGTAAAGAGGGTCCCCGGAGCCAGCAGGGTCATCCCTAGCAGGACATGGTCACAGCAGCGTGAGATAGTAGCAGGATCCACTGACAGTCCCAGGCAATTGACGCACCAGGCCCCCCAGGCCGGGAGGAACCAAAGCACAGCGCGCAGCGTTTCCGGCCGGGGCCGCTTCCGGGCTTGCCCGCCCTTTCCGCTGAGGAGGCGGCTGAGGGGGGCAGGGCTGGGCGCAGCGCGAGGAAACACCACGGGGCCGCCGCTATGGTGGGAGTTGGCGCGGCGGGTGGGACGGGGTCGCGGGACATGGGGCATGGGAGGAGGGGGGCTGGGGGTGGTGACCGGGCCCTGCACGGGGGGTGGCAGCGCCGCTGCCGCGGCTGCTCTGGCCCCGCCGCCTGCCCCGCGGCGCGGTGAGGGCCCCACGCGGCCTCGCCCGCTCACAGCCCCGGCGTGTACCCGCAGCCGCAGAACGAGCACATCGAGCTGCACCGCAGGCGGTATGGGTACCGCCTGGACTACCACGAGAAGAAGAGGAAGAAGGAGGGCCGGGAGGCGCACGAGCGGTCCCGGAAGGCCAAGAAGATGATCGGGCTGAAGGCCAAGCTGTACCATAAACAGCGGCACGCGGAGAAGATACAGATGAAGAAGACGTGAGTACCCGCTATTTCGCTGATGGCACCCGGCCATCCTGGCGTTTGGAGAATGGGATGAGACGTTAACATCGTTCCATAGAACTGCTTATTAGTGGGATGATACGTTATGTATCAGATGTTACGGTTTTTTCTCAGAGATGGTGTGGCCAGCAAGACTAGGGACGTCATTGTTCTCCTGTGCTCAGCTGTGCCTCGAATCCTATGTTCAGTTTGAGGCCCCTCACCACAAGAAAGACATTGAGGTGCTGGAGTGCATCCAGAGATGGGCAACAAAGCTGGTGATGGGTGTGGAGTAAAAGTCCTGTGAGGAGCAGCTGAGGGAACTGGCGTCTTTTCAGCCTGGAGATGAAGAGATTGAGAGGACACCTCATCACTCTCTAAAACTGCTTGAAAGGAGGTCATAGTGAGGCAGGTATTGCTCTCCTGTCTACAATGACAGGAAACGGCCTCAAGTTGTGCCAGGGGAGGTTTAGGCTGGACATTAGGAAATACTGCTCCACCGAAGGGGTTGTCAAGCATTGGACCAGGTTGCCTGTGAAAGAGGTTGAGTTGCCATCCCAGAAAGTATTTAAAAGACAAGTAGACCTGGTGCTTAGGGACATATTTTAGTGGCACACTTGGAACTGTTAGGTTTACGGTTGGACTAGATCTTAAAGATCTTCTCCAACTTAAATGATTCTGTGATTGTATTCTATTTATACATAGCGCTCAGGTTGTAGGAGAAAGTGGGGTTTGTCACAGTGAAGAAGTTTCTGTCTTCCTCTTTTCTTAAAGGGTGTTAATAATTCTGCTCATAAAAGCATTCTTTAAGTCTTAATTAGGAATAGGAGTGACTAGTATTACGACAGAAATATGAATGGCTTTACTTAGAGCTTTTATATTAACTGCTGTAGACAGCAGGCATTTTTTTCAACAGTATTAATAGAAAAAGTACAGTAATGTACACAGTGAGCAGAACATGAGGCTTGTCTTCTGGGATAAGTTATAATATCAAGCATAAACAGAAGCATTTTTCTGAAAATTTTCTGGTTTTCAGAAACTAAAATCAAAGCTATTAACAATATTTTTATTGCTAACAAACTTAACTTCTATCCACCATAAGGTTTTTGTTCTTTTCCAAGGGTAAACAGTTATTTCCCTCTGCTACCTGTAAAGGCATTTGGTTTGTTGACTAGTTTGGGGGTCCTTTTTTTTTTCCTTCTGAATGGCCTCAAAAAATAACAAAACATGTCCCCTTTTACACACACATAGTCCCCACATTTTTAAGCATTGCCATAAAATCTCAGAAGAGTAGTAGTGTGGTGGTTTTTGTCAGAGAGGAAGGCTACTGTCTGTCAAGAGTTCTTGGCTGCTTGTTTTAAGTCATTCAGACATTCCTTGATAAGGGCGCGTTCCTGGTCTTGACAGGAATTAACAGGCTTTTATGCACGGTGCAGCCTGTCAACTAATTGTTACATTAAGTTAAATCACTAGTTTACCTTAAAAATTATTTAGGATTATTCCTTAAATATAAATATTTACTTGTTTATAGATAGCTCTTCTGGATGAAAATTTTGAGGAGACACAAACTAAATTAAGAGGACGTAGCTATGATCTAAAAATAAGCCTTTTTTTCCCCTACTCTTAACACTGTTTTTCTTTCTTTGCAGCATTAAAATGCATGAAAACAGAAATACAAAGAAGAAGAATGATGAAAAAACACCTAAAGGAGCTGTACCAGCATACCTGCTGGACAGAGAGGGCCAGTCCCGGGCTAAGGTTCTCTCTAACATGATCAAGCAGAAAAGAAAAGAAAAAGCTGTAAGTAACTGCATTAAAATTCAGATACTTAATAGTTTGTGACAATGACCATTTTGTGTTGCTGATGCTCAGGTGACCTACAGCCTATGAGCAAAGTCTGAATATTGATTAGAAAACTTGAAACTTTGGCTAATTGAGAAATCTAGGACAAACCGAACATATGCAATATCTTCATTTTCATAATTTAAATGTCAATTAAAATAAGTAGCTATGAGTTACATTAAAAGTATGATGTACAGCCTGTGTCCCAGGGGTCTGTATTGGGACCAGTGCTGTTTAGTATTTTTGTTAATGATATAGACAGCGGGATCGAGTGCACCCTCAGCAAGCTTGCAGATGACACCATGCTGAGTGTGGCAGTGGTCATACCAGAAGGATGGGATGTCATCCAGAGGGACCTGGACAAGCTGGAGAAGTGAGCCTGTGTGAACCTCATGAGGTTCAACAAGGCCAAGTGCAAAGTCCTACGCCTGGGTCAGGGCAACCCCCAGTGTCAGTACAAGATGCTGGATGATGTGATTGAGAGCAGCACTGTGGAGAAGTACTTTGGTGTGCTGATTGATGAGAAGCTTGACATGAGCTGGCAATATGCACTCACAGCCCAGACGGCCAACCGCGTCCTGGGCTGCATGACAAGAAGCATGGTCAGCAGGTTGAGGGAAGGGATTCTGCTCTGCTCTGCTCTAGTGAGACCCCACCTGAAGTACTGTGGCCAGTTCTGGAACTCCCAACATAGAAAGGATATGGAACTGTTGAAAGGGTTTTAAAGGAGGGCTACGGAGATGCTCAGAGGGCTGGAGCACCTCTGCTATGAGGACAGGCTGAGAGAGTTGGGATTGTTCAGCCTGGAGAAGAGAAGGCTCTGCAGAGACCTTGCAGTGGCCTTGCAGTACCTGAAAGGAGCTACAGGAAATCTACTTTTTACAAGGGCAAATAGTGATAGGACAGTGGGGGACAGCTTTAAATTGAAATTTAGATTAGACATTAGGAGGAAGTTCTTCACAATAAGGGTGATGAGACACTGGCACAGGTTGCCCAAGGAAGCTGTGGATGCCCCCTGTGGCTGGAAGTGTTCAAGGCCAGGTTGGATGGGGCCTTGAGCAGCCTGATCTGGTGGGAGGTGCCCCTGCCCATGGCAGGGGGATTGGAACTAGATGATCTTTAAGGTCCCTTCCAACCCAAAACATTCTATGACTCTAGAACTACTCTTCAGGGAAATTTTATTTTGCATTTTTTGTTGTCCTATTCCATTTAGCAATGTGGCAAGTAAGACTATTGAATTTTTTTTCCCCCTTCCAGGGTAAATGGGAGGTTCCTGTGCCAAAGGTCCGTGCACAAGGAGAAACAGAAGTTTTAAAAGTGATTCGTACAGGAAAGAGAAAGAAGAAGGCCTGGAAGAGAATGGTTACAAAAGTTTGTTTTGTTGGAGATGGCTTTACTAGGAAGCCGCCTAAATACGAACGATTCATTCGACCAATGGTAATGTTCTGCAGCCTTAAAGAATGTTTAAGTCATAACTCTTTTGACTTACTGCTTTGAGTTCCTGGGGCAAGGAGGCTTTCTTCTATGATAATACACTTTACTACTAATAATGTAGGATATTTCCTATTAGTTTCTTTCCAGAAATCTAAACTTGGAATAGCCTGAGGGTGGGGAGATGCCTCTTGCAGTCCCAGCCTGTGTTGAAATACTTCTGCTCTCACTCCTGTAACTCAGGTGATGCCAGTAAGGTAAAGCTGCCAGCTGTCAAATTAGCACAGAGAGGTCATTAGTAAGGGCACTTGAAGTTTTCAGAGACTTCTTTTATCAAGCTGCTTTGATGCTGTCAGCTGCAGAAGCCAGTGGTGTTTCAGGATTCCAGAACTCCCTCTTCCTGGCTTGTTAGTAGGCTTGAAGCACAGTCATGACTGCATGAAAGGCAAGTGCCATCCCTCTAGCTTCACCTTTGCTTACACAGCTTCAGGAACAGTGCCTGGGCTCGACCCCCTGTCAGCGCTCAGGAGGGAAAATGAGATTCACTGAAACAATGTAGGTTGGGTTTTTTATAAATACCAGCTCCTGTTGACTCACAGGAATCAACAGGATCACTATGCAGGCTGTCTGTTGGATAGCACCTCATTACTGTTGTGATGAGCATCTTATACAGAAGCCTTGAATAAATTTTTAGGGACCCAGAAGAGTTTATGGTACTTAATGGTAAATATCCTTTATGAAGCGCAAGTCTCTTGATAGAATGTGGTCTAACAGACAGGTATTAAATATTTTATAATATGTGAAAGGTTTTTCAGTTTTACAAGAAAAAAATTCTAGTGTTAAACAGTAGGACTGTTTAATGCATTACCATAAATGCTTCATTTCTTCGTGGAGCAGAAGCCAGCTGAGGCAGCAAATATACTTGTACTAGTCAATTTTAACATCCTGAAAATATACACAGAAAGCTTTATCTTGTCATTAATCAGGTATTTAAACAAATCTAATGTCGGATAGTAGGCAGATAGCATTCTGTATTATAGGTTGTTTCATTCTTTCCAGTCTTTCAAAACATACAAAACTGAGGACCTCATGCTGAAAGTGTTAGATTAGTCATGAGGGCTTAAAGCAGTTAACTCACTCTAACACTCCTTATGCAACAGGGCTTACGTTTCAAGAAGGCACATGTTACACATCCTGAACTTAAAGCTACTTTTTGCCTACCTATCCTCGGTGTAAAAAAGAATCCTTCTTCTCCTTTGTATACAACACTGGGCGTAATTACCAAGGGTACAGTCATTGAAGTGAACGTGAGTGAGCTTGGCCTTGTGACGCAAGGGGGCAAAGTTATCTGGGGTAAGTAGTTCAACTTGTTATACTGCAGAACTAGTTTTACCAATTTTAAGTCTTTGTTGCTTGATATATTGTTAAGACCACGTCCTGTGGTCATAATTAGTTGGGTTTGGGCTGTAGCAGAAGCAACTACTAGGGAACTCTAAAAATGCAAGCTCTTAATTTTTAATTCACATTTTAGTTCACACTTTGAGAATCACATTAGGTGAAGACTCAACTTGTTTACCTGTGTGTCACACTGAGCAGTGTTGCAAATCTATAAAAGACCTAACCCTGTGAACTATGACAATGTTTTCAGTGAAAATTCTGTGTAGAAGTATCTTCATAAGATCAGTGTCACCTTTAAGAAAGGGGTTGACCTGGACAATAGCAGAACCTAAGACTGTTTTCTTTGTTTTGTTTTAATCTACACAGAACTTTAAATGATCCATTTATGAAAACAACCTGAATAAAATATTTTTAAAGCCTAAGTTTGCAGCACAGCAGACGGTAGATTTAGATTTCAAAGTGCATTTTGGTTTGGGAACAGGAATTCAGTACACTTCAAAGACTTGGGGACTGAACTTGCAAACCCAGAAAAAGCTAACTGATTATATGAACTCCCTCAAGCTTTTGTAAACATCTAATTCCCTTTTCTTTTTAGGGAAATATGCACAAGTAACAAACAATCCAGAAAATGATGGCTGTATTAATGCCGTTCTGCTTGTTTAAGTTATGTCCGATGCTTAGTATCAAACACGGGCTCCTGCAAAATTATTGCAGTTTCAACAACTTTGCAAGACCTCTGGAACCTCTGACCATTCAAGAACGTTGACCCTACAAGCTGGTGAAGAACTTGAAACGTGCCAGAAATGACTGTTCAGATTTTTGTATTTGTTTGGTCAGTTGAACCCTGTCCAAATAAAGTGATTCAATTTTCATGTTTTGCTGATGTGGTATAGATTTGATCTAAACCTTCTTGTTACAGTAGCAGTTTCCTGGCTTAGATATATTGTATAAACAATTAATTCAGCTCACATGACTAGTGGTGGGAAGTAACAGCCGCAGTCTCTCATGATGGCCTATGGTAACAGCTAAAGGTAAGAGGAACACAGTAATTTATAATCTGCTTCTGTGAACACAGAAGAGCTGGAAGAATGCAGCTGACTGACATCAGAAACTAATCACTACTTTTAGTAATTGCCCCTTCTGAAGCATGGGCTTGAGAACACATTAGCAACATGGGGATGTGGGGAAAAAACTAGGAGAGCAGCTATCCCTACCCCTGTTGCCTTCTGTCTTTCTTATTTTGGTGGTTTTAAGAAACATTAAAGAAAATCTAAAGGTCACATGCAGCAATGATAAATATGCATTTACCTTGCATCCTTGAAATACTAGGAAAAAAAGCTGCTTCTAAACTGGATGCTTTCAGTAATCTTCGAGTCAAGAATTTAGTGTTAAACAAACTTAGCACAATCTATTACTACCAATGAACATGCTCACGATTTTATATTCTTAAAAAGTACTTCAAGCCAAGGAGCTTTTAACACAAATTCCAAGTCAAACCTTTTTAAGTTTGTGATGGCACTCTTACCCTTCAACACTGTAAGAAGGAAACTTTCAAAACAAAAGATACTGACATTCTGGCTTCTGAAGTAAGTTTGATGGGTTTTTTGCATTTAAAAAAAAAAAAAGCTAGAGACGGTCACACATGCAATATGCAGATTTAGCACAGAGTAGTTAAGATTGGAAGGCACCAGTGTCTTAGGGTCATGTCCAGTCAGGTTTTGATTATTTCTGAGGATGGAGACT
Source organism: Neomorphus geoffroyi (assembly GCA_033558235.1). Taxonomy (NCBI): domain Eukaryota; kingdom Metazoa; phylum Chordata; class Aves; order Cuculiformes; family Neomorphidae; genus Neomorphus; species Neomorphus geoffroyi. Next base: position 19,531,620 of record JAUMJM010000048.1, on the reverse strand, counting down.
CCACTACCTCTGTGGGCAACCTGATCCAGTCAACTACTTTGACAGTTTAAAATGTTTTATGTTTTAATAGAATTTCATGTATTCCAGTTTGTGCCCACTGCCTCTTGTCCTGTCACTGGGCACCAACAAGTTCTATCTTCTTTGTACCTGACCACTGCGTATTTGTACACAAGGTAAGATCCCATAGGGCTTTCTCTTGCCAAGCTGAACAATTACAGCTCTCAGCCTTCTGTAGAACAGACAATCCCTTAATAGCCTTCATGACCAGATCACATTTCAGATCTGGAACTCAGGCCCAGAAGTCTAGCTAGCCACTTTTCTACCAGCTTTCTAACTTCTCCAACACAATCTGATAGAGGCAGCACTTAAACCATACCAAATGGTACTTACAGGCAATTGTCCTAGTGTAGACTTAACTTGCTATGATTTTCCTTTTTTGTGCAATGAAAGGTGATTTGAAACTAAGGTCACAAGGCAGCATATCACTTGCTTGGAGAGAGGGCATTTTGTCAAAACAGATAAGCTTCCATTTAAGTTCATGTTGCTTTACCCTTTACTACATGATAAATAACTCTAAACAGAACACTTCAATTTGCTGCAGCTGCCTCAAGAATATTACATTTTGTGCTGTAAATACATGACCTGTTGGCTGAATAACACAATTTTTGCACTTAAGACATTTTAATGAACACACTCCCTATAGTGTGCTAAACAGCATTTCTAATTGGCATGCCTCATCTTGCACAGCTGGTTTAAACAGCAGAATGCATGCTGTAGCATTAAGAACAGCCTATTCTTCAGCCTTTTTTTTCCCCTCCTTAATAAAAGTCTGCTGTGTATGCTAACAGGAAATTGTTTTAATCTAAGAATTTCCAATTAACAATCTTTGAACTTTAAAATTCCTTGGTAGCAGACAGACTGTAGAACGATGCTAGTACAAGTGAACTGAAATACCTGAAAACATGCCTCCTGTACAACTACAAAGACTCAAATACTAAAACCTCAGAAAAAATAATGACAAAATATAAGTTTAATTACTACTTCAAAACATTTCAAAAGCAGCCATGACAGTACTAGAAAAAGGAAAAACTAACACTATAACAAGACTTAAATACAATACTCTAGAGTAGCAACACATTTCGTAAAATTTATAAACAGAGTATCACTAGTTTAGAAAACATCTAACATCACATTTGTGAAAATAAATTTAGAAGTGTATCCCCATGGAAATAAAGTTTTAGAATAGTCACTTAAAGCAGAGAAGCCTAAACTTAGGCCTATTTGTTGCTATATTTAACTTCGTAGTGTTGACAACATTGTAAATGGTCAATTTGATTAGTGACATCTACAAATGAAATGGTAAAAAAAGCAAACTGAGGTCAGACATCATTTCAAACAAGGTAAATGCACTTTTCAAATAAGACACATATACATTTTTACGTAAAGGGCTACAAAACAGGAGAACAGCAAGCATGAATTCTGCATAGAATTTAAACAGACCAAAAGAATGTGGGAGAAGCAAAGCAAATCCTGTTACAAATTAATAAGCAGTACACAAGACATTTGAACAAATGCTGGATTCAAATACAAAACCATTTGCCATTTAAGTGCAAGTCTTAAGTCACAAATTAATGTTCTTTAAACTCTATTCCTAGACTAAATAAAGCTCAAAAATAATACCGCTTGCTTTCACTGTACACGTGTAGTTCCACAAGATGTTGTAATAGCATTTGGTACAAACTTGTATAAAGTTTAATCATTGGTTGCTGGTGCAATAAGATCTTAAAAATTCTTGAAGAGATTGATGGTAATAAGACAGGCAGTTAACAGATAAAAAAAAAAAAACTTAAACAAAACCTGTCCAAGCCTATAACTGCTAGTTTTCCCCCTGAAGTCACAGTTGTTCAATTTGCTCCCCTGGCATTAATGTAATAGGTGTAAACTATTAAACTACTGTTCCAGTGCAGCAATAAAAACTATCATTTAAAGTTAGTATTTGCTACTCCATATTTACTGCAAGATGATTGATACCAAAGAACTTGTTACAGAAATAAACCGTGCCCTTTAGTTCAAAGTACTGCTTTGATCACAAATAGAACCATGACCAGTTTTCAAGACTGTAGTGGTTATCAGAATTGCTAATTGCATCCCAAATGCCCACACTGTACCTAACAGCCATCAGCTACCATCTCAGGTACCCAGATTTACAGAGGTATCTACTGAAGAGGATTCGGAAGGATGTGAATTTAAGTTCATAAAACTGACTCACTGAAGTAAGATGAGAAATCTGATTGCTCTCAGTAGAAATATTTACACAATATTTCTGTATTCAAAATGCAAGTGTCTCAAAAGAAAGATACTGATCAAAATCATTTCCAACTTAGCCATGAAAAGTAAAAGCCAGATGAGTGACATTACCTTCTTACACTGTTTTCTGACTTCACAGGGAATACAAGCAACAACCATACATGTAAAAAAAAAATCCACCTATAAGTAATTGAAATAACTAGGACTGACTTTTCATAAGCAAAGTAATACCTAGCTTTTTAGAAAGTGGATACATTTATGTTAACTGAAGTATTGAGCAGATTTAAACTTCACTAAAGCTTACTGTTAAAATGGAAAATGAGTCACAATATACTGTATACAATCACCCTCTAAGCCAGCAGCCTTTACAAATCCCCAATTCTCAACAATGTGATAGATGTGTTTTCTAGCCACTTTAACACAATAAATCTTAGCACTAAAAGAGAAGCCATACAGAAGATAAGTTTTGCCTCATGTGCTTTATAGAAAATGCTTCATTAGTTTTACAAATGCTTACGGTTCACTTGAATATGCCTACAAATAATCATGAAAGATGCTGAATGTTTATCAGTCATGTGGGATCATAAGGAATGCCTGTATGTACATTGATAGGGAGTCACAACTATGTGCAATAATTTAAGAAACCCAAATTTAACTCAGTAACCCCACGCATCCTGTGTATCTAAAGTTTAGGTAATACGTGTTTTTCAAAAAACTGTCTTTTTTACCTATAAACTGCTCTTAACATTAAAAAGGAGGATGGTACTTCATCAGCTGGAAGAAACAGTATTTTATACAGTTAAAATATATTATAAATACAGTTAAACTGTGTAAGGATAAAATCCAAACCCAGATTCTTGCATTAGCTTCAGAGGCATAAAAATTAAGACAGCATTGCAACTATTCAAGTGAACCTTGTACTCAGAAGCCCTGAACAGCAATTTCTAGATGCCTCCATTTTTGAGACACTGTGGGAGACTAGTTCATTCATCTTAGAAAAGGTATAAAGCAGGACAAATAGTGGGGCAGTTTCCTGTTCTTAGAACCCATTTTTCTTTCTTATTCCTGAGTTTTTAACCTATTATGAGATGAGCTTCATTTACTGAATGAAACACATAGCAAACTAAGGAGTAATTTTTCATCTGTCACAAATGAAGTTAAACATATGGGTTGCCAAGAGAATCTCTGAAGGGAAACATGCATGAAAAAGCTGTTTCTATTTCTCTTTGCATACAGCAAAGTTTGCTTGCTGCTTTTAAGAAAAAGTTGTGAACTAGGAAGCTATCCTTCCAGGGATTATGCCCAAGTTAGAAAAAGAAAGTTGGAATCTGAAGTATTTGCAAGCAATCACCTGCTAACTTCTAAAGGTATAGAAGTTCGGCTAACAAGCATTTGCTGAAACACCCACTAATATTTACACTAATGAATGTCACAACCATCTGAAATGCCAGTGCTCACAAGAGTCACACACCTGGCAAACACAACATTTTAAGTCACCCCACAGCACCAGCCGAGTATTTTGAGAACACAAAGAACCACATCCATTCAACCAAAACAAGATCAAAAGTTGTCATTCTTGTCCTGTAATGTTAACAACTAACCAAGTAACCACTCAACACATGCAAGTAGTTAGGAAGGTAGTTCAAACACCTCTGTGCACGTACTGGAGTCTCCACTCCACATTACTCTGGAAAAAACTTAGGTTTACCAAGATGCTCACTCTGGAAGCTACAAATAATCTACTGTATAGGAATCTCTTAATATTCACATAAAGTACTTTAGCAGAATACAGTACCGCAGATATTGTGCTGCACATGTTTCTACCAACTTAACTGTTTCAAGCGATTCTCATGACAGACAGATGCTATTTATGCTGTTCTGATGTACTAAGTTATGGTTTCTTGTGTATTTTGAGATTTAGAATTACATAACCTTACATTCTTTCAATCTCATCTAAGAAAATCTATGGGGAAGGAACAAGAAGGGAGGAAGGATTTCTCTTGTTCTACTTCTCTCCATGGTAGAGAACACAAAGTTATTAAAAAAATGCTGGAGTTGTGTCTGGACTCATGGATGTCTATGGGAATTTAAGGGACCTTCACAGGGCCAGGATTTTACACTGCATTTTTCATCCATGACTGCTATCTCAAATATGCCAACTGTTCCCTTTGCTACCACAACTGTATCTATTCAGCATGTATCCTTTATAAAAGGAGGAGACTGACTGTTCACTTTCACACTTTGATGAAGCTCAATGTCTAGTGGTTAAAAATTCAAGAAAACTTGAGGAAAGATGATTAATTCCAAGAGAAAGTCCAACCCAGAATTTTAAATGTGTCCCAAGTCCCATATGGTTTAAGTTACATCCTAGCATATTTTTTACATAAAATAACTTTAAATAGATGAGTTAACAAACGATATTTCATTTTTAAGCTGGCTTTCCCTTTTTCTTCGGTGGACCTTTGTAGCCTTTGGCCTTTCTTCGCAAGTTTCTCCGATCTACAATGGGTACCTCGATTTCTGCCTCCTCAGAGCTGCTGTCAGCAGCCCGCTCCGCTGCTGTCTGCATGTACTGATCCATCTGCTCAGCAGACTCTTCCGAGTGCTCTTCCAACTGGTTCTTCTGTCCTTCGTGTCCAGAAGACTGCTGAAAAGAAACACCCTCAAGATCAACCTCTATCGCAGAGCTCTGACTCAAGGCAACAGGAGCCTCCTGTGAGTTGTGCCCTGCTTCCTCATTTTGGTCTTCCAATGAAGACGCTGTTTTGGGGGACACATTTTCAGAAACAGATTCTTCTGCTGCTTCAGTCACCATAGAGTGGGGCAGGCCATTATCAGAGGGCTCTTCCTTTGATGCCAAAGCAGCTGCATTTTCCATGGTAGTCTTTTCAGATTCTTGCTGTTCTTCAGTATCCTGATCCTCTACTGATGTACTTTCTTCAGCCAGCACTTCTGAATCATTTGCATTTAAAACCTGGAGGGGAAAGAAAAGTGTCAAAAAAAAAAAACCAAAAACCCAAAAGGAAAACTAACTGAAAGACACAAAAGACTGAACAACTACTGCCTCTAGCTAGCAACCTTGGAGGATATTTTGGCATTCAGCAGTTTATAATACTACATGTACAATCAACAAAACAGTCCTTCACTCCTTTTTGCGTAAGAGTTTGTGAACTGCATCTGATATCCAGAGTTGCTCTCCTACTTTCAAATTCAAATTATTTAAAGGATTATTCAGGTAGAGCAAAAACATTCTGAAATTAATCTCAGGGGAAAATTTGGTTTTTATATTTTAGATGTATACAATTATAATTTTGCTAGCATATAACAATCTTCTGCACTATAAAAAAAAGTAAAATTTGTATTCTAGAAGGGCATTTTATCAGTAATTAATTACTTGTACACTTCATCAGGCCAGAATTACTAAACAAAACATGAATGCGGCTTTTCACTCATATTCAACAAATACTTAAGTGAGAAAACTGTTTCATTACTGCCAAGGTAAGCTGCAGCAATGTTGGTATCGCATGCAAGTATGTCCCACTTCCACATATCAGGACAGAAATGTTAGCAAAGTCTGCTTACGATTTACATCTGGCCTAATCTGGCTTCTCCCAAGATTTTTACGCAATGGTAGGAGTGACTTTCTACATGTTAGTTAATAAAAGCAAAACCAGCAAGATACATATACTCTGAAAGATGACTTCACATGTTTCAATTCTCTCACCTTCTCGGATACAGTGTCCTCTGAAGGTTTTGCTGCTGACTCAAGGATTAACGGAACAAGCAGCGTTAAGGGTTCTTCTCTCTGACTCACAGACTTTAATTCACCACTTGTAACTTCATTTGCTGCTTCCTCTTCAGCCCTAAGTGTGATCTTATCAGTTTCTTCTGTTACTTCACCATTAAGAGGTTCTGATGTAGTTTCCTAAAAATCACATTTCTAAGTCAAGATTATGCCCAGCCATTGTTCTCCAACACTAAGAGTGTATCTGTAATCTAAACTTTCAGCTTAATGTGAGCAGCAGATAGCTTGAGTACCTAGAAATGTGTTTTAAGAAGGCAGAAAAGCATTGCGTTTTTGATCATAGCTTATACTGTGTCAAGAGCCAAGCTGAACAGTTCTTATGCATCTCACATGCGTATATACTGCAATCACTCCTTGAGCCCAACAGTGCAAGATCTACTTTCTCACTGATTAGTACGAACATAAAACCTTGGGAGGCACTGCGAGGCACAAATTAAAAAATTAAAATTCAAGCTGTTAAGCTGTAGATAAAATTTGGAATTAAAAAGAGTACGTAAGCTTTCAGTGGAGAAGTAAGAAGAGTCAATAGTAGTCACTGAAGCATATCAGCTATTCGCTTCTTCTCAGAAAGTTTTATTTTTTAAGTTAGAGACACTGGATCAGATTTTGATATTACTCCAGTTCTTAGGAATATATGAGTAGGAGAAATCACTTCAAGTTGGGTTGGTAGACAAGCTAAAAATTCACCTAACTGAAGATCTTATGAACTCTTATTATTCAGAATAAGTGTAGTTGAATATTCCCTGAAACTCATCCTATACTAAGCTTAGCTTCTCAGATACACTTCTCAACAAAGCATCAGTACAAAAATTGAAGAGTTGATAGTCACATGGATCAAGTCATCAAGCACCACATTTAACAGAAATTGTAGCTGAATTCCAAACTTAGCTGCTGTCCCTGTCACATTCAGCTCACCTCCTTCTCACTCTGTTTCTCAGGGGGTGACACATGCAGCTCTGCTTCTGATACAGACTGGCTGTCATTTTCAACAGTCCTTTCTTCATCCTTCTCAACAGTATTCTCATCAGGTACTTCTAAGTCCTTAGAGCTTTCAGCTGTTGGGTCAAGAAGTTCCAGCCTGCAGCAGGTATTGAGATGTATCTGTTAAACTTTTTGATTTATACATCATTTTGGTGATCTCAGCAAGGAAATTCTTTCATGATCAATTACAAAGTGCTGTATCATGTGCTCACCATAGGAAATAAGAATCCAGAATACTAAATACATCTGAAAATGACTCCTTGTTAACAAAAAAAACCCTGCCAACTAGGAAAAACTGCTCTGGAAATTATAAAATGAAGACAGCTATCTCACTTCAATTTTATGGGCATAAAAGTCAGAAATTGTTTGCTATTTTAAATGTAAAAAGCAGTAATCCATTACATATTTGAAAGCTGCAAAAGGGTAGGAAAGAAAGAAGCTTTTCCCATTGTAGAAACAGTACACAGAGTTATAAAAGCAAACATGTTTGTACAATCATTGAAAATACCTATATTTACAAAGACCATGATGAATTCAAAGCAATAAACATGTCTGAATAATATTCAATCAGCTAAAAGTTAAATTAGCAAATAGCTAAAGGTGAAGCTCTTATGCACACAATAGGTAGGTAGTAACACTATCTCAGATATTTAGTCCTCATTTCTGAGATTTTAAAACTTACGATGAACTGGAAGTTTTACACACAAGCAAAGAAAAAAGTACTTGCAATAGATTTGCAGGAAGCCACTTCACTAAGGCAGTATTGGAGGGTTTTATCCCAGGTGCCAGTCTTGAGATGAAGGCACTCCACAGGAGAAAGTCCCTGATAGAAGGTCCTACATCTTCTAACATGCACGGACAGAGAGAACCAAGGCAATATCCTGCCCTGTTGCTATCATGATTCACCTTAGCTCTGGTTAAACACCATGTTACACATCTTGTTCCAAGGAGCAGGGGCACGTCGTTGACTTCATTTTGCAAGTCCCAAAATACCGACACATTCAATAACAGGCTAGTCCTTTCACATACCAACTAGGCAATAATTAACGGAACAGGGCTGTGGCAGTGTAAAACCATGCAATCTGGCATGTCTGCACCAGCTTAGAGCAGCACACTGACAGTGCAGGACACCAGAGATATGTCTCTGCAGTTCAACAGGGCAATTTAAACACAAAAATAAGGCTGTACCCAACTGAAGACCTCATCTTTCCATGGAAAAAAACCCATGAACACCAACTAATGTTGTTTAAAGAAACGTAATGGAAAAAGTTTGAGGGATTTCCTAGAAAATAATCAGATTATTTTCAGTTCTTCAAAGGAGGTTTTGGGGGTTGCAGTGGGGTTTTTTGAATGTGAATGAGAAAGAGACAAAAACATGTCATTGGGGAATGCTATGAGTGCACATATCCCTACACACAGGGAGAGGGAGGAAGGAGGAATTTATTTATTTATTTTAAAAAGCCACAGTACTGTTTTCTGGATGGAAGCCAGGGCAAGCTAGTACTTCAGGCTGTCTCATATGAATTGTTATGGCACACAAGTGGTACAATTCTCCAAATCCCCATTTATCAACTGTTGCACAGAACAAGATCCTTTAAACTGAAGACAACTTTTTTCCAGGATCAAAGTTTGGATATGTTGGATTTAAAAATCAGAACTGGTCTAAACAAAGGGCTTTAACTTGAAGATGGCTGGCTCTCTAACTCTTGTTATTAAGTGTCAGGCAGTAACCAGCTCCCAAACTAAACAGTCAGACTATTTTACTGCAATATACCACCCCAACAAGAGGTCAGTAGGGGACACCTTTCTAAAGATCAACACAAAGCATTGTGGATGCATGTCCAGTTATATTATTGCAAGAAACTATGCTGTAATACATACAGATGCTTTTGCCTTCGTGCAGACCCAATTATAAAAGAATGCCATCAGCCGTCATTGTTTTCTTACTGTTACATTCAGTACCTGTTAGGATTTCAGAGCCACTATATTCTGGTGTGATTAAGTTTCAGGTGATGTCTCAATTTTCTTTATCACGGACTTTATTTTTAAAATCAAGCAAGTAAAGTAGGAAGAAAGAAGAAATACCAATTAGCACATTGCAAGACACTGATGTACCTTATAACTGGCCAAGCAGCAAAATAAGAACTCAGTAAATGGGCACCTCTACCTGCTTTCTGACACAGGAAGAGCATTTTCCTCATCTCCTTGGGAAACTCCAGGTTCAGACTCCTGGCTGTTTTTTCCTATCCTGGGACGTTTTAAATGACTGCTTCGTGTCCGAATGGAAACAGGAGCTGTGTTAGGGTCTTAGGGAAAAAAAAAAACAACTCAACAAAATAAATGCAAGTGAACACATGCAGTCTAAGATCTGCATATAATTCCCACTCCTAGTATTTCATTAAAGAATCCGAGTGCAAATAAAACAGCATTTTGTCATGGCCTTTTTCTTCCTGAATGCACATGTATAATATCTTTACCAAGACTCATTACAATTTCATGTGAAGTCCTCTAAAGTCCTCTACATTTATGAAATGGGCGTCATTAGAGGAAAGCATGTTTTTATACACTGTGCTAAAATTGAAAGTAACGGATGAGCCTGCTAACCTACTAATCCACAGTAACCACAATACTGACAATCAAGGATACTTTTACCTTTAGATGTGCTTGCACAGACATCTGATTCTTTCCCTTTTTGAGAGTCAGCCTGTGAAGCAAAAACAAAGCTAACGTTACCCACTAAACCTTCTGAATTGATTGAATTATCTTCATCTCCCTATCTGCAGTTGCATTTTTTCATATGTATGATTCTATAGAAAGGCAACTACAACCATTTATTTACAATACTTACACAGGTATCATTTCTCAACTGATATTTTTTTTTTAAATTATCTTTATTACAAGGATGAATATTTTTCCTGTATTTTACTTCTGACATCAACATTCTGACTTGAAAGTCATTCGCCATTATAAACAGCATCAAGGTTTTTTCCTAGCCATTCTGCTTATAATAGATGATCACATGATTAAATGCTAGAAGTCTTTTATTTCTGCTTTCTGTATAAATTCCTAAGACTACAGTAGAGTACCTGACAAATTTTAACAGGAAAGTTTTATTTTTATATTTGTACTCCATTTGGTAGTCTTATATTTATTGTGGCATGCAACAGAAAACAGCAGCCCATGTAAAAAAAAAAAAAAAGAGCAAACAAGAAAAAAACCCAGAACTTAATGGTTCAGCAGGAATGCAGGTCACACACAGAATCAGCACAAGAGGCTTCCTATGTCACGAGTTCCCCCTCCCTAGAGCTTTTTCCTTTTGTTCTTCCCTATCATTCCACTATTTCAGATTTTTCTGCAAGTTATCTGAGGACTCATTGGTCAAGCACTTGATACTCTGAAGTGGGTAGGAGCTGTACACATTAAAACAGTTATACTTATTACTCTTGGCTGCTAGAAGTAAATCCAGAACTGGCCGTAACCAGCATCCAGGTGTTCTGTCACCTTTCCAGCCTCATTTCCAGTACTACTCAAGAAGGCCAGCAAAACATGGCATTATCTACATTCTGCTACCTGAAATAGTTTCAATGAGTTTTAAATACACAAGAATTTCTATTCTAACAACAAATTATCCTAGCATTAAACCACACAAAACGGACACCTAAGGGAAGTGAGGAAATGAAAGCTGGGGAATGTTTTTTCCTGGTTTGGGGCAAGGTGGGGCATTTTATTTTCTTTGGTGGTCCAACAGTTTTCAAAGCATTGCAGAACTGCTTACGAACAGTGCAGGTGCAAGAAGAACAATTCAGCAATTCTACCAAGCTATGAGGAGTTGGACTGCTCTGGTATCTACAGTCTTCATCTTCTGGAGGAAGGCAAGATACAGGGTTTGAGTTCTTAACATAAAGCAAGAAAAAACATAGGTAGTACTATCACTCTGCTGTTTTTCTCAAGTATATCCATATAGGTCTACTCACAAAATATGCATTTTTTAGATCATTTTGCTGATATGACCATTGCAGAATCTGAGTCTAGAAGTCAGTGATGTTGCTCAAAACACTGTTACAAATGAAAGACAAGTTATTCCTTCAGGCCATTTACAGACTAAAAACACCACTACTTTGCCATCAGTTTTGCTTTGGAAAATGCTAAATTTCTCAACTGAAAAGGCACATTTGACTTAAACTTCTAAAGTTGGATATTAAATAGCTAAGACTATTGATTCAGCCATTATTTCCTATTTTTTCGTTAAAGCATTAACTTCTATGAGAGTATGGTCACAAAGCTACAGTCATGAAACACACAAATCAATGCTCATTGCATTTGGAGCTACAAGTAATTCTCAAGCAGATTTTGTGCAGCCTGAGGACACAAATGAGAGAGGAACAGCTTCATAATATTCAAAGACAAATCTATTCATGACCACATATCCATATGTAGCTTCAATCTGGTTGATAATTCAGATATATACAAAGAAAGCCGCAGTTGTTCTATATGGACGTGTAACAGGGAATCCAAATGAAACACTTATATTGAACTGTGATGTGAAACACTTCTCCTTATTCTCTCCACTCTTACAAGAACTCTACTGTTCAACAGCTTTCCTAGACAGTTTAATCTCAGCAAGTTCAAATACTCTCCCCTCTCTAATCTTCCAACAAACAGCTCAAATTATAGAACCCTGACAGCTGTGGCACAGAATCTCTGCATGCATGGGGACACTCCCACAATCCTTCACACAAAACCCAGTATTTAACCGCAGTGTAGTCATCCATGTTACATCAGTAGGAAGCATAACATTCACTCAAAAAATGACAAAAGCGTTGTCTTTCATATGTAGCACAGAGCTGAGCCAATTCAATTACAATGAGTATTTTTGTCTGTCTCATACTTTGTTCAGTAACCAAGCAGGCAAAAAAAAAAAAAAAAAAAAAGGTAACGGTGTGTACCTACACTTAGCTGTGTTTCCAGCCCAGTCTTCCGTCCACTTGTTTCAGATACTGCTGCAGACTGTTGGAAATGATCCTCTGCTTGCAAACTCTTGTTTTCTTTCTGTGAGGCCTCTGCTATGGAAATTGAAAACAGGAATCAGGGTGCCTTTGTTATCACACTTACAACAAAATTCCAAACACAATCTCACAGATCTCAGGGGAGAAAAAAAAAAATAAAATAAATCTTTCTGCTACTTTCCACAGGCACTATTCACAGAAGTCAACATTGTGCTTGTAAAGTGTATTCAAAACGTCAGAAAACAAAAAAAGTATCCATACCTGCAATTTTGAGCTTTTCCTCTTGCACCCTAGACATAATAGATTTTCTCTGGAACCAACATCCAGGTCCCTCGACTTCCCACAAAAGGTTATGATCCCCAGGGTACTTCTCAAGATATTGCTTACAAGCTGAACAAACATAACAGAAACACTGTATTACATATACACACTATATACTCGTCTGTGCCTCAGCTTTTAACATTTATTTGAAATCAAATCAATTTGCCATCTTCCATCACACACTAACCACCACAGAAAGAACTATTCAGCAAAATAGTCTGAAATAAATATAATACTGCTTTACCCTATGCATCCTTCTCAATAAAGCTGTTCTTCAGATTGAAGCATTTTCCATTATGACCATAAACTGTCATAAAGACAAATGAGATTTTCTTCTTCTCTAATATCCACTTATGATTTTAACTTCACTCGTCCCTGCCAATCACCAGACAGAAGGCCTTGCAGGCAGAGGATATAGTCAAGTGATTTTTGTCATCCCATGTTATTATAGGCACTCATAAAACTCTCTGGGGATAAGAACACACTACAATTGCATGGTTTATCAATAACTCAATGTTCACTTCTGGAATATTTCATTCTCTGCTGTCCTTTTCTCTCTTTTCTTCTAATATACATACTAAACATCCATGTGAAGAGGCATGCTTTGACTTTACTCTGTAACAGTAGCTACCAGGAAAACTGCCATTTTTCACCTAAGTCACTACTGATGCATAATCTCAATGGACAAGACCCCTGTCATATATACCTTGATCAGGGAAATGGATGTCACTAAATTCTGCTCAAGATGGTTTGCTGGTTGAAGCCTAACATAGCAGGTCTAGTCAGATCCCACAGACAGTGGTACTTGGAAAAGCAGAAAACTTCCAGTGGCTAAGGAGGTCAGATGAAAGTGTTCATAGAAGTAGGGTTGGCAGATGGCCTATGCGTGGGACAAGCTTTGATAAATAGGGCAAAGCAACAACACTTTCAGAAAGCACATAATTTCCTAGATGACATCACTATCTCAGGTTGCTAATAGAAAAGCCACAAGTGTTTTCCTTATACATTAGAACTATGCCTTCATATACCCAAGATAAAACATAGCCTACTAGGTCCATTTGTCCAGAAGTTCTGAGAAAGGATGAATTAAGTGACCTTGTAAAGCTGAACTGTGAGGAAGAAAAAGGTGCTGCAACAAAGACATACATTAGATCAAACACCTCAACCCATTCTGTAGGCTTCAGAGGGGAACACAGCAGTAAACTTCACAGTAGCAGAAAGCCAATGGAAATCAAATAATCTAATCTCATGCAGAAGATTAGATTTTGAATCAAGAACTACACCACCATCTTAAACAAATCAGGATTTTTAGCCTTCACTGAAGAGCAGAACATTTAATACAGAAACTGATGATGCAGCCACAAACATGGTGCTTGAATCACACTCACTTGAACATGTAAAGAAAGCACAAAGAAGATCAGAAAAATAAAGAGCTTGCCTGTGTACATGAAGGATGACAGCGGGTATCGTAGGCCAAGAGAGCCTTCGCTAAAGGAATCCACAAAGTCCTCCAACATGATTAGCCCACAGTCTTTCCCACGATGTAGCTTTCTTACAAACATTGTGTCTAGAACTGGCAGCTTATAATTCTGACCACGGTAAGGGTTACAAACACTTCCTGAAATAATAGGAGGGGAAAAAATATACCATTGACATGCTGCAGCAGGGATTCTAGTATATTCAAATAAAGACTTTATAATTTATAAAAATTATACCAAACTATATACTTGTCAGACAAAGTTACACTAAAAATTATAAAAATAATTTATAACATAAACTAAAAATAAATATTTGCTATCAGCCATTTATTGGCTTTTTGGGCAAGCTTCATTAACGATGCCAAGATATATCAGTAGATCCACATACTAGAAAGTCTGTAGTACCAAGACAGTGAGGAAAGGCTCACTGAAATCTGACTACACAATTCCATAGGAAAACTATACTAAAAATGAAGCTGAAAAATAGAGGAGGGCAAAGGAGACAAAATTATGGAATTACACTTTCATATAGATTACATCACTCCTCAGGACAAATATGAAGACAATAATTTAATTCTTTTTTAAAGACTGAAACAATAATGCCAGTTTTTTTAAAATCAAACTACAAAAAATCCTAGGACATTTTACATAGGAATTCTCATTTAAGCAACACATTATCCATAATTAAACAAAGGTAAAACAAGCTGTCACAACACACAGATAGTTCAGTATTAAGAGGATTCAAAGGGTAGCTAAGGACTCAGTATTGATACAGGGATGCCATAAAATGGCATTAAGATAGCGCATCAACTGTCGAATCCATTTTCAAGCCCTCCTTTTGTCAGTCTGTGTGAACTACGCCAAAGAGTTTCCCTTTCCTCTAACAAGGCCAAAGAGAAGTATACAGTTGTCTACACAACAGTCAGTTTATAAAGTCTACAAAACATTATATTCTTCAAATAAACTCCCTATCTAGCCCCCATCCCCTAGTCCCACAATACTCAGATGTTTTACCTGTGGGTTTAACAGAATAGAATCCAATGGCCTCTCCTTTTTTCCACATGATCTTAGCATAGTCATTCCTACCATGGCAGAGAAAAGGGATCTCTGTTCTTTCCATTTCTTGTGTCCGATAGATAATTCGATTCAGAACATAGAGAACAATCCTCTCTCCTACAGACTTCACCTAAGGAAACACAGAATAATATTTTAGAACAGTGGTCAGATTAGTTAATACTCACACATCAAGGACCTTATTTTTCAAAGTTCTCAATTACAACAGCTGCAGGCAGCATCAAGAGAAGCTGCAAGTGCTAAAGCAAAATAAAGCTCTCGTGTTTGAGGGCAAAGACATGCTTGGAAACTACAGCAATAGGTGAAGTACAAAGCACTACCACAGAAAGCATATTTCACAACTTCAATGTCACTACTAATCTAAAGAGTGCAAGCCAAGAGAAGTGCTGCGAATGGTGCAGTGGGGGGAATGTTTTTATTTTAACTCAAAACTATATTTTAATTTAAGAAGCATTCACCAACCACAACATCAGTACACCAGTCTCAGACTTCTCCAGCTAACAGGTAACTTGAGTCCTACAAAGGAGAAATTATGTGCCTCATGGGGTAGCCTGACATGGCACATGCTGACAGTGTGGCAGACAACAGCACATGATGCAGTCGAAGAACCAGCTGCAACAGCTTCTGTGGCAGTAAACAAGGAACTCAATATGCTTTTCTGTCCTGCACAGTTCCTTTTACATATGAATTTTAAGTTCACCACTACCCTATCCACTTTGAAGGAATAATGAAGGAGCCATGCTCTCTTCCCAGTGCCCAGTCTCTCAGCTACCCTACCAGTAAAAGATTCAGCCTTCCTGATTTAAATATCATCCTACCATTAAGAAGCACATGGAAAACAATGCTACATGCCAAATTCTCTAGAATAAACTAAAAAATAGACTAAAGATGTGTACCCAGATGCTATGAGCAATTACAAAATTATACTCCTACAAAATAGATTTCCAGTTTTTGAAAACACCCAGGACTCCACACTATATGGGTGTCAGTAATGGTAATAAAGGTCAATGATGAGCAATAAAGCAGTTACCAGGTAACCTACTTTCCCAAAGCTCTTGCACTGCCACTGCAAGCCACCAGCTCCATCTTGCCTCTATCAAACAGGATCCTGACAATATTTTTAGTTTCCTAGTCTCCCAAGACCAATAGGTACTCCTATGGTACAATGCACCACTCTACTATGACACTTGGATACAATCAGACATATGATGTTTAAAGAGTAAAGAAAAAACTCCTAACATCATTAAAATCTAAACAGCTTACATATGAAGCGACTGTACAAGAGCCACTCTTACTCTAGACAGCCTTCACAATCAAGGTGCCTTTCTGCTTAGTACCTGCTCCTCTATTCCCATTGACCTTGCTTTTGACTTGAGGCACCCAACCCACTTCTGAATGAAACGAAAACATGTAACAATTCACACACTAGTTATTCACCTTTAACTGTCATTGTCTTGAAGAGTAAGAATAATTGCTAGGTGAATGCTTAAGTGCTTTACCTGATGAAGCCCCTGTCTAGCAGGGACAGATGTTCTCACAATGTCATCAATTGACCACCACTGGTCAGCAAGATACAGGGCTACAGCTTGAAAGAAACAAGGGGAAATAAGTTAGTGATTCTTTGCAAAAGAAACATTCATTAAAGCCACTAAACAATTAGGAATAACACTATAACCCACCTAAGTACTTCTAGTTGGTATTGCATTAATGCAGCTCTTACCACTCTGGCACAATAAATGTGGTGCTATACACTCCCACCATATGCAATGATCCCTAGTCCAAAAATTGTTTGAAAACTTTGAACCACAAAACCAAACACCATTTTTGCATGGCATGACATACAGGAACTGTTTTTCAGACACTATCCTTCATCACTGCGCTCCAACACCTCCTTCCACTAAGAATTGGGACTGCCAAAAGGAGTCTCATTCATCCATGTAGTTTAGTTTTGGGTTGCCAATGGATACTGGTTTTGAAACTGCAAGTTTTAGGGAGACAGATGAATGTAAAATGGCTGATGGTCATGTGATTAACGATCAGGAAGAATTTTATTTACAGGCACTTGTGGCAAACTTAGCAATCCTATACATGGCATTAAATGGAAAAATAAAGAAACTTGGATAACTGAAAGGGAAAAGAGAAAAGGAGAAAAAAACAACCACCAAAAAAATGCAGTGAGATGTCATCTCAGTCAAAATTATGTTAGGACCTAAAGCTAAAGATAAATTTACACTTTATGCTGTTGAACATCTACTAATAAAGAGTACCCAAAATCATGGGCAAATTAATGGATTCTGTGAATGCTAAATAAGTTCCTTTTAGACAAGTGATGAGTACATGAAGAAATCAAGAGATATATATTGTACTTTTATTGAAACAAGCATCATGTTATTTTGCTAGATATCTTGTGAGTTCAATGGGTCCTGTTCTACTTGGATTAGTGCGCATAGTTACATCATTTCTGTATATGAATTCAAAACTAATCAGCATGGAACAAGAACACAGTGAACAACAAATGCAAAAATGGCAAAGTTATGAGCTACACTAGCATGGAATCGGTAAGGGCCTGGTTACATGTGTTTGTCAAAGAAAAAGAAACATCAACATGGAGATCAGAATCTTAAAATGAAACCTGTGAGCGAGTCCCTTGGTGCAAACAAAGCAAGAACTTTGTATGTCTGGTCTTCTCCATAAAGAGGAACGAAGCCCACAGTTGCCAAGCTAATAGGAATCTGCAATAACAGCGTACAATACTTCAATAGAATCTTGCCAAAACAACATTAGTAAAATACACAGGGAATGTTTAGCAGAGTAAGCAAGGCATTTAAAACTGAGTGCTTAACAGTTAACTGTAAATAACAAGGATCAGACCCCAGCCCTTATTTTAGGCATTTCTTCCTACATCATAAAGTGGCTCTCAGGCTCTGGCAGATTTAGCTACAGTAATATAAACCGTTACAGCTCTCTGCTGTCAGCAGTTCGCATTTACATGCATAACTGAAGAAAACTGCTCAAAAAGCCAGCAGTATGTTCACTTCAACTGTCCCAGCTATGCAAGCTGTCAAAGCCAAGAGAACTAGGCAGGCAGTCAAGCACAGAAACAAAGTGGCACAGCAAAACTGTTGTTTGTTAACATGAGCCCTAACTTACTAAGATGGGAAAGCTGGATTCGAAAAGTTCTTCTTCCATATTGCCCACGTTTTAGAAATTCTGAAGTTGTCTGCCTGATTTCCCCTCAGGAACAACATAAGGGTCAAACCAATCCATCTTTCAGGAGCTGAATACCTTTGTGGAAATGCATTTTGATATTTAAAATTCACATGTTGCCAATATTTAATTAAGCATAGAAAGCAGACAGGCATTAATGTTGTGGTAAATAGGCTTGTTTACCGAATTTAATAAGATAATGATATACTATGCCATGATCAAGGATGTTAACACTAACAATATTTAGGCATACAGCACCCACAGAAATGCAGGAAAGCACTCAAGCCTCTGCTTCTGCGGCACTAACCTGTTACCACACAGAATCCTCTCAGCTCAGTTAATTTTCATTAAATCTATACACCTTTGCTTTTGCTGATGCCAGTTACAACAGAAACGTTCATCCAGACAGAAACAACATTGACCAACTTATCATGCAAGTTTAAAACCAAGTGTCACAGCTAGCTCCCAAGAACATCAGGGAATATTTCAAATAAAAGGAATAGAATCACACTCTGAAATTAATGAAACTTGCTGATTAAGAATTGAACCCAACCATGAAGAATACTGAAGAAGAGAGATACAAAGAGCCAGTTAGCTTCAGTAAATGAGGAATGCCTTAGTTCCAATGGCAGATTTTTGTGACCCTAAGTGCGTGCTTTTTAGGAAAGAATTTTACTTATCAGTTGCAATTTTAACGGTTTTTTAAAATTGCTTAATGCATAGAAATCCATTGCCTAGGAGCTGCAAATAGTCACTGATGCCCAGACTTAACTCAAATTACAGAACAAAAAAAATGTAGAGATTAACATACAAACAGGAATTTGGGAAACACAAAAGCTTTGCTAAAATAATTACATAGTTTAATAGTTATGGACTGGGTATCTTTTAAATCTACCAGTATATCCAGAAAACTGAGACTAAAATATCTGCTGATTCTTACTTTGCTGTGGTCTGGCAGAGACAAGAATTCAGGACGGTTTGGATTCCCACAACGAAGGTCAGCCAAGTACTCCTCTGCTGAGGTCTCCAAGTCTTCATGACTGTAGTTGTTCAACACATCCACAGGGAATGACATCCTCTTGAGAAAAAAAAGTAATATTGTGATTGTAGGTCATTTAAGCAACAGGATGCACAGTTTCACTTATTCCTACTAAACATATAACTAAGCCTGTCGAACAGTCCCTCTGCTGCCCTCTATCCAAGTCAGAAAGGAAAAATGCTCCAGGCATTTAATTACAACTGTGCCTATTAACACTCAGTCTGTAAAGCAATACATGGAACAGATTTAGCTCATAGATATCCCAAGATCCAAAGGTGGCAGACATACAATAGACCAAACAAACAGCAAACAGCCCAAAACATAAGAAAGATAAGTTCAGCTCAGAGACTTCACATTTAAATCCATCTCTGAAGAAATGAAAGCACTGTTCAGAACTTCTCAACAACTGGTCAGTTAGTGTGCCTACCAGCTGGTTGTTTCCAAAAGCATTTCAGCTGTGAACAGGAGATGCAACAAGTTTATCAGAAACAAGAGCCCACAACAGACCAAAGAGACACCTTAAGCATGTGACAAAACAACAACTAAAGGACTGAAGACGAACCATAGTGATAATAGCTCCCTGAAAGCTCTTAGGATTCCAACTTCCTTTGCCAAAGCAGCGTCAAATCAAGAGTAACAAGAGTTCCTGGAATCCACCAAGTGGTCTTCAGCTAAGGCTGTTCAAGGTCTATAAAACTACACACAGAAATAGATCCCTCATTCAGGCTACAGCCCAAACTCTTACAAGCATGAGCTACCATAAGCTCACAAGAACCTGTTGCACAAGACCACAGGGATCTCTTGCTCTGTCTCACTCAGCTCTCAGTAACTCAGCCAACTCTCAAAAACACAAAGCTTTTAACATGGGATTTACAATCTCTAGTCTCCACTATGGAGTCTTTAATTTAAATTTTATTTTAAATCCTAGTCTTCAATGATATTTTCCTTTATTTCCACTCTCCTCCCTTTAATCCACTGTTCAGTGTTCCACTGACATAGGTAAATCAAAAGCAAAACAAGTTTTTATTTCTACTTACCTAGCAGCAATTAAAGTCTGCATATTAAAAGCTTTTAAACAAAACAACATACCATTACTAAGTTGCTCAAGTAGATGAGCCTGCTCTGTCTACAAGAGATTTTTTCTGATACAACCGCAAACCAAACTTGGACGTGACTTCATCAGCATTTGTGACTGCTAGCTTTAATACTTTGCTGACAAAAAAAGCTAATGCTTTCCACAAATGCTACTGTTTATATATACGCACACATTCCCCAAAGTAATTTCCTTTCAAATTCAGCTCATTCCTTCCCCTTATCTGTTATTTGGATTCTTCCCTTGCCTTCCCTTCCAGTGCCTCACATTCTCCCTGCTATCCTCCCTGTCCTTTTCAGAAGCTTTAGCTGCATCTTTTAACGGACCACCTGTTTCTCCCCTCCTTCCAGGTGCTGCCCTTGCTAACAGGGCAGAGGCAGGCAAGAGACCCCTTGGCACCAGCCAACTCCATTTCCTCCTCCTGTCTGCAAGCAAAGGGGCTTCCAAGAGCCAGTGCCTGTGAATGCAGCAGCAATGTGCAGTTGCCATGCACAGCAGCTGGAGGAGTTGCTGCCAAGGAAGCAATTCATCCACTGCTTGTCTTCTCATGCTAGTAGATATTACAGTGCTTAACCAGCAATACTGTAGTACAACTAAACAGAGCAACTTGAAATAAGTATGTTGCAAGAGGAACAGGAAGAGAGGTGAAGTGCAAGATTACATGCCACTGCCTTTACAACAGCGTAAGTCTTTAGCACCTGGTTAGTTGCATCATGCCAGGTAAATTCTGCTTTAAGGGAATACAGACACATGAAAAACACAAAGTTTAATTTTCTGTATGCTGCCAGAAAGGGGAAACCCTCCTCCACTATTAAAGAAATACCTAAGTGCTTGGATAACTCTCAGAATAACAGACAAATTGAGCTGAGCTTTCTTTATTACATGACAGAAATAAAGAAGCCCCAAGCTATAACTGAAAGCCTCTAGGTAATAATTCCTGACATTTTTTTACAATAAAATAATGCAGGACCAAAGCAGAAAACACACAGTAAGAAATTCAGCAGATTATCTGAGTTCCAACCAGTACCCTAACTTGAAAATACAAGTAGCAACCTTATCTTTGTTTCTAATAAAAAAAAAAAAAAAAACAAAAACAAAACAACCCGCTTTTCTACTAATTAATGAATTCATTTAATTGCCTCCAAAATAATTCAGACCTCCTTTTCTGTTTAGCTGCTTGGATTATGTAATACTTCCATATAGCATACTTTGATTTTATTCACTCCCAACTCACTTATATTAGGCACTTGTGATTTTTCGTCTAACATCACTTACAGAAAACAGGTTACACAGAAAAAGAGAAACCTTCAAGGCTGAATCAAAGAAAAGCTAGTCAGCATCCCTTCTAAATAACCATCATTTGTACCATGCGGATTAGACACGTGACAACCTCTCAAACACTTGTTATGTAATTTTTCTCAGTGTTGATGAGAAAAAAAAATCTTACAATTAAGTTCACTAGATCCCTGAATGAAATGAATTAACTATATACAGAAAGTTAACAAATGACATTAAAAGCATTAAACAGGTAATGAAAGGAGAACATCCCATGCCAATCTACAGCAGAGCACAAGGAAGTTGCTCAAGTCCAAAATGCAAGTATCATCATTTTGAAAGGTAAAACAACCTACCAAAACCAAGCCAAATACTTCCAATAATAATAAATTAATACATTTCCCTCACAAAACCACAATTTGTCAGTATCTATCAAAGTACCCAGCCACCCACAAGTAATGCAGGAAATAAAAAGGGAAAAAGAAAATAGCTTTTCAGTTTTCCTTGACAAGAGCATTACATTTTTCCCTGCAGAGGCTGTAGAAATAGCACAGGTCTCCGTCACAGAGTCCCCCATGCCCTTTTTTGTTGCTCTAAGCCTCCATGTGTTGCACAACTATAAAACTGTCAGGTCAAATCCTTGTCACACACTGCAGGACCGTGCTCTGCTCATGGGATACCACTCCAATTGCTTAGCAGTCAGGTTGACCGAGCACATGCAATGTAGCCTTAAGCAACCAAACTCATCACAACCATTTGTACAAAAGGCATATCAGGAGCCTGTGTTCAGAGAGGGGGGGATAAAATTTATTTTGGTTCTTTTTTAAAGGAGACAAATTATGCTTTTCATATTTCAAGCAAAAGAAATAAATCTTACATTCTTTGTAACCATATCATTTCACATAACAGTATTAAATATCATATGTAATGAACACACATGAGAAACCTTTGCCTTAATGTGGAATTGTATCACTTTCCCCCTTGCCAAAATTATGCAAGCTGCTATGCGAAAAATTACACGTCCCTTTTTAGGAATAGCTGCAGCACCAGAGGGTAACAAGAATCAATTCAAGGAACACCAATAAAAACCACATTTAACAGGATGAGTGAGCACATTCCTCTGCAGCTGAGGCAGTTGCCTATGCACAAAATCTTTATTACTCTAAGCATTAACATTAAAAAAAAACGTAGAATAAGTGGGCAACATTGCAAATTGATTTAAGTTACAGCTACAGTCCCTATTTAATTTCAGAAGTGCATGAGGGAGAGATGCACAGAGCATGCATCTTTCAGCTCACACACAGATTTCAGCAGGAATTGAGAGATCTGTTCATCTCCTTACAGACTCTCAATACCAAGGGTCACAAAACTATATTGTTACTTACAGTATGACAGAGGACTTAAATACAGCTTAAAAATCTGTCTTGAGTGCCTTTATTTTAGGGGAACTGCAGTGGTTAAGCATACAGCCAAGGATTTGGAGGAATCAGTGTGCATCTCCAGTTCTAGAAGAAACTTAGAGTGAGCACAGACATGTTACTTTGCCTGAACTCCTCATCTACAAAATGCAAATAATCACTACCTCAGAGACATCAGTATGAGAAATACATCAAGACCATGAGATACTTGTACATTAATCATATGAAAAGAAAAATCACAAGCAATCCACCAAGGACTTTTCAACACAAAAAATCATGCCTGGTATAACATACAGATGAAAATTAAATGAACAGCTATGTAGCAGGTGAACAATCTTCAGATTTAAACTTGTGTTTAACAATAAAAAAAAATTACGTTGGGGGTTTTTTTTCCATGAAAATTTGAAGATTAGAGAACAGATACCAGGGTGCTCAAGCCATGACCTGCAGAGCTTTTCTGCTAAACCAGGACACTACTAATCCAGCCTCAGCTTGCAGGATACACATCAGGTCTTGTTCTGCGATGAAGTATTGGCCTGCTCACACAAAAAGTGAACTGCAGCAGTGCTTGACCTAAGATTTCATCTATTAAAGCAACTGCTGAAGTACTGGATAACAGAACCCCTCAAAGACTGCCATGCAATTTTATGAATTGTCATGCACCTTGAACCAAGTTCTGTCTTAAAAATATACCTTTCCTACTGTGATCACACAGACTAACGGTAAGCTCCACCTAGGGTAGTATCATGTGAAAAAAAAAAACAAAACAAAACCAAACAACATACTAAATATGTATCTCTCCATATGAAGTCTGAAAAAAAAAAAAAAAAAAAAAAACAACCCCACAACAAAAAAACCCACACAAGACTAAGCCTATAGCTTGGGAACCAAGAGTGGGAGGAGAGAAACCAAGATGGTTATAGAACATGTTCTAACCTGTCACAATGAGGCGAAGTTCAACTCAATTGCTTCACTCAGTACACAGACACATGTTCAAATACAGGAGTTTTCTTACCCTCAGTTGGAAAATGTCAGCCCACACCACTTCGTTTGTTGAGCAGTTCTTAGCTGATAACAATATCACTCTGCTAAAACATCCACTCTCTTTACTAGACCTGGCTCCCTCTTCCCAAAGATCAGGTCAGCGCTCAAAAGGAATCCATTTTTTGTCAGTGGAAGATACAAAAGAAAAAACAATGGAGATAATCAACAGCCTCTCAAAAAATAATCTGTTCAGTTTCTTTGAACAGCATCAGCATTGTATGCAGTTGTGTCTGAACTCATAAGGGAACTATTTTGAAGATGACCATAGTTCATTTAACAAATTCGGAAAATCAAAAAAGAGTCACAGACACAGTATCAGTTTTTTGTATCAGATTTCATATATAAGCTAGCTGCTGATGTTTTAGAGAAAACCAAGCAAGAACTGCAGCCTGAGCCACAATCCAGAAACACATCTGATGATGCATCAAAACAGCAGTCACCTTCTCAATGAGAGCAAAGTAACATAATTTCCATTTTGTTATGTTAGCTTCCCACCTTCCAATGTCCAATCAGTGGTTTGGTGAAAGCTATGAAAGTACATAAAAGCTGGGAGAAAAATAAATTTTTTTTAAAAAGTAGTATTTTAATCTTCTGTCCTCAACTACAAAAAAAAAAAATCACATCTGCCACTTTTTAAATTGTTACATTCTACTAATTCTATTAGCAAACTACATAAATGTTTTTTTGCTTAGACTAGCAGCTGCCACAAACAAAACGTTTTCACTGCTTTTGTTTCTTCTTTATTCAACATCAAATACTTTAAATGGGGAGGGGCTATTTGCAAACATTTTTTCTTGTTTCTATCCAAATAGTTTGAAACATTTAAATAAGTAAAAAGGTTCTTCATACTTTTCTAATATAAAAATATGTAAAAATAAAATCAATATTAAGATAATTAATCATTTAATTCCTTAGAGTTCCTGTTTTATTATGAGTTGTATTTGAAATGCACAGAGAAAATCTTGTCCTATAATTAACAACTTCAACCACTACTGTAATAAAGGTTTTATGTTTCATAAATATCCCCACCTCTTAAAACTCTACTCATTTAAATTTTGAATGCAATGCATGACAACTGTGGGAAGAGGAAGACATTTTAGTACTTAAAAAAACAACTTTCCTTTCCTAAAGCATATATTAGTATTTCTTGAAAACCATACAGGCCTGAAATAACTACCTATTTAAGTTTTCTTGCGTTTTAATTAGAAAAGCTTGGTTTTGTATATTCCTAAGTGGTCTTCAAACCATTACATGCACCATAATACCAAGTCATATAAATACTATTTCCTGCAACGTGGCTTGGCTTTTGTTCACATTTTTAGAGGAGACATATCACTACTAAACACAAGGGTTTGTCAACTCTGATAAATTTGCCCTGGTTTGTTTTTTCCTGAAAGAAAAAAGTAGTCCTTTATTGGGGGTTGAGTAGGGAAAAATAAAACGCCAAACAGCTACTCATACCGTATACGATCCAAACAAAGTTCTTAAGGAAACTCTAGACAGTGGTCTAGAAACTGTTGTCAACATCCACCAAGAGCTCTGGATTAAATATGCCAACAACATTATCCATAATCTGCTTGAGGCAGCTTATGCAGCTCTGGATTTCTATCAGAGACACAAATCAAAGCTGTTAATTTGAAAGCAAATAAACAAGCAAAAATAACCAAGCCTTTCCATTCCTTCATTAGCCACCAAAATTTAACTCTAATTTCCTTGTGTAACTCAAAATTTTGAAATCTACATACAGGACCCAACTTCCCAGTCCTGGTATAAAACACAACTGCAGTGGAGATCAGCAAGAATTATGGTGGAAAGGGCTCTGCGACTGGGTTCAAACAGTCTCTTGTCAAACAAAACATGAAAAAAGAAAAGTCCTCCTCAATAAAAAAAGAGTTATTGCATGTGACTTCTTTTCAATTAAAAAAATAACTAAGGTTTGAAGAACACAATTTCATTAAAACAAAATACAGTCTTAAAGTATCTAAAAGTTTACTCAACAATTAAATACATCTGGGATGTTCTAACAGGTACCAAAAAAATAAACATTTGCTACTTCTAAAAGACTACACTGCAACCAAAACTACATATTCTTAATTATAAGCAACAAAATTAAGAGTACTTTTAATCAACTGGTGGTTAGTTTTGCAGAAAACATGAACTCTAACTACAGAATTGTACTGCTTTGATGAAAACAAGACAGAAAATTTACCACTTATCAAAACTGAGGTGAAAAGAACAGTATTAGGAGAATGTATTGCACAACTTCACTCTCAGACCCCCCTTAGGTAGGTGATGTTCTTAAGCATATGCGTGATTAAGCACCTGTGTAATACTACAGGCAGTTTGCTCAAGTGATTAAAATTAGGTATTTGTTAGGTAGCCTACTTAATCAAAGACTAAATTCTTCTGTAGGCAAACTACTAACCCGTTTTTTACATTTTTTACAGTGTCAAATTTTAATAAGGTTATCTGGTTTCTTGAAGAGCACTTTCTTCAGTAAAGAGTTTTGGGAAATTAATATGCACAAATGTTTCCTATGCGGAAACAGTGCTACAGATTTACCAAATTAAAATTCTCGGAAACTATTTAAAATAGCAACAATTGATGAATGTAGAATTAAGCTTTTCTTTCAGAAACCTTTCATGACATCCCTTTCAGCTTCTTAGATGAGGGGGAATATAACCACACACAAAATTAAATCCATTCCAGTTGCGTCTGAAAACAATGAACATCTACAAGACAAAGGTAGGACCACATGGGATTATTACTTTCTGGATCAGCCTCTGTGATGTATCTGATCTTTCCCGTGCTCAGAACTCACTATTCTTTCTAATCTCCCACTTTCTTCTATCTCCCCTTCACTACACAAGGCAAACTTGCATAGCGTCTTAAAAAATAACACCAAACCCCACACAGGTATGCTTAATGACCCACCTTTTCTCTCTGGCCACTGATCTTCCTCCCCTTCAAGACTCAGCAGCTTACAGCTGCTCTTTTGCACTTCCCCATCTCCACCCTCAGCTCCCTCACTTTTGCTCCTTTGCTTTACACTCTAAAGCATCTGCTCTTAAAGACTTTTCTATAGCTCAGCACTTGTAGCCTACACACCCAGCCACCTGGGACACATCCAGCCACACTGCTCTGCCCCTGCTCGTTGTCCACAATTCTCCAGCCCTACTTGTGCTTCCTGCTTCTCCAGGCACCTCTTCAACAAGGCCTCCTCCAATTTTGTGCAGCTTTATTTACAAGTCACTAACAGAAGACCATCTCCTGCTTCCACTTGGCACCCAAGTTTTTTTGCAACCTGTTCAGTTTTTCAAGAAAATTCTGCATGCACTCAAATGTTATGGCGACCATGGTTACTAACGGTGAGCAGCAGGTCACCGAGCTCTGCAGTCATTTCCTCCATACCCAAGGAATTACTAAAACAGCTACAGCTGCTTGAGCTACAACTATGTCACATGAAGCCTGTGGATGTCATGCCTTTAGGGAAAGGAGCTGTAGGAAGTTCAAGGATTAAATACTATTCAAGTTTTTTGCCTTTTCTAAATTATCTGTAGGTATCCTTGTTGGTTTGGTTTTGTTTTTAAAGTCATTTGCAGTAGGAAACCTTTAATTGAGAGAGCAGCAATTGCCTTCATTTTGTAGGCAATTCAAATGAAAATGCACAAAGAGGGTTAGAAATTAGCATGGGATCTTTCCAGGAATAGCAGGGAAAGCAAAAATCCAAGGCTGCAACAACACTTCCCTGTCAGTCAACACTAAAAAACTTCCTTGCAGACCAGCAAGCACAAAGAATTGAGAAGTTTCAGAGTGTGACTACACAACCCTACAGCCCATTTACAATAGCTTGAGGATCAGAATCCTGAAATCAGCGCTACAGTCAGCTAACTTATTTGGAGCAGCACGAAATTAAACCTCTCTGAAAACTAGGAACTGCAGGTTCTCCCCTTCCAGGAAGAGAAGAAGCAGCTATCTCCAACCATTGCTGCAGTTACTTTCAGAAGATAACAGATGGTTAAAGATACAGTGTTTAATAAAATCAAATTCTGAATTTTACCTGCTATTTGTGCTCAGTGTTCTACAGTAGCAAATTCTTTCAGCTGCACACAGCTGCAGGCTTGACAATATATAACAAAATTACAAACTTCAGAGGCAGTGCAGTTTGTGGACTCAACAAAACAGGAAGGGATCAAAGAACTCCAGCAGAGCTAGGGACACAGATAATTAGAAAGAACTTTACCTTGCCTTTCTGAAGGGAAAGGTAAGGTGAAAGTCAGATGACAAAAAATACAACATACATCAAGAATGATGTTCAAAGGAAGTATGGGGCTTTCAGACACCACGCCTGGGCCACAGACATGATGAGGAAGTCACTACTTAGCATCAGTCTGAGCCCAGTCATTTTGTGAAAAGATATTTCAAGCTACTATCCCAGGTGATGAACATCATACTCATATGCAGTGCAAGGTGCAAGCATTTCCATATGCCCGTACAAAACAGGATCAATACTTCCTTACCTTTACAAAGGCCAAACAGACATACTACCCCAGTCTAGCTGACAGCTCAACTCAGTGGTGTTTGTCTTCCTCATCCTATCTTCAAAATGACAGAAAAGAGGCACATATAAACTAAAACTATAAAACTAGAAGTAAACTCCACCCCCTGAAAAACAAGCATTCAAGAAACACAAATTCACATCTCCTATCAATATGACTAGGAAGCTAGAAAAGAGTTAGGCACCTTGCAGGCTATTCCAGCTAGAAGGAAATAATAAATAGTAAGATCTGGTATTTCTTGTTTATGTAGAAGTTCTGTTCCCAAAACAAAGGAAGCATAAAACATCAAAAGATTACTTTGTTGCTCAGACCTTCAAGAATCTGCTTAGACATCAACTGACTTAATCCTTCTTCTCTAAGCTTTCCAACTGGACCTTGCAAATGAGCAGCAGCTCAGGGCACACCGTTTTACACAAAATGAATTGCGTGTCCCCACTGTCCACACCTATTGCCATCAGAACCAGTATTTAGTAAACTCCTTAGCAGACAGAGACAGCACATGTCCCTGAGCAGCTCTGTATCTGCCTTTGCTTTCAGTTGTCTCATACTCGGATGGTTCATTTTTGCTTCTCAATTGTCTGGGTATACCCACTGCTGTTTTAGTTCAATCTAACTCAGCTACATTATGAAAAAAAATATTAACATACATTCACCAGACATCAGTAAACATGTTACCACAGGAACTGAAGTTCTGTGTCTCAGAATGTTAGCAAGAATGTCTAATAGCAGAAAGGAATTCACTCACTACCTCCTCCCTGGTCTCATCCTGTCCTTATCTCCAACATCAACCACCCTGACATCCTTCCAAGAACTTACACACTTCTGTGAAAACACCATGTCTCCCCTGCTTCTCATTGTAACACACACTTAAGATTCAAACTTCTAATCTACACCTCCTAGTACCCAGGCTATTCTGCTATGGATGTACTTGATTTTTTTTAAAAAATA
This sequence comes from Neomorphus geoffroyi, assembly GCA_033558235.1. Classification (NCBI taxonomy): domain Eukaryota; kingdom Metazoa; phylum Chordata; class Aves; order Cuculiformes; family Neomorphidae; genus Neomorphus; species Neomorphus geoffroyi. Next base: position 19,502,065 of record JAUMJM010000048.1, on the reverse strand, counting down.
AAAAGCCTTAATAAATGTTTCAATAACTGTTCTTCTACTTTCTTATTAGAGGTGTGTGTAGAAGAAAGATAAGCAAGTTAATCAGACCTCTAAACGTATCACCATACAGTTCTCTATAAAAAAACTGGAACAGCATTAGCAGTGGTAACTCATGGTATTAACACTAAATTAGTGATTAGCTTTAAGCCTCAGTTGCAGGAATCAGGTTGTTACCTTCTGCTTCTTCAGATAACTCCTTTCTGCAGAGTAAACAGAGTAAACATTAGCAACAAACTCTCAATGCTGCAGTATGAAAAGAAATGAAATGAAATACTCTTAATATTTTAAAATCTTTTCAAGTTGTCTGCAATGGGGATGCTAACAATAACACTGTGTTATTACACTGCAACTATTTTATCATTACCAACTCACAAATCATCCCAATTCCCCCAAGTTATGCTTACTCCTGGTTAATGCTACAATAGCTGTGAGAAATGCTATTCAATCTAGAAAGTGTTTCTATTTGCAGATTTTGCTACCTGAATATGAGCTAGATGAAAGATTGGTCCTCTAGCAATGCATTTGCTATCCTAAACCCATCTTACATTTTCGCATCTAAGGTATCAGAAGTATAAAGTCAGTTGAGGTTAATGCAGCATTCCATACCATTCAAAGTTCATGGATACTCAGTGCTCGGGAAAGGTCAGTGCAGCAGCAGGCTCACTACAACTGCCATGCTCCAACTTCTGAACACCATATTACCTTCCAGCATTGCTGCAGGGGCTACTGATTAGACAGAGACCACACCTTTACCAATTATTCTTCCTGTTCAGTGATCCACAGAATTCAAGTAACCTATTTAACCACCCTCACTTTACATATTTTGATGAAGTCTAGAAGAAAGGTGAATTCAATTCATCTTGGCCCATCAAAAATTTCTAACCGTAAGTAGAAAGCACAGACACTGTTATTGCAAATATGCAGGTCCCCTGTTATTACTGTTCTACAGTAATAACAAAATCACAAGAAGTTATTTTACTACAAAACAAAGTACACCACCAAGGGAGGAACAGCTCAGATTGGAAAACAAATCAAAAATCTAAAATGCTATTTTGAGTAGCTGTACAAAACACAGCTGAGTACCCAACTCAAGTCATCCTCCTAGATTTTAAATTCAAGGAATCATTCTGTACCTATAGATATATGATTTAAGACATTAGTAAGTTTTCCAGTTAACTGCAAAAACAATTTAAAAGATATGTTAGTCCTGACAATTCTCACTTATTTTAGTGAGATTTTAGAGAAGATACGAAAGCTTGTCACTCTTTTGGCACAGGATTCTTTTACATATTTCACAGAGATATTTAAAAGCTTTTCTGAAAGCTTAGGCTCACTGGAGAACACCAACTAAATTTATAATGATTTAATAAATATACGCTGTCAGTTCCTGTAGCATACAAAACTGCAAGATGCCAGAGGCCTATCAAGACACTGCATATGCTATTTCAGTCATAATTAAAACAATGCAGTAAAAGAAACATATTAAAGCAGCCTCTTCCACTCAGAACTTTTTAATCCATATTTTAGCAGCTGGAAGGAAAAGGTTTGAGAGGAAGGTTGAATTTTGCTTGATTGATTTTTTTAAAAAAAAATCCACTTCCACTGTCTGAAAAAGCTGGGTTTGGTTTTAAATAGTTTACTAGATGATTATCCAAGAGATATTTATTGATGAAAGCGGCTCCAAAGAAAAGCTTGCACCTCTACGATAGCTGTCCCAAACTTCACATCTCACATATTGAAAGATAACTATGGTTTTCTGTAATGTATAGCTGACACCATTTGATGACTAGCTTACAATCTCCAAGTCTAGAGGGAGAAAATGAGAAAAATCAAGAAATTGATTAGAGATCTATTTAAGAAATAGCAATGTGCAAATAAGCATAAGTACCTATTACCTCAGCTCCGATACCATTAATTGCATTTGAAGTTTAGTAACACCTTCAAATGATTACTACTACTTGATATTCATTGACTGGTATGAGGCAGAGATGAATACCAACTCTTATTATATCTAAGAATGTAAGCAATTAAAAGCCTCTTCATTCTGATGAGCTTCTTTAATAACATCAAATTCCATGTTCTTCTTTTGGTGACTTCACATCAAAAACTTCAACTTTTCACATTTGAAAATGAAAACAAAAGCATTAGTAAGTGCCAGCCTTAACATTGAACTTCTTCCATTTTTCTCTGCATTTTCCTGCACTGTAATAGAAGGGTAATTAAGAAGAGTTTTAAGTTCATTCTGAGTTGTGTTATTTTCACAATACTAATAGGCATAAACACACTCCACTCACAAAAATCCTCGTTTTAATTATTAAAGTGAAGAGATTTCATCTACCTTAATATGTGTACAAAAGAAATTAAGAGAACTTTCCAAGTCTTTTCTCCAACTAATGCCTTTTTGTAAAGGAGCTAGCTATGAAACACTCCAAAAAGCCTTGGTACTGTGTCTTGATCACACATTGCTGAAGAGTATATTGGAAAAGTACACTAGAACCCCATTTTAATTACTCATCTTCCACAACAGTAAAGAAAGGCACTGTAAAACATTTGCTTCCATACAGAGCATATGTTAAGTAAGATCAGATCTGAAGGAGGGAGGATGGGGAAGCAACTTCAGTACCCTCTGCTACATCACAGTCCTCAGGAGTTTTTCATTCATAAAACAGTGTTGAAATTGAGATGGTCACTGAGGCTAACAACATCAGAATTTGAACAATTCTAGTATAAAAATACCCTGATGTTTTGCATCTATGAAACAGGTGCTAAGATGTTCTCTTATTAGCCACCATTAAGTGAGAAGTTCTCCAGTATTTAAATAGAGCAGAGGTCAATTAAACAAGAAAAGCAGTACCATGTTAAGTAAACAGAAAATGCACTCAGTTCCCATAGCAAGAGATGGAAGGAGAAGTAAGACCATGACCACACTGACCTGCAGCAATCTTTTATGGGTCCTTCAGTCAGGCAGCACTGATTTTATTCGCTGCTCATTCTGCCACAATACTCAGTCACCCTCGTCAGTTACATACCAGACCATGACTGACGGTGTAGCACAACATGCAAAACATGTACCTGCGCTTGAGCAAAAAAGTTCCTCCTCTCTGCTGCACACACACATACATAAAAAAAAGCATTGGCTGGACAGTGTCTCCACAGGCTAGTTTTCCAAATTTCTCATTACCAAAAACTCCACAGCCCAGAAGAGTTTTAATGATTTCCTTTAAATAGGAGTTCATACCTATATAAAAAAGTCAGTGACATGGTGGATTTTGTTTTCCTTTAATCTAGTAAACCCCTTGACTCTTAGCTCCCAGCATAACCCACTTTCTCAGGCTGGATTTAATGCTCCATAAGCAGGATATCAATGCTACGTCAGTGGCTATCTCGGGCAGGATGCTCCCCCGTTTTAAGAGGGAAGACCCAGCCCTACCTCAAAAGAAAATTCCACAAACCTCACGCATCAGATACAGGAAAAGAGAGGAGAGCGTTGTCTGCCTGTGTGACTGCGTGTTCACACGGATTCACACACACGCGCACGCAGAGCCATCTTTTGTGGGAGGTACCCATTGTAGCATCCTAACTATTATTTTGATATACGTGTGCAGAGGCATCTAAAACGGGTCTTTTATACGTGGGGGGGGGGGGGCGGGGGCGTCGGCTGTGGTACCCACATTTCCTACAGAGGCCTCCCAGAAGATGCTCGGCCCCAGCCGACACGGATTGGCCCAAGCCACAACTCGCACCGAACTCGGGGGCGTCCCGGGCCCGGCAGGGCGAGGCGAGGGGCGCCGGGCCAGGCCGCGGGAAGGCCGCCCCTCGCCCGGCGGAGCCGCCGCCCGCAGCTCCGCTGCTGCGGCCCCAGGGCGGCGGGCCCGGTGCTGCCAGGGGCGCTGCCGCGCTGCCCGGGGAAGGGGCGCGGGCGGCGGGGATGCCGCCGGGCGAGGGGCAGTCGCCGCCGCGATCTGCACCCCCGACCTCCCTCCCCCCGCCTGGGGCTGCGCGGAGGAGCGGGACGCTCCGGCGGGTCCCTCCCACGCAGCCTCGCCTCACCTCAGCCGGCCGGGCAGCCCAACGCGGCGGCAGGCGGGGACGCGGGTGGCTATGAATGGAGAAAGCGGCGGCGGGGACGCGGGTGGCGACGAATGGAGAAAGCGGCAGCGGGGACGCGGGTGGCGATGAATGGAGAAAGCGACAACGGCCACGCTCCACCTCACTCCTCCGGCTTCGCCTGGTCCTGCCGCCCGGCGCCTGATATCGCCTCCCGCGGTGCCTCCCCGCCCCTCGCCGTGACGCAGCGCCGCCCCCGCCGCCCGCCATGGCGGCCCCAGCTCGCTTGTAGCACCCCCCGTCGCGGCGGCACCTGAGCGGCGCTCCCCGCGGCCATGGGCCCGGTCCGAGCCCACGGTCAACCCCGGTGGCCAGGGCGGTGCCCGCGCCATGGCTCGCTGTAGCTGCCCCGGTGGCCGTGGCACGGCAGGGCGCCCGGGGTGCCTTGGGGATGGAGCGGCAATGTGCTCTCACAGCTCAGAAGGCCAGCCCTGTCCTGCGCCGCATCAAAAGAAGCGCGACCAGCAGAGCGAGGGAGGGGATTCTGCCCCTCTGCTCCACTCCAGTGAGACCCGCGTGGAGTGCTGTGCCCCGTTCTGGAACTCCCAACATAGGAAAGGGTGTGGAACTGTTGAAAGGGTTCTAAAGGAAGGGCTACGAAGACGATCAGAGGGCTGGAGCACCTCTGCTATGAAGACAGGTTGTTCAGCTTGGAGAAGAGAAGGTTCTGAGGAGACCTCATAGCAGCCTTGCCAGTACCTGAAGGGGCTACAGGAAACCTGGGGAGGGGCTTTTTACAGGGGCAGAATAGTGATAGGACAAAAAGGCTTTAAATTGGAAGGGGGAATATTTAGATTAGACGTTAGGAAGAAATTCTTCACCCTGAGTGTGGTGAGGCACTGGCACAGGTTGTCCAGGGAAGCTGTGGATGCCACCTCCCTGGAGGTGTTCAAGGCCAGGCTGGATTGGGCTATGAGCAACCTGGGCTGGTGGGAGGTGTCCCTGACCATGGCAGGGGGGCTGGAACTGGATGGGCTTTAAGGTCCCTTCCAACCCCAACCATTCTAAGATTCTATGGATGGACACCCACAGGGAGGAATGAGCAAAGCCGTGCTTTATTTCCTAGTGCTGGTCAGCTCACCAAGAGGCTGAGGGTGAAATATCCCCTCTGCAAGAAACGTACCACGTGGCTCCTGCCAGTGAGGGCTGCCTCGCTGTCTCTAACAGGCATCCACCACCATGGGCAAATCCAAGGTCTAACTGCTGCTGCTGCACACCAGACTCAGGGGCTGACGGAACTCAATTGCTAGCAAGATTGTGTCTCCAAAGGGAAACAGCCAGCCCTGTTCCCCAGCACTGACCGCCACTGGCAATGAGTTCTTGCAAGAAGACAGCACTCACTCTTGACTCAGGCTATGCTTTATACCCTTGCTTTATAGTGTGTGATCCTTCCTTCTGAGCTGGGGAAATGCTAGGTGCACAGCTGTGGTGACATCAGTGGGGCTGAAGAAGCTGGGCACAAAACGGGGTCAATGCCCAATGTAGGGGACAGCAGTCATTCAGGGAATCAGGGAATCATTTACGTTGGAAAAGACCTTTAAGAGCATCAAGTCCAACCATAAACCTGACACTGCCAAGTCCTAATACAGCTGATTTCTCATCAGCAGATTTCAATGTTTCGGCTAACCTCATTTGGAAACAACAGCAAACAAACCCAGAGATCACAGAATCACAGAATTTTTTAGGTTTGAAAAGACCTTTACGACTATTGAGTCCAACCGTAAACCAAACATTGCCAACTCCACCATGTCGCTGAGCACCACATCCAGAAGGCTTTTAAATCCATTGCACGGACTTCTCAGTACTATCTGGTAGGGGCGAGAGGAGCAGGGTTTCAATGTGTTAATAATCTGATGGGCATGCTCAAAGTAATGTAACTTTGCTGAAACTATCAGATTACAAGGCAGGTTTGAGAAGACAGCATGAACAGAACTCTTTAATTCAGTGATTAGGTTAAAAAGTCATTTATGATCCAGCTTTGACAAAGGTCTGTTGGCTACAGAGAAAAGGACTAATATGTGACTATCCTTTATGTGAATCCTGCACTTGATTCCATCAAGAAGCATTGTGAGCTCAAAGATCAACTCATACAGCTCTCTATAGTAAGACCAAGGTTCATACTAACTTCATTTTTTTCTCCTAATTCGTGTAATACTAAGTGGTTTTTGCACTTAACATTTCAAAGAAAGACAGAATTTTTTTCCCCTCAGTGTTATATAGTGAAAATTGCTCTGCAGTGTATAGTAGTAGAAAACAAGAGATATTTATAGAATAAGATCAGAATTTAACTCAGTTAGAAAACTCTTAAAATTAGTAACTCAGCTTCCTGTATTTTTTGCTTCAATGACAAGTGAAGAAAAGAACCTAGAAATTGGTTGTGGGTTTCTACCTTCATTTTTATTGGCAGTGTCATGGAAGGACCAAGAGCCTTTAGGCCTGTTTTGTTGAGAAATTTTTTCATCCGTGTTTTGTCATGTTTCTTTACTAGGTATTTTCAAGGAAAACATGCACAATATAATTCAATAAAGATGTTTTCCTCCTTAGTTGCTTAGGATAGGGATGCGCTCTTAAAATCCTGGTCATAAAGTGTTTTTGCAGAAGAAATATAAAGACAGATAGAAATATAAATTCAGACAGAAATCCTCCAATAAATTATTGCCTTCACAGGTCACATCCAATGTTGTTTAGAAATATATTTGCATTCCATTTTCTTTTTTTTTCTTTTTTTTTTACTGTTACCGCTTCTTTTCCATGCGATCTTTTATGTTTGGATGGACATCTGTGCAAAACCCACAGACAATTTCTCTTTAATTGAGGTTGTGACTCTTACAGAAATCTCAACAAAAGATGTTTGCTCATCACTAGTGCTTTTTCTCATAATAGTATTAATCTCAGTGCGAGTTTGTGTATTCATTCTGTCTTTCCCATATCATGCTTACAACGCAATTTTTTAAAAGTATGTTCAACTTTACTAACACAACTGCTCACACCAATAACATTCAATATATACAGTGGGGTTCTTATAGATTACATTACATAGAACTGAGATGATGCCCTATATATGTGTGCAATAGATATGTACACACACATTCCCACCTACCAGAGGAGGCTATTAGTTCTCCCTTGACCTTTTGGATCGCCATGATCATTTTTACTGTAAAGATCATACCCCATCACAGGTATGGTAGGGTACAGGAAAAAGAAATGCTCCCACAACTAAATACTTTTGTAAAAACTTTGCATTAAAGAGGGAATGTGAAGGTGGAAAGTCTGGCATCTTAGCCTGTGTTTTCACATTTTCTGTCTCTTGTATCTTAAAGCATTTGATACTTTACAAGAAATGTCAGATGAGAAAAGAACCTCGACAAATTCTATGGCCCATCTTACAGTGAGGCAAGATCAAGACTGAGAGATGTTTGTCTAAGCTGATTTTTCTTAAATCGCCAGTGAAGGAGATGTCCACAGGCTGCTTAAATGAACATCTAAATTAAAAGTTTTTCCAATGAGAAAGAACTAAAAGGAAAGGTATCAAGTTCTCTTAGTGTCATGGTCATGAACATTGTATGCTAAATGACAAGTACACAAAGTAGCATGCTAAATACAAGCATGCTGTGTAGCTACAAGATAGACATCTGACCCTGCATTTGACACAGTTTCGGTGAATTGCATTCCAAACATATGTTCCAGTAACATATGATGTCTTTAGAAATATAGAATCATAAAATGGTTTGGGTTGGATGGGACTTTTAAAGATAATCTAGTTCACCTCTTCTGCCAGGAGCAGGGACATCTTTCAATAGATCAAGTTGCTCAAAACTGTGTCAAACCTAGCTTTGAACACTTCAGAACACTTCAGAAGGGGCATCCACAACTTCCCTGGGCAACCTGTTCCATTTGTCTTACCACCCTCATCATAAAAAAACTTCAAATGTATTCATTACAGCTAGTGAAGCTGGGACTTGTGACTAGGAAAAAATAAAAAATTTAACAGACAGATACTGGGGTTTACAGGTGGGAAACATGGGTTCAACAAGGAAAGACCTAGTGGTAGATGTTGCTAGGGCACAGGTAAAGCCAGCAAGACTTCGCAGCAAAAGAATTAGTTGTTTGTCACTAATTGCTCAGGAGTGCCTAACTCATCTAGAAAAAAGGGACACCCTGGTCTTTGGAAGATTTAAGTAACAGACCAAAGCATAACAAACCAAGCATACAAAATCACAGCCACTGAGCATCTCTCTGTATTTCTTCACTTTCACTCCTAGAAAAGGGCAGTCTTAAAGGTGTTATTAAATTAGGCATAAAGAAAGAAAGGTATAAACATGCATCTTGCAGTTCCTTTTACTGACAGGTTCTTTTAGAGCACATTAAGCAGCTATGTCAGGTACATCTGTTCTCCAGCTTTCTCTTCTTTAACTTCTCCCACCACCTTCCACAGCATGAACAAATACAGACTTGGCATTCTTTGCAGAGTCGTGTTTGTTCCAGTAAAAGCAATGTCATCTTCTCGTCTCTATTGATGAGGTATTTGGTTCATCCATGTTACTTATTAGCAAAAGTCTGTGTGTTCCACTGCAGTGGGGTGACCCTGGCTACTGCCATGTGCCTGCCAAAGTCGCTCTGTCACTTCCACTCCTCAGCTATGCGGAGGAGAGAAAATATGATGAAAGACTTGTGGGTCAAGATAAGGACAGGGAGATCAGACTAGTTACCATCACAGGCAAGACAGACTCAACTCAAGTAAGTTAATTTAATTTATTGCAAATAATATTAGACCAGGATAATGAGAATCAAGAACAAATCTTAGAACACCTTCCTCCAGCCTCTCCCTTCTTCCTGGTTCAACTTCGTTCCTGACTTCTCTAGCTCCTCCTCCCGAGCAGCACAGGGGGACAGGGAATGGGGTCAGTCTATCACACATTGTCTCTGCTGCTCCTTCCTCCTCACATTCTTCCTCTGTTCCAGTGTGAGTTCCCACCCACAGGAGACAGTCCTGCATGATCTTCTCCAGTGTGGGTTGTTTCCACGAGCTGCAGTTCTTCACAAACTGCTCCAATATGCTCGGATGTAGGGTACTGCACAGGCTGCAGGGTGGATATGTACTCCATCGTGAACATCCATGTGTTGGGGGGGACACCTTCAGGTCTTCAGCACAAGCTGCAGGGGAATCTCTGCTCTGGCACCTGAAATACCTCCTCCCCCTCCTTCTTCAATGACCTTGGTGTCTGCAGAGTTGTTTCTCTCACATATTCTCCCTACTCTTTCTCAGCTGCTGTTGTGCAGCAGGTTTTACCCTTTTTTAGATATGTTATCACAGAGGCACTACCACCATTGCTGTTCAGCTCAGCTTTGGCCAGCAGTGGGTCTATCTTGGGGCTGGCTAGCATGAGGGGGAAGCTTCTGGCATCTTCTCACAGAAACCATCCCTGCTCTTTCCCTGCTACAAAAACCTTGCCATGCAAAACCAATACATCCAAAATCGTGTAACAGAGTTTGTTTCTTACTTCTTATGTTCCCGTAGCAAACCTAGAAAGATCTCCCTTTCTGGACAGCTTACTCAACATGCAAAAAGATTATTCTGACATCAGGATTTTCATTACCCAACAGCATGTAATAGAAATAACAGTTCTTAAGTCAACACCTCCTTTTAAGTTTCTAATTTCATAGCTGACATCTCCCTTTTCTCTCCAAGTACTTTATGAGTTCTGCTCTCCCACTCTGGACTTGTTTTGCCTATCCCTTACTCTCAAAGAATCCATGTTCTGTGTTCTGTTATGAAAATATTTTTGTGCAGTTATAGTAAGTTTTACCAGTAGGTGAAGATTTTTGGAGCATTTCAAGATTATTTCATAAGCTTCTTCCATTTGCCTCTTCCATTTCTTTACAAAATCTTTTTACTGTCCAAGTACAGCATGAGCATTTATAAGTAAACCAAAGGTGCTATAAATGGTCCAAATAGAAAGCTTTCTCTTGTCAAAAAGGAAAAAAACAAGGTGAGAATAAACTCTGGGTAGTTCCTCCTTACATTGTTTTGAGGAGTCGTATTATATATATGGAGATCTTCAGACCTCACACAAGTGGAACAATATTGTAAACCACCAACAGAGAGCTCCTCTTGGACTATGTTGCTATTGCATTCAGGCGTGTGATTGCCACACTGGCACACATATTGATGTGCATACAGTGTGCAGGCCTTTAACAACATTAGCTCTGCTATTAATAGCAAAAGGTCATTAGTAATGCAGAGACTTTTAAGTGTGCTTGAAGATGCCACATGGAATTGTAGATGTAGAAAGTTCTGCAGGAGGGCTCTGCCCTCACAAAGCAATCCAAGAGAAGACACTTCACAGAGGCTGAAAAACAGCTTTAGCATTATAAGCCTGCCCATATTTGCTTGCTTAAACATGTAGATTCTTTATCGTTTCACCCGCCATATCTTCCGCTGTTAGGACTGACTGCAGTCAGTAGTCTGGCCCCTGCAGGATGCATATTCCCTACCCCCCATCTCCCTGTACAATGCTCTTTTTATGCAGTTAATTTGAAACCTGGCCTTGCGGCCCCTGTCCTCTTCCTGGCCCCATGACTTACTGCTACTTCTGGCACCAAAGCCCATGGCCCTTCACAGCTTTCCTAGTGTTAAATGAAATACTGCAGCAGTCATGTATGCTCTGTGCAGCAAAAAGTCAACTAGGCATTCCCTAGTCACAATCTTCAGGAGTCAGAGAGGCCCTGTGCAGGGCAGGCATGGGAAGAAGAGGTGAAAGGCTCCGATGAAAAAATTTACAGTTAAATTGCACTGAAAAACTTAAATCAAATTTACAAGATAGTACTTAAATGGTGAAGAGCAGAAACAGTCAAAGTAAGCAAGCTTGATTTATCTTATCTCAACATAAAGTGACAAGAACAAGTCAGTGTGAAGCAATTCTTGGTGTGTATTTAACTCATCTATAACTACCCATGAGAATACCTTTGCCCAATGATGAATGTGAGGTAATTACAAGGGAATTACCCTTTCATTTTTTTACAACAAAATAAATTTCTGCTGCGCTTTAACCCTAACTTCTTGCAGAAATACACAAATTCTGCTTGCACCTTAGAGATTTTTTTTCAATGAATACCAAAACAGCTGTCCTTTCTTAATATGTTTTTTGGCTGTGATAGCTGCATACACTTGATAGCAGATGAGTAGATACAGACCACTGATGGGCTTGAACCACTCCTTGTCAGGCTAGTCACACCCTTGTGTGTCTTCTCTCAGCCTGTAAACCCTCATGTTTCTTATCATGAGACTGTCAGTTCTCTGAACAGGAACCGTCTTCTGGTCATAGGTAGGACCATTCCCTGTCTATGGCAAGCTTAACATTTTATGGCAGAGGAGAAAATAGAAGGACAGACTTTGCCCTAAAATACCACACACAAATTACCACAGGCAAGCAGTCATCCTGAAGCCAAGATTTCATCCTATGGCTTCAATACATCCAAAAGTACCTTAGGTTGTTGTGCATGTGACAGGAATGTTACATATACTGTGCTTTTGCAGGTAAAAATGTTTCACAGCGTTATCTTTTCACTTGTCTAATACAGTGATTTTTAACATGGGTATTTATCCCTGTGGATGTATGACAAATTTGAAAGGATTTCTGGAAGACAGCTCAAAAAAAGACAATTTTGCTGTCCTTAGACTTTATTTTACCATATAGAAGTGAGCATTGCAAACCAGAGGTCTGCAATGTTGGAAAGAGTGAAAACAATTGCTCTATGTGAACAATTTTTTAATGCCGAACAGTTAGAAAAAAGAAAACTCTTTCATCTTCAGATATCTATGTGTATTTAGTACTACAAAACACAAATTGGGTAATTGTTCTGATTAGTTCATAGCACTTTATTTGTTCAGATGTTTTTTCACTTGAAAAGCAATGGCCTCACCTACTGGACGGTTACATTTTCAGAAATAAATCATTTTTTCCTTTTTTAGTCCCAAAATTCACAGTAAAAATTGTTTTTAAATTTCACTTTTAGCTCTCCTTATGTACCACTTGTTTCTATATGCCAGTTCCCATGTGGCTGAGGAAGGTGTGTCTATACCTCCTGATGCACAGGAGAACCATGGTATTTGCACTTACTGCTGTGTGACCATGCCTGTGCTCTGCCCCTCCAGAGGAAGTGTCCATGTGAGGAAAGCAGCTGATGCAGTGTGTTTCTAAAGTGTATGAATACAAATTTCAAGTCTTTGTTTCTTGCTCTTGCAGTTAATATAAAATAACATTCTGTGTGAGGAAGAAGAAGGAAGATTTGTTGCTGAGATACTAGGAAGAATTTCTGAAGCTGCATCTGGAAACCTGGGGAATCTCCCCCATTAGAACTCTGAAGAGGCAGCACTTAGATGAGAACATGTAGGGAAGACTGTTTTGCAGAAGAGGGGGTCCCAATAAAGGCTATAAAATCACCAGTCATGAAGAAGCCCACCAGAGCTCTAATATCAGATAGGGAGTGATAAACGTCACAAAGACAAGCATTTAAGACCTTTGTGGGAGTGTAAGAGGGACAAAGAGGCTGTCTGACAACCTAGTATTATTTTTTACTTATTTTTTTTCCTCTATCTAATAGCAGCAAACCCTCTCTCAGAAACATTGGACTCGAAGAACTGCCCGAGTCCATCGCTTTGTACTGAGGGAGGACTGAGCCTGGGGACAACTCTGGCAGGTAGTTGTCTAAACCTGCTCTTTTAACCTCTAGTAAAGAAGAGTCCACAAAACCAGCCCTGTAGATTAAAAAACCCAAAACTTTATTTGATGTCTAACCAAGTTTCATATCAATATAAATAAATTACTTTTTGTGTCTTGTCTTGAGCCTGTTTGATCCCAGTCCCCTTACAGCCTAAGAGATCATTTTATGTGCAGTGTTGTAAAAAGAACTACAAACTGTAAAACTGAGAGTTCACCAGTGCAAGCAGACCAAAATAATTACCATAGTCATCATTACTTCTGTTAATGGATCCTGAAACAAGACCAATTATGACAAGATATAAAGAAAGACTTTTTTGCTCCATGCATGGAGTTTTTCATTATGAGACTGGTTAAGGCCCAGAGCCACCTGGTCTGACATCTTAGGTGACCTTGCTTCGAGCAGGTTGTTGGAGTAGGAACTTCCTGAGGTCCAACCTGAGTTTCTTTATGATCCTGTGAAAATAATGGCTTCCCTATCAGTAAGGTACTATTGCTGACCTATATTCAGTTTGCAATATTCTGTAATACTCATGTCCTTTTCTAAGGAAATTCTACCTACTCTATTAGTCCCTATGTTATAGTGTGCATTTGATTTCTCCTTTCCAAATGCAGTGCCTATTCTTACCATTGCTACCAAAGGGCTCCTCTCTGTCATTTCCTAAGTTTGCTGATGTTTGCTTTTTCTGAGGTCCACTGATCATTCTGTTGCTACTTGCAAGAATCACTCACCAGTTCTTAAGAGCTTTCTCCGTGCTGCAGAGTAACTCCTTTTTGGTGCCGTGATACTTTTGACATCTTTGCAAGCCTTTTGCTAAGTCAGCTTAGCAGGTCTAGAAGTGTCTGAAGCACAACAAGGAGAGGTACTTCAGCCTGGGATACCCTGTGGAATTGCCCAAGAAGCAGTAATATTTTCACAGGCAGGTAGGGACTGTGGGCTTAGTGATCCCGTCTTGAAGGCAACAAATTGAATTCCAGTCTCAAATTGATCTTCATGTTCCATTTCTTTTCAAATTACACATTTCCAAATTCAGTCTGAGATTTTTACCCCACAAAATCAAACACTCAAGAGGATGAGCAAATGTAAAGTTAGAATCAAATTAAACTGCTGGGTAAGTGCCTCTGAACATACCTTACCTTAAAATGCTGTAATACCTGTAACTTTTATTCAGATCTTCATTTTTTAAGGACAAAATCTTAAGGAAGCTTTGAATAAAGCATTCTTACCTGGGAAAAGGCATATCTTACCATCTGTCAAGGGAATTTTTTAGCTTTCTGAGAGCAGTGATCTGCAGGAAACTGTTATGCTTTATAGCATTTGTGATCAGAAATCCTAAACCTCAGTTTATCTACAGAAAAAAGAATTAAAGTGTTTTCCTTAAAACGAAGATAGTCTTCAGGGATATTTGTTATGTAGCCAATACTCATGGTAAATCAAACAAAATTGAGCACAAGTTGAGCAGGGAAGTTGTGGACGTCCCATTCCTGGAAGTGTTCAAGGTCAGGTTGGATGAGGCTTTGAGCTATGTGATGCAGTGGAAGGTGTCCCTGACCATGGCAGAGGGGCTGGAACTGGTAGATCTTTAAGGTCCTTCCAACCCAAACCATTCTATGATTCTAAAATCAACTTATTTCTTGACTACTAGGAGCAAGTTGAGATTTACTACCCGTGTTTAGCATTCTGCTGGTTCAAAATGAATAATATTAACTAAGTACTTTTATATGTTCCTGCAGGACCAGGAGCTGTATTTATTTTGATTTTCTATGTTATATTCTTTGTAGAATATATATTATATTATATAATATTATATATTATATATTATATAATACATTATATAATATATTATTATATATTTTATATATTTTATATATTATATGAGGTATTATATAATATAATATATTATATTATCCAAATAGAAAGGTAATGCTTCTTCAGCAAGATTTTATTTTTGCTGAGAAATGTTATTTTTTGAATGTATGTCAATTTGACTATCAGTTACAAAATAGGCAAAATACTTCAGTGAAAGATGCTACCCAGATAAATTCCAAACAGGTTCCAAAGCAAGAAAGAGATTCCGCTCCATAGAGCTGGCTGACAAAACATCTACACAGAACTTTTTGTAACTGCTAAGTGCATATTTCTTGAAATCGAAATATTTAACAATAACACTTAGACGTTTTTGAGAGTTTTTTGGAAAAGACTAATAGGATTTTGCCTCTGTATATGTTTGTTAGGCGCTACTTAAAATCAAAAATAATTGCCACAGATTGAACTGCACAAACCACATCATAGTAGAGTTATGAAGTACTGGCATCCATATATCTGATCATTTTGAAAGGCTTAGGATGACCCGAGGAGAATATCCTCATTTTACCTCAATCAGTTATGCTGCAATTGAAATGTTGTTGTCCTAGTTCCACTGCAATTAAGACTCTGCTCATTAGTCCCTGTGAAAATTTCTTCTCTTACAGCACCCGTTGTGTACTATAATAAATGAGGAGCAGACTGCTCTGATGATGTATTTATGTTGAATGGGGACTGATATGCAGTGGGATGCTTGATATCCTCCTGCTGCTCCTGGAGCTGGAGGATCAGGCCAAGGTGAACACAAGCAGCAGTTTGGGACAAGGAATGCTTAACATCCTGTCTGTCTTGAATTCTAAAGAAGAATTTAGATAAGCAGAATTCAGCCATTCAAACTGGTATCAGAGTGGACCACTAAGGAAAAAAACAACCTTTTTTTTTTCCAGGGTAGAACTAGAGACGTCTAAAAAGCTTTTGAAAAGATTACCAAAAAAAGTCAAACTTTACTTCTGCTTGTTGATTTTAGATTGTTCCAAGTACATTTTCGGTTTCTGAGATGCTGCACAGATTTTTAAATTAGTGCAGGTGTAAAACACAATAGTTAAAGTTTTACTTTACCATTTAATACTGCATCTAGAACTCATCTGAAGGTCCTAGTGAGCTAAGGAGACTGATTCAAGAAGATAATCATAATTTTATTAAATAAAGTAAATGTGCCATAAATGAGATATCTACCACCTGTTAATTGATTAGCTCTGCAATATGCATAAATTTAACTTGACCAAGTATTATTCTGCTTTAGGATGAAATGGCTACTTCTCTCCTCTGATAGTAACAGAAGCCAGAAGTGATTAGCATAGAAGTGAATGCCTTCAGACTTCTCATGGTATTTAAAATATCCCAGTTCACTTCCTTGTACATTATTTTCAGAAGTGAATTGCTCTAAACAGTATAGAGCAAAAGAGGTAATGAAAGTTCTTAAAGAAATTTACTTTCCATTTTAAAAAAACAGTAATAATCACCACAATTCATTGCCAAATGACTGTTTTCTTTCAGAAGATGGTCTTTCACACCTTATGTCTCTTCTGGAAGGCTGTTAGGGCACCAACAGTGAAAGAGGGATTGTAGGTGAACAAAACAAAGCAGAGGGGGAGGGAGACAGATACCAACAAATACAGATACTGTAAAATATTCTGGAGAAAAGTTACTAAACAAATGTAATTTTCCTCACTAACCACATTAAAGTTAGCCAGGTACCACCTGGATGAAGAAGGTCTAGGGAACAAGTTATCATTTGCACCAAACAACTGTCTACTTAGAAAAAGGTATCTCAGTACCTTGTAGATTACCTATTATATCTCAAAATACCTTAATATAAGGCTTAGCAAAATGTATCTAAATATTTGATACAGAGAATTTCCATAGGCTAGAGGGTTTTACTGTGCTCCTGAGTTTGGAATAAAAGGAAAAATTTGACCTGTTCACTCAAAAAGGGTTGATACCTCCCAAAGACTTAGTAAACACTGGTACACCTGAGCTTTGTTATGGGCTTATCTGATTTGAGGTGGCCTCTTTCTGGTTCCTACTTGGCCCTGTAAAGCTTGAGCCTGAAGCTCTGCTACTGTGCATACCTCCATATCCCCAGATCCTTCTTCCTCCCCTCTTAGCAGAATTTCCTGAGACACAAGTTGCTGGTCTGTCTCTTCTAAACAAGAACTGTCAAAGCAATGCAAGTTTCTTACTCTTTACACAGGAGTTCACACTGTGCCCTCCAGCCAGAGCTCACTCTCAGTGCCTCCCACCTCACTCCTGCACTGAGCATTGCTCTCCTACTGGCCCCAAAGCAGTTTGCTGGCCAAGAGGAAGTATCCTGCAATGTAAATCTGATCAGTTTCACAAACAGAAATTGTTAATCATCATCTTGAAAAGGCAACAGTTGTCCATTATGGCCCTCTATACCAAAGTTAAAATAAATACACAGTGAATTGTGAACACCCACCAGGATTATATAGGTCACTTTACACTGTACATAAGTGAGGATGCAAGGAGGGAGAGAGAAATTAAAAGTGATGCAGAAAGGGGGAAATTACATTTTCACATTTCTCCTGTTGAGCTCTCCTTCCTGTCCCCAGCTGGTACTGTGGGTATAGACCTGCTCACCTGATGTTTCTCACTTTGTAGCTTTGTGGCTTCACCATCTGTGGGTCAGTGGTCAAGCAGAAAGCAATGTTCTCCATTTATGCCACCCAATCTACCACTGTACCTAGAAATGTTTTACACAGTACCTTCCTCTAGCATTGCCTGTCAGTGCTCAAGAGACAGCAAGCCAGATCGTTTGGAGACCTTAACGGCCAGCATCACTCATCACACCCCTCTGCATGCTCAGCCACTGGGAGTCAATAATGTAGTTCTCACCATGCATCATCACTCACACTGAAGAGTCCCTAATTGGGTCCCTAATTGAGAAGAGACAGTCTCAGTGGGTGCTAATGAAAAATGATGGAAGACATTACCAACAACAGGGAACACATAATAGCATTCAATATCTCCTTGAATATCTTGGTGTATGTTGAGGTGGCTAGGGTCCCCATTTCAGATTTCTCTGAGCTTAACCTGGACGTGCTGCTATCAGGATGCTTAGGCAGGAAAATGGCAAATGCCACATGGCAAGATACACAGGGCAGACACATTCAGAGGGATCATTTTGTCATCTGGGTGCCAGGACACTGAGGCGCATGAGTCACTTTCGGCTATGTAAAAACTGCTCTTCAGCCAGGCATCCGCCGTAATTTCTCTCTTTAATAAATGTATTTATTCACTTAGGAACTATACATTTAACCTCCTCAAGAAAGGCCAGTCATTTCTAGAAGGACTTTAGATGTAGCAACTGGATATGTTTCCTTTAAAATATTTTCTTTTTACTTACAGTGAAACTGAACTTCATTGTCTTATCCATTATCAACATCTATCTGTACTCCACATTTGACCAACTCACTTTGCCTCTATGTATTGTAAAGTATGGCAAATTATCTTCCATCACCAGTGGAACGTGAAGGGTGTTCTTTTATTAAGCAATATATTCTTCATTCTGTAAGCCATGGCTTACTAGCAGAAGCAAGTGCAGCAAATATGACTGACAGTGGTGAAAAGATCAGTTGAAATCGAATTGACCCTGGGTTTAGTGATTGGAGTGTTAAACAAAACTGCTTGCCCTATTCCCAAAAGAAGACAAAACCAGTTTTTTTTGGAAGTCCCAAGTTTGTTCTCAGTGATGTATCTGTTTGTGGGAGAGATATGAGAGAGCAGAATGCAATTAAGTCTTCTGGAAAGGGTCAGACGAGATTCGCAGAATCAGAAGAATGAGAAATTGAAAGAAGGTTGGATATCAAAGTATGGACTTGAAAGTTATGGGTTTAAACTGAGATTCCAAATAAGCCAGGGACTTAAGCACTCTTCTCTCAGCTGTTTTAGAAAAAGCAAAAACCTGGCAGTATTTAAAGACAGGCCTGAAAACATAGAACAACTTTGTGTTTTTTCAAAGTACTGTTTAGGGCCATGCGAAGTCCACATGCAGATTGATGTGACTGAACATCTGGAACACAGACTGGTTGATGTGTTAAAACTAACAAAGCAGAGCATCTCACTCTCTTGCTGCAGTCAGCTGCTTCTTCAGGTTAGGTTTCATGTGGGGAGAAAAAAATTCAGTCATATCTCAAGCATTAAAAAGTCCAGTTGGTAATTTAAGGAATTCAGAGATGTTAAATGAAAAGATGTTAAGTGAAAAGACTAAGGTAACTGCAAAAGAAAACACTGTAGCAAATCGGCTTACTAGTGGCAAAATTACTCTTTAGTAATGAGCTTATTCTGGATGTCACCTCCAAGGATCTGGAGAAAAAGAAGGTTATTTGGAGTGGTCAGCATGGATTCACCAAAGGGAAATCATGCTTGACCAGTCTGAAAGCCGCCTATGATGGCATAACTGACTGGGTAGGTGAACAGTAGATGTTGTGTATCTCCACTTCAGAAAGGCTTTTGACACTGTCTGCCATAACATCCTCATAGGTAAGCTTAGGAAGTGTGGGTTAAATGAGTGGACAGTGAGGTGGACTAAGAACTGTCTGGATGGCAGAGCTGCTGTGATCAGCAGCATAGTCTAGTTGGAAGCCTGTAGCTAGTGCTCTTTACCAAGGGTCAGTACTGGGCCCAGTCTTGTTCAACATATTCATCAGTGGCCTGGATGAGGAGACAGAGTACATCCTGAGCAAGTTTGCTGATGGCACAGAACTCGGAGAAGTGGCTGATACACCAGTAGACTGTGCTGCCATTCAACAGGACCTGGACAAGCTGGGAAGCTGGGCGGTCAGAAGCCTAAGGAAGTTCAACAAAGGCAAGTGTGGAGTCCTTCACCTAGGGAGGAATAACCTCATGCGCTAGTACAGGTTATGTTATTCTCCCCCTCTACTCTGCCCTAGGGAGGCCCCATCTGGAGTATTGTGTCCAGTTCTGGGCTCCCTAGCTCAAGAAAGACAAGGAATTTCTGGAAAGAGTCCAGTGGAGTGCCATGAAGTTGTCTAGACTTGGATTTTCTTATGAGGAAAGTCTGAGAGACCTGAGTCTGTTTAGCCTGGAAAAGACAGAGAGGGGATCTTATCAATGCTTATAAATTTCTGAGGCGCAGGAGTCAAGAGGTTTGGGCCAGACTGTTTTCAGTGGTGCCCTATGATGAGTCAAGAGGCAATGGGCACAAACTGAGACACAGAAAGTCCCATCTCAACATGAGGAAAATCTTCTTTACTGGGAGGGTGACGGAGCACTGGAATAGGCTGCCCAAGGAGGTTGTGGAGCCTCCCTCTCTGAGGTTATTTAAAACCCACCTGGACACATTTCTCTGCAACCTGTTCTAGGTGAACCTGCTTTAGCAGAGAGGTTTCCAAGCCTGACCATTCTGTGATTCTGCGAGCAAAGTGTACATATAACTAGTCCTCAATGAAGGTCATATAAATACAAAAGACGGAATGCAACACTTGACAGGAACAATACAGGCAATTCTAGATTTCAATAGTAAAATTCTCTATATTGCCAAATATAACATTTCCAATTGTATTATTCAAATTATTCCCATATATGTAATAATTAACTGGCTAACAGCCAATTTTCAAGGAGTTTCTATGTGTTTGTATGCTGATTTATATGTGATAAAGCACTGGTGTGGCCAAGTTTGACAGAGACTTTATCTAAAATATGTGACTATCTACACGTCACCTACTTCCATGTCTCTTCGAGTGAGATAATACTGATGTTCCTTAAGAAAAAACTCTAATTGTGATACAAGAAGATGCACGTTCATGCAGCAGTTTGAGGAGACAGAGAAAACAATATTGTGGCTGTACTTATAGCAAGAAATTATTTACCATCCTAAATTTGTTCCCAACAGGAAAAATATATATAGTTTTCAGCTTGCCTTCACCTAAGACTCCCAACTACATGAATTAGTATATAATCCCTTGTTACTTTTTAGGTAATTTTGCCATTTCATGTGATTAATACCCTGAAGTTTTAGCTTAGGTGGAACTTGTTGCAGCTGTAATAGAAAGCTATTAAGAGAAGAAATGTGCCTGTGGATGTTGGATGGTTCAGCAGTGCAGTGCATTGACAATGGGACTCATAGCTGTGACATGAGCAATAGTTAAAAGGAATAAGTGAGTGGAGAGCATTCTACTACACTGGGACAATCCTGTGACACCTCTATGGGGTGACATCAGCTGTTAATATGGTGGTTTGAGTGTGGCTAGCCAGCAGGCACCAAAGCCGCTCTATCACTCTGCCTGCTCAACTGGACAGACAGAGAAAATACAACAAAGTATTCATGGGTGAAGATAAGTACAGGGAGATCACTCACCAACTACCTTCACAGGCAAATCAATGTCATCTTTGGGAAATTAGTCTAAGTTATTACTAATCAAATCACAGTAGAATAAGAGAAATAAGAACAAAACTTAAAACACCAACCCTTCCCTTCTTCCTAGGCTCAACTTCACTCCCAATATCTCTGTTTCCTCCCACCTGGCAGCACATGGGAAGGAGGAATGGGGATTGTTGTATATCCATCACGCATTGTTTCTGCTGCTCCTTACTCCTCAGATTCTTCCCCTGCTTCAGCATAGGGTCCCTAGGAACTCTCTAGTCCTCTAAGAACTTCTCCAAAATGAGTTACCACCCACAGACTGCAGTTCTTCGCCAAATGCTCCAGTATTGGTCTTTTCCGTACTCCAGCATGATTCTCCTGTGGGGCCACAGGTCCTAACAGAAGAACTGCTCCAGTGTGGGCTCCTCTCCAGAGGGTCACAGGTCCTGCCAACAGTCTACTCCAGCAAGGGCTTTCCTCAGGGTCACAGCCTCCTTCAGGCATATCCACGTGTTCTGGCATAGGGTCCTCCATGGGCTGCGGGGTGTCTATTTGCTCCACTGTGGACCTCCATGGGCTGCAGAGGGACAATTTTTGTCACCATGGTTTTCTCCATGAGCTGTAGGGGAATCTCTGCTCTGACACCTAGAGCACATCCTCCTCCTCCTTCTACACTGATCTTGGTGTCTGCAGAGTTGTTTCTCTCACATATTCTTATTCCTCTCTGCCAGCAGCTGTTGTGCAGCAGGTTTATTCCCTTCTAAAACATGAGGGGTTACTGCCTTCACTGATTGGCTCAGCCTTGGCCATCAGTGGGTCTGTCTTGGAGTCACCTGGCACTGGCTCTATTGGAAATAGGAGAAGCTTCTGCCATCTTCCCTGCAGCCACCCTTCCTACCAAAACCTTGCCATACAAATCTAATACATTTTGATTTTTCTTTTCTTTGTTACTTTAAGAAAAATCAGCTTTCAGATGAAGGCTTTACAGAAAACGTAGAAGTTAATTTAGCTAGGATTGTAATTTACTAGCCCAAGGGGTTTCAGTTAGCCTTCTGAGGCACCCTGGCATGCTCCTGTTGCAAATATGGTATTTACACTGACGAAACTACCCTGCACGTTTGTCTTATATGGTTCATCGTTAACAGGGGATACACTGAAAAAAACATGTTCAGGTATTGTGGAAACATGGGATTACCTTAGCCTAAATACTGTTATGGGTTAGCAGTAGGGCATACATTAAGCAAACTATCAATTTAACTGACAATATTTTTAAAGTAAAAAGTGCTTTCAGCCAATTTAGGAAAACAAAGCCGTATGAGGCATTTCCAGGAGATGGTGCTATTCTCAAGCCTTTTGCAGCTTCTCAGGGAACAAGCTCAGAGAACCGCCTGCCTTTCCCTATTAAGTTCCAGGGTTACCTCATCTATAATTAAAATAATCAGTAATTTGATTGGGTTCTAGAATTGCAAAACTGTATGTAGAAAGACCCACACTACCCTGAAGAGATGCCCTGTGTCATCAGCCTGCAGAGGTGCCTGATCGGGGTGGAGGGACCTTGCACCCACAAGGAGAGAATAACTTCTGAGTCTCCACCAGAGAGAGACCTGAGGGAATGAGCCTCAGGGCTTTTGTTCTTTGCTTTTCTTCTCCAGAATCAAACCCTTGTGCCTTATTCTGAACAAGAAAGTCAATCCCACATCTGTAACAAGAATGGGATACTCAGTGTCATAGCACCAAATATATAACAACTAACCTCTGCAAAGAAATCCTCAGTTCCTGGTTCAGTTCCCGAATAAATGCCTATGGGAATTGACACATTTCATCTCGAAAGCACAACAGACAGCATGCTGGGCATGGCACTGTGGGACATAGCCAGAAAAGGTGTTGCCATCTAAAAGACTGTGCCTCAAAACCTTGCCCACACTGAGCCTTCACTGTCTACACTGTGCTGTGGGTCATTCCTGTGCTTACAACACAGCTCCTGGGACTGGAATACCCTTCATTTCAATGTCAAATGGCTACTACTCGGATAAATTACAGACTGGAGAAGACGTAGTTCCTATACTCACTTTTGCCTGAGGATACTAAACCACACATCTCTCCAAAAAATGTCCTAGACACCAGCTACAGGCTGCTTTTTAGGAGACAAGCTGGTTGTGTATTCCATTTTAAACCAAGCAACAGTTGTGACAAAAACTGAAACTAAAGGTTAGGGGAATGCAAGGTCCTACACCCAAGTGAAAGGTCCTACACCGAAATGCAAAGTCCTATACCTGGATGGGAGCAATCTGCAGTTCCAATACAGGCTGAGGGATGATGTGATTGAGAGCAGCCCTGTGGAGAAGGACTTGTGGGTGCTGCTTGATGAGAAGCTCAACATGAGCTGGCAATGTGCACTTACAGCCCAGAATGCCAACTGCATCCTGGGCTGCATCAGAAGAAATGTGTTCAGCAGGTCAAGGGAGGGAGGGGCTTCTTCCCCTCTGCTCCACTCTAGTGAGACCCCCACCTGGAGTATTGTGTCCAGTTCTGGAATCCCCAAAATAAGAAGGATACGGAACTGTTGGAACAGGTCAGAGGAGGGCTATGAAGATGATCAGAGGGCTGGTGCACCTCTGCTATGAGGACAGGCTGAGAGAGCTGGGATTGTTCAGCCGGGAGAAGAGAATTCTCTGCAAAGACCTTGCAGTGTCCTCGCAGTACCTGAAGGGGCTACAGGAAAGCTGGGGAGGGACTTTTTAAAAGAGCAAGTAGTGATAAGACAAGGAGGGGTGGCTTTAAATTAGAAGGGTGGAGATTTAGGTTACATACTGGAAAGAAATTCTTTATACTGAGGGTGGTGAGGCACTGGCACAGGTTGCCCAGGGAGGCTATGGATGCCCCCTCCCTGGAAGTGTTCAAGGCCAGGCTGGATGGGGCCTTGAGCAGCCTGGGCTGGTGGGAGGTGTCCCTGCCCATGGCAGGGAGGTTGGGACTGATGATGTTTAAGGTCTCTTCCAACCCAAACCATTCTGTGATTTTATGATTCTATGATATGATTCTATGATATGATTCTATTATTCTATGAAATCAACTGGAGATTAGAGGCATGATTATTAAAACTGAACAAGTAGACTTCAAAGAATGAATGCCTATTCCAAGAGAAAATGCCAAACGACGTGGCTGTAGTTCTGCTCCTGCTGTCACCCTATATTAGTCTGCATCTTATTTATTTTTTATCAGCAGCATGGCTTCATGTGCAGAGCTAGGGCATTTTCCTGAATTTGTGCTTTACACAAAAGAGCCTGTGGCTTGGTGGTTAGAGCAAAGCTGCCAGGCACATGTAAGAAATAATATCAAACCTCCCACCTCAAGCCCTGAAGAAGACAGAGGTATTGCCTCACCCCTTGCTCCAGCAGGAAGAACCTGCATTTTACGTGGAAAGCAATGCAGCAGGTGTCTCTGGGCACACCTTAAAAAGGCTGATGAGGAAACAGCAGGTTTGTGTTTCCCAACAAGCTTGAACTTGACATGCAAGCCAATCTGTGCAAAAGCAGGATCTGAGAGCCTCGAGACGTGCCTGGGAGTAGTCTGTCAGACATCAGATGAACTTGGATTTTAAATCTCAGGTGCTGACAGGCACAGACAGCAGACAAAGGGACAGCTAGACTTTGGATGGCACTGCCTAAACCTTCTGGTCTCTCTAAGGCTTAGTCTTTCAGCTGTAAAAAGGAAATTAATATTTATCTTAGGGTGTCGCAAGACACATTTGAATAATGTACTAATCCTGCAAAAGTCACTGGCCTGATCAAGTGAAATAGGTAGCAGAATCAGATCCAAATTCTGGTTTTGGTGGGGAATAGAGCCCCAGAACTTTCTTTTGCCAGCAGTATTCAGGCTCCAAAGAATGGACTACATGTAGTTTCACCTATAGATGAAAAGTCACAAACATTAGTTTTGTTTAAAGAAAACTATAAGTTTTAATTCCACAGCTATAAAACATTAACAGCTTTTATTTTACATAAGTCTGAGAATTTAATCCATGATTACCTTCAAAACAAGTTGAATTGCCATTTCTGGCCAAGAAGATTTCACCAGGCCCAGACATTAGAACAAACTTTAAACATGTTTTAATTTGAGGGTGTTGTAATTTTTCTTCTTCATTTTTTTGGTAGGCAAGACCTTCCTGACTTTTTTTGGCACTTGTTTAGAAAAGCCTCTTTATTCTGGGAGAATATTTAAGCATACACTCCAATTTTAAAATGTACTTGAGGCCTGTTGCAGTTGTGATTAAACACTTCTCTTATGATTTCAGCTAAAGGATTGGGATCTTTACACGATGTATGTTTTACTTACCGAGAAAAGTCTGGTCTGCAAAAACCTGCCTTGTCTGCAACAAGAAGCTATGAACAGTGAATTAGTGAATCAATGTGATTTTATACCAGGAAGTTGCTCTGAGTTACATTTTTCAGCTTTTGGAAAATTGCATTAAGCTCTTCAAATGAGCCATTGGGGATACAAGAGTGTATCATAAAAATCCATTATGAATATGTTAGTTGCATTGTGTTTTAGTGTTGTAAAAAATAATTTCACTGGTTGAAGACTTACTGAAAAAAAGAATACTGAAACATCTGTTATTCTGTTCTATTTCTCCTTACACCATGTGCAGATGTGCAAACAAAATAGGAAATTGTTTTGTGTGATTTGTTCAATGTGCTTAAATTCGTCCATGTAGCTGCTCCATTGACTTAAAAATAATGACTGCATTTGGCGCTGTGTCAACAACAGAGCAGTGGATAAATAAGCAAAGCTTTTGGCATTTTTTTTCTGTGGGAAATTAAAGAATAAGTGATTTGTTGTTTATTATTGATGTGGCTAGTAGATGGAAAACATAGCCACCCTGCACGAAGTTCATTTTTGGTACTAAGAAATAAAAAGATTAACCATTGTCTCTATCAAAGGACCTTCTGCAAAAATGAGAATTGTATGAAAAACGCCCACATTAGCAGCAATGTCTGTTATATATTATATGTAACATTCATATGCATGCACTACAGATCCAGTATTGCAATGCACAACACTAAGGGAACAACTGCACCTCACAAACTTCTCAGAACCTTCTGCACCCAGACAGCGCTGAAGCACTGGAAAGATACATTGCCTGTCCAAATTATATTCCCCTCCTCTCCCCTCCTGACTGGGCGTTTTATGCCCTTTACAACAATGTATATATTCGTCTAGTAAGTAAATAGGACTTTGATGAAAATAAACAGGGCCTTCACCAGCCCTGTTTTCAGTGAAGCTTTATAAAGATTCAAGTGCAGCTTCCATTGAACTTGACTATAATTAAGAGCCTTTGAAAATTACAGCTAAGACTTTTTCTCTAATAGTGAAAATAATTTTAGGAGCTGCAGATTTATGTACAAAAAAATGCAACATGTGAGACACCTATTTGAAAGCTATAGAAAAATCTCCATTCAAGAAATCCAACTATAGTATTACTATGCCCCTAACTCTACTGTAATCTGAATATTAGTGTATCGGAATGAAACGAGGGCCAGCCCAGCCCTTTCAAAAAAACTGTATTTTTAGTGGTTAATCATTTTTATGTCCTGATGTCATCCTGCTTATTAGCTCCTTATGTCAGCATTTGCACTTAGAGACTCAAAGCCAGACCCAGAAATACTAACTCTTTAAATAACAAAAACGTCTAATAAAACCAGAAAAATTTAGTTGGAAGAGACAACTAAGAGTCATCTAGTCTAACCCCTGATCAGAGCATGTCCAAGCAGATCATGCTGTGCAAGGCCTTGTTAATTTTTGAATATCTCAAAGGATGGAGACTAAATCCTCTTTGGGCAACCTGTTACCATGCTTGACTACCCCTTTGACTGCTCCTCTTCATGCTGAACAGATCTAAATGTCTCAGTCCCTCATATGCTACGCACTCCAGCCCCAAGCAAATAGGTGAGAAATGAAAAACTCTTTCTATTTGTCATCTCTGCTCTATTTGCACTCTCCATTGTTCTGCTAAACAAATTCTTCACACTCCTTTGCATACCAAGCACCTTTCTGCCCTTCTGCCTACACACTCTTATTTCCCAAATCACAGCTTGCACTAATCAAAGCAGTCAAGGAGAAAAGCAAGTATGCCCTCCTCCTCTTGTTCCAAATTTGTGTGCAGGCTAACATACCTGATGTAAAGCCACCATGCCAACGTGTGGGACCAGTGTGAGTCCAGTGCTGAATCTGAGTTAACAGGTCCTTTCACAGCGTGGAAGAAGTACACTCCCAAGGGTGTCCAGTCAATCTTCCTCAGCACAGGTCAGTCCTCACCAAGGTGGAACCACCCCTACACCTGTTCCATAGACATGATCCCAACACTCGCCTCTGCTGGCCAGCAGTTGAATGCAATGTGATGCTAGGAGGCAACTGCATTGGGAAAAACACCAGACATTGTCAGGCTTGCATTGAAATGCTGAGCTTTGGCAACACTGTCTGTACTTCAGGTTTCTCCGAGTAGAGCTCATGAGAGACCTGTACTGTTGACTCCAAGCGCTGGTCCATATATTTAATACAAAAAACTGCCCTAACAGACTATTGCTCCAATTAGCTGAAGCTCCACCACAGCATATTTCAAGTCATGTAAACTATTCCTCTGACTGAAGGAAGTGTAACAGAGCATTATGGAGGCCAGAACTCTCGCTACACATTTGTAGCATGCCTCAAGGCATGCATATGCAGAGTAGAAGTAAGAAAAAAGTCTTTAAACAGTGGAATATTTCTTATTTTTATAATTAACTGATGGACATAAAACATGCTCAGACAGGAGGGCTACCCCATGCTCCTCTCAGATTCATTGTATAGAATCTTAAGACTTGGTTATTCTACACAAGCACTTTGAAATGAGTTTTAACGCAAGAACTACATTTCTGTTTGGCAGTCACTCTAGATAGTTCACACGTTATCCCCATCTTTAGTTTGCTAAAGCTGGGCAGAACCTCATTTTCACTGTGGCAGCAGGGGGACTAGTCATATACATTGAGACCAGTAACACGACACAAGGCTCACTGATTAAGGTCCTTTTAGTCTCATTTCATGAAGTTATTGCAGTCTTCATGCCACACATCAGGCAATGCTGCCATCTCTTCAGCGTTTCTGGCACAAAAATGGTTATAAATGAGCAGGTGATCAGATCTGGGTTCACAAGCTGGGTTCATCATCAGGATGTAGAGTGGAGGGAATTGTTCTGTGCCCCTCCTGCCTCCTCTAAACATTTTCTGGTGTATCTCACTCTATGAACAAGTTAAGCAAATGCAGCACAGCGTCAAAACATCACTAATTGTTTCAATAAAAACTAAAGCTGTTTTCTCTACCTGTTTTCAGGTTTCATTCCTTTTAGCTTTCACTGTAAGCTTGTGTGAAAGGGCACCACGCAGTCTCTAGCATACTCCTGGAAAGTTAAAGTTACACAGAAACAATTGCTCATTTTTGCATAAGGCTTTTATCTGGATGTCAGATTTTATGCTGGAAAATATTTTAACTGAGTTTTAAAAATTTGTGTGCCTTCTCTGTTGTAAATCAAATGGCAAGCCAGTTTATAATTTGTGATGGGGTGACGGAAATGGTACTAGATGTACTGAACTCAAAAAATTAACTAGCCACTAGGGGACAGCAGAAATCCTATTATTATGACACATAATAAATAATATTCAGCTACAACACAGGTAATAGATGTCAAAACCAAATATGTTGTGATATCTGCTTAGACTAAGATGTGTATCAGTTTTCACTGGGGAGCAGACTATCACATTTACTTTGTTGGGTGGTATAACTAAGAATTTTTTAAGTTATTACAATAAAAATGTGATAATGAAAGTTACAGATCTTTAAAAAAATAACTTGCAGTTCTGTGCTTAATTTTGTCAAAGTCAAAATCTTTCCTGCCACCCCAACAGACCAAGAGAAATTACTCTGGTGTGTAGATCTCTGGACATGGGAGCTAGGGTTATATTAACTGAAAAATAATTAGATGTATCCAAAGATACTGAAAATTTTGAATAGCTTTAAACAAAACAATATGTAGATGTTTCTGGACAAAAGAGTTTTTAGAAAAATCATTCTTCTAAACTATTAAGTCAAGTCCTATGCTGTTGTTTGCAGAATACACAGAATGTAATAGTTCCCTGATAAAAAAGTCTGACAAGTTCAGCTGATTCTATGTTCAGAATTGAGATATATTTTTCCCCCTCAGAGCAGAAAACCAAAAAAGTCACACGTTGACAAAAGCAGCTCAAAGAGATGCAATGCAATTGAAGTGCTGTCCGAGGGTGGTGTTACATTCCAAGCTCTAACTCTACAGTTAATACGAACCCACCCACCCTTTGCTGCACAAGACACTTCCTCGAAGAAGGAATTGGCCTGGGGCTGTTCAAGGCTTTTTCCAAAGATGTGCTTTGGCCAAGGTTTGGGTTAATTGGTAAAATGTTTTATTGCCCTCTAATGGATGTTTAAACAATGGGATCTTTGCTAATGCATTTTGCAACTGCATACTAAGATCAATGCCAAGACACCACCGCAAACAGTCTGAAACTAGTAGACGATAAATTATCTATTGCTTCTCTCGTTATCAGATATTTGCTTGCAACCTAATAGCTCTTACAGTTTCCCATTAGACTTTCTAGCCTTTCATTTAGTCCCCAGGAAAGAGAACCTGTGCAAAATGAAGGAATGGGGATGCTCTGTCTTAACAGTTTCTCTTTTATTGAAGAAGCTTAACTGGTTGGTCTGACCAGGGGACTCTTGATGAACAGCACCATGGCAGACACCCATTCAAGCACATTCAAGTGAGACAGGGTGAATAAACACAAAGCATTTTCACCCACCAACAGGCTGAAGACTGTAAGCCTGTTTGGGCTCTCATAGTCACAAGAAGAGTGGCTTTTAGAAATTATAATATAAAACAAACCCAAAAAGGAATACTGGTCTAGGCCCTTCAGCCTTTGGCATTTCAAGTCCTCCCCCACATGCAAGGAGGTTCCACACATGTGCCAAATGATCACTTTTGCCATCAGTTTAGCTGTAAATCAATGACTGCAAAAATTCTATTAAATTCCTATGGTACCTTTTTTGTATAGAGTGCATGCTGATATGTAATCTAAATGAAATCTGTAATTTTACACGGAATATTAAAAAAAACAAACACTTTTTCTTATAACCATAATTGTACAGTATGAGCTCAAGCTTATGAGACAGATTCTAATGAGCAGGTAATCTTTCCTGGAATTCCCGTATGACCCTGTGATACTGAGGACATTTTTAAAGGCAGGAAATTGTCAGGTACAAGAAATAAAGCTCAGATATTTTTCTCGCCACCTCCCTTCACCCAGCCCCAGCAGCTTCCCAGCAATTTGCTCTCTGTAAGTCCCCCACACCCATGTGAAAGCCGCTGCCACTGAAAACTCATCATTACATATGATACGAGGTTTATCTTAGAGAGATAAACTCTGCAGAAAGGGACCTGTGGGGGTCTGGTTGACAGCAAGCTGAACACGAGCCAGCAGTGTGCCCTGGCAGTCAAGAGGGCCAACCGTGTTCTGGGGTGCATCAGGCACGGCAGTGCCAGCCGGTTCGAGGGAGGGGAGTGTTCCATTCTACTCTGCACTGGTGAGGCACCACCTTGAATATCGTGTGCAGTTCTGGACGCCACAGTATAACAAGGACATCAAGCTACTGGAGAGTCTCCAGAGGAGGGACACAAAGCTGGTGAGGGGTCTAGAGGAGAAATCGTATGAGGAGTGACTGAAGTCACTTGTTCTGTTCAGCCTGGAGAAGAGGAAACTGAGAGGGGACCTCATAGCTATTTACTGTTTCCTCACAAGGGAAGGAGGAGGAGAAGGCACTGACCTCTTCTCTCTAGTGACCAATGATAGGACTCGAGGGAATGGCAGGAACATGTGCCAGGGGAGGTTTTGGTTGGGCATTAGGAAAAGATTCTTCGCCCAGAGGGTGGTGGAGTGCTGTAACACCTTCCTAGGGAAGCAGTCATGGCACCAAGCGTGACAATATTCAAGAAGTGTTCAAATAATGCTATTAGATACACGGTGTGAATGTTGTTCAGGGATAGGAGTTGGACTCAATGATCCTCGTGGACCCCTTCTGACTCAGGTCATTCTATGATTCTATTCTGTGAAATGTTTGCTCTTGAAAACAAAACTTAAATGCCACAGCATTTATTGATTGATCTTTGATGCTTTCACAGAGGCCCAAGGTGATACTAAAAAGAGGGGTAGGAAATGGCTTAGAAACACTGAAAATATTTAGGAGCACAGGCATACACCAGATAGGTTTGCTGGCATTGAGATACCAGTAAGGTCTCCTACTGTAGAAAATTTGTATGGCAAAATATAAAAGATTTCATAGATCAATATTGTTTCTGAATAAAAGAAATTATACTGGCAAGTCTTTTATTGCCCCAGCAGCACCCATGCAACTTGCTTTCACTGGAATAAACATGCCTAAATATGAAGTAAATTAATCCCCCTAGCCAACATTTCAATCTGGTAAAAGTCTAGACTTTTTGTGTATAGTTCCCTATAAACAGAGAATGTTCCTAAATTCCCTTGTGCTTTCGAAAATGTCCTCTTCATATAACCTGTTTTCCTCAGTATCCCCTTAATGTGCTTTTCTAACTCTATTTTAAACCAATATGCAAATTTAATCCATGGTGTAAAAGGGGCATAGTTCTGTGAAGTTCTTACACATTGCCCCGAGGTTAACAGAATTAAAAAAGCACTGGCCAATCCATCATGTATGTAGGTACTGCCTATCTGTGCAAAAGTTTTTGAACTAATGTAGGTAAATCAGAAAGGGACATGGCAAGAAAATGAAAGAGTTACATCAGGGTGCAGTGGAAAGAAGCTGAAGCCTCCCTGGGAGGAACTGGAGGTGCTAGGGTGGTGAGAAGGTGAAGCAGCATGGGAAGGACCTAACACTGCTTTGGGAGTAGGGTCTTGGGAACATGAGGAGGGCTGAAGAGGGACAGGAACAGAAATCTGGAGGAAACTGATCCTTACTAATTGCTTTGCTCATGAAATCATTTTATACAAACTCAAATATTTGAAAAGTTGTTAGGCCATCCTAGGAGAGAAAAATTAAATTTCCAGGATTCTCAGAGACATTTGGGCACCTGGAGATACAACTGCATTAAATTCAACTATACAAAAATAATGCCTGCATCATTTTAAAGTTAATGTATTTCATCCTTGCAAAGGCCACATTATTTACCACTGGTTATGCCACGTAGATGCAGATCACTGGAAGTACTTGTTATTTCTTGATTTTGAACTTTCTGCATGTCCTCCTCCTAGTATTTCTATAAAGTTTCTCTAATACTATGTGCAGCCCTATCGGATGTCGTGAGAAAAGATCTGAAATGAACTTCCTGATATTCCAGAAAATAGGCACAGGAAGAAGATTGCCTGGCTCTGAGAACAGGCAGCTCTGTTTCACTGTATTTGGAAGAGAAAATGGGAATTCAGATGTGCAGCCTACAAGAAAAGTGCCAATACAAGTCCTTCCCCTGTTGCAACTCAAAAAACACAGTCAGCAACTGGATATGCTATATATACATGAGAGGGGGGTACAACGGGGGTACCAGAGACATTGAAAACAAATGAGGGAACTATTTGTGCACTGAGATATTGTGGAGCAAGTGGTTTATATGGGCTAGTTGGAATGGAGGCGGTAGAATGAAAAGAGGACCCAGGCATGAGGAAATCCTGGCTATACTCCTACTGTAGGACATGAGTCCTCAAGCTATCCTAGACTACCCTTCCAACCAAGACGATGAACATATTGGGACAGTGCCAGCATTCTTCATGGCTTTTCAGACATTTATGCTGAGAGCTTTTCCTCTAAGACATGAAGAAAATGCCTAGAAGGAAAAGCCTAGAGGAAATCTCCAATGCTTGACTATCTTTCAACATCTGAACACTACTGAGTTTTGAACTGCTTAGAATTAATTTACCTTCAGCTATGAACATCATAATCTATATTTAAGATACTCTAAAAAGTTCCTGGCAACCAGTCTCATTTGAGCAATGGAGCATCATTCTTTTGTTATGGTGCTCAGGACTTTACAATATATGCTGTGAGTCGACTATTAAGCCTAGATCTTACAGAATCAATGAGGAGAATGACTTTTATCAAAATACAAGCCCCAGTCTTAAATATAATGATTGCACAAACAAATTTCATCCTATTTTGAGGTAATGTGAAAACTCATCTTTCTTTCAAGTTGAGGCTACTTGTACAATTTATCAAACATTTCTTTACAGGAAATACAGTATGAGTGATACTAGAAAAGAACTTAACTATTAGAAAAATACATTGAGTATCTCAAGATTTTAGCGCTAAGGAAAGTGTAAACCCCAGATATGCTTTCCTTTAGGCTTTGATTTGACTTACACAGAAGTAAATAAACAGACAGACAATCTCTCTCATGCACTGCAACACCACCTATGAGATAACAGTCAGCCATATCAGAATGATTCATGCATTCCTAACTTTTCCTATATGTTCTTCTGCACTGGCTTCCAAAATCTAATCCCAAAATTCCTGCTTTCTCACCTAATGCCTGCAAGTCATCCAAACTCCCAATGGACCAACTCTTTAAACAAATTTGTCTCTGTCTTCTGTCTTCACACTGAAACTTATGTCTGGTGACTGTTCCAGAGGAGATTTGTGTGACACTCTAGAAAAAGGAGACTGCTTTTAATTTCTCATTTCTAACCTCTTAGCAGTAAGTTTGATCAAAATCACAGACTCAAAAATTACTATGATATGATCTCTTCTACAACAAAATACTACACAAGTAGCTAGCAAACAAAAAACTCCTCATTCAATTATAGCATATTTTTTACAAAATATCTTAGGGTAAAGCCCACAAATGGGGAGAAATAATTCCTCTGGGAGAGAAAAAATTACGAATTGTTAATTGTTCTCACTGGTAAGAGCAAGCCAGCAGAAGTTCTTTCTCCTCCCACACCTAGATTTTCAGTGACCCTCACTTTCAGCCCTTGTTATGAGTCAGCTCCTAAACCCTTACTTCGATCTAACAGTTAGAAAAATTTGATTTTGCCAATCTGTTTTCTATCATGTGACTTGTATTACAGAACTTCGCTGCATTTATTAATAAACAATAGAAAGAATCCTCTTTATGAAGAGATAGTTCATTTCCCTAGAAACCTGGCATGAGGTCTTTGAACACGTGAAATTCATCTTCTGCCTCTCTGCAGTTTCAAAGTTGATTTTTTAATGTCCTCAAAACATGAGTCATTACTCAACAGAGGTCAGCCTGACCCAGTGTCTAAATTATAGCTCTTGTGAAATAGTGAAAATTGTTCATTTCTAAGGACTAAGAAAGGAAAGTCTCTGCTAAATATTTAGCAGTAATTGAGTATTATCTCTATTTCAAATGGACCTGAAGTTTTATTATGATTTACCTCATTAAGAAGCTTATTCAATTGAATTGTGGTCAAAAGGTCATTGTCTTTGCAATGGATTTATCCGGGCTCAGGAAGCACAGCTAATTACTGTCTGTGTTCAGTAACAACCTCTGCACACAGTTTTGATAAAGAGAAATTGAGTGAATGAAAATTATTTAGAAAACAAAGAGAGGAAAATGTAGCTCCAAATCAAATAAAAGCTCCGTGCAGCTTTAAACTGATGGCAGATGTTGTGGGCTGGGCAACTTTTGCCTTTGCTATATCACACAATAATTTTGGGTTGACTGTTCTGACACAATCTCCTCAATGTTGTCAGCGGTTGTGTGTGGTTATCTTACCTGTAATCAGTCGGTCATTTGAGATTGCCAGGAGATAATTCTAAGCTGACAAGTTGTATTTCTCCATCTAACGGGATATGTAATAGCCACTCTGAGCCCTACTCACAATGTGCATTGAGCTGACCGTAGGACACTTGCTTATGGGGAAGAGACAAATAACCTTTTCTTTTGTGTCTCAAGAGACACTGACTTTGGGGAATTCACATGTAACAGCAGTCAAAGAAATATGGTTCTTGCCAGTCATGTAACTTCTTAAATAATTAACAGGGTCAGTGAGTCAGCATGGAATGAATTCCTGAGATGCAATCTGCAGCCATACAGCTGCAAAGGCATCAAGCATTCAGAGGTTTCTGTGTGCAAACGATTGATGTAGCTTCTCCCTCTCGATGGCATGGTCACTGACCTTCTAACACAACTGCCGAGAAGCTAATTCCTTTCACCCTGGCCATTTACAGTTTACAGGAGTGAGTTTAAAAGCCAGCTGACTGATTTAGGGACAGAAGCCCTACTAACTTCCAGAAGACCTTATGTTCTGATCATAAATCCTCCAGATGCTTCTGAAAGTCTCCCAGCATGCAGTTTCTCCATGTCTGAAATAGTGAACCAGTGCCCTTAGTCCAGAGTAGCACTGACATCAGAAAAAGGCAGGTCAACAGTGAGGTCCCAAGCGTATTTCAGTATGTAGTTCCCAGCTCCCAATACCCAGCTCTTTGTCTCTGACTTGTGTCTCTATGCTGGATGTCTATCATTTCCTCCTATTCTATTGAAAAACATGGAAATACTGAATTCTAAAAATATCTGTCCCCCGGTTTATCCTGTCTGGCCATCACATCCATAGATGTGCTTCCCAGAAGGGGCATGCCACCTCTGTTAAGAAAGGACATTGACCTGAGCTACAAATGCATCAGGAGGGAGGGGTGCAAGCGCCCTCCTCTCTCCTCAGGGAGACTACAGAAGAACATAAGACAGGAGGAGGCTGTCAGGGCCATGAAGAGAGTCCTCTACAAGTTTAGGCAAATTTATGAGGCAGTTCATTCTGAAAGACAACATCTACCACTCTACCCATTCCCAGAAAGTCCCAAACACTGTCTAACAGTACTCAAAGATGACCAACAAGGATCAGAAGCACAGTAGTGTAAAAGTTGGCAGGGTTTATTCTCACACAGAGAGAATGCTAATAAAGCTGCACAGAAATGATTATCAGCAACTTTATCCTGATGGTCTCAAAACACTTAACCAGTACTAATATAGTACTTCTGCGAAGTGGGTAATAGGTTTATTTGAAAATAAATATGTTGATACACCAACATGTTAAGTCGTTTGCCTGTGACAGATTATACCGTGATTCACAGAATCACAACGTAGTTGGGGTTGGAAGGGACCTTGTGAGGTCATCTTGTCCAATCCCCCTAAAACCTTTTGCCCAGGACCACATCCAGATGGCTTCTGAGTATCTCCTAGGATGGAGGCTCCACAACCTTTCTGTAAATCTATGCCAGTTCACAGTCACTCTCAAAGTAAAAATATGTTTCCTAATGTTCAGGTAGAAAGTCCTGTGTTTCAGTTTGTTAATTCAGTTTGTTTGGTGAATCCATGCTGACTACTTCTGATGAATTTCTTGTCCTTCATGTGCCTGGAAATTGTTTCCAGGACTACTTGTTCCATCACCTTACCAGAAATCAAGTGGAGGCTGACCAGCCTGTAGTTTCTAATTTCCTAATGACATCATAGGCACTTGGAGACTTTAACAAATAAGAAAGAAGCTGAAGATAGATGCAGGAACCTTGCCTTTTAGTGTTAGTGACGTGGGATAAGTAGAGATCATTGTTTGAACAGTTGAGTAGAGAAGTGCCTTCCAGTATCATTTTTGAGAAAATGAGAAAGAAAAAGGATGTACTAAAATAGGCATACTATGAAAAGGCACAGGACGGCAAGCCTACTGCAAGACACGATTTGGAAGTATTTCCATAACTTCCTAGCTAGTACTTAAACTGAGATGTTTCTCATTAAAGTTCAAAAATTTCCTTTCTGCAGTTGGCCATTTCCTTTTTTTTTTTTTTTTGTATGATTGCACATTACACATTATCTCTCACTTGCGTTTCCTCCACCTTTTTCATAACCCTGCAGTGAAGAGACACACTCTCCCCCTTATAACCCTTTTCCAGGCCTCCTGGTATTCAGTCTCCTCTATTAAAATCTCATCTAACTTCATTATTTTTTAAATATGAAAGGGAAAAATCTATTCCCTTTCCATTGCATTAATTTATTTCTTGACTACATGCATCATTTGAAATCGTAGTCCAATTGTATGAGAGCAAGATAGAAATTCAACTTGCATATCATATCCATAACCCCTTCTGGGTTATGTGGCAGGAAAGAGATACTAAATATAGAAATTAAATAACTTCCATAGTTAATCTAGATTAAATTAATATTTTAATATTGAAGTTATATTTCTAATGTGGCATTTAATCAGTATACTAATGGGTTCATGTTTCAAAATATGAAACAGAAAATAGAATGGTCAGTATTTCCACCCTAGAATCTGTTTCTTAGGATCTGTATCAGTTTTTGCTTAAGTGCCTATAATTCCCTTTATACACCTTACCAGGGAAAACAGTTTTAAATTACAGGAAAGCTTGCCCACAGCCCTGCTGAAGATCTGCTGCTGGGTCTCTTTTGGCATTTATAACACCTGGCACAGGACTGCATTGGCTGAAAATCAGCTAGGGAGACACTGCAAAAGCAAAACCACTGCCAGGCCACCAGCAGGTTGCTGCCTGGTGTGATCTACTCTATGCTGATTTAAATCCAAATCTCTCCAGAACAGCTGCACTCTGTTGAGGGCCATTACTCTTTGCTTGGATGCTGACAATGCATCTCTTCCACAGATGTCTGCTGCAAATTGGCAGATTAAGTACAGGAGAACTTACACCAGCCCAAGAAGTGCTAGAAGCACAGTGAGTCTCAGCTAAGGAACTGCTCCCATGGATGTTGCTACCTCTCACTCCTTATCTTGGATATCTCTGCACTTTGGGAGCACTCCCTCTCCTCATCAGGATCCAGAGGGTCTCAGCTTCCCATAGCCCTGCCTGATCTGCAGATGGTGACAGTGCAGCTCTGAGGTAGCTGGGTATGGCAGCAAGTGCTGGTGAGCCTGTCACCACTGGGCATGAGGGGCTGGAAGTAAAGTAACAACTCTCTCTTCTAAAGTTTTCATGGACTCCTCTCCATTATCACTCTGCAAGGATTGGTACATGAATTTGGAAACCTCACACTGTTTCTATACGTCATTCCTGTACATCCTTCAGAGCCTGTGCTCACTGCAGTTCAGGCAATGGACACATTTGTGTTCCTCAAGTGAGCTGCATTCCTCAAGGCACCAAAAAGCTCCCAGATTATCTTGTCATAGTATTGCTGATGCCAAAGGTCTGCAAAAATTCTCTTATAGTATTCCTGCACCCAGACATTTTAATAATTCATAAAGCCAGCAAATCATAGTGATGGCACAGAGATGCTTTAATATTAAGCTGCTGTAAATCTGGACCAGACACATTCTGCTGAGCCCAATGAAAGGCAAATAGCAATAACATGACAAGAAAACTGAAATATTTGGTACATTTGGAAAGATGCTTGGAAAGCCAAATATTTAACAATTTATGTGTTGCTTCTGCAGATGGTTAAGAAGGATTCGATTTGGCTGAACACAAAGGTAAGCTACTAATAAGGTCAAAAGCATCTATGTATTTAGAGTACATAGGACAGTGTATATAAATAAATATATATTTATTTACATAAATAAGAGAGCAAACCCGTCAAGAGTCCCATATGCATTTCTTTCACAACATGCTATATAATTGCAAAGTAATTCTTCTCCTCTGCTTCTAATCATGTCAGGCATGTGACACAGGAGACAGAAATGAAAGAAAAAAAAATAACTCCAGCTAAATAACCTCACATAACCTTTCTCATAGAGGGAAGATGACAGCCACAAGTAGTCGGCTCTGGGATAGAAAATAGCTGTTTCAATAGCACAGAGAAACTTTGAGTGCATGCTTTAAGACAGAGAGTAGATCTGAAAACAGAAGCGATCCGGAGCAGAAAGAAGTGCCGCAACTGTGTGGTTAGTCTGTGTGGGCATGCTTCACTACCACCAGCAGGAGTAGTTTTGAAGCATGTTAAGTTTTTGTTTCAGTGCAGCAGAGAATATTTGAGTAAAGAAAACCTAGAATATCTATGTGAAAAAAAGCAGTGTTCCAACAAATGAAAAAATTATGGGTCCCAGACCAAAAATATATGGCTAAAGTAATTTTAAAAGTTCGATAATATGAAGCACAGCATACTGCAGAGTTAAAGTTATTTAAAAATCCCTACAATTAGAATGTGAGGAAATTCACTGTTCAAGAATCCCAAGCACTAGCTTTGTCCACTTTTGTATGGGCCATTGCAAAAGAATTATGAAGAGACTAGGTGGAGCACATTGTTCAGAATTCCCACACTTTCGTGCAAAAACATGCTCCAAAACCAACTTTATTTTTTCTTTAGCCAGCAACTAGAATGTAAACAGTATCATGCACCTGGCTTTACTGCTCACTGGTCATACGAATACATGCATAGCAACTAGACCTTGCCTGCACCGATCGCGCACACACATAGAACATAAAAGCTGAAGTATGCTAGCCTCTGTGCTCCTTGCCATAGGTCAAGTTTGGTGAAACAATGAACATCACAGTATCACAGTATCGTAAGGTTGGAAAAGACCTTTGAGATCATCGAGTCCAACCTATGACCCAACACCTACTCCTACTCCTACTTGTCAACTACACCATGGCACTAAGTGCCTCATCCAATTTCTCTTTGAACACCTCCAGGGATGGTGACTCCACCACCTCCCTAGGCAGCGCATTCCAATGAACAATTACCCTCTCAGTGAAGAATTTCTTCCTAATGTCAATCCTAAACCTCCCCTGGCGAAGCTTCAGACTGTGTCCTCTCGTTCTGTCACTGGTCGCCTGAGAGAAGAGTCCAACTCCTGCCTCACCACAACCTCCCTTTAGGCAGTTGTAGAGAGCAATAAGGTCTCCCCTGAGCCTCCTCTTCTCCAGGCTAAACAACCCCAGCTCCCTCAGTCGCTCCTCATAGGGCTTGTGCTCCAACCCCTTCACCATCCTTGTCGCCTTCCTCTGGACACACTCCAGCATCTCAACATCCTTCTTAAACTGAGGGGCCCAGAACTGGACACAGTACTCGAGGTGCGGCCTGACCAGTGCTGAGTATAAGGGGATGATAACCTCTCTTGTCCTGCTGGCCACACTGTTCCTGATGCAGGCCAAGATACCATTGGCCTTCTTTACCACTTGAGTGCACTGCTGGTTCATGTTGAGTTTCCTGTCCACCAGCACTCCCAAGACCCTTTCCGCCTGACTGCTCTCCAGCCACTCTGCACCCAGTCTAGAGCTCTGCGTGGGGTTGTTGTGTCCAAAGTGTAGGACCCGGCATTTGGACTCCCCGTTGCTGTGAAACCCCACTTGGTCATTGTCCACGAGCCCTGGGCTGATTGATAGTTAATAAAGTTCTTTTCTTCTGACCTTGTATTGTGCTGTTTCTGCATATTTCAACCTGCCTCTGGGGTTGCAAAGCCCCCTGTCCCTTTAAACTTTCATTTACACTAAAAAGCAGGCATGTTAACATCTCACATTCACGCTTCTAAGAGAAGAACAAAAGGCATTACATGTAGACCACAAAGCTTCATCTCTATCTTACATTATGACTTTGCACCAATCGTTCCCTAGCTTCCTTTGCTACCCCCTCCTAAAATTAATTCTGCCCTCTAAGCACTGGTTTCACCTTTCTCCTTACCCAGTCTCTCTCAGAGGGTTATGCAGCCTCTAATATTCCACCAACAAAACTAAATGGTAACTTATCTCTCCTTGTTTCTGGTTGCTGGTTTAAAAAAAAAAAAGCCAGTTGATTTTGTGCTCCCTAAATGTGCATTTGAGGTTTCATATTTGATACGTGAAATTAAAAATTCCTGGCCTGAAGCTCTGAGAAATGCCAGGTGAATATCAGATGAACTGAAAAAGCAGAAAAGTATTTCATCTAGACTAGAGAGTATTTCCTAACCCTTTGTGGTGAACTGCAGCACCTGAATATAAATATGCCTTTCATAGAGAAGTACATTTAAATTCTAATACTAAAATAACTTGTGTATATTAATGATTACATAGCAAAGCAGAAGTTTCCACTGCAGCTTGAAGCATTCTTTGACAAAGTCCCTGCCCAACATAACATTGCTTGTAAAGGCAACATTGACAATACCCTGTTGAAATCAGGGGTTCATTTCTTCACTTGGACTCAGAGGTGACACTTCATACACAAACAATAAGTATCTATGGCTTTGTCAATCTGTACTCTGCATTGCACCTTATGAGAGACACAACCTTAACCTGTCTTTCTGCCTTAAGCCCTGGCTTGCCTAGCATCAGCAGTGTCCCCTTCCCAAACTCACGCAGTGAAGAACTGTCAGAAGAAACTCTAAATGTATGCATGCAGAAGGAATATCCCCAAGAACTTATTTCTGTCTCTGACTGCTCTTTGTAAATGCTGACTCCTGAAATGAGGTGGGGTAAGGTGAAGCTTTGCAACCAGATTCCTGGAGTGTCTTGCAAGCTTTGGCCATGGTGCACCTTGCAGTGCCCATCCTGTGGCTGCCCACACTGACTGCACTTTGGGGCATGGTGCCCATGAACACTGCCTGTGCAGGAGTGGGACTGCCAGCTGGTGCTGCAAAGCACACAGCTGCCCTTCTCTGCTGTGGTGGGGCCCCAAAACCTCGCAGTCCTGTCATCAAGGAGCAAATATTTCCAAGGAAATTTTGATTTCACCAATTTCATGTATATTTTAAAGCTGATTTTAACCACTTTTATACTCTTGCTTGC
Source organism: Neomorphus geoffroyi (assembly GCA_033558235.1). Classification (NCBI taxonomy): domain Eukaryota; kingdom Metazoa; phylum Chordata; class Aves; order Cuculiformes; family Neomorphidae; genus Neomorphus; species Neomorphus geoffroyi. The sequence continues at coordinate 19,460,226 of JAUMJM010000048.1, read as the reverse complement.
TTCTTGCCCTTGTTGTCTAGATCTTGTTTCCATCAAGTTCAGTGAAATCCTTATCACTAAACACAAGAGGTCTACATCACCATTCTTGTAACTACCACCAAATCCATGACTGCGAAGTGCTAGATCCTGGCTTTATATTTGATCTTGTGTTCCTTCCTTGGCTGGTCTTAGCATCCACAGCACCTTGCTACTCACAGCTAATGGTTCCCCTTTATAGTCCAAGTGACAGATGTCTGCCTTTTCAAGCTGATCTTCTTCCATAGCTGCTGTGTTTTACTGTAGGAAAGAAGTTAGTTAGAAAAGCAGGCAGGGAGCCAAGAACTTTATGAGAACTATTACTTTCATTTAATTTAGCCATAGAGGTAGTTAGACTAGAAGCACGTAGAGATCAAGTAGCAAGGATATAGTAACAGTAATTACAATTCAAGATCTGATTCCTAGATCCCTGCCCAGAGTTAGGGGATGAAAATCAGGATTTGAAGAGATACTCAGCACTGGGAAAATTCTGTGCTTGTCTCCTGGTGATGAGGGACACAGACACTGGAGAGAAAAAGACCTGATAAAATATGAATAAAGTCTTACTGTCTTTTTAGAAGAAGTGAAGATCAAATAAGTGTGAATATCTTTGAGTATTTTGCCCCTTAGAAAAAAATACTTCTGGAAAAACTTTCATCTACCAGATGAGCTGTTTCTTAACAAAGTACAGTGGCTGCTCACCATATTAAGCTTGACTCTTGTTTTTTCTTTTAGAAATAGTTAATGAAAATGATTGTCTGATTAGATTGTTGGACCCAGCAGACCTAGATGGCAAGAGACAAAAACCCCAAATAGCTTTGGTGTTGGCTGCCCTGCTCCTCTGCCAGAGGCACCAGTCCAGGAGAGTTCCATGCTTTGTTCTGTTTTGCTGAGCTGAGATTTTTTGCTGGGATTTATCAATTACAGCAGGGTTAATGAGTTTTGCTAGTCAGTCCCAAAGTATAACACTCAAACCCCACAAGCTCATAGGGCAACCTCTCCTCCAGGGCTGGGGAAGACCTAGGGGAAAGAGATACTTGAGCAACCCAACATCTAAGAAGAGGAAACCTGATGAATGATAAAAATTCCTTCCTTTTTACGTTGCTGCCCTCAGGGACAGGTATCTGGTTTTCTTCAGAAGGTGAAAACTGAGGGTAATGTTGGGGGCTTGTTTGGTTTGGTTTTGTTTTGTTTGTGTTGCTACAGAAACATGAAAGTTACTTCCTTAAGCATGTTATATTTTGTCTAATGCTCACACTTGCCTACAGTCTCAGTGGTACGATAGGAAAGCTGTAGGGCATTTTCATGCTTTCCCCCTGCATGTGGTTGTACGGTTGACTTGATGCCAAGAAAAACTCTGAGATGATTCCAGAAAATTGTGCTGGGAAGAGGAGTTTAGAAGCGCCCTGCTGCATTTCCTCATGCTCCTCTCCTCACCCTCCCAATGTGAAGGGTGCAAAATGAAGCAGGTAGCCAAGGCAAGTACAAGCTGCCATACCTCTCCTGGGAGTCCTTTCATGGAACTGGGACTGGAAAATGGCCCTTAAGGCCAGCGCTGCACCAACAATGTGGCTCAAAGCAGACTTCGATTTATTTCTCTTGCAGGATCTATCACCATGTACTGAGTCCATCAATTCTTGTTATGCTCTCTGGTGTCTTACACTGAGGTCTTGAGGGCTCAAATCTTCAATCACCCCATCATTTTCAAGGGTGGTCATGAAGGCCTACGTGAACTCTGCCCTACACCTAGATTTATTACATCTCTGTTCTTTGTTACAGTTCAACAGGGTCCACTGGAGAGTGGTTTATCAGACATAGATATGAACATCTGTGCACTGAGAAGCTTGAGCTTCTGGATCAGGTTAGGGCATCTGGTGTATTATGGTTTTGTCAATGCATCTGTGAAGAAATCATAACCTCCCTTTGCAGGAGGACCACAGAAAGGATGGCAAGTAGTGGTAAAAGTAGCAGGAGGCTCATGTGGCTTGTAAGGAGCTGGTACAACTACACTTTCTTGTCTGCTCCACAGCACTGTGCTTACAAAGTGCATGTGACTGGTTCCTATGTGGCTAAGGTAGAAGCCAGCAGAAGAGTCACAGGATTTAATTTTTTGCAACAAAACCTGCTGCCTAAGCAAGGAGCATTAGGCTCTCTGGTTAGTCCAAGCAGGTCCTTCCAGAAGCAACTCAGTGCGTTATATGGTGTAAAACCTTGTAATGTAATCTAACTTTGTGGCTTTTATGGCCAGAGTCATAGAAATATGCTTCCCTAATTACTAAGAATAAACAGCTGTAACTTAAGCCCTGCGTATGTTCTAACTGCTTTCTGTTGCTACTTCTTCTGAACCAGTTTGCCCACACCTTGGTTACATGATCTGTTATCACTTCAATAAGCATTGAGCAAGAAATTTTTTTAAAAAAAGCAATGAAATGTCACCCTAATGTAATTCTTCTCACCAGAATCTATGTGTTAACACTCATAACAATGGAACAAGGAAGAGCAAAAACAGGACGACCATGTTGGACTTTCGGTGTGCTGATTTCAAGTTATATAAGGAACTAGTAAGGAGAGTACCCTGGGATATAGTTCTTAAAAGCAAGGGGGTCCAGGAAGGCTGGATGTACTTTAAGAATGAAGTCTTCAAGGCGCAGGAGCAGGCTATCCCGGTGTGCTCTAAGATGAGCCGCAGGGGCAGACGGCCAGCCTGGATGAGCAAGGAGCTCCTGAAGGAGCTCAGTGAAAAAAAGAGGGTGTACCGCCTTTGGAAAGAAGGGCAGGTGAGTCAGGTTGTGTTCAAAAATATTGTCAGGTCGTGTAGGAAGAAAATTAGGGAGGCAAAAGCCCAGCTGGACCTTAAATTGGCCACTTGTGTTAAGGACAACAAGAAGTGTGTTTTCAAATATATTAACGGCAGAAAAAAGGGCAGCAACAACCTTCAATCCTTATCGATCACTGAGGGAAATATAGTAACTAAAGATGAGGAAAAGGCTGAGGTGCTTAATGCCTTCTTCCCCTCGGTTTTCAACAGTAAGGCAGATTGTTCTCTGGACAACTGGTCTACTGAAGCGGTGGATAGGGGCGAGGTGCAATACAGCCCCCCTGTCATCCAGGAGGAAGAAGTTAGACACCTTCTGAGCCACTTGGATCCTCATAAGTCTATGTGGCCTGATGGGATCTATCCTAGGGTGATGAGAGAGCTGGTGAACGAGCTTGCTAAGCCGCTTTCCATCATTTATCAGCAGTCCTGGCTCACTGGAGAGGTTCCAGAAGACTGGAAGTTGGCCAACGTGACACCCATCCACAAGAAGGGCCGTAGGGACGATCCAGGTAACTACAGACCTGTCAGCCTGACCTCGGTTCCAGGCAAAATTATGGAATAGATAATCCTAGGTGTGATCATGAGACACCTGAAGAATGAGGGAGAGATCAGGCCCAGCCAGCATGGATTTAGGAGGGGCAGGTCCTGCCTGACCAACCTGATTTCTTTTTACGACCATGTGACTCACCTGGTGGATGAGAGGAAGGCTGTGGATGTGGTGTACCTGGACTTCAGCAAGGCCTTTGACACTGTCTCCCATAGTAGACTGCTGGACAAGCTGGCAGCCCGTGGCTTGGACAGGAATGTTCTGTGCTGGATTAGGAATTGGTTGGATGGCTGAGCCCAAAGGGTGGTAGTGAATGGTGTCTCATCCAGCTGGCGGTCGGTCACTAGTGGCGTCCCCCGGGGTTCGGTGCTGGGCCCGGTCCTGTTTAATATCCTTATTGATGATCTGGATGAGGGGATCGAGTCCTTCATCAGCAAGTGCGCAGATGACACCATGCTGGGAGGAAGTGTCGAGCTGCTAGAAGGTAGGAGGGCCCTACAGAGGGACCTTGACAGACTGGAGAGATGGGCTGACTCCAATAGCATGAGGTTTAACAAGTCCAAATGCCGGGTCCTACACTTTGGACACAACAACCCCACGCAGAGCTCTAGACTGGGTGCAGAGTGGCTGGAGAGCAGTCAGGCGGAAAGGGTCTTGGGAGTGCTGGTGGACAGGAAACTCAACATGAGCCAGCAGTGTGCCCAAGTGGCCAAGAAGGCCAATGGTATCTTGGCCTGCATCAGGAACAGTGTGGCCAGCAGGACTAGAGAGGTCATCATCCCCTTATACTCAGCACTGGTCAGGCTGCATCTTGGGTGCTGTGTCCAGTTCTGGGCCCCTCAGTTTAAGAAAGATGTTGAGATGCTGGAGTGCGTCCAGAGGAGAGCAACGAAGATGGTGAAGGGGCTGGAGCACAAGCCCTATGAGGAGCGACTGAGGGAGCTGGGGTTGTTTAGCCTGGAGAAGAGGAGGCTCAGGGGAGACCTTATTGCTCTCTACAACTACCTAAAGGGAGGTTGTGGTGAGGCAGGAGTTGGACTCTTCTCTCAGGCGACCAGTGACAGAACGAGAGGACACGGTCTAAAGCTGCATCAGGGAAGGTTTGGACTCGATGATCTCAAAGGTCTTTTCCAACCTTATGATATTGTGATACTACCCTGCTCACTGGAGACCACCATATAATGGTATCACTTTGTTGATATCAGTGTAAAAAATAAAGCATTAGAAGTGGGGAAAATCTGTCAAGACCTAGTGACTATTAGGGTTAGACATACACAACCTGGTGCATAATCTGATAAGAGACCACAGGTATTTGTAGATCACAGAGCTAGTGGTGGTGATATCAGTCCACAGTGTGTGGCAGAACTTGCAGTTGTCACTTAAGGGAAGGTAAAATAAGGTTACCTGTAAATGATTTGAAAAGGAACTTAGTTTGCATCCAGGACATTTCTGTCAATAAAAACAAACTGTTCCATACTACTGCCTCTCCTCATTCCATTTTCTTGCTGGTTGTTAGTGAGCACCATTTTCTCTATGAGTCAGTATAGAAGTTCCATGAAACACAATTGGTTTAATAACCAACTTTCTATTGGATTCCAGGTTAGGATTTACTGTGCTTGACTGAAACTTTTAAGTCATACCTTAATTCTAGGTAGGTAGGAAAACCATCTTCCCAAAGTGAATGCCTATGTTCCCTACAGAGAAGATGATAAGATACAGGGATAGACCAACCTGCCCTTGACTAGCCATCTTAAACAGAATTCAGTAACCCCAAGTGGTTTGATTTCTCTTGCTTGGCCACTGAATCAAATGGGTCTTCATTTAGTGGGTGGGGTTTATTTGTTGGCAGTGGTAGAGCTGATAGCCCCATTTTGCATGGCAGTGTAATACAGGGTATCCCTAAACAGTTTGAAAGCAAACGTGGCCCTGTTTTCCTGGATGCAGCCATGTCCTTGCCTACAGAGTTGCTTTAAGACTGTTATGCTAATGCCAGTGGGATCGGATTGCAGAAGGCATTACCAAGTGCTTTGGACACTTCAGCAACACAAAATATTCATAATAGGCAGATTAAGACATCATTATTAACTCAATGGCCTAGGAACTGTGAATATTTGTCTTCCTCTGACTAGTAGAGACATGGATAGAGGGAGAGTCTTAAAATTACTCCATGTTGTATCTGTGCAAAACAGAGCTATATTTCACGTTTCTTTTTTTATCTTCATGAGTACAAACTTATGCCAGCCAAAACCAGTGCTGCAGGTTCAGCTGTGGATTTTTGCTGCAGATCTGCCTCAAGGCTTGTCTGGCCTTATCAGCAACAAGGGCCAGAGCGGGATCAAGGTCATACTGCAGTGCACCCAGAAAGGAAAAAGGCAGTGGAAAAGGGATTGTGGAGAGTTGATATTGACGATTCTTTACCATCTGCTATGAGAAATTTTGGGAAGAAGCATGCTGCCACTGGGAGGACCAGACTTTGCACATCTCAGCCCCTTGTCTGGGTAAAGCAGAACCCACAGCCCAGTTTCCCAACAATCTGGCGCAGGCTAGAATTAGGCCATTACCATTCTGCTGCTCTGCGCCAATTTCTTTCTTTGACTTGACTAAAGCTAGCTCTGGTTTCTCATATGCCCAGGTCAGTGATGCAGATGGTGCTATACAATATGATGTTCGAGTGTTGCAGTGATTCTTCATCTGATTGACTCCATCATTGCGCCTGCTATGAGTCACAAGCTCAAGTGGGGGAAATCCTCTCTTTCTGTCTGATTTCCACCTGCTGTGTGCTTTCTACGAAACCACAACAAATATGAATCAGGGTGATATTAAATGGAGAGGTCTGCTAGCAAAGAGTCACATCCAGCAGACCCTGTCTGCTCACTTTAGTGGTCTCCCAATGAATATAGGGATTAAGAGAAATAGATTTTGTTACACTTATTCCTTTCACCAATTAATGTTAGTATGACAGCTTTCAGTAGAAGTCAAACAGGACCTCAGGGAGGCAGCTAAATGCAGAATCCCTTTGAGCACAGAGATCACTAACTGCATCTCTTAGTACAAAACTCAGTATATTCAATCACTGCAAGTAATTAGTATTTTCCCCATTGACAATTGCCTGAAAGTCAGTATGATAATGAACTTTGTTCCTGATAAAGAGTCACAATGTCTTGGAATTTATGACTGTGCAATCAGACAGTTAAGCAAGTTCTGGAGGCTGAAAATTTATATATCTTAATTTTCTGCTTCTATGCCTTGTTACAGTACTCTCCTGGGTTTTGCAAACAGGTAGCATAACCTCTAATATCAAAAAATGCACCAATATTGGGGCTTCAAACTCTCGATATTGCTGGTCGTTCTTTCCTGTAGAGACCAAAAGGACTATGGAAAAATTGTTTTTTATGCATCATTCACAGACAGACCTGTGAAATATTTGCCTGGAAAAGCATTTGTCTGTCGTATTCACAGAGAGTTGATTTCAAACTGTAGTTACATCTCCTAGGGCAGAACTACTCATATTCATGTAGAGGCTTAAGTTTCATGTTCTGTTAAATAGACTACCTGGGCTTTTAATGGGACAAGAGCTGCAAATGCCTCAGTGATAATCTAATACGTTGGTTTTCCTCCTCTAAATTTTCTCATACATAGTAGCATCATAATGAGCTGCTTTTGATTTTACTTAGCTCATGGTACTACTACTATCCATACACACACACGACCATACTCCAAACAACAAATCTGTTCAAAGAACTGAAAAGAATGTTTTGTGATCTTTCACCTTCCAGTACACATAAGGAGATTATGAATTTTCCAAGGTATTTTTTAGGTGTTTATGTATCAATGATCTCACAATCCAATCAATGACTGCTTTTTGTGTTCCTCTGATCTTTTTCCAAAGAATTCAATTCTTTTGGCCAGGTTTCTATTTCCAGCGCTACGAAAACAGCAGATCCAACTGAGTGAAAAAAGGTACCATAGACTTCTTTGCTGTAAAATACAATCTGAATTACCAATTTTTATTCAGCTAATTCATGTATGAAGCTTGTTCACATCCACAAGACCCACAAGACTTTATGTTAAACTGTTACTGGATGAGTGGCAGGAACAAACACTGTGGCAGGAAATTATTTGCTAGGAAAAGAGGACATAGTCAGCAACAAGATCTTATAGATGTTGTGCCAGGTAATGACAACCTTTTGAAGTTTCTAGTAGATTTACTTTGATCCTCTGAGGAGATAATCAGGACTTCATGGAAGAAATGTTTTGTTTTGAAGACACAAGGAAGGAGGTCTCTGCTATTTGGGATGCAGTGAAAGCAGACATGAAGAAAGAGGGGAAGAAATAATTGAGTGGATCTGACACACTAAAGCAGAGCAAAGTGAAAACAAGCAGGGGGAAAGCACTGTAGATATGGATCATAAAGAACTAGCAAAAGCAAAAAGGAGCAGATTCTGATTGCTGATCTCTTAAGCTGCTTGAAAGCCTCCCCACATTTTGTGTAGCCTATGTTATTTCCAAGACCTAGTCCCTGGTGTGGGGATATTTTTGAATCCTGAAAGGATGGATAGAAGAGCAGCAAAAGTTTTCTGCTGGACCAGGAACATCCCAGAAGGACATGAAGTGATATGCTCTGTCTGGTGGCTGGGCTGAATACTACTGTTATAGTCAGGATAATGTGACCAAATTCACACCCTTGTTCTTGTCTTTTTAACACACACTTTCAGAATTCCCTGGGAAAGCTCTAGGAAGCATCAAAGGGAGATCTCAAAGATATCCCTAAGCTATGTCCTAATAAAGCCAGTAGGAATAAGGAAAGAATGGTAAGAGCAGGTTCATTCATACCTGAGCAAACTACCATAACATGCTGTAACGGCCAGGCCAATAAAATGGGAAGAAATTGACCAGACAATGTTATCACTATGCACTTTGAACTAATGAAAACATCTACCTGAGTACAGATAGCAACGGGAGAGACCTTAAGCAGAAACCAGAGAGACCTTAAGCAGAAACCAGAGAGAAAGAGAAAAATTGTACATGCTGCTTGCAGTATTCTCTTTTTGAAAGGTACCTGTGAAGGTAATTATCACCTGTGAAGTCTTTGATTTAGAATATGTATTTTATGTCTGTATTTGAATAAAAGTGTGTATTTATACATGTATACCTACATAAATACACACAGAAATACATATGCATTTATGCACATACACATGCTTGCACTAGCGTGCTGCATTTGCTGTCCCTGGCACAGCAGGTGACCAGAGGCAAACTCATTAAATTCCACCCTCTGTAAGTAACCAGATGCAAAAAAGTCCTGCTGCAGAAACAAAACTTGTTTTAAACTAGTGTTGGCTGGAGAACAAACTTGAAGATCTCTTTGTAACAGATGGGACAGAAGAGCCTCTAATGCCCTGCTCACTGCACACCACTGACAGCTTGCCAAGTGGCAGAGACCACCAAGCCAAGGGGAGCACTAGATCTTTCTGCTGTGCAAAAGCACTTGCTCACTGAAAGAAAGTTTCCCATTTTCCCCAAAACTCTTAGGGCTCTCTTCCTAGTAGGAGTCCTCAGAAAGCAGTCTCAGCAATGCAGAAGCAATACTATTTAAAAAACTCACCAGAAGTAAACAGGAGTGGTAGCCGGTCACTAGAGATCACAGAGGATGGTTCTTGCAGCCTCCCTCATTTTCTTCACTCAGAGCACGTCTCAGACTTGCTCTGCCATTTGTGGGAGACACTGCAAAATGCCAGTGTTTGCAAACTTCCTTTTTTTGACCTGGAGGCTGTTTATTCTGAGAGCGCCAGGGGTGTTTCCATTGAGGGATTTCTTTAAAAACATACCTGACATTTATATTAATTCTTCCTTCTCAGGCTGCACCGCAGACTCCCATCCTTATCTCTTTCCTTAGATTTTAGTCTTTGAGCTTGCAGCATCCCTGAGGCACGTCCAGGGGCTTGAGCAACCTTCCACTTCTGAGTGAGCAACCTATGACTCTATCACTCATAGCTTAGGAGCAACCAGCCCAAAGAATATAGTTTTCAATTGTGTGCATCCACTTGAATGTGGCTTCAAAACAGAACAGTTTTGCCTGTCAAGAGAGTATCTCTTCACTGTCCTTAAGTCTTTCAGGTGGTGTGCACATACCTGAGAGGAAAGAGCACTCCTAGCATCACAGGCTCAGAATTTTCTGTGATTTTTCTGCCCAGGTTCTGAGGTTTTTTTAATCACCTTCTCATGTGCATAACACTTAGATGCTTGAAATAAAATTTCAGATCAACGCCCTTTGGCTTCCTCTTCCTATTTTTTCTACTGTCTTAAAGAGCCCTCTTCACTTTGCAAATCATGTTAGTCCCTTGCCCAGTGCTGCTCTGAGCTTCAAGAAAACACCCCACACTCAACAGGAAGGACGAACAGTAGCTGAGCAGAAAAGACTGCAAGCTGCAATATTGCAGGTACTGCTGATGTGCTTTTGAGCACCTTTATATATCCAGAGAACTGAAAGGACAATATCTGTGAAAGTGTACACTTAGCAGCGTATCACAGAAACTGAGCAACCTGAAGTCTCATGATAGAGCAGCAACCTCTTCGCTCTGCAAGTCAGCCGTGTTCAAGCTATCACCCCATCCTCCATAGAAGAAAAGCACCACAGTGGCACTTGCTCAAGGATCCACCTCTAGAAGCAGATACACCCCTCCAAAGGGCAGCATCCTTAACATTAAGATCACCCTACCTGTCTTCCCTACTGTGGCTGCTATAGAATATTATTAGGGTCATATTTGATGGGTAAGGGAGGTAAAAAAAAAAGTGCTTTGATCACTGACAAAACAAACATAATAAGCTGCTTTTTTTTTTTTTTTCCCCAAAGGCAATGCTCTGTCCCAGGCAATGGTAACATTTCTGTGAATATTAGAAAAAAATGTACATTTAAGTTTTACAGTATGAAAGTCAGCTGCTTATTCTATAGGAATTTTTCAGCCATCCATCAGAAAGACAGCTGCCTGCCAAACCCTCAAGGATTTTTCTGAGTCACGTCTCCAGTACAAGTTCTGGTCTCATGATATTCTCAGGCATCTTGCAGAGCCTGAGCAACTTTTGCCAGGGAGCAACCAATAAGTGCTCATTGAAACATGATCTTCTGGTCCACTTTCCAGAAGCAAACAAAACTGTCTTTAGTACAAGGGAGGAAACCCTTGACAGCAAATCAGGTGTCTGGTTAGCAACAAGCATGACTCATTGCTAAGGCTTATAAGAGACAAAACCACAGGCAGCTGGACACCAATTTATTCATGAAAATCCAGATTAACTCAACTGTATAGTAGAAAATTGAACTTCCTCGATTTCTACAGAGAGAGGAATCATTCTCTGATGAGTTCCCCATGTGCATGCAACCCAGACATCACTGCAGTTTTCTTCAGCTTCTTCCTACCCTTACCCATTTCTGTTACCAGTTTTACTAATTACTGCACTACTTGTGACGGTCATGGTCTTTCCCAGACCAACTCTTTTCTGAGCTTCCAGTTGTTTTCTTGCAGCAGTAGCTTACTTGAAGCTCACTTATCTCTCCCAGCTATAAATTATTCTTCATATTCCCCTGGTTATTCAGTTAAGCACAGCCGTATTTCCCATCATTTGAGTTGCTTTTAATGGGCTGGTGTAAGTGGGTCATGGTTAGCTGACCCAGGTAGTACCAGGCATTTTGACTATCACCAGTGATCACACTTCCTATTTGGTGCATCATGCAGCACGTCAATTACCGTCACTATGGATAATAACTGGCAACAGGATCCCAGATTGCTTTTAAGAGCTATCTCTGTGAAAAAAGTGAGGTGTTATTCATCCTCGACCAGTGAATAAGTTTCTGTGTTGGGAAAGAGGAGAGGAGTTGTTGCAAATGTACAGAATTAAATCCTCATGTCGTTTGACAGAAATCTTCTTAGTGATTATAAATGTGTACAACTAGCTGGCCCATATTACAGCACCTTGTTCTAATTTTAATGCAATTTTTCCTAAAATTAATTGTATCTTTCTGGTTCATTTGTTAGAAGTCCTAATTACCATGGCTTGGTTTACGCAGAGTGGGAAGATATTCCTGGGTCACTAGTTATTATCAAATAACTGTCCTGAAAGCACTTTATTCAATATCTCAATAGATTTTGTGTGAAACGAATGGATATTAAAAGCTGGAGGTTAGTATTTGTTTGTGCAAAAGCTAATGCAAATGGGATCACATCTTGCTCCCAGCTTCCAGGGCTTGCCTACATGGTATGTCCACTATCACAGTGATTTTCCCACTTGAGGACAGAAGATTGCTGTCCTGATTTCTGTCCTGAAGCCACTGCACCTTGGGCTATGAGATTTGTACTGTATCACTATGTGAACCAATGGTGTCCCTGGAATAACCTAATACCACAACAATAGTGGCTGGGACCTCAGTAGGCTGCATCTCTTTTCCACGAGTTGTTGCACATCTCTCCTACTAAAGAATATGCAGCAGAGCTGTTCAGGTGAGAAAATCAAGCACATTAGCACTTGTGCTTATTAAGGTCCCCATATATTTTTCACATGGGAGCATGTGGTGCGCCCTAACGTAAACCCTGGACACTAGGAAAATAAGACAACTTGAGTTCAGTGCTCTCACTGCGGTTGAAAAGGAGAAAACAAACTTTTTATGAATTATAGTTTTGTCCCTGTGGTTATATATAGATGACTGACAGAGACACGGCCACCTTTACCCCTCTTCCTTCTCCCCTCATCTTGCAGGGAAGCTGCTACAAGAACATTTCCCCTTTGCCACGAACTTTGCTGTTGTAAACCTTCCTCATGAATCATTGTGAAAAACACGTGGGTGTGTTCTGCAAGACACATGCTCACTGCTCAGAAACGGTGCCCCAGGTGTCCAGTCCCACGTTTATTTATCCTTTATGAAGCACTGCCACTCACAAAGGCAAAGGCAGCGGTTTTGTTAAAAGGAAGGCTATGTTTCTGCATTACTTTCGTCACTGGCTGACTCACTGTTTTGAAGGTCACTGTCTGAAGAGAAGACTAGATGAGATTTAGGTATCAAAGCTTTTCCCAGAGCTCTCATGAACCATCAAGAAAGAATAAAATCATTCCTACTACACAGAGTATGTAAGTGACCTTCACTATTTGTCTTCTTTGCAATAAGGCTGAGCCTGAAACAGTCTTTCAATGGCTTCTTCAGGTCATTACCATGCACTTCAGGAAGGCATGATGCATACACTTTCCTCAAGTGGTTCTGTACAAAATATGACATACTGTTTTTCAGTTTTTCTAATAGCTTTTCATATCAGGGCTGTCTATGATGAAAAGTGAAGTGCAACATTAGGATTGGTAAGTCAGTAAACTGCTCCATGATGCATTTGTTCTACTGCTGCTACAGAAGCCAGCAAACTAGCTAACCTCTATATAATTTTTTTTTTTCCGTACTGCTAATTCCACTGTTTGCAGCTTGTGGTTATGCAAACTGCCCCAAACGCTGTGTGTCACAGCTGCCTCCTCATGTGAAACTCACACGAGCATTAAACACAACACTCAGGTTAACAATCTTCAGGAATTAAGACTTACTGATTTTTTTCAGTTCTCCTTACTGTTTATATATATCACTTTGCCTCCACTCAACACTGCAATTTTTCCAAGATTCACTTGCAGCCTACTTGCACTACTCCCTGGCCCAGCAACTAGTGTCACTACCTGAAATATATGGCTGCATACTTTGCAGCAGCTAACTTTGTAGTGTGACAGACCACTTGCTATCAGTAAACATGAAACAGACATTTTATTAAACAGTAAAAAAATCCTTTCAATAAGATACATGTTATATTAACTTGACAAAGAGCACTATATTCCTGTTCAAGATTTCTAGGCTTGTTGTTTCTTACAAGGTAAAAAACAGTACTGCCCACAGAAGCTGGGAAATCACAAGAGTTCAAGGAACCTAACCCAGTAGGGACATAACACAACAAATCCATTTGCTATAGGGAAAGGAAACACATGCAAATGATAGGTATGTCAAATAGAACGAAATGCCAACACATGTAAAAAAGAAGGAAAATTGATCTTTAAAATCAGGAGGAAAGATTGTAATGAACACTAGGCAAATCCTTATTTAGTTCTGCAGCTCAGCTGCTTTGTCCTCACAAACAGCACAAGAGCTGCTCTGCGGGTTTCTTGGTCATTGTAAAACAGTTGTGTAAGCTAGAGATTAAAGAAGCACAAAGTGAACAACAGACATGTCAAATAAGGACATGAAGCTCCTTATCACTATCTATGAGATTACAGTGAAAACACACACACATACATACGCACACTCATTTATACCCATCTATGTTAACTGGGAGAATATTCTAAGTGGAGGTTTCTTCCTTTAATACTGTTTGAGGATGCTGGTATAAAGCAGTAAAAAAAGAATACTTAGAGTGACCTTCTGGGCTGATATATGCTGCAGACATTCCTAAAGCCGATGGAGACAGTACGATTAATTTTCATAAATTATTGAACAAAAAACAGCTTTCAGCATCTCGAAACAAATATCACATTGGTAACTGTTGCATTATTCACCATACATGGGCTGATTGAAAATCTATGTGCCGAGCAGTGAGTCAAATGTTTATTCATGGCAGAGAGGTAACAAGGACTTACATACACATACACAGAGCTACAGAGTGTTTGCGGGAGGCTTACTTCCTAATAGGGGTACCATGCTTGTCTATTATTTACTGCTATCTTGCTTTGCAAAAATCATTTACACTTTTAATTCTAAAGGTGACATCAAATCTCAGAATTTCAGTAAGTATTCTGAGCGGTCCAGTTCTGTGCATGCTGGGGGAGGTGGACAAGTCTGAAGTCTTAGCTCTGGTTCATATTGCTTTGTTAAGACCACAGGTTTGAAGAACACGTCAAGGCAAAGGCAGTACACACCTTGGTAATTCATTCTTCTTCCCTTTATCAGGATGAGTGGTACAGCAGACAGGCTGCAGAGTAGAATCACCCCAGCCACAAATACAGAAAAGTGTCACGTAGGACAAGCCAGAAGGGAAAGATGAGAAGAGGAGCCAGAAGAAGAATAAATATATTTTCAAGCGGATTTGAACAGTATATACATGCCATCAAGTTATTAATATTAGCTCAAACCCTCCTTGAGATTCATTTGCATAACTTTCGTTAGCACTTCTGCTCTTCAACACATTTGTCAAATTCTCTTTCAATATCATGCTACCAATTACAACCTTATAGTGGCTAGATGTGTTTTTACTGAGAATATGGGAAAACGTTTCACCTGAAAACCCAAGCTGTTCATTTTCCGGCAACAGCAAAGCCAAGAGGAATCTTCAGGTTTTTTCAAAGGATAGTCAATACAGTCACAGAAGAAACAACTTAATCAAAAGCCTAGTAAACTGTAGAACAGCAGTTTCAGCAGATATTTTCTGGCAAGTTTACTGGTAACTTCCTCAAAGCCTCACAGTAATTCAATATCAAGCCCAGAGCATTGCTTCAAATCAAAATATAATTAGTATCCAACTGACATTATTTAAATGGTTCTGTTATAGCCGAACCTAAGCAAAACTGATTTCTTTATACTTTTTTTTTTTTCCAGGGATATTCTCCACTGTAATTTATTAACTCTTCTTTCTCATAGTATCACTCATGATTTGGTCTCACACCTGGTTACTTGCAATATCAAAACTACCAAATTCAGAGGCTGTCTGAATTTACATCTCTGTACAAACATGGGAGGTGACCAAGACAAAAGCAATACCAATTAAACAACGGCTCACTTGAGTACAATAAATCCAGTATACATATATTGTTGCTATTTTGGCTATAGTCAGGACCTCAGAAATTTCTGTTTCTTTACATATGGATCCAAGGAAAAGGTAAGGCCCAGGCATGCGATTAAGGCCTTGGACCAGATCTAAATTGGACGTCATCTTAGAAAACCTGCATTTTGCAAAGCAATAAAAGTAACAATGGAAAAACACCGACAAAAACTGAAACAACAAAATGTGTACTGGCAAAAAAAGGCACACCAGTGATCCTGTACATCCCTGGTGGCCCCAGCCTCCACAGCTGGCCTCACAGACTGGCCTGCCCTACCAGCAGCAAGGGAGGCTGCAGACCTCCCTGACCCCTTTACCTGAGCCTGGCACGGCTGTACGGGGGGAGCATCCCTCACGGCTTCTCTCCCAGAGACGCCTTGCAGCAGTAGGTCCTCCAGCTCTGCCACCTGCCCCAGGAGACACCGCTGTATTCATAAAGCAGCCCTGCTCCTAGACCAGTATCTACAAACAGAAATGAGGGTTTTAGCCAATCAAATTATAACAGAAACATTTCAAAGATGTAGGGTAATGCAGTTTGTCCACAGGGACAAAGCAGTTGGCCAGTCCAATGTAGCTGCAAGACCATGGTCCACATATTAACACTTCTGTTGCCCTAACACAACAAAACCCGTTCCAGAGACATTAAATATTTAAGATATTTGCCAGCAGAACTGCAAAACTGATTTGCCATAGAGGCCATTCCTGACACTGCAAAACATGCAAAAAATCAAGCTGAGCTGCTGCAGCTGCAGCAGGAAGGAATCAGTCCGTCAGCACAGAGAACAGAGGCACATGCTCCTGAGACAGCAGCCAGAATTACTAGCAGAAATTATATTTTACTTCCATGGCTCATTCACGCTTCAAACATTTCTATTTCCTCCTAATATTTAATTAAACTGTAATCTTTCTCTGAGGGGGGCCCCACAGAGTCTGGCAAGCTGGACCTTAAAACTGTGTTTCAGGAAATGGAAAAAAATTTCTGGAACAGGAGAAGTTGCTTTTCAACTGTCAAGAATTAGGCTTCTCAGAAAGCCTCGGAGTAAGGCCTGTCTATAAATATTAAAGCAATCTTGTGGAAGGAATGGGATTCCTGTGGAGGCAATGAACAGCGAAGAGAAACTCTCTGAAATCTGAAGTGAGATTGTGCTGGGAGAGAAAGCAGTTACCTTACACCAATGAGTGTTCAAGGTGTAATTGTGCAGCAGCAGTATCTCTTCATTAGCTTCAGTTGCAGATTTTGCTTTTCAGGAGTGTACGACCCACTGGCTGTTAACTTTCCTTCAGCTGTAAACCAAGACTCTGAGGAGATGTATTGGTACTGAAGGCATGAACGCTCACATACAGCATGCTGTTACTGCAGGACCAGCAATCACGTGACAGCTACAGACTTTTCCTACATACCTGAGCTGGAAGCACTGTTAGCTGTGGCTGACTCCTGAGCCCCAATACTCCAAGTCCCGGGGCACATCATTAGCAGCTTGAATTGCTGGGTCTACACCAGTTTCCTTGATCTCAGGTATTCCGACCTTTAAGTTGAAGTGTCTGTACCAGTCTAATAACATTTATTAGGCTTATGACTTCTTACTTATGTAGCTGCTTGTATATGTGCTGTACAGATGATCTTCCCCTTCACTGCTTATTTTCCTTCGTAACAAGAACAAGCCACATGAGGATAAGGCCTGTGTAACTTCTCCTGCTAGTAGGGCTTCAACACCAGAAAAATTAAAGCTAGCCACTTTTACATGTAGACTACCATCAGCACTGGTGCTAATTAATGCAAAGGTCCTCTCTATTTGTAATGGTCAACATAAGCAACTCCCACTCCTATTTGAATTTAGCTATGTTTTTTCCTAAGTTGATATTATGATTTTATCTGCAGCCTTGATCAAATACAGCTCACCTTCTGCATTGTACAGACCAAACAGAAAAGTTAGAGTAATTCCTGCATAAAGCCTCAAAATTACAGCTAAAATACCAGTATCTTCAGATGAAACAGGATCAAATATAGACCTTAGCAATTTGCTTCAAAGGCAAATTCATTTACTGAAAAAGAGTTATAATTTGAATTTTATTGCTAATATCTGGCATCATGTTCCAGCCACTAGACTTACATTATATTTCTGTCTGCTAGATTAAGCAATTCTGTGATAGCTGATTTGTTCATTTGCTGCATTTATGACCCAAGATCAAGTTGCTTCTTTGCTTGGGGCCAAAAAAAAAGGCAGGTATCTCCATTTATCAGAAGCATAGAAATGACTTCTTTTTGGCTGCTTTCCCTTCCCTCTGGGTGTTATTTTACTTGTATCTAGTCAAGTCACTCATCCATAACTCAGTTTCTATTAAAACATTCAGCACATAGTTCATTCACATCAGCGGAGTCAATTGTAGCAATGAACAATGGCCTGGTTGTGCCTTCCAGGACTCCTCAGCAAGGACATGCATTTGGATTTGCTTTTCTGTACATAACACAAAAATGAAGATCATGATCAAATGGATGATCACAACAATAGACTCAACAGAGAACAGAAATAGAGGGATTTTGCAGGGCTGTTTACCCAGAAGCCAGTGGAAAGGAGAACAAATACACTCTCAGAAACACTTCAGGACCAGTCTGTTCTGAAAAAGAGTAATCACTACTGGGGTGGATTCAGCAGCTACGCAACTCCCCCAGGATTTACGCTCCAGTCTTTAAACAAGTCTCCATCCCACCCCTGGAGACAAGAGAAGCTGCTGGGTGCCCTACCCTTGGACTGGGTGGACAAACATGGTCTTCTCTCCAGTCTTGCCAGCTAACCCAGCCAAGGAGATTGTAGTCAATTAACAACACCCAAACCAGTATGTGTCTCCCCCCTCTTTATAAGCCAGCAGTCACTGTGCTTCCTGGAGTGCCAAGTTTCATAATCTCATCATGCCTCCAATGGAGGAGAAGGCACCAGCCACCAGGAGGATGGATATTCAGAGCCATCTCTCACAGAAACTATGCAAAGCGCTAGCTGCTTAGTAGGAAACATTTCAGTATAATTTTAAGCTGTCTGTGAGTAACACCCACACTTCACACTACCATCAACTAACCTGGCAATTGTGGAAACTCTCTGAGGCAGCCGAAACCCTTGTCAAATCAAGTTCATGTCACTCTACCCCTCAGCTGGATTTGAACACCATGCAGAACCCAGCAGTTCAGTTGTTCAGAAAGTTGAAGTAGATTTGAAGAAATCTGTCAAAAAACCCCAACCAAACAAAAACGGTAGAATTATGACAGCAGAGACAAGTCTGTTTTGATGAAATGGTGGTCAAATACTCTTGGACTAAGGAAATGAGTTCCTGATGCAGGTTAAACTAGCTCACAGAGTGCAATGCAATTCTGTAATGCAACCCAAAACTCCATTTCTGCATCTGCTCATCTGAAGGTCATCTCCATCTGGTCGTCTCTGCATGCCTGACTCGGAGTGTTTTTTCTTGTTGGGTTGCACTGCAGACCAGGCCTTGTCTCCACTCTTTCCCAAGGCTGCAATATTGAAGCTCATCTTCTGTTCCATTACCTGCTCCAACAACCTTTACACACTGCAAGGTAGGATCACTGCCCAAAGGGTTACTTCTAGAGTGGTGGGACAAAGGCAACTTCTTCTGACCCCACACCTGGCCACTGCAGTGAACAGTGCCTCACCAGCGGGACAGCACCGTCTCCAGGGCACTGGGGAATGTGGAAACGCTGCCACAGTGCCAGCAGCAGCTCTGTGGTGTGTGTGTCTCTCCAGCAACTGAAATGAAAGTAAGTCACTTCACATAGACTGAAACAAAACCTGCCAAGTGAGTGATACAGGTAAATTTTTCTTTAATATTTCCACTTCTTGCTATTCTAATTCATAAAATGCCTCAGGTTTCTGAATCCGAGTATAAAACTATTCACTTAATGATCATAGAGAAGTAAACTGCCATGGCTACTTAATTGTAGGACGACTCAGTTCTTCATGTGTTCAGCTTTTTATGTTTTTATGACTTCAGAACCTGAGCTGGCTGCCTTGGTTTCAAATGAGGACAAAGCATGCAATACAAGAAGACATACTGTCTCTGTTCCTAAAATATATGTACAGAGACTTTAAATTAATCTTAATCTAAGAAAGCCATTAGAAAGAATTCCAAGATTCTTCAGCCAATGAAAACAACACAGATAACACAATTAGCTGGCTGGTCTTGAAAATGGTAATGCTGATGTGCTCTAATGAAATGAAACACAGGCAGTGTTTTCTTTTCCAGCTGAGTGGCCAGACTCCTGCTCCACCTGGGTTTCTGGAAGTAGCTCCATCCTTGGGAGGCTGTGTCATGTGATCACTTGCATGCTGACAGCCAGGTGCTTTTCCGGTTCTGCTCTGCCTTATAAGAAGCCTGGAACCTGAGGCCTGGCAAAAAAATAAACCATCTAAAGGGTGCAACTCTGTTCTCCAGATAAAAGGGATGAAGCTTCAGCAAGTTCAAGCATTTATATCTCATTTTAGCAATTTTTAAGAACATTATTAGCAATACGAAAGTCACAGAAGTGACCCTCCGACTGCCTGCAATAACATCTGTGTGTATTTTATCCATGTTCAGGCCCAGCACTATCTGTTTTCTTTCAATTACTTGAAATTACTTTTCCAAACCAACTTTCTTTTTCTTTTTTTTTTTTTTTGGTGATGTACGTATTTTACTCTTTTGGATGTATCTTCTTCACACAGCTTTTTTTCTATATAGCCTCTACCGAGCAAAATTCAAGACGAGAGAAAGAAATTAAATTTGACATAGGAACAAAGGATACTTCTGTTAATTTTTCCTTGAAATACAAGCAGAGTAATTTATGGGTAGTTAGTGATGGAAGTTCATAACTGTTGTACCAGTTCAGGCCGAGGGTAGCTGAGCACATGTACATGTCCCACTAAACCAATTAAATGGAAATTCAGCCATGTCACATGCTGACTGTATCAAGAGCCCTTAGACCTGCCAAAGGACAGGCAAGTTCTGGACTCCAAAGCAGCTTACAGTAAATGAGAGGCAAGTGATAAAATTCAATTGATATGGCTACCTAACAGCCACAAAAGAGCTGAGACTGCTGTATTAGAAGGTAAGAAACAACCATAATAAACACAAGCAAACATAACATTTATTGGAGAAAATAAATAGATGCCTTTGATTCTACCGTTTCAAACCTCTGTAGGAGGACTTCTACTTTTATGCTAACTGAAAGGTCTTGCAATTAGTCTACAACTATTTTTTTCCATGCATCAGATAAAAATCTATGTATCACCTGTGTTTTCATCCTACTTCCTATGGTGCCTAGCAATTTAGCACTAAAATATTTGCATGTAGTTATTTCCAGTTGTATGATTTCCAATTCCTATTACATCTATGAATAAATGGTGATTCTACAGTATAAGATGCAGTTGTTCTTATTTCCCAGCTGTTATCCTATGGTGGTAATAATGCCACATATAGCATTCTATATACTCTGTAATCTTCTCATTGTCCCAGGTAAAGCTTAAACTTGCCGTCCTTTCTGTTTCAGAGAACAAACTCAGGCAGAGAAAAGAGGCTCAACAATGGAAAAGCTGCTGCCTTTAATTAAATCACAATGAGATCTGCAATTGTAGTCCAGGGAAATCTTTTAAACAAACTCATATGTATTATAGCAAATACTTAAGATGCAAGGTGGAAGTCAGTCACTCGTTTTTCAACTTAGCACATCTTTAAATCGGTTTCTACAGATAACACAGCAAGCATCATTAAAAACAATTGACCTGCCTTGAGCAAAAATGTCAGATGCTTCTTCATCTGCCCTCTCTGATGCAACTAGTACAGTCTCCTGAGGCTTTTTGTAACCCCCTAGTCAAGCTGCAATAAATTTTCAATATATTTCAAACACGTCTTTTTTTATAAGAGAAACTGGTACAGGCCTCAAGCATTTTTTCCTAAATCTTTGTTTTCAAAATATACTAACTCAGGTTTAGCTTACCTCAATGAGAAATGGCAACAGAAACCATGCTATACACAAGCATTTCCACTTAAGCAAATCTCCGCTAAGACGCATATGTGACAGCTCTGTAGCAAGAAAACGTATTGTCTCTGTCTCCCTTTATAATATACCATCTGGCCCCTTCTGAGAGAACACCTCCTCCAGAGCTTCATGGCTTTTGATTTCTCTCTTTCCTAAGAAAGATGAGTACTGAAAAGAGTCATATAATTTTTCCATAGAAAAATTAGAGAGCTTAGTAGTTCTCAAAAAAAAAAGGATCAGAATAGAGTGTTAGCTATCAGCTTGAAATACCAAAGAGTGCTGGGATACTTTCACTTCAGATTTGCTACATCTGACTAACATATCACACTGTTCTGAAGTATCGTTTCTACATCAGTGGAAATTATCACTGCCAAGAACAACATCAGTTCTGTAAAAACACCAAAGAGAAACAGATACCTGAACTAAAACTCAAAGACACACTGTAGAGACACAACAGCGTACCACATGTACTCCACATTTGCTGCCCAAATACCGGTTTTCTGATGTTTATTAATTCTAATTCAAATGCCACAGAAATGACATAGCAGCCATAGAAAAGCTCAACAGACCAAGTTTGTTTAATTACAATTACAGATTAGGTGTCTAATTTCTAGTCTTTCCTTTCACATCCTCTTATTGCAATTCAAAGAAAATACGTACTGAGGCATTTATGTTTTTATATATTACCCTCCTGACTCCATGTCCAGCATATAAATTCATTTGCAAGAAAAGCTGTACAAATGATGTCTCTGCACCTCTTTTTTCAAAACTCATTATTTCATTTTCTTTCTTACTTAACTTTTCCATGTTAGAATGCATTTAACATTTTTTCCTGGTTTTAGCCACTAACAAATCGGTGAGCTGGACTCGACACCAGTGCTGACAGCCAGGAGCAGCACTAGCACCCTGCCCACTCATCCTTCCTGAATGCAAAAATCAGGTTAACAAATACTCCACGCAGCCAGCACAGGGCAGAGTGGGTGGAAGAAAATTAGCATGGGACTTCTTCAGCCAAACTAAGGCAGAAGGAACCATCTAATACATGCAAAAGTACATGCATTTCGAATTTGTGAATTAACATACAAGACTAATGTTTTTTTAAGCAAAGTAAGGAAGGGGAAGAGAGGAAGAGGAATAGGATGTTTGTGATTTACTAAGGCAAAAATCCTTGGTTTTCTACAAGTTTGAATAGCCTTTAAAGTTACCTTCAGAAAACCAGAAATATCTATAATTCATTAGAAAATCTGCACTTCATAAAGTTTCAACTATGTTTGTACAAATTGTACTTCCCCAGCTAGCAAACATCCCACAGTAATGCGTGACGCTGCCTCACACTGTGCCATCTCCACATCCACTTCTTCACTACATAAGAAGCATGATCTGCCTTATTTCAAAGTAGTTAAATTACAGGTATCACTCAAACCCATTCAGTTAGAGTAGCACCAAGTTGCATATTGATTAAAATTATTTACCTCAATTAAGTTTAATGTGCTGGTGGATTATTTTTATAAATTTATGATAAAGCAAACCACTCAAACACAAATGGAGATGTGGGTATATACATACATGAAGACAGTTTAACTAAATAGCAAATTTTCAATATATCATTAAACATCAATTTATGTGCACAGAAGGCTGTGGCTTGGCCCTCTGGGATCCTAATGTCCTCTTTTGTTGACCTGTTTCCACATAGGAACTCCCTACATTTTATACAAATACTTACGTATGAATCTGTAAATATTCATGATATTTCATCTTCTACAATGTGTCTATAGATCACATTAAGTCAGGATAGCCCTGGACAGACATGACAAGTCACTGAAGTAAGCAACATACACTTCAAAAATTATCCCCATTTATTTCAGAAACAGTACATCGAAGAAATACTGCGCGTCCACAGATTCCATAGCAATTAGTCCTGTACAACCAAACCACATCCCAATAGGTTAAGTGCTTAGCAAGATAATAGAACATCATTGCTTCCATTTTACAGCTGGAACAGTTGAAACAGAAAATTCAGATGATTTGTCTGAGGTCTTATAGATCAGTGTCATCAGTGGGGAAAAAGCCAGTGACTCCTGATTTTCAAACCCAATCTTAATCCACAGATGACTTGACCATGACTAAATTTGTGAACAAAAACTGAGACCAAAAAGCTGCTTGGTTCTTTCAACTGAAATAAGCAGCACAGACTTCTTATGTGTATGAGACATGGTTGTTACTGCAGCAGTTTTTGGACTGATAACACCAGATATCCCCAAGTCACTCATGGGAAGAGGCCCCTTTATAAAAGCCAGATAGATAGAAAAAGGAGAGTTGCATGGAGCAAGCTAGACCCCAGGGTTCACTGGAACCACTGAAACTGAACTTGTGGCAGAGTAATGTTGCAGAGAAACCTGCAAAATGCCAAGGGGCATTTCTGAGTTGCAAGAATTTCTGCAGAGACCCCAGCACTAACAAACACTTTCCTCACACTGTAGCATGGTGAGGCAGCTGCAAGGAGTCTCTCAGGCTGCTTCACTACCAGGAGGAAGATCTCATCAGCCTGGGATCGGGGTGGTGCAAGGCAATGAGACGTGCACAGAGAGACATTTCTACACAGGGTATTCATTTCTGCAATATGGCTATTCTTAAACGTCTCAACTTCACGTTTCGCATTTCAACACAGCACTTGTTATCCACTGTGTGTAGACACACTGTCTCAACAGAACTGGGATTTCACAGGAAGATATCTCTACAGGCAGAGACAGAAGTGAAGACTGACCTTTTTTGGCATAGATATCTACTCTAAGGGGCTGCAGAGACAGCCCTCAGGGCACGCTCATATACTAGCTTTGAAAAATAACAGCACATAATTCTGTTTCACTCAGCCACCATTGATTTCATAGGCATGGCAAAGCACCTGAACATACACTTCAGAGGGAAAAGTAATGCACAGGTGCGCTGAAGAGGAGAATGATGCTACAGACAATGCAGTATCTAAAGATCTTCATTCCCTTATATCATCAAGTAATATTCACATTGCAAAGATCTTTGTTAGCTCCCACATATGGGAAGTTTGGGACTTCCAGGGAGGCCACATGGCTCATTTGGTGTCATGCTAATCTCTTGGTTTTGTCCCTGAGCTGCGCAGTTCCAGCTTTCCTGAGGTAGCAGATACAGAGGTCTTTGTTTCATAAGTTTAAGAAAAACAAAATGAAGGGAAAGGGTACAGGCAGACAAATGCACTGGAGTTTCTAGGAAAGAAGCAAATACACTTGATGTAAAACATGTTTCTGAAATGCTCCATTAGGACAAACAGCGCCAGAGTATCCAAAAGCAAACCTCACCCTCTCAGAATCACCCTGAAGAACAATTACAGGATTATTGTGGCAAGTTACAAAACAACTCAGAGAGGCTTAACTTTTCATAAATACATGGCCAGGCACCTGGCTCTCCAGAGCCTTGAAGTTTATGCAGAATGGATGTTTTGCTCACTAACATCCTGCAGCAGGTCCAGGCAGAGGAACTGCAGGTGCTGTGCTATAACAGTACACAGTACTGACAGCAGGGAAGACAGTGCTGCTATAGCGAGGCATTCATAGAATTTACATGCAGAAAATATTTGTCAGAGGACAAATATACCCACTCTTTCTGTTGTTCTTCCAGTTTTTCTGCCAAGCATTTTACCAGGACAGGGTCTACTTTGGAGTCAAACTTGTTGGCAAACCAGTGCCCGTAATTCAGAAGCCATCTTAATTCTGCAGCCCCATAGATGCAGACACTGCGAAGGTGTGTACCAGTGCAGGGAGGATACAAATGCTCTTCAAGGTAATTCCATTTGACCAGACGAGTTTTGCTTTGCAGGTCTGTTATGTCCTGGGCTGACCTTGGAACTTCTCCGGGGACCCCAGGAACACGTACAAGAGTGGCCCAGAAATGTTCATCTGGAGAGTATGTATCCCTTGACCACTCCAAAAAATCTTTTGCAAGCGAGCTTTCAAGGGTATATTGAATAAATGCTCGGCTTAAAACAAAATAGGCACTGCCTACAAATACCTCAATATTATGAGGTGGTGGGTTCTTGGAAATGTTGGTTTTTACAGGCATTTGCATGTATTCATAAGGCACTTTCATAAGTTCATAGTGATAAGTAAATCGTTCTCTTTTGCTACTGCTTGGCTTTATAGTTTCCAGCATGTTTCCTCCACCAAGTTTCTTCAGATCAGCAACCAACTCAAAATTTGACCTCAAAGGGAAATCTTGACCACACAAATTAATAGCATACTTCCAGGGAACTGAAGAGGTCATCAAATCAGACAAACAATTTAAATCTGCTTGTAGCCGTGAAATATGTGCATAGTCCACTGTCTCCAGTTTTGATGCAATGAAAATATTGTGGAAACATTTAGCTAGATTTTTCATAGCAGATTTGAAACTTTTTGCTGCTTTTTGGTCATAATGGATGCAGTAAATATTGTGATGACTGTACAGTGAATGGATGAGCCTTTCTACCATTACTGCATCTTTGTGAACAACCAAAGAATAGGCAATTGGAAAACTCTCCTCCTCTGGAGAAACAGGCTTCAGGTCATATTTCCTAAGTGAATGATACACGTGGCAATCACTTGTCATTGCTATGACATCTTCATCAGCTAAATCAATTATCTCTTTTCTTCTTATCTCTAAACTCTTGCCAATTTCATGGGGATCTTGTTCATATATAGATGAACAATTAATTTCATACTGGAACTGATTTCTAAGGTAGGAATACCTGTTTCTAACGTAAGAAGAAGTGCTCAAGAAGTGCTCAACCAAATAAATGCCCTTAGAAGGAAAAAAGTGTCTTTCAACATGAAGGAGCTTCAGCAATGCGATCAGCCACCCTGTAACACACAGGATCAGGATCTTCCTTCGTGCGGGACATTTGCAGGGACACTTTTGTCTCTTCATTCTGCAAGAAGACAGAGACATGACATTATTTTAAATTAGGAACAAAACATCAGAGACAATTCCAGCTTCTAACAAAGACATTAGCACACCAGTCTGCCTTACAGCATAAACACCACTTCAGGAGGACAGGGCACTGGAAATCTGCAGTTTCTTTAACCATCATGTTAATTTAGAGACTGATTTAGCACAGTAGTAGGCAAAGATTGCATTTCCCTGAATTGGCTGACTGAAGGCAACAAACTAATTCAGATTTCATATTATATCCAGCTAAGTAAGAATTCTGGAACAAGACTCCCACTGTTTATTTTCCAAATCTTGTTTTAATTTCTTATGAGTCACCAACTGAAGTACAGCAACCCTGACACTGGCAGAAACGTGACTGTCCTCTAAGTGAGTAGGAAGGATTGGTTATTTTCCTAAGTAACTCCAGGGGATTCAATGGGATCTACTGCGAGTCTGCAAAGAATGTGTGCATAATGGTAGATACCAGTATTTTTTAAAAATAAAGCATTAAACTGAAAGCTTTAGAATTCAGTCTGAGTATCCTCATTGTCTTTAACACTGGGGCTGGCCCATGAAGATGTCCAAGTGGAAATGAATTTGCTTTCCATCCTCTCTGAAGAGAGTCCGACAAGCCCAAAGTTCTCCCTGTGTCCAAATTTCTTCTGGAAATACTGCTAACTTGCCCTGAAGAAAGAGATGGATAAAGACGTAGCATTTCCATCTAGAGGAATCAGTATATAAGTTAATCTTTTGAAGGCAGGAGGAGTAATAGTAAGCTTGTTCCCTGCTGTGGGACACAACCTCAGATGCTACTGCAAAAACACTCATACGGCCCCTTTTTATGCACCAGGGGATTTACTAACATTCCTGTGCAGCAACCTAACAACTGAGGTATTACCACAATTAAAGCCAGATAGAGTGATCCTGTTTCCATATAGCTCTGCTTTACCAGCTGAGTGCAAGAAACATTGCTCTCATCTCTGAATTAAAATTAGGCAAAAGTCTACATCCAGCTGCAGCATAAAACTTAGCTCTACTTAGCTTAAACTAAACTTTATTTTGTCTCTAAATTTAACAGCTTGCAATATTTTCCTTTGAGAAGAAGCTATTCCAGAATATTTCAGAGTGAATAAAATTGTAGGGCCAACAAAAGTGGATCAGATATGTGCAAATCCCATGTATACACGTATAATCAAGTATTGAGGCATACATGCAACACTCACTGCAAGACTAACTTATGCATCTTTAGCATTCCCACCAGTGTCAGGTCTTGCAAGCTGAGATTTCAGTTAAAATTCAGCCTCTCAAGGCAAAGATGCTTCATTAGTCTCTCCTCCCTGACTTTCCCTTTCTTTGTATGTCTTTCTCCTTGCTATTTCTTTTCTGCAGGCAACAGAAAGGAGAATGAAATGCCACCTCCTGGTTTCACCTGGGGGTGCCAGATGTAGACCAGAGAAGGGAGTAAACTAAACCCACACATATCTATTTGTAGGAGCCAGAGCTCAGCAGCTCTCTGCATGTTTTACAAACAGCCTCCAGGAGTGGTAACAAAGAGAAAAGAGAGATTTGTATGCTCACAAAGCCAAAAAATCCCATGCTCCCCCTAGCCAGCAGGTGCTTTCCTTCACTCCTCCAAACTAAGTCCAGCTCAATGTCTAATCCAGGTCTCCACTTTACCTACTTCCTTCCTGTACCTATGTTTCTAGAGAAAAGTTGCTCTCAAAAGCCGCTCCTAACCAAAGCCAGGTTTCCAGCCATGTGACAAAAGCCTTGCAGGGGGCAACACAGCTAACCTGCCCATTTTCCCTCTGGAGGAAGAAGACCTGTGTAATGTGGTCTCTCTGTGAAGCCTGCCTTGTACCTCTGCCTGGTGGTCTTCCTTGGTTACCAAAACAAACCTCTATCACCCCTGGCTGAACAGGGATCACCTCATCCTGGGAGTGAATCTTCCCTTCCTCTCTACCTTCTTTAAAAAGGTAAAAGAAAGCCTGGACAAAGGAAAACAAGGGCTAAAAAAGTATATCCTCCACTGCCTCAAACCCTCTCTGTCTATAGTAACCCTGACCAGCTTCCACCCAGTACCAAACTTTCCAGTTCTAGCCAAACCAACAGAAGAGTCGTCACACCATGTTTCCCTGCCTGAAACTACTAATCTAGACCACCGGAGTCTGGTGCAGTCTGGAGTCAGACCAGGATGTGCAGGAGATCACCTGGACAGCACTAAGGACTCCCTCTTTGTACCTGATGAGCAAAGGATCCAAACTCAGCTCCCTGATCAATCCTATGGTTTCTGGCTCTCACACACACAAGGCACTATTGTGCCACATAAAGAGGTCAGAAACCCAGAAGACTATGGTGACATGGTTCAAATTCCCTGTGGAGGAAGGAATTAAGGAGTACAGGTAAGAAATCTCAGCTGCTCCACCGAATCCTCTGTTTATGAAGGATGTCCCCCTGATCCTGGCCAGCATTTGGTCACCTCAGAGGCTCAGGAACCACCAATTATATCCACGGCCCCATCTGTTTGTTTGGGTTTGGTTTTGATTTTATTTTTTTTTCACAGCTTACACTATATCACTGGCACCACAGTGGTCCAGACAGAATCAGGCCATGTGTGACCCCAGCAGCTCTTAAGCAACAATCTAACAACAATCCAGCAGTGCAGTTCACTACTACCAATATCACAGTATCACAGTATCCTAAGGTTGGAAAAGACCTTTGAGAACATCGAGTCCAACCTATGACCCAACACCTACACCTACACCTACTCCTACTTGTCAACTACACCATGACACTAAGTGCCTCATCCAATTTCTCTTTGAACACCTCCAGGGATGGTGACTCCACCACCTCCCTAGGCAGCGCATTCCAATGAACAATTATCCTCTCAGTGAAGAATTTCTTCCTAATGTCAATCCTAAACCTCCCCTGGTGAAGCTTGAGACTGTGTCCTCTCGTTCTGTCACTGGTCGCCTGAGAGAAGAGTCCAACTCCTGCCTCACCACAACCTCCCTTTAGGTAGTTGTAGAGAGCAATAAGGTCTCCCCTGAGCCTCCTCTTCTCCAGGCTAAACAACCCCAGCTCCCTCAGTCGCTCCTCACAGGGCCTGTGCCCTTCACCATCCTCGTCGCCCTCCTCTGGACGCACTCCAGCATCTCAACATCCTTCTTAAACTGAGGGGCCCAGAACTGGACACAGTACTCAAGGTGTGGCCTGACCAGTGCCGAGTATAAGGGAATGATAACCTCTCTAGTCCTGCTGGCCACACTGTTCCTGATGCAGGCCAAGATACCACTGGCCTTCTTTGCCACTTGAGCACACTGCTGGCTCATGTTGAGTTTCCTGTCCACCAGCACTCCCAAGTCCCTTTCCGCCTGACTACTCTCCAGCCACTCTGCACCCAGTCTAGAGCTCTGCATGGGGTTGTTTTGTCCAAAGTGAAGGACCCAGCATTTGGACTTGTTAAACCTCATGCTATTGGAGTCAGCCCATCTCTCCAGCCTGTCAAGGTCCCTCTGTAGGGCCCTCCTACCTTCTAGCAGATCAACACTTCCTCCCAGCTTGGTGTCATCTGCGCACTTGCTGATGAAGGACTCGATCCCCTCATCCAGATCATCAATAAAGATATTAAATATGATATTAATATGCCACTGTCTTAGAATCATAGAATCATCTGGTTGGAAAAGACCTGTCCCTCCCGCTCCATACTTATGACATTACATTACTGCTCTCTTGCTGTTACCTTTGATGCACTCCACAGCCAGGGTCGGTATACCAGCACGAGGGCAACAGCTTTGCTTTTCAGGCGCAAATAATTTGCCCATAACCAGAAGGAAGTTAGTTTCTGCAAAAGAATGGGATTTCTTGAGGAACAGTATGAGACCAGGGAATGAAATCCCTCAGAACAGAAGGGCCACTACAAACCTCATCAGGTTTTGATTCGCGTGCAAAATGCCTATTTCTTACCATGGGCAGCGTTGAAGCCCCACTCAGACATAGCAGTGTATTATACCCACAGTTCTTTCTTGAGGAGGAGGGAACGAATAACATGCAGCAGACATGAATAGGCACCTGAGGCACCTACCTGGGACAGGTAGCACTGACTAGATGCCACCTCTACTTATCCTGCTATCAATTATTTTTTGCTCAAAGACTTTATACTAAGGAGGGAGTTTGGCATTGTCATCTTGCCTTGTTTCATAAAACGTTAGCACTTTCTCTTCTACCTGCAAGAAGACTCCTGAGGAAATCAGTGCAGACTAAGGTCATATTCTAACCAAAACATATTGCACAGCTAATCCACACATACACAGCTTCTAACCTGGTCAGGGCACTTACTAGCCAGAATGCAAAGTACCGAATAATTCAGAGAAGGTAAATTGAAATATTTATCCATCCTTTGTACCTGTAAAGCAAGGGATTTTCAGAGAAAACAGATATGCAACAAATACAAGGGAAACACATTCGTGTTGTGTAACAGAACAAGTGTTCTTACACGACACATAATTGGAACCTTATAGACCATGAGCTCAGCAGGATTCAAGAAGGAATTAGGCAATCAACTGGCTATTCAGAATTTCCAAAGTTACCTTCGCCAACTCGGATGGAAAGCTAAATTTCCTGGAATCATGACATCAGGCAATTACCAGCTGCCAAGACTTCCGATCAGAAATTTTTATCAATAAAAATGTTTCTATGACCATCACTCTGCTCTCTGAATCTGCTTTTATCTGCTCCTGGACCAGAAGAGGAATTGCTAGTTAGATCTACAAAAGCAATACTTGTATCCCACCCAGAAAACAGCTGGGTTTTCCACTGATGTATTTCACTACCATTTTTGTGTGGTTTCCTCCCTGCAAGGAGCTGTTTTGAGCAGCTTTACACCTTCAAACACTTAAAATCATTTGCTTTCTGCAGCAGCACAAGCTGTGCAATGACACAAAAGGAGGAACAAGGTGGTGGGAAAATTTCATACCCTCCTGAAAAAGTTCAGCTGCAGATTGACTTCTTACACTCACTGAATGCTGTGTTGGCCTTAGCAAAATAAACCTTCCTCGAACGGACTGCGCAAAGGCTGAGCCATGGTACTCTTAAATTGAAATTCTCAGTGCTTGCCTCCAAAGCACTCTCCTTAGCGGCCTGTGTCTGTCTAAGGCAACGATGCTGGGCTTGCCGAAGGATCAGAAAACACACAGCCCCTTCAAGTGGGCAGTGCAGCTCCATTACTTCCTCTGTGCTTCAATCCGGTGTGCATGTCTCATCTTTCAGGAGGCTGCAGAGAATTCTGTAGCTCTCCTTGCACTCACACAACACTGATAAAGCCCTACAGAACCCTATATAACCAGGAGAAGGTTTCTCCCTTGTGTACTGAAGCCTGTTCAAAGTTATGAACCAAACCACAGCCAGCTAAAGGAAGTGCTGGGAAGGCAGGCCAAGATGAAGGCAAAAGTGTGCTGGGAAATGCACATAAGGACTTACACTACAATTAGACCTTGGTTTCTATTGATTTGCAGCAAATGAGGAAGAGGGAGCGACAACAAGTAAATAAGAACAGAGGAAACAACACATATTTGTCTGTAGACATATATTTTGATTAACAGCAAAGGTTTGGGGAAGCAAACTATGGTCTGATCACAGGGAAATATCTCTAAAGAATGTGGCCTCAACAGTCGCTCCCAGCTGCTGCCAGCCAGATGTGCAGAAGTTTACCTTCCTACGAAAAATTGTTGCTCCTTCTTCCAAAGTACTAATTCTTATTCAGGCAATCTGTAAACATAAATTAAGAGCCAGTGAAGCTGCAAAGTACCTAAATGTGTGCAAATCCTTACAGTGAGCATATCATAAACATGAGAAGCATTGTTTGCTCGTGTACACCGCCCATAGGCAACCTGCTTGTGTAAATCTCCCAAGCTCGCATCAAAACACTCTCACAGAAGTAAAAGCAAAGTCCACCTGTAAGGCCCAGAGAACTAAATTGAATCAGTGGCTGTTTCTTTTGGCTTTTATAGCACAATTACTATAACAACACAGAAATGCTGAATTTCTACTGAGAAACTCCATTTGCTTTAAATGTTAAATGCTTGCAAGGTGAAACCAAAGGAAGGCTAATTAAAGGTAAATTAAATCCTGCTTTTAGAATTCTTTTGGGAGGTGAAAAAAAAAAAAGGTAATAAAACAATTTTAATTGTAGATCTGCTATCTGATAACATTCCTACACACCTCCAGGCACCTATCCTGTGGACTTCCCTAAGCACGCTTAGTCCAGATCTGTTGTGAGCAAAGATGGCAGCACTTCACATTTATATTCAACTGAGAGCCCCTCTATCTGGAGGAAGCAACAACTGCAGCAATCCACTCCTCCCTGTGCTGACTGGTGCTGGGAGAAGGACAGGATAGGATTCTGCACAGGAGAACTGCCACTAGCTGGGGACTTTCTCCTGTGCCTGCCCTTCCCCGTCCCATCCCTCCAGGAATCATCCCAGCTCCTGTGAACAGGAATGGGGAGGGGAGTTTGCATAGTTAGTCTCTCAAGGAGGACAGGAGCCTCAAGTCTTCACTGCACACAGGACCTCCATCCACATCCTCTCTGAGTAACACAGCCCTTTCATGAACATTGGCTCCCAGGGAAATCATCCTCTCTCTGTTCCACTCTTTTGCTAACCCTCCCAGATTCTACCCTCTTCATGTC
Source organism: Neomorphus geoffroyi (assembly GCA_033558235.1). Classification (NCBI taxonomy): domain Eukaryota; kingdom Metazoa; phylum Chordata; class Aves; order Cuculiformes; family Neomorphidae; genus Neomorphus; species Neomorphus geoffroyi. The sequence goes on along the minus strand of JAUMJM010000048.1, from coordinate 19,427,373 downwards.
AGCCAAGAACAAATACCCACATTTGTATCAGTCTTATTAACAGACCCATTATCAGTTTGTTACATCAAAGATTAATCCACAGCAATTCACCTGAAGAACGGAAGACACACAAAAAAAGTTTTAAAAAATCTGGAACATGGGTCTCCCTTCACAGCTGCTGCTCACAGTCAGAAGGCAAGCATCCACCCCCCAAGCACCAGCGGCAGCTCTTAAGACTCTCAAGGAGCACAGCCCCAGTTGTAAAGTTTGTTTTATCGAAGGTCACGCACACCGCCCAGGATTCAATCACTTAACAAAACCAGGTGAAGTCTTTGGAAGGAGGAAGAAATCCTCTCCCTGGGCGGTCTGTCCTCAGGTAAGGGCACAGCGTGGTGGCTGGGCAGCAGACCTGCTAAAAGCTTCCACTCATGAACTGCAGGCATTAATTACAGCTCTTCTGGTTGATTGCAAGGCTCTAGCATGCCTTTGTGATATTGAAATTTAAAAGGTGACCCATGAGAACAAGGATTCAATGTGCTGCTAACATCAGATTCAACCTGGTTGGAAAAAAACAAATAACCTGCTTTGTAAGCCTGGTGAACAACTGGGTGCTTTTGCATTTCACTGACATTCAAGAAAAATAACTGCCTTAAGTCAATATATTTCTTTCAAACTCAAAAGAAACTTTTCCTATTTCATGATTTTTTATTTAAACTGAATTGAAAAAAAAGCTTTAAAATAAATCACATTTTGAATGGGAATGAAATACCAGAGATGGCAACAATCCATGTTTTGGCTTGTTTAGCTGGGTTTTGGGCAGGTTTGGGGTTTTTCTTTGTTGAGTTCTTTTTTAACAAAATTGAAAGCTGGATTAGAGCAATATTTGCTTCTTCATTTGCTTTCTTCATATTAAAAAAGATGTTGCATCATTCTCTTCTGTAAAAATTTGTAAGAGTAGCAGTGGCAATCTTGGCCTCCAAGGCAGAGCCTAAGAGTGATCATCTGCCTGCCTAAAAAAGCTCTTCTGCAGTTTCACCTGAATATCATAATTTTTGTTACATTCTGGTCTAAATGCACTTGCTAAGGCCACTGTGCACCATCACAGAGGTAAAAAGGTCACTGCAAGTGAAAACTCGTAACTCTCCTATGTTGTATAATTTGTATTTACAGTTTCGTAACATCAAACATTTAAGATACTGCAGAAACAACACCAATGTGTGTAAGCTTGATCTAAATTAGCTTTGAATGAGCCTGCCTAAAGTTTCACTGTATTAACCAAATCACTGCAAAATGGGACTTTTTGAACTGTTGCATCTTCTCAGTGCTATGCAGACAAATTAAATTGTCACAGTCCAGCCCATGAATTGCATATCTGAAATAGCACAGGATACCTCCTACCAGCCCAGCACCTTTTCCCTGGAGGGAAGTAGACCACACATACACAAAGAGGAGTGAGGAGAGGTTGTGCCCACCTCTATGTAAGCTCATGGCCCTGAAAAGAAAAATAGCAGCTGAGCCTATACATTATACGAAATGTGGTGGTCCATATTTCTGCTCTAAAAAGCCTCCTGTGAGCATACAAATTATTTTATTGGGAATGAAATTTTTTTACAAGGTGTATGACCATTTCTTCAGAGTAAAAGCAAGTTTAAAGGACCGCTCCCACTGAGAAACCATATAGTCACATCATCATATATTATTTCCTAAAACCATAGAATAGTTTTGATTCAAAGGGATCTGTAAGCGTCATCTAGTCCTATCCCCCTGTGGTGGGGGGCACTGGACTGCTTGAGGTTGTTCCACAGGAACAAGGAATATTTTATGCCACACAGCAGAACTTACAGAGTGCTTTTGTGTTTGGCCTTGAAGAAAACGAGGAGAGAACCTGTACTGCTTCCTGGTTGCTGTACCACACACGAGATCCATCTTGTCAAGCAAAGCATCTGAGGTCCCTCCACAGCTGGTGGAAAGAAAGGAACTGAAAAGGACCACCATATTGCCCCAGAGCATGGACTGCAAGATAGGCTGGATAAGGCATTCCCAGGAAAGTCACTGCCCCAACAAACAGGAGTCAGGACAAATGCCTACCTTTAGCACCAGCACTGCAAGCTCTGCCAGCTCTGCTTGTAACGGTACAGCCTTGGTGCACCTTCCATCTGAAGTTTTCTGTGGGTCAGAGGCATTGCAGCCGACTCGAACTCTGCCAACAACACATCAGCAGCTCCTCTGCCCCAGAGCGGTGCTTAGGAGCAGTAGAGAAAAGCCAGCCTGGAAGGTGATCCAAACGCCATGAGCCAGCCCAAAGAACCCAGCAGACATGCGACAGCTCATATGGACAGGGGCTACGGCAGCTTCAGTCTTCTTTGAGGGCGCCACTACAAAGGGTTAAGGAGGGATTTGAGCAGCCCAGAGAAATGGACAGGTTCCCTCCAGCCACACAGAGAAACTGGCAGGCTTCAAGCTCATGCAGGCACTCTCTGCAGGCATTTCCATCAAGACTCTAATGATTTACATATGGAGAGCCCCGGTTGCTGAGGGAGCCCAGGACATGACTGCTGTTCCCATAAACCCTTATACCCAGAGTAGCAGCAACTTCCAGCCCGTGCAGCTTAGTGATGCTAATGTCACTCTGGCACAGGAGGCATCTGCAGCTCCCTTCAGTCTGAGCAGGAACAAATAACACACTCTCACATTCCTCTTGCTCCTTTAAAGTAATAGCTGCATTACTCAAGGTAACCTTTCTATCGGTCAAATGTCAAAAACCTGTGAGTATTCTATGGGGCAAACTCAATCATGAAGAACAGACAAGCTACTTTTCATAGAGACCACCTGCAGCTAAGAAGTACCCAATTAAGAGTTTGCATTAACCAGTCCAGAAAGGGCAAATATGTCATAGGCCTCATCAAAATCTGTGGTCTCTTTCCAGCCTTTCCTATGCAATAAAGAGGTGCTCCAAGTTTGTCTGTATTCAGATCACACTGATTTATTAACAGCTTGTCAACCACCTTATTTGAGACTACAAGGAATTTTGCAACTTCCTAGCATTTCATTCCCTTTCCTTATTGTGCCTTTCCTAATATAGCAAGTGCGTCACTTAACACAACTGCTTCGTTGATTAAAGGCAGAAGCTGCCAGGTGGATCTACAGATCCCACAGGCTCCATGGATGCTGTCTGGGAAGCAGAGCTGTCATGAACTGCCTGGGACCTTCATGGGAAGCCCAGAGCCTCATGGGGTCAATATGCACCATAAATTTCCCTGCAGGCAGAAAGATCAAAACCCTGCTTTGAAGGCTGGGTTTTGTCCAAGGAGGCAGGAAGGATTTCTGTTAAGAACGGGCTGGCCCCATGGAAAGGGAAAGGCCTTCCAGTCAGTGCTGAAAGCAACAGCAGGAGACGCAGGCAGAGCTACCTGAGGAAGCTTGTAACCTGTCTGCCTGCAACAACCAACACATACCAATTTTCCTGAGGAGCACATGATGTACAAGGTCTGACACACAAAAAAGACTGTGCCTATAACTCTTTTTATTTAACAAATTAAGAAAATCAACTACAATCACCTTAAAAACAATTATCTTCTGAGTTGACGCACAGCTGCATACGATGCTGCCAACATTCAAAGCAATTGCACAGATCATTTTCTGAAAGGCTGTTGATGATCTCTGCTGATTTTGCTTTCACATCTTCTACCAACAAAAAATGGGTTCCCTTGAGCACCAACTTGATCTTACTGATCTATTCACTGGAAGGATGAGTCAATAATTTAAAAGTTTCCATGGTGGATTTATTTGGTTTCACAAGAAACTTGACATTAATTTGCTGTTCACTCTTGCACACCATTTTCTGACTGAGGGTAAGAAAACTTCCATATTTGAACACATGTACACTCATATTGAGTAAAGCAACTGAGTTGAGCCTTATCTCAGTGTGACAGGTTAGAACACATTCTATAATCATCTCTTTGTCTCTCTCTTCCCACTCCCAGTTCCTGAGCTATAGGCTTAGTCTCTTTTTTCAGTCAGACCTCATACGTCATCTGATGTCCACTGCCCCCCACAACTCTGCTCTCTACCAGTCCTTCCAGAAGGACCTGTTTGGTACGTAAGTAGAAGCTGAGGCTCAACCACCAACTATAATACACTGAGCTACAGAAAAACAAAATCCATGATCTCCCTTAATGTGTAGCCTTATTGAATTTATGTTTCTACTTCAGCATGAGTCATCAGAGAGGTCTGTGACTTTCCACAGTTGGCTATACATGCCACAAATTATTTTTGGTGTCATGCCAGTCGGCCAGCTGGTAGAAACCATCTCTTTATCTGTTGTTACATTAGCTTGGGAGTGGAGTTACAGTAGCCCAGAGTGTAGAGTGGCAAGACATGTTGGTTGCTACCAGAAGAGGGATTCTTGAAAAATTAAAGTAAGTGCTCACTTCTTAGGATCTGAAATGCATAGTACTTGCTACGAGTGCTGTTGTGAGGTAACCTGCTTTTGTGCTTGCCACAGGGCAAGAATTAATCAAAAACGTCAAGTCTAAATGCAAGTCTGTGGAAGCAGAGGAAACAGAGAATGAAACCAAGTCGTTCTCTCTCCCTTCTGCCAATGCACAGCATGAACCAAGCTCCTTGCTTATCACTTAGATTAAAAAAAAAAAAAGTGAATGTGTGCTGAGAAGGAGCAGCAAAACAGAGGTTTGGAAATGATGTAAGAGGAGAATGCACAGACGGATCAATGAGGGTAAGTGCTGACATGCTACTCGCCCATCCCTCAAAGGCAAACGAGGCAAACCCAGTGTCTACACTTTTCCTCGGAAAATAGGTCACAGTGTATTTCAGCAACCAATATTATCATTACATATACTATCAGGAACTATCAGAACAATTCCCTCTCCTCCAGGTAAAAACACTTTGGGAAAATTTCTTTCTGATAAAATACCTCCCCATTTGCTTAACATACACCCACTCACAGAGCAATGCAAACTTGGTCGAGTTGTTTGCATAACAAACTCTGCACAAAGATGCAGTTAGTTCCCTTCTGGTTTTCTCCTCTACTCTATACAAATCAAGTCACTCCATGAGTCTTTGGAGAAGGTAGAGCGGAAAATGTTCCTGGGAAGCTGGAGAAGGAGCAAAGTAATGCTTTGCCAAGCGATTTATTTCTTTTTTTTAGTAAACTCTCTGAATTAAATTTTTAACTTTACTTGATTATTCAATACTGCTAGTTGGGACAGTTAATTTATTCATGTGCTATTTTTTACTGCTACTAGCTGGTTATTTCCATTGCAAAATTATCTCTTAATAGCTATTATGGAGCTTCTGTGGGAGTATTTTTTATTTGCATTAAATCTAGATCAGTTGATTCTATTGAGTTTGTCTGGGTTCCCACCCACTTTACCTGCACTTGAGTACACAGTGGTGTCCACTACCTGCCTCGCTCCACACAGCTCACTCCCTAATTAAATGATAAGCCCACCAATTTTAAGACCCTGAAGACTTAAAACAACAGTGCCCCAAGGAAAAATAGCAACAAAATCTACAGTTTACCACAGTCTGTTTTGTGCTTCTGAAAGAGGAAAGACAGCTTCTCACCAGATACACAGGAAACACAGGTTCAGCAAAGACTTGGCAGTTATGGGTCTCACACACAATTTTGTCTCAGCGCTAAGCATGAGGATTCTTCACTGCACGGGACACATAGATCTTTGTTTCCTACCAGAACCTGCTGTGCTTACAGCTTGCTTGTCTGTCTGTCACTCAGTACCAACTCTCTGTATGTTATTCAGAAAAGGCTGGATGCTCTTTTCTAGTTGCCTCCAGTACATCAGTGATCCCTGTAACTGCAGTAAAATATCTACCATTAATTCCTGCATGTCCATGTCCCAGAGATAACTTCAAGGTAAAAAAAGTCTGTATCTCTGCTCTATGGCCAGAAGAGCCAAGGCACAAGACAGAAGTTAACCTGGCTCCTTTGCATCCCCAACTAATCTGGACTGCTTTACAAACACTTTTGATGGAACCTGTTCTGGTGGAAGCTCAAAAAGAAAAATCTACTGGGAAATCTCTTAGTACATCTTGAATTATTCTGTCCTGCCAGTCAGAGGATTTGCAGCCCTGTTAAAGCAAGAAAGTGTTTAGAAAGCCCAGGGATAGTTGGCTATGGAAATTCTCAAGCCCGATTACTTACACTCTGAGTGTTTAAGTTCTCTAACTTTTAAGAGATGGGAGTATCCATATTTGCCAAGGACTTAATGCACCATAAAGGTAGGAGTCAGGATAAAAATTTTTAAAATACATAATTATTTTAGAAAGACCCAAGCCCTGGTAAATAGAGTTTACTCACTCATAATTTAGGGCAATCTAGAGTTTAATACCTTCACTCCAACTATACAAGAATTTAAAATACTACTTACTACCATGGTGGCGAGAGGGTTAACCTTTACCCCAAACTACTGCATAACAGAAAAATCAGGCCCAAAGGGCCAGAACTTGTGTACATTGGCAAGGAGTAGCACCAGAAAAGAGGGTGGAAATTTCCTGTTAGACAGGGAGGCAGGAGAAACTGCACCATGCTGCAGAAAAGCTCTCATTAACAGTTCAAAACATTTCTCCATTTCCTTCACCTCTCCACCAAGCTGCTTGCAGACTCTTGCCCATAAAGACCCTCAACTGTAAATCACCCCCATCGAGTCAATTCCTCCCCCCTCATCAAAGTCTTTGCCACCAAAGTCACAGCTTCCCACATCAGAAAGATCATTTCAAGGAGAGCTGCAGATTTACCTCCTGGACTTTACTGTGGTCTCTTCTCCTTGCAGAGCTCTTTAGGATGCCTTGTCCCAGGAGATCAACACAGGCGTGACCAGCTCAGTGGCTCAAGGAAGTCCTGGTGTCTGCTCCATCCTGCCGCTGCCTGCAGCCTTCAGCTTTATCAGTGTTTCAAGCGTGTATGAAGACGGATGTATAGAAGCAGCAGGAACAACATTATTGCTTGCAAAGATTAAGAAAGAAAAGTGTAAAAAGTTAGCTGAAAAAATAGTGAGTATGGGGGCTTTGTGTGATAAGCCGTGGAAGCTATTATCTGTACAATAAGCATGTATTTTTGTTTACTCACACAGCATTTCTATGCACCAATAAGATGTGGGGAAAAAAACACTATAAAAAGAACAGATCACATCAAAGCAACCCAATTTAATTCTATAGCAGGCTGAACAGGATTGGGAAGAGGCATGAAAGTACCCAGATGTGACAACTCTCTGTCAAAAGCCTCACTGAGTTCAAAATGTGCACAGTACTTCAGGTACCGAGACTTCAAGTCTGGGAGGCCTTGCTCCCTTCACAGATCAAATAGCTCTGCCACTGGTGGACTACTGTGGGCTACTGGTGTGATTCCCACAGTCCTTGTGATACTTTCTAAAACTGTGTTTAGACACAAGGATCTGCATGGCAAGGTCACCAATAAATACTTCATGTGGTAAACAACATTTTTTATATGGCAAGAAACATATTTTTGTGCTATTATACCTAAGCTTTGTGTGTGTAATGGTTACAAAGAAATCTGAGGAACTAAACATTGTACTATTTCCACACACCACAAGGAATTATTTGAATGCTTCCCTCAAGAAAACACAGCAACAGTACTGCTAAGGCATATATAGCATTCTCCTCTCATTTCACATTTCAACCGAAGCATTGTGCACATCAGCCTTTTCTTCATCATCAGCCTTCCAACTCATATGGATTTATAAACCGCACATCTGTTACTATGGACCTTATTGTCTGTGCTGTTCTCCAGTGTGGCAGGATCAGGCTGAATCTCCTAAGCTCCAAAGAAAAGTCTGGGTGCTGCAGATCCATGGGGTCCTGCAGTCCTGCCATAACTCAACAAGCCCACCATGGTGAATTCATGTACTGAGAATAGTTTCTGAATTCTCCAGTAAGTATTTGGCGCTCCCTGTATGCACAAGAGACAATGTAACATGACACTAGGTGGGTCAACTTTACCCCTTTTCCATGTGAATTGGAGGGGGGATGCCCACATTATAGTGGGCAATGCTATCAAATGCTATTAATTGATAAAAAAATTAAGAACACAGAAATACAAAGATGATGGCAACATTCCAGGAGACAAAAGCTCCCAGCACATGCAAACTAAAAAAGGTCAGTAGAAGAGTTGTGCATCTTTTGCATAAGATTTAGGGTACCTTCTTGTCCTTGCCTGAAAAGCAAGCCTGCAGAAAGACATCAAAAAAAACGTACCACAAAGAACGCACACAGGCCAACTGTGCTCCACTATTGTCAATCTAAAAGGAAAAGGTCTTTCATTAGCACCACGGAATCCTGCCCAGGGCAGTGCCTAGCTTCCTGATGCACCAGGAAAGCCACACTGTGGTTAGACAACACAACAGAGCATGAGTGTGTGTGGCTCTCCAGCAGGCTGGTATGTACCCTGTCATCTGCTTAACGATGGGTGCGTCTGTGTGTGATGCGGTCTTTCTTCACAGTTGTTCCCTCTCTTGTGTTCAAAGCAGAGGGACCTGTATGTTGCACTTGGTCATGCTGCAAATCCTACTGAAGCCCTGTTAATCTTTTAAGTTTTTTAATAAGAGGTTTGATGAGGCTTGACCTATTGACAGAGTTATGCAAAACTTATCTTCCTTGCTGGATTTGGCACCCTGCAGTTTATGTTGCAGATATGAGCTTTTTGTGACTCATGTGCTGCAACTCTTAGTTCCTTCACTGATATTTCCTGGGAGACCTCAAAAGTTGGACTCACTGCATGATTCCTGATGACATTCTGTAGCTACACAAAGACGTTAAGCTCCTGCTAGAGTCCTCTTAAGTATCATCTTTTAGTGAGATCTAGCTTGCTTCACAAGCACTCATCAAGACAGCCCACACTCCTTACCCACTTCCTATTGAAGTCACACTGTCACATATATATACAGTAACCACCAAGACTAAGGCCCCAGCAGGTACACCAGGACTTCTCCAGTGCTCCACTCCTAGCCCCGAACAACAGCCAACACATTTCCAAAAATCCCTGCATCACTCTTTCCTAAAATCTCTCTACTGAAGTCAGAAAATGCTCTGTTTCCATCCTGTCAGTGGACATAAAGTTTCTTGAAACCATACTGCACCTTGTGTGGACATCTGCTGAAGTCCTCATCGATATCTGGCCACACTAAACAGCTGCCAGGCTGACAAGACGTGGGTGATCAACAATTTCTGGACTCACCTGTTTGTTCTCGACCAATGTTTCCACATTTTCTGGGCTTTCCTGAATCCTATATATCAGCACCTGCTGGTTTCTTTATACATAATGATAGTGCATGGGTTTGACCCTTTCTGTTTTTTAAATTTTGGCTTTGGTTAATCCTTCCCAGCTCACCTGGACTACTAAAGAATTCCAAAGATCTAATCTCAGCCATGAAGGCATTTTTAAGATGATCACAGACTGCCTATTGACTGACTAGAATAATCTGTACATATTAGGACAGAAAATAGCATGCACAGTATAGGTTACCATCCACAAAATCTATAGAACACAGTACACATGCAGTTCTCAGTGTTTGGTCATCTTTTCTGCATTCCAAATATAATCCCAGCACAAAGGTGGTGCCAACACAAGCAATTCAGACTTGGATGTATCTCTTGCCTCCATTAGCTAGGTAACCCTTAACACCACTACTAGTTTTCAAGAAGTTGTAGTCCTTAAGAACTTTTCATTTATATGAATTTTGTCAAAAAGCATCAACAAGGGTTGTCAGTGGTCTTTAAAAGCCTTAACAGCTAGGCAGCACACCAAAAAAGAAGTAGACCCATCAGTATCAGATATGTAAAACCAAAAACCACAGGTGGACAAATACAGTAGCATTTCACTTCCCTTTCTATATCTCAGAAAGCTACATGCATGGAAGAACAGGCACATCACATCCATTGTCCCACAGTATCCAAAAGCAGATGCTTGGAAAGAGGGGAAATAGCAGAAGGAGAAAAAGCAGTCTCCAACATCTTCTCCCCATGTTTCTTCTGGTTTCGTTTCCCTTACAGCTCAGCAGATTCCAAAGTCAGGGGTTACAACTTCCTACTTTTCATGAAATTAAGATTTCTTCCATCCAGTTGCTTTTGAATCCACGTAAGTTTTCTGACATCCAGAAGACTGGGGGGTGAGTGTGGGATAAAACACTCTACAGCTGACCCAAGCATTGCGTAAAAACCCAGTTTGTTTTACTTTCTTTCAATCTTTTGCCTTCCAGCACCTCTTGATTGTTGTAGTTCCTGGTCTAACGGCAGCAAGCAGCTTTTTCCTGTTCACCACCTCCACTCCAGTTGTAAGTTTATCTACTGTATCTACCCTCCAGCTGTTCCTCTCCCAGGCTATCAAAGGCAAAAAAAGATTACTATTAAGGAAGTTTTTTTATTTTAAAAAGTTACCATTAATAAAATTTGCCTAACTTAAAATTAAACAAGCTAGTTTATGGACTAGATCTTGGGAACACGTCAGAGTATGTTCAATGGAGCAGATCTTTAGGAGGGATGCAGTGGATAACTTAAGCTCAAGCAAAGTTTCACTTAAAGTCTCCTTCCCCAAGCCTTACTCTGGTAAGGAATGAGAAGCTGCTACTGTCTCTCCTCGAGGGGAAAGCAAAAAAACCCAACATGTATTTCTGACAGATCTTTGCTGTTCTGTTACTTCTGGCTTCCTCACAAGGAGAAAGAGCCCCCTTCCATACTAAATAAACGAGCAAGTGCGCTTGGCAAATTAAACACATCCAGAGGCTAACACGTACGGGTCGTAGCGATTTACTGAAAGACAGGAAAGACCCGCGAGCAGCTTCAGGAGACACCACAGCAAACCCAGCTGCGGCTACCGAAGCCCACGCTAATTTGCTGTAACTGTTGCTCCCGCAGATCAGCCGCCGGCGCGGCCGCCACGGCTGGGGGCACAGCTGGGTGCACAGCTGGGCGGCAGCCGGGATGCAGGCAGGTGCGCTCCCAGTCATCCACCGCCTCCCAACGCTCCCAAGCCCCTGAAACACCCCCCGAAAATCAACTTTTAAGACGCACAGCGCCTTCCTACCACAGCTCCGCGGCGGCACCCGCTGGCGCTGACCTTCCTCCTCCTCCTCCTCTTCCTCCTCCTCCCGCGGCCACCGCCCCTTCCTTCTCCTCCTCCCCAAACTCCGCCGCCCGGTCTGAGACTCCGAGTTTGCGCCTACGGCGGGCGCTGCTCCGCGCACAAAGTTCAGGTTCTCGGCGGAGGGAGGCGCCTCCTTTTTTTCTGCCGCCACACGGCGCCCCGTGACTAGCAGGGAAAAAAAGGAGGCGCCCCAGCCCAGCCCGCAACCTGGCGGGCAGGAGGAGGGTGGGGAGCAGGAAACTCCCATGAGGTCCCTCCCCCCTTCAGTCTTCTCTCTCCAGGCTAAACAGAGCAAGTGACTTCAGCCGCTGCTCATCCGATCTCTCCTTTAGACCCTTCACCGGCCTTGTGGCCTCCTCTGGCCTCTGTCCAGTAATTTGATGTCCTTGTTATACTGTGGTGCCCAAAACTGCACACAGTGCTCAAGGTGAGGCCGCACCAGTGCAGAGTAGAGCGGGACAATCACCTCCCTCAAACCGGCTGGCACTGCCGTGCTTGATGCACCGCAGGACACAGTTGGCCCTCTTGGCTGCCAGGGCACACTGCTGGCTCATGTGCAACTTGTCATCAACCGGAACCCCCAGGTCCCTCTCCACAGGGCGGTCTGCAGCCTCTCGCTCCCCAGTCTGTCGATGTATCCAGGGTTGTCGTGTGTCTAGTGCAAAACCCTGCACTAGTTCCCAGGTTCCCATGCGGAGCTGCTGGGCTGCGGTGGGAAACTGGGAAGACTCAGCGGGAGCGGAGAGCAGCAGCCTGCTGTCGCCAGCGCAGCCCTGGCAGTGGGGCACAGCTGTGACAGCGCGGCTGACGATTGCTAATCGCTGAAGCCACTGTAACCGAGTTACGTGTAACCGTACGCCAGAGCTCCTGCCACAGAAACAGGAGAGAAATTAAACGGATGCAGCTGCGGGACAGCTCACCTGCGAGTTACCCTGCTATAATATCAGTCTAAGGGCTAAAACTTTCTCCCCAAGATGAAGCCAAAGCCTTAACCACAACACCCAACCCCCCAACAAACAACAAAAACCCAGCCCCCCAAAACATACAGATACATGAAAAACTTGAGTTCTTTGAATCCTCTTCCACCTTTGAAACGTTTTGCTCCCTTCCTATGCCGTGTTTAGACATCTTTTCTTCATACAGCCAGGAACTTAATAATTCAAATTCCAAATAAACTGTGATTCCATGCCTGACTGGTTACCTGACAACTGGTGACCAGAAAAGGGGTCTGAATCTCAAGGATGCGGATGATCATTCTGTTAGTAATTTAAAGAGCATTTTTGTCCAGCTAGCATTAAAGTCTGAAAACCAGAAAAAAAGTCTTTGCCTCTGTGTCATAATGACAAAATACTTTCCAACTGCAACTTCTCAAAGGATTTATCCAAATTCCTATAGCAACATTATTCTTCTGCTTTCCTCCTCTCCCCTTAGTTGCATTTCCACAATCAAAAACCCAAGGTGTGTTTGTGCCTTACATAACTTTAAATACCTTCCCAAAGCTGATCTCTGTCCCCGTTTCTCTTCCCTTAACTGTTCTTGCTGGCTATAGTTCAGCTTTGCCTGGCAAGCAGGTGTTTAGTTTCGTGCTAATCCTCTGCCTACAGTGAATTTAGATCTATCTGTGTCTTTATTTTTTTTCTCCGTGTCTCCCTCACTTATACCTTTTCACAACCTCCGGCCTGTGTTATTCAGCAGGTCAGCTTATCACATTGGTCCCTGCTGGCCTTAAAATCTATGAATCTTGCGTTGTATTGTCTGCCTCCCACCTGCTTATCTTCCTTCTCACTCTGATTTTTTGTTTTGTGCCTTACATTATTCCTTACAGGTAGTAATCTTCCCACCCATTCTTTAGATCCATCCCAGCAATAAATAAATAAATACATATGTGGATATACAAATCTGAATTTGCTGCTTTTGTTCTCTGCATCATCTCTTTCTCCTCTTATTCCCCATCTGAATATTAACAGCAGGAAGAATGCCAAGGGGTTTGTGTTCTTTGCATTTTATGTCCTTTTTGCTCTAGCCTGCAACACACAAAGCAAGTGCTAATTCGCTGCCTAGGGGTGGAGAAGGGGTTTCCTAAATAAAAGAACTGAATCGTGAAAGGAGCAGGAGGGGGCTAGCAGGACTAACTGCTGCTGTTTGCCACTTGTGAGCAGAAGCCTTATTATTCTGCTGTAGTAAGGTTCTCTAATAGCTGCCTATTTTTACCTGTGATAACAGCTCGTATTTTTATGCAAAAATACACTTAGAAAGCGTAAATATAAACAGAGAAAACAAAACAACCTATTCATGACAATATAAACTTTTGTCATCTTTTAATGGATCTTTGCACTAGGAAAATGATTCCAGTAGGGAGAGCAGGAAAAATAATCACAGAAAATTTGGGAAGCAAACTTGTACATTTGTTAGTCATATTAAAACATGTGCTGTTAAGCTAACATATTTCTCAAAAAAACCCGGACAGCTTACTGTTACACAGAGCATCAGTAAGAAACAACTGTTTCCATCTAACACTTCACATTTTTACCTCTTTGCCCACCTTGAATCAATCAGGTTTTTTTGTCACTGCATCTTAGGACTGCTTTAGGTCATGTAATCATGTTAATATAATGGACTAAAGTATTATTGTCAAATCCTCCCAGGTTTTATACATTAATATTATTAGACATCTGGTAAGAAAGAAAAAACATCAAACGTGTAGGTAATTCAGCAGTAATTTCAACAGTCAAAAGTCTTTCACTTTTCAGTGAAAGCAGAAGTATTGTGTTTGAATGAACATTTCCTTTAAACCAAAATGCCTTCGGGTTTGTTTTGCTGCCGCAGCTGTGAAAGTGCTTCATTTTTTTTCTGTGTGGAAAGTGACCCTTATGAAATACTTGTCACTCAGTAGCCTTTAACTTTTTTGACTTCCAGGCAGTTTGCATTTCTTTACCTTTACAGCCCATCAGGCTATGATTGCTCACACATCCTACATCACAGTATTAGCTCTCTGCGCATCAGACCTCTCCCTCTTCCCTAAACAATCTTCTGTTTAAGACACTTACCAAATCTCTGCAGATCATCTCTTCATACTCGAAATAGCTAGCCAAGGTTGTTATGGATCGACAGGAGATATTTCTCATCCCATTCACTGGAGTCAGGAGTAGCAGGTTTTATTATTTCAACTCTTATAGTCCAGTATGAGAACGAAAAAGCAAGAATGCCATTTGAATGCAGATAATTCTCATGACAGTCAAATGTGTTAAAACATGCTATTGATGCAGATTCACACATTGCAAAATTAAAACACATAGAAATCATTCAGAGATAGGGGTGAATAGCTAAGGTGTTGTTAGATGGAAAAATTCACGTTCCACAAACAGGCTAACTGCGTTTCCTGCCGTATGCGAGCTCATTTTCTGCCTATCAGAAAGATTTGGTTGGAGTATGAATGGAATTTCCCTTAGGCACTTCCAACGGCTTCAGAACCCTCTTTTAACCTCTCACAGCACCTGCCCCCTTCTCAGATGTTTTGTATATATGCACATTAGTTAAAGCAAAGATGCTAATGATTTTTACAGCTGCCCATTTTGATTTTTCACCTAACCTAGCATCTATTATTACATAAACGCATGCAGCCATTTCTGACAGCACATGTTCAGGCACAGCGGTTTCAGGTTTAGGCGTTGAAGTGAAGATTGGTGTTGATACCTATCTGGTTCTGTGCAGCCCCGTCAGGCACGGGCAGTCACTGAAATCAATGGAATTTCATAGAAAGTTTTCAACCTGGAATATAATTCACAAAGAGAGCTAATGTGTAACAGTCCTCATCTGCTTTCCCATTTCTTAATCTTACAGCACAAAATTCAAAATTGACAGTTACCCTGCTACCTTCCTTATTTACCCAAACAATCTTTCAGTTCATTCCAAGTGCTAGGCAAATGATTTATCAAAATGACAGTAACAAAGCACTTAGTTCGAAAAGCTCAAATGTTTACTTTTAAGTGATGATGAAGGAAAAAATGTTAGCATTCAGTAAGTCTTTAGAATCCAAAATCTTCACATCCTTTGTAGAAATTCCAGTGCTTTTCCATTAGAGGGCATGGCAGAAACTCCTCTTTACATGCCATTAGTATCTCACTGAATTGAAGAAAATGTGTCAGACTTTCCACGAAGTTGAACTGGACAGAAGAGCCTGTTCAAAATGAATGCAAATTATTACAGTGTATATTAAGAGTAATGTAAGCCAACCACTAGCTCTATTTTCTAGAAAGGTGTTATTAGCTTGTCATAACCAGCAATCCATAGGAGTCTGTAATGTGTCCTCCAAGTTACATCCTGGAAGCAATACACAACAGGAATTTTAGGATTACATCAGTCATTATAAATCCTTGTCAAAATACAGAAAAAACATTTTTGAAGTGACACCAGTTGGGCATTTAGCTGGCACTTACTTCTAGGCTACCATGTGTCACCCCAAGAGTTTGTCTGTTACCAGTTTTCCAGCTGTGCCACCACCTACACTGACTTCAAAGATCAAAATACACTCATTGAACTGACAAGACAGGTCTCAATGCTGAAACAATCAGCATATCTTGTAAGTATCAGACCTTTTAACTCTGTGTCCCGGTGAGGATTTCCCTGCTACTTCCTGATTTCCAAGAGCTCACCCCTCAAATCAGCGAAGTGGCAAATTGGTATTGGAAGACAGAGGTCCATGTTCAGAAAAGCAAACACAGTCTTGTGCGCAAGGATGTATGTTGTTCCACTCCCATGCCACCCACAGCAACACTTCTGATTCCAGTGAGAACAGAACTGCATTCAGTATCTCACACCCTCAGTGCATCTTCAGTATGTTCATGCCTTAACAGTACACAACGGAACAAAAATCATGGTCTGACATTTAGGGTATATTTAAGTATCCTGGACTACAACAAAGATGGGCAGGCTGAACACACATCCCACATGAGAAGTTACATCACAACACTCCTCACACAGTCTTTATCGTTTATGAAGCAATGGTTAGTCACACCAGAAAAAGTCAACTTACACAATTATCTAGAAGTGATGATTCAAAGGGCATGAACAGGAATGCTTGGATGGGAAGTCACAAAACAGTTTTAAGGACACCTTCAGATAAAAATTATATGAAAAGTAAGTCTGGGCATTTTTTTACAAAATAAACTGGCAGATGCTGAGCTGAAGCATTGTCATTGATACAGAGCCTATAGAGACACAACAGGCATGACTTCAACCTGGTTTGATTCATTGAAAAAAGCTTTTTTGTTCTCAAATGTCAACAATTTGTATATAAATACAGGAAAATTTATTGGCAAAGTCTGAAGTTCAATTAACATCCTGTTTTGAGAGATTATAATTGGAGAAAAAGACAAGCCTTTCTTATTTCAGAAATTCTCCTCTGTCAGCACTCTCATTACAATATTCTAACTTATTTACTAAAAATTCTCATCTCAAATTTGGAAGTGTAATAAAGATATGACCAAATAAACCTATTGAAATAACTTTTTTTCAGCAGTTGACAGCTTGCTTTCTTGATTCCTTTGGGTCAAATTAATGTTTTACCTACTGGATTAAGATTTTATAGATTAAATATCTGCTTTGTACCATAAACACAACTTTATCTGAGTGAATACTTAAAGTCTCTACTCGCTCGCAGCTCCAGTTTTCAGTAATTGTAGGTAATGGTCAACAATTAGCAAAAGCACAGTAATTTATCCTATCCCAGACCTGTCCTCCTTAATTCTCACATCAAGTTTTTAAATTCATAAACAATATTTTGTAGAGATTGATCAGTATTTGAACACTTAGTCCCTGTGGTTTTTTCCTCCATATTCTGACACACATTCTGACAATCTTCTTCCCATTTCCATTTGTCTTTCTCAATTATTTTCCCTTTTTGCCTCTCCTTTTGCTTACTGTTATTTTTAATTTTTTAATATCCAAGTTGATGTTTTCTTTCTCTCTTTTGCTGTTTGTTAACTCTCATCTTATAGCCTGTAATCAGCGGAGAGGGCTCCCATACCATTTAAAACTCATCTAAGTGCCTTAGGAACAGAAGAAAGCTCAGTAAGGTAATATGAATACAGGCAAGGTCTTTCTCTGCTTTCCTACTCTTGTTGCTCTGCTGGGTGCTCTCAGTTTTCTGCCATCTTCATGAACTACAACATATAGTTTCAATCAGTACCAGTATCAGAACGAGCTTTTTTTCCATAAACCTGCAGAAAATAAAAGTTGTCTCTTGGTAATTTTCCCATCCTGCTGGCCAATGGCTTTTCTGTCTTTGTTGACATCTACTTAGTCTTATAGTTTTGAACCATTCTAAATGTGTTTCAGGTTGTGTTTCCATTTTGTTATAGCTTTACAAGACCTTCTACCTGCAGCTGCTAGGAAACACAAAACTGTATTTAAGGAGAATTTCTGCTAGTGGTGCAACTACACAAATGTCAGACCAGAATCTTCTGTTGCATAAAGGTTAATCACCAGAGACTGCCACTTCTGTGCAGACCCACTATTCTCTGATCACTAAAATAGCCCCTGAAAGATCAGTTTTTAAAAATTACTATCCCACCAGTTTCCTCCTTATTTTTTCCAAGCAAGTAAGTGCTGGAACTATCCAGAGATATGGTTAGGCATTTTATAACTATTTTACTTGTATGAAGTGTTTTTAACAGGAATTGAAATGCTCTTGCAATATCAGTTTACTGGTATTAGTAAATCCAGTTTCAATACTTCTGTAAAACAGGTAAAGATTCTTATCACATTAAATCCAGTTTCAATACTTCTGTAAAACAGGTAAAGATTCTTATCACATTTGAGGGAAAGCTGAACTTGTATTTGCAGTATTTGTGGCAAAGTCACAGGGGATGTTATTTTTCTGACTAAAATGGATCTGGTTCAGTGCAGACAGTCTAAATGTGGGCTACACATGTGTAAGCAAAGAGAAGATCTAAGAAGAACATACTTAAAGGTGACACTATTGGATCTAGAGTGCCACAAGGGACTATTTACAACAAAAACCTGTCTTACGAGCTTTCAGGTTTCTTGGGCCTTATCTGCACTCCTCTCATAAACTTAGAAACAGAGACAAGTCTCAATCCAGAGACTCAACAGGCACTGCCTATTCAGACCAAGTAAGGCCTTGGAAATGACAGCCAGTGCTTCACATAAGCATTTTTGCATCCTTTGGCTCTTTGAAAGCCCTCTACTGAATTGAGGCACATGAATTCTGCCCATACTAGTGGTAATTTTGAAAATCACTTTCCTTTCTGTTGATCAAGACCTGGTATGTTGGAAAAAGACATGTCTGTGGACAGATGGTCACTGTAAGACTAGATCTTTCACTGACAAAATAAGATGCTTTCCTGTTCTGCCCCACCCCTGCCTCCAACGCTTTTGCTTTACTCCAGTGTCTCCACAGTTCTTGATTCACTTCATGTAATACAGAATTTGACTGCGTGAATGCTGGAGTCCAAGATCTCTGCATTTAGAAGTCAATCAGTAATAAGTGATTTTTTTCCCAACCATCAGACATATCATTCCAGTTAGACACCTGAAGTTAAGGTATCCATCCTCTAAAAGATACACACCAGCAAGGATTTTGGCTAACTGCTTTGTGATTCTCTGTGTCAACCCCTCATCCCAATTTTGAAAGTACTGTTTCCCCCCCGAATTAATTTATCCATTGATCCTGAGTTATGCATGCTGCATTTTTTGCATTGGTAGATACAATGCTTGGGAAAAAAACCCAAAGGTTATTTATAACATCCTATGAAATAAATAAAACATTTCAGTTTGGAAGCTACTTAATGGACTATAATGACCTGATACTTCATAGCACAGCTGTAACAGTGCCAGAAAGAATTAAGAGCATCTTCTGATAGTCCTTTAGCCTACAGTTCTTCCCTTCACACATTGGACATGACTCACCATGGATGACCTGTAGGTTCAGTTCATCATTGGCCTATAATTAGAATTTGTATAGCAGTAATGTGAAACTTAATTCATACTTTCACAATTCATTATTCTATTCTGCTGCTTCTAGATAAAATGCTAGAGTTGAGAAAGCAACATTTCTTCCTACACTCTACAAAGAATAGTATTCCTCAGAAGTTCAATCTTTTTCTCCTTCAGCAAGACTGGCAAAAGGAATGTCATAAAGGAGAAAAAAAAATTAGATATCTAGAATCATTCTTTTTTGAAAGTACTTCATAACAGTGGCCTTTCTTGCAACACTCTATCTGCATGGAAAACAGACTTGCAGGTATGATTTAATGATCAAGAATTCATGCCTTTTATTCTAAAGCACCACTTTCAATATTTGTGCTGAAATGGCTTTAATTATTTTATGTTTCATCTGGCAGAAGGTATTGTACCCATAACATGGACCTCAATATGTTATACTTTTTTGAGAGATATATAGTTAACAGTAAATCTTTATGTTTTTAAATGTCTGAAAGACCTTCGCTATTAATAATACTTCATAGCTTTCTTGCAAGCATTGCCTAGATAAGTGATACAAATACAATATTTTTTTCCCTATTAAAACTTTTGCTTACATCATAATCTTATACAATAACTTTATTCTCTTCTCCTAGATCCATTTGGTATATGCCTGTTAGCCAGTTATATGATGTGATAAATTCTGAATTATAATTCATCAAAGTTCTTGGATAGGTGCGCTAAGATATTGTTAATGTTTTTGTTTAGCAGTGTGAGGCACTCAAGAACTCCAACATGTTACAGAAATCCATCAAATTTACAATAACCTATCAGGACAAACCAGAACAATTTAAATCTCAGTGGCTCTTAACTTCTTTCATATATTTGTAACATGTTTTTTTTTCTCAAAAGGTGAGAGAAGTACAATTGACACACATGCAAGTTACCAATCAGGAAATGTATACAGCCTTCTGTAAAATAATGTATATTCAAGACTGAATTTATAAAGAAACAAAATATAGTAAAATAAGAACTTGTAAAATAAAATGTAGTTGCTGATTCAATTTTTCTCACACAAATATTTTTACACAGCTGTGCAGATGGCCTTTCAGCCTCTGGATTAAGTCAATCACTCTATTTAAATATCAAATTACTGAGTCTGAGTTCAATAACAACAAATGGATACACTAGTATCCTTTATTAAAATTACTCTAACCATTCTAGAAAGCCTGATTTTAATGTACCAAGACAGTGGATAAGAAACAGTTCCAGGGCCAACCGTGGGTAATTAAAAAGAGAACACTTTAAAATTCTTGTAGTTTACAGCACACCGAGATGCAGATTGTAAGGAAAAGTAGACAAAGCATAAATCCAGTTTCAGTTCAGGTCAGAATAGAAAAACCAAGAGCTCATTTTTAATCCAATGGTAAAATCTACAGGAGCCATGACTCATTTGGTGGGTTTTCTTTGCAGCCTCAAAACAACTTTTAGAGGCTTCTCCGAGGTTATTATCATGTGCTGATTTAAAGAATGAATATTTTTCTTTAGAATTTTTGTCCCAACTTCGTTAAAAGTCATTCCTGAAAAAAAAAATGATAGAATTGTGATATAATCTGAACTCTCACCAAGGTAAGATCATCAGGTAGTCTCCTAAATGCTTTCATTTGACATTGCCAGAGTATGGCATCAAAAACTCTGCCTTCTCTGAAGCAACTCAGTTGCTGTAGCCGTTGTCTTGATGCTTGCTGTTTACCACACTGACTTTCATTTATTGCTTTCACAGGTAAGATAAGAAAAGACAGATGTGCTCTAGGAAGATTATCAATCACAGCTCTGTTTGTCTTAGTCTTCTCTCAATCTCCATGGGACCACCAAAGCAGATGAAAATGTTACAGTGCAGATGATGAATTAAGGAGATGGGTCAGTTATCAAAGGGGTTTTTTACAACTTGCTTCAGAAAGCCAGCGTTTACAGCTCCCAACTAGAAGCCTGTTCACATACTTTCAGCCAGGCTTCTTAAGGAATCAGTGTTTCTGTATGCAAGAAAAAGAAGCAACAGTCACAAGTTTTAACAAGCAAGATTCCAACTAGGTATATGGGGAAAAAAAATTTACTGTGAGCACGGTTAAGCACAAAGACACATTGTGCAGAGTTGTTGCAGAATGTCCATCCTTGAAGATATTCAAAATTTGACTCGATAAGACACTGAGCAACTTACCTAACTTAGAAGTTAGTCTTACTTCAAACAGGAAGTTGGACTAACGTCCTCCAGAGGCCCCACTTAACCAGCATTAGTCTTTGGTTCTGTGCATGACAATGCCACCTACTTATTTTTGAAGTGATTTGCCAGTTCAAAAAAAACCCTGACTGACAGATAAGGAATACAGTAAGAAAAACAGACATTAAATTCCATGGCATTGTAGTCCTTGACAGCTGCTGCCTTTTTTTTTTTTTTTTTTTTTTTTGGCCTCCTACAGATTTAATTTTGTTTGGCTCTTGCAGGCCACATAGCTCAACTCTTAGGTCAGTCACACAGCATTCTATTTTCTACACTGCTCACAGCCAAATAAGAGCAGGTAGAGGACTTCAGAAAGCAACAGTATGCAGATGGAGGAAGCCTATACTTCAGTCATGATACAGAAAGTTACTTAAAAATACAGCTTTGTAAATTCTGCTGACAGAACTATGTGCTTCTTTGTTAAGTATGTTAAGTACCTAGTTCAAATGCCTGAAACTTTAAAGAACTGGAAAACATTTTTAAATATTTTGTCTCCAAGCCATAAAGAATAGAAAACAGTATAACAGCTGCACTTTGAGACATCTCTCAGATGCAAAAAGATTATGAACATGGGAGTTTGTCTACAATCTCACTTTGCTTCCAAAGTACAAAATATAACAGATAAATACAAATTTCCTTCTTAAGTAGAATTTTGCTTTTCACAGTTGGCTTTCAAAAATATTTTTGGTCAGATTATGAAAACTGAAAATCTTCTCCTCAGAACTGATGCAAAAGTTTTGGATTCTGTAAGCTAAAGATGTGGAAACTGAGCTGGTGGTTAAATTTCTTTAAAGTTTATATAAACAAAAATGTATACATAGAACCACATTTATAGAAATTTCTAACTTTTTTTTTCTTGTATTATGAATGTTTAATCCTGCATAATCACCACTGGCCATTAGCAGTTACCGTAAGCTACAAAATGACTCTACACTCTTGCTATAACAGTTTCCATACAGGATTGAGCACTCAGATAACAGAGTGGCAAGGGACATACTTGCTACAAGACCATTATCTTGGTAAAGCAAAACTATAACTAGTAAATGTATTTGAGTAAACACGGACATGGCTCTTCATCTGTTCATTGGGAAAACATACCACATATAAGCCACCACCATTGTAACTTTTCAATTCATATTCAATCTTTGATACACAAATATGAATAAAATTACACAATCTAGTATTTGTAACTTTACAGACCAAAACCCTCCAAATATTCTCCCCTGGCATTTAAGATACCAAGTCTATTTGCTTCTATTAAAAAAAGAAAGTGTTATATTACAAAGTATTTTCTGCAGAGGATCCTCAGCCCTGGGGTTTACTTGATCCTTTGCACTGTAGCTGCAGGGCCTATGTATAGACTTGCAGAAGCATCAAAAAAAAAGAAATCACTTTATAGAGTGGATACACTTTCAGTGTACAATGCCTGACACTGATCAGGCACTTCACCTCTGACTTGCTTTTTACTATTGCCCACTGCAGACCTGACTCAGCACTGTTACCCACTTCAGTGCAAAGTGCTGCCTGACATTGGACACACTGGAGGTTTGAGCTGACCACTCTGATTTTGTGCTGTGGTCAATCACAGTCGTTCCTCTGCTCTGTAATCAAAGATGGTAGAGGCAAAAGGACTAGGTCAAAGTGCAGTAAGCACAGTTCACATTGCATGAATATTACAGATATGGTTTAATGGGCAATAAACATGTAATACTGAAAACGTGAAGTCACAAGCTTAGCCAACTATACAGAAATCATAGCATATTCAGGAACATTTCCACTCTTCCCTTCAAATTAGATTATGTGAGATTCTTCAGTTTTTGTATCAAATTTCCCCATCTCAATCCAGAAAACATTTGTCTATGCTATCATTTTGAAGAGAAATTTAACTGAGTACTTCAAATTAAGGGGAGTTATTTTGTTAACTACATCAAAATAACAAATTGTTTCTAATTTGGACTCTGGAGAGTGGAATGTAGTGAGCTCTAGAAAACTTCATTATTAGGTCATTTAGATCAATCCAACCCATCAGCAGAGTCATCATTTTTCCCCAGCACTTTTCCCCTCCCCCAAACAAATCAACTCCTAGCAAATCAGCTTTCTTTTTGCTTTTGTATCTGTTGTACAGCCCTTGAACCCACCATTAGGTTTTTAGGCAGTTGAAAAAAAAATCTTACTCTCAAATTCCCTGGTATCAGCTGCTTCTCTTTCAGTGCATAGCGACGTTTTCACAGCTTCTGTTTGTGGCAAGGATAGGGGTTTTGGCTGTATAGTGCTCAGGTTAATGTTCCCAAGAGGCTGAGCAATGGAGACATTACCAGGACTCTGATGGTGCTGGTTGTGGTTGCTGGGGTTCCTTGTGATGAAATTATTTCCTGAGAGCATAAAAAGATCAAGACAACTTTGTTCTAAGAAGAAACAGTACCATTTAACACTGGTGGTTTAATGCATGGAACAATTATGCTTTTTTTTTTTTTTCTGAAAGGTAAATGCTGAATTTCTCACTTCGCCTTACATCACCTAACACATGTAAGACTTCCCCCTGTTTATTTACTACCCCAGCCATAGCTGCTATATGGTTAAGGCATTCTCTCTCTTTTTTTCTTTTTAAAATACACGTCTTCCTTGGCAAAACTACATTTTGCATTAAATTCAAATTTAACTTGAAAAGGAGCCTACGACATGTATGTGCTTCCTTGCTTGTCTCAATGAAAACAGTCTCAATGTCTCAATGAAAATACAACATCACATACGATGACAGAAACACTGATCTCATTTGCTTTCATGCAGCCTTATTGAGCTTGGCTGCTCATTTTATGCTAGATACCTGAAGCAACACTAACATAAACCTTCTGAAACAGCTCCTACAGTTCAGCCATTGAGAAATCATCTGGATTCCCTTGAAAATACTCCCTAGTTCACACAACTTTGAGGTCTTTGATGAACTAAAAGTAAGCAAGAGTTTTTCTAACCTTTACGAGTGGCTAATGCTTATAAAAGGCAGTAAGGAAACGCCAGAGCACTAGAATTATATATATGCTGTTTTCCAAAGACCACTTTTCTGAAATAGCAATCTGCAAAATGAATGTACATATCATGTTTACTCTAACAACTGGATATGTTTTCATTTTAAGTCACTTTGATGGAATTTCAATGCGAGTAAGACCAACATCTGCTCTGCAACTGACATCTGCTATTCAGCTGACGGTGGCTTCTGAATCCTTGTTATTCTTGCTCATTTTTAGCACACATTATGTCATCATTACATGTATCAGAAAGCACAAAGGAATAAATTCTAAGCCATATAATCACTGTTTCTTCTGCTTTCCTACATACAGATAGTCTAAAAGTACTGTTTATTTTCTTAGTGTTCATTGAGACTTGAGACTTGAATAGTCACTGAGACTTGAATACAGTAATTCCTGCTTTCTGCTAGCATCATTCTAGAAGAGACTAAAGGCTCAGACTCAAAGAAAGGATATAAAGTGAAATTCAGTTAGGATTCAAATGACTAATTCCAAAAATGTAATCTTTAAAGTTTCTGTTCAATACTTGCATTGGTCTAAGACTGTTTTACTTCAAGGGCTATTGAAGTTTTTTGCATTAACATTCCTCAGGTACCTAAAAATCTGCTGCTATATAAACCTGGAAACACCTTAATCTCATCCAAGCTGAAAAGCTAGGACATTTCTTATGCTGGCAGCCACAGACCACCAACTCCTTCAACTGTCTTGCCTAGGGACCTTGATTTGGTTGAGGTTCTTAGGACATGCTTCCTAAGTTGGGCTTTATGTAAAGTTCAGTGGTAACTGCTTCTTTCTGTTAAAAGATGGCTAGATACAGCCACTGCCTCTATTATTTTCTTCGCACTTCTCCATCATCTCCACATAGTAGCTCAATGAAAACTGAGCTAAGATATGGGAAGCTAGAAGTGCTAGGGAGGCGTATCTAAAATAACAGCACTCTTCTCCAGAAACGCTCAAATTATGAGGCCACAGTCTTCTTTTTCAGTGATGCTCTGGGACACACAGAAAAAAACTCAATTCATTAATACAAAAAGAAAAAAAAAATTTATTCTTTATAAAAGCAGAATAAACTTTTAATGTAAAATACACTCAGGCTGTAAGTATATTAGAGATAAAAATGTGTCTGGGAATGTCCCCTGGCAAGCAGCACAGAACAGCGCACATCCACATCAGCAAAGTTTCCTGTGCTTTCAAGCAGGCTGGCTGCAGGCAGTGCCCAATGGGAACAGCCCTAGGAACAAGCTAAATCCTGAACCAAGTCTGGAAAGCATTTGGCAGCTGTCCATTGCCTGCAACTGTTCTTACAGTACAACAATGCAAGTTAATCCTCTTCTGGAATGATTTAAGGCATCATTAGATTTCCTTCTATGCAACTGGCCATACAGTATCTGAAACAGAACTGAAATTGAGAACACTTCCATTTTCCCTCCCTCCATTTCTCAGCTGGGACTAATGGTTAGGCATTACTGTGATCTTACATTACATGTTACAAATAAACTTCTTTAAATAATTTCTTCCAGATTATCCTGGGCTATTTATGAAAAATGGGAGAAAAAAACACTGATCATCAGGATGACTTCTGTTTTCAAGAGTATTTTTTGAATAAATGGATTTCTCTGTTTTATAAGTTACGCTATTTACCATAAATTTTCCACGACAAGAATAAATTACAAGAACTAGTGAAATATTCAAAAGACTATTAGGAAGACAGGAGACTAAATAAATTTTTAAGTCACTTACACCTGGTATAAACTTAAGTTACTGAAGCAGGGCAATGTAAACTCATTATCTGGATGCTCTTTGCCTGAAGCAAATACCAGTAGAACACGGCAGTCTGAATATCGAATTCATTATTTTAAGTTATTATCTTTTAATTTACTTTCAATATGTTAAGAACAGACCAAGCTTTGTACGCCATTTCATATGAGGTGCAGTGTCTCATCAAATTAACAGAAATCAATCACAAAAGCCCGAAAGCTTTTTGGACTCCAAGTACAACTGGCTGCTAAAGGGACTCCCCATGTTTCCCTGGAAATACATTACTTATGAAAATTGAGCTGAAGTTCTTAAGTCTGCTGGGCAGAAAAGACTATTCAATGTCATTTTGTCATATCAATGCACTCTGTTTCTTATGACTCTTTTCAGAAAATAAAATATCTCCCTAGGTATTACTGTTGCTTGGACATACTTGGTCTTCCATCAACGCAGATTATTTAATGTGATTTTAAGATGTACATGTTATTACAACTTATGGCAGTGTATTTGGGTCTCCCAACTGAATAAAACGGTATTATATTAGGTTATTAAAAAGTTTACTTTATATATTAACAATTTTTAATGTAAAATGTTACATAAATATTTTTTACATAGCAACCAAGTCACTAGTAATTATTCTCTTCACACAACCAATTTATGAAGAAAAGAAATACAGTTCTTAAGAGATTGTGTAAGTTCTGGCACTATTTATTTTTCAAGCCTAAGATCCGTCATAAGCATGTAACCCAGAAAACCATGAAAAAACAATAGAAGAGTTTTGGAATTTAACTCTTTAGAAATTACTTTCAGCTGCTTTCAGTCATAGCGAATAATACCTTTTAGGTGGTACATACCTAAAGGCAATTCCAGGTCACTAGAAACTGACACTTCATCAGCAAATTTTGACAACTGTGTCCCAAGATACGTAACCTGTACAAACAAATCGAGATGGCTAACTCGTCATTTTAATTAGTATTTTTTCTGATAGGTGTAAAGATTTCACTTTTCTTATAACATTGAGTTTATGCATTTAACAGTCTAACCTGTGCCTGTCAAGATCAAGCAGAAATTCTGCTAATTTAATTCTAAATGAAACAAGCGTAATATAACACATCTGTTGTATGAACTCTCCTCTAAACTCTCCTGGTATTTTTGCAACATTTGTCGTTGACACCCTGACATTTAAAAAAACCTTCTCCTTTTTCTTCTAACTACCTTTTAACTCTTCTGTCAGTCTCTTAATAAACTTTCAAAGCACTAGTTGGTTATAGAGTGGGCATTCCACATTCTCTCAACACTCGTGACTGAACAGCTACAGCTATGTAGCTCTTTCATTAAGAGTAAGAACACTTTAAAACTTAGGCTTGTACATTCTTTTGTTATTTACATTTGTATATTGTTACATTAAATTTGTTATTGTAATTTACTATTGCCATTTTGAGGAGTAAAATCAGATCTACCTTATTCCACACATACTTCCACGTCACATTAATATCACTTCCTAGTAGGTCTTTAATCCAATGAACTGGATTCTGTAGTATCTCTCTCTTTCTGGTTCTGATCTTCCCATTTTTTAAGAGTGTGGCTTTATGACTAAATCCCTAAAAAAAGAAAAATTAAGAAATAATTTTGAATTAATGAACCAATAAATCTGAATTGACATCCTTAAAACATGAAGATACAATGAAGAACAACGTAGCTGAAAAGTTGCAGCTAATTATTTTCTCTGAAAAGGTTAAAGAATTTAATGCTACCATGATAAACTGTGGTATATAAAATAAGAGGATTTATTCCACAAGTATAAGATGTTTTAGCCACAAAGACACCATTGTCAGAGGACAAATCACCCTATGTATGTTCATCAGAACTGTATTTGCATCTTAGTTCCTCTTAGACATAATAAGGACGTGAATAAATGAATTTTCAACAGTGAATTCAGGAACTGACAGGAGGCAAGTCTATGCCACAAGAAACCATTACTCAAATGCAGTTTACCTTACGTATGTGGAACAAATGCATGTTACACTGAAATTCCAGCAAGGATTCAAAGTTGAACATACTTGCATAAAAAATTCACTTGCATCAAGGACATCACTTAAATGTTTTAGGACGGCAGCCTTATGTTATGCAATAGCAAGTACAAAAGAATTTACTGTTACTGCCTCTTTCATAATGCTAATGTGGCCCAGTTCTGCAAACATGTATGCACCTGCAGAAGCACGTCTTATAGTAATTTTTACAGTTCAGTAAACTATTGTTATTTTTTTGGTCTCAGTTAGGCTAAGACAGCTAAATAATGTAAAAATTAGCTGTTGATAAACTGTGTCAGCCATTAGTAAGGTTGTGTAGCATGCATGACATTAAACAATCAGAATAAGAGAATAATCCACCAGCAAATATTGAACCACCTCCTACCACATCCACTGGCTTGGGTTGTCTATAAGAATCTAAACTAACATATTTAACCCAAATAGTTTGATGAGCACTCAACCCAGTTCACAGTTCCATAGCTTGGGCCTATGGTATTCAAAAACTACATTCTACTTGCCCAAAGCTAGCCTTAATAAGGACTATGTACCAGCTGCATGTTGTTATCAAGTATGTCTTATAATGATAAAGGAGGAGACTTTACTGACCATCTCCTCTTTGCAACACAACAGACACTGGCTCATAAATGTCAATCACTATAGCACTGTCTTCCAAGACATAAACATGGGTCATTTTCATTCTAGTAAAAATCACTGCCTTTTCTACACTCCAAACGTGAACATTTCATAGAAGACTGTAATTCCTTAAGATACGCATGCATCAGGCTGGTATCACAGATAACAGTCTTGAGAAATGACAGTAAGCATACGAAATTCTTCATCCTTCCACATAGTCATCTTGAGGTTCAGAGGAATATTACATGTCCTTGAAAGAAGCATGTGTATATGCCTATGACATGGCTCAACATAGAGGCTTGTGACTTGACACTGCCTTAAGTTACAAAACACAAGACCACACAAAACAACCTCTCTCAGCAGAAAAGCTTTCCCTAGACGAATATAGGTACACAAAAAGGACTCTTTCCTACATTAACTACACCTGGTGAGTTGGCTAAAAAGAACCTTTCATGTTTTAATCAATATGTTGTCCTAGAAATTAACTAGCTCACAGCTGGGAATTCAGTCAATAATTCCATCGTTTTCTCAATACCAACCCAGTTCCCTGGCAGCTCCCTTGCAAATCTACTCTGTAATCAGAGGCAGAGGGGCCTGTTCTAAGCAGAGGGACTTTTTTTTCTCCCCAAATACGGTTCATACCAGACTGTAAGCTATAGAATCTGCTGGGATGTAAGCAAGTAATTTTGTGTATATTCATGTTTATCATAGCACTGTGAAATCCTAACATCACATTATTTTATTTCAGGGACTGGATAGTTCTTCCAAGAATCAGATTAAGTCATAAAAATCTTAATGTTCCTCTCCTTCCAACATCAAAATCAGGTTTTACACAATATAGACCAACCAATGATTCCACTCTGGTTCTAGCAAAATGAAATGTTAGCGAATTGATAATGCAAAATTAAATACAAATTTTATACATGCAATTCTGGGCTTTAAAATTATGGGCTGACAGAAGACATCATCCAAAGCATTTTCCTTTAAAACTCATAAAACATTATCTGTAATCAATGAATAAAAACTTCCAGTACTAAGTGCTGAAGACGCAAACTCAACCATGAGAACTGCTGTTTCCCCATTTCAGTGGGGTTTTTTTTCACTATATGCTAATATTAACACTATTATATCTCAACAGTTACCTGCAGTTTGAATTCTAAAACGTCTTCTCCTGGTTTAATCCTTCCCAATTCAAGTAGATCTATCAATTGCAGCTTTTTCTTTTTTCTCCTTGTGTACCTCACTCGGTTTTGTTCACTTTCCTGATTATCCTGGGAAGATTTCTCACTGAGGTTTACTGTATAATCTGTATTTGAGGTAACATTTGTAAGCACAGAGTTGGCATTAAATGAGTTCTCACTAATCTGATAGGCCATTTGCTGCGCAGTATCAGAAAAGTTCTTTGTGGATGCTAATAAAACTACTTGCTGCTGCTGCTGGAAAGCTTCTTTTTTACTTACACATCTGTGTAGATCTTCATGTGCAAGAACCTGCTGGCAGTCACCGCTTGGCTGACAGACACTGTTACTGACAACAGTGCTGTGCCATTCTACAGTATTAAACGTGTTGGTCACTGAAGTGGGATTTATAGACTTGTTTCCTTGTTCCTCAATTGCTACACAATCAATGTCTTTTTGCTGTAAGCACTTTGTTTTAGCAGTGGAAACAGTACATTCTGGAGGGAAAGTCACCTCTTCTACAGCATTTGTCAGCTTTGACATGTTGTCAAAGGGATATTCTCTTAACCTCTTTTTGGATGCCCAAGCGTGATCAGAAGCCTCTTTGCTTCTAATTACTTCTTCATTTGCTCCTGTCTCATCCAAGCAGATGTGTGGATGTTGGCTGCATTCCTGAGCTGAAAATCTATTTTCTAAAGAGAGATGTGCTTCCAGTCCGTTTCCATTAGGCACGCTGGCACCAAGCCCCATATTATATGTAACTACATCAGGATATATGATTTCATCAGCAGTTAGACTTTGTCTAGGGTCATTTCCATGGGAAGTAACTAGGTTTGAGACTTGATTTTCTGAACATGATGCACTGAACACTTGCTTTGTTTTTCTGTAATTTTGTATTTTCTGGACTAATTGTTCCTGGGTTTGGGCAACAGTCAATAGACTGTTTTGCACAGAAGCAAGGTTAACTATTTGTTTCCTCAGTGCTCCTTTTTCAAAAGATGCCACTGAAGCCCTACAGAAAATTTTAAAAACAGTAATAATAATGACACCAGAGTGACTGTAAACACAAAACAAAAATAGATTAATAGATGTAACCCACTAAGAACAGGCATATGTTTCAAAAGACTCTGCCAACACCTGACATTTGAACAAGCATTTTATCACATATGAAGTATATAGTTCAAATCTCAGTCTTACACACACCAGACTGCAGAATCCCATCTAGAAATAGGATGCAAAGTGTTAAAACTTCAGTAGTAGCCTTGTTCTCCTACACCACCTCAACTCACAGAATCAAAACGAGTTTTGTATTATCACTAGCTGCTCTTTTGTCACCACAGATCACAATACTCCACTGAATTCAATGCATTTGTACAGCAAGACTAGTTGGTGCAGAACAAGGACAGCCAAACCACAGCATGACAGTATCCATGCCTGTGCTGTAACATTGTTTGCTATCACGTGTTTAGTATTTGTGATAGAATCAAGCCCTGACAACTAGGCACTGAGGCTCCACACACTTCTCTAGAAATGTTTCTTTGTGGAAGTTTTTTTGCTTTATTGCTATACAGATACCCAAGAAGCTGCAACTGAAGAGCAAAGATAGCATGACTAAAATGACAAAGGCAAAGTAACTTGCAGCCACTAACAAATACGATCTTTTTTATCTGCTTTTTTTTCTTAGATGAGAGATATATCTTAGTATCTTCAAAGGAACAGATATAAATAGAAAAATGTTAGTAGAATTTCTCTCTGGGCCAAGTAACTGAACAACAAAAAAATGGAAAATGTGATGATCCCTCCCGATCTTCTGTACATTTTTGTAGCCCATGAAGAAAGCTTATACGCTAATTAGTTAAAAATAAAATATTTACCATATATATAATAAAAAGGAAATTCAATGTAATTAGGCATGTAGCTCATCACTGTTGATAGACAGCTGTTGCATTAGCTGCAGGGAATCTGCAACATCCAAAAAATATTTATCACTTTGCTCTGGAACACAGTTTCACTCTCAATAATAGAAGGCAGATAAATTTATGTAGGTATTAGTTTTATTGTTCTTGTTTCTTAGTTCAGTTGCTAGTTTGTTCACAAGGATGATCTGGAACCCAGACTTCTCTTCACACAAAACCCTTTTTCTTTATTTACTATCTGTGTGACCTATGAATCCTAGTTTCATAGGAGTAAAATGGTCTGTGACAGAAATATTTCAGTCTCTTTGCTCAACCCATCCTATGTGTTTTGCCATGGAACTACCTGAAAGCTGTACATTGTTGCTTTTACATTGACCAAATGAATACTGCTCACACAAACAATATGTAGACATCCTCATCAGGTGGCCTAGATGCATCCATTGACCATTACACTACATTTTTAGCTGAGCCCTCACCATATGACCAGCATTCAGACAGTTCCTCTTAGAAGGAAGTAAAAAAAGATCTGGTGAGAGGTAGCACCAGGAACCTGATAATTCACATAGTCCATGCTCACACTGAGGTAAGTACTCCCAGCTCACATTCGAGCTGTCCTCATAAAAACGGAATGTCTGTAATCATGCTTCAAGCCATTGCTCTAAATGGATTTGGGGGCTGTTGGTTGAGCACTCCCGATCTAGGGGTGCCAAAGACACAAAACTGGAGGCACGGACGCTAAAAGTAACGTCTGAGTTGCTACTGCTTTCCTCCATGCTGCTGCAAAAGTAATCCTCCATTTCCTAATTTCCGCTTAGGCATTTTTCCACACCTTTTGTATGTTCACCACCTAATTTCAGTGCTCACTGTAGCACAGTAACTGATTAGTAGGTGTTAGCTAAGACCTGAAGTTCTTGCTTGATGTAAACTATTAATGGAGTAACTGAAGCCAATATGGATCATGCTTCTGCAAAATCTGAATGAAAACCACAAAGTCTTACTTTTGTGCTGCTGTGTGATAACCTTCTAACAATGTTAACTACAGTAAAGAATAGCTTCCTACAAATAAAATCCTTGTATTCAACTTACCTGTATTTTTTAGCAAGGGCATCTCTTTCTGTTTTCTGGTTTGCAAACATTTCATTCAAAGTATCTTGAATCTGAGACAGCTTTTGGATATATACATCTGTCCAGTATTTTGATATAATTAAAATTATGATGGCATACACAGTAGGAAATAATAATAGTAATAACATTCTTAATGTAGCAAATATACAGCCAAAGTATCAAAATATTGTTAGAGCAGTACTTCATACTGTCATGCATACCAATAGCTCTTTACAAGTAGAGTACCTTAATTGTCCCTTTTTGTGAACTATCTTTTTCTAAAATAGGAAGAGTAATTGTAACTTCTTCTTTATATGCCCTACCTCTTAGCCATACAACATTAGGGAGAGCTCAGGAGTCATGACCAGCAGATACCAATGGGAAAATATGCTAAACATGTAATCTAATTCCCGAAATTCTAAACCAGGAAATACGATCTTTCCATAATCATGAAAAATGTGAAACTACAGGATCAAAAAAGACGTTTATAAAATATTTACCTAAATCTGTTTCATAGTACCTACTAGTATTTACTTACTTATTAAAATTAAAAAAAATATTAAAATATTGCTCTTATTAAGGTAGCTTAGCAGGAAATTAGAATCTCTTATTTACATTGCAGTGTATTGCATGCAAATACCTTGAGGATTTCATTCTATGTTATAAACTTGTCAATGTATTTCGATATTTGTGTTCAGTCTTGTGCCTCTTCACAAGTAATACCTGATTCAGTTTAAGAGGTGCTAGATTATTAATGCTTTTGTCAGTAGTGGTAGGAGATTATCATGTTCTTTTCTCTCATACCCCTAAGCAGGAAAAGTCTCATAGTTTTATTTTGCTCATTTATGAAATAACACCAACCTTTGTCTATAGGCTTCTGCAGATTGTATCATCTACCTGTTTGTCAAACATTTTTCTAGAAAATACGTCAGTTTTAACAGTTCATATGCAATAAATTTCAGTTGGAGGCTATAAATCTGTATAATTCCATATTTCACATTTATTTGTAAAGGGATAAATCGACTATTTTAAATATTATTTGAAAGCTTCACCCTATAGTCAGGAAACTAAACTTAACCCCTTTCTTCCCTTCCTTTCTGTCAGGAAGAAAAAAAGTTTCATGGGCATGAGCCCTGTTTGGATGGCAAGGGCAGCTGGGGAGAGAGACTTTGGTCAAAGGCATTCCTGCAGCAAGCTTTGCCACTTGAACAGTCATGACACAGACACAACAGACTCAAACTGCTGAGCAACACGAGCATCATGATCTCCTACAAAGTCAGTATCACTCAGTAGGCTCTTGAGATTAATCTGAACTGAGATTTGATAGCCTAAGACAAATTATACCTCCGGGCACCAGCATTTCTGACTCTGCCCATCATCCACAATGTCTGTCTTAAAGATTTCACCTTTTTCTTTCTTAAATTATTCTAGGTTCGGAAGTCCAGCTGCACTAGAATGATCCGTTACTTCACACACAGACATAGTTGGTTTTGATCGTGCAGGGGTTCAAGTAACAGTAACTGATGTCACCGGCAGTGTGCGTTCTTATCTAATGATCCCTTTTTATATAATTAGGTTGACTTGAAACACATGCCTCCAAGCAGCATGCTTCCCTTTTTTTGTCATCATATTAATTCCTGTGTAAACTGGAAGCATTTCAGGAAGTGCTCTTAACTCGGAGCTGTTATTAAAATCTTTTTCTCTGAAGCTAAAATTTCCAGCAGAGGTATTCAAATATATTAAGTGCAATATTATTTTAAAAGCAATTATATTAACAAAGATAATACAAAAAAATCAAAAAACCTCAACTTGAATTTACATCTACCTGCATCTTTGGGAGTTCTCAATTCAAGTAGCAATAGCTCTTTTTGCTTCTTTTCTGCATTTTGTATGGCATCAACAAGCTGCTGTTAACAAACAAGAAATGCTAATAAGAAGTGGAGCCAAGTGCACTATATAAAACACAGGTCATGATGTACGGCTTGCAGGATAAGTGTTGACTCAAGTCATTCTAGGCAGGGATTTACTGTGTAAAAACAATGGGAGCACTGGTAGGATAGATGTACACAGTGCCAAGAGTATGCTCTGCAAGGGGCTGTCACAGCCTTGTTTAGCCTGACATTCAAACTAGCCCAGGCTCAGAGTTCTACCTCTGAGTGCATTGTAAGGATTAGACAGTCAATTTCACCATGACAGCATCACCTACACAACGTAGACATGGCCTACAGATACCAGCAAGAGCTCTCCTAACACAAAATTTGTGCAAAAATCTTGCTGGTCATTTTAAATAAAGTTTAAACTATTTCTAATACTATTATTATGAAGACAAATCATTACTCTTTAAAAAGAGCCACTTTACATATGTGATGAAGTATCTCATGATTCCTGACCTTTTTTCTATCCATATATGCAATAAGAAATGTGTAAAAGTATTGATTATTGTTTGCACAATAAATTTAAATGCACAGTAATCATGAACAGAGAGAAGCAATAGTATACACTTTATATACTGTAAATCACAGCTCATATATTATTTTTTACATACGTTCTAAAGGGTTAATTAATAAATGACATTTTAACTTTATAGTAAATGACACAATGCAGTACTACACTATGAAGCAGTTTAACAAAATTTTTTTATCTACACTTACCACAATGTATTTCTCATGTTGTTGCTTGAAATCTGCATTGTAATTCTTACAGGAGTAACAACAAAGACTTTTTGATCTTCTTGATCTAGAAGGATATCTCCTCTCTTCACAATTAAGAAAAAAGAAATAAAATTTAAAATTAATTTGCAGAAGCATAATAGATTAGATTAGCTAATATAGGTCTCAAAGATGCAATGGCAGATCACATCATCAAATAATATCTTGTATATACAAATGAGATCAAATTTAGCAACAAGGAAATAAATCTTCAAAGCTACCACTTTCAAAGACAGAAGGTTCCTGTGAAGGGAAATAAGGATAAGAACAAAAATCTGAAGAATCAAATAGATCTTTATACCTCATTCTCTTCAGAGAAAAATAATCATTTATCCTATTTTCTGAAAATAAATAAATTCACAAACGAACAAACAAACATTCACTAATTAACAGGGTTAAAAATACAACTGCCAGACAATACGCAGCTCCACAAATCACCAACATTCTAATGCAGAGTTTGTCCTTATGACTACAGGGTAATCCTATGATTTACATTATGACACCTACATACCTGTAACTTCAATAGTCTGAACAGGAAGTACAGAGTCCATAGCACTGTAAGACTTCAGCAGTTCTTTCATTTCATCATTGTAAGCTTTATCCAGAGCGTTTTCCCCTAAATCATCCTTCTCATATGGATTTGCTCCATGCTGTAGCAGAATGCTGACTGCCTATTATATATTATTATTATTGGTAATTTGATAATTCTTGTGAACTTATAACACAATTATAAGTGTTGTATCTATCATAAATCACAAATAAATGTACAAATAAAATAATCTAGAACCTGTTACACTTGCAATCCCAATTAAACAAACATGGTTAATTAGCTATTAGAAACACAGACTCATATCTTACACTTATTATTTTTTCAGTAAAATATACAAATAATTCATAACTCATTATTAAACTACCCTCTTTAAGGTATTGTTATAAAGAACAATTACAAAACTTTGTATTTCTAAATTAAAAGGATCTGATCAATTGTATTAAGATAAAAGTGCAGAAAAGTGTGTATTTTTTTTTTCATTAAGTACTTAATAGGGGTTTTGGTTTTTGGTTACATGCTCTGATAATTTTTTTCCTAATTCCAAATCACTTGCACTTGCAAGTCTGCTCAACTGTAAAATGTGCAAATGAGATTAGTGGTGTCAGTGTAATCACCTAACCCTGACATCTGAAAATCAAATATGAAAGTGTCGATGAGGTCAGATGCTTAGACGGTACAGACTTTTCACACGTAATTTCTCATCTTAAGCATTTCTTCTTTCTTACATTCAGAGTGCTTTAAGTATCAGAAAGTATAAGGAAGAGAATGTTCTATAAAATTTTATAATCTTCTCCACCGGTTTTCCCCCACAATACTGAATAATAGGAGATGTTTTCAAAAATGTAACTTCTTATCAGCCTTAACTTCTGATCAGCCCTGAAGTGGTCAGGCAGTTGGACTTGATGATCACCGTAGGGCCTTTCTAACTGACACAGTCTTTTCTATTCTATGGAATAGTAGAACGGTTTGGGTTGGAAGGGACCAGTCAATGCAAAAAATGGTTGATTTTTAAACAACAGGCCTAGGTTCTTTTCTTTACAAAAAATATTTTTTTATGCTGAGGGTGGTGAGACATTGGAACAGGTTGCCCAGATAAACTGCAGATGCCCCGTCACTGGATGTGTTAAAAGCCAGGCTGGACGGGGCTTTGGGCAAGCTGATATAGTGAAAGATGTCCCTGCCTTTAGAAAGCGGGTTGGACAAACTGATCAAATTTAGAATGCTCAATTTCAGTATTATTTTTTAAAAGCCCAGTACATGGGAGAGAACCATGATGCGCTTCTGAATTTTTCCATTTTCTTCACTGGACTGAAGAAGTCAACTATCACTACTGAAAAATATTTCTTCCTCTAATTTTGATGAATTAAAAGAATATTGGTTTGTTTCCTAAATGCAAATCTACACCCAAATTGTATTAGTAACTTTGACCTTCCTTATTTAAACCAGAATTTTGCTTTGCTGACCCTCTACTGGAAATCAGGCTCAAGAAATCTAATGTAAAAGAAGAAAAAGTACCTCCAAATAATTGCCAGAAACAGCATCATGTATTGGTAAAACACCATCCAGACCTCTGCAGTTAATGTTAGCTCCGGCTTTCAGTAATTCTAAGATCACTTCAGTAAATCCCCTACTGGAAGCTTCATGAATTGCTGTCCAACCTAATAAAAGCAAGATGACACATACATCTGATTTGGAACAATTCACAAAAAACATTAATTAGTGATTATATATTTTGCTGCATTTGCTGTACTATAAGCAACAAACTACTCTCTTTAAATCTTCTACAACCATCTTGAAATGCCAAGGTAAAATATTTCCTGTGTAATTCAGTTTACTTTAGAGAAAAATGCATCCAATATTAACCAGAAAAATACCATTTACTTTTCTACTATACTACTAAAAATAATAAAAAAACCAAAACAATGGAGTAGAAAGTCTCTAAAAACTCAGAAGCTTAATATATAAACACTCTGATTTCTAATCCCAATGGCACTTATAATACCAAGTGTGCCAGGCAACCAGAACAAAATGCCATCCATTCTGAGACTATAAAACCAGAAATGCATTATACATTAAGGTAGAAAAAAGAAAAAACAATTTTGTCTTCTGATTGTCATCCTCATCGCCTAAGG
The DNA here is from genome assembly GCA_033558235.1 of Neomorphus geoffroyi. NCBI lineage: Eukaryota > Metazoa > Chordata > Aves > Cuculiformes > Neomorphidae > Neomorphus > Neomorphus geoffroyi. The sequence goes on along the minus strand of JAUMJM010000048.1, from coordinate 19,389,012 downwards.
AAATAATATTTGTGTGAATGTGCTTCACGCAGCGTATATATTTATGTGTGTAAGCAATTAGTTCTCCTGACAAACTTTCAAGCCCACTTTCCATATATATGTCTGAATATGTGCTCTTCAGCAGAGGAACAAGACCAGATTAATGCCCTGGCTAAGAAAAAAGCTGCTTTAGATCCATGCTCAGACAAAAAATTCACAGATTCACTGACTGTGCTTGCACTTGTTGAAAGACTTCCTTTCCTGCTCACAATTATATCACAAATCAAGTATTCATAATTATATTAAAATTACACACATTATGTAAAACCATATATACAATAAATTATATAAAATTGTATCATAAAACAAGCTCATAAGAGAATAATTTTCAAACCTGCATGGTCTTGTTCATTGACACTAATTCCAGATGATATCAGAGTTTTCACTAAAGATAAATTTCCTCTCCTAGCAGCAACATGCAGCGGAGTTTCCCCTTTTTCATTTCTCTTTAGCCTAGGTCTTGTGTTACAGGTACCACATAAAATTACAGCTTCTTTTCTGGTAGACATGGAGGATTCTAAACATATATTTGGGTGTTCATTAGGAACCACAAAAAAAGGTCCATTATAAACAAAGAATTAAGCTTCATAACTCATTTTAATTCATGTAAATATGTGCAATACTCTTGCCTTAATTATTCAATACATTAATTGAGTACATCAAAAGGTTAGAAGGTACTGCATAACAGCTCAGATAACAAACAGACCCATGCAAAAAAATTTAGAGTTCAAATCTAGTGACTTAGGGGTAAAATGACTTAGGGATCAACAAAACAGGTAGTAAGGGTGAAGTTTTATAATGTATAGAGGTAGGGAGTATGTCACATTTCTCTACAGAATGCTTTCAAGTTACCAGGCATGCTTGCTAAATATATAGAGGAGACACATAAAGGTGTTTAAGAAACTATATAGAAGTGAAGTCTTGGGAAGAGATAGGTTTCTACGTAAGATATTTTTACAGCTCTGATGTGAAACATCCTTTAGACTGATTATAAATCTTTGATTATTGTATAGTTACACAGCTTTTAATTAAACCTGTGCAGGACTGGACCCACAATTCTGAATAAACTTCATTTAATCCTACTCTTATTGGTTCACAAAGCAAACAACATCCACTTTAAATTTTATGATTTGATCATCAGACAGATCCTAATTCTGAGGCTTCATGTAACCGACATATCAAATTGCTAAGAGATACAAAGAAAAAAACAGATTAAAAAAAGACTGATTCTCTGTATAGACTAAGGAACTCCTTCCCCTCAAAAGACAGGGTATTTAAATCTTCAAAAGCTCTACCATGCATGTTAGCTTTTTTTAAACTCCTGTCCCTGCTGTTATAATACTGTGCTATGAGATTTTTTTAAAAGTTCACTGGGTTCTTTTTTGAAAATCTGTAATTTGTCCAAAAAATAAAGGAATATGTAAGGTTTTAAATAAGCATTTTGGAACTCTTATGTGTGGTTTTTAATTATTTCTATAAAAAATTAATTGCTGCATCCCAAGCATTTTCTGTTCTCATCAGACAAGCTATCTTTTCTGTTATCAGTACCCATTACTACCAAACATCTTCCATGACTTGACAGCTGCCTTTCTTGAGGCTCCTCCTGCCTTCTGGAACATCTGCTTTTCCAGAGTTTCTTTTAAACTAAACTACTGAGCTTGTCATCCAAGACTGTTTCGAAGAACATGAAAGCCATACTGTAACGAAATTAAAGGCATATATCGTGAGGATACATCTACACTAACTTCAGACTAGCTTGTTCAGGCACTTCTGCAGCCAGACTATGGCAGCATTGAGCTCACTGTAGGCTATTCTAACCTGTCAGGAAGCATTCAGGTGTCCCTCTTTGAATAGGACGTGCTTGGCCCACACTGTATTGGCAACCAGAAGGGCTAAAGAGTTTCTTCCTTAAATGAAAACTGAGATTCTAGTGCATACAAAGAGGTCACGCTACTGAAATAATCCTTCAAATTCAAGACCTACTTTTCTGTTAGATAATGTATTGTCTTTTGTCTAAAAGCTTCTGGGTCTGAACTCCCAAAGCAATCATCTGTTTTCTGGTTCTTCCTTTTCTTCCCCTTTGGTTCATGGGAGTCCTAGGGACTCTTTAGAGACATGGGAGAAAAAAAAAAGGCGCACAACAGCCCATTAAGCTAATGACCTTTAGGAATATAGGCTGCAAATGAACAGAAATAATTGCAAAGTTTTCCACTTAAGTTGTCCTGCACAACAGTTTTCTTCATGGTTGTCAGGAAACATTTGCAAAAGCATAATGGGACACTGGTACATGAACCACAAAATACAGATTCTCTTGTGGAATGCATTGCCCAGCGGGAATGATCAAGGATTTCACAACTACAAACTCTAGTGAGCACACATATAAAGATGAAATGGAGAGATAAGGGTAACCAGCAAACAGATTACATTAGGCTGCCATACCTCAACAACTATACGGATATCCTTCTTCAAAAAGACATCTGAATGCTTAACATTGGTCTATAAGTAATTCTTTCCACAGATTGAACTATAACAAAAGAAGGAAGCTGTTTGTACCTTCCTTCTGTACAAGTGGAATAGGAATATTTAGCCTAGTAAGTTACTGACTATAGGTGGAAGTGAAGAAGGAATTCATTGCTTCGCAAGGAAAGGTTTTTATTCAGGGATACAATAATGTAAGGAAGACTACTGGGACACAGAAACAATCAGATGAGATAAAAAAGTCAGTTAATGAAGAAGAGACATAAGAAGGCAAAAAATCTGAAAAACCCACAAGTCAGAAAACAGTATCCCATCTTCTACTTTTTTCTGCAGCCATCTGAATGCCACTGTCTTGGTCTCCAACTCTATTAAGCCTTCAACTGTAAGAAGGGCTATACTTTCTCGCATTACCTCTCAAAAAGCAACATTCTTCTGGGATGAATGAAATAATTAAATTTTAGCTGAAGAATAATAAAATATTAGATGAAGAATCTCTTTCGGGGGGGAAAGCAATCTGTGAAATGGTATTCCAGAGAAATCCTAAGTGTAAGACACACAGTTGGAAAGAAGTTTTCTATAAAGCATGATTGTATACATAGGAGGCAAAAATCCCAAAACGTATTAATGAACATAGAATGTATTGCAAACATTGAGCAGGAATATAGGAGCTACAAAAATATTTGCTATGCATATTATTTTAGGTATACATGCTGTTAGGTACATGGGTTTTAAAAGTTTTTAATGGATGTAGGAGCATGAATATCATTGATTTTCAAAATATATACTATTTGCTTAATGCTAGCATTCATTTATATCCTTTAAACTCAAAGCCAACCAAAGTTTGACCAATTGACAACACATACCTGCAGTCCAAGGAAGAAAGGAAACTTTTTTGCTGTGCACATTTAGAAAAAGCAGATTAAATGTTTTATGCACACACAGATACACATGAATTCACATATACATCAAACCTATACATATAAAACCCACCCTTTCCTTTGTATATATATACAAAACACACATTTATACTGACACAGTAGATACTTGAAAGCTAAAGTTTCACAAAGCTGCAAAGAATTAAAAGCAAAAAACAGTTTGAAGAAAAAATGTCAGCACAATACGAAAACCAGCTAGGAAATATTTCACAAGTCATCCCACACTGAAGATAAAAAGCTGCACTGATTCAAAAACTAAGCTGGTTTAGGAAGGGAATTAGAGAGCAATAGTAAATGAGAAATGGTAGCTAATACAAATAAAAAGTTGTGGAAAACTGCTGTGGTAAACAAAAGATACAAAGAGATAGTCACAGACAACTAAAGTCCCAAGAAGACAGGTTTTTAAAATCTATCAAAACCAGAAATAATAATTCCCAAACTCTTAATTACCACAGAGAAATGACAGAATTAAGATAACCAGAAGAGACAAATACTCTATTGCAGTTCAAAGCAAAGCTACACAAGAAATTCCTATAATCTAATGACATAGTTATTTTCATTCCAATACAAGTTAAGGAGAGTACCAATGAGCAGGGTCCCCATCTGAACAACAGGTTTTGGTTTTATTAAGTCTTGAGTGCCATGGTTTTCTGATTCCAGAAAGAAAGAGAGTACACAAGCTCACTGCATGCTTTACAAATAAAATAATCAGTAAGGGAAAAGTACTCAGGGGTTATGATGAGTAATCAGTTCAACCAGATGGTGATGGTAAAGGTACGAGATAAATGCAAGGCTTATACATTGGATGAAACTGCTAAATAGAAAGCTGTATGTATAGGCAGAAGAGAATATAACTAAAAGATGACACAAGGTCCTTATCATTAGAAAAGTATGTTTGTTCCTGTACTACAACTAAAGCCAAATGTACCAGTAGAATCAAAGCCTATGCTGACTTCGGCCTGATGACGATATAGTATATAAAATACATGTAGACATATGTGTGCCAGACATAGAGAGTCAGGTTTTCTTCTTTGACATGTAGCACATAAAATAGTTAACTGAAGACCAACCTAGCATTATTTTAAACTATCGGTTATGTAACATAGTTAACTAAGGATCAGTTTAATTCTACTTCAAGCTCTTGACTATGATTCTTCATGCCCCTAGCTACAACACTGAAAGACTGATGAATGTAATATGAATCAGAGTAAGTATATGCATTCTGTAAAATGGAGTACAGAAGTTCAGGAAATATTTCAAGTATCTGGAACTCACTAGAGCACTTTTTTAAACAGACTAAGTATCTTCTTCCAAACATTCCCTCATATAATATAAAAAACCTTCTTCATATATGTCTGGAAAAGATCTCCAATGTTCATGTAAAATACTATTAATTTTTTACCTGATTTATTGGATGTTTGCTGTTCCGATGTTTGACTGGATTGTGATTGATTAGATGAAAGGTTGGTTCTTCTGCTAATGGGATACAAGGCTGCTTTTTGCCTTGTCTCCCGAGTGTCTAATCTTAGTCTTTTAGTTTGGACTTCTTGTGCTTCAGTAAATTGTAAAAGCATGCTGGTCTTTACACTTCCTTCTTCTCCATTATTTTCAGTGCCTTCTGTTCCACTTACTACAGCAAACACTCCATCATCTGTTGGTTTAACAGAAGAACTTAAAAGTATTTAAAGTATAACACTAATAATTTCAGAAATTATAAGTGTTACTAAAATGAATGTTAAAATAACCACCTAGTCTAGGTTAAAAAAATGTTTCACTCACTCAATTTTTGAAAATACTTTAACATAATAAATACTTTATTTACTATTTATCGTATGTTAATGTACCAAGATAGAATCCAAAATAATTCAAAAATTCTTTTGTGAAAATATGACCTTTACTGATTCTTAGATATTAAAAAAATAAGGTACTAAAGAATTTTATTCTAATTAATGTAATGACCATTGTGATCACATTTTGAATACAATGAGGACTTGGATATAAAGCACCTCACAAAAATACAAAGCAAAAACGACTAAACAGTTAATCTGGAATGGTGATCTGTACCACTATATATCCCATGCATCTCCTATGTATTTATAGCAAAATACATTCTCTAGAGATACACTGCTGCTGTTTTTTTAAATAAAATAGAAGAATGCTTAAAACAAACACATAAAATAATTATTTTCAAACAAAACCTGGCACCTGTTTTCTGGGGGATTTCTTTGCGCATGTCTTCCACAATCTGAAATGAATGAGGAGATCTGCTGTATGCATTAACACCCAAATGCAAATCTGCTTTTGAGTTGGGCTCCTGAAGATCCTCTCTCTTTCGTCTGTTTTGAAGTCTGTCGTTTTCATGGAGTTCTAAAGCCATAGGCCCAATCTCTAAACTACTTGCAGTAGTAGTTTCAGTGAGACAATCTTCAACACTTTCTTCTGCATTAAGCAGTTTCCTCTCTCCTTTCTCTGTCTGCGGAGCCTTTTGTTCAAAGGTGCTTAGTACATCACTGGTAGAATTAGAAGGACTTTCAAAAACACTTTCTCCATTAGTAGCTGCTAAAAGCTCGTGTGCTAAGTGTGTTTCTGCATTTGCTTTACGTGTCTGTTCAGTGCAGCTGGTTCCATCTTCTGATGTATTAGTATTTTGCACCTCATTTAAAATAGTCTCTTGCAATATGTCCATCCTGTCCGAAACCATGAGATTTGCACACACTGGTTCTGACTCATCTGTCTGTAAGGAAATTTGTTAAGAAGAGGGTTTTAAACTTAGAGCCTCTACATTAATTTTGCTTCCATCAATGTTAACTTGATTTGTCAAATTTTGCAAAGAAATAATTCATTCTGAAGGTATTCTCATACCAGTATTTAGATTCCTGTCACTCAAACTACTACTGTCACACTGCTTGATCACTGTCACAATTCTTGACTTCCTGATGTAACTTTAGAGCAGATACATTGTGAAAGGAAGTCAAAGCAAGTAAGTACTGATGGACAATCAAGTCTGGCTGAGTCAGTAGTCCGAGAATGATGTGCAGACACTTTTTCTCCAGAAACCACTGATGTGGCGCAATGCAAACTGGTGATCTCCTCCCCTGTTACAACAGAAGTTGCTGAGCTTCCATTAGTTCTGCCATTTTCTTCTGTAAATGTATTTTCACTACTAAACTCATGTTCCTATTGCAGTTCTGTCTGACTTAGCTCAGTTTTCCTACATTAACTGGGATGCAACGATTATAATTAGAAACAGTAACAGTGTGACCCATTTCATTAGGTCCAGCAACAGGGAAATAGCTTTTCTATAATTAACTTGGTTCCTTGGTCTGTAAGTGAACCTAAATATGAGGTTCATCTAACATTCAACATTATTTCTGAATAGTTTTATTCTTAGCTGTAGCTTCTGCTATAAGAATAGCAGATCTATTTTTGAACTTTCTTTTTGTTTCATTCATTTTTCTGCCTTCAGAATTGAGAACTTTATTTTTTTTATATTTGACCAAATTTGTTTTTCTGCTTTGCTCATTCTTAGTAAAAATTCCTTTGATGATTTAGTATTATCATGTTGAACTGTGCCATCTGTATTTGATTCTATCTACAAAACAGGCTATGTACTTTTTGATTTTCTGATATTTATTTATAGCAATGTTTATTATATACTAAAAGAGAACTGTGCTATTATAAAACTAACATATTTCTACTGTCTGTGCCACTTTTAAAGACCAGTAGGACAAAGAAATTAAGGAACTAAGAAATATATGGATTAAAGTATAAATATTAATGGCTGAAATCCAATTATAAGTATCAGTGAACTGCTTTACACTTTTATTTATTTCTGAAAATTGAACTGGCTTTGAATTAATGCTCTCCCTCTAAAAAACAAAAAAAATTGCTTCTGTGGTCATATGAGCTACAGTTTCACATTTCTGGCAAACCTGCTTGCAGTGATTTTAGGAAGTTATACAGGAAGGGCAATAACACAGTAAAAACATGCAGAATTAATTCATGGCAACCTCACAACAAAACTGCTCCAAAAAGCAATGTTCAACTAGAATTATCCTGTTGATTACTTCATATCTGGAAGCAAAACCAGAACACAAACATTGCAACAACTCACACAGCTATAGAAATAATCAGTCACACAGCCACAATAATATGTTTTCCCAATTATATGTTTACAATGCCTTCTACTTGGAGAATATCCTTCATCAATCAAGTAATGTTTTAAAGTGTAATCTTAAGACTGTTCATCATGGATGCTATTGCAGCACAACATTTCTAAGGACACTATACACTGCACTGCTGTTAGTAGTAAGGAGTTTTCATAAGCACATAAAACTTCTGGAAGCAAGAATAAAGTGTCTGTACACACTGCATTATATGTTTCAGATATTACCAGTTATCACTGTTCAAAGAGAAGAAAACAAGGTGCGGAAGAGTACTGCTTTCAATGCCCAAAGCTGTTGTGCTATATGCAAACTATGAACAAAGTGACCAATCACAGTGTCTTGTCTTCATGTGAAGCACTAGGTTCCACATCTTACTGAGGTCTCATGACACAACTGTCCAACCCGTGTGCAAGACAATGGCTCCCTAACCCTTTCCTAGCAAAACCCAACAGAACCTACTACACAGAGGCAAGAAGCAGCTTGTGGTCCCAGGCAGCTTTCTGCAAGTACAAAGAGGCACTGATGTGCCACATTTGTTGTAAACTATCTCTGCAGTACTTGCAAAAACTCAGCAAGAACCACAGTCCATGAGAGGCAACTGATTGCCTCTGTTTTGCATCTTCATGAGACCGCACCTTATCCCAAGAAACAGTAAGAACAGCAAGGCTTGCCAAAGAATTGGCATAACATTGGCTGTCACTCTGGTTCAGTCCCTGCTGGGTATGAAGCACCTAGTGCGGGTTTTGAAATCCATTTCAGAAATAGCTGTCTGCTTTAGTTTACTGAAGACTGCTAGAAAGCCCGTAACAAGTTCAGCACCAAATTAACATCAGGATTCTTTGTAAAGACGTACCTGGTGCACGTCTGTATCCTCTGTGCTTTCAGTATTTAACATACTCTTTGAATCACCTCCACCTGAAATGAAAATGAAAGACAGAATTAAGAAGAGACCATAATTCTTTATGTTGCAAATATAGCATCTTATCTCCACAATCTTGTGTGTAACAGTACTTACCACATTTAGATATCCAGAAAAATAATCAAGCCATAAGGGTTTTATTAGAATTTAAAACATAGACTCATAGAATGGTTTGGGTTCAGAGGGACCTTAAAGCCCATGCAGTTCTAACACACCTGCCATGGGCAGGGACACCTCCCACCAGACCAGGCCGCTTAAGGCCCCATCCAATCTGGCCTTGAACACTTCCAGGAAGAGGGCATACACAACTTCCCTGGGCACCCTGTGCCAGTGCCTCACCACTCTCATCATGAAGAATTAATCCTAATGTCTAATCTAAATATATATGATATATATCTATATATTTTAATATTTTAATATATGGATATATAAAATATATATTAAAATCTTAAGAGTCTGAGATTTGTTGCAGATGGTACCTTGTATAAACCAGGACAGATGAGAGTAAAGGATGACATTAGGCTTCCAAATTTTTTTTGAAGATTAGTGACCTGAGCACTTTTTTCTGAAATTTAGAGGAGCTACTATATTTCCCTAACATCTAACAGGCTTCCCTGATTCCCAAGAGATTTTTCTGAAGCCAGTGATTGTGGCTTCATCTTTTCCTTACATCTTAACCTTACATCTTTTCATGACTAGCATATTTGGGCAGGGAAAGGGACGGAGTAACTAAAGCCAAACCACTTCTGTAAAAATATGCATATATATTTCCCAGAACCGCTTCAGTGTCATGCTGGTGGTTTTAGCTTTCCAACTACCTTCTGTGCTGATAAGATAGAGTATAGCATCTACCAAGATCTTACCCTAGATACTGATACACTTAATTCATGCAACTCTATGCTACTCATATTGAAAAAAAATCTAGTTCATCAGCCTTTGTTATTTTTAAGTGCAGCATGAATCCCAACCCTAGCCCTGAGATTCACCCAACCACTTCCACTGAAACCAGCCTTAGATTTAACAGGCATTTCACAGCACGGCAACTCTTTCTCCTCCACTTCAGGGAATCTGGTATGCCAGATGTTAACCCTAGCCCTAGGATCACTATTTACTGAATCTCAGCAGACTTAGACCTACATTAAGCCCAATGGCTAAGCTATTGAGCACTGATAAAGCCAAATCCTAAACCAAACCATAATTCTGAACATATTTTTAACCCACCCATTTTTGTAAGGCTTTGAATATCTAGATGAAGTTTGGTGGCTGCAATCCTAACCTCTAATCATGAGACGTCTCAAATACAGCAGTCCCTGTCAGGGTAATCTCTTACAGTAACATTAATCTTGGTTTCACTCACATTTGAAGTCAGTAATTCCTGCCTACTCCTACTGCCCAGACTCTAAAGTTAAAGAATCACACAATCATAGAGTGGTTTGGCTTGGAAGGGACTTTTAAAGGTCATCTGATCCAAGCCCCCCTGCAATGAGAAGAGACATTTTCCACTAGATCAGGTTGCTCTGAGTGCCATTCAACCTGACCTGAAATATTTCCAGCAACTGGGCATCTACTACTTCTCTGGGCAACATGTTGTAGAGTTTAACTACCTTCACAGTAAAAAACCTCTCGCTTATATCTAGACTGAATCTACCCTCTTTTCATTTAAAACCATTACCCCATGTCCTACCACTACAGGCCCTACTAAGAAGTCTGTCCTCCTTTTTTATATCAGCCACGTTTAAGTATGTTAAGGCTGCAATAAGGTGTTCCCAGGGCCTTCTCTGCTCCAGGTTGAACAACCCCAACTCTCCCAGCCTTGCCTCATAGGAGAGGTGTTCCATTCCTCTGATCATTTTTGTGACTCTCCTCTGGACACACTCCAACAGGTCCATGTCTTTCCTTTGCCCAGCAGTTCAGAGCTGGACGCAGTTCTCCAGGTGGGGTCTCACCAGAGCAGAGTACAGGGGCAAACTTACCTCCCTCGACCTGCTGGTCATGCTTCTTTTCATGCAGCCTAGGACATGGTTGGCTTTCTGGGCTGTGAGTACACATTGCCAGCTCATGTCCAGCTTTTCATTCATCAGGACCCTAAGTCTGCTGCTCTCAATTCCTTCATCCCCTAGACTACAGCTCACCATGATACTTTTCCATCAGATGTCAAGGTGGTTGAAGTCCCCCAGCAGGATAAGAGTGCCCTGTATTAACAACCAACCACAAGGTTCCCTTTGCTGCCTCTATCTTAACTGTAAACTTTCAACCTGCTCATGACTGTTCTTCAAAACCAGCTCTTCATGATCTATACATTTCTTGATGTAGAGGGCAACACTTCCACCCCTCTTTCCTCACCTGTCCCTTCAAAACAGCCTGTAGCCATCAACAGCTGCACTTCAGTCACGGGATTAACCCCACTAAATTTCAGTAATGACAACTAGGTTGTAGCTTTCTAACAGTACGGTTGCTTCCATTGCCTCCTGTTTGTTGCCTGTGCTGCATGGATCGGTGTAGAGGCACTTCAGCTGGGCTGTTGGCCTTGTCACCTTTTTAAAAGGAATATACCTCATTTCCTTGGAGGTATCTCCCCAGCTTTTTCCTGTTGTTTATTACCTTAGGAGCTCCTGTCTCATCTCCACAAGACTTCAAGAGTGCTTCAGTGTACCCAGCATGTCTCACAGACACAGGCTGAGGGCCCTTGCTAGCACTCTGTCCTTCTAACCTTGGCATGTCGTCACACAGCTTGCCACAGGCAAGCCTGATATTATCCCCCTCCCACTTCAAGTCAAGTTTAAAGCTCTGTAAATGCACCTTGCTAGCTCATGAGCAAAGATCGTTTTTCCTCTTTGAGAAAAGTGAATCCTATCTGACGTCAGACGCCTGGTGCCAGGTAGACCATCACAATATCAAAAAGCACAAAACTGTCATAGTAACACCAGCCATGGAGCCATGTATTAACACACTGGGTCCATCTGTGCCTTCCAATGTTGCTGCCTGTAACTGGAAGGATAGAGGAAATAATTAACTTGCTTACCAGATTCCCTTACAAACTGTCCCAAGGCCCTGAAGCCTCTTTTGATTGCCCTGGACTACACGTTGTGGCTTCATCACCACCCACATGGAAGAGCAGCAACGCATAATACTCCAAGGGCTGGGGACTCGCTCCAGACTTAAACATGCCACAGTCCACATTGGCCCGCTGGTGACCAATAGTCCTAACTCTAATCAAGGCTTATCTTATGGTATTTCTTTCTACCTGCCCTTGACCAAGCAGCCTCTTCTGAACTTTCTTCTCATCTTAGTTCCTAAGACTGTACAAGATCCTACTCTTGCCTTAGTTAAAATGTTCACTTACCAATTCCTTGAAAGTCAAGGGGTAGTTATTATCTACACCAATATTACTCTAGTGCCATCCCTAACACCAGCAGTTAAAGATAAGCAGTTAAGGCTTGGCAACCCCTTATCCTAGATCCTCTATCTTTTATTTTATGTATCCTTCAAAATTCAGCCTCTATACCAGTTTAGAACCAAATTTTATCTAAGCCATACCCTAACTCTCAGCAAGTCCAGCCATGCCCCATCTTACATTCAGACAGGCAATAACTACTGTGCTTCACATTTCCATTTCAAATTTACATGTAGCTCTAGCCCAAGAAAATGCTGGGCATCGTTATCTTTTATAGTTTGCCAATGTACAGCAACTGTGTTGGGGATAAGGAGTGTTCCCTGGTATTTAGGCATCCGACAACAAAGCTCATGGAATTATAAGCAGTAATTAAGAAAATACAATGCAACAGATGTTCTGAGTATCTCCATTTAGTGGTGATGGTATATCAGAATAATTCTCTCCTACCTGATACTGAATCTCTTCTGGATTTTGTTAAATAGCTTTCAAGTAGTTTCTTCATAGACGGGTCAGACGTTTCTTCTAATGCACACCTTCCCATTCCATTTCTTAATAAGGGATCAGCTCCATACCAAAGTAATAATTCTGCCATCTAGAAAAATATACAAACTGATTATTTCCTTTCTGTGGTTAACCCTGTGATCCTACTCCAGCACCAGTGTGGTTTTACTTATACCTCTGCCTTTCTCTCTTCAGTGTCTGTTATCATTTCAGACTGAGCTTGACTCACATCCCTCACCGATGCATTTAAAGTCTCTCATTACTTCTAACCAGACTTCTACTGAGAAAATTGCCAGTTAAGTTTTCTCATTCATACAGTCTACTAACAACAGAGCAAATATAAAAGGGTTCAATCCACAGCAAAAATCCTCTTCAGCTTCAGAAGTTGTCCCAAATCTATGGATTTTTCAGTAAGTAATGTTGACAACTCTTCCTTCATCAATGAGATCTTTAGCTAAACATCACACTTATATGCTCCCCCCTTAACTCTACTATTAGAAAGTCTTTCATATACTTTTTTCTGAAATAAGTTAATTTTGCCATACTGCAGGTGTAGAAAGGGATAAAGCAATCAAAAGGTGTGTTTCCAACATACTGCTTCAGGCAGAGAAGGTAGCTTTGAAAGACACAGCTCCAAATGCCATGTTATCAAATGTCATCTCACTGCATCACTATCACTAATTTGTTGCTAATCAGAAGCAACAAAAATTAAGTCTGATAGACCACTGCAGTGATAGAACTGTACTGCTTATGAGTAAACAGAGCATCATTAGTGCCATTCCCTGTGGATATACCAGCTCACATAACTCTAACACAGCTCTGTGTTAAATGATGTTGGTGTCCTCAAATTACCTAGACAAGATCAGCGTTAGAATTTACAGACTCACTTAGGTTGGAAAAGACCTTTAAGATCATGGAGTCTATCCCTTAACCTAACGCTACCAAGTCCACCGCTAAATAAGGCCCCTGAGCACCACATCTAAACATCTTTTAAACACCTCCAGGGATGGTTACTCAACCACTTCACTGGGCAGCCTGTTCCAATGCTTCACCCTTTCGGTGAAGTAGGTTCTCCTAATATCCAGTCTAAACTTCCCCTGTTGCAAATTGAGGCCACTTGTTCTTGTCCTGTTGATTATCACTTGGGAGAAGAGACCCACACCCACCTTGCTGGAGCATCCTTTCAGGTAGTTGTAGAGAGCAATGAGGTCTCCCCTCAGACTCCTTTTCTCCAGATCAAACAACCCTACTTCCCTCAGTTATAGTGCTCTAGACCCTTCACCATCTTCACTCCTTTTCTGCACACGCTCCAGCACCTCAGTATCCTTCTTGTAGTGAGAACAGCAGCAATCTATTCCTCAGTACTTCAGCCATTGTCCCAAACAGTCAAAAACCCAAATAATATCTGATTTGGGACAAATCTTATAAAGTATGGAAAGGTTTGCACAGATATTGGGCAGAAAGTACTTGGAAGCTCCAGAATTTACCCACAATCTGAAAAGACCAGCCACATACAAAATGATTATTTGACCTTCTGGACCCAACAATAATCATTTCTAACCCTAAAGCATAATTTGTGTTCAATTTGGAATATACCTCATAATGGCCTTCTATTACTGCATCTTGCAATGGTGTTATTTGTTCACTTCCTCTAGCATCCACATCAGCTCCCGCTTTCAAAAGCTCCTTTGCTACCTCACAAAAGCCTTTCACACTTGCTTCATGTAGTGGAGTCCAGCCTACAAAAAAGAAACACCCTTAGTTCACATTTGGGTAAAATAATTTGTAAAAAATTATGTCTGTTTTAGTTTGTCTATCTGATATACATTTCAGAGAGTATGCTGAAAAGGAAAAAAATGATGCAATTTACAATAAGTTATATGAAGAAATGTTTATGAAAAAGTCACAAAGGTTGGGAGATCTCATTCTTTTGTCAAAATTTGCACTTACTGAAGAACTGAGTGCTGCTGTAACACTATTAGTTTTAGATTTGATAGTTCTCTTATGAAAGAAAACAATAAAAACTATTCCATTGACAATCTTAGTAACTTTTCCCTAAATAAAACGTATGCACTGTTTTAAAAACAAGATAATTTTTCATTGTGCTCTTTTATTTACATGGCTATGCTGAAGAGGGAAAGTAAGAAAGATGATACAAAATAAGGACCTGGAGTCAATATTGCCAAACAAAAGTGTTTTCTAAGACTACCCAAGAATTGTTTGAATTTTCAAAGAAAGCAAAAAACCCATCCTCACTGAAATTCCATGTGCATTCCCAACCATATGTAATAAACCAAGACACAAGCTTCACGATCCACTGAACAATTCTACTCCATGAAGGAAGTGTTGAGGATAAATAAAAGAGGGAATAAGTGTGGTTAGCATATCCTCGCATCAGCTCCTTAGACATTTACTAAGTGTTTTGTAGAATGAGAAAAGGGGAAAAGACAGAGGATCTTCCATTTCCTATCTTTTGATCTATCCTCACACCTCTAGATGACCATTTTAATGGCCAGCCTTACTCTTCAACCATCTCCCATTATCAGAAGGTTGTCTGAGCCTAATTCACATACTAAATACATGAATTAGTACAGGAATTAGGCTTATTAAGACTGTTCTGCTCTCACAAAGCAAAACTATTTTAATTTAATTGGAAAGAGAAACTCTTGAGGATGTCTTATATACCACCCAACCCAGAATATTCTGTGTTTGTACCTCAGTAAGGTACTGAAGCAGAGTACAGGAGTACCAAAATAAGGAAAAACATTAGGCTAAGATATGGACACTAAGCTAAGATATGGATAACCACTGGTGGAAGGGTTTAAAGGAAATGCACAGAGGCAGAAAATAATCACTAGAACAATGATTCCCAAAAAGAGTGAGATTAAAGTGCATATCAAAATGGCATAGGTCTGGCAAATTTACTTCTTTCTGATTACACCTCCCTCACTAAAAAAGAAAGAAGTGGGGTCAGGTCAGCCTCTTGCCTATTCAAGGAGTTCAACTAAAACACATTTTGTGCAGCTGTGCTCCTTCCACACCAAAAAATAGCAGCCAAAGTCTGGGGGATGAAGGTGCCTGACAAAACACACAAAGGCAGAAAAAGGAAGCTGCCGTTAGGCCAAAAACTGGAAACCAGTGCACTTGAGTACACTTGCCCACAGAGGCTGCAGCTGAAGCCACAGTATCAATGTTCCTCTGTTGTCAGCAGGTGTCTTTGAAACCCATCAAAAAAATATTTTCTCATCTACTTTTAACACAAGTTAACACACATTACGAGTCACTGTTAGCTCAAATGCTGGAGTCCTATGCTGTAAAGTCTGAAATTTGCTGCTGACCCATTCTATCTCTCAATATATTCTAGCAGACAGAAAATTTGTACTTTAATTTTGGTCTGTTATATGCCTACGTTATGCAACAACAGCCTTTAACTGCAGAACACATTTCTTTTGTTCTCACAGAACCACTGTGAAGTCTTAGACATTGCACGGGACTGAAATGCTCTAATAACAAAACAAAGGTTTCTACCAAATGAGCCAACTGTCTGCGAAACCATTTTCTTTTTTGTTATGGAAGTTTATCAGAGCCTAATGGATGAGACCAGGAACAGCAAAATAAGGAATAGTCTTACATTTCAAACAACCATTGCACTTTAGGATGTGGCAATGTTTTTGACACAGAGTACCAGAACCCATGAAGCTGGATAAGAAGAACTGCTTCACTAAAATGTTCACAGCTGGCCACTATTTGTCATCGGTTTTTTTTGGTGACCAAGAGGAATTAAAAATGCAAAACACCAAGTACTCACAACTTTACAAAACCAAATTAGTGCTAAATTATGAATTAAGACACAGAGGGCAAAATCAGAGTCCCTGAAAAATTAAACTGGAAAATCTAAACCTTGGCATCTCAAGTTGGTCACTAAAATGGACCCCAAAAAGGATCTTCAAAACCCATATTGATTATTTAATTAAGGGGCTATTTTATGATAAGCATGCACAGGACTGTTGAACTAGAGCGAAGTAAACTTAACTGTATCACTTCGTAATTTTTAAGTGTTCACCTTCTCAGCAAAATTTTCTATTTTAATATATTTTTAGACATAGTCTATACAAATTCCCATGAAAAATTACCAAGTTAACCCAATAGAAATTTAATAATCTACTGACTAGTCACAAATATATAGTCTTGCCCAATGCAGAAACTCATACTATGTACTTTTATTAGTTACAGGTATAAGTATTTTAATACAATTGCTGCTTACCAGCATAATCCTGAACATTTACATTTCCACCAACTTTTACTATGTTACGTATGAGGTGTAGATCTTGATAACTAGCAGCTCTATGTAGTAAGGTCTCACCATATATATTCCTCCTTCTGACTGTTGAAAGCGAAATGTTACGAAACTGATTTGAAGAATTTCTATGAAAGGCTATTTGTCCTGAAAAATAACGTAAAAGAACTACTGAACAGAAAAATATCTTACTTCTCTTACTTTGGCTAACTTTGCATTGCAGTTAGTAAATAGGCTGTCTGGAGAAATGTTCATTCGATCAAAAACAAATATATCAAAAAACACATTACCAACTAATTATGAATACCACTCAATTAAAGATGCCAGTGAACTCCACAAAAAAAACTTCAAACACAATTCAACACACAGGAGTATGACTTTAAAGTATGTTAAGTTTAGACTTTGTCCTTTTTAATAACATTTTTGTGAAGATCTTTGTTTCCCACCAGATGATAAAACTGCTGTTCTAGGTTACAATTCATTACATGATGAGCATTTCAATAGCTAGTCAGTTATTCAATAATTTCTCTTTTCGTAAGCCAAATTTATCAGTAGTTCTTTTACTCATTTTTGGTATAAAACCTCCTTTTCCCGCGCAAAAGTATTCACACTAGGATAGTGACTGGGATTAGCTCCCTCGGATTACTTTTCCCCATTACTTCACAACCAGCTCAGCCATTTCTGAAATGAGCACAAGGTGAACATTTGCTTTGGAATATGAGGACTAAATGTAAAAAAATGAAATGTAAAAGATGCTATTTTTAATTTTTAGTTTATTATTTTACAAAACAAATGCTATCTCCCATTATGCACTCATTAGAGTTTTCAGCTTGGGTGAAGTTATTTCCAGTACACAGATGAACTGTTCTGTACTTCATGAGCAGTGCTATCCCAGCATCCCTGCATGCTGTGGAGAAGAGCATAATGGCTATTGCCTTTTCTGACAAACAGGGTGGGAAGAAAAAAGGGAGGAAGGAAAGGACTGGAAAATCGCATATAGGAAAGCATAACACATGCCCTAGGCCATTAATTGATCTACTAATGAAAAACCTTGGGCCAGCAGGATATACATGCTGCTCCTCTCCACAAGTTGTAGCAGATGTAGCTCACTGGCCCTGTAACTCCACCCAAGTGTCAGGAATAGACTTTTTAAGTATGACCATAAAAACTACAGTTCTCCTAAAGCCGTAACTCACAAAGACTGATGTCTCTGCTGTTTTGTGCATGGTGATACACTGTGAGCTCAGACTAATTCCCAATCTTCTTAAGTTCTTGACTCTCTGTAGATTTTTAAAATCCAATAGATAAATGTTTACCCAGAACCTTCCCTCAGCTGAGCACACGGACAGTCGCTCTCCTTTACCTGTCCAGCCATACAAGACCGTATCCATTTAAGATACTCAGGTCCCTAGATAAAGCTGGTCTAAAGTGGCCCAAGTAGTTCAAGAAGGAATAAACTGCACAGACACATATAGAACAAAGCATAACTTAACCCATTTAATTTGTTGTTTCAAGGGGACGTATGTCTTGTTACTTGTACTCTGCCACCCCTAGCACCTTCCTTCTGTCTGACCTTGTGCAAAACAAGTGATGCTTTCTGATCCAAACCAGAACTTTTTGTGGGGTTGTTTTTTTCAGTCATTTACCAACTAAGATGACTCACTGACTCTTGATTGCTATGTCTGATGCAAAAAGGAGGTAAACTTGCTACATTGGATTAATACGAAGCTACATCTATAAGCAGTGCAACTCTTCCTGCAGAAATCATGCTAAAAAAAGCAACAGCTTGGTTTTGAGTGGAAACTAGTAAGTCCATTTGAAACAGATGAGAAGTTAGTCATGCAACTTTATATCTCATAAAAATAGTGCTTCCACTAGGAATAATTAAAACTCTGGAAAAGAAAATTATCGTTAATTGGAGATAGAATTACTTCTATTTCGCAAGATCTGTTATGTAGCTGTTACAGTTAAAATACTTGCAAACTTTGTAAGCTGTTTAAATGAATGTAGGGTCACAGACAAATCCAGAATGAGTGTGCTTAAACAAAAAAAAAACCCAACAACAAAACCTTTTAAGACCCCAGTCTTAAAGCTGCTGAAGTGATCAGTTAAATGAAGAAAATCTGTATTCTCCTACATGCTTCCTCTGTGAGGCAAAGAATTTCTCTGCGTGCATCTTCAGAGGATGAAAAATAACAATCTCCCTCTCTGACAAAGCACATTGCAAGAAAAAATACTTCAAAGAGTGCTCCGTGACTGTAGTAGTGAAGATCCTATAATCCTATATGAAAAAGGAACAGGACAACAACAACAGGCATTCAAACCAGAAAAAACTGTTTTGCATAGGTCAGTCCTTGGGGATGGCACGGCCCTCAGAATGATGTTGCACACAGAATTCTAGATTATAGGATATATAAATGTATATCAAGATCTACATTCTCACTCTGCATGAAAACATTTTTTTTCTGCTTTTCAGAATACACTATATTTTTTCATATATAACACTGTGATAAAAATAGCATCCTATACAAGTTATACAACTGTTAGGTTGCTAACATGTAGGTCTGAAGAACGGAGGGACATTATCAATAATTTCAATTATTAAAATGAATACTTATACCATCTCTTAAAAAGAAATCCATATTGGAAATTTTATTAATTACATTTGATTCAGTACAGTTGCTTAAACAAAAAAATTATCTGTATGATAAACATCAGAGAATATCTTACTCATTTTGTTCTCAATTCTTTTGCTTTTTCTTCTCTGCTCAGCTTTTCTATCCTCATTCAGAGTTATTTCTTGGCATATGTTAGTTTCTAGATACTGCATGTCTTTAGAAGTAGATTTCTGAATTTTACTGTCAAGAGATTTGCTTAGAATCAACAAAAATATTTTCTTCTCTATATAAATCAATGTTTATAGTAGAGCTAAGAATGTGAATATATTTGATTTTAAAAGGAAGTCTGAAATAGCATGCAAGTATATAGGCTAACTTAGATAACAGTGCATAAAGAGTAAATCAGGAGAGAAATTAACTTTCTTATCTTTAAATAAAAAGTAAAAACTTTTTTTTAAAGTTGTTCATATGAGGAATGAGTACTCTATATGCATTGTATTTGTTAAATTAATTTAAAAGAAGAATTTAAGAATATTTTGCATGATTTTGTCATACTCAGAATCCTTGGCTTTGTTTCTTGTTGTACTGCCACTGGGAGACATCCTCTGCTGAGTCTCTTCTTGTATTTGGCAATGACTGGAAACATGATCTCCGCACTTTCTTGAGGGGGTCTCGTTTAATTGCATCACTTTCGTTAATGTTGTTTGGACTGTTCCTGCACATGTTGCAGCCTCCAATGAATGTGAATGTCCCTCCTCAGTTTGCATTTCACAAGAGGTCGCACCCTCGTAATCTAAAATTATTTCTTCCTCTCTCTGCTGATCAGTCACAGACTGTGACAAAAGAAGAAATATTACAAGCAACTGGCAAGTATACAGTTAAAACAAGTGCCATGTATCTGAGAGCTCCAAGAAGCTTGTCTTACAAACTGCATGAGCTCACAGATAATGGATGGGTTACTTAAGTGAGTAACTGGAATTCTATAGATATGAGAGACACAGGCTCGACCATAGGAGAGGCACTCCTAAAGCAGTATGACACACAGAGTGCCCCTGGTAAAATTACCCAAGGGAATTAGGATACTCAGATATATAGATTAGGCTGGCTGGCAGTGAACTAAAGTTGTTGCTAACTGAAAGTTGTTTGGTTGGACATATGAAATGGCTCAACAGATTCATTTCAGTCAGAGCTCCTGTCCTAAAAAATAAAATTATGTTTAAGATGCCTTAAGCTAGCCCATCTAGTCTCACTCTTTCACAAGCCCAGAAATGTGCACAAGATCGAGAATCATGTTTCACCTGGGGTTCAGTAACTCCGAGATATTTCTAAACACATGCCACCTCTGAGCTACAGCCAGTACAGATGAGATTCACCTCATTGCCTTCAGCCTTCTAAAAGTCAGGCATCTAGATGACAATAGGCATCCTTATTACCTCTATCATTAGTGAAAAGCTACTTTCAGAGATGATTGTGATTCACCTCATACTAAGCTGTGCAAAGAGGAACCTAAATGATTAGTGTAAAGGGAAACCTAAACCATTACTGTATACCAGAAGCTTGTCTCTACCACAAATGGGGAGAAATCCCACCCTAAAGTTATGTCATCACATGGCAGTTAATTTGAGTTACTTGGGTTTATTCACTGTTCTAGCCAAGTGACTGTGACGTGCTGCTAAGCATCACTCTAGTTGCTGAAAGGTGGGTACTCATTACCTTATTACACACTTGAGTAATGCTGAAAGTTTTTAGGACACACCCTCAGCACACATGCATACAAATTCTTTCACAGTGATGTGACAGAACTTGTTAGTCCTTTCTTGGGATACAAATGGACAAGGAGGATTAATTGCTGATTAATTTCTTTAATTGAAAAATTCAGCAGACAGGTTACTGAAGAGGTAAATTGTGTTCCTAAAAGTGGTAACTCTGAGTCAAGATGTGATGCGTGTTAACATGGCAGTTGGGAAAAAACAAATACTTCGTTTAGAAAGCTATCAATGCCATTCTTTCCTTTGCATCACATCTGCTATGGGAGGAGGGCTAGAGAAGAAGAAAAAATTTCAAAGAGAAAAAAAAGCCACCTGCTTTATAACGGACTATATTTTAAAATAAATGGGCTATCCAGCATCCTAATTGCAGTACAGGCTCTCCTCTTTTGGGTACTTGTTTCACCACAACAAGGGTACTCTGAAGAGATGAAGAAAGACCAAGGTGAACAATATACTGTTAAAACACAACAGTTACAAAAAATTAACTAAAACTTTTTCCTCATTAAATTGCCTCCCCGTTTTCTGCCTTCGAGAACAGCAGGCAGAGGCACAAAAGAGATAAAAACAATTATCAGTCGACAAGAGGTTACAGATCCCCACTCCCACAGGGCCCCACTTGACAATCTTAACTGCAATATTGAGTAAAACTACATGTTAAGCTTCACACAGCTGTGTTACAAATTTCAGAAATCAACACTTCACTTTAAGTTGCTATGGTTCTCAGACAATTTAGCCAAGAGACCTTTTGGAACCTTGAAATTAGGTACCTTTGTGGCACTTTTTATCATACTGTTATATTCAGTTAATACAACCAGCAATTGCTTTTCTTTGAATGCCTTATGCCATTGTGGGAAGAAAAGCAGCCATAAAACCACCTTAAATAGCTAGTTATTCAAAGACAACGCAGTGCAGAGAATCCAGTTTCAGGTTTAGAATGTAGTGCGTCCTTCTCTCTCCCTTATTATAACCTAAAAGGGAAGAGACTATAGCGCTGCTTTCCTTTCATGTTTCTCTCTAGATTTCTGCATTCACATTGAATCCCAATCAACTATTCCACACTACCTTTGCAGTATGGGAAACAACACTATGGAGAGAACAGCTCAGCGGAAGAAAACAGAAACAATGATCACATTTGACGCTGACAAAGGGGTTTGGAGGATTTTTGTGTTTTGGAGCTACAAGGTAGGACAAGAGGTAGTTATTAGTTAACTAGGTAAGAAACTACACCTGCATGTTCGAAGAATAGACTATTGTCTGAAATCACCGAAGTAAGGGGTTTAGGGAACAGTTCCTGAAAAAAGGATGACATTCTGCCTTGAAAATCGAATGAAATTGGCTCAGCGGTCTGACAAGGAGCCAAGGAACAACTGAGCCTGTGCAGGGATAAAATGTAAAAAGTTCAACCTTGAAGATGACTACTTACATCCTCACGACCACCAACAACCACCACCAGGAGGCACTGCGCAAGCGCAAAGGGGAAGAGACTTAATTTTAATATGAAGCAGGGACAGGTTATGTATATGTCGTATTGGGAAATCATATGAATATGTAACACTTCATTGCATTTAAACTGAGATGAGCTGCTGGAAGGTTGGGCACATTTGTGGAGGAGCAATCCCCCCCGTGTTCCCAGCGCTGTAATAAACATACCCTTCATAACCCACCAGGTTGTGAAGTCGTTTCTCTGTGTGTCAACACATATATACAGACATGTTCAGAGGAGGACATTAACATAAAATTGTGCGTCTATTTTTTCTGTAAATCTCACATAGGCAGAACTAAACAAAATAAATGCACTTCTAAATATACATTTAAAAAATTCCTGTAATCTTTCTAGTCTACAGGAAAAACATAGCCAAAATTTCTTTTGTAATACTTTCAAAACATTTGTATGCTAGAGACGAGAACTTTGACAGCAGAAAACAACATGCTATAGTATGGGAAAAAACAGAAGCAGATAGGGTAGGAACCTAGAGTTGAAACTGGCTAGTATGTGCTGATGAGCTACAGTGAAATAACAGAATAGTGTTTTGGAATCTTCCTTGGAGAGAATGTGAGACACAGAAGATGTACAGGGGCACCAGGACTTTTCGAAATTGCCATGCTGATTCTAGATTCCACATGAGTCACTGAATTAACTTTACTAGGATCCCCCATCCTAGCAAGCTTAGCCATTTTCATAACATGGATACATCAAACCAGAAAAATACTACCACTCTTTTAAAACACAAACAATTTAAATGCATTAAGCATGTCGACTAGTGATGTCAGTTTACTCTTTACTATGATTCACATTTTCAAATAATTTGACTATTCTATAAAATACTTTATGATAAAAATAAATTTTCAAATATTAATCAAAACTATGTATATACTTGCTCATTTGTTGTCCTCTGCAAGTTAGATCCTGTTAAGGCATTTCTTTCTTGAATTGTAGGAAGCTGAGGCTCAATCCTGTTTGTTATTTGGGTAGAGTCATCATCTAACTGGGGAGTACTGCATTCTGAATTTAACTGCTCTACCTTATTGCTAACCTGTCTCTCATCTGGCACTACAGGAGTGACAGGTTGTACTACAGGTCCTGACAAAGCATTCAGAGCTGTCACAAGCTGTACTGGCAAGGCATCATTGGTTTCATCTCTTGATGGATCAATGGTAAAAGCCTGACCCTGACACTCTAACTCATCAGGCAATGGCTTTGCCATTTCAAGACTCTGAGAATCACCAAGAAATCTCAACAAATCACTGGTTTCAAGTTCATAAGTCTCTCTACTCTTTCCAGTAAATGCTTCCACGAAATCATTCCCCTGGGATGCCAGTGAAAGCTCTGCATCATCATTAGGAGAATGCTGGTTTACTCCACTATCTGTGTCAATAATGGTCATGTAGGTACTCTGGCAATCTTCTAAAACTTGTGGAAATATATCTTGTGGTGTCTGCTCCTTTGGAACCGTTATAGTATCTTCCAGAAGGGCACTTGCGCAGAGGCTTACTTCTGGAAACAGATCTTCATTACTTAATTTCTGTGAAATCTAAACATTAAAAACAAAAAAATGTTTACAAAAAGGAACAGAATGATTCTTTCTAAAAGGAATGTAATTGTCACTTCAGAAGTCATCCATCCACATACAGATATTTTCTTTATTTTATTTAGCCCTTCCGAAGAACTCACACAATATCTTAACAGGGGTTAAACCAAGGTTTGAGTTTCAAAAGTGGAGTGCTTCAGCTGTTGACTTCCCTAGCAGTAAAACTCTAGAGTGAGAGCCTGAATCTGTTCTAAAGTCAGATATTATGCCATTGCCTGAGGGTGTTAATGGGCTTTAAAGAAAGGCATTAAAAAATTCTGTCACTCATAAACACTAAAAGTGAACACATTCACAATAATTTTAAAAGTATAGTTAGTAAAACACAATATACAAGTTTCGATTACGACTTTAAGTAGCTCCAAAACAGGTATGAAGCATTTCTGCCTCACAAGCTTCAGTCCAAACAGGAATATGTCTGGAGGCTGCACATTTGGGTTTTCACACTGAGTACAGAACCACAAAACTGTAACTGTTCTTGGAAAAGTAATACTACTACTGTTTTTCTAACGCCTTTGAGCCACATCAACAGAGGCATCCACTTCTATACAAAGTAACAGCTTTTTAAATTTTTGTTTCCCTAGCCAATAATTCTGGGGGAGAAAACCAGATGCCTCAGCAGACCTAAAACACATTTGTTCTATGTAACATTTATATATAATACTGGGGTTGCTTAGTAACACTGGATCTTAAGATAATTTCTTTCAATATGTTCCTAGACTCTTGCTGCCAGCAAGTGGCCATACTGGGCAGTGCAAGAATCCTTTGGAGTGCAAGAATCCTTTAGCCACTGGCAACATAATTTTAATAATGCTCACACACAATAAAATAAAAGGGCAGAAATCTGACAGCATTTACTGTGTTCAGTTTGTAAGCCATTACAGATCCCCGATTCTTCACTGAAAAATTATTCTCCAGTTTGTTGCTTCCTATTTTGCACCTGTGCACCTAATTGTTCCTTTTAAAGTACTGACAACTTTTTACTTCACTATGCTATATTATAGGTTCTTTTTAGACCACTTCTCTCATTTGTGAAGACATGAAACAACTGAAAAAAAATTCACTGGCATAACTTTCTGTGCTTGAAGAACTGTGGTATAAACAGTGTGCATGTACATTACAAATTTCCTAAGAAAAGGGCTAGGTGCCTTTGTCCATCAGCAGGCGAAACATAATTTATATTGATGGAGAACCATCAGGCAGGCATAAGTGACTATTACTGCAAGATCCTAAAAATCCAAATTACAACTGAAATTCAATACGTAATTGTGACTGGTATTGACAAACCCCCCACTCAACTACAGGTGACTAAATTTATTTAGCATTTATTTCTGTTGGCAAAATCCTGCACGATTTGCTCTACAAGTAATTAAAATCTGCAGAACATAATAAAAGTATAAACTTCCCCTGCCCAAAACTCATCCCCAGTTGCCACTTGTCCATAAGACACCTAAAGTCCCAGCACTTAAGGTCCCTAAGCCTTCAAATTGTCTGCTGAAAAGGAACAGAGGAGCTGCTGAAGGAGCAGGGCTGAGTCAGCTGGGAACTGAACGAAAACAGGGTCTGTGGACCTAGTCTGGTAAGTATGGTCTGAATACACCTAAATTTCATTTAAAGGAGGAGCAGGATTCTGCCTCAGTCAGTAGCTCAGCAGCAAAATATCAACACTGTGGTAAATGGATGTTCAGGTCCATCCTCCACCAGAAGAGCTATGCTTCAAGCAATTGATTTTAAAAAGGTTTCCTATGTAGAAGAAGGTATCTCTTTGGCATACGGGTGATAATTCCTTTTAGGATTTGAATCCCAACCATCTCATTGCATCTGTTAATCTCTTGCACTGAGCATGAGCACACAGCTTCAAAACTCTTAATTTAAACCCCACTGTCCTCATGGTTCTCAATACAAATCCAAATCAAGGTGCTCCTTAATCCAGGCACAAATCCTGCTGATACTGTAGTGTCAGCCCAGAATATTATCTTCCCATCTTACCGAGTATCCACACTGGGTGACAGCTTAGCACAGCCTCAAACAACTCCAGCCCCAGTTGATTCAGAACCTCACACTAGAGGAAGCTGGTGGACAGGGAAGTCAAGCAGAAGTCTCATGTAAAAAAAAACCCCAACTTACTTAACCATGGATATAAAAACAATGTGTTAATAAACGCAGTGCACCAAAGGTCAGCAGGTGAGCCTGGACTAGCCAAGTCTTAGATGTCTACCTCTCCCTGTGCACCATATGAACAAGCTTAAATCTGGCCTGTCAGTTGCACCAGAAGGTAGGGCATTCACATCACTGTGGTGAATCTTGACATGCAAGGGTTTTTCCTATGTGTTTGAGAACAATTAAAGAGTTATCAAGAAATGCGTGGCTATTTGGTGTCACAGCTGTGGCTTGCAAATGTTACAAGGTAAAACTGGACTAATATTGAAGCATAAATAATAAGGGTAGACTGGAAATGTTAAATGGATTCCTATAGCTACTAGCTCTCAGACAAACAACAGCAGAGAAGTTCAGCCTTTCAATACATACATACATACTATGAAAGAGTAAAACCTTCAGAAGGATCAACAATACTAGATTTTGTTAGAACTCTGCGCTGAAGATTACTGCAATATATTGGGACATGAAGGATACACAAAGAATCACAGAACAGTTGAAGCTGAAACAGGCTTCTTGAGATCATGTAGTCCACCCTTGCTGCACATGCAGCACGAGCTGCAGCAAGCAGGTTGCCCAGGACCACG
The DNA here is from genome assembly GCA_033558235.1 of Neomorphus geoffroyi. NCBI lineage: Eukaryota > Metazoa > Chordata > Aves > Cuculiformes > Neomorphidae > Neomorphus > Neomorphus geoffroyi. The sequence continues at coordinate 19,362,066 of JAUMJM010000048.1, read as the reverse complement.
TCTACTCAGGTTCTGAGTATTTCCACAGGGGGAGAATGCACAGCCTCTCTGGACAACCTGTTCCAGTGTCTGACCAACCTTACAGTTTCAAAAGTGGATTTTTGTGTTTAAATGGGATTTCTTTATTTGTGTCCATTGCCTCTTGACCAATTAACAGTCACTATTGAGAAGTCTGGCTCCCTCCTCTTTGTCCCCCATTAGGTGTTCAAACACATTGCTAAGATCGCCCAGAGCCTCCTCTTCTTCAGGCTGAACCGTCCTAGCTCTCTTGGTCTGTCTTCATATGAAAGACAATAAAATCATAGAGTGATTTGGGCTTGAAGAACCTTTAAAGGTCATTTGATCCAATCCTGCGGCAACGAGCAAGGACATCTTCCACTAGATCAGGTTGATCAAAGCCCCATCCAACCTGACCTGGGAATGTTTCCAGGGATGGGAGCACCTATGACCTCTCTGGGCAACAGATTCTACTGTTTCACCACCCTCAATGTAAACAATTTCTTCCTTATTCCCACTCTAAATCTACCAATTTTTAGTTTAAAATCATTAGCCCTTGTCATATCACCTCAGGACCCACTACACAGTCTATTCCCATCTTTTTATAGGTCTCCTTTAAGTATGCAAAGGCTACAATAAGGTTTCCCCAGAGCCTTTACTACTCTAGGCTGAACAACCCCAACTCTCTCAGCCCTGCCTCATCGGAAAGGTACTCAGTCCCTCTGATGATTTTTTGTGGCCCTTCTCTAGACCAGCTCCAACAGGCCCATGTCTTTCCTGTTCGCAGAACTCCAGCGCTGGACACAATACTCCAGGTGGGACCTCATGAGAACAGAGTAGAGGGGCAGAATTACCTCCCTTGATCTGCTGGCCATGCTTCTTTTGATGCAGCCTAGGGCATGGTTGGCTTTCTGGGCTGCAAGTGCATGTTGCTGTCATGTTTAACTTTTCATCCACCAGGACTCCAAGTCCTTCTTCCCAGGGCTGCTCTCAATTCCTTCATCCTCCAGACTTTACTGATACTGGGGGTTGCCACAACCCATGTGCAGGATCTTGCACTTGGCCTTGCTGAACCTCATGAGGTGCACATGAGCCTACTGCTCAAGCTTGTGCAGGTCCCTCTGGATGGCATTCCATTGCTCAGGTATGTCAACCATACCACAAACATTGATATCATCTAACCTTAGTGAGGGTGCTTGCAACACCACTATGTCACTGATGAAAATATTAATACCATATATCAATACCTGTCCCAATATAGACCCCTGAGGCACACCATTTGTCACTGGTCTTCATCTGGAAATTGAGCTGTTGATCACTATCCTCTGGATGAGACCATCCAACCAATTCATGATCCACCAAACAGTCTACCCATCCTATCCATCCCTCTCCAATTTGAAGAGAACAATGTTGGGGGGGACACCATGTCAAAGGCCTTACAAAAGCCTAGACAAGACATCATAGCTCTTTCCTTGTTCACTGATGTAGGCATTCCATCACAGCAGGTCACTAGGTTGGTCACACAGCACTTGCCCTAATCACCTCCCTGTCTTCCACGTGCCTTAGCATGGCTTCTAAGAGGATCTGTTCCATAATTAGCAGTATTTTTTCCTTTGTTCTGAGAGAATATCCTTGACCATGTAATCAGTTGTATTTGCTACAAGACATGAACAATTTACCACACTGTTAAATCATCTTTGCTTCATTTTAGCAAGTAGATTTTTCACCAATATTAACCTTAACCAGGTTCCCTGAAAAAGGGGAAGTAAAATTGATTTATATAGAATTCTGACTTCTTATTTATAGGTAAAAATCTGTGGCACTCTATGGAACAGTCATAATGCATTAAGTTCTCTGCATTAAGTAGGTTATTTCAGCAGATAATTACACTGCGTATCGCAGTAAACTGGAACCCCAGAGAAGAAAACTGGAACTGGTGTCCTGCTCTAAGTTAACATGAGGTTGCTGCAGAAGGCAGCAAGCATTACATGCACCCAGTAGGATTCTCTTGTTTTGCTAGGCCCATGCAGCTGATTTCAACAGTGCTACAGAAATCCTCAAAACTGTCCATGGCATTGCAATAGGAGGTGGTAATAGCAGTTACTTTTTGCTGCAGAAATAGCAGCAGAGCAAATTTCAATGATAGTTTCTTTGTCCAGCATACATAGACCTGAAAGCAATGAACAGGTCAGGGAAGGCACAAAGAGGGCAGTGTGCCTCAGAGAGGCAACAGAAGGAGATGCAGAGGCAACAGAGCAGACACAGGTAGCATTGTGGTTATAGATGACAGCATACAGACAGATGATACAAAGGCAAAGGCCAATAACTCCTTTGTGAAATGCTACCAGCACCTCCTCTGCTATCTGGAGAGGTATCTGCTCAAGTCTTTCACTGTTGCTGGGACTTCACTGACTGCAAACTAAGAACAGATGGAACTCTGGAAAGAAAAAGGTGACAGGGGAAGTGGAGAGGAATCAAGGGAACATTTTACCACTGGATGTTGCAGAACCTTTAACTCTTGCCCAAGATATTTCTGGTTTGGAAATTTCACATGGATATACAGCTTAATTTTTGCTGTGATTTCTAGACGTTCTCAGGGATTCCTTCTTCCCTCCAAGGTTTTCTTTATCTTACATACAAAAGCAGTGCTTCCTAGCAGATAATTACTAAAACAATCAGAACTATTAGTGAACTACACTTGTAGCATTCAGACTGCACTAAGCTTAGCTAAACTAGTGTTGGTACAGTGTGCCTTCAGTTGTGCACTTCCACGACTTATCTTGTGCTGCTAGGTAGCTACGTAGCTAGACTGAAAAGATAAACTGGCTGAAAACTAAGCCAAGAAAAAAACCTAAACAGCACCTGACAGTTGTTCCCCAAAATATGCTTCATTCCAGGGGTCAGACAAGTCCTATTGCAGGCCCAAAGGAAGCAACAGAAATCTACTTTGAGCCACAACTAAGTCATTACTCCTACACAGAAGGATAGTTACAGATACTCTGTTCCTCCTCAAAGCCCTTCTTAATGCTTCTGCCCGAAGATTCATTGGTGGAAAACATGTTTTAAGCTACTAAAGAACTTTATTACTTTAGCTTAAGTAACACTTTTAGAGATTCAGTGTCATGGTGATGTCTCTTCTACCTCACTGTTACTGCTATGTTTCTACCCTGGTGACCTGCAAGCTTAATAACTGCAGTTCCTACCCAAAAAGCAGAAAATAAAGGTTAGTTCTTAGCTGTTTTCACCTAATATGCTCGCTGTCAGTTTCAACAGTGATGTGCCTGCTTTTTAAAATGAAAGAAACAGGTACTTTTCAGTAGAATATTCTCTAATACTGATTAAATTAAATTAAACTAAATTAAATTGTATATAAATTCAGTTGTAAAAATAGACTAACCTTTTCTTCTGACTCTTTCTGAAATCCATTCAATTTGATATCTAAATTTAGGAGAATAAACAGATATTTCAGTTTTACTATCACTGAATTCTGCTTCTGAAACTTCTCACCATCTCTAACCAAATGGCCTCATTCCTAATTAAGGCTGATGTTTCAAACCTTAAAAATTACCACAGTCATGTTCCCTAAGTGGAACAGACAATAAGGTTTCTAGTTAGGCTCTGTTAATCATCAAATTATATTCCAGGGCTATTTTGTCACATTTCCTCACTGTGGTTTAGAGGCCTGTGTTTCCAAAGACTATCAGCAGATGGAATTGCCGCCCATTCAACAGGATGAGACTTATCCTCTGCCCTCTGTAATTACAATGCAATTAGACAATATAGCAAAAACAATCCAATAATTTACTGCCTCTAAAAAGGGCTGGTCCCAACTCCCCTGCTCCCATCAACATGTTTTCACACTCACATGACTCCCTGGGAATTTCCTAATCAGAAATAAAGTGAATTGTTTTCTATTGGGTTAGCAAAAATTAGCTCAAACAGGGAGACGGTAGAACAGATGGGCAGTCCTGCAATGCTGACAGCAAGGAGGAATGGAAGTAAAACCGAAGCAGCAGCAGGTGGCAGGTGGATCTGCGGAATGAATGATCAGTATCATTTTTGATTCTCCTTTCTTAAAAATGTCTTTGATTCTTGGATATGTTAGTAAGAAGCATGTAGAAGCCCTCAAGGACTGTCACATATGTGCTTACCCTACACATCCATATGGCACTTGAGTACCATGTAGAACATAACTTTTGTCAGAAAATTCCACAACAGTGAAATAATTTTTAGGTGGAAATATACCACTGGCTTGGGAAAACAGTTACTTCTTCAAACAGCTATAACTGAATACTTAAAAAAACATAACTTTGCAGTCCAAGACAACTATGAAAAGTAAATAACTCCTGTAAAGGCCACATACAGTCAGATTCTACATAAACATCCACGGAATACTCATCTGCAGCTTCTCAAATGATTTTGCTACAGCTAGAGCAATTTTCAGTTTTGTACAAAACACAACGCACCTACAGAATTACTTTGCTGTTTCTCTACTGCAGCATTTGGTGAAACAACAAGCTTGGAAATATTTTCAGTAAGTGATGGGCAGTTTATCCAACCCCTAGAATGAAATAATAAAACAAAAAGTTCTTATTCAGGAAGAACTGTAATCTCCTCAGTTTAAGAAGATTTCTACAGTACTTTTGAGTTTATTTATACAGTTTTGTACTTACAGTTATTTGTGGAAACAACTGCAGTTATTTTAGTGGTGTCCTTCTCTTTAGGAGGACATGTAGTAACTAAGACTTCCAGATCTCCTAAGTGGAGCTAGCTATGCTATGTACATTCATTCTCTAAGTGAAAAAATGGCCCTTCCTGCATTTTATTACTTCTTTCTGTATTTCTACTATTCAATTCTGCATTCCAACTTTTCTACTGAAATCATTCCATAGCTTCTAAGAACAAAAGGTCTAGCATTGTTTATTACAAATTTTTGTTCATTTGTCCAATGGCTCTCTATGACTAGTTTACTGTCATTCCTGTTGCTCATGCCCTTACACTATTAAAGGTAATATCAATAAGAACAAATAAAGGTGCCATTTGACCCATACTGAACACAGAATTACCTAGGGCATAAATATAGGTCCTTCACTAAGCAAATAGGAAAACTGCTTCAAAATAGAACATTGAGAATAAAACAACATACAAATGGAAGTGTAACAGAACTGTTCAATTTTAGTATGCCTGACTGGAATTCGTGTGTGTATGACACTCACTGCAATAGAGACTGAGACTGGTCAGATGCCTCTTCATGTAACTGAATGAAAAAAAAAAAGACAACAAGTTAGTAAGCAAAGTAATTATTTTTTCAGCTTGTCACATCCTTATTCTGTTCCTTATGTCAATAACTTCAGAAATGAAATTCTTAGATTATATCTTTACATACATTACATACATTTATATACATTACTACAAAAGCCATTTCGATTAAACATTTGTGTGTGTGTGATACTTGAGAAAAATATTGAAAAATATACCAGTATTAGGAATGACAACACTCACCCAGCAGGAAAACATACCTATACAAGTAAGATATGATTGCTTTAAACTTGAGATCTTTTACGTGTCAAATGACCAAAACACAAGATATTCTTATTTTGACTCCCAGCTGGGGTTTTTTTTTGCAGCAATTCCCTCTTAATTAAATAAGACATGATGCTACTCCAGAGTCTGCGGAGTTTACTACACAACTAAATCCCTGGAAAAGGCAAAATTAAGTATCTCAGCTGACAAGACCTGCACATCAGCAAGCCCCAAGTGGCAGGGCTACTACATGAAGACACAGGAAAGGGCACGTGAGTAAGAAGACAGCTAATGTCAGAGCAGCAGCAAAATTCAAACTCTTCACTAAAAGGAGCCTGGATCCACTACTTGTGTCTCTGGGTGTATGAAAGAAGTCTTTATGTAAGGTCCAAGGCAACCTAGGAATGATTAACATAGGCAAGTGAACTGCAGAACTGTTTTCTTCCAGATGAGTCTAAGACTGGATATTACTAACGGACTATCAGCATACTGGCTGCAATTTTAAACAGACCATTGACATACAGTGGAGAACATTCACACCACTAGGAAAGCTCTGGTAAAGAACATCTTGGTGTGGACACCAAGCGATGACTTATTTGACTTGCACAGGGTATCAGCAATCCAGTAAGAATAACAGTTTTAGCAAAGACCTGAAGAGTAACGTGGAGATGGCCCAGCAGAAAGGGCTGATAAAAGGCTCCTAAGAATAGAACAGATTCTTTAGAAACAGTTCGTGCAACAATTATTGACCGATGTAGTTTCAAAATAAAGACTAACGTTTAGAAGCTGCAAATGCCACCTAACAGCTTTATCTGCACTCTGTCAAAATAGGCAAAAAAAAAGCCTGAAAAAGGTGAAAGCACAGGCTTAGACTCATGGGGCCTGCCTGAATAAGCCATGGAATAGGGTGTTAATAGATAATAGAAACAACTTGACTTGTCAATTGGAAAGAACCTGAATCCTACAAAACCTGTTTATATACCTACTGTATCTCTGGTGGAAGTCCTACTTTTCATCAACAGTAGAATCAAAGACAGGATTGTCTATCCCAAGCCTGCCTCAACCCACCTGAAGTACAAAGAAAGCCAAGAAACTTTAAACAACTATACCAGATTTCCTGAAAAAACATTACAGCCACTCGAGGCTCTCATACATCATTGAATCAAGATGCTGTATTCACATAAGAACAATATACACAGTAGAAAGCAGGCTTCTACACAAGCATGTTCCATGTTGGTTCTCAGAAAGACTAAAGGGTTACACTGGTGCAATCTACATAGGCAAGTGCCAAGGATGATAAGCCAATACTACTCCTCACAGGACTCAGTAAAGACTGAAATTTTACACTGTCTCCAATCTGTGCACAACCAAGCTGCCAGTGGCATATGCTATAGAGGTCTCCCAAAAAATATAATAGTTACCCATAGTTGTTTTTGAGGACAGGGATTTGGCCTTAGATTTGGAAGAATCTCTTACTGGAATTGCAGACTGGCTACTCTGGTGAAAGCCAAGAAGCCAAAGACTTAGGTTAGGCAGCTGGCACTAAAATCAATCCCCAGGAGAAAGGGGGAGTAAATTGGCACTTCTTTCATTCCCCTTGTCCTCAGAAAACGATGATAAACTTCAGTCATAACACCCCAGGACACACAAGCAGTAAAATAAACTTTTGGAGAAAAGCCTTAGAATTAACAGCATCTTTTTAATTTTGCTCACTGTTTCCCACACTGTCAGTTGAAACAAATTTATCTGCAACTCTGTACTGCCCTGTAAAAATATTCATACAAATTTATCTGCAGTTCTTTATTGCTCTGTAAAAACATTCACTTAGTAGAGTGTCTTTTTTCAATATAATACTTGTCATGTAAGAAGCAGTTTTGTTCCTTAAAAAAACCTCTTACACTGGAATAAGGACAGAGACAGTAAGTCCTCAGACTGTTGAATCCACAGCACTGAAGACAAGTTTAGCAGTCACAGGTTTTTAAAAAATCGCAGTTAAAGAGTACAAACCTGTTTGTTTCTAATCGTTTCACGAGCACGCCATATGCAGGTGAAAAGCTGGTTGCTCAACTGAAGTTTATGGGCTAGCAACCAACTAGGCACATATATTAAAACAGGCCAATTAATAGATCAAGGATTGCAGAATCATTCATAGAGCAGAATAATTACCCCACCATCATGCAAGCAGACATTTTATTCTGCATTTCAGATTATTATCTCTTCCTTTTTTGAAGAAACATTTGTCCAATCATTGGAAAACAGCTAATCCCATAATGAGTAATCAACGATGTATTTTGGCACGCTTAACCCAGATGGTTATGTCTTAGCTCTTGAAGAGAACATCCTAAAAGTTTTTACTTCACAATTTCTTCATCTTTATTACAGGCTTGTTCCAAAATTTGAAAGGTTATAGCCTCATGAAATACCAAGGACAAGTCTGATACAATCCTGGAAAGAATGTGCTACACACGACAACTGTCTTGCCATAAAATTCATTTCAGCTGCAAGCCACCAGGCCCTTTTACACATAAATAATGGGAGGCCTAGTGAGTTTCTATATACTTAATAGTTAGATATGTATAGCAGGAGACATATAAGTTCTATACCTACTGGATTTATCACTTTTTCCTTCCAATAATAGGTGTGATCACAATATTCCTGTATAAAACAGACTTCTGGAGAGGGAGCTTCTAGGAAAAAAAAAAAGAAGAAAAATACCGTAATTAAAGGAAGTTTTGATTGCCTTAATTTCTACATGAATTCCATAACTCCATAAAATTCTACATAAATTTCTCTGTAACTCAGTAACTGAGGCATATGCATTAAAGCTTCTAAAATGCAACAGACTTAAGTACTTAGTCTATCTAACGACATTTTTAAACTACAACATAGGATAAATTAACAAAAACAGATAGGAATAAAATTTATTTCGCTTAGTGTTCTGGAACACTCCCCAAGTTTGTTCTTGAAATTAACTCTTTCCTCTTATTTTTTAAGCTAACAATTGCAATTTTGGTAAACTGCCTGATCCATTTAATCGAGTACAACAAATATTTATACTCCTATACGGAATACTTCTTTAATGGCTATACAAAGGAAGAACTTCTCTCTGGGAAAAAAAAAAAACACAAAACAGAGAGAGAAACCCTTGGGACTGGACCCCTAGGTTTCTGACATTAATAGAATACCTATCAGATTAATCTTTATGTTATGTAACTCATCACAAAATTGCCACTATTCAAACCTGCACAAGTACATGAACAATGAAACACTAATTCAAACTTACTGAATATAAAATGCTGTGGGCAAAATGCTACAATTTATCACATTTACAGAGACAAAAATCCCAACCCAAACCTCAGACAAATTCCCACTCCACAAAACAAATAATAAGTCTAATAAACATGCCTTCAAACCATGAATGTGGCCAGGGTTTAATTCCAGTGGATAACCACTGGTAGGTTCAAAATGTTTATTTCCTTTGACAAAACTATTAAGCACCTATGAAAGGTGCAGCACCAGAAAATCACTGGCATAGGAAAAATTCCTGTACATTTCAATGGGCTGTAGATAACTTTTATATTATCTCCCAACAGGTTGGTAAAAAACGACAGTCCACTCAGGTCTTCAAATCAGAAAAAAGACAAAAACATTCTGATGTAACACTTGGAGCACCTTTTATCACTTAAATACCAGGCAGTCTCTGTAACGCTGGAATAAAACACACAGGGTGCACATCAAACAGATTATACATAACTGCCAAGGAGGTATCAGTAAAACTATTACGTAAGTACAATACGCTTGCTCATGCAACCTGCTCTAAGGCAGTTATTAGAGAAGATTTTAAGGCTCTAAATGAGTGTGTATGCATTTATTTTTAAAGTAATTTAATAATACACTTAAAATTTTGGTAAATGGAATTAAATCCAGTTCAAAACCAGTCATGATTGGTGTTCCCCACGTTTCAGTGCTGGTTCCAGTGTTGTTTACCATCTTTATCAATGATCTCAATGAAGGCATCGAGTGCGGATGACACCAAGCTGGGTGCAAGTGTTGATCTGCTTGAAGGAAGGGAGGCTCTGCAGAGGGATCTGGACAGGCTGGAGCAATGGGCTGAGACCAGCGGGATGAGGTTCAACAAGGTCAAGTGCAGAGTCCTCCAATAACAACCCCAAGCAGTGTTACAGGCTTGGGGAAGAGTGGTTGGAGAGCTGCCTGGCAGAGAAGGACCTAAGGGTGTTGGTTGACAGCCGGCTGAACATGAGCCAGCAGTGGCCCAGGTGGCCAAGAGGGCCAATGTCGTCTTGGCCTGTATCAGAAACAGCGTGGCCAGCAGGAGCAGGGAGGTGATTGTGGCCCTGTACTCAGCACTGGTGAGGCCACACCTCGAGTGCTGGGTTCAGTTTTGGGCCCCTCACTACAGGAAGGACATTAAGGGGCTGGAGTGTGTGCAGAGAAGGGGAACAAGGCTGGTGAGGGGGGTGGAAAATAAGTCCTATGAGGAGCGACTGAGGGAATTAGCGTTGTTTAGCACGGAGAAAAGGAGGCTGAGAGGAAACCTCATCACTGTCTACAACTACCTCAAAGGAGGTGTGATGGGGTGGGTGCTGGTCTCTTCTCACAAGTGACAAGGGATAGGATGAGAGGAAATGGCCACAAGTTGTGCCAGGGGAGGTTTAGACTGGACATTCGGAAGAATTTCTTCACTGAAAGAGTGGTCAGGGATTGGAACAGGCTGCCCAGGGAAGTGGTGGAGTTGCTATCCCTGGAGGTGTTTAAATACGGGTAGATGAGTTTCTTAGGCATATGGTTTAGTAGGGAAATAGGCACAGTTGGACTTCATGATCTCCGAGGTCTCTTCCAACCTTCTGATTCTATAATTCTAAATAATGCACTTAAATTTTCCTCCCCAAATTTTGTATGTTAAATTTAAAAAGAATAGAGATACTAACAGTACTACAGGGTTTTTTAAATTATGACATGCAACTATAGTTACATATGACTATTATGTTTAGACATTCTGTTTACATGACTATCATGTTTAGATTCCATTTAGTTTATTCTGCTTAAATACAACACACATATCTAAATAAAAAGGTATCTCTATATATAGTTCAAACACTTCCCAAGCCCAGCGTTCTCAATCATAGCACACAGGAAGAACAGAGAAATCAAGAGCAAACCTGTTTTTCCAATATTAAAATTTCAAATATAGGAGCTAAAACAATCAATAACATAGAAGAGCACACACAGTTCATAAGAATGAACTTCATGCCATGCTTAAGTTTAAATAACATGGATTCGGGCAACATCCACAGCAACAGTTCATACAAAAACGCAACACAGACTGGAAAAATAATTTGTCCTACCTCTATTAACTCTTATCTCAGTTGTTAACGCCATGTCGCTATTACGAAAAGACAACCTTTCCAAAACAATTTAAAAAAGGGCTGTTAAACAGTTGTATGTAATGCTTTTCAGCTCTGTAAACTCAAAAGGCAGACAAAGGCACCCCTCTTGGCCTCCACTGCTAGGGCACAGCTCACCACACAGTAGGTGAATGCACCTCCAACGCTCATGCCAGCAGCAAAGGACCACAAAATTGTGAGGATACACCTGACGCCCTGCACAGAAAACCTCAGGTAGAGAGGTGCATCACCACTCTATATAATTTCCAAGCAATACGTGGCCACAAAGCCACACATGGCAGGGGGAGGGGGAACTGGATAATCTTCAAGGTCCTTTCCAACCCAAATCATTCTATGATTCATTCTAAGTGCAGCTGTTTGGTGGTTTTGATTCTTTGACACGTCTTAAAGGACAGAAGAGATAACGTCATGAAAATTACATGAAATTAAAGTTGTGGAAAATTAACATCAGCAGCAATCGTATTTAATACTGATTTCTTTATTTTTTCTGGGTTGGATTCTGGCACACTTCGTTTCCAGTGACTGAAGCCTCTTCCAGGACAGTCTGGAGGTGCAAGCTTAGAGGCCCAGGGAGCGTGTGGAAAACCAATGAGGCCACTTGAAGCACTGGGAACCACTGTAACCCAGCTCACGTGGAACTGGTCTGCACGGAGAAAAAAAGATTCTAAAGAACGAAAAAAGAAAAACTAAAACCCCTGAAAATACGCATTTAAGAAACAACTGAGAGGTGGTTTTGCACCCTCGGGGATGCCAGATGTGTCCTCTGGGGTGCCAGGTATGCCCTTCAGGATGTCAGATGTGCCTCCCCCAGTACCAGATGTGCCCTTCGGGATGGCAGATGTGCCCTAGGGATGGCAGATGTACCCTTTGTGATGCCAAATGTACCCTCGCGGGTGCCAGCTGCAGGCAGGAGATCCCGGCCCTACTCTGCTCCCGGCCCCGCGCCTCACCAGCACTCGCAGCCCGGAGCAGCACCCTGTCACCACCAACCCCACCACCACCTCCGCTGCCAGAACTCCTCCTCGTCCACATCGCTCTCCAGCACCGAGCCCTCGACGATGGTCTGGTCGCTGTCTCTGTCGCTGTTCCCGCCGCACTCCCCCATGGCGCAGCCGCTCCGCTCTGCCACCCCCCCCTCTCCCTCAGCGCGTGCGGCCGCCATGTTGGGCAGGGCCCGAGGCAGCCGCGGCGCCGCGCCTCTCTTCCGGGCTGCCCTTGGGCCCTGCGGGTGGCCAAAGCTCGGCGTCAGCGAGCGGAGCCTCTCGGACGAGAAAACGGTACCGAAAATGCCCGCAAGTAAACTCTCTAAGACTCGTTTTGGGGTTTTGAAAGCAGCATCCTTTATTTCAGCACTGGGCACATGAGGGAATGATTTCCATCAATCGTGTAACGAGACTAGGGTTGGGACATTGTATTTTCCACTTACAGGCATAGCTATAAATTTTCCCAAAAATCTTATGCATATTCTATTACTTTCCAATAATTAATTTTAATGTTATTATGAACTTCACAACAGCCGAATTTTCGCTAATTGGAGCTTCGGAGCCAGCTCTGTCTGACCTTGTATTTTGGACAGGAAAAGACTGCTGAACAGGTGATGATAGACGATGACACACCTGTTCAGCAGAGACCATACCTAACACAAGACATTATCATTTCTCTCTGAACAGTGTCTGGGAAAATACTATTTGAGAAAAAAAATGCTATAAAGTAACCATACTATCAGAGGGACATTCTGACAAACTTTCAAAAAATACAGTTACTTACATGAAACTTTAACTTAAATCAAAATATTCCACCTTTCGTAATAGAAAGTACAGAAGTACTTACTATTTGTAAGGTCAGAGTGACTGGCAGTACAAGTTAAAGGAAGCTCTCTTCAGCGCCATTGAGATGAGTCTCCTTCAGCACAATAAACCCTTGGCCTGCTTAGGGTGACAGTGCTACCCCCACACCTTCTGCAGGGTTTTGTGCCTCCTTGCTGGCGCTGGGCTTCCACTTCCAAACAGGTTGTGCATATTACTCATCACAAACCATTTAACTTATTTGTACCAGCCTGTCTGCCATCTAGGATTGCTCCCTTTTCTTAATGTGTGTACTTCCCTGGACACATTAAAGCAGCCAACTTCATCTGCTGTCCTAAGCACTGATAGCGAAAACACTGGCAAATAAACTCTCTTAAGACTCATTTTGGCATTTTAGAAAGTAGAATCCTTCATTTCAGCACTGGACACGTGAAGGAATTATTGACATCAATCATGCGTAAGGAGACAAGAGCTGGTTACAGAGTATATTTCCCACTAGCATGTATAAATTTTCCTGGGTATCTTATGCATATTCTCTTCCTTTCCAAGGACTAACTTTAATGTTATTGCAAAGTTCACAACAGCCAAATCTCTGCTAATTGAAGCTTTGCAGCCAGCTCTGTCTGACCTCACCTTTTAGATAGGAAAAGACTACAGCCAGGGATGATTATAGAAGACACATCTGTTCAGCACATCTCATACCTAACACAAGACATTATCATTTCTTTCTGAACAGTGTCTGGAAAAACACTGAGAAAAATACAGGCTGTAAAGAAACTATGCTCTCAGAGGGATGTTCTGTCTAACTTTCAAAAAATATAGTTACTTACATGAAACTTAACTCTACTTTAGCTTAAATCAAAATATTCTACTTTTCGTAACAGTAATTACTTATGGTATCAGTAAGGTTGGAATGGCTGGCAATAGAAATTAAAAGGCAGCTCTTCCTTCAGCAGCATTGAGATGAGTCTTCCTTAGCAGGACTAGCCTCAGCCTACTTGGGAAGGTGGTGCCATCCCCACACCTTCAGCAGGGTTTTGTGCCTCCTCACTGACACTGGGCTTCTGCTTCTGACCGTGTCGTGCACATCACTCATCACAAACCACTTAACATACTTGTACTGGCCCGTGTATCATCTAGGATTGCTCACTTTCCTAATCTGTGTACTCCATGGCCATGTTAAAGCAGCCAACTCCATCTCCCCCTCTCCGTGGTATCTAGTGACAGGACAAGGGGAAATGGCCTCAAAATGCAACAGAGGAGATTTAGGTTGGATATTAGGATGAATTTATTTACTGAAAGGTTTGTTAAGCATTGGAATAGGCTGCCCAGGGTGGTGGTTGATTCGCCATCCCCTGGAGGTGTTTAAAAGATAAGTAGATGTCGTACTTGGGGACAATCTAGTGGCTGACTGAGCAGGGCTAGATCAGTGGTTGGACTCGATGACCTTAGAGGTCTTTTCCAACCAAAACCATTCTTTGATTCTCTGATTCCATGATCTGATATCCAGAGCACAACACATGGTTCATGTATTCAAGAGCAGGGGTGCCTTTGTGATAACCAAATCATTAATTGGCCCTATTTGCACAGTATTTGCAGTAGCACTCTTGTATGCCACTGGGCAGTCATCTTGTTAAACCCATAAACATTCTCCTTATTCTGCCTCAGCTTTGCCTCCCATCTCCACAGCTATGGGGACAGTGCTGTGCCTGCGGCCTTTGCCATTGGGAAGCTGGGCTGTGCACAGGCCACCACAAGAGCTACTGGTGTGAACAGTGTTGATGGCAGACAGCATTACGGCAGGTACTTGCACAGACTGCGAATTCCAGATCATCATAGCAACGACTCTGGCTCCCAGAGAACTTGATGATAAAATTAGAATGGTTATTACTTGCCAAATCATATTCATCACAGAATATTAAAAAGCCCAGTGCTGTGTAAAAAGCATGGAAAATAGAGCAGGATACTAAAGGTCATTTTAAATTACATATCAATTATACATGATTGTTGCAACTCTGTTTTGCTTTGGCTTAGTCATATCCATATGCAATTCTAGCAATTGCTGTGTGTAGTATAAAATGGCTCCAGAAATCTCACTGCTAATTCTTCACTCTTTTCAGGTAAATAAAGGTAAGACGCTCATAATGTGAGTGTTGGAAAGAAACTGACAGGGAACATGGATACACAGTAGTAAGTTATCAGGATTTATAAGCATCACATTGAAGATGGGAATGAAAAGTTTATTTCAGTTAAAACACTGAGCAGACGTGAATTGTTTGGCCACTGATGACTGCTTTGGGCAGAGTTCTTAGGAAACCTTCAGCAGGCATGGTGATGTTGGACTGACGTTGGACTGGGTGATCTTGGAGGTCTTTTCCAACCTTAACAATTCTATTAATCTGTCATTTGAGGATCACACAAATGCTTCACAGCACAGCACAACATGGAGATACTAGAAATTTTTCTAAATGCAGTGGCCTATGTAAAAAGCAGTTTTGGAAATGCTGGAGTGTAGACCATCCACAGCAGAGTCCTTGCAGGTTATGTTTTGTTTGTATCTAAGCATGCTAGCCCACAGGTCACATACCACAGTGTTGTGCCTGGCTGGGGTACCCAAAGAGGTGAGGGACCCTTCCTGGCCTCATGAGCTAAAAAAAAAAAGCATTTCCTCCTCTGCCAAAACCCACAAACCCATGTAATTTATTTCTGCATGTTGGGGGCACTGCTTTTTCCACAAGGGCAAGCGCTGTGACTTGTGTTCTCGAATCCCTGGCAAAAGAGGGATATGGAACTGTTAGAATGGGTCCGAGGAGGGCTACGGAGATGCTCAGAGTGCTGGAGCCCCTCTGCTATGAAGACAGGCTGAGAGAGTTGAGGCTGTTCAGCCTGGAGAAGAAAAGGTTCCAGGGGAGACCTTATAGCAGCCTTGCAGTACCTGAAGGAGCTGCAGGAAAGCTGGGGAGGGCCTTTTTCACAAGTAGTGATAGGACGAAGGGCAATGGCTTTAAATTGGAAGGGGGAAGATTTAGATTAGATATTAGGGAGAAGTTCTTCACACTGAGGGTGGTGAGGCACTGGTACAGCTTGCCCGGAAGTGTTCAAGGCCAGGCTGGATGGGTCCTTGAGCAGCCTGGACTGGTGGGAAATGGGGTGGAACTGGATGATCCTTTACAACCCAAACCATTCTGAATCTAGTCTGACGGGCCGGAGCAGCGCCAGCATGGCACCCCCTTGCTACGAGGGCCTGGCGGCGCGGGGAGGCTCGGCCGATCGCCGAATGTAAATGAGCCTCTCCCTGCCGCCCAATCAGGAAATACGGAGTGGGGAGCGCGGCGGCCCATTGGCGGGCGGCCCATGGCGCGATGGCGTGTTCCCCGCTCCTGATCGAGTCCCGGGCTGCGCAGCGGTCGCCGGGCGGTTGCCTCGGCGACGCAGCGAATGACGCGACTCAGGGTGGGCGTGGCGGGCGCTCGCCATTGGCTGCGCGATCGGGCGATGGCGGTGGCTGGCGAGGGGCGCTCCGGGTGTCCTTGCTGCGGGCGGCTTGGCCGGTGCAGTCAGCGGCAGGGCAAGACGGAGGAGAGCGGTGCTAGGACGGTAATCGGGGACCGCGGGCCGGGGGGAGTCGGCAGTACCACTGCTGCGACGGGTCCTGCGGGGCCGGGGAATGGGCGCCGAGCGGCTCCGCTGAGTTAACGCCGATAATGGCGGCGCTGCTGCCCCGGGGGAGGCCGGAGCCACCGTCTCGGTGCTCTCAGGAGGGTGCGGCCCCGCGGAGGGTGCGGAAGAGGCGGCTGAAAGCGGCTCTGCTTTGGGACACGGAGGGCGCTTCCCGGCCGCTCGGTGGGGCCGTGCTCTCGACGGGCGGGCGGGCGCTGCGCCGCTCTCCGGGCCGCTCGGCGCCTTTGCTGTAGCGCGGCTGTTGCTGAGTCAGCAGCGGGAGGTGGGAGAGGGGCGCTGGTCCCGCGGGGCGCGCTGCCGTCGGCTGCTCTGGGTCTGGTGGGAGGTGTAGAGAGACCCGGCGCGTTCCTGCGAGTCGTCACACGGGATCGTGGCGGGTGAATGCCGTAAAGCATTGGGGGGTGTGTCCAGTTCTGGAATCCCTGACATAAGAAGGATATGGAACTGTTGGAACGGGTCCAGAGGAGGGCTACGAAGATCCTCAGAGGGCTGGAGCACCTCTGCTGTGAGGACGGGCTGAGGGAGTTGGGGTTGTTCAGCCTGGAGAAGGAGAGGCTCCGGGGAGACCTTATAGCACCTTGCAGTACCTGAAGGGGCTACTGGAAAGCTGGGGAGGGGCTTTTCACAAGGACAGATAGTGATAGGGCGAGGGGGAATGGCTTTAAATTGGAAGGGGGAAGATTTAGATTAGACAGTAGGGAAAAATTCTTCACGCTGAGGGTGGTGAGGCACGGGCAGCGGTTGTCCAGGGAAGCTGTGGATGCCCCCTCCCTGGAAGTGCTCAAGGCCAGGTTGGATGGGGTCTGGAGCAGCCTGGGCTGGTGGGAGGTGTCCCTGACCATGGCAGGAGGGGTGGAACTGAATGGGCTTTAAGGTCCCGTCCAAACAAAACCATTTGAAGATTCTATGATCAGATAACCAGCCTGGTTTGCTTTCTACGTGCTGGTGAAGCTTTTGAAGGGATTGCAGTTATTTTTTGTATTTTGTTTTGATTCCCATAATGGGTTGCTTTACTTAGTCATCTTCTGTACATTTTTGATTGAAATCAAAGGCAAGCAGGAGATGGATAGGATTTATAAAGCATCCCTTGTGAACCACTGTTTTGAGATTTAACAAAATAATATTTATGTTAAACTTAAGTTTTTTACTTATGATTATGCCTTGCTAATTTTAAGCTATGAGTCAATGTACTATACAAATATTTTAAACAGAATTAGAAATAGCAGCAGATCATTCACATCAGAATTTTTTTACAGATCTCAGTAATGCACAACCAGGGTAAGAAATCTTTATCAGTGTTTTCTGGAAATGTCAGCTGCATAGCAAAAAATGCATGCACCTAAAACAGGTTAAATAAACATGAGGGCTTTAAAGAATCCTTTTAGGTCAGGAGTTACTGCCCCTCAGTTAACCTCAAGATCAGCAGTGAGGCATCCTGTGTTTCATAGCAGCAAGTAATTATGAGACATTATCAAATAGCAGATATTGTGGATAATTGTTTTCATAATAAAATTAATGTGGTTTTTCCTAATTAATTTAAGTGAAGCCATTTTACACTTATTAGTTTTGCTTAGAAGTGTGAAGTACAATATTGGATGAAAGATTTTTAAGTCTTTCTAGCTCTACTAACAGTTGCCTAGATCATAATTCCCACTATCAGAAAATAGGAGTTGTATTGCTACGACTGGTAGGACTCTATATAGTCATGTAGTAAGTACTAATTCTGACTTTCTTTCAGTGTGTTATTCAAAAGTATTTATATTTTCATAGGACATTGCTATGCTTTTTCTATTTTCTGCATTTTTTCAAAATCTTTGCCACTGAAACATTCCTCTGGCTATGTCTTACTTTAGTTTTCCTGATTAAAAGATGCCTTCCATTCTGCTGATGAAAAACTATGATACCACTTTGGAACAGTTTTTCAAGAAAATAAAGTTACAGAACAGTATGTAGATTCTATTAGACAGTGAAAAGCAGAGAGTGAAGTTGACTTTAAAAGGAGTGGTTTTGTTGGGTTGGTTTTGGTTTTTTCCATAAAAAAGGTTTCTGTCAGGAAATTAAAAAAATTCTTCATAAGCAAGGCAGTCCTCTCATCTATTTTCCTCAACTGTTTTCCTGAGCCACGAAAATCTTCACCGTCACTGTGAAAGAATAGAGAAAAATGTTTTGGTGCTGTTGGTGCTCGTATGATCAAGATTGGCATTGGTAGGAAACGGAGATGAATCCGGTATCTTTAGGAACACTAAGTGGATTATTTTCTCCATTGAATGTCAGCTTCATTTTTGATATCCAAGCAAAAGAAATAATATTGGAAGCCTGATGCATGGATTGTTACTTTTAAGGCCACTTGAAGGGGGTTTTTAATCTACTTTGAAGTGACAAGGTCTAGAGCTCTCAGTCCTCCATGGAAATCTTTACAGTGCTAAGTTTGTACATGTAAATGCTGAATTAGAGATTGTCTCTGTTAGCCAGGCTACTATTTAAGCATCTTTTGAACTTTATGATATAGTTATATTGTTAATATTCATCACAGAGTTTTCTAAAGCTGTTGATGTGGTGTAATGAGAAAAGTCCCAGTACTAGTGTATTTGAGAGAGAATTTTATGGCATTTTGTGTCTGTGCTCTGAAACATAATTAAATATCCTTGGTGAACTTGTCTAAAGGTACAGCCCGGAGCAAATAGACTAGGATGTGGTTTTTGTAGTTGAAGGACTTATAAAACATTCATGTTCTCAGTGAAGTGAAAGAGAGATATGGGAGTTCAGGTTGAATGTTTGTTACCTGTTGAAAGCAAAGGGGGTGCTGAAATGTATCAGTAATGTGGAAATTAGTTAAGAATACAAGAGAACTATCACAAAATACCACATATGAGAAAGACTCAGGTGCTTCATGCAGAAGGAACAGGTTTGAATGTGATTAACTTGAATCACCCAAGAATACTGAGCAGAAAGTAGGGAAGACACAGTCAGAGGAAAATGACACGACAGTTCCTGCTGTTGAAGTTGAGCATTACCAACAATGGTTAGTGGGTAATTTATATAGTTGAAGTAAAGTTAATCAATATTTTTGATAGGAAGACTGAGTAGAAAGAATTAGCAGAATTAGCAGTGAGTGTTTACCTAGGTGGTTAAAAACAAGAAGTTGGAGTCAAAGTAGTATCCAAATTGACTGGCATGATAAAAGGAGACGTAAGAATGGGAGATTTGAGGAACCAAGGGAGATGTGAATTAAAAAAAAAGGATTGAGAAGGCAGGAGAGATCATAATATTTCAGAATATTAGAAAGAAATATGTTTTACATGGAAGGTTGAAAGGCGAAGATTAGTTTCTTTACTCACCTGTTAGTTAACTGTTTTGTTTTTTTTTTTTTTCTGAGGGATGACTTGCAGAAATTTATAGAGCTCTACATTTTTTTCCTTGAATCTCATACTTCCTTACATGAAATATTCCTTTGTTGCAGGCTTGCTAAGTATAGAAAAACAGTCTTGAAAATGTTGTCCAGACTCTTTCGAATGCATGGCCTTTTCGTAGCCTCTCATCCATGGGAGGTCATTGTGGGAACAGTGACTCTAACCATCTGTATGATGTCCATGAAGATGTTCACTGGGAATGATAAGATTTGTGGCTGGAATTACGAGTGCCCCAAACTTGAAGAAGTAAGGATTTAAGTTCATGTTATAATACTTACTGTTAATCAGTAGATCTAGGGTTTTCCGTAGAGTAGGATCAAGGTGTGATGTATTGGGATGAAAGTAGCTATGCAGAAACTTCTTTATTGCTCTCCTTTCCTCCTTGTGGCTATTTTAAAGCTGTATGTAAGTTGTGCTACAGAAGGTTTTCACTATGTCTGGCTTTCAGTTGCACAGTATCTAGTGAACAAACATTTTATATTCATATTGTTTGCAATATTTTACTTTTTAAGACGGGACTAGCAGTGGTATATTATTCTGAAATTTCATTTTTAGTGCAGCTTCAAATGGATTTTTTTATTACTGAAACATAATAAGTTACTACTTAGTGTAAAAGCTAACTAAATAATTTCATATTTCAAACAGGATGTTCTGAGCAGTGACATCATCATCCTGACAATCACGCGCTGTATAGCAATCCTTTATATATATTTCCAGTTTCAGAACCTCAGGCAGCTTGGGTCCAAATACATTTTAGGTATTGTATCTGATTTTTTATTTGCTGAGTGCATTTTAATTGGGTTTTTTAGTATGTATTGGTACTAAATATTAGCATTTGAATACTTCTGTACAGAACAGGTTTGTTTTAATTACTTGCTAGATAGCAGAATAAATGTTCTGCATATATCAAAGCACATTTTTTAAGAGAGATTGTGTAGGATTATATAAACAGTGGAAATTTAATTCTTGAAATAATTGTTTATTATGTGAAATATCTAAAAATGTAGAGCTATTTAAACTAGTTTTTGTTTTTGCTAATAATGAGAAGATTTATGGATTTTATTTCTTAGACTCTTACTTTGAATGCAGTACAAATTTCAGATTTGAATATCTGTATAAAAATAGCATCTACTTCAGTTTGTATCTCAATTGCTGTTAATGCATTCTGAGATAAGAGATTTGTCACTTGTTTGCTTCAGGACTGATGTAAAGATATAGCTCTTACTTTTCCTTTTTTTTTCCCCTCCCAATATATATAAAACAAAAATTTCAATTTTCTTTTTTTAAAGGTATTGCTGGCCTCTTCACAATCTTCTCAAGTTTTGTTTTTAGTACGGTGGTAATCCATTTCTTGGATAAAGAACTTACAGGTTTAAAGTAAGTAATGATTTGTTAGTCTAGATTTCTTGCTTGAATTTGTTTTTCCTGTACAATGAACCTTGAATTTTAACATATGCCTTTTTTTTTTAGTGAAGCGTTACCATTCTTCCTGCTTCTGATTGATCTGTCAAGAGCAAGTGCATTAGCCAAGTTTGCGCTCAGTTCCAACTCACAGGTCAGGGGTTGCTTTTTTGGTTTTGTTTTGCTGGCTTTTTGTTTGAGTTGGGCTTTTGAATATAATGTTTAAAGATGAATATTGTCCCATGGCAATAAGATTGAACTAGATGATCTTTAAGGTCCCTTCCAAGCCAAACAGTTCTATGACTCTATGAATCATCCAGATGGAGTGACATACAGGTGAATATATAAAAAGGATCAGATTTTATCCAAGTTCTGTGTTCTCTTGTCTTCAATCCAGATTGGTATTCAAGTGAGTAACAACACAGTAATATCAGTGTGCATAAGCATATGAGCTAAGTTTAATTGTGTGTATGTGTACTTCATAAGTTTAGAACTTTAAACCAGTTGATGCTTATAGTTCTGTTAAGGAGGCTAGAGTTCCTAGACCAATGGCTTCCCTAGGAGAGTTATTGATAGAAGAAAGTTAATTTCTAGGGCTCAGGAGCAATATGTAAAGAAACATCTAACATTACAAGGCTGACAAAAAAAAGCATATTTCCAGACAAAATCTTAGCAGAACAAACATAGCGTGTGTGTAGAAAGAAACATTCATGCTCTAATGCAGTTAACACAGCACAAGAGGAAGGATCAACAGGACATCTTTCTTACAAAAACATTGTGGTGTTTTTTTCTGAGTTCTGAAATGAAATTCTATTTAGTGACATTAATTTATATATGCAAAATAGTGTGTATGGTAAATAAAAACACTCTAATTGTGACAAAGATATTGTTTACTATAATTTATTATATTGTCTATTAGGGTGTATTGCACATTCTCTATATAAGCAATATTATTATGATGTGTTGTATATTATTTTATCATAATTGTGATAATATAATTTTTTAATTCATCTTCGAAAAAGTAGTTCACAAATAGCTTTTCCCTGCATCTTCTCTTCCCCTCCTCCAAAAACTTTATCACTAAAAACAACAGCCAGCCCTCTAGGGTTTGCCATGCCTGACTTCTGGAAGAAATCCTTTTCTCCCCATGGAAAAGTTTTAGTGTCTTTTATGTCTTCTTTTCTGTGAGCTGAGTCTCAAGAAGTAAATAATGAAGTGAAAAACATAGTAAAAGTTAGAGTATAGTTCTGTGGTTGCCAGAACTTTTGAAGTGCCATGACATAAATAGCTTCTGGTTTATGTCTTTAAGTATAGAAGGCTTGTTCTTCTGAATGTACTTTATATTAAAGGCTCTGCCCATCAGTGTTGTAGGAGTTAATAATACTGACAAGCCAAAGATAGACAAATTAATCAAAATCAAATAATCATGTGTGAATTAAGACTGTCAAAGTATAATAACTGATGGAAAATAAAGCAATTAAAGAATGTGCTCTGTCATAATAGTTCATTTTCAATATATGTTTTATAAGCCTTATCACCGTAATACTACTTAATTTACTAATCATGTACTAATCATGCTATATGTACTCCTTTAATTTGATTTTTGTCTCTAAGTTAACATACAGAAATTTTTTTTTTTAGGATGAAGTAAGAGAAAATATTTCCCGTGGAATGGCAATTTTAGGCCCTACATTTACACTGGATGCACTTGTAGAATGTCTTGTGATTGGAGTTGGTACTATGTCAGGTGAGTGTTACAGTCTAAGGCTCTGAGTCTTACAAGCTAAAAAAGCCTATTTGAAAGATGTTGTCTTTCCTTAAAAAGAGATCAGTTAAATGTAATAAGCAAAGGATTTTCACGTGTAAGTAATAGATTTATTTTACAAAAAAATTTATGTTACATAGTTAGGACTAGAGTGGTTTTTCATTTGGGTGTTTGTTTTTGACTTTTGGCTTTTGGGGGGAGGTGTTAAACCGTCTTGTACACCCTAATTCATCTTTCAAAGCACTTGCTTTTCAAATTGTTTTGGACCTTTTAACAGTATTTTCTTATTAATAAGCTGTTTTACTGTTTACATCTAGGAAGAAAACCCACATTTCGGTGTAGCATATAGTTGGGGCTTTAAAAATTATTTATGCTGTTAGCTCTTTCATCTTTACTAAGGCAGTTCTGTAATGCATATGCGACATGGCTAATTTACTTTTTCTGGATACCAAGTTTGTGAACGAGTAGGTAGGGTGTGTATTGTTTCTTACTGCCTGAACTTAGCTGACCTTCTTTCAGAAGAGATTTCAGTGCATCAAATCAGCTAGATGTTCTTTGCTAAGGTAATTGAGGAGTTTCAAGCTGTCAGTGTGAAGCTTTAAGATCATGGTGAACTGTAATTATTTGTATTTATTTAGAGTTATAGTTTTCTGTAAATAGCATAGCACAAACATACTGCAATTATAATGAGCTAACATGCAATGACTAAGGCTTTAACGTGCTTGGTTTTCGTAAATCTAGGCAGTTCCTTCTATAATCTGCGGTATCAGTTTAATGTTTTCTTTCTTAGTTCTGCAGCATTCCTTCAAGTATATAGAAAGCGCATTCCATATTCAGAATGTCCAAAAATGTTGTCTTTTTTTATGTAGGTGTACGCCAACTGGAAATTATGTGCTGCTTTGGCTGTATGTCGGTTCTTGCCAACTACTTTGTCTTCATGACCTTCTTTCCAGCTTGTGTGTCCTTGGTATTAGAGGTAAGACCAACTTTAGACCTGAATGTGAAGGTTAGTGTTGAGACTGTGTGCTTCTTGTAGGCTGTACGTTTCTTTATGCACTTACACGCCAGCATGTTTGTCTTCCTTTCAGATTGCACAGAGTAATGCACAAAAAGTGTTACAGTGGCTCAGCTGATAACAGTAACTTGTTAATGCCACTGTAAATGAGTCAAACTCAGTAGTATGAGTTCTGAACTAAAGCAGAGTAAATGAATTGTATTGAAAATTATTTGCTTTCCAGGGTTTTTCACTATTTAAAATCTAATGTAGGCTAAACAGTAGGCTCTAGGCTGTTTTGGTGTTTATTTCTTAATGATTAAATAAAAATACAGTGTTGAAGCTTTCTTGTTGGTTATTCTAATGCATACTAAATAGGACCTATTTTTAAGTTTTGTTACTTTTGCAGCTTTCGAGAGAGAGTCGTGAAGGGCGCCCTATATGGCAGCTTAGCCATTTTGCTCGTGTTCTGGAAGAAGAAGAAAATAAACCAAATCCTGTAACACAGAGGGTCAAAATGATTATGGTTTGTGTCTCCTTTTCACCTGTGGTTAGGCAATCACTCAGGTGTCCTGGTGCAATGAATAATACTTTTGTTCTATATAAGCTGGTATTCTGCATTCCCTCAGTCTAGCTTACTCTGGTAATTTTTAATAATATCCTGTATATCTACACCTGAAGTATTGCTGTGTATGCCATTTCTGTACTAAACACTCAAGGCTTTTTCATGTGTACTAACTCCCTCCTTCTTACCCTACAGTACCCTCAGCTTCCTTAGCTTATTACTTGAGCAAGAGGAAGGACGTGGTGTGACAGGTTGAAAGCTGTGAATGTTACAATAGGCTAAAAAGGGTGCTGATGAAAAGCGGGGAAAATCAGCCTTTAGCTTTAGGCTTTTGAGGCATGGGGAACAAAAATAATCCCAAAACCCAAGTAAACAAAAATAGAAAATAGGTTAGATATCTAATTACCTTTGAAAAAATAATGTTTTGTTATGTTAATTTCTTATTTTAATGCAGTCGCTGGGTTTGGTTCTTGTTCACGCCCACAGTCGTTGGATAGCGGAACCAGTTGCTCAGAACAGTACTGTAGAAAATTCGATGGGATTGGATGAGAATGCACCAAGGAGAATTGAGCCTAATGTTTCATTATGGCAGTTTTACCTTTCTCGGTAGGTGATTTCACAGAAGAGAAGTGTTTCCTTCATTAGGGTGTAAAATATTCTGTGCTGTCCTAGGGTACAACACTCGTAAGCTTGCAGATATGACCACTGTAGGATTTCCTAGAACTAGAGATGACATTTCATAAGAAATAATTCAATATTATGCCGTTTGTCTGATCTCCTTGAAGTAATCAAGAACATGATCAGTAGCCAGCTGTCCTGTATTCCTCAAAACACAGTCTTCCCATTGGCACCGACACCTTTCAGAGCACCCTGGGAAATAAATTTTCTGACTGCCCTAGGCTAATTATGCAGAACTATTGCTTTTTCTTCAGCTCAGCTACCATTAGCGGCACTTGTGGTTCCATATTACTTCTGAAAACTGTGAGCTGTCTTTTAAGGTTTTTTTCTCCCCTCTTGCATCATAGTAGTCATTATTGGTAGAGGATAATAATTAACTCTTTCTACTTTATCACTGATAGATAGTTGTTAAATCAATTTTGTGTAGTTATTAGTGAATATTTTACAGTAGTTTATTTTACTGGGACTGGTAAGATTTTATTTAATGACATCTGAAAATTCTTTGTTAATAATACAAAGAATTATTTCTCTAACCTAGCATACTTGATTGTCTTGGTTAAAAAATTGGAATTTCTGGACTGGAATTTCTGTAGCTGTATAAATTATGATGAAGCTTCTAACATAAACCCTTTTTAAAGCAAAGGGATGTCAGAACGCTGTTAGAAACAACAAGTTGTACATACTGTGCATTTACTTTTTATTTGTCTCTTTCAGAATGGCTAGTATGGATATTGAACAAGTAATCACACTTGGATTAGCCCTCCTTCTTGCTGTCAAATACATTTTCTTTGAGCAAGCAGAGACTGAATCTACACTCTCACTGAAGAATCCCATAATGTCTCCAGTGATGATCCAGAAAAAGATTCCTGAGAATTGTTGCAGGAAGCAATCTGGACTTCTGAAAAACAATCAGAAATCTAACACAATAGAAGAAGGCTTAGTTCCCAGAGATGGAAATGGTAAATTTTTAGCATTTTTCAAGTGTGAACCAATTCCTGGATATTTGGAACAAATAGTGAAATCATAAAGTCACAGGATTGTTTAGGTTGGAAAAGACCTCTAAGATCATCAACCTAACACTGCTAAGTGCACCACTAAACACTTCCCCTAAGTACTGCATCTATACCTCCAGGAATGGTGACTCAGCCGCCTCCCTGGACAGCCTGGTCCAATGCTTGACAGCCTTTTCAGTGAAGTCGTTTTTGCTGATATCTATCTAGCTTAAACCTCCCCTAGTGCAACATGAGGTCTTTTCCTCCTGTCCTTTTACTTTTTGTTGTGTTAGCATGTTGTATTTGCAGTAAAAACTAAAGAATTTTTTACAGCAAAGTTTTTAATTGTCCTTATTCAGCTGAAGTCATAAAACCTGTATTAGTGGAGTCATCAACCAAAGCTACATTTGTAGTTGGCAGTTGCAACCCTGTTGAAACGTCTCCATTTCTTAATGGAAAAGAGGAAGATATTGAATTACCTCAGGAACCACGTTCTATTGAGGAATGTATTTGTATACTTGGAAATGCCGAGGTACGGAAAAATGACTTGTTTTGGTGGGTTTTTTTAATCTCTGCTGTCACATCTGATTTAAGAATTCTTACAGTTCATTTTCCAGCTTTTAAATGATCCTATTGATTGTAATGTCTCTTCAGAAAATTATATGCTGTCATAGCTTGAGTGGGAGGCCAGAACTAAAGCAAAAGTAGTAATTTCTGTGGTCAGTGAGGGTGGGAGCGGTGAGCATCTTCACCATTCATAACATACTGAGTCATTGAAGCTTCGTCATGTACATGTACAAGAGGGTCTCTGATTAAAAAAGTTTGGATCATATCCTGGCCTACTATAAAACCTGAGATTGGCAGTTGGTTCCTTTAGATATACTCTGATAATGTCAAAGTAAAGTTGTTATCATCTTTCATTTCAAAACATTTAAAAGGATTTTCACCAAGGCAATCTACGTTTCTCTCCCCACCCTTTACGTTTCCAGAAAGGAGCAAAATTCCTTACTGATGCTGAGGTCATCAGCTTAGTTAATGCTAAGCATATTCCTGCATACAAACTTGAAACCCTCATGGAAACTCAGGAGCGAGGTGTGTCCATTCGCAGACAGATGTTATCAAAGAAACTCCCTGAACCTTCATCTTTGCAGTATCTTCCTTATAGGAATTATAATTATTCGTTGGTAAGTAAAAAGCAGACAAGCAAAACTCATTGTAAAACCATTTTCTAAATAGATTAAATGCATGCTTAAAGTGATGTGAATTAAAGTGTGAATTAACAATTAATTGAGTCAAGACTGATGTAGCAGGGAGAAAAAAAGGCAAATGTTAGACACTACATTTTATTACTCTTGATGTTTTTAAACCTAGGGAGGTGGGCACGTTTGGTAGCTTGCTCAAAAAATATTTCCTACCAAGGTATGCAGTTGCTGTATCAGAAATGCAGAATTCCACTAATACCGAGCCTGTGGCTGACGGTATTACCCTGAGCTCAACTCCTGTTAAAATGGAAGTTTATTTAAAATTCAATTAACTGTATTGGGGGTTTTTTGATAGTGTTTTAAGACTTAATAAGATTCAATACATCTGCCAAATACTAGACTTGAATAGAAATAGCTGTTGATAGCTGTAGCTGTTAACTTTAGAGGTGGGAATTGGTGTTTTTTTATGGATGGAGTTGTGTGGGTTTTGCTGAAATACCTTGTTGTAGTCACAGGCATAGTTATGTAACATGCTGTACTGTACCACTGTAGTGTAACTTTAATGATAACTTCTGTATTGTTTTTGTAAGGTTATGGGAGCTTGCTGTGAAAATGTGATTGGATATATGCCTATTCCTGTAGGCGTAGCAGGACCACTGTTTTTGGATAACAAAGAGTTTCAGGTGCCAATGGCAACAACAGAAGGTTGTCTTGTAGCAAGCACAAACAGAGGATGTAGAGCAATATGTGTAAGTATTGTTTGACTAGCTTGAAAAACTTTAAAATAAATGTATTTGGGGTGATATAAGGCATGGTTTTGACTTCCTAAAAACTAAAACTCACTTTTATTAATCTTTGTTTTCCTTCTGCTTTGACTTTTAGCTTGGTGGAGGAGCAAGTAGCCGTATTCTGGCAGATGGGATGACTCGAGGACCTGTGGTAAGGCTGCCCAGTGCTTGCCAGGCTGCAGAAGTGAAGGTTTGGCTTGAAAGCTCTGAAGGCTTCAAAATAATGAAGGAAGCTTTTGACAGCACGAGTAGGTTAGTACAATGGCTATTACAGCCTTATTTCCTGACACAGGACATCTGTGGGTGGTAGAAAGCTCCTGATTGTTTTGTGTGGTGTACTGCAATATAGGAAATCACGTATTCATTTTGGCTGTTCCATATAGTGTGAATCGAAGAGAAGTCACTCTGGCTATGTACCAAGGCTAGTCATAAAAGTTTTCCAGTAATAAGTGGTATAAACAACTGTATCTTAGCAACAAATACATTTGTGTTGCGTAATACTTAATACGTTATTTATTTTGTCTTAATTATTTAAAAGTAAGCATAAAAGCGTATTTGGATTTTTAGTTGTTATTGTGCAAAAAGTAATTCAGAGATGGCAATCTGCCTTTTCAGATGGTATTGCTAATGTTAATAATTAAGTTGTGATGTTCCAAAGCATACAAGATACACTAATACTAAAATGGAAATGGTAAAAAATGTGGAAATCTTATTAAGAATGAGTCTGTTTCAGGCCCTAGAGCTTTCTCTAAGACTTATGGTTACCTGCTTTCTTTAGGAAGATTCAGAAAGGTGTTTCCTTACTAGTTTTGTTTCTTACCAATCTTGGCAAACGTTAGCCAAAGACATACATGTATTTCAACCAGAATCAACTAATGCTGCTGTTTAAATGCAGTATTTCCAGGTTTTTGTTTGACTTGTGGATCTTGCACTGTTGTGAAGTTAGCATGGGTTTTGTCTTGCTGTAAAACTGACATAAGAATTTCCAAAGTCCTCATTTTCAGTTTGTACCTAGTAGTCAAATGTTTTAAGGAATATAAGTGAATTAAATTTATGGTAGCACTTACGGGTATTTTATTCCATGAAGTCCAGGGATAGAAAACCTAAAAAGACAGTGAACACCTTAGCAGTGTAAAGTATTTACTCAAGAACTATGTGCACAGTACCTGAAAGTTTTTTTTTTCCTTTTCTGGAGAATGAGGAATGCAGTGTAGCTAATAGTGCTATCTGCAATGATTTACTGCTATTTTACCACAAAACTAATTTAATCTTTTCCCTTGAGGACTGTAAGTAATGGTTGCTTTTTTTTGCAGGTTTGCCCGCCTACAAAAACTTCTCATCAGTTTGGCTGGTCGTAACCTTTATATCCGTTTTCAGTCGGGTACAGGGGATGCAATGGGAATGAATATGATTTCAAAAGTAAGGACCCTGAAGTCTTTTTTATAAATGTATATTTCTTTTTAAAATAAATTATAGTCTGCCAGTCTCTGACTACCTGGTATGTGAAGACAGAAAGATATGACATAGCACTATTTACAGTGCTGTAAAATAGTAAAAGTGTTTGGCCTTGTCAAGTCTAAACAAGAAAGAAAAGAAATATCAGAAAGAAAAAATAACTTTGTACTTTTTTTACTATTATTTAAAGCAAGTATTATTAATAACAAGGAGGTTAAACTGGTTGCTCTGTTGCTTTGGGCTAAAGACTTTCTCGAGCAGTAATTCATCTGTTACTTTGTTTATAACTTCCTTGTAAATAAAGGATTAGGAATCTGGTGAATGGCAGCAGAGGGGTGCTCTGTAGTTTTGTTTGATTGAAGAAGTTGAGACATGACCCATAGACTAGGAGGATACCTTGTGCTGTTTGAGATTAATACCGGTTGCCTATTCTGTATAAAATTTAAGTCTTGTCATAAACTTTACATAAACAGGTCTGGTCATAGACAGGTACTAAATAGAGAAAACCTTTTTTCTGATTTCCTGATGTAAAGAAGCTCTTTTCACTGCATCCAAAATGAATTCATTTTATGCCTGTAGTGTTTGACTTGGTCAATGTTGTAACTTTATGCTCATGCACCTAGAATGTATCCAGAGAGATGATATGTACTGGAAAGAATCAGTTATCCTCTGTATAATTCCCAAAGTGGTTAGACAAAAGATGTGGTAATTCGGGGGTTTTTGTCTGTTTCAGGTTCCTTCATGAAAGTTTTGTTCTTTTCTTCAGCTGTAGCTGATGATCTGATAGGATTTAGTCTAATCTTGCTATTCCACTCTTCTTGAGTTGCTTGTTTTGCAACCATAGTTATATACAAGTCTTTTATTTGTTTCTGGTTTAACAGGGCACTGAAAAAGCGCTAGCAAGATTGAATGAAGAGTTTCCTGATCTCCAGGTTATAGCTATTAGTGGTAACTATTGTACAGACAAAAAACCTGCTGCTATAAACTGGATAGAAGGAAGAGGGAAGTCTGTTGTCTGCGAAGCAGTCATTCCAGCCAAGGTTGTTAGAGAAGTAAGTATCTGATATCTTCCACTTGTTTATAAAAACTCATACATTGTACAAAACTGATACCTATTTTACATCATATATAGTTGAAGGCTTTAGAATTTTCAGTTTTTACCTTCAAGAAATTACGGCATACTTGCACAGATTTTTACACATGGGGTTTTGCCTGTCATTAAACCCAATTATTTTGATCATTTCACTCATTGCACAAACCTGGCATCTCTTCAAAGTTTATATTCCTCCTGCTACAATGATCACACGTAACCAGGTGCTTCGCTTCAATTCCAAAGCTGCCTTAGGCTCTTGTGTGAGGAAGAGTAACCTCTAAACCCAGTGCCAGTCCTAGTGCCTGACGGACTTATCCTAGATCATAAGAGCTATCTTAGATTCTCTTCCAGCTGAGCTTAGAACACTGGCTACGCATGTCGGACCGAATTCATTGCCTGTTACCCAGTCGCCAGTGCTGGCCATGACAGACAATACCCAGGCGGGAGTTTACAGCAGCATATGCAGCATTGTCTTCCATCAACTTGTTTAAGATTGTCTGAATCTGTGCTTTCCTGTTCAAAGGATTTTTTGTTTTCTCCCAGTAATTTGGCCGGTCTCTTTTGAGAAACTCTGTAAACT
Organism: Neomorphus geoffroyi; assembly: GCA_033558235.1. Taxonomy (NCBI): domain Eukaryota; kingdom Metazoa; phylum Chordata; class Aves; order Cuculiformes; family Neomorphidae; genus Neomorphus; species Neomorphus geoffroyi. Next base: position 19,330,711 of record JAUMJM010000048.1, on the reverse strand, counting down.
TTTATCGTTAGTATTCCAGGCAAAATTCCACAGTGCAGCCACACCTTGTGTAAGAACTGCCTCCTTATTAATAATCCCATTTGATCGTGCCCTGGTTTTGTTCTAGAAGAGATATTTATCACTTTTCTCTTCGTTCTGCTGCTCAAGATTTTACAGCTCTAACACAGCCCTTCCCTCTTCCCTGATATTCTCATTTTCAGACCAGAAAGTACTGGTTTCTCTAAGAGGGGAAAGTAAAAATACTAGTCTAGATGTCTTTGAACATCCTCATCTCCAGATTTTTTTCAGTTATAAAATTTCTAAAATTCTGAGTACAGAGTTGGATACAGCATTAGAAGTGTGTGTACAGGCTGGATTTATACATTGACATAATTTATGTCTTTGAGGTGTACTTCCTAGTAGTTTCCTAATTTTCTAATTGTTTGCATTTTTACAATTGATTCAATGGCAATATTTATTATAACTCCAAGATTTCATTCCAGAGTAGTAATGGGGAGCCAGTCCTTTGATAATGAGCATGGATAGTTTCTAGGTAAATTTGGGGTGGTTTTCCCTAGCCATGAACATAACTACTTTTACTTACATTGAACTCTCATACATAAACTTCTAAGTTTTGTCAGTGTTGTGTCAGTTGGTGTTCTGGCTACACTGGAATTCTTAAACTTTGCTCGCATCACTCTCTTTTTTTTGTTATTATTATTTTTGATCATTTTAGTACTAAATTCAGTGTACATCTCTTACATGAAGCTTTCAAAATACAGTCAGTATAGTATAAATGTGCCACTTAATTTGATATTACTGTCCATAATGTTTATTTACTAGCCTAACACAGTGGTTTGTGTTTGAACTCCTCAGTTGAGTGCATATTCTTAGGTAGAGCAAAATTTGGGAGGATTTAGTGACTGGACCAACTTGGGGGGGAATGTTTCTATCATGTCAAGGTAGATTAATGGGATATTCTGCCAAGTTGATTTTGTTCGTTTCATTTGGAATATAAATGAGAATTTGAAATGGGAAAGGTAGCTGGTGAACTTTTCTTAAAGGCTTGTGTGAGTCCAAGCCTTTCACACTGACTTTTCCATTGTTACTTGGACAATGCAGCTTGTGTTTGAAAGGAGTCCTTTTGAACAAAAATAAAAGTAGGTATCTAGGAAAATGATTGAGTTAAATTCAGTATGGAAGGAAACAAGAAGTGAGGTCTTATTAACTATAAATAGAGTAATAGAGTATTTCTACTCCTGCCTAATGAACAGTGCAGTAAAAGTGTATCACTTTGTCTAGGTATTGAAGACAACTACAGAAGACCTAGTTGAAGTCAATATAAACAAAAATCTGGTTGGTTCTGCAATGGCTGGCAGCATAGGTGGCTACAATGCACATGCAGCAAACATTGTGACAGCTATCTACATTGCTTGTGGCCAGGTGGGTTTGTCTTATACCCATTCAGATTTTCTTCAGTTCAGTAATTCTTTATCAAACACTTAGTTGAGTGTTCTGGTTTGTGTCTCCTTCCTGATCTGAAGGATGCTGCGCAGAATGTCGGCAGTTCTAATTGCATCACTTTGATGGAGCGAACTGGCTCCACCAACGAAGACCTCTACATCAGCTGCACAATGCCTTCTATAGAAATAGGGACTGTCGGTGGAGGCACCAACTTGCTCCCACAGCAAGCCTGTTTGCAGGTATAAATCAGAAAGTTTAAAGCAACTTAGCTTCTTAAATCAAAGCTCACTTTCATGTTGTGTATATTGGGTCCAAGTAACGGGAATGGGGCCTCTTGAAACTTGGTGGATTTGACATGAAAACTTTAGAATTATCTAATGAATTGTTTTCATCAGTCTGGTTTCTAGAGTTTAAGATGTTTAATATTAAAGAGACTTAAACCTACTTCATGGGTTATAATTTGGAAATAGTTTAATACTAAAGTTAGCATAAATTTACTTAGATTTCATAGCATAGTATTGCACTTTTTTCTCTCCAGATGTTAGGTGTTCAAGGTGCAAGCAAAGATAACCCTGGTGAAAATGCCCGTCAGCTTGCTAAAATTGTTTGTGCTACAGTGATGGCGGGGGAATTGTCACTTATGGCAGCTCTTGCAGCTGGGCATCTAGTCAAAAGCCACATGATCCACAACAGGTAAGAAACGGAAAAATTCTTGTCTTTCTCTGCTGTTTTGTCCTTCTTCCAAGTACACAAGATAAAACAATAACTATGTGAATAATTTCAACATATAGTAGTGGTGGAACGTTTTTACTATCTAATGTAGTTATCTTACTCTTTTATTAGGTCAAAAATAAATCTACAAGATCTGCAAGGAACTTGCACTAAGAAGGCAGCTTGAGTACTAAAGTGGCTTTGAAATGAAGAATTGTTATAGCAACTCAAGGGGTGCAATGGGGAAAAAAGTATCTGTGAAGTTTAGAATGAAAATCACCTTCAACTCCAGGATGTCTTTGAAAGATGAACTGAGAGATCTGGGCTTGTGTGAGACTACTTATGCCTTTGACCTTCTTCAGTGGTTAGAGATGATTCATGAATTAAGTCCTGTCAGATGTCTTGAACATGGCTTTGGAATTGTTACTCTTACACATAGTTTTCTTAAGGGTCAGTCTTATGTTTTTACAGATTGAGATTATTTTTACTGCTAAGCTGAAAAGTCATGTAATGTGCTTTGTACATTTTAAAAAAAACAAACACAGTTGGTCTAAACTTGGCTTGAATGCACTGGTCTTTGCCATCTTTATTTTCTGGTTAGACAAGCATGTTTTTTAAAGTGATGGCAAGCCTAATCGCTTTCCAGGAACTCCCAGTTTTATTTTTGTTCACCTGTAAAACTTTATTCTTAGGCTATAAGACAATTTTATTGAATTATATTAGTTTTATAGAAACCTTTGTCTATATATAGTACTTAATTTGTTAGGCAGCGTTCAATGTGTTAACTCCACAATTTGGGTTATTCCTTTATGGAAAACTTGTGACCTGTAAATTTCTGAACTGTTAAATATAATCTGTACTGAAGTAGAAAAAAGCAGTGTCTTCAACTGTTTTGCCATTTTGTTCAGGTATTAAACTGGTAACTCCAAAACCATTTCTGTGTCAGACAGGTTAGTAATTTAAACAAATACAGTTTCTCAAACTGTTTGGAGGGGATTCAAACAACAGGAGTCAAGAACAGATGTTTACACTTCTTTTAAAAGATGTCTTTTAAGGTACAGTGTGTTTGTATATTCCTAATGCTTTTTTTTAGTGTTTGACACCTATTTCCCAGGAATTGTATCTACTGTTAAAGCTGAGATGAAATTAAGTCAGAAAATCACACTGTTCTTTAACACTGTTTGTTTTTTTTTATGGTTTTAATTACTTTTAAACTTTCTTTTTAAGGGGGGAGTATTTATTTTTAGAAGAAATGTTATGCTTTTTTTCAATGAAAAGTAGTAAATTAAAAGAATTCAGTGAAATAACATGTTAATGCAACAAGCAAGTTTTGTATTAAAATACTGTACTTGGACCAGTGAAGCAGTCTCAGGTGTTCTTAATGTAATACAGAAACCCCAGGTGTATTCTGTTTTGATTCACCATTGGGAGTATTTCTAAATGCATCACCCTGCCTAGTTAATCACAGGAGGAAAATTGTTGATGGGCTTGTTGATGGGTGGTTTTGGTTTGGTTTGGAATTTTTTGTTTTTGTTTTTTAGGAGAGGAATCAGTGCATTAGACTGGGGTTTTTTTAAGGAATGCAGCAGCATTTCTAAGGGGATAGCAGAGGTGCTCTTCGAATGTGCAAATTTGATATAAATCATGATGGCTTGTTTTGTAGTACACCAACACATTAATATCATTGTAATGAGCTCATAAAACTGATGTGCAAGCATGAAGTCATTCTACATGCTAGATGTGTTATGATAGCATGTAAATATCATGGATGTTTATCTTTCTGCAGTATTGACACTAATTGCTACCATTTTATTTAAGGAAAGTTGTAACTATTTTGTTTCTATGTTCGTTCAGTGATCTTATTTAAAGTAACACTGTTCTAGCAATAAATGTTGGTTCAGTGTTCATTTTGGTGGATTTAACTGACATTCTGTCTTGCAGAATTAACATTTTGTATTATTACTAAATTGTGTACATTTTGGTACAGAATTACTTTTTCAGTTTCAGTAAAACAATGGAAAAGGTATTGGCTTAATTGTGATGCATTAAGCTTACTTCAGGCCTTAGTGACATACCTTAGTAGACAACATAGGAGGACTAAGCAAAATACAACTGGCTAGTTATGGTACTAAAGACAGTGGGGTGATAGCACTGGAAATTCTCAACCTTTTTTGCAGAGACCTGTACTCATTTGTTCCCCTGGAAGCTGAACTACAATGCTGTCCAAGGGGGAGAACTTACACACTGCAACAGCAGCAATACATTTGGAGCACTTATCCTGTCTTCCAGAAAACTGTTGAATCATACTTGTAGTTTCTCACATGTCCACCAAAATAAAGTGTCAAAGGTGCTTTTAAATCTGTTAACTTGCTATCTGAATTTTAAACACTTCTTCCACTAAGGAAGTGTAATTTTATCAAAATACACAGCACTGTGTATTCTTGCAGGACCTGTTAAGCTTGAAGTGTGAAAGAACCCATCAGTACCACACCAAGAACTATTTGAAATTGTTACCAGAGCTTTTAATATAGTAGTGCTTATTAACAGCAAAGTGGTTAAGTTTTTAGTCTGTACCTCACTACATATCCTGGGAACTTACCAAGAATTTCCCCCACCCTACACATACTTTTCCTCACCTGTAGTCAAGCTCCCGTATTTGGTCTTGGTAACATCCATCAGCCAGTAATCAGACATACAGTACAGTCTGTGTTCTTTTTCAGTCTCCTACAGGTTTTATACCAGAAGCGGATGTCACAATTTCATAGGTGTTGGAATGTTCAGGGAACTGAAGGGCTCTTGTTTCCATGCACACACGTTGGAAATGTCACACTTCTGCACAAGCAAGAGTCTTGTACTGTTTGAGTCCTTGGCAAAACCAAACCAGTTGTCAGTAATCGGGTTTCTAAAGCTGTCATAATTTAAATGCTATACTATTAAGTTTTCCAAATATTTTAAAAACCTAGAAAAAATAATGCATTTGACTCTGCTAACTAGTTTGCTTCTCTCTTTATCTAGATTAACCCCCTTCTTCTCTGTGTCTTGAATCTGCATCGCCCTTGCTACACACTAGGCCCCTTCTTGCTGTCTGACATGGAAGTCTCAGAGCTTCAAGGCTTGTAAGCTCTGCAGCTCCAGCTGTCTCTATACAATTGCTCTCCACTTTGATTTCTCTCAGTCAGCATAAGACCTTGTCAGTGCAGTGCGCCTTGCATAATCTTCCTGAAGAGTGGCTTCTGCTGATGCAGCATGGGGATGCAAACCACGTTCATACCAAACTAGCTGTGGTAGCAGAAGGCTGTAGTGGATGCTGCCTTGGTGACGGGGTGGATGGTGGTGTGCCAGTAAGGGCCCCTGCACAGGTGTTGCTGAGCAGGCACATGGGTTCCTAGAAACAAGTGCAGCTGAGAGCCTGCCTGCTTTCTCAGAGGAACATTCAAGTATCTTTGGACTCCACGATTGTCTATACACAGTCCTGTGGGGACAATTTTCATCTTTGGCTAGAACCCTGCTCAGGAGGTGAACGCAGCTCTGAAAAAAGCTGTGGTAGATGTTCCACCTCCCAGCTGCCTTTTGGAGTGGAGTGAGAGCTTTTACTGCTCACAGTGCTTTTAATGTACATGATAATCTCCCATCTTTTGGGGACATGGCATAGCTTTTTCTGTGGTGTTCTCTTCCCTATCTCTCTTTGGCTTTGGTTGGGGAAGGTTTACACTGCACAATGACACCTGCTGAAACAAGGAGACAATGGTTTGGGCTTCAGGCAGTGTCCTTGTTACAGCAATAGCTTCTCTGCTCCACAGATCGTCTGTTGCCTCTAGGGAAGCTCACAATCCTTGCAGAGGCAATGTGCCAAGCACACCAGGCAATTCAGTGCTTTACATCCAGTGGAACTCCTAGCACTGACAACTCTGCACCTCATCTTCCTGCCTGGAGGTTACTTCTGGCCCCAGGCTTGCCTTGTTGTTCTAGCCTCCAGGAGGAGGCTGCCTCTGAAGCCAACCTTATCTCTGCAGTGTTCAAGGGCTTTTGCAGTGTATTATTCAATGCAAACTTACATGGTGTCCCATCTTCAGTTCATGCTCAGTCTGCTGCTTAATCTACCCAGGGGGATGCTAAGGGCTTTAGGCCCAGTTTTCGTAGGTTCTTCCCAATTACAGAACCCAGCAGCTTTCCCAGTAGGACTCAAGAGATCTACAAGAATGGGGTAGGTTGACCCAGCTGCTTCCTTACCACACCCCAGCAAGATGAGGGAGAGAATTGGAAAGGTAGAGCGAGAAAACTCATGGTCTGAGATAAAGACCATTTAATAGGTAAAGTGAAGCTGTGCACACAAAGCAAAATAAAGAATTTATTCACTACTTCCCATGTGCAGGCGTGGCCTTGGCACACTAATAGTTACTTGGGAAGACAAATACCATAACCACAAATGTGCTTCCTTTCTCCTTCTTTTAGTGCTGAGCACACCACTACACAGTGTGGAATATCCCTTTGGTCAGTTGCAGTCAGCTGTCCTGCCTGTGTCCCCTAACAACCTCTCTTCCACCCCCTGCCTACTCACTTGGAGGGGGTGCAGGAGAAAGAGAAATACAAAAGAAAACCTCGATGCTGGCAAACCCTGCTTAGTAACAGCCAAAACACTCATGTGTAACCAATGCTGTCAGTCACAAATCCAAAACACAGTTGCACACAGGCTGCTAGAAAAAATAAATTCCGTCCCAGCATGAGCTCGTACAAAAAGAAAATCTAAATCTTGGTAGCAATATCTGCTGAGACCCACAACAGCCAAATAAAGACCAGGTCTGATTAGAATCAAATTGCTGAATGGTTTGGGTTGAAAGGCACCTCTACAGATCATCTGATCGAACCAACCTGCCCTGAGCAGGGACACCTTCCACTTCTTTTATATGTGAAAGCTGATTTGAATCCAGGTGAGTTGGCACAATTTAACAACACTAAAACAGTTAAAATTTGTGTAACTCTTGGGAATATTTGCTCTAAAAGAGTTCTTGATTAGCAAAAAAATAAAGGGGCATGTCTATCAAGCTCATGAAGAGACACCACTGTTGGCAGAATTTCTGACTAGACAGAATTGTACTTTCTAGGAATAATCTTGTCTTCCCCCTGTGAAATTGTTTCTGAGTGAGTTAAGTCTAAAGAGTTGCACACTCACTGAAGAAATGTTTTGTTCGTAGCTTCTTTTAATATTTAACAAAGCATTCTAAACTGGTCATTTAAAATCCAAGGGGGACAGTTACACAGCATAGAAAACTGCATGAAGCTTTAGTTTTTGCTTTGCTAATATGAGTTTAGGAACAAGGCCATGTCTGGAAGCCACCAGGCTGGCCAGCTCATTGAACTGTCACTTGAAAAATTTTCCTGCCATGCAAGGTACAGAGGAATAAATCATCATGGATATTTTACTGAGGCTGATAAAAAGCAATCTGTTACCTGATGTTTGTTGTCTTTGCTCTCTGTCTTCATGCTGTAAGCTCACGTGGTCCCTTTGTTTAAGATAGTCCTGTAGCCATTGAAGCATCATCATCTGTTGTGGTGAAATGGCTAAGAACAACCTAACATCCCTGAGCTACCCGCTAAGATGGAAAATCACTTAATGAGTAAGCCTGGTCTTCAAATTCCATCAACAACTTTAAAAAAATGCAAATTATGCAATGAACACATGATATAAATTGCCTATTACATAACTGAATAGAGCATCTGATTTCGACAAGCTCACACACAGATTTTTGGGGTGGACGGCTGTTTGCTACTAATTCGCAACAAGTGAATGGAGAGTGCTGCACATCTAATCTGAAAGAAATTTTGATTGATAAAGGCCACAAAAAAAAGAGGATTCAGGGCCAAAGTCTGTGAGACAAGAAGGGGGAAAAAAATCCAAGCTTTAGTAACAAGGAACAAAAAATCTTTACACCCAGTTTATGCCTACCTGCTGTTTGTGCTAAATATTGGCTGAATTGCACATTTCCCCAGCTGTTTTCCTGCAGGAGCTCTGCAGGGAGAGCTCTGCTCCGTGCGCTTGAAATGTTGTGTACAGAGCAGAGACAAAGGCCTGGCCCTACCTGTGCGTCCAGTTTCTCTGACACAGACAGGCATATAAGGGCTTTAAAGGGAGTTGAACAGAACTTAGGTAGGTAGCTGGGGATAACGTTTACCATTCGTTTCTATCTGTTTCTTTACACCTTGTCCATCTGTCTTCTGTATCTGCTGCATCTGATCTTCCTCAAGTGTGGAAAAAGTTTCCTTTTAAAGTATGGTCTGGACTACAGAGCCCCCGAGCCCAAGGTGACAAGCAGATCAACAGCAGGATTGTGTTGTCACTGTGTCTCAGATGATGGGTGAGAGGATTTGGAGATGTTCTCTGAGTGTGGGGAAGCCATTTTTCTCCCCTGTTTTGTCCAGTCCTACAGGGGGGTTGCCCAGTTTGGAATAACACTTGTTTTCTGAATTGCAGTATTTTGTAGCTCCTCAGACTATGGGGCAGACCTACTTGAGGAAGCCACAACTGGGAAATTTAAAATAACTTACACTTCAAAACAGAAAAACAAACAACCTCTTAAGGGCTTTTTTTTTTAGGCATTTTTAGTAAACTCTAACCATGCACCTTTTAGCTCTGCAGAAGAGATAATCTGTATCACCCCAGAAAGAAGTGAACCTCAGAAACTATCCCTTGTAAAACACTGAAGTGCATTTTTTACTCATTTTTAGTGTTCCTAGCTATCTTTCTCAATACATATTCTGCTATTGTAACTGCATTATGAGCACATTAATTAAAGCTGATATATGTACAAGAGAAAACCTATTTTTTGCTTTCTGAAGTGTAAGAAAGCTTTTAAATTGCTACCAAAACCTTTTGTTGACTATTTTCTTCCTTTGTTTCAACACAGGCCTCTTATCTGCAGTCAGGGAAGTATATACACAATGGGTACGGGCTGTGGCACCTACCTGGACTGCAGCTCCACCTTCAGCAACAGTCAGGTCCCTCTGGGATTGCACCATGCCCCTGAAGTCACTCCAGTTCAACTGCACACCTATAAGCCAAGCTAGCTCTGACGTATCAGGGCTGAAAAAAAATAGTGCCCTGGGAAAAGGACCCTTGTGCCACTGCTGTCTTGCAGGTATTTGGCTTGTGCTGATCTTGATATAATTAATTTGGGGGAGGTGGGGGACACCACCACTGTGTAGAGATACTGATAAAAGAGAGATAGACAAGCTGTTTGCTTTCTGTGCAGCACGAAAGCCAAGGAAACAGCTATGGATAAAATCAAATTTATAACTGCAGGTTTGGGGACTGCGGGACCCAATAAAACTGACAAACACTGAGCATTTCTGATGCTTTTTCAAAATAGAGGCTTTTCTTTGTGAGTCCCCATCTGGAGTGCTGCATCCAGCTCTAAAGTCCTCAGCACAAGAAGAACATGGATCTGTTACAATGAGTCCAGAGAAAGGCCAGGAAGACGATCAGAGGACTGGAGCACCTCTGCTGTGAGGATGGGCTGAGAGAGTTGGGGTTGCTCATCCTGGGGAAGAAAAGGCTCAGGGGAGTCCTGAGCCTTGCGGTACCTGAAGGAGCTACAGGACAGATGAGCAGGGGCTCTTTATCAGCGAATGCAGGGATAGGAAAACGGGTAAGTTTTTTAAGCTGAAAGAGGGGAGATTTAGATTATATATCAGGGAGAGGATGGTGAGGCACAGGCAAAGGTTGTCCAGGGAAGCTGTGGATGCCCTCCTTGGCAGTGCTCAAGGCCAGGCTGGATGGGGCCGTGAGCAGCCTGGGCTGGTGGGAGGTGTCCCTGACCATGGCAGGGAAGTTGGAATTGGATGAGCTTTAGGGTCCCTTCCAACCCAAACTGTTCTATGATCCTATGATTCCATTTGGTAAGAAGAGTGCAAAACCCGCAGTCTACATACGGGAAACCACAAAGGCTGGATTTGTGCCTTTCCAACACGATCCACTCCACCCTTGGTGCCTGAAAACCACCCCGCACCCCGCACAGCCCGGGTTACCCCTGGAGAAGCTTTCCTACAGCATCCCGCATCCCCCCCTCCCCCCTCCCAGTGCGTTGGAGCTGTTTTCTGAAGGGACCCCGGGCGCCTCGGAGGGAGGGATGGGGCGGTGGTGGCACTACCACGCCGCCAGGGGGCGGCGCCGCCATTCCACACTCCCCGCCCCCCCGAGCCGCTCCCACGGCCCCGGCGCTGCCGCCTGGCGCGCCGCCAGGGGGAGCCGCAGATCCTGCTGTGCCGCCAGGGGGCGCTGCCGCTCCCGTCGCCCCCGCGCTGCTCCTACTCCGGTGCCGCCAGGGGGCGCTGCCTTCTACCTCCCGCCCCCCGGCGCCGTCCCCGCCAGCGCCGCTGCGCTGAGCAGCGCGGCCAGGCCCGCGTGGCACCATGGAGGCGCCTCCCGTTACGATGATGCCCGTCACGGGCGGCACCATCAACATGATGGAGTACCTGCTGCAAGGTAAAAGAGAACCCAGGGCGCGGGGAACCGCGGCCGGGGCGGGGGCGGGGAGGACTGCGGCGAGGAGGGCCGGGGTGGGGGAGGGGGGGTGAGGGCCCGGGTAGATCCCGGGGGCAGAGCGGTGGGGCGGGGCCAGCGCCGAGGTGGGTTGTGGCTGGGGGGGCCGGGGCGAGGGAGGCCGAGAGGAGGGGGCGGGGCCAGAGGGGGCGAGGCCGAGGCCGCGGGAGGCCGGGCGGGGGGGGCCGCACCGGGACTGGGCGGAGGGAGGGGGTGCTGCAGGGGAGTCCGGAGTCCGAGGGGCGGGGCGGGAGGCGGGGCCGGGGCGCCTCTGCCTTGGCGAGGGGCGTGTGACCGCCGCGCTGCGCCCCCCACCCCCTTCGCCGCAGGGAGCGTCCTGGACCAGAGCCTGGAGAGCCTCCTGCACCGGCTGCGCGGGCTGTGCGACAACGTGGAGCCCGAGGCTTTCCTGGACCACGAGCTGGTGTTCCTGCTGAAGGGGCAGCAGGCGAGCCCCTTCGTGCTGCGCGCGCGGCGCTCGCTGGGCCGCGCCGGGGCGCCCTGGCACCTGCGCTACCTGGGGCAGCCCGAGATCGGCGACAAGAGCCGCCAGGCGCTCGTGCGCCACTGCGTGGACATCGCCACCTCGGAGAACCTGACCGACTTCCTGGTGGAGATGGGCTTCCGCATGGACCACGAGTTCGTGGCCAAGGGGCACGTGTTCCGCAAGGGCATCATGAAGGTGGTGGTGTACAAGGTGTTCCGCATCCTGGTGCCGGGCAACACAGAGAGCATCGAGCCGCTCTCACTCTCCTACCTGGTGGAGCTCAGTGTGGTGGCGCCGGCCGGGCAGGACGTAGTCTCCGATGACATGAGGAACTTTGCTGAGCAGCTGAAGCCTCTGGTGCACCTGGAAAAAATCGACCCGAAAAGGCTGATGTGATTGAAAAGCTGAGCATCGGCCTTGTTCCTGAAGAGTGTTTTTTATAAAAAGCCTTTTTGAGGAGAAATCAAAACAGGCCAAGGGGAATAAAGGACTGTGCATCAATTTTGTCAGTCACAGTCACTGAGTAGTTTGTTCGTTCTCTTGTGGATGAGAATAAAAGTGGACACTTTAGTGCCATTCAGATCATCAGTATATGCTGAGATTGGCAGTTTTGCTTCACCTGTTGGGGAGATCTTGTAAGAAAACATATTGCCAAACAACCTGAAAAGATCAGACTCACTGGAATTCATCCTTTTCTGTGCCCATATTGAGGTGCTGCTCACCTTCCTTTTTTTATTAAACCACCATTTGTGTATCCTGCTCAGTTATCCAGACTTTTAACTAATACGTGAAGTTAACACCCTTTAGTGCAGGAGGTTGTAAATAGGGACCACAGGAAAGCTGGGAAGGGGCTATTAATTGGGGAGTGCAGAGACAGGACGAAGGGTAACGGTTTTAAGCTAAAAGACAGGAGATTTAGATGTTAGGAAGAAGGTTTTCACTGCAAGGGTGGGGAGGCGCTGGCTTAGGTTGCTCAGAGAAGTCTTGGAAGTCCCATCCCTGGCGGTGGGGGGAGGGTGGAACTGGATGATCTGTTAAGGTCCCTTACGACCTAAGCCATTCTATGATTTTATGGCTTTAACCCATGAGAAAACTGGGATCTGAAGCACAAGTGTTGTGAGGTGCTGCTGAGGGAGGTGGGTTGTTTAACCTGAGAAAAGGAGGAGGAGGGGAGACTTCATCACTTTCTACAACTACCTGAAAGGAAGTCGTAGCAAGTTGGGTGTGGGTCTCTTCTCACAAGTAACAAGCGATAGGATGAGAGAAAATGGCCTCGAGTTATGCCAAGGGAAGACTAGATTCGGTATCAGGAAAAATTTCACTAAAAGGGTTGTCAAGCATTGGACCAGGATGCCCAGGGAAGTGGTTGAGTCACCAACCCTGGAGGTATTTGAAAGCCTTTGAAAAACTGCAATGTGCTTAGGGACATGGTTTGGTGGTAGAGTTGGCAGCGTCGAGTTAAGGGTTGGACTTGATGTTAAACGTCTTTTCCAAGCTACACGATTCTGTGATTCTGTTGTGTAACATAAGCACAGACCCAGGGACTACTCGGTATAAAAGAGCAAGCACGCACTTACATACAACAGAATGGTCAAGTAACAGTACATGTAACAGGAGCAGCTAGGACACAAGAAACTGTATCTGATACAAACAAAGTGAGAACTGGAAAACAATTTAGCAGAATTACAATTGCAAGAGGTTTTAAAATATTTTAATGCTGTACCATCTTTTCTACTGAAGTTGGGTATGGCCGTCTTGGTTAACAAGAAAGCAGTAAATTACATGGGGGTTCTTTATTAAACTTCTCAGACCTGATAGCAATATTGAAAACTGACACATTAAACAATTAAGAGCATCATACAGATGCTAATTGACCAAGTGATGATTTTGTTTAGTACCTCTTTATAGTAGGATGGTTATTTACCCTCGCTGTATTTCAATGATATTTGAATTAGGTTAGGACTTTTCAGATACAGTTCAAACAAAAAAAAGGTTGGGAGAAACAACAAAGACACTAATCTAAATTTCTCAGGTTCTTCACAGAAAGCAACCATTTTGCCTGTTACTGAAATGCACCAACCTCCGTCATAGACATTGCCACCCTAATACGACACAGCTTTCTGTGCAAAAACTAAAGGCAAAGACCTCTTTGAGAAGAGGTCATACAGGCTCTACATACAGGGTTTGGGGACAACTGAGTATGTGAACACCATCTGGAGAATACTATGATGTTGAGTACATAGCAATGGATTTCCAACAGGGCACAAGCAATGAAGTGACCTGTGGGGATGCTCATCACCTGGAGTGGAATTATTTTCTCGACACTATGGACACACAATTCCTTTGTTCATACTCAGGCATGACTTGCCCTCACCACACTGCGTGCTATGCTGGGCCAAGTCTGGAATTTTGTAGTACGCTGTAGAGTGCACACTTCCCAGGGGAAGAGGGGTAGGTCCCAGAGCTCTGCCTGTACTCAGAAGCTGAACTTGCCGGGTTGCACCATAATTCAGATTCCACGGGGTGGTAATCCTCAGGGCTGTTCTCTTACCCTGTCACTGCAACATGGATTAGGAATTGTTTGCCACAAACTTCCATGGCTTGTGACATGGAAGTTTAGAAGGAAGTCCAACGGATCAGAGGAGTGGAACATTGCATGGCAGCTTCTTGAAGGGTGGGTACTTAGTACAAAGACACACGGTGAACAGTGAGCACACAGCTCCTTCTTGTTCCATCCAAAAGGAACTCTTTTGGTAATTTACCTTCCAAGTTTCTTTCTAAGTGAAGGGGCAAATGAATCAGAGAGTTTTGGTGTTAGTATAATGGTGATAGGAAATTCCCAAAATGGAATTACAGGCAGATCAGCTCAAGAAACAGGAGACCAATTGGAAAGTTTCTAATTGAAGTTTTTATGCTTTAGACATACGCTTTTATGCTTGGACAATAGGTCCAACTATTGATTTGTCTGAATTCTCAAAACTAGAAACAATCATTTAAAATAGTTCTTTTAAGTTCTTCTAAGGCCGGTCATCTCACCTGTGTGCGTGATAAGATCATGGAACAGATCCTCCTGGAAACTGCTGTGGCATGGGGAAAATAAGGACGTGATTGGTGACAACCAGCAAGGCTTCACTAAGGCCAAATCATGCCTTACTAAATTTGGTGGCCTTCTGTGATGGGGCTACACCACTGGTGGACAAGGGAAGAGTAGCTGACATTACCTACCCGGACTGGGGGAAAGCATTTGACACTGTCCCCCACAACATTCTTATCTCTAAATTGGAGACATGGATTTGATGATGGATCACTTGGTGGATAAGGAATTGGCTGGATGGTTGCACTCTGAGAGTTGGCTTAGTGTCCGCTTAGTGTCCAATTAGAGACCACTGAAAAGCGGCGTTCCTCAGGGGTGGGATTGGGACGGGTGTTTAATATCTTGGTTGCAGATCCAGACAGTGGGATTGAATGTACCCTCAGTAAGTTTACTGGTGAAACCAAGCTGCATGGCGCTGTCAACACACTGGAGGGAAGGGATGCCATCCAGAGGAGTCTTGGCAGGATTGAAAACATCAAAGTGCAAACAAGCGCAAACAAGGCCCAGTGCAGGGCCTGGGTCAGGGCAATCCCAAGCACAAATAGAAGCTGGGTAGAGAATGGATTGAGAGTAGCCCAGAAAAGAAGGCTTTGGGTTGCTGGTGGATGAGAAGCTTAACATGAGCTAGCAATGTGTGTTTGCAGCCCAGAAAGCCAACCTTATCCTAGGCTGCATCAAAAGAAGTTGGATCAGCAGGTTGAGGGAGGTGATTCTGTCCCTCTGCTTTGCTCTGGTGAGACAGCCGCTGGAGTACTGCATCCAGCTCTGGAGTTCTCAGCACAGGAAAGACATGAACCTGTTAAGTCCAAAGAAAGACCACAAAAACAATCAGAAGGCTGAAGCACCTCTGCTACAAGGACAGGCTGAGACAGTTGGGGCTGTTCAGCCTGAAGAAAAGGCTCCATGGAGACCTTACAGCAGCCTTCCAAAACTTAAAGGGGGCCTACAGGAAAGATGAGCAGAGGCTCTTTATCAGACAGTGCAGGGATAGGACAAGGATAACAGTTTTAAGCTGAAGGAGGAGATATTTGTATCAGATATTAATAAAAAATTTTTACTGTGAGGGTGGTGAGGCACTGGCACAGGCTGCCCAGAGGTCTTGGATGCCCCATCTGCTGAAGTATTCAAGGCCAAGTTGGATGGGGCTTTGAACAACCTGATCCAGTGGAAAGCATCCCTGCCAATGGGAGGGGAGATTGGAACTGCATGATCTTTAAGGTTCCTTCCAACTCAAACCATTCTATGCAACCTTAAAAATCACAGCAAACTAGTTACCCACCTTCCTTACTGTTGTAGCTACAGCCTGTGCATAGAAGAGGCAAATGCAGAGAAAAAGCTTGATTGTTTCAATGGTCACAGCTGACCTGCACTTTCAGGCACCTAATTCTCAAGAAGCATATCCCTTTCTTTCATCTAACAACATATGCTCTTCTTCTATGAAACTGAGCTTTTACAGCTGTAGACTAAAGATAATACTACTAGTAAGACAGACTTGTAAACTGTATGGCATAACCCTAACCAATTATCATTCATTAGCTGGGGTCAAATTATATTGTAGTTACACAGATGTCTACAGAAATGCTCAACCTCTCCTTACGGCAAGGTAAATACTTTCAAAATTTAACACATAACTCGTGGAACCAAGAAAAAGACTGTATTTTTAGTTTATTTTGGGCGACTTCTTTTTGCCAGCAAAACCAGCTGCATTCTTCAAGGGCAGGGCTTACTGCCTGGCCAGCAGGTGGAGGGAAGTGATTGTGCCCCTGTGCTGAGCACTGGTGAGGCCATACCTCAAGTGCTGGGTTCAGGTTTGGGCCGCTCACCACAAGGACACTGAGGGGTTGGAGCATGTCCAGAGAAGGGCAACAAAGCTTGTGAAAGCATCTAGACCACAAGTCTTGTGAATAGTGGCTAAGGGACTGAAGAGTTCTTTAGCCTGGAGAAAAGGCGGCTGAGGGGAGACCTTATCACTGACTACAACTACCTGAAAATACGTTGTAGCAAGGTGAGTGTTGGTCCCTTCTCACAAGTGACAGATGATAGGACAAAAGGAAATGGCCAGAAGTTGTGCCAGGGGAGGTTCAGACTAGACATTAGAAAAACATTTCTTCACTGAAAGGGCTGTCAGGGATTGGAACAGGCTGCCCAGGGAGGTGGTAGAGTTGCCATCCCTGGAGGTGTTTAAAAAAATGTGTAGATGAGTTCCTTGGGGACATGGCTTAGTAGGGAGACAGGCACAGTTGCACTCGATCTTTAAGATCTTTTACAACTAGATGATTCAATGATTCTAACTCAGGACTCTGTCTGTTGCCGTGTGATACCTATAGCCCGAGTCAATTTTTCTTTTTGTGCAAGTAATGCCTTCTGTTATTTCAAGTTGTTTCTCCAGTCATGCATACATGTAAGGTTTTGTCAAACTTTGCCATATAAAAAGCAGAAATCCCCATAGAACAAATAAAGGTAGGATTGTTATCGATCCATTAGGCACCAACTATTTTTGCTATTAAGAAAACTTGGCCCTCGGAAGCTCATCTCAGTTTTTAAAATCCTTCACACTTTAGAAAAAAGCACAAATTTATCCTCTGGCATTCTTCAGCCCTGGATTTATATTCTTCCCATGGAAACTTGCATGATGTTGTTAATTCTGTGCAAAGACAAGCGCTGAAATACTCTGGAAGTGCTCTGTATTAATATGCCTCTGATATGCTAGCACAAAATGAGCTTCTTGATATATAACATGGCATTCAAGTTTTCATCTCAGTAACCTCAGTCATACAAAGAAACTGCTGTGCTGTTAACTGTCTTCCATGTATAATAATGTATGCAGCCTTCTACATGACAAGTTGGTTAAAAGGTAACATGTTTTCAATAAGTCTCTCCAAAGCACTGAAAGTTAAAAATAACTCCAAACCAGGGTTTTTCTTCATAATTTTTAATGCTTTTTTTCACTTTTAAATACTGGTTTTAAATTTGTGATTGTAACATGGAAGAGCCAACTTTTTTTAATTTTGAAAACTTACCATTAGGATCATAAAGCTATTATAGAACGGTTACACTCTACACACTCAAGGTACTCAAAAATATGATTCATGTTTTAAGTCTGCAGATGAACAGTGGCAATTCAAATACAGCGTTATCTGTACAACTTGACAAAAATACAGGTGGACAATATGATTAGTTTAAAGAGAATCTGCACAACTTCAGATAAGCCAGCTCAGCCCAATTAAGTAAAAGGTTTTTTTTTTTCCCAAAGTGCATCACATTGTTCACAGACAGATTAGGCAAAATAAGATGTTCAGGTTCTCAGACAGGATAACAATAACCATCTTGTCCTCATTCCCAATACAAGTTCTATGAAGTTATTTCCTTCAGATCCAGTTTGGCAACATTCAAACTCTCCAAATGAAAACAGATATTCAGAGAACTGTCTCTGACGGAAAAAGATTGCTGCATTTTCAGTCCTTCAAGTTGGTTCAGCTTATAAAAAAAATCCCCTTTAGAGTTAAGAGCTGCTTCTGCAAAGACCACCACAGCTGTATAAATACTATTGATCCCCATTAACAGGAAAAAGTGAACTCTGAGCACACAGATACGTGGCAGTGACTGAAGAGAGGGATGGGCTCAAGAGACAGAGCAGACTTTATAGAACTATAAAAGCAAGATCCCTTCCAGAAGAAAGGATCTAATGCCTACTTGCACACAGACAATCTGAGAGGCCTATAGAGAACTGCCTTAAAATTTATTTTTCAAGAGGTCAATTAAGATTTCTCAATCTTGCAATTCCTTCAAGAAGCCTCTTACAACTCCGACTAGGCAGGACTAGCTGTAGTGAAGTACCAGTGCCTTTACCTAAAAGTAAAACGTATTCTTTACAAATAGTATCTGTAGTGTAATTTTATTTACAGAATAAATTGCAAAGTACATCACATTTAGTGCAAATGCAACTAATGATATAAGTTCTTGTACTGCTTTGTAAACTTCCCATACTTTTGTAAAATAAAGCTAACCAATTAGATGATAAACTCTCATGTTCCAGCAATTACCAGAAATGACAAATAAGGATTTAAACTCTTAATATTTTGGATTTTTTTTTAAAAGTTCCCATCAGTGGCTATGGTGGAATGATGAATTTCTAGGTTGATTGTAAAAAGATGAAGTACATTTGAGGTATAAGATTTTTTTTAACATCACTATATAAAATGCTCACTGGTGATATAGTAAACATGTACAAATTTTCATCTTATTTGCCTTACTAGCATTACCATATAGGCACTTTTCTACATATTCAAATTAACAGAATAACTCTGTAATAAGGCATATTCCATGCATACCATTAGAGAAAGGCAAATAAAAAGGGAAGAGTTACGGAGCATGAAATCTGCATGCATGTGTAATCATGTGTTATGTACGATTTCATTTCTACAAAGATGAACAGAAAGTTTAACACTGCAGATCATATTAATCATTTACCAAATCTGCATTAGCCTACTATATGCTCTTTATGTTCAGTCACCTACCATACTATCTTAAATCAGACTTTCAGCTTCTTTTTTTTTCCAAATCTGAAGCTTTTTTCAAGATACACAGCTTAGTGAAATACCAAGCACTAAGCAGTCTCTGGAACAGTTTCAAACAACAGGACATGGATAAAAGATTTCAAAGTCTGTACCAGTCCAACACAGTCCTCTCCTAATGAGCATCTCCAGAATCATAGGCAGGTAAATATCTGACATTTAAAATCTCACAGCAACTAAAGGGAACTTTCCAATAAGAGCTACACATACTCATAGCTCTGATAGGATTTTGATCAAAAGGCAAATTATTTCCTACACTAACCTCATAGCACAGCTTTATCAAGATGAGAAAAACACATGCAGGATCTGAAAATAATGTACTCATCCTCATTCTAGACTGGGAATGTTGTCTTACTTAAGTCCAAGCTACTTCAATAAATACTACAGCATACCTTCTCACAGCTTTGGTAAAGCCCTGGATATCAATGTGAGAAAGCATTCACCTACAGCACAGACAGATGACTTCATGCTTTCAGGCAGTCTCTTGCCCTCTCATAGAATCTTCCTAGATATTTCTGGATCATGTTTAATAACTAAAATTCTGTAGCACATATTACATAACTAAAAAATACAATAGAAATATAAAGATATCTGGGAAAAAATAAAGCTTTTCACACTCTTACTCCTTCAGAACCAAAGATCTTCATAAGAGTAAGACAATAGAAAAGGCAAAGTCAAAGATATTGACAGCCCTCAGTTATCAACTGACATTTTATGTAACAAGATGATTCATTATAGAAACCAGCAGCAATGAAATATGATTATACACTGCAAAACAAAACCTGCCAATAAGTCACCTAGGCTTTACTGAAGTTCCTCCCCATCCCCCAAAATACCACCTAGATTTTTGTGCATATAGAGCACATACTTGCATATGCAGCGTACTGTATGTGCACTTGTCTTTTGTGCTTTTTAGACACGCACAAAAACCATGAGTATCTTTGGAAGGTTGACAGTGAAAATTCTACAAGCTATTTAAAATTAAAGCAGTAACCCACGCTGGTAATTCAAAGTTGTACACGTTCTTCCTCTTCTAAAGCAAGCAAATAAAAATAGAGCCATATACAATGTTATTAATATATGTATTTATAATTACACACTGATTGAGCAAGAAAAGTTAGCAGGAGAGAGCTAGTGTTAAATATTCAGCCTCATGGCATTGCAACACTTCCTCACTTCAGTATACAAAGCCTAGAACTCAGGCCATAAAAAGACTGTAGATCCTTCGTTCCAGCATGGAGGGCTCTAAGCATGGTCACTTCTCCAACGTGGAATGCTCACCCAGTCTTGTTCCGGTCACTGTAAATAAGCAAAGACAAAAAGCACTGAAAAGTTTGAACACTAATAGAAAAACAAGAACTTGGTAAATACCTTAAATTGCTGCTATGATCACATTTGAACTGTTGCCTCACAACTTTCATGTTTTTAATGGTGCACCTACACTAGCTCTCTAACAATATCCAATTATAAATGTGAATCATTATAAGGTTACCTGTTACAGAAGGATCAAATGACAGGCATTTGGAGTCTGACATAACCAGAACCCCAAAAATAGATGTAGCCTGTCATGCACAGAAAAAGTGAAAAAATTCATTTTCAGATCATGCTGTAATACTACAACGACCAAACGGAATCTGATGCTTTGACACTACAGCTATACATAATGAAGTATATAGCAACAGTCTACACTTAAAAATTAAGCAAAGCCTTACATAAGCCTTAGGGCTGACAGATCCAGACAGCCCCTAAAGTGATCAAGAAATCCTCTTCTAATGTCATATCATTTCAGTTCAATGACCTATACCATTAAAATAAATCCATTGACTTCAGAAAGGATCTGTCAATCCCTTTTCTTAGGCTCATCACAAAGCCTAAAAATTTAAGTCATAGCTTTTTAAATATTACAGTAATTGACACTGGTCAGAACAGTTCCATTAATAAAAATCCTAGACCAAAACTATTTTTTCCACATAAAAGAATATTTCAACCTTCATAATATTCTATCAATACGCAATTCTAAGTAGAATTTAAGATATTAAAACCTCACAAGGCTCTAGAGAAACTTCAGTATGTGTTCTTATCAGAACTGCAAAATGCCCATGACAGCTAAGAAAAAACCCATACTTCCTCCTTTTATACTTCTACTTGACACCTTATACAAAATCTTGCAAGATAAAGTCTACAAAAAATTGCACTTGATAACGTGTGCAGCCCTTATTCTTCAGGCTAATAATTAACACATGAATTACATGAATGTTTTAAAAAGTAAACTGCACACATTAAAGGCACTGTATTCATATTAATCATAAGACATTTCTAGATTGCACACTGCTAGCCTTGAACTTACAACAGCGAATCAAGAATGAAAAAAATGAATGCGTACCTGCTAATACTAGAATAAAATAGGCTTCCCTGCTGTTTTCTCTTGCACATAGGATGTAAAACGCTTCAAAAATTTCGGATATTCTCGTCTTGCCACTGCCCGTAACACTGACGCTGGTGCCCATCCTCCTGGGTTCACTAGAAGCAGACAGGAAGACAGACACTGAAATACAGCAAATCTGCTAAAGGCTAGAAAATAAATTTACTCCTGCGACTCCTTCTGTAGTAACAGGAAAGAATAATTATCAGTAGATTTTTTTTAATGCTCTTACAGCTTGTACTGCAGCACTTTCTACTCTTAAGCTCAGTCCAGTTCTATGAGGCCACTATTTAGAAAACATGATGCATTGTGAGTCTTTGGGGAATGCCAGAGTGTGAGCTGATATTCTCTAAGGACTTCAAGAAACAACAGAAAGAGACTCGAGGTGGTACTTCTTTCAAAGAAAACAGAAGTCAGTCAACTTTTCAACAGCTGCTGCATTTGTCCGCACTATTGCTACATAGCCAACGCTTTACAACTATTTTTAAAGCACTTCAAAAAAATTCAAACTGATTCTAAAACATACTTCAATTCACCAGGCAAATAATTTCTGAAAAACCTGCCACTTCCCACATAATTACAGTAAAAAATTTATCAATGAAAATGTGTTTTTTAAGTAACTGGTAAACTTCTAAAAAAGGAAACAAAGCACCTTACCCCTGGGTTTAATAGCATATAGTATTATTTCTACAGGATTTAATAAAAATTAAAATCACTCCTATATGGCAAAGGTTTACTAAAACAATTGTTCAGACCCTGACTCTTCAGTAAACCATGTAATAGGTGGTTAGAAGTAACAAGCAGATGAGCTACTGTGTCTTCTAGCTGCAGGAGAGGAGGTAAGTATCTAGCTCCAATACTACAATACTGCTATAGTTTCAAAATCTTTCAGGGAATTTCTCTCCCTTGCCAACACAGAGGGTTTGGGAGCCAGAATAGGTGGCAGGAGGGTGGTATGATTGCTCCGAGTTCCAGTTTGGTGGCTGGGGGGAGGGGGCTGAGAGGTTTGGTACCACTTCTGCTCAGTGGCTGCTGGGAGCACGAGCCACCAGTTTGCTGGGCTGATGGAGGCATCTTGGAGGGAGCTCCTTTGACTCAGCCCCAGCTCCATGCCCCCTGTGCTGCCCTTCAGGGAGAGAGCGATCATCACTATCCGGAATTGCTGCAGACTCCCCTGGGGGCTGATGTCACCTGCAGAGGAGTTGCTACCCATGCCCCCCCGCCAAAGCTTTCGGACAAAAGGACGAGGAGAGGGCCCCTGCTGCAGCCTGAGGTGTGACATCACGTCCTTTTGTCCGTAAATGTAACTGCACTGAAAGAAGCAGGGACAGAACTTTGTTTGAAGGTTTTGGTTACGGTGTTGCTGTGTGTCCTGTTCTAGTTTTGGTTATATATATTTAATTTGGCCTTAAGAACTGTTACCCTTTTCTATATATTTTCTGATTAAAGTATACAAACTTCAAAGATTGTGGTGTTTTTTGGAAGAAGCCTCTTTAGTTTCCTTAAACTGGTAATAGACTGGTAAATACTGGGTACAGCAACAACACAGTTTGACTTGATAGCTTTTCAGGCAATACCAAGGATTTTATCAGTTAAAAAATATATACGTAGACTAGATGATACAACTTTCAAACATCCACATATGATAATGTATTTGCTCCTTTTTAACACTAAGGGCAAGAACTGTATCCTTACTATTACCAGCTTCTTAGCCTAACGAGATGAATTGGGGGGAAAAATTTACAGCAATACATGAAAAAGCACACAATTAATGAAACTAAAAGCTAGGCCTAGTCATCCCAGTTGCAGGTATTTCTTCTGCCCACCTCAAGGTTCTGTACTTAGGACTGAGCTACACCCTGCTTGCATTTATTCCTCCCAGAACACCACACAATGAATCATACCAGTCATTGATTCACGTAGCACATTAATTCTAGTCTTTTTGAACATGAAAGACCACAAGTGTGATGCTATATATAAACTTAACAGAAAACCGCATCAAGCTTTTTCCTCCTGTATTCAATTCCCCAGAACTAGCACACACCATGAATGACTGAAAAATTTTAGACTTACCATTAGCTACATATGTAATCTTGCATAGGATGTTGTCCCTGCTTATTTCCTTGTTCCCCTCTGGTGGGCTTACTAACGTCTGACAAATCATAGCAATATTTATTTTGGCACGGACACAGCGGTTGTTTAGCTGCCAAAAAATGAAACATTTGTAAGCCTTAAAGTAGATTCATTCCAGCATACTTGACTGCTAACATTTCAATTTACTGTGGAGTCTAACACACTCCAGAAGCTGCCTTTGTGAGAGTTGGCATTCTAGCACTACATGACTGAAGGGACAGGTACATGGTGAACAGGAAAAGGGTTAAACTAAAATACCTGAAGCTAAGGCTTCTGTTTGCTTAACATATATTACAAGTGAATTATTTCAATCCTTGTGACAAATAAGCAAACTTTTAAAGAATGATGTACGTGCATTTACAAATATCGGTAACTTTTCCCTTGTACGCAGGCTATAGCATAGCAATCAGCACTGAAGGTCTCCAGAAACAATCGCTACTGTCTGACAGAACCAAGGCACAACTGCATAAAATGGAATTTTAACAGATTCCATACATAGTTATACAAGCCTACTCCTGTATCTGACAATATCAAAGAGTTACTGATTTTATTCCATACAAAGTAACTTCAATCCTTTAAAATGTTTTTGCATCTCCAAAAATTTTGCTTCCATTCTGCTGCAATACCTTAGATCTGCAAACTGTTAAAGCAAGAAAGCTCAGAATGCCTTGATCAGCTTATTGTATCACCAGGTCTGAATAAACTGTAGTTTTGCAACACCTCTTACCTCCCTCACTAGAACTGCACGTGCATTACCAAGCAACAGGCAAATGTTATCTTAAAAGCAGATCTTGACAGAGTAACAGTAATACTTACAGGAGCACTGTCATGTTCCACAGAGAAATTGCACACAATCCATGTTTCAGGATCATTTTCATTGAATGCTGGTATCTTTCTGATCGCAGACAAATACAGGACATCCCTTTGAGAAGCTGGCCACACCCTCTGCAGAGAAACACTTGAGTGTAAATTTTTCCAGTTTTCCAAATTAAGTACTTACTATCCTTAGATATATGAAAAAAACAAGCCAAAACAGTCCAGTCATATTATTCAAGTAAAAAATTTCTTCAGGTTAGTAATTTTATTTTCAAAACTGAAACATAACATAGCTGATGTACAGATGCATGAGATTACATGGCTACACTTCATTTTAAAAAAGTTTAAGGCCTTTGAAATGCAGACAGCCAAACTGCAATGACTTTTTAGTAGACAAACAGGAAGAGGTAGTTCCCCTCCTGCTCCCTCAACATCAGGATTACCTTTTAGTTAATACTTGTAAGCCGCAAACTAAGCTAGTGGTTAAGTATAAACAGATGCATCTGCAGTTATGTCTCCACAGAAAGAGAAGGAGGGACAGAAATATTCAAAACAAATACTGCTTTAAAAAGCTACTACTTCAGTAAGACAGATATGGTAAACTGGTATTATCCAAGAGAGCTTCCAAAGCAAATGTCTGACAAATAAGAAAATAAACAACAGCCATTTTCATAGAATCATAGAATGATTATGGTTGGAAGGGACCTTAACGATCATGTAGTTCCACCCCCCGCCGTTTTCCTGACACTCAATAGGGTAAAATAGTCTACCTTTTACCACAACACTACACAGTTTACACAACTACTTACTCAAAATCATGAGTCCTCTGTTACAGAAGTTTTAAGGTAACAGCATTATTGGTAAAATTGTCAAAGAAAAATATTTAATATTTGGAATCACAAAAATTAATGATGAACCTGTACACTTAATTCCTGTTCTTTTAAATTTTTTTGAGCCTTAAGTTACAGTTGTTGGGTAATAATTCAAATGAACATTTGGGTAAATTTACACCAGAACTGGCTGAGGGTACAGACAACACCATAATGAAGTTGCAAGAACAAATATACCAGAAACTGTAACATCTCATAATGCATATGAACTAACTGTGGTCAACAATAGCTTGCATCATTGCAACAACACACACAATATAGGGGTATACGTTTCTACCTTGTAGTCAGATATGTAGTATCTAGAGATTAATAGTCTTCATTTGTTATTACAACCTCTCAGACACATGCACAACTCATCATGCTATCCAGACAAGTCTGAAATATTGACAAAGTTACAGTTCACTAGAGAAATGGTTCTGCACAGTATTTTAAGTTATTAAGCTGTTATAAAGTATTCAGAATAACATTAGAACACGTATGACTCAGATGGTCCCAGTAAAGTATACATACAGCTGAAGAGCTATTACCTTATGCGTCTGGTAAATGATGATTGCATTATCAGCTAAATTTTCCACAACATGGAAATTTTCAATTGTTGCTAAAAGAGGAAGAGGGGGAAAAATTCCATCAGTAAACAAGCATACATATCAGGTTAATGTTATGAACAATGTGCTTGCTGATAAACATGCAAAGCTTAAGAACCAATTCCTTACTTTCCCAGTCATTACGAACATCAACATTCCAGAAGTAGTGACAAACTTCATGTCCTGTTACCCCTTTAACAGCATGGGTTGCTTTCAAAGGATCTAAAACAATTCCGTTCTCTTCTACTTCTCTTCTGTAAACCTATAGCCAAAGAAACATAGAACAGAAATTGTCAAACTGTGTAAGTTTTAATTTTTAAGAATTGTATTGGGTTTTTAAAAAGAACACTTACCATCTAGAAGGCTCACATTTGTAGTAAATTGCCATGTCAGTGTTCTCCGGTAACTACCAAGGAAGACATTCTTACATGGCAATTCTCATTAAAATGCCAGTACGAATCTCCAATGCACAAATGATTAAGCTACCTTAATTGGTCACTATGCACAACAATTGATACAAACATACTAGAGAAACCAACATAGTAACTTGCTACTCTTAACATCTTCATACATTAAGTTTACACATCATTTTGATACCAAGTTTTAAGCAGGTGAGAATGAGAAAGGAATCTGCCAAGATAGAGCTATTGCAAGAGTTAAACAGGATTTTGGATGAATATATTGGAAGCCACAGCTCTTGTGGACCAGAGTCCTAACAAAAAATGCTACTCTCAGAGAGGAAGTTTTAACAGCCTAAGTTGCCAGGGGATAGTATGCCCATAGAGTCATACAATGATTTAAGTTGGAAAAGACCCTTCAGATCGAGTCCAACTGTAAACTTAACATTGCCAAGTCCACCAGACTAAAAGTATCTTTACAGCGTATCATCTTAGCAATTAAACACAAAACCAAACATTTACCTTCATTTCTCCTTCTTCTACCACTAGCTGCCAATTGGCATCTCCTCCTACATCTTGCAAGGAATATGTCATGTGGTTTTGTACCATCTCTTCCACCTTGAAGGAAAAAAAGAAAAACAATACCTATGTTTTGAACTAATTCCTTCCATCATCTTGGGCAGAGACAGTACAGTATTGGAACCCACAAGCCAATATTTCAAATCCTGTGCAGAAGCTGAACTTGGACAACAGAGCTTTCTATTACAGTAAGACCAAGCAGATACTTCTAGCCTTTAGAATTGAAAATTATTTTACTTTCAACTTCATTCTTCATGGGTACTTCCTGTCCTCCTTTTGGACATCTAAACTGTCAAAATTCACTACTTCTACCTAAGACAGTTTTATTTCAGTATGTAGAAGCTTAGTTCAGGCATCTCTAAATAGAATTACAATTATATTCACTGAAGAGCATTTAAAAAGACGAACAAAGGCAAGGGGGGTGCGGATGAAGACAGACAAGGTCTAAAAAAGTGAATGCATATCAGACATCCTATTGGAAGAGCATTCGGTTTCACTGCTATCTTTGCCCAGTGGTTAGCTAGAAAAAAGAGCAGAAATGCTTATATTAAAAAAAAATTGATACAGAGATGCGACTATTACAAAATACTGAATTAAGAATTTAGCTAGATAGTCATGCGCTTTTCTTAAAGATAAAATATTTGATAAATTTCTATCAGGCTATGCAAAGACCTTGTTCTCTTTATTCCATAAAACATGCCTGAAAATGGGTTCTGGGACAGCAAATGGATTTTTAGTTCAAATCTAAAAATCTTAGTCTGTTTTTCTGGATTCCCCACACCTTCCAAAATGCAGCTCTCCTCCAAATAAAAATAAAAGCAAAAATATAAGGTATCTATTGCTGCATGATGTTTACAAGTACTGGAAGCAGTTTAATAACTTTATTCCACCCAAAAGGCAGGTGATAACTAAAACCTGTCACAGCAAGTAAGTCCTTGTGAATGACACTATTTTCCTGAATCACTAGAAATAACTTTTTCCAAAAGGAAAAAGACTACAAGCAAAGGTTAGTTAATTGGTCAACACAAATATTAGTGTTAAATGCACAATCACAAGATGAATAGCTTGAACCTGTAAGTGGCTTTGCACAAAATGTGAAGCTTAGTGTACATATAAAATATATAACATTTAAGCAAGTAGTACAAAGGCAGAAAGCAAAATTAAAGAATACTTAATGATTTTTTTTTTTTATGATATGATAGAGAACTGAAATATGTTATTTTTCATTTAAAGCAGTAGTTTTGTTTGTACTATGTACTCCATGAGCTATACACGTAAGACCAGGAAGGAAAAAAGGTAAACTGAATCAAGTCAAAATTCTCTTAAGTATGACAAGATAAAATCTATTGGATGAAAATTCTAATTGCTCATTTTAGCTGTAGACTTCCCTACAGAAGGAAAAATTATGGTCCAATTTTTGGACTTTTCTTCAGTGTTTTTATTTTGGCTTGGTTTGGAGTTATAATAAACTAAAAACACCAACAAGATCTGTATTTCTGCTTTTAGATAGGCCATCTTTT
This sequence comes from Neomorphus geoffroyi, assembly GCA_033558235.1. NCBI lineage: Eukaryota > Metazoa > Chordata > Aves > Cuculiformes > Neomorphidae > Neomorphus > Neomorphus geoffroyi. The sequence goes on along the minus strand of JAUMJM010000048.1, from coordinate 19,302,524 downwards.
CCAAGGTACTAGCAGATTTCCTACATAACAGTCTTGCATTTATTTTTTCTTGTGAAACAATGACAGTACAATCCAAACCAGGTAAGAATGTGGGTTATTTAAATATTTAGTTTACTAGCTCTAGGACACTTCTTTCAGAAAAAGATCCTCATCATGCTCCCAATATTGACCTGCCCGTCAGGCCTGTATGCGTCTTCTCCCCTAGGTCCTAGTCTATTAAGGACAAAGCTAGCATTTATATGTTTATTCTGTTTTTTGCTGCTTTTTTGCTTTATGCTAAATGTAGAGGGATGAGGAGACTAGGAAGGAAAGAAAAGGAGGCAGCATACACAGGAGGGCAATCTAAACATCATCTTACTTCTGCTTCACCAAAGAATTACAGAACCTACAACTGCCTTGTGTGTACTACCTGTCCAAACTGTACATAATCTACACACTAGTCACTGTGTCAGTGGCCTGCACCTATTTCAGAGGCACACAGCCAAGATTCACAGGTTCTTTCCTACTATCAATTCTGGATTCCTGACAACCTACATGAATGATCTGCAAAAATACTTGTAACTGGTATGCCCTGCATTGGTGTGAACAATAAATGTTAAGTTCTCCTCTTTAAAGGCCCTCAGAACAGCTCAATCTATTTTAAAATCTGAGTCCTTTAAAAGAAAGTGATCTGCAAAAACACCAACAGAGTTTTAATCCCACGACCTCCCACTCAACTGGCAGAGACAAATCAATGCCTTTCTACAAGAACATCAAAGAACCAGCTCCCATCAGAATACATGTTTATACTTCTCAATCTTAAAAACAAGCTTGCAAGTTTCTACTTGACCTTTTACTGAAAAAATTTCCTTCCTATCAACAAAGTCTAGAAACAAGTCATGTTTATTCAGTATCGAAATATGAGCTTGCCTTTCCAAAAGCCAAATCCTCAGCCTTGGCACAGAGGCCAAACTCAGACTCATAAGGTCCAGAGCAGGCTGACACCAAAAGATGCGCTGCTTCTCTCTTCGTACTCTCACTTGCCTTTCATCTGATTGGTGGAATCACCTGCTGGTGTGGCAAAAATTTGTTCTAGGGAAAATATCTGGGCAGAGTGGGAGTGGTAGGGTAGTGAGGGGGTGTGCGGGCAGAGTAGTTCCCTATAAATGAAGCAGATAATCCATTTTGAAGTGAGTCCATTAACTTGAAATTGTTAACAGCCTTAACAAAGGCACCAAGAAATAACTTCTATGTATTATAATCCATGCAGCAGCTGAAAAGAGCAACTTAATTCTAGTCCTGATTCTTATCCTCAATTTGTGTTATTGTGAGAAGGATCTAGTCTACCCCAGCTTTGTTGTTAAATGGCTAGTTTTTCATCCACACTTAATGCTCATACTCAGGTTTAATCTATGAATGCACAAATGTCACAGTGTTCCAGTCTGAGCTAATGCAAAATCAATTTTCTGACTTTTCAGCTAAGCTTCTTCCGAGTAACTTCTTTTTCTGAAAGTTAACAAGTTTCTAAGACGGTGTACTTCTCTAGAGGTGATAATAGTTGAAATCTGTAGTTATCACCAAAGTAATGGGGCACTGTTATGCAGAAAGGCCACTGCTTATATCTATCACAATGGAAACCAAGGCCATCCTCAAGTGGGTGGAATGCTGTGAAGTGAAAGGGGCAAAAAAAAAGGCTACACCTGCAGGGAGGAGCAGACAGGACAGGTGACCCCAAACTGACTGGAGTATTCCATTCCATAAATTTCATACTTGGTATAAAACTGAGGGATCACAAAGGTCAAGTCTTCCATTTGACAGACAGCAAGGATCTTGTCCATCCTTCTGTCTCCTGATCACCCTGCTGCTGAGTTCAGCTCTCGACCCTTCTTCATGCCTACTCTGCAGCATCTGTGGTAACACAGAGTCACTGGCAAAGATTTAGATTTTGTATATATTTTATTATTTCCCTATTACTATTATTATCATTTCATTAAAGGTGTTTGTTTTAGTTTCCAGTTCACAAGCCTCTCCCTCGTTTGTAGCATTAGTTAATTCCAAAAACCACTCCAAAATAAGGAAGCTCCATATTCAAAATCACATACAGACAACTGCTGAAGGAAACAAATGGCATGAATGCCATGCCACACCATGCCACAAGTTTGAGACTAAAGAGCAAACAAACTCATTCACCTAATTCTACTCTTCAGAGCAAGCACCTAGAGTAATTTTGTACACCACTGGAACACATCACTATGACCACACTAACATATACAGAAAGCCAGACTTATTTTCTGAAGGAAAAGTGAATATATTGACACTCTTCAGTAAAAGTTTTCATACCCACAATCTTGTTTGTCAACATAATTTTTGACCTTTCAGTAACAAACCTAGTTGTAGAGGTAAAAAATGGTAATAGTGAAACTTAACATGTAAATGTCATTACATATAAATATTAAAGACAAAAATAAACCTAGGATTTAAAAGAAAAACTATTTAATTTGAAGCAAAGACCACCTCCAGCCCACAGAAAACAGGTGTTATTCTATTTTTATTTTAATCAGAAATGAAAACTTATCCAATTGTAGGCATATTTATTAAATCTAGTTAATTAAATCAACAGTTTCATAAGATTTAGGCCTCTGCACAAGTGATATGCATGCAAGCAGAGTATAAAAAGACAACCATTTAGTATGGGAATAGAGAACTCTTGTTTATCTCAACATACTAGTTTAAAGCAAGCAGTGATTTACATAAAAACCCAGGTTCTAGAGAAGAGGATGAAATATAGCAAAGATCTGCAACCCCCGCTCTACACATCAATACAGTACCTGGGCGCTGAATCTGTGAACATCATCAGAGGCACTGACTAGATCAATGGAAGACATGGAGGAAGAGCGACTATAGGGCTACCAGAGACAGACAAAGAAAAAACCAAGTAATCAGAACAAAGGCACAACAGAGCATTCAGTACCAACTTGCAAGCACAAGATAATGAAGAAAAGGAAAACAAAAGCACCATAAGCAGCAGGCACAGCAGCAAATGCTGATTTCATGCACCTATTATGTATTATGCTCCCAGTGCAGCTCTCAGAGGAGCAGAGTGTTTCCAGTAGTGCTAAGTCAACTGATCCTAATGCAAAGGATAATTTTTATTTTCTTTAATGAAATAAATTAAATCAATTTTAGAGAAGGTATCTTGAAAACATTGAAGTTAAAAGTTGTGATTTTTCCTTAGTTATCTAACTGACAAGTCAAGGGTATACTAAATAGTCAAACCAGTATTTTTTGAGCCAAGACAGAAAAGGGTCCTTCATTTCCAGCTACTTCTTTTGAAAATGAGTAAGCCATTAAAAGTTTCTAGAAATACCTACAAAATCTCACCTACCCATTCAAAATATTATCTAGAAATAGGATAGGTCAGGCCATTATTCAGAGGAGATCATGAGAACTATCTTACCTTTTGGACAAATCGATGATTCCCCACAGCTGAATATGCATCTCCAGAAGGCACGGATGCTGGCCAGTGTAATCTGACTTTTTCACTTTGGGACTGGAACAAAATAGGTTTAATTATTATTAGTAGGCTGCTACTGTGTGGACTGTGAAACAGAGTCATCCTCACATCTACCTAGTGGCTACAGCAACTAAGGCTGTCCATGACAGGCATGAAGCTGTCATCCTGCTGGAATTCTGCAGTTCAAGGTGTATTTCCAAGTTAAAAGGAAAACAGATCAGCAGCATTATAGATCCATGTAGTACTACAACAGTTACTCAAAACTTCTACTCTATGCTAAGAGATAGCAAAATAGGTAAACTCTATTGTATATTATATATCCACTAGGAAGTCTTTTAATTCTTAACCAAGTCACAATATTCACAAGCCTGAATGCTTTTAAAATGAAGTGGCACATCCTTTGTCATTTCCTCTTATATTATGTACTGCTATATGTTCTCATATTTCATGTGTTTCCTCACATGCATCTTACCCGTTTTATCACTGAACTGTATCCAATGAATTAGAAAAGCAGCCAGACCCTATAGAATTTTTAAATAAAACCAACCACCAAGAGAACTACATTTTTCCTATTTCACATACTGCTAGAAAAAGAAGCTTCAGCACAATAAATAGGTTTTGAGAAATAGCTGCAGTGTTTGATATTCTTACTGGCACACAGCACCAGTTAGATACAAAAAAGTTTCTACAGGATGCTTTTTTAGGAATTAAAACTAGAGACATTCAATCAGCCTACCACTTAGACTATCCTTTTTTACGTAAGATGTGAAGTCACTTTCTCAAAATTGAACAACGATATTTAACTACAAATATGAAATTAATTCCCCTTATCAGCGTCAGAATAAAATACTTCAGGAGATGCACCCCAGATCTAACTTTAAGTCACAGAAGCCTCCCACAAAGTACCCATCGTTAGGACATTTAAGTATCAATACCTGTTCTTCCATTTTATCCTGTCTATCAAGAGCAGCTTCAACAGCATCAAAGAATTCTTCTTCATTAATCAGACTGTTAGGACCCTCCTGGAGTACAAGAAACAAAACTAGTTCAAAGTTTTGGAGATAAGAGTTCCACTTCAAGTTAATATTAGGAATACATTATGCATATAACCGATGGAAGCAAATATCTTCTCTAGGCCTCAAATATTTTCAACAAATTCCTATATTACAGTTCCTCTGAAAATTCTACCTGATTAAAGAAAGTTACTCAAATACAACTTAGACATAGTTGTATAAAGAAGAAAATATCAGGACACTGAGTGTCAATATGCTTTGACGGAAAATTTTGGTTTTAATTAACATGTCTTCTCTGAAAAATGTCAACATAGTAACATAATTGTGTAGTTAAGGCTCCTTCCATGCATTCCAGTGCTCTAAGGGCAAATTCAGATAAGTGCTCAAAACATGAGAAGACAAAATTCCGGGGATCTCCACTGAAAATTCTTGAAAAGAACAGTTTAACACTGAACAGCAGGTATACCTGAGTCAACTATTAAAACCTCACACTTAGTAAGTAAAACAGTAAGTTCAGAAAATTAAGTTTACTGCCTTTACTGTATTGTAAAACAACTTGGTCCAGCAAATTTCAAAACTGTCTTTACAACAGGAGTATCTGGGAAAAGCAGTTGATTTCACAATGAGGTAAGGTCCATCATCTTATCTATCTTTTTCTTTTACAGTGTATGCCTCAGCCACAACAAGGAACCTAAGCTCAAGTATCTTTTAAAAATCTCAACGTAAGTACTATTTCTCAGGCTATGATTTTTCAGCAGAAACGTGTCTGATTAACACACATGAAAGGGTCAAGTTTTAAAATTTTTGCAAACTGCATTATAGGTGCATTATATTGTTTTTCAGATGGTGGTTTAAGCATCTTAGAATTTGACTATATATCACTGAGAAGGAAGCCACTGAAATATGCAATGTAGCAGATGAACAAAATCACTGAATCTGTTAACACAGAATTTCAAGAGGCAGTGACAAGTTAAAAATCAATTCAAGTTAAACTTCAGATTCTAGGACTGCCTCTGCAGTCCTAGTTTTCGTATTTCCTTTACGTATCTAGACAGGTGAACCATTAAAAATGGAAAGTACAAAACTATTGCATATAAGCACTAACAAATGTACAAGAAAAAAACCAGCAGGAATATCTGTAAGCAAAATGCTTTAGACAAAAGCAGAACATGGAAGCCTGAGGTCAAGACAGACCTCTATTCTCAAAAATTTAAGATTATTGATACAATTTCAGTTTCTAAGTGGCATGAACACACTTGCACAAGCCAAACACCTTAGTTTGCACATCCATTTCCCCCCCCTCTTTGAGGACCAAATCAATCTTGAAAAAACACAGTGTTTTTAAGAATTTCAAAAGCGGAATTTGTACCTCATAGTCTGGCCCTCCAAAGTGGGACTTTTTCTTCAGTTCCGTTGCAGCATTTTTGTATGCTTCTTCAATTCTTCTCCTTTTCTCTATCTCCTGTAAAATTAAGTGATCATGTGATGCAGGAAGAATGCATTGACTCATACTAGTCAACATGCCAATAAACTGAATGACCAGTGTAGTTTTTTTCCAAGTAACAACTGCAAAGCTGCTGGTTCTCTGAATTTATTTGCAGGCATATGTGCCCATATACATGCATATATATAATACAAGACTTGGGGAGCTAGCTACCTTGAGGATACCTTCTCTAAGTTACATGGAAGAAATAAGATCAGCAAGCAAAAGCTGGTTATCTGGTTCAAGCATCCATGGTTCACTGAGGGTCAGACTTCATATCTGACTGACAGTTTATATAAACCTTGAAACAGATGCTCAGGCAATGACAAAGGGTGAAAATAAGGCTAGTAAAAAGCTAACTTGTTGAATGTGGTGACATACTAATGAGTCTAAGTATGCAAGTTTGTATCTATAATTAGCTGGCATAGGAATCAAAGTGAATAATTGTGATCTTCATGCAGACAAACAACATCATTCTCCAGTAATAGGTGTCTGACTGTACTAGAGCCACTGATGTCCATATCACTGTACATTTTGAACAACTAGTAGGAATGCCAGAATCAGTTTAAGTCTAATATTTCCTCTGAAAATTCCATATGATGCCAGATATTCTCAGTGAAAAAGCTAAAAACACTTCCGAAATCCTTACAAACTTAGCTTTAATGCACAAGATGTTTCTCTGTCTCATTTCAGAATCACTTCAGGTGGAAAATTTTAAGTCTTACAGGTGACAACTGGACACCACACACTGCTTCTTGCAAATACGAGTATAATTATTCAGCAACCCAATCTGAACTGTAAAGATTCAGTGGAAAACCCTTAAGCAATACTGAAAGGCTGAGTGTACCAACTGGTAATTTGGTGGTAACATTCATTCTGGGACATTCTCTAGTTTCTACAGAAAAGTTTGAAAAGTAAAGCAACAGTTTTGATGCAATGCGAAGTAGTACAGTTTTCCACAGGAAAATTCTTAGAAAAAACCCAGCACATAGAGGAAGATAGTATCATCTTTAACTGTTTTTCCATTCTGAAACTAGCACTAACAGGCAATAACTGCCAATGCTTACACTTTACAAAAGCTTGCACATTTATCTTTGAAATCAATTGGAGAGTCCTGAAGATACACGCAAGTCATGCTTTATGTGCGTCATTGAAAGAAAGCACACAAGTTTTACCAGAACACTTGGAATTCAAAAAACACAACATCAAAAACCAAAACTACTCCTCCTCCCGCCTGCCCCAAATCCCCACACTTTCTGTACTTCAATCTGCAAATCGGTGATAATTCAGGTGTCATAAAGACAACTTTCCAAGTCTGCCAGAAACTGACTGCACAGCAGAACTATTTTTACACTTCCAGGAGCTATAAAACCCTCCCACCTAGCACATAAACACAGCTTTCCAGTTTCATGTAATTGTTCCCTCTAAACTCTTAGAGAAGGTCCTCTGAACTTTTAACATCTCACAATATTTACTTCCTTGTCAGAACAGTTTTCACATCTATGCAAGAAAGTCAAAAGTACAAAGATCTACACCTTTCTCCTCCTACCTCTATCAGCAATGTTTTTTGCTCAGGCCCATAGTTATAGAAGACACTCAAAACCATGTTTAACCACTAAAAGAACAGGGCAATAGGAAACCAAAAGCAGCTCTAGAATAATCTTAGCAGAGGTCTGAATAAAGTCAACTTCTGTCTTTAAGGATGTAGTTATCAAGGTGTTGGTCATGGGGAGCTACAGGAGTGGCCTCCGTGGGTTGGAAGCCAGGGGCAGGACATAGATGAACTCAACTACTGTGTGTGGTACATCTCTGAAAATGTATTTAAGAGCAAAAAAATACTCCAGGAAGTGAGGGAGGTGGAACAAAAGGCGAGAAACAACACAGGAGATGCCAAGGCCAGAGGAGAAGGAGCAACTACAGGGCAGAGAATATACAACCACACTGCAGCCCATGGAGGACCCTTCATTAAAGCAGAGGGACATGTCCTGAAGGAACTGTATCCCATGGAGGACACTACAGCAGATTTTTCTTTAAGGACTGTCACTCTTGGAGAGGACTTGAGCTGGTGCAGGGAGAAAGTGTGAGAAGGAAGCAGCAGCAGATATGAAGTGTTATGGACTGACAGCAACCTCACATTCCTCACTCCACACTGCTTGGGGCTGGCAAGTGGCAGGTAGAGGCCTGCAGTGAAGAAATGAAACCGAGCTTGGGAAATGGAGGAAAAAAGCTGGTTTGGTGTTTGCCTTTTTGTTTCCCATTAACTTAATCTATTTTAAAGCAGCAAATTGATTTTCCCCAAGTCAAATGTTCTGCCATGACAAGAACCAGTAAGCAATCTGTCTCTCTTGACTCATGAGCTTTCTTATCCTATTTTTAACCCTCATGCTGCTAGATGAGTGGTGAGCAGTCAGGTGGGCATTCGGCTGTTGGCCAAAGCTAGCCCACCATGATTCTACATTATTTAATTCAATAAAAATCTCCTCTTCCAAAGGCTAGCAAATTAAAGGAATAAAAATAAAAAGCAAATATTTTATATTAGAACTGAAGTACTTTACCATGTGTGCTGTAAACTCCAGAAAATGTCACTGACCAATATGACTTTAATAAAAGTCGCAAGCCTATCGAAGCAGAGCAATTTAAAACCTCAAAGCTTTTAGAAGTGTTTGCTATTTTAATTTCTGGGGGAAAAACGTTTGTGACCCCTTTTAAATCTATCTACTCATGCTGTATAAGGTATCAGTCACGTGAGACCAAAAGTGAAATTTAGGTTTGAATTTGTTAGCCACTTGCAGCTAAACACAAGTGCTTTAAAGTTAGTACACAGAAAAAGTGACAACTAATCTAAACTAATTAAAATTCTATGTTAACATATTATTCTTTATTTGCATATACTAGGAACAAGAAAAATTCACTTCATCAATGCTCTAAGCAAAGTCTGATCACCATGAGTGAACAGTGCGTACTCAGCCGGGAGAGAAAAGGCTTTGAGGGGGGGTTAACAGTAGCCTTCCAATACTTCCAAGAAAGTCAAAGAAAATGAGCCTGACTCTTCACAGCAGTCTATAGTAGAAGGATGAAAAACAACAGGTATACACTAGAATAATTTCAGCTAGATATAAAGAAAAAAATTTTCATTATAACAGCTTGGAAAAGAAAGATTGTGATGAATAATGTTATTATGTCACCAGCCAGAAAAAGACTTAAACATTTTATCGAAGTAATAAGAAAAGCACCCAAAATGCTCTACATAAAAAAAAATAAATAATTGGAATATAAAAGTTAACAGCTTATTTGAAATTTCAGTGTCAGCTAAAGAAACATCTTTTTTCCCCAACAAAAGCAAAGAAAAATTATCTTACCTTATCTAGCCTTTTTTGCCAGCTTTCCTCACGTTTTACCATGAGTTCAATACAGTGAGAAAGTGTAGCAAGGATTCCAGCAGTAGTTGCCTTGAAAGTTATAGCTTCTCCTTTAAAGTCTATGCCATTAATTCCTTTGGGTGTCACATGCGGAAACACTAAAACCAAACATGAATCATTCGTTGATATCCGCCTTTAATTCAAACAAGCATTTCACATGTATACTTTATATTACAACTGTTTGAAGAAAGTAACACTGGCTAGAAAGTTAATTTAAAAAAAATCAAAAGTGCTAACAATTCTCAGCTACCCACAGGATAAGGAAAGAGATTCAAAGGGAGGAACACATCCCTTCAGCTTCATATTGCTATGCTGTATTTCAAGCCTGCTTATAATGCTATATTACCCTGCACTCTGCAAATCATGTGGGTGGAGGGAGTGGTAATACTTTGTAACAATAGCAGTTTGACAGCTTGAAGTGGAGCTTAATTAAAACAGAGCAACCTTAAAACATATCTAATACAGTGCTAAAAAGGAACAATTTCAAAATGCAGTCAAACTCAAAGCATAACTTTCAAGGTTGCTTTAAGCAGGTAATTATAGATTTAAACTCAAGGTAAAAAGGTATGATACAAGAGAAAAGTATCAAAGCTGTTGAATTATCCAAGTACTGCAGGTTTTAGAGCTCCAACAACAGCTTCATGCTGTCACCCAAGCCATCTGTTGCTAAGGCTATTTAAGCAAGTCACTCAAAATGCATGACAAAAAAAGTACCTATTATATGTCAAACTCGTATGTAGGTTGACATAATAACAAATCAAACACTACACATGTCAGAAAATACTAGAAAGCACAACTAACCTATGTTCAAGCTCATGGTTCCCAGCGAGTTAAAACTAACTTTAGCTACGCCATGGGGCAAGCTAATGACTTTTCACCTAGCTGGATATCACTTCCCCCTACCCCTCCCAGAGTCTGTCTGTCAACATGTCACTGTTATAGTTTAAAAAGTACAAATAAATAATTTGAAAGTATATCCAACATTTGTCTGCAAAGGTAAAGCAAAGCTTTCAAGCAGTTCAGTTCTCGTAGAGAAGAAAAAAGCAATTACTTTTCTCTAATGGTAGAGCACAGAATCTGCACTCCAGGTAAAGAAAGCAATCATCACAAGGTCTTGAGCACTGGTTCAAGTCTCTGGAGGCTTTATACATCTTCCTTTCAAAAGAAATCAACCTGTTTTTCAAACAGATGATTGTAGACTGCACACTACTTCAAATACCTCAAAAAGCATCCAAACTATGGTATTATTTTGTCTCACATTAATCAAGAATACTCCCTTAAATGTAAAGATGCTGAGGACTGGAGAAAAAATGAAATTAAGCAGAAGAAAAATGTTTTAGAAACAATGAGCAGAGCAGCTCTCCCTCCCCCTAACAGCTGCAGAGGGAACACAGAGGAGGCAGAGACTGAAAATGGTATAAACTCACAAGGCGGCAATGCAGCAAATTCACCAAGAATGAAAATTACACAACAGCTTCACCCAAAACTCTTTACAACTGAAAAATATGGTTGATACTAGTTTCTCCTGTTGGCATAGACAGTGTTCATGTGCAGGCTTACCAGCATAGCTGTAATGCTTAAAGATGTTATTTTTCTCTCTTCATTATGCAAGATGTGAGATATGCCAAAGAAACTACAACTGGTTGCAACAATAAAATAAATTTGAGACCTCTGTGGTTGACTGAGATGATGTAAGCAGCCTCACTTCCTGGAAACAAGCCAGCATTTATTTCTGGATACCTTTAGGTCTCAGCAACAGCTCATTAATACTTCTGTACAGTTTCAGTCATCATATATTTTAAGTAATTTTTTAATGACTGGTCTTGAAGTAGCAGTGATACATGAAGAGCTTGCAGTTTCAAACATCAGTGTCCATAGCTACTGTCAGCCATTATAATTCTGGGTAAACTCAAATTTGTTGCAAAAGATGCAAAAGCTGTTTCTTTGATTAAATGGTCACTCGGGAGATTTCTTATGATGGATGGGAGAATGTTGATTTATTCCTAATCACAGGAGACATTTGTCTTCCTGGAATATTTCAGAAGATGACCTCAAGCCTAGTATCAGTAACAGCTGAGCTTCAGCACATGAGCAGTGTTTCTCAGATTTACTATTTGGAGAACCTGAATATCTTTCCTGATCCTTTCTGTATTTTTTTTTATGCCAGCTACAAGATTAAGTGCTTCAAAAGAACATTTAACATTAGGAGATGCATATGGTTCAAGGTAAAGGCTAACAGGAAAGTACTCTTACTACTGAAACTGCTCTTGTAGCTTTGTGATAAAACAGCACGCAGCCAAATGAAAAAAAAAAAGCAGCAGGATTTTTCTCCCACTTCAACTTAAATTTCAACACCTTCCAAGTGGATCCTTTTTAATAGTCTTGTCTTTCAAGCATTTTGCTTTATTTCTAATGTGTTTTCTCAACAAATTTAGGACTCTTCATACCACACTTCAGCCTTCAGTAGCATTTTAGGCCTTCTCTCCTACATATTTATGTTCATTATAATATGTGAGTTTTCCCTTCTTGTTCCTAAGATTCTTTGTAACACTTCCCTAAATGTCCAAAATATCACATTTGATAAAATCTGTTTTCTGTGAAATAGAAAATTATTTTAAAGACAGTAAATAGAAAGAAGTTCCTCTATCTTTTCCATTTTATACCACCATAACATCGTATGTCACTAAACTAATCCTAAGTGGAAGAGACAGGTTCAGGTGCATGACCCATTTATGAATACCTCCTGTTGTTGATTTTCTGTGGGTAGCAGTAGGATCAATAAGATCAGGTATCTTCTAAGAACTCCATTATTTCAGTAATACATTGGTGAATATTCTTCCATTCAAACCACAAAAATCCCACTGTATTTTACATTATGTCTCCTTCAGCCTCTATACCACTTACATCTTTATAGTTCTAGTAGAAAACCACTTTCTATCTTCAAATAGGTTCCTTGAGTAGATTCCACCTGCTCTTCCTACTATTACATAATTTAATTCCAAGTCTGCTCAGTTTCCTGAGCAGATGGATCAGAACACTTCCTGATCAAGATTCTGCATTCTTAGAATATAAGACCCCAATGGGTAAACTATGCATCAGACTCTGCCTTGGTGTCTTGCACAAATAATCATTGTTACAGTTACTAAATTTTTTTAACTGGAAAGCAGCCACCGAATTTAAATACCATCAGAGCACTCTTCCTAGCTCTTCACTCAAGGATCCTAGAGAACACAGAAAAGAAAGTCTCTGTATCTAAAACATCTTCAATGTAGCACGCAAATCTCTATAACCATGTTAATTTTCTCCTTCCACCCAGGGAAGGTGCAAAAGGAAACAAGTTTTTCAAAAGACTACAGGAATATGGTCCCTTATGTCAGTTTAAGTCTAACGCCTGGAACATTAGATCAGTGCACTAGTGGTTTGAACAGCAGCCTCAAACACACCTTCTAAGCACAGTAGGGTAAATTAAAGGTTGAACCTACGCTTCTCACTTTCTGGAACACTGACTACAGAGTGCCCTAAAACAAACAGCCGACCACTTCTCAGCTACAGTTAAAAACATTCTTACAGACCCTCTAGGATCAGACAGAGGCTTCACCAAGGTAACCTGAAATTTGAGAAACCAAAAGAATCTCAGCAGTTGCTCTGAGGCTAAGCTTCAGAAAACGGTGAAGTTGTAGATAAATCTTTCACTGTCAGTCTGCATAGCTTTCTGCCCAATACATAGGCATGGCTGTCTCAACCCAAGACACCTACTTCCCCCACCGCATCACTTGCAACTTCTAATTCCACTTTAGGACAGAGACTAATTTTTCATTTCTAATCTTTCATTTTCATTTCTAAGCTTTCCAGCACTCAGCTACTAAATATTTAATGGATTTATTGCTTAGAAATCAAACTGAGGCACTGAAAAGCTAAAATGGAGATAGCGCTTTTCACAGAAATAACTGACAAGAGTAAATTTAATGGAATTGGGAATGATAACTGGAAACCTAAGTTCTGCAAAAACCGAGGGATTGCACAAATTTTCTTTATTGAGCCACAGTGAGTTTATATACATGTACCTATAACACAAAAATTTTTTAGCATGTAAGTTCCCAAAAACTCAATACAGACTTCCCCAGAGGAACATGGATACCACTTATAATTCCTATTAAGCATGTGATAAAAAAGGTCATTTTGCATTTAAATAGAAATTCTAAGATGACCAGACGTACTAAACAGACATTTCCCATATCGTATGTGTATATGTAACATACACCAGGAGAATGTAGGCATCAAGGAATGTTTTAAAGGTAAATTAAGCTGAAACTCCTACATGATCCTACAAAAATTGTTTCAAGACTTCTCTTTCAAAATGAATCATGCAGTAAAATTAAATTCTTCCTTACTGTTTTTAACGGAGGCTATTTGAGTTTTCTTAAATTTGTTCTGACTTAATGGTCCTCAAAAAAATGGACACTTACATTGAGAACACTGTTAGTGGAAGTGTGCACTTGCTTACAGGTAAGCATTGCAAACTTGTTTATCTTCTGTGATAAGAGGTTAGAAAGATTTATCCAAAATTTCAGAGTTACATGCTACTTAACCTCCAAAATCAGCATTAAAACTCCTCAGTGGAGCAAGCACTTTATATAATTGAAAAAAATCTACTCATAGGATGAATTCTTGAAGTATCCTGAAAGCTCCTTGCATTTCATTTGCTCTTTCCTTGTAACAATTTTGGCTATACACTAGAAAGAGCACTTAAATACAGCAAGGGAAGATAGAACAAGTGCTATTTAAGAAGAAAGAAGAAGACACAGATGTGACTTATTTTGCCCATATATTTCCCAGGTTCTTGATGAAAGCATCTACATTTTTAAAACCACTTTTGGCAAGTACTTTGGGAGACACCTTAAGAAACTGAAGGCAGTGCAACCTCAATGTGAATCCAAATAAATGAATGTGAATCAAAGTCTAAGAAACACCTTAGGACTAACTGAATTGTCAGCATCTAGAAAACGTTAATCTAAAATATTTCATTCAGGAAGCAACAGAAAGTCTAAGAACACCACAAACAGATTTTTAATGCATATACCACTTCTAGATTTCTAGTGTTCCTTGCACAAGATCTTCATGTTTACTACATGAACACAATGAGTAAAACAACTAGATAATTTAAGATAACAATAAAAACTAGACCTCTATTTTAACAATGGAAAATACAATAAAAAGTGCTAAAATTATGATGAGTCAGAACCTGTAACATAGAACTTGGAGGAGTCACACTGGGACACATCTAACTGGGAAAGCACTGTGCTCCACCATAGTCCTAAAGCAGGTTCCACTTGCAAGAAAGACTGCAATTAGCTGTTACAAACCTCAGTTCCCAATACCTGAATGACACAGAAGTTTCAGCAGAATTTTGTAGTGAAAATTGCTTTGGACATAGAATAGGGAATTCCAGCTTGACAAGCTTGCATTAATTTTTGTGTGAATTAAGAATAACTCAGACAATCACAAAGAGCAGCTAATGAATAACACGAATCTGACATGAATAACACTTAAATAACTATACTTTTCACTTTCTGCTTAGAAGACAGCATAAATTCCCATCTTGTATCAGGCTTACTATCACACCATTCATTTGAATTTTCAGTGAAAAAGTTGGGACACTTACGTTTTTCCTTACTGCTGTTGCTGTTATGTAAAAAATCCCCATCAGAACGCATTGTAGGGAAATCATCTTCATCATCTTCTACAACTAAATTTCAAAGAGAGCGTGTTAAGGAAATGAAAAACTTTTTCCAATTCTTTAATGAACAAGGAATAATTAAGAGCATCCTAATTAGCATCCATGGCTAAGCAGCATTTAAGAGTCTCTCCTATAACACCTCCTCTTTTTTTTAACCCAAGAGCACTATCAACATTACTGTCAGAAACCATCAAGAGACTGATATTTGCTCAGTGTTGAAGTTTAGCATCTAATTCTATGGTAAGAACAACATTATTTTGGTGTTACAACTGGATAAGCAGGGAGCCAAGACTCAGCAGCTATTTACTCTTCTACAGCAGAAAGCTCACAAAGTGGAATTGCACTTGTCTACTGCTCTTACTACAAGAAGTTTCAGGCTGCCAGAACAAACCCAAAGCTGAATATAAGTACCTTAGGGGAACGCACAGATACAACAAGCTCTGCTCTGAGAAGAACAATTCAGAGATACACCTGAGTCTAACAGAGCCTCAAGCGTACACTCAGTGTTCTAGTTCCATCCAATACATCTCAGGAGCATTCATGATGGCAGCACTGTTGCCTTTTTTTAAAGAACATATTGTTTCTATTGAAATTAATATCCTATTACTTTTTTGAAATAAGATAAAAGACACAGTGATACGTTAACTTGAATTCATTTCTGAGAGTAAACAATGACTGTTCTATAACATCAAATGCTTAAGAGCATTCCTCTTGTACAGTGACAGCTACAAGTTAATATTAAGTTAAGCAGATTTCTATGGAAATGCTACAGTAACTATTTCAAGGGCTACTACTTTGTAAAAAGCTAAATTCTACTGAGCTAAGAGTTTTCAGTTACAGCCTTACCTTTATCCCGCTGGAGTTCATCTTTGGAAACTGCATCTGCGCAGGCATCAAAGTATTTCTGTAAAGTATCAACTTGTCTACACAAGATGTCTCTAAAGGTTTCCATTTCTGCAAGCTTCTCACGTAAGCTATGGCCCTTCTGAAAATAACAGAAAAAACCCCGAAATGCTTCTACATACTCAGTGACAGTTCAATGCATAAATAAAAAACACCCTGGATTTCTGCAGATACAAATAAATTCCAGCACGCTAAGGGCATTTGAGATATCAGCAGCTATGAAACACTGTTAATCTTAGAAAAAAAGAAAAAACTGTATATACATTTCCTTACTCCTTCTGTCCACTGGTTTCAATTTTTCCTCAACTGCATCTGCTACCTTAGTGCATTCAACAAAAGATTATTCAAAATGCAATCCTGCATGCTGCTAACTTTATGCTTATTTGCCTGAAAACAGTCAACTCCAGTTTAAGGTCTTTGTTCTGATCTTTACTCCTCGTTCTTGTGTTGCTTCTTTCTTGCTCTTCCCACCAGGTTCATGTTAAATACTCATACGCATAAAACAAGGAAAGCCACCATTCGTCAAACAGTATTAATCAAATTAAGTCACAGAATCATCATTCCTTTTCATTTACAGGCCCTCATACTCTTGAAGAGTAAACTAGGAAATATTAATAAATGCTTCTACAGATTTGAGTTTCATGCCACTGGAAGATGACACCACAGTTTGAAAGGGACAGCTCCACAGAGGCATAAGAGATCTTCCTGTACGATATGTTCATCATCATATTATGAATTACTAACACTTACAGTAAACCACATTTTGTGTTTTTTCTGTAATTATGTGAATGAGTGTTCATGTTATTTATTTTCCAGTTATGCATGTTATTTACGCACCAATATGAAGCAAATTTATTTGCTAACCTTAAACGAAGAGGTGGATGTCGCGGAGTATCCACTTGCTCCAGAAACAAGAGACACCATGGAGCCATGGCGTCGTAAACTTGACTCTGATCCATAGCCAGATTCAGTCTAAAAAACAAACCACGCAAGAGTGCTGAGACTTTTCATAAAAAAAGAAATCATGAATGCAAGATTAATGTCATTTCCTCTGAATCCAGGCCATTTGGTCCTTGCGAGGAAGCAGCAAGAACTTAACTCAAACGGTGCCCAGGTATTTAAGGTGCTGATGCAGCATCTGTTACTATCCATCTATTTTTTTGTTAGCATAATGATCTTCAAAAAATAGGTATCTACAACTTTTCACGTGCCTCCAAAAGTACTAGGCAACATATATTCAAGGGTTCAAAAAAGGGACAATGTTTTATTATTTTGTTTTATGTAATCCTTACTAAGCAATTTTCACATGGCATTCAAAAGCCTACAGCACTGTACAACTAATCAGGGGATTAACATGGTTCAGTTTGAAGACAAGTGGCTCCACTCATTCATTCCAATCACTTTAATCGTGCCATTTTATTTTTAAAAGTAACAAAATAGAGATAATAAACCCAGACAATTACGGCTATCAAGTGTTTTTTTGCTTCTTCCGGCTTCTTTAGCAAAATCCTTTAAACTGAAATTATACGTTACGACAACTAACTCTACATAAACCAAAGCAAGACACTAAAAGCAAAAGGGGAAAAGACAATAATAATTAATAATAAAAAACTTTTTTAGAATAACAGTAAAAATATCTAAAAATATCAAGATTGTCAAATTTCCTCACAAAACAAACAGAAGCAGATATTAAAGAACTGGAAGAAAAACATTTCCCTAAAGGCTAATGTAAATGGCCTGTGCATGGCAAAGGAGAAGAAAAACCCTGAAGGAGAATGCAAGAAGCACATTGTTCAAAGTAATACTTGAAATACTGTTAATAGATGAGTTTGATCAATAAGACAGTGACAACACTGTGAAAGACTATTGACAGAAATAAGAAATTCTGTACTGGCACAGAAATTCAGATGGGGCAGAGTGAAGGAGACAAAAATGATATAGAATAAACTAGAAGCAACAATGAAATTCTGGCTATTGTACTTTTAATGGAAAAATAGTAACTGCACAGCCTTTTGGAAGGCAGGAGACAGCTGATAAATTAAGTGTATTAAAAGTAAGAAAGAAGTACAAGGTTTTTTGAAGTGTTGGTTAAAAGAGGAGGTTTTGACAATATTGCAATGTATGGGACAGAATATGTATGTTTGGGTTACAAAGGAGCAGTGGCAGAAGAACACAATTTGAGAAATGATGGTGTGACCAAAAATAAAAGCTTGAGTCCCAGGGCTGTCAATGTAATTACTGAATGAACAGAACTGAATGAGATTAACCAGCAAAACCAGACAAGGAGCAGCCTAGGATCAGTTCCTATCTGGCTCATTTAAGAACGATACAGAACACAAGAAAGCATTGAGAAAGCTAAGAGAAAAGGATGAGTCTCAAAAGTAGAAGAGTTGAAAAATGAGTATGACCAAGAAAAGCAAGTGTAATCAGAAAAAGGTATTCCAAACTTCTGAGTGAAAGAAGGCAACATAATATCAAAAGGGCATTTGTCAAGTCAAAAAATTTAAGGCATATCTTAACTTCATTACTTTATCTAGCATAAAAATAGAAATGACATGTCACAATGAAACAACAGAACATAAGGCATTGTTTCCTTATTAAGTCATATGACAAGGATGTTGACTTAGTAATTTCTGTGTTTATAATGTAATAGACTGTGTTTAAAGCTATTTTATACTAAGCAAGAGTCCTAGAAAAATAGCTACATAAGTAGCAACTGAAGTACTAAAAGCTCCCTTCCCTAAGAATTAGTCCTAGTATTTTTTTTAAAGATTGGCTTTAAAATATCTGTAGGATTAGGTTTTTTGTTAAAAACATTCACACTGGTTGCGTGGGGCTTTTTTAGAATATCAGTTCAAGTATTAAGCAGGATACCTGGTTGGTAATGTATTTGGGATACTGGACCACATTTTGAGTTGCAATAAAATTCAGTGGGAAGACTATTTCTTCATGCACTGAGCTATAATTTTAAGTTTAACAGAAATCAAATAATCAAGCTTCAATTAGTTGTTTGGCTGGGTTTTTTTCCAACTACTCGAACAAGTACTCAAGAGCTCCTGGCTCTAAGGAAGTACTTCCGGCAATAAAAAAGATTTTTTAAAAGGACAAGTAAGAGTTGTAGGCATACAATTATTTCATTTCAGAAGCATTTAATGAGCAAACCCCTCACATCAGCAATTTATGAGTCACAACACTGAACCATGAAACATTTAAGATTTTCTCTAAATGCAAATCTAAAAACCCTTTCACTGTTTTACTAGTAAATTCGATCTTTAATCATATGCTACAAATATTAGATGACACTGAATGTGCTTTTACCATAGTCAGTTTGCCAGGAGGATCAGTGTTATTTTCTCTGTAAGCTGTACACACTAGAAACAAGGTAAAATTTCATTTCAATAGGATATGACAAACAAATTTTAAAATATAGCCAAAATATCCACTGCATTAGGGTCACAGCTTTTTAACTCAGGCAGAAAATGTCTTCTGATTGCTTTCTCCTTTAAGTGAGAAAGACACACCCATGCAAAACCTAGATCTAAGCTTAGGAAGTCCAATTTCGGAATTTCTATGTGAAGATTTAATCAACATCACATCTTAATAGTGCTGCTCTAGAACTTACAGAAATAGATATAATCTCAGATGTAGAAAATCTGGTGACTTACATTCTACACTTGAATTAAATTTGAATATTAGACATACAGTCAGCACTCAAATTCGTTCATAAAATAAATGCTGAAGATGAAAGAAAAGAAACTTCTTTCCATATCAATGTCAGCTTGTTTTTAAGGTACCTTTCAAGAAGCATTTGACTATAAAAGTAAAATTCAACTAAACAGTTTACCCACTCTTAAGAACTGTATACAAGACAGCATATACAGCTATCAGCTTGCAAACCCTACCAATAAAAAGGTGCTACATAAAAATCATTTAGGCAGTTTTAGTCATTTGCTAGAAAAGGAGGAAATTCAGCAGATGGAATAGCAGACAGAATGGCAGACAACATGAATCCAAAGCATGTGCATTTACAGATCATGTTCACAAAACTGTCTCAACTATGTTTTAATAGTAATGGGGTAATGGGGGGGGGAAATTACATCAAGCATAATTTTTGACAGAGAAACAAAAAATAAGTACTCTTTATAACTGATGCAGAGACAAACCATCCAGAGCACAGTGAAACATGCAAGGAGCTTAACACAAACAATGAGTGCATGCATCATGCAAAGCCCCACCATTCTACTACCGCAACATCTAAATGAGAGCTGGTCACTGCCGCATTTATGTCTTGCAAAGCAGCTCATCATTAACTATTCACTGCAGAAATACTCAATTACATTGAGAAGAGGAATGTGGAGACAAGCTTCTTCTGTTTATATCATTTTTAATTTTCCAAGATGAAAATCAGAAAAGCAGGTAGAGTCCATGATAGAAACTAACAGTCTCTGCTTGAAAAAAAATAACTTCCTGAAGTTGTATCAATTCATACCATTAAGCATTAATGCTGAATTACCATACTCTGTATATAGATGCAGTTTTTTTTAAATTCCACGCATACATCATAGCTTTCAAGGTACATAAAAACAGACATTTGTTAGTATATGGCAACGTTTTCAGCTTTCTAAGGCAGTGCACAAAATCCATGAATCCTTTTGTTATGATTGATAGACGAGACGAAGAGGCACATGATCAAAAGCTTCATGTGATTCTTTACGGGAGCAAGCACTGGTATCAGCAACAAGACAGTGTGCCAGAAAAGCTGCTTTCAGTGAAATAGATAAGTATTCGTAGAATCATATTGCAGAACTCCATTATGGTTCACACCGATCCACCGGTTAAGGATTTCCTAAAGTGGGTCAATAATACTCTTGAGTAAAGCACATAGAGGAAAGCTCCCTCACTTAAAAATCAAGTAAAAACAAACTATTTTCCCATGTCTTCAAGGAATTACTTTGATTATGTCTCAGTTTACTGCCTGTCAAGCACTTCCACGTATGTTTTGTCCACCAAGGTAGATATTTTCAGTTAGCATTATAAATTATTTATTATTTTACATAACACAAGCAGCAGGCACCTCCTCCCTCTAAGGCATATGGCTCACCCTAGGAGATGATGAAACAGACATTAGGATACAGTGACTCTAATCATGTCCTCTGCGTTATTTGTGAAAAATTCTACTGAAACATCCAAGATGTTTTAGATCAAACCGCAATATCTTACGAAAAACAAGAACACAGAAAAAAGAATGCAAAATGGAAGAGCTGGAAGGTACTATAAAAGACTCCATGCAGACTAATCAGACAAGCTCTAAAACATCTGTGTTCCAAGGGCAATTTTTAGACTTGCTGCATATGCTTCAACCTGTACTTGAAGAAGGAAGGATTACTTCTAGGATAAGCCAAGGAACAGCTACCTAGTGATGGCTGCAAGAGAACACTAAGTAAGAACACTACAGGCAGGGCAGTCTGGGATGCATTCCTAACGCCTGAAGCTAAAGATACAATTAAACATGTCTGTAGGTCTAACTTTTTAATTGTTCCATAGAAATTGAAAATGGAAATTTAAGGTTTCAAGAACACAGTAGTTTTTATCAGAAAGGTAGAGGTGGGAATTTCATAATCCAGGTCACAGCAGTTGGATGAATATTTCCCTGCCTACAGTCCTCCAAAGCACTGTGGAGAAGGCTATTTAGAAAGCCAAAAAAAAGCTTCTAACAAGACCTTTCTTTGCAACAGCAAAAATAAAGAAATGTAGACATTTTTCCTTCAGTGATAAATGCTGCAATTCCATAGTAAATAAGCATACTACATGCACAGAAGGAAAAAAAACAGGAATTCTGAGTTGAAAATTAAGTATAATACGATAACTGAAAGATATAGAAACTATACAAATACAGCCCTAAGGTATTTTAACTCTACTACGTTCACTTGTTTGATCTAAGTAACAATTATCTTGTGAGTCTTCTCAAACTCCCTGTACTTCTGGGTAAGTCACCACGTGCTGGCTGCAGACAAGGAACCTGTAACAGCTGCATAAGCTAGAGCAGTACACAGGCCAATAGGCTCTGGAGCCACATACTGCTTTGCTAAGAAAAGGGCAGAGAAGAAGTAACACAAGTTACTGTAGAGAGAAGAGAACCCTGGCAGACAAAGAGGCAGCTAAAGGTGAACTGACTAGCCTTTGATAATCTTTATCAATATAGTTCATACCCATGTTTAACTACATGGATGTATGCAGTTTCTTCATTTAATTTTCTGAACTGTTAGCACACACAGGGAAACTACTAACCAAATATTACTCAACATCTCTAAATGCTAAGGTTCCACAAAAGCTGAATAGGGAGAGGCTGAATGAGGAACAGCCAGGATGCTGAACAAGAGAACATCTAAGAGCCCTCACAAAAGGTGAGCAATAGAAAAGTCTTTACCATTCTGCTCCTCAGGCTTGGAAACCGCTGCATTAAAGTGATTTTACAGAATCAAACTCTTCCCTCAGCAAAACCACCAAAACTCAAGCTAAGAATAACTGCATCCCTCTGTATAGTGACTTAGTAACAAATCTAAAGTAGCTTGTACTGCCAGGCCATGAGGCTTGTCCTTCCCATGAATCTGGGCTGTTGGAAGAGATCTGTAGAACTAGAAATCTCCATTCTCCTATTAGACACTGTCAGGAAAAGCACTGATGTTCTGGCCTCAGCTTTCACCACACTAAAGTGTTCTTATTTGCTTTAATGCTTTGAAAGCTAGCAGGAATATTAAGATTTTAAAGAAAGTTCATTCAAATATGAACTAGCAGTTCATATTTGATCTTGGTTTATTTGTAATCCTTGTGCAACTGGCACCTTTATAAGAACAGTTCTGATCCTAACTGAAATGACTTGCCATATCTTTCTTTTTAATTATACAAAAATGATTTAATAGTTTATATTATTAAATGTAACATCATCATTATGTATGAAATGCAAAAGGGATGATGCACAAGTATCAGCAGGCAGGTGAGCCTAGGGGTGGCAGAAGAACCCACCACAAGACCCCAAGAAACAGCCTCTGTAATTTCTTGCACAAGGCACCCATGAAGCAGAGGGAAAGCTGTGACTCACCTGGACAAAGCATGCAGGGACAACCCAGCTCATATCAACAGTCACAAGGACTCAACTAACATCATGTTCACCGTTAAATATTTAGGTAATAATCTCATCCTTCAAAGTGGTCAGGAAGACATGATTGACTCTTACTCCATTTCTTTTTATTCTATTTAAAGTAGTGAAGTATTCTTATCATTTCTGCATAGAAGCAGAAAAATATCTCCACAACCAGTGTTATGCTCAAAACCCTTGGGCTAGAGACCATAATAAGATTTCAAAGGCAAAACAATGGTTAACCAGCAAAGTTTTGTTTGTTTTTTCACCTTTGCAGAAAGTTACTTGTTGCAGATCTGAGCCAGTTTCAGTCCTGGACTAGAGAAACTTATACTTGGCTTATTCAGAAGAAATATATCGAGATATCCTAGAATTCAAAGCACAGGTGCAGGCAAGGTTCTTACTTGTACAGGAAGACATGGCCTGCAAAAAGCTTTACAGCAACATAGAACAAATCCATCAGCAAGCTTATCAACAAGCAGAAAAACTATCAAAGCAAATGCTTCTGCAAAGCCCCACAAAGATCATTAAATCTCTTGTTCCTCTATTGTAGTTAACAGTTATTTTGTCACTGCTACACATGGGAACACATTTTTCCCCTCCACTCAATCCTCAGACATTCATCGTAGCCATCAGATAAGAAATCTCTATTAAAGGCTTGGCATGCCCCTGAGAATACAACAGGTAGCAAGGACTAGAAGATGAAGAAAGCTGGAATTGTTAAAGATGGAAAAGTCCATATTATGTTTTACCGCAAATTTAAAAAATTGATCTTAGACTCTAAGGAAAACCATGAGAGCACATTTAGTTTAAACTGCAATCTTGCAGTTGGTAATTTGGGAAAAGGTGGGGGAAAAGAGGAGTTTATTTTCAACACAGTGCTTGTTCTGCAAGGCACACCCTATCAAATCTAACATTTTTTCTTGACTTTCAAAAATCTATTCCCTATTCTTACTTCCTTCTTGCTGCAGCCCTTGTCTTTATCAGGTCACAACACCCACTTCCCTCAAAACAAAGGGAGGCTCACTGCACTCATTACACAGTCAAACAAAAAAGGTTACATGAAACAAGGTACTCCCCAGGATATGCATTTTTGACAGGTTCCTGTTATAGTTTCAGATTTATGAAGTTGTCCAAGGTTGAAGACTCACAGAAAACAGTCCTCCTATTTGTGTCAAAACTATGTGTTAAAAACAAAGCCTAATCTCATCTGAAAGCCATTTATGGACTCAGAACCCTGCCATCAGTAGCAACTTTACACCATTCCATTTACACCTTACATCAATTTGGCCACATAAAGATTGCCTGTCTTAAGCTCAAATTAAATAGGCAATAATTCTGTTGAAAGACAATATTTTAACAGAAGATTAACACACTAGATAAAACATATCAATTATAAAGTTCTGAAAGGATAACTATATAAGCAAAGAACTGTTCTGAATTACAAGCAGAAAACAGCTTACACAGTAGAAACATTTGCAGGAACTTAAGTTAAACATCTGATACACAATGAATGTATGAACATTTTCAAAAGGTTAAATGAAATCATGAATTGGTTTACAAAGACTAGCACTACCCAATCCTGAAATTCTCATATTAGTTTGTGGGTCAAGAACAAGCTCAACATAACAAAACCAAAAAGCAGAAGTGAAAAATTACCTTAAGACTTCAAACATTTAAATATGTAAGACCTAGTGCCAAATACAAAAAGGCAAATATACACATTATGCAGCTCCCATCTCAAAAAACTTTAGAACCAAATTTAGATTACACTAAGAGCTCTGTATGATTGAGTTTCAAATAAAATGCACATCTGGATATCCAAAAGGATAAAAATTCAGCTCACTTTCAAAAGCTTGTTGAATCAGCAGCCTGTGGCAGGACAGTATGTTCTCCCATCACAAGATATCATAATACACTACATTCTAACAGGTCAGGACAGGACAAATTAAGTTTCCATAAACTCCACAGTACTTGTGTTAGCTTACTTAGGTACAAGTGTCTGAAAAGATACCAGTTCATGCGTTTAACCTCCCCAAGACAATATCCTGTGTGACCACTAGAGGGAAATAGCAAAAAGCGAAAAGACACGTCTAAAGGTTACTATTGGTCAAAGCCCAATAGTAACCCTTACCCTGTTTCTGCTTCAGTCCCTGTCCTTGGCAGACAATTAAAACCAGAGCTTTACCTTTAGCCTTTATAATTACACTTGAGACACATTGCTAAGTGAGGATAAAGTTTTCCGCACAGTATGCAAGATGTAATAAATGACATCTATTGCTGAAAGAATGACAGTGAACCAACACAGAGTGAACCAACACTACATTAATTTCCAGTTCAGATTGCCCAGTCATTATCACCAAATTAAACACTGACAAATGTTTACACATAGATTTCTTAAAGCTTCATCAACAGTAGTTAGGCTCAATATAATTTACCTTCAAAAAAGAACACTTAGTATGTGACATAGAAAACTGGGCACCTGTCTCAAGTACCATGTTCAACTAGGAGACTTTCCTTCAAATTTAACTGCTGTGCCACTGGTCTGGTGTTATCCAGCATACAGTTCATTGTGGGAAGTTTTATATACCAGCCAGATAAACAGGCGCAGTATTCCTTAACATACAAAGTATGCACTAAGTAGGTTCTCACCAAAATAGTATTCCCTGTATGCATATGCACTTTGAGAGGAATCAGAAGAAAAAAGTTCTAAACTCTTCCAAATTCATAAAAAGTCATGCAGTAGTGACAGTGACATTTACATTTAAATAAGCTCTCTATTCAGAGTCCTTAAGTTTAGAACAGGCTTACTTCAGAGTCTGTAGAACTATTTTATGCAGTGCAACTTTCAGAAAGCTAATCTTTGATTATTATGTTATCTGACATCACACACAGTGCACATATCTAAAAATACTAAATTCAACTTAATCTGCAAATACAAAAACACCCCGAACACACACTACCATTACTCATTCTCGTGAAAAGAAGCAGATTGCTTTATTGCAAGATAACAGAAAAAACAACTTCAGGCACAGCGCCGGAGTTCACAAGAAGCCGACCCATCCTATCCTTGAAGGAAAAACTGGGAACTGATGGAAAAACACCTCACAAAAGGCTGCTCCTAGTGCACTCAAAGTAAATCAAAGGATCTAGACTCTAACATGTTCAGGACTCGGAAGACAAGTGTTATCACTGGTTTTATGCAGGACTTTTTTGCCATCATTATTTTATGCACTAAGCTGCAGGTCATCTTTTTTTGTTCTTATTTCTTTCTAGATGGGTAAAAAGGTATGAAAAAGAAAAGATACCAGTGTGGTGCTACGTACCAAAAAAACCCCTGCCTTTGATAAGCATCACCTAGAAAATAGTGTACTATGGATAAACCAAGCCATTTAGTAGCCTATTCTAACCCATATATTTTCTATACACTGCTGATATACAAACTGGTTGCTGGTTCCCTTACAGCAGTATATCCCCAAAGAGTGTGTATAGGAGGGAATGACAAGACTTAAGGAGAACTGCCATCCAGTTCAGGCATAACAAAGTAACAGCCATAAAAAGGGCAGAAAAGTGACACTATGGTATCTACATCCAAAAGCAATCCAGACCCAAAGCTGCCCTGATCTTTCCTGAAGCATTTTGTATTGAGACAGTATAAATCAATGGAGCTGGCAGAAAACCATTCCAGCCAGGTGACACACAAGTTTTGCTCTAATTGCAGCCTCAGGTCACATAATGCAGACTTCCTTTTCATATGACCAAGCCTAAACACATAATAGAGCGCAATTTTATTCCAGTGCATCACCTGCCTAGTCACATGGATAATACCAGAAAAGAGGCTCACATATGATTAGTATTGTCAGCTGAATACTCTTGATCTGTTAAAGACATGTCCAGCAAGCATGATGGCCCTTCTTCAAGAATTAAAACATAAACCAACCCAATGATTATTTCAAAGATCAATTCAATACACTTACAGAAACCATATATCCTACTGTTTGATTAGAATGAGAAGTGTAGTCTAAATAGCTATTGTTGCTTATCTTTGCACTTCATTTTTACATTTCAAAATTACACATTTCCAACACATCTCCCCAAACCTACTAATACAACTAAAAACATGAAATAGACTGTTTATGTTCTGCTTCATCTTGTTCAGCATATTTGGGGGACAGACAAACAAGAATGTAAGCGTAGAAGCTCCACATTAACAGTGCAAGAATAAAGTAAATCTTCAAAGAAACAGAGCCTAACCATATTTTTTATTTATAAAGTCTGAAAGCTAGCAAACTGAGGGAATAAAACACTTTGTTTAAAAAAAGACTAATTTCAAGACAGGAAGTAGAAAACACAATGATACAAGCAAGGAAAAACTAAACTGCTATAGAAGAAATGTGGCTTTATCATTGAATCAAGAGTGACCAGGTTGCAAGATCTCTAGTGCCACCTCCAGCTCAGAGCATGTCCAATTAGGTACCCAGGTCTCCACCCAATAAGGCTGTGTTCTTCAGAGAATTACGATATCTATCTTCAAAGCCAAAGTGACTGTTATGAAACAAAAAAAAAAAAAACAGGCAAAGAAAGACTGGTCTGGTCAAAGTGAAACAATCTGCATTGTCTATAATTAATCAAGTGTGTTGGGCTGGAATGGACTGAAAGCTTTATTCCAGCTTTAACCAGTCTTAACTGTTACTACTTATTAATAAAGCTGCAGTTTAAAGCTGCTCTTCAAACATGGACCCAAGAGTGGCAAATGGGTGCCAAGACTGACAAAGAACTTATTTTCTGTCCTGAAAGGAAGTTTCAACAGTTTGGAAGTGACAGCATTTACAGTTGCTGCAGCATAGGCTTATGTAGTCAACAAACTGCTGATTCACTGGCTTTCCCCTAAACTCTTCTTCCAGGAAATAGAGTTTCTAGCAATAAGTGCACTTTGCAAATTTAGTAACATCAAATGACAGGCAGCATCATACGTATTAGAGAGTTCCTGCAGATGAAAGTGCTACAATAATGCAATGTGTAAGACATACCCAAGCTTAGTCTTCCTCATTGAAAGAGCATACTGATTCAATCTTAAAGAAAAAAACTGGTTATTTCCAGTAAAGGACTAATAACTCAAGCAATCCATCTAATCTTCCCCTGAAGCTACAGCTCCTCCACAACATCTACAAGTTTCACTACCAGCATCATAACATACATCAGGGAAAGTAGATCTTACCAGCCGAGCAGCCTCATCTATATTTGCTTGCTTAAACCAGCAATTTTAAGTTAATACACAAATCCCCTTAAGTTATTTCAGACTACTAAGGGAGAAGAAAGATGAACACCTCTGTTTCTCCCTTCTCCCAAAATTTTCTGATGTCTGTTTTCATACCAATTAATATAAAATATTTAAATACAAGCAGTTTAATATTAAACCTTCTTTCCTTCCCTCTCATTTAAAATATATATGATCAAGACACCAGAATTCTGATTCCTCTAGAGTGAAGAAGATACTAAAGTGACAGCAAAAGCACATTTTCAAGCATTCTGTTTTCAGAGAAAGGATATTTTTGTTGTCCTACCATGGAAATAATATTAGCAGAATTACCTCAAGGACTTCAAAGAACAGCAAGTGGACATTGAATTAAAACAGCAGAGGATGGCCCCAAGTCTTGTTGTGTTTTTTAAAAAATTCCCCAGCTTTTTAGAGCCGCATTAGTTCCTGTAGCTATTCTGGTTTTCAGGAGAGGTGCAGTGGTGTGGTGCATGTGTCCGTCTCTGTCAGAAAAGCCAAAAAGTTAACCTCTGTTGAATGTTACCAAGTATGTATCAGCCACTTGCGCATCCCACCCAGGTGGCAGAGTGGCACCTACTGTCAATAGCTAGAGTGTTAACTCTGGTGTGTTAACAGCAACTCAAAGAGTTTCACTCAAGTGAAAGCTCACTGAAGGAAAACCACCCCTTGCAAATTCTTCTTAGGAATAAAAAAAGACTACATTTGGTAGTCGGAAGCATAGAGAGTATCCTAGATTTTTCTGCTGAACTGTTAACGCACAGTCCTGTTTGAGCTGAGTAATAATTCCGAGTAAACAGCATGCAGATCGATTTGGCATGTGTCAACTTTTAACTGTTTAATCACTCATTACTTCCACATTGCAGCTCTGTACCTTTTTTTCTTGGTACGAAGAGCTTACCCTGATAGCAAGAGGCATTTAACACCAAAGCCAAGCTTGACACAGCTCTGCCTCAATGATTAGTACTTTTTCCAGGGAAACTACACAAGAATATGCTGTCACTCCACGGGAGAGCTAGATTCCTAGAACTACTGTGTCTTCCTGCTGGTTACAAAAACACTGACATTCTCCTATCAAATTAAACTATACACTATCAAAATGATCTACCACAGATGTTTCCACAAAGTGAATTAATAACACCTTTGAGTTTACTAGAATGCAACTTGTTTATATAAATGAGATGAGTTTTTACTGCACAGAGAGCTGCATGTTGAGCCTGCTAGCTTTGTTCCAGTTACCTCAAGACTCAGCATCAGCCTTGGAACTGAGCTTACTTTAGCCATGTACATCACCCTTCACTGAATAGCATTACAAAAATACTGACTGACATACTCTTAGCAGCTTAGCAGTAGTGTCACAAGCTTTTCATGAGATTTGATACTGAGTTAGCACTTTTCAAAGTGCTTTCTATCACATGGTATTGCACCCACAGGCAATGCTCTCCTAATTTGCATTTTGGCCTGCAATTTTCAGGCATTCTTTAGATATTTCAGAACTGGTTCACTAATCTGGCCATACAATGATTTAAAAAAATTACTTTAACCTTTATATGAATTTTAATCTTCAGTCAATTCACATATTTAGATAATTTAAGGGAAACATAGGAGTAAACAACCTTAAAGAAATTAACTACCTTTTGGGGGTACAGGTTTGATAGAAGGAGAGTTCAAGACGTCTACTAAGATTATGAAGACTACCTGCTAATGCTCTGTCTAGATGGAGGAGAAAACTTTTTAATTAGGACCATATGGCAGACTGATCACAGCTTTCACGATACAAGGATTTAAGATTACCTTAAGCACACATACCACTTCAGCCTCAGACAGGCAGTTCACAACAGGATAACAAGCAAGCTCAGCCATCAACCAAGATACCAACTGAATGAACTGGCCTTTCTTCACCCAGCCAGTCTCCATAATTTAGAAAGTACTAGAAGTAGCACAATCACTTAAGGAAATAAATCCAAACTAAGCAGTACAGAATTATTTCTGGAAAGAAACCAAAACCAAAGTCAGCAGTGCTGGAAAGGCTGAAGTTGAAAGAAGCACAGAAAAGAGTTACAGTGCAGAAAAATGAAGTTCAAGGTTTACATGGTTGTAGCAAATACTGTACTGCACAAGTACAGGGCAGGTACCACTGCAAATAGCTCTGGAGAGGAACTGGATTTCATAGTTCTCAGAGTAGTCTACAAGACCCACAAAATAATCCTACATTCTATACAACATCTGTAGGATCCTCAGCAGGAATAACGAGGCCAATTTTGGTGCTGTTCCTAAAAGAATGATGAAGACTTAGTTTGGAAGCATGCCATACAAGATATCATAGAGTTGTAAAAGATGTCCACATGAACAACAATTGAGCAGCTAACAGAAAAAGACAAGAAGTATTTGGTGTTGCAAAGATGAAGGAAGTAATCCCCTCTTTAGACAGACTTTAAGACTAATCTATGAAGAAAAATTCAGATGCGATGAGAATGGCAAGAAGAAATTCCTTTAACAGAAAAAACAGACTAAAATGATTCCACAACCCCTCACTGTTACAACACTTATTAGAATAACTTACAATGAAACATGGCATCTAACAAGGATGATTTCAGTTCATATTAAGGGAAGAATCAGGATGAACTTTACGACTCTTCAAGACAACTCTTCAGCCTGTTTTTCTCCTGATTCTAGTTACACATTACTGAGGAAAAGCCAGCATTCACCATTAAAGGATCAATGAACCTGAAAAGCTAGATGAGGTGCTTGGACATCAGACAGCTACATCACAGCATCACAAGGCTCGAAAAGACCTTTGAGATCATCGAGTCCAGCCAGCAACCCAACAACACCACCTACTCATCACTAAGTGCCTCATCCAATCTCCTTTTAAACACCTCTAGGGATGGTGACTCCACCACCTCTCTGGGCAGCGCATTCCAATAACCCATCACCTTTTCAGTGAAGAATTTTTTCCTAATATCTAGTCTAGACCTCCCCTGACGAAGCTTGAGACCATGTTCTCACATTTTGTCACTGGTCACCTGAAAGGAAAACAATCCCTGCCTGACTACAGCCTCCTTTTAGGTAGTTGTAGAGAGCAATAAGGTCTCCCCTGAGCCTCCTCTTCTCCAGGCTAAACAGCCCCAGTTCCCTCAGTCGCTCTTCACAGGGTTTGTGCTCCAGCCCCTTCACCATCCTTGTCACTCTCCTCTGGACACACTCCAGCATTTCAACATCTTTCTTAAACGGAGGGGCCCAGAACTGGACACAGTACTCAAGGTGTGGCCTAACCAGTGCCAAGTATAAGGGAATGATAACCTCCCTAGTCCTTCAGTATATTTCCCATTTCAGTCTGAGATTGAGGCCAAAACTCCAAATAAATAATACTGCAGAGTTCAGAAGACTATGCTGGGGCTTGTTTTCTTGTTTAGTTATCAGTGAGTATTTTTGCAAACACTTCAAATTTCACTTTGAAGAGAGGTGTCAAATGTACTTTAGATTTTTTTTTATGTCAATATACAACAGTGACAGAACAACAAGAGCAGATCTACAATCCTGCACAAGCCAGAGCAAAAGTTCGTGGTTTTCTAGTTTGAAACCTGTACATAATGTTTTCGCAACACCTTTAAGCATGTTTCTACCACTCATCAGCAACTGACCTACTCATTTGAGACTTAAAATAGGCAACCACTTTTTCCTGAATGCTGCTCTCCAGCATCATTTCAGACACACTGCACTGCTGCTGCAAGTCAGAGCCTTGCAATGCCAGTGAGAATGCAGCATCAGTTTCTAGAGTGACATGCAGTATCACAGAAACTAATAAAGTGTAAGCATCAAACAGAAAACTTTAGACTTTGTTGATGTCCTGCAAAGCATCAGACAACAGAAGAAAGCAACCCAAATCAATGTTAGGGAACAACAGCTACGGACAGGATTAGAGAAGTGTAGAAATGGTGAAAAAAAACTGTCTCCACAGAATGTTATAGCTGTCCTTACAGTTGCTGAAAGCCTGTGGATGTGTTAAACATGCATTACCATTCT
Organism: Neomorphus geoffroyi; assembly: GCA_033558235.1. NCBI lineage: Eukaryota > Metazoa > Chordata > Aves > Cuculiformes > Neomorphidae > Neomorphus > Neomorphus geoffroyi. The sequence goes on along the minus strand of JAUMJM010000048.1, from coordinate 19,270,037 downwards.
CCACTCTGCCATTCCTGTTGGTAACCTGAGCTCTAGCTTTCACAAATTAAAACTGATACAGGTTTCTGACCAGATAAACTGGTCAATTTTTTTTTTGCTTTGGCATCCACCATTAGTAGTAAAAATAGTTTTATCAGAAAGTTTCCTACATTAGCACTTTTCATTGTTTTCTTAGGACAGCTGACTAAAAACGTCATAGATCAATATTTACATATAGTAATCAAACTGAAGTTTGACTTTAATTATTGTTAATGTGAAAATTTTTAAGGTAACCATTAGCTTGAAGGAATGGGAAGATGCACTTGGGTCTCAGTCTGAACATGAAGCATTCCAATTACAGAACAAAACAAAGGGAATTGAGATACTCTAGACACTTATCAAGTTGGAAGTAAAATTTAAGGTTTCCTCCGAGTTTGAAAAATGTTGCTCATGCTTAACACCTCTTCTACTTGAGTTCAAAAGAGAAATAAAGCCAGAAGGCCAAGTCTAATTTTAAGAAATACTTCAATATTGTACTTCAATATTTTACTGAATGTCCTTTATCCTGTTTCCCTGAAGATAATAGGTATTACCAAAAAAAGATACAAGCAATACAACTTTTAGAATTGGAAGGACTAGAATAGATTGAGACTTCTTTATGAGTACTCTGTGGGTTAGTTATATTTAAGATGCTTCTCAAATGCACACCATTACAGTGCTGGCTTTAGCCATTAGTTTTGCTTTTGTATGGTGCTGCACCCATGTTAGACTAGTAAAAGCCCACCACTGTTTCTTGCCCTCTCCTTGAACACCTGTCCGGCTGCCTCTTCTTCAACATAATTACCATTAGTAGTAATATTTTTCAATGCCTAACAGCACATTCAGTCATTCCTTTAGAACAGTACACTGACAAGAAAACACAACATCCAGAATTACCTTAAGGGAGAAAATAAGTGCATAAGGTAACTTAACTTCTTTTAGGTTATGCGCAAATGAACCATAATTTATGTTGTTAACAAGCAATTTTGCTAAAATTTCAAGCTGTCAAGTTGTTGTTGCCCCCCCAAGCCCCCCAAATATTCTGAAGTGTCTTTATTCTCTGTAATTAAAATGACACGGTTTAAAGTTCTCTGCAGTCTTCCAAATTAATCTCTGAACTAGCATCCACATTCAGAAATACCTTTGATCCCCGGAGACTGCCACGAACTCTCCTCCAGGCTACTTGGGGAAAAGAATTGCTACAAAAGAGACACTTTAGAAGTTTTACCTATTCCCATTGTTTCTGGATAACCTATTCGAAGTAGTTGACAATTCCTCTCTCAGTGTCTAATCAACAGTAAAAACAATGAAGTAGTCATTCCTTCAGTATAGCCAACTTGATGTCTTTCCCAGTCAAACTTTGAAATTTATGCCTCCTGCCCTAGATATAAATCTTTTATATCCTCACTTAAAAATGAAAAAGGGAAACTACCTACCTCCCTATATGCCAAACCTGTTCGATATCTAGGTATCGCTCTGGAGAATGACCCTCTCTGGTTTAACATACCAAAGACAGGTATTGAAAAAAGTTCAGCAAGACAGCATTTCAGTTTGATAAACATCAGGTTTTGAAAATATAAGTCTTAAAACACTATCAATTTATTTTGCTGAAGAGTCAAAGTCAGTAATGAACACGTGCATAATCTGTATGGAAAAAATGAAACTAAGATGGAACAAAACGGGACAAATGTAAGCTGATATAGTTACTCACGGAATATTAATTTCTAAACACATTCTCAGCAAACTTCAAATTCAGGTGTTAGATTAGCATTACAAGAAATCTGGATTTGGACCTCAGGAGTTCAAGATATTCTGCTCAAAATAAGTTTAATTACTCACGTGGTTCTCTCAGCAAATAGCAGTTCATTCCCCTCATCTACACCTCTGGAAGTAACACATCAACTCTCCCAGAGTACAGGGCAAAGAATGAACATTTTGGACAAATTCAACATATGTAAAAAACACTTCCCACTCCAGTAAAAAAGTCAATCTTACTTATTCATACTGCCTAGCATATTTATTTTATTTGTTAGAAGTAAAACGCTGCAGGAGTCCATGCTCTTCACAGGTAAACACATTTTCCTCACAGCACAGAACTGACAACATTTACGCTGGTTTCTCCAATGTTAGATTAGAAATTCCATACTCCATTTCCATATTCCAGAGACCTGGAGTCAGTCCTTCAATTTACTATTGAAGAAGAGAGCAACTTTTCAGAAGTATTCATGCCTTGGTGCTCATGAACCTTCAATGTTTCTAGAGAGACATGTAGGAACCTAATCTGATCTTGAGTTTTTCAGTAACATACCTTGCCATTAGATCTAAGAAAAGGTTATCAGCCATCCTAGATCTGCTCTCTCTTTAGGGGGAGAACAAAGAAGCTTTCTAATGATATACACCCTTTCAACCAGATACTTCATGGATAAATAGCTGCTCAGTTCATTTAATAAAACATTTAAGGAGACGATTACACATGAACTATTTCCTGAACATTCAGTGTAGTAAGCATTCAGGAACCTCAATACAAGAAAAGGCTAATGCAATGATTAAAAAAGACCAGCAAATTCTAACAGGCTTTATACTTGAACACTGGATGTTTTACATTTCTCAGCTACCAGCTACTCATTGGTGTTGCTAAGCAGAAAGTTTTTTTTAAATCTGTTCATACTCAAATTTAATATAAAATCCATTTTAAATCAGTGCTTCTTCTGTTCAGAGCACAATGAAACAGTCACTAAGTTTCAGTCCATCTTTCAATACTCAAAACAACCTTGTGACATGCTACAGTAAGTCTCACAAACATACTTTTGTCAGCAAACAGCTTAAGCAGCCTACCAGAACTACCTACCCACTCAGTAAGCAACAAAGAGCTTCAAAAACAAAGTACTTTATATAGCAGTAGACTCAAATTAATCAAAATGACTGCTTAATAAAAGGAAATAATTTCCCTTCCCCATTTCATTCAAATTATTATGTGTCAGTTTAAGAATCAAGTTCTAAAACCAAATCATTTTTTATTTGGTAACAACAGCTTGGTAAAGAACTTCTAATTCAGTTTTGGTAACCTGACCAGGAATGTTCCTTCAGAAAGTTAGAGACAAAAATCTGACCTTTTCAGTGACATGGGATATTTTGCCTCATAAAAGACCATTTTCTCCTACTCTCAATCAAGTGTTTAGATACAAAAGTTCCACAAGAGCTTAAGAAAATTAAAGGATGGGTAACACCCTTCAAAAAATTCAAATCAAGTGTGATTAACTTCCAGACTCCAAGAAATTCTATTTTTCAAATCTTATCAATGTTACACAGCAGTACCATTTGCCAGTACATTTTTCTTCCAAAGTTATATATGTTACAGGTTAAAGCACTAACCAGTCGATACTCAAAGTAAAGTAACAAGATATTTGGAAGCACATTCTTTAAAGATGAACAATAACAAGACTGTAAACTGGATTTGGGCATTTCAGTTTTATGTTTAATTACCAATTTATATGCAAACGGCACTTTTCCAAGGCTTCCGGTGATGAGATTCTTACGTATTTTAGTAGGAACAGACAGCAGGAACAGATGCACATCCACACCTACAACATTCATCACATGAAGCTGCTATTATATTACAAAGACAACAGAATATTGCACTGGTAAAAAGCTATTAACTCACGATTTTCTAAGATTTAATTATATATGTTTAACTTAAGTCCAAGCCATCGCGACAAGACTGCATTACCTTCTGCCTTTTTCCTTGCCTTGTCTCCATCATGGTATTTAGTTGCATACTATGAAGAGAATGATTTTAAATAATGTATTGCTTTAATATATTAAATGGTTTGATGGTTAATTTAGAAGTGAGATGCCATAAATATTTCCCTCTCCATTTAAAAATTAAAACAATTGTTAGTTTTTTTAAATACTGTAATGCCAAATATCCATGAAACTGCAAATTACTTACTGAAAAACCCATCAGATTCAGAACAGTCAAATCCAGTGTTATTACACCAGGACAGCAAGATGCAAATCGAACTATTTCTTGTCAATTCAGCATATATAGAAAATTTTATTGCCACTTCCTACTCATAGATATGGTGTTCCTCGGTTTATGCAACTTACTAGAACACGATTCAGTCTTGTTTAGCGATGAGCAGAGGCAGCTTCAATTAAAAAAAATGAAAAAGGCATTCATTACTTCTATCCCAATACTGTCTCTAAGCAAATACTGAAGAAATTGGGTAAGGAAGTTATTCAAGAAACTTCTCATTCTACTCCTTTAGATGAGCAGATACAGATCTGGTATGTTTTGTGTTTTTAAGAACCACCAAATTATTGCAAAGCACGGAAGTTTAATCTGTCCAAATCAAAATCATTAATAAAAGAAGCTTTTTTTTTTTTTCAAGTGGGAAATTTGCATAATTAATCAGGCTTTTTCACAAAGGTAGGTCACTTTTGGAATGCTAGAACTCATGTTCAACACTCATTAATGATCTGAGAGGGAGGTTAAGACAACCGAAGTTTACCAGTAATACTAGACAGAAAAACAAACTTACCTCATGATAGGGGCTGGGCAGTAATGCAGGAGAATAAAATCATGTTTTTTAAATACAAGATCATTTTTAAGTGACACAGAAAAACAATTCCAAATTTGTGTACAAAGGCATACTCTATTACCACTCAATATACTAAGAAAACTCTTGATGCTGTAGAAGTTGAGATTGGAGATGACCAGATTGAGTGCTTATGGGTAAGAGTAAGACAGGCAAGTAAGACTGACATCCTAGTAGGAGTATGTTACAGACCACCTGATCAGAAGGAAGAGGTGGACCTACTGTTGTTTAAGCAGCTGTAAGTTGCCTCAAGATTGGCTTCCCTTCTTTTAGGAGACTTCAATCTCCCAGATATCTGCTGAGAACTTAAAACAGCTGAGAGGAGGCAGTCCAGAAGGTTCTTAGAATGCGTTGAGGATTGCTTTTTGTCACAGCTGGTGAGTGAGCCTACCAGGGGTGAGGCTCTCCTTGACCTGCTGTTTACAAATAGAGAAGGGCTGGTGGGTGATGTTGTGGTCAGAAGCTGTCTAGGGTGCAGCGACCGTGAGATAATCGAATTCTCCATAAACAATGGAACAAGAAAGGGCATAAACAGGACATCCACACTGGATTTTCGGCAGGCTGATTTCAGATTATTTAAGGAACTAGTCAGGAGAGTACCCTGGGAAATTGTCCTTAAAAGCAAGGGGGTCCAGGAAGACTGGAGGTACTTCAAGAATGAAATCTTCAAGATACAGGAGCAGGCTGTCCCGATGTGCCCTAAGACAAGCCATAGGGGAAGACAGCTGGCCTGGATAAGTAAGGACCTTCTGAAGGAGCTAAGTGAGAAAAGGAGGGTGTATTGCCTTTGGAAAAAAGGGCAGGTAAGTCAGGTTATGTTCAAAGATATCGTTAAGTCTTGTAGGAAGAAAACCAGAGAGGCAAAAGCCCAGCTGGAGCTCAAATTGGCTACTTCTGTTCAGGATAATAAATGTTTTTACAAACATATTAATGGCAGAAAGAAGGACAGCAATGATCTCCACTCCTTATTGGATATTGAGGGAAATACAGTAACTAAAGATAAGGAAAAGGCTGAGGTGCTTAATGCCTTCTTTACCTCCATTTTCAATACTAAAGCTGATTGTTCGCTGGACAACTGGTCTTCTGAAGTGGTGGATGGGGTAAGGATGCAATATAGCCTTCCTGTCATCTAGGAGAAAGAAGTTAGAGAGCTGCTGAGCCACTTGGATCCTCATGAGTCTACAGGGCCAGATGGGATCCATCCCAGGGTGATGAGAGAGCTTGCTAAGCTGCTTTCCATCATTTATCAAGAGTCCTGGCTCACTGGAGAGGTCCCAGATGACTGGAAGTTGGCTAATGTGACACCCATCCGCAAGAAGGGTTGTAGGGACAGGTAATTACAGAACTGTCAGCCTGACCTCAGTTCCAGGCAAAATTATGGAACAGATAATCCCGGGTGCAATCATGCAGCACCTGCAGAATGAGCAAGAGATCAGGCCCAGCCAGCATGGATTTAGGAGAGGCAGGTCCTGCCTGAGCAACCTGATTTCTTTTTACGACCATGTGACTCGCCTGGTGGATGAGAGGCAGGCTGTGGATGTAGTGTACCTGGACTTCAGTAAGGCCTTTGACACTGTCTCCCACAGCAGACTCCTGGAGAAGCTGGCAGCCCGTAGTTTGGACACAAGCACTCTGTGCTGGGTTAGGAACTGGTTGGATGGCCGAGCACAGAGAGTGACAGTGAATGTTGTCACATCCAGTTGGTGGCCAGTCACTAGTGGTGTTCCCCAGGGATCGTTGCTGCGCCCAGTCCTGTTCAATATCTTCATTGATGATCTGGATAAGGGGATTGAGTCCATCATTAGAAAGTTCACAGACAATACCAAGCTGGGAGGAACTGTCAGTCTGCTGGAGGGTAGGAGTGCCCTACAGAGCGTCCTTGATCTCAGACTGGAGAGATGGGCTGATTCCAACAGCATGAGGTTTAACAAGTCCAAATGCCGGGTACTACACTTTGGACACAACAACCCCATGCAGAGCTCTAGGTAGGGGACAAAGTGGCTGGAGAGCAGTCAGGCAGAAAGGGACTTGGGAGTGCTGGTGGACAGGAAAGTCAACATGAGCCAGCAGTGTGCTCAAGTGGCAAAGAAGGCCAACAGCACCCTGGCCTGCATCAGGACTAGCACGGCCAGCAGGATTAGAGAGGTCATCATTCCCTTATATTCAGCACTGGTCAGGCTGCACCTCGAGTGCTGTGTCCAGTTCTGGGCCCCTCAGTTTAAGAAAGATGTTGAAATGCTGGAGTGTGTCCAGAGGAGAGCAACAAAGATGGTGAAGGGGCTGGAGCACAAGCCCTATGAAGAGCGACTGAAGGAACTGGGGCTGTTTAGCCTGGAGAAGAGGAGGCACAGGGGAGACCTTATTGCTCTCTACAACTACCTAAAAGGAGGTTGTAGTCAGGCAGGGGTTGGTCTCTTCTCAGGCAAGCAGTGACAGAACAAGAGGACACAGTCTCAAGCTTCGTCAAGGGAAGTTTAGGCTTGATATTAGGAAAAAAATTCTTCACTGAAAAGGGTGACTGGCCATTGGAATGCACTGCCTAGAGAGGTGGTGGAGTCACCACCACGGGAGGTGTTTAAAGAGAGATTGGATGAGGCACTTAATGCCATGGTTTAGATGATGAATAGGTGTTGGTGTTGGGTCCTAGGCTGGACTCAATCTCAAAGGTCTTTTCCAGCCTTGTTACACTGTGATACTGTGACACTGTAATACTTACATATTATAAATAGATGATTCCATAAAACTGTCAGCTCAGAACTCAGCAACAGTTAAAGACAACCTTAGAAGAGGGAAAGAACAGCATGAAAAAGACTCCCCTTGGAGGTTGTGCAGAGGAGAGCTGAAGATGGGATTTGGGGTTTTTCTTCTTCATTAATTCCTGTATGGTAGCATACCATGACCCAGCCCCCATTTTTGCTTATATGGAATTCAAGTTAAGTTTTGCATTTCATCAGCGAAACCATTCAGCTAACCTAGTCTGAATTTTAGCCCAGTGTTATCAAGTTCCATGTCTCCACAACTCCCTACCTGGCAACCCCCATATCTGTAAAACCGTTTTTAAAATACCAGCTCTATGGATGTGTAACTTGCTCAGCGTATTCTATTAAAGTATTTCTCCCAGGTATTGCAATACTAACAAATCACAGTATTTTTACCTCAAGAATACTCCATGATTAATTTTTAATTTAGTCACCAGACTACGAAAAAGAATCCTGGTTTTGCAACTCAATTTTCTATGTTTTGATGTTACCTCTGTATCAAAGTGAAGGCAAAATGCCAAGCTCTAAATACTGTAACTGATGTGATTTTTTTTAGAAAGCATTAGCAAAAAGCAGGATTTAAAATTTAAAATCAGGTACTGATTATTGTAAGGATTGCCCAATAAAAGCTGAAACTTCCTAATTACATAGTAGTTACATAAGCAATACTTCAGGAAGCTCAAGGTAAAAATACACACCTGCTTAGATATCTATAATTTGTATTCCTGTATAATCCAAAAGCAAAAGTTGCATTGTACTAGGTACTGTAGTTAAACTCAACACCTTGGGGCAGTGCCTACCTTCTACTTGAAAACAATGGATGTTTCACATGCTACGCATGTAAAAAATACTTGACCTTCAAGACCTTTAGGTAAAATGAAAATAACTGAGTTCATTGGAAGACATAAGGAATATATCAGGAAAGCTGAACTGAACTGCTGATGAAGAGCAGGGTCATAAAGGACTAGGAGACAAAAGCCAGTTAACAGATACAGTAAAAGCAGCCAAATGATGAAAGAGAGGAGCCTAAAACCAGAGTGGTAACCTAGGAGAACTGAGTCAGACTGAAGTTTAACATCTAGGACAGATAAGAAACAATTCAATAATCAAAGAGAAAAGGATAGACAAAACCATTAAAAAGTCACCCAATCAGAATGCAATCTTTTTTTCAAGCCAGAGAGCTCAAGAAAGGTTCACAGTTGTTAGCTCCAGTCTCTAAAGTCTTATCTATGAACAACAAGCAAATCAATTTCTTTGAAAGATACTTAACACACCATCTTGCAGCTTTGACTAGTCATAAATACCTTGAGTACCTTAATTATTGTACAGGGAAGGTTACAGCTCTCCATAAGCTCCACCAGATCAAAGGAGTAAGTAAAAAAGGGAAATTAGAAAAAACATACCTTGTGTTGTTCTATTGCATCTACCCACTGTTGTCTGTGGTCTGGGTCCTGAGCTCGGAGGTACCAAACACTATCGTTTACGCTAATATCAAATCTGCATTCGTCGAAGTCATGGGGCTGTGACAGAAAACAGTGTAAAAGTAACTAAAATTAGCCGCATGATCAACAATACCTCAGAATATTTTGACACTAAAACACTAATTAGAAAATCTGGTCTATATTGTCTTGCTAAATTTGTTTTACATAACTGTCTCAATTAACATACATTCATTATGAAAAATACCAGTCTTCTGAAATAGAAAAGCTTATTTAATATGTTCTTATTAAATATAATTTTCACAAAAAGTTCCATACGAACACTGGCCAAAACTTCATACTTAAAAACAAATCCTTTAGCAAAATAACTACTAGACACAGATAGAAAGATACACCTCTCTCTAATTCCAAAGCAGGAAAAAATATTATTGCTATCAGTATTGATTTTAGACAGAAGAAATATATACAGCACCAGGACAGAACCACAAAAAGCAGATTAGTGTTGTGGTTTAACCCCAGCCAGTAACTACACACCACACAGCCGCTCTTTCATTTCCCCAGTGCGATGGAAGAGAAAAATGAAAGGGCAAACGTGAGCAAACTTGTAGGCTGAGATAATAGATAATGCAAAAGCCACAAACATTACTTCCCAAAAGCAGTCAAGTGTTCAGACATCTCCAGGTAAGCAGGGCTCCATCACACATAAGAAACACTATAACTCTGAACATTCCCCCTTTCCTTCTTCCCCCAAGCTTTATATGCTGAGCATGATGCCATATGGAATGGCATCTCTTTGGAATAGTTGGGGTCAGCTGTTCCAGCTCTGTTCCCTCTCAGCTTCTTGTGCACCTCCAGCCTACTTGCTGGTGGGGCAATACGAGAGGCACACAAAAGGCCCTGACTGTATGTGAGCACTGCTCAGCAGTAACTAAAACATCCCTTTATTATCAACAGTTTCCAGCACAAATCCAAAACATAGCCCCATATCAGCTACTATGAAACGAAGTAGTTCTGTCTCAGCAAGTACAGCAAGATGACAATGAAGACTGGTAACTAAAGGCAGTCGTGGTATCCTTTGCCTACACTACTCTCACCATGTAGATAACTAAGCCACATGCAATCCTTTCCAATATCACCACTCAAGTCCATCTAACTTTCACAGGCCTTAAATACCAAAAAGCTTTTACTAGCATTACAATGAAGCTCGTAAGTAAAGTACAGCAAAAAAACCCCCAAAACTGATGATCTAATCTGCCCAGTGCTCTGACACTGAGTTCAAAGCTACTTTTTAGCTAACATCCAACTAAGCACAACACTCCCCCACCCAGCCCTTAAAAACTATTCTTAAAGAAACATAACACACTTATAGCTGAACCATTCTTTCAATTTGAACAGAAAGAGAAGTTACACATGCAAATAACTGTAGGAAGCTAAGAGGCTGTAAAGTTAAGGCAAATGTTGCAATCTGAAGGACCACAAATATTGATTTCAGATGCTAAAGACAAACCTACATGTTAGTAGTATCTATTAAAATTTAAGAAACAATGCAAAAATGTTCATCTTGTAGGCAACTAAAGCAAAAGGCATCACTTCTGAAATACTACACAAAAAACCCTAGAAGCAAGTTTCATTTGTTGTCATGCACAACAGTCCAGTATCAGCAAGAATTATTTTCAAAGGATCTCGAAATCAGAAGCTACTCGCACAAAGTAAGAATCTTTCTTCTTTAAATATACGAAGGAGGAAGAAAAGCGCAACAGAAGATAAATTGCCAAATAAAAAATGAGCTACAAAGAGTTTAACCAAAGTACATGATGCTTCATTATTGCTTTAAAAAAAAGCTTCACATATTTGGTGAAGCATCTGAACCTAAGTTCAATTTCAATAAATCTAAACTTCCCACAGGAAAAACAAAAGGCAAAACCTAGCAACTGACACAACTAACAACCAAGTCAAACAACAGCTGCTACTAGTTACTTAATACCTGACCATCTCAACTTAATTCAATTCAAAGAACATTCAAAACTGGTTCTATTCAGTGCTTTGCCTTCACTGAACCACAGAAGACAGGGATGAAAGAAGGGACATTTGACACATTGACCTTGGCTGGCCACCAAGCTCCTATGACTCTCCCTCCTTAGCTGTACAGGGAAGAAAAAATCTAATGAAAATGCTCACAGGTTGAGATACAGAGATATCACTACTAGTTACCACCACAGGCAAAACAGACTCAACTTGGGGAAATTAATTTATTGCCCATCTAATCAGACTAGGATAAAGAGTAACAAAAACAAAACTAAAGGCAACTTTCCTCCCACTCCTTCCCTCATTCCAGTCTCAACTTCATTACTGATTCTTTTTTTATGGGGAACGGAGGTTGCAGTCTGTCCATCACATGTCTCTGCTAATCCTTCCTCCTCATTCTCTTCCCCTTCTCCAGCACAGGTTCCTTCCTACAGGAAACAGTTCTCCATAAGCTTCTCGGAGTCCTTCCACAGATGGCAGTTTTTGATGAACTGTTCCAGCACGGGTCCTTTCCATGGGGTGCAGTCCTTCAGGACCAGACTGCTTGCACATGAGTCTCCCATGGGGTCACAAGTCCTGTTAGAAAACCTGCTCCAGTGCAGATTCCTCTCTCCATGGTGTTACAGATCCTGACAGGAACCTGCTCCAGCACAGGCTCTCTACAGGGTCACAGCTTTCTTCAGGACACATCCACCTGCTCTGGCTTTGGGTCATCCACAAGCTGCAGGTGGATATCTGCTCCCTGGTGTCCTTCATGGGCTGCAGGGGGACAGCCTGCCTCACCAGTCTGCACCACAGGTTGCAGAGGAATCTCTGCTCTGGCACATGCAGCACCTCCGACCCCTTCACTAACCCTGGCATCTTTGGAGTTGTTACTCTCACATTCTCACTCCGCTCTCCCAGCTGCTGTTGCACAACAGGTTTTATCTTTCTTAAATATGTTATCAAAAAGACAATACCATCATCACTGATAGGTTCAAGTCATGGCCATGAGAGGGTCTGTCCTAGAGCCAGATGGAACTGGCTGAGGGGAAGCTGCAGGCATCTTCTCACAGAAGCCACCTCTGTAGCCCCCTGGCTACCAAACCCTGCCATGCCAACCCAATACAGGACATCAAGTCATCTAGTTCAGGCCCCTCTTCTTCAAACTGCATTTGCTACATTATTACTCCTACATATCAGAAAGATGTTTATCTGCTTTAGGTAGCAAACCTGCCACATAAACATGTCAGGCTTATACACCTGTTCCCAGTCACCTGTCTGCCAGGTGGTGGTGGACATGCACCTACAACAATGGAAGACTGTCCCCAAATCACCCAAATAGCCAGTGTACAGGAATTAGCTACCGAAGTTTTTCCTGCCAAGATAGTATCCCTCTGCTCATTCTCTCTCTCTGAAGCCTTTCGGAAGGAGCTAAAAGCAATTACATGCTATGCAGTTAAGATACACTTGCCAAAATTCATCTTAGCCTACAGAACTAGTGATTGCACACTTTCATACACAATTTACTTCAGTGCACAACCATTCTTGAGGTTTTTTTCCCCTCCTATATCTCTGATCTAAATATCTTCTAATGTGATTTAAGACATCACCTCTCTGCTTTTTTCAAAGGCACGTTTATGTATTTTCCTTCTTTGCATAGCAATTTCAAATATTTGAAAATCTATGCCTTATTGCTAAGACAGGGAACAGATATTTTCCTTGAGGTCAAGCTAAAACCTTTATACACTTTTCAGGGCCATTCACTGCATGCACTTTTCTGCATCAGTTATAGTCAAGAGACCAGGCCACCTAAAAATCAGGTCTAAGGTCATGCTCAGCTCACTGTGCAGCTAGTTCCACATTACAAAAAAACAGCTGATCAGCTGGTCCTGTTAGACAAGTTGCCCGAAGATATATCAACCAACAAGGCTAAATACTGCATCAAAAGGAAGTCAGAGGTGAGACATGACTTAATCTTGACAGATGCATATTTACTGTCTTATATTACTTATTAATTGGCTGTTTCCATATTTTTGCAACTGAAATCAAGTTCTTTATTCCTTTTTCCCCTGCCTTTTTTTTTTTTTAAAGAGGCTCCACCATAAGAATCCTGAATTAACTCAACATGAAAGGCAAGTTCTCTAATACACATTTTACCAAAAGCCAATAAAAAACTTGAATCACATGTGACCTGTTCTTTTCTTAACACAGAACAAATAAAGCTGTTGTCAATTAACCCTTTCCTCAACCAGGAAGGAGTTCACATTTCACTTCCATTGATTATTTGGCAGGCTTCAGTATGTAACTTTTTGGTATCATCTGTTAGATTCTCCTCCCCACACAGCTATAAATGATTTTATTCTTTTCTGTAGCTGCATCTATCAGACCAAAAGCATTATTCACCACTTTTCAGGTATGTCCTTTTTCCTTCTAACATTCTCAGACTAGTTTTAGCCTCTCCTTACACTCAACAGAAGTTTTTCCATTTGTCTTCTCTTCACTTTTGCCTTGTAGATCTCAACTCATTTAATTGAGATCTTTTTCTGAGGTTCACTGTTTCTAGCCTTTCCTCCTCACATTCAGACAAGACACTGGAAGATAAATAGAGATTTTCATCTGTAACAAGCTAGGGACCTGAGGTGAGGCCAGAATATGTCCTACTGCCTTTTCACATCCAAGCGAGGGCCAGAAAGTGAAATATTTCAGTCATGCAGGGAAGCAGGAAGCAAGCAGGACTGTCTACCGTCAAGACCTGAAGCATACAGGAGAATTGTTTTTTCCCCAACAACCCTACTCGGCAGCAGCCTCAAGCAGCATACAGGCATAAATTGAGAGGTCACCGAGGAACAAAACCCATGCTGACACTGCTCTGTGACTGGAAGGACCTGAAAACCTTTATAGTGTTTTCAAAGGTGAGTTGGGCAGACTTGAAGAGTCTGTGGCAGAGGCAGCTTATATGCACACAAAGGGCTCCTTCTAGAGCTAGCATTTAAAAAAACAAACCCAAACCCCAGAGTGCTAAATCATAATTCCATGCAAGAACATGCTAAAAGAAACAGGCCTCCAGCATCCCAAATACTCTCTGTAATGCCTCCTAAGCTTTATTCTGAGGCATCTGCAGAGAATCCTCCTGGAATAAAAACAATTGCATTTATTCAAGTGTCCAAGATCTTTCTGTTTAAAACCAACTGACACTACCTCTTGAGTTCTAAACAAGCAAGGACAGTTTACATAAAATATTTACTTGGCTACAGTAACTGAGGAAGTCCACAGCCAGCTCAGGTCTCATGAGTCATAGCTGACTACTTTGCCACGAAATCCTGCTATACAGCTCTCAAACCTGAGGTATTCATGAAACAGGTTTCAGAACAGTATCTGCCTGGAAAATACTGGTTCAAATGCTTAAGGCAAACCACACAGGGAAGCTTTTTGTATACTTAACCTTCATGAGTATTCAATAAAAAAAACCAAACACTTGAACAGAGAAACTGTTGCATGCTCTCTCACAACTCTAATAAATGGTATTGTTTTCCCTACAGAGGAAAGCCCTGGTAGTTCATAGTGGATCCAACTGAAGTCTACATCCTATTACCACTGCAGAAATAAAACTTATGTTGAACTCATTTTAGAATTTTAATTTTTTTTTATTAAGAATATACTGAGCAGGGCACTAGGACAGAAGACAAACAATGCAGGCTTACAGAAGATGAGAACCATGATTCCTCAGTTCTCTCACAGACACAAAGGTCACCAGTATAAATGTGACAGAGGCTGTAATCTACCCTAGCTCCACAGTTCAGTTACTAACAAAACAATACCATATACTGCAACAAAGATAGCTGCAGTTTACAAATGCAACAGTGTTGTACTGTAATAACAGATTACCTAAGGTAATAATTGTACTCATCTAATTCAGCAGTACAGAACTAGCTTTGACACAGCAGTTTTTGTTGGGTTTTGTGATGTCAGTATGTCTTTTTTCCATACAAGATCAAGAAAAATTTGGCATAGCTGCATATTGATTTTGCCCACAGCTAAATGTGAATACCTATTCAGCCCCTGAATACAGTTCTGCAGTTTCTAAACTCTAGTCATATTTAAGCCAGATTCTATAAAACCTCTAATGCTAATTCTCATTAATTCTGCTAGAGCACCACATTATTTACTTCTGTGGACTGAGTTATCACAGCCTTAAAAATCTTGAGAGAATTATTTTTGTAATGGTAAATTTACAACAAGGGCAAATTAGTTTTATTTGCTCTATCAAAACTATTGCAAAATTGTAAGAAAACTTTACTTTAGCATTTGGTAAAGTGATGCATTTTGCTTTACTTAATAAGGTTTTACGAAATTCTCTTAAGGGAGAAAGCTCAAATGATCGGAATTCCTCTGATGATCAGTTAGTTTGCAATCATTAATAAAGATTTTTAGTAGTTTTGATACAACAGAAAAAGGGGAATCGGGAAGAGCAATGTAATGCAACAAGTAACAAGATTTAAAAAAACTTCTTAATCATTTTCAGTAAGGAGCACATAAAATAAGAAAAACATTGCAGTTATTGAGAAGAGAGGCTAAGACCAAAGTGTCTATTTTGACTGTGGGAAGCAAACAAAAAAACCTCATTGATGCCAAGGAAGTTATACAATTGCTTTCTAGATGTAATTATGTTGAGGTGCTAATAAAAATCCAAATATAAAAAGTTTACTTTAAGATTTTTGCTGTGATTGAAGGATTTAATTCTAAAAGTAGACATGAAAACAGCATTTCAGCTCCCACGTAAAACCAATTTGGAATTGGCAAAGGTTGTAATTATTCAGCTAGGAAAAAAATCAAATGAAGGATCAGCCAAGTTTAAAGAAGTTCACATCTTAAAATAATTCTCCTAAAGCATTTAATCCATAACAGATCCAAAATGTAAAGGAATTATGTATCCTCCCTAGAAAATTTCAAATGGCCAAACCCACGATAACTTATGAAAAAAACATTGACCAGAAAGTACAGTGAAATGAAGTACCACAGAAAGGATTTTAGAGTTATATTCTGTAAGGTGAATAATACTTAAAATCATCAATGGAAAAATCCTCTCAATCAGCTGAATCAAAACATGTGTTTTACCAGTGAATATTCTGCTTGGTAACAATTTTAGCTGACAAGACCTTCTGTGCCCTATTAAATACTAAGGGGAAGTATTTAGTCAAGTTAATGTATTTGTTTGCAGAGTCACTGCTCATTTTACAGAATACCGCCCAAATCCTGCTATTCCAAGTAGTCTGTTCCTCCTTGTATCCTTTCCTTGACATTTCCTCTGTATGAGCTTCTTCCCTGTATTTTCCTTTAGAAATTTCATATTTCTTAAAGTTTGAGTACACACAAAATTCTCTACTTAGGAATAGTCCTTGGCCCTTCTTAGTCTTCCAGACCCATACATTAATCAGAGCTATGTCTGTAATGATGCTCTAGATTGCTGCAGTGGCCTGATCCTGGCTGGATGCTGGACCTCTACTCAGCTGCTCTCTCACTCCCCCTCCTCAGCTGTTCAGGGGGAACAAATAAGATTAAAAGCTTGTAGGTCAAGATAAGGACAGGGAGGTCACATTCTGCCATCATGAACAAAATTTACTTGGTGTAAATTTATTTTATTGCCAATTACAGTTGGTTGGTGAGAAGACAAAACTAAACCACACGGACACAGAGGGATGGGGAATGAGGGCTGCAGTCAGTTCGTAACACTATCTCTGCCACTCCCTCCTTGTACTTCCCCTGTTCAAGCATGGAAGTCCTCCACCACTGCAGTGTGGACACCAGTCCTGGTGTGGTCCTCTCCACAGGCTGCAGAGAACACCTGCTGCACAGCACTCTCCTCACAGGCTGCTGGGAAAATCTGTTCAGTGCCTGGAGCACCTCCTGCTCTCACCTCAGAGCTTGCTGGGCTGTTTCTCACACTTTTTCCCCTTTCTTCTCCTTCTCACATGCGGTTGAGCAGCAGTTTTGCCCTTTAGGTGTGTTTACCTCGAGGTACCACCCGGGTGGCCGAGGGGCTCAGTCAGCCCCAGTCGGGCCCGCTGGAGCCCACTGAACCAGCCGTATCCTTGGAAAAGCCCATCAGCACTACTTTAACTTTGCAAGGGTTTTTCTTAGTATCATTGACTACCCTGATGTGACTTTCAGGGTGAAGCAACTCTGAAAAAACATTGTACTGCATTGTTTATAATATGTTTTATTAAAAATGTGCTAAAATCCCCAGAGGTGTTGCAAGTTCCGATTCACTTTATTTGCAATACCACCCCCTCAGAACAAAAGGCAACCAAATCCACAAACCTGGAGAATGACGATCTGCCAAAATTCACAACATAAAATTCTGGCTTCCCTTTCCAAATTCCAAAATCCAGGCAAAACCAAATAGAAATACTAGACTAAAAGTCTTGCTTTTCCCTGCTGTTATTCTGGAGCTATTAGAGCCCATTTTTAGTTACATCAGCCAGCTGTTTCCCCCCCCCTCTTTACAGTATATAGGAAAACCTTATTACAAGTACACAAGGAAACAGGACAGCTTTATGCCTACCAAAACAGTGTTAATCCCTTTAGGTAGCAAAACATGGGACATCTAATTGTTTGCTCATTACTACATTAAAAATAAAACTCTCATAATGGCACATTTACACATGTGGAAAAAATCTTATCAAGAAAATAGGCTTAGAAATATAAAAGCCTATTAAATGTTTTCCCATCTTTGCTACTATCCAGATTTTTCACTTCAGGTCTTAGGCTAGGATATTTACCTTTCATAATGCCTTTCAACACCACTTTATTTTTTTAAATAATAATCTTATCTTTCCAAAACCTAGCTAAAATATAGGCCCACTGCACCCATGAAAGCAGAAGCATGCTAAATCAAATTTAAGATTAGCTTGTTAAGCATGCTATGCGAACTTTAAAACTAGCTTTGTTTAATCCAGTGCAAAGAAGCTCTCTCATTGGAGAAGTACTTTTTAAAGTCTGGAACAAGCATACATCGTACACATTACTTTAGCAGTGAAACCACATTTAAAATTTGGAACCTACAGTACCTGAGAGTAAACCTGGGAAATCTGGTTTTCTGCACAGCCAGCAGAGGCTCAGATGCAGAAGTCTTGTAGTAAACAATTGGTTAATTAGAAACTTATCAAATTATTTCTGCATTAATAATGCAGAATTACTATGTGACACTGAGTCACACTATCAGTTTACATGTAAACAGACCTCTGACATATGCTATTCCCAACTGCCTACTGCAGAACTCATGACTTGCAATAGCAAGATCTGCAGTATAACAAATCTGCACTTGAAATAACAGCTAAACTTTGGCCATATGTATGTAATGGAACTGTGCTATTAGAAGAAATGAGGGCAAGACTGAAATAGTCATAAACCAGCATGCACACAGCTGTTGCCCGAAGTGCCCACTAGTGACTGTGCCTACCTTCGGTAAGAGCTCCATAGATCAGTGATGGGACACTGACAGATTGACATACCTACTGTCAGAAATCAGGATATAACTAATTAGCCTGTCCTGTTTGAACACAGTCTAAAGAACCCTAAACTACAAAGTCATAACAACTTGCGGCTTTAGACTTAACTATTGCTTAATGACTTCAGCATGAGATACTGAAAATGGAAGCATACATGTCACTTCAGTGGGAAACCAAACCAGAGAATGGAGTCCCTTGCAGAAAAATGGTGCTTCTCAGGTATCCATTATGAGCAAAATATTTGCATTATCCACCAACAAACACCATGTGTCAGCTATAGGAAAAAACAAAAATCAGTATTATACCACCTGGAAAAACATAAGCTTAGAATTGATCTGAAATCACCAAGTTACTTATTAGCAATCCTACCACACACAACAAGAAACTAGTTATTAATCAGGTGGGAAGCAAGGCAACTTCATATAAACTTTAGATCTAGACTGCAGAAATCCTGTGTGCCAGTTTTTTTGAAGTTTATTTTTATAGGACAGTCAAGTGTGGGAACAGGAATCACACACATCGCTGCACACCTAAAAATCACTATTTTTTGATTTATTACCTTTGTTGTATCTCATACTATGTACTGTAGTGTCTGCTGAAAGACCCAAAAGCTGTACATACACCATCAACAGCACAACATGGATTTCACAAGAAAACCATGAAGCAACACCCAGACAAGATACAACCCTTAGAGAAAAGCCAAGCTCGACAACACTATGTTGAGCTGACAGAGACAGCAGAGCACTGTGGACTTAAGACTCACAGTGATGGGAATGGAGAGTTCCCATCCTATAAAAGCAGTGGAGCTGCAGCTAAAGCAGAGTCCTGTTGTACCTGTGAAAGCAGCACACTAAGATTTAGTATTAGCTTGGTTTGAATCCAACCATAAGCATCCTAATACAGTACAACTATATAAGCATTTCTATAAAAGTAATATTAACATTACTAGCAATAGGCCTTATCCTAACTGATGCAAGGCCCCAGTCCTGGTCTGCACAGTTCATTATCAACTTACAAGAACTGGCTCTGTGAACTAGACTTTGGTACTGTGTCTGTTATGACAGAATTTAAGCTTCAGATAACAAAGGCCTTGAAAACAGGGACACAGATCAAAAGCAGAGGCCCCAGAATCATAAACAACTCATTAATGGTCAATTACTGGTCAGTAAAAATGTACAACCTCCAGAGCTGGGAAAGGCTGGTTTTGCTCTAAATAGCAGCTGCTACACAAGGGAAAGAAAACTTAACAGCTAAGAAACAGGGCAAGGCACTTACTGCACAGCCTGGGAAAATAACACCTTTCCAGCCAGCATCACACCACATGTAGTCCAGGACCAGCAGCCTCAACCATTTTGAACAAGAAGCTTCTAAAAGATCCTAAGTGGGGGCAAGGGGGAGGCTGGGGATTGGCAGAAGATAGCTACTTCAATCCTACCTTGTCATCCACCTCCCCCCACCCCTTACTGAAGAGCTCAATCAGGTTACCTTGACCTCAGCAACTAGGACCACTGAGAACAAAGATACCAGGCCAGCTATATGGTAGTGGCCACATGGTACCGCACACTTACAGTTAATTTAGGATCAATGTCAGATATAATACCAATGGCCTTAAATAAATAATTATAATGGTTAGTGCATAAGAACTAATGTATTGTGATTAACTGTGTAAAAACTAACTAGAAGCACAAGGCACATTGCTACTGAATGTCAGCCTAAAAAGTACTAAGTTTTCATTCTGAATTTTAAAATCTGATTTGTCAGTCTAATCTCTCCCCTCAGCTATTTCTAGTTCTTCGATACATATGTAATTATATATGTGTACACATCCATCTATCTACACACATATTTAGTTGTGAAAGAGCAACTTTTTCTTAAAAGAGAGTAACTTAAAAAGATTTAAAAGTATATTAATCACAATACAATCTGGGTTAACAGCCTGTAGACACATGGCTGCAAATTCTGTTCCAGCTGGCCCTCTTTACTGAGAGATGCTGGACTTCAACTGAGTGAAAAGATATACTAAACAGGCTAAGAAGCAGTTAAAGTCAGCCACAATATTTGATATAATCTGCTTTGATTAGGATTCATGAGGAACATGGCAAAAGCAGCAACTGACATCTACGCCTAAAGGAGGAGGCAAAGAGATAAACTAGGGAAGCAGACAAAACACTGCAGTAGTCATCTGTAAATAACTATGAGTGTATGAACAGAAGAGAAAGGCTGATAGCAACTTTGGGAGGCAACAAAACAGGAGATGGTTTGGTACAGCTGAATATTAGTAGATAAAAAGTATTCTGACCTTTTAAATTAGCACTCTAGGAAAGCGCACCAGAAAGCAAGGTCTAGTATTGTGGAAATCAGGGAAGTTAAAAATGTCAGAAGTGGATATCACAAGACAGATCAGATAAACAGCAGTTTGCATAGCAGGATTGCAACACTACAATGCTAGAGGGGGGTGACATATAAACCAACTGGATCCATGAACAATAAACCAATTATAAATCAATCATATGAAGATGCATAGACATTAAGACTAAGCAAAGAATAAGGATCACAAATACCACTGAAAACTTTGTTGAGGTATAAAATCATAGTTTTAATACCAAATACAAACACTGGAATTATTTAAGGCTTTGTATATCATGTGATAAATGCTCCATAACATGAAAATGCTCTAATACAAAGCAAAGGTAAGAACTATGATACTAAAATGGAAATCATGAACACTTAAAACTTAATTCTCTTAATAAAAGTGGAAGAACGATATTCCAATTGATAATAAAATATTGACAGAAGTACTGCTGGATTATAGCCCTAATTTCAAGCGTGTGGTAATGCATGGTTGTTATTCAAGTTCTAAAACTGAATTCTTCAGCAATATTAAGTAATCCTAAAATATTTGCTTAATATCTATTACTGAATTTTTTCACATCTTAATCATTATGGAATTCTTCATCATAATTATGAAGAACATTCTCACCTGAGCTGATATGGATGCATATTTTTCCACTTATGATTAATCTCCTCAATACATACTAAGGAAGAAATCTTCCATGTTTTCACCCTGTCAAATCATTATTTATTCCTTGCCAAGCATATTAGCACTCCATAGCACTTTCTTAACACAGGACAATATTCTGACATTTTCACCTTGAACATCATCCCATCCATTGCTGGTTCAGGTAACTCGAAGACCATATACAAATCTGTACAGAGGATGTGAATGCTAAAAATAATTGTCCAGAAGAATCCCATGTTCCAAGCAACTTCTACCTGCTGCACCAGCACAAGCCCAGTGTCATTACTTTCTAGGCATTAATTCCCTTCCTCTCCACTCTCCTGTTGCTCCTTGGCATTTTCCTCTCCAGAATACAATTGCCTCAGGCCTTTCACATATGCATAAGCACTCCTGACCATACTCGCCCCTGCCTAGAATATCCATTCAGATTTCTCTCCCATTTAGCCAAAGTTTTTCCACCAGTGTGGATCTAGCTACTTCATTATTTAAGGCACACACCAAAGTCTCAATGTACTAATTGCCATGTGTCCTACATAAACTCCTATCCAGTTAATGGCTTGTATCCTATATCTTAATTTACCCATGTCATCTTTTTACTGGCAATTAACTCTGAGGAAGCACTATATCAAATTACAGAAAATGAATTATTTAATTAAATGCTTGTCTCTTCATACTAAAATACTGTTTTCCAACCTCAGAGAGTTGGAAACAATATTTTCCCATGCAATTAGCAATTATTATAAATTCACCGTTGTGGTATTTCTGCCCAGGGCATGGATTATTGCTTAGCTTTTTTTTAATAAAAGCTTCCACCAACTAAAAGCTATCAGTTCCCATCTACTTAACTAGCAACCGATTAAATCAAACCTATCACTAGATAAAAGCTGTAATTACATCATTCTTTTATCATAAGCAGGTCTGTTAGCAAGATCAAAGTTCAAAGCAGTGGCTAGAAAAATGCAAATCAAAAGTTTACCCACATTAGTCCTCCAAGTGCATCCACTTCTATACACTACCTCTTCAGCTTCTTCCAACCTACTTACATTTCACATTGTATAAAATGTAAAGGAAACAGGCCAACATACTGTTAATGTCAAGGTAAGTTTCTGAAAGTCTATTTTGGAAGACATGATTCTTCATGCTAATAGTATTTTAAATGATATTAGTAAGAATTCGTCTAGCACTGACATCTTCAATTAAAAACACACTTTTACTCTAAAACTTAAAACTTATTTGTAGAGTTTAAAGTTTCTATGAAAAAAGCTGTCATAGGAAGCTTCTGTAACTGTTTAAACTGACAAATGCACGAAACATGCTCAGTTAACCTATCAATCTGTTAAAATTGTCAACCTGTACTTCCTCTGACAAGTGCCCAATTATTAACAGTGGCCAGCATCACAGTAAAAATAAACCAGAAATACTGCTACAGTGAACAAGGGCAGCTGTTCAACTCACCATATTTTTAAAACATAGGCTAAGTATTTTATTATTGGTGGCTGAGAATTAGAAAGAACCATCTTACTTTCTTCAGACTATATGTGAGGAAAGGAGAAGCTTAATATTGGAAACTGTCAGTTTAGCTCTTTCATACATGAATATTCTTTTCATAAACTGGAACTAACATGTTTACACAAGCACTAATTTATAGCATGAATATTTTTTAAATTCTTCACAATAGCAATTTATTGTTATTTAAGAAAAAACAAACCTAGAACAATTCACTAAGCTGTCTCTCTCAGGCAGACTTCAGTTTTCTAGCATCTTGCCTATCCTGAGCTCCAGATATTCACAATACATACTCAAGAAATTCTCCCTTTCAGAAGTTCATTCTGAAGGGGAATGGCTTGCAACTTGTATATTAATATAAAACGCTGTTACTGCCTCCATTAAGTAAGAGTGCTTTCTAATTGCTTTTTCTGGGAAAAAAAATCTCTAGGTTAAAGAGATCTTGATCATGTAAACTGAATTTATTGCCCAATCCTGGTCCAGACATTTGCATAGAACAGCCTGAACACTTCTATATAACACAATAAAAACAAACCATTCTTAAAAAAGGTCAATAACTATTAGCACATTTCCATTAAGATTTTGACATGGGTATGCATCATCACAGCATAACCAAAACCAAGGGAAATCATTGCATCACAGTTATTGCAACTGGTTTAAGATAACAAATTAGAAATCAGAAAGTTTTTCTACATGAGTAACATATATGGAAATGGGAAGATGTAGACCAACCACTGGATTAAAACATGGCAAGTATGAATCCTACTTAAAGAAAAGCTGCAGGTTATGTCGGAACAAGAGTTTTTGGAACTCTTCCTGTATAGGTAGGCACCTCTAGTGACAAAAGCATACAAAGTGCCACATGGTTAAGCAATCTCAAAATTTATCAAGCATGGCACTTCTCTGTGCTTTTTCTCAGGATCCTCCATATGGATTCATGCAGAAGAGCTATCCCAGAGTCAGCCAAATCTTTCCTGAAAAAACCTAGAATTCACGAGATAAACACTTTGTTGTTAAGGATTCGTAAACAGGACTGAAAAATCTATTAATGTAAATTACCACCAGAATTAAATTAGTGCTGGCCTTTCTGTGAGACTGCCTAAAGTGGGGGGGCAGAGCATTTTCCTTACCTGGTTAAAAGCAACTCAGCATCTGTATTGACTTTCATTGTCCTCCCCATACCTTAATTCACATGGCCAGTTCCTGACAGTTCATTACTTGATGTAACACAGTGAGCATACAATAAATATTAATCCTTTAGTCCTCTGTTCCAGAAATATCAGCTCTTTGCAGTCCCAGTGGTTAACATAGCAAGTCCAAATAGACCTCATCTTTTTCATTCAATTAAAGACTACTGTCACAGGAACCTACCTGTTTTGAAGGGATTACACTAATTTTACATGTGAAATACCTGAAGAAGCTGTTTTAACATGCTGATTTATTTAGTGTGAGGAAGACTTGTTAAAGAGGATAGAGACAAGTGTCTCAAAATATCCCTGTCGAATTATCTATCAATCTCTGCCCAATGTGATACGAATGATAAAACAAGAGTACAAGCAACTGCAGCTTTCTGAATACAACATTCATGTCTCAATTTACACTATGACTAGGCTCATCTTCACTGCTGGAAGTAGAGTAAGACTAGACATAGTAGCATTAGTTACACACAGAAAATCATTACATTCCCTGTTGAATCCAAACACGTATACCTAGTCTGAATGCCTAAAAGAAAGCTTCATGAAAATCCAACCACCTTTTCCTATGAGGAAACATTAGAGCCATCAACACCATCTCATACCACTCATTTCCTGCTTTGTACTGAAGGAAAGCTTACTGAAATACACCAGTTCCTATGCCTCATTCTGGATCAGCAAGACTAAGGAAAACTGAATTTACAGTATAGTGAAAGACTCAAGATGACAAATACTCAAGATCCCAACTACATCACATCAGTGCTAGTGCTAGTGAACATTAAGCCACTAAGAAATCTGACACTCCCTCTCTACCGAAGTAATAAGACATAAAGAGTAAATTCTATTGACAGCAAAAGTAGTTTTCACATATTAGTATATATCAACACTTCTTTCATCAGCTATTTATATTCTCCTATGTATTTAAATACATGCTAGTAAGCTTATAGTAAGTTTTGACAAGAATGTGAAAGAAAACATTAACTATGAATACTTTCAACATCTATATTTAATTAATTTTCTATTGAAAACAAATGTTCTTGTCTGATTTGCTACCAACTATCCAACCAAAAGCATTCGTGCTAGAACTGTCTTAGAAAAATAACTTCTGAAAAATAAGACAGAATAATCGCACGACAGTTCCAAAATTAAATATAAATAGAGACAAGAAATGATCCAACCAGAAATGATTCTGAATCTCTTACACAACAATCACTAAATGCAGCTAGAAATAATTAGCTGTGAAATACCACTCAAAACATGAACCTGAATGAAAACAGAAGTGAAGTATCAGATTAACTTTCAGAACTTTGCACACTTTTTACTTTCTCCAAATCTGTAGTTTCTTTCTCAATGTATTTAAGAACTGAAAAAAAATGTAAGGATTGCACTCCAAATTAGCAAGTGTAGTAAGTGCCAGACAAGACGAAAAAGGCTATTTGTAAAAAGTTCCAATGTTACACACTTCCTAGACAGAATACAAGCTCATCAACTTCCTTATACAAAGAGCAATGTACCAAAACATTCTAGCAGCAGTAGAAGCATCACTATAATCTCACACCACAACTGGAACTCAGGCTGCTGAGATGGGCTCTGCTGCATGCTTTCAGATGACTCTTGGCCTATATCACCTTGCCACAGCATTCTGATCTCTGCCTGGCTGGCATGTTAAGCCTCTTTCTTGGTAGTGAGGCTGAGATCTTTTTGGAAGTCCTGATCAGAGGCTGGTAATATTACAAACCACCAAAAGTACACATAAGCCGAATTTCCTGGAGACTGCTGTTTTGCACCATGGATCAGTCAAATCTAGAGCAAATTTTAAAAGTTAAAGCAGTTGAAAAAAGAATTTTAAAATAAATGAGGTGATCTGTTTTAATTTTAGATGACTGCAATACCTGTCAGACATTTAAATGTAAAAACTGCTTTTTCTTCACAAGCTTTTTTACATAGCTGCAAGCATTGTGGAATCAACGCAGACTTTTTAAAATAAAATTCTAAACTGAATATTAGTAGGAAATAAAGCTTCTCATTTGAGATCTTAAATTCAGTTTGAAAAAACACATTCAGTCAAATGACATAAATAGTAGGATTTAACACTACTACTCCTCTTACAACTTGGGTGCTACACAGAAGTCCAGCTGTATTTTTACCTAATCACATAACTGGACTATTTAATGGTAACACAGAAAAGCTACAGCATGCTTTTCAGTAAGCATTAGTCATAATTAATATATATCACAATTCTGAAAGCCACATAAAGTACATCATCTTCTAAGGCCAACTCATCTTTGAGATTTCACTCATATACAAGCTCTTTATTCTTACCAGTATAGGACTGGTTCTTGTAGCATTAGACAAACAGCAACGCACTGACTTGTTCAGAGAAGCACTGTCTTCTGGAAGCGTTCTAGAGAGTCATGTTCAGAAAGTACAATCAAAGAACTACTACCCTCTATCCACTGCAAAGTGTAAAGACTATGACAGATGGTGCCTCCTTTGGGAAGCTGCTCACAGATCTTAGGCCAAACTCTGGAAAATCTTTGCAGGCTCCAGATGCAAACCCACACAAACCTCTACTATAAAAGACAAAAAGCTGCTTACTGCAGCTGTAAATGAGACCAGTCTGTTTACTTATTAGGAACTACTTGTCCTGCTCCACAGTGTTCCTCTGTTACCACTAACTTTCATAATAAATGGCCTAATACCATTTGATATACACTTGTTTGCTGGCACCAGACATTAGCCTACAAATAGGTAACACCTCAAAACATGAAAAGAAGGCAATAATGAAACACCACTTACTGTAATCACAGCCTTGCTCAGACAGATAGAGCCTCTGCAGCCATATTCTGTTTCATCTTCAGATTTGTAATAACTGAGTGTGTTGCTTTTCAGAACTACCCATCGATCCTGCCACCCATGAATATAGTTGGTCCACTGTAAAAAAGAAATTCCAGTTTAGATCAGCTAATAGAAAAACAACAATAAACACAGTGTGGCTGATATTTCTCAGGCTTTCAAGCATCAAGATAAAAAAGCAGCTTCTAAAAATAAGTTGTTCACAATCGAGAACTTCATTCTGCTTAGAGCTCCTAAAATAATTTTACCAACTCCTAAAGGTACTAAACGCCAGTTGTTTCAAGTGAACAATAAGATACTATGTCTTGACTGCAACTGCATTAAGAAGGCCAATTAAACTATAGCTAATAAACATACTGATACCACAAACTGAGAAAAGGAGTGGAGGGGGAAGAAATCAATCAGTAAGCGAGTTCAGCCACCTAATTTAAAATCTAGAGTTCAAGCAAAAGCCAAACTTAAGCAGAACATAAAATAATGTATTTTATATGGAAGTTAATTTCTGCAAGAGTGATTTTACTGAAGTATCCAATTCTCCTCATATAAATACAAACACATTATCCCACAGTCCAGTATACAACTATTGTTGTGCCTGGAGTAGCCAGTTATTTATCCATTTATTAATGCCCATATGTACTGTCTTAGGCTTTAATTCCTAACCACATTCTCATTAAGAAGACATTTGCATATCAGCAATCATCCTTTTGCTATGCAGATTTTTCTAGGGACTCCACATTCACACATGGAATGAAGCCCATATTCCTACAGAAATCTAGTAAGAAGTGACCAAAAGTTCTAGTTATTAGTCTTATACCTGCAAGATCTTCCCAACTGAACTTTGTAGAATCGTACAGCAGTGACACAGCATGAGTACTGCTCTGCATCTGACTATATACGGGTGGCTGGTCTTCAGAGCGAAAATTATAAATTACATGAAAATAGAAAGAAAAGCATCAGAAGTAAATCTATCACACAAGCATTTCTTTGGTCATAACAACCATTCTTTGACAAAAAGCTTTCAGAAATAAGCTCTTGTCAGCATTTATGTCTAACCATTATTCATCATTTTGTAATACGTAAATAGGGAGAGAAACTCGACTAACAGGCGCGTTTCCACACTATACTATGTGCATTAGTTAATACATGTCCCATAACTACACGTTAAATCTAGCAATATCAAGAGGAGGTCAGAGGAAAACAAATTCTACAGCTGAGAAATTGCTAACAATTTTCAAGCATAGGTAAGAACCTGGCTTGCTCTCCAAGGATAAAGCCCTTTTTGATCCCTTAATACATCAACTTACTAAGTTCAGTGTTTCTTAAAGAAAGCCTCAGCTGTGCTCAGTAAATGAACTGGTAGCACAAGCAGCTGTAGAGGTACATTATTTCCTGCCTTCCTCTTCTCCTCTCTTGCCTGTTCCCAGCTGCTCCCAGATGTGAAAGGCAGAGTCTGAAGTTATCTTGGGCAAAAATGTACGGGACAGGGAGGAAAGCACCTTTGTTTGACAGAGTTCAGCGAGACAAATATAGCAGTCAATCCTGCGTTTGCTGTCGCAATCAGTGCTTACTGTTACAATCAAAATGTGCCATGACTTAAGAGACTCAAAGTATACTGGGTAGGCACAAGGTTTTGGCAAAGAAAAGACAATTTTTTTTTTTTTTTCATTTCAAAACTCATTCACACTCAAGTTCTTTCTTCATATGCAGCTTAAAACTGCTAGCAGGAAATACAATGGAAAAAAAAAGCCTCGAGTTTTGAATGTTTAGAGACCAGCATGATGTATTATTTCTAATAAGCTTCTCCTACCAAACTGCTCCATTTCCTTCAAATCTTCTCTCTTTACCGAAAGGCAGGACAAGTGAAACACTAAGCATGCAGAGAGCTACAGCCTACTTTTATGACTTTAGAATTCAATTATACATAAAAACTTATTAAAAATAGGTATTTCCTTAGTAGAAAGTCTGGTATACTCCCATTTAATTTTAATTAGTATGTCTCACCTATTATTGAGGCACCAACTCACAAAAGGTAAACTTATCCCTCAAGCATATTTACTGCAACAAGTTTCACCATACTTGACTATTCGGATTACATCCCATGTTCTGGCAGGAAAGGCAATGCCTGCTGCGATCAGCATAATCACCCAGAAAAATAAAAAGTTTATGCATACCTAAGCTATAGAATGTCAGGAACCACAGCTTCACATACTACACCAGCAAGAAACAGTCCTACTTAACATACGGTTAATGTCTATACCTA
Source organism: Neomorphus geoffroyi (assembly GCA_033558235.1). Taxonomy (NCBI): domain Eukaryota; kingdom Metazoa; phylum Chordata; class Aves; order Cuculiformes; family Neomorphidae; genus Neomorphus; species Neomorphus geoffroyi. The sequence continues at coordinate 19,240,874 of JAUMJM010000048.1, read as the reverse complement.
GACTTAATGTAATTAATTTGCCAACATAGAAGTCATTTATATCCCACAGATATTAAAGTTTCTAATGATGTAAGCATCTAACCAAAGAATAACTTTGCAATAGAAAAAAATCCAGAAAAACATTAAACCAAAATCTGACATTTTAACTACTGTTATCATCTGAAATCCATCTCATTCTCACATCCTCCCCACTCTCACATTCCCCCTCCCCACATCCACTAGTAGATGACAAGATCTTACAATCAAAAGCCAAGACACTTTTTTTCCCCCTAATTGTTCCTCTTATCTGTGGCATTAGAAACGTTTACAGGCTGGAAGAAGTTCACTGAGTTCCCCACACAAAGCTGAGATCAGATCCCGTTATGCCTGTTTTCTCAGCATCCTGGTCCGATTTATCATCTCTCTTGTCCTGTGCCCTGTGCCTCCTACACTGGCTTGTGCTCAGCCTTATCTTGCAGGGCAGGGCAAAAATTCAAAACGTAGTACTTAAATTCTAAACATATTTTAACGTTATTCTGAATGTACTTTTCGTAATTTTAAAAAAATGCGTTAAACTTAATCCAATAATCACTTTTAAACACTCTCCAAAATAAAACTACCCAGTTGCACCCGACACACAGCACCGTTTGGGTTGGACTGGACCTTAAAGCCCATCCAGTTGCAACCCTCCTTGCCACGGGCAGGGACACCTCCCATCAGCCCAGTCTGCTCAAGGCCCCATCCAGCCTGGCCTTGAACACTTCCAGGCAGGGGGTATCCATAGCTTCCCTGGGCAACCTCTGCCCGTGCCTCACCACCCTCAGCATGAAGAATTTCTTCCTAATGTCTGATCTAAATCTTTCCCCTTCCAATTTAAAGCCGTCCCCCCTCGTCCTATCACTACTTGCCCTTGTACAAAGTCCCTCCACAGCTCTCCTGCAGGCCCCATGTCCATACTTTCAAGGCACCTTTATTTGCAGTGGCAAGAGAGAAAAAAAGAACGTTTATTTTTAAAAGCGGAAAGAAGCTTGAGTGCCATTTTTTCCCCGCGTCTCCTGCTGCAAGAGTGTTTGGACACTGGCAATGAAGGCTGCGCCGCTCCCGTGCCGGTGCCCGTTCCCGGGAAGCCATCGGGGGCTGTGCCCGTCTCCAGGGGTTCCGGGGGAATGGGCACCGGCACCGGGCCCAGCCCTGCGGCGCAGGAAGGGATCTGCTCCCGAGGCGGGGCTGCCTCCCGCGGCGGCTGCCCCAACCCCAGCAGGCCGCTACTCCAGGAGCCCCAGGCAGCCGGAGCGCGGCGCGGGGAGGCGGCAGCTTACCTTGCTGAGCACCCCGCAGAGCTCGGCTGGCTGCCCGAGCTCGGCTTCAGGGTCCTCCTCGGAGCCGGAGGAGTTCCAGCTCTGGTTGTCCGACATGGAGACCCGAGCCGCAGCCACCGCCGAGAAGGGAAGAGCCGGAGCGGCCGCCGCCCACAGCAGCCTCAGCTGCCTCCTGCCCAGGGCACAGGAGCGGCGGCTCCGCCTGAGCGGCTCCGCGGGTGCCACCGGCAGCGCCCGACCCTGACGCCGAGGGCTGCCCCTCACCGCAGCTCCACAGCCGCAAGACACAGCATAGGGGGCGGTGAGGAGAGAAGTGAACGTGCGTCTGCCTGTCGAACGCACTGCTCAGAACTCGAGCCGTCCAGCCAACACCGCCGCCGCCATCTTACAAGAGGCAGGCGCTCCCTGCCCGTATTTACAGGCTGCGCCCCGCCCCTCGCCCCGCCCCCGCGGTGCTCGACGGGAATCGCAGTCCTGACCCTCACGGAGCCCGACGGGAGTTGTAGTCCCGCCCTGGCCACGGGGTTCCCGGCCGTCGGTGCCTCTCGGGAGTTCGTGGTGTTCACTCAGCCTGGCTCACTCCGCTGTGGCGGCCGTCTCCCTCCCTCGAGCCCGCAGGTCGCAGCCACTGAGCTTTCGTCGCTTCTGTAGTGCTGCCGGCGGGTTTCGCCCCCGCGCTGCTCCTGGTGAGGCGGGGAGCTGCGCTGCCGCTGGGCGAAGCGGTGGGGACCCAGGAGGCCACGTTTGTCTTTTGCCAGGTGAGGGGCGGCCCGTTCTTAAGCGAGGGGAGGCGCCTCCGCGGCCCCACTCGCGTTCTGGCGAGAGAGATGCGGCCTCGCCTTCCTCGCCTCAAGCTGGTGTGGCCGCTAGCCCCTGCCCGTAACAAAAATGGTGGCAGCGCCGTAGGAGGGCGTGGGAGGTGCCGCCGGGTGCGCGGGGAGGCCGAGGGGGAGGAGGAGGAGGTGGTTGGGCGGCCAGTGCTGCAACAGGTAGCGCGCCTGTGCTGCCGCTTCCTGAGACTGAGAGGCTGATGAGGCCTTGCCACTCGCGGGCCTGCGTGACGAAAGAGCCCAGCGGCCCGAGTCTCCCTGCCGCCTGCCCTTGGCGGGCGGTGGGCGGGGGGGTGGGGTGGTGACCGGCGGGAGCATCGCGCGGGCCCTGCCAGTTGTTCGCCTGATGTTTTCCCAGTTTCGGGAACGAAGCGGTAACTTTTTTTTCTGCGTATCTCCGTCGGAGATGTGCGTTCTTGCCGTTATTTGTGGGTGGTGAAATAGTTCGTAGAATCACAGAACGGTGTGGGCTGGAAGGAGGCCTCAAAGCCCATCCAGTTCCAACCCCCCTGTCATGGTCAGGGACACCTCCCACCAGCCCAGGCTGCTCACGGCCCCATCCAGCTTGGTCTTGAGCACTTCCACGGAGGGGGCATCCATAGCTTCCCTGAGCAACTTTTGCCAGTGCCTCACCACCCTCAGTGTGAAGCATTTCTTCCTAATATCTGATCTAAATCTTCCCCCTTCCAATTTAAAGTAATTTCTCCCTATCCTATCCCTTCATGCGCATGTGAAAAGTTCCTCCACCGCTTTCAAAAACCAACGGTTGATTGTGTAACATCACTCACAATTTCTGAACGGATGTAGTGGGCTGGGAAGGACTTAAGATTTGTGCTGGCTAATGTCCTTTCTCATGATATCTTAGAGGAAAAAAAAGTGTGATAAATAGCGTTGGTTGAGGAAACTTCATCTTTGGAACACAGACTTCTGGTTGTATTGCAAGAGTAATGCAGTACAGTTGTATTTTCCTGACTTCCTCCTTATGAAAAATTGTTGTGTAATTTTTCCATGTTATGCTGCGTGAAAGTTTCCTCTTTTGGGAGTTTATTAATTTGCTGAAAGAGCTCTTAGCATTGACACAGCTGGTAATATGAATTGTCTGTATATGTGGGGGCTGAAAGTAAATAATATTAGTACCAGCTCAAAGTCTCTGCCAAAAAGATCTTTACGATGAATGCGGTACTGAGAATGGTTGCTAAAGCAGCATCATTGACTGAAACTGTTAGAAATAAAGAGCAGTCACAGACGCCTTAGTATTTGTGCAATTAGTGGAATGCACAGGAAAATTTTTATGTGCATCTACTGTAGGTGCTATTTTAGACAATTATCTAATATATAAAACATTCAGAAACTATGCTCTTTGATTCACCAGCTATCTGGAACGAAACCAAGCAAGATATTTTTAGTGTCTGTTGCAATATACTGCATCTGTTAAGCAAGCAGAGTGGCAGAGTTTTGTATATATTGATATGTATGAGAATAATTTTTCTTTCTTCTTTGCAGTATATTACTGAAGTTAAGTGATATCACCTGTGTTTTCACTATTAAACTCTGAATGAACTTCTTTCTCTGTCCTAATTCAGAGAAGGAGATAAAGAGACATGTATGAGCAAATCCTTTCGGCCATGCACTGTCATGCTTTTGGTCTAAGACTATTCACTTAGTTCTAGAAGTAGCTTGCTTTTTTTTTTCCCTTTTTTTTTTTCTCACCAGAATCTAGAGTGCCTCAAATAAGTGTTAAAAAATAAAAATGCCATGGGTAGATATTCTGTCAGGTTGTTTAACAAATATATTCATCCTTGTTAGACAGAATATTTGCTGCATTACTAATTGCAGCTAGTGTTTTATAACTAAACTTTAAAAGAATAAATATGAAGTGCCAAAAGGGTTGCCAATTCAACTTTTTGTGTAATACTTTGTCTATGCTAACTAATAGGAATTTTTTTGCATCTGCCACACTCTCCTATTATGTCTTATTTTTTCGATAATGTCACTAGCTTATGTTCTTCCAAAATGTGTATTGGGATTGTGAATATCTATGTAAATTTATTTTTCTTTCTGATGTTCTGACTATCTTTTTCATATATAACTTGCTGTCTATTGCTTTTAATGAGATCAGGGCATATCCACGTTAGCAAGAATGTGGTACAGTAGAAATATATCTGTAAAGGAAAGATTTTGTGCTGAGGATCCTAAGTTCATCTTATATATGCTTTAAGAGGTGTTTCTTTGGACCGGTGCTAGTCTGGGCCCACAGAGGGCACCTACATTAGCAATTGTAATGCATTAGTTGTGCTCTGAAAGCATGGTCTTGCAGTTTAGTTTAGGTTGAAAGGGATCTGATTTCCCTGATCGAAGATCAATCTGGGATGCAAACCAAAGCCTGGGAAACGGAGATGATTAAATCAATAAGTAGACCACTTGCTCCTCTCTATCTGCTCCTGTGCCTTTTTTTTGCTCATCACTTTATTTTGCTCTTCATTGCTACCATTGTTCTTTCCTCATGAGCCCCAGTCTGTAGCCCTTCTAGTGTCTTAGAGATTGCAAGAACTTTACAAATTACTGATTTAACTGGAAATAATCTTCACCCTTGTTATTGGAACAGATAGTGTTGTTCTGTATCGCTTATAAACTACTTGAAATACAAAAGTAGGTTTTGAGTTTTACTTCTAAAGATGTCAGTCATAAACATCACAAATGGGTAACTTTAGAAATACCTGATTTTTTCTTCTCTCTTTTTTATCTCTTATTTCGCTATTGTAACTTCTGTATTAGTGTGTTCATTGTATGTTATTAAAACACTTTCACCGCCAGTTTATAAACATTTTATAGTATGTCCATGATCATGGTTATGTTTGGTCTTAAATGTAAGACTATTTTTCTTTAGAGGATCCTTGAAGGAGCTTTGTTTTTACCACAGCATATTGCCTGATAGTATAGGCTCAGAGATATAAATGACTCAGACAATTTTTTCTAAAACAATTCTGGTCTCTGAGTGAGTCACTGTATTAGGTTTTGGGTTTTTTTCCTAAGTGAAGAAAATAAAGAGGAAAATTCTGCTATTTGTGAATATATTGGCAATAAACCTATACTGTAGAAAAAAGGTTGCAGATAACTAAACCATTTCTAATGTAGTTTTTACTAGTTATTAATGTTGCAATTCCTTCATTATTTTATTTATAGGTAAAACTGCTAAATCATTTGTTTTCAGTAGTCTAGAAGTACTAAGAAATCTTGGTTAGAACCTTGAGGTAAATCTTGCTGTTTAAAAGGTTTTGTAAAGTGTTGAATGGAGATGAGACACCATACTTCTTTCCCCTTTGAATAAACCGTGAAGTTTTGAAGACATGAGTTTCTTTAGATAGAGTAAATGAAAGCAGGATTTACAAGAGAATTGTGCTGCATCTTGCCTGAAGAAAATAAATAGGAGATGAGTATTCCGTGTTTCACTTATGTCACTCTTCATGTAAGTGGAGAATTATTCAAATAGCATAAAATTCATATTTTGACATTTAATTTGGGGCATTGTCAGAAGCAGCCTCTGTTTTGTTTACTTTGCAGTGTGAATTAATTTTAAAAAGGATTGAATTATCTGTAATTTATTGTATCTGAAAGCCAGTGAATTCAGTAAAGACTTAATTCTAGGGCTTTGGGTTTTGAAGGCTAATTCTTGGTGCTTTTATGTGATCTATGTTTTTGTAAAATGCTGAGTCAGCTGCAACTTGAAAATTTGTCTGTGTCAGCTTGAGCACCTGGAATTTTCATTTCTGTGAATCCCGGCACAGTTTTCTGTTCAGCATTAATTTATCGTGTATGTTGGCTTATTACATTTGCAAATTACTTTGATCTTGATTAGGAGATTCTGTTTTCTAGGAAACTGGATCTTATTATATGTTGAGAAAGTAGGGAAGCCAGGTGGTTAACACTGTGTATATTAAATTCTGATAACAGTATTGTGCTGTTCCCCCTGCCAGTTCTTTTCTTCTAAATTGTTATAGGATTAAAACTGACAAGAGTCCTCTTCTTGAGGCTATTGGGAAACCAGGCACTAGTAAATATCAACCCCCCTGTGACGGAAAAGAATTAAGCATGTAGTTCAGAAGGACAGTCTGATGTGGTTGCTTTCATGTGTCCTTTGTTGGTAGTTTATCCAGCTGAGAAGGAGAGACTTTAGAGCAGCAGAAATGTAAATCATTATGGGAAGAACAAGTTTTTACAAGGCAATGAGAGTTAAGGAGTTTATTATATTTGATCCCATTAGCCAGAATATTACTCAGAAAAGACAGGTACACCACTTTTTGGAAAGTATGTAATGTAATGTTACTGTTTTAGGGTAAAATCCTTATGTAAGTAATGGATACATCAAGCAGTATGGAATCAAATGCACTACTGGAGTTTCTAGTGTAACCTTTTAAGTATCAGAAATGTGAAAAGTATTCTAGCAGGGCTGAATTTTTCCTAATTTGTTGTATGTATATTTTTCTTGTCTTAGAAATTCAAGAAATAAAGCAATGCATTTGCGGGAAACCTATTGTTCAAGTGGCCTGACTATTGGTACATGAATTTCTGTGTGGAGGTGGGTTAGCTCAGTTCTAGTTTTTTAGCGCTGGTGACTTGAACAGTTGCATGCACAGACTAGGTGTAGATACTTCTGTTCAGTGAGTGGAATAAAGAATGTAGCTATGTGGCTACCAGTTCAATCTCAGCAACTGGAGAAAAAATGAAGGGGTATCCGTTAAAAATGTTCATTTAGATGTGCTGTGGTATTATTGGGAAGATTTTATATAGTTTCTTTCTGTTTATTACTTAGGCTGTTGTTCCTGTAGTACCTAGAGGCTTTGTTTTGAGATGGCCTGTGATGTGGTTTCCAATTGTAATAACTTCCTGTGCAAGGGAGACATTTGAAAGTTTGGGATTGAGAGTTACTCCTGAATCCGTCTGCTTATGAGGCTTCTGGGAGTTTCTTATTATTCACAACCATCTTCTACATGGACGTGATTATTTCAATAATTATTTTATGGAAGTTATTCCATCCTACACTTATATTGAGCGCTCCAAACTTTACTACTGAGTAGTGTTTGATAGTGGTTCATTTGTAAAGTTTTCATATGAAAAATAAAAGACCGGGGATCTCGTGTATTGTGTATTGATATTTGTTCTCTTTAATATTTTTGGTGTAGTACTGACTTGAGAGGCGTTTATCTTTTGAACGTAGAGTAATCCATACTACATTACTGCAGCCAAAAGCCTGAGAAGTGATGCTTTGTGGTCAAAACTAGGTTCAGTCAGTCCTAGTTTTGTTAATTGTTTATTATACTCTCAGTGCTTTTACAGAACTTGAAGATCTTGACCTTGTCATTGAAATGAAGGTTAATAATGGTTGTCTTTTAATGCAGCCGATGTGCTATGACAGGATTCCTGAAGCTATCCCTTCATCTCTATGTTTCTACATGGAATTAACTGTTACAATTTAGTTTTGCCCTTCCTAAAGTAGGAATAAAAGAGTTTAAATAAAAGAATCTCTAAAATGTTTTGTTCCAGGGAAAACAGGAAGTTTGTTTTGGCCGCATGTAAATTGAATGAGGTGTTAGATTTTCATGAAATGTTATTGGAAGCTTTTACGGAGTTTTACAGAAATTAAAGAATCTGTTTTATTTAGATGCCTGTTTTAGCCATCTTAAAAATAATAATTGAAAATCATGTAGAAAGGATTCTTTAATAATTGTGTTGCTATTTGAAACACTGAGGGGTTTTGGCACACTGTAGAGACACTGTAGAGGGTTGTAAAAGACATGAGTAACGCATCTCTTGATTCCTATGTTTAGCTTTTGAGCTCTGAGGGAAGCTGGCAGTTGTGTGCCTTAGTAACTTCTTCGCACCTTACTAGTGGCATGAGCATCTGTGAAACCAAGGATGTCAGAATTTGATGTTTTTAAAGAGAACTGGTACACAATTTACATACATCAAATCATAATTCAGTATGTAAATAAATTATTTTTCAAGCTTTTCCATGTTTGTGCCATTTTTCAGTCCTGGTATTTCTTCACAACAGATTAACACTATCAATAAAAGCCAAACTGTTAACAATGTGCATAATAACACTGTGTCCACTAAACTGAATATTCTTAGAAATATCTTTTATCTTTATTATGTATTTTTTATGACATGAAAAGAACAATATGAAGACATTTAAATTTTCACGCAACACACAGGGTTTCTGTTGCTGGAATTGGAGGGATTTTACTGAAGACAGGCTGGCGGAGTTGCACTGGATCAAATACAAGCCATTTCCTTCAGGTTAGTTCAGTCAACTGGCCAAAAATATGTTAGATAAAAGCAGAGGCACTTGAAATTAAATCCTTGCTCTGGTTTTACTGCTGATTCAGTTTCTTGATACTTTTATATACTATATAACCTGCATTGATCGTCCATGCTTGCTCCTAAAGGATTGGGGTGTAATTAGTGGTCTTTTTCTACTTGTAAGCATCACATGTAACTAACAAAGCTTCCTACAGAGTAATGCCATTCTGTGGTCCCTCTCTAGTGTTTTGTTTTGCATTAACTGTGGCATCAACTGCCAAAGTCTTCCTCTTTACCTTTAGAAGTCCTTCCTGCAGCAACTGGAAAGTTATCTCCTCCAGTTGCAGATGATTCTCCTGCTCCCTTACCCCCATTCCCAAGTCACAGGAATAACAGGGTAGTATATAGTTTTAGGCTTCCTTCACATGCTTCTCTGATTTCACATCCTACTTATACAAGTATAATGCTGAGAGATTTAATGTGTTCTGTTAGGGAAAACAGCTCAGTCTCGCAGCAGCTTCTTGACGTGACGGCATGCCAAAAATAAGCCACTCTGCCAAGGCTGTTCTGAGTTAGTGTTTCATTAGTCTCTAAACCTTAACCCACTTTTTCCAAGTTATTTTAGCAAAAATTATTTAAGATTGTGTCACCACAAGGTAGATGTTTTCTCTAGGTTAGTTTCTCATTAAAATATTTACTACTTGTCCTTACCAGTTTCTACATTGACATTTTATTCACATTTTGCATAGTGATTCAAACTGTGCTTCTCCTGCATTTCCTTTAAATATAATACTTCCATTTTCATTTTGTCTGTGGCAAGTGATTCACTGATTTTATCTGACAGTGCTATATCTGTTGTCATATTGTAGCTTTTTTGATTAATTTCAATATGCTAATTATTTTACCTGTTTTTTTCAGGCCTGTTAATCTGAAACCAAGGTAACCTTCAGGTTTTGTTCATGTCTAGTGGCTGAAAATTTTATCAGTTTTTATTCATGCGTTCCCTTCTGTACACCGTGAAAGTCTGGTGGAGAACTAATGTCATGTCCTCAAATGAATGTGTCATTCTTAATTCCAACTAAGGTATTATTTGATATTTATAGACGTTATGATCTAGTACTAGGAATGTATTTTGTTCCGCTCAAGAAGTTGGAATGATAAAACACATCAGGAGGCCACCACTTATAAGAGTTTATAAAGACAATTATTTTTTCCATAACTGGTATCATTGTAGTAATTTTTTTCTTGCTGGATATGTAACAGTGTGATAGAGAAGGCTTTTGACTGACATGAATTAGTGTTTAAAGCTTCTGTTTAATGAATGAAGAAGGGGAAAGATTTGTTTGTGATATGGATAAAGACACTTTCAGGAATAAGGAACAGCTAAAAATGTTGCAAAGACTGGAATAGGAAATGAAAGTGATCTTGTGTTCATTACAGCTTCTTAAAGGGAAGGAGTGATTAAAGAACAAGGGGAATAGTGGAGGGGCATTTACCTTGAGGAAAGTATTTATTAGGAATTGTTCCCATTACTCACCAGAGTTTGCTAGTAACAAAGGTATTAATCATGGAGGTAATTGATAGGGGATTGATTATGAACTCGAGAAGAAACTTGGAGTGTTGTGTGGGATGCAGTGCTTTTTCCTTTGATTGAAGTCTAACAAATTTGTTCCGATATATGTGTATGTTAACTGTATGAGAGTGTCCTACAGTAAGTAAAAAAAATATAAAAATGTTCATCATCATGGTCTTTTATTTGATAGATTCACATAAGGGCTATGAAGCCATTCCAATTCCTAGTTGCCACTATAGTAACTCAAGTGCTGCTAAAGGGTCAAGAGAACAGTTCTGGGCTTTACATCGCCTTCTGTTCTTTGAAACACAGCGAGAGATAGAGTGAATGCAGCGTTACCTACCTGATCTTGTATATTCAGAAGACATAATAAAGAATAAAATCATAATCTGAAATAATAGAACATGATTAAAATTTGTATATTTTTGACAGATTTTTTTTTTAATGATAGCCTTCTTTAATATCTTGAGTTCAGTTGGTTAGTATGTTTCAGAAGATCAGAAAAATATGAACGTTACTGCCATTAATTTTAAAAAGTAATCCATGTGATTTGTTAATAGCAAAAATGAAATGAAAAAATACATAATCACATTCTTCAATTTGGTTGCTAATGAGATCCACTTAAGTCCTGGATTTGGAAAGCAGCATTTAAAGAAAAAATGTAACCCTTTTACATTGGTGTGGTTTGTGGTTGTTTAATAGAGCTGCTGTATGTCCCTGAAAGGGTTGGCTCCTGTCACAGGGAGCCGTTTGAAGAGGAAGTTAAGGAGTGAATGTGCTTCCTACACGAGAGTAAGCCGAAGTGGCTTATGAGTCAGCAACGTGGGGTAGGACAAAATTCTTTCTGTATGCTTTTACAGTAATAGATACATGTTAAGTAATTTATGCCAGTATCACACTTTGGTTCTGCTTGTTTTAATCAGGCAAAAATAAGACCACAGGTTCATGCTACAGAGGGTAAAATTTACTTACATTAGCTGTTCAAGATCAATTTAATATCAATACAGTTTACAGTATAATTAGATTCCACTGAAGGATTCAGCTCTTCTCTTTCATAAGCAACAAGGGAAGATGTCAGAACTTTACATATGAGAAGAATCAGCATATATAAGAAATTACTAATGGCAATAATTGATTAGTAAAGTTTTAATGTGTTCTCTTAGTTGAATACCATAGCTCTACAGATTAATGGAAAAAAGTGCATTGATTTTACCCTGAATTAAACAAGAGGACTTTATTCTAAACTTTTAATTGAAATGATCTGTTTCTAAAAGATGAGCTTGAACACAAACAACACTTTTAAATTTGAACTGGAAATTACTGGGAAAGATTCTGCGGCTTGTCTCAAGCAGGAATGAGGACTAAATGGGCAATGGTCTTCTGCAATTTAAAAACCATTCAGTTTCTTTTCTTTTATTGTATTGATCTAGTGAGCAGTATTTTGTTTTTAAGGCAGTATGGTTTCCACTGGCAGTATAAAATCCTGGCATGAATCTCTTGAGTGTATGTAAGGTGCTAGCCTTTACCTGAAGTTGAAGGTGCTCCATTATTTCTTTAAGGGAGCTTTTAAAAGAGTATGGTTTTAAGTTAGTAAAAAAGGTAAAAATCTTACTGTCTCCAAACACTGATAGACTTAGAGGTGGCTTTATGTGATGAGTGTGGCAGGTCAACCACTTTACAGGAATATAGATCTTCATATTTGTGATATATTTGTTTAATATCTTTATTGATGATCTGGATGAGGGGATCGAGTCCTTCATCAGCAAGTTCGCAGATGACACCAAGCTGGGAGGAAGTGTCGATCTGCTAGAAGGTAGGAGGGCCCTACAGAGGGACCTTGACAGGCTGGAGAGATGGGCTGACTCCAATAGCATGAGGTTTAACAAGTCCAAGTGCCGGGTCCTACACTTTGGATACAACAGCTCCACGCAGAGCTCTAGACTGGGTGCAGAGTGGCTGGAGAGCAGTCAGACGGAAAGGGACTTGGGAGTGCTGGTGGACAGGAAGCTCAACATGAGCCAGCAGTGCGCTCAAGTGGCCAAGAAGGCCAATGGTATCTTGGCCTGCATCAGGAACAGTGTGGCCAGCAGGACTAGAGAGGTCATCATCCCCTTATACTCAGCACTGGTCAGGCCGCACCTTGAGTACTGTGTCCAGTTCTGGGCCCCTCAGTTTAAGAACGACGTTAAGGTGCTGGAGTGTGTCCAGAGGAGGGCGACGAGGATGGTGAAGGGGCTGGAGCACAAGCCCTCTGAGGAGCGACTGAGGAAGCTGGGGTTGTTTAGCCTGGAGAAGAGGAAGCTCAGGGGAGACCTTATTGCTCTCTACAACTACCTAAAGGGAGGTTGTGGTGAGGCAGGAGTTGGACTCTTCTCTCAGGCGACCAGTGACAGAACGAGAGGACACGGTCTCAAGCTTCGCCAGGGGAGGTTTAGGATTGGCATTAGGAAGAAGTTCTTCACTGAGAGGGTAATTGTTCATTGGACTGCACTGCCTAGGGAGGTGGTGGAGTCACCATCCCTGGAGGTATTCAAAGAAAATTTGGATGAGGCACTTAGTGCCATGGTGTAGTTGACAAGTGGGAGTAGGAGTGGGTGTGGGTGTTGGGTCGTGGGTTGGGCTCGATGATCTCAGAGGTCTTTTCCAACCTTATGATACTGTGTGTGATACTGTGTGTGATATTGTTTTCTGAGTAAGTATAAACGCTTATTCAATAAGTACAGTTATAAAGTGCTTATTCAATAAATACAGCAAATTAATTTCATTTTTTTCTTTTTTTTTTGTACTGTTCAGCTGGCACTTAGATACATGATGTAAATTGTTTTTTTCAGGTAATAAGTCTTAAAAGAGGTACTTGTGTTCAAGAAGTACAATGAGCGACATGAAAAACGTTGCTACCAGCTCTTGCAATGATGATGTTTTACTTAGAATGGGCCTCAATGATAACAAAGCTGGAATGCAAGGTTTGGATAAAGAGAAAATCAATAAAATCATCATGGAAGCTACCAAGGTTGGTTTGATTACTCTTTTCCTGGTGCTGTATCTGTTGTTCAGTATTATAAAACTCTCTTACTGGAATTTTATCCTTCATGTATAAATGGAGGACAGCTTCTAAGAATAAACGCGTATGTGGGGAAGAAGCAGAGGGACAGTAGCTTAGGGTGTCATAAGGTACTCTTCAATTCATACAGAGGAACATGGAGGAACACAACTGAGTACATCCTTAGGTGCTCCCTTTTTGCCTGAAGCCATACATAAATATCACAGCATTTTCCAGAGGTAAGTGTGAAGGTTGCAGCTTCCATAAGTGTATTGTTTTCCCCTTTCCCATTCATTTTGCCCTCCCCATTATTAATCAGCCAAGCAGATCTACCTCTTTTGGTCACCTTTCTGTAACTGATTAATTTGATGTAATCAGATTTTTCTTATATTTTCAATAGAATTTCTTTGTGCTTATTGCCTGTCATCCTGACTATCTTCTTAGTATTCAAGAGAAGTGGCCAGTAATATGCAGCTTTGTATGAAAGATCTACAAATCTACAGAGCATTGAAATGTTAGTCCTCTCACTTGTTACTGGAAAGTCTTCACATAGAACTATATGGAGATAAACACTTCGTTTGAGCGGATCTGTTTATTCTTACTTTTCCCTGCACAAATGTGTATTTCATTTGTTGTTGCTATGGCCCTCACGTTTGTGCTTGGTATTTTGCTCATAAATTCTGTGTTGACTAATATTGCTCTGTGGAAAACTGCAGAGGTGGGTAGAAGCAGAAAACATACTACGAACAGTTCTTATTTGGTAGGGGTTTTTGCTTGCATTTTTATTTGATTATATGCTGTCAAGCCCCTTGTTGATTAGATGTTTCTTCTACTTATTCTGTTCACTCTTTCTTGAAAATTCGGTGCTTTGTTTTACATATCCCTAATAATGATATTTGGATTAATTATTTCATTAGAACAGTTACTCCTTCATTGCCTTGTATGAAATAGAATAAGCTGTAAAATAGGCTTTCAAAACTAATATAGTTATCTATGTCTATCTAAGAGTTTCTGTCCAAAAAACCAAGAGAATATAAATACCAAATAGAGCTCCAGAAATCTGAAAAGAAACCTTGTTTTTTTCTCTTAAGCCTTTCTTTAGTCTTCAGAATTATATCTACAAACACTACCCACAGTTGAATTACAACAAGTTTTTGTAGCATTTCAACTGTGAAATACTGCAAGAGACATAAAAAATCCCAGAGTTTAATAACAATTTTAAGTATCAGGTTGCTTCCCACACAAGCGTTTTGGTACTTACTTCTTTCTGAGAGTCTCAACAAGTCATGTTTGATTGCAGAGGGGAGAAAAGATTAAGTGCATGTCTGATGTTAAAAGAAAACACACCCTAATTTCTTATAATCAGAGATTTCTTCTAAGCAATGAGACATGATGGATTACAGTCTTGCTATTCATCCTTCTTATTTTTTCGCTTTTTCTAGAAATTATCAATTCTTATTTGACTGGCTGAATTCTTGGCTTTAATGACAGTTTGATAGTCAGAGGCTTTGAGCGAAAAATTTTTCCACTTTTGCGGATTTTATTAGGTTGTTCAATAAAAGACATTACCTCTTCCTGCAAATGTTATTTCTCTTGTAGGCTAGGCAGATGTTGAAAGAGAAATATTTTATTTCCTGATTTTGAACTTTCCTCTTATGTTTCATTGTATGCCCTCTTTTCTTTGTTATGAGTCAGGAAGGGAAGTCACATTGTATGTTCTCTACATGATTGTTGTCTTTTTATGTTTTTATTACATCTCCTTTTATTAATTTCTTTTCTTGAAGAAGCAGTTACATACTTGAGAGCAAGAGAGCTTTTTTAAACCCATTTGCTTTTCATCATACTCTTCTGAATAGCTTCTGATTCTGCAGTGCCCTGCAAGATTAAATGGTCAATGAAATACTCAAGATTATAAGTGATTTTTTTTACAGTGTCAGTATTAAGTTTCATGTAGATGAAAATATACAAAAGTCTGGAAAAATGCATAAATCAATTTTTTGAGAGTTTTATAGTCCTTACATTGGAGGTATTGTGAAGAAGAGTTTGACTTTTTTCTACTATTTTATAATTTTTGTTGTCAGGTGTTAGGATGAGTGAACACAGTACACATAGGAAGTTCTCTGAATAGTCCCATATACTCATGTGATTATAGGGGATCTGAGAACGAGAAATGTATTTGTGTCATTTGAGGAATGATGTGTAAAGCATCACTGGTTTCTTTGTTGTATTTTTATATGCATTAGAAACTATAACTTTTACGTTTTCTGCGTTTTAGGGATCAATTGCAGTTGTTTATAGGAAAAGACAAATATAAATCTTATTGGTTTTTGCGATTTTTTCCAGGGTTCTAGATTTTATGAAAATGAACTTAAAAAAGATAAACAAGTTAACCGACGAATTGAAAAAATGATGCAGATAAAAGAGAAAATTATGACACAACAGCTCTTGAAAGCCCAGCTGCAGGTACTAATCTTGTAAACACTTTCCAGAGTAAATACCTACTGTTACATGTTTTGGTGTGTTTATTGGATTAAATTTTGGTGAGAGGCACAATGTTAACTACCATTTGATGTTAGTCATGAAGTAAAATACACAATGTTTTGATGATGTAATCTTATTAAAAATTTGCCAGAAGAATAATTTGTAAAATCACTCCAAAATTTTCCCTAAATGAGTAAAATGAAGGAAAGTAATTCCTATCTTTCTAAGTCTGCTTAGTTTAAAAGAATGTCAGTATGGTTTATGTGAAAGTTTCATTGAATGCCTTGTTAATAAGTATCATGTGAGTCCTGAGTTTACTTTCTGTTTTTATAAAGTACATATACATGTGTTCAATGGCCTGCAATGGGATGAAGGAGATCACAGTTGTCAGCAATTCCGGATGTAATTTATTCTTTATGATAATTAATGAAAATATCATCTCTGCAAGCAGTCAAAATAAATAAAAGTGGCTTGAACTAGAAAGACGAAGAGGCTATTTCTCTTCTCAGCTGCTAATGATAGATGATAGGGTCCGAAGTATTACTGCGTATGAAATGTTGTTAAAAGAAAACAATGTCACCAGGGTTGCAAATGAAACATTCTTAAGTGCAACGAAATTGAAGTTGCTTGCAGAAACTTAGATTACTTCCTTTTTAATTTGTATTATAATTCAGTCTTTAATTACATGATTGGTTGCTATTTTTTCCAAACAGGATTCCTGCTTCATTCCTTGCACAGTGCAGACAGTTCACTGAGTAGGCAATTACTCAATATTTACTGTTGTCCTCATTGCTTAATGGGAGGCCCCAGGCTTTATTTGTTGTACGCTAGCCTAATCCATCTTTGAATGCAGAATTACTGACTTCCTCATAGGCTTTTTTATTTTGTATGTCACATAGTGTGAATTCTTTAAATGATTCTTGCAATACTCCAGCGAAGTGGAGTGATGTTTTTGTTCTGTAGATGAGGAGCACATAAAGTTTTAACACATTCATTAATTTTGAATGCCATTGTGAGGATTACAGGTCCCAAGCTTTGTGTACGGTCTTTTTGCTCCTTACAGATTTATAAGTCACTTCTGTAAATTAGGTGCCAGCATCTCGAATTTGTGCCCAGGAAAACCTGCAATTACTGAGTGCCTCTGAAAAGTTTGTTGTAAGCCTATATGCCTCAGCTGGAGGCTTCAAAAATAGGCATATTCATTCATGTGGGTCTTCCTGGGACCTGAGTTTTAAATCCCAGGTTTGGAATCTTCATGCCACTGGCAAAAATGGCAGTTGTCTTTATTTCCAGGGGAGTAACTGTTAAATCAGCTGTCATATGCATGAGAACAGTCAACAGAGGGGGATCACATGCACGCTTTTTGGCTGGCTGATAAAAACACCTCAAAATCCTGGATTCTGATTCTATCCTTTGTTTGCAGATAAGCTCTGGTTCATGATTGTTGTTGCCTGCAGTTCTTCAGAACTTCAATCAGAAGTTTTGACTTTCTTGCTCTTTCCTCTATTTTTCTTATCTATCCTAGCCAGAATTTTCCTTTTATGTCCCACATCCCCAGATTGCCATCAGTCCTCTTCCCAAATCAGTCCTTGCCTATGTCCCCAGAGTCTCCATTGAAGTTGCCAGTCTTTATCTGTCCATGTCTGATATCCTAAATGCCTTTCCCTTTTCCTGCCAGCTGCTCTTCCCTATGCCATTATCTCCACCGTTAAAGTTACAAGTCTTGTTTGTCCTATTTTCTTAATATGTGCTGTATGTTCTTTAACCAGCTTCTCTAGATCTTCAGATGTGGATATAACGAACTGTCATTATCTTCTTTTCCTCTTTATTGTGGTTGTCTATTGAGCTATTTAACTGTTCTTTTTTAGTACTACCTTCTGATATACAATGACAGAATTTGTTATAAAATTTGGAAGTGGGAGGTACTTCAGAATTACAAAGGTATCCACATATCTACTTGTGTGAATGCTGCAAGTTCTCTTCTGCAGATCGTGGCTTGTTTTTAGGATGGTTAGAGGCTCACATACAGCTTCCTGAGCTGGCAGTGATTTAGGTGTTGTAAAGCAAAAACAATCAAACAAAACCATCCCCAGTTTCTGGATTTATTGGGCAAAATCCTGGTAACAGTAATATAAATAAAATGTAGAATCTGCAAGGTAGTGCTCTCTTTCTCCCCACCAAAGTATGTGTACACCAGGGAATTCATGAGGGTATTTCTCATATTTTTACAGGGTCCTTTAGAAGGCTTTCTTTGCAAAAGGGTACTTAACACCATTGATTTTGCAGATATTGGAGATGACAAAGTACTTGTAAATGTTCTTAAGTTTTACAGGTACAAATATTGTTTTGGGGTTTTTTTTGTGTATTTCTTGTGGTTTTTAAAAAAATAATCAAAAATGTGAAAGCAGTTTGAAGTTTTCCTAATTAATATAATTGTCTTTTAAGGGACATTAGATGCAGTATTATGTAATTCTTAGTTTTTGAAAACTCTTCTGTAACAGAGTTAGAATAATTGAAAAATAATAATAATAATTGAATATAATAATTGAAATTCAGCAGTAGTTAATACTTTTTAAAGCATCCAGCTGCTATCAGATTTGCAAACTGTTGTACTGATGTTTGCTGTTCTTATCTGCGTGGGTTTTATCCAAGATGTTTATTCTATAAATAATTACTATTGTCTTAAAATAGTATCACTGTTACCTCTTCACCTTGTCAGATGCTGTTACAAATATACAATAGATTTTGAATAATCTTTCCTATTTTACTTTAAAAAAGCAATTTAACACAAGAAAACTTGTATTTGGCATCATTGAATAAGAAAGAATGAGAGATTAAATTGTCTAAAAGTTACTGTTATCAGAATTATAAGTCTAATTGCAATTTGTACTCTCAAGTTGTTTTTTTTTCATCTAGCTTAGAAATAAAAGAATCTTAGTGTCTCTTTATCTTCAAAGGAAAATTCAAAGTGGCTTTAGAAACTAGTCAGCCTGGCTTGCCTCTAAGGAATTTTTCTGTAACTTTCTTTCTCTTACTAAGGAAATACGTATGGGTGCCCAGAATTCTCTGAGTACATTTGGGTGTGTTTTGGTTTGGCATATTACTTGTATCAGTTCCTTTTGCTGAAGAGTTATTGTTCCGTATTTGTGATGAGTTTAATGTAGTTTTACCTCATTCTTTTAGCTAATTTGTAAATATCATGTTAGAAATGCATTTGGGGAGAAAAAGCAAAAATAAGTTTGTTACAAATGTGATAAAATTAATACAGAAGTTTATGTAACTAGAAGAGTCATTGATAGTATTAATAAATTAAGCAGTTTCAGTTTGGGACACAACAACCCCAAGCAGCATTACAGACTTGGGGAAGAATGGCTGGAGAGCTGCCTTTCAGAGAAGGACCTGGGGGAGTTGGTTGACAGCCAGCCGATCATGAGCCAGCAGTGTGCCCAGGTGATGGCACCTTGGTCTGTATCAGAAACAGCGTGGCCAGCAGGAGCAGGGAGGTGATTGTGCCCCTCACTCAGCGCTGACTCCTCACTACAGGAAGGACATTGAGGGGCTGGAGCGTGGGCAGTATGCAGGGAGCACACTGTGCTCTGCTGTATGGAATAGCCTAGTTTGAGACCCCGTTCTAGCCTTTCATCCCTCATATCAGATTGGAACAAAAACAGAGAAAAACCTTCTACTCAACACTTTAGTTAGAACATTCGTAGGCACTTGCCTTGATTTGAGTCTCTTCAGCTTCAAAGAACCTTATCCCTTATCTTATTCAAAGATCGGTTTTGGCACAAGGTTTTTATGCTTTTTATTAAGCAGGTCTAAGGGTTAAAAAAAGAAAAACTCTCTTCAAGCAACCTTGTAAATTGCATGTAAACATTCCTTTCTAGGCCCATAAGCCCATTGCAATCAATCCAGAGACATTTCTGTAACAGTACCTTGGTATCACGAATGCGTGTGTCTGTGTGTCCTTGCGCTTGCAAACAAAGTGAATCTTTCACTGCTTGCATTTCTTGAGCTCTGTTATGCCTGTATGTTGGGTATTTTGCTGGCACTTGCAACCTTTAGTTGTGTAAATAAAGGTTAGCATAGTCATCGGTTTGGTTAGATAGTCATAGTATGATAAGACTTTTTAAAAATACATATATTTTAATAGTTTTGGGGTTTTTTGTGTTGTTTGGTACTACCAACATAATCATCTTAAAACAAGACCTTAAAAATCATCTGTCAAATAATCTACTTATGCTTTTTGGTGTCACAGTTCATACTTCATTCACAGTTGAAAGCTATTTCAGAAACAAGCACATGATCTGCAGGTCTTTCGGTAAATGAATGAAAACAAATTAAGCAAGATTAAAGTATTTGATGGAGAGGTCTGTGTGCTTGGCCTCTGCCTCACAGCACCATGGAGCTGATGGAGCGGGAGTACTGCTCACAGTCTACTAGTAGGGAATGCATCTAACTCTTTTAGTGAAACATACTTTCTAAGTACGGGCTTTTCTTTAGAATTCACTCTGCAGTTTTGCTAGCAATCCAGCCTTATGGATTCCTATAAGAAACACTGAGAAATTTTATGGAAGGATTAATAGCAGTCCAATTACCAGTAAATCAACTTGTTTGTTTGAAACCTTGTTTCTGACAAGAAAATACAGATGTATCAGCCCTGTGAGC
This sequence comes from Neomorphus geoffroyi, assembly GCA_033558235.1. NCBI lineage: Eukaryota > Metazoa > Chordata > Aves > Cuculiformes > Neomorphidae > Neomorphus > Neomorphus geoffroyi. The sequence continues at coordinate 19,220,684 of JAUMJM010000048.1, read as the reverse complement.
TGTTGGTCTTCTATTTTTATGTTTAGGACAATTTTCTGAGGAGTGATAGTTTAATTTAGGAGTGCTGGAAATTCTCTAAGAACATATGTTCAGGTTCTTTTAAAATAACCTGTATCTATATAGCTAAAACTGCATATTCAGTGGGCTTACAAAATTTATGTCTGAATCATGATGATGTATCTTTTTTTGCACATGGATGGGGTTTTGTTGGATTGGATTTTTCCCCTGGGTTTGGGGGATTTTTTTGTACCATTTGCTGCAGCAGTGTTCTCTCTGAGAACAGGTTTCATTGGGAACTTGCTTTGGTGTTTTTGTTGGTACTGCATTGGTGTGGTTTGGGTTTTTTTAACCGTGTACCAGATGCATTTGAGTTTTTAAGGTCATCTATACTGTTGCCATGTGTGACAGTTTAATGTTTTTTTTGATTATTGGTTTACTCTGTTCAGGTGGACAGACTTGTGATAGAACTGGAACAGAGCCGTAACCTTAGCAATACAATTGTACACATTGATATGGATGCCTTCTATGCAGCTGTGGAAATGAGAGACAACCCAGAGCTGAAGGAAAAGCCTATAGCAGTGGGATCAATGAGTATGTTGGTAAGGCTGCGTGTCAAGCTAATACAGAAATTAATTGCATGAATCTAAAGCATAATAAATGATACAATAATAACATAATATAATGACACTGTTATATAGAGAATTTTCATGAGTGTGGAAAAAATAACCAAGAAAATGGACGCACATCTGTTCTGAGGCTAGACCATGTAAGCTGGATTTCATTTTTCAGTAAAAAGTGTACTGATGAAAATTTGAAGGAGGTAAAGAGATTGAAAGGCAAAGAGGAGGGAGAGAATGCATATAAAATTTTACCCGTCTGTCCATTTTGCATGGAGATGTGTGATTAGAACTTGATTACTTGAAACTTGATTACTGAACACTAAACTTGTTTAATCTCTCCAAAGTCCACCTCAAATTACCTCGCTAGGAGATTTGGTGTACGTGCAGCTATGCCTGGATTTATTGCTAAAAAGCTGTGTCCACATCTAACTATAGTACCATTAAACTTTGAAAAATACGGCAAAGTGAGTAAAGAGGTAAGTCTGACAGTGCTCTCTAACTAGAAGTCAGCATACTTCATTTTAGACTGTAAATAAATCAGTCCTAGTAATATGAAAAGTGGTAGCTTAAATATTAAACTGTTCAGTGATGCGGCTTTGAACATAAGCTAGACCAAACATTCATGCTTTGGGGCATGGAAGTTAAAAACCTTTGCATTCACCCATCTTGCCATTTTAGTGAAGTCTGCAATCATGCGGATAGAGATTTTCAAAACTGTGTAGTGAACTAGTGATACCACTTGAGCCTTTATTGTTACTGAAACTTCGAAACCATGGAGCATAATCTTAATTACTAGGAAGCTGCAAGTGCATAGGAAACATGGAGATAATAATTTAATTCAATGTGTAATCATCATTTGGAATGCTAATTACTGCAGAGAGAAGCAAAGAGCATTAGTGAGTTGTAAATGCAAATTAATTTCTTTTAAAAAACGGGACTTGAAATAAAGAGCAAAAAAATAGGGAGAAAAGAAATCACATTTTGCTTTAATGGAAGTAATTTTACATAGTGCCAGGATAAATATTTAGGATACTCAAAACCCTGGGCTGTTGTTTGGGGTTTTTTTTTAAAAAAAGAAGGAAAGAAGAGAATAGCATCTTTTGTAAATCTTAAACTGGTGTATTCACAAGTCTCCTGACTTAAATGAAATTATGACAAGATTTTAGTTAGTTCTTATAATGAAGCCTCAGTATTTTCATACAAATAAAGCAAGCTAATTAGTAATTTTGATATTTGATTTTATCACTTTTCTTGTAAAAAGCATATATATACGTGTGTGTCAGTATTTCAGAGTGGGTTTGAAGTTAAGGATCTTGGATTTCTTTATATGGATTTTGTTTGTTGTATGGGTAAAATATTAAAGATTTGGATTGTTTTTATCTTTTAGTTATGCTTTTCCTTTTGTGATTTGGATTAACAATATTTAGTTTCATTTTGTCATTCAAAGTTGAGCAATGAATCCTCTCCTTAATCAGTTTCAGAAAGATGAAGTGCATGTGAACAAATACTGTGATAGAGAAAATATGAGACAATTAGTTTTTCCTCCTTGTTTAAAAAAAAAGAGGAAAAAAAAGAGGTGAAAAGGTAGTCATTTTGTTTTGACCGTTTAGTTTATTATGTTGCCTTTTGGGAAGGTACACTTATCACTAAAGATTTTTCTGACAAGTTTTGTCTGTGGCATTAAGCAGTGCTCTAAATCATTTGCTATAACTTGTAATTTAAAACTTAGGTGGTTTTATTTTTTTGAACCTTTGCATATGTTGTGGCTGATACCCAATGCAGATAAAGGTGCATCATCTTATATGCTCTGTTGATTTTGCAGGTCCTCAGTTCCATTCAGGTGGTATCTGCAGTGTTTGTGGACCTAGTGCTTGTAGAGTCCTTGTATACTGATCTTAATGACCTATGTAGTAAAATACATGGCTCAAAATGTGTTTAGATCTCACTTACTATTGCTATATCGTTGTTTGTGAGAAGCAGTATTATTTGCCAATATTAGTAAATAATTTGTTCTATAAACATCTTTAATATTGATTGGTGATCTTGACATTTCAGAGTACAGCTGGTCACCTCATAATTGTATGTGAGATCTGCTTTTACAGCAACAAGGCTTTAAACTTTCACTATGTGTTTATCAAGGTTAGAGAAATACTGGCTGAATATGATCCCAATTTTATGCCTATGGGCCTAGATGAAGCCTACCTGAACATAACAGAGCACTTGGAGGAAAGATTGAACTGGCCTGAAGATAAGAGAAGATTCTTTTTTAGCACAGAAGGCAGTACCAAAAAAGGTAAGCAAATTACTCTGTTTTCATGTGGTTACCCAACGCTGAGGGGACAGATGGTTTCTTTTGGGGATGCTTGACAGAGTGATGATGGTACTAAATTGTGGTTACAATTTGAGCTTTGTTTTCTTAACAGGGAATTATGATTAGTATAGCACAATATTTGTGATTAGGATGGCACAGGATTTCTACAAGCAGAATCAATCTAGTGTAATATATAAGTATCATAATACAGAATTTTATAACATAGCTTAATTTACAGTTTCTAATCATCTGGACCCTCTGCACATTGGGTCAGATCTTAATACATGGTTTGCTGTGTCAATATAATAATCCTAATCTAGACTTGAAAATGATATAAAAGAGTTTGAATCAGCCACTCCATCCTTGGAGGAAACAAATGATGGTGGAGGCGTCCTTGGGTACCAGGGTCTCAGTCTTGCTGACCAGAAGTAGCTCTGGTGCAGCTTCTCACTTGAAGGACTTGTAACTGCTTGGTTTTAGTGACAGTGCTCTGGGTCCTGTTATGCTCCCTGTACTGTGGTGGGATCATCGCCAACACCAGGTTGGCCCAGTGCTTGGGACCTCCAAGGCCAGCAAGGGAGGGAGTAATCAGCCTGGTGCCCAGGAACCTTGAAACTAGCATGAAAGGGAAGAAGAAATTTGTTTGGTTTGTCTGCTTGGTTCACAGGACATTCAGGGACTGATAATGAGAGGAAAGGCGATGAATATGGGACCAGCTGCATGCCAGAGAACGGCGCTTGCCTTAGAAAATGGTGTTAGTTATACTAACTGCATTACCGGGGTTGGGAGCAGGGGGTAGTGGTCAACGTGTATAATGAGGAAGAGCCCTTTTTTGCTTCCCCACCTTCCCTGCAAAGTCATCAGTGGTGCTTGCGGAGAAGAGAGATACTGCTAATGGGCTCTGATTGAGCTGAGCAGCCCCTTCCAGCCTCACCCTCCCCAGGAACTCAGTCCTGGGCATTTGATCCTTGTAAGCTCCAGACAAGTTTAAAGTGTAAATATGTAAGTCCTAGTATAATTCGTCCTCCATATACTCTCTAGTTCTGGTTTGTTAGTTTACAGGTTAACTTCCTCTATTACTCACCTGTGCATAGAAGGTATGTTGCTGCTGATGATTTGGACTTGGATTTCTGTTTTTTTTAACTTGAATAAAATGTGTGAAAAGTAATACTCGGTTTACTAAACTGAGTTGTGTGGTTTAGGTGTGTATTTTTTTACAATTCAATGTGACAGTTTTGCAAGTAAGTAGTAATAATCTTATTATTTAAGAAGGTGTGGAATAAATAAACTTACTGTTCTAAAGGTTATTTGTATTTTGCAAAGGTGTTTCCTAAAATGATATAGTGAGCCCTATACACCAGAAACATGATAATTTGTCTGCTACGACAATGCAGTCATTACATGATTATTTTACAAGACTAAGAATGTATAAAGTAATGAGCACTGCAGGAGTTACAGTAACGCTTAAGATATGACTGGATTTCACTTGGGTCTAGAAGTTGGAGCTGGAACCACATCCACAGCTGTATGCCCCATTGGGAATAATACATCTGAGATCTTTGTTCATCTGAAACACAAACAAGCACTCAGAATGTGAAACTGTAATAGCAAAATTTGTGGAGTCAGACAAAGGGCTGCTGACATTACTTGTTCTACCATGACTGCAGTTGAAAACAAAAAGATCACCAGGCTAATCGTTCTAGAACCAAATATTCCAGAACCCTAATTTTGTTTGGAGAATATTGAAAACACTTTTGCAAAAGATTGTTTCCACAAACAAAAAGGCAGCATCCGGCCTTCACTGTGATAGGAAACAAAAGTAATGCCAAAATTTTGATGTTTTTCTCCTGCTACAGCAACAGGCCATTAAACCTTTTTGCCTTTCTGGAAGTTATGTCCTGTCTACTAGCCAATTCTTGCAATCTCAGCCAAGCTCAGATCATACTAAGAACAAAGCAGTTATGACTCTTCTTCTTCAAACAAAAAAAAAAAGCAGTGCAATTGCTTGGGCTAAATAATTATATATTTAGTTTTCCAAACAGAAAAATAAGAACTCTTTTCAGCCACTGCAGAGGAAAATCAATAAAGTATATATATTATACTGATGGATTCATTGTGTTTCTATTTACTGTAGATAAAGATCATATTAATAAGTCTACCAGATTTAATGAAGATGGATACTCTTCTTCACCGATACTGTTTGAAGACAACACATCTCTCTTGGATGACCATCCTGAACAAAGTGAGCAATCAGTGGAAAATTCGGTTGTCTTTGGAACTTCTGCAGAGGAAGTTGTGAAGGAAATTCGCTTTAGGATTGAGCAGAAAACTCAACTGACTGCTAGTGCAGGTATTCAGGCACATGTGAATAATAATAATAACAACAATGTTAATAACAACAACAATAATGATAATAATGCTTTTTTTCTCCATAATGTCGTCTAACTGTAATCTCAAAGGGCATAAATTAAGAAAGCTGCATTGCTACAGCGTTCTTGTGCTGCAAAGAAATATGCTTTCTTTGCAAATCTGCAAAGACTGTGACTTTCAAGTGTTTCAAAAGATGTTATGGCTATCAAAGCCACTCCTGATTTTAGCTGGGTATTTTTAACCATAGAAACAGTCATATTATCTTTTTGCTTCTTTCTTCTTGAAATATAAGAGGTGTGGAAGAATGACCAGTGCACTCAGGACCTAATCTTAGCATGGTGGTTATTGTCTTAGTGCTTCATGTAAATTGTTTTCCTAAGGCAGTGGCCATAGTGAAATCTGACACTGGTTGCTAAGCTGCTGTTAGTTTGAATAGCAAATCTATATTGTTAAGTATTTCTAACAGTTCTCCACACTCTTCCTTGCTTAAGGCAATATCAAAATTCATTGAAAAGTTATCTCTCAGAGAAATAAATATTTGTTGAAGTTAGTAAACTATTCACTAGCTTTTTAATGTTTACTATTCAAGTTTTATGTCTTTTGACTAAAGGCAACCTACTTAAGTTTCAAATGTTTCAATAATTATCTGTGTTAGGTCACTTAAAAATATGGATATCCCATGCCACTTAGTGTGGATGCCATCTGAACTGTTTCGTGAACCAGATCAGCAAGGCATCAGGGAGTGCTGAGCTTTATGAAGCAGATATGGAAGTGTTGAATGTAAGCAGAGGTAAAGGAATAGCTAGTAGGAAGAGGCAGGATGAGGCCTCCCATGTATGTTATTTCATGAGTGGTAGCAAAATAATCTTGTTTTGCTGAATTGCTTTGTCTTCCTGAGGATAAGTTAGTAGTTAGAAAACAGACAGCTTTTATAATTGTGTCAGGGTTATAAGCCCCAAAATGAAAAACACTTAGAAGGCTAATTGAAAAAATACTGATAATCAATAATAAACATAATTACTTCTACCATCTTGAATAATACGCTGTATTGGTAAATAAATAAAATTTAGAACATTAGGGCTGTAGTGCAGAATAATTCTATTTTTCTTGCTAAATGAATTCCAGACTTTACTTGTAAAAAAAGTTACTTTGAAGAAAAAGAGCAATCTCTCCTTATCCCTACCAGTGTCAGTGAAATATATATGTTTCTAAGTGACGACATAGCAGTGGTAGCCGTCAAAAGACTTGAATTTAGTACATTTTGTCAAAATTAATTTAGTATTTTTGCTGAAATACAAGGAAGAAATGTTTTCTCGTTAAGAGTTAATGATAACTGCTGTTGTAAGCATTTCCTCGTCTTACAATAATCACCATCATAAAACCATTCACTCATGTAACTGATATTATTTTTAAACACTTAGTATTTTAACCCATCATTACCAATTACTGCGTGTCGTGTTACCCAGACTATCTTAAAATAATAGGTACACGTTATCTGGTGCATCTGTTACATTTAATCTACCATATGTATTTATGTTCCCACATGTTTATTATAAAATGTTTTTGCAGAATTATAACCAACTGGATTATCAGTTATGCTCATTCTTTTGCTTATGTTTAGTCTTCGCCAGCGTGTAGACTACTCTTGTGCTTTTGAATATTGTACAGTTGAAATTAAACATAATCTTGTATTTTTTAAAAGCATGGGGTTTGTTTGTTTGTTTTTAAGGAATAGCACCGAATACGATGTTAGCAAAAATGTGCAGTGATCGTAATAAACCTAATGGGCAATACAGAATTGCTTCTGAAAGGCAAGCAGTGCTAGACTTCCTAAAAGATTTGCCAATTAGAAAGGTAAGAGATACTGTGGCATTTACTATATACGTTCCTTCTGTTCTAAAAGCAAGATTTCTACTGGTAATATGACTATTTCTGTTCAATTTAAATTGGTTTTGATGTTGGATCTACAAATGGAAAGTTTCCAATATAATGATACTTACTTTTTTTCAGGTGCCAGGTATAGGAAAAGTAACAGAGAAGATGTTAAAAGCCCTTGGAATTGTGACTTGCTCAGAACTTTACCAACAGAGGGCACTGCTTTCTCTTCTTTTTTCAGAATCATCTTGGCGTAATTTCTTAGATATTTCACTTGGTTTGGGTTCAACACATTTGGAAAAGTATGTTTTGGGTTTTTCTCACCTGCATTTATATTTTTCTAAATTTTTCCTTGTGTATGTTATATACTGTACTTTAAAGGACAAACAAATATCATGAAAATTTGGCTTTAATATATTTTAAAAGATCTCTGATACCTGTTATTTTTATACTTATGGGTAAGATACACACAACAGCCAAACATGAAAGAGCAAAACTTTGTACAGCCATGTCTAGTATATGAAATCCAAAAATTCTGTCAGAGAAGTTGTGCATAGGTCTATATCAAGTAATCAAGTCAGTATCATTTAGTACAACCTCATAGCTACTAAAACAGCTAGAGAGATAAGTTATCCTAAGCAGAGGTGTTCAGTCCTGTTTCTTCTATAAAAACAATATAAATTCTTTGGGTTTTCTAGTTATTTTCTGATTGTAATGAAAATCACATTGGTAACTGATCTTCTCTGGTGGTAAATGGTCATATTTCTAATGAAAGGAAGAGAAGTTTCTTCATCCTCTATTATATTTATATACGTATTTGTTATATCAACTCGTGAATTTGTTGGAATAGAACTGAAGATTTTTATATCCTTCTTCATATCTTCATTCCTTTAAGATTCATACTACTTCAATAGCTTTTTAGCCTCCTGTTTGGGAGGGGAGAAGTCAGTCTTAGTAGTGAATACATCTTTTCAATAATATGCATCATTTTTAAGCCTGTCCTGGATACAAGCACAGACCACTTGTTCTTAAAAAAAGCCATAGTGTTTTGCTGTTTGTGTAACCAGAAGTCTTAATTTAGGAGTGAGTCTTTTCTTCTAAATATTCCTTCCTTAAATATCTTTCTATCCTTTCCAAAGTGCTGGAATTCTGTTTAAAAAATGGATTGACAATTATTTTGTTTCATTGGGAATCCTAGAGTATCTTATGTACTTCTGAAAGACCTATTCTTTATTATTGCTGTTACTTCTCTGACAGTAATAGGTCTTCCATTTTTTTTCATTTGACTACAAAATAATATATACAAATAGCAGTTTGTAGACTAGTAATGTGCTAGCAGAAACCTTGTGGTGTTGGTTTTTTTCTTTTCAAAAGTATTTTGAGTTGAAACAAAATATGCAGGAAAATTGACTTTGTGAAGGTGACTTGATAAGATAAAATGCAGTTTTCCAAATATTTGTTTCTGTTAAGATAGTGCAACCTCAAATTGTCCTTAAATAATTGCCGCACTTTCTCCCCTTATTTGGTGTTGTACTGTCTGGGAAATCTCCCAGTACATAAAAAACAGCCCCCCCCAATAGGAGCATTTCAAAAGTCAAGATCATCATTTGAAAAGGAACACATTTTTAATGGTATTGCGTGAGAAATTTGTTTCTTGGTTTTGTTTTAATTAGTACCAACTTGTTTTCAGTGATTGTCGTGAGGAGAAAGCAAGCTTTTCACGTATCAACACCCAAGCCCATAATATATGGTTCATGTTATGGTCATTATGTTTAACCATCTTCTTTTAGAAAAATATGAGCATGCTAAATTTGTTATTCCCAATACTTATAAATAGAAGAAGGACTTAAAAAGAAAATGCCCTCCGGAACTCCTTGTGTGCAGAAGAGTTGTTAAAGGATGCTTAGTGCAAACCAGAAAGAAAGCAAAAAAAACCCTGAAAAAAAAAAAAAAAGCTGTAACTCATCACTTTTAACATGGGCAATAATTTATACAGAAAACAAACTAATTCCTCAGATAAACAAATATTCAAATATACACAGCAGGATTAGGATTTTAATAGCAGTGCTTCATAGTTGTAGCTGGTGAGACCCTACAGGGTTTGTAGTTTTGTAATTCTGATAAGGGAGTTATTTGGGGTTTTTTACAAATTGTCTGGTTTTTTTGATGTCTTTGGCTGATCTGTGTCTTTACATAATCTACAGGATTTTAAGTTTTTTAAAAAAACATTCTCCATTTCGTGCTTGCTTAAACTTGATGTACAAGAATTGTGGAAAAAGTTAACATCCAGATATTATAGAAGAGGCTACTGTTAGTTAATGAAGCATGATTGGTTGACTCAGAGGTTATTTAAAAGATAACAGCTCTAGATAAAGTGAGTTGATAAACTATTTTTCTTTTTAAAGGGATGGAGAAAGAAAAAGTATGAGCACTGAAAGGTATGCCTCTTTAATATGAAAAACATTAAATCACTATGCTCAGTAGCGTATACTTAGTCAAATAATTTCATTGTTTATTTACATGTGTCAAAAAACTACATATACAACAAGCTCTCTAAATCAGGTTCAGACTTTCGTTATGTTTTTACGTTGGCTTCAGAGTATGATGGAGGTGCTTCTGTCAGTTTCTTTTCTCATCTGGTTCTCCTCATGCCTTTAAAGCCTCAAGGTGGTCTTTAAGCCATAATATGTGATGGAAATACATAAGGGCTTGAATTTTTTTCATTTGTTCCAGTTTAATGTCGTCTGTCTAGTATCCTGCAGTCACTTGCATAGCAAGTATAGCATAAGGTAAACGTGCAAAGCAGACAATAATTTTGCATGGTTAACTAAAATTGATTACATTTCCTAATGTCTGAGTAAATTTTAACAGCATAAGCTGTCTTAAGAAGGTGGTGTGTGTTATTTCTAAAAGCTCATTTTTAAAAGGAAATACTGCAAGGAGAATCTTTAATAATTATCCCTACCCTCATGTGTTGCCTCTTCTCAGAAAAGAAGATAAGAAAAGGTGATTCCTTCTTAATAGTTATGGGCAGATTAAGTAAGGCCTGTAAGGTTTGATACCAACCGAGCTAAGAAATTTATGGCTCTAGTCTTGTACTGGTTTGCAGGAAAACAGGTAATCTGGGTAGCCTATTGTACCTTTCTGCTTTTCCTTCTTGCTTCTTTTTTCCCCAAGGGAAACAGTTTTAGACCAGAGATGTCAATGAAATTAAGATGAAGAAATTAATTTATACAGGGGGAAGAGATGGGCCCGAACTAGCTTTGTCTCTCTGTTGCCCCTTCTAATCTTAGGACTTTTACAGCTTCCCCATTACTGCAGCATTGAAATGCTGTAAAACACTGCAGCATATCCTGGCAGATAACATGAGTTACTCCTTGGATAATGGCATGGCACCCCGAGTAAAATATTCATCGAGTTAGTTTGGCAGCATGTAACCATTCTTAAGGCACTATGAATCATAATAGAGGATGACTTTTCAATACAGTCGGGTAAACCTGAAAATAACTTAGAGATGTGAAATCCATTGTAACTATAGGAACTTTGCATTCATAATATAAAGTCTGGCATGAAACAATGCATCTGTGAGACCTTTCCAAAAGCAGCTGTAAGTTTTGCTTCCCACTTCTCTTAAAACCACTAGTAACTGAAGTTTAAAACCACTACTAACTGAAGGTTGCCTTTTCTCTCACGTTATTACTAAAGAACAGATGCACAACAACAACAAAAAAAGCCTCAAACCTGCAATTCCCCAGCTAAGAAGCTCTAGCAAAGGCAGTTAACAACATTTTTGGCAGAAAGACAGTTTTTCCTCTTCTAAGGCTAGACATAATTATCCCAGCTGGCATCTTTTTCTTAGCATCTGCATTATTTATTTCTTATACTTGGCTCTGATATTGACTTTCTAATCCTTTCTTTCTTCTGATGTTACACAGCACTGTACAAAGGAGATTAAATACAAATAATTTGGCTGGCTCCGTGAATTCAGTTGGTGTTAGTATTCTCTCTTGCAAATATTTAAGCATTAATGAACTTAAACCTGATACATTTTCAAATAGTGCACAAAAAATTGAAAGGCAAATTATTTCATTATTTGAAGGGCTTTGCAAACATTTTGAAACACATAAATGTGCACAGATCTTTCTGTATACTATTTGTATCCGTATTCACTTTTCCTTGAAGTAAACACTCAAACTTATATAATTTTCCTCTGATATAGTTTTGCTTAACTGTACAAAAATACTTTTAGATAGCACTGAATGTATTTTAAATTCATACTGAAAAAAAGATCATATCTTTATCTTAGAACATTCAGTGAAATAAACACAGCAGAAGACCAGTACAGCTTGTGTCGAGAACTCTGCAGAGACCTTGCTCAAGAGCTACAGAAAGAGGGACTTAAGGTATTTATATTATCCTCTGTTTACTTGCAAAAATACAACACTTTGCACTCAGGTTTATTAAATGCAGCATTAGTGTGAAGCTTTCAGCAGCACCATACCATGCAAACTATCTTCAGAAGTCTCTATTCCTTAATTTATAGATATCTAGAATTATTTAGGCAGCATTTTGATATTGTTCATGTGGCTGACTAGTAATATGTGTGGGAAAAATTAAACTAATTAACCATGTTATTTAGCATATAAACATTGTATGCTAAAAGCAATGTTTGCAAGTGAATGATAGAGCTGATTGTCTATGAGCTGTGCTTTTGTCAATTATGTACATTTAGTACATAAATACATTTAGTATGTATTTAAAACACTGTGTTTCTCTCCTGTGTTCATACAGAATCCAGACAATAGCCAGTAGTGTAGTTTAATAAGTTCACATGTCCAAAACTTGCTGACAAGTTAGTCCTACCATTCAATGGTATGAGTGGTAGTAACAGTCCCTGTATACCTTCTTCCCAAATTTCTGTTAATTATCTACAAAGAACAGTTCATGTTTTCTATGGAGGTCTTTATGGTAAAGCAAGGAGTATCATTCAAGATCTAAAAGAATCGTGATTAGTCTTCTTCAGCCATAAAAGATAGTCTCAAAAGATGACAGGTTGAAAGAGAAATCATCAGTGAAGAAGAACAAAGGGATAAGCTTACAGAGGCACCAGAATAAAAAGAGTGCCATTTATTTACGTTTGGATGGACGCTCTAAATTACAAATGGTTTGGAAGGTGTTGCCAGAGGAATATCTGTGCCAAACACAGATGTCATGAGTGACTCTGATGGCGCCACACAGGAGGAAGGAAGTTTTTGGCAAATCCTTAATTGGATATCACTTACACATCCTTAGTAGTTTTCCCAGCAAATTTAAGGTATCTGGCACTGAAAGTTTCCAAGTAAGAACATAAATTTTGTAAACAGAGTAAAGGTTGTGATTGTAGCCACAGCATGAAATCTATTGAACGTGCACTGGTAGCAAATGGTCTGTTGAGAACCAGAGCCGAATGACCTGCTTGGGAGAATTTGACTTTGGCAGCAGTTTAGGAGAAAGTGCAGTATCTTGCAGACAAATTCTTGGCATTATTCCTTGTTGTAGACAAATAAGCACATAGTCTTGGCTATGGCTTTAGGGCCTTTAAATTCATGCTACATAGTAATTGTTTCTATACTGTATATGGTATGCTTAACTTTTTTTTTTTTTTTTTTTCCCCTGCTAGGGTAAAACTGTTACCTTGAAGCTAAAGAAAGTGAACTTTGAGGTGAAAACAAGAGCTTCAACTGTGCTGTCTTCTGTTTCTACTGAGGAGGAAATATTTGCTGTTGCTAAAGACTTGTTAGGAACAGAAATTGACGCTGTTGCTCCTCACCCTTTACGGATAAGACTTATGGGTAAAATATTTCAAACTCATTCTTCCTTTCCAGAGTTGGATCTTACACTGTATCATAGCAATAGATCGCATTCTAAAGCAAAGTCAATATAAATTGATTTATCCTTTCTCTGCCACCCTGGTACTTTTTGCATGCAAGTAGAATCTTAACTTATAGGAGTGCTTAATTCTGCCGCCTTAAAAGAGCTTTTAAATCTGCTGTGCACCACAGCAAGACATAGTTTCTGTCTTACTTCTTTTAGAAATGAATGCTTTAAATTAAAGTGCTTGTAGATTTGAAGATGCTATGTTCTGCAAGAAATCTGAAAATTTATGTCAAAAATAAACCTGTGTTTTGATTCTAAAACTCGTGTTTCACATGATTAACCATTCTGCTTGAAACATTCAGTAATATATAAAACTTACCTGTTAGAGATATGAGAATGCACTAAAGAAAACAATACTGTGGTTAAGAAATGTCATGCAAAACTCTCTTTCAGACTCTCTTTTGATCAGTTAAAACTTAATGGGTATTGAAATTAATAATAAGGTTGGGCAAGTGTTTGGTGCTGATAGAGTTGTGATCCATTGTTAGCATTTGCAGGTAGCAAAGTAGCTTCCATTTAGAGATAAAATGTTCTTTTATTGAGTGAATGTGTACTACAAAATGTATTAATAAAGAATTAATGTCAAGTTTTCTTAAAATCGTTGTTATATTTTCTATCATCAGGTATACGAGTATCAGGATTTCTAAGTGAAGAAGAGAAGAAGTACCAACAAAAAAGCATTACGAGTTTCTTAAAATCAGGAAAAGAAATTGGTTTTCTTAGGCTTCAGCCAGGGAAGTCCAACCAAGAATATTTAACAAAAAATTCAGAAGCATCTCCCAGAGGGAGTTTTTTTGATAAAAAACGAGCTGCTAGGCAACTAAACAGTGAGAATCTTTCTGCAGTTGAAACTGTAAATAAGCAGCTCTTTCATGATAGAAAATCATCAGCAAATTTTGTGGAAGAAACAAAGAAAGTCACAGACTTCAAGAATTCTAATGTGTTTAAGATCTTCACTTGCCCTGTTTGCTTTGAGGAGCAAAGCAGCAATAATTTGGAAGAGCTTAATAGGCATATTGATGACTGCCTCAGTGGGACTTTTGTTAAAGATACCATAGAAATATCCAGGGATGACAATTCAAGAGAAAATACACTTAACTTTCTTCCAGTATTTAAAAATGAAAATGTGGATGAGTGTCAAAAAAATAAAACAGATCAATTAGCAGGGACAGACCAGTCTGCAAGTACATGTGACAACTCTACTAGCAATAGCACAGAAAAACTCATTCAGATAGTATCTGATAAACCTCACAGAGAAAGACACCCTAGCAATCTCAGTGATATTGCTAAAAATGTGTGTATAAAACAGTGTCTCTTACCCAAAAGAACTTCACAAGACAATGAAGACCATTTTGAAAAGACTGAACATACAGAAGGAACTCGTTCATCCTGTTTCTTAGAAGCCAAAGAAGACAGTGTTCTTGTTTGTCCAGTTTGTAATTCAGAACAGAAAACCACCAGTCTTGTGTCATTTAACAAACATGTGGATGTCTGCTTAAATAAAGGCCTTATCCAGGAGCTGACAGAAAAAAGTTATTTACCTACTAAGACATACAATACGGAAAACTCAAACAGAGTTGGTGAGTAGGTGCATTAGGATATATTTAATTATTCAAATTATCTACTGTACAATTAAAATAATTTGGTAATGGTATACTTTGAACTTCTCAGAGATTTGAGATTTTTTGCAACAAGTTAATTTGAGTAAGGTCTGTGTAAGAGGGAACATTTTTCTTTAAAAAATACCAAATCAGTTTTCATGATAAACTGGATTTATGAATATGGCAGTTACACAGTGCATTCTCATTTGCCACAGCAGTGACATAGGAATTACTACACATTTCTGTAAATTGCACGTTTGCTACTCCCAGCCGTGTTCAGAACGTTATCTGGTAAGGCCACTGAGATATAAGTGAAAATCAACGAAAATATCTTCAACCTCAATTATTTCAGAGATTCAATTGACAGAAATTTCCATTTTGTAATGTGCTGGCACAAACAGAGAGGTGGTGAACTAAAGCCTGAAGGCAGGAATGTGCAAGCCTGCTTTACATCTAATAAAGTATATCACATAACTGCACCTCTAACATGTCAAGCCAGCAGCACATTTACTCAAGTAGTTTGGCTGTTTGATCCTTGGCCAGATAAGAGGACGTGTGCAGTAGTTAAGTATCTGCTTCAGATACCTTGTCCCTAATCTAACTTAGGAGCTTTATAAGAGGAAATTAAAATGCTAGTGTGTTAGAATTATCAGAACACAATTAAGACTTACCATATGAATGTTTTACATAGAAAAATGTATAAGCAGTATTGTTGTTGCATGTGCAAACAGGTTTTGTTTTAAATGAAAAACTTACTTTTGGCAAAGTTCCCACCCTCACCCCAGGATAAAAACATTAAAAATGTGTTTTTCAACAAACACCTTGAAAAATCAGCTACATATGCTGAAATAGTTTAGAAAAGTACAAGGTCCAAATTAATCTCTTAAAATACAATAAAATAAAGGCTTTTTGTTTTTCTCCTTTAAAAATGTGAATGTAAACTATAGTACTCAAACTGCAGTTAAAAAAATATACTGTTCTTTTACAAATTCGGCCGTATATGTCATTTCTTGAAGCATGCTTTCTTTATTGAAGTAATTAATTTTTGTTGTTTGCAACTGTTTTTCAGAAGGCTTAATTAGAGGACAGCAATGTACAAATACCTCACAAGGAACAAAAAGGTAAGGGTTTTCATGAAACTTGAGTATACAACTAATTTTCAAATAATAAAGTTAAGAAAAACATTCAGTGTTGTAAGAGTTGTGTAGGTATGTGTTGTATATTTTAACCTCTAACTGTTTTTTTTTCTTTTTTTGACTTTAGGTCTGGACTAGCAGCTTCACAGTCAGTATCAAAAAAGGCTAAGTTGAGCAATTTCAAGCATACAATTGAAAAGTTTTTTAAATGACTTTGTAGCAACATATTCTATATGAAGTATTTCATAGTTTTTTATGATTGCAAATTGTGTGAAAAGAAGGTGATGGGGTAGAAGAAGAGGTACAACTGAAGTAATTTTTTTTTTGGAAAATAATAATTTTTTTTCTGGTTTGTTTCTGAGAATGAAAGTTCGCTAGCACTTCAACTTTGTTTATATAGTTTATATAGAATGCATTGAACTTTGTGAGAATCATGAGCAGCCTCATGAATTCTTTCTGCTGTTTTAAAAACAGAACAAGGAGATCAGAGCTGCTATTGAGAAAGCCTGTAGGGCAGGCTCCCTGGAAAGCAGCAATCACTAGCTAGGGTGCACGCTGTGCTTACTGAAGGCCCTTTTCCTTCACTTGACCTGCCGTGTTCTCTGTGTTGGTTGTGTTGGCTGTGGTAGCCATAGTGGCTCAGGCTGACACTTCCTTGGACAACTCAACATCAAATTTAATTGTGCTATTACCTGTGTGATAACAAAGAAAAGCTGATTATTGATTAACCTCGCAATTTCAAGGGAAAAGAGCAGGAATTTAAAGCACAGTCAAGCTTTTGTTGTTGTCACTGAAAATGACTTCAATAAGTTGATGGATCAGCCCTGAAGGACTCATTGTGACTTCACGGATTTAGAAAATCTTAATAAACCTGTTGATGAGAGGATTCCTCCAGGTTAGTCACATAAATGATGTTTGATTCTTGACCTTTCTAAAAAGACTGAGAACTTCAGTTTTCTTCGCAATAGTGAAATTGTTACCTGTCAGTAGCACTAAATTTACTCTAAATAAAAGGTCTTATGGTGCAATAATAAGATGAATTATGTGCAGATACACAAGATGTTTACCTATCTTTCTCTTTAAAATTCACTTGTATGTCTGAATAAATATTTTATGAGTGTATATGTGGAAAAGTTGTAAAGTGCAAATATTTAGAATACTCTAGATTCTTGCTGTTCACATCAAATGGCTGAAGTGTAGACATTTTGCTATAATTAAATATTTATCGGGTAAATAATTTATGATGACAGCATATTTCTTAAGTGATACAAACAATGTGAAACCCTGTATGAATTGTAAAATGCTTTTTACTTGCAAAGTCTTTAAAAGTAGCTACTATAGAAGCATCTGTTTTGTTGTTTAATTGTACTGGAAGTAGTTAAGGGCTTGCTTGTTTTTTAAACAAACAAATGTGTACCTGATAGGTTTTAGATGCCCAGGCTAAGTCCAGCACGTGCTTTTTTGTTTCCAAACTTGCTGGAATGATTTCACCATCTCGTACCTGCTCATCGGTTTGTTTGCTGCTTGTCACTGTACCCATAGCTCTGTCATTTGAATCGATGTCAGTGCTCCCTTATCTGCTTTGGACCAAATCAGCTGGAGTAGTTCAGATTATGTAAGCTGGATCAGTTGACTTTTTCTAAACTAGGTCAGTGAGCATTCATCATGCACTGTTCTGTTGACAGAAGTGGGAGCTGGAAACTTTTGGCAGGAAAGACATAAAAGCAACTGCGGAAACAATGACCTAAGCTACCACTGCTGTTTAGAAAGTGAACACCTGTCCCTTTGTTAGTTTGTATCTGTCTAATTCAATAAAGTGTAGAATCTAATTGTTATCTTGTAATTGTGTGTATTTCTTTAAAATGTGTGGCTTTGCATGTGCATTACTTAGCAAAAAGTAAACTACTGTAAGTACTTGAACAAAATAAGTTAGTTTGGCTTAGCCTTGGAAGTTGTCTTACCATCTGTTTTAAAAAAAAATTGTGAAGGGTTATCTGAGTGTCATAAAGTTAAAATCGTGGAGTATATTGGAGTTAGTGTGGAAATAAAACTCACAGTATGATCCTAAAGCCAGAAATGTCAGTCTTTTGAAACACGTGTAAAAATAAGCTTTTTGGAAAGATTATGCTCTGTGTTTACAGAAAGTGCTTGGTGAGATTATTTTAATGTTTTCAATGTAAATTATTTACTGCGATGCAAACTAGAAGCCTTTTTTCTATTCCTTGTAGCTTCTTATACTGCATTTATTACTGCTTTATCTGAAGACAGCCCTTACTCAACTGTGGCTCGTCTTAGAGCACATTGGGACAGCCTGCTCCTGTGCCTTGAAGACTTCATTCTTGAAGTACCTCCAGTCTTCCTGGACTCCCTTGCTTTTAAGAACTGTTTCCCAGGGTACTCTCCTTACTAGTTCCAGTGTGCTCGTCTTGATTTTGGTCTTCCTTGTTTCATTGTTAATGGAAAACTTGATTATCTCATGGTCGCTGCAGCGCAGACAGCCTCCAACCACAACATCACCCACCAGCCCTTCTCTATTGGTAAACAGCAAGTCAAGGAGAGCCTCACCCCTGGTAGGCTCACTCACCAGCTGTGACAAGAAGCAGTCCTCGATACACTCCAAGAACCTCTTGGACTGCCTCCTCTCAGCTGTGTTAAGTTCCCAGCAGATATCTGGGAGATTAAGGTCTCCTAGAAGAACAAGGGCAGACGATCTTGAGGCAACTTCCAGCTGCTTAAACAACAATAGATCCACCTCTTTCTCCTGTAACATACTCCAACCAGGATGTTAGTCTTTCTCTTACTCTTACCCATAGACACTCAATGTTGTCCTCTCCAATCTCAACTTCTACGGCGTCAAGAGTTTCCTTAGTGTACAGGGCCAACCCTCCACCCCTTCTATCACGCCTACTACTGCATGTGTATATTGCTGCAAAAATCTGCGGCATGAACTCCTCAGCCTCTTAAGTCCCAAGGCCGTGTCAGGCTTGCTGGACTGCAGGGACAGTCACTCTGCAGTCCAGTGAGCACAGGCTGACCAGCAGTAACAATCCATAGAGGAATTTCTCCCCTTCAACCTCGTGGGCCCTCCCCTCTTGATGGCCTTCAACCTGCAGAGAGCGCTCCATGACCACCCTGCAGTCAGTAACAAAGCCCCCTGCTCCGGGGCTCCCGTGCAGGCCGTGGTGCTTCTGTGTGTCTGTACGTGTGTACCTGTGGTGTTGCTTTTCGTAAGTGCCTCTTGTCTGTGCGATGGTTCCAGAGGTGCATCAGGAGCACACAGGACTACCTCTCCGTGTTATGTGTGCGTTTGTTATTAAAGCCATTTGCACCCGAGGTGAGCTGCTAGAGATGTGTAAGGGTGACCGTGTTGAAAGCCTAGCTACCATGAAGAAATTCTGCATTTATAGAATTCTCTTCTCCAGGCTGGAAAACCCCAGCTCTTTCAGCCTGTTCCTAGTTTCTTTCCATAACGGCCCCCCTGCGGGGCTGCGGTGTCCCAGCTCCGGGCGTGCCCGCGGGCTGCAGCCAGCGCACAGCCCAGAGAACCGGTTTGTCGGGGCCAGCGCAGGGCACCGCCCTCGGCTCCCCTTCCCTCGGGCGAGGAGGAAGAGGAGCGGAGGGCAGCGATGCAGTGGCTGCTGCGCCTGCTGCGCGCCGGGGAGGACTCGGTGCAGGGAGCTGCGGGCGGGAACCACGATGGCCGTGAGTGCGGGGGGGGGGGGGGGGCGGGGCCCGCGCTGGGCGCTCCGAGAGAAGGGGCACCGGGAGTGGGGCAGGGCGAGGCAGGCGGCAAAACCTTAGTTGGGGCTTGACACGTCCATCTTCCAAGGGATGCGTCCTACAAACTGCCCAGCACAGAATCACAGAATGGTTTGGGTTGGAAGGGTCCTTAAAGCCCATCCAGTTCCAACCCCCCTGCCATGGGCAGGGACACCTCCCACCAGCCCAGGCTGCTCCAGGCCCCATCCAGCCTGGCCTTGAACACTTCGAAAGAGAGGGCATCCATATCTTCCCTGGGCAACTTCACCACCCTTATCATGAAGAATTTCTTCCTGATGTCCAATCTAAATCTTCCCCCTTCCAGTTTAAAGCCATTACCCCTTGCCCCTGACGGTGTCCAAGGGACAATTAGCATTGGGCACATCCTGGGCGCTGAGCACCTGCCAACACTTCATACGCGATCCAGGCGTGTAAATTGGGATGGGACATGGAAATTGGTGGCCTCCTGGTCTCCTTGTGCCCAGCAGCATGACTCTGTGGTGGAGTCTTCAGCCCTCATCCCTCAAAACAGTTTGTGAGAGAGAGGCCTGCTCTGGCGTGGGTCACAATTAGTGGAAATGGGTTACTTGTGGAAACCAAGTGATAACTGTTAAACCTTGCCGCAGCCCTGTCCTGTGGTTGCAACACAACAGCCAGGAGCTGTTTGCCTGGGCCGTCCATCCTGCTTCCAGAATGGCAAAAAGGGCAGATAAAGAAAGGAAGTTACCAAAATATCTCTCAATATGTCATGAATGTTGGGCTCAATAGGTAGTTTTTCCCACATCTTTGAATTGGAAAGCCATTATTTTAGAAAAAGTGTCTGAACAAGATACCTACTTTGCCCTGGTTATTTTGTTTCTGTTAACAAACAAGGAAATGTAGAGAAAACATTGAAAATGGTACCAAATCATTAAATAGATGATTTAATTTTTAGAAACAATAGAATGAAAAGAACTTTTTTTGTCATTTAAATCTGAGGTTATTATTTTTGTATTTTAGCTCCTTGAAACTCTTCAGGCAGTTAGAATGCCTTGATTTTTTTTGAATACTATTTGAGGCAACTACAGTTTTCATCTTGTGGATACCACAACAGGAAATTCAAAATGAGGAAGGGAGTGATGGAAAGATTTCCATTATCTGTGAGTACTGAAGCCTCTGGAGGTCATTCTTACTTGTGGTATAACTGAAAGACAAAACTGAGGCCAGTAAAATAAGAAGTAAATTTGAGAAAAGAAAAAAAAGAAGGTAACTCAAAGCCTGAGTTTGTGTTGAGGAAGACTTTCTGTTTTCATTTCAACACAGTAATTTATTTTTATGCATAATTTTACTTCCTTGACCTTCCAAGAGGAGAAATGTTGGGATTTTCAGCACACTACAGACAGGGCTCTCTACAAAGGAAATTGACTGGTAAAATTACTACTTCTAGTTAGCTTGAAGGAAGAATTTAATATAACTGTTCTATGGTTATAATTATATAGTTATTACATAACCCAAGGGGGGGCTAAGCCAGACATTTTTATGCAGCTGAGGAAAACAACCCCCTAAAAAGGCTGACAGACCACAAGTAGATAATCAATTGTTGCTGTTACTTGAAAAGAGAGTGATGTCTAATAATGCAAGGAGTGCCAAATCCGGCTTGGATAGAAAGCTTCCCTAAATCTGTAGTCTGACAGCTCTATACTCTTGTTATTTCATGCATGAAAAAATCATTTTGCGAAAGCAGCAATAGGTTGTGCAGCAGGTCAGTGCCATGGTGTGTCTGGATTGTCTGTTCTTAACTCCCGAACTGAGAAGTAAGAAGAGGAAGAGATTATTAAGAAAAATCTTGCCCAGAGCAAAAGGTCGTCTTTTTAACAGCATGCAGCCAATTCATGACTTCAGGACAGGAAAGATCGGTTATTAGTTCCTTGTCAGAACTACAGCAAAAATGTCCTTGCTGATGTAGATTTTCTCTTGTTTCTTGAAGGCAGTGTGAGTGAACTGTTGGGATTGTTCCTGAATGTCTGAGGTGCAACAGCATTTACCTTTGCATCCTTGTGTAAGATACATCAGCAGTCAGTTGGAATGAATGTGGCCTTATTGTAACTAATTGTTGCTAATTGGTGCCCTATGTTTTCTTTTTCATGTTTGTCTTGAGCAAGATATCCTGTGACCACTGATTTTCCCATGTTTGAAGTCAGGGTAGTGCAAAGCTCTGCTGGGTACTTGTGTAGGGAGTGGACTACAAAAACTGACTGAGGCATTTCTTCCATAGTGCTTCCTGTTCATGATGCTGATTTTGTTGTCAGCTACCCTCCTGGCCACAGACGCCAGAGATGGTTTTTTGTTTGCAACTGCTTTTTATTTGTTTTGCTGTGTCCCCATGTTGCAAAACAATCAAGCATTATTCTGTGATTTTCAGAGAAACTGAGGAGGCTGCTTCGATTGTTTGATTTGCTTGAATGATACATAGGAAAACTGGAAACAGATTTGCAAGTGTCCAGTTTGATTTCTAGCTCATTTTGTACAATGCAACTGCAATTATTACTGCTGAGATTATAATCATGGGTAACACATAAAATGTAAATAAGTGAATGCCATACTGATTTTCCTTAGTACGCTCTGCAGTTGCACCGCCTCAAGCTGTGTTCTCATTAGGTGTTAATGAGCTTAGACATAATGCAGTAAGATGAACTTCCATGAGAGGCCTCTAAGGAACAGATAATTGATGCAGTTTCTAGTTCAGCAGAGTGCTGTCCTCTTTGGTGATATCATTGGGCAAATGGCTTTCAGGCCACAGTACTCTAGATAGAAGATATTTCAGTGATTAACTTTTTAAGTGTGATACAATAGGAAATTAAAAATACCTACTAACATTTTTGCAACTGATTTAACTGCTACACTAATTCCTTCTACATGATTAATTAAATCTTAAAGTAGAAACATGATAAATACTCTCACCTCTAAGTTAGCTAAATCTGCTATCAGGCACTGGAATTTTATTTTCCAGAGACACTGAATACTAGGTGTCTAAATTTATGCTGCAGTTACTTTTGTTGACCAACCAGATGTTAATTTTTCAATTGAGACATTAAAAGAAGGCCCCAATTTAATAGCAAATTCCAGACTGTGGCCAAATTTCAAGTTCAAGTACACACGTTCTTCCCCACCCACATCCCACAAAACCCCTTCTGGTTTGTTTGGTTTTCAGTTGAGTCATACCATATACGTACGGTACCATATACTGATATACATTTTAATGTATTTTGGTAGTGTGTTCTGTTTTAAAACAGAACAACTTTTCCAAGAATAGTAAGTAAGTGCTTCAGTTTGTGCTGTTCACTGCTATGCCTGTAGAATACTTTGGGACCCATTTAGATGGCAAGAGCTTCATAAATGAACTCTTGTTCCTGTAAACAGTCCAAATAATGGTAATCCATGCTGTGAAAAATCTACGTCAATTTGCACTTAAAAGCTGAAAATAGAAACATCAACCAGATGTCTCTAGAGGAGAAAAATGTAACATTTCTATGGTGAGAAGCAAATGATTCTCATAACACCTGAACTCAGGACGAGTATCAGAAAGTAAGAACAGTATTATCATCCCTTATGTTGGTTTTGCCTATTTTTTTAGTAATACACTTTTTTTCATCATGTTTTTCCACAGTATTGCCAGATGAGAGAGAATTTCAACATGCTGCTAAAATGAACAACTTGGAAACCATGGAAAAGCTGTGTAAAAAGAACGTTGATATAAATGCTGTAGATAATGTGAGTATGAAACATTTGACAGTTTACTGATCTGAAATGTGACTCTTTGGGCTTATATGGTGGAATCCCAGCATGCTAGCCCTGGCAACTGCAGGGTGGTGACGGTGTGGAAGTCCCTTCTAGGACCTCATTAAGAAATGTTCCACATGTCCAGTATGGACAGTAGGATTTGTGCAGCATAACTCACAGGTCTTTGCGTTTAGCCACTAGTGCTGTGCATCACCTTGGGAACTAAGGACTTCTGAATTGTAGTCCCTGCTCTAGTGTTTACTTTGCTCTTTGGTGACTCATTTCTTAAGTTCCCTATCTTTGAAAGCAGGGGGATTTAACCTCACAGTCGCTTTGAGAATGAACTTGTTCTGCTAGCATTACAAGTTTGTATGAAATCAGAGGAGCATTCTACCACATCCTCTGGCTCCAGGCTGAGATTAGAGTTCAGATTTACCCTAGATAAGTGAAAATGCATTTCTTATGCCAACATCAAGACTAGACCTAAAATCTGAGGTTGTATACTTCACAGTAGCCAAGTACAGCGTTATGTTCTGCATGAGAGGTAGTTCAACAGCAGTGGAGTGGTCATGGTATTAATCTGGGAGTTGCGAAGCACAATTTATCCTCAGAGGTTACATGTACATCATCTGCCCATAAACTTCCAGTGTTTACTTAATAATGGTTTCTAAAAAAAACTTGCTTCCCATGCTTTTATGCATTTTTCCCTGCTGGGGAATTGAGGAGATAGTGCAGATGCATTCCTTGATTTGTTTGTGAAAAAGAGAAAGAGACTAAAATTTCACTTCACTAAACGTCTCTTGAACAATGAGAGTGTTGCCATCAATTACATAGTACTCCAGAAAGTCACTTTAAACTAGTTCTTGCTTCCTTATTACTTTTCAGAATTCAGGAAACGAAACTAAATACTTTTCCAGGCCAGTAGTGTGAATCGTAGTCTGTCTCCTCCTCAAATCAGACCTAGAGTGCAAGAGATTTACTAGCATAGCTATGTGGATGTTGTGCATTGATTGATTTTCCTAGTGGGGATGTAGCTTTTACTGGCAAAACCATTCTTTTGTTGATTATTGCTGCTCTTGTACTTCCAAGCTAAATAAGCAAGGCTGCCAAAAGTTAAGTTTTGCTGGTAGAACTATTTCTACATTTTTTTCTGATGTAAATACATGTCATTAAGTCCCACTTTTTTATGCTTATAACATCTGTAGCTGTAAATTTAAACTTATATGTGGATAAGTCACCTGATCTGCATAGAAGCATAAGAGAACAAATTCAAACCAACTTTTAATGTTAACTGATTAAATCACTTATATATCCTTGTATGGAAACTCTCAGTGAATTATGTTAAACCACTTATCTTCGCTTTAAATGGAAGCAAAGCTCTCTCCACTAAAATTTAATTCAATTTAAAAAGTCCCTTTTAATTTCACACCATTAATTACTTTAATGAAAAATTAATCAAGTGTTCCTGATAAACACTGAGCCTATTCACCTGTGTGAAATTACTCACTGTTTGCAAGGTAGAAGATTTCATTTATGAAGGTAATTACTCAGTCTGGGAAGGTGACTAATACTGCGTGAGGGAGGAATCTCATCATGTATTGCAGAGTTTTAGTCAAAACCAAGGAGGTTACCAAAAGCAAATCTAATTGTGTAAATCTAGTCCTCAGTTTTTCAGATCAAACCATATAATAAAGCAGTAAACGTGGATGCTTTTTGTACTGCATGCATCTCCTCTAGTTGGTATATGATTACTTAATCCCACTTAGTTGTTTAAGTGAAGTTCAGTGAAGGGATAATGTTACATAGAATAACTAAATCATTCTGGTTCTACAAGGAATCTTTACGATCAATACCAAAATTCTAAGGGAACAAAAATGCAGATACAGACCAGGCGTGGCTGTTGAAAGAGAAATATGCAGATGCATATCTATTAATAAATACATTGTTAATAATCAAAATTCAGAAATCCTAATCACCTGCACAAGGAAATGAACTGTGTTACAGATCTGACAACCAAAGCTTTGCTCATTTCAGCTGAAGCGCACTGCATTACATTTTGCTGTTGCAAGAAGTCATATGTCGGTGGTGGATTTTCTTCTCCATCACAAAGCTAGACTTGATATGGAGGATCAGGTAAGCTGGTTTACATGTATGATTCATGCAGTGTAGGAACACCTTAGGGGAAAATTTAAAGTAGATGTTTGCTTTATGCTCCTCATTTTGCAAAGTTAAGTGCTGTAAATGGTTCAGTTTGTCTTAAGACTTCACACATTTATATGAAGAAACAGTGTTAGAAGACAGACACATTTGACTGTCTTGAACTCTTGAGTGAATGCAGGGGTGGTTGAAGCCATTTGTGCAGATACATTGTGGTGTGGTCTGTGGTACTCGTGTATTAATTGTTGGCCTCTTTATATGAAACAAGTGACTAAAAGTTTAGTTGTGGCTATCAGTAGGAGCTCAGGAAGTAACTCCTAGTGTTCTTTCCCTTCATTGTTACGTTGAGTAGCTTAATGCAAAACTGTCAGCTACTCTGCAAGCCCCAGGACATGAAGAGTTTAGCAGTGTCTGGCTGATTTGGTTGGGCTAGATGATGATCTACAGTGCAAGATTTGATTCAGATATTAAAATCAAATGTATGGATGTTGTTAATAAATTCAAACTAGCAGTTTTCCAGTGAAATGAGTAATCAAAATAGATGCATCATTTACTTTCTCCCCCGTTTGCTTCTTTCTCCTTATACACTGTGTACGAGTGTTTAAGTTGTAAGACAAATTCCAGGTTGTTGAGGGTGGAGGGAGAAAGCTATCCTGTTTTTGCAGGTTTTTTTCAGGGCAGACTTTTGAACCACAGTCACAAATCTTGCCCAAGCCCAGCTTTATTCTTGTAGCCTGCACATCAGATGCATTTCCATGTTGCTTTTTACTTTTTTCCACTGAACTTTTCTGCTTGCTGTGCCCAGTTTGGGCCTCCCCAATACAGGAAAAACAAGGATAAGATGGAGTGCATCCAGTGCAGAAGGGCAATTAGGATTGGGGTATATGGTGTATGAGTAAGTGCTGAGAGACTTGAGTCTGTTCCATCTTGGGACAACTGTAAGATGGGAGACCTTATGGCTGTCTACAGCTACATAAGGGGTGGATACAGAGAAGACAGAGGCAGATTCCTCTCAGAGGTGCACAGTGATAAGACAAGAGGCAATGGAAACAAATTGAAACATGAGAGGTCGCAGTTAGGTACAAGGAGAAAAAAAAAAATCACTGTCAGAGTGGTAAAACACTAGAACACATTTTCCAGAGGGTTTGTGGAGTCTAAATATTTAGCCTATTCAAAATTTAACATGGGAAGGTCCTGAGCAGCCTGATCTAGTAGCACAAGCTTTGAGTGGGAGGTGGTAGTGATGTAGCCCACTGAGGCCTCTTCCAGCCTGAACTGTTTTGTTATTCAATGAATAGTTTGTGAGCAGTATCCTGAAATCCCTGTCACAGCTAGCATCCTGCAGTTCGAAGTGTTATACAAACATGCATAAAAACTGTTCTTGTTCTCCCTTAGACATGGGAGTCAAACTGTTCATTTCTTATTTACAGAGGAGGATCTGGGGAAATGACATAACTGCTAAGGACCTGCCTTGATCCCTCTTAGTTCCTTTAGATTCCTCTTACTCCATCTCTTAGACTAGGAACATTTATGTTGGAGTATGAATATCTTGTGTTTACGCAGCACTTAGCACCACGAGCCATGGTTTATGATGCTGCAGCTGGACGCAGTACACACAAGTTGAGGAAGAGATGTGGAAAAGCTAGAGACATCTGTGGCCAGGATGGTAGAAGCTGGCTGGAAGTTGCTTTTCTCTATTCCTTTTGGTTCTAAGAAGTTAACAACAGGGTTGTGGGTTTGTGGGTTTTTTCTTCTGTAAGAGAGGAGCTTTTTAGAGAATTGGAGAGAAGAAAAGAACCTTAAAAAGAGTGCTAACTGGAAAATTGTGATGGCTCATGAAAATCTATTCATTACCTGTCATCAGCTGAAATGTCATCTGCCACACCCAGTGCTAACTATCTATTCTGTTTCTGTAAAGAGAGAATAATTTCCAGGTAGTATTTAATCTTAAAATGGGACCAGTCCTTCTCTGGAGATGCCAGACCTTCTGTCAAGAGATGCAGCCTGAACATTTAGCTAGGTGTGGATGCCTGACATTTAGTTTAATTTGAGTGAAATGGATCCCACTCACTCTGCCAGGTGTTAATACTGATTTTCTAAGAGCCTGCAGAGCAGTACCCACTCATACACTGAATTAATAAAAAAGATTCAAAGAAAGTTGACTTGAAGTATTTTGGTGGTAATTTCTACCTTCTTCATTTTGTTTGAAGCATGGCCTGACAGTGATTCATCTTGCAGCTTGGTCTGGAAATCTGGATATAATGCGAAAATTAGTTAAAGCAGGTGCTGACCAAAAGGCTAAGAATGAGGTTGGTTGATGACAAATTTTTACCAATTCTTAACATGTTTATGTTGAAAAGAATTGAAACTTGTTCTTACAGAGTTGCTTGCATTTTTTTAGGAAGGAATGAATGTATTGCACTTTGCAGCTCAGAACAACAGTGTTAAAATAATTGATTATTTTATCCAAGATCTTCATCTGAACGAACTGAACAAGCCTGATGGGGTACAGTATGTTTCTTTCTGTTTATTTCTTTGATGTCATGAGGCATCTGTTGTGCTTAAAGCAATCTGACTTGGGGAAGTGCAATAAATTTTAATTTATTGTCAGTTATATCATAGAATCATGGAATGGTCTGTATTGGAAGGGACCATGAGGTCATCTAGTCCAACCTCCTTGCAGTGAGCAGGGACATCTTCAACTTGATTAGGTTGCTCAGAGCCCCATCAAATTTGACCTTGAATGTTTCCAGGGATGGGGCACCCACCACCTCTCTGGGCAACCTGTTCCAGTGTTTCCTCAGTGAAAAAAATTCTTCCCAATATCTAGTCTAAACTTCTCTTTTAATTTAAAATCATTACCCTTTGTCCTGTTGCTACAGGCCCTGCTAAAAAGTTTTTCCCCATCTTTCTTATAAGCCTACTTTAAGTATTGAAAGGCCGCAACAATTATGAAATAACAAGGTTATTTCATAATTATATGTTTGTCCTTGTTTTTTTTTCTTCTTTGACATTTAATATACTCCACCATCAGGTAGTGAGGCCATCTAACTGACTGGTTACATGGCCTCACTGTCCGACCAGTGGTATTGGTTTATGTCAAGATATCTTTCTGAAGTTGAGTTATAAACAGTTTGAAAAGTTTTTATTAGTTTAATCATCAACAAAAAACCCCACAGTGTCCAGCACTAAATTTAGGCCTTCTACATAAAACATCTTGAGATACAGTTGTGGTCTTTGCCTGCAGAATTCAGATCAAACGTGTTATGCCATGGAAATAAATCTTGCAACTCCTTTACTACCTGTTTCTAAGCATCCTCAGACTTCTACTGAAATAGTTACTTTGATAAATATTTTCATGCTGAGAAGAATTAAGAATTTAATATTTTAAGCACATTTTCTACCTCATAGAATCACAGAATCACTAGGTTGGAAGAGACCTCTGAGATCACCGAGTCCAACCATGCCTGTCCCCCTACTAAACCATGTCCCTAAAAAACTCATCCACCCATTTTTTGAACACCTCCACCATCTCCCTAGGCAGCCTGTTCCAGTGCCTGACCACTCTTTCAGTAAAGAAATTCTTCGTAATGTCCAGTCTAAACCTCCTCTGGCACAACTTGTAGCCATTTCCTCCCATCCTATCACTCGTCACTTGTGAGAAGAGCCCAGCACCCACACCAGCACAACCTCCTTTCAGGCAGTTGTAGACAGTGATGAGGTCTCCTCTCAGCCTCCTCTTCTCAAGGCTAAACAACCCCAACTTCCTCAGCCGCTCCTCATAGTGCTTATTCTCCAGCCGCCTCACCAGCCTTGTTGCCCTTCTCTGGACACGCTCCAGCACCTTGATGTCCTTCCTGTAGTGAGGGGCCTAGAACTGACCACAGTACTCCAGGTGTGGTCTCACCAGTGCGGAGTACAGGGGCACAATCACCTCCCTGCTCCTGCTGGCCACACTGTTTCTGATACAGGCCAGGATGCCATTTGCCCTCTTAGCCACCTGGGCACACTGCTGGCTAATGTTCAGCCAGCTGTAAACCAGCACACCCAGGTCCTTTTCTGCCAGGCAGCTCTCCAGCCACCCTTCCCCAAGCCTGTAACACTGCTTGGGGTTGTTGTGACCCAAATGGAGGACTCTGCACTTGGCCTTGTTGAACCTCATCCCATTGGTTTCAGCCCATCGATCCAGCCTGTCCAGATCCCTCTGCAGAGCCTCCCTTCCTTCAAGCAGATCCACACTTGCACCCAGCTTGGTCTCATCTGCAAACTTGCTGAGAGTGCACTCAATGCCTTCATTGAGATCATTGATAAAGATATTAAACAGGACTGGACTCAGCACTGAACCCTGGGGAACACCGCTCGTGACCGGTTTCCAACTGGATTTAATTCCATTTACCGCAACCCTTTGGGCCCGGCCATCCAGCCAGTTTTTAACCCAGCAGAGGCTGTGCCTGTCTATGCTGATGGCAGCCAGTTTCTCCAGCAGGATACTGTGAGAAATGGTGTCAAAGGCTTTATTGAAGTCTAGGTACACCACATCCACAGCCTTTCCCTCGTCCATTAAACGGGTAGCCTTGTCATGGAAGGAGATCAAGTTGGTCTGGCAGGACCTGCCCTTGGTGAACCCATGTTGGCTGGGCCTGATCACCCGGTTGTCCCACGTGTGCTGTATGATAGCACTCAAGATGATCTGCTCCATGACCTTCCCCGGTACTGAGGTCAGACTGACAGGCCTGTAGTTCCCTGGATCTTCCCTTCGACACTTCTTGTAAATGAGCGTAACATTCACCAGTCTCAGTCAAGCAGCACTTCCCCAGTCAGCCAGGACTGCCGGTAGATGAGGGAAAGGGGTTTGGCGAGAACCTCTGCCAGTTCCCTTAGTACCCTTGGATGGATCCCATCTGGCCCCATGGATTTGCGTATGTCTAACTGGCCAAGCAGGTCTCTAACCAAATCCTCCCCAACAGCTGGAGGTTCATTCCCACCATCTCCTGGCTGAGGGGGTTGGGTATCCCTAGTACTTTCCCCTTTGGGTTAAAGAGCGAGGCAAAGAAGGCGTTGAGCACCTCTGCTTTGTCCTCGTCCCTAATCACTACTGTCCCTTCTGCACCCAGCAGGGGAGGGAGAGTCTCCTTTGTCCTCCTGTTGCTGCTGATATATTTAAAGAAGTTCTTGTTATTGTCCTTGACCGAAGTGGTCAGTTGAAGTTCTAGTTGGGCTTCAGCCCTTCTGATTTTTTTGCTACACGATCTCACCTCATCTTTGTAATCCTCCTGGGACGCCTGCCCCCTCTTCCAAAGCTCATATACTTTCTTCTTTTTCCTGAGATCAATACTAAGCTCCCTACTCAGCCAATCTGGTTTTCTTCCCCGTCGACTCGTTTTATGGCACATGGGAATGGCTTGTTCTTGTGCTGCCAGGATTTCCTTCTTGGGGAGCGTCCAGCCCTCTTGCACTCCTTTGTCCTTAAGAGCCACCTCCCAGTGGACTTTATCAAGCAGCTTTCTGAAGAGTTCGAAGTCTGCCTTTCGGAAGTCCAGGGTGGCAGTTCTACTGACCCCTCTCCTCACTGCCCCAAAAGTGAGAATTGTACCATCTCGTGATCGCTGCGTGCCAGGTGTCCTCCAACCATCACTTCTCCCACAAGGCGTGCTCTGTTCTCAAACAGCAGGTCCAGCTGGGCACCCTCTCTAGTCAGTTCATTCGCCAGTTGTGTTAGGAAGTTATCATCCATACACTCTATGAACCTTCTAGACTGCTTCCTTTCTGCTGTGTTGTACTTCCAACAGACTTCTGGAAAGTTGAAATCCCCCACGAGAACGACGGGATGTCATCGCGAGACTTCTCCTAGGTGTTTATAGAAGAGCTCATCAGTCTCTTCATCCTGGTTGGGTGGCCGATAGCAAACTCCCAAACACAATATCTGGGTTACCACTCACACCACTGAGTTTAACCCATAAACACTCTACCTTATCATCACTATTACTGAGTTCTATACAGTCAAAACACTCTTTGACATATAGAGCAACCCCACCACCTCTCTATCCTAGTCTGTCCCGCCTAAATAGCTTGTAGCCATCCATGGTAGCACTCTAGTCGTGCAAGTCGTCCCACCATGTTTCCGAGATGGCAATTAGATCATAGTTCCCTCAGCTAACCACAGCTTCCAGTTCATCCTGTTTGTTCCCCTGCTGCGTGCATTACTGTAAATGTGCTTCAGATGAGCTGTTGTTACTCCTCCTTTTACTGTCTGTCTACCATGCCCCTCAGATCCTGGGGTGTTGTCCCCATATTGAATTCTATTAGCATGGTTGCCGTTCCCCTCCCTCTTCCAATCTAGTTTAAAGCCCTCTAAATTAGTCCTGCAAGCTTCTTTGAGAGAGCCCTTCTGCCCTTGGGGGTCAGGTGCACTCCATCACCTGCCAGCAGGCCTGGCATGCCCGCCAACCCATTATCAAAGAACCCGAAGTTTTGTTCTTCGCACCACGTTCTCAGCCATTTGTTTAACTCCTGGTTCCTTCTCTCCTCATTCCCTATGACTGAGGAGAAGCCCACCTCTGCTCCCGAGCCCTTGACCTTTTGTCCTAGAGCTTTGAAGTTCTGTTTAAGAGCCTTTAGATTTTTGGTGGAGCTTTCACTATTTCCTAATTGGAAGACTACCAGGGGGTAGTAATCTGTGGGTTTGACCAGTTTGGGAAGCTTCTTGGTCACATCCTTGACCAAGGCCCCAGGTAGACAGCAGACCTCCCTCTGCAATGGGTCAGGTCTGCATATCGATCCCTCCGTGCCCCTAAGGAGGGAGTCACCAATAACTACAACCCTTCTCTTCTTTTTAGCAGAAGCCGTTTTGACTGAAGGCTTCTCTTTTTTTGGCTGGGGGAACGTTTCCAGGCTATGAGTGTTTTCAGTAATATGGTTTGGTTCCACTTGCAGAACTATATATCATTACCATTTCTGAACAGTTTTCATGGCTTTTTTTCAGGTTATGCAAGATGTGTAATCTTTTTTAACAGCAAACAAATATTGTATCTTTTTAAAATTCTTACTCTTCTTATATGTGTCAGCTTTTTTGTTGATTTATGTATTCATACCATAGATACATTTTCATGCAGAACATATGCATGCCATATATCTAGTAATCCAAAACAACGTATTTTTACTTTCAATAACACTGTGTTGCTTTCCATGATTGTTTTCTAGAATGGCAAAAAGCCATTTCTTCTGGCATCTGAAAAAGGCCATGTTGACATGGTAAACAATTTGATTACTCTGAAGCTGTTTACATCTGAAAAAGATAAGGTAAAGGTTTCGTTTCCACGGAAGTGTAAGAAAAATGTGCTTGTGAAAGATTGCTTTGTTTCAGTGTAGTTGCTGTATAACCAAACCGTGTGAATAAGCTGTGCAGATGTCACAGTGCTGGCATTGATATATAGGACCAAAAAATATGGAAGGATGATGATTTTTCAGTAATTAAGGGAGGACAGTGGAACTTCTGGTCTTATTGCCAAGAGATTTTTCTATATGCATTAATAATTCATGTAAAGCAAGGCTAGCATATGCTATCTGTTGGGAGGAAAGGGAAGGTCTGTTGATTAAGGTGCCAGCCTCTGTACTTCAAGAATATTTCTGTTTCTCACTCTGCTTGGCTCTGTCTGTGTATCACTGCTAAATACTGCATGACGGATTTTTTTCAAGTTGTTTAAATACTTCAGAGTACAAATAAACACCCATGGGATTTTTTTCAGAAGTGCCTAAACACTTCAATCTGATTGAATATGCTTTTTGCACTGCATCTTCAGTAGCCATCTTCAGGTGTCTAAATAACTTTCAAAGTCTACCCTTCAATTTCCTTACTTCACTGCTTGTGGAGGGAGCATGTCAGTGTTTCTTTCCATCTGAGGCATTGCAAGAATAAATATGTTAAAAATTGTAAAATAGTGGGATGAAGCATTTATAGAGCCATGTAGGCAAGGACCCAGGAAGCTATACCTTTTTCTTTGTATTTTGGCAATACTTTAAAAGCTTCAGTGCAACCTGGAGCTCTGATGTGCTAGGTGGTTTGTCAGCAGCAGTTAAATAACAGTGTTGTCCCAGACATCTTAGCAGGCTAAAAGTGTGAAGTGAATGCTGTGATCCTAAAAAGCAAGCAGATAGGAGGCCAGGACAGCAAAACATCTCATGGGTCGCTGAAAGCAATCCTACTGTAACCATCTATTAACAGACACACCTTTTCCTAAAATGTATTTGGATATTCTGCCCCTCCACCTCCACAGTGCTCTGATTGAAAAGTTGTTCTGAACCCTAATTTCTCTGAGGGTTAGGATCCTTCTCCTAATGCTGGCTTCAGTTTATTTCTAGCTGGTTTTATACTTTTCTTGTGCCAACATGGTCTTTTAGCTCAAAAGCTGCTGCTCTTCTTCATAATCACCTAGCTTGATCTTTGTTTTTACTTGCTTGCTAGTGTGCTGGTTTTTTTTCTTAATTAGCTAGTGAGGACTCATACTGATGGTGAGGAGGTCTGAAGATTGTGACACTGGCATGTAAACCGCTACAACATTATACATACTTCCCTAGATTTAGTTTATCTTTAAATCAGTGTTTTGGGGGACTTGATATCCCTCTCCTTGTAGGAACTAGAGCTCAAAGTTTTGTTCTGATTCAATCTGTAGGAGTTAGAATTCTAGGTCTTTTTTTCACTGGTAATACAATGCAGTTTTCAGAATATGAGACAACCAACCAAACCAAGGTCATATCTGCATATACATAGAATCATAGAATCATAAGGTTGGAAGAGACCTCTGAGATCACCGAGTCCAACCATGCCTGTCTCCCCACTAAACCATGTCCCTAAGGAACTCATCTACCCATTTTTTAAGCACCTCCAGGGACTGCGACTCCACCACCTCCCTGGGCAGCCTGTTCCAATCCCTGACCACTCTTTCATTAAAGAATTTCTTCCGAATGTCCAGTCTAAACCTCCCCTGGTGCAACTCGTGGCCTTTTCCTCTCGTCCTATCACTTATCACTTGTGAGAAGAGACCAGCTGAATTAGTCTCAATCTTCGAACGTGCTGTGTTGATCAACCTCTTTCTTTTTGTAAACGAGAATGAAAAGACCAAAGGCTTTGTGTTTAAGTGCATGGGATTTTTGCTTAATGTTTTGATTTTATTCTGAGTGTTAAAATATCTTATTTGACATTTTAATTTCAAGGAGGGGAACACAGCATTGCACCTGGCAGCCAAAAATGGTCACAGCAAAGTTGTAGAAATTCTACTTGAACAATGGGAGGAAATAAATGACCTCAATCAGGTAAGGACACAGAAATTACTTTAAGAGGTAAAGTCAGAAATTTGAAAAATCAACCCAAAAATAACATTTTAAAGGAGTGAAGATTGCACTGAGTAGACTTCATTAGTCCTGCTGCTTTTCTAGTACCTTAGCATGCTGTTTTG
The DNA here is from genome assembly GCA_033558235.1 of Neomorphus geoffroyi. NCBI lineage: Eukaryota > Metazoa > Chordata > Aves > Cuculiformes > Neomorphidae > Neomorphus > Neomorphus geoffroyi. Next base: position 19,185,728 of record JAUMJM010000048.1, on the reverse strand, counting down.
TTGTCCCTCCTCCAATAAATTCAGCTCCAGTAACTGTTTCTTCCTGTGTCCTCTGTTCACAAAACGTCTCCCCTCCGTCTTCCATGCCCTTGCATAACTACTGTTGGAAGGAAGTAGTGGAGGGCTTGATCTCCACCTTGCTTCCTGTCTTCCAACATTTCTGGCCCTGTGATCTCATTCCTTTTATCAGCTCTGGTGCTTTTCAGGCTATTCACTGAGCCTGTTCAACATGCATACCCAGAATATACCATTGCAGGCAGCTCAGGTCTCAGATTTTTATCTTGTTATCTGATCTCAATTAACTGCACTGAATGGCTGCAGGCACTGCCTACCCACTTTTTCTTCCCTGAGTTAGTTTAAGTGAGCTCATCCAGCATATCCATAAATTCCATATTAACTTTGAAGGCTGTATCCCTTGAGCTGATGCACTCATGAGCTTAATTTTAAGTAAGGGTGGAGAAGGGAAATGCATACCAACTACTTAACTCAGTGTTCTTGCTTTGCAAAGAGTTCTTGTGTCTTCTGCTTCTTCTGTGAGGCACCTGGAATGAACAGGACAAGTAATTCCACTTTGTGGGCTGACATGCCCATTGCAGGAACCTGCCATGTGTTTGACGGTCTTTTCTGCTGGCCCAGCATGGAAAAGTAAGGGACACCTGCTCCTATCTGAGGCTCTGCTCTTCCTTAATCAGGGTCTCTCTTATCCAACTTATCTGTTATTTCCAGTTATACATGCTTTGAGGCACATGAGCCCCACGGAAATGTGAAGCCCTCATCTTTCCAAGCCTTGTCTAACAAGTTTGTTTTGGCACATGGGTTTGTACTGCTGTGCTGCTGCCTTTCCGTGGGTAATGGTGTGATCTCTGGAGATGTTCTGGTCTGTGAATAAACAGGACTTCCTTTCCCCAGCATGAGCAAAGCACTAAAATATATTACGTTTACAAGAATAATGGTGGCAAGAGTTTAAGCAAAGAAGAGACAGATTTATTGATGCTTTTGTGAATGCTGAAACTCTGGAGTAACTTTCAGTAAACCTTTGTGTGTTTTAGGAATTGAGAAGCAGATTTTAGATAATTTTGCAGCTGATATTTTAAAGACTTGCTGTGGAGACATGGAGACTTTCTGGGAGTGAGAAGACTTGAAATAAATATGCAACAGGATTACTTCTGCTCAAAGGGCTCCTTATAACTAGCACTAGAGTTGGGAATTTGTCAAAAATACATGGCATTGGATTGACAGAAATGGGTACTTATAGTATGTGCTAGCAACCTAGCGGTGTTGCCTGGTGTTAAATGGCAGCAATTGCTACCCACTGTCTTTGTTTCTGTGCCTGTTGCTAGCAGTCTTTAAAAAGACCGTGATTAATATTTATTAAGGAGTTACTTATATTGTAAACTTTACTGTACATCTGTCCACATAAATGTAATCTGTCACTTAAGTGTTGGTCAATTTCCATTTCATTTAAGTGTTAATTTGGGAGCATTCAGGTTGTGTTCTCATGTGACCATCTCCCTTTTTCTATTGAGCTGAATGAGTCTGAATGAGCTGACCTTTTTTGTGTCTCACCCTTATAGTCATGTGGCTTACATTGCAACAGACATTTTATTCCTTTTTGTCTAGAATGGAGAAACTCCATTTTACTTGTCTGTTGAAGGAGGTCATGAAAAATGTGCCAAACTCTTACTGGAAGCCGGCAGTGACATCAATGTTTTAACTCAAGTATGTACACATTATCCTTCTAAAACATAGGTACTGGGGCATGCTGGGCTGTTGGAAGAACCTTATCCTCTCTTTTTTGTGTGTGCTAACAGTGCTCTGCTTAGTTTTATGAAATGCTAAAAAATATGAACTAATCAAAAAAATAGAATTGGGAATGTAGAGACTGCTAACAAAATAAAACTGATGTGGAATAAATGTAGCATAAATTTATTTGACAGAGTACTGTGGTGGAGCTTTTTTATTTACTGTAGGTCCAATAGTAAAACATATGACTAGGAAATGTAACTGAAGGTAATTGAAAATCCTCCTTTTTGGCAGCCTGTATGACTGAACTGATGACAAGCATGTTCTCCACATCTGGTTCCTGGTCTCCAGTCCAGCTCACATCTGTTGAATGATCTTGGCTTGGAGTTTATGATTCCAGCAGCCTGAGAGCTTGTTTGTTTTAGCAGAATTATTAAGTGAAAAATTTCTCTTCATTTATTTTAAAAAGTTTGTTACTGTGATTGTACTTGCTCGTTAAAGGTCAAACTCAACTAACAGACTAAGAGACATGCTGGCTTTGTCATTATCTATGGTGCAGGGTAGCTGACAATGCTGATTGATCTCTTTCTTCAGAAAGCTTGAGAAGAACTGTCAAATACTAGTGGTTTTAGCATATTTGTTCTGATGTAGTAAAAATAGGAAATTCCTTTAATATTTACAAAAACAATAACTGCTGATCCACTTAATTTTATATAATTTTATCAAAGGGAGAGGGGTTTTGTGGAGGAGATAATAGCATAAATTTAAATGAAAGATTATATGGTATTGATCATTCTCTTCAGTGCTGTCTTTCCACCAATAAAAATGTAAGTTTTTGCTGTCTGTAACGTTTCTTTCAGAGCAACAGCAGTGCTTTGCAGGTTGCAATTCAGAATAGACATCTATCCTTGGTCACCTTTCTTATTGATAAGAACATTGATCTGGTCCCTAAACAGGAGGTGAGTGTGTATCAGTATAACTTCTGCTGTTGTTCAGCGTGTCCTGTCTTTTATGGCCTTCCTTGGGAATACAGACAGATGAATGAGACTGACTAGTTCCTTTTTTCTTTTTACTGTACATGTTATTATGTGGTTTATGGAAGTTGGTTAGCAATATGTTGTACAAACCCAGTCAGTGCCTGGGCAGGCTGGTTCAGTTTAGTGTACAAGTGGCTAGGCTAAGCCAAGGACCAGGAATTATGAGAAAAGGAACAAAGCACTCTGCATGAACTAAGCAACAGTAATGTGGGTATCCTTGTGTGCCGCTTTGTCTTTTGTCACAGGCAAGGAGTTAACACTTTTAGATGATTTTGAATAAGGGTAAATAAAAAATAAAGAAACACTTGAGTGCTTTCACCCTCTGCACTCAAAATATATGCTTCCAAAATCTGCATGTCAACATTCTTTGGAGTTTAAAAAGAAAGAGGTATTCCTCATGTTTAAATCCTATCTCAAGGTATATATTACAGATTTTGTTATATCTGAGATTTTCTGTGAATAAGAAATTATTTTCCACTTTTACAGTACAGGGTGGAAATATAATCTGGCCTCCATGATTTATCTGCCATGATCATTAGCCTGTTGCATAATGTTATCAGAGAAGTACAGTTTATGATGTTCTTTAAATGATTTATTTTAAAGATCAGACCATTGTTTTGCTGCTTGTTTTCATTGACCTTCTGTAGCAAAAGCAGCTCATAAAATAGTAATTTAAATTTGGAAACATTTCCAATACAGTGTTGTTTAAGAGCCTGCTTTATTTTTCTGTAGCCATGAAGAAATGGCTGCAGTTTATAAAGACACTGATGAACTGGTGTCTGGCACTGGTGTCTGACACTGATGGAATTATTTTTTAGCTTCTTTTAACAGGAAACTGAGCCACATGTTCAACATGAGAAGTGATCTTACCAGTCTAAGGGTTGGATTGTGACTGGTGTTGGACTTGTGCCCCAGTTATTTTCATGAATAATCCCTCAACTACAAAACCCTTAGTTTCTTTCTGGCTGTAGTTTGCTCTTTATAAATATCACAGCAAGTCAGTGTGGTGTGAAAAATATTTCCAGCAGCACTATGTGGCAAGAGTTTATTCCTGGAAAATAGATTTTGACGTCTGTTTACCCAATACATAATTAGTCTGTCTTCAACGTGTTCAACTAAGGGCAAATCCAGTTTTCTGAGAGAACAGTAACATTACCTTAATCTCACTATTATTGGCCAAGGGTAGCAGGGACATCCCAGGTATAAATGTATGAGGACTGTTTTGCCACATTCCTATGTGGTAACACATTGATACACACCCCATGCGCTTCACATTTCCAGGTTTCTCAGCTGTATATATTTATCGGCTGCTGTAGGTGTTGCAGGAGCATAAGCAGGTTGCCATCTCTGGCAAAATGCAAACCTCACGATGTATTTTCTGCAGTCTTGAACCTCTGCTAGGGCAAACCACATTTGTAAGGGATGGACTTTAATAAGAACCTCTTTATTGTTTGAATGAACTTCTAATAATGTGCCCATGTATAATAGTTTATTATTTTCCCTCCACAGCAGAAGAATTCCCCTCTCCATTTAGCAGTCATCAATAATCACCTACCAGTAGTAAAAAGCCTTTTGGATGCCAATCATGATATAAACTCCTTAAATCACGTAAGAAAAACTGGGAATTAAAATAACTTCACTGTTAAAGAGGCGATTATATGGTTTTTGCTTGGAATGATTTTTTTTCCTTATGAGCTCAGGGTACAAGGGACTAGGAAGGAAAGGTAGTTATGTCCTTATCTTTTTGTGAATGTGCATATGTATTAGTCACTGGTACATGCAGGGCTAGTATTGTTTGTGCAAGATAAAGATAGCAAAATGCTATATACTCAGAAAATATTTGGATTAATTTATTGTTCAAGTGTAACAAGTTGTGCACAATAAATGATAAAAATGTCTCAGTGGTATTGATCTCAGAGTGTCACTTAGCTTGGATGGAGTTAATTTTTTTCATACCAATACCTGTTGTTCAGTGGTTTAGATTTGTGAGCAAAACAGTGCTACTAAGGCACCAGTGTTCTGGCTGTTGAAAACAATGTTTTAACAGAACCAAAGATGCCTCTGTTTCTTACTCTGCCCCTCCAGTGACTAGACCACCAGGGGTGTGCAGGAAGCTGGGAGAGAATGGAACCAAGCAGATGACCAAGAGCTGACCAAAGCCATGCTCCGCACTATATAACTGAGTAATGAAGTCATAGGTCTCTGTGGTGCAATTGATGAGCATGTTCAGCCATTAACTGAAAGTACAGTAGTTCAAGCCTACTCAGGGATATCAGCATCTGTTTTCCCCACCTTTATTAGAATTGTCTGGACTCTGCTTGCTGCCAGTGGTCTTTGAGGCCTGGTTGGTTGTTGGCCAGTTTGCTGTAGACTGACACCCGCCCCCCCACCCCCCCCCCCCCGCTAGTTGTCTTAGAGACTGGATACCCTACTCTGTGGGAGGCCAAGTGATGCATGCAGGCATACTTTGGTGCTGGCTTGCTTGATCCCTTTTATATTGTACAAAACCTCCTATAATTGTTAATGATAATTTTCAGCCTTTGCTGTGTTGTATATTAGTTTGTTTTGCTTTGCCTGGGAAAACTATGATGGCCTTGAGTCTAATCTATTATTTTTGCGCCCTGCTCTGCTGCTACCTGGGTACTCGGAGAGCCATCTCATGGAGAAAATCAGCAATTACACATTTTTCCTCTTTGCCTTGGAGAGACGCTTTGTGGAGAGAGGAACGAATGGCACCTACCCCTTCTGGGCTCCTTGAATATCCTTGTGTAATCAGACTGTTCGTTCTTGTGTGTGTCATGAGGCTGATTTTGATTAATGGTACTCAGGTCAATTCCCAGATAGCAGGGTGTGTGGGAGGAGTTAGGCAGGTGCCCCGAGGATTTTATTGCCTCCAATAGCTTGGGATTTAACACCTGAATAGGCATGTAGTCCTGGGTAGTGGGTACACCATTTGAAGAAAAGGAGCCTTCCCTGCTCCAATGAAACACAGTGATTTCTAATGCTGTGTTGGTGCCTGGCCCATGCCTACCGAGCTGCCATCCAGTGGCTTCAAAAGAGAAAGAGTATCCTAATCAAGGAGCACACAAGGGATGCTGAGAAGGTCCCCTGCTTTGAAGCCACATATATGGATACCGAAAACATTACTCAATCTGAGGGTACACTCAGTGGCTTAAAGAGAGACCCAGCCCTCAAGTATAATAGTTGCTCCTATACTCAAGAAGAAAAGGTAGAAGTAGATGCTGACTTAGTTAGAAAGAGAAGCAGCAGCTTCTACTGAGAAGCAGAAAGAGACAGAAGAGAGAACCTGGCTTGCAGCAGGACAGGATAAGGGAGAGATAGGAGTGACAAAATAGGTGGAAACTAACTGATCACCATCCCTGAATGACCTATGACATAGGCAGCAAATACTCATTCATGAGCAAGGTGAGCAAATTTCTACCTAGTTGCTTGGGTGCTTGGAAGGCAGGGAAATGCAGCAGCTGCAGTCATTATAGGGTGGACAGACTGCCAGGTGTGGCACTTCAAAGAGAATCTTTCATCCCCCTCCTCACTGACCCTACATCTCAACTCTGGAAACATTGTCACACTAGATCTGTTGAGCCCAATGCTGGCCACTGTGGCTCCCTGTTTGGGAAATGCACCCTGATCTCCCACACGATTGGTGAGGATGCTTTTCATGATAGTAACTAGGACTAGTCTTTGAGAATTTGAGAAATCTCTAGTTTGGCCCTTCCCTTTGATCATTTTGTTGCTAAAGAGTAACTTATACACATTTTTGTGGAAGACGGAGGCTGTCATTTGTGGCTGGAGTCAAGTATGAAGATAAGCTCTTCTGTCACATAAAGAACCTTGTAAACTTCTTGAACGCATATTTTAGAAATATTTTGTGCTTTATGTATAGCATGTCTGAAGTTACATACAATAGCTATATACATATCTCTAAATTGTTGCAGAAAAGAAAGTAGGATGCATTGTTGGGAGAAATTTGAGAGTTCATGTGATCCTGGTGTGTGTTCCCCAAAGAGGTGATGAGAGACTCTAATGTGGAACCTGAGGTTGGTGTTTATTGGTGTGTATGGTCTTGATGTTTGACTGTAACCCTTAAGTTAAGGTCTAAAGGCCAAAGAAGTTTTCTAACCAGACCTATAGAATGTAGACCTAAAACACCAGACAAGACTCAGAACCTTCAACTTAAACTGTGTCACATGAATCATGCTGAGGGATGTGTCCAGATATGCAGGGCTTCCATAAAAAACATATCTTATTTTCTGCTGTTTTACACCTGTAAACATCTGGAATTTCTTATACTAATATTCTGTAGAAGGATAAATAAATAAATAAATAAATAGGTTTCATTTGGGTACTTGCAGCTGTGTAGAGACTACATAACTCTTCTTTCCGACCCAAAGATTAGACTTTGAAGCTGTACTTCTTGTTAATGGTTTGAGTTTGGTAATTGCTTTTTTTGTGTGCGTGCGTATGTGCCTGTAGTTTAAAGTTTACTGAACCACTTATGGAGGAGGTAGACTTCTGCTACATATCATTGATTTGTGGCAGAGCTGGCTAACAAACCCTGCTGTGCACTGTGGCACAATGCACTATTGATAATTATGGATGTCCAGTTGTCTTTGCATGAATTTCAGCAAGTAAAAGGTTACTCAAGAGGTTGGTATGGGAGGAGGTTGGCAGTCACATGAAGTACTCTGTCCCAAACACCTTGTTTAAAGAGGGAAGAGAGAGAGCTGGTTAGGTTATAATACATTAGAGGGGCATGACAGCAACTTTTTTTCTGAGCCAGCTGGAACTCCTGCCTGATTTTCCTGCAGAGATCCCAGATGCTCTCGTTTGTCTGAAAGAAAACCGGCAGTTAGATCACTCAAAAGTTAAATGATATCATTCTGTTCAGAGTTTTCTAGCCAATGCTGTCTCCTTATGAATCTTCTTTAGATTCAGCTTGTAAGCACTCTGCGTGTAAGAGGGAGTTTGGCTTATTGTATTTATTTGGTGTCATTAATTCCAGAGGCAGGAAACCCCTCTACATCTGGCTGCTGATCTTGGCAATGTGGACCTGGTGGAAGTGCTGCTGAAGGCAGGCTGCGATCTCAAGACTGTGGATAAGGTAGGCTGCATTCCTCACCCATGGAAAGACCATATGATTTTATTTTTTGTGTATAACCTTTTCCCAGAGGTGCAGGCAGCACTTATTGCCAGTTGTCTTTCCTAGGTAAAGCTGTTAGTAGTTACAAAGGAAGTCTCCTGTTAATATTGCTGTAACTGCAGCTTGCAGAGATCTGAAATTATTTTAGTGAAGAGCTGTAAAACTTCTGAGCTTTGTAGTTTGAAGGGTTAGCTCTGATCTCAGAGACGTCTGATGAAAAAAGGCCTAGGCTTAAGGAGTGGGAAACAGCTGTTGCTGTTTTAACTGTGCTCTCACAGCCAGGTTCATTGCCAGGAGAGGAACAGGTACTGCCAGCTTCACTAATTGCAGCGATGCTGAATTTGCCCTTTAGCATCCTGGGCCATCTGGAAATTATGGTTCCGTGTCCCTTAGAAGCCGTTCCAGATCCATTCGGGTGGGTGCTAATACCCTGTTTCTGATGTTCAGCCTGAAAACACTGAGACAAGAATGGCAATGCCTAGAAGAAGTACCAAAGCAAAGAATCTCTGTGGAAGTGCTTTTGAAAGGAGAGAGTACCCAATCCAGTTTTTACAAATTTACCTAAATTAGTGCAAGACTGGTCTTCCCCTTTTTATAGTTACCCCTACGCTAATTTTCTGCATGACTGAATTGATAGACTTGGTATTTATCATGAGCAAAATCTATCTCTTTAGTAATTTAAAAAAGTAATTTTAATACACAAAACTCTCCTGATGAAGAGTAAACCTTTATGGACTAAAGTAATCTTGTTTTCCCCTAGCCTGATGCGAGGCTCGGGGCTCTGAGTGTGGGTGACATAGTTGATGTGTTTTGGAAGGCTAAGGTTAAGATGCTGCAGGTAAGCTTTCCCATTCAGAGTTGTGACTACGGTAGCCAGAGAGCTGCAGTTCTCGTACAGAGTGACTCAGAATGAAATATTGTCCATTTTAGACAGGACCTTAGCCACTGGACAACTGTCTCTACCTATTCATATTCCAAGGGCACTTTTCTGCATTGGTTTTATTTCTTGGAGTAGCTTTTCTCTTACCTGTTTGCTGGTTAACCCCTGAGGCTACACCACAGCTGGGAACATTCACAAGTACAGTCCTCTTCGAACTGAATTGGTGCTGAGATGCCAAAAATCTTCCCCTCCTTACTGAACAGAAGGCAGGGAAAATTGGGGCCTGCTTGGATTGCACAGCGTTTCCCTGGCCTCTTTCCCTGACAGCAAGAGTCCTCTGTCTCCAGAGCATGTCATGCATCTCCATGAGTTGCAAGCTGTTACAGCTCAGGCAAGCCGTCCTGGGAGCTTTTCCTTCCTCTCGTGTCTGGATATAATTGTTGTTGGTTGTGACTGATAGTACAAGTGCTTCCCCTTTGCAAGACTGCTGTGCTATTTATACATTCAGATTGCCAACGATGTGTCACTAACACAGGATGCCAGGAGCGCTCCATTTTCCCACCCTCCACCTCTCTGCAAATTGTAGAGCACCTTTCCAGAGGTGGGACTCAAGAAGCTTCTGTGGTCTCTGGGCTCCTCACGTACAAAGTATGTCTGTGATATGAAGATTTTATGCAGCATAAATGCCTTGGCTTCCAATGTGATGCTTTCCTAAAAACAGGGTAATTAGAATGATCTTGATCAGAGTGAGTAGCTGGAACTCAAAAAATAAGTATTAAGGAACTTTGTAATAGCTGGAGAATTGAAATATCTTATAATTTTATTACTGAACCTTCTAATTAAGGGGTTAGCTTCTTTTAGGTCTGATTTTCTAGAATGCCTAGACTTGATATGTGGAGAATACCCTGAATATTTAAATTTGAGGCAGTTCCACTCAGTGCAAATTTGCTGAAAATAAACAATTGCAGAGAGAACCCTGTAGAGCTGCTGAGATGCCTTTACATCGAAGTGCTGATAGAAGAGATGACTTTAGATAGATGGAGCAATCCTCCGCAGCTGGAATTAAAGCAATGGCTTCTAATTCCTTTGACTTCCTGTACCACCCATGAAATGTCATCTTCAGTGAGCACTAATGTGTACATTTCATTTGTCATGAGGAAGTCACTTTCCCACACTCTGTTTTCATTCTGTGAGCCAGCTTCTCTTACCATTCAAAATAAGACACAGGTTTTCCCTTAAAGTTGGGGTCTTCCAAATTTGCCAGCCTATCCATCTGAAATGCCAGTTTAACCATAACATGGATATGAACTGTACTTCTGGTAGTTTTCAGTCTGTGGATTCCTGAGCTTGCACAAACTTGGAAACAGTGACTGGAAAGCACAAGCTGGTATGAAGTAAGCAGAAGTCTGAGTGCAAGAAGTTTCTGAAAGTAGCTGTACCTCACCCAGAAATTCTTTATGGGGATTTCAGTGAGGGGAAAAAAATGACCAACTCTGGGCCAAGGGGATACAGCTCATGCAAAGCATAGAACTTTGATCGTAGCTACCTTGAAGCCACAAAATTGTAGTAATACAGTTTCTTGAAAAAAAAGGGATGGGGCTCTGTAAACAAAGCTTTTGGATATCTTCTGTGAAATACTTATCCTTGTATGTATGAGATAATGGTCTGGTTCACGATTTCTGCTTTCAGCATGGAAAAACTGCACTAGCTGTGGCATCAAGGAGCAATCACGCCCTCATTGTAGATATGATCATTAAAGCAGAAAGGTATTATGCTACAAAACAGGTAAGACATTTTCTGTTACACTGAGCAAAACTATAAGGGAAAAGATAGTTCTGATCTTGAAGCGCTTTTTGCCTGAGGTGGTTCCTTTTGGCAGGTTGCAAGAGTGGCCTTGATAAATGGAAGGAATGGGAAGGCCTCTACCCCATCCAGGTTTTATCTCTGACTAACTGTAAAATTGTAGGCAGATCTTATTGTTTTCCTGCATCATGCTCTACCCACAGAGATAAAGGAGAGGAGAGATTCAGACCCATACTTTACCATCAGCATCAGGGCTGAGATGACCTGAATTCACATTAATGCTTGTGTCCAGGTGTCTGCGACTGCTTTGCTAGTAAGGCCTCAGCTTCTCGTGCAGGAGCTCCCTCTTCTGTTTGACATCTGTTCGTTATAAAATGCAATCAATTAAATCAGAAAGAACCAGGCAACAAGTGTGAAGGGCACCTCAGACTGTCTGAATTTCTAACTTTCTTTCCCTGGTTGTTATTTAAATGTAGACTGCTTAGTAATGACCCTCCCTAGAAGGCTGAGGGTCAGATGTATTGAAGTGTAGACAGCAATTATTTTGGTCTGCGTTAACTATCCCGTGTCACTTATCAATCTGTACACACTCTATAGGTGGTAAGGTGTCTGAACTAGAAAAGCTATGCTTAGTACATCTTAAAATCAAAGGAGTATTTGGAGCTAGGCTGCTGGTGATGCCCATTCTAGAGACATGCCTTGAAGGTGTAGGGCTCTGCACCTTGGGAGGAACAACTCCCTGCACCAATACAGGTTAGGGATTGACAAACTGGGAAGCAGATCTTTGGAGAAAGGCCTGTGAGTCCTGGTCGGCAACAGAGCCAGCAATGTGCCATCATATCCAAGAAGGCTGATGCTACCCTGGAGTGGTGAGCGTGGTCGAGCAGGTCGAGGAGAGTCACCTTCCCCCTCTACTCTGCCCTAGTGAGGCTTTGTCTGGATTACTGCATCCAGTTCTGGGCTCCCTTGCTCAAGACAGACAAGGAACTACTGGAGAGAGTCTAGCAAAGGGCCACAAGATGATCAGGGGACTGGAGCATCTGTCTTAAGAGGAGAGGCTGAGATAGCTCAGTCTGTTTACTCTGGAAAAGAGAAGTCTGTGAAGGTACCTTTTCAATGCTTATAAATATCTAAAGTCTGGGCATCAAGAGGATGGGGCCAGACTCTTCTTGATGCCCAGCAACAGGATAAGGGGCAAAAGACAAAAGGAACGCAGCAAGTTCCACCTCAATATGAGGGAAAAATTCTTTACTGTGAGGGTGACAGAGCACTGGAACAGGCTGCTCAGGGAGGTTGTGGGGTCTCCTTCTCTGGAGATAGTAAAAAACCTGCTGGGATGCATTCCTATGCAACCTGTTCTTGCTTTAGCAGAACTTGCTTTAGCAGAGGGGTTGGACTAGAGGATCTCCAGGGGTCCCTTTCAACCCTGACCATTTTGTGATTCTGTGAAAGTTAGAGCCAGTCCAAATGAATCTTGAAAATTCAGGAAGTCTCATATCATGGGGTCTTATCTGGGTCCATTTAAAACTCTGAGAAAGTTTATTTAATCAATGACAGCTGTAGAAATGAGCCCCAAAGAACCTCCTATACTTGATGAAAGGGAGGTATTTCATAGGGTGGTGAACGTTCATTTTAGGGCATGTTAATGCTCCATAAATCAATCTCGTATTGGCTGGCACAGTTTTTCTTGTTTGGTGCCATATGTTTATGTGTTCTCCCTAAGAATTGATTACATTTCCTGGGCTTTGACACAATACAGTTTAAAATTCTGAAACTCTCTCAAATACACTTTTTCACAGCCTGGTTCTAGTGAGGCAGTAAAAAACCAACATTTGTAGCATGCACCATAAAACCTGCAATAAGGAAGACACTAATGTTATTTATGTAGAGCAACTACTTCTGTGAGCACCAGAGCTAGCAAATGGAGGTAAAAGAACTGGTGAAATTCACTCAGCTGTTAGCTCTTGCGCTTTCATTGCTGCGCTGTCACACATGTCTGTAACTTCAGTCTCATTCCCGCTTCCTGCTCAGGTGTGGTTGTTTTACCAGGTTAGCTAAGTGCCTTCTGGGGTGGTATAAGCATCCTGCTCCTGCAGGAGTGCAGGCACCTGAATTAGCTGGTCTTTTACATAACCCACTCCAGCACTGCATATCCAAATCTGTGACACTTAGAGTTGCAGTGTATTGTGCTGGTAAATTACAGATCTAGATTAATTATCATGAAAAATACCTCCATGATCTCCCTGTGTTGTTCCTCTTTGATCTGGATCAGTTCAGCTGGAGTTGTCAGGAATGTTACTGTTTCTTTTGGTTTAAAGGAGAGTAAGAAGTGAAGTTACCTGTTGCCAGAGAAGACACGACAAATCTGACAGCAGTGACCCTGCAACCTCTTGGCATTTTTTACTGACTTGCCTGAGGAGAAGAAATGATGTTTAAGCAGATGGTTTTTTGCAAGAGCTGCACAGATGTTGGGAAAAAGAAACAGAAATGTTTGTATCCCATAGCCTGAAGCTATCAGAATAGCTTTTGGGAGCAGATTGGATCTCACAGTTATGGAATACGACATATTATTACCCTAGAGAAAACTCTAGCATTTTGAACTGTTATTGTAAGAACTGTCTTTTTGTTACACTAAGATGACTTACTATCTGTGACAAAGCATTAGTGAGAGAAAGAAATGTCATGTTGCTGTGAGAAAGTGCATGATACTAATGTGTGACAGTGTCTTGTTCTCTCTGTTTTCCCTTTTTTTATTTACTGCTTCTACCTAATCCTTCCCTATCATTGACCAGGCTGGTTTTAACTGGATTTGAGTGTTGCTGTCACTGTCCCACCCTGCCATTGCCTACACACACAACTAGCAGCAAACACCGAACCAGGGAGAGCCTGAAGCTGTCCTGTGGAATGTCCTAAATCTCACCTTGCACGTGTCAATATAAAGTAGACAGAGCCAAGGAGTACTACAGTACTGGCTAGTACTTGCTGTTACTTGCTATTGTGTATCAAATACCAGAGAAAGGGGGTTATTTTGCTTAACTTAAGCAAACTTTTGCGTAACTTAAGACATAGCAATAGACACAGGAGGGTTTCATTTCTGTTCTCTGAGACTATAGTAACATCATCCATGCTAAGGTATCTTCTGAAGAGCTCTACTAGCCAAACATGGTTCCTTCACCTGCACTGAGCAAATCACCTGTCAGTAGCTACATATGTCTGTACAGGACACAGTGTTAACTGCTCCCTAAGCAAAAGTTTCCAGCTTCATTACAAAATTTATCATCTGCTTTCTTTTTCAGGAACATCTAATTTATAGTGATGGTGGCTCAGACTTTGGCTTGTCCTTCAAACAAGATCATAGTACACAGACCAAGCAAATCCGTTCGTCCTTGTGGAATCTAGCATACAACCAGTTAAAACGCCAGGAATGGAAAAAACTGGCCCTGTTCTGGAAGTTCACAGATGAACACATTAAAGCTATTGAAGAACAATGGACAGGTAACAATATCCAAGTGGCTAGACATATCAGCTATAAAAATGCAAGGCAGAGTTGCCTTTTAAACTAGGTGAGCATCACATATACACACTGGCCATACTGTTCTTATTTAAATTATAATAAAGAGCAGTGAATGGGTACAAGCATTGCCCCCCAATTCCTGGGAAGCAGTGCTGCAGAAGTACAGGCCACTTCCGTTATCTGTCTTGGACTGAAGGAACTTTCCTCTTTGGAAATCAAAAATAGCAGTGAACAGCATGGAAGTGTCTTGCAGTGCTGCAAGTGAGGACCTGGAGAACCTCATGACTCTGGAAGACCTTGTTCACACTGTCTTTGCAGTTGCAGTGAAACAGTAGTTTCTAATTCCAGACATCTCAAGTGCTGGGAAAGCAATAATTCTATAGCACACATTGTACTTGTTTACTACTACTCCAGGGTATATTTCCACACGTTGAGCAAAAATGAAAGGAAAAAAATAATTTTAAGTTTTATTAGTTCCCCCCCACCCTTTACAGTAGATTTAGAATAAAATTAGAATCTTTATTTAGCTTTTTAAAATCTTTGTAAGTCTCAGTCTTCATTTTGCTTCCAGGTGAGAAAAGAAATAAGAGTAAATGAGTAGCTTTTAAAACCTCTTGGAATTCTAAAAGTACAAAAGCACAAAACACACCATGTCCAGGGTATGGAACAGACAACTGTTTTGTGTATTGCATAGGGAAACAAAGTTATAAGGAACATGGAAACAGAATGTTGCTCATCTGGTTACACGGTATATTGCTGGCTCATCAGAATCCTGTCAAACACTTATATGAAGATCTGGTGGAAGCAGGATTTCAGCCTTTAGCTGGTAAGTTGTGTTGTGGTATACAGAGCATATTACTTTCTCCTGTGCACGGCTGTGGTGTGGTGCTGAGGTCCCTGCTGGTGCTGGGAAGATATGACCATGGCTGAGCTGGAGGATACTCTCCTCCTTTCTGGGACTGTGCACTGCCTGGGGGGTGAGGTTGTTTGTGGAAGACAGTTTAAAAATTGAGATTTCTAGAGGAAGAAAATGTGGAAATTTCGATTCCCTGCTTTGTCCTGCAAACATGGCTAAACAGTGACTACCCATCCTTCAGTGAGATTAGTATGACATTGTCAAAAGCAGAGCATGTCAAACAAACATTGTCTTCTCTCACTTTACAGAAAAGATCAGAGCTGCAAGTAGCACTGACGTGGACTCCAGAAAATGTGCAGTATCATGAGGGCATCAATAAACGGTGTCATATTTACATGCCAGATGGAAAGTGACTTTCAAATACGAGTAATATATTTTCTGGAAAGAAAAACCTATTTTGAAGTTGTATGGCTTTTTCCAAGCCAGAAAAACTTGCACTCCTGAAACAGTGGTTCTTTCTCACGTGCTTCCTATACAATCATTTAAAGATCTTAAAAGTGAACAGCTGGCTGGTAATTTCTGCTAAACAAGAACCACCACCCCTACAAGTTCTAACACCTGGCTTACCCATGATACAGAATTAGTGTACTGGAACTGCAAATTAAACTTTTTTGTATCTGACATGAAATGTGAATGTGTCATTTTCTACCTGAAAGAAATAAAATTAATAAGTATGTGTACAAAGCAACGCTTCAGAAAGAGGTCTCACTTGAGATTCAGGTTTTTACAAAGTCTTGCTAGGATTATAGCGTTTGTGTCTGAAGAGGGCTTTTCTTCAATTAATGCCAGGATTAGGACAAGTATTTATTTTTCAGCATTTGATTTATGTAGTGAAAATACACAAAAGTGTCATATATAAAACCATGTACAGCTTGCTGCAGGATTTTCTATCGTGGCATAACCTTGAACACATACTCAAACCCAAACATTTGATATTTAATACTTAACACATTTAGCAATTATTTATCTATTTCTTGTTCATTTCTTGAATTAATATTTGGTAATGTCTTGCTGAATATGTTTAATTGTTTTCTCATAACTGAACATGTTTCACATCTGAAGAAATATGTAAAATGTCTTAGTTTTCTCTAAGAAAACAGCAATAGTTTTATCATCCAATGGAAGAATTGTATTGCATTGTCTATCTCTATATAGCAAGCATTATTTTGTACTAAATCTTACTGCTTGTACTAGAAGGATGATGTATCTTAGTCTGAAGTCTCAGGCCTAACTGCCCGCTTGTGTGCAACCTGTTTTGATATGGCTGCAAAGCCTAACAGGAATATGAAGAACAAAACAGTAAATCCTCAGGTATTGGAATTGGGGATCTAAGATCACAAATAGATTCTGACAGGTAAGCAAGTTCTACAACATTAGCTTGGAAAATGAGAATGTTTAACAATGATTCCCTGGATGTGAAGGCTACGACCCTGTTATTCTTCATTTAAGTGCGCTGCTGAAGGATATAATTAAAATGCATACCAACTACATTTAGTTGCATAAGCAACTAAAAGCATATATAAGAAAATAAATGTCATTTTCACTGGAAAGTAGATGTTAATAACATTTGAATTAAAACAGATTCAGACAAAAATCAAATTCAATGCTTTATTTAAAAGTGTGCAAAAGATTCCTTAAATAAAAAGTGTTTATCTAAGTTCTCAACCAGTCTGGAGGTAGAACGTCTTTTCAAGTTCTTTTATCCCCTCTAGTTTTCTATAAAAACACTTTTACTTAAAAAAAATTATTTTTAAAAAAGGGTAAAAACATTATACATATTTCAGGCCTTGCTACATCAAATCTGAAAAGACTGGAAAGTAGTTTAAATTGTGCCTCAGTAAAAACCCCCACTGATAAGTAAGGTATTAGTCAGTCAACAACTTTTACTGAGTGATCACCAGTATGAGTTAGGCCCTGAAGCATTCGCCCAACTTGTCCTGCAGGTCTCACAGCAGTAGAACCAGAAGAATGGAGCACAGTTCGAGGATATTTAGCAGCAATAGCTTGGGATATGGTTTGCTGAAAAGTAATCAGATATATCAAAACACTTACTGGTATAAAAATTTTCCCATTAAAATAGCTCTAAGTTAGCAGCAGTTTAAACAATAAACTCTACAATCCAGCAACTGAAATACACTTCTCAAAAGAGGGAGGGTAATTTTTTTCCTTCCTTATTGGCAATATACTTTTCAGATCATAAAGAACTAAACTTCCAATTAACTAGGTAGCTTTCATCACCTTAATCTTATTTCAGGCTTGGTTTATTTGTTTTTTTTTTTACCAAATTGTTTAGAATTTTCCTCTGTAGTGCTAATTTAATCAAGCTGATCTTCCTTTTGGATTTCAGAACCTGCTATGAGAAGTTTCTGTAAGGTCTCTGGTCTCTGAAAGGAAAATATTTGCATTTATTATCAAAAATGAATTTTCTCCCTAAAAAACTAGCGACCTTACTGCAATAAACAGTAGTCATTCTACTTTTAACCAAGGTAAACTCTCTCCTCTGTCAGATTAACTCAAGAGAAATACTTCAATCTGAGTGACTTCCACTTAGGCATTTATTTGCAGAAAGAGTACACGGAATATATCTCTGGAACTGTCACATTCATTACATTTTTAGAAGTCAGTTTATAGTACAGTAGCTGAAGTACTTTACGTGTCATACTAGTCGCACAATCTGAATCCAGAAATAGTTCTTAATGAAAGAAATCTCACACCAAAACTCTCAGCCCCAAGGACATTCAATTTAAATATTAATTTCTCTTTAGGAGTCCCAGTTCTATGTGCAGCCCGCCACAGGGCTCTGACTCACTGGAAAGGAGTAAAAGCAGAACATTCCTCACATGGACAGCTACCAGTATCTCCAACTCAAATGAAACAACTTGATGTAGCTGTGCTTGTTCTGGCAGTATCACTGAAGACAAATGGGACTGTCAGATAGCACAGAGGAAACTCAGATCTGATTTTAGAGGTTAAATATAAAAAAAAATAAAATCTTCAACTGTTTTAAGCAGCTCCAGTCAAAAGCACTTTTTGCTCAGACTGGTGTACAAGTGTAGCAACTGCCTAGGCCATTTAGGTCACAGTCTTGTATGTTGGTTTCATACCCTATTAATCCACTTATTTCAGTATTTTCTTCAGGATAAATGGGGGGGGGTGGGTAAGACTAAAAGTACTATGAACAGCAGGTTTGACAAATTTGACTACCTCTGGACAAGGGCTTCACTTTTTTCCCCAATAATTTGCGACACTCAGCCTATCATGCTAATCTGCATCTCTACCACCTCTGGTTCAGTCACTCTTCCTGCTATACACTATGAAGCTTGTTTTAAACCTGTGGTTGCATGGTAATGATGCCAAACATTGCTGTACTGACTGACTGCTTCTACAACGTACAACACTCACAGAAGAGCTGGCCAAGAGACAGCCAGGACTACTATACCTGTGAAATAATTACTACAGAAATAAGACAAATAGATTAGAGTGGCAAAATTTACTTCCTGTCCTCATCAGTGCCTTGCACTCAGCCCAAAGATGGTACTGTTTGCTATTTTCAAGAGGACTGAAGTCTGACACTTGTTTCATATCTCTTCATGGTGGTAATTTTTCTTTAAACTACTACAAAACATAAGGTAATAATACTATTACAAGCATAATTCTGACTTACCTGAGTGACTGGATGATGTTTTTCAACAATGACTGTACTCATGGGTGGAACAACTCCCATCACTGCTAAATTACCACAAATTCTGCCTTTTGGTCCCACATCAGCTCGGCCCATGATTCGAGCAGTGATTGTTCTTCCTGCTTTCTGTTGAGCAGATGTTATTACTTTTCCCATGGGCTATAAATAAATTAAGTATTAGTTGGTAAAAAATGCAAAACATAATATTTACAATACTCTAGTATGTCTGCTTAGTTTTATCAGCCATGTGCCTAAATTTAATGTGGGATGTTGGAGGTAATCCAGTTATGTTATTCGGGACTGAATTTGCTCCATCTAATTGCAAACTGGTTTGTTCCATTTTTTTTCCACTCGTAAGTATAAGATAGCGTTTTGAGCAAATGACCTCTATCCTGAGGGAAGTAAAGCTAATCTTATAAAAATCAAGCAGCATGGACAGTTTAGGCTTTGCTCACTGGCTGCATACATGAGTGACAGCTGCTAGCACTTCCATCACCCTACAAAGTCTTTCTAGCAGTGACATAGCAGATGGAAAAAGCTTCCATGCAGTAAAATGCTGCATTCTTCTCTGACAGCTGGTAGCAAACTGTATCAGATGGGAAAAAGAAAGGAGAGCAATGCATAAGACAGTGGAGGGAAGTAAAAACGGTCAGTTTAGCAACAAATACAGAAGAGGGAATGTGAGAGACATTTCAAACAGCAAGATGCTACAGCAAAGCATATATTCTTTCTAGAACAAAACGGTATCACATGAAACACCAATTGTTCCTGTTCCACCATGCCTAAGTGTATGTGCACAATATATTCTATTCTTCATTTTGTCAGGCTTCTCCCTTCCCTCTTCCAAAAGTAATTTAAAATTTCTCCTAGCATAAATGGGTTTCTGTAACATTAACGTGCATTTCCAAACAAGTGTCTTCACACAGCCATGTAGACTCTATGGCAGTTGGCTCAACTCCACACCTGTGTTGCTCTGAAAAGTGTATAAATAATGATATCCAAAGGAATACTTGCTATACTTGTGTTGTAAAAAATAAAAAAATAATTTTAGTACATTACCGGTTTTCGAGTTGATGCCACACCAGATCCTGCAGCTGTGCTAGTGATATTTGCTGGAGAATCAGAATCTAGCCTGGTCTGAGCAGTGCTTGCATGACTCAGGTGGGCAGAAAACTATGAATGAATCCAGAGTTTATGATGAATGAGTACAAATTTACAGAAACCACAGTTTTACTCTCTAAAGAGTCAGTTTCTTGACTATTCCTATTACTCTTCTAAATTTAACTTCTTTGCAGATATTTTATATTTAGTGTTACTGTTTTCTGGTTAATTCAAAAATACTTATCCAAAAATTGTAGAAATTATGTGAATGATATTGGATGCTATTTGAATGAAAAATCAATAAGAGAGGTGAGAACATGCACTCCAGTGTGAAATTGTTTTACAGAGGAACATCTCCAGCATGACTCCAGGGCAGGTCCAGAACATCTAAGCTGATGGATAATGACCTGGCTAAGCTGACATGACAGGACAATAAGCCGAGTTCCTTCAGTCTATATATGTTACGCTTTTAAAAAAGAAGCTTGAAGTCAAGCCAGCTTTTCTTCTTTCCAGATTATATTAAGCTCAGGGTTGTTTGGTTGGTTTTTTTTGCAAAAAACCCCTCTTATCAGCTTTTTTTTCCAGAAAGAACCTTAGAGCAAGTTCTGCTTATTATAGTGACCTTATTAGTTTAATGCATTTTCACTAAAATAAAAACAGAGCTTAATAGAAGTACAGCAAATCACAGCAGCTGTGCCCCAGTAACTTAATTTACACCATCCAGTCTGAACAAATCCATAGGTTTCTTTTCACATTTAGACTGTCTTAGAATTCTTTCAATTCATGGGCTATGCCTTTTATCTTTAAAAAGCTTCAGATGAGGAAGTTCATTTTTGTCACTAGCAAATACAGTTCTGTTCCAGCTACATGCTTACCATGTCTTCCAGCTGAAAAGTAGTTGCTGGTGGAGATGGTGGTGAGGGCGGGTTATATTGTGAAGGAGGTGGTCTTCCTGTGACAATGGTACCATTATCATTTCTCATACTTCCTACATCTATTATTAGAAACACAAAGTAATGGGATCAGCACATAATCTAGCAAACCTTAAGAGAAAAAAACAAAGAGGTAAGTGACAGTAAAAATGTTACTGTTCCTTTGGGAACAGTATAATCAAATTAAAAGGTTCAGTCTATTCTTTATACTTGTGTACAGACTTTCCTGTATTTGACCCTTCTTTTCAGATGCTTGGTAATAATATTTTCCAAAGAACTTGTTTCTGTATTATGTCTCACCATCCATGTAGCACTTGCTATATATTTGTTGTGCAAAGAACTAAGGTTTTCCATACTGCTTGCCAATCCTAAATCCAGTGTGCAAGAGCTGCTTTTATGCTAAGGGCCAAAACCTAGTTTAGGCAGGGAAAAGCCAGAAAAGCCATACTGGACTTCTGTGAGGGCACAGGATCCTTAAGAGGGTTGCCTCACTGTAACTAGAATAAAATATTATTTTTACTTTCCTGACAACATACTGCAGTTTCAGGGAGACACAGATCATGCTCAGCAGCATCTCATCTCCACATACAATGGCCGGACACTAGCCATATCCTGGCTGTAAGGCTGCAATGATCTATGTGAGCCCTGAAGCCCTAATTCATCCCCAACCGCTGGATAAGCCTGAGCTTGTGCAAAATCCAGCCAGGAATCTTTTGTCTCACAATGCAGACATCCTGGGGAGGTCAGATCTGCTGACCTAAGCCAAATATCTTTTCCAAGCAGTTTCAGCCTTTTCCTTTGGAATGTACACTTCCTTAAAGGAAGCAGAGAGAGTTATTCTTATTCACCATCCTATTTCTGAAGCAGATGATGCTAGCAGCAGTTCCAGGACAAAGGGAATTGCTCATTCCAGGGACTAGAGTGACACCATGTGGTAGTTGTGGGGTTTATGTCTGTTTGGGGGTCTTTTGTGTTGTTTTTTTTTCCTCTTGATGTGATCAGGAAAAAAATAAGGAAGGTAGTTTAAATCAATGCAATATTCAAAGACTTCAAGAGTGAAAGTATGCCAGAATATGCATTTTGTACATAAATATAGACACACAGTATAGTTACACACCCAATAGATCTAATCTGTGTTACTTAAAAGAGCAGAGTTAGATTTTCTTAAGTAAAAAGTCACAAATTCTCATGGCTTCAATGTTCTTTTAAATAAACAGAACACCACCACCACCACCAAATCTGCCAGTAAATCAGCCAAAGAGATTTTACACCATTGACTCTGACTCCAAATATTACAGACCTGTTAAGGTTATGATACTTGCACACTATTAATAACCTCCACTATAATATATATTGTAAATAAGCTATTTGTACATTTTATGTATATTAAATATATATTATAATAACTTAAAAATAGTGTATCTGTAAAGGATCAAATTCTGCTTTTGTGTCCAATAACATTAGGTGGCACTGCAGAGTTCACCTAAATCAGGGGTGTCAAACAGTCACACGTGCTGCATCCATGACTGGTGCGCTGGTAGACACGCAGAGGCAAGGAGCTTGGTGCTGCCGCCAGGTAGAAACAAGGTGCCAGGCCGGATACAACAAGGTGGAAGGCCAGATTCAGCCTGTGAGCTGTGAGTTTGACACCCATGACCTAAATTTATAATCACGGACTGGCTCTGGCACAAGAAAGTTTTACTGTCCACAGATTACAAGAATAGAGCAAATCACATCTCATGTTTGAAGTCCCCTGATGTCCTGGTCACTGTTCTGTTATACTAGAGGAAGAATGCAAATAAACAGTTGTACAACCATACTAAACAATTATGTAACTAACTTCATTAAAAGCACCATCTGGCCACAGCAAGAAAGAGATTGTGCCTAGGACAGAGGAGATGGTGGTATGAGAGTGGAAGAAAAGGCAGGCATGGGGCCAAGGGTAACGGGGACTGTGAGATACTATGAAGCCTGGTGAGGACTACAGTGAGTACAGGAAATTAAAAAGCATAATAATGGACACCCAAAAAGCTGGGTACAGGCACTCGAACCTCACCCATCACAGCAAAATCCCTAGGTACTGGGTGCCTGTGCAGAGTATCAGCTCCTGCTTCAAGCAAAACATTTGGTCCCTGAATCTCAGGGGTTGGTTGTGGCAGCTCTAGAGCTAAGTTTCCTTCATTCCCTTCCTAATTATCCTTATCTTTACAGATTTACAGAAACAGTGCTTTCCTATATCATACCACTCAGCTACTCATCATTACTTGGGAGACCCATTGTCTTGTTGCATATTTTTTGCAAACCAATAAGATAAAGCTTCAAGAAAGAGTAGTTCTTAATTTATAACACTGAAAAATATAGTACTTGGGCAATGCCCTGCAGCATTACTCCCAAACTCAGTATCTTCAAGAAATCATTCATTCTTGACCTTCTCCAAATACTGATTCTATGTTTTTACTAGCACATAGCCACTCAGCTAATGGCATATTCTAGTTTCCTAAGCAACTGCACAAACTCAGACAGCTGCTCACAAAATTATCCTCTTAAACTTTCTTCAGGTTTTTAATTCTTCTTCATATCTACATTTTTGGGGAGGAATTTCTCTGAAGTAGTTTAGAAACTACTGGTATAAGACTGTTCAGCTTTGCAACTGGAATTACTTGTCTAAGGCCATTAACAACTGCTGCCAGAACAGTCAGTTGTCAAGACACACATACAGCTGTGACACTCCTGCTGGTAGAGCTATTTTCCTCTTTTATGTAAACTGCTGCACCAGCATGATTATCCTCCTACTGCTATAGATTGTCTCACCCTGAGGGGATGATTTCATTGCACCAGTAAGGGTGTGCAGTTCTTCCCTGCGTAGCTGCACAAGTTTTGCGAGTGAGAGGCTGCTATAATTACACAGTTGTTTTCTGTTCTGGCATAGAATTCCCTACTAAATACAAAACCTGGGAGAATTTCTTGCCTTTTTTGCACAAAAAGACAAGATTAATAAATAAGGGAGAGCTGTCTGGGAAAAACACATTCCCTGCATGCTAGAATTCCAGAGAACAGAGGAGTTTTTTTCCAGGATTTTTCCCCACGTCCCCTATTAACCTGGATGCTGACAAAATTCTAGGTACTTTTCCACAGTATTTTAAGTATGCCATTCCTAGTTCCTTGTTCTGCCTCCAGTTGTAGGTTACCACCCTCACAGCACGGTGGGATGAAGAGAACATGTTCCGCCTTTCAAGTGCAGCAGTACGAAGTTAGCAGCAGAATACTCCTCAGCATATTCAGTAAGACTTCTCAAAGCAACACGATAAACTCTGTTGCCACAAGTCCTCATATTAAAAAAAACAACAAAACAAAAACAACAAAAAAAGAAAAAAAAGACTCCTTTGGAAAAAAAAAAAAAAACAAACAACAAAACAAAACAAAAAACCGACAGATGCTCTCAGGTTAGAGATGCTTTTTATACTGACCAGGATCTGTCCTACTATCCTTTGCCTGAAACATGGTCATTGCTTCCAGACTCAAAGCACACACACCACGCATAAAGGCTTTCTTCGTGGTGCCTTCATACTGTTCTCTTTCACTGTGCAGTCGCAGAATCTCGGCTTGTGCCTCTTCCAGAGTAGCAGTCAGCTAAGAGAGTAAGGAAACAGCTATCTTATATTTCTGAATGCAAACTACGAACATGTTCCTTAATTAGCTTTGAAAGTTACTTACTACATTTACAAAGATATGAATTTTCACTTCAAAATCGCTGGCTCACCAGAGATGAACAGCTGCTTGTCATTTCTTTGCACATTATTTTTACTAGAGCACACCAAGGACAAGAGTGCATTCAAAAGGACTGTCAGACACTACCTAACCAGCTAAGCAGAAATAGATCTTGGAAGTTATTGTCTTTCAGAAGTTAGGCATCTGGAACAAGGTAGATTTCTGTAGGAACGTAGATTTGCTGAATAGAAGAATAAGTCTTCCCAGTACACTAAGCATAGGGTGCATTGTCATCTGCAACCTCTTTTCTAGCCAATGTAGAAAACTAAAAAATACTAAGAAAAGACAGGTAAGTCACTACCTACTCCTTTTGTGCTGGTCACCAAAGACACGACTGGTAAGCCTGTTCTTAAAATTCTAGATTTAGTTTCTTGTTAAAACACAAAGCTTTTAAAATTCATGTTTTAAGACTTCATTACTGTGCACCAATGCACACGTTGATAACTTAATTTCACTTAGGCTTTGAAAACTCTTTAGCAAGCTTAATCAGCAAGTCGGAGGCAAAACCAAACTTCAATTCAGCCTTTAACAGAGCAGCTATTACAGGAAAAAAATATAGTAATCATCACAATTATTCATAATAAAAGTGGTCTTCTATTTCCATTGTCTTCTTCAGTAAGACCTCAAAATGCATAGCCATTATTAACAGCGTGCTCTTAGAAAACAAGTATCATCCCTATTTGTGGGCAAATACAGATTTGTCTCATTTCAGGCAGAGTCAAATTTACTTCACCTGTGCCTGCAGTTCAGTAACATTTCACATCAGATGCAAGGAAATTAAAGCCACATCTAGGAACCATACTAGAGATCTTAGATCACCTCAAATCTTCTTGCGTAATTGAGAAGTCTGTTCTGCTGGAAAGTCCTCGTGTTTTTCAAGTTTCTTGAGAAAGAGATACTTTGGAGGGATGGGGCATGGGGGAGTAAAGGAGAGAAAGAATGAAAAAAAAGTCTTATTTTACCTCTGCAATTTTGGCTTCGTAATCATTGGTAAGCTGAACACAGATGTTTTCTGCCCTTAACTGGCAGGCTTTTGCTACTTTTTCCTTCCATTTTTCTTCACTAAGAGAGCGCCATGCTGCCCATACTTTCTTCATCAAAGCTGTCTGGAAGTGCCTGTCTGCTATTCTATTTGCATATTCCTTAGGAAACAAATACAACCACATCATATGCAAGTTCAGGTTTCCTACAAATTTAAGTACTGAAGACAGCGTGGATGATTATTTTACAAATTACTACAGACCACAGAACGAATGCCTAAATTGAGTTACACATGCTGCCGTGAAGTACAGGAATACAGCATTAGCTGTATACGTTCTTTCCCGTATACGTTAGGGTCCTACTGTCCCCAGTATGAGACAACATATGTGCAAAAACTCCTAGGTCACACAAACCAGTAGTTTTACTCTTACCTGAATGACACTTAAACAACCTTAGAGTGTAATCCTGCATGTGTGAAGCCATTTAATGTGTATGTGGTGCATTTTGATTCACTTCAAGAACCTTGTAAAACCTGCTGTCACAAAGATTGCAGATGATTAGTTTAAAGCATCTATCTTTTAAATAAATTCAGACTTTGGGATGCTTTAAAAAGCCCTTTAAAACAATTCTATTATTCTACTCCATTTCAAACTACTCACCAGACAAAGTATTTCAGCATATTTTTTTCAGAAATTAATTAGAAAAAATAAAAGAGCTGAGAAAAACTAGACTCCAAATTATTGGTAAATTTTAAGATGGGAGAGAAGGAAAGGAGGACAAAAGACTATCCCTCTCTCCAAATCAGCAGAGTTTTGGATAGCATCAATGAACTTGAGTCTAGTCAGGAATCTGTACCAGGTGAAGAAATGCCCTGAATATAAATTTTTTAATAGCCTGGAATGAGAAAGGTTTGCAGTCTTGATATTGGATCCTTCATAATTCACATAGTAGACTGTTTACTGTTAGATGCTTAATGCAATGCCAAACATTTTATGCGTGACTATGGCTTAGCTACTTCAAGTTATGGCATGAGAAAAGGCAACAGCTAAAGTTTTAATTGTGAAAGTGGCTTTGCCCAAAAACATGTTATTGTATCATGTTACTGTTCAAACATAACGTCTCTCGAATTTAGACAGAGATTCCCCCTCACACCTACTTCAAAATGTAGATGCTGTAAATTATGGTGATTTGCTGTGAGCTGATCACAGTAATTTGGGCAATAAGCAAATATATTTGATTTTTCCCCCTATCTTAAGACAGTTTTTTGACAGCAGCTTTCATTTCAGAATTGAAGTTTCCAAATTGTTGACACTGTCAAACACACCCAAACAGAAACTGTTGTGTCTTCAAAATGTAACAGGAACCGCAGCAACTCTTACCCTTTTGAGTTCAGAGGCTGCATTTTCATTGCACTTTTATTTTGCAAACATACCTCTTGTTTGGCTTTAACACGCTGAATCCGCCACATTGTAAGCCTTCTCATTAACTCGGTTCTCTCCTTTTGCCTGTCTAAAGCTTGGGTCAAGTTAGTAATCACCTGCAAAATATTAACACTATTTCAACAGCTATGATCTTTTTAAGGTCAAACAATGTACTTTATGCATCAGTCATTTTTCATTTAAAGCATTTGCTTTTAACAGATGCTTTTTACTGAACCTTCTTTCCCTTACTCTAATCAAGCAGGAAACAATAATCAGAGTTCAAATCAGAAGTTCCTTGTGGCTTCAACAGTCAGACTGTGTCACTTAAGCACTTCTACTCTGTAGTTTCAGGAAAAGCTGAACTGAATTTTCATCTAACATCTGCAAGTTTCTGTGCTACTTCCCTATATTTAAATGTTACCGTAGCATAAAGTCAGAAGAATCACTTATTTCAAAGACAATTTTGATAAATCAGGAACACTTTTCTTAATAAATAATGCACTAAACCAAACTTTTAACTGAAGTGTAAAGAAACTATCTGCACAAAGCCTGTTCAACTATCTGAAAAGAATAAACAAGCTAAGGAGTTGCTAAGAAGTAGAAAAGTCTTATTAATAACTGTTTTTCTCTTTAAAAGTTCTCACAAGAGATATCATATATGCAATTAGGGACTTTTACCAACAACCTCTAAACATGTGTTAATTAGTATACAGAAAGAGCTGAGGTTTCCTTACTACAAATTAGATTAGGCATGATGCAAATTGGGTACGTGAAATCACTGAGTAATCATCTATATTTTTGCTTAGCTTCTTAAGCTCGATTCATGTGTCATGAAGTCACATGAGAGCAACTCCAAAGGGCAAAAGTGACTAACCTTGAGACTCTTGGAAGTAACAAAGTTATTTTTACTGTTGCATAAAGACTGTGAACAATAATCTATGATGTTATATGCTAACACACTGTAATATTACATACATATGTTACATGCAATAATTATTGAGCATATATCAATGAAATAATGATACTTAAAATAAACTTTACACTCAAATCAATAAAGTTACCTAGCAAATGGTACAAAACTGTTTTGTTTTATTAAAGATCTTCAAACAAAATAGGTCAGTCTTCAGAATACTTAATGAAATACTACTAGGCAAAAGCTTGGTTTCTTTAAGGTGTTCAGAATATCAAATGGAACAAATAAAGATGAATTTGATACACATGAAGTAATTTAAAGCTGATACAACTTTATTTTTAAGAATGAGTTCTTCGTAATAGTCTATATTAATAGTCAAATCTTAAATGACCAATATTAACCTTTTTGCAGTTTCACAATAACTGAATAGTCTCAGGTAAGTAACAATGAATTTATCTAAAATTGGAAGTAAATTTGAATAAATTATCAACAAATCAATAAAATGGAAAGCAAAGGAAATGAATATAATTACTTTTATTGAAAAAGTGTCAGGTACTAACATAATACATGGACTTTTGATGCTGCGTATCTCTTGATGAGCACTAGAAGTCTTGTTAATTACTGTAGCTTTGCCAACAGAAAGCATTTATGAGATTTACAATGTGAATACAAGAATCTACACCATTCTTAGTATTTGTGAGGCTGATGGACTTTATGTCATGTCCATATTAGAATACAGCAGCTCTGATAAATACAGTGCGATGTGTGATGCATGGAAATACTGCCACAGTGGCGGCAATAAAAATTTCATTGAAAAATTAAAGGTTTTTAAAGTATAAGAGCTAATAGATTCATCTAAGATAAACCTAGGGTCTATTGCTGTTCCTTATTTAAGAAGAAAACAATGCAAAATATGTATGTGTTGTGTGGACAACATGTTAAGTTTTGATTGCTAGTATGGACACTATTAGCAGCAATGATCCTTTTTCTGTTATACAGTCTAAACCATAGTATCTAATTCTCTGTGCTACTTGCTGCAAGAAGAATTTTGTTCAGAGATAGGCCCAAAAATTCAGTGTGAATATTTTTAGAAAAAGAGAAATTATTGAATTATGGAATTGAACACTACCTCATCTTTCCTGCCAAGAGAGATTTCATAAGCACGCAGTAACTCCTTCAGGTTTTCCATCTCATTGCTTAATTGTTTCACATGTGCGGTGTGGTTCTCTTTTTCTTGTTTCATTTGCAGTTTGTGATGTTCAATCAAACTAAGCTTCCATTTATTCAATTCAGCCAGAACACTTGTCTAAGAAGTTAAAGAAATTACAGTAGTGCAATTAATAAGATTATTCCCTCCTCCCTAATATTTTCATCTTAAAATATTTAGCAATTAAGGAGACATGAATATTTACAGTGGTGTCTTCATTACACAGGCTGTTTATATCTATATATAAATGTTACTAGACATAATGAATTATTGAATAATAATAACTGAACATCCCCAATAGAGAAAATTATTCCAAAGTTCTTCAAACAAGGAATTTGAGGGAGGAATACCACTGTTTCCCACTGCAGCTGCACTGCAGCTTTTCCTGTACTCTCATTCTACAAGATATTGACATATGTATATGGTTTTTAAGAATTCCATACAAAATA
This sequence comes from Neomorphus geoffroyi, assembly GCA_033558235.1. Taxonomy (NCBI): domain Eukaryota; kingdom Metazoa; phylum Chordata; class Aves; order Cuculiformes; family Neomorphidae; genus Neomorphus; species Neomorphus geoffroyi. The sequence continues at coordinate 19,156,220 of JAUMJM010000048.1, read as the reverse complement.
AATACCTTAAAATTTCCACTCCAGAGATCAAGTATGCTTTCTACTTGAGTTAGTTTTTCATCAGGTAAAGTTAATTCAGTCACTGCAGTTTTGTGGATTTCTGCTGGACCACAAGCAGACCCTTGTAAAGAAGTCTCTTCAGGGCAAGATTGTTCCATTTTGGCCCCAGAAGCCTCTTTCACTGATACAAAGACTGAAAATGAAACAGAGAATATGCACTGATACTCTGGAAAGGCTAACCGGTCTGTATTCTGGATGGAAATCAGAAGCCAGGCAATAAAAAAAACCCAACCCCCAAAATACTTATGCCAATAGAAACTTCCTTCCCCCATGTAAAACAACTCAAATACGTGCATTCAAGATACAAGTATATTTAAACCAACAGTTCTATTGTAATGTTAGTCAAATCATAACTACTACCTCTCCTAAAGAACATAATCTTTTAATGTCATTTAAAGAGGATGATCACAGCAAGTACCAAAAAATAGCGTCGCCAGAAACAAAAAGCATCTTACTAAAGACTTCACATTGATTAACTTCTCAAGTCAAAAATCTAAAAACTTCTGCCATTTCCTCAATGAGACTGTAAACTTGAGGTCAGTGGCCTTCTCTTATCCATTTGCAAAGCAACCTGCGGGTATATTGCAATATTGGTATGCACATGCATCTAGTTTCCTTACAGCCCTTAATTTGCTCAGCTCATCTAATTAGATTTTAAACTCTTTGAGAAAGGAAATTTCTATTATGAATTTACATAAAGCCCTATACAACAAGGCCTCACTTTCAGTTGCTGCAGCTAACTACAACTGCCATAAATATCAATCCATGCCCAGAAGCAAATGGGCATGCGTGAGTTGCAACTGATGGGAAGGAAAAAATGAGCTAAGAATAAAGATGTTAATACTTAAGCAAACAGAGGAAATTAAATATTGTTTCATATTTAATTATTCTTTACAGGAAATCTGTTATTTGAGGTGACAGCTAAATAAAGAAACTGGAAAGAAGAGGGATTAGCAGATTCCTGATATTAATAACATTCAAGAGAGCTTCAAAAGAATGCTCTCCTTTCATAAATGGAGAAAGGACATCTCTAACATACTAGTCTTGACTTCTGAAAACAACTATTGTCTGTACAATTGGCTTTATAGAGGATGGGCACTGTTTTTCTGGTACAAGCAGGCAGAGAAAAGCTTAACTGTCACAACGCAGTATTTTCAGGACAGTGGAAACCTATGTTTCTAATTTATTCAAGACCAAGCCTGATGACTGACACTCTTTTACAGCTACTATCACCGTTAGACCTCCTGTCCAAATGAAGTAAGCAGAGCTGTCTGGCTAATATTGCTCCTGCATGAAGTAGATTGCAACTACTACGCTCCTGCCCTAAAACAAGAAGGAAATAAGGAAGAACTGATACAGTCGCTGTTAGGATTTTTTGGTGTTTCTCCCAGGGTCATATTCAACTACACATCATAAATTTAAAATCAGCTAAAGAAGACCATTTCTCTAGACTATTCCCTACAAAAGCAGAAGACCATAAACAGATTACTCCCAATCACACCTGTACATTAAGATCTAGCCTTTTGCCATTGTTTCTCCTGAAAATGAGAGAATATTGCTTGGCTGATGACAGAATTTGAAGATTCATTGCTTGTAAAGATTTCTGAAAAATAAGACATGCTAGACAGATGATCCAGACTACTTGAAATACATCTAATTGCAGTGATGAAGAGCCTGGCTGGCCTTTCACAATACAAAATATGGCAGTGTTACTATCGTCAAGTGTTCCAGATTTGTTCTTCACCACTTGTTTCCATTCCTGCATGTTACTGTGTTCTTCCTTCAGTTGTGATGCTGCTGTAAGATGCATAAAGGTTTGCTGTGATTTTTAAACTTTTACTATTTGCTTGGAATACAAAGATATCCAATTTACACAGCACAGGATGCAAGACACTTACAAAGAAAGAACAGAACAAAATATAACCAATTAAAACAGGATTTAAAATAGACCGATAACTGCCATAGTCTGAGATCGTAGTATTACAAGGCCATCACTCCCCTCTCTTTAATCCTCCCTATGTACAGGGATTTTTCTCATTTACCATAGGATGTATCCTTTACTAAATCCACTGCAAGTATCTGTTACATCATCTTCATCTCACATAATTTATCTTTGCCTTCCAATATTGCCATAATTTTCTAGTTGTACACTTATTAATTTCATTCTTATTCCTAATGCTCTCCTCCTGTCTTCTCTATTCCTTCCACTACATTATTCCATGATGCCATTCAGTTACCGCACACTATGGTACGAAGGACATGGAAAAAAATGGATTTGATAAAGTATAAAAATGTGCTTCATTAAATAATCGCCCACACACACTTACTCTGACAAATCTCTAGATGTATTCTTGTTTATGAATGAACAAGATGTGATGAAATCAACTGTTTTCCCAGATGTCTGTCACTCCAGACGTTTTTTTTCTGCGTTTCTCTAGTATCTGACTTTTTCTGCTTTTATTAAGTAAATAAGCTTTGACAGACCGTTTTCACACATGATCTGCCCATCCTGAGGGTAACAATTTGCTAAAAGGTATGTTTTCTTAAGAGTCTTCTCAGAAGTTTAATGATCAATAATGAGGACTAGTAGCCTGAAAAGAAGGAATTTTCCCACTGTTTAGGTATGAGTCATCATTAACACATCTTTGCTACAAGTAATTTACTGCTCAGTCACTGTCAAATTTAATCATCCCAACTGGTAACAATGAACAGGAAATTAAGTTTTAGGTTCCAAAGTTTAAAAGCATTTGGACATTGAATTGAATATTACAGCATGTTTTATTCCAATTATTTTTCTTATTTGACTGAAAGCTCTTAGTCATTATATATCACTAAATGTACTGCAACAAATAAAGATTACTAGTAATTAGACTTCTGCTATCATAGAGGAAACATTTACTTCAGGTTCAAAAACCTGAGGAGAAGAGTCAAAATGCCACAACTTGAACTTCATTTCAAGAAGACATCACATGGCATTGACAACTCTGTGGATCTCAATACAAACATTGCATGGAAAAGGGCGAAAAAACACTGTAAGCTTGAGAAGCTCTGCAGAAGAGGAAACTTTTAAGTGTTAACTTAGCAGAGACATAGATTTTGTTTTACAAAGTTATAGCACAGTACTCTTATAACTTACGATTCTGCTATTTTAACACAGCAACAGCATTATAGCTGGACAGGGGGAAAAGTGTCAGAGAGAGACTGATTTTTAGTATGAATATGTAGCAATGCCAAAAGAATCACAGAATTGTTTAGGTTAGAAAAGACCTTTAAGATCATTTGAGTCCAACCCTTAACCTAACACTGCGAAGTCCACCACCAAGCCATGTCCCTAAGCATGACATCTACACCTCTTTCAATACCTCCAGGGATGATGACTCGACCACTTGCCTGGCTGGCCTGGTCCAGTGCTTGATCACCCCTTCAGTGAAGACTTTTTCCCTAATATCCAGCCTAAACCTCCCCTGGTGCGACTTGAAGCCATTTCCTCTCATCCTATCACTTGTTACTGAGGAGAAGAGACCAACACCCACCTTGCTACAACCTCTTTTCAGGTACTTGTAGAGAGCAATAGCCTTCCTACCCTCTAGGCAATCAACTCACCCCCCCAACTTAGTGTTCTCTGCAAGCTCACTTACAATGCACTCAACCTCCTTGTCCAGATCATTGATAAAGATACTGAACAGAACTGTCTTCAGCACTAAGCCCTGTGGAACACCACTTGTGACCAGCCACCAACTGGATTTAGCTCCACTCACCACAGCTCTTTGGGCTCAGCCAGCCAGCCAGTTTTTTACGCAATAAAGAGTATGTTTGTGCAAGCCATGAGTAGCCAGTTTCTCTAAGAGAATGCTGTAGGAAACAGTGTCAAAGGCTTTACTATAGTCTAAGCAGACAATGTTCACAGCCTTTCCCTCTTCCACTAAGTGGGTCATGTGGTCACAGAAGCATTGTTTGAAAAGTCAGATTCATTGCCCAGCAAATAAATAGCCAATCTCGCATGCCAAGGTGAGACACAGATTTTATTACAGTTGTGCAAATTTGGGTGGTCAGTGACTTTTCATAAATCGGAGCACACCTGACAAATGATTTGTTAGTGATCATATAAAGTTACAGGTGATTTCATCATACAAGTTTTCTACTACAGATGCTCCGTAAAGGGTCTACTTCTGGAGGCAGGTTTCTTGTGTTTCTTTGCCAAACTGGAAGATCTCATAAGAGGGCTTAATTAATATTGTCCTCCCCTAAGGCAGAGGTTCAGGATGTATTATATCAGATCTTCTGTGTCCTTTATTCTTCAATTAGTACAAGGCCCAGATGTGCAGGTCGTACTTCATCAAGATGTACTTTATCATATTCTCTGGATGTTTTGTTCTTTTAATTAGTTTACTATTTCATTTGATTTAATATTAACAAATGTTAGTTTGCTCTTCTAATTGCTTATCAACACGTTTAGAACACTACACTTTTTGCAAGAGAAAAAGATCAAGTTAGTCAAGAAGGACCTGCCTTTCATAAACCCAGGCTGAGTGAGCTTGACCACTAGCTCATCCTGTATGTGCCACATGATGACTCCCAAGATGATCTGCTCCATAAGCTTCCCTGGCACCAATGTCAGAATGTCAAGCCTGTAGCTCCCCAGATCCTCCTTATAGCCTTTCATTTACATGGGCATCACATTTGCTAAGTGCTAGTCAACTGGGACCTCCTTGGTTAGCCAGAACTAGGAGGGAAAGTAGTTTGGTGAGTACTTCTGCCAGCTTCCTCAGTACTCCTGGGTGGACTTCATTCAGGTTCATACACTTCTGTGTGTCTAAGTGGTATATAGCAGGTTGCTAACCATTTCCTCTTGGATTATGGGGGCTTAATTCCGCTCCCCATATCTGTCTTCCAGCTCAAGGGGCTGGGTACTCTAAGAACAACTGGTCCTACTATTAAAGGCTGCAAAGAAGAAAGCATTAAGTACATCAGCCTTCTCATCCTTTGTCACTGTTTCCCCCTGCATCCAATAAAAGGACCGAGCCAAACAAAAAACCACTGTGTCAGTCAGAAAAAAACGACTAATCTATCCTATGTGATCAGTATCAGAGATACAGTATTGAAATTAAATATAACTGCTTTCTCACTGTTCATTCAAAGTCTTGTTATTAGTATCAGGAAAAAAATTAGTATTCTAAGGCTATACATTAACACTGTGGCAAACACCACTCGAATCACCCCTGATCAGTACCAGAGGTTATATAAGAGTTGGACATAGTTTGGTCAGATCCTTTTTTAAAAGTTGAAACAGCCTTCTTCTTACAACTAGATTGTTTCAAGCTCTGTCTCAAGAATATAAGACATCTCTTTCCCCAGACTCGCCAGACAGTGACATTTTAAACAACAAAAGCCTAAGTTCTGATAAATGTGCAAAGCACCAGAAGTTTATAGTATATAGTTAATGGAAGCACGATAGGTCTGTTAAATAGTCTTCTTGCCTCAGTCTCTCAGAAGATCAAGAACAGCTTTTTTACTGTTTTTAACATTTTTTTTCATTTTGAAAATAAAAGACAATTGTATTTTGCAAGGTGCTGCTCTTTGCAAAGATAAAAAACATGTCAGTGTCTAAAACCGAGGGGAATATGTGGCTCCTTGAAATAAGCATACATAAAATTGCAATGCAAAATTCTGATCACCAACAAGTATTAAAGCATTTATTTCCCCCATCCTCTTAATTACAGTTTGCAAATGACTACTCTTATTTGGCAATATCAAGCATAATAAACGTTAAGTCTATTCAAATATTTCAAGAGAAGCAATCAAGGGAATGGAAATCTCTCCTCTCACTTCTATTGCACACCTTTAGGCATTAAAATGGAACAAAGACTTAATAGTCTACATATTTGGCCCCAGAAAAAAACAAAGTATAACTCCTCTCATAGAGACAGCAGACAATGCTGGCTATGACATTCTCTTCAGACGAAGATGACTGACAATGGAGTATCCAGCCACCTGCCAAAATAAAAGCACAAGTCTCGTGTTTTGATTCTCATCTTCTTTCTTAAAAACAGCAGTATCACACGTCACAAATAATTCTTTTACAAAACTAAGTTCCATTCAAACTGGGAGACAAAACTCTGAGAGAGCACTAAGGACAAGACCTGAATAAGAATTTGCTCCATAACATAATTCTAGATAGAAGGGTTTGAAACTTTGTACTCCTGTTTTAAGAACAATTTCTCAGGCTGAGAAATGTTTCCAGCAGCTGCTCTGAACTGCTCTACAATTCCAGAATTATGCAAGTGTATTTGAATCCTGGAAATCTGCTAGTGTGACTGGCTACCACGGAAGAAAATTCAAAAGGAGGTGAACACTATGTTCACAAAGGTCAGGGAAGTGACCAGAGCTGAACTTATCTCAATACAAGGAGGAGCAGAGGGAGGCCTTCATTCTTCATAAATGGCTGTGTCAGTTGAGGGAGGTCAACTGGTTGTGTAAGTGGCCTTAGTTAATCAAGAAGTGTAAATGTAATCTTGTGCAAGCCAGACAAGTACGCAGGAAGCGTTGACTCAACCCAACTCTGTATAAAAAGTGAGCAACCATCAAAATGAACTTCCAGTATGTCAAAGGGACGACAAATATTTATAAAACCACAATTACATTTCTAAAAACTATGTATTTGTAGGAAGCGGTGGAAATGGTTTTTGATAAATTTTGAGAAGTTTTTATGATGATGATGAAAATGAGGATTTCCCTTGAAGTTGCAAAAGTGAACTATTTTCCTATCATTATGATAATAATTTATCTTTCTCTTGTTTCACGTTCATTCCAATTAGATGCACTGTAATAGTTACACAGGAACTTTGCTAGGTAACAGTCATCTTAAAAACATGAACTAAAGAAAATTTTCCAGATCATATAGGATATTAATCCCTCAACAGTACTTCTAAGTATTATTATTGCTACAAAGAAAAAGATGTATTTTTATAGCCATGACAAAGATGCCACTGAACACAGTCACATTTAACATTCCATAACATTACAATTTCTTTGGGGGGAGTTCTAAAGCCAATCATCAAAAGGCATTTGATTATCTAGTAGTTTAGATCACATATAATAATTCTTATCTTATATTATGCATTTTTTAAATTACATAGGTATAGGGAACATGTATGTATAACTAGTATAAAAGCTTTCCTGTTAAAAAGTTATAAATCAGTATAATGTCACATACCAATTAGATTATACACAAAAGTAATCCGATTAATTAAACTTTTTTATCTAATTAAACAGATTTTCAGAATTAAAGTATTTATAATTCAGTGGGGAGCTCTGAACAATCTATATTAGAACTCAGACATACAATCCAGTAATTAAAAAAAGTTCCAGTAGCAGTTAAACGCTGACACTGCTAGATACCACTAATTCAAATACTTGGAAAAAGCACCAGTTGGAAAGTACTAAACCAAGCAAATAGCAGTCATTTTTCCTTCACTTAATAATACCATACTAACTATGTTTACTATCCTAATGAAGTCAAATCTCAGAAATGGACTGTGAATTGGAAAACTACTTTATTCTACAAGTTGAGAAAAGTTGGAGTGGAAACAAATCAGTTAAAGCACCAACTACATGTAATATTTTTGTTAATCTGCCAGCTGCCAATAATATTATAAAACTTGCCGTATAACCCTTACACTTATGTGATTTTCACCTAATTAGAGAACATTAAGAAGCTAGGTTTTGTACATTTTAGCTTTATTCTATTTTCCTTTCAAATTTTCATTTCTTACCTTCTATCCTATCATGTTAAAATGTTAGATAAATATATATGAAATTAATTACAAATACATAGTGTATCTTTTTGATAAGCAAAAAGTATCACATTCCATGTAAAAGGCTGTGAATCAGCAAGTCATCAGTTTTTCCATGCCCATATCTTTCTAAAGAAAGACAGTTCAGAATTTATCAGATGTCAAAAGAAGAAAATAGGTTTCTCCAGATGAGTTATTCAACCAGGAACCATAAAACTGTAAAAAATTCCCTGCAGCAAAATTTCTGCAGAGGAAAAAAGCCAATACACCAGTCTTTACCTTAACTTATCTAAATTAAATAATTGTGCAGGAGACAGCGGATTACTTCTCTATCGTCTTCGAAGAGACCACATGATCAAACAGCAACTTAAAATGAATTCTTCCCCTCAAACAAATTAGTTTTCAATCAGAGCTGATCCAACTGCTTCTACGATTACCTTGAATCCATATCATCCCTTGAATTGGGTAAGACATCAGATGCAAATACGTGGTTCAATTTGAGTCACCCAATTTAATCACCACCGTGCAATCTGCATTACTATAGACATCCTGGCCACTCAAATATACGTAACCAAGTTATGGCAGGAAATTTATTTAGCATTTCCAACTCTAAGACTCTTACAAACAGAAGTCCAAAGAATCTACTATGTCGATTGCAAGGACTTTGTAATTAGAATGCAATACTGACCAATATAAATCTCAAATAAAAACATAATAAAATTATATTTTACTTACTATTTTTGTTCTGCTTTAAACAAAATTTTTAAGCTGTTATGTCAACTACAAAAAATTCTGTTAAGAGTACAAAACTACAGAAATACATTTCTAAGGCCTGAAGGTCAGAGGAATTTTGATAATTTAATGCATACTACCTTGGGTTTGTACAAATAAATAAAGTACTGCAAGAAGTAATGGGCACACAAGCATTCAGAATTCTTTTCTTTTCTTCCTCCCTAAAGCATTAAAAAAAAAATCTACACAAGCAGCACAAAATTTGCCCTTAGAATTGCAGGCAAGGTTACTAAGCAACAAAAAAGGAATGGATTGGACAGTCAAAGTCTTGCATAACTGAATTATAAGTAAATGGAAATTCTCTAAGAGTCTTTTATAAGGAAAAGGTAATAAATCTGGCCTCTATTTAAACGCATCAAATGACCAAAAAAGGCCCTTCAAAATTATCTAAAAGAACTAGGGTAATTCCCTGTCAATACTCCCATTGCTTACCTGTTACCCCAGGGCTGTTCTTTTTCAACAGTAATAGGCTCCTATGAGGAGCAATGACGGACTCTGAGTTTATGAAGTTTGGAGAAAAGGAAAGAGACTGAGAGGTGACCTCATTGCTCTCTACAGCTTCCTGAGCAGAGGAAGTGGAGAAGGAGGTGCCACTCTTTCCTCACTGGGATCCAGTGATAGGATGTGCAGGAACGGTTCAAAGCTGCAGCATGGAAGGTTTAGATTGGACATTAGGAAGCACTTCTTTACAGAGGGGGTGGTCAGACCCTGGGACAGGCTTCCTAGAGAGGTGGCTGACAGCTCAAGCCTGTCAGTGTTTAAGAAGCATTTTGACAAGTTCCTCAATAACATGCTTTAACTTCTGGTCAGTCCTGAAGTAGCCAGACAACTGGGCTAGATGATATCTGTGGGACCTGACCCTTCAACTGAAACTATTCTATTCTATAAGCGCTTTCAGCTGCAAACAAATCATTCCTTAATATTTGTTTACTTCATCATCCTCTACAAGGTGGCCTTAGCATTTCCTTGATAACCAGATAATAAAAGAAAATTCTGGTCTTTCAAAATTTGTCACACAATGCCTTCACCCTTTCTTCCAACTACAAAAGGCACTGGAAACACAAATGAATTACTATTGCTGCTAAAAGGTTAAAAAAAACTTATCCATGAGATATGACCACAAATAGAGAAACATATGAACTGCAGAAACTATTATCCCATAAATACAGAGTTTAAAAGGGACAGTCAAACCCCATGAAGGAAGAAACCCCTTCACTTAACAATGCTTCTGTGACTCACGCCCATTCCCATTCCCACCACATGACAAAAGTGAAGAAATATTTCCACAGGGGAATTAGCAAAATTATTTTTTGTCAAAACTAGCCTGTTTTGGATAGAGTCGTATCAAAGGAAAATATAACATCCACTACTCAAATAGGAGTAGCAATTATTAAAGGATGGAAATCTGCTGCTTTCAAAACACTAAGACAAAGATTTTATCCAGTGTTTTTGAATCCTCTCAAAGAATGCTGAGAACAGAAAAGGAAAATGTTGTTATAGTTCCAGCATATCTCGGCATATTTGCTGCAGAAAAAAACCCTAACCCCACATTTCCTTTCTGAAATTAACTCGGCCACAATCCTATGCCAAAGAAAAGAAATCCATTAAGGAAATTAAGTTCTTACAACATCATGTAAGAAGCCTAACATGGTTACACTTCATCCCTCAGAAATCATGGGGTTCTATCCTACTGTGTTAAATTTATAGCACTTGATAAGACTTTAACATATTAAAAATAACACCAGAAAAAGGTAAAAAACCTGTACTATTTTACTTGTAACTGTCCTTTATCAGTCTCTACATTTAAATAAGAATTGTCACATAAATTGAAATTCCTCGTGAAATGCACAAACGAGAATCCAAGTGAAAATATTTTTAATCTCTTTTTTTTTGCCTAATTAGCTTCCTTTCTCTATTTTTATTATATTCCTGTACATGTAAAACAAAAAGATGCAAGTTTTGTTAGATTTCCTCATAATTATTCTTTGCCAAATAAAATGCTATGACAGTGAACCAAGTGAGCTTGCCTCTTTCCTACCTGAAAATCTGAAGAAACAGAACTGCCACAAACAGATGCTTTTGGCAAAACTGGACTTGTGCTTTCCTCCTCATCTGATGACATTCTGCACAAAGTCAGTTCATAAAACAGTAGAAGCTGAACTTCATTTTTCAGTTCCAACATGTTTACTCTATGTTCACTACTATTTTCCCCATAAACAGAGATTCTTCTGCAGAAACTACATCAATTTTGTGGCCTAAGCTGATTGCATAGTCTCATTATACAATGCTAGGTAATAAACTGTGCAATCCAAATCATGCTCAAAACCATGAAACAACTTTCATTGACTGTAAAAAAAAAAAAAAAGACCCAAAAGCAACAATATAGAAGTTTTCTCTTATTTTACATTGAATTAATAATTTTAATATCTAATGCTTCATGATATTCACAATACAAAATTTTATACCAATGCTAAGTAAAATGCATTCCTAGAGGAAAAAAAAAAAGAAACATATACATCAAGAATAACAAAAGCCTTAATTTAAAGATATATTCCTGCATCAATCCTGCCTTCTTATTCACATGGTATTGTTTTGGAGCTTAACAACCTGTTTTAATACAAAATTCCCACAGACTGACACAGGAACAAGCAATTTTTTTCCCCCTGAACTGACTCAATCACAGCCCAAGCTGACATAATGCCATTGAACACACTAGTTCAATATCCTAAAGCCTTCAGTTAATGGTCAACATCAGTGTCCTTTCACTTCTTTGACTCTTCTTCCCTTACAGGCCTAGGAAAATGAATAGATAAGGAAGGACAGATAGGTTCATATAATACCAATCATTCCAGCAATTTCTATGCAAGATAGTGAGGTATTTTTTGAACATTTGGAAAGCAGGTGATATAGTAGAACTGATAAGAACTTTGAAAACTTTCTGAAAGATATATGTATCTTTCAATCTACTGCAATCTTGACTAAGTCATTTAGTGAAGAACTGAAGCTGTTGTGGTAAAACTTGACAGGACATAGGAAAAAAGAACTCCAAAGGATATGGGATGGGGGAATGAAAGGAATTACAGAATGAGTGGGAACTAAGTATTAAGCAAGGACAATTTGTTTATGAACAAACAGCACAGCAATATAGTTGCTTGATGCACATGGAAAGCAATCACTAGACATACCGAGCAGAGAGTTGTCAGCAGAGAATCAGCACAGGAAGAGCACCACCATTAATAACCTCAGGAACTAGCTGCTTGTACAATGTATTAGACAACCATACACGTAAAGTTTATTTTCAGAGAGACCTTTCAAACTGCCAATTACAGTATTATCAACTGTTTTTTTAAACAGATGCGTTTTCTGACAGAAATGTTATTTTTAAATTGCTAGTTGTGCTGTCATTTAATTGGTGGGAATATCGTCCTTAAGCAGCATCATCTTTTCTCCAAAATGTCATAGCTCTTTATATATGAATACAGATGGAAACTGTCTTTTTGTTCTTTGACTTATTCTAGATGCTCATTCTTTCTGCACCACAAAAATCTCTCTCTGCGACGGGTATCTACACCTTTCATAATGGGAAGTTCATTTCTTTGCTGAAAATCAACATTTTAAAATGTTACAAAGACAATTTTAAATGCTGAGAATTCCTATAGCCCGAGGTTCAACCAACTTCATTAGCAACTTCTACTTCCTGCTGAGCCCTAACATACTGAGTGGGTTTCAAGTACAAAATATGAAGTCTTGGAGACATTGACGAGATGATTTTATTTCTGTATACCCAAGTTTAGATGACAGAAGAAATGCTAGCTTTTTATCTCTTCTATTCTCATTGTCTCCTGATCTGATAATTTTTTTCCTTCATCTCTCCTACAACTTATTCCCTATCTGTTCCTTTTGGTTTGGCCTCTCTGCCTAATCAAATAACTTCAAACTTGTGCTCCTCTCCTCCTCCAGTTCATAAATTATTTTAATAGTCAAAGAATACTTTTTCAGGAACCTTAACCTCAGCTTCAACTCCATATGCCTTCCCCACTCATACAATTTCTCAAATTGCGGATCCTGAATATCCTAAAAGCCCTGGGGGTATTGAGATGTGTGTGTAGGCATTAGGGAGGATCACAAATGAACAACTATCTAGCACTTGCAGAAATCAAAGGTATATTTACAAGGAGAAATTACAAATACTGTTGTCTTGTCAGTCCATTTAAAAAGAACTTACCATCGATTCTTTTGAGAAAATGGAGGGAAGATGGAGTTACACACAAACACGGATGAGTCCACAGAAGTGGAAGAGAAAGGTTTCTTCCAAGAAGTTTGTCCGATAACTTAAGACCACTGTCCTGACACCTGTTTCCAGTTTTCTGAAACCGTGCTCTTGAAACTCCCTCTATCTAGCTTTCTCCTTATCACTGAAACTACTCTCAAGTTTGTGGTCTTTCAAAACTCAAAAAGGTTCCTTCATCACAAGCAAGGCTACCTTTCCATTACAGGCCACTCTTCCCATCAAATCTGTAACCGCAGCTTACCTGTTTGACATTGTCTTATAAAAGTCACCCACTATCACCTCAAGCTCAGTGTTTGCCTCCTCTTCCCACCCCTCTTCTCTATGCCCATGGACTAGTTCTCCACTGTTTTTGTCCTTTTGGTCTCCACCTGATTGCCTTTACTGACTTTTGCTGCTTTAGATTCCTCTAACAGGTTACTAAAAGTCTGAGCTTTACCTATCTTACTATGTTTTGCCTGCCTGTACCTCTCATGTTTGTGTCTAGAGTCAGACTCTGCAGTTTGATTAATGAAACATTTCAGTGAAAATCCCACTAAATGTAAAATTCTAGAAATATGCTTAGGTACAGAACAACAGACTGGATTACTATGATATACTCAGATAAATACAAGTATACTTCTTTTACGCTGATGTTGCCTGGTCATGCTAAGAATAACTTGTCTGCTTTGATCTTTGTGAACAAGCACTAAGTTTAAGAAAACAGTGGATAAGTTTCCAAAAGAGAAATCAAGGGATATTAAGAAAGACATCCTCTCTTGGTCAACAAGTTAATCTGCTAAGCTGCAAGTTATTATATGGTGAGAGGAGCACCTTTATGCATAACGTATTCTCCTAGTCCTACCCGAGCACCTGATTCCATCAAATAAAGATTGCTGTTAACAGCAGTAGTTTCTTACAAAATGTAAGTGTACAACTACAATGCTAAGACAGCTACTTTTAGAAACAGGATACAACTGTAAAGATCTTTGTTCTCACTCACCATGGCTGCTGTCATCATTAATTTTTAATTGCTCGAGCTGTGCTCGAGATTTTGTGCTTTTAGGTTTGTTTTTGACTAAAACCAATGCTTTCCAAATAATTTAACGTTGCATTCTGACCAAAGGACTCAACACCTTGGAAAAAGAACTAGTCCATCTCTCAACACACTCAGAACATACTCTTTCCCCTTACCTATACCCCTTGCAAAGCAGCACTGCTTAAGTTCATGTTTCTCAGCTTCTCACCGCAGCACCTCTGCAGCCACCCCCGACGCCTGCTGAGACCGTACAGAAGTGACCACCGCTGCCGTGTCAAGCAGTGACAAGGACAAGCCGCAGGACACTTGGGGCGACACAGCCGGGTGGGCACACGGGTGGACAGGCAGAGAGGAGCACAATTCCCTACAGGAACAGCAAAATTGTTTTGGTGTTTTTTTTTTTTAATAGAGGGCCTCTGAGGCCACCAGCCCAGCTCCCCGGGGAAAGGGGATGCCCACGGGACCCCGGCGGGAAGCTCGGGGCGGCGGCTGCGGACAGGGACACAGGGGCTGCGCAGAAGGTGCTGTGGAGGCCGCGGCCCCGCGGTGCAGGGAGCCCGGCCGCCCCGGCTGTTCCCGCCGCCCCCTCTCACCTGCAGGCCCCGGCCAGCCGCGGTCTCCAGGAGAGACCGTTTCAAACCAGCGCAGCGGAAGAAGAAGCAGCGCTCTGATAGGGTCGGGGTGCTTTACAATGCATTCTCTGACTGGGCAGTTTGGTGGCGAAACGCCCAATTACAGAGCTCAGCCGGGCGCGTGGGCGGGATGGCCCGGCCCATCTCCGCCCCTCCCCGCCGGCTTCTACCTGTGAGCGGTTGCTGCGCGCTGGTTGGCGGCGGCGTTGCCGGGGCTGGTGCGTGGGCCCGGACGCGCCGTTGCCAGGGGCGCAGGGCGGTCTTGCTGCGCGGTTATGGGCGGGCGCGCGGGTGGCGAAGGGCGGTGATGGCTTCGATGCCGTCGTGCCGCGGGGACTGCGGAGGCTCCGTCGTCCGGACCTGCGCCCTTTACCGAGGGCCGAAGAGGTGGCAAACGGGGCCGTATGGGACCGTGCCTGTCTAAAAGCTTGCGCTAGGCGGGGTGGAGGAACCAAGTGTTTTCTAGGTAGGAGCGCATCTACCAGAGGGCATTCCTGTGGGGAATGACTGGAAAAAAAAAAAAAAAAGATCTTTGGTGGAACTGTTTCGTTCTTAAGTGTTTCTGACCATGCTAATTATGAAGCTAAAACCCCTTTCCTGAGTAGGTGGCTTAAGTAGTACTTGCAGTGGTGTTACAGAAGGAGCTCTAGTCTAGCAATTCCCAGCATTTCCCTCCAATCCAGGCTTTCTACAAAACCTTTATAGTTAAACTTGCTAAATGAATTCAGGTGTTAAACGCACTGCCCTGTGCTAGAGCTCTGTGTAGTGCACCCCATCTGAGCGAAAGCTGCTGGGCTAGCAGACGTAGCAGTAACCACTTGGGGTGTCCCCAGAGAGAACTGTTTTTATTAGTGTTATGGCAGGGCTATGATAGGTGGAATTTTAACACCAAGTTTTAAACGTTTTCTGCCTGGCTTCAAGGAGCAGAGAGTCCTGCTTGCTAGCATTGACTTATCCTGATACCATCTTAATAATTTATTTTGTAATGCAAGCTTTGACATAGAAAATTTTTCAAAATGATTTACAACACTGAACTCTGGCTACAGCTGTACCATCTGATATACGAGAGACACAAACGTCATGATCAGGCTCCATAATATGCGAATATACCTTACATTGCAGCAACATTTTGTCTGATGACATGAGAAATAGAGCATAAAATATCCAAACATCCACAAAATTATTATAATTTGTCCTTTATAAATGTTTACAGCAATATATGTATCTTTTTCTAAAATCTTACGCAGCTGTGAAACACAGTTAAACTAGTAAGGAAATCATCACAAAATTTAACTCCTAGTGGCATTAAGTTCCCCTAAAATAAACCTTTTTCCATAGTAAAAGGCCTACTTCAGCATTTGGTGTTTTTTTGTTTTCCCCAAGAACTATTGGATCATCCACTTAACTGTCAGTTTTACCTGATGCAAAGCTCTGATAACGTGGAGTGTGTTTGCTTCTGCTGTTTCCCCTCTTAGGTCTGAGTCATACAAAATGTGATCAAACCAAATCCAAGACTTCAGTTCTTCTTCTTAGAGTACTTTTCAAACTGTGTAAGGTATACTAATGCAAAAATGCCTTCTTCTATGTATCTTTGTAAAATAAGACCACCACAGCATCTACATCAATGAATAGTTTTAAATTATCCCAGGGATGTTTTGGTAAAATTATTAGGCTGGCAGAAATATGATCTTTGTCCTTTTTTCTTTTTCCTTGCGCTTTAAAGGATTTTTTTCAGGGATTTAAAAATAAATCTTTGTCTCAGTTTAAAGAAAAATTAAGATGTCTATCTGAACTAGACAGGGGGCCTCTTCCCAAAGAAACACCGTATACATAACCACCATATATATATAACCAAAACCAGAACAGGACACATGGCAACACTGTAACCAAAACCTTTAAACCAATTAAGTTCTATCCCCGATCCTTTTGGTGCATTTATATTTACAGACAGCAGGATGCGATGTCACACTCCAGTAGGCAGTGAGGCCCTCTTCTCGTCCTTTTGTCCAACAGCTTTGGGGAGGTGGAAGGGGTAGGGTGTAGCAATTCCTCTGCATATGACATTGGCCCCCATAGAGTCTGTGGCAAATCCAGGCAGTAATTATTACTCTCTCTCCAAAGAGCAGCACAGGACACGTGGAGTTGGGGCTGAGTCAACGGAGCTCCCTCCAAGATGCCTCTGCCAGCCCAGCAAACTGGCTCTCGTTCACTGCAGCCGCTGAGCAGAAGTGGCGCCAAGCAGAAGAAACTTTCAGCCCCCTCCCCTCTCAGCTCTGCCCAGCCACCAAACTGTAACTCAGAGCAATCAAACCACCCCCCTGCCACCCGTCCTGCTCCCCAAACCCCGTGTGTTGGCAAGGGAGAGAAAAATTCCCTGAAAGATTTTGGAACTATAATAATCTTTTACCACAGCATATATCAGGTGTATTATTTTACATTTTCTTAACTTCCCTATTTTTATATATGTTTCATTGTTCCCTCTTAAATTTATATTGTGTTTGTGTATTAACGAGGAGGGTGCTATGCCGGACCATGTTCTCACCAACCAGGAAGGGCTCTTGTGAAATGTGAAGCTCAAGGGAAGCCTTGACTGCAGTTACCATAAAATGGTAGAGTGAGGGCAGCAAGAAGGGTGTGCAGCAAACTCACAGCCTTGGACTTCAGGAGAGCAGACTTCAGCCTGTTCAGATATCTGCTTGGTGGAGTACCGTGAGATAAAACTCTGGAGGGCAGAAGGCCCCAAGAAAGCTGGTTAATAATCAATGAACCCCTACTCCAAGCTCAGGAGGAAAGCAGGCAAAACCACCAGGCAGCCTGCGTGGTTGAACAAGGAACTTCTGGACAAACTTAAACCCAAAAAAGAAGCTGATAGAGGGTGGAAACAAGGGCAGGAAGCCTGAAGGAATACAGAGAAATTGTCCGACCAGCCACGGACCATGTTAGAAAAGCTGAAGCCCTGATAGAATAAACCTAATCACCTTCTATGGCAAGGTGACCTGCCTAGTGGACGAGGGAAAGGCTGTGAGTGTTGTCTGCCTAGACTTTAGTAAAACCTTTGACACTGTCTTCCACTGCATTCTCTTAGAGAAGCTGGCTGCTGATGGCTTGTGTAGGCATACTCTTCTTTGCATAAGAAACTGGGTGGATGACTTGGCCCAAAGAGCAGTGGTTAATGAAGCTAAATCCAGTTGGTTGCTGGTCACAAGTGGTGTTCCCCAGGGCTCAGTGTTGAGGCAGTTCTGTTTAATCTCTTTATCAGCAGCCTGGACAGGGGGATCAAGTGAACCCTTAGTAAGTTTGCAGGCAACCCCAAGTTGGGGGGGCATGTTGATCTGCTAGAGGCAGGAAGGCTCTATAGAGGGATCTGGACAGGCTGGATTGATGACCTGAGACCAGCTGTGTATGAGTTTCAGTAAGTTTGAGTGCTTGATCCTGTGTTTGAATCACAACAGTTTCATTCAACCCTACAGGCTTTGAGAAGAGTGCTGTAAAGCTGCCTGGCAGAAAAGGACATGAAGGTGTTGGTCAACAGCCATCTGAATATGAGCCAGCAGTGTGCCCAGTTGGCCAAGAAGGCCAGTAGCATCCTGGCTTGTATCAGAAATTATGTGGCTAGCAGGAGTAGGCAGGTGCTTGTTGGTGCTGGGGAAGCCACACCTGAAATACTGTATTCAGTTTTGGGCCCCCACTAGAAGAAAGACATTGAGGTCCTGGCATGTGTCCAGAGAAGGGCAGTGAAGCTGGTAAAAGGTCTAAAGCACAAGTACTGTGAGGAGCTGTTGAGGGAACTGGGGTTGTTTAGTCTGCAAAAAGGAGAGTGAGAGGAAACCTCATCAGTCTCTACAACTAATTGAAAGGAGGTTGTAGCGAGGTGGGTGTGCGCCTCTTTTCTCAAGTAAGGAGTGATAGGAGGAGAGGAAATGGCCTTTCAGAGTGTTTGGTTAAGGACTGGACTCCATGATCTTAAAGGTCTTTTTCAACCTAAATGATTCTACAATTCTGTGATTCCATATCAAAGGATAGGAAGCAAGTGGAATTTATAGTCATGAAGCATGGCAGGACATTGGGAATCACTGGACTTCATCTACATATATCTCTAGTCTCTAAGAGGCAACATAGTTGGAGGGTGAGACAAAGCTCCTCCAAAGAGCGCTTTTAGATCATTGTATCCAAACGAGCTTTTCTGACCCCTCTAACTATGAAAATTCATCCTCCAAATTAAGGAGATTTGTTTAGTGTCTTGAAATAAGGTCTCATGAATGCAGAACTACTGCAATATTTTGAAATGCTTGTCAACGTCTAACTTTTGAACAAGGCTTATGTTTGTCTGGCACTCATTAGTGAAACAGCACAAGTTCTTTGTCTCAGGCCCAATAATGTTAGAGTGTTATTCAAAGAGAGATCACTTATGCTTCTGTCATGCTGTTCATGCTAGTTTGTGTTACACATTGCTGGTGTAAAAACATGATGAATCTTTCCACATACAGTGTTTTTTTTAAAAAATACATAGCTGCCGTTGGCACATAGGACATAGCCTTTAAATATGTGTTTAGTTTTCAGTCTTATGTCTTTGGGAAAATGCAGGTATTTGAAAATTGAAGTAAATTGCAATGGGTACTCAAACCAGTCTTTGTGATGCAAACATCTACTGCTACTTTGTAATTAGATGGATAAAAAGTAAAGGAGATCAAATAGTATAAAGCTGATTACTAGTATAAAGAGGTAATTGTAGATAGTTAGAGAGTGAGTAAAGAAATGACAATAATTACCCTACTCCCACACTGTGGATTTTGTGCAGTATCTGATAATACCTTCTGTTGAAACTTTCTGATTCTGAATTGTATATAAAAATGCCAGTCATATTTAGTGTTGGATTCCATAGTACAATAGAACGTACAATTATTTTCACAGGGAGAAGGAGATTTTTCCATGCTTTTATGACCACATATATTCATACACTGCTCTAGCCGAGCAAACGCCACAGAAGTGATTGAAGCCATAAGTACAGTCATCTGTGCAAGATAGGAGATAGGTTTGGAACTGTTACTGTCCTGTGATTTTTTCAAGGAATTAGGGAGAACGAGGCAGGAGGAAAGTGGTTGAACTGGTTTGATAAAATTAGCACATCTAATGACAAAAGATCGTCTCTTTGTTCTTTGAAACAGTTTTTGGAGGATTCGGAGTGCAAAGTAAGCATAGTCTAGTTTCATGAAATATTCATGAATTTTTAGTGTTGACCCTAGTTCTATGACTTGTTGAAACACCTTTTCAGTGTTTTGTTTTCTGTTTTTCCCCTGTATCTATTGTGATTATGATAGAAAAGCTAATGGTTTGTAATAATGTATGTGTGGACACTGGAGTGGTTACTGTTTGACTCTACCAGATTTTGCTGTTTACTGTGTGAACACAAGATCTGTCTCCTCTCATGCGCAGTGCTAGATACAGCTGTGGCCTCTAGGTAGATCTGTGTGTTGTAAAATATAGTTTGTGATGTCTTTCCTCCTCCGTAGCTCTCAGACAGAAGTGTTGAGTGTCTGGAGACAAAAAGCCAGCAGAAGGCACTGAGTTGCGTCTTTTGGGGCTTTACATTCAAAGAACTGTCATATTATGGCTACTGCCTTGCGCACTAGGGCCTGTGCAATTGTGTGGTCCAGGACAATTCCATCACACGAGCTGAAATATTAAATATAGGTGATTGTCAGATTCAAGACTCAAATAAAATCTTTTGTTCCAGCTGAAATAAAGAAATATTTTTCAAAATACCAGCATTTTGTACACAGTTGAAATCCTAATTTTAGACAATATATGATGGCTAAAAATCATGCATATATGCACTGTGGCAGTGCAGTTCCGTATGTTTTGGAAGCTACCTACATTCCTTTCTTGTAATAATAATGGTAGTAGTAATAGTCATATCCTGTGAATATTGAACACTTCAGCGCTAAAAGGCTCTGTCTTCTACCTAATATCTCAGTCTCCCCTTGTAGAAATGCTGTTCTATGGCATCTATTATATAATAGTGCATGTATCAAGTATATATCTTTTTCAGAGAAAACGTGAATTGGAATTAGTAGTAAAATACTGAAAATAGTCTGGATTCTAGTATTTGCCATCTCTGAAAATACATTCTCCCATTTTTTTTCACAGATTTACCAGCTTATAGCTTGACAGTTGCTTACAGAATGCTGCTGATGAGCCTGTATGTGCTATGGGCCTCCTGGAAATGTTTATATATACTTAGAATTTTCTCCTAGGGCATCTGAATTTTTTCACTTGTGTAAGCTTTTCAACATCAGTCAGTCAGTCATTATTTTCCCAATCAGTAACAGAACCTGTCATGATTGGAGTTATGAACAGATTTTGCATGAATTTCAAGAAAGTTTCTTCTACCATAATGACTTATTCGCGCGTTAGGTAAAGATTTTCTGTTACATGGAAAAAGGCTCTTCTCTTACAGTGCGCTGAATAACAATGCGTTCACCTGTTTTTCTAGCTTCTAACTTTTCCCAATATGATACCACATATGAAACTGGATCTGTAACTTTGGGTGAATATAGAGTGAATGCTTTCCTTAAGATTATTTAATCTTCCTTTGACAGATTATTTTTACCGAAGCTAGAGCAATACCAGCAAGTTAGCCTTTACTGGGATAAATAAGAGACCAGCTGATTAAAAGGAAGGTGTTTCAATCATTATTCTTTTCTGAATATTGAAAACAGTTGGAGTGGAAGATGCCTGAATATTCTTGCTTGCACTTTGTATTCCAGATTCTGTTCCATGACTATATGTGACTTCAGTAATCAGCTCTTCTTATCTGGCAAATAGTGGTGACACTACAGTGACTAGAATATATAGTTTCAGTAAGTAATCTTCTATGTGAAGTGCTTTATAGCAATGCATTGTTTATATTTTTTAATAATTGAAAGAATAGTTTCTATTGCAAACTTCTGAATTGAAAAAAACCCATTACTAACTTGATAAAATTTTACAATGCCGTGGATATTCTGTGTAAACTAAAAGAGCATTACAAGTCATGGGATGATGACTGTGTTCCTGCTGTAGCAAACACTCTTGCACTCTTGCACTGGTCTGAAAAATATCTGTCAACAGTTTTGCCAAAAAGCACATGGAATATTTTTGTGGTAATGCTACTTTTCTCCTTTTAAACTGTAGAGAAAGTGTGATCAGTTAAATCCCTTCTCTTAGGAAATCAAAAGATTCATAACGCTAGAGATCTTTCAGTGGCAGGGTGCACATGTACAAGATATTTGTGATGACATATTCTGCTGCAGGGGCAGCAGAGTACTGCTGTACTATAGAGTTCTGAATGACCATAAAATGCACAGCATCAGCTTCTTTCAAGACTAGCATTAAGACTGCCCATAAATCTGCTATTGAAAAGAATTTCTGAAGAATGAGTACTGCTTTGGGTTTCATAATTGTTCCTCATAGCAGTGTATAGGGCTTTAAAGAAAAGTAAAACCATATTTCTTGTAGGAGCCTATGGAAAGCTTTTGGCAGCAATTAAACTGTTTTCTTTGAAAATAAGTAAAAGGTTTTCCAAGCTTAATTATATTAATAATCTGTTCCTAAGCAGAACATGAACTTTATAAATAACAATTGTAATGTCTATTGTTGTCTTTAAAAAAATCTATGCACTGTACTTGCTTTACCACTTTTAAGAGGTTCATTCTGCACAGAAATACTAGGCAGGTAATAAATGGAGATTTCCATTATAAAGCACAGACCCATTTGGCAAATGATGTGCAGGAAAATCTTTAGATGATTAATGTGAAGCAGATTTTAATCCTCCCTCTAGGAGCAAGCCATTTACATGAGTAAACAATTCTAATGTTTCAGCATCTCTTCAGCATCTTATGCCAGGATCAACACATTTGCTGTTGAGAGCTGTAAAAGTGTACATTTGCATTCTGGTTTGAATGCTTCCAGCTCCTTTTCCTGTAGCTGTCACTCCCTTTCTCCCCTTTCTCAGGCAAATTCTGCAGTCCCTGTACTTGCCTGCTCCGCATCATTGCAGGCTGAAGGACAGTGTCTTTCCTCAGAGGTGATTTCTTCCCAAGACGTGAGTCAGCAAGCAAGGGAGCTGACGACATCGCCAGGATGGGCCACGCAGAGATGTGCCTCTGCAGTGACACAACCTTTGCTCATACAGGAGTCAGCAAGGATTTTTACATCACCTCTACACCAGGTGGCAACATATGATACTGCTCTGCTTGTGAGCTGGATTTAGAGAAATAAACACAGAATATGGAGCAGTATGTAGAATCCAGTCAGTACAGAAAGGAAAAATCAGCTTTTAGTGTTGAATCCTCATTTATTCATATTCTGTCCACTGCTTATCCCCCTGACCCCTGGTTCCTTTATTCAGCTTTAAAGAGCTTTGCTGTTCTAAAGAACTCTGGAAACTTTCTGATCAGCTTGAGATCTTCCACAAGAAGTGTTGTGACATTCAGCAATAGGATAACTGTCTAGATGTGTCCCAGAACTCAGTGTGTACTAGGATGAATTTTGAGTTTGACTTGCTTGAGATGTGTAGAAACACAAAGCTGTCTAAAGCCCACCATCGGTTGTCAGTCTGTGCTTGCCACGATGAGAAAGCGACAAAGGTCAGTTTAGTCAGTTTGGTCCGTCTCCCTTAGATTGCAAGATAGAATATGTGTTTCAGATACCTTTTACAGCTGTAGAATTTTCTAGAATTTGAGACTTAGTGGAAACTTTTGGTATTTTGACAGTCACAAGATAGGACTTAATATCATAGAATAGAATCATAGTATGATTTGGTTTGGGATGGACCTTAAAGATCATCATCTAGATTCAATGCTCTGGCTATAGGCAGGGACATCTTCCACTACGTCAGGTTGCTCAAAACCCCATCCAACCTGGCCTTGAACACCTCCAGGGGTGGGACATCCGCAACTTCCCTGGGCAATCTGTGCCAGTGCCTCACCACTCTCAGAGTAAAAGATTTCTTCCTAATATCTAATCTAAATCTCCCCTCTATCAGCTTAGAACCATTGCTTCTCCTCCTATTCCTGTAATCCCTGATAAAGAGCCCCTTCCCAGCTTTCCCTATAGGCCCCTTTAAGTACTGGAAGGCTGCTATAAGGTCTCCCTGGAGCCTTTCTTCCCCAGGCTGAACCTCTCTCAGCCTGTCCTTGTGTGTGGGTGTTCCAGCCCTCTGATCAACTTTATGGCCCTCCTCTGGACTTGCTCCAACTGATCTATGTTTTTCCTGGATTGAGGTTTCCAAATGAACACAGTACTCCAGGTAAGGTCTCATGAGAGCGGAGCAGAGGGGCAGAATGCCCTTCCTCGACCTGCTAGTTATGCTTCCTTTGATACAGCCCAGGACACGGTTGGCTTTCTGGGCTGCAAGAACATGTTGCTGACTCATGTTGAGCTTCTCGTCCACCAGCACCCCCAAGCCCTTCTCTTCGGGGCTTCTCTCAATCCATTCTTCATCCAGCCTGTAATTTTGCTTGGGATTGCCCTGACTCAAACACAGGACCCTGCATCTGACCTTGCTGAACTTTATGAGGTTTGCAGAGGCCCACCTCTCAAGCCTGCTCAGGTCCCTCTGGGTGGTATCCTTTCCCTCCAGTGTACCAACCCTGCCACACAGCCTGGTGTCGTTGGCAAAGTTGTTGAGGGTGCACTTGGTCCCACTGTCCATGCCTGCGAAAAAGATGTTAAACAACACCGATGCCAATAACGAACCCTCAGAATTGTCACTCGTTTCTGTTCTCTACTTAGATATTGAGCCATTCACCACAACTCTGTGGGTGTGACCATCCAGCCAAGACCTTGTCAACCGAATGGTCTATGCATCAAATCCATATCTCTCCAATTTAGAAACTGGACTGTCCTACAGGACAGTGTCCAGTGCTTTGCACAAGTCCAAGTAGATGAAGTCATTTACTCTTCACTTATCCACCAGTGCTGTAGCCCAATCATAAAAGGCCACCAAACAAAACTCTTACTTACATATAAGTAACTGCTCTTGATTACTTCTAGAATTACAAACATAGCAGAACTATCCTGGCTCTGTTAATTTTTCCTATTTTTCCTATTTTTTTTCTTTCTTTTGAAATCAGATTGTTTATGGATTGGTAATGTAATCTGGATATGTCATGTCATGTCATGTAATATTGTACTGTATCTATTCTATTCTATTCTATTCTATTCTATTCTATTCTATTCTATTCTATTCTATTCTATTCTATTCTCAATATTGACAAAGATTGGTGGAATGCCATTAGCTGAAAGGAAGAAAGAAATCTAATTAGATTGACTATGTGGTATAAGAGTGTACACCAAAAGTACACTTTTTAAGTTTTAGAGACGACTGTTGGCATTCATTTTAAGATGCAAAAACCTATATATTTTAACATGTTTTTCTTTCAAATTTTCTCGCACCTATTTAATAAAAAAGGTTCTCTTTGCTAATAAAGAAAGATTCCTAGTCTTTGATGGACAAGTACCGCCAATTCAGATTGTAATGAAAACTTTCGTTGCTATTAGAATAAAATGGCTTTCGAACAAGTGTTCAGAAAGGCTGCATATCTATATATATATGTCTGTGACATTCAGGCTGAAATGTTTTGCATGGTATTCATCCTGCTAATTTAAAGCTTTTCTATTGCAGACATCTTCTGGGCTGTTCATTCTGGATTCTTCTTATAGTTGCTTAAGGGATATCTGAGATAGACTCATCTGAAAAGTCTTTTAGTCTTTTGTAGTCCCAGCAGAGAAACAAGTGCCTGCAGGGTTCAGTTGAACTCATGCATTTCTAAAAGGTCAGATGAATCATACCACAAAAGTGCTTATCTCTCTGTTGTGACTGTAAAGAGAGTCTAGACAACTAGTTCAGATATGTACATTTTAGACATTTGCATTTGCTCAGATGATTCCTATCTTTTGAATTTAATTGTACTTCAAATAGAACTACAGACTCTCAGAGGATTTGATTATTAAACCCTGGAATTTGTCACTTTGGCATCCAGATTCTGCAAGCCTGACTTGAATATTGATCTGAGTAATTCTAATCCATTTTTGGAGTAAGAATACACAACTCCCACTACATCAGGTGATGAATGAATCTGCTGACTCTGTTCCAGAGCAGTATATTAACATAATAAAAACAGAATAAAAACAAGGTAAGGGAAGAGTCTTTGTTGAACTGTGAGGTTTGTACAACAAATGTAAGAAGCAAAACATTGCTGTGGTTAAATAAAAGTTTGTGAAGTATTTAAAATGCAAATAAGTAAACTGACAAATGAGACATTATTGAAGATAGTGTTATGAAAGAGAATGGAAAGAGTGTCTGAAAGAAAATTGTATAGACGAAGTCAAATACATGGATGCAAACTGAAATTAAAGGAATAAAATTGATTATAGAAATATTGGCAGGGAGGCAGGGGCCTCCTGATATGATAAAGGCATACATGTGTAAATAGGCAACAATGTTTTAGGCAGAATGTCAAAAGCTTTGACACTGAGATGAAGCCAAACAGAATTGGTGACAGGGTAGAACGTGAGTTTGTATGGGGCTACTTCATAATCAATTGATTAATCAGTAAAGTCAGAGGCTACTCCTCTGGAAATCTGGCATGAATAACTGCGTTTTAATGATTAATTTTTGGAGTCCAAAAGCTACCACTTAGCAAAGTTTTCTTCTTTTTCAAGGAGGCTAGCAGCGCAGGGTTAAATAAACACTGCCTAGCACTCACAGACCATCTCTGATTATCTTCACAAGAAGACTATACGATTGGAGGTTGAGGTGAAAAATGTATCTGAATATAAAATGTATTGTGATGGACATAAAAACACCCCCAATTTTACACATAAAATATAGGATTTTGGGTTGCCTCTCTCTAATCAAGAACCAGGTCTTATAAAATGAGATTTTATAAGAATATGAGTTTGGTGCTTAACAATCGTTATCTCTTTCTCTTAAAAAAGCTACAGTTGAACTGGAAAAATTCAAAGAAAGGTAAAAAGGATAATCTAAAGTATGAAGTGACTAAAATAGGAAGAACAATTAAGCAAACCAGAGTTATTCAGCCTAGAGAAAAGGCTATGCTACAGAAACATATAAGAGGTCTAAAAACCCTCAAGTGATGTAAAGGTGGTACATTAGGACTTCTTGTTTACTCTTGCTTCCAATAAAAATGCTGGCGAGCATCAGCTGAAGTTAGCAGAAGCCTTTTCATTTTGTTTTAGTATGTGTAACATCTTTTGCAAGAAGCTCCACATATTCACTCTAAGAAGCTTACATGCCTCTGAAGAGTGCTCTGGGAAGGAAAACCCACCAATACTTATTGAATACAAAGATGTTATCTCTGACTGAGGAAGTCCTAGTGCTGTGTATTTTGGGAGGTTGGGAGATTGTTCTGGAACAGTTGCACTGTGTGCCATATTTTTCCCTTTTTACTTTGGGTGCTTTTTCGGAGACAGGACACTAAGCTTGATGAATCACTCGCCTTTGCTCTGACCTAGAATCACAGTTATGTTAGAAACAGTGCTGATTTTAAATAATAATGGATTTAAATGATTGTGTTAAAAGAGATTAGAAACAGAAGTATGTAGTCTGTATCGACATATTTTTAGGTAAATATATGAAATTTATCAGATTTCATTTAAGGTGGAGTGAATGCTTTTTATTTTGTTTGTGAGTTACAGTTATCCTTAGCGTCATTTCAGAAGCATGCTTAGAAAAAAAGTTGAAAATTTTCAAATACATCAGTCCTGTGACAAAGACAGTGTAGGTGATAAATAGGAGAATAAATAGTGAAGGGACATGTTACCTTTAATTCTGCTGTTTTATAATTTTCTTCCTCAAACTTACGTATTTTGTTTCTCTCTCTTTTTTTTTTTTTAGTTTGCTAGGTTTTGTTTAATTTGCTACCTCCCACTTGCTTTAGATGAGCAGTAAGTGCAGTTGTGCCAGAACCAAGAATATACACTTTCTACTTTCTGTTTTCATTCGTGTGTTTCTTTTTCGTTTATGGGAGAACATACCTACTCAGTAGTGCTAAATCTGTGTACATGCTGCTATCACTCACATTTTCCTGCTTCCCTACTTCAGGACTGCAGACTATACACTTTCCAGCGTGTTATGTGAATACACATAGTACTTCTTTGCAGGGAAGAGCAACACACTAATGAGAAATTTCACCTGGAAGAAGAAAGCAGAAGGAAACAATCACTGTTTGCTTTAGTGGTGTGGTGGCAATATAAGGGAGACTTGAGAGGGAAAAGGCATCTTTCAGTGTAATTTTCATTTTAACAGAATTTTAGAATGTGTGAGCATGAAAGTAGTTAGTAATACCTGCCCTGTAGTCTCATATCTGGTATTATGCATAAAGTCAGAAGTAACATGGAAATTAGTATTCAGTTGAAGGTAAGCTACTTATGTGGTTCCATATATCTATTAATATGAAGACAGTAATTTAGAAAGTGTTTGAAGATATTAAATTTCTCTACCATCAAGCTCATACTCACTAAAACCTATTGTGATACTGCCATGTGGAAATTTCTTTTTACAGTACTTGGAAACATACCACCTATCTATAGGCAGACATCAAAGTTATTCTAGCTTTCTTTTCCATTGCATAATTAATCAGTACTCAAAGTTGTGTTGAAAAAGAATTTTTCAGTGGGCAACTTGCAAAAAATGGCATATCAAGAGTCTTTGTCAGAAAGTGTGCATAGTGATCAGTGACTGAAAGATTGTAGTAGCTAACAGACTTCTAAAGAATGCATCAAATGGATGAGCTCTTGCATTGAATCGAAACAGAGAAATTAGTTCCAGTAGTGTATCTGATCAGTACAGTATTGGTATGTGTTAGCACCACTCTCTTTTTTGCACATAAGTTGACTGATGGATGGTAGCTAGGAACAGGAGGAAGTGGAGAAGGAAATGCAGAAGAAAGAAACGCAGAAGTTATAACTCTCTTAGTTTGGACAAAGACAGAAACGGAAAAGCAACCAAACAACCTCTACCTTAAAAAAAAAAAAAGGAAGTGCTCAAACAAATATTGAAGACATTGTAAACTCCCTTTCCTATGAGTGGAATGGAAAATACATGATGAACCTGTGATTTATTTCATCCTAAAGTGGAAATCTAAAACCCCTTACAGGACAGATGACTAGTTCTGACTCAGACATCTAAAGCTAAGCGAGAGGTATTCCATTCTGTGTTGTTGTAAAGGTGCCGTTACTGTGCTATTGTGCAGGAAGAGGAAGGTGAGTGGGGAGAAAATAAGTTTATTTTTCAGATTCGTGTTCAGGAGATGCAATATTCATGACCCTGTTTCATGAGAATGTTACTTTGGGATATCTATCACCATACCTTCTTTAGCTTAACAGAACCATGGTTTCGTGTATTGATTCTTGAAAGAAGGAGACTGCCTGAAAAGAAGTATAAAATGTATAAAAAAAGTACAGAAATTTGTAATGAGGAGGGAGAGTTCTTGGGCTGGAAACAGCAGTACTCAGAATGTGGTTTGACACAGAGAGAAGTTGATCTGCTGGCATCAAAACCTCTGCATAAGCAAGAAGCTTCCTCCCTGCTGGATGCTGTGAAGTGTCTACATGCAGCTAGTGAACTATAAATACAGGCTGCAACAATCTGTACCCATGCTTGTGCTGTGCATACATCAAGTCGTGGGGTGCTTTTGCACGGGTGTGTGGTTTAGTGGCTTGTAAGGAGCTGAGCAGATACAGAGGAAGCTAGAGAACCCACAGTTCTATCAGGAGATGTGTAAGGAGCGGAGCCAGCACTCTGAATGGGGGTTTGCTTCTAACTACTCATAAGTCCTGTGAGAAAGAGATGAGCACGTGTCAATATGTTCATGTACATATGATTAGATCTTTTTAGGGGGTTGTTGGAGGTTGGTTTTATATGTGTTTATTATTAACATTTCATATGCATCTAATATTGTGGTTTATTAGCATTTTGTATGTGTCTAACGTGGTTTAGTTATGTTGTTGAATGTTAAATATACAGCTCACTAATTGCTGATTAATTACAGTTGTTAATAAATAATTTAAATTCTGATTTTGGTGTAAACTGAGCAGGCTTTCCTTGCAATAATATATCATATTTAGCAGAAGAACTCTGAAGCTGGTATACTGTTCCTCCTGCTGTGCTGTAAGCACAGCTGTGGAGTAGAGCGCCACAGAAGAAGGACAGTTTTTTACTGCAGTATAATATTAAAGATAATAGCTAGGTGATAAATTTTTGATTTATGGAGAGATCTTGCTGGTCTCTGAAATGCCTACCATTGAAACTTTTAAAGTTTTGCCTATAGATACAACAAAAATACCAAATAAAGGTCTTAATTTCATACTAGTTAACTTACAGTAGTTCTTGTGGGATAGAACTACGGG
Organism: Neomorphus geoffroyi; assembly: GCA_033558235.1. Classification (NCBI taxonomy): domain Eukaryota; kingdom Metazoa; phylum Chordata; class Aves; order Cuculiformes; family Neomorphidae; genus Neomorphus; species Neomorphus geoffroyi. Next base: position 19,126,223 of record JAUMJM010000048.1, on the reverse strand, counting down.
CTTGATCAAGAACCATAACTGAGGAAAGAAAGGTCATAGTTCATTCATTATGACTTGAATAAGAAGGGAAGTAGAATAAGCATTACAGATAGTAATTAATAATGCACCATGAACATTTCCTGTGAGAGACCATGCGAAGTGCTGCATTCTAGAGTTTTATCATTAACAGATTCTTCAAAGACAAAGTTTTTATTAAAACCTTGGAAATAAAAGAGATAACTGAGTAATAATTGGAATGAATTTTCCTTTAGTTAGATGACCTAGTTAAAATATGTTTCAGTATTCCTAACCCTTTCTAGAGGGTATAAGGTTCATAGGCCTTAGTTTTTAAAATGTTTTGACAATTTTAATTGGTGTAAAGGCTTAAATTTCCCCATTTGAGATACTATGTATGAATAGATTTTCATCTTAAAGAGTTTTGTTAAAAGGCCTGAAGTTATGTGTAACAGTAGGACAATCTGTATTGAGATTTTTAACATATGCGTTGTCTTAGCCATAGTTGTGAAGCACAGTCCTTATATAGTTAATTTTTAGTCATTAAGACGTTATTTGCAAGATTGCATCTTAATTTTTTTCATCTTGCCTCATGCTGCAGTTTTGTCATTTCAGTTTTAGTTCTTACAAAGATAGTGATGTGTCTTGCAAAGAAAGTTTTTCTTTACTTGAAAACGATCAATTGAAATGTGATATGGAGTAGATTGCATAAAGACTGTAACTAGCTGGTGGCCTTGGCAACTCTTAAGAAAACTCACACTGTTATGCAAAAAGTACTTTTTTCTTCTTTTTTTTCCTGATCAGTCAGATGCAGTATCGCACTAGTGGAGAACAGTTAAGTATTATATCACTGATATTATATGGCAAGAATACATCATGTCTAGAAGTTGTCAGAGTCCTGTTTGGATTTTTGTATTCTGAATGAAGATGCGATATCAGACTGTCAGCTCTGGAGCTCATTATGTTCTTTGTACCTAAGTGACAATTTAAAATACAGAAGTGTTTATGTTATGTATTTAATCAGAGATGGGTGTGTTGGCCAGCCCTTCAGTGTTATGGACTCTCCAATTTTCTCTTTGTCCTAATGACTACATATGTTTCTAACATTAGACAGGCATTGTTCTCTTTTTTTTGTGTACAGAAAATCAGTATTTCCTGAGGTACTTTTGCCTCTCCGTGTTAATATTCGATAAAAAGAAGGATCTTATGTTCCTGACAGAGACAATAATTAGCATTAAGGTGTTGTAGGTTAGTACTTGATATCCTAATATGTTTATGAAGCACTTTACAATCCTGCTAGAAAACATACTAATATGTACAGCAAAGTATTCTTATTTGTTAGATAATCATTATTCATGATGAGTAATCATATACAACATACATTTTCATCTGTTCTCTTTTATTTACTCTTTCTGCATTCAGATCATGAACACCATTCAATGAGAGCGGCAACTCAACAGAATGAGAAATGGTAAATTTGAAAGGACAGCTTAGGGAAACCAAACAAATGCCTAACTCTGCTCGAGCCTGCAGAAGCTATAAGGTATATGGATTCTTAATTAATGGCTTTGAGAGGCATTAACTGTTCTGTTCTTTTTTAACCACTTAGAAGCTGACGTTTTTAATGCCTTAGAGTAGATCCAGGGTTATAATTTGTTTTACACCGTAATTGATTTATTGCTATAGTACATCTTCCAAAAGCTATATTTTTCCATTTTATGTGGTGGTGGTCTACCTTAAACAGTGCTTACACAGTTAATTTCACATTTAGGAAAGCCTCCTGTTGTGCCAGACCATCTCCAGAATATTCTGATACATCTTCTCCCCCTAGACAGAATTAATGTACACTTGTCAAGCTGTCATGATTTCGACTGAGCTAGAGGTATTTCTTTTTTACAGGAGCTGGCATAGTGCTGTGTTTTGGATTTAGGTTGAGAATAACGTTGACAATACACTGATGATTTAGTTGTTACTGAGTAGTGCTTACACTGAGTCAAGGACTTTTCAGTTTCTGATATTGGCCTGCCAACAAGAAGGCTGGAAGTGCACAAGAAGGTAGTGGGGACACAGCCAGGACAATTGACCAAAACCACTCAATGGGATATTCCGTCCCATATGATGTCATGCTGAGTAAAACTAGGGGGAGTTGGCCAGGAAGGCAGCAGCAGCTGCCTGGGGATGGAATAGGCATTGATCAGTGAATGGTGAGTAATTGAGCTGTGCATCACTTTTGAAATTATTATTCTTATCATTTTCCCTGCTTTTTCTGTCCTATTAAACTGTCCTTATCTCAGCCCATGAGTTTTACATTCTTTTCCAATTCTCTTCTCCATCTGACTAGAGGGGGAGTGGGCAAATTGCTGTATGGTGTTTAGCTGTCTGTGAGCTGAACCACAACACAGGCTTATTGCATTTTTTCCGGGGTTTGGGGGACTTTTTTCCTGAAGGTTACATGAATTTTAGAATTTTGTCATTCATGTGAAGTGAAAACTATTTTAATCCTTTTATCTGATCTCACTTATCTTCCCATTACAAGATGTTTATTATTAAGAACTCTTCAAATTTGGTCATGAGTCTTTCAGTTATGTTGTGTTGCAGATATAGCACTTTTACACTGTGTCATGCTCCTCCCCATCTGCATACATTGATACCACTGTGAAGCCTTCTTTGGATTTCTTAATGTTCACCCAAATACAGATCCTCTGATTGATCGTGTAGTTTGCTTTTTGTTGTCTCCTTTCCAAAAATAGCTAATATGCAAACACCTTAAAATATGTACTGAAAGGAATAATACTTAGAATTTTTAACTTTTATTTCATTTGATAGCCTTTGTATTTTTGGAGAAAGGCAGTTTTTCTTCAGGAAGCATATGGGATTTCAAAAAGAACTTCTCCAGCAAACATTTTGTCCCACATTTTGAAAAAAGAGAAAAGTGAATGAAGAAAGAAAGGTATAGTGTCCACAAGATATGATTCAGTGGTACAAACACAGGCCTGATTGAGAGGAATTTCTGAGTTAGCCTTGTATTACTACAACTGATGGGTCTTAGTCATGGTTTGGTATTCAGATTTTATTTAATAATGAAATAACTAAATATCATTCATCAGTGCTGTTGCTGAGCCTTAAGAAACTAAGAAATTGAAAGGTAGAGAACTGCAATCTTACAGTTTTTTAATCTTCTGTTTATTTTGCATGTGCCCATTTGGATGTGCGAACTACAAGAAAAAATTTGATAGGAAGGTTCTCCATGGAGGACAGGACTTCATGTTGCTTTTCTTCAAATGTGCTGAGTGTTCAGGGTCTTTCAAAAGCAGTAGAATCTGCAAATATTCATTTCATGTGGAACTCGGCACTATATGTGAACTTGCTGCTCAGCTAGTATATTGGATACTAGGAAATGTTTAATAATTACAATCCATTCCTTTCCTTCAATCATGTAGAGTAGACGATCTTTAGCTTAATAAATAGTTAGTCTTAAAGTATTGTGTGAAGGAACTGTACTTCCAGAGCTTGGCTAGTAACATTCTTCAGAATCCCAATGCTTTTCAGCAGGAGTAAGGCTAGCTAGCTAAGCTTTCCTTAGTACCTGTTAGCTTCTCTGATTGTGAGCCAGATTTCTGCTGATACAAATACCAGTAATGGAGCAACTGGCTGTGAGAACATCTAGCAACACACAGCTGGCTGTGACAATGTACAGCAACAGGCTGTGACAAGTCTCAGACCTGGGATTTTTTTTTCTTCAGAACTGATGTTGTTGCTGGGTAGTTTTTAATTGTTTCCTCAACAAAAGAATGATGGGAAAAGGTGATATGGTCTTCATGTATTTTTTTTCAACAGCATTTTTAGTCAACAGAGCATTTAATAGTTTTCTTATAACTGTAAATGAAAAAAATATTTCAGCTGTTTGGGCTTCCAAAAAAAAATGCAGTTTCCTTATGTAACCATATTTTGCCGAAGAGAATTTTTTTAATAGAAAACATACCTGTTTTCTTGTATGATCATCTTCAATTTGAAAGGTAGGAAGGAGGGAAAAATGTGCTGTAAAATTAATCCAGTTTGAAGAGTAGTTATATAAGTGCCGTAAAAAGGTAGTTTTAGCATAGAGTATGTCCTGCAATGTCATAAGTAGACGCAAACTTTTCATCATTGCTACAAGTAGTGCATATGTAATGCAAAAGAAGAGAAGGAAGTGTGTGATGAGTATTTGCTGCTTGTTTCCATACTTCTCCCATTAACCTCTTCAGCTTCTCCCTTGAACATGGTTGTCAGAAGCGACTGTTTGCAGTTAGCATTTTGCTGCCAGTGCTTTTGTGACATTTGTTACATTCGCTGATACTGGGTTTACTTTAAAATTAACTCCCTTACCGCTGCATTTGAATATTTATTTAATATTATTATCACATTCGTGTCTAATCCTGTGTGTTCTCCCTCCTTGGAGGCTGCAGTCAGTGGTTTTTTTCTTGAAATTGAATTTTAGAATACCCCTCATGAGCTACACAGGATCTCACTGGATCTGACTCATTAACAATATTTTCAACAACTGCCCAAATAATATTGGCTAGCAAATGAACTGTCACTTGCTACCTCTGCCTACCAGTATAAGAATCTCCTACCTATCTAAGTAAAGGCTATGCGTACAAGTAAATTAGAACCTCTCCTAGGCTCTGAGACTAACTGGCAGATAATGCCATGCACATGTAATATTAAACTCTCTTATCCTTCAAAGCCAGGGTGGCTGTGTACACACTGCCTTTTAGGAATAGTTTGGGGAAAACTGTGCCTCCCAAATAATGCTCATGAATTTTTTGGGAGACATCCACAAATTGTTTTAGTCAAAATTTTTTTAGAGAATATATTAAGAATCTGTTTGCACAGACAAATATGTTTTGATTTTAAAGAATGTTTCTGAATATTTAGTTTGGTAGTATAGACATAATCTTCAACAAAGTCTGAAAATTGCAACATCTGGAAGAAATTAAAGGATAACAAACAGTTCCTCTTGGGGAACTAGAAGGGTGACTGTACCAGAAATCAGTGGGAAAACATTTCAATACCCACATTTCAAAATCTGTGTTCTTTGATGTTAGATGGATGTTTGAGATGAAGGCGCATTCTTTCAGGAAAACCTGAATTCGTTAGAAATTGTGGGGCTTGTTGCAGGCCCTACAAAATACAGATTTATAGTGATTACATGTAAGCAATAATGTTAGTCCTTTCTGGCCCTAAGGCTTTAATGCAGATTACAAGTTAGGTGGTCTTTCTGAAGGGAAACTCTTAGAAGAGAATGAATGCATGAAACCCACGTAACTCCTAAGTGTTCCTTGAACTTGCAAACATTTTCACAGCACTCTTCCTGCGGCTCCTGTAGCCTCTTGGAGGTCTGTAAGTGGAAGATGTAAATTGAGTTGGAGGTTTTTCAAAGCCATGACACCATCGAGCTAAGTAAGATACTAGCCTGTTCCTTAGTTTGATGAAAGTTTTTCTATCTCACATCTTAAGAGTCTGAAGTTTTCACTCAGTGGATTTGAGAGAGAGTTTAAGAGTGCACACAATAGGCCTAGCACTGTGCTGCTTTCAGTCTCCATCAGCTTTTAGCTGTTACCAGAGGACAATGTAGTATTGTCTTAGACACAGGCCACGACGTAGCCTTCTGAAACTGTAACCAGGGTTGCTTTAAGTGTGTTTTAGCATATAATGAAATTAGAACAGTTTCATGGTTTCCTGTTATAGCGCCTTTGTTTAATAATTGCCATTACAGTGGAGTAAGGAAAACTGTTGTGTTCTGGTTTTGGCACTTATTCATTACCTTGAAAGAACACTATCCTTGGTTGATAGAATATTTACGATAGTCAATAACTACATCTTAATCACAAACAGGAACATTCAATTTTTTAGGAGAATGATCATGTTCTTACAGTCACCTGATCTGTGTATAAGGATACATTTAGATATACCTGCTTTCTCACAACAACTGCAGCAGAAAGGACCGGCCTCTCAGCCTCACCTCTGTGCCTGGGAAGATCATGGAACAGATCCTCCTAGAAGCTATACTAAAGCACATGGAGCACAGGGAGCTGATTTGAGACAGCTGATATGGCTTCACCAAGGGCAAGTCCTACCTGACCAATCTGGTGGCTTTCTACAATGGGGTGACCACATTAGTGGTCAGAGGAAAAGCAATGGATGTAATCTGACTGGACTTTCGTGAAGGCTTTGACACTGTCCCCCACAACATCCTTCTCTCTAAATTGGGGAGATATGATTTGATGGGAGGACTGTTTGGTGGATAAGAAATTGTTTGGATGGTCACATTCAGAGAGCAGGGGTCAGCAGTTCGATGTCCAGATGGAGGTCTGTGACAAATGGTGTCTCCTCAGGGGTTCGTACTGGGACCAGTGCTGTTCAATATTTTCATGGATGATATAGACAGCAAGGTGGAGTGCACCCTCAGCAAGCTTGCGGATGACACCAAGCTGAGTGGTGCACTTGTCACACCAGAAGGACTGGATGTCATCCAGAAAGACTTGGAAAAGCTGAAGAAGTGGGCCTGTGTGAACCTCGTGAGGATCCACAAGGCCAAGTGCAAGGTCCTACACCTGGGTCAAGGCAATCTGTGGTTTCAATAAAGGATATTGGACAATGTGATTGAGAGCAGCCCTGTGAAGAAGAACTTGGGGGTGTTGGTTGATGAGAAGTTTAACATGAGCCGACAATATGCATTTGCAGCCCAGAAGGCCAACCGTGTCTGGGGCTGCATCAAAAGAAACGTGGCCAACAGGTCGAAGGAGGTGATTCTCCCTCTCTAATCCACTCCCATTAGAACCCACCTGGAGTACTGTGTCCAGTTGTGGAATCCCCAACATAGGAAGGATATGGAACTGTTGGAATGGTTCCAGAGGGGGGCTATGAAAATGATCAGAGGGCTGGAGCACCTCTACTATGAGAACAGGCTGAGAGAACTGGGGTTGAGAAGAGAAGAAAAGGCTCCACAGAGACCTCATAATGGCCTTGCAGTACTTAAAGGGGCTACAGGAAAGCTGGGGAGGAGCTTTTTACAAGGGCAAGTAGTGATAAGTTGAGGGGAAGTGGCTTTAAGTTGGAAGCAGGAAGACTTAGATCAGACATCAGGAAGAAGTCCTTCACAATGAGAGTGGTGAGGCACGGGCAGAGGTTGCCCAGGGAAGCTGTGGATGCCCCTCCCTGGAAGTGTTCAAGGCCAGGTTGGATGGGGCCTTGAGGAGCCTGGTCTGGTGGGAGGTGTCCTTGCCCATGGCAGGAGGGCTGAAACTGAATGATCTTTGAGGTCCCTTCCAACCCACACCATTCTATGATTCCATAATTCTGTTCCCTACAGGTCTGTATTGTGGGGCTTTTTCTGTAAGGAAACATGTTCTGAAGAACTTCTGGTCCAAGAAGACCCACTGAATAGACACTGAAAGGTTCTCTGCTTCAGTATCTCAATGAACGCAGTGGTACATTGTCTTTGAAGTTACTCTTGGCATGCAGAATTAATCAAGTCATCCTCTTAGTGGTTGAAACTTATAATTTTACAGCCATTAAGTGTATATATTTCTTTAAGTATCCCTTAATTTAATCTCAACTGAAGCACTGGGCTCACAGGCTTAGGCTGAACCTTTTGCACAAAGGGGAGTTCTAGAGACTGAAGATTTGGTTCAAACAGTGAAAGAAGATTTTCTCTTCAGGGTTTTTAAATGTAAAAGATAATGTGTGCTTGCCTTGTATAAGCTGTACTTTTTCTTGGTTGTACATTTTAAAAAACTTTTTGGAACTTGGCTCACTGAATTATATTTTTTTGTAATTTCAAGCGTGTGCATTTTCAGACCTATTCATTAATCACTAAGTTCACAGCAGTTTTGTCTGTGAATTGAATCTACTGACTGACAGTATGTTTAATATATAGTTAATGTTTTTCCTATTGTAATTCTTCAAATTTCAACAGTCTCAATCTTGGTTTATTTGCTAAAGAACAAATATTTTCCCCATTGCTTTTGGTAGCTAATGGCATAGTGCTTTTCTCAGTGTAAACTGTACTTGACCTGTTAAATTAGCAAAACTTTTAATACGAAACAGGCTGTTATAGACTGATATAATGACATAAGGCATTAAGATGACAAATTATCCAGCATGAATGTTGGTGACACCATTTTTGCAGAAATCTAAAACATTTGTACTCCAGAGCTGGAAACTACTCTTTAGTACATCAGAAAATCTCAACCTGGAAAGTAGTTTTTAAGTTTTACACCGCTCTAGCTCATTTTTGTGGCTTAACTGCTTTACATAGTATACAGTATTTCCTTTTTTCCTAGTTACTTGGATATTTTTCTAAAAGATTCAAACACAAGTTCTAAGCTCAACTCAGATGCCACTGGGGAGACTCAGTGAATGGTCGTAAGCAAAAGGTCTGGTGATAATGGTCCTCTTCGGTCATGAAATCTATTTTCTGTTTAGCACAGAGAAAACACAGACTTCGTTCTCTTGTTTTCATTTTTTGTGAACTTTAGGATGTGGCCTCACAGAAGTATTTATTTGCCTAGGTATATGAATCATAAAATCCTAGGGTTAATTTGTGCCTTCACTCACTTCAATATCTTATACTTGGGGTTATTTAGATTTAAATTAATTGGCTCTTTTTACTGAAAAGCATACAAATGAATATGTTTTTTTCTGTACCTGTCTAGACTCTTAGGGCAATTTCAGCATTGTCCTCAAGACCATACTTACAGGGTGTAGAGGAACCAAACTACAAATACTAGTTCAGTTGTGAAAATGCCGTGGGATCTGTGTGTCACGACAGCCCAGTGGATTAACACACTGCCAGTTCAGGTTTGTATTTCCTTACTACTGTAGTGGTTTCTCTCCCTAAGTGAACTTCTGAGAGCCTTGCTGAATGCAGGCTAATGCTGCGCTGGCTGTAGTGTACTCCCAGTGAAGGTCTACAGAAGAAAAGGCCAAATACTGTCTCTCGTCCCCAAGCCACTCTCTGCCATGCTAGAAGTCAATGCAATAAAGCTGGTACTTGGATGTTCCAGAGATTGCCTGAAAAAAAGATAAAAGACAGTAAAAAACAACAAAAGAAGTTAGGATACCTGTACACTGACTGCAATTTTTCGCAATATCTTCTTTCTTTCTTCCATTTTACACTGGGAGAAAATGACTTGGAGGCTAGGAATTTAATATATGGGGCCCCTGAGCCATTATCAGTCTTTTGGGGAAGATCCCAGAGCTCTTATCTTTTATCTTGTAAAGAAGTGCAGCATAGTAGCTACATAGGACGCTAAAACCAGTAGACAGTCATCGCCAATGGAACAGAAAGCTGCTGAAAAGTATTATAAAACAAAAGTAGGCATAGTTACTGACTGTTGAGTTGAATATACCCTGTATGTAGGTATGTAGAGCCAATTACATTAAATAAGTGTTGAAGTAGAACTGGCAAAGTAACATGTTCATGCCTTTGTCTTGTCCTGTGGAGAAAGCTGAAATCTTTCAGGGAAGGCCTTCCAGAGGTTCCAGCCCTAGGGATGTAAGATGGTGGCATTTTGTTACCAAAAGTAATGAATTGAAAACAGAAATAAATAGTATATTTTTAGGAAAACTATGCAGCTGTGATACCCCTGAGACACTGCTTCAGGGAATGTAATCCTCTTTCAAAAAGTTAGGGAGTACTGCAGTGCTTTCAGGTCTTTTAAATAAAAGCAGTTGACCATAAGATGCTGTAGTACAGAACTCAAGGATTTTTGATTGCATGTAGTGATTTCAAATATTGGACTACCTCCTAAAAGTGAAGGAACTGAACTCGGTGTCTTCATTGAGGTTAATTGCCTTGCATGGTTGATTGTTAAAATTTGATCTACCAACTATTTATTCTAAAGATATATTAAAAAAGAGGCATTATGCATATAATGGAATAAAAGGAGACCTCTACATAAATGTAAGAAGGAAGCAGATTAGATAACCATTGATCCTAGAAGCATCAATATATGCAAGGAGATCTACACAAACTGAACCAGAAAGTAAATAACAGAGGATTAGAGAAGAGAAAAAATAATGTGATGTGGAAATGCAGTAATTGTATTGTTCTGTCTTATCTAAGATAGCTTTTAACTTTCCTTTCTACTGAAAGTACTGTATATTGGTAGCATTTTAATAAAAGGATTATTCCTTTTTGTTTTTATGGAGAAAGCGTATGATTTTGTCTGATTAAGCAACTGCCACAGATCTGTGCTTAAGAGATGGGAGTGGGATTCTAAGCAATATGTGATAATAATTGAGAGCAGCAGGAAAACTCGGTAGAAAGTTTGGCTAGGCTAAGACATAACTTTGGTGCGTATATGTGGATTTTGACATCACCGCTCTACAAAATAAATCTGACACAGTTTTGAAAGTGTGCAGAGCCTTACACAACTGCATTGACCAGTTAGATCCAGGCTGTAGTGTAAATCTGTCTATAAGTTCTGTACTTCCACAGGAAAGATTTGAGTGAGATCAGTGCATTGGTAGGAGTCTGCCAAAGCCTTTCCCTAAGGGCTGTGCCCCAACTGCATGGCTAAGGGCAGAAGCTGTTAGGAGCCTCATAATATATGTGTGGCTGTTCTGTGAAGACCTGGCATCTGGGCTTTGTTAAATAAGTAGCAATCTCACTGTTTCTTTGAAGGACTTGGGAGGACAGCTCTGATGACCCTCTAAAAGCAGTGTTATGTTAGCTTTGAGACTGACTGTGTGGAAAGGCTGTATGCATAAGCATCCTCCATTTTGGAGGACCTTGAGTCCACAACTCCTAGCCTTGAGTCCGTATAGTGCCTTTGTGCTGGATACTTGGAAGAATTGGGTTTGTGCCTCTTAAGTGATGTACCCCGTCCCACAGATAGGCAGCAGACTGGCTTGTAGGAACAGAAGCATGGATATGGAAAAGGAGTTCTCAGTGTCTCAATATCTTTTGCTAATGCATGTAGCTTTCTATCAGAACCTGATTATGATTGGTTAGGGCTTGATATTTTCAGCAAAGGGCATTGATTAATATTTGTGGAGCTCATTTAAATGTGATCATACATCCACACACTTGTCCTATTTAGTCATGTAATATAATATGCAATGCAATTAGCTGTGGGGCAGTGGTGATCAAGCAGCATAGGATCCTTCTTCCAAATTGTATTCTGCTGTTTATTATTTCTGGGACTGCAGTTCTCTTTCCTCAGTCTGATTCATTCTGAGTCATACAAAACACGTCCTTATTGAAACTGGGTGCACAGCAGCAAGGGCTGTCATGGTTGTTCTGCACCATTAGGTAATTGTTTGAGTCTTTTCTTGTGGAGATGTCTGTTACACAGGCAATGCAAAAAGACTAGGAGAATGTGGGCGTCTGGTGGGAGGATTCAAAGTTAGAGGAAAAATACCTATTAGAAAAACTTCTGCTTGAGCTTGCTGATTACAAACTCACCAATATTTCAATTTTAAAATATTTGTACAGTGTAATTTGAGGTACAGGAGTGATTGTTCGTAAGCAGAAGCAGTCCTCTTTAATACAGTGAAGATTTGTCTATTTGTGGGTAGATTTGGGGCCTAGTTTTGATATTGAGTTGGTTCTGTGACAAACATTAGGGAGATGGAATCTAAATTATGGCTCGGAAACCAGAAAGTGGGATGTTTATGTGATTTTATGTGTTAACTCCTCAGCCCTACTGATAGCAGCACATCAACTTCTATTCATTTTTTCAGTCCTTCAGTCTCATTTGGTAAGAAGTTCAATAGGGCGTATTCTGGTTTACAAACACGGTTACCCTTCTTGTGTGAAAGGTAGGATTTGAAGCAGATAGCACTACAATAAATATATTTGAATTTTTTTTTCTCATCTACCTACTAAGATTCAAAAGGTGTTTACTAAAATGGGCAGCCTGCTCCTCTAGTGCTTGGAGAGATACCAGGTTGAAGAAAACAGCCACCAAGGACAGTATATCAGAAATGACGTCTGTAATCTCAAAGGGAGGTATTTATGCAGGAATGAGGCACTTCCCTCACCCATGCTGTGAGCAAGTCAGGAAGGATCATTATGGATAGCTGAGAAATCACCTCTTCCCTCATCTAGCTGATGGGGGGAGAAGAAAATGTTTCAATAGTGGATTTGGAGTAAGAAGTAGAGGAAAACAGAATGTCTGACGTGAAATATGCTTTATTTTTAAAGCATTTGTTGAAGTATAGTTGATTTGATTGGGTAGCAGCAGGGACTTGTGTTAGAAACATGGAACAGAATTACTTGAAAAACAAGAAGGGAACAGTTATTGTATTAGTGCAAAAAAGCCAGAACACAACACTACTAATAAAAATATGTAAAATGGAAGTAAATAAGATTTTCCATTCTTGGATGTAAAGTACTATATAAAGATAAAATTTGGGTCTGTTGTTTTACACGAAATAAATTTATTATTTATTGTAAATCCTTTTTTACTTTGAAATACCTTCCATGGCTATGAATTATGAGAGTGTCTTTTTTAACTGTGTAGCTTTCAGTAAAATCCATTATCAGTTCTTTGTTTGAATTCTGTTCACATCGTCTTCTCATAGGCTATAAAGAGGCTCACTCTGTTCCAGAACAGTAATCACAGTCCATTAAACTCTGTTCCCTGTAGTCTTTGTTCCCAGTTACATGTGATACTGTAATTGTGTATGTGAGAGAGGGAAAAAGATCTTGAAGCAGCCTTGCAAAATTGTCATGAAGATTTACCTGTCTGAGCAAAAAAAATATGCTTGCCTTTCCTTTAGAATGATGATAATTTCATTGGAAAATTTGAAAGTGTTTCACTTGTCAAACTGAAAAAAACAGAAAATCACCCATCCGCCTCCAGCTTTCCCCCAAACCAGCGTCTGGAGGGAGCAGATTTTTGCAGTTGTAGCTGAAAGAAGTATTCCTGTATTAACTCATTAGTGTTCTTGATCGATAACTTAATCTGCACACTATGAATAAAAGCCAGAAAAAGAATAGCCTTTCATGTTGACTTTGTAGATAATGGAGTTCATGATCTACAAGTTTGTCTCTGTAGATTGAAGGCCTCAATTTTTTTCTGTGACATCAAAACTGTTTTGAACTGCTTTAACTCTATTGATTTCAGCAAGGCAGATAATAAATCTAGTGTAAGATCATAAGTTTATTGGCAAATTTACATTAAATAATAAATAGAGCAATAAAAGTTGTTAGATTAAAGCTGCAGCTCTCTGTGGTTTTCAGTCTGTTTTCAGGGTAGAGGGATAAAGTACCTTGAAAATGGATGTCAGCTGAGCAGCCTGTCTGATCACAGCAGTTGAGAGCACTGCAGAAGTAGATTTCTAGTGTTTTTCCATGCTCTTTCTACTGCTCTTTCTACTGTTCTCAGAGTAGTGAAATACACAGTGGAGAACTTCAGAGAAGCAGAGTATTTTGCTTTTTATTTAGCTATATGAGATAAATCTGTTCAAATGAAGAATAAAAAAAAAATGAGTTCCGTAAGAAATGTTGATCTGATTAGCATTTTAGGCCAACTCAATCACATATTTGACTTGAAACAAATAAGTTAATTTGGTTTCAATGGGCTACTCACATACCGTTCAGATTTTCAGTTGTTTTGCTGTAATGATACCAATGAGTTCTGCAGTTAATAGGCTCAGGCTTAACAGTCTCAGAGCTATAATCAGCTCCAAACCTTGCACAGTGTGACTTGAGATCTTTGGTCTTTTGTGTAAACTGCCTTTTCCATAACCTGCTGGACAGTAAATTCATGCAGTGGTGTTGCAAACAACTTTAATTTCTTCTTTAATCTGAAAGAGAAAGTGCTTATGTTTTAAATGGAAAAATAATTGCAGGAGGTTTCTCTGATGCTGAATGGTAAGGTACTGGTCAAGTGAGCAGCCTGGCCATTCTTTTCCCGCATTATTCTGCTGGGATTCATTGAGGCATAACCTGTTCCTTTGAAGGTGCCAAGGAGTCCCTGGGATTTGTGTTTCTATCCCTCTTGAGGAGTATTGGTTATTACAGAATGGAAAGGAGCTTGTAAAGATAATATATGGGAAGTTGGCAGAGGTGTTTTTCTTTTGATAAAAACAAGCAAAATCAAACAGCAGTATTTACCTATTATTATCTTCCTCAAATAAATGCTTTACTGATGTTTTCTAAAAAAGAATTAATACCTGCCATCAAGTTATTATTCCTGAGGAACAATACAGAAACCTGCAGTGTGTACACATGGAGGAAAGACAGAGACTTTGTGAAGAAGTAGATTTCCATTTTCAGTATTCAAGTCTTTATTCTGTAACAAAAGAGAAAAGACTATTTTATGAAAATATTTTGACAGTGTCCTTTTAAATGTAAGCTCTGATTTCAAGACTTTTAATTTGCAGCATGGTTTGACTGTGAAGCAGACATAGCAATTATCTGGCCTGTTCTTTCTATTTTGTATAACAAATTTGTTTAATTGGAAATTGGATAGCAACTTGAAACCAGCCATACTTGGCATGTATTTGAGTGAAATGGAAAGTATCTAGAGTGAAAAAAAATGTCTTTTACACAGTGGGCAGGTGTACTGTGTTCTGGGCGCATCATTTATTGGTACTGGGGTACTAACTTATGAAAGCCAAAGATCATGTGGTTTTAAATGCTTTTAGGAAATATGATTCAGATAGATGCATATTAGTATAATGAAAAGGAGATTGGACATGGTCAGTGACCAGAAGATCAGCTTAAAGGGCTTTTGTAAGCCATCTCACCATGATCTTAGTCTGCTATAGATGGGAAATATTTCATATTATTTTCTTGTACATTTAATAAGGTTTAGCTCTGGACAAAGAGGAAATTCTGTGACATATACATGTTATGGAGGTCAACCGTTTTGTCTGTGGAGACGTATAATATTTGTAATATATTTGTGTTGTAGCATCCTTATATATACTATATGTAGCAAAACACTGGCAACTGAAGGTTAAAATTAATTCACATGTAATTTCTGTTGAGATGAGCTTCTTAGTTTAGTTTAGTTTGGGTACGAACTGTAGGTAACTATATATATATTAAATTTCAGTTTTGTAGTTTGTAATTTCGAAGAAGAATTAAGGAACACTAAATATGTATACATTGGATATTCAGGACTGCTGTCTGAAATTTAACATTAGAAGTGTTACTTTTTCAAATTGCAAGACCCTTTCTAACTTGTGCAGTTCCAGAAATACTGGGACAAATACAAAGTTTACATTCCCATTTGGTTTTGTCCTAGAGGTATATAAAAACAATATCTTGGGGACTGAAAATGCATTTTAAACAATGTTTTAATTTCATGCTTTAATACACATAATGCATAAAAAAAATGCATAATATGAGATGAAAATGTCATATTAATTTTGAAAGGCAAATCTCTGAAAAGCACCTCAATTAAGATTCATTATTTGTGTAGAATGTAAGTACTGATACTATAGATGTAGTACAATAAAATCTTGAACTATGTCTTGTATCTTCAAAAAGTGCAAGATAGCAGCATAGCAGTTTGTTTAATCAACTGAGCTACACAAATGTGTCAGCTTGTAACATGGTGTGCCCCAGATGAACTGACTTATTGCAAGTATGTAATAAAATGTTCCATGTGTGGAGAACTGAGTTTAGCTCCTATCATAAAGTTCCCACTAATTCAGTGTTTTCAACATAGTATTTGGGAGTGGTACCATTACCTTTTCCTAAAATTGCCCAGCATTTCTTACAATGCTTATAATTGCCGTTAATTTCAATTGTTCAGTCTGATTTTTTGTAGGTGTTTTATTCCAATATTATATTTGGATTTGACCATTTTTAGGAATAAAAATAGAGATAAAGTGCCTTTTTAAAATAAGAATAAATGAAAAGTCTTTAATCTGTCATTCTTATTCTTTTTGGAAGGGTATTGATGTTTGCCTTTCAGTCAAGGATACACTTATTTTGTTTTCACAATGTTCTGTTTATATAAATCCAGAAGGATTCTAATTTGCATATGCACAACCTTTTTAGTGTTAATCTATTGAAGTTGCAAATCTCAGTCTGTTAGGGCATCCTTTGGTGTCACACAGCTCCTAGTGTGTGCAAGGCCGTACATAAGATGTTTAGGCAGAGTATTTAAGTCTGCTGCAATGTCTCTGTGATGCTCTTGCCTGCCCTTTAGTAGTTTGAGGCTGGCATTGGAACTGGTGTTCCTCACCTCTTCATCACCTAGGTGTTGACATCTGCGTAATATAGAGGAAAGTGTCAGCTCAAAAGGTTCCTAAGGGGCAAGAAGCCAAGGGCAATAGCACGGATGGCTGAACAGTGCCTCACCAGCCAGGGCCTTTTCCCATTGCCCCCAGTGAGGTGAGCAGAGAAAGCCTGGAGACAATAGCTAGTTTCAACCAAGAGTCCAGATCATCACGCAAGTGCATGGTGACAAGACAGGCCGGTGGTCAAGTTTCTGAGTCAGTGAGCATGTCAGGATCAGGTCCAAAGATGACAGCCAGGGCCTGATGCAGTCCAGTGATCACCAGGGAGGTTTGCAATGATGAAGCAAGCTCTAGGTCTGGCTGGGAAGTCAGTCTGCAGGTCAGGGTCTGCATCAACATAGTGAGAGAGGATGGAAAGAAATAGATTGAATTAATTATGGAGACTGAGGGCAAGGAAGAGAAACAACTAGAAATCACATTGCAGTCTAGGACCTGGGTGAAGTTGGAAAAAATCTGACTGGATGAAAAGACTTGGACTGGGAGGAGGACCCTGTGTACTAGACACATTAAACAAAGAGAATAAGAACCAAACTGGATATCATGAACTGGGACTGGAGCAAGGACTTGTTGAGGGAATAATACAAAAGGGCTGAATTTAGAGGAATGGGTTGAAAATATACATCCATTGAAAAAACCATCTTTTTCTTGTGAATCAGTGGTGAAAGATTAATTTCCTGTGCTCTCAGGAGATATTGGTCAAACACATTGAGAGACTTAAGAGAATGATGGCCTGTGTGACATCACTCTCTTTCAGTGGTATAGGCATTACTGAATAGAGGTTTCACTAAAGTAGTGTATGGGATACTTTGGATTTTCTGGTTTGTTTCATTAAAACTTAGTTTGTGCATTTTCTTGATTAAAAACTCACAGAGATATCAAAGATGAAATCTCAAAAAAAGAAGAAAAAAGAATAAAGAAAAAAGAGTGAAACCGCTAACAGATGACCTCTACTTCTGTCTTTAATTACAAGGTCACCTTCTGTTTTTTCCAGATAATGAAAGATACTGTGTTATACATGGAGACCTAGGTTTTGTAGGATTCTACCTAATTTATTGCATGAATTAAATACTTCACGGTGAATGTGGCAGGGGTTAGTGGAAAGGAGGTGGGTGTCATGAAAACAAGCTATACAGTTTAGATCAGTTGCATGAACACAGGCATTATTAATACTTTAAACTCTTGCAACCCTGCTAATTCTGAAGGATATAAACCTTCTGTAGAGCCTTGTGCAGGTATCTTGTATGTTCTACAGCATAGTGCTAGACCTCTGGGTTTAGGCATCTGAACTGGACCCTAATTTGTGAGAAGCACTAAGATACTAAAGTAATGACTATACTGAAAAAAAATCAACAGGTAATTAACACTCATTTGGACATCAGAGAAAGGCTGGAGTGGAATGGTGTAGATTAGATTTAGGGTCTTGCACCAGAGAATGTAGATAAGGCCAAATAGATGATTGCTGAATGAGTATGAGTATGAGCATGGAATAGGATAAGTACTTCATATGAGAAACCATATGAGAATAGGAAACACCATATGACAATAGGAAACCTCATATGAGAATAGGAATGTAATGGATTATTTTCATACAAATGCTAAGATGAAGTTTGCATAAGCATTACAGACCTCCATTCTTGGTTCTTTGCTTTAGAGGCTTTTACTCTTTTAACAGTTTGTGTCTGAAAGCATGCAAAATAGTGAGAAAATGTCAGTTTTTCTTTGTCCACAATGAAATTAACAACAGAGTTAAATACCTTGCTTTGGTGTGACGGAAAATGATGCTGCTGGTTGTAGTCTGTGCTGCACAGGTAAACCCTAAATACATCCCTCACAGTATCACAAATCCTCTGAGAATTACTGTAAGTATGAAATAATGTAAGACACACAAATAACACAGAGTGATTTAAAATTAGGAAATACTGCAGGTGTATAATAATTGACCTATTTTCAGGAAATTCCAGCATACAAATACACAAGATTAAGTTTCTACTTAATAATTACTGACCCAAGTAGTCAGCCCTCCTCTTTGTATTCCAAGCACCTGGTGAAAGGTGACTTTGTGTGACATGTATTCTTCCTGTCTCACCTCTCAGGCCCTCCAGTTCCCCACGTACCTTGTGGTTCACCTCAGGAACTGCTGGGCCATTCCAAGTTGTGTCTAGGTGCAACAGCCCCTGTGGATCTGCTGTTGATAGCTGGAAAACACTGTGGTACTGAGGGACATGATCTTTCTAGCCACATAGTTTTGACATCCAGACTGTCAAATGCCCCCTCATGTTCCCTTGCTAAGGGAAAAGTTGTAAGAAAAATTACGCCAACTTTACAGTAAGTAAGGATTCCCTTAAACTATGAAATCTGCAAATAGCTGCTGCTTAAGCATTCAGGATGATCTTTGCTTCTCTAGTGGTGTAATACCCAAAGTCTGATCCATAAAATGTGTCAGAAGCAGTAGTTTTGTTTCTAATTGGCAATATGCCACAATTATTTTGGAATTACAAAGATAAACATGATTGGGTATAAATAGCAAATAAAATGTTAATTTGAGCCTCCAATCTTTCCTTACTTTCTCTGTCTGTTCCCCTCCTTGTTTCTCTCTTATTTTTGGTTGGAAATCAAAAGAAGGGACCAGAATGTTAAAAGCTTTTCTCCCAGCAGTGTGTATATACTTGTGTGTGTTATGAAAGCCTGTGCTGATTGCAGCAGCAGGAGCCAGCTTTAGGGAACAAAAGCTGTTTTCTCTCCCTGCCGTTTCCTGTTCAGAAATTAATCTTGCATGCATGCGTGTGCATGCATACACACATATACACCCCCACCCTCCCCACCCCCTTGAAACATAATGGTGGCTGGAATTCACTTCATCAGTGTAATCCCCATAGCTGTGTGTGAACTAATCTCAGTTATAACACACAACATTTTTTGCTCCCAAAACTTTTATTTTGAATACTTCACTGTTTTTCTGTTTCAGTAAACATAAAAAGTATTTTTTTACATAGAACGTCATTTATTCTAATACACAAATCATTGGTCCTTCCCAGAAAGAAGTTGTGTATGTTCTTTCTTTTTAGCAAAAGGTGCATGAGATAGTTTTGTGTTTGACAGCTCCGAATGAAAATGTTGAAATAGAGGTGCCGAGAGTCATCTCCTAAGTTATCAGGGGAAAACTGTAGATGAACATTAAAAGGAGACTTTAAACACATGAATTACATCACTTGTGGCAATGCTCAAATCGATTTAAAACATAAAAAATTCCATCTTTAAAGATTGTATATAAAAAATTGCAGGCATGCCAATTTTGCCGAGAAATTACAGCTATAGCGGCACTTATAACTGCTTTTAAACCTGTCCTTCTTAAATTAATGTAACAGTGAAAAATACTTTGTTAGTAGAAACTTCAACATTTGTGGACATCAAAATAAGGAACTGGACACCCATTTCATAGGCCAACAAATTCAATATCCTTTTTTTTGTTCGAAGTCCTGTTCCACGCTTGAGATGGAAGGCTACAGTACCAATGAATTTAGGAGCTTCTTTCTTTTGTAGGTATGGGATTGGTTAAAATGCAAAAGAGATGGGCAGGATTTGAGAAAATTAGGCAGCAGTAACTGAAGAACCTTGTAATCCAAATTCTGGAGAGGATAATAGTATATTGGTTTAGTTTTTACTTCTCAATACTGATATATACAAACCTTTTATGGAAATCTTAGTCAGCATTTCTGCTTCCACAAAGAAATCTGAGACATGTTTCTTAAATCCCTAACTGTAATAGCTAGTATTTCTTATGTGTTTCTTTCATGATTGAAACTCTTAAGTTCCTGAGGTGGAGGGAGAGGTCAGAAGGGAAAAAAGAGGCAGGTAGACCAAAAGATTCTTTTCGCTTTAAATGACAGAAAAAAAGATGTGGTGAAATTATAGTATCTAAGGTGCTGCTGCTTTCATCCTTTTCTGGGGTATTACTGCTGTTTGAAATCCATCCACAAACTGATTTTTTCTCTGTGAAGTGCAGTCCTGTTGTGCAGCTTATTTTCTTTTTCTAATGGAAGGGAAATGGTAACAGAATGTTAACTAAAGAAAACCCTAATATTAGTTTTGAGAAAGGAAGATTTGCAGTAAAGATGTGTAGGAATTAGTTTCCATTTGGGTTTTCAGTGAGGTTGGTCAGTCACCCTTTAGTCAAATTGGCATTACAACAGTGTCTTATATCTTTCATGTAAACAGCTATTGAAAACAACATATCTTCAGGCTCAGTAGTCTTCTCAAAATTGACTTTGCCAGCTTCTGCAGTGTACGAAGCCAGCTAAGTGATGATTTCTTGGCTGAAGCATTTAAACAAATTGTAAAATGAATGTTTAGGAAGGTTTTTGTTTATTTTCTAGCATGCTCACGTATGTCTGTCTGTGACTAGTCTTTCATCTGCTAAGAATTTGAATGCACAAATAAGAAAAATCCAAAAAAGAACACACTGAGGTTCTGCTCTTGCAAAAGCGCATCTCATGCTGTGTGTATCAAATTAATCTCTACCTCCCCTTTTATCACCTGCCTTGAAAGGAAATTTGCCAAAATAATAATAATGCAAATTATTTGTATCATTAACTTTGGAAAGAGTTTGAATAAATTCTTATTTCATACTGGGGACAGTTTAACATAAACATATAGTTGATATTCCTTGACTGGAATTTTTAATAGATTTTTGTCACAATCACCTTTTCCAACAGATTATTTATTTAGTTTTGGCTTGTATTTAAAGCAAAACAGTCAGGGTTAAAAGTCTTTAACAGTATCCTTCTCTAATTAATATGTTGGGTGATAACTGGGAAATTTTGAAATGACCTGTGAAAGGCAATATTATACTTTAGGAATAAAGAGGCAGGAAGATAAAATAATACATAATGCCATGTGATACTAGAACTATGGGAGTATAGACATAACTAAAAAATTACCAGATTGGAATTGAGATGAAGATCCATGTTAAATATTGCAGCTTTCAGCATTTGTTAAAGAGAATTACTTTTCCTTGGCAATTTAAGATGCAAGGATAAACAAACCAGTAGCTCACTGTGAGTAAAACTCTAGCAGAAAAAACATGTGTAAGTATTATTTTCTCTGTGTTTGGGAGCATGCAGTTGACTGTGAGGGAAATATTTCCTCAAGAGAGATGGAGTAATTTCTTTTCTGTGAATGTACAGTATTCAGGCCACTGATATAATGGGAACTCATCTCTGTAAGCAGAAAGTCATTGGACATTGGTTTCAGAAGCGAATATACCCAAATATGTGATTCTATGTCAAACATTGCAGAAAGCTTCCAGCAATGTCAAAGCCAGGTAACTTGCTTTTCTGATATAGAAAATAGAAAATATTCTGGTCATGGGAACAATGGAGGTTATTTTTAAGAATGTATATATTATCAAACCTATTTATATTAGGTAAAACCTTGTCCTTATTGAAGATGTAGAAGTCTGCCCAGAACTTACATGATGTTAGGATTTCATCCAGTGTACTTCAAGGCTGCAGTTTCAGTGTCATCTGAGCATGTAGTGACTAACATCTCTTCCTAGGGGATGCTTACTGTTTTTTGTTTTATTAATAAACAATAAACCCATCCTTATTTACTTTTTAACTCTGTGTTATCAGACTATATTTTAGAATATCATTTGTATTATTGTAAACATATATTCTATAGTATGTATATAATGGTTATAATTAACAAGCTTAAAATTAAGTATGAAGTTTTGACTCTTTGCTAGCTTCTGTTGTATATCAAAATGCATTTTAAAAACTTGAAAATAAGTATGCGTCATCTCATCTGTTTAAAAAATCCCTCATTTCTAGATATGAACTGCTAATAGGACTTGAAGATAATATAATTTGTTTTGCCTATTATTTTATTAATGCATGACATATATTTGTGTTTGGAAGCTTTATTTTACTCTACTATTTTTAGTTGGTTTATGTTGCATTTTCAAATAATTTTGGATACAAATATGCATATGTTCAATTAAATAACATGAAAGATAGCAAGAGATACCTTTTATTTAGTAAGAAATCTCTGGCTCAAATAGTCAATGAAGATAATTGAGATTACTGGAAACATGCAATAATTTGACTAAATATTACATTGATGTTCAGTAAGATGGCTCTAAAAATGAGATTTGAATAAGCATGTTTGGAGTATTTCCAGGTTTGTATTTTTCCAGTGCAGTTTGGGTTTAGAAATGTCTGGCTCAAAAGTTTTCATACCTGGAATGCAGTTTCACCATTTAGATGGTGGAAGACTGAAAGCAAATTAGGATTCAGCTGTTGCTAGTGTATTTAATAAAAGAGAAGGATCGGAGCTGGGCAGCAGTTACAAGAGGGGATTCTGGAGAGTTAAGAGGAAGGACTCTGAAGTCTATTTATGGCTACTGAGAGGAATCATTTTCTTTGCTGCCTTTTCCCTGTTGGAAGTTTCTTACTCATATTTCCATGGTGGCAGAAGTAGTAAATATTTTTTCAGGGCTCTGACAGATGTAAAGTAGTCAATGATGGCAATTTTACTGACTCTTCTGAACTTGTCACCTCCAAACTTTCTTTACTTCTATCATAAGCCCTGCATTTACGTCCAGTATCTTATTTGTTTGGTTTAGGTTTGATAATATACATGCTTTGAATGGATTTGCGTCATTTTATGTGAACTATTTGTTGCAGATTTTGCAGTATAGGGACAAGATATGTACAAGATATATGCAAGATGCATCTTACTTGGAAAGTGCTGTTATGTGTTCAGCTTATCTCCTTGAGACTACAGCAGCACTCAGAGGGCTTATTTTGCCCTGAGGCCCCCTTTAAAGTAACGTATGCATGGCCAAAAATATCCATGTAACAATGCGCCTAATAGCAAAAAGCATATGTATTTGTGAAAGTATTTCTAATGTCATGTGGTCCCTGGCTGCCATCTGGTCCTGTTTCTGACCTGTTCAAACATGTCTCTGATGTTATGGATATCAGTTCTCCAATTCCCAGGCTGCTTCTTTGTGCCTCTGGTCAAGGTGCACTAGGAATAGACTGGTTAGATCCATTAGTATGTATTAGTTTTCAGAAATACTTTGTTTGTAGCTTTGGTAGATTTAGGCTCAAAGTTTAATGTTTTGATTGATAATTCCTTGGCATGTCCAGATTTTAAAAACCATGCTCTTGTTTTGCTTTTTTGCTGTTTTCTAAAATTTTATGAACCATTTTTCAGACATGCTGGATCAGCTCATTTACTTCCTTTAAGGTAAGGAAAGGTAACTACAGTATTTTTTAACTGATCCTTGTACTAGTCATGAGAAAAGATTCCTCTAGAAGAGGAGAAACCTAATTAGTTTTATATTGGTGGATACTACTTCCTCTTCCCATTATATAAGTCCTATTGATGACTTGTTTATTTGTTGACATCAAACTTTAATCAACCATAGTTCATTGCTTCCCCCAAAAGACACTATGTGGATATTAAAAAATTTCATAACAACCACTAGAGCTGACAGTCTGTCTTTTTTGAAAAGGTGATAAAAAGTGGTGACAAGCAGTGATAAGCTGAATTCAGCATAAAGTGGTTTTCAAAAATGCACACCAAAAATTATCACATGGGCAATATTTGGCACATATGGGCAATATATGAAAATTATCACATGGGCAATATAATGAAGCACCATTTAAAGGGGTGTAAATATTCACACTAAATATTAGGCTTATCAGCAGCCTTCAGCATTATTGATCATTGAATAATATTATCCAAATATTGACTAAAAGTACAACCGATATACATTGTGACAGCAAAATAAACATGCTCGTCCCTAATCTTTAACATTGATATCAACCGACATGGACTGGCCTGTATCCTGACTATTGGGTTCTTTTACCTGTGAAACCTCAGTAGTCATATCTGAACTACCTCTAGTCATATCTGAACTACCTCTGTAGCTTGTGCTAGTTCACAACCCCACCATTTTTCTTTGAAGTGCTGGTTGTCACAGATCCAGGCACCATTCTAAGAATTAAAAAGGAACAGACGTTCAAATTCCAGTTCCGAGAAATATTGCCTGGTGCTGTTTAATTTACTTTTTATACACATCTGCTTATCCTATTGAGACCTGAAACCTGTCTGACTTGTAAAGTGTCAGAGAGACTGTGCTAACTCAATTTGCCTGTAACTGAAACATACAAGAGCCATACCTGCTTAGCATCAGGCCTATGTTGAACTAAGCGTCTCATGGCAGTGGATTCTTTTGAAACCTATTCAGAATTATTACCTGGCTCAGAATTGAAGCCGCTTAGGAATTTTTCAATACAGTTTTGTGACTAGTTGAAACATGTTCTTTTACTAGGACTGAAATCTTTGCCCTAAAAGGGTTGGCTATGATTAGTTTACTGATGATCTTTAGAAGCAAAGTCCAAACAAATAGACTGGGATTTATGCATTGTGCCTTTTCCCAGGGCTTTTCATTCAAAAAAGAGTTCTGCTTTTCTTAATTTGAGGCATGCTGCACAATTTCTGATTCTTGCATGATGAGAACGTGTATCTGTTAATGCAGAATATTTAAAAGATTCGTATTCTCCATCTGCTATTGAGCACAACTGAATATCCTTGTTTAATGAACTACCATGAGATATTTTGGAGGCTGCCTCATTATCTATGCCCTTCAGAGATAAAAGTGGATGTTGCAGCTTGCAGAGCTGTTACTCAGTTTGATACTGAGAAGCCAGGTCCATGGAACTTTATTTTGCAATAGTTAAGACAGTTCTAATTTAGTACAATGACATTTTTTTAAAAAGTGCAAAAGTATTTTTTTTCTTATTTTTTCAGCGTATAAGTCTCTACCATTGTTCAAACATCCTCCAAGTTGGGGCATGCAGGAAATGAGGAAAAATAAATAGCAAAATATAGAAAAAGAAAGACAGGATAGCTTTAGCTACCTACCACCTGCTGTCTATGTTGTTTCGGAAGCTTAGCTACTGAGCCTATGGTAACAAGATCATTCCAGACCTTTGAACTTTTAGTCTGCATTGTATGTAGGAGAAATCACATGCTTTATCTGGGACTATGAGCCTTCAGGAGTCTATCAATAAAATGGTTTCCCTGCAAGTCAAGTGAAATTGATTCTAAGCTGGTGACTTAATGCTCTGAAAAGACTTAATGTACAGTTCTTCTTGAGACCTAGGTCCAGACTGGTGAGAAGAGCATGATGCTGAACATCAGTAAAACATTTTTTTCCCGTGGAAATAGTCTTCAGAAACTTAGAAAAAGAGAAAAGCAAGGAGAATACTTTTGGGAATATTTTGTTTTGTTTTTTTTCTCCAATTCACCACCTGGGCTAATAACTGAGAACATAAGACTGACTCTGCAACAGCTGCTACTGACGCACACCACTGGCTCATCTCTAATTAGAATAAAAAGACTTTCTCAGTGGCAGTAAATTTGTAATAACTTAAAAAATAATAATGAGAGCATGGAATGGACAAATTTCCTGCTGTATGCTCGAGCTTTTTTCTTTCTTTAAGATTCTTTGTACAATTGAGTTCCTGGACTGTTTAAAGAAGGACTCAAAAAAAATATTCTACTGGTCATTTCCAAGCACCAGCTGTTACCCAGGTGCTTCCTATTGGGGATGCATCTCTGTCTCACCACGAGTTAATACTATACTTCTCTGTATCTACGAAGTTTTATTTTATATCATTCATCTGTAATAAAACATCACACAAAATGTTTGTTTGTTTTTATATTAAAGCTGTTTTGATAACTTAAGAGAAAGTAATTCTCTATTCGTTTGAACTGACAACATATTGGTGATAGAATACCGAGCCCACTAGCCATTTGTTTATCATAATGGAGCTGTTATGTGTCTTGGCTCAACAAACTGTCAGGAGAATTTCATTAGATGCCTCTAGTCACAACCTAGCTAGCAAAAGATGCAAATGCCTAGGTTTGAGACAACATTTAGCACCTTCTCTCTGTTGTATATATTTCTACTGAGGAGCAGAATTTTGACTTCTTCAGGATAGACAGAATTAACTGTACAACCAATTAATCTTGCCAAGGATACAGAAGTAGAACATGACTTGTGCTCATGAGGCATTCCAAGGCATGGAGTGTGTTCTATTTTGTGACTATGTCAGAAGCATGTCATATGTATTTAAAGACTGCAACAAGGAGCTGACCATGAAGCACTGCTGCCAATGAGAAGGAAAGAATGAAAATACTTTTGCAGTACATGGAAGGTGATAATGGTTTATTTGATTTTTTAATTTTTGAAGTAGAAGCAAATAACAAATATTATATGAAAACATAGGTAGCTGTGAAATGACTTTTTTTGTGCATTGTGAGCTGGTCATTTCTGTTATCATGTAAGCCATTCTTGCTCCTCTTCTGGAAACTCTGGTCAATGGTTATTCACTTTTTTTGATTTATTCAAACTTTTTCCTTTGAACATGCAAACATGCAGCCACCGTTAATCCTACAGCCTGTACTTTACATTATCTTCTCCCTGGGATCTAGCCATATTCTTTGTAAGAAAAAACACAACATCACCCGTTTAACAATGTTCACTTCCCTTCACTTGCCAAGGGCTCAAGAAAAATTTTGAGTCACCTCTAGTTTTGGAGACAAGAATGGCTATTAAAATGACTCTAGTTGTTCACGTTAATGATTTATGATGAATACATTGACTAAAATTTGCAGGTAACCCAGGTATTTCTCAGATCTAGTTTTAGTGATTAGTTTTCTTAGACTACTATTAAAATTTTAGTATGGTATATGAAGCATAGACTATGGACAATTATATATGTACATGATGCATTCTGCTAGGTCCAGAAACACATAATCACTAGTAAATGGTAAAACTAATCAATTAGCTGTGTAGCAATTGATTCAGAAGCTCAGCATAAAGTGTTGCTTCCTTATGTAGCTGAACTTTCCCTCTTCCCAAATCTTCCTGGTTTGATCTATTAGCCCTAGAAGATCTGTTGGTTACAGGTTACCCAATATTTATGAAAACTAGCTTCAACTGCTTTCGAGGGTAGGTTATTTGAAACACAATATGGGTGCAAGAAGATGGCTGCACCCTATACCCAGCCTGAGCAGCTGATTGGTGTTGTGTGGAATCCTAGAAAGCAGCTTTTCTTGCCATTTGAGAAGGAAATGTATTTCCTATGTAAAAAGTATTTTGTTTTGAAGTAAACGTAGCTTCTGGTGCTCCTCTAAAAAGATCCCACAGTCCAGGCCTTTCTCTAACTACTTACATTGTGATGTCTTCTGTAATAGACCTGTAGATCTTTGCATGAAACAAGGTGAGAAGTACCTCTCTTCGTGCAGTTGAAGAGGGGTGAGTTGTTCCTGACTGCATAAACTTGCATGAGTGTAGTAAGAAGGAAAAGAAAATAAGCTCTGAAAAGATTTTCTGCAATTAGAGAAGGAAAAAGTGGATGGAAATGGAGAATAAAGTCTGTGTTGTAAAGACAAGCAAACTCTGATGTTCTTATTTCCATATCTTTCTGATTATTTATTCTTGTTGTTTTGTAGTATAACTAGAATACAGAATAAAGTGTGTACCTTGTTTTCCTTCAGTTGACAAATCAATAAGCTAACTATTTTTATATTTTTTTATTCATTTTGGTCTCCAAAAAGAGGAATCTATTTGGCAAAACAGAAGAAAAAGACAATAGTCAAATTAAATATTTTTACAAAATTTCAAATTCTGTTTTACAGTGTGTTTGCTGCTGACAGTGAGAAACATGCTGCCTGAGTACGTGTTGAAGTTCTTTAAGCATCATTGCAAAAGAGGAATTATTTTCTTATCCCAGGCTTAATCCTACAATTCCGACAATATCATCGTTCAAGCTTTCAAACTCCCTTCCCTTCCCTTCCCTTCCCTTCCCTTCCCTTCCCTTCCCTTCCCTTCCCTTCCCTTCCCTTCCCTTCCCTTCCCTTCCCTTCCCTTCCCTTCCCTTCCCTTCCCTTCCCTTCCCTTCCCTTCCCTTCCCTTCCCTTCCCTTCCCTTCCCTTCCCTTCCCTTCCCTTCCCTTCCCTTCCCTTCCCTTCCCTTCCCTTCCCTTCCCTTCCCTTCCCTTCCCTTCCCTTCCCTTCCCTTCCCTTCCCTTCCCTTCCCTTCCCTCCCCTCCCCTCCCCTTCCCTCCCCTCCCCTCCCCTCCCCCTCCTCCTCCATGAGATCATGGTTCATTTAGATATAAAGATTCATAAAATTGTCATAGAGATTAATGGTGAGGTGCCTGCTGTCTTCATTTAGGCCTCAATTCTGTCATATATTCAGGAAGTCGCCAAGGATGGACCTTTGGGAAAGTAATGTCATTTATTAGAGGCCCAGAAAAAATCATAGGCCCTTGTCCTATAATTTATGTGTGTAGACTGAAGGTTACACCCGTGCAGAGCCTCAGTGAAGTTAACAGTGTTTCATGCTGGCACAACAATCTGCCCATCTGCTAGAACTGCAGGATCTAGACAGTGACTTGTAAATTACAACATT
The DNA here is from genome assembly GCA_033558235.1 of Neomorphus geoffroyi. Lineage (NCBI taxonomy): Eukaryota > Metazoa > Chordata > Aves > Cuculiformes > Neomorphidae > Neomorphus > Neomorphus geoffroyi. The sequence continues at coordinate 19,097,482 of JAUMJM010000048.1, read as the reverse complement.
CATGGGCCAAACGAAAATGCTAATTCTACCTCTGAAGCTCTGGGGGAACTCGGTTTCAACTTTACCGAGAGAGCTATGCAAGAGATGTTCATCCAGTGCATGTATGGTAGTGATGTTTTAGAGTGAAGTGGCTATGTTCTTGGAAGCATTTCTCACTGCATTATGTGACTACGCTGAGGCATCCTAATATTTCAGGCTTACTGCAGTTATTTAAACCAATCAATGTATATAGGGTCTAATTGCTGCCTTTCCTATAGAGGGTAACACAGGAAAGAAATGCCGTAATTCTGCATGGTCTGTTCTGTAGTGACAGCCTGTCATTTTCCTGTACTCTGCTAGAGATTACGAATAGACAGTGTATGTAGGCTGAATATAGTTCCTTGGTAACCACTTTTTTTACTTTCTTAAATGTAATTTTCTCTCTTCAGAAAAACATTGATTAGTTTAATTTCTTTTGATGTTGAAGTAATAAATTTGCCTTTAACTCTGGGTACCTCAATAAATGGAGGGGAGGCTATTTGAAATTTCCAACTGTCAGTTTTCTTGGACTTTTAAAGGCAAATCATCTAACAAATGTTAGTGCGGACATTATGATAATCAGATTTATTTTTTCATTCAAGCAGAGATTATATAAAGCACACATTAAACTTTGAAATTATACTCTCGCTTATTTTTGTAATACAGGAGTTAAATGTTTGCAAATATGATACAGGAGTGAAACATTTGCAAATTTGACACCCTTCTATTTAAAGATCAAGTTTGTTCACTGGTTAACTGCTTGAATATTATTATGACTGCAAAGCCATAGACAGATTTGCACCCTAATGTAAATCTTAGGAAAGACACCAGGTTAAAAAACTTGAAAGTAAACTCTGAAAACTGTGAGGGAAAACTGCTTAAGTTGATGGAGAAAAGCCCTAAGATGAAGCACTTCCAGAGTATAAATTAAGGTGATTATGAAGCTAATTTGGTCCTGTATACAGAGCGTACGGGAATAAACGCTGGGAGGTGGGGAACAATAATTTTAGCAGGATGCAAAAAACAGACATGGGTAAATACCAGCTTGTGTCAGCTAAGGATTTAATTGTGAATATTTTGAGAGTATTCTTGATGACATGAAAATTAGTGGAAATAATTTTGTTTGTTTGCTTTTTTAGTTGATATGAATGCAAATAAACTTTCTACATAGAATTTCGCTATAATAAGCAGTAAATAGAAATAAAATGCCAAAATTTAAATATTTTAGTCTTACAAAAGCCATGAGAAATCATCAGTGCTTAGATCTCTTCCAGTGGCTCTTTTAGGAGATTCATACATTTCACAGAATTGATTCTTCTCTTTTTACTAAATCGCATAATTATAATATGGACTGTGGAATTTATAACATTTCACTGATGACCAGAAAAGTATTGTGAATAAAAATAATTCTGTGTCAGAGACTGATAAATAATTTTACTGCTTTTTACTTGAGGCTAATTATAGTTTGAATACTTCTTCAATATTTCTGTTGTTGTGAGCTTATTACCTTACTGTTTCCTGATGTGAAGTGCTTCTACCCACTGATCAGATGATGAAATCTTAAAAGATGAAGGGAAGATGAAATTTTATGTCATCCCACAAAATGTAAGCCATATTTGCAGACAATTTTATCTACTTTTATTACTCTTGTGCCTAGAAGCCATCATTAAACACTGTAAAATGGTAGCAGTTTTTCCTAACATACTAGTATTAGTCATGACACACCAATTGGTGTCCAGTTTTCAAAGGTTTTCGACAGATTGTCCCAGAAGATAATTTTTTTTAAAATTTTTCTTTTCTTATTGTGATAAATAAAGGACTGTGTGGGTACTGATTAGGAAGCAAATTCTTCTCTTGAACTGGCTATGTATACTTGTGCAATATGCAGAGCAAAGTTAGGAGCTCTTTCTGAAGCGGATAATACCAGGAAACATCAATCATGAGGATCTGTGACAATATTCCTAGGGCAGTCAGAACTGTATACTACAAAAGTATCTAATTAAGCGTCCCTGACATAGTATGCATTACATGACAGGAAAGAGCATTTCAAAACAGGTACACTGAAGATGCAAAATTTCTAAACCAAACAGCTGTATAGTAGTACTTATTGCAAAGTGCATAAGATTTCTGCAGAAAGTGCCTCAAAACATTTTGTCTGATCTCTAGAGTATATTCCAACTCTTCTCAAAGAGATCACTTGGGTGGACTTTGCAATTCTAACAAGGTGCTGTGTTGGTTTGTGAAAATGGTGATGAAAATGGACCTCAGCAATGTGTTAACTATGACAGCTGTTACCTGTAAATTCCCTATTGAAGTGGTATCAGCGTATGGATTATTACTATTGGAATTTAGTATCCAACTGAATGCTTAATATATGATTATATAAACATCTGTCTTTCCTTTACAATTACAAACTCCAGTCTTCATGTTTGTGGAACAAATTTTAAACATATAAGGTGCATATAACGCAGACAATATATAAGAAATCTAAATTGAAAATTTTGCATAAGGTGTGTATTTTGGTAAACTGATTTAATTTTTATGAGGATATCATGATATTCCCAGTTCCATTTAATAGCTTTATAAATGATCTGGATGAGGGGATTGAGTGTACCCTCAGTAAGTTTGCAGGCAACACCAAGCTGGGTGGGATTGTTAGTCCTCCAGAGGGCAGGAAGGCTCTACAGAAGGATCAGGACAGGCTGGATCAACAGGATGAGGCCAGCTGAGGTTCAACAAGGCTAGGTGCTGGTTTCTGCATTTGAGTCACAGTAACCCCACACGACATTACAGGCTTGAGGAAGAGTGACTGGAAAGCTGCCTGGCAGAAAAAGGCCTGGGACGGTTGTCAACAGCTAGCTAGATATGAGTCCAAAGTGTGCCCAAGTGGCCAAGAAGGCAAATAGCATCCTGGCTTGTATCAGAAATAGTGCGGCCAGCAGGAGTAGGGAAGTGATTGTCCCCCTGTGCTTGGTACTGATGCCACACCTTGAAAACTGTGTTCAGTTTTGGGCCCCTCACTAGAAGAAAGACATCGAAGTGCTGGAGTGTGTCCAGAGAAGGGAAATGAGGCTGGTGAAGGGTTGAGGAAGCTGGTATTTTTTAGTCAGGAGAAAAGGTGGCTGAGGGGAGAAAGGAGATTGTAGAGGTCTCTTCTCCCAAGTAACAAGTGATAGGAAGAGATAAAGTGACCTCAGGTTTCTCCTGGAGAAGTTTAGATTGGATACTAGGGACAATTTCTTCACTCAGGATTGTCAAACATTGGAACAGGTTGCCCAGGGAAGTGGTTGAGTCACCATTCCTTGAAGTATTTAACAGATGTGTAGATGTGGTGCGTAAGGATACAGTTTAGTGTTGGACTTGGCAGTGCTAGGTTGAGGGTTGGACTTAATGGTCTTAGAGGTCTTTTCCAACCTAAATAATTTTATGATTTTCTGTTAAAAGGATGGTTAATGAGTATTCACCATATAGCTGAGAAACTGGGTTTGGTTATATTCATGGCCACTGTGCAGGACCACTTGTGTTAATATCCATTTGAATTCCATACTATAGTTTTCTTAGGAGAATGTTATCTCAAAGGTTTATCATTCATCTTCTGTTGTCACAGTTTAGCCCCAACAACCAACTTGACTGGCAGCTTAAACCACAACATCTATGAACACAAAAAGTATCAGTCCTTTGAGAATTTTGGCCATCAAGTTCAGATTGGTTAGTCTCTCTGTGTCTTTATGTTACAAGGATAAATTTACATGGCTGTGCCTGAAAAGGAAATAAACTTCTTAAGCCTACATTATAAAACATTGCTGGAAGCCTGAATTGTAAAATATGGCTGAGCTAATTGTACCAATTAGAAATACTGAAAGAAATCACCTCTCCTAAATATTTTCTTTATGCTGGCAAAAATATTTTACAGATAAAGATTATTATGTCTTTTTCTTAACATGTATTATATCATTTAGGGGGATATTTAAGTGACCCTTGGAACATCACAGCTAATTTACTTTAGCTCCACCTCTAGAAGTACCTATCTCTATGATCATAACTGTATCATTGTTTTTAGCTCTATCAACAAAGATTCACTGTTACAAACTGGCTGATTTTTTTTGTGTATGTTTTTTCCTATTAGATGACTATTGCATGAAAGTTTCACAGAGCTTTTGGGCATCTTTTTATGCCAACAGGTGTTGGTATGTTATCTTCCAATGGCAAGTCTTAAAATAAAATCTGCTGTCCTGGACTGTGTGGATTTATAGGAGGAGGAATGCAAGAGGGTGATAGTCTTCTCATTAAAAAAGTTAAACATTCCTGGTGAAATTAACTGGTCATTATTACATGATTGCATACTCCTACCTTCCTTTCAAAATTATGTCTGCTCTTATCCTAAAATATTTCTCACCAAAATATGAAAATAAAGTACAATTTATTTGAGTCATCAAGGTCAGTCTGTGCTCATTCCTTGGAGGAAGATTGTCAAAGGCAGCTGATTCTGCTGGACTATGTGGTATTTATGCTGCCATTGGAAGTGAAACAAATGCTTAAAGTGAAGGCTACACTGCAGAGGGCATGGTCTATTTATTTGGATTTTGAAATAAGGTCTGTTTATTTGGATTTTGAAACATACTCCCACATGAAACTACTATGGGTAGCCACCGTTCTGGTATCATTGTATCAGGATATCATTAATGACGGAAGTTAGCCCTGTTCTTTCCAGTGGCTCATATAGTTTAGAGTGCTGAGCAACTAAGTGTACAGTAACTATAACTTGTTATTGGATAAATATTAGAAAATGCTAAAATAAGTATCAGACAATGAAAATTAACATCAAACCTGCCAGGTTTTTATGTGCAACATTTTGCTTATAGATTGATTTTAGGGTAGTGTTCAGCAAGACCATTATTTCCTTTTTTTCGTATTCCACTTTAATATAAATGATGAAATGCATGAATTTGTTGCTTGGCTTCTGCCTATATTGTCATATTCTTATCTGTCCTAAAAGAAAAAAAAGGTGTCCAACTTTTTAAAGTATTTCTCAGAAACTCTATGCACAGCTGCTTGCGTACCCATATAGACATATATATATACCTATTTTTCCATACTACACATTACTTGCAGTTTTAAAAAGAACAGTAGATACTATTTCATTACTGTAGGACAATCTGCAACGTCATAGTGTGTGGTAGGATAACAATATAATGTGAGTTAAGAGTAGTGACATTCTGCTCTGATGAGCATCTCTGCAATACTCTGTCTCTAAACACATCAGAAATCTCTCTGAGATGGGAAAATGTTTAGGTACCTGTGTATAGGTCTCGTGCATACCATTAGAGGGATATGACAACTTACCAGGGCACATGGCTGGTTCTTATTTGTGTCTAATTAGTAGCACTTCCAAGTCATATGTTTATGTCTGTTCCTGAAGACATATTCTTCAGTAAGATTTGTCTGCTCTGGTTATTTTCGCAGTATTGTTTGGAGAATAATACTATAATTAAACATGTTTTTTTCAGTAATACTACTTAATGTGGATACTCTATTCTGTGACAGGGATGGGAGTAGGATGATAGCAAAGAGATGCAACACAGAGTGTATACTTTTTGTTGCTTGTGTACATAAGAGGTAAGTTTAAATTTGATGTGTCTTTAGAATGTGAAGAAGTTCACGTAATACTTCTACAACATTGTTTTTACTGTCTTCTTGGGATGGATGGTGTCAGATGTTTTCAATGCATATTTTTCATACCACTGCTTCACTTATTCCTCTCTAAAATTCTTCCAGGAAAATGGACAAGACTCCTCACTGATATTGTTTTGTTCCCTTTTATTCCAAGTCAGGGAAAGATATTTATTACCTGCTGTGTTAATGAAACACAAATCAATTAACGTTGATTTACTATTGAAAACATAAGTCAACCATATGTTGTATGAGGTGTGTGGTCTTCCAACATTGTTATTGTCATCTTTTTCTCTCAATTTTTTAAGTAAATGTGGGAAATGAAAGAAATAATGACAGAAACTGATTTCCAGCTTAACCCTTTTTTGTTCTCTAAACTTTCTGAATATGTAGTTAAATCTATGGGTTCTTTTTTGAAAGACATCATTGACAAGTGATAAGCTGAGAAGATGGCACATACAGAACTTAACACACATGGACTAGGAACTCATGACAGTTTTTCTGTGTTGTATGTGACAGTATATTGGTCCATTCAGTAGTATTTAAGAGTTTACATGGGATTTACATGTCTAAATACCTTTGAGGATCTTGGCCATTTACAATCTGTATCGGGTATGGCACTGTATACTGGTGACTTCTTTACGTAGTTTGTCAAAGGGTTCCTTTTTTTTTTTTTTGTTAAGAAGCAGCTTTATGATCTGCTTTGTAACTTGAAAGCACTTGATTCTCCACATGCCTACTGGGGAGTCATAGAAAGGCATTAATACATTTTGAAATGGGTCCTTGTTTTGTATTCTGATATTTTGTGCTGTGACTTTTCATGTTCATACTTCATCATGATGCGGAGACCAAAATGTATCCTGTGTTTGTATTTTTATGGTGAAAGCAATGAGAGAAGAAGGGTTGAACTTTTTTTTCTTAATGTTTGCGCACTCTCAGTAAGAAGCCATTGAAGTTACTTGTCAAGCAAATGCTCTGGGCAATACTCTGGCTCTCAGAGTCCAGTGGGAGGGGCATTTAGCAATGAAATGAAATTTCTCCTTACAATGGAAACACCTTCTCAAAATCACAACTCTAATGTCTATGATGTGCTTCCATAATAAGCTATTCCTCCGTGAGGAGAGACAAGAAACTAGTTATGATTTTTAGTAGTAATTGTATTCTTAAAGATACTCACACCCAGTGGCTCTCCTATAATTAACAACAAAAGAAAGAGGAGCACTTTATTATCGCCTCTCTTCTTCCCTCACATCTTTAGCTGAAGTACTGTTGCTTTGGAGGTTTTTGTTCCTGGCAGATGATGTGCATGTACTGAAAATATGTTAAAAAAAAAAAAAAAAAAAAAAAACAGAAGTGGAGAAATGTTACAGATAATCGGCACTGCCTGTCAAGATTACATTGTACAGAGCAGAAGAATAATACATATAATTAAACCTCCCTGTCTTTATGGTTGCTAATTCCGCCTACAAAGATCTCTAGGGCAATTTTTCTTGTAATCACTAATATAATCAGCTTCCAACAGGGCTTTATTTCTGCAAATGCTCTCCCAGTCCCTACAGAATCTCAGCAGCATTTCTACACCAAAATAACTGTTCTGAAAAATTCTTTTGTGGAGAGTGAGAAAGTAACTTTTAAATAGATTATATTGCGAAGAAGCTAAGCACTTCAAATGAAAAAGCACAGCAGTTTGGTTTGTAAACTACATGATCTGCATCTTCATATTTCTAAATATAGGAAATATTTACTATTCTTTCTTTCCTACTGTTCGGCTATTTGCTTCCTCTTTTACCTATGTTTGGAGACATTGGAGAAATAAAAAAAATACTTTTTATCTCAATCTGTGCAAAACCAACCATTTAATTAAATATTTTGTATGAAATTTGCTGGGAATGCTTGATGGGAAGTTAGAAATACCATTAGAAATATTGGACGTTTTCCCCTTTAAATCACTAATCATGATTTTTATTTACAATCCTGTTCCTAAAACCAGCCACATAATAAGCGATCACTTTTGAGGGTGGAACACTGGTTATTGTCTTTTCAGCTGGGTTGCTGGTAATGAGCTGTCCTTTCATTCATAAACCTGTAGTGATTCCAGTTGGATTTTTATGTATATGTGCATACTAGCAGATATATTAAAGGTCACAAATGTAACCTTACAAAACAGTCTTATTTTTATTTTAAAAAATCATGGAATTACCTGTAAGTACTTCCATGGCAAGCTGTTAAGTTGGAAGAACACAGTATTTCTGAGCACGAATATATTTACTGTGTGTCAGATATTATGATAATACTTACAAGGTAAATAAAATATAAATATCCATCCACCTCCAAATCACTTATAAACAGACTTTAAAATTAAGATACAGTGAGAAAATGTGCAAATGAAATCTTTCGTTTAAACTATGGCTATGGGCTGTAGGTATACATGAAACATTTACATAGGTACCTAGAAATTTTCCTATCTCAGAGAAATTTCTCATATGTTTAGAGACAGAGTAAGGAGCTCCTACTTTGTCACTGAGTTTAATTTTCCATCATCATAATCAGCAAGCTGAATTTAGAGCAGCGTCCAGGGTCGAGAGTAGCCAATATCTCTGGAAGTTGACTAACCTCCATCCTAATGCACGCACTTGACCTTAATTTATGGTTGGCAGATCGTTGTTGCAGTGGCATCACTGGCTTAGCTTTGAGGACGTGAAATAGCATTGAGATAGGGCAAGAAATGAAAGCGGAAAAAAAAGTGACAAGAAAAAACATAATGAAAAAGTGACAGATCCAAGGAATGCTCTGCAAAATGGAATTATTGTAAGATCACCCCAAATTAACCCATTTTGATCTTCAGCATATTTTCTTATCACTGAATGCATTGTTTTTAGCATTTTGTTATTACAATAATAATTGCTATTACAATTTCTTTGTGCAATAGAGAAAAAAATGATGATTGATAAAGTATGTTTTAGAAGGAGAACTACAATTGAACTGTAACTAGGAGATCCAAAAAATCGAACCAGTTACCATGAGGCAAAAAGTAACTACACATTAGGCAATTCACAGAAGTTGTCTCAGAGATTCTTCTAGGAAACACAAAGTAGTTTAAACACAAAGTAATTTAAGGAAATAGTAATTTAAATGACCTTTTATGTCTTCCACTGGCAGCTAAGATAGCTTGAATGATCTCTCATGGTAATTCTCTCAGCTGGCTAGAATTGCATAGATGAACAGTTCGCAAATGGAAACTGATAGGTATTGACTTGTTAAATCACAGAAGCTTGCCTGTAACTTTAGTTACTATTATCTAAAATTGTTGTTGGTCACAACAACAGTACTGTTGTAAAGTAGTTTTGTACCATTTTGTTTCAGCAATACAAACATGAATTATTCGTTATTAGGATTAAAATAGCCTATAATCATGCACAGCTTGATATCAATGACATAAAAGCAATTACAGTGCAATCATGCAAAATAACATTTTTGGCAGTCTCCATTTACAGTTTCCTAAATCACTGCATTCCAAAAGTCAAATATTTATTAGTATTATCATTAGATCTGTCATATATTGTATTACTTCCTTCCTTCTAGTGCATTTATAAGTCTTAAAAAAAAAGAGTATGGCAATTTTATTGCTTGGTCTTCTAATGTGCCTTTAAAATCAAATAATGGTGTCAAAACCTGATTCCTGTGAATCCAGACTGATATTACTTTTGTCTTGTTCACATTTTAGGTATCACAAAATCCACTCAACTCAATTCTGTCTCATCAACAGTAGTTATCCTAGAGCTTGCAGTTTTGTAAATACATATTTCTAATGGAATAGCTGCATTATGCAACTACTCAAAATAAAATGAAAATGGAAAGCTTTTTGATTTGTGATTCAACAGAAACTGGTACCACAGTTTCCAAGATTTGTGTCACGTATTTTGAATTTAAGATCTTAACATTCAGAAAGTGTTTTTTCTTGTGTATTTAGCCTATATAAATGTAAAGAAGATGGTAACAGGAGAGAGTTCACTGGCTTCTCTAGTCTGGCTTGCACGGCCTATTCCTGCAACTACTTTTGCAGTATTGACTAGTGCTGCCTGTCACTACAAGTGCATCCAACAGAGCAGTGATGAGATCCTTTTGTCATGATATTGTCAAAGCTAGAACAGGCAGGCATTAACAATACTGAATATCAGTAGATTCAGGTCGAAAAGTGACATAGTGCTTGCTCTTGGGTTTAGAAATATTTTAGGAAATATAGTTTAGGCAAACGTATATGACATGGATTTACCTGAGATATTACTTAACTAATCAACTACAATAAAGCAGTTAGCTAGTTGTTATTAAGTTTGTTACAGCTTTTCAAAGAAACTCAGACTAATTAGCTGAACCATTCCACATAGTGGAAAGGCATATCCCCTTGACCTGAAATATAGGTAAACTGGTAGAATAAATTTGAGTAAATTGTACTTAGAGTAATAGTGGCCCTTAGTGCAACTCATGGTCCTCTCCTTTCATTCTCCTGTGAGTTTCTCTTACTTAACCAGTGTTTTCCTTTGTCTGAAGTGACAATAACCAATAAATGCTTCAGCTGAAATTGAAAGAAGTGACTTCTGATTTGACACATAACTGATGTTATAGCATTGATTGATATCATTCTGTTCTGGCCATGAAAAAGACATATCCCCACCTTACTTTTTGAATTATTTTTCTTACTACTTTTTATCCTTTTATAAGACTATTTTTTCTTTGGTTGTATAATTTATATTTTACATTAATCTCATTCCTCAAGACTGATAACAAGAATAATTTTTTTTTCCTCTTAGTGCGTAACTTAGTTTAGGGACGTATTTTTCTGTCATCCTCACAAGTATTAAAAGTGATCACAAATAAAGGTGCATGCGCATGTGTGCTGCTTGTTTTGTGGTCTTTGTACATTCATAGTTAATCAGCCAGACTTGAGATTTCTTCCACTCTCAATCGATTAACAATAGCCATTAACCTGTTTTTGTTCCCCATAGTAATACAGAACACAATCATAGAATCATAGAACCATCTGGTTGGAAAAGATCTCTGAGACCATTGAGTCCACAACTGTGCCTGTCTTCCTACCAAATCATGTCCCTAAGAAACTCCTCTACCCCTCTTTTAAACAACTCCAGGGATGGCGACTCCACCACCTCCCTGGGCAGCCTGTTCCAATCTTGGACCACCCTTTCAGTGAAGAAATTCTTCCTAATGTCCAGTCTAAACCTCCTCTGGTGCAACTTGCAGCCATTTTCTCTTATCCTATCACCCATTGCTTGGGAGAAGAGACCAACAGTCACTTCGCTGTAACCTCTTTTCAGATAGTTGTAGACAGTGATGAGGTCTCCCCTCAGCCTCATCTCCTCTAAGCTAAAAAAGACTTGTTCAATCCGCTTTTTAGGAGTATTTAGGCAGGTTTTTCTTCCAAACACCTTCACGTATAGGATCTAGGATGTTGGAAATAGCTTGATTGTTCTTCATCTGGAACACTCTAGCTTTTTACAGGTCTCAAGTTTGTTGTAAGGTGTTAAAATAATTTCTTCAAGATGAGTTTGTGAAGTAGATGATCTTTGGCTCTTTTAAAAATAAACATGATTTTCCTGTTTATCTGCATTTTCAAGACATGTTAATACAAGGTGTGATCTAAGACTGTGCCATTTTGCTTCATTAACCAATTATTATTTAGTTGTCTTTAATGCTTACTTATTACATGTTATGCTAGGGAGGCTACACTTTAGCTCCGTTGTTCTTAAAAGGTGTTTCAGAGTTTGGTTAAGACCTCTACAAGTTAGGGCTGTATCCTTGACAAAATGATATGCAATAGCAGTTCATTTCTAATAGTTTTCAATTGAATTTGACAACTTGACACTCAGAACTTCATTCAGCCACAGCTAATAAACCTAGTGCTGCAGAAAAATTATTTTGTCTGAGAGATCTGCATATCCCTATAACAAATACAGATCACTTCAGTGGCAAAAGAAGGAATATTTCTAGTTTTATTAATTAACATGTTGTCTATATAGATTTATTTTCAACTTTTAAAAATGTTACGTTTTCTTGAAGAACGGTGAAATAGGGCTTAGTTTTTAATTGATTTTTTTAGCATAGAATGGAATAACCATGAATATCTTCCTTCTATTAATGACTGTTCTAATTTCCAGACCACACATCAGAGTTTTCTTTTGCACGTGATTGTTTCTTCTTGATTTTAGTTGATGGTTTTACTGCTTCTAGAGTGGAAAGCCTGCTGCTTCTTTACAACAGTTACAGCAGTTTACAATTGTTTATTTTACAGTCAAAATGAAATTATTGAAAGAAAAGTGTTTAATTTCTTTGGACAGACATATTTGCATCAATTAATATTAATAATGAAATCGAGATGAAATAGACAATATTTCGAGGGCTGATATTTCTTCAGATCATCACTCTCCCATGAAGAGCAGTTATTCTGAAAACTCATTTACTACCTTTCTCTGAGTCACTTAGCCTTCTATATGGGAAAACTTGGCAAGATATCTGGGATGCTGTTGGCGTTGGCACTAGTTGTTTGAGATTTCTAATTTCCTACAATATGGTTGTGTGTTAGGTGATAAAATTTTCAGAATAAATGGTTTGTTTGAAGTTGAAAGTAGCAAACACAGCTTTCTGTTAAATTGTCTTGCTTCTACAGAACTAGAAGGCAGCATAGTCAAAATAAAAAATTAAGTGTTCTATTACCTCTCTTTCCAGAAAGAGAGGAAAAACCATATTCAATCTTTAATTCTGAGTGAGTCCAAGAAAGAACTAGTTAAAATATGAATGAAGCAGAATAAGAGGGCTTGACGCCGTGCATACATTTCTATAAGCCATCATAATACAGCGTACTGAAGCTTTGAAAGAGCTAATTTGAGAAGTAAAAATGCTGTGGTGCCAGTAGTGTGGAGTTCTAAACTGTGGTGACTAGCTTGTTAGGTATTAGCTATGATATCACTACACGGTTTCTCAGTGAGGAATGTGGGCATATATATTGTTCAGGAAATAAGTAGAGGCCCAGAAAACTTTAATTCTTAGTACAGGGTTATATTTTTTCTTGTTAGTTCATAACAGCAATTGTTATTGTTATTACTATTAAATATCATAATTTTGCAGCTGTGTGAACTTGTCTGTCTTCAATTCAGCACTGCAGTCAAACATTGTTATTATAAGTAAAAATCACTCACGTAACTCATGAGCCGCAGGGGCAGTCGGCTGGCCTGGATGAGTAAAGAGCTTTTGAAGGAGCTCAGTGAAATAAAGAGGGTGTACCGCCTTTGGAAAGAAGGGCAGGTGAGTCAGGTTGTGTTCAAAAATATTGTCAAGTCGTGTAGGAAGAAAATTAGGGAGGCAAAAGCCCAGCTGGACCTTAAATTGGCCACTTGTGTTAAGGACAACAAGAAGTGCTTTTTCAAATATATTAACGGCAGAAAAAAGGGCAGCAACAACTTTCAATCCTTATCAATCGCTCAGGGAAATATAGTAACTAAAGATGAGGAAAAGGCTGAGGTGCTTAATGCCTTCTTCACCTCAGTTTTCAACAGTAAGGCAGATTGTTCTCTGGACAACTGGTCTACTGAAGCAGTGGATAGGGGCGGGGTGCAATATAGCCCCCCTGTCATCCAGGAGAAAGAAGTTAGACACCTTCTGAGCCACTTGGATCCTCATAAGTCTATGTGGCCTGATGGGATCCATCTTAGGGTGATGCGAGAGCTGGCGGATGAGCTTGCTAAGCCGCTTTCCATCATTTATCAGCAGTCCTGGCTCACTGGAGAGGTCCCAGAAGACTGGAAGTTGGCCAACGTGACACCCATCCACAAGAAGGGCCGTAGGGACGATCCAGGTAACTACAGACCTGTCAGCCTGACCTCGGTTCCAGGCAAAATTATGGAACAGATAATCCTGGGTGCAATCATGTGGCACCTACAGAATGAGGGAGAGATCAGGCCCAGCCAGCATGGTTTTAGGAGGGGCAGGTCCTGCCTGAGCAACCTGATTTCTTTTTACGACCATGTGACTCGCCTGGTGGATGAGAGGAAGGCTGTGGATGTGGTGTACCTGGACTTCCTGGACTTCAGCAAGGCCTTTGACACTGTCTCCCATAGTAGACTACTGGACAAGCTGGCAGCCCGTGGCACGGATGGGAATGTTCTGTGCTGGGTTAGGAATTGGTTGGATGGCCGAGCCCAAAGGGTGGTAGTGAATGGTGTCCCATCCAGCTGGCGGCCAGTCACTAGTGGCGTCCCCTGGGGTTCGGTGCTGGGCCCGGTCCTGTTTAATATCTTTATTGATGATCTGGATCAAGTCCTTCATCAGCAAGTTCACAGATGACACCAAGCTGGGAGGAAGTGTTGATCTGCTAGAAGGTAGGAGGGCTCTACAGAGGGACCTTGATAGGCTGGAGAGATGGGCTAACTCCAACAGCATGAGGTTTAACAAGTCCAAATGCCGGGTCCTTCACTTTGGACACAACAACCCCATGCAGAGCTCTAGACTGGGTGCAGAGTGGTTGGAGAGCAGTCAGGTGGAAAGGGACTTGGGAGTGCTGGTGGACAGGAAACTCAACATGAGCCAGCAGTGCGCTCAAGTGGCCAAGAAGGCCAATGGTATCTTGGCCTGCATCAGGAACAGTGTGGCCAGCAGGACTAGAGAGGTCATCATCCCCTTATACTTGGCACTGGTCAGGCCGCACCTTGAGTACTGTGTCCAGTTCTGGGCCCCTCAGTTTAAGAAGGATGTTGAGATGCTGGAGTGCGTCCAGAGGAGGGCAACGAGGATGGTGAAGGGGCTGGAGCACAAGCCCTATGAGGAGCGACTGAGGGAGCTAGGGTTATTTAGCCTGGAGAAGAGGAGGCTCAGGGGAGACCTTATTGCTCTCTACAACTACCTAAAGGGAGGTTGTGGTGAGGCAGGAGTTGGACTCTCAGGCGACCAGTGACAGAACGAGAGGACATGGTCTCAAGCTTCGCCAGGGGAGGTTTAGGATTGACATTAGGAAGAAATTCTTCACTGAGAGGGTAATTGTTCATTGGAATGCGTTGCCTAGGGAGGTGGTCGAATCACCATCCCTGGAGGTGTTCAAAGAGAAATTGGATGAGGCACTTAGTGCCATGGTGTAGTTGACAAGTAGGAGTAGGAGTAGGTGTTGGGTCATAGGTTGGACTCGATGATCTCAAAGGTCTTTTCCAACCTTACGATACTGTGATATTGTGAACTTCAGAAATAACATTGTAGAATCAAAGTTTTCACCCAGACTTGCTGTTACTCATTCCCTCATTTAAGGAACTTATGGTCTCCAATAAGCCTCAAAAAAGGCTGTATTCTGCTTGCAGCTTCTGTAAGCTCTGGCTTGACCTAACACCAGAGGTGTATTTCCCTCTCTTCAAGGTTTCTGGCAACTAAAATAAACCCCATGTAATACTGATAGTGTCTGTTGAAATTTAGGTAACACAGGAGAGAAAAGCAGTTTAGTGAAAATCATAAACACCTGATGGTCTGTCTTGTTTACTGGCCTGCCTATCAGGTAGACTGCTGAATTCTGGAAATCTCTTCCTTGGTTGACTCTTTGAGATGTAAACAAAAGAGGTCACAAAGATCCACTTATGTGGCAAAAATGGTCACAAACAACTGTTATTTTGAAAGATCTCGCTGTGATCTTACCTATCTGAAAGATAGGTGTTTCGTTTTATTCTCCCCAGTGGCAGGACCTGTCATACTTTTAATATATCTTTACCAGTTTGATGCAGCTTCAGTGGTTTACACATCTCCTCCTCTAGCACAGAACTCAGTACTTCAATCTGTTACTTGTGTAGAAGATGGGACCCAAGGTAGTGCTCTATCAATTAAAATTAATATTGGAAAGCAGACCTTTGACTCTTACATTGCAGCAATTCTCTTGATTTCATGGAGATCATTACAAGAGTGCATAAAAGACAAAATCTAGTTCCTAATCTTAAATACCTTTGTTGCCTGGTATTCTTTTCACTTCATGATGCAGAAGAAATGACAAAGAGCAAGTCAAATATCATCACAACTTTGTTCTCCATCTTGTTCTCCTTTTCCAGGACATTTCTTACTGTGATGCTTATTCACTAATATCTATTGTATCTACTAGAACAGTATTTTGAAGGAGAAATGCCAGCAGACAGTCTTAAGCCATGAAGTGGGAGGAAGATAAGAGGAAATTATTCTACAACTTTTGCTGAGGAGCAGGATAATTTTTGTTGGAAAAGTCAAAGAGAAACTAAGTAATGCAAATAGAAAACAGAAAAAAGAAGTCTGTAATGCAAACTGAAGCATGAAAACTCTGGGATATTCCAGAGTACTCATTCATGGTTAATAAATTGAGCTTTGTATGCCTGTAAGCTATGTATAAGAAAATATACAAGTATGTGCACAATTACTTATTGTGAACTTATTAATGAGATGTGGCCCAAACACCCATATTCTCAATCGTTTGATAGTTTCCGACTCCTTTTGAAGGTCTTTTCTCTGCATTCTGATTGATTTTTTAGGGTAGATAATAATTTTACAGTCTTCTCTAAGTTAGGTCATTGCTTTAGGACTAACGTAGAATGAAAGTTTTCACAGGACATGAAAAATCTTTCCTTGTTGTTCTTTTGCTCTGGGAAATGCCAGGTTTTTGCCCATATATGGAGCAGCTTAGGCTCCCAAGCACTTGACAGACAATGGCAGTGGAGTAGAGAATAGTTCTAAGACCGTTTCTTCTTTAGTGTGCTTACATCTCTTCTCAAGGTAGCCAAAGTTATAAAGAAAGCACCAGGAGTAGACTAGAGAAGCAATCTTTATTGGGACAATGTAATCCAGTTTAAAAATGTGTCACAGATTGTTTTCTGATGTAAAAATATCCAGAATCCGTTTCTGGTTTCCTAAATATAGAGAAATCTTAAGAGGTATGTAGAGACTGACTCTTCTTCTGTTGTTGTCTTAAACGTTGACTGATTCTGCTTGTATTGTCTTAAATATCCTCTGACTCTACTTGTATTGTCTTTAACAACTTCTTGCATGCTGTGGCTCCTGATAGGCTGGCTGTGCTGCTGCAGAGGAGGATGCTGCCTCACACATCTGACTGCGCGTGCAGACCCAAAGGGTTCAGACAGAGGTTATTCTGGCAATAGGTCTGTGGAACTGCCAGTGACCCTGGAACCCCCAGGCCCAGTTCCAGAACCTTCCCAAAGAAGCCTCTTTGCATGCGCCAATTGAAGAACTTTTACAGCAAGACCATACCTCATGCTAGGGGAGGGGGCATGAACTTGTCCTATAAATACAAGCCCACAAAGAAGGCAGGCACCGCTCGCCTGCCACCCCATGGAAACCATCTGAGAAGATGTGCTGTAGAAGAACCACATGAGCACGCGCTCCTGAAGACCACGTTTTGCAGAGGCCTGTGGAGTGGTGACTACATTCCTCTTCCCCTTTACCCCCTCCACCCATACTCTTATTCTTCTCTCTCACTTTTCCTTTCTTCTGTTTTCCATGGCACTACTGTGCATTGAATCGGATCCAAGTTGTGCTGGTTTGTCCAGCTGCCTCGAGGGTATCAGATTGTGATCTGAACAGATTGGGATCTGTTTTTTGCAACTTTTGGGAAGTTGCAACTCAGAGTATGAGTATAAGCTACAGTATTTTGGCAGTGCCCAAAATATTGGTTTGCTGTTTTGACTATGTCCAAAGTGAATACTGACTTGATGTTCTGGCTCTACCCGGACTATTGATTTGCTGTTTTAGCCGTGTCCAAAATGAGTACTGATTCCGTATTTTGGCTGCCACAGACTCATGCTAATGCTCAAGATTTTTTTATATAGGGCTCTGACTTTCCAAGCTCTTTTCAAGTTAGGAACCCACACTCATTCAAATAATGTCAAACCAAGGAACCTTTATAGGAACAGTGTTTTGTGATTAGTCAGACAGTTCCTCTGACAAACCCATTGTTCTTTGTGAAAAAGTGCAGGAACTGAAAGACAAATGAAATTGTACAGAAATTCTGTACTAGATTAAGAGGGGTGGAGGTTTTTTTGCAAGGGCTATGTAAATATAGACTGTACATATACTCTGGTTCTGTGATCTGCTCAATAATAAGCTGAAGTCATAGTCTGTAGCGTCCACTTCAATGAATTGTTTGAACTGGAGATGTTAGAGTTGTGCATAGATGACACATTAATTCAATTGAAGTTAAATGAATTTTGCAGTTTTCGGCAAACACAGAATTCCATTTTCTGTTTTAACACCTCATGCTCTTCATAGATTCTATTATAGAATCATAGAACAATGGATTGATTTGGGTTGGATGGGGCCTTAAAGTTCAAGTAGTTCCAACCCCTCTTCCACTAGACCAGGTTGCTCAAAGCCCTGTCAAACCTAGTCTTGACCACAAGGTTCCTAGGTCTAATGGCTGTGTCACCCAGCATACTTAATACGATGCTTTCCTCTTTTTCTTATCTTTTTATAACCTTATTTTTTTAAAACTACGCAGTCATAAATTGTTAAACTTACAGTATTATAATGGTTACTCAATATTACTAATAGCTTGTAAATAACCAAAACAGTATTGCGCCCAATGGATTTTGTTTTATTGACAACTTCTTTTGAAATTAGTCTTTGGCTTTACAGCATCAATACATTCAATAAAAATAGCTTGCTTTTTTGTTTTATGTGGATTACCCAATCTACACAGAAGCTGCAGTTTGTGTTATCTGATATGTTCCTACACAGTAGTTGTACTAGCACATTTTAAAATGTATTGGCAGGTGAATATATTCTTTCACTATACTCTTTTTTTCCTGACATTTTGTTCATCTACCCTGAATGAGACACAGTCCATGTTCAACTATGAAATATATATGGAAAATTTTAGTTTTTATTTTTCCTCTATTCAGAAACTGAAAATTCATCTGGATAAAAGGCTGCTGAGGATTACTATGAGGATTTAAAAAACAAGATGGATCGGAGAAACCAAATGTATTTCTAGAAAAATGGAAATGTTCTAAGAGAGACTGCAGCAATTGTACAAGAAAACATCAAAGCCCATGTTCAGTAAAAGTATAATAAATTCAGTAGGAGGAGCTGACATCTATCCAGATCTCAGCTTTCTGGCTAAACTTGAAGTGTTGAAATAAACCTGATTTACTATGGTTCCAGTTTCTACTCTGTTCATGTCTGAGAGGTGTATATTCACTGAGACAATGATTTTCTTGCTTTTATTAGATTTTGCTTATTGGCCTTTTGAAGAGTATTCTCTCTTCTCCGTTGCAATATGAAGCGATGTTGGTGGCAGACAACTTTTTAAAATTTTTTTAAACAAGACATCTCTGGTGACCAATGATAGGACCCAAGGGAATGGCAGGAAGACATGCCAGGGGAAGTTTAGATTGGATGTTAAGAGAAGGTTCTTCATTCAGATGATGGTGGAGCACTGGAACAGCTCCCCAGGGAAGCAATCACAGTGCCAAGCCTGACAATATTCAGGAGTCATTTGGACAATGCCCTCAGACACATGGTGTAAATTTTAGGATTGTCCTATTCAGGAATAGGAGTTGGACTTGATGAGAACAACTCAGGTTGTTCTATGATTATGTGATATTTGCAATACAATACATAATTCAAATGTAGTTGTAGTGAGGGCCACTCAGAGTATGTAAGAATGGTAACTCCGGGCCTGTCAGTCTCATTTCAGTGCCGGGATAGATTATGCAGAAGATTATTCTGGGAGTTATCGAAAAACATCAGAAAGGCAATGCAGTCATTGGTCCCAGCCAGTACAGGTATATAAAGGGAAGGTCCTGCCTTACAAACTTAATATACTTCTATGACAGGGTCACCTCCCAGTTCAACTAGGGAAAAAGGGTCAATGTAATTTTTCTGGATTTCAGCAAGGCCTTTGATATTGTCTCTTATAGGATTCTCATCAACAAAATGTCCAGAAGGCAGCTGGATAAACCCATCATACAGCAGGTGCACAACTGGCTGATGGATCGGGCTCAAAGAGTCTCAGTGAATGGGGTTATATCAGGCTGGCACCCAGTCACTCGTGGGGTCCCACAGGGATCCATCCTAGGGCCAGGGCTCTTCAATATCTTCATAAATGATGTGGATGAATTACTTGAAGGTTTATTGACAAAGTTTGCCAATCACACAATATTACGGGAAGCTGTCAACACTCTTAGGAGCAGAGAGGCCCTGCAGAGGGATCCTGACAGATTCAAGAGCTGGACAATCACCCACTGCATGAACTCTAACAAGGGCAAGTGCCAGGTTCTGCAAGTGGGACACAGCAACCCTGGATACACGGGCAGACTGGGATCTGAGAGGCTGGAGTGCAGCCCTGTGGAGAGGGACCTGGGAGTTCCGGTTGATGGCACGTTGCACATGAGCCAGCGGCCAAGAAGGCCAACTGTGTACTGGGGTGCATCAAGCACGGCATTGTCAGCTAGTAGAGGGAGGGGATTGTTCCGCTCTACCCTGCACTGGTGCAGCCCCAACTTGAGCACTGTCTGCAGCTCTGGGTGCCACAGTAAAAAAAGGACATAAAACTACTGGATAGTGTCCAGAGGAGGGACACAAGGCTGGTGAAGGGTTTAGAGGGGATGTATGAGGAGTGGCTGAAGTCACTTGTTCTGTTCAGCCCAAAGAAGAAGAGACTGAGAGGGATCGCATAGCTGTTTATTGCATTCTTACAAGGGAGTGAGGAGGTAAGTGCTGAGCTCTTATCTCTTGGGACCCATGATAGGGCTAGAAGGAATGGCAGAAAGGTGTGCCAGAGGAGATTTAGATTGGATTTCAGGAAGAAGTTCTTCACCCAGCAGGTGGTGGAGCACTGAAACATTTCCCCAGGGAAGCAGTCATGGCACTGAATCTGCCAGCATTCAAGAAGCATTTGGACAATGTCCTCGGTCACGTGGTGTGAATGTTGGGAGTGTCCTGTGTAGGGATAATAGTTGGACTTGATGATCCTTTTTGGTCCCTTCCAACTCGAATGATTCTGTGAATCAAGTACACATATTGTACAAATCCTTTTGTTTGCCATTACTCTCAGGGTTTTAAAGTTAATGACATTTTCACTGAGTAGTTTCTTTGATATTTTTCTTGACCTTTAGAAGAATACTTGGAATATTTTCCTTCTTATCTTCAATTTTTCACTGCATTTCCGTCTCTTTGCTGATGCTGAGCTCTAACTTTCAGTTAATTACTTCTCTTGTAATGAATTTCTCTTCTATTGTTCCTTCACAGAAAATACTAACCTATCATAGACGCACTGAACTAACTGAAGTCAGTTTTGGTTTTGCCATGGGTTCACTATGTACTCTTTTTAGGGGTTAGTTTTTTTCCAAAGTGTTTGGGCCTAATTCTCCCCTGTAGCCTGTGCAAACCTTTTTTTCTTTCTAGCAAGGATAAAACAAGGATTTAGAAGCTATTCTCCAAAGCCCTTTTAATTTGGAGGATGTTCAGATTGGTATGCAGACTGTTTTTGTCCAGATTAACTTTCTCAGGGATTTCTGAATCTGGACATGACTATACTACATCCAACAGAATTGCACAGAATCACAAAACAGTTGTGGTTTGAAGGGACACCCAGAGATTCCCCCGTCCAACTCTCACGCCAGCTCACAGCAGGATCAGCTAGAGCAGGTTGCTCAGGGACATATCCAAGCAGGTTTTGAGTATCTCCAGGTGTACTGGTTTTGGCTAAGATAGAGTTATATTTCTTCATAGTGCCTTGTATGGGGCTATGTTTTGGATTTGTGCTGAAAATAATATTGATAACACATTGATGTTTCAGTTACTGCTGAGCATTTCTTACACAGCATCAAGGCCTTTTCTGCTTCTCGCATCACTACACCAGTAAGAAGGCTGGAGTTATGTAAGAAGCAGGGAGGAGACACAGCTGGGACAGCTGACCCCAGCAAACCACGGGGATATTCCACACCATATGGCATCATGCTCAGCAGTAAAAGCTGTGAGAAGAAGGAAAAGGGGGATGTTTGGAGTGATGATGTTTGTCTTCCCAAGTTACTGTTACACACGATGAAGCTCTGCTTTCCTGGAGATGGCTCAACACCTGCTTCCCAATGGGAAATAGTGAATTAATTCCTCATTTTGCTTTGATGAGTGTGTGGCTTTTGCTTTACTAAATTGTCTTTATGTCAAACCACAAGTTTTCTTGCTTTTAACTTTCTGATTCTTTCTCATCAGCCTGAGGGGGACTGAGTGAGTGGCTTTGTGGTGCTTAGTTGCTGGCTAAGGTTAAACCATGGCACCAGGGAGACTGTCCACAGCCTCTCTGGGCAACTTAATCCAATATTTGATTGGCCTCACAGTAAATAAAGTTTTTTCTCGTGTTCAGATGGAATTTCCTGTGTTTCTATTTATGCCTGCTACCTCTTGTTCTGTCCCTGGGCACCACTGAGAAGAGTCTTGCTCCATCTGCTTTACATCCTGCCATCAGATGTTTATAAACATTGATAAGATTACCCCAAGCTTGCTATGTTGTAGGCTAACCAGTTCCCACTCTTTCAGTTCTTCTCATGAGTCATGCTGCAGTTCCCTAATTGTCTTCATGGCTTTTTAATGGACTTACATACTCCAGTAAATCCATGTCTTCCTTGTGCTGGGGGAGGCTCCCCAGTGCAAAAAAAAGGTGATCAAAACTGGAGACTGCACAGTGTGTCTGGGTAACCTATTCCATTTCACTGTCCTCATAGTGATTTTATTCCCTTATATCCATTTTAAACCTTTCTTGTTTTAACATATGCAGTCTTTTATCCTCCAAGAATGCATCACTGTAACTGACCTGGTCTCTTGTAGAGTTTGCAAGAATACTACTAGCTTTGCCTGAAGCCTTCTCTTTTCCACGCTGCATAAAGCCCAGTTTCCTCAGTCTCTTCTCATAGAGCAAGTTCTCCAGCCTGAAGACCATCTTCATGGGCCTCCACTGCACTCACTCCAGTTGACTCAAGTCTTTCATGTACTGGGCAGCCCAACAATGAGCACTGTTTTTACACACAGTCCAACATATGCTGAGTAGGGGAATAATCACTTTCCTTGATTTTACTGGTTGTGCTCCTGTTGATACATCCCAGGATGCTGTTGGCTGTATTAGCTGCCTTTTCTGCAGAGCTGCTCCCTGGCTAGTCAGAAGCCATCTCTATGGTTGCAAGGAGTTCCTCCTTCCCAGGTGGAGGAATTTGCATTCAACCTTGCTGAAATTAATGCAGTTCCTTTTGCCACATTCCTCCAATCTGTGTAGGCCTTCCTGGACTGTGTTCCTCGAGGACCTACCCTTCACTCTGTTCACTGATCTGCCCTGAGATTTGTTACTTCTCTTCTGACAGAGAGCTAGGCAGAACTGAGACCACCAATGATCAGCTCTGTCTGATCTTTTGCCTCGTTTTTCTGAGGAATATCTGACCCTCTTCCTCTCTTTGCTATCACAGTTGTACTCTAGCAGA
This sequence comes from Neomorphus geoffroyi, assembly GCA_033558235.1. Classification (NCBI taxonomy): domain Eukaryota; kingdom Metazoa; phylum Chordata; class Aves; order Cuculiformes; family Neomorphidae; genus Neomorphus; species Neomorphus geoffroyi. The sequence goes on along the minus strand of JAUMJM010000048.1, from coordinate 19,074,308 downwards.
CAGTCCCATCTTTCAAATATGAAGTCAAAGGACATATCTCAAATAAGATATCTGGGAACAGTCATTAACAACCAGAAAAACTTAAGACATATTTCAGGGGATGGAGGTCTTTTCAGGCAAGAAAGAAGCCACTCAAGGATTTGGTTTTCCAAGGTCAATTTATATAAGGTTGAAACTCAAATCTGGTTAGAAAAAAGTGATGGGGGGTAACTGGCAGTTAGGAAGCATTTTATCTAGTTCACTGAGCAGTGAGCAACTCGAACTGGACATCATCATCATCATTATTAAAGCCCATAAACATGGACCTTGAATATGGCAGTGTCATAGGAATATCCAGTCAGTTTTGCTAATAATAACTTACTGCTTTAAAATAACCCATAGTTTTGATCCTTTCAAAATATTCAGCAGAAAAATGTAATTTTGTATCCTTACAAATATTTAACAAAAATTACAGCATTCTCTGGTATATAAGCATATGACTGTTTTCTTCTCTTCTCTTTGTTTGGGATAGGAGGGACAATAGATGAAACATAATAACTGTCTTATAAGTATGCTAAATTTGCTGATTTTATTGAATTTAATTCTAGAGATTCTCATAAATCTCTATGTTATCAAACAAAACCTGGAGAAACTTACCTTAAGCCCTACTAGCATATTAATACTTGCTCTAAGCCAACAGCATAAGCCTGAATTTACTACACAGCACAGGTTTACTCTCCCATAGTGAGATTTGCAGTGGCAGGTAAAAGATCTAACTCTGCTGAAAATGTTTTAACTGTAGATATGTTCATACTGGAGGCAGTGAAAAAAACAGCAGTGTAAATTAAACTGCCTTTAAAATGATTAGTCCTGGTAACAGTGTAGCCACTGCAGAAAGTAAAACAGCCACCAAGCAATGTAAACGAATGTGTGCTCTAACTTCATTATGGATATATACAACGGCATTTAACACAGCTCTATCATCTATACTGACCATAATGTCTAATTTTAAGAGAGCTTATGGTGTTCACAGAGTATAATACAGCCCTCTAGTATGCAGACCGTAGGACCTAGAATCTAGCAACACTGAACAGCTGTCAGTAGGTGATAAGAATTCTTCACTGCTCTGTTAGGTTGTGGGACCTAAGTCTGCATTTCCTGTCGGTAGTCGTCTATCTAAATGTGCTCTGCTGATTATCTCGCTCTGCACAGGATAGACTTGTGATGTAGAGGAATATAGAAAATGGAAAACGCTTTCTTCTCAGAAGTTGGAAATAAATTTTTTCATTCTTTTGGGGAGACAGAAAAAGTAAGTTCTTGGAGTGGTTTATTCACAGCTGTTAGTAGTAGACTTGTGGTTAATACTGAGTTTCTCCTCATGTGTTCATAATTTCTTTAGAGAAATTTCCTATCTTGGGCATTACAACATAACTTCTAGAGTCTTGTGCCCATATGTGACATGAAAATCTGTCCCTTTCCAAGAATTAGCATTTCTTGAAATACTTAGCTGCATTAATGGTATGAAGTCTTTCCATAAATGGTGTGAAAATAGCAACAGGAATGCTCACCGAGAATTCCCATTCTGAGTTAATTTGCACTTTGAACCACCATCGTTTACGGTAGTCTGTTTAAAGCCAGATACTATCTGCAATGTTACTTAACCACTTCTGACTTTTGATTCTGCCCTGTGTTACAGGACTCATGACCATTCACTGCTAATGCAGAGAAAAGAAAATTATATTTACAGCCTTTGTAGCTGTGCATTGGTGATGAAAGCAAAACGTTATGGTTGCCATCACTGCACAAAGAATTATTTCAGCAATAGTGTAGCAAGAAGCTTGTCCTGTAATTTTTCAGTGAATTTTATTTTGGTACAACATGGTTCCTGGAGTGCTATGAGTCAAACAATAGTTTTGTTCAAACTTCTTCCCATGATTTATGACCTCTCTAAAATTAATTTTTTAACCTGATATTTTTCCTGCTTGCTCATCATCAAAATTGAGTATTTTTAATGGAAAAATTGGAGTAGAATCCTTTCAAAATATTTGAGTTCTGCAAGCATAGTAAAAGAGGTTTTTCCTGCTATTAAAAAATTTAAAAATTTTAAGCTGGAGTCCTTTGAAAAGCTGGATATATTTTTTCGCTACAATCATTTTCTTCAAGATTCAACATTCATGGTTCAGTCAAGTAGCCTCAAATGAAATGTTTGGCATAGATGTAATTGTTAAATACTAATGCATTCCCTTACTTCTCTTCTTTAGGAGTACTGCTGACTTTGCCATGAGAAAAAAAAAAGGTGAAGAAGAAAAGACAAATTGCATATCATTAGCAAAATTCAGCTCTCTGCATGGCAGTTCAGCCACAATGCAAATAAAGACCACAATTTCTTCTCATTCCCCTAAAAACAGGACAAGTGATCAGTGCTAAAAACCCCCATTTATTCAGCAAACCCTTACAACAGATCCTATCACAAAGATGGCAAAAGGACACAGGAAGAGCTGAGTTATATAGTTGGTAGTAATATACGATTAACTAGCAATGCCCAGAAGAACAGCAAGTCGTCTGTAAAAGAAGATGGAATTATCTGGGTTATGATTTAAAAATGGTAGATATGCCATAAGGCAATTTAAGGAATGTGTAAATGGATATGAATAAAAGAGACTTAATATAAAAAACACAGTAAGAAGGAAACCTAGCAGCAGGGATGAAGTGATAGCAACAGTCCATCTGGAATATGGTTTTGTTAATACCCCTGAAAAACTTATGGAAGCCCAGAACTGCTTCAAATTCTCATTTAATTTTCCTTATTTATTTTACTTTATGTTTTGTTTCATATAACTTCTGTGTTTTTTCTTGAATGTGGTTTCAAATTTCTAAGCCAAGTATTAAAGATTATAAAAATTATAAGGTACAGAAGATTTCAGTAAACACAGCTTTACTCTCAGTGCTTTTAACAGCAGCAACGTTAGACTAGTATTCTGCAGGCACACTCATTTGAAAAATAACTGCCTTGCTGTGTTTGTGAGATATCTTAATACAGTGTGTATTATATTGATAATATTTACAACATTAATGCTTTTTGGACATTAGGGGAAATAGTTACAATTTTTTTCATTACTGACAAATACTACTAACCCAGTAAAATTCTGATTTTCTTAACTGCTGTGGCAGATTTATTACTTACTCGATTGAGCCCATACTTTCACTTTGCTGATCCAAGGTTATGTATCAAGAAACCCTGAACACAGTCCTTGCAGACAAACCAATTAGGACTGAGCTTCTGGCAAGATACTCTCAACCTCTAATGAATGATGTGAGTTTACACATTTGTTGATAATGAAGCCAGACGGTACCTTTGTAGTAATCTTGACTGACTGCCTCCACTCTGTAGGCTGTGAGTCTTTTTTTAATTAATTGCTTGAGTATATCGTCAGGACAGTGTCTGAGCTTAACCTAAATATATCATAGAATGGTTTGGGTCGGAAGGAACCTTAAAGTCCATCCAGTTCCACTGCCTGTAGCATGGGCAGGGACACCTCCCACCAGCCCAGGCTGCTCAAGGATCCATCCAGCCTGGCCTTGAACAGTTTCAGGGAGGGGGCATCCACAGCTTCCCTGGGCACCCTGTACCAGTGTCTCACCACCCTCACGGTGAAGAATTTCTTCCTAATATCTAATCTAAATCTTTCCCCTTCCAATGTCAAGCCGTCCCCCCTCATCCTATCACTACTTGCCCTCATAAAAAGTCCCTCCCCAGCTTTCCTGTAGCCCTTTCAGGTACAGGAAGGCCACTATCAATTCTCCCTGGAGCCTTCTCTTCCCCAGGTTGAACAACCCCAAATGTCTCTGCCTGTCCTCACAGCAGAGGGGCTCCAGCCCTCTGAGCATCTTCGTAGCCCTCCTCTGGAACCGTTCAAAGAGTTCCATGTCCTTCTTATGTTGGGGATTCCACAACTGGACACATACTCTGTGTTGGGTCTCACAAGAGTGGAGTAGAGAGGGAGAATCACCGCCTTTGACCTGCTGGCCACTCTTTTTTTGATGCAGCCCCGTCTGGGCTGCAAGCACACATTGCCAGCTCATGTTAAGCTTCTCATCAATCAGTACCTCCAAGTCCTTCTCCACAGGGCGGCTGTCAATCACATCATCCCCCATCCTGTATTGAAACTGTGGATCATGCCAAGCCAGGAGTATGACCTTGCACTTGGACTTGTTGAACCTCATGAGGTTCACACAGGCCCACTTCTCCAGCTCGTCCAGGGCCCTCTGGATGACATCTCCTTCTAGCGTGACACCTCTCCCACTCATCTTGGTGTAATCGGTAAACTTGCTGAAGGTGCACTTGATCTTGCTGTCTATACCATCAATGAAAATTTTAAACAGTGCTGGTCTGCGTGTGGACCCCTGAGGAGACACTGCTTGTCATGGATCTCCGTCTGGACATCGAGTCGTTGACCACTACTCTCTGAATAAAACCATCCAACCAATTTCTTATCCACCGAACAGTCCACCCATGACACCCATAACTCTCCAATTTAGAGAGAAGGATGTTGTGGGGGACTGTGTCAAAGGCTTTACAGAAGTCCAGATGAGATTGGAGAGGATCTATGGAGACTATTAAGTTCAACCCCCTTTTTGAAGTAGGGCCATAGAGAGCAGGTTGCTTAGGGCCATATGCAGTTGAATTTAAGTATCTACAAGGACAGAGTCCACAACCTCTCCAGGAAATCTGTTGCAGGGTTTGACCACTCTCATAGTGAAAATGTGTTTGTGGTTTTGGTGATTTTGATTTGGTTCAGTTTTTTGGGGTTTTTTTTGTGTTTGTTTTGTTTTGGTTTTTTTATTTAAATAGAATGTATGGTACTTGTATGGTACTTGTATGGTACAGGAGATAAATTTTAGTGTCTCCTTGCTCCAAAGACAGATAAATTCTGCTTAAATCAACCTGTTATGTATTTGTGTAAGTAGTCATGAAGATTTCACAGTCTTAGGCAATATGTCCCAATGCTTCACTGTCTTACCTCCGAGAAACTTTTCCTCATGCTTAAGGTGATCTCACTTCCTGCAGCTAGCTCATTACTTCTTGTCTGTTTCATAAGGTAATGGAGAAACTGTTATTTCATCATGGAAAACTTCTTTGCATATTTGAGACTGCTCTCCTGGTCCTATCAGTCTTCTCATGACTATGTCAATCCAGTTCTCAGTCCTTCCTCCTGTGTGATTTTTCTTAAGTCTCTAATCATCCAAGATACTCTTACTTGAGCTTTGTTTTCTGAAGAAATCACATCTTTCTTCAGGTACTATGCAACACACAACAGGATATTCCAGTTGAAGCCATATTGGTAATAAATAAAATGTTTTTTTCAACTGTCCTGCACTTTGTGCTTTGGTTTACTCTTCTTTATGTGCTTGCATTTAAAATTACATTCCTGCATGTGAGTTTAGATTTAGTTTGAGATTAGCAGTGGGCAATGAAAATAAAAATGCAAACAGTTGTGTATGCACAATGCCTATTAGGCTGTTTAAATGCATTTTTAAGGTTTTTCATCATGTTCATCATTGATACATGGCTTACAAGTCATATGTATTTGAACTTGGCAGAAGTAATGTACTGGTATTCACAGGGTATTTGGACTTCAAAAAAAATCTAGGTACCAAAATCTAGGCACAAAACACAATCGAAAATAGAACTGTAACAAACTATGTAGTTTGTTATGACAAAGAAACTGCCCCGGGAAAACAATTTGATACGCCGAAAACTTCTTTGTCTTTACTTTCTTGATTTTGGGTGGAGCAGAAAGGCATCTGGCAGGTCTGTGTCAGGTTGCACAGCTGATCTCACATGCAAAATCCTGTCTTTTATAACTACCTGGTTCACTTTGAAGAATAAAAACCACAGGGGAGAGCTGGATTAACTTTAGCATCTTTGCCAACAATTGAGAAAGACTTTTAGCTAGGGTTGACTGGGAATGGTGATCAATGACTGAAGTGTAGTGGGGAGATGAGAGGCAGTAAGGAAGTGCTTGGGGACGCTACATGAAGGAGGCTGTCTTCTGTCTCAGAAACCAGAGTTACTAGAGACCTGTCTCAGACACCTGTGCAGCACCTGTGCAGGAATTCACACAGCAGAAGTTCTAGGTGCAGTTAGAGAACTAAGATCTCACTGAGATCACAGAGACACGGTGACATAGTTTGCTTGACTAGAGTGTTGTGATGAATGGATGTGGAGTCTTTATGCAGGACAAGATCAGGAAGGCAAGGAGCAGGGTTTGCAGTTTACAGAAAAGACACAAAGCTCAAAGGCACAAATCAACTCCACTTTATATGTTTATGGGTAAAGAAGCATCGAAGTGTCACCAAGAATGACTTCATGATGTGTGTCTGCTACAGACCACCTAATAACAAGAAGAAGATGAAGCTTTTGTTTAGACAACTGAAAGAAGCCTAACAGATGCAGATTCTGATTTTATCAAGGAACATGAGCTACTGCAACACCTACTGAAGGATGACTGTGCAGAAGTGATTCAGGAGATTCCTGGAGCGAGTTTATTGTGATTTCTTGGTGAACAAGCTGACGAGGGAAGATGTTCTACTGGCTCTATTACTCTTGGAAAGAACTGGTTGGAAGTTTGAAGGTCATGGGAGACTTAGCTTTAGACATCATGAAATGTTAGAGTTTAAGATACTGAGAGAAGTAAGCAAGATCAATAACAATTACAATCACGACATCAGGGAAGCAGAATCCTAGAATCATAGAATGGTTTGGGTTGGAGGGGACCTTAAAGATCACCTGGTTCCACCCTGCCTTGCTGTGGGTGGGGAAACTTTCCATTAGACCAGGTTGCTCAAAACCACATCCAACCTTGCCTTGAACACTTCCAGGGATGGGACATTGACAGCTTCTCTGGGCAACCTGTTTCTGTGCCTCAAGCCCTTGTAGTGAAGAATTTCTTCCTAGTATGTAATCTAAATCTGCCTTCTCTCAGTTTAAAGCCATCTCCCCTTGTCCTACCACTACTTGCCCTTGTAAAAAGTCCCTCCCAGCTGTCTTGTAGGTCCCTTCTAGGTACTGTAAAGCTGCTATGAGGTCTCCCCAGAGTTTTCTCCAGGCTGAAAAACTCCAACTCTCTCAGCTTGATTTCATAGGAGAGGTGCTCTAGCCCTCTGATTATCTTTGTGGCCCTCTTCTGGATTCAGTCCAACAGATCCATGTTCTTTTTATGTTGAGGGTCCCAGACTTGAGTGCAATACTCCAAGTGGGGTGACCCCAGAGTGGAGAGAGGGAGAGAATCAACCTGCTGGTCATAATTTTTTTGGTGCAGCCCAGGATACATTTTGCTTTCTGGGTTCCAGGTTCACATTGCCATATCATGTTGACCTTCCTGTCAGCCAATACTCCCAAGTCCTTCTCTTCAGGGCTGCTCTCAACCCATTCTCCATCGAGATTATATATGCACTTGGGATAGCCCTGACCCATAAGCAGGACCTCTCACTTGGCCTTGTTGAACTTCATGAGGTTTACTCTCAAGCCCTTCCCTCCAGCATGTTCACTGCATCACGCAGCTTGGTGTCATTCACAAAACTGCTGAGGGTGCCCTCAATCCCACTGTCCATATCTCTGACAAGGGTATTACACAGCACCAGTCCCTGTACTGACCCTTGCATAACGCCACTTGTCACTGATCTCTACTTGGATATCAACCTATTGATCCCAACTCTTTGAGTGTGAACATTCAGCCAATTCTTTATGCACCAAGTGGTCCATCCATCAAATCAATATTTCTCCAGTTTCAAGACGAGGATGTAATTTGGGACCATATCAATGTCAGTGTCAATGTGATGGACTACACACTTACTATGTTAACTTGACACCAAGCACCACCTCTCTGTGGGGTCATTCATTCTATTTGGCTGTGTCTATGTTTGTGCAGTTTATCAGACTATTAGAGCAAAAGCTTTAGATTCAGGCTCCTTCTCAAATTTTTACAATGGCATATATTCCCTAAACACTAAGCCTCTTTGAAACTTATCTATTTATTATTTGTTTCCTGTTTACAGCCAATATTTTCCTGATTTATTTGTAAATTCATTTTAAAAGAAACAATTCCATCCCCTTTGTAAAAAGGAGATAGGAGTTCTTAGAGTTGATTTTCTATTTCCAAATCATGTGTGCACTATATAGAAGTGTGTGACTATGAAGAAGTCAACAGGTAAAGTGCGGAAAAGAAGTGCTGTGATCCTGAGGAAACCACACAGTGAATTTTCCTGGTATATGAGGCTATTGTACCTTATCGTATCTGGAATCAAACTATGCGAGAGAAACAAATGTAGCTGTATATCAGATTTATTCTGTAAGAGTTGCGTATGCTTTGTTTCAAAATAATTTTTTTCCACTAACTTTACTTATGGAACGAAGACAGCAAAACCTAACTTAAAAGCCCTCTGTGTTTTCTCTTCTGGTCTCTAATTTATATTTGAGAAGTTGAGAAAATGAGAACTTTGGAGGTGAGGTGATTAACAGTTAAAGCAGAATTTCAGGCTTCATCAGTCTGTCCAGCACATAGATCTTTTGATCGGATTTTCAAATATCCTTAGGGCACCTTTACATCGTCTGCTAGCACAGCCTGCTTTTATGCTGGTGCTGCACCACTGAAAGTTTAACCTTAATTTTAAATGCCTTCTTACCTCCAATTTATGTGCCCTTTGTGCCTGTACATCGATTTTGGAATGTCAGGTGTCTAGATATGTTATTCAACATTGTGCTAATATGTTAAGAGTATCATAATATGTACAGATCTGTGCCTAGCCAAAACTTCTATGAGAATGTTTTATATCTAGACACAAGAAATTTCAAGACAGATCTTCCAGTTTCTGCATAGATGACCAATTTTGGTAGTAGAAAAGCAGAAGCAGAGTATTGAACTTTTTGATTGTGTTTTGTGGAACAGTTTCTCATTTTCTGTGCACTACTGGTAGGCTTTGGGCCCCAGACATAAGCTATGTGGGGAATTCCTCCTATGTGACTCTTGACTGAGCTTTTTTGTTGAAGATGTCCCTGCTCAATGCAGCAGGATTGGACTAGATGACCTTTAAAGGTCTTTTCCAACCCGATCTATTCTATGATTTGCTCTGAACAATACAATTGATGATGCTTTTAAAAAATTGTTATGATACTTCTGATCTCCATAGATTCTTGTTTTAAATCAACAAGTAATTAATTAATACTCATAACACGACAGTAACTTAGGCTATATAACAGAGAAACCAAGAAGCTGAGGCTAAGAGGCACAGTTAGAATTTGTTGTCTCTTTTTTCTGTTCTCAAAATTATAGGCCTTGTCTCTGTCTTGAAGTAATTTAATGACAGAATTATTTTATGCTAAATTATTAATGTTTCATTAGGGAATGTGTACAAAATAATGGAACATAACTGATTTTTTATTGTGTGAACCACATAAGGATCTACATTTATTGTTAAAATCATTCAATATACACAGTTTTGGAAATTCATGCAACTATCTTTTTTTCTTCTCTTTGCTCAGATAGTCTTAGCTTATTTCCTAACTTAGGATTTCCAAGACCATTCATTCAATATACTTTTACAGTAATTCATTTGAAAAGAATAACTTCAGTAACTTATATGAAGTAATAGTGATGCTGAATCACTAATTTATGGGGCCTTGTTTCATATTGACCTTACTTATAAAACTTAGGCATGACAGGTCATATGAACACCCTGGTATTTGTAGTTTTCAAGATCTCAAAATAATTCCAAGTGGTGTAATATCAAAATTCTTTAACATACTTCGATGTGTGTAATTAAAAAAAAAAAAAAATCAAAAAAAGTATTGGTTAATAGAGAAGCAGTCTGGGGGATTACAAAAGGCAATATCTAAGGAACCAAAAGAAATGGAAACACAGTCCAGTAATTTATTCTTTAGTAATTTACAGTTGGAGATGCTTGGTTTTTCATATGTGGTATATGATGCATAAAGGAAAGCACTGTTATGACCTATGCTATGATCACTAGTGGCATACACTGTAATATGTATCACTCTACTCTGCTCTTCTGGGATTGAGTCTAGAATGTTTTGTCTATGTTGTATTTTAAAAAGTATTTTCTTATGATTTTGAGTAACATCAAATGTAGTGGTTTTTGTACAAGGCTAATTGGGATCTTTGGACAGAATATCTTGGACACATTTCTAGGATTGGATAGGATTCTCAATGACCTTTTACTGTTTTAGAAAAGGAGAGATTTATGATCATGGTTTTATTTTTTTATATTTTGATGTAGTGTCTGGAGTGTTTGTCTGAATATATAGTTGTTTTGACATTTTTAAAGCACAATTGTTCCCATCCCTTTGAAATTTTATGCACTTTGGGAATGTTGGGACTAAAATGTAGTTTATTTAGATTCCTTAGAGAATATCAACAGTATAGTTTTCTAACCAAGAAAGACACAGGTACATATATATATATATTCTGTAAAATATTTACAGATGTTGAGAACATTTTGTTATTTTAGTGAGAACAGGCATAAAGAAAAGAAACAAAAAGAAACAAAAAGAAAGGGATAGATTAGTTATCTTTTAGAATTGATTATGCTTTTAGATATAAATGGATTTAAGACCCAGGCTTAGTTTAACCTTCAAGGTTGGTGGAAACTCTTGTATGGATAGGAGAGGAGATGCAGTCAGCAGCCATTACCGTACTGTCTGAAATAAGGCAATGCTACAGTGCGAAGGTATTTTTGTGGGGAGATCTGTCTGCGTCAAAAAATCTATTTCTGGCCTCATACTACGTGACATCTCTTACGTATCCTGAGGATCTTGATCTAAAATAGAAAAGAGAGTGATGCCTGCTTTTAATTTACTTGCATCTTACTTTTTTTTTGTTACCCAGAGTTTTGTGCTTCCATTGTTTAGAAAGCCAGACACACAATTATTTCCCTTTGGTAGTGTTAATAAATGATGGTTAATTGTGTCTTAAAGTGTGTTGTTTTACCAGGAAACATTCACAAGGGGCAATGACTTGCTGGCTTAATTGCTCATCTGTTAGAGCTAAAGGCTGATATTTCTGACAAACATCTATTTACATATTGGTTCCAATGGAGCAACGAAAAATATTTGTATTTGTATGAAAAATATTTGAATAATTCATGTATATATTGTAAGCTATTTTGTGGCATTGTTTAAGACCCAGAACTTGTACATGTTTTTATATACATTTAGTTTATGCACAAGTAGGTTTGTTGTGCGTAAAATTTACTTCCTAGGTCTTCATGGGATCAATCTTGAAAACACGGGTGACTTTGCCTATCAGATATGAGTCCTGTGGCACATCAGAACTGGAGAATTTGAGTTTTAAATTCTACAAGTCAAGGGAAGAATGAAAGTACAAGCTTTTGAGAACATGTATTAAAATGCAGAATTCAAAACATTTGTAAAGAGCCACTAGCAATATAGATACTCATTTTATGAAATAAAAATATGTAAATGATGACCAATAATTATAAAAATTTCATTTGGCTAGTTACTAATGAGGTTTTAGAAAGCAGGAATGAAAATATATGTTCCTTCATTCTGTATTCTTCTTTTCTATGATTGTTCAGGATATTTACAAATCCAGAATTCATTTTCTTCAAATATTTCTGTATCTCAACTTTTGAAAAGTATTGACAAGTTTCTCAAAGAATAGATGCAGATCAAAATCTGCTTTGGACTGAGTGAGTCGGGTTTCTTTAAATGTGGGGTGAGACTTCAGTTTACCGTGTCACTAACATCTTAAAGCTTCGAATTTCAGGTTTGCACACATGTTTTCACTGACTGGTAAATGATGACAGGACCTTATTTCAATCTATATAAATACAATATCATTGTATATTTTGAACTATTTAATAGCATTTTGATTCCAAGGAGATGGAAGAAAATGACAGCATATCTATCAGTCATTTATCATCTGTGGTAACAGTTCAAGTTCATATAAGGATATTTATAAAGTATCTTAGTTAAAATAGTTTTATATAGTACAAATATAAACATGACAAAAGCCTTTCTTACTAACGTGTAAATTAAGTAATTTGTGACATTACTAGCTGATCTGTTCATCTGTTCTCTGTGAATTTGCAACAGGAATAATTCTTGAAAGCTTCTTTTTTTTCCTCACATCATATCTTAGACAACTCAATAAAACTCAGTTCATTTTTCCTTCTGCATAATTCTGTGGAATTCTGTGTTCTATTTAACTTTTTCGTTAGGTTTTTTGGTTAATTCTGGCTAAGAAGTACCTTCATTGTACAAGTCATTAATCACATTTGCATATTTATTCAAATCAAGTATTTTAGGACTCCATTACACCAAAGTGACAAAACCCCCCATAAAATATAATGCAATTTCTGAAATGATATGATTATAGCCTCTTAGTTCAGGAAAATTCTAGAATCATTTATACCTGTATGAGGGCTTAGGTATGGGGATATGCAGTACATTGTCATTTTAAGATGAAAATCCTACATTTTATAACTGGAAGTTACAAGTCTAATAGTAATTCTTGTGGAAGCTTTTCTAGATTGTTGGTTCAGAATTTTTTCCGGGGCTCTTATATGAAATCCTACATAGTAAATATGAAACCCAGACACTAAGTAGTAGATCTTTTCAGATCTACTACTTGTGACTTACTCATGACATTTGAAAATGAAATTTAGAGGAAAGACATTTGAGATCAGGTCCTTGCTACTTAAAATTGGAGGATATTCATACAGACATCACTACTAGTATAGGATTACAGATCATTGCACAGAAAATAACTTTTCTGTATCTTCATTTTGAAATAACTAAATGCCCTTCTTAATTTAGTTTTCTTGTTATGTATTTCATAACACAGTGATTTTTCTTAGATACAGAACTTTATGATAACAAAATGTTTATTTTCATCTTATTTAATAGTAATCGAAAGTCAGGAATCAGGAGAAAATACAATAAATCCTGAAAAAGAAAGCAAAGTGGTTAGCTTTGTCTTGGCTGAAGAAAGAAAAGCTGTTAGTTGCCTTCAACAGATGACCCCAAGAATGTGAAGGTCTGGTATACAAAATAATTGTACAGTTTGGCAACAATCTCAAGCACACAAAATTCAATATGTACCAGTGGATTGTTCCTAGTGTTACCTCTTTCTAATGTTTGTTGGCGCTTCCTGCTTCTGCTAAGATCTTCAACAAAATCTGTCATGAATAAAGTAATCACCAGCTTTTCAGTTAGTTGAAGAAACACTTGGGTGGCTCCTGGTTCACCAACCCATATTGGATGATAATGAGCTCACTAGACTTTACGCATACTAATCTAGTTGCCTGTGTTCCCTCAGTACCTAATGGAGAGAGGAAGATATCTCTAGGATGGGAATCATTACATCCTGAGACAAGTGTCCACGAGAAATAGGAGGAATTGCTGTACAGTTACCCCTGACTTGCACAGTATACTTAAATGGGAAGATATATTGTGGTATGTCATGGAATGGGATGAAATGTGGCTCTGGAGTCTGTTTTTCTCTTCTGTCCCTCGTTTAGACTGCAACACCTACAGTCATAATGAATAATGCATCAGATATGCTTCTTCCTTAAATTTAGTCTCTAGTGGATAGTCGTCAATACACTACCCTGAATGTAATTACATGGAAAAAACCACTGTGAATACATAGCTTACCTATTCATTTTGTCAAAAAACATTTCAGTGGAGGAACAAAAAAAAGAAATTTTCTAAAATGACAAAGCATTTATATTTCCTGATATTGTGGTCTGGCTTCCGTCTCAGAAGGTGAGACGAAATCCATCTCAGAAGGTGAGAGAAATCTGCTGTGAAAAAAGGACCATTTAGAAGAACTATCTGTGTCCTATCAGAAGAACTATCTGTGTCCTTTCATTGCTCTCAAATTTAATACATATTTCTTTCTACCATCTTTCTTAGCCATAAAGAATCAATCACATGCATTTTTCAACCTTATATAGAAAAAAGAGACAGGATGACGGCTCTGTTGACTTAATTTATATATAATGAACTTCTTAAATGGAATTTTGAAGGTTTCTTGTAAACCTGTCTGATTTTTATACTAATGTATTCGTTTTCTGGTTTTACTTTTTCTGGAAACTTTTCTGTGTGTTTTCCATTACTGCTTCATTAAATATGCAGTGAAGTTAATTTGCTTAATGACATAACTTGGTTGGGATAATGAATGTATTTATTTTTCCACGTACTCAAGACTATGCAATGATAGAATTCTTTGCCGGCTAAAGATATTCCGTCTATTAAATGTTTTTCTGTATACTGTTTGTTTGAATCATCTTCCAAGCAAGTGGATTGTAGTTAGATAGTCTCATTCAAAGAAGTACTAAGTTTTTAACACAGTTTCACAGAATCTTCATGTTACTTTCTCTCTGGACTTTTCCCTCCACTCTTTATTTTGTATATAACATGGATTTTCATGTAATTATATATTTAAAAATCATGCTTTACGTATACAGCACAGGAAAGTTTTGATTATGTATTAAAATTGAGTGTATTTTGAAGTACCAAACAATTAGAATCCCTTGAAAAGGCAACTGTATCTTATGAAGGATCTCTTTTAATTCATACTGATAAGGTTAAGTTTGAGGGTTTCAAATACCAAAGGACTAGTAAAAATAGGAAGAAACTGCCCATAAGATTCTTCACAGTTAGGCTGGATCACTACTGTTAAGCCAACAGATGGGACTGAAGAGGATACTGGACCGTAATACAGAACTAGAGAAGGAAGAGGTATTTTGAAAGAATAGGTCTGACAACCTGTGGGTGTCAGACCATCTGACAGATTGCTTTTGTTGCATGAACAGGAGGTGTTCTATGTTACGTCTGTCTGCTCTTCCTTCTTCACGTAACTATGGAGGGGTATAGCTGGGGGAAAGGAAATTCTATAAGAAGCCAGAGAACGTTTTGAGGATGTAAATAAAAAATCAAAGTGGAGTTCAATGGTTTTTCCTTCTCTTTATCAATGGATTTTTTTTTCATAGGTATTGTGGATTTTTTTTTTTGGAACTGCATTGGAAATAGGTCTTATTGCAGGTTTTCAGAGATAAGGGACAGAGATGTCAAGTCAAATATGGCTTATTGTGTTTGCTTATTTGGGGAATTAGGATCATGAATGACTAAAAGAGTCAAAGAATTTTTGAACTACATGGCTGCTCTGAGTTGATCATCTATGGAGCATACCTAATAGAAAGTGCTGTCAAACTCAGATGTGCTTTGTCCTTTTGCCCAAACAATGTCTTTGGAGACCCATAAGAAATTTAACCTTGGCTGGATAGTGATGTAAGTAAGGTCAGTTGGCAAAGGTTACTAATGAGTGTACTCAGAGCAATATACTTTCCTAAAGAAAGCAGCTTGTATGATGTTTTATAACCTGAAATAATAGAGTTCTATATTGATATCAGTAATGGAATAAATGTGAACATATTACATGCTCTGCAATGGGGAGGCATCCCCCATTGTTCTCCAGCTACTTTATGAAGTTACAACTGACTGTCATTGTAGGGTTTTATTCTGCTCCTGTATAGAAAGATAGGCCTGATGGATGGAATTCTAATTAGGCGGGAAGAAAAATGCAGGAATCATCAAGGCTCTTTTCGCTGCGTCTCCAAAGAACATGTCTCCAAATGGTAGTCCCATTTGGTAGTGAGAGATTATTTTGCTTTGTGGAGGTGTAAAATTGATTGCCCTGAAGAGTAGCTGTCAGATAGGGCAAAAATGGAATAGCATAAATGCATTAAATACATTATTGAAGGAAAGTAAGTTTCACCATAGTCTTATTGTTAGGAGATTTTGTTCTAAATCTTACTTATATAAATTTACCTAGAACTGACAATGTCAAAGAGGTAACACTTTACTTTTTCACCTCTTACCTCTTAAAGCAATATATGGTTTTTTATTTTGATTTCATGTGCTATCAATATCACTTGTAGCAGTACCCTGAAAGCTTCCAAATTTGCTTTACAACTATTCAAAGAATTTCAGTTGGGTCTTATCTCAGATAAAATTAATAATAAATGACTTCTTCTTCACTTGAGTTAATGATGTAATTTCTTTATTGAAAATGACATCTCTGTGGCTTAGGAAGAAGTTAAAACTATAATACCTTTACTTTCTTTTAAATCAATGTTATTCTCCTTTTGCATTCTGCATATTCATATAAAACTAAAAGAGTGAGGTAGTAATCTCCCATATTTTGCTGGATGCTAACGGTAGCTCTGTCTTGTTCATATTATTGTGGTGGCTGACCGTGACTTTAGTACATTACTTTCCTCTATAATTTTCAAAATGTCAGCATGCAAAACAGAAAAAAAATGATCATCTTTTTTAATCTGTTTGACATTTTAAATATGACCACAAAGTGTAGTTTATAATGAAGCTGTCTATATCAGAGACAAGACCTGGAGATCAGTTTTACTATGGGTTTCATGTTGAATCATGGTTCTAAAGAAAATGTGCTGGAGTTATGAGACCAGTTGGCCTACTAAATGACATGTGTTTCTACTGAGCTGATGAACTCTTTAACAGTTCACTATATTTACATACTGAGTAATAGGAATTGTTGATATATACCCTTTCAGAATGGATGTGGCACATTGTATTACACTGAGCTCTCTGGATAATGGAATGGGTTGTGTTGCTAAGGATACAAGAAAGCAGAACGCTGCAACCACTGCTGTGCTGGAAGATTACCTTTATCGTTATGAAGGGAAAACAAGAATAATCAATTTTATTACATGGTTTCAGGTGGCTGTCCAACTACTCACTGAAAAAGAATGATACAGGTTTGACATTTTTATATTAAATCCTTTGTGCAGAACAGCCTTCCAGACAGGAAGCCAGAAAAGATGCAAAATTGCCTCAAGTGTGAAACAGTATAATTTAAAAATTCTGTTATGACTACATTAGTATTAATTATTACAATAAATATTACAAAAAACATTATTTCCACCATAGAAAAATAGATTTCGTCACGTTGTGTTTTGAAAAGCTGCAGATTCATAGTCTATCCTGGTTCTCCTGTCCAGTACAAGAACTAAGAATTATGAATAGGGCTAGTACATTAAGAATTGATGGAATTAAAACATGCATTTCACTATTGTACAGGATTGCAGTTTTACTATCCTATAGCAACGCATACTTGTAATTCTCAGTGTTTAGATAGAAATCTTTTGTGGAACTTAAATATCTATGCGGTCAAAGTCAGATGTAAAACCCACACTCATTTGAAAAGGCAGGGGTTTCACTTCACAAACACCACATCAACATTTCCTAAAATAAATAATAACTGCAAACGTGTTTCTGATGACTTTCCTCTTTTTTTTAAAATGGGCAGTCAGTTACCCAGTTACCTGTTCCCTCTCTGGAAGTGTTCAAGGCCAGTCTTGAGCAGTCTAGTCTAGTAGGAGGTATCTCTGCCCATAGCACAGGGGTTGTAACTGAATGATCTTTAAGGTCCCTTCCAACCCAAACCATTCTATGAGTCTATGATTCTATGACTCTATGATTCTATGATTCTATGATGCACACGATTCAAGAGTAAGAGAAGAAGAAAAGATAATGACTGTACGATAGCATTTATATAAGCCATGAATGCACAGGGAACCAAGCAACTCCATTGTCTAAATAGGTATAACTGAAGAGTGTAAGTGACTTCCATTTCCTTCAGATTGTTCCTGTGACTGGAAAGGAGACTAGACGTAAACAAAAAATTTGATAGACATTTTCACATTGAGAACAATACAATACAGTATCTCACCACATTAATAAAGGAATAAACAAATATAATCCTGTGCAAGCTATTCTCTTGAATGTAGACCTCCAGGCAGGCTTCATTTTTGCGTACATTAAGTTATTAATTTTGCCACTTGAATTTGAAATATTGTTTTGTGGTATCTGCTCTGGCTCATACCATCAGATATCTGGTACCTATGGCCTTTTAATTTATATTCCATGATCAACAAATAACACAAAACAAAAGTCAGGCAACCTAGAACCAAGAGATTAGAAACAAGAAATTGTGGAACAAAAGCCCTTCAAGGAATATGAAGAAAGGAGAGGAATGTCCTTAGATGATTTCAGTACCAAAAATACTTCTCATTAATTTTACCATAGAGGAAGAAAGCAATATCTGACACTGGGGACAGCCACGATTTCTTCCTGCATATTCCAATTTCAGATCTGTGCTGCTCTTAAAGAGGCAGTCATACTATTGTCTTTGTTTACCAAATTCATTGAAAGACTGTTCTGAATTAAATGTTGACTGTGCTATTTCTCATTTGTATTTATTTACATGATTACTTAGTAGTATCTGAAGGAGAGGAGGAAGAATTTCCCTATACAGAGCAAGGAAGGCAGAATTTCTCTAGGAAACAGAGCCTAAATTAGTAGACCTTGCATAGCTTTTAATTCCAGTATCATGTACGTAGAAGGGTTCAACTTAGAGGTTAGCTGCAAAGTCTTCTTTTAAATAAATCTTAGAGCTTTGGCCATTCGTTATTGTCCAGGAAGCCTGCCAAGTTGGAGGACTGAAACTTCGTATGCTAGTTTTCTAGAGGCTAAGCATTTAGTTAAAGTTGAGGTGGCTTTTAAGAGATTTGGAAATGAAATAACTTAGTTTTAAAAAATACCGTAGTGCTGAAAGATTTCTTGTGCTTCTGAGTTAACTTTTCTTATAAATTCTAGAAGTGCTTCAGGATCTAAGGGAACCATTATAACCAAATAGTACCATTACCTTTTTTTTTTTAAGGCTGTCAGGCATTTTGGTGGTTCAAACTGAAAGTTATCGTTTCATCAGTATATTAGTCTTGCAGAGTTAATACTTTTACTGCTCTTTACCAGGTGTGACTATCTTTTGCTCATACCAGCTCATTTAATATTATTGAAGATTTAGGAATGCAAGTAAGGGAAAATAATATTCAGGAACAGACAAAAAATACAGTTCAGAAAAGTTCTTATTCTTTTGTTCTCAAATTGATGATTAATTTTTCCATAGTGTTGTGGTTTGTTCCCCTCCTCCCATTCTTTTTGTCCTTTCTTATATTGCAGTTCTTGTTTTCCATTTGGTTTTATTTGTTTATTATTTTTTCTTATGGATATTGGGCCAATTCTGAGGGTTCTGGACATTTGACAGCAAAATTATATTGATATCCTAGATTACTACAAATATACATTATCTATTTCAGACATCTAGGGAAATCTAAGATTTTTTTCTGTCCATATAATGGAGATTGATAGTAACTACCTGGACTTGCACAAGTTTTAGTAGTGTAAATTTATGTAGTAATTGTTTGGGATTGGTTTATTTGTTTGGTTTGCTCTTATATAGAATTCCTTTATTACAGACCTCAGCTTTAATCAGTTTTAAAGGTTAGTCCTAGTTATATCAAGCTGAGTATCCCAATTTCAAAGACATTTTAGAATACACCAACCTAGCCATCTTTAAAATTACAAATTCATCTTTTCAATGGGAAGATCTTTTTTTGCAATGTAAGAGGAAGGGTAAAGGGATAAATACATTAAATGAGATGGAGATTCAAGAGCTTTTGAATTCAAGAGACTAGGAGCCTCTTTTAGAAAAAACTCAGAAGAAAGACCCCTCAAAAATAAAATGATGATGATGAACTTACAACTGTACTTGTTCTAGTAAGTGCTTGTCTTAACGGAATTTGAAAACAGGTTCAAAACCAGAACATTCAGAATATAAGATGACCTAGTTTTGTCAGCCTCTTTGGAATGCATTCACTGGGCTACTAAAATTAAAATTCTTGGGTTACAGGAAATGGTTCTGTAAATAAACAGAATTTTGTTTAAGGGTATCGAGTTCTGCTATTAAATTACTATTTGTCTCAAATATACTTTTCTTCACATCATTTAATACAAACTTGGGGAGAGTATATTGCCAACAGAGTTGGTAAATAGATCAGTTAAAAAAGACTAAAATGGATGAGCATTTCCCTTAATCTTATTTTGATTTTACCGTAACCCTTTCTCCCAAGTTGGGAAGAACACTGTAGCACTTCTGTTAATGTAAGCTGATCTTATTCCGTATGCTGTAGCTCTTATTTGGTTTCAGCTGCACAGGCTGTCTATTTCTTCAATAATTAATAAGTAAATATTGTTGATGCATCAGATACGTCAGTGGTTTTGTCCCATGGTGAATGTTCGGTATCAGCACATTAGTTAATACATCATCTGATTCATGTCTTCTAACTGGGTTCATCTTCCCAATAAACTCTTTGAATAAATGTCATTGTATTTCTCTATTCTAAAAGGAAGTGACATTGAAAGGGTACTTTGTTTCTAAAGGCTTATTCAATGTAATATTTGTTTTAATTATGTTTTTGTGTGGAGTGCCTGGGAATGTGTTTGTTACAAACACTATAAAATAGAGGCTGACTTAGAGTAGTAGGAAAGCAATGGATATTGCAGATTTCTGGAGTCAAATTAGTGCTTTAAGTGGCTGGGATGGTTCAGTTTTGTTATTAACTCTTTTATCTGTATTACCATGGAAGTGAGAAATATGACAAAGTTCTTTTTCACAGAGAGTATCAAACAGCAGTGCTGTGTCAATGACCCAGCTGTAATTTCTTAGTTGGTGCCTAATGCAAATCATTCATCTAATATAAATTAGTACAATCAGCTCTCCCCTTCTGCAATTTGAACTTGTCATTAGAAACAGGATGAGAAGTAATGAACCCAAATTGTAAAGAAGGAGACTTTGGTTAGATATTGGAAAGAACCTTCTAAGTCTTCAGAGTGAATTGTAAAAGGCAATTATGACTATTATAAAAAAGTAGGCAAGATATGCAGGCTGCCAGCTGTGATGTAGAAATATTTTGGTTCAGGATGATGGATAGAATGATCATCTGAAATCTCTTTTATAATATGTTCTTTAAGAATATTTTCAGGACAGGCTACTAAGGGTTGCCCAAACAGTGTCCATTAAAGTTTTCAGTTTGAATTATTGCACTATGTTACAGAATCTAAGGGATGCAACTGGAAATTGAAGTCTGCTGCCTGCCAGGGGCTTTAATTAGAGTCGTGGGAAGGAAACTTCCAGCTCTGGTTAGGCCCATGGATTATAATCCACTATTGATTTTCCAGGTAGACAGTACTGAAACTACAGCAAGTAGTCACTTAGGAATTAAGACTGTTCTCCTCAGGAGAGTGATGGGATCAATAGCCCAGCTGAAGTGCATCTACACCAATGCATGCAGCATAGGCAACAAACAGAAGGAATTAGAAGTCATTATATGGCAAGAAAACTATGATATGATTGCCGTCATGGAAACGCGATGGGATGACTAGCATAACTGGAGTGCTGCAATGTTTGGCTATAAATTCTTTGTGTGGGATAGGCAAGGAATGAGAGGCAGTGGGGAACCCCTCTATGTTAGAAAGTGTTCGATTGCCTTGAGCTAAATGACGGTAATGATAGAGTTGAGTGTCTATGGGTAAAAATCAGTGAAATGCCCAGTAAGGCAGATATCGTGGTGGGAATCTGCTATAGACCAGCCAGCCAGGAAGAAGAGACTAATGAGCTTTTTTACAAGCAACTGGGAGAAGTTTCATGATCACTAGCCCTTGTTCTTGGAGGAGACTACAAATTACCATACGTCTACTTAGAGTATAATATAGCAGAAAGAAAACAGTGTAGGAGGTTGTGGTAGGCGGCTTCCTGACACAGCTGGTGAGCAAACCATATAGGGAAGGTGCCTCACTGGACCAGTTTTTCGTGAACAGAGAAGGTCTTGATGGGAGATGTGATGGCTGGAGGATGCCTGGGCCCCAGCGATCACAAGATGACAGCATTCTCAGTTCTGGGAGAAGAAAGGAGGTGGGTCAGCAGAACTGCCACCTTGGACTTCAGGCCAGCAGACTTTGCACTGTTTAGAAGGCTGATTGATAAAATTGCTTGGGAGGCAGTCCTAAAGGGAAAAGAAGTCCCGGAGGGCTGAATCCTCTTCAAGAAGGAAATCCCGGCAGCGCAAGAGCAGGTCATCCCCATGTGCTGAGAAATGAGCCAACAGGCAGAAAACTGGCTTAGCTGAGCAGAGATCTTTGGGTGGATCTCAGATAAAAAAGTACGTGAGTTGTGGCAGAAGGGGCAGGCATCTCAGGAGGACTACAAGGATGAAGGAAGATCATGCAGAGAGAAAATTAGAAGGGCTGAAGCCCAACTGGAACCTCAATTGGCCAGTTCTGTGAAAGATAATAAAAAATGTTTCTACAAATAAAACAACAACAAAAGGAGGTCCAAGAAGAATCTCCATCTTCTACTGGATGCAGGGGGAACAATAGTGACAAAGGATGAGGATAAGGCTGAGGCACTTAATACCTTCCTTGTCTTAGTCTTTAATAGTAAGGTAAGGTGTTCTCCAGGTACTCCATTTCCTGAGCCAGAAAACAGGGAATGAGAGCGGAACAAAACTCCAGCGAAGAATTGGCTAGAGACCTGCTTGGCCAATTAGACATCCACAAGTATATGGGGCCAGATGGGTACTAAGGGAGCTGGTAAAGGTCGTTATCAAACTCTTTCCATCATTTACCAGCAGTCCTGGCTGACTGGGGAAGTTCCACTTGACTGGAGGCGGGCAAATGTTGAACCCATTTACAAGAAGGGTCAGAGGGAGGATCCAAGGAACTACAAGCCTGTCAGTCTGACCTCGGTACCAGGGAAGGTGGTGGAGCAGATCATCTTGAGTGCTATCGAACAGCACAAACAGGACAATCAGGTGATCAGGTCCAGTCAACATGGGTTTATGAAAGGCAGGTCTGCCAAACTAACCAGATTTCCTTCTATGAAAAGGTTACCCACTTAATGGATGAGGGAAAGGCTGTAGATGTGGTGTAACTGGAGTTTAGTAAAGCCTTTGACACCATTTCTCACAGCATTCTTCTTGAGAAACTGGCTGTCAATGGCCTGGACAGGCACAGCCTCTGCTGGCTTAAAAACTAGCTGGATGGCCGGGCCCAAAGGGTTGTGGTAAATGGAGTTAAATCCAGTCGGAGGCCAGTCACAAGTGGTGTTCCCCAGGGCTCATTGCTGGGTCCAGTCCTGTTCGATACCTTTATCAATGATCTTTCTGAAGGGACTGGGTGTACCCTTAGTAAGTTTGTGGATGACACTAAGCTAGGTGGAAGTGTTAACCTGATTGAGGGTAGGGAGGCTCTACACAGGGATCTGGACAGGCTGGATTGATGGGCTGCTACCAACAGTGTGAGGTTCAACAAGGCCAAATGCCGAGTCCTGCACTTGGGCCACAAGAACCCCATGAAGTGCTACAATCCTGGGGAGGAGTGGTTAGAAAACTGCCTGGCAGAAAAGGAGCTGGGACTCTTGGTTGATAGCGAGCTCAGTATGAGCCAGCATTGTGTACAAGTGGCTAAGAAAGCCGATGGCATCTTGACCTGGATCAGAAATAGTGTGGCCAGCAGGACCAGTGAAGTGGTTGTGCCCCTGTGCTCGGCAGTTGTGAGGCTGTACCTTGAATCCTGTGTTCAGTTTTAGGCCCCTCACTACAAGGAAGACATTGAGGTGCTGGAGTGTGTGCACAGAAGGCAACAAGGCTGGTGAAGGAGCTGAGGAACAAGCCTTATGAGAGATGGCTGAGGGAACTGGAAATGTTTAGCCTAGAGAAAAGGAGACTGAGGGCAGATCTTATCACTCTTTACAACTACTTGAAAGCAGGTTGCAGTGAAGTGGGTGTGGGTCTCTTCCAAGTAACAAGTGATGAGAGGAAATGACCACAAGTTGCACCAGGGGAGGTTCAGATTAGACATTAGAAGAAATTTTTTCACTGAAAGGGTCATCAGGGATCGGATCAGGTTGCCCAGTGAGGTGGCTGAGTCACCATCCCTGGAGGTATTTAGAAGATGGGTAGATGAAGTGCTCAGGGATATGGTTTAACAGTGGACAGTTTCACTTGGATTTGATGATCTCAAAGGTCTTTTCCAACCAAATGATTCTATGATTCTTTGAAATCAGAAGAAATAACTCTTCTCTGTAAGGGAATAAATCAATGTCACATTCTCCTGCTCATTCTCTGGATAGCTTATATGCTCTAACCTTGCTGAAGGGGACACAAATTTCTAAGGCCATCAGGATTTCCTTCCTAGAGCAATGTCAGCCATAGCCATGTGTTAGGAGTGGTATTTCAGTTTTGTTATCTCTTTAGTTGAGTCTTCAAAATATATAGTGCCAATATTCCATGCAGGACTAACATACTTAGTCAGCAAGTGTAAGTCAGTCTCCAGGTAATCATCAGAGAATTCTGATTTCAGACTCTGGCAATAGAAGAGATGAGTTGAGGATGCTCATCCATTCCATCATGATTCCATCATGAGCATAACAATTTACTCTTTAATAAGATTGAAAGCGTTTATGATTTTTTTTTTTTTTGGCATCAGTAAAATTCTTCTTGACATGAGAATGTTTTCTCACAGTAACTTTGCTACTATTTGTGCAAATTCTCTCAGTGGCTTGCTTTACTAACCTTTTCCTAGTAATCTACTGGAGCTGGTTATTTAAAAGCTCTTGAAGAATTCCAGTTTGCTGTTCTAGTCTTGAAACTGCATCTGTATAAAGAACCATGGATGGCCATCAGCTGGTGGACCTGGTGGATATGCAGGCCTGAGTTTGTTTTGCATCTGCAACAGTAAACCTTTTTGAATAGAGGAGGAATAAAATCTTCAGTGTCTGTTATACACAGTTTGCTGCAATAAGTGTTTTAACCAGTCTGGCTACTAACAGTATGACTTATTTTATTTTTAAAAAATTGAAAAGTATCAACACAGCTGTAAATTAATCTGCACTTTTATACAACCTGGGAGCAGTACAAATGCCGTCAGTTTTTCTGGGGAATGGAAATGAATTTTTGGTTTAGTTTATCTCCTGTAAGTCATTGTATTTCTACGTAGCTAAAGCAATTTTTATATCTTCAGTACTGCAGATTTTGTAGGCTACGTAGAAGTATTTTTGTCAAGTATTGAAAAAGACTCACTTCTTCTCATACATTTCACAAGACTCACGTTTTGGAACAGTTTCATCTTGGTGGGGGCTTCCCTCTCACTTGCTGACTAATGACTCTCATACATTCTGTCCCTATCTGACTTCTCACAGAGGCAAGGGTATTTCAATGATGACTCATAATAATTTTTGTCTTTTGTGTTTTTTACTGTCTCAGTGCAAAGGGAGATATTTCTGGCAATTTTTTGACTACTGATCTAAAAATTCTTGCCTTTTGTTTCCTATTTATTTGTGCATAGCACACATGGTATCTGCATTGTACCTGCCACAAAATGCTGTAGAATATAATTGATAAAGTGTATGAGACATTCTCTAATGTTCTTACTTGCTGAAGATTCTCTTTCGTCAGCTTAAAAATCTATTTTTATTGTAATCATTATAATAATTAAATTATATATATGACTTCTTCTCAATCTGAAGTTAACTGTTCCTTTTTCAAACTTGGACATGAGACAGAGGCATAACAAGTCCCATTTTTGCTCAGTCTTCCTAAATTTCCACATTATATTTTCCCTAAATATATAGAGACAAAGGATGAGGTCAAGGCTGAGTTACTTAATGCCTCCTTTGCCTCAGTCTTTAATAGTAAGGTAAGATGTTCTCTGGGTACTCAGCCTCCTGACCCAGAAGACAGGCAGGTAGTGCAGAAGAAAACTCCAACGATCCAAGAAGAACTGGCTAGAGACCTGCTTGGCCAATTAGACATCCACAAGTTTATGGGGCCGGATGGGATCCACCCAAGGGTATTAAAGGAGCTGAATCAGAGCCAGCAGTGTGCCCAAGTGGCCATAAGAAAGTCAATGTTATCTTGACTTGTATCAGAAACAGCGTGACCAGCATGACCAGGGAAGTGATTGTGCCCCTGTACTTGGCTGAAATTGTTGTCAGGCATTGCAACAACTGCTCAGGGAGGTGACTCTATGATTCTATACGTAATTATAGACAGCAACAGCAGCACACAATAGCACCTCTTCGTCAAAGTGCTGTTTAGAAGTGGCTGTATTATGTGATGAGCATGAGCTCTGGTTTGGATCACAGGAACACCGTAACAAAACCATTTGCCCCAAAGGAAAGAAAGATATGTGATCATTTGTGTTGCAGTGAAAGTACGAGCACCCAAATGCATTAAGGTGGAAACATTTAGATGTAACTATTTTGTGGACTTCACTGCTCATCTTCAGGAAGTGAGTCTTAAGTTTCAGAAAAATGTATGTGAATTGTCCTTCTTCTCTTTCTTTGTCCTTATGTTTGATTTTGGAAGGGGTGGAAGATTCTGGAAGAACAGCCTTTGAAACATGAGCTTGTAATACACCAGAAAAGAGGGTGAGGCAGATCTGTACATTCAGTAGGAAAGCTGAGTGATGGATGATGATCATTTTTATGTTATATTAGCTTACATACAAGGCAGCTCCATATATAGTAAACCATTCTTCTTTAAATAAGTAGCTGTTCTCTGTACCATCAGTGAATGATATCTCTGTGACTGTAGAGCAGGGGTTTCAAACTCGCAGCCTGTGGGCCAAATCTGGCCCTCCACCTTGATTTATCCAGCCTGGTACCTTGTTTCTACCTGGTGACAGCAACAAGATCCTTATCCTATGCTCCTGCCAGTGCACTGGTCATGTGTGGATCATGTGTGATGTGCGTTACGCTGCAGGAGCAGGAGAAGGAGAACGGTGGGACCCATGAATATAACACTCCTGCTATAGAGGATTTCTGCCTAAAGTGATTTATAACTAAATGGTATCAGATCTGGAAGCCTGCACTTCCTAGTCCAAAAATATGTCTGACTTTTGAATATTGGAGTCAGTACTGAAGTTTATAAGGCATTAGATCAGTGTTCAAGGAAGATATATTAATGATGTAAATATATTTATGAGCCAATTGAAGTCCTACTAGACTGAGACAAAATCACAAAAACGCTGCTACAGAGCTTGGATGAGAAAGGATTAGAATACAATTATCTCAATAATTTTAATTTAATGAAAATAAATCTTGTCAAGCATGATTTCTTTATTTGAGAAAGTTATAAGATAATTTAATAAAAATAATACTATAGTTTTAATAACTAAGCTTTTACAAGGGATTAATTCATTATTGTATAGAATCCTATTTAAAAATTTTACTGTTCTTTAACACTGATAGAGTAAACATCAACAAACATTAGGAACTGCCTGGCAAATCTAAAAAAAATTTAGGGGATTCTACATTAAAATGGTTGCATTTCTTTTAAGTTTTTCTATCAGTGTCCTGAAAGTAGGTTATAAATATCTGACATTATGGGGCTATTTAAAGTATGTGCAAAAGTAAACAATGAAAATAGTCACTTTTATCACTTGATAAAGTAAGGCCATTTGACCAACACATGGCTTCACACACCCAAACATAATGTCATGAAGCCAGAGACAAAGAGTAGGATTTATATAAGCACAATGCAGTTTCTTGTTGGAAAACCTGGGAAAATTCATAGACAAGTACCTTTATATGAACTCGTGGGATGAAACCATGGCAACAAATCCCAAATTTTTGGTTATTCAAATACAAGAAGAAGGGCAATGACTATTTGCATCTGTATGCATTAGTGGTGAGACTGATGCTGGAATACTGCTGTTCTCTACTGCAGATTAAAAAATTTTAAGCTTCATAAAAACTATTTCTGAGTTGAAAAAAACTTAAATGTAAAGACCTCAAACGTGTTATCCTGTGATGCAAAGAATCAGATGAGGTCACCCGTACCTGCCTGACCTTATCTTTCTGAAAATGAATCATAAGCTGTGACTTCTTCCTTGGACTAAGGTATAGACTAGATATGATTTTTTTTTCTTGCTGTTCTCACCATACAGTTGATCGTACAGAGCTTACTATTCTATTGTTGTGAAGAAAGCCCAAGCAAACTGCCCTGCTCTTCCTGTGAAGGCTGGTGAAGATTTTAGTACAGATGGAGGTCTTACCTTCAGTGGTGGTGGTTTTTTGGTCTGATGTATAAGTCAGAGGACAGAGAAAAAGTTAAGCCAAAACCATATTGTTTTTCAAAATTTTTCCTTTAGTTGTGGCTGACAAGAGATTAGAGTACAGATATTTTTCTCCAGTCGGCACAGTTGGTTATTATCTGAAAAACTGCAGTAATATTTGTGACTTTTGAACTCTGCTACTTTAAATTTAAACACTGTCTCTAAGTAAAAGAAAGTTGGAGGCTGGTCATAAGTGGTATTGCCCAGGGCCCAGTGTTGGGGCCAGATTTGTTTAATATCCTTATTCGTGATCTACCTGAGGGGGTTCAGTGTTGCCTCAGTACTTCTGCAGATGACACTAAACTGGGCAGGAGCATCAATCTGCTCAACTGTAGGAAGGGACTGCAGAGTTGTCTGAACAGGCTGAATCACCGGACCAAGGTCAATTGCATGAGATTCAACAAGACTGAGTACCAGGTCCTGCACTGCAGTCACAACCCCATGCAATGCTACAGGTTTGGGGAAGGGTGGCTGGAAAGTTGCCCAGCGGAAAACTGCTTTGAGGTGGTGGTTGACAGCTGGCTGAACATGAGCCAGAAGTGTGCCCAGGTGGCCAAGAAAGCCAACAACATCCTGTCCTGTATCAGAAACAATGTGGCCAGCAGGCTCAGGGAATTGATAGTCCCCTTGTACTTGGTGCTGGTGAGGCCACACCTGGAATACTGTGTCCAGTTTTTGGCCCCTCACTACGAAAAGATCCTGGAGCAGCTGGAGGGTGTCCAGAGGAGGACAACAAGGCTGATGAAGGATCTGGAGAACAAGTCTTATAAGGGGCAGCTGAGGGAACTGGAATTGCTTAACCTAGAGAAGAGGAGGCCAAGGGGAGACCTTATCCCTCTCTACGACCACCTGAAAGCAGGTTGCAGTGAGGAGGATGTTGTCTCTTCTACCAAGTGACTAGCTGTAGGTAAGAAGAAATGGCCTCAGGTTGTGTCAGGGGAGGTTTAGATTGGATAATTATTAAAAATATCTTTACTGAAAGAGTCATCAAGCATTGTAACAGGCTTCACAGGGAAGTGGTGGAGTGTCCATTCTTGGAGATTTTCAAAAAAATGTGTAGACATGTCACTTTTGGACATGGTTTAGTAGGTATGGGGGTGTTGTGCTGATGATTGGACTTGACTATCTATGATTCTATGATTCTTCTTTCATATTTTGATTTTCAAATTCACTTTCAATTTTATTTAACTTTACTTCAGCAGTACAGGTTCTCATATTTAAATACTGTTCTCTGTCTGTTGGCCTGTTGAGTCACCTTTACGTCAGGACAGGATATTACACTGGCCTATAAAGCACAATCTGCAGTCTGTTGTCAATTACTTATATCAATGAATGTTGTAATTCTAATTCAGGTTCTTTAGTCTGAAGTCAACCATGCTACTTAATCTTTTAGAACAGCTACACAATGAAACCTTCTCAGTCTAATGGATTCAGGCATATCTTTCCTTGGCTGATACCCAGAAATTGATTGTTAGTTTCTTTCTTCTTTTCTTCTCCCTTTAACTGAGAGAAATGCCTTAGAGCAAAAAACCCTCTTTTCCGTCCTCAGGGAAGGCTGCCTTTATCCATACAAGACCAACTCCCCCAGCCCGAGGAACTGTATTAGGAACTGTAAGAGGAAACTGTCTTTTCCTCACTGCTGAAAAACATCCTTTCCTTGTACAGCCCACAATGCCCAGGAAAATTATACTTATTTTTGTCAATACTCAGTGTGATTCTTCTGTTACAAACCATTTGCAGAACGAAAGGAATGGAACATATTTCAAAAGGCAGGAAATGTATTTCAAAAGGGAGCCAAACTGTTCTTCCTAACAACTAATTTCAGCTAAAGTAACTCTGCTCAAAACTAGAGCAGAGTTTAGAATTAAAATTTCTTGTGGGAAAGAAAATAATGCTTTCACAAGACAGAGGTATGTAGAGATTATTGTGGAGATTTTGACCGAACATGAAATTAATCAAGCCAAGTGTGTGCTTCTTGCAATTCATACATTGAAAAGCTGTGTCTTTGACCTTTGGTCTCCATTCCACTGCAAGCTATTTCTCCTTCATTATAAACAGAGCACTTTCTTCTATTAGAATCACACTCTCACTCCTGTCAAACTGACTGATGGATTTTCCTTCCCTTTCACATGCCTTCTTAACTCCTTATGTTAATTCTCTCCATATAGTTAGTCCCATCTTACGCACCAGTGCTTAGATGTATAAATAAATCTTAAGTGCTGAAGAAGAAAATACGGATCCTCAAACTCGAGTCCAGCTACTTCTGAACTCTTGAGTACCTGATGGACTGGGCAGTGAAAAGTTTTCCTTAGAAAACTGCCAAAGTGCTTAAGTAGCTGTTAATGAGCATTCACAAAAGGAAGTGAGGGCTTCCCAGAGGGAAGCAGCTGCATTTCTGGCTCCTATTCAAGCTTACTAAAGTTTGAAAGTCATTATTTCTCTGTGTCTTAAACTGCCTTACCCTGGTTCAGCATAGTACTAAGAAGAGCAACCATAGTCTTTCACAAGACCCATGCTCAGACTACTTACTGTGGATGTGTGGAGGATACTACTTTATTTAAAAACTACTATTCTTATTTTAGATGAGTGAAAAATTATAATTACTTGATTTGATTTGGGGCTACGTATATGTAGAAGTTTTCATATGAAAACAACATATAACATTATTCACTGTAGTGTTTTTATTGGGTTATTATGCATATTTATTTACACTCTGTCTACAAAATTCATGCCAGGTGTAATTTGGAAAGCAATCTGCTCTAAGATTGCTCTAAGGCAATGAAGTTCCAATTGTATTAATGTAATGTAGAGTCTACCTGTTTTTAAATACTAATTTTGGTGGGTTTTTGTTTGGAAGGCTTACATCCATCAGTGAGAACCTAATGAACTTATGCGGTTTTGTGGATTACCGTTTAACAAGCACATATTGAGATTATTATGAATTTAATATGTTCCCTGTTTTGCTGTGTATTCTTTCTAGAAATGAGAAATGTCATACATCCATCTAGAATTAGAAAAAGAGGACATAACTGAACTGTCGTTTCCTTCTGTCTGTCTGTCTTTCTTTACAAGTAGTAAGCACAAAGATAATAAATGACTTAGAGATGACATGAAACAAACCATCTGGGAGTAATAAAGATCTAGGAACGACTTGAATTATTTCCAAATGTAAACCTGTGTATAGCCTTCAGGTCTTGTTCTGCAGCTTTTGTAGTATCTTCTCAACATCAATTTATTGAAGCAGAAATTCTATTTCATAGTGTAGATTCTTTAGGGTTTGATAACTTTTAGGTAAGTATAGGGCACCTTTAAGGGGTGTATGAGAAGAGAAACATTTCCCTACTCCTTACTCCAAAAGTGATAAAACCTCTTTTGCTAACTTTTCCTGATTCTTTACATAATACTTATTTATTCTTATTCTGGGAGGTGATTTTTTTGTAGTAAGAATACTGCTAATTCTTTCAAATGATGTCTCAAACTTAGTGTTTAGTAAGTTTCTATAAAGGCAATCAGAGCTATAAATATATGTGACTGTGCACGCACAATGCACTCATACGTGCTTACACTAAAAAGTACCAACTGAATTAATAATGATCGCCTAACGTTTGATCTTCTTCTATGACAAGGTGACCCGTTTAATGGACAAGGGAAAGGCTGTGGATATGGTGTACCTGGACTTCAGTAAAGCCTTTGACACTGTTTCTCACTGTATCCTGCTGGAGAAACTGGCTGCCGTTGGCATGGACAGGCACAGCCTCTGCTGGGTTAAAAACTGGCTGGCTGGCCGGGCCCAAAGGGTTGTGGTAAATGGAATTAAATCCAGTTGGAAACCGATCACGAGCCATGTTCCCCAGGGTTCAGTGCTGGGTCCAGTCCTGTTTAACATCAACGATCTTGACGAAGGCTTTGAGTGCACTCTGAGCAAGTTTGCAGATGAGACCAAGCTGGGTGCAAGTGTGGATCTGCTTGAAGGAAGGGAGGCTCTGCAGAGGGATCTGGACAGGCTGGATCGATGGGCTAAGACCAACGGGATGAGGTTCAACAAGGCCAAGTGCAGAGTCCTCCATTTGGGTCACAACAACCCCAAGCAGCGTTACAGACTTGAGGAAGAGTGGCTGGAGAGCTGCCTGGCAGAGAAGGACCTGGGGGTGTTGGTTAACAGACAGCTGGTTGAACATGAGCCAGCAGTGTGCCCAGATGGCCAAGAGGGCCAATGGCATCTTGGCCTGTATCAGAAACAGCGTGGCCAGCAGGAGCAGGGAGGTGATTGTGGCCCTGTGCTCAGCACTGGTGAGGCTGCACCTCGAGTGTTGGGTTCACTGTTGGGCCCCTCACTACAAGAAGGACATTGACGTGCTGGAGCGCGTGCAGAGAAGGGCAACGAGGCTGGTGAGGGGCTGGAGAACAAGTCCTCTGAGGAGCGGTTGAGGAAGTTGGGGTTGTTTAGCTTAGAGAAGAGGAGGCTGAGGGGAGACCTCATCACTGTCTACAACTGCCTGAAAGGAGGTTGTGACGGGGTGGGTGCTGGGCTCTTCTCACAAGTGACAGGTGATAGGATGAGAGGAAATGGCCACAAGTTGCACCAGGGGAGGTTTAGACTGGACATTAGAAAGAATTTCTTCACTGAAAGGGTGTTCAGGGATTGGAACAGGCTGCCCAGGGAGGTGGTGGAGTCACCATCCCTGGAGGTGTTTAAAAAATGGGTGGATGAGTTTCTTAGAGACATGGTTTAGTAAGGAGACAGGCATGGTTGGACCTGGTGATCTCAGAGGTCTCTTCCAGCCTAGTGATTCTATGATTCTATGATTACTTTCAGGAATTTCAAAGCAAAGTTTGGGATTAGCAACATCTTGTGTTCTAAAATTACTGGATAGATTATTATGACCACTGAAACTTAAAGGATTTTTGAAAAACCATGCCATTAAATGTTGCTTAGGTCTGTAGTAGAAACGCTGGACTGGGAAGACAACTTGCATGCTGTCCAAGTGCTTACAATAACAGGTGGCCCTGTTATAAAGGCCATCATTGTTATCACGCTTGGGGAATGAAAATTCAAAGGATGATCTATACATTTTTTTTCCAGTTCTTCAAATTGTATATACAAATGATTCAATGGCATAATGAAGCACTGTTACTACCGCCTTCCCTTGACAACTGGTAGCTGGTAGCTGTAGGTAAATAGGTTTCGTAACTATGAATATTAAGACTGTACCAATTTATTTTTATCCTTGATTCCAAAATATTTAATTTTGTCTGGGAAGTGACCTTGACATTTGCACTTTCCAATATGGTTAGGGTTATTTTCACAGTATCACAGTATCACAGTATCGTAAGGATGGAAAAGACCTTTGAGATCATCGAGTCCAACCTATGACCCAACACCTACTCCTACTCCTACTTGTCAACTACACCATGGCACTAAGTGCCTCATCCAGTTTCTCTTTGAACACCTCCAGGGATGGTGACTCGACCACCTCCCTGGGCAACGCATTCCAATAAACAATCACCCTCTCAGTGAAGAATTTCTTCCTAATGTCAATCCTAAACCTCCCCTGGCGAAGCTTGAGACCATGTCCTCTCGTTCTGTCACTGGTCACCTGAGAGAAGAGTCCAACTCCTGCCTCACCACAACCTCCCTTTAGGTAGTTGTAGAGAGCAATAAGGTCTCCCCTGAGCCTCCTCTTCTCCAGGCTAAACAATCCCAGCTCCCTCAGTCGCTCTTCATAGGGCTTGCGCTCCAGCCCCTTCACCATCCTCGTCGCTCTCCTCTGGACGCACTCCAGCATCTCAACATCCTTCTTAAACTGAGGGGCCCAGAACTGGACACAGTACTCAAGGTGCTGCCTGACCAGTGCCGAGTGTAAGGGGATGATGACCTCTCTAGTCGTGCTGGTCACACTGTTCCTGATGCAGGCCAAGATACCATTGGCCTTCTTGGCCACTTGAGCGCACTGCTGGCTCATGTTGAGTTTCCTGTCCACCAGCACTCCCAAGTCCCTTTCCACCTGACTGCTCTCCAACCACTCTGCACCCAGTCTAGAGCTCTGCATGGGGTTGTTGTGTCCAAAGTGTAGGACCCGGCATTTGGACTTGTTAAACCTCATGCTGTTGGAGTTAGCCCATCTCTCCAGCCTGTCAAGGTCCTTCTGTAGGGCCCTCCTACCTTCTAGCAGATGGACACTTCCTCCCAGCTTGGTGTCATCTGTGAAATTGCTGATGAAGGACTCGATCCCCTCATCCAGATCATCAATAAAGATATTAAACAGGACCGGGCCCAGCACCGAACACTGGGGGACGCCACTAGTGACCGGCCGCCAGCTGGATGGGACACCATTCACTACCACCCTTTGGGCTCGGTCATCCAACCAATTCCTAACCCAGCACAGAACATTCCCGTCCATGCCACGGGCTGCCAGCTTGTCCAGCAGTCTACTATGGGAGACAGTGTCTCCAGGTGGTTGTATGTGCTTTTGTATACTGAGAGAACAAGGAAATAAGATTTAATGTTATCTGTGCCAAGTTTAATTTCACCTTATTTGTCAGTGGTTTTTATGAGAATTTTGAGATTTGCTGTTACAGCCACATGTTATTATTGC
The DNA here is from genome assembly GCA_033558235.1 of Neomorphus geoffroyi. Classification (NCBI taxonomy): domain Eukaryota; kingdom Metazoa; phylum Chordata; class Aves; order Cuculiformes; family Neomorphidae; genus Neomorphus; species Neomorphus geoffroyi. The sequence continues at coordinate 19,039,640 of JAUMJM010000048.1, read as the reverse complement.
TGTCCGCATGTATTATTCTTCTAACTTCTGTAAGTTTTGGGTTGCATAGTCAAATAAGTAGCACTGCATTAAGGTCTCTATTCAGCAAGTAGTGAAGTCTTTAATTAACTAGAGGTTTTTGGACATGTAATAGGAAGTTTGGAAAAGCTTCCTAAGCATCACCTCTTAGCCCAAATTTCAGGGATTGTATTAATAAAGGGAACTTTAAATTTCAAACAGAAACATTTTAATCTCACCCTTTTGAAATGTGTAATGTAGTTGTGCTACAGATTTTTTTCCGCATTAGAGAACTTTTGGTTGAAATACTGTGTAGAGAACAGTAGTTTATCCCTCTGAAAAAGATCCTGTGAGTATTCTTTTTGAGTGTTTTTGAAATAATTTTTTTTGCTATGTTTGTTTTCTATTAGTCATATATTCTGCCCTTTGTACCTATGTAAAATGATTATATACTTGAAGAGTGATTTTCCGATTGTGACTGAAGACACGCTTTAGTGTAATATAGAGATCTGAAGCTACACCAGTCTGTGTTCATTGTCTGTACCACCAAGATCATTTTTGTCCTCATAATTTTGAAAAATCTGTTTTTCTGCATCAGCTGACCAATGCTTCTGAGCTGATTTCAACAACCTTTCTTTAGGCTGATATTTTGATTTGCATCAAGAAAAGGCAACCAGTGAGATGACTGTGGAAAAACGGAATCCTATGTCTTAAAATGGTGTTTGAGTAATATTTGCTGTTAGTATGAGGACTTTGAGATTTTGGGTAACTTTGTTGCCTTTCTATTCATTTGTTATTGAATACTGTTCATTGTAGCATTAATTAGTTTGGAAGTAGATGTCTCAGCATTCTTTTGAATTTAAGTACCTAGGCTTGCTATGCTTAATTGAATTTCATGTTCATTTTTCTCTTCCTCAAATGTGCAGGCATTACCAGTGACCTCTAATATCAAACTTTTCTGGTTTGCAGAAAGTAGATGATGAAACAGACTGAGGAGTTACATGGCATTTTAAGAACTGACCTTCTGTTGCTAATGTGTCCACAATTCTCAACAGTCTGTCCATCATGTTCCGGACTTTTGACCTAATTCAATACCATAGCAGAATTGAGCTTTTCCACTTGAACTGCTGTGTTACGATTTCAGACTTCCATTTCTTATTTTGTTTTGCAACATCCTAGCAAGCACTAAATGTTAAGGTAGCTCTTAGAAATCTAAAGCAAAGAAAATTAAAGAAAACAACTTTACCATTTTGGGCATAGTCTTCTGCTGTCTGGTCATACATATCATAACTCTATCCTGGAAAAGGACATTTTTAACAATTTTAAAAATCACTCATGCATACAGATGAGAGCAGTAGGTGTCTTTTATTTTTACTTTAGCAAGGCTTTTGACACTGATCCTACTGTATTCTTGCATTCAAGTTAGTAAGTTGCAGTCTACATGGATGTGCAATGAGTTAAAAACAGTTTGTGTGACCAGGCTCAAAGGCTGGTGAGTAATGGGTTGTAGTCTACCTCAATGCTGATAGCAAATGTAGTACTGCAGAGACTTGTCCTAGAACAACTTCATCAGTCCTCTGGAGGAGGAGAGAATGCACAACTGGCAAGTTTTCTGGTGACATCAAACTAGGAGAGCTTTTGATATATTGAGGGGCTGGGCTGTTGTTCAGATAGACAGGTTGGAGGAATGGTCTGACAGGAAATACAATGAAATTCAACAAGGACAAATGCAAAATCTTCTTCGCCAGAAAGAGAAACCCTTGCTCCTGTCCTGGGACAGGTAGGGGACTAACTGGCTCAGGAACAGCTCTGCAGAAACCCCCTGGAATTCCTGATTGGCAGCAAGCTGAACACAAACCAGCAACGTGTCCTGGCAGCTAAGAACACCAAGGGTGTCCTGGGCTGTGTTTACAAGGATGCGTCCTGAGGGTAGGGATTCTCCCTCTGCTTAGCACTCATTAGACTACACTGCATCCCATTTGAGATCCCCATAAATGAACAATATCACTAAGATATACTGAGTTCCGCATCAAGCCAACAAGATAATTAGAAGCCTTTTCATGGACAATCCCTTTCTGTCCACAAAGTCCTGCCAGGCAGATTTTGATATTTTATTTCCTTGATGAAAACTACTGCCCTTTCCCACACCTTTTGACTCTTGGTTGTATGCTTGACATGTGATTTTATTTTATTTACTTCTGGTTTTCTTTTGTTATTGTTGCCGTTGCAACTGTGGTAGCTGATACAGGCAACAGGAAGCAATACAAAGGTAGTTTGTATTTCAGCAAACTACAGAAAAACAGTTCAGTTCCCTGCACAGTGCAGAAGACTGGGCCAGGTACAGCCTGAGTTGTGTGAACGCCCACTGTCATCCACCAGCTACCAACTTTTTCATGGCTTCCAGTACTTTAGCTTTTAAATACTCCAGAAACGTCAAGGTACCTATATATTGCAGCAAAGTGAGAAAGCATCATTATCTCCAGTTCTCTAACAGATAGGGAGCAAAAGTCTGGCACACTTGTAGGCTGATGAAGAATGGGTGAGAACATCTAAAGGAGCTCATCTTCTTAGTTGTCTGTTGCACCAAGAGCTGAAAAGCTATAAACATTTGAAGAACTAGAAACAATAATATCTGCTGCAAAAGCATGTCTTTCTCTTTCAGGAAGAGAGATGCAATATTCAGAGACAGCAGAGACAGCAATCAAATCTTGTTACTCATATAGTTTGTATCATGGGGACATTCTAACTGGATGGAATATTGATACAAATTCTCCTGAGACTTACTGGGATTGAAATGAGGTATATATATTGCTTGTGGTGCCTATCTTGCAATAAAGTCTTGAACTGACCTATAGCAGCAGGTACTTTTGAAATATTGGTAAGTAATAAACATGGGAATTAACATTATAGCCACTAGATGGATGTAGGAGGATATTATTTATATACAAAGACAAATTTGATCAGTAAATTTGACTCTAAAACTTAACTTAGTTGCACTATTCCTGGACATGCTATTCCTTACTTAATAAACATTTAAGCCAAGTATCTCTCACATTCACTGTATTTTGAACTGGAGTTGCTAAAATGTGCTTAATTGAAGTTAAATGACTCAATACTTCTAAAAATAATTGAATACATATTCATGAATAACAATACTGCTTTGCTGTGAGTAAGCCCATACTTTGAGTGGGTACATGCTGTTCTTCATTAGCCAGGTAGAGTATGACCTGCTCTCAGGCAATATGAGTGTGAGCATTAGCAGAAAAATTACTGGAAATTTAAGTTTGGGGTGGCACTGCAGTGTGTCAGCTGCTCTGTGACAAAAATGTTTGTACTTAGCTATGTCCTGAAGGAAATGGAGGTAGGTTATCTCTCATGTGCATGACTGTCTGAAGAGTTATCTTAAATTCTTTGTGATAATCTCAAGTATTTGCAAGATATTTTTGCTCAAATTATGACTAGGAAAAAAAAAGAAGGAGAAACAGTAGAATCTACAAATGAAGATACTTTCAAGTAGTTTGTCTGGTCCAAACGAGTTAAGCAGTAGGAGTACCAGAATGGAAATCACACAGTATCACAGTATCATAAGGTTGGAAAAGACCTTTGAGATCATCGAGTCCAACCTATGACCCAACACCTACACCTACTCCTACTTGTCAACTACACCATGTCACCAAGTGCCTCATCCAATCTCTCCTGAAACACCTCCAGGGACGGTGACTCCACCACCTTCCTGGGCAGCGCATTCCAATGGCCAATCACCCTCTCAGTAAAGAACTTCTTCCTAATGTCAAGCCTAATTGTTTAATGGATCTGCAAATCAGTTTTGTCAGATACCAATTACTATGAAACAGCTTGTATCTAAAATGCGTTTTCCCACTAGGTTTCAAAGCTCTTCTGCTAAGTCTTCACTCACAGCCAAAGACTTGCTCAAGTGACAGCTCTTTTGTAATTTTAAGTTTGTCACAAATAAGCACTATGTTATTGGCAGGCCGTTTTATCAACTGAAGGTGTATTTCCACAGAACAAAACAAGATCTGGTCATTTTTCATTGGGAATTTTACCAGCAATAACAGAAACAACAGAAATGAAACAGATACGTAACTCCTGCAGGCTTTCTGTAGGTCTTATGAATTTATCCCAAATCCACTCTGAAATATTTAATTATAATAACATCTAATCTCAGTTAAGAACTAGTGATCAGATACTTGTGTTTTTCTCATTTAAATAAATGATGAAGAGAAATCTAGCTTGGTGGGGACCTCTAAAATCTAAAGTCTTGCTCAAAACAGAACTAACTTCAAAGTTAGGTCAGGTTGCTCAGGGCTTTGAAATGTCTGCAAGGACTGAGGTTCCACACTATTTCTGTGAAACCTCTTCCAGGGTTGCACTACTCTCCCAGTGAATAATATTTTACTAACGTTCTTATGTCAAGAAGGTTTCTGAATTTACAGCCTAATATGGAATTAAGATTTTGTGCAAAAAATGTTTTCCACTGATACGTAACAATAAGTCACCCAACTTTCTTATTGATTTCTCCTGTTAAAATTCCACAGTTTGCTAGAAATTGAACTGGCCAGTCAAGTACAGTTGATTACAGCAAGAGACTAATTAATAATTAAGAAAATAATCTTAGAAACACAGACTCATTTGGGCTGAGAGGGATCTCTAATGGTCATCCAGTCCAATCCCCTTACAGTGAGCAGGAACATCTTCAGCTACATCAGATTGCTCAGACCTCTGTCCAAATCTGATGTTGAAATTTTTCCAGCAACAGGGCATCTACCACCTCTCTGGGCAACCTGTTCCAGTGTTTCACCATCCTTATCATAAAAAGTTGCTTCCTTATATGTACTCTGAATCTACCCTGTTTAGTTTAAAACCATTACTCCCTGTCTTATCACTACAGACCTTGCTAAATAATTTGTCTCCAACTTTCTTACAAGCCCTGTTTAAGTATGCAAAGGCTGCTGTAAGGTTTCCCTGGAGCCTCCTCCAGGCTGAACGAGCTCAACAGCCTTTCTTCATAGAAGACAGTGTTCCATCCCTCTGACAATTTTTGTTACCCTTCTGGACCTGCTCAAAGAGATGACGTTTCTTCTGTGCTGAGATCTCCCTTGAACTGCTGGCCATGCTTCTTCTGGTACAACCCAGGCTATTGCCGGTCTTCTGGGATGCGAGCACACATTGCTGGCTCATGTCCAGCTTTTCATCCACCAGCACGCCCCAGTCCTTCTCAGTGGGGCTGCTCTTATCCTCTTCATTCCCAGCCTATATGGATATAGGGGGTTGTCCTGACCCATGTGCAGGACATTGCACTTGGCCTTGTTTAACTTCATGATGTTCACATGGGCCCACTTCTTGAGCTTCTCCAGGTCCCTTTGGATGGCATCGCACCCCTCAGGCTTGTCAACCACACCACTCAGCTTGATGTCATCTGCAAATCTGCTGAGGGTGCTCTCAATCTCACTGTTCATGTCACTGATGAAGATATTAAATAGCACTGGTCCTGGTATGAACCCTTGAGGGATATCATTTGTCACCCATCTCCATCCAGACTATGAGGCTTTGACCACTACTATCAAGCCAATTGCTTATCCATTGAATAGTCCATCCATCAAATGCACCTCTCTCCTTTTTAAAGAAAAGCATGTCATGGGGGACTGTGTCAAAGGCTTCATAGAAGTCCAGGTAGGTGACATCAGTAGCTCTTCCTTTGTCCACTAATGAGATCCTCGTGTATTCTGAAAGAATGAAACAGTTCTTTAAGTGCCAGATCAACTCCTATAGAGGGAAATGGCTGAGTTTCAGGGTGAAAGGCTGTATCTGTTAGAATCTCCTAGGGTTGTGAAGGATAACATCACATATTCTGCTAAGACAGAAGGTTTGGATTAGGCATCTGAAATAAATGATTCTTTAAAGGAAGTTCTTCCTGGGAGGCCTCCTTTCCTGAATGACTTCTCTCACAGAAGTATTCTCTCTTACAAATGCATCTTGCCCATAGCTATACATAGAGATGAAAACCATGGCTGTAGTCTTGACAAAAGCAAGGAGTAAGACAATGAGGTGAGAAACTTTCTAGTTAAGGTAGGTTTAACATAGGTAGATTAAATATATTCTGAATATTTACCTATGTCTTTTACAAATATTGAGCATACTATTTATTTTGAAAGTCACACATAAATGATTTTGTTTGTATTTGGCCTATAAGTAATTTCAGATTGGCATGATATAAATTTGCTGGGCAACAGTATGGCAATTTCCTTTCAAAAGTGTGACAAATACACAAAAAGAGGTTCCCTAGTTCACAGCACACTTCATTATGCCTGACCTATACTCTCCATGCTGATTCTCCACAGCATATTGAGAAATCACTTGAATGTTAAGTAAAGCCTTATCCTTACCTTTAAGACACTCAGTAATCCATTCTTTTATGATGCCTAGTTTACCAATGATGTGAAGTGACAGAAATCATTCTCATTAGAAATAATAGGATGGGCATCAGCAGAGATAATGTCCCTGAAATAGAAATTGGAACTTTCTTAGTGAGAGTGTTTTGCTTGCTCTTGCTCAGACTATATACTGTTATGAAGTTGTGAGGCAAGCAAGAGAAACTGCAAATGTTCCACATCTAAAAATTTCTTTTACCCCTGATGCTAGCTGATCCTTACGATGCATTTTAACTACAGGAGAAAACTTCTGTATCCTGAGAAGTAGTTACTACTCTTGGGTTTGTCAGGCATAAGTAATCTGAAAATCTAGATATCTGCTCCACATGCAGATAATATCATAATATCAAATTGAATATGAATAATGTGATGGTCTTTACACTGTAAAGAAATACTAATGAGATGTTATTCGATTATTGGGGCATACACTGGTGTAAAGCAGGAAGCCACCACTGCAAAATACCCAAAGCCTTTAAAAAATGGAGCCAGTTTACATGACATCCTTGTGTATTTCTGAGGAGCGTTATTAATTGTGTGCCCATGGCTAGTTGACCTTGTCCTAGTGTATGCAACAACTGTAGTGAATGTTATCTGAGACAATTGCAGGATAATGGCAGAATGTCCTGTAGGAAGATTGAATGACCTCTGATTGGCAATAGCAGTTCAGTGAAAACGTAGGAATCATAATCCCTGCCTGCTCAACTTTGCGTAGTGTATATGAAACTATGTCAATAATTTCTGCTTCCATGCTATATTTTTAAACTAAGGTCAGACAACAATAAAGGCTAATTTTCTCAAACAGAAAAAGCACAAGTAGAACCTGACAATGGAAAAGAAGAGGAAAGAGTCCTCATAACTGTTTCTTCCCTCGAGTGTTGATTTTGTTAAATACATTTATGTATCTGTATATGTGAGTTCCATGAAATTTTAGCTCTTCCACTGGGACCAAGGAAGTAACACAGGTACACACCATCTCCTTGTGTTTCATTGTTATAACTTATTAAGTTTTCAGAGAGTTTTAGCAAATTTAATGTCAAACTTTTATAATCTGAGTTGAAGTAAAATCAAGTTTCTGAAGTGGTACACTTCAGATTTCACTTAAGATTTGCTGTAGTCACTTCTCAACATGTTGCTGATTACAGTCCTCTAATTCTGTGAGGACTTTTGGTCTTGGATGACCTATGAACTCTGTTTCCATGGGGATATGCTACAGTAAAGGCAAAAAAAAAAATGTTAGCAAAATAGTGACAAAAGTAAAGATTTTTGAAGTTGTTTCATTTTTTCTGTCTCCATTAGATGGAAAGAATATGTATTTTTTGTTAGATTATCATCTTTATTGTGTATATGTGTATGTATATAGAAGGAGTAAACCAATTCCATGCAATATCTAAGCTTTCTGAAAGTGTTGAAGAGAGTTGTGAAAGGATTACAGGTACTACCAATTTCAAAAAGTGAACAGTGCAAAAAGTTAATTTTAGTTACAGCTATAAAGCTATTCTCTAATAAAAAATATTAAATACTGATGTTAACTCAAAAGTTAGTGAAAAAAGGCCTTTTACTTCAAGGAATTATTGAATAAATTTCAGTATTCATGACTGGACACAGAGACCGTGCAGTACATACTTGAAACTGTCAGCAGGAGAAGAATTTGGAATTAATTCCTTTTGCATTTTTATAGCACTTGAATAGCTTGTGAAATAGCTGAGAGGAGATTAAATGGTTCCTGCAAGTAAACTCTTTCTATTTACATATATCATTGCTTTTTTCATTACCAAGCATGTACATAAAGGAGCAACCCAGCAAAGACATAATGGAGTTGATTTCAACTTTGCTTTGTGCATGCCCTTTCAGAAAAACACACTGAAAAATTCCATTTAGATATTTTGTTTTATTTTTCTTTAAAAGTCCAGTGGCAGGGCAACATTAGTAAAGTATAAGGTGTCCTCACTGCAGCTTTATAGCTCTTCTCCAACTCTGCTGTTTTGGTATTAGCAGCTAACGCCTCCAAAACCATGGTGAAGAGGAAAATCATAATTATATAATTTATTATATAATTGGGATGACCCTGGGAGCAATCCCTGACTGCCACGTCTATGTCCAGCTGATATTCTTCCTGATGGAATGCTGGGACGGGTCCTGGGTAGGAAGTGTGCCCTGCCTGCATGATGTTTTGCACAGGAATCCCACAGACAAAGAATTATCATCCTGTCCCCTGACGGTACCTTCCTATTCTGTCCGGTCACCAGCAATGCTAGGCATAGCCACCTTAAAACTAACACTCAGCTTTAGTACTCCAGTGTTTCATTAGCAATAACTGATGCGGCAAACATGTCGATACCTTTGCTAACCTCATTATTGTTAAATACTTATTTTTCCTGGCAACTTTAGTCAAGGATTAAGCATACATTAGTAAGTATTTTGAGTATCTTAGATGGAGGGGATGTAAATCTTGATATATGAAGTGTGGACTTGCATTTTTTGGAAGTCAAGTCTAATCTGACACAGGAAAAATTCTAAATAGATAAAACATCTTAAATGAATAAATACAAATAGAGGTCAAAGAGAGTAAAGGAGGAAGGGATGACTGTTCTTGTTTTCAGCAGCATGAGAGGTCTTAAAGAGAATATACTGCAGTGAAATTTTGTGCAAATACAGGTATGTGTGATGACACTACAAGGAAAGAAAGAATCAAAACATGAGTGGGAAAGTAATACTTCTTTCAGAATATGGATGACAGTCCTGCATAGACCTCTACACAAAGCACACATCAGTGCTTCTTTACATGGCCACCACAGGACTGACTCCTTGATATGACTTTTCTTTTTTTCCAAAAGCATTTGGACAGATTTAAGAAAGAAAGGTCTCTCCAAGAAACCATCTACAAGGAAGCAGCCTCTAATTCCAAAGATTCCTAAGCCATGGATTGCTTGGAAAAGCAAAAATGTATTGAAAGCAAATGTTGCAGTATGTTTGCCTGCTGTTGTATCTTTCCTCACAGAATCACAGAACGCCTGAAATTAGAAGGGATGTCTGGTGGTCATCTACCTCACCACCCTGCTCAAGCAGAGTGAAGCACAGAGCCCAGGGACATGTCCAGATGGCTTTGAGTATCTCCCAGAATGAGAACTTCACAGCCTCTCTGGGCAGTCTGTGCCAGTTCTCAGTTAATCTCAACCTTTTTTACTTTAAATAATTAAACTTCAAAAAACTTTTTAAAGCTTCTAAGTATCCTCTTCTGAACACTGCCCAGTTCAGTAGGCTAGGTGGACCTTTGGTTTGACAGCTATGTAACACGCTTTCTTATGTTTTGTTGCGGAGGTTTTCTTTGCAGGATAAACAAAAGGCATGTTGCTTATCAACACAAGATATCTCCTCTACGGAGTGTTCCAGTCAAAACACCCGGAACTCTAGAGTTCATTCTCCACTTTACACCCATCAGGTTGCCCCTTGCCCTTGAATGTCTCTGTGATTTACAATGTCAGCCTTTTTTCTCTTGCTTCTGATCTGGAGATCAAGTACAGAGCTGTTCTTTAGCTTTGGGGATTTTTTTTCAAGCTCATTATTAGCTTATCAGGAATCACAATTTCGTGCAGATTTTTGGAACAATACTAAACTATATGTAATACTGAAATAATCAAATACTGAGAAAAAAATGGTCTAAACTAATAAGCTGAAACTTCCATGCATAAGTTGTTCATACAGTTATACATATATAGAATATTGAATTACTGTATCTTTGATAATATGATTTCACTAGTTAAAAAACTGATAAAAAAGACTAAAATTCCTTTTAGCCTCCTAGAATATTTTTTCATAAATTCTTATCACCTTAAACAAAATCCTCAAATGCATAGACATAACTTCAGTATAATCCTTCAGTAAATTACAGTTTTCCCAGTGACATAAATGATAATTTCACGGTGAGCATGTAGCAAGTTTGCCAGATCTCTTCCATGACTTGCATTTTAGAGTTCAGAACCCAACTTTTTCTCCTTGTGTGTTCAGCACCTTGTGTGTTCCTAACCCTTTTGACAGTAAAAGATTTTTAGCAAACAACAACTTTTCAGCATTTGTCTTCATAAAAACCCACCAAAATTCTGTTTTCCATGTCTTTAATCACTACTTAAAGTTTAATAGTAACCAGATGCACCACTCTGTGATGGACAGCAGCCCCATTTAATCAGTGCCCTTGTAATGTCTTGGGTTAATGCATTGTGACTGTACTGCCGTTGCCTAACACTTGAAAGCATGAAATCCAATTGAAGAGAGACTATATAGAGTTGGCAGCTTGTTAGCTTATTTAATCTCCCTCTTCTGTATATTCCGGGTTACAACTTCTGGCTTTATATACTAAGGTTTTCTTTGCTTTTTTTTTTTTTTTTTTAACTAATTGAAAAGAATATAAATAGCATTGCTGTGTTTTGCATGGGCTTAGGTCTATCCAGAGTGTAAATGAAGGGTGAAAGGAGAACAAATGTATTGTGCGACCTTGAGTATTTCTTCTCCTGACAGTATTGGTGGGAAGACTACAGTCACCTTTAGATTTTCAATTCTTCCATAGCTTATGTATTATCATAGGTCTTGTTTGATTCAAAGAATCTTTCCTAAGGGTTATTAGAGGGGACAGTAATGACCTATTTGATTCTTGAATTTTGCACTGTTTTTGAAAGCCTGGAAGATTTTGAGTAGACTGGGATATCATTGCACTTTAAATATAAGGCCCAGCAATGCTGTTTATACTTTAATCTTAACAGTCCAGTGTCAGTGACATCTAGTGATTTCCCTGGAGTGTTTCATAGAACATCAGACTTCATTATATGGAAGTTTAGAAAGATCAGGTTAAATTTTCTTTTCTAAATTCTGTCTCATTGACATAACTATCATGCAGCTGCTTATATATTACAATACATTATTTTTATTTTACTTTAGGATTACTTGCTCTTCCAGTATTTACAATTTGGTATGGTGTTATAGGTAAGTAAATTTTCACAATTTCATCAAGTATTTTTAAAGCTGAAATAAGTACTACTAAGTTTAAAATCTTTTTTGTATTTACTTTTGCAAGTATTAGAGCAAGTAAATTTGTCGTCTGAAACGTTTGTGAAAGCAGCAAATATCAAGTAAATATTATGGACTACTGGCAAATAATTAATTCTGATTGTATGAACTCAAATAACTGTCACAGAAACATGACCCTGCCTATCTCCAGCCAGTAAGAAAAAAAAAAAGTGGTTGTGACTGAGCACTTTGACTTGCATTTTAAATATCAGTAATGGAAAAATATTTGTGAAGAATCTCAAGAAATGCAAGATATGTATAACATCAACTAATTATATATAATTAAAACTTACTGTAGTTATATCAAAACTAGTTACTCTGTACCTGTCAACTTATTCATTCTCAGTCTTCCTTTGAATTGTGTTTACCTTATCTTCTGTTTTTTTCTTTGTGGCATGATTTATCGTTTATTGGTAGACTAGTTAAGCCCTCCAGTAGCTTGTGTGGAGGGCATGGAATCTCAGTCACTGTTGGTTTTAGATTCATATGCATATTTCACCAAGATAGATGTAATTTTCTGCTGTGTGGTAGGTAAGATTGGCTGTCCTCTTGAGTTTGCTTCCAGATCTGTTTTTCTGGGTTTACAACCTATTTCTTGAGTAAGCAACTCATCAGTGTTATCTCTGAGGAAGATTTTATTTGCATATATTAAGTTTAGGTCATTCAATAAATAAATATCATTAATAAATTGCAAAATTTGGAGATTTTAGATTCAGAAAACCTGATTTATTTCCAGAAAAAATAAAGTCTTTATAGTTATTTCATCATTAGCAATTTTGATAGCTGTCTTCTGAGAAACAGTACCAAATTTATACAATTTTTAATGAGAAAATATAAGGTGTGATAAAAATGTATCCTTGTAATGTTCCTCCGTGCACAGTAACTCTGTATCAAAGAAAGTACTGGTGAATTAGGGATTTGGGAGAACACGATGTTTACTTTATACTCAGTCTGCCTCTAACAGTTCTATCTATTAAAGAAATTAAGAGCCTGACCTTACTTGTCTCTGTATTTAAGCTCTCAAAATATTTCCCATGACTCTGCCCATTGTGAAATTAAAAAAAGGTCATGTTTTATTTTTAGGTTTGTATTAAGTAATGATATTATGTTGATATCTTTCTGCTGTTCAGTGCTTGCCTTGAAATGAGCATACTTACTGAAGTTCCTACTAAAGCTACTTCTGTTTCTAAGCTGGTAGGCCACGGTCTTTGAAATATTTAGTAATTCGGTGTTGTCAATATTTTAGCATTCAACGCTTTCTGAACATTGGCTGGCTCTGTGGTATTTCAGTGCACCAGTACTTATAGTCAACATATGGTGATTCTTTTTTGCATGTTGTCATGAGTATTAAAGACGTTTTCTTGCTAAACAGAAAGTCTGTGGGGAAAGAAGGTGGATTTAGGTTAGATATTAGGAAGAAATTTTTACTATGAGGGGGGTGAGGCACTGAAACTCTGTTGCCCAGAGAAGTCAGGCATGCTCCACCCCTGGAAGTGTTGAAGGCCAGGGTGGGGTGGATAGGGTCTTTGAGCAACATGATGTAATGGAAGGTGTTCCTGCCCATCTGGAACTAAATGATTAAAGACCCCTTCCAGCTGAAACTATTCTATGAAATACATTCATGTAAACATAAACAGATTACATTTACTGAGGACTGAGGAAAGAAGTTCAAGTTGGGCAAGGTTAGTTAAACTATTTCTGATATTCAAGAGCATGAAGTCTCACTGCTTTATTTACAGACATCCTTTGGCTGGTATCTTGTGAACCACAATGCTTCATCTTCACCCAAGAGTATGAACGATTCTAATATTTTGGGATACAAATTCTGCACCTAGACATGGCACACTAGACTAGCTGAGTTTCTATAGGGCATGGAGTTAATGAAGTAGGGAAGTGATTTGATTTGAAAAATACTATGTGAAAGATAGGTATTGGTAATGGAAGACATATGTTAGAGCAGTATATTTATTAATTTCTTCTCAGTGTCATTTCAGATACCTATCAATTTCCTAGACTGATCTGCCTAATAAGTTCTTCATGTCTTTGGGGGCGGCGGGTGGGGGAAGGGGGAAGCCTTTAGGATGAGCTTAATAAACTATGAACAGCCATTATGCTTGTAATTAGAGTCATGTAACCCAAGACCTGGCTGGTCCCTAAAGAACACATCTGTTTTGATCTAATAAGCTGGTGACACAACATTTTAACTGCAGTAAGACAAAATGGAGACACCATACACTTTGAATATCCAATGACACTTAGACTGTGTGGGTAATCTTGCAACAGATGTTTGAATACAGCACGCGCCTCATCACAGATAGATCTGTTGGTTTATGGTAGAATTAAATTCACTTTCTGTCCTGGGCTTTCAATAGAATCACAAATACTCCGCTATCCAGATTTAAATACCTTTGACTTACAGTATTTTCCATTCAAGTAGGTATTGATATGCTCAGTCTTCCTTAGACTACTTATTGCATATGCACAAACTGCAACTTTTCTTTATGCCTTTTACTAAACTGCTTTTATTGCAAAGTATATTTTCTGTAGGTGTGTAAACTTTTTTGTAATCTCATTTAGCAATTAAGCCTGTACTACTCATTAATGTTTGTTTTAAGAGTACCTGTGGATGATATGGTATAACTATTAAAATTGAGTAGAATTATAAGAAATAGATTCATTATGACAGCAAAAGTCTAAATTGAGAGTTGGATTCACTACTCTGATGTGAACTCTACATGATCATAAAAAAAGGAAGCGTAAGAACCATCTTTGATCTACACACAGTTTTATTTTTTCCCAAATTCTTTGTGATATCATTTGCTGATAAAAGCAAGACATACCAAAAAGGCAGTCTTCAGAATTACTTAACAACTCATAACAAAGCTGCCAATACTATAAAGAGTAAGACTGAATTTTCACTGGATATGCATATAGTATGGTGTTTCTTAATGTTCCTAAGTGAGAGCAGTGGCCTTTCATAATCCCTTAAACAACATCACAGTGCTATATCGTTAGCCATTTGTGACAAAGGAAAGTAGTATTTATGTCCAAGGCTAATAAAGCTTGTTAGGTCTGTGCAAAACAACCAGAATTTTGCCTTAAATATTCTCTTTTATTCAGGCCATTGTTTATGGTATCTAGATGTCTCAGGCACCATTGTATTGATGTGTCCTTAACCAGTTCAGCAGGGAAGTGCTATAGTCCCAATTTGGAGATAAGAAGCAGATGATGACTTGCTTGCCAAGTGTCACAGGAAAATTTGGAGGCAGTGTAATTTGTAACACGGAACTGGACTACAGCTGTCAGTTCTGTAATGAAGTCTCTTGCAGCCTATGCTGCTCAGGATACATCAGGTCCTCTTTTTCTTTGTGCAGAAATACTGCTCAAAGAGACATTAACCCACTCATGGTGTCTGGGATTCTCAGGGGCTTGAATGTATCCTTTCCACTCGTCTGCAACAATCAATTTAAGGGCTGCTAATGTTGAAGCTTGAGTTAGTGGAATTAAGTCTCCTTTGGCTGTCATAACCATTGCCCATTTGGCAAGCAATAGGCAGCAGAGAGACAGCTGCCACTGAGTCTGGGGAAGCACAATAGAAAAAGGCATCTGGGAACAGCAGAGGTGAATACAGGTTACACGCATGAGACCTCAGTGACACCTATAAATGAAAATGGATGTATTAGAAATCAGTGCTCTGAGTGGAAGTCCAGTTGGCTGTGATGTTTTCTAAATTCCTCAAGATATACTATATAAAAAATGCCCCACCAATTAGTTCAGAAAACATGCCTGATGCTTTTTATTATGAAAAACATATTTCATGGTTGTTTCCAAGTCCCCCCCTTCAGCCCTTTTTCTTTGAATTCAAATTTAATCTGAAAAGCACAGAAAAAGTGTAACCAAAATTAGATTTTTAATAGGAGGGATTCTTTTAAATATGCTTATTAATTTTAATTACATGTATTGCTGTCTGTTAAGCTTTTGAATTCTACAGTATTTTGAAAGCCATTAGTGATCCTTTTTTTCTTCTTTTTTTTTCTCTTCTCCAATTTCTAAACGGGGTATGTTTAGAAAAAAAAGTCACTTTCACAAAACAAACAGTTGGGTTATTTTCGTCATTATTAAGCTAATGTAGTGCTTACAATTGCATCATTCCCACTACTTTACAATGCCTTACTAATTACACTTAAAGTATAGATTATCCCTTTTGTGTTGGTGTATTGATTGTTTCTTCACAACTCTGTAGTATTCTGCCAGTACTGCCAGCTGCTCCTTTAAACTTTTACTATGCAAAGAACTCATATTTTCTGTGAAATGTCAAGAAATGCAATTAACCTTGCTTTGACCTTTTCTCTTCCTTAAGTATACCGCTTTGGATTCTCTGTATAACAAAGGGCTGTCTTTCACATTGTGCAAACAACTTGAAATACTGAGAATAAGCTTTAACACAAATAGCATGTTATGCATTGACATATGCATGTCTACATGTTTGTATGTGTAATATATAAAAAATACGTATGTACGTATTTATATGCATCTGTACATAATATAATGAACATAAAGGTGACACTATAGCATGTACATAAAAACTTCAAATAGATTAACAGTATTTTTTATTAGAGGGAAACACACTTCGGAAATTTATCCCCAAACGTGCTATGTTTGTTGCTGTGCAAATCTTCTTTTCACTCAAACACTTATCCTAAACTGACAAAGTAAATCACAATTGTTACAAAAGATAAGGGTATGCATAGTGTGCAGTAGGTCAACAGAAACCCCACTTTCCTGGCAATTAGGCGCCAAGCACCTGAACACACCCTTCTCCTGGGGGAGCTGGCTGCTTGGGCTCAGGACCAGTCTTCGCAGTGCGGCTGCCTGGCCTTGCATCAGGGATCCATCTGGAAATCGCTGTGTGAGAAAAAGCTATGAGAAATGACAGCCTGTCTCCATTTCCTTTGGAACAGCTTGTAAGCCCAGGCGTGGTCGTGTGCATCCCTGACCCCAAATCTGACCTACTGAACTGTCTTCATCTTAGTCCTGCATTATCTCCGTGGACTTGACCGGCTGTCACTGGACTTTAGCTGGTACTGTCTCCAGAACTGATCCTGTCACTTACTTGCTGACTCGACTTCATGGCTCAATCTTGGACCTTCCCTACAGCTGTGGGCTTGTCTGAGGACCAGGATTCTTAGCTGAATCTTGTTTGTGCCACTGGACCTCTCCTGCTCATCTTGTTTGAGTGCTGTGAATCTGTACTCCTTGTCACTGCCCCCGCCTGCCTTACTGTCATGCTTAGCTCTCCCTTGCTGAGCAGCCTGCTTCTGCTGCTCCCTGGCATTAGACAACTAATATTTTCCTTAAAAATCTAGACCTAATGACAAACAGAATTTACCCTCATTTCAGCTTGTGGGTGCTCAACTTGGTGATCAGATTCCTAGAAGCCTGTCAAGTGAGCATCCAAATCACATTTAGATGAAGTTCTAGCCCTTAATATATCTGAAGCTACTTAGATATCTAAAATTTTCTAATAAATTCATTGCAAGACATAAATCGGGTAGCTAGAAGCTGAAGTTATCAGGTTGACACCTATTTTGCAAGTACTGTGCAATATAAGTTGTAGGTGAACATCATTCTGCCAGTGACTTCATCTCCAGAAGGTCTGGTGATCTCCCTGTTCTTACTGTGATTGTCTCTACATATGTAGGCAATGATCTCTTGAATGCGTACTCATTCATCATGTCTGCTGACACTTTCAATGTTGGTCAAAGCCTCCTCCATCTCAGAGTCTGAGAATTTTGAATGGAAGCATTGAGGTGCTATTTTTTGTGTCCTGGGAAGCAACATTTGGCATTAACTAAACTCTGGTATTTTCTGCCTCTCCCTTGTCTGACATCATCCCAATTCCAGATATGTTAATGGAACAAAACAACCATTTGGCTAATTATCTCTGTGGACTCTCTTGGAGAAATGGTTGACTTGGGTGGTTGTGAGAATGAAATTAGTAGTGAGTGCATTACATGCAAAGAATACATGTGATGATAAGTAGATGGAACTGTAATAACTGAAGCAGCTGGGACAGTACTTCATATGGTGTTGCTCTTAGCAACCAAATTCTCAATTTGGACATTGTGGTCATTATGCGTGTTCAGAAAAACATCATTAGATGAAGAAAACAAAATCCTCTCTTCCTGTAATCTCCTTTCTTATGTACTGCTGTATTTTATGTATGTCATCTAAGGCAAAAATGAAATTAGCTCAGTAATTTATAAATTGATGAGTAGGAGATAAGATCAACCCCAGCTGCATACCTCTGTAAAAACAGTGATTAAATTAAATAAAATCCTTAACTTTTTTGTGAATCAGCAGAAGTCAGAAATCTTTCATGAGAATATTTTCTGTATGGTGACTTTTTTTCCAAATTTTTATTAGCATTTTGACGTTCTTTTTAAATACAGAGACCTATGTCAAATTCTTTTATAACTGCATCAGTTTTGGTTATAAAATCTATACTACCCTAACTGTAAAAATAACTTTTACTTCAGTTGGGCTTTTAATGCAAGTTTTCCCATTCTGGGAACTAAGTATTCTTAATAATACAATTATAAAATGGTTTGAATTCGAAGGGGCCTTAAAGACCATCTTGTTCAGACACCCTGCCATGGGCAGGGACACATTCCACTAGATCAGGTTACTCAAAGCTGCGTCTAACCTGGGCTTGAATGCTTTCAGGGACGGGGCATCTACAACTTCTCTGTGCAACCTGTTCCAGTGTCTTACTACCCTCAGAGTAAACGATTTCTTTCTAATAGCTAATCTGAAGCTGCCCTCTCTCAATTTAAAGCCATTATCCCCTTGTCCTATCACAACCAGCCCTTGTAAATAGTTCCTTTCCAGCTTTCTT
This sequence comes from Neomorphus geoffroyi, assembly GCA_033558235.1. Taxonomy (NCBI): domain Eukaryota; kingdom Metazoa; phylum Chordata; class Aves; order Cuculiformes; family Neomorphidae; genus Neomorphus; species Neomorphus geoffroyi. The sequence goes on along the minus strand of JAUMJM010000048.1, from coordinate 19,021,238 downwards.
GTAGGCTTCCTTTAGGAACTGTAAAGCTGGTATAAGGTCTCCCTAGAACCTTCTCTTCTCCAGGCTGAACAATGCCAGCTCTCTCAGCCTGTCTTCATAGGAGAGGTTCTCCAGCCCTCTGAGCATCTTTGTGGCCCTCCTCTGGACTCACTTCACCAAGTCCATGTCCTTCTTACACCAAGGGCTCCGGAGTAGAATGCAGTTCTGCAGGTGGGATAATAGTATATTATTTAAAGATTATGTAATATTAAAATAATATCAGAAAAAGAAAACTAATTGAATAGCTGCAAAGGACAATTGGAGAAATTATGCAAGGCAAATGTTAAATAAATTATATTGCCCAGGAAAAGAACAATCTTAACACATCTATTGTGAACATTATGATAAGGTTAATTATCTGACATTAGAAAAGCCTTACTGAGCCTTTTCAAATCTGTGTTGCAAATTATTTGACTAGGCATAGTTTTATAATTTAGATATGATGGGACATCATTAGGGGAGAAGAGTGAAAAATAAATATCCTTCAGAAACCCCAGTATGATATACCTTGTCACATTGGCGATCTGTTAGTCACATTAGTTTTTACTTAAACCCTGCTTATCTGAATAACCAATCACCAGGAGAAACAGAGTTTTTCAAGTCTGGCTTTTAAAGATTAGATGATAATTGTGGGCTTGTAAGTGTTTATGAATCATCAAAATGGTATATCTCTGTCTGTAGGTGTTTGATATAGCAGATTCAGACAATTCTAGGACGAGGAGGGAGAAACTGAGTCTAGACTTAACCTCTTCTCCAGCTGTGGCCACATTTGCTTGATACCAAAGGATATCTGAATGTTTTGGATTTACGTTGGTGACTCAGCTAGAGTTTTAAATAAACTATTATAAGCCTCCTCCTTTGACTCAAAAGCCGCTTAATGGTGGGACTCTACCAGCACTCCTAACTTCACTCTATTTTTGAAATGTTTAATAAGATTATATTTGCAATGAGACAGTCTCTTGGAACATGTTATTTGCACACAGCCACGCACACTCTTTAGCAGATTTGCAGCTCAACTCTACTGCCAAAATACAAAATCTCTGCTAGTATAAATGACATCAAGACTTGACTCCTCATCCTTAAGTATAAAGCAGCTCAAGGGCTGGTCTCCATTACACCGCTCACAGCTGCTCGTAACTCACTGCAAACAGATGTGCCCTTTTCCTGACATGCTGTAAAGTAGTCAGATCCAGGGCTCATGTCTGCAGTTATGATGTTTGCAAGCTGGATGTAACTTGAAAACAAGGAGGACAACATGAAATCTCCCACTAGGAAGAAAGAAAATAGGATGTGTTGATCATTATTTACAATTTCACTGTAATGTCAAGCTTTTGCTTATGTGCATGAATGTTCAACATTAATTTAACTACCAGGAGTGATGTATAAATCATACTACCATGTATATTATTTACTATATTTTCCAGCAGCACATAGAAACCAGTCACCACAGGGACAGCATTGTCTGGGTGTCATACAAGAACATATATAAAAAATCCCAAACTTTAACATGAGTAGAATTTAGTACTGATTTTCACTCACTTTCTCCAGGTCTCTGTCTTTACTATGCTTTGTACTTATCTGATAAAGGAAGGATTATTCAGTTCTGTATATATTCACAGTCTCAACATCTATTTCAAGATTTCACTTTAGTCTCATGGATGGAATTATTAAACCAAATCTTACAAGTTTTTCCATATATTTCAGCCAATACATTTTGTTGGACTACTTCCTTTCAGTATGAACAGCTGTAAGATCTTTGCCTTTATGCTGGAAAAATTGCCTTCGATTCCAGGTGATGAGTAGACTAAGAAGATCAAGATTTGGCCCTTATGTCTTCCTTTGAATCGAATTGCCTTTTATAACAGAAGTATTCAACAAATGTGTGTAGTACAGTAGATAGATACACCGATCTTTACCGTCTTTTTGTGCAAAGGGGTAGGTTGGCTATTCCTCTGGTGCCAATGGTAAATTGCAAGTCCAGGTAAAAGTAATAGAAACAGGGGACTTGGCTTTTACTTTTAGGAGAAAGTTGAATTATGTGGTCCATGATGTGGCCAGATAGCCCAACCATAACATGTTTGTGGTATTCATTAACTTCATGAACTCGTTTCCTTCTCTGTTTCATAGAGCGTTTTATATTTGAAGTGATAACATTTTTAAGCTTATGAACATGTAGAAAGTATTCACTTTCTAAATACAGTTTCTGACATTTTAAATCACTCAATGTAATATGTTATTTCTTGGTAATTTAGCACTGTTAGTGCTAAATGGTAAGAGTCAGGAGTGAAAAGGAGAAGTGAGACGGAGAGAGGAACTGAGAGGAAGGTAGAAGCATGAGAGGGAAGGAAAGGGAAGGGGGGAAGGAGAAGGAAAAGGAAGGGGAAGAGAGAGAGAAGAGGGGAAAGAGGGACAGGGATGCGTTCCTAAAGCATGAAATAATTTGCCTTCTTATACAAATTAGACTGCCCAAATGAATATACTTCCAGAAATGTGAACCCAAACCAGCATTTTAGATATATAAATTTATTAAAGGTTCAAACATTTTTTAAATGGCTCAGAAGATATAATGGAAAAGAAACTGTTCCATGTTTTGAAGTCCTTTATGCTCAGAGTGTTAAAAAATTAAGAAAAGACTCCAAGAATTGCTGAGCTGATTACAACAATGCCAGAAAACTCAGATGGTTTCCATTAACTTACTCTAGAATGAGCACTGCTTGTGCAAAGGACACCTAATGTGTTTAATGATGTTCATTTTCTTCTACTTCTTACAAAATACTTTATTGTAGTCCACAGCAAATCATCCATTTGCACTGCTGCATGTCTGATATAGACCTACTTCTTAACTCGTGTTGCTGTTTTATCTTCCGAATTTGAGTTTGTTATGGCTTGATTCTTCTCTCTGATTGGATTATACAAGCCTTCAAAGAATGAAGCAATGTATGCAATGAAAAGAACCCCGAAGTCTTCTCTGGAATTTCCATTGATATCAGGATTCATTTGTTTTCTCTTAGAAATCCAGTAGATCAAGTATACTTGCTTCACTTGCTTGTTTGGAAAAAAAAATCAGAAAGGAAAAAATGAATAAATACCGCTGTTCAGATGTAGCCCATTAAACTTGTTATTTTTCCATGTTCTTTGTAAAACTAGCATATCAACTCAAATTTTGTCTGCATGATATGTTCCATCTTCATACTACAAACAATGCTAGGAAGTCCCTTCAGATGATCATACAGGCCACAGAGAAGATTCAGTCAAGTTGTGATTTACATAGCTTTTCATTATTCCTTAAATATGCATGCAAGATTCAACACCTTGGAGCATCATATGCAAGACTGAGATAACCTGCAGGAAGACTATGGATTCCTGACTGAATAATCAGATTATTTACATGATTCCTGTACAGATTTTAAATTATGAAAGATGCTTTTGAGGATATTTTTCATCTAAAAGGTAATCCTGGCATAATTTAATTTTATCCTCATGCCACTTTTCTAGTCCGAGGGTATACGCGTCAGAGAACACAGATGTACATACATAGCTGTGAAAATATGGGCTCATTGCACAGCCTCTACGTACTTTAGCACTGGCAGTCAGGAATATGAAAAATCACATTACAATTTTTCTTTAGATGGAAACGTGGCATAATCTATATGCCACGTTGCAGGTGAAAGAGCTTTAAAACTGGCTTGCATCAGTCACTCATGCCATGAGAGAAATAGTTTTGTTTTGTTTTAAAAAGCAGGTATGTTTAAGAAGCAAACCTAAAGACCTAAAGGTACTCAATTGTACTAACAAGGCAAGTTACATTCTAGCAGGTTTTGTTGCTCTGGATTGTATCACTGTGCACATAGGAGAGATTGTATTCTCAGTACACGTTGAGTTGAGTTGTATTTACAGACTTTTAAATTTGCTGGTTTATCAATTAATAACTGGAAAACCTGAGATATTCTGCATTTGTTGCAACCCTCTCTCACTTCTATGGCTTTGAATCCTTCCCAGGGTTAAGTTCTCATCTGAGTTCTTTGGTCAATAATTTTTCTTCCTAGTGTCTGCATGCCATCCTCAGTGTTATGGACACTACATACCAGTATATACTGTGCTCTAGGATGTTACATACTCTAGCACTGTGTAAACCTAAAAGAATAAACCTCTTCAAATGATACTTGACAGTATCAGAAATCGCTTGAACAAAGGTGCTAGAATGCAGAAGCAATATTTGAAATTTCCTTCTCTTTCTAATTATGTACTTAATGAGATTCGGAACTCATCTCAAGGTCAATGTACTAGTATATGTACACTAGCGTATATATGCATAAAATTGAAAAAGTTAGTAAAATATTGTTTCAATTAAGCTTTCATTACCATGAAGAAAAGCAGGATTTATCTTGTTGCAAATTTAGGCCTCAATGCAACAAAGATCTACAGCACTGAGTGCAGTGGCTAAAAGGCATGGACTCAGATCTGTGGTAATTCTGAGAGCTTTATTCATTCACACTAAGCCTTTTACACACTTACCAGTGTTACAGCAGTTTTCCATTTGGATAACAATCCCACATTGCTTAACTATAAATACACTTCTTTTTTGCCCTCATGCGGTGCTGGGCTTAACCCTTTTATCACCTTTCCCATGATCGGCTGGTCACAAGTTTTCTTGGTACTTTGAGTAAAGCCTGAGAACTTGTTCCACAGTCTATCTTCCATTTCTAAACAATCTTCTTCCCTCAACCGAGTAGAACTGTTTCATTCAAGGAGTATTACCCAGAAGTCCAACTGAATACAGTTAAGGTAATGCAGTGGTCTTTGTGGAAATAAAGTGTAAGTCATAAGAATCAGACACAGGAGTGTATGAATTACAATACTAATTGCGAGAACAGTTCTACATACAGTGCAACCATACTATTCCTTGTGTCTAAAGACAAGATTTCTTTAATAAATAAGACCGGCAAAGAACAAGAAAGGAAGTAGTACCTTGAGGAGAGGTCAGTGCTGCAAGTCAACAGACCTAAGCTTTAGGATTTAGGAGATATATTTTTAACGTTCCTTCTTATCCAGGAAGCCACTCATTCTTGCTGATTAGATTTTGAAATTTAGACAGCAGTAACACAAAAGGAAAAATGTGCTGTATCAAGAAGGAGAGAGATTCATTTTTTCATATCTGTTTCTTGACCAAAAATGTTCAGGTGATAATAGTCCTCCTGTTGGTAGAGGACTTAGTCAACTGATAATGTTGCATCTGCTTACATACTCTGAAGATTTATTTAATGATCTTTCACCATTAATTTTAGAAGAGGTAGAGGATATTTTGATCAATGGCAGCCTTCACCTATCATGTTTTTTTCTTTGTTTTATGAGGCTACAGGAAAACATTGTTTGATGTATATTATGTGCATGTGTCCATACCACATAAGTTGATTTAAAAACGCTTTTATTTGATAACAGAGAAGTATCAGAGATTTCCTTCTCACCATAGTACTTTCCATGATTGTCTAATATTTCAAGTTAGGTGTGGCTGAACATCATGATATAAAATCTTTACGATCATAGGGTTAAATTCAGATAAGTATCTTCTGTATACCTAAGTAGAACTGCAAGAAAAACTAAAGAAAATGTAATTCTTATTTTTCTTTTAGACTGTAGGATTTTTTTTTCTGTCTCTGTCATGTGAAACCATAATGAACTCCTTCTGTACATTTAAGTGGTCTTTTCCTGCTGTTACTTATCTGAATAAAGAGGTGTCCAAATGCCTCATTCAGGACTAGGTCTTGTTCTGTTAGGTCACTGTACGTGAGTGTAGTCTGAAATGTTTATATGCTGCATACAGTAAGATACTGAAGTGCTTTAATGTTGTTTACTACAGCAGCTCAGAGGATCCCCATGAGTCTGTGGCCCCTAGCTGAGAACTAACCCTAAGTGTTTCTGTGCACTTTACAATTACATTCTATTAATTTCCAATTGCCTAGTTTAAGTCAAGGCAAGTAGTTGAAGCACTGAATCAGTGATAAAGGTAGAACTTGTATAAAACAAACAGGTAGTGTCATGTAAGATCCTGGCTCTATGAAGCATTTAACTTTCGTTTCAAGGGAAATGCTATAAATCTCCACCGGCTGCTATTTTCAGTCATGGTTCTATAGCCGGATATGGCTGTATTTATATCATTAAAAGGAAATAGTGCAGAAACAAAGCTAATGTCTCACAGAAAGCATTTAAGGTGCAAGTTAAAATAAAAAATTATAGTAATACTAACAACAACAAACAGACACTATCCCACAGTATTTTATCACAGACATTTATTTGCCATGTGATTTTAAAACCAATATTGAATAAATAATTTGGAAGGTTTCCAGGGTCTGCATTTTTCAATTCCTTTACAAAGTAATAATACTAAGGTTTCATGGGTTTTCTATCCACTTGGAAACAATGTCTTTGGTTTTGCCTTGTTGGTAGAGAAATGCAACATGTACATGATCATATTCCAGGTTCATTCATTAGCAAAAAACTTGTGTTATTTGGTCTGCAATAGGTGTTAATGAATATGTCTAGAGGTGTCATGTAGTCTCCACAGAAAACTGACAAAACAGCAGATGTCATGAGCTTAATTTAACTAATATAAAGATTAAATTTTATGTCTGATACAAAAGACTACTCTTAAGGGCAAATTTCAGGAAGGTCTGAGCCATCAGATCCAGGAGCAGGAAAACAGAGGTAGTCTGTGTAAAATTCTCAAACTTGAGAGGATTTTTTCCATCTGAGTTGCCTGTGTGCAGGCAACCCACCTCAGAATGTATTTCCTGACAGTGGGAATGAGACCTGCTTCCTGCCAACCTACAGTGGGGACATTTGGAGGGAAGGAATTATCTCCTATTTTACAAATACTCTTCACGGATGGAAAACAGAGAAAGGAAATACTATGAAGTTTTGCATAAATGATGCTTCACATTCCCACAACAATCAGTCCTACATGAATGCTGCAGTTTTTAGAATCAGCTTAACTCAGCCTGAGAAAAATGAGTCAGTTGCCGATCTGACTGAAAATTCATCAGGCTTTTGCATACTTTCCTTTGGTTTCTAGGCTTATTCTACAGTCAGATCATTTTACCCTGAAACCACACAAACAATAAAGCTGGTGCTAAGAAAGCAGCAGGGCATGCAGACAAGTGGAAGACCCATTCTATGCAGTTTTAACTTGACCATGAAACTACGCTCCTTTTACTTCTAGTGGATAAAATTCTTGTGTTTACCCCTTAGTCTACCTGCCTGTTTTCTGTGAAATGCCTAGAAACCCATCCTGTGAATCTCTCTCTCTCTAATGCAGTGGGTGAGGAGGAAGGTGACTGCGGTAGTGGCCCTTTCTCTGTGGAATCTGAATGTAAGGTTAAAAGAAGTCTTGAGTCTGTCCATTCTGCTGCTATCACACTGATTTATTTTTCTTAACATTTTAGCCCTATATAGTCAAAATATAAGTGTGGTGGTTACTTTTCTTTCAGAGTTAGTTGTTATATTTTCTCAAGAATTCACAAGGAAAATGGCTTCTGTTCCAACCAATTTATTTCAGTAAAATACAGTGGAAATGGTTTAAGATTAATTTTATATACAGAAATGTTACTATTAGATAATCAACAGTAAATGGATGGAAACAACATTTTACCATCGTTCTCGTTCATGCAGCACAAATAGCCTTTTCTGTTGTTGCTACAGGAAAATTTTGGAATTTTGTTTTTCTTGTGTATCATATACAGGAAGTCTAGTTTTTTAAGAGGGAGCTACTGTTTCCAGTGCCAGGTGCCATTTTCTAATGCTAGAATTACTGAAAGGGCTAGAAAAGTAATTATTTATTTTCTGTTTCTCTGCTTCTGTTTCACTCTTGACAGAACTCTGTGCGCGGTTCATTCAGATTTTTCCCTGGATAGCCAATCAATAAGCCTTTTGCTCAACAATAGAGGAAAAGGAAAGCATTTCAGGGCATAGGGAAAAATGTATATAAGCTCACAAATATTTGACAGCAAGACTCATAGGCAGATGAGCTACCAGAAATTGCAACTCTTTAAATGCCACACAATAGGCATATGCAGAGTTGAAAGTGAGGGTGGTGGTAGTATTACTCCACCTTCCTACTGCAGGTATAACTCATGGTTTAACACATTTTGGAGAGATGAACCCAAATCCTATGTTTGTTAATAAAAATGGTGAAATATTTGCTGATTTTTAAAAGTAGCTTTAACATGGAGTCCTACCTGGCTCTCTTCACTTTCTCTCATTCTTCACTTTGGTGATACCACTGTACTTGTCATATTACGCACTTTGCCAGTGCAATTGGAGGTAAATGTATACAAAACCGTCTTCACATTCTTTGCTCTGCATTCTTCTACACTCTTGGTGTAGCAAAGTTATGCTAACACATTAAGTCCTTGATACCACTGCAATAAAAATATTGTTGATGATGGTTACAAACATAATAACCTCCTACTCTTCATAGAACCTGAGTCAAAAAAACGGCTTCGTAAGATAATTGAATTTATCCGTTTATCCCAAGACAAATCAATTATCTTTAAACACAAGGTTTAACTGGTGTTTTCTTAAAAGCCGTGGATGATGGGGATTCCATCATCATTCAAGGCAATCCATTCTAATGTTTCACTCTTTTCCCACTCTCAGGAAAGTGAATCTCACTTGTGGAACTTCGCATGTCAACTTGTTCTCACCGTGATCTCCACTTGCAGTCTTTGTGTTTGGAGCACAGGCAGGTTTGCACTGTTGCTGCAAAGTACTCATGGCCCGCATTCCAGGAGGGCAGTAAGGAGGAAGGATACTGTGATCTTTGGGTGGTTATAGGGCCTATTGCAACCCGTTCTGAAACAAGCCATTTCATACTCTTCCTCCCCTGCCTCCACCTCTCATAAACCGCTCTCTTCTGAACCAGAGTGCATGCGTGGGTGTCTCTATTCTTCTTTTTCCCTTCTACCGGGAGAAAAAAAAAAAAAAAAAAGCGGCTTGTTTTCGCAGAGGCTTCCCAGCCTTGCCCACGGCGGGGGCGGTTCTGTGCCTCCCCCTCGCCGGCTCCAGCCGCTGGCTGCGGCGGGGATCCCGCACTCCCACGCCTGCCGTTGTCGGCGGTGGCGGCCGCCCCCCGCGCCGTGCCTCCCCGCGCTCCGTTCCGCTCCCCCTCTCTCTCCCCGGCACTGCAGCAGAGGCTTCACCGCAACGCGAAGCCCACGCAGACGCTCCGGTCCGCCCCTCCTCCGGTCTGTCACGCTTGGCGGCTCCTCCGGGAGGCTCCTCGCTCCCTCCCGCAGCCCCACGCCTCGAGCAGCGGCAGCGGGAGGCAGAGAGTAGAGGGAGCTGGGAGCGCTCGCAGCCCGGTAAGTGATGCTCTGGGCAGCCAGGCGGCCGCTGCTGCTCCCGGGCAACTTTTCCCTGGTTTCCCCCCCCGCCTCCCCTCTCCCTCCCTTTTCTTTGCATGCTTGCAGCCGAGGAAGACTTCAACTTTTCAACGGGACTTACGGGGGGATTGGTCTCCGGGGAGCAGGAGGAGCTCCCTTCGGGGCCGGTTGAGCGTTTCAGGGAGCGCAGGGTTCGCTCGCATCTTGGCGGTGAGCAGCGGCTGTCTCTGCTCGGCTGCTGCTCGCTCCAGCTCTGTCCAGAGCTCGCTCGCACTTCTGCACGAAGACAGCAGGTTGCACAGATCCGAGGCAGGGGCAGAGTCTAATCTCTGCTTTGGAAGCTGACAGGCACTTGAAGGCTGACAGAACTTTTGCATGCTAGGGGAGCGAAAAACCAGGGCTGTTGAGGCTAGCGGATTCTAGGTGTTTCAAAAAAACAAGCTTGCGGATGTCCCGGCAGTATGGATGGTGAGGAAATTCAAAGATGCAGGAAGTGTTGAGATTCCAACTCCTTAGGGAACTGACACTTTCTAAGATGTATTTAAAAGGGAACAGGCAGGGTTTCAGACCCTGCAACAGAAAAAGGGGAGAGGTGGGGGTGGAGGAGAGGGAAGGAGTAAGAGAAATAAACGGTTTCAGTGGTTCTGAAAACTATTTTTCTTTTCTCACTGTAGGTTGCCTTCAAGTATTGTAGCTCACATTGACTATGTTGGGAGAATAGTTTAGCATTCATGGCCCATAAGAAGGAGGGGAGACTGCTTTCCTTAGAGTTTCAGGAAAGGACTTCTCCAAAACACACTAAGTTACTACTTTCCTGGTGCTTTGGGGATTTGTATCCTCTTATGCTTCTGGTAGTATACAGAAAGGAGCACACAGAGAAGTGGGAAAATTGTAGTTCAGCTCCCTGGTTTAGGAGAAACCATAGGATGATGACGTTCCTTGAGGTGACTCCCACCTCATTTAAAGAGGGTTGCAAGGCATAAGAACCCGAGGGATACAAAGAAGGTGGTGTAATAGTCCTGAGTGGAGTCAGGACACCCCAGGCACCTGAGGGCTGGATGACACTGGGGGTAATTGTGCATGGATGTCTTGGGAGCCTAATCCTGCAAAGCACTGTGGGTGCAGTGCGAGTGGGGGGCGAGGGTGGGAGCTGAGTCATGATGGCTGGGGCGGCCACAGCACATCTGTACAGAAAGGGGGGCCGAGGAGAGAAGGAAGAGATGAGAATCATATAAAGATAGGCGGGGAGGAGGGAAATGGCCTCATCGAAAGATGCTGAGATCATCCGGAGGTCCTTCATGATTGATAGCGTTCTGCTCTTCTTCCCGTAAAGGGTTAGGAGGCTGATGAGTGTATCGCTGATGGAGGAGGGGGTGGATGGAGGGGGGGAAGTGGATTGCAGAGGTTAGTACAACACAAGGGAAACCTCCTCAGACAAACACAATCGGAACTGCTGGTACTTGGGCTGCATTGCACTGCAGTGCAGGGAGCTCACAGCAACTTCTGCCTTAGGAGAGAGAGGGAGATGCTGAATTGATCTGTAGAGGTGGCACCAACTAGGCCAGAAATCACTGCTTTGTGAGGGAACTGCAGATAGAACTGGAAGCAGAGCTCTAAGGAGAATTTGGAAGGAACTTCCTGATAAATTTAAAACTAATCACAAAGGATTTTAGGAAAAAAACAACACTTAGACCAAATAAAGTTCTCTGATTGGAATAATTATAGATGGTATACTCTCATTGGAAACTGTTTTCCTCCAAGTTCTCCATGGAAAAGAGCCTTGTTTTGACTATGCTGTATGTCCTCATGAATTACTAAAGTTTTCCTATGGATCTTCTTTGCATGAACTGAGGTCCCTACTATTGCATTGTTTCATGCGATATTCATAGGTTTCCCTGTAATTAAGCATTTATTCAGCATTTTCATAGAAAAAAGGCGCTGCGGTAAACCAGAGACCTCATTCCTTCCCTCTCACCTGGTCATTTTCTGCCATTTTACTGAATTGTAACATGCATTAAATCTTACCGTTTTGGTGCTAATTTTGGCTGATGGTAATTTTTAATAGGTTTCTATAATGTGAGAGTAAGAAGCATTGCTTTTCTGTATTCCTAAGAAATGTGAATTTGCTAAAATGCAGTCACAGTATGTTTCAAGTGGACTTGCCTTTATATTTGGAGGAAAGATTTGCATAGGCCAAATATTGACAGAAAGACAGCCTGTCAGTTAAAATTACTGACACAGATTGAGTCTCCAAATGTCTTCAAATGATACGTGAAGAAAAAGAAGAAACAATCATTCAATGTCTATATTTCTTAAGCTATATTTCTAGTGCTTATTGAATAAAGATAGCCCTGAATATCAGTGGTACAGACTAGATGTAGACTCTCTCTGATGGCAACTTGGTGTAAAATCACCTGTCACTGCATTCTGGAAAACCAAATTTGTATTTGGCCAAATGAGATCAAACGAGGGGTTTCCTAATTATATATTTGAGAAACTTAATTAAGTTTTAACAATAATAAAGCAAAGGTGTTAGGTATTTTCTTGGTTCTGGCCAACATGCAAGAAAGATGTTTGCAATAAAGGAAAATCACATTAAGCATTCAGTTATGTTTGCAAAACATATTATTACCTCAAGTGACAATATGAAACCTGTAATTGAGTTTATATGTGCCTGACTGTATGACCTTGTATAAGTTGCTTGCAGTAATGGCAGATTTCAAATTAATTCTCCAAATGATATATTTCCAAACTGCAGAGGACAAATATTTATCCGCAGAGGTCTTGATCGTCCCATTAAAACCAGTGTGAATTGTGTTGTACATTTCAGTGGGAGCCAGAATGAATATAGCTATATAATTACCTAAGGGTTTTTTTGGTAAAAATAGTATTAATGAACATATGTCACATTCTCAGTCATATATAGAAGTTGTTCCAGCATCCCAGGCAGATCATTTGGTATGTATGTTGCCATGAATCTTCGCAACCCTTATGCATCACAGGATGCATATCAATGCTTGTTTAGACAAAAGCTCATCAATTAGATTAAATGTGTTTGCAAACCTGTGATAGGGAACCCACAGCTGCTGCCACTGCCTTCGTATTATGTAGTGCATAACATTTTCATAATAAAACGAAATGGAGTCCTTTTTAAAATTATCCAAAGGACTGAACTTAAAGATTATCTTCTTTTAAGTGTTTGTAAGCAGTAAAATGGAAAAAAAATAATTGAAAGTATGCTCAAAATAATGACGTTGGGAAGGAAAAGTGATCAAGTTTTTCTTTCATATCAACAGACTGTTTCAGTTTTAAATTAAACATTATATATCCTCTAGTGACTATGTTACAAAACAAGGTGGGCCTTTTTTTTCAGTAAAACACTGGTTGATAGGCTCACAGGTTTTAATTTAGCTTCTATTTCATGTATTGCTACATAGTTCTTCTAGAGACAAGCTAAACATGCAGAGTACCAGTTCTGTAAATATATATGTTGTTGATGTGTGATATGTTGGTCAGGTTTGGTTTTAAGTTACCGTTGTTATGTCAGTGAGATATGTGTGCATTAAATACAATCAAATGTAGATTTCTTTAGTGTGATCATTATTGAAGCTGTTTTATTAAAAACACAAACAGAGAGCAAAGCAATACCAAGCACGTCAGGTTCTTTCTCTGTGGTTTGAACTCTCTGTCACATTCCCACCCAGGGAGGCTAATAAAAGTTTAAATATTCCAGACACGACAATGAAATTGCTTAAGGTATAATGCAGTGTAATATAGTGTAATGTGATTAAGATATCATGAAGTCCTTTAATTTTTAAGACTGAATTCTTACCTCTGACTGCACTTCCACTGACCAGCTGCTGACAGTAAAGGCTTGCCACGCATCAACAAAACATCAGAGGCTTTCATGACTAGGTAAGCATTCCTCCCAAATATTTCTAATTCAACTAAAACCGCACCATACTGAAATACAGACAACACCTACTGCATAATGTAGCTGTTCCAGCACACAAAGCACATAGCTTTATATTGATCTGAGACTCATGAAAAATATGATGTTGCTGCAGCTTCATGTTTCCTTGCCAGCAGCAAGATTTTTTTAAGATAAAGCAGCCTCCCTGTAGCTGGCTCTCTCCTTCATAACGGGTTATTTTTGTGGTCATGGCTGTGTGGGTCTAGCTACGTGCTTTGTTCTAGGATGGTAGTCTGTGTCTCATGAGCATGTTCAGATTTTTGACTGAAAATCCGCATCACAATGAATACCGTCGGTAGCAGTGTTAAAACACCCTGCAGGATTTTTTCTCTGTAATGATCATACGAGTTTTTGTACAGGAAAAAGCTTGTGAAATACATAATGGAAACTAATTATTTAGAAATACGGGTAATCACGGAACTGAGAGATGACTTTGCTTGTAGCGTCTTATAGGGCCTCCGGGTTTCTAAGTGGCACCATTTTCATTCCACATAGAGCCTGAGGATAGATATCCCTTTCTGCAACAGTAGCAGTGCTAATAGCAAGAAGGTGGTGTTACAAACTGGATTCCACCCTTTTCGATCCCTCCCTGGCCCTGACCATGACAGATTTTGCTTTTATTAGGTAAACCCAGCCATTGTCGCAACCGTACAAATGGTCCTCTGAACTCCTCCTGAGGCTGAGAAAAGAGTGACTCCTTGAAGCAGTACTTAAAACTGGAAATCACTGCTCTCTAACATGTAGCTTTTTGTTGCTTCTCTTTTTTTCCTGTGTGGATCCTTGAAATCCTGCTTCTTAGACAGTGGGTAGTATGTCTCACACCCCTTGCTGTGAATAAAAATGGTACAATATTTATTTATTTTCACTAAAAGGGCACACACTTGAGAATTCCATCACAAAATATATCCAAACACCAAACAATAAAGATAACATCAACAGTGTATTTTTCCATTTCCTGTTCATGTTGAAAGCAGCACGTTTGTGATATCTTTCTTGTAAAGATATGAAGGCACCAGATATTATTTGGCATTTTCCTTTTTAACTCTGAAGCCAATAAAGTAAACTGCTCGGTACATACTATGGAAGATCCTATAGCAATGGCTTGTTATGGTTTTTTGAGGGTGTTTATGGATCAGTATGATTGAGGTGCTTCTCCATAAGTCATGCAAGCCTGGTCTTGAAAGGAAAGGTAAGACTGCGTGTTATCACAGTTTCTTATGAGTTTAGAAAAAGTATATTCCTGATTTTACAGAACAATGTTCTCCTCAGTTTTTATTGAGCTGGTTTTAATCAAGTTAAAAGAAGATTATTCTAAATGCAGCAGGTGAAGACACCAAATATTAACATTTCGCATGTCTTGGCCTCCTACTTTTCACATCATCATACAGCCTTCATGTGTAGCAGGTGCACAGACTGACACTGACCGAATTCACTTAACTTTTTGACAGTCTTCTTAAGCATGTGAGCGGCAACTTACTTTCAGATGACTGAAGTGTTATTTCCTCTCAGCTTTGTTAAACAAATCGAGTTCTGGCAATAGGGAGAGTATCACAGAAAAATGAATTTAACGATGTAAGACATATAACTAACAAACTCACCACGGCCAGAAAAAAAGAAAAAGAGTTTTAAGGCTTGTGGGAGCCTCTGCTATGCAGATGGAGTATTTCTTTCTCTTGTTATGCCATCTCATCCCTGGCTGCAGTATCCTGCAGACATAATGATAAAGTTTAAAATAGCTAGTTTCCATTGCAGTTGAGAACAGCAGTATGATGCTCTGAATGAACCACACACTTGCTTTGGGTTATCCTACAGTGTGAACCACGATGCAGACATATTGCCCTCCATTCAAAGCTAACTAGTTTAAAACTTTCAAGAAGGTTTTTGCACAACATGGCAGCAATGCAAGAGAATAATGGAATAGCATACATAGGAACCCTTCTATGTAATTTCATCCAATCCTCTTCTAAAAGCAGAGGGAACTTCTGTAATTAGATGGGATTGCTCAGGGTCTCACCTAGTCCAAGTCGGAATATCTCTAGTGATGGAGACCCCAAAGCTTCTCTGTGTAACCATGCCCATACTTCACTGAACTTATCATGAAGAATTTCTTCCTTACAACTAGGTGTTGGTAAGGGGAGAAAAATTTGACATACTAATCTAGATGTAGCTTCACTGAAGAGTAATTACTGTACGTAAAACTCCTGCTAGTGCATCCCAGGATGTGGTTATCCTTCGTTACAACAGAATACACTATGCTGTATAACAGCTTAAGTTAAAATGGGGTGCCTTTGTCACAATAGTACTGTTACAAAGGCCCTCATGTTTCTTGTAGAAAACATTTCCCATTATCTCTCAGAAAATGTTACTGTGCATGATTTGTAAATGTGGTAATTGCGAAAAATATTTTGAGACGTGACTGCCTGTAAACAGCACAAAGGTAAGTTTGCACTGAGCTGTCAAGTATTATGGAGGGACTCAAGTGTCAGTTAACAAAGATGTTCTCCACAGGTGGCTTCAACTCAGTTGTGAGAGGATGTTATTACAGATTTACATACAAATATATATTGACTAGTTTATGTCCCAGCACATCCCACTGTAACTCAAATGAGGTGGATGGAATTGCTCTCAATGGGAAATTAGCCCATAATCTGTCAGTCTAGAGGTTTTGTTGGAGAAAATTTTGTTGGGCTACATGTCATTGATTTTTTTCTCTGATAATTATTTTCTCTTTGTTTTTAAATAATCTTAACTATATTGATAAATAAATAAATATAAATGATAAAATAAATAAATAATAAAGTGTGTATACTTCTAAGATTCTATGCACCCAGAGAGATCTAAAACTTGTGTTTAAATACAATTTACATTGTAAGCCTCAGCAGATGTTGTCATGTTAATATTCATGAAAAAATTCAGATGTATGTGTTTGTCAGTACCATAAATAAAAAAAAATCATATTTCTCCTTTGTGGGTGTATACCTACTTTATAAAGCCTTATAAAGGTTGTAAAGTTATATGTTCTGCTTTAAAGAAAAAAAAAATATCCTTTTGTATGTACCTTTTCATCTTTTTGTAGTTGTTTATTATGCCTAAAAGGACTCTAAATTGAAAATGACCGAAGGAAAAATTATTTTTAAAGAAATGAAAAGCATTTCTCATATATTTTATGCATTGCACACTATTTAATATGTAGCTGCTCTCACAGATCTTTGCTGTGCGTCTTGTAACTTAGAAGGGTTGTGCACTCACATGGGTCTGAAGTGAAAGCAAGAGAGAGTAGAGCACAAAAAATCAAAGCTACATATATATTATGGAAGTAACATCACAAAACATGTTAGGAAAATCAATGATATTAATTGCAATCACTTTCAAACACTTTTTAAAGCAGATTGGTGTTAGATGGCATCCCTTTAGTTCCATTTATCATTGTAGTCTTCTCTAGACTCATTAGATTTATGAAGTTTTTTCCTACCAGTTGCATAATTTTACTAATTACATGTTCAATTCAGAACAATGCTTCTCCTTATAGCATAACTATTTTATGGAGTGAGTAGAAAGAAGAATAAATGTTTTGTGGCATTCCAGTTTTTAAATGTTAGTATACACAAGGTAAATGAGGAACGTTATTTGGTTTTGTAAACATATATACATACTTATTGTGTAAAGAACAGAAAAATATCAAACTAAATAACACTCTATCTTAGAAAAATATAGATGTGTAAGTGTGCAAAATTGAGATTTATAAATGAGTTAGATTCTTAAGTTTGATTTATTTCATAAGGCTTTCTAACTTGGATAGAGCAAGACTGATGTAGCAAAAATTCATCCAACTTATTAGGAAAAAGGGAAAATCTTTACCTGCTAGTCTTTGATATTTTGGGTGGTTCTGGTTGCTTAGAGAAAGTAGAAGGCAGAGAAGAAAAAAACCTAAACCCACACTAACCTATTGTCCAAACAAATTTTATCAAATGGATATTTAGAAAATGGATGTTAAACGGTGAAAACAAGATCTTGTCAAAACCCATTATTTATGGGGACCTATATGGAACAGACTAACTACTGACTACTACCTCGATAACATTAACAGCTGAAATAAAAATGAACCAAACACAAACAACTCACATGGTATTTGCTGGAGTTGTGGTTTGGCTCTCCACTTTGTCCATGGCTATGTCTGTCCATGACCATTTCCGTCCATGGAGAAAGTAGCTGCCCAAGATATGGCACTACTCATTAGTAGTCTAGAAGCAACTCTATGCTTTGGTTCTGGACACCTTAATTCCTTAAGGCACTTCTATCTGGAGTGCTGCTTGTTTTGGACTAGCTTCCTCTGTCGAAATAAAGATTCTCTGGATAACTCTCAGTTCACGTTTGCTCAATGGTTAAGACAACGAGCTTATTTTTGTGTTGAAAATAGCATTACAATTTAGATTACAAAACTGGAACAATCAATAAAAGTAAAGCATTAAGAAGAAAAATACTGAGAATTTCTCCGAGGTGTCTTTTGACTAAAGTAACTAAGGACCAACTCAAGAGTAACCCATTCAAGATGCTTTCTTCTATGGTATCAAAGCCATTCTTCGACTTATCTGTGACTTCAGAAAATATTAGTGTACTTTGTTTTGTGAAAATTCAGGAAATGTTTCTTGAACCCTTGTCTGTGAGTGAAGTTGATAAAACTTTTGAATATTGGTTATTTCTCATATCACGCTCATACTCTTGCCTAAGAGAACAGCTGAATTTCTTCCTATGTGATGTTCACCTTACCACATAGAATGACAAGCTTTCTTTGATTTTGTAATAACTTAAAAACATAAAATATCATCTTCCTTCTCAATTTTAAAATTTCAGTTTCATTCCAGTTACAGTTTCATGGCAGAAAACTGCCAAAAGTCACAGAATTAATTTCAGGTTTGGATTTTTTTTCAATATTTAGTAAAAGTTTATTGTTCATGTGTTTTTGGAGCACGGTATAGGAGATTTCTTGCTATGGCCAGCTATATAAAGTGATTAAGTGGAATAGTTGTCTGCTGCCACTCTACTTAATCATTTAGCAGATGATGGGAAAAATGCTTCTTCCTGAGAACAACAAACTTTTACTGGAGAAATTGTTTGCTAATTTCTGTGTTATAGTAAAAAAGAAATATTCTGACTCCCTTCTCCGTAGTCCAAAGGAAGAAAAAAATGATTTTTCATATTTGGGAAACTATTACAAACCAACTTCTTTCACTCTGCCAGTGGTGTGACTGCTCTCTAAAGTAAATTTTGCTTGTAGAAATCACTGAAGAGTCAGTTTACTGTGTATATTTGCTGAAATATGAGTAACTCAAGGTTGTGACCTGAAATATGTGTAACATCCCACATGATATTTTAAGGCATGTGTCTTATTCTGTCACGAACAGAAAGATGTTTGTTAAATGCTTTAGGCTTCCCTTGTGCTTGGTCCATATACAATCTTTCAGAACAGAACAACAATCTCTACTTGTGAAGAAAGACATTGACAGACTGACAGTCTAGCAGGGCATTGAGGAACACAATGCGTAAGGAGAGGCTGTTGATTTGCTCAGCTGAGAAGAGAAGGCCAAAGCACGATGGAGAGACCTAATCGCTGTCTTTCATCATCTAATGAGTGATTAGAAAGAAGATGGTGTCAGGAAAGGGAATGGAAATTTGGACAAGACAGAAGGAAGAAATTCTTCACTGTGTGGGTGGTGAAGTACTGGAGCAGGTGCACAGGAACACTGTGACATCTCTGCCCTTGGAGATGCTCAAAACTTACCTGGACATGGCACTAGGCAACCTGATCTAATTTTGTGACTAGCCTGGCTTTCAGCAGAAGGCTGGAGTAGAAGACCTCCAAAAGTCCCTTTACAACTTCATTATTCTGTAATTCTACTGATATGAGTGGCCATTGTTATAAAGACCATGTACTACTGAAAGCTAATAAATCATGGAGTTAAGTCTCCCTTTCCTGTGAGCCCTTCTACTCATATCAGAGTACTATCTGGTCAAGATCAGGGTCTTTTTTTAGAATTGCTTACAAATTCCGAAGATTTACACATAGGAGTGAAGAATCTATGATCTGAGAGGGAGTTTGATTACTTACATCAAAATATTCCATTCTGTTAGACTGTATTCTGTAAAAATTCTCTTATTTGGCTAGAAATACTTGTACTGGCACAGACTGAGAGGGAAAATCAAGATAATTACCTTGGTCAAAAAATTGGTTTAGCTGATAAATGAGGTTATTTGTTCTGTTGTTAAAGGGCCAAATTGTAGAACTGCTGAATCATTTCGTTCTCTATTTATCAGTGGAGATGCAGTAGTTCATAGTGTCAGCTCAAAGCTGACCATGATTTGACTTCCCAGTCACTTATGTCTTCTTAAAGAACTGAACTTTGGAGTACACAGAGAGGATCTGAGTAAAGTTATTGCACTTTATAGTTAAATATAGTTATTCTAAGGCTGAAATAATAAAATATGTTGAATTCCTCACATGGAATAACAAAACATGGAAACTGTAGGGCTTTTTGTACTAGTCTAAGTTTCTTTGTGCTAGTTCTTGCTCATGAGATACAAAGTTTACTTGCAGTATCCCAAGTTCATATCTAAAAGGTATAGTTAACCCTTTCCTTTTCTTTGAAACACAAAAAGTTTTTGCATCCTGAGCTGCTGAGTTTTTCCTCAGGGGTACAAGAGCTTTGGCATATTTTCTTTGAGATTTTCTTAGAATCATAGAATCATAAGGTTGGAAGAGACCCCTGAGATCGTCAAGTCCAACCATACCTGTCTCTCTACAAAACCATGTCGCTAAGAAACTCATCTAAACTTTCTTCTAAACACCTCCAGGGATGGTGACTCCAAAACCTCCCTGGGCAGCCTGTTCCAATCCCTGACCACCCTTGCAGTAAAGAAATTCTTCCTAATGTCCAGTCTAAACTTCCCCTGGCACAACCTGCGGCCATTTCCTCTCATCCTATCACTCGTCACTTGTGAGAAGAGCCCAGCACCCACCCCGTCACAACCTCCTTTCAGGCAGTTGTAGACAGTGATGAGGTCTCCTCTCAGCTTCCTCTTCTCTAAGCTAAACAACTCCAGTTCTCTCAGTTGCTCCTCGTAGAGCATATTCTTCAGCCCCCTCACCAGCCTTGTTGCCCTTCTCTGGACGCACTCCAGCATTTCAATGTCTTTCTTGTAGTGAGGGGCCCAAAACTGAACCCAGCACTCAAGGTGCAGTCTCACCAGTGCTGAGCACAGGGCCACAATCACCTCCCTGCTCCTGCTGGCCACGCTGTTTCTGATACAGGCCAAGATGCCATTGGCCCTCTTGGCCATCTGGGCACACTGCTGGCTCATGTTCAGCTGTCTGTTAACCAACACCCCCAGGTCCTTCTCTGCCAGGCAGCTCTGCAGCCACTCTTCCTCAAGTCTGTAACGCTGCTTGGGGTTGTTGTGACCCAAATGGAGGACTCTGCACTTGGCCTTGTTGAACCTCATCCCGTTGGTCTTAGCCCATCGATCCAGCCTGTCCAGATCCTTCTGCAGAGCCTCCCTTCCTTCAAGCAGATCCACGCTTGCACCCAGCTTGGTGAGGCCCGCCAGTTTGCTGAGGGTGCACTCAATGCCTTCATCGAGATCATTGATAAAGATTTTGAACAGGACTGGACTCAGCACTGAACCCTGAGGAACACCGCTTGTGACTGCTTTCCAACTGGATTTACTTCCATTTACCACAACCCTTTGGGCCCGGCCATCCAGCCAGTTTTTAACCCAGCAGAGGCTGTGTCTGTCCACGCCAATGGCAGCCAGTTACTCCAGCAGGATATTGTGAGAAATGGTGTCAAAGGCTTTACTGAAGTCCAAGTACACCACATCCACAGCCTTTCCCTCGTCCATTAAACGGGTAGCCTTGTCATAGAAGGAGATCAAGTTGGTCTGGCAGGATCTGCCTTTGGTGAACCCATGTTGGCTGGGCCTGATCAGCCGGTTGTCCCACGTGTGCTGTATGATAGCACTCAAGATGGTCCGCTCCATGACCGTCCCTGATACTGAGGTCAGACTGACAGGCCCGTAGTTCCCTGGATCTTCCCTTCGACACTTCTTGTAAATGGGCTCAGCATTCACCAGTCTCCAGTCAAGCGGCACTTTCCCAGTCAGCCAGGACTGTTGGTAGATGAGGGAAATGGGTTTGGAGAGGACCTTTGCCTGTTCTTACCTGATTTATCTCAAAAATAGTGCAATTAGATGCAGTATTGCATTTTTCTCAGTATTTACTTTTTCTAGTTCTGTGGCCAATATCATACAGAAACAGAATGTTAAAATCCAAAGCACAGAACTATCATCTCTACAAAACAGCTAGTGGACATTATTCCTCCACCATTGTCCTCCTCTGAGGCCGGGTGATTTACAGGAGCGCTTTTTTGCCGTTTGTGCACTTAGCTCCTATCCCAGTAGAGGGTAGAGAACATTGCTGTTCTTACAAATATTTATATATGTAATCTAATTTATTGCAATAGGGTTGTTTATATGAATTATTTTCCTCAGGGACATAAATTTGTGCAGAATAAGCCTGTTTGGCTGTTAAAGTGGAAATCTTGTGACAAATAAGTGTTTGACAGTGTAAGTTCCTGCTAGGAGAGAGGTAGGAAATGGAATCTCCAATTAAAATGGAATTACCAGTTAAAAGCTTTTCACTCAAAGGCTGATGATTCTTTATTAAATATAAAATGTGCTTTTAGGTCCATGTTATTTCTGGTTGTTGAGTAAAGTTGTATTTTTTCCTAGTTGGGAGAAATTGTTTTACACTGTAACTCTTATACATGAAGTAAATGGAAGCAATATATCTGTATTTTAATATCTAGGAAGAACAGGTAGCTACAGGTTGTCATATCTTGCCTTTGAACACTCCTGTGACTGGGAAAACTAATTTCTGTGAGCAAAAATATAATTTCATTGGTGAACTCTGTGCCAGTAATCTGCTTTAAAATATGGCCTTTGTTAAAATATTAAATTCAATTTTATTTAATATTGTAAAAGAGTGGAAGTAATAATTATGTGATGACTTTGGCCTTTAATATTCATGCTATATGCATTTTTTAATTAGGAAGTTATTTTAATTCAATATAACCTCTGTAGTGTATGGCATAACTGGAAGAAAGCTGATACAAAGGGAACTACTTCTGTATTTCTTAAGGGCTCTGTAAACACATAGAGCTGTCTAAAAAGATCCAAGTAAGCGTTAAAAATACAATTAGGAAAACCCGTTACCTGCTAGTTTAACAGTGCTATAGTGACACAGAGTGTAAGGGTTACATACTCTGTGTGTAAACTGTTCCGCTGAAAGATATGGAAGGGTCAGGAGAGGAAGATCACACACAGCTGACAGAAAAAATATACTTACTTAAATGCCTGTGGTATTTTGGATCAAACAAAAAACTGCCTTTCCTTAATGAGGATGTCTCTTGCTCTCAGGGTGCAAGCACTGAATATTGCATCAGCTATGCGATCTGCAAAACTGTTTTCAATGAAAGCTGATACGCATACATTCAAGGAACTAAGCACTTCATCAATGTGATGTATATCCTGAGGCCACCACAATGTGATGCTGTTAAAAAGCTAATTGTAAGCTATAATTGAGAACTAATTGGCTGATGAAGCAAGAATTTCTTTTCTAAAATTGCTTTACTTATTAAATTTAAACATTTATTACATCTGGGTTTTTTCTTTCTTTTGCTAGAAAAGGAAAATGGCTTTTAGATCTTGGCTGCTGTGTTTTACTGGGACTTAATTTGCCACTCATTTTGCGTACTTTGGACCTATGGTTCTACATACACAAGTGAGCTGTTTCTTCTTATACTCGCTTCAGACTCTCCCGGCAACAGAATAGACAAGAGACCTACTTGAAGCATAACACTGTTTGCCTTCATTAGTCAGCTGGCACTGGTGGTATAAAAATAATTTTCTGTCCTTGAACAAAAAATATTATCTGATATGAGTCATCCAGGGCCCCCCTTGTGGGTGGGTAAGGGGAGCCTTAATATTTCTTTTAAGTAAGAAAAGTGATAATAATAGGCCAAATATGAAAAGAAAAAATTGGAAATGCTTGTAAATTAGTCATGTGGAATATTTAAATAGTTTGCTGCCCAAGCATGAGAGTAAAAGAGAACCTATGGGATAAGTCTGCCAAGTGCAAAGAGTGGTCCTTCAACACGCATTGCGAATGTGTGCAATTGAAGTGCTGATAAGAGGGTGGTAAACCTTATCTGTGACACTCAGGGGATGTTATTGATGCGGCATTGCTTCACTGATTCACTAATAGTAGGAATATCTTTAGTTACACAGAAAGCACGTGTGACCATGGTACCACTATGCAGGCTTTCGTACTTGATTACCTCCTGAAGAGCTCCAATTGGTTTTGTTCAAGGGCAATATGAGTAAGAAGCCAGGGTGAAAAAGAGGGGTAGTGATTAACTGGGTTGAAGACAGAAATTTCAAGGAAAATTACTTCAGAATATAGCCAGGCCATGATGATACCTTATTGAGCTTTGCAGTGACAGGGAGCAAGAACATTGTTACTTTAAGTCTTACGAAAATAAAAATAAGTTGGTGAAAAATGTAATTCTTACCTCTGGGGGAATGTATGGTTTTCAAGAATTGAGCCAGTCAGAGGTTAGACTTGAGGAAGTTACAGGGTACTTTATATTTTGTAACACGTATTTTTGACATGTTTTTTTCTTTCCTGAATGTCACATTAAATGCTCTAAATACTGCCGAGATTCTGTCTTTCAACACAGAGGTAACATGGAAAATTAAATAAGACTGCTGTTTACTCTCTCTCTTAATGTTTTGATTTATCAAATTATATTGAACCTTAGGGCCTGGAAGAAAAACATTAATATGACTGTGAAGCTCCACACTGTTGTAATAAACAAGTACTTCCTTTAGTAGGAAGATATACAATAAGAAGCGGGGATTTTTTCATTATTAAACAGTTATTACTCATAATTTGTAAAGAATCATTTTAACCTTCCTCCCCTTCTTTTTATTCCAGTTTCTTTTAATGAAAACTTTTTTAAGGTGAATTAAGAAAAGAGAGGATTTCATAAACTCAGTTTCAGCAGCTAGCAGTGGTATTATGTCCCCATCAGAACTCTGAGATTAACAGTTTTTCGCAGCGTACTCCAAACTAAACGCTTATAATTAAATAAACTTAAGACTTTCGATGCCATCCCCTCCAGAAAATATTTAATTGCTCCTAATCCCATCTTTATATATGATAGAATAGATCCCTCTTTGATAGTATTTCTAATATGCTATTTGGATGGCAGCACAGGAAATCAAACCCATGGCCCCTGAGTGCAGTCGTGTCACAAAGATTCTGTTCTTTCAGCCTTCTGCTCTTTGAAGGTTGTTTAAATGACTTTTTTTCTCCTTGTATATCCACTCATGATGTAAAAAATGATAAATTGCTATAAATTCATAATCCCAGTAAATGTTAAAAGTCGTGCAGAATTTTGCATTCTTTCTTATGTGTTTTTGGCCTTCCTAATAAACTGCTGCAGATGATTACACCATAAAAGGTGGTACATGCTCATTCCAAATCCCACTGGCTTCAGTATGAGCATTTTAGTTAATTCTAACTCATTTCTACTTCAAAATAAGACAGAAATTGTCTCATATGGCAGATTTTATTTCTGAGATGTTTCAGCTCACCACATTTTTTTGCTGTGTGGAGTCAAACACAGGGAACATAGTATTTTTTCAGATTGTCAAGTAGATTGTTTTCAAAATAAGCTGCAGGAGGCTTACTGGTATTGTAAAAATTGTTCACTAGCTCTTCTATCTTCGTTTTGCTGTCTGTTCTATCCTGTCAATGAGAGAGTTTGTGTTTGTTCAGTTGTGCTATCCTCCTCTACAAGTTCTACCTAAGGGAAGAAAGTCACACTGAGGTAGTGCTCAGATTGCATAATGCACTCTGAGATACAGATAAATCCCATTTTGTCAGAGGTCTAAGTTCCAGAATCTGAAAAGTTAGGGACTACTGCATTTTCAGTACAAACTCTGTTTGTTAGTCCATATAAATGCTCTCTTCTCACCTGTGTTGTCAAATATACAAAATAAAGGTGTATGAAGTTTAGTGAACCAGGAAGGGATATAAAATATAGGATGCTAAAATACTAAATCTATGAATTAGTGGAGACCATGCACCTTTAATCATTTGAATTTATGTACTTTGGGGCTAAAATTTTGTTACACTTGCTGAAAAAACTGCATGTGCTAAGGCACTTGTACACTGTTCAACTTGCAATGATTGCACGATTCAGGTTAACAAGCTGAAGAGATCTAATTAAACGTGTTAGCAAATGATGTAGTTTGAATATAACTAAAAGCTGATTTTATGTGAATCATTGAGAATACTTTGTTTTCCAATGTAGAATAAAATTATGTAAATTATGTAAATTATTGTGCAATTATAAGGCATATATGCAGCCTTAAAAAATGCAAGTGGAATTTCAGCAGCAGCATTTATATTTGGGGAGGCTGCAGCTCTCATGATTTTCTTTCTTACACAGTTGAGGCCTGGAGGAAAATGAGTCAGCCTTAATTGTGAAAAAAAGTAATTTGCACCTGAAACTGTTAAATTTTTCCCTAGGGAAAGGTAAACCTTTATGAGTATACAGAATGCAGCAGAACTAGCACTCTATTTGGATATCATGTTCTATAATCTTTAATAGCTGAGGCATGTCAGAAGCAGAAGGATATGTTACTGTGCTCACGGGATTCCAGTTAAAACACTGTATCTTGCATGGTGAAAAAAATAGTCCTAGGAAAACCTTAACAGAATAGGATGAAATAGAAAAGATTGGTGTACGTCATCTGGAATATAGGCACTACAGTTTATTTCAGCTGGATAATTTAGAAAGTACTCTGTTCTTTAAGAATAACAGAGAAAGCTAAGGTGGATGTAAAACCAAATCACTTTGTTTGCAAAAGTAACCTAGCAGTATTGGTTGTACTTGTACAAAAGTGTTTGAGAAGAATTTAGGTTTGCAGGCCACCTTTAAAATACAGTAATTGTTCATTAACCTCCTTTCTATTTTATATGAGATGCCATGTTTTAAGGCAGATCATCAACTTTTAATTATTTCAGAATGAAAAATAAAGTAGAATTAAATAAGGTTTTAAATTTGATTCCTACATAAATATGCAGGAAAGCTTTTTTGCTATTTTGAAAGCACTGAAAATACATTTTGCCAAGGTACTTTTTATCTGCATATTATCTGGCTGTTTTTATTACAGCTCTCTGAATATTCTTACTGTCATTCTTGGTTATAGCTGAATTCCCATATTGATAAATTTCCATGTCACAGAATCTGAAAGACTTTGTTACTTCTTACATGCAAGTACACTTCTTATCAACAGTGTTATTGCCTTATTCTGTGTAATGATCCACTCTTTACATGTACAGCTTTTACTTCTGTAGTTAGGCAGCTTTCTGATTTGAGTTTTGGGTGGGTTTATCTGTTTTAGGTTTTTTTCTCAAATTGAGCAATTTTGTGGAAAAATGCAAGGAAGAAAGTATATACAATTCAACAACCAATTAGTTGAAATTACCAAATGTTAATTTTAAGACCTATTTTGATACCTGTCCATGTCAAGTTGAGTAGTGACCTAACTTTTCTGTTCTTCAAATGCCACTATTTCAAAACAGGACAGAGGAAATTATTAAATACCCTGTCTCTGTGTAGTTTATCTAAGGTACTAATCTAAAAGCATATTCCCAGGCTTTGCAACATTTATAGAGTGGATGCCAGGTGCCCATAAAGCTGCTCTGTTACTCCCCATCCTCAGCTGCACAGGGAGAGAAAATATAATGAAAGGCTTGTGGGTTGAGATGAGGATGGAGAGATCACTCACCAAGTATTGTCATGGGCGAACAGACTTAACTCAGGGAAATTGATTTCTTCCCATTCAAATCAGAGTTGGATAAGCAGAAATAAAAAATAAATCCTAAAACATTTTCTTGTCATCCGTCCCTTCTTCCCAGGCTCAATGTCGCTCTCAATTTTCTCTACCTCCTCCCTCCCAGAGGTGAAGGAGAGTGTTAAATGAAGGTTGCTGTCAGCTCATCACACGTTGTCTGGTTGCTTCTTCATCTTCAAGGGAAGGATTCCTTATACCTTGCTCTGCTCCAGCATGATAGCTCTTCCATGGGAGACAGTCCTCCATGAACTGCTTCAATATGAGTCTTTCCCACAGGCTGCAGTTCTTCATGAACTGCTCCGGCACAAGTCCTGTCCATCAGGTGCAGTCCCTCAGGGATAAACTGCTCCAGCCTAGGTCCCTCAACTGGTCATGAGTCCAACTAGCAAACCTGCTCCAGTGTGGCCTCTTCTTCACAAGTCCTGCCTGAAGCCTCCTCCAGTGCCAGCTCTTCATAGGGTCACAGCCTTCTACTACTGCTCTGGTGCAGGTTCCTCCACAGGCTGCAGATGGGTATCTGCTCTACTGTGGACCTCCATAGGCTGCTGGGGGACAGCCTGCCTCACCATGGTCTGTGTCATGGGCCACAGGGGAATCTCTGCTCTGGCACCTGCAGCAACTCCTCACCCTCCTTCTTCACTGACCTCGGCATCTACAGAGGTGTTTCTCTCATGTATTCTTTCTCTTCTCTTTATCTGCAATTGTGCA
This sequence comes from Neomorphus geoffroyi, assembly GCA_033558235.1. Taxonomy (NCBI): domain Eukaryota; kingdom Metazoa; phylum Chordata; class Aves; order Cuculiformes; family Neomorphidae; genus Neomorphus; species Neomorphus geoffroyi. The sequence goes on along the minus strand of JAUMJM010000048.1, from coordinate 18,993,158 downwards.
GTTGCTTTTAGCCCCCTTCTTAAACATGTTATCATGAAGGCACAATCACTGTCACTGATGGACTTGGCTTTGGCCACTGGTGGATCTGTCTTGGAGCTGGCTGGCATTGGCTCTATCAGACACAGCAGCAGCTTCTGGAATCTTCTCACAGAAGCCACCCCAGTAGTAGCCACCCTGCTACCAAAACCTTGCCATGCAAACTCAATATATTCCACTAAGCACAAGTGTTTATTTTTTGACTGATCTTGTGAATTCTTCCCATCCACAGTTAGTTACTAATGACTTGATTGAAGAGAATAATTTTATTGTATATAATATATTAATATGTTAATTATATGCATATATTAATGGAGAAAAACATATCTGTATGTTACCTGAATGCTACCAAGGTTGGCGATAAATTCTTCAGGTGAGACAGGAAAGTAAGGAGAGGCGGTGGGATATCCCTCTATGTTAGAGTGTTTGATTACCTTGAGCTAAATGACGGTAATGATAGAGTTGAGTGTCTATGGGTAAAAATCGGTGAAATGCCCAATAAGGAAGATATTGTAGTGGAAATCTGCTATAGACCAGCCAGCCAGGAAGAAGTCTCATGATGATTAGCCCTTGTTCTTGTGGGAGACTTCAACTTAGAATATGTGTGCTGGAAGTGTAATATAGCAGAAAGGAAACAGCGTAGGAGGTTCCCGGAGAGCGTGGTAGACAACTTCCTGATACAACAAGTGAGAGAACCAAATAGGGAAGATACTCCGCTGGAGTAGTTTGTGAAACGAAAAAACTTGATGGGAGATGTGACAATTGGAGGATGCCTGGGACCTAACGATCACAAGATGACAGCATTCTCAGTTCTGGGAGAAAGGAGGTGGGTCAGCAGAACTGCCACCTTGGACTTCAGGCCAGCAGACTTTGCACTGTTTAGAAGGCTGATTGATAAAATTGCTTGGGAGGCAGTCCTAAAGGGAAAAGAAGCCCCAGAAGGCTGAATCCTCTTCAAGAAGGAAATCCTGACAGCGCAAGAGCAGGTCATCCCCATGTGCTGAGAAATGAGCCAACAGGCAGAAAACTGGCTTGGCTGAGCAGAGATCTTTGGGTGGATCTCAGATAAAAAAGTACGTGAGTTGTGGCAGAAGGGGCAGGCATCTCAGGAGGACTACAAGGATGAAGGGAGATCATGCAGAGAGAAAATTAGAAGGGCTGAAGCCCAACTGGAACCTCAATTGGCCAGTTCTGTGAAAGATAATAAAAAATGTTTCTACAAATAAAACAACAACAAAAGGAGGTCCAAGGAGAATCTCCATCTTTTACTGGATGCAGGGGGAACAATAGTGACAAAGGATGAGGATAAGGCTGAGGCACTTAATACCTTCCTTGTCTTAGTCTTTAATAGTAAGGTAAGGTGTTCTCCAGGTACTCAGCTTGTGAAGACATAACCAAGCTCTGATTATCCAAGAAAAATGAGTTAGAATCCTGCTTGACAAATCAGACATCCACAAGTCTATGGGGCCAAATGGGATCCACCCAAGGGTACTAAGGGAGCTGGCAGAGGTCCTAACCAAACCCTTTTGCCATCATCCACCAACAGTCCTGGCTGACTGGGGAAGTTCCACTTGACTGGAGGCGGACAAATGTTGAACCCATTTACAAGAAGGGTCAGAGGGAGGATCCAAGGAACTACAAGCCTGTCAGTCTGACCTCGGTACCAGGGAAGGTCATGGAGCAGATCATCCTTAGTGCACACACAGGATAACCAGGTGATGAAGTCCAGCCAGCACCGGTTCACCAAAGTCAGGTCCTGTCAAACTAACCTGATCTCCTTATATGGCAAGGTTACCCACTTAATGGATGAGGGAAAGGCTGTAGATGTGGTGTAACTGGAGTTTAGTAAAGCCTTTGACACCGTTTCTCACAGCATTCTTCTTGCTGTCAATGGCCTGGACAAACACAGCCTCTGCTGGGTTTAAAACTGGCTGGATGGCCGGGCCCAAAGGGTTGTGGTAAATGGAGTTAAATCCAGTTGGAAGCTGGTCACAAGTGGTGCTCCCCAGGGTTCAGTGCTGGGTCCAGTTCTGATCAGTACCTTTATTGGTGATCTGGATGAGATGATTGAATGCGGCCTTAGCAAGTTTGCGGATGACACTAAGCTGGGTGGAAGTGTTGATCTGCTTGAGGGTAGGGATGATCGACAGAGGGATCTGAACAGACTGGATTGATTGGTTGCTACCGACAGTATGAGCTTCAACAAGGCCAAGGGCCAAATCCTGCAGCTTTAAGAACACGTTTTGCAGATCTTGTTTCTGTGCTTACATATCCAGCTGTAAGTGAGGAGGAATGAGGCCTGTGATTAAAATCACTGTAAGGAAAGAATTAGTAAAGTTGTTTGGTTTTACTGATACTTTCAGACCTTAAGAGGAAGTTAAAGAGATGTTCTGTGATCCTTTTGTTAATATGAACAGGCTTTCAGGCAAAAAATCTCATTTTTTCTAATAGATGTATTCAAATTTCAAGCAAAAACATGTTAAAACCCAGTCCTCTGGATTTGTTCTAATTATATAAATAATTTAAGAGAAGCTAGACAGGTAGAGCATGGAGTACAGAGAGAGAAAGAGTTATAGCTACTGGTTTAATTAGCAAGGAAAGGAATAAACCAGGAAGGGAGAGACTGAGGTGTACTGTGAAACTCCTGTCTCAGCTGAGCCCAGAATCTTTGATGCATACTAGATTAATGAATTCCCAGGCTCATCTTGTGTGCATGTTTTGTGGCTGCACTGAGGAAGAACAATGAAAAGTGCTGGTACAGGACAAGTGCTGAGAATGCCATCTGAACTGGGAAAGGGTTGGAAACTGCCACTGTTGGTGACACTGCAGCTGAACAGTGATTTACACGGCTTTGCTAAGTGCAGCCCGAGACAAAACTGTTGCACCCTGGGTGTGTAATTTTTGAGATGAGAGAAATAAAACTTATTTACTACAGAAGCTTATGTTTTAATCTGCTAGTATGACAAGAAAAGAATCCCTTTCTTGACAGGTTTGATGCCAGCTCATATTTATTATAAATAAGTTAATAAATACCTCTATAAAGAAATACCTTTTATTGAGTTATCTATTCTTTATTGGGGCATACTGAAACAAGTACTACTCTGGAACAATAAAAGAACAGCTCTTTTGTAACAACTTCTTGCATGAAGAGATGGGGAGGAAATTCACAGGTATCCCAGTAAATTCAAGAACAAGTTGTAGCTCTGTATATGGCTGAGGTCTGCAGTAACTTGTAGAATTGCATCCTTAGTGTTATTTGAACTGTACCATGTAAAAATTCTTTGAGAGCATCAGTAAAATTTGCATATTGTTGTTCTTTGTCATGACACAGGAATACTTAATAAATTTCTATTGTTTCTTACCCTTTTTTTCATAGCTGAGAGCACATGCAAGAAAAAAGCATCTTCAGTTTGGGAGTTTACATAGTTCAAGTAGTATAATTGGAAGTAGTTATGATCTAACGAAGACTATCACTTCAGATGAAGGGCAGCTTGGAGCAACTGATAAAATCATAAGAACTGATTATAGAAAATTAAGGTAGAAAAATGGAAATCTAACCAAAGTCAAAATATTGAGTAAAAGTGCATTTAAAAAGGCATCAACTTAAACAACAAATGTTTTATAGTATTTTTTTTCTTTTAAAGGAATTACAGATTCAAGAGAAAAGCAGAAAGGATGCTATAGTAGGTTCCTATCTGAAATACCATAGTTCTATTTAAGTGTGACTTTCAGTTCTATTCTTAAAAAAATATTATCTGAAGATATGCATATAGTTAATATCATGTGTCGTTAGTCTTCATTGAGTCTTCTTATGGGTTATTTTAAGTAAAGATGTAAGTCTTTGTGGGAACGGGTTTTCTAACAACTCATAGATTTACATGTTCACAGGATCTCACTGCTTTAGTTTGTAAAATGTTTTGCTTCCATTTTAGATGTAGCACAGTATGTAAAAAGTCATAACTATAATGAAATTCATAAATTTAATAGGATAGAAATGAATAAACATTGGAGTAAACAAATAATTTGATTTTTTTGATAGTTCATCTTTGAATATTTGGGAAAAAAATTGGTAGCTGTTTCTTGAAATAGTATTTTTATTTCAAGTGAAATCACTGTTTTCCTGTGATTTTTTTTTTTAAATGGAAGCAGTTGAATAGGAATGTGGTGTTTATTTTAGTGAAAGTGAGCAAGCTTGTTGGATAAGACAGTTGTTACAAACAAGAGTATAAGACTAGACTGTCATCTGTGCGTTTGCTTCTTTATTCTACTCAGGTAGTCATTAATCCTCACTCTCAGAATTTCCAGTTGCTTATTTGTAGTCAATCAGTCCAACATAATTAAAAGGGTGGGGAGCTATCATGCATGGGCTGCAAATAATTCCTCTTTGTACTTACCGCCCTTAAGGCAGGGATTTCAGTGCACTGAGAAAGAAAATCTGTTTAGAAGAACAGTGTTCAATTTAGGTGTGCTGCTTGGAAATTTAGGCAAGATGAAAAGAAATTTCTGATTTCATACTCAGTGCATCTTTCTGTCTGCTTGGAAAGGAATTTCACTAGGTCTATGCAGAGGTTTTTGCTAGTGGAGTTATGCTGTTAATGGGTTTGAACAGGTGTAATTCATTATTGACATACCTGATCTATCATAAACTGCACTGTAAGCTCAGTTGCTTTTTCATATCTGTGCATTTAGAGTCTGCTGAACTCAGGTTGTAGGTCTACTGTATCAGTGCAAAACACAGTTTTGCTAGTACTAGAATTTAGACTTGATTTCATTCAGTATCCCTAAACTCCTGCTGTCTTCCCTTCATAGACATACCTTACAGTAAAATTAAATTTGGCAACTCAAAAATCCTTCAGAGGAAGTTATTCACTTGGGAAAAAAACCCAGTAAACCAAGAATTAGAGGAATTCGGAGTTGAGATTAAATTGGGCACATGCACACTTTAAAATTACCTACAACAAGAAAAATCTAAGAATACTTTGCCATTATTATCCGTTAGAAGAGTACCTCTTAGAAGTTCTTCAAGTTCTTCAAAGTATTTGTAGAAGGCTACAGAAGTCTAGGTTAATGTTTTTGTGCATTGCAAGTTTAATAAGGCCTGGTAGATACTGTAGTCACACAGAGGTAACAGTAAGGATCAGATGCCTAATTTAGTACACAAAGAATAACTTCTCAGGAGCACCTTGAAAATTGAAACCCAGTAATTAGAGAAAATGCCTTAACATGAAAGATTTACCAGGATGACCTACTTAGAGGGATCATCATGTACCTAAATCAGGCTACAGTTTTCAGTCATAAATATTACATCCTGGCTTTTTTAAAGCTGCATTTCTCTTCCAGTAAGTTCTTCAGTTTGCATGGAATAGTTCAATAGTGCCATAAGATCTCTTCTCTTTGAGAAATGTACAGAGGGTCTGAAATTAATCTAGAGGAAGGAAGTAAAAATAAAGACAATTTCCACTATAGAAGAATTTCTAAAGTCATCATAAAACAAGTTAGGAAAATATATTTTAGCTTGTCATCATGTCTTTAGTTTACCTAATGCAGCCTGTAACTCTTCCTATTTCTCAAAATAATATCAGTCCTAAAACTTATATCCGGAATATACATCTGGGGACAGTGTTTACAACTGAACGAATAAAGGACAGCTTCTTAAAACACTACACCAGTCTTCTCTCATGGAGCTTGAGGGGCAGCTCACACTACTTTAGAAAGGGGAATAGGATTTGCATCAGAAATTTCCAGCCATATAGGCTTACTCCTGCATTACCTCCTACTGTGTCCTTAGTTGTACTACTGCAGCCTTTTATGAGGTTATGCTGAAAAATAGATCATTAAAACAGTCACTATGAAAACATGCCTTTTCCCCAAGCTGGAAGCAGGTGATTTTTTCTTGGAAACATGGCTACAGAAATTTTAACCTGCTTTCTTCCAGGGGTGAAGCTTCTGCAATCCTATTGCAGTCCCCAGATTCCAATGCCTCCTTAGCAATCCCCAACCTGGTTTAGACACACAAGTAAAGGTGCAGTTTTCAATTGGTTTCAGCTGTTCTGAAAGACTATTGCCAGAGAAGAATCCTGAATTTCTTCCCTCCCTCTGGCAGCATACTGCTGCCATTTTTTTCTGCTGCCGTTTCTACCCCTAGTGATCATGCAGATGTGTGACAAGCAAATTGCTTTGCTGATATGCCTGAAAGCTAGCCAGAAAAGAAGGGAATGGTTAGTCTTCGGTCAAACAAACAAGCTGGTGTGAGCTCATGCCAAACTAGTGCACTCTGGGGTGAACGAGCTGATGGCATACAGTGGCTGCTTCTACTGTCACTATGGACAGGGGAGAGAGGGATGTATCTGTCCACGATTCAAATACTGGAAATCTTCAGAGTGTGAAAGTGCCATGGCTTCCCTCCACCCAGCTCGCCACCCTGATTTTTTTAGGGTAGGACTATGTATTGCTAAGGCTTAGTGTGAATGCACTGTGGATGCATTGTCTGAGTTCAGTCAGCTGGTACAGATCTTAAGAATATTAACTCCTTACAAGATTTATGTAAATGGGAGTCCAGACAGATATTTCGTGGTTACTCTTTGAGAGAAAAACTGGTATTTGTAGCAGGGAGTTCAAATGGGGAAGGTCATTGCAGAGAGAGTCAATATGAGATATGGTGCATGGAATTGCTTGTTTTCTCTGTGAATAAAACCTGCTATCCATTGAAAGACTAGACTGTAATAAATTTAATTCTGAAAACTGGTAGAGATATTAGATTGTTTTCCTTGTAACCAGGGATATTTACATCTCTGACGAAAAATTCAGGTTTTTGTATTTGAAGCCCTGAACTGTGATGCCCAGTGAATGAGGACTGGTATGGTACTGTATCAGTGAAGAAGCAACTAAGGAGTCAAGTGTAAACTTTTTTCTCTCTTATTTTGCAGGTCGAATATTACAGCTTCACATATACTTGGGCTTTCCCTATTGATTTCCAACACAAAATAGATATTCTAGAAGTTATTCAACAGGTCCCTCTGCAGTGTAACGTCAGTCGTTCTTTGATACAAGATGGAAGAAGCATACAAAGACAGGACTTCATTAGTGAAAGGGGCAAAAGATATTGCCAAAGAGGTGAAGAGACAAGCAGTGAAAAAAGTGAATAAAGCTGTTGACAAAGCTCAGGATGGCTACACACAAAGGTCTTACAACCGATTCCAGGATGAGGAAGATGATGATGATTACTATGTCCAAGGAGGAAATTACAGTGTAGAAGTTAATGATGATGAAGGCTCAAGTGAAGCAACTGAAGGGCATGATGAAGATGATGAGATTTATGAAGGGGAGTATCAGGGAATCCCCAACATGGGGCAGGGCAAGGATGGTGCGGTGGCCTTAGGTCAGCCTATGCGTGATGAATATAAGGATCGTCATGAACTGGAAACAGAGAGGAAAGCTGATGAAGAAGAGTTAGCACAACAGTACGAACTGATAATACAAGAATGTGGCCATGGTCGTTTCCAGTGGGCCCTCTTCTTTGTGTTGGGAATGGCCTTAATGGCTGATGGGGTTGAAGTTTTTGTAGTTGGATTTGTGTTGCCCAGTGCTGAAACAGATATGTGTATACCTAATTCAGGATCAGGATGGCTTGGTGAGTAAAATCTTTGTCTTCGTGCTATTGGAAAAGTTGCTTACCATATGCTTAAATATGTATTTGTCATAACTAATGCATATATAATATTGTATTTTAATTGAATATAAATAAACAACCCACAAAGTGTACCAACAGCTAATAGGAAATTAATGAAGACTATAATATTATTTTTTTGATAATTGTTTTCTTTTTCAGTTAGTTAGCATAAATAAATCACTAAGAGGAAGACTGCACAATAAAACTTAAGAGGAGCGGGATAGATTTTGTTCTTTTGGTAATAAGTCCAGATTAACTAATTAAAAAAAAAAGCGTGCCACAGATGGCATATTGGAGTTCTACTGGATTTAAATACATGTAATAAAAGGTAGGTGATACAACCGTCCTTCAATATTGCCATACTGTGTGGGAGCCTTCCCAAGGATGAGGAATGCAATCTGGGAAATGCAGGAAATCTTTTGGTGTGTTTTAATCATTTTATCCCAATGACTGTACTCTAGCCATCAAAAAAGTATAATGTTTCTCTCAAGTTGGGGGGACCGAAAGCAGCAGGACAAAGGGGTGAAAATGAGTGTGGAGTATGTTTTTTGTGTCTATTCACTTGATGGGGATGGGCTATGTCTCCTGCTATTACCTCTTCCCTACTGTGGCACAGCAAATAAGCAGGCTGAGCCAGCCTCATGCGACTTGGTGAGAACAGCAGCATTGCAAGTAGGCCTACTCTTGCCCACCCTGGCTATGCTAGGATGCAGCAGATAAAGTAAGGCTCTCGTGGAAACAAGGTTATGCAGAAAGGGCGTAGAAGTAGTTCTCTGAGGAACAGAAGAGGTAGGAGGGTGGGGGCTTGGGATGTGGCAGAAAATGTTATATACGTATGTAAATAAAGGGCTTGGGCCTAAAGGACCCAGGCCACTACAAAAAAGGAAGGCTTCTTATAAAATATTTAGGAAACTTTGTTGTCTAATAGATGTACTGTTTGTTCCCACTTCACTGTTACAGCCAATGCTTTTGTTACAACAGTCTCATTTTAACTTTATTCCTTTATTCACTATCAATTAGAAGGACCCTAAGATACCCACTTCATCAAAATTAGATTCAGCATTTTAAATGGCACAAAGCCACTTGTGCTATTTAAATAATTCATAGGCTTTCTCAGTAGACCATTAAGCACATGACAGGTTGGATTCCTGCCGTATCAATACTGGCAGTTTGGCTCTATAGGTTTCAATAAACTGGACTACAGTCACTGTCATTTATATATCTATTCCTCCCTTTGTGTCAGAGGGTCATGAGTAGACACAAGAGCGGACTTCTCAGATGCCCTGGCTTCCTAGCCACTTGATCATTTGTTGTTAGAAATTAACTACTACATCTATTTCTACAGTTTGGTGACCAGACTTCTAATAAAAGAAATCAAATTATCTAAGTTTTTATGGTTAAAGAGTCTGCATGAAAATATTCTGTTTGGTACAGCTTGTTTACATAGATTTACAACATCATATTTGTCATGCTTGGATCTGTGAGTTTTCAGATCTACTTCTTACAGAAAGAAGATAAATCAAAACAGCTCAAAAAGTTATCTCTAGATGAATGTTACTGTGTCATTGCAGATAATAACACAGAATACATTATATAAAAGCAGTGTAAGCCAAATTTGCTTTTACTGTGATTTTGTTACCAGCACTTGGCAGCTGAGAATGCCTTTGAGCAATAGTAATAAATTTTTGTAAGTTGCTGTTGCTGGAACAAAATTCATGGATTGTAACCCCATTGTTCAATTACTGATAATCCTGTTTGTTTTAGCACAGGCACCCTCCCAACAAGTTGAGTGGTCAAAGTTGTCATTGTTCTCCAGGATGGTAACAATGCAAGGGTTGCCACCAAACTGCAGCTAATTTATATGGAGTTAAGGAAAAGAGTAAAGATATGCAACTCTAAGAGGGAGCTTCATGATGTTCACCCATTGAGTAACTAACTGATCCACATATGCAGTTCCTTCCACTTTCATTAAAAGTTAAACTGGAACACGGAGCTTTTAATAATTAAGACACCCTCAGTTCTTTAATATTCTTGGAGTCTCTGATTGTCAAAGTATGAGTGTGGAGAACATGGCCATAATTCCTTTTCCTTGTTATATCTGCTATGTAGAATTGAAATCTAGGAGCAAGTACATTATATTTTCTAAAAATAGTATTTCATTTAAACAATTGCTGTAAGCATTACGGAGGTGTCTGGAATTGGAAGTGGGAGAATTGTCCCCACAGTAGCAGGTGACCTTGGGGATTTGCAGCCACCTGTTAAGGTCTGACCCATGTCGAGAAAAGGATTGAGGATTTCCATGTCACTAGACATTTTATGGTGCTATCTTGAGATATACGGGAGTGACTTAGTCAGTGTTTAACTAAAATTCAGTACGGAAGCACTTAAATAACCCATAGAGATATATATGTGTGTATATAAATGATACTTGCTGGCAAAATTAAGGAAACGACTCTGGAAGGTTTAGATGTGCAAGCAATGTACTCTTACGCCTGAAATATAGAAGTTGTAATGGATATCCCTGTATCTTCCTATTGTAATGATGTAACACTAGTCTCCGTATTGTGATATTCATAGACAAATAACTCTATGCTAATATTTTAACATATAAAAGCAGGGAAGAACAGAGATAAGCAGTTGCTTCCCAAGCGAGTGTCAAAGGTGTTGCAAAACATGGTGATATTATCAATAATTTCACAGATTTCATATTACTTCCCCATTGCTAACAGAAATATATTGTAGGCTGCAATCTGTCAATACACTGATGAACACGTTGCTTACAACCAGTGTAGATATACAGCCTTTGCAGACTGCATAATTTTCCAGTGATACAAAATATTCATCACGGCAGTGAATGTTTAGGAAAAGCATTTCATATGATCGTAACTAGGCCCTCACAGCCATGTATTTCAATTACTTTGCCTTTGTGATTTCACATCATAATTATATACTAGCCAGGGTCTTTCAGACAGGCATAATTCTTTTTAATGGTTATAATTCCATAATCCAGAGGGCTTTAATGTTGTTAGAATACTAAAATCATGGGTGCACATACATAATATTTATTTTTCAGGCAATTTTCTAGACTGTTAAGAAGCATATCCAGAACACATCAATTTGTCATCAAAAAAGCACTCATTGATTCAGTTGTAAAAACTTATTTCTCATATGTCATGCCGTGATATTTTACTAGGGAATATAAGATAATTAAAAGCAGGTGATAATATTCACAAAACCTCCCTGTTGCATTTTTCTAATTTATTTGCACCAGAACTATTTCCTAGATTCCCTCCCTATTGACCCTTGTATGAACCTAAGGTCACTGTTGATTGATCACCAGCATCATTTCAGAGTCCATGAAGTTATGTGATGAAAATGCTGATCAGAATAATTGAACTGGTTTCTTAGCGCCTTTTGAGTTAAATAAAAAAAAAAAACCAAAACATTTTTTTTTCATCTCCAAGCACTTTTCTATTAAAATAGGGAGGCCTACTTCCTTAAACTCTTCCAAGAATATAGCAATGTGTCACTAAGCATAAGAGAAAGGCCTCCTTTTCCTGCAGTATAACCTGGCTGATGTGAACACCTGAATGTACGTAGATCCATGTTGACCTCTTGAGTTCTGGCACCAGTGAGGCAGGACTGTACGTTCACGAGACAGGTTGTAGGGTCAGGACTAAAGATGATTTAACTCTTTCTGCCTGCATCTTGTCTCTTTGGTTTTGCATGCAGCTAAGAACTGGATTGATTTTAGATCAATTCTCTGGGCACTGATTTGGTGTGCTTTTCTTCATAACTTTGTTTCCACATCTTCGCATGCAGATTGTTCTTAAGTTTTAAATAGTTTTTTGCTTCTGAACTTGAATTATGGCCTTTTCTTTCCTCAACATCTTTACATATGAAATAATGAAACATTTCTTTCCGCAAACAAGGCAAAAGCAGCCTTTCCCAGCTATTTGTTTTAAGGATGCCAAGCCACTTCTGACCATCTTCTCACTGGAACCTGTATGTACTCACTTTCACATGCAATATTCATGTCAGCTGCACTGTTGTCACTGTTGCTAGCAGTGAATACAGGCCGACCTCATCTTGACTAAATTACGATGTCTGTCTTTCTGGCCCCAGGTTGGCACATTTTTCAGAGAGATATCTCCATCCCATTTTTGTACTTTATCACCTCAGCACTAGGAATAAGGTCATATAAAGGTCCCAGGATGAAGTGACTAATTACTGTAAACCTCTTTTTGCCTTCATGCCAACAACGGAGGCCAATCGTTCTTCATTATTTCTTTAGTCTCCCCAATCTGTTTTGAATCCATATATCATCCTCTGTATGATGTTTAAACTAATGATCTCTTGAGCATGAATAGTCTTTTTTTGTCCTCTGTTACTTACCATTGGGTTAAACCATGTGTTAGCCAAGTCCTTGTTAAGGGCTTACAGTACAGTAACAGAACTAGAAATAATCTTTATATATAAAAGATACACTTAGCTGATTAGTCGTACAGACAGTTTCTTCCATCTAAAAACCCTGAAGTATCCTGATAAACTACTGGATTGGTAATGCAGGTATTGAGAATATGAATGGCAACAAACAACTTACTTCTTTGGAAATAAAAGGATTTTCTGAAACCCCACATTTAGTGTCAAACAATGCCTTGACTTAAGAGTTTTCTCTGATATTATCATAATATAATAATCCCATTTTGTATAATATTTGTAGGATGAAGGGTAACAGAGGTTATAATTAGGTTTTTTGGGTTGAAGTAGTTTTTAGTCTGGGACAACATGCCTACCACTTCTACATTGATGGCCAGTTTGCATATTAGCTAGCTTAAGGCAATGACTCCTATGTCTGTCTTAAAATCTACTAAACATTACTTCGCATAATTCTAGTTCAGACAGTCCTTCCTTTTACATAGGAGCCTGTAAGCCCCGTCATTGATGCAAAGTACTTATTAAATCTGTCAAGAATACCAGATCACAACTGAATTTCCCTACACATCCGAGTTTAAAAAGTACTGGCTGGTTTTGCACTGATCTTTTGCAACAACTTTATATGCAACAACAAATATCTTCCATGAGACTTATCGATGACAAATACAACCCTTTCACCTGGGATAGAAAGACCCAAATCACTGGTACAGGTTAGGCATTGACCTGCCAGGTAGCAAACATCCCTGCAGAAGAGGATCTAGGGCTCCTGGCAGGAAACAAGTTGAACGTGAGTCAGCAATTCCCTGCAGCAGAGAAGGCTATGTTTGACGCTGCGTTGGCAGCAGTGGCCAGCAGGTAGAGGGAACTGATTGTTTTCCTTTCTTAACACTAGCAAGGCCACATATGGGGTTCTCTGTCCTGTCGAGGAGCCACCTGAGAAAAGAGATTAACAAATTAGTGCAAGTCCAGTAAAGGACCAGCAAGATGGTTAGAGGGCTGGAATGCATGACATGCGAAAAGAAGCAAAAGGAATTAGACTTGTTTAGCTTGGAGTAAAGAGGTCTAAGAAGGGACCTGTCTGTACTATTTGGAGATGTACTAGACAAGATCTATAGAAAAGGTGGAGTCAATTTTTTCTCAGAGGAGCATAATAGGTCAGAAGTTGTAACTAGAGAACTTCTGGTTAATGAAGAAAGTTCACTGTGAGGTCGTCAACCATTAGGAGACATTGCACAAAGAAGCTGTGGGACCTTTTGGAGATTTTCGAAAGTTGACTGGAGAAGGTCTGGGGCAATGTGATCTTTTTTACAAATTGTTTTAGACCTCCGAGATAAAGAGATTCAGAACTAATTTTTTAATGTGGACTCTTGGCTGTGGGATAAATTTTATTGAAGACAGTACAAATGTCAACATGTTAGAAACTTACATATATGTGTGAGAATTACTGTATTCACAAGAAATGCATTCACAAATCCAGGGGTCCTGATGGGATGCATCGATGAGTGGTGAGGGAGCTGGCAAATGTTACTGCTAAGCCACTCTCCATCATCTTTGAAAGGTCATGGAGAACAGGAGAGGTGCTTGAGTATTGGATGAAAGCTGGGATCACTCCAATCTTGAAAAAGGGCAAGAAAAAGGACCCAGGAAACTACAGGCCAGTCGGTGTCTCCTCCATCCCTGGAAAGGTGGTGGAACAACTTGTCCTGGATGTCATGTCCAAGCATCTGGAAGAAAAGAACGTTACTGAGAGTGGTCAGCATGAGTTCACCAAGGGGAAATCATGATTAACCAATTTAATAGCCTTATATGCTGTAATGACTGTCTGGGTAGATGAAAGGAGAGCAGTAGAAGTTGCCTACCTCAGCTTTAGCAATGCTAGCTACACTGTCTCCAACAACATCCTCATAGGTAAGCTTAGAAAGTGTAGTTTAGATGAATGGACAGTGAGACAGATTGAGAACAGACTGGATGGCAGAGCTCAGAGGGTAGTCATTGACAGTACAGAGTCTAGCTGGAATTTATCAATGATCTGGATGAGGGAACAGAGTGGGTCCTCAGCAAGTTTTCTGATGATACAAAACGGGGAGGAGAGGTTCATATACAGGAAGGCTGTGCTGCCACTCAGTGAGACCTGGACAGGCTGGAAATTGGAGTGGAGAGGAGACTAATGAAGTTCAAGAAAAGCTAGTATAGGGTTCTGCACTCCAGGAGGAATAACCCCCTGCACTAGTACAGGTTCAAGGTTGACCAGCTGGAAAGCAGCTCTGCAGAGAAGGACCTCTTGAAAATAAGTTTACCATGAGCCAGCAATATGAACGCATGGCCAAGGTCAATGGTATCCTGGGGTGCAATAAGACAATGGCCAGCAGATCAAGGGAGGTTATCCTCCCATTCTACTCTGCCCTAGGGAGGCCTCATCTGGAGTATTGTGTCCAGTTCTGGGCTCCCTAGCTCAAGAAAGACAAGGAACTACTGGAGAGAGTCCAGTGAAGGGCCACGAAGGTGACCAGGGGATTGGAGCACCTCTTATGAGGAGAGGCTGAGTGAACTTGGTCTGTTTAGCCTGGAAATAGAAGACTGAGAAGGTACCTTATCAATGCTTGTAAATATGTAAGGGGTGGGTGTCAAGAGAACAGGACCCAGTTCTTCTCAGTGGTGTCCAGCAAAAGGACAAGGGGCAACAGGAAGACAGGAAGTTCCAGCTGAATATGAGGAAAAACTTCTTTACTGTGAGGGTGACAGAGCACTGGAACAGGCTGCTTAGGGAGGATGTGAAGCCTCCTCTGGAGATACGAAAAAACCTGTCTGGACACATTCCTGTGCAACCTGCTGTAGGTGAACCTCCTTTAGCAGAGAGGTTGGACTAGATGATCTCCAGAGGTCACTTCCAACATTGACCATTCTGTGATTCTGTGATCTCTAGGTTAAGAGTACTTATTGATATCATAGCAGACCTTTGAGTGTGAGGAATCTCATTGAAGTAACAGTGAGAGTCTATTGCACTTGCATTTACTAGTAGTAATAAATCTTTAGCAGCAATAGAAAGATTCACAAATAGAGCTGCAGTCATTGAAATATGTGGCAAATATTGCAGAGCGAGGTGAAAACTAGCCTCTAGGATTAATGTCTTACTTCTTCAGAAAGAGATGCCAGAAATCCAAATGCCATCATGCATGCTGTTCACCTTTGGTACAGTTCAGTTCCCTTACAATGATGTTATTAAAATACTCCTACTGCAGTGCTTTTTCTGCTTGCCTTCTAAACACAATTATTTGATGGAGAAAAATTAAGAGACAGATCCTTGACTATTCTAAGCGGAGTACATTATGTGGACCAGTGGAGATTGTTCTGTTAGGTTTTCTTTTCTAAGGGATAAAAAGGGACAGAGGGGAAAGCAACGTAATTTTGGTCTGTCATGAACTGGAATAAATTTGTATCACACAGACTTGTCACAAGACAATAACTGTGAGCACAGTTCTGAACTATTAAAGAATTGCAGTGTATTCAGTCCTCTGTGCTGTTGCAGGCTCCCATTATAAGCCAGTATTTAAGGGGGTCACAGCTGCCCTTCTTTTCTGAAGATTTTGTTGCTCCAAAACCACCTTGTGCAAGATGGTGCTAACAAGGAGAATAATAGCACTCACATCAAATGGTTTCCTTTTTTCATGGTGTTCCTGCATGCAGCTTTGCTGAGGACTACAAGCTATTGGATAATGTTAACTTATGCATTCACTCTTTGCTTTTTTCACCATTTAGGCTGGAGATAAATATAATATTTCACTGGCTCTATACCCAATTTCACAAAGGCAATTTTAACGTAAGCAACGCATTCAATACAAGCTAGCATGAAATAACTGCATTGCAGTTCGTAGATGGGCCTTGATGTTTACATGCATTTTCAGCACAGCCAAACTCTGTTTTAACCAACTCATCTTTTGAGAGCTCTGAAAGTAATTTAATACTTACTAATTTTTTTTTCAGTTAAACAGACATAACTTCACATATATACCTTGTAATAATGTCAGAAATCAATCAGCGTATGTACAGCTACTAAAACCCTAGATCAGCTTTCAAGCAAGACATTTGTTTCTTCAATGTTTAAGCTATGCTTGTTCAGCTGAATTCGAGTACACTAGACACTAGGAACCCTGTTTTTATTTCAATTATGAAAAATGCACCCCGATAAGATACTTGTGCATTTCATCAGTTACAAACCTGCTTTACCAGCATGTGCAACTATGCCTGTACCATTTATTTGCACATAAAAATAAAGCTAAACAGTTATGCTTTTGTAGTTATAGTCAAGTCTCAGAGACTGATTGTGTCTAAAATAGTTAAAAATCACTGGGCTGCTTTTTACTCACTGCAGGTTATTTTCTGACACTGCCTATCCCATCACAGGCCAGTGGATTTAGCATTTATGTCACACAGATTTATAATCTTACAAAAGTGGCCAAAAGGTAATGCCTCCCAAAGGAAAAGCCTAAGGGCCATGGTGATTTCACACATTTAATTTGGCTGTCACCTCTACTTTTCCCTCCCTCTCTCAACTGCTATGGGATCTGTGCTTGATGATACATCACTTCTTAAATCAGTGTCAAATGGAGTTTTTTTAACCAAAGAGAACGTTTTAAACATTATGGTGCACTCTCTTCCAAGTCCTTGTTTGTTGAATTATGCAGCGCAGCTAGGCTATGGTCTACAGGCTTTCTTTTTTAGAAATATGATCTTCATTATTTGTGTATTTGCAGTTCTGAATTTTTTCATCTTGCATCAAATGTTGAGCTATGAAATGAAAGAGAGGACGTATGAGGTCCTTGGCAAGAAGAAGAAATATTTTCACAAAGGAAAATGTTAGTGAACTTCATTTAAACATAATTTCACACCTGTGTAAATTTATTCCTATGCGTTTCATCCATGGATTTAATCAGTCAATCATTTTAGAACCTTTCAGTTTTACTTGTCATTTTATCTTACACTATCAATATTTAAAAAAATTGGAAGCAAATCATGTATTGTGATAGATATAGTTTGAAATAGCTACTTTTTCCAGAGTTTTGTCTTGTTTATAGCGTTGTCAGTGCTGAAAATACAGAACACAATTGACTTTTTAATCTACTATGACTGCATTTTGATACAGATGTAATTATCTCCTATGATGTGTACAACTATTCTCCCTTGTTTGAAGTACCAGTTTGGTGTTGTTTCAAATGTATGGCATATCATTACTTCCATAACTGATGCAAAACCAGTCACTATGCTACACTACTTAAATGATGGAATAGTATTGAGTTACTGCTAGAATAAATACATGGATGTGACACATAAATATTTTAATCTGTTCCTTCCAAAGCTTACTTAGCATCTATATTGACAGTTAATAGTTTGTCCAGGACACTGTTGTTTACCAGCATTTATAAATGTTTATTTTTCATTTATTCTTAGCCATTTTTCAACACTTTGTTAGCCCTTTATGGAATGGGAAGGCTTGATAGGATGGGATGGTACAAACACAGTTTCACATACTACAACAAACTAACAGGCCATGAGACCTCTGAAGGAATTACTAACAGATTTATAATGTCACTGAAACTGTGGGTGATTTAAGGAAGTTCTGTCCATGATTTTTATTTTCATTGAAGAATCTCAGATTTTGCACTCAGGCCAACTCTACTTAGTACTCAGACTTCTGGCTGGGCAAGGGAATAATCTATATTTCTTTTCTATCACTAACCATAAAAAGTTGCCTCCTGGCTCTCTTAAACCAATGACACATTTACCCAACATCTATCAGTCTTTGTTTCAGCTAGTAGAAAAAAAAACAAGATTACATATGTCAAGTTTTGCGAGTTTTTTTTAACAAGTATGCTTGGGATGGACAAAGTGTCTTCAAAGACTTAGAGAATGCCATTTATCCAGCAGATAGATGTTTTTATCTAAACTTTTTGGGGGACTGTAGAAGGTTGGGAGAGTAATATAAAGCAAGAACATCAAGAAAATAGTGAAAAGTTACACGTGCTTTACATACATCCATAGTGTTAAAAAGGGTCTACATTCTGAAGCATAGGCAAAGGTAGTGCATTTGCTAATTTCCTTATGTCAGCTGGAATGAAATAATTTGCTGTATACTGTTTAGAAATGGAGAGCCTCATATGAAGGTGAGGGAGTACGGGTGACTATAACCCGTGTGATGTGTGACTCTGTTATACTGTGCATCGCTTTTGTCTGGCATACGTCAGACCTGCTCATTTTCAGAGAGCATGAATATTTTCCTAATCAGCTAGAATTCAGGGCAATTTTCAAGGTTAGTTCTGAAGTTGCCAGTAGCAAGTCTGGTTGAATACAGAAGATGAACTGATAGATACAGTCTTCCAAACAATTTTCCATTTAGACATTTTAGCAGTGCCTCCTGGCACTATTGTAAATACATAATTTAAAAGCCTGTTTAGCATCACCAGCACCTGCAGTTGCATTGGCCCCAAACAGAGGATCATTCTGATCCATTTTTTTCATTCTAACATTGGATTAGTTCATCTATTTCATTGACTCTAAATGGGAAAACAGAAAGAAGATGTGGGACCACAAGCAAAGGGAGTTTCCCTTTTCACGTGTATGCTGTTGTGAGCTAAGTGAGGTAGACCAGGTCTCTAGTCAGGCACTTTGGGAGATGAGTGAGGGTTCAGACCCTTATTAACCTTGGTAACTGGTTTCTAATTAGTTTAGGCCTAATTCCGTGTCTTTTTCTGAAACCAGTGGAAGGTCTTTTGTTTGAGTTTTTTAATGTTTATTTCTTTTTCAGCATCATTTTTCTTCCCCTGTCCTTACAAAGGTGGTAGCAGCCACTGTAGGGATGAAGAAAAATTTTAAAAATGGTTATTTCCTCCCATTTAAAAGGAAAGAAGTTTGCACAGTACTGGAATATAGTTAAGGTAAAGAGTGTTTAGGTGTTAAGACTAATTAAACACAGAAGAAATAAAAAACCCGTTAGCTTTAATGTCGTACAGATACCTTCGTTAGAAGCATAGTTTCATTAATTAGTTCTTAGTTATCACGTGCTTTGATTTGCTGAGTCGGATGCAACTGTTATTAATTTAGGTGTTTGTACTTTGGGCTTTTTATTTTAATTAATCAGTATTTAAATTTAGTGGTATTTGTGGATTCTGTTCTGGTTTGAGTCAGAAGCAGGACTGGACAAGTAAGAAATTAACATTCAGGCAATAAAGCATGCATCCAAATTGAACAGTTATGAGATGAAATGAGATGATTAATGTATATGACTGCGTGGGCAATTTAAAGCTTTAGTGAAATATATCTTTTAGCTTTGAAATTTAATTAATCCTAGCACATTGTACAGTGC
Source organism: Neomorphus geoffroyi (assembly GCA_033558235.1). Taxonomy (NCBI): domain Eukaryota; kingdom Metazoa; phylum Chordata; class Aves; order Cuculiformes; family Neomorphidae; genus Neomorphus; species Neomorphus geoffroyi. Next base: position 18,973,659 of record JAUMJM010000048.1, on the reverse strand, counting down.
GTGCAGTGGTCAGTCATATGCAGCATTCATAATACTGATTCTCAGGATTGCCATAGAAGTGCATTTCAAATTGCAAAGTCACCGCAATTTCTAGCATGAGAGGGTCAATTCATAGCTGGGCAAAGAGTGCAGTGAATTTAGCTTCTAAAACTGAGAGCAGAAAAATCTGGAGGACCCTCTGCAGTTGCAGTGGAAGAAAAAAGGAATTAGGGGTATTAGGACAGCTTAAATAGGTGTGTTTTATCTGAAGCTTGTCTGTTAGGATTTTCTCACTAATGCCAGAGGGTATTGTTGGATCAAAGCAGAAGATAATGTGAAAATAGTATGTTCAGTGATAGCACCTAGGGTATGTCAGCAACTTCACATCATCACTTGGGATTACCTGAGTTTATGACAAAGTTTGTGCTCTAAACATTGCATATTGCTAAATGTCTTGTAAAAATATTGTTTATGTGGGAACAAAAATACAACGTATTGGCTGGTTCATACAGCCCCATGTTGCTAAATGTGGATGCAGATAAATTATCTGTGTTGTGAGTATCAAGGAAGCAGCACTTTGGTCTTTTTAATGCCTTGTTGATTTAGCTAGCTGAACAATAGCAGTGTAAAATAGCAGTATTCTGCTGCTTGCTGTAATAATCACTACCAGTGTTCAGTTTGTAAATTATTCTAATGAAGAAAATGGAATTTTTTATTTTGACAAATCTGTTACAGAATAAGTAAAAATTATGATAGCATCTGATAATAAACTGCTTTTTTCTAGAAGATTTAGTTATTGACACGATAAAACAGAAGTGATGATGATAATTTACTGCAAAGGTACTGGTTTACCATATTCTCTATTTTGCTGCCTTATCAGAAAATACAGCTGTGAAGAAAATTCCCTGTCCCAGCAAGTAATCTATTACCTGTCAAAATCTCCGCAGTTACCAAGATTCTTCCATGCATTTATTTATTTCTCTAATTTGGATCTGAGGAAAAGCAGGGGCACAGGAAACATATCCGTTAAGATCTAATTATTAAAAAAGCATATATCGGCCTACCTACCTGTGTAAATCTTAGCTATAAGATGAATGTCCCTAGAAACGTAAAGAGAATTACTGCCACAAAGACTCTTAAAGCAAGAAAATGTTTTGAATAACAAAATTAACAGATAATGTAAAGGTAAAGAGCCACATCACCTCATTCTGCATTAGCCTGATGAGAGGAGTAAAATGCCATTTTTTCCTGTTGGAATTAAATTTAGCCTCATACCACAGACATTTCAGGTTGTAAAGCTCTTACCTAAGATACAGGAAACAAATCAAAAATAGACATATTAGGCACAAAAATTTAATACAAGCATGCCAGAAGAAACAAAAAATTAACTAGTAACGGGATGAAATTTGTGTGAATGATTGTTGCAAGACTCTCTGGCTTTCATGTGAATTGTATTTCTGGTACAGCACTGGAAAAGCTTTGGTCAAACATTTCCATCTATGGAGTTTCATCTCTGGAATTTCCCTCAGGGTGGACACACAGTGGAGTAGATTCATGATTTAGAAATATATGGACGTTGTTTGCCTGCAAGAAGTGTTGTAGGGTTTTTTTGGTGTTTTTTTCTTTTTTTAAAAAAATCTTATTTATTTATCTGTTTGTTTGTTTGTTCATTGGAAAGAACAAAACTGTTCTCACTTCTCTTTTCCTCCCAAGAAAAATAATAATATTCTTCCAGGCTCATTTTTGACCTTTGTAAGAACACAAATGTGTTTGGGTGGCAATGGTGCGAGATAATTTTCATTTTCACTTAGTCTCAATGTTAAATCAAGACAAATACATTGAAGGTATTTGTTGGTCTAAAATTTGTTGATTTAAAATTTTGTTTTTGTCTTGCATTAGGTTCTTTCCGCTTTCTGAGTATGCCGTAAGTCCCATTCATTTAGTTTCAGTTGTCTTCTAACGATCCTGGGGCTTCCATCATGGATTTCTACATGTACTTTTTTTTTTGAGTTCAGTTCTCTGGAAAATTTGGGGTTGATACTTTTGAAAGGGAAAAATATGGACAAGTATGTGATGGTGGGTTTTCTTGTGTTTTTTTCATTTCCACCTAATATTTTGTACTTTTTCAGGCTTTATCTTTGTTTTACATTTGTGAGGCTTCTCTTTAGAAGTACAAAACTTGGCTACTTCATGCTAGTTTTCCTTTGTTTAAGTCAGTCATCAAATTGTGCCTGTCATCTTACACAAAACTGGGGTCTTTTTGAGTTGTCTGCATTGCTGATTTTTTTTCCCCTGTTATCTCAAAGACCGTAAATGGGTTTTCACATTGAACTGTTGAGTTACTTGCTGTTTTGTTTTCCTATCCATACTAGTCAACTGTGTGTGATCTTCTTTTGCTTAGCTTTGTTTTCAGTTCCATTTTCCTGACTTTCATGAGTGGGTTCGTCTATCAAATATTTCAGTTCATCAGTATTGTCTGAGAACAGGATCATTTTGTGTAGGAACCAGACACAGTTTTCCTGATTTCTAGTTAAGTGAAGTTTCTGGATTGGTGTCAGATTGAATGTCATTAGATGTTTTATAAGTGTGTTTGAAAGCAGTGTAAGGAGATGCTGCTTGTGTTCTTTTTTTGCTGTTGATGGACTAGAGAGACTATTTGTTGTATTGTTATTTGATGAATTTAGATTATGAATTATATGTTACATATTTTTGGTAGCCTTTGTATCAGAACATTTCCTTGAGTTGTTTTCCTATGGAAATACTAGAGAAAGAGATGTTTAGAAATTAATAAACATTTTTTAGTTTTGTTTTGGATTAAACCAATAGTTTTTTGTTTTCTTCCCTTCATGAAAACACTGAAGTTTCTGTAATCACTTAGCAGATTTCAGAAGAGGAGACCTGATTGTCTTGTTATCGCTGATCTCAATGAGATTCAGTGTTTTTCCTTGCTCTCAAGAAATGTGAGTTTTTATAGGTTTTAGTTTTTATGGAGATAAGCTTGTCCAATTTTACTGACTGTGAAGGATATTCAGAATATCTTGTGCATTAAGTAGCTAAAAAAATATGCAAAAGCTAAATATTCTGTCATGCAAAGACTTGTCACTTTGGAGTTATAAACTAAGCACATAGGTTACTCAGTTGCAAGTCACACTTGAAGATCCAAGAATCATTGCTGTGCCATAGACTTTGTACAAACTTTATATTGAGGTTGAAGAGCTTCAGCATTTATTTTAAAATAACTTTATACTTTCCATGTATTTAAAAAGATAAATCCTATTAACATCGTGGCTAAAAATAATTTTAATAAAGTAATAGCAAGTAAAACTTCACTGTTCGTAAATATATATTAAGCAGAAGAGCAAAAACCTTCAAAATGAATGTATAATTAAGTGTATACACTAGAGAGTATGAAATTGCAGATTGAAGCCTGTCTGCAGCTGTTTTGAAGAAATGAAGGAGGATTGGATTAGTCTGAAGAGCAGTAATAGAAAAAGATCCTGATGTGCTGCAGCATTTGGTGATTTGCATGCATTGCATATTATTAGGTAAGAGCAGTCTTTTAACATTTAAGACACAGAATGATCGCTGTGGAAAACAGCTAGCATTTGGGTAAAGGAAATCTGTGGCTTGAGACATCTTGAACTTGAATTTTAATTTTAGTGAATATGGTGGCTGGCTTATCCATTTGTTGGAAAGTATTACCCATCATCTTTTCAGATGGATGAACAAATAATGTTTTACTCCTCTAGCCACTTAAGATCTACACCCTAAAAACTCACTGTTCCATAAATATACAGCTTGTTCTTCTACCACTTCAAGCACTGTTTAGAGAAAGCAAGGAATGCTTGCTATGGAGGAACATTAGTTTGTGGCAGTTCTTTATGTAAGAATATTGAAGTATTAGTACCTCTGAGGAGGTTATCAATGTAGTATAACAAATAAGAATCGAAGATCCAATATTCTGACTACCCAGATGGTTTTAGACATCCAAAGAGAATGAAGTTCTTCTGCCAATTCTAGAATTATTATGGTTTTCTTATATTTGTCATCTTAATGGAAAAGTGTTTGCTTTAATTACCCCCTATTATGATCGGTTAATTAGATATTATGTTTGACTGAAGTTACTTTCTGCATGGTTTTGATTCTTTAAAAGTCTTTTCTGATGAAGGAAACTCGTGACAGATATTAATTAAGTATAGTTCTGAAATATTATCATCTTTAAACTCTGACTATGCTGTTTATCAGTGTTAAAACAAAGATAAATCTGAATATCCTTATTCATGATGCTACTTAGAGGCACTGGAACCCTTCAGTATGAATTACTATATTCTAAATAATAGCATATGGGAAGATCTTACTACAAATGAATAGAAAACTGATTAAAATGCAGTATAATTCTTACAAAAGGAGGGTTGGGTTTTTTTCTCTTGGAGCTATCTTATAATCTAATTTTCCAAAATATAAATAAATCTAATCTTATTTTCAGAGTATTCCTTTTAATGAGAATACTTTTTCCAGTTTTATGAAATGCATTCCTCACTCAGACAAATTACGTAAACAACACAATAGAAAGAAAATAACTTCAGGCTAGTTTTATATCCACTTTGTAATAGATGTATTAAAGCAACAGCGGGCCACCAGTGAGTCTCATAGCCTGAGTCTCTCTGTTACAAAGAAGCCTGACTTTACTTCCATTGCTTTATTTTCTTCCAGTGAAATGTGTAATTACAGACCTATTTCTCAGAAGGGTTTGACTGTCATTTGGATACCATACTATTAATTGCAACAGACAGTGGCAAGTAATGAAGTTATAGCAGCACAAGGAGCAAAACAGTGTTTATCTGAACCTCAATGACTGATCATGCATGTATTCTTATCCCATTGCTTAAATTGCCTATAGCTTGCATTTGGATGAGAATTCTTGGTCATTTACTTTGCTAGGTTAAGCTGTTGCCAGGCCCCTAAATATGCTCTGTGCACATCCTTTTAAAAAATATCTAGCCACATGGTAGCCAAAGTGTGTGCATGGTGTAAACCAACTCCATACTCAGGTTCCCTCATCTGAAGAAGATACAAGCATTTATTTTTTATACCTGTACAATAGGGAAAATTATTTAAGTATGTAGAATTTCTGCTGTGGAAAGAAAATACAGCTTGTTAAAACCTGGTAAAGGAACAACAGAAGAAGATATTAATTTTAGCATGGTGAGAGTTTCTTTTCAGCTACCAATTGACTCTCATCTGTGTTTTTCCACCAAACAACAGAGATTGAGATTACTTCATCAGGAAATTCGAAGATTTATGTTACAGATACCATTAATAGTCTTGGTATTTTAAAATAAACTTAATTTTTTTATAAAAATGTTTCTGAGATCAGGCTGGATGTTGAATCTGTGCTGCTGTATGAGATAACGCCTTTAGAGTCATAGACGTTCTGTGCGAAAAAGGAAAAAAAAAGCAGACAGTTTTGTGATCAGTAGCTGAATAAAAAGGGAGTACCACCTTCAGGGTGACACACTAGATTAAAATTTATATACATGCACACCCATAAAGCTACTGATTTGGTGACCGGTGTTCAAAGATAATGAGAAAAGAGAGCAAGGTCTGACCAACAATAAGATATTTTAATTTTACATGTGTAAAATTATGAAAACCTTAATCTGTGGTTTATGAAAAGTTTACAAAAAAATAGTGGTTTTCCCACTAGATTTATGTTCTCCTCTAAGCATAACATGATAAATGAGAATTACAAAGGTTGGAAAGGAGGAATGATGAAAGGTAAAACATAATAATCTAGTGTCATTGGTTACTTGCTTTTGTTACGTGATTGTTCAGCTATTTTAACTGTTCATAGAATTCTCCTTTGCCATTTGTCATTTTATTGCCTATTGTGAATAATGCTGCAAGGGGAAAGATCTTTAGGAATTATTTGAAAGCTGAGAGGAACAGGACTACCTTTATGGGCTACAGACAGGGTTATGTTCTGTATAAAGAGAGACCAAAAAAAGTGAAAAATAAGAAAGACAAGAAAATACACTGAAACAGATATCATTGATAGCTGCAGTAGGTTCAGGATGGAAAGGATACATATCTTTGGTCAGGGAGAGGGATTGTGGAGGGTCTGCAAGGCAATTAGGAAAAAAAATCAAAGTTGTTATGATGATAAAGAATGAGGTAACAGTGCAGCTCAGAAAGCAGCTTATTTATAGGAGTTTATTGACAGAAAGAGAATATTAGTTTAGCAGCATTTTTTGAATACTTTTCAGGACAATTACATGGGCAAAAGAGAGGCCAAAGTACAGTACAATGACCAAAGTACATGTCATCAAAAAGAAAGGTTAACATTTTTAAACTCTTAACACTTGGAAAGATTTTTCTTCCATCATTCGTAGTGTTTTGATGTTTCTGTGTGTCACAAGGACAGTAGTTACTTGGTAAAATTAAGATTGTTCGCATAAAACATTTCAAAATTATCTATGTAAAGAAATAAAAAAATATTTGAGTGGTCTCTGAGTATTTCTAATATTAAAGTGTTATCAGAGAAAGTACAAGATTATTTATATATGAAAAAATTTAAGGAATTTCACTTTAAGGGTAAAAGCTAAGAATTTTATTTGCTTTTTTGAAATGAATCTGCTGGCAATGTATCTATTGAACTACTTTTGCTAGTTCTTTCAACTAGTGCTGAAAAGCAAACATCAGCTCTGCTGGATGGAATTTCCAAACGAGCTATGAGAACTGGTCTACCTGAAGAGTTATACAGTAACATTGCCCACAGAAGATTCTTAAAGCGGTTGAGTGAATATGCCAAGCTTCTTGTCCAAGTTTTTCACTTTAGGATCAGGAAATGTATGAGCTGTATCTGCATTTTTAGGAAAATCTCAATTATTGGAACAAAAAATTCTGATCAGAATGCAGTTGTCTGAAAAAGGTCTGCTGCTAAACGTCTTTAATCCAGAGGATATTTTACTATATATGTGCTTTCTGGGCTAAGAGGAAAGAGAACAAAGATGTCAAGAATTCTGCAAATTTATCTGCATTCTCATCAGTATCCTTTGATGAAAGACTAAGATCTCAGTAACAGAAAATATCCATTGTCAAAATTCATTTGGAGAAGTCATTTAACTGTTGTTCTTAAGGAGCTTGTTGGTCTTCCTTAGGTTAATGCTCCTGTGATGGACAGTGATGAATCTGTCATCCTATTCTTAGGAGCCCAGGGAAAAGACAGTCAGTGTAGAAACAGTGCATCCTTATTTCATGTTGGCTAAAATGGCAGCTGCAGGAAAGACTGATTTGCTGGTATTGGTCACAGTCAATGGCAAAAAGGGGTGGCTGTTTTCCTGTGCTTCATATTGCCCAGCCTGGGACTATCAGATACAGATAGTTGAAGCATATGGAATTCATTATTCAAAACAGAAATTACTTTCTTTTTAACAAGGTAGTTGAGGTAGGAATGGACCAACAATAATAATCTGATGTAGGTAATGCTTGTATATGTACAAGGTGTACATATACTTACATATGTAGATTTGCACTGTAACTGGCAAAAGCACTGCTCTACACCGACAAAGCAAGAGACTGGAAGATTAGAGAACCCCCCATCATAGGAGAAGATCATGTGTGAGACCATTTAAGGAACCTGAAGGTGCACAAGTCCATGGGACCTGATGAGATGCATCTGGTGGTCCTGAGGGAACTGGCAGATGAAGTTGCTAAGCCACTATCCATCCTATTTGAGAAGCTGTGGCAGTCTGGTGAAGTTTCCACTGACTGGAAAAAGGAAAACATAACTCCAATTTTTAAAAACAAGAAAAAAGGGAGACCCCGGAAATTATAGGCCAGTCAATCTCACCTCTGTGCTACGCAAGATCACAAAAAGATAGGGAAGGTCTCTTTAACGAGGAGTACAGTGATAGGACGAGGGGTAATGGTATTAACCTGAATGAAGGGTGATTTAGATTTACGTGTTAGGAAGAAATTTTTTACTGTGAGGGTGGTAGGGCAATGGAACAAGTTGCCCAGAGAAGGCATAGGTGCCCCATCCCTGAAATGCATTCCTGATCTGCATTTTAAAGTACTATGTCTATTTTAAAGTATTATGTCTATTTCTTTCTTGATACATTGTGGCTGTTCCCTACTTATTCATATTTCGGAATTACTATGCTTCACTGATTCTCAGGAGAGAAAAGTTTTCTGTATGTTTTACTGGTTACACTTGGAAGATTTTTTTCATTTGTGATTTTATGAATCTTTCATAGCAGAGGGCAGTTCAAATCATAAAATTACTCCTAAGAGACAGTAATAGTGTTTACACTGTAGAGGCTTTGAATTTAGAAACAACTAATGGATACTGATCCTTTTCATACTATTGCTTTCTCTATGATATTTGAAATACAAATAACATCATTTTTATTAAAAAAAATTAAAAACTAAGAAAGCTTTCAGGAATTGTTTTCCAACATGTGTATATCACTGAGGCATCTAGTGTGAAAGTACACATAGGTGTTTAGTTGTGATAAATACAATCAAAACAGCATGCTCAATTAAATGTAATTCTGTACCTTGTTAATATAGCTTTAACACAGTGTGTATTCTAGCAAACGTTTAAAAATTATATCTCATATGGAAGCAGCAGTGGAAACTATTCATACAAAACATGAGTGGGAACAGGGACATCTTTGGGGTGCACAAGACCCCGCAAATGTCAGTGCTTCAGATGTTAACATATAGAATTCCAAGCACTGAAATACTGGAGTGACCTCTATGTTAATATGCAGTTGACAAAGCCCAGGCATTTAAGAGTGTTTTTCACCTTTCATTCCTTTCCGAATACCTTCTGCAGGGCAGAGATGGTTCTTTTGGAGGCCAGAATTTTAAACAACAACAATTAAAGCCCAGCAGAGTTGCCGGAGAATTTATCATTTCTTGTGGCTGACTGAAAAGAGACATGGGACGAGGATGCTAGTATTCAGCTGCTTCCAACTATTTCACATTTAATTCCTGCTCTGTAATAGGTGTATAATATGCTAGCAACTGCTAGATAGAAAAAACCCAGTTTGGAAAGCTCAATAAGAAGATAGATGAAAAAAGAATAATACAGATATGAGATAAAATACAAATCTGGTTGTTTCTGTCCAAGGGTTGGTAACTACTTTTGCTTCTGACAGTCTGTTCAATGCGTGCTACATCTTTGCCAAGTGTCCCACAGAGGGTTTGTCACTGGTAAGGAAATAATGTACAAGATGGTAAGATGTGAATGGCTAATGTTAAATATTTCAACTAATCTTTCTGTTGGAAAGAACTTAACTTCAAAGACATGATTAAATCAGAAGTAAAATCACCCCAAAATAATTTTTCCTTATCTAATTTTAATATAGGTAAATAAACTTCAAAGTACATATTCAAAATTCTTAGTGAAAAAAAGAATCCCAAAGTATTCCAGTACTTTTCTCTATACAGGACTGTGCCTTTAGGTACAAAAAAATACACTGAAGAAGGAGGAAAAAAAACCAATCAAGCTGGTCATCTTTAATTCCATAGATCTCAAATGGAAAGTGCATATTTCATGATCAGCTTGTTTTAGACTCAACACATCTTACTCCTAGGAATTAATCCTCTGCAGAACTGTTTATATCCTAGAAATGTTCAGACAATTTGTTTTTGTAGAGGAAGATTTAGTTTTTACAGTATTTAACATGAATGCAACCTATTACTTAGGAACTACTGGCATTCATTCTCCTGTTCAGTCGTATTTGCCTATATTTTAATTGTTTTAGCGAGAGGCATCCTATTTAATAATTGCATTAAGCTTCAGTGTGTCTGGTAACAGATGGCAAAGACATAGTGAGAAATTTGTTCTCCTTAGATACATTGCAAAGCTATGCATATAATTTCTATTCACTGAGAAAGGAGACATTAATCTCTCTACAGTTTGTTTGTAAATATATAAGATCAATTATTTTTGCTGTGGTCAGTTGTGGTCACTTCTGTAGCTCACAAAACAACATCTTTTTTTTTTGTGTATTGCAGGTAGCATAGTGTACCTTGGGATGATGGTGGGGGCATTCTTCTGGGGAGGCTTGGCAGACAAAGTGGGAAGGAGACAGTCTCTCCTGATATGCATGTCTGTCAATGGATTCTTTGCCTTCCTTTCATCATTTGTCCAGGGCTATGGCTTCTTCCTCTTCTGTCGCCTCTTTTCTGGATTTGGGTAAGCTCCTCTTGTTTTGGTTTTTTTCCTCAGTTCTGTGTGTTAATACAACTTTCCTGTTTGTAATAGCACATAATTTAATGTAGAAATACAGTCTATGTCAGAGGGGAGAGAATTAATCGAGGTAGCCACTACACTCCTAAAAAACAATCTGAAGGGGGAAAACATTGATTTTAGGGGAAAAACACAGACTGCAAATTGTAAGATTGAGTCCTGTTCATTTTTGGAATGGACTTGTTTTGTAAACTGGATCAACTTGTCTCTCTATGAACTTCTTGTTCAGTCAGCAAAATAATAACCTACTTACAGGTGTACTGTTTCAGCAATATTTGTAACGTTTTAATGTCTTTGTGTTCAAAATGTTGTTTAGAATAGCACTACAGTCAAGACCGTCAAATTTAAAATGGATCTGTGGTGTTTGCCAAATGTTTTTGCTCTGTGCAGAAGAATGTTTTTGTGACCCTGTGTTTGCCTTACATTACTTTTAATTTAAATAACTTCTCAGCTGTTGGGAAACTTTGGTAATGGTGATTAAGTTTTAAATTTATAATTTTAAACTTAGACAAGCAGAGATTGAGATAAACAAGCAAATTCCTTTCCTAGTAAAAACTCCTACTTTTACTAGACCCTTGGATAATCAAGAGCTATATTCTGTAGAGTGGTTATTTTAGCACTGCTGGTAATTGCTTGATTCAGATCAAAATTCCCAATTACAATTTGATTTCCAGCCACTATCACTCTTTAGGGTGCTGAACAGACAGGAAGTAGTGAGAGCACAGTGTACCGTGTCATAAAGCCACATACAGAAAGTCCACCGCTTATACATTTTGTGGGCTGCAGTTTATGTAGTCATAGTGCACTAATGCTGTTCCATGACCTTTCTAGTTTTAGAAACCCCCTGAACAGGTCTGAAGGGTAGGGTTAGACACTCAGACCAAACAGGAATTGCCATAGCACTAATTACTATGTATAGGAAGGGGAATGGAAAGGCAAGGAGAGAAACAAAGCAGATGTGAGTTCTCCTGCTAGAAGAATCTCCTTAGTCTGTCACCAAATAGTCAGATAGATAGTACTCTAAAATGTATCAAGAGGAAATGGCAACTGTTCTAATTCTTAAAAAATCTTAGGAAAACAGAAGCAAAAAACCCCCCTATGCTGCATACTTTACATGTAACACCAACAGACACCTTATATGCCAGAGAGCAAGAAAGAAGGGAGAGGCTAGAATGTTAAAATTTTACTTTGCTGCCTTTGCAATTGGAACATTCTAGCCTCTCTAAAATTTTGCATTTTTGAACACCTGGGCCGAAATACGTCGTTAGAACATACCTCTTATATGTTTCTGATTTCAGATAGTTGACATCAGCTGCTGTGCAAGAAGGCAAACTCTTTTAGTATTGTTCAGTGAAGAAATCCCAGATGTTTTTTTTTCCACCTTAGAAGCCATATCTTGTAACAGTATGGCAGGAAATTTTCTTAAAGGATGTGAATTAAATCTTGAGCATTTATTGCATTCCTTACTACATCTCACATTGTTCTTGAGTGAAAAAGAAATTGTGTCAGTTGAATGGACATAGAAACTCAACTTTATTTCTCTTTATAACTTGTCCCGGTTTTGGACTGTGGATGTTCCCCTTTCTTAGTGAAAGACACTGAATAAATATCTCTGTTACAAGGGAGGAGGATTTATTCCAGTAATTTTGCATGTATCAAAGAGCCCAAATATGAAATATGAATAAACTTAAGCAAAGAACTGAATGATACATTTTAAAGGCAAAATAGTGTCAAAAAGTGAAGTTCAGGTAGTGGAAGACTAAAGAAATTTTGAACAGTGTGCAAAATCATTTGGTTTTGCAGAAAATATGATCATAACTGTGATTCTTCCATTGATTAATCCAAAATCAAAACTCAAAAAGAAATTTAATTCAAAAGTCCAATAAAGGATTGGGAAGGCTTTAGACATTCCTTCCTACAATGTAAAAAGACCTAGACAAGGTCTAGAGGGTATTGGGGGTATGTGCAAAGATTTATTATCAAAAAGCATCTTGCTATATGTATCTTCAAAGTGGTAAACAGAAAGTTCCTCTAATATCAGAACATGATTCACATTATCACTACTGACTTGAATGGAACTGGAGTTGTTGCTTATTCAACATTGATGCTGTGAAGTATTATTCTTAGCTAGAGAATTTTATCTAATCTCTACTACAAAAAATGTATTTTATGTAAGATATTAGTTTACGATTTTTGACACTTCTAGATAATTTTAAATACAGTTTTTCTAAGTACAACAACTAGATTTAGTATAAAGTGCTTGAAACTGCACAATGTATTTGTGTTATTCCAGCAAATTTCATTTGGTTGCTCTGAAAAAAACAAAGGTGATACAATTCTGGAAAATGTATCATGCTTATTCAGCCCAAATGTTACTTCTAAAGGAACCAAAGTTTTCCTGCAGTAAAAGGCTGGCTGAAATAAATAGCTCGAGGCAAACTACATCATAGAAATTCTTCAGACAACCTCATACGTTTGCTGCCAGAGGAAACTGATTCTTTTTTACGAGCAGAGTAAAAAAGGTTAAATAAATGTGTCCTATTTTACAAACCTATTTTCCAGTCCAGACTACAGAGGTTTCATTTTATTTACTGAAATTGCCATTTTGGCCAAATTTCTACTCCAAACCCACAGAAACATTAGGAAATACAGCTTAGATGTTGCTAACTTCAATAACTTTTTTTCCTTTCCTGTTGCATCCTGCGAAAAAGTGTTTCTCTTGAGATGTACTATCGTATATTGAATGTTTCTTTTCCAGAAGACATTAGAGTATGCTTCATGAAATCTGAGACTCACCTTCAGACGGCTTTCTTAATTCTTCCTGAGAAAATATCTCTAAAGATACCTGCAGTACTCTTCCCATGTTACTGGGATCTATGGAAAAGTACTGTTGTCAATGTAGTAGCATTGAACTCATCACTTAGATTTAGATTCTTCACGTAAGGAATCAACAAATAGCAAAAATACAAAACTGTGATGAAGTTTCTTGCAACTAGCAGTTTTGAGGTGTTTGCCTATCCAAACCCTCTCAAGCTGGCTTTTACTACTGCTTTTCTACACCAAGTGTACTGGCAAGAATCTTCTGTAGCCCCCTTTTCTTAGTGGCTAAGACAAGGAAGAACATACAATGAGTCTGCATGTGTACAACTGTAAAAGTGCTCTAGCAGAGTTACAGTATCACAGTATAGTAAGGATGGAAAAGACCTTTGAGATCATCGAGTCCAACCTATGACCCAACACCTACTCCTACTCCTACTTGTCAACTACACCATGGCACTAAGTGCCTCATCCAGTTTCTCTTTGAACACCTCCAGGGATGGTGACTCGACCACCTCCCTAGGCAGCGCATTCCAATGAACAATCACCCTCTCAGTGAAGAATTTCTTCCTAATGTCAATCCTAAACCTCCCCTGGCGAAGCTTGAGACCATGTCCTCTCGTTCTGTCACTGGTCGCCTGAGAGAAGAGTCCAACTCCTGCCTCACTACAACCTCCCTTTAGGCAGTTGTAGAGAGCAATAAGGTCTCCCCTGAGCCTCCTCTTCTCCAGGCTAAACAACCCTAGCTCCCTCAGTCGCTCCTCACAGGGCTTGTTCTCCAGCCCCTTCACCATCCTCGTTGCCCTCCTCTGGACACACTCCAGCATCTCAACGTCCTTCTTAAACTGAGGGGCCCAGAAGTGGACGCAGCACTCAAGGTGCAGACTGACCAGCGCCGAGTATAAGAGGATGATGACCTCTCTAGTCCTGCTGGTCACACTATTTCCAAAGCAGGCCAGGATGCCATTGGCCTTCTTGGCCACTTGGGCACACTGCTGGCTCGTGTTGAGTTTCCTGTCCACCAGCACTCCCAAGTCCCTTTCCGCCTGACTACTTTCCAGCCACTCTGCACCCAGTCTAGAGCTCTGCATGGGGTTGTTGCGTCCAAAGTGTAGGACCCGGCATTTGGACTTGTTAAACCTTATGCTACTGGAGTCAGCCCATCTCTCCAGCCTGTCAAGGTCCTTCTGTAGGGCCCTCCTACCTTCTAGCAGATCGACACTTCCTCCCAGCTTGGTGTCATCTGCGCACTTGCTGATGAAGGACTCGATCCAGATCATCAATAAAGATATTAAACAGGACCAGGCCCAGCACCGAACTCTGGGGGACGCCACTAGTGACCGGCCGCCAGCTGGATGGGACACCATTCACTACCACCCTTTGGGGTCGGCCATCCAACCAATTCCTAACCCAGCACAGAACATTCCCGTCCTTTCCACGGGCTGCCAGCTTGTCCAGCAGTCTACTATGATGGGAGACGGTGTCAAAGGCCTTGCTGAAGTTCAGGTACACCACATCCACAGCCTTCCTCTCATCCACCAGGCGAGTCACATGGTCATAAAAAGAAATCAGGTTGCTCAGGCAGGACCTGCCCCTCCTAAAACCATGCTGGCTGGGCCTGATCTGTCCCTCATTCTGCAGGTGCTGCATGATCACACCCGGGATTATCCGTTCCATAATTTTGCCAGGAACCGAGGTCAGACTGACAGGTCTGTAGTTACCTGGATCGTCCCTACGGCCTTTCTTGTGGATGGGTGTCACATTGGCCAACTTCCAGTCTTCTGGGACCTCTCCAGTGAGCCAGGACTGCTGATAAACGATGGAAAGCAGCTTAGCAAGCTCATCCGCCAGCTCTCTCATCATCCTAGGATGGATCTCATCAGGCCCCATGGACTTATGAGGATCCAAGTGGCTCAGCAGGTCTCTAACTTCTTCCTCCTGGATGACAGGGGGGCTGTATTGCACCCCGCCCCTATCCACCGCTTCAGTAGACCAGTTGTCCAGAGAACAATCTGCCTTACTGTTGAAAACCGAGGGGAAGAAGGCATTAAGCACCTCAGCCTTTTCCTCATCTTTAGTTACTGTATTTCCCTCAGTGATCGATAAGGATTGAAGGTTGTTGCTGCCCTTGTTTCTGCCGTTAATATATTTGGAAAAGCACTTCTTGTTGTCCTTAACACAAGTGGCCAATTTAAGGTCCAGCTGGGCTTTTGCCTCCCTAATTTTCTTCCTACATGACTTGACAATATTTTTGAATACAACCTGACTCACCTGCCATTCTTTCCAAAGGCGGTACACCCTCTTTTTTTCACTGAGCTCTTTCAAAAGCTCCTTACTTATCCAGGCCAGCCGTCACTACAGTACAAGACCATGTCACTACGGTACAAGATGGTTGGCCTACACAAGCAGTCACCTCCAAGAGCATCAGGTCCTGATCAACAGGCTGCTTTTACGATTGTGTTTCATCAGTATTTAGTATCATGTTGTACTTACCTTTTACCTCTTCACACCCATTTGCTACACTTCTTTCTCATAAAACAACTTGTGTCCTCTCACCCTCAAAGGACTGTAGTTCAGCCGCCTCAAATTCCTCCGCAGTTCCCGTTTGTGTCCCACCTGTGGCTACCAGAGTTTTCACACTGCAAGCTAACAAATAGCTCTGCAGGTCATTGGCGTCGAAGTCAATAGACTGTGCCAAAAAGGGTAGATATGCTTCTTAGTCAAGCCAGGGAAGCAGTTGGCAGTGTCTGAGTTTTCCAAATATCTTTGATCCAGCCCTTGCAGCTTCAGTTCTGGGTAAAGGCTGACTAATGTAAACCTGGTGTGTCCTAAGACTGTTAGGAGAAGAGGACAATATTCTTATGTGGAATGGAAGATAATATAAAAGAGAGAAAGGCTGAAAGAGGGAAACATGCAAATAAGAAAGAGATCCTATATGACAGAAAACAATCAAAAGAGAATGTAATAACTTGAAAAGAAGAATTAAAAGGAAGAAGATCTGTAAAAGGAAAAGACAAACCCAATGATTTTGTGATTCCCAGCACTGGCAGATTGGAAAGCAGTTAATCATAGAACCACAGAACCATAGAATCATAGAATTGTTTGGGTTGGAAGCTGCCTTTAAGGTCATCCAATTCTAAACCCCTTGCCATGGGCAGGGACACTTTCCACCAGACCAGGCTGTTCAAGGCCCCATCCAGCCTGGCCTTGAACACTTCCAGAGAGGGGACATCCATAGCTTCCCTAGGCTATGGATGTGCCAGTGTCTTACCACCCTCATCATGAAGAATTTCTTCCTAATGTCTAATATAAATCTTCCCCCTTCTGATTTAAAGCCATTCCCCTTCATTCTATCATGACTTCCCCTTGTAAAAAGTCCTTCTCTAGCTTTCTCGCCCACTATAACGTCTCTGCGGAGGCTTCTCCTCTCCAGGCTGAACAATCCCAACTCTCTCAGCCTGTCCTCATAGCAGAGCTGCTCCAGCCCTTTGATAGTCTTTGTAACCCTCCTCTGGGACCGTTCCGACAGTTCCATATCCTTCTTAGGGAAAAAATCAGAAGAGCTAAAGCCCAAGCAGAACTTCAACTGGCCACTTTGGTCAAGGACAATAAAAAGAACTTCTTTAAATATATCAGCAGCAACAGGAGGACAAAGGAGACTCTCCCTCCCTTGCTGGGTGCAGAAGGGACAGTAGTGATGAGGGACGAGGACAAGGCAGAGGTGCTCAATGCCTTCTTTGCCTCGCTTTTTAACCCCAAAGGGGAAAGTGCTAGGGATACCCAGCCCCCTCAGCCAGGAGATGGTGGGAATGAACCTCCAGCTGTTGGGGAGGACTTGGTTAGAGACCTGCTCAGCCAGTTAGACATACGCAAATCCATGGGGTCAGATGGGATCCATCTGAGGTTTTTAAGGTAACTGGCAGAGGTTCTCGTCAAACCCCTTTCCCTCATCTACTGGCAGTCCTGGCTGACTGGGGAAGTGCTGCTTGACTGGAGACTGGTGAATGTTACACCCATTTACAAGAAGGGTAGAAGGGAAGATCCAGGTAACTACAGGTCTGTCAGTCTGACCTTGGTACCATGGAAGGTCATGGAGCAGATCATCTTGAGTGCTATCATACAGCACACGTGGGACAACCGGGTGATCAGGCCCAGCCAACATGGGTTCACCAAAGGCAGGTCCTGCCAGACCAACTTGATCTCCTTCCATGACAAGGCTACCCGTTTAATGGACAAGGGAAAGGCTGTGGATATGGTGTACCTGGACTTCAGTAAAGCCTTTGACACCGTTTCTCACAATATCCTGCTGGAGAAACTGGCTGCCATTGTTGTGGACAGGCACAGCCTCTGCTGGGTTAAAAACTGGCTGGCTGGCCGGGCCCAAAGGGTTGCGGTAAACGGAAAGAAATCCAGTTGGAAACCGATCATGAGCCATGTTCCCCAGGGTTCAGTGCTGGGTCCAGTCCTGTTTAACATCAACGATCATGACGAAGGCTTTGAGTGCACCCTGAGCAAGTTTGCAGATGAGACCAAGCTGGGTGCAAGTGTGGATCTGCTTGAAGGAAGGGAGGCTCTGCAGAGGGATCTGGACAGGCTGGATCAATGGGCTGAAACCAATGGGATGAGGTTCAACAAGGCCAAGTGCAGAGTCCTCCATTTGGGTCACAACAACCCCAAGCAGCGTTACAGACTTGAGGAAGAGTGGCTGCAGAGCTGCCTGGCAGAGAAGGATCTAGGGGTGTTGGTTAACAGACAGCTGGTTGAACATGAGCCAGCAGTGGCCCAGGTGGCCAAGAAGCCAATGGCATCTTGGCCTGTATCAGAAACAGCGTGGCCAGCAGGAGCAGGGAGGTGATTTTGCCCCTGTGCTCAGCACTGGTGAGGCTGCACCTCAAGTGCTGGGTTCAGTGTTGGGCCCCTCACTACAAGAAAGACATTGAGGGGCTGGAGCATGTCCAGAGAAGGGCAACGAGGCTGGTGAGGGGGCTGGAGAATAAGCCTTATGAGAAGCGGCTGAGGGAGTTGGAGTTGTTTAGCTTAGAGAAGAGGAGGCTGAGGGGAGACCTCATCACTGTCTACAACTGCCTGAAAGGAGGTTGTGACGGGGTGGGCGCTGGGCTCTTCTCACAAGTGACAAGGGATAGGATGAGAGGAAATGGCTGCAAGGGGAGGTTTAGACTGGACATTAGGAAGAATTTCTTCACTGAAAGGGTGTTCAGGGATTGGAACAGGCTGCCCGAGGAGGTGGTGGAGTCACCATCTCTGGAGGTGTTTAAAAAAAAGCAGTGGACGTGTTTCTTAGGGACATGGTTTATAGGGAAACAGACACGGTTGGACTCGATGATCTCAGAGGTCTCCTTCAACTTAGTGATTCTATGAGTCTATGGTTCTATGATTCTTATGTTGGGGATTCCAGAAATGGACACAATACTCCAGGTGGGGTCTCACAAGAGTGGAGTAGAGAGGAAAAAACCACTTCCCTCAACCTGCTGGCCATGATTCTTTTCGTGCAGCCCAGGACATGGCTGCAAGCACAGATTGCTGGCCTGTGTTGAGCTTCTCAGCAATCAGCACCCCCAAGTACTTCTGCATAGGGCTACTCTCAATCACATCATCCACTATCCTGTACTGACACTGGGAGTTGCACCGACCCAGGTGTAGGACCTTGCACTTGGCCTTGTTGAACCACATAAGGTTCACACAGGCTCACTTCTCCAGCTTGACCAGGTCCCTCTGGATGACATCCCATCCATCTGTCATGACACCTGCCTCACTCAGCTTCGTGTCATCTGCGAACTTACTGAGGGTGCACTAGACGTCATAGTCGATAACATCAATAAAAATATACGACAGCACAGCCTGTCCCAGTACAGACCCCTGAGGGACACTGCTTGTCACAGTTCTCCACCTGGACATCGAGCCATTGACCATTACTCTCTGAATGCAACCATCCAACCAATTCCTTATCCACTGAACAGTCCACCCATCAAATCCATACCTCTCCAATTTAGAGAGAAGGATTTTGTAGCGGACTGTGTCAAAAGCTTTACAAAAGTGCAGACAGATTACATCCATTGCTTTTCCTGTGACCATTGATGTGGTCATCCCATCACAGAAAGCCACTAAGCTGGTCAAGCAGGACTTGTCCTTGGTAAAGCCATGTTGGCTGTCTCAAATCACCTCCCTGTGCTCCATGTGCTTTAGAATAGCTTCTAGAAGGATCTGTTCCATGATCTTCCCAGGCAAAGAGATGAGGCACACAGGTTGGTAGTTCCCAGGGTCATCCTTTCTAGCCTTTTTAAAAAAGGACACAATGTTGCCTTTCTTCCAGTCACCAGGGTCTTCCCTTGACTGCCATCATTTTTCAGATATCACCGAGAGTGACTTGGCAACCACATCAGCCAATTCCCCAAGGACTCCATGATGCGTCGCATCAGGTCCCATAGACTTATCTATGTTCAGGTTCCTCAGGTGGTCACGAACCTGATCTTCTTCTACAGTGGGAGGGGCTTTACCCCCCTGGTCCCCACCTTGTTGTCCATCAACCCAGGAGGGGTGAGGAGAGCAGCTGCCAATGAAGACTGAGGCAAAACTGCAGTCGAGTACATTAGCCTTCTCCTTTTCTTTTGATATGAAGTCACAATTTTTGTTCATTAGTGGGGGTCGCTTTCTTTATCTTTCCTTTTCTGATTGACACACCTATAGAAGCCCTTCTTGTTATTCTTTGCTTCCCTTGTCAAGTTAAGCTCCATCTGCACCTTGGTGTTCCTGACCCCATTCCTACACATAACTGTGCAGCATCCCTATACTCTTCCCAGGTTTCCTGTCCCTTTTTGCACTGCCTGTGTAGTTCCCTCTTGCTCTTCAGTTTGACCAGCAGGTCTCTACTTAGCCGCGCTGATCTCTGCCCTTCCCTCCCTGATTTCCTAGATCTGAGGACTGAGCATGGATAGAATGGTCAGCATTGCCTGATGTATAGCATGCTTCAGTTTTAGAGGCTTTATCTAGCAGTTCTCAAGGTGAACCAGACAATCTGGCTACTCACTCAGATTTTTTTGCCAGTTCTGCAAAGAAAACCACAGACATTGTTTTTAATGAAACTTGCAGTAGTGGAAGAAAAGAACTGTTAATAAAAAGAGAAAAGAGTAGGTACAATAGGACAGAGGGACAAAGGGTAGTGGGCCCAAATTTCAAGAGTTTAACACTAAATTTGTGGTTTGAGCTCTATTACCTCTTTACAAATTAGAAACACCAAGGTGACAATTTGCAAATGCCTTCTCACACGGACACTATCTTTATTTTAGTATGCATATTGTCCAGGTTTGAAAGAGAAGACAAGATATCTCAGAGCACCATCCTGCTTTGGGTGTTTAATATTCTGTAAAGGTTTTTCTCCTAATTATCTCTATTCCTTGTATGCTTTTGCATTTCAAGCCCCTTTGGCTAGTGAATCTTCAAACAAACAACTGCTTCTATTTGAAGCCAGAGGTTCCTGAATTCCTCACAGAAATGTTTTCATCCCAGCTGCCACACTGTGCAGTTGCCAAAATCTGTTGGGAGGTATCACAGCTCTGAAGGAAGATTAGCAGACATTTATCACCTTTGTTTGTGACAAAGGAAACACAAATGTACCTTAGCTTATTGTTTGTTTCACTAAATCCTACTCTCCTAGGGCCATCACCTAAATCTCCTTTTGATCCCTCTCCATATTTTCATA
The DNA here is from genome assembly GCA_033558235.1 of Neomorphus geoffroyi. NCBI lineage: Eukaryota > Metazoa > Chordata > Aves > Cuculiformes > Neomorphidae > Neomorphus > Neomorphus geoffroyi. The sequence goes on along the minus strand of JAUMJM010000048.1, from coordinate 18,952,882 downwards.
GAACAAACGTGAACACAGAGTGTACAGAAATAACGTTAGAAAATCATAGCTTTCAGTTCAGATGATTTTCTGAGATCTTAAATTGAGCTTTATTTTGCTGAAAAATGGATTGGATCTGTTCCTTGTTTCTGTCTCATCATTTCCACCTGAATAACATTGGTTCTTCTTGAATCTAAAGTGAACTAAAAACAGTTGCAACAAAATCTTGGATAAGGACCCACCCTTCTTTACGAACAAACAGATATGCTACAACTCTTTTTTTTTTTTTTAAGGAAAAGAACTGAGCGAATATGGCCTACCATTCAACTACATGCCATATGCACACTGCGTGTAAGCTGCATTATGACGGAGACAGCTTTCACCAGAGACTAAATGCAGCTTCAGGGCACAGTTACCGGAGGGTGGAGGACTCTGTGTATACCAGTCTGTGTGTGGACAAAAGCAGATAGAAAAAAAAGTAGTCAAGAAATAAAAATGCAGCTAGAAAGATATTAAGAACATAATCCTGAAAAAAACCAGAGTAAGACCTAAGACTAAAATAAGAATTTTCAGGCTGAATGCGTAAGTTCTCTATAATCAGGATAGCAACAAATAACACGTTCAGTCACTACTTTTCTCTCCAAACAGAAGTAACCCATAAGGCTTTAAAACTGGACATATTTTTCATCAAAAATGTTAACAATATGCTGATTAATTGGTATTTTCTTGCAGTTAAATGATGAATTTCTGAGAAAATATGAAGCAATTACACATTCTGGTTTTGCTCTGACGACTTCTGATGAAGTCTATTACAGCAGAGGACATCTAACTGAAAATGGCCATGACTGACTTTTGTCATTGTTTTGACTGAAATTTATGGCATTTTCTCCACATATGGAGCATCATGTGTAGTAGAAAAAGGCCTCTGCTGTTTGTTAAGTGCTGGTTTTGCTTATATGCCTACATTTTCACCAAAGAAGACAAGGCTGAAAGAATGCACCCTATTGTTTTAGGTGCAGAGGTTGACACTTACAGAGGGGGAGAGTTTATATTATGGTCTCAAGCCAGGCTTAAAAAAGTTTTGCCTCCTGCTGATATTAGACCGTTCCTAATTGCACAATGTTTTATTCTAGAGAGAGTTATGACTTATAATTATCAACTCAGAGCTTTAGACCAGTGGGTTTTTTTAATATTTTCTTAAAGAAGTTGAGACTTTACACGCTATTCCAGTGGAGTTATAAAGTAGTTAATTTGCACACACTCACAATACATTTGCACCTCTTAAACACCTTTTGTGGCCCTTTAGAAAGTAATGCACAGACTACTCTCCATGGTCTGTAGATCACAAGTTTATGTTCACTGCTTTGGCTACGGTGATTTTAAAAAAATAGCATACACTGATAACAGAGAAGGTGTAAAATCTTCAGTTTTCTTCAATCATTTTTATTTAAGAATGTTAAAATCCTTCCCCTCTTTTAGAATAAACATTTTTCTCAAGACAGTGTGGTTTTCACAGGCTTTTCATCTGCACATGAGGGTTGTGAAGAGAATAATGTAGTTTCATGTAATTTTTTTTTCAGCAAATGAGGACGAGCCATGTGATTCCTAAACACATTAAGGGCAAACAACACAGTGTATCAAACTAATTAATTCCTGGAAGAAGACATAATGTAGTGTCCTGTGGGAAAACAGTGTTCGTATTTCCTATAAAACAGAAGATTAAGTCTTCCTACTTTAAAAGCAACAATGACTCTAATTTTGATTTTATTAGGAATTCCCTATTATGTACACCACCATCCATTCCACACAATGTTGGTGGGATACCAAAGAGACAGTCTACTTTCAAACTCGTAATATAAAAATGTTTAACATCAAATCCCATTCCTTCCATTAATATGGAAGGGCTCAACTGGAATCACTGAAGTATTAAGGGTAAGTGTAAGTGAAGGCAAGATCTACCCTAGGGTCTTTTTGACCATAGAAAGTGCATTCTTTCTTGCAGCTGTTGGATGATGAGGTTTTTTAGTATGAACATTTGCTGAATTAATCCACAACGTGCAATAGCTTCTGAATTATGTGAAATACTCCCAGGGAAGAGTGATGGAAGAAGCCAGATTTGCTCTGATCTTCTCTTGCTCAAGTCTTTGAGAGGTATTTTACACTTGTGCTGGCGATGTGTAATATACCAGCTCCCACATTACTTCCATAATAGTAAATGGCTGCAGAACACATCAAATTTTCTGTGAATTGAACAGCAATTTCTTTGCTCCTTGTAAAAGTTCTCAAGGGTCACACAGTTTTTAAAGACTTCATCATTGTTGTTAGGTGTGATAACAGCTGTAACCATTCTGGTTTTCCCTTCCTGTTTTGCATCTGGGAGCAAGATGTAGAGAGTGGACTTAAAGCTACTGACACCACCGGACTGTCCAGCATAAAAGCAAAGGAACAGTCTTCTGCAACAGGATATTTCACCATGTCTCCCTCCTGTCACTCCTCCAACTCAGCTGTTGAATATCCTCTTTAAAATTTTGCTAATAGATATTTTTCATTGTAATAGCTTTGAATTATTCACCTAGAAAGAGCTTATTAGATGCCCATGCCTTAAGAGCTTCCAGCAGTATCATCCAGTAATTTAATCAGCTGAGAAGAAAATTTCCCATTCACATAGTTAAGATGCAAACTAGTACAGAACATATTTTACTCTCTGTTACTATGAAACAGAAACCTGCAACACTAAATAGCAGCTGTTTTCTGTATGATGAAAATACATCCTGTATTTCTCCTCTAGGAGCTTTAGACAGCAGACAAATACTTTTCTTTGTTTAATCAAAATGAACACAACATCTGGACACAAAGGACTTCCATAGCCTGTTGGAGTACACTGGAAATATCAACTTAATCCAATCAAATAGAGTAGAAACCTGGGTTTTTTTCAAAGCTGATTAATTTTTTTCTGTTTATTTTCATATACTAAAAAACATATTGGTTTGCTGGCTCAAAAATTCATCTTATATATCTAAAAAATCTATTTGTTAGAAAAACTGCTCTATTAAATTAATCAGTACAGGAAATACTTCTTCTGTATCCTTGGAACATCTTTAGTATATAGCACTTGGGTCAGCCCTTCTGAAGCAGTTTTCAATGCTAAAGAAACATCAGCCCTCCATCCTCAATGGTAAACTGCTTCATGCAGACATGCAGGAGATGCCCTTTTTGATGTTTTTCGTCAGATTATAGAATCATAGAATTGTTTGGTTGGAAAAGACCTTTGAGATCATTGAGTGCAAATGTATCTGTCCACTATTAAATCATATTCCTAAGCACCTCAGCTATCCATCTTTTAAATACCTCCATGGATGGTGACTCAACCACACCCCTGGGCAACCTGGTCCAGTGTCTGATAACCTCTTCAGTGAAGAAATTTTTCTTGATGTCTAACCTGAACCTTCCCTGATGCAACTTGAAGTCATTTTTTCTCCATCTATCACTTGCTGCTTGGGAGAAGAGACCAACACCTGTCTCGCTACAATGTCGTTTCAGGTAGTTGGAAACAGGGATGAGGTCTGCCCCCAGCCTCCTTCTCTCTAGGCTAAACAATCCCAGTTCCCTCAGCTGTTTCTCATAAGACTTGTTCTCCAGCTCCCTCACCAGCCCTTCTCTGCACACACTCCAGCCCCTCAATGTCTTTCTTGTAGTGAGGGGCCCAGGATCCAGCACTTGACCTTGTCAGACCTCTTCCTGTTGAACCTCCCTACCCTCTGGGCAGATGAACACTTCTGCCCAGTTTAGTGTCATCCACAAACTTGCAGGATGACAAGAGGAGAGCAGGAGGATCTCTGCACATTTTATGTTCTTTCCACTTGAAGCATCCATCCATTTCCTGCACCACCATCCCTCAAATATTTGTATGACCTACAGATGCTAAACATACATCACCCACCAGAAACTCTCTACAAGCCCTGTTCCATCAGAATTCTGGTATAGGGGATTTCCGGGAGATTTCAATAAGATTATATGTTGAGTCTTGAATAGCCCTTTCAAAAAGCATAAGAACTGTATTTGCCTGAAATGAACTCTTTACAGAGAATGTTTCCAAGTAATTTGCAATAGGAAAACTATTAAAGTGTTAAATGTGTTTTATTATTAATTGTGCTATATAACACAGACGGTTTCAGGCTACATTTGCTACCATAGTAACTGTATTAGAAAATAAAGAGAAGATTCTGTATTTCATGAAAAAGCCATATGAAGTGAAAGAAAATGTAAATTTGTAAGAACAGACTGAATAATACAACAGGAATGTTACCAAGTATATATTTATCTGTCACTGTCTATGCTTTTCTTAAAGGACAAAAGCTACCACAGAAAAAAAGCACTGGCTTACCAAAAATTGTACCCTTTAGGTAGGGTGTTATTCCATGAATAATACTGTCCTACATACCATGAGCAATGTATTAATTTAGGACTTATGGAAAGTGGACACCTATAACTCCTTATCAGTGCTTTCCACCTTAGGCAGGAAAGAAGGAGACCTTGTTTCTGGTTTTGCTAGTGAGCTTTCAACATTAGAAAAAGAACTCTAACTAGATCCATGAATGCTGTAATCATGGAATATTGTGAGAGTGCAATTCAAAGCTGTGCCTGAGCCCTGAAGGGTAAAATATAATAGCTATAATTTGTTTACACTTTGTGAACTGGAGAGCACCACTGAGATAGAAGGGCTTCCCCTTCACAACAAAATGAGCTTTAATTCCATCCTTGGCCATAGCCCTTCCACAGTTCCTTGCCCTGGACTTCCAGGAGAACCTCTGAGGACAGTTGCTCCTGTTGCCTGTGAAGGGTAGTTCTCTAGAGAAGTCTTTTAGTGTTTTCACCCATGAGAAGAAATAAGATTCAGCCCTTCGTTAGCTGTATACCTAACAAGAATTCACAGAGGTCAGCCTTTGCAGAGCTGGCAGAGGGTAGGAGCTGGCAGGCCTCACTGTGGGAAGCACTCGTTGTGAAGCTAGGAGTTGACCAGCACTACTTCATGAAGAGCAGTCTAGAAGGAAGTGACAAAGCAGCAGACTCCTAAACAAGTGTAACAGGTCAATTCTTGGCTTCATCACTGTACCCAAAGATGTCTTAATATAAACAGTACTGCTATGGCACCGAATTTTTGTAGGAGTAGAATACTATTTCTGTATTCATGACTTCTTTTTTAATATTCATCTTAATTCCTTTCAAGCTCCCGTCTTTTTGCTCCCAGTTTGGCAGTCATTGAGATGACAGCATAAATATGCATTCATCTTTAAAGTTCAGTTAAAAATTCAAACCATGCAAGATACTGCTTCAAATATGTAATCTGTTAGGCACTTCAAGCCTCACAAACATATTCTTCAGTAGGAAAAATAAAATCCATAAGGAATTATCCAGTTGTGGAGTATTTTACAGTTTGCATCAGTAGGGAAGAGGTAAATAAAGAGACAGTAAAACATGATACAGAATCTGATACTGAAAATTATACATAATTTGATTTATACTTAGTGTTGTAAAATAAAGTTGAACTCTTTTTTTTCTTCCATCTAACCAAACTTTGTACAGTGGTTATTTTTACTATATGAAAAACTATGAATGTTATGGGAACACATAGACTTTTCATAAAAAAGTTTAGTAAAATTTAGCCTAAGCTTAGCAAAATATGTAGTGCAAGCGAATAGAACATCTTTCAAAATGTGCATGAAATAAAACCTATTAGTAACATAGCTGGTATTTAGTCACTTCTTGACTGCAAAAACATGGGGAGTAGGACTTCGAGAAAAATCAATATTTTCAGTTAAAAGCAATGCATTTTGATACTTGCCAATAGACTGCCACAATTACAGGATTTTTATAAAAGCCAATGTTTTGTGATGGTTACTTGAGCAGCCAGCACATTGACAATCCCCTTGAATCACTAAATACAACAAATTGTGCATAGACTTTTCAAGGAATCTTTTGACAAACATTGCATCCAAGCTGGCAAAAGTTTTCTCAGAAGTACTTGAGTATATGGTGCAATTTGAGAAAAGCTTCTTGTAGTTTGGCTTTTCAATGACTGCAGCTATGGGCTTGTTCAAACTTTGAATTGCTGTAACATTCTCAGATACATGATCTGTATCTCCTTTTAGGATTGGTGGAGCTGTGCCAACAGTCTTCTCCTATTTTTCGGAAGTGCTTGCTCGGGAGAAACGAGGTGAACACCTGAGCTGGCTCTGTATGTTTTGGATGATTGGTGGCATCTACGCTTCTGCAATGGCTTGGGCAATAATTCCTCACTATGGTAAGAAAATCATCTTATGGTTTGTAGCTCTTCTGTTATGAAAGTAAAGTTCTTGAAGTATGGTTTAAAGAAGGGACACTATGTCTGTTCTCAAAGTACTGACCCTGATGTTAAGAAAAAAATCAATTCCTTTTGGTGGAAGAAAGGAGAATAGGTTGTATGCTAAATAACAATATATTAAAAGGGGTAAAAATTTTCCAAACCCCATGCTTAATCAGATTCTTTACATTATTGGAAATATGGACACATGAATAATAATTGGTGTTATTGATGAATCTGGAGAAAATAAACGATGTGGAGACTTCCATCACAGAAAATAACATTTGAAAAACTGGATGTCAAATTTGTGCTCACTTTTTTGTTTGTTTGATTAGAGAGAAGATGTCAGTTATATATTCTTGAGAAAGAGTAAGGATAGTCTTAATGTTCCCAATGCTTGTTCTGAATATAAAGCTGTGCTGAATGTATCATTCTTAGTGGATCTTTTCAGTGATGTAGAAATAGAAAAATTGAGCAGTGTGCACTTAAATGGGGCGAATGAGGTCAAATAAGACAAAAAGCTTCCCATGTCTGAAGTTATACAAACATACAACATAAGCCACTTTGTGGAAGAGCTCTTTACTGCCCTGACATAGTTAAGTGTTGTGAGGAGGTACAGATTCAATTCTTAGTCTCCTGTGCCTGCCTTTTAGAAGAGTTAAGTTCTCATAGGTCTCCAGCATTGCTGAGACTGCTCAGGGATTCTTAAAAATCAGCCTCTGCAAGCACTTCTCCTTGGCACTCTTCAAAAGTGCATTGCATGTTATCTGGCACCCAAAGCAGCTTTCTTTAGCCAAGCCATAAGGTTTATTGCAGTTGGATTGTGAAAGAAAGGATAAATTCATAAGATTTGCCTGAAGTGATTGGAACATTTAGCAAGTGGTAACACCCAGAAATAAACTACAATCATGCAGACTAATCAAATATCTTGACTGTTGCATTAAGATTAATATTAGAGTCCAGTACAGGCAACCTGAATCTATGTCTTCAACCTTGCTTTTGGCTTTGAATTGCTCGAAACAAATATAGGAACCTTTGCTGACAAGGCACAATATGGATAATTTACTTTTTTAAAAGAATTTTTTTTATATATTGCCAAGTACGTTTTGCTTTTCTATGTAATTGTGTTTTCTTTATCTTCCAGTGGAAAATACAAACATTATGAAAGACTGCTTTACATAGGTTATCTAATTTAATGTGGATTTCATAAATAAACCAATAACCTTTACTGAAGTGCTTTTCAAATGTCACATGTCAGTATATCTCAATGAATAATAATACACTTCCTTATACCAAAACAGTGGCACTAGATGGAAAAAATTTTTTCTTTCTTTAGCAGATGAAGAGTATCAGCAACAAAAAGACATTCCACACTGTATTAGATCTGGCTGGTCCCCATAGCAGCCCTCATAGTGCTATGTTTTGTATTGGTAGCTAGAAAGGTGTTGATAACACATCAGTGTTTTGGCTACTGCTGAGTAGTGCTTGCACAGCATCAAGGCTGTCTCTTCACCATTCCGCTTTTTACCAGTAGGTTGAGGGTGGAAAAACCTTGGGAGGGGACAACTGATCCAAACTGACCAAAGGGATATTCCATACCATATGTTTGCTCAGCAGTAACAGCTAGGAGAAAGGATGAGTGGGGGCAGGAGTGATTCAGTACTATGAAGTTTGGCTTCCAGAGCAAGTGCTACACTTATTGGAGCACTCCTTCCCGGGAGGCAGCTGGATGCCGCAGCGCGAGAATTGACGCGGCACGAGTCCCGGACGGTGGTGGAAGAATGCGGCCAACTCAATATGAGTGATAAGCAAGCTTCAAGTTTATTGATGTGACACAGCTTCTTTTATGCTCCTTTGCTTTAATTATGCACATGTGTTATAACATAATTGGCTACCTTTACTTTAATTATGCATTCGTATTATAACATTACTGGCTACTGGTGACTTCATCTCTCGGCCGTAGTTTGTCTCCCGGCCGCAGTTAGTTAGTTTCCCGGCCGCAGTTTGTTTCCAGGCCGCTTATCCTTTCTATGCTGGCTCGTTACCAGGAATGTTGCTTACTCCTTGCTCAAGGTTATCGTAATCTTCATGGGCCTTCTGCATAGCTCCCTTATGCTAACCGAGCTCGCTTATGCTAACGGAGGCCTAGGCACACCAGCTCAGACTTGATGCTGTTACATGCTGCAAACCAACTCGTCCAGGGACCCACGTCCCTGTTCCCTGAGCCATTCCCCAACAGCTGGACATCACTTGCTGATGCCAAATAGAGATTACATTGGCTTTAGTAGCAGAGGGGTATATAGGGATGGCTTATGTGAGAAGATGTCAGAAGCTTCTGCTGTGTCTTATAGAGCCAATGCCAGCTGGCTCCAAGACAGACCCACCACTGGGCAAACTTGAACCCATCAGTGACAGAGGTAACACCTCTGTGGTAACATATTTAAGCAGTTCGTGAAGAATGGCAGTCCATGGGAAGAATTCATGTTGGAGCAGTATGTGGAGAACTGCCTTCCATGGAAAAGAACTCACGCTGGAGCAGGGGGAAAGTACAAGTCATCCTCCCCCTGAGGAGGAAGAAATTGCAGAAACAATATGTGATGAACTGACTGGAACCCCCATTCCCTGTACACCTGCACTGCTCAGGAGGAAGAGGTAGAGAAATCGTGATCAAAGTTGACCCCATGAAGAAGAGAGGAATGGCAGGAAGGTGTTTTAAGGTTTAGCTTTATTTCTTATAACCCTACCATGATTTGATTGGTAATAATTGAAACTAATTTCCCTGAGTCAAGTCTATTTTGTTATGATGGCAACTGGTGAGTGATCTCCCTGTCCTTATCTTAACCACAACTCTTTTGTTGTATTTTCTCTTTTCTGTCCAGCTGAGGAAGGGCAGTGATACAGAAGTTTTTGTGAGTACCTGGCATCCAGCCAGATTCAAACCCCCACACACTGATTTTTGTATGCATTCTTCTAAAAAATAGTTATGAAATCATTTAAGACTTAAGAATGTAAAAAACAATTTAGAAAGACAGTATTCTTCAGCATTATCAATATAAATACATCATCAATATAAATCAGCGTATTAAGAAAAGCCTTAGCAGCCAAAAGGGGGGTTAAAATAGGAACTATAAACAGGAGAAACAATTCCTTCACACAGGAAAAGACATGAGTTTGCACATTATTTTGTCAAAATTAAACAGAATGTTTTTAAGGGTTTTGATGAAGTCTTAAATTTACCTTCACTTTAAATCAGACTTTTTTGTTACCTTGTGAAGTTTAAAACCTGTGTCTTAGTTTCTAGCATAAACATGGAATCACTCCAGCTCAGGACCACAGGCAAACTGCTTTTTTTTCACAATGTTGTGCTGAGTTCTCAGGCAATGCCAAGGGCTCCCAAGGCAAACCTGGCTCCAACGCTCAGGAGAGCAGAGTCACACATTCCTTTACTTGTCTGGGAACACTCCTGGTCAGACAAATAACCAGCAGAGCTCTCTGCTCCGTTTGTATCATATGCATTCATGAGGAGGCTCTTGTAGTGATATGTTATCCTTTTAAAATTTCTATCGGGTTTCCATGGAATTATTTTGCCAGGTTTAATAGAAGATACAGATTTTTCTCCACATCACTTCCAATCCTTATCATCATTCACTTCTCCTGACTGGGAAGTAAAATGTACTTAGCAAAACAGTTCACCCACTTCTAAGCCTCATTTATATGGTACATAGGGATTTTTGAGCTCTCTGCTTCTCACATGAGGAGTTGATTTTTCCCAGCTGAACGCAGAATTTACTCAACAACAGTGAATGAAGTTGCATCTGTTCAAAAGCAATAAACTGAGACAGTAGCATAGTGAAGTGAATAGAAAAGTACCAGGCCAACAGAATAGAATAATTTAGTAGATTTTTTTTCTTCCTTTAACAGATGTATTTCTTTCATTTGTATTACCTCTTATGTAAGTCACTTTAAAAAGTCCTAGGTTCACAGCTGGTACACTTTATCTAGCCAAAGGCCAACAGTGAAGATATACAAGTTTACCAGTTGAACACTTAGCTCTATCTTTTTTGTGAGAAAACAAAGATTACCTCTGCTGTATGTAACAGCATATCTCTGTTTCTGTTTAAGTAGCACATAAGTGTCTAAAACCTAAATAATGCTCTGATACACAAAATAAAGGGAAGCTAACAGTTAACTTAGCATCAGTGTGTTGTTAAGAGAGGAATCGTCATGATGTAATACTGCAGTGACCACATACAGAAAGGCTAATAGAATGCAGGAGACAAACAACTCTCTTTCAGGCTTCTTGAAATCTATAACTGTTGGGTTTGGTTAAAAATTGAAAATGGATGTAGACTTGTTCAGGGTCTCTGAAAGAGAAGTTTAGATCACAGAGGAGCTATTAGAAGAACCATGCACAGGGAAATACTTCTAATTGCTGCCAACTAACAAAGTCCCAGATTAGGCTGCTCCAAAGAAATTGCTTTATGCATTACCTATACCAGTTTGCATAGGATGCATAATTACCATTTTATAAATAATTTTGCAAATGCAACTTTAAATTTAGCATAATGTTTCAAGGCAGATTAGTTCAAAGACTCTCAAATGCATCAAAAGTATATTACAATATTCTTTAAATTGTTCATACAATGTTTATATGTTAGTTTGAGCATAGTAAATAAAAAGAATCATGCAAGTTATTCCAGTCATTTTACCTGTTAAATAATTAAAAAAAGGTTAATGAAATTATTAACTTTACCAAAAAAATTTGTATTGCCTGCCAGCACATGTATTATTTTAAAAATCAGTCTTGACTTTCATTGTGCCAAGTGTCTAAACTGAAAATCAGTGAAATCTGGATAAGGAGTTTGGTGTGTTTAACCTATCTAAGAAATCAGATTGCAAGGCAGAAAACTGGATGTGATGGGAAGTATGATCAAGATGGGGCAAGTGTTAAAGCTGCTACAGCATAAGCTGCAGTTGAAATCTGAAGCTTTCTCCACACTCTATAATGTCCTTAATTCTGGTATTTACCAGGGAGGAGAGGGGATAACTTGGCTTTCATGACCAAAACAGCAAAGTATGCTAGAGACAGAAACATTACTTCCTCATATATCCATCAAATTCCAATTTTAAAATAGATTATTCACTAAAAGATGAAAAAATGAATCAAGGAAACAAGAAACATGCTACATTCTAACACACTCAATGCAAAAATGAGATTTAAATCTTTAGTCTAAACATCCTATTCAGATCAGTGTAAAAACATTACATAACAGATCTTCAGCTGAACTACTCATTTTTCATCAGTAGAGTCTTTTTTCCACTTAAGTGAAGACCAGCTACTTGTGTTCATGAGAGAGCCATCTAATACCATACAGCAAACAAAAATTTGGAGAATAAAGGAGTGGAATAAGAAATCTCAGGAAAAAGCGTTCCATTTCAGAATGGAAAATCTCTTGCCTAGCTCTAATGTGTCTCTCTAGGTACAAGTAGGAAAGTATTAGTTTCTTTGCTATTTAAGCGGATTTTTTCCATTTCATCTGGAAACAACTGGTACTTTGTCCTATGACTGATAGAGAACAAGTTACAAACGATACTGCTTCTCCTGTCATTGGAATTTTACTAAAAACCTCTGTTTTTTTCTGATTTTATAAAGAGAAATTTTTACAGTAACACAAATTTTAAAAATGCAGACATAGAAAAAGTGTCCAAAAAATGGATTCAAACCTGGCTTGCAAAACGATGTATGTAAAAGATTAATGGTAACTTCTATATTTAAAACATTAAAATCTCCAACTGGAAATTTTTTTCCTCTTTTGTAAATAAGTTGGGTCCTGGTTTTCTCTAAAGACCTTTTCCTTTTGCTTTTCTCCTGCCAGTGTCCTTAAATGAGTTTAAATTGCAGAAACTAAGATTTAGATGGACAGGAAAGAAGTTAAGTTTTAAATATAGATGTAATAAACTACTAACATAAGCAGCCAGATGCAGCTACAGAATTTCTGTCACTGGAGGTTTGTGAGGGCACATAAGACCACATCCTGTCCTGAGTAGTTTAAGCTATGCTAAATTCACCAAATTTACTACACCTATTACTTGTTCTTCATTCTAATTTCCATGAATAGGTAAGCCTTTTCGTAGGCACAGGAGGTCATAAATGGCTTCTATTTCTAACTGAGAGTAATTGTGATCAGAGTAGACAAATCTTTATTTCTTTTGAGTAAGTGGCTTGCAAAGTGGCCCAAAAAACATTTCTCAATTTGTAGCAGAAGATTGATGAGATGAAGCAGAACAATTCACCTGAAGAAATTAACTTTACTGGCAATCAAAAAGACTTCACTGGCTTGAGAGCAGTTTTGGTAGTATTTTCTACTGTCTTGTTTGCTTTGTTCTTGTGTCAGTCTGCTGGAGATAAAAAAGATAAACACATCTTCAAAACTAATAAAATCCCCTTCTGAATGAAACCATTGTGAACTACACTGCAGTAAAATAGGCAAGGAGGTAAGCAGGGCCAGATGATGTTGCTATGCACATGAGGAAACGTAGACCTACTGGCTCACTGTGCAACTCAGAGAACGTACGGCACCAACCAGTGTTAATGGAGAAGCTATTGTCAGCCTGCAACAGAGTAAGCTGAGTGCAGTGACAATGAAGTCAGAAAAACTTTTAACTCCTTATTTCGATTGTTTTTTGTTGAGCTAAAGAATTTCTCAGTGGCACATGACAGCAGCAGTACTGGGGACAAAAAAAATCCCTTACAAATGCTGTGTATTATCACTGAGGTTACAGGACATGATAAATACTTGCTTAGCAATACAAGCAAAAGGATCTTAAGAGCTATCCATCTTCCGGCACTTCTGATAAGCAGAACTGGATCTTTCTGAGTGGTGGGAGCTGCAGAATGAACGTACAGAGATTTCTATCTAGCCTGCTGCTCTCCTCCCACTGTGAGGAGACGGAAGTTTATTGTATCAGTAAAAGGGAGTGAGAAAGTTCTGCTCTTCTGTGGTCATGATTGTTGCAACACGAAGGCCACGAAACAATCATTCTCCAGTATATAAATGTTATGTGCTATATGTATTAGGCAATATAAGAAAAAAGTGGAGAGTTTTCTGTTTGTCTGCATTTATTTTTGCAGAAATTAAAAGGTTAACAAGCACCTTTGTTACTAAGGTGAAGGACTAGTAGCCGGATTTTCTGCTAGCAGTCATATAAGTTATCTTCTTTTTCCATACATGAGTACAGAAAATTTCCATACATGAGTACAGAAAATTCTTGACTACTTTGAAAACTCATTGTTACTTGTCTGCAGAAAAAAACGCTATTAATTACTATGTTGAGATGGTGAAGATTAATATCTTTAAAGCATCTTTAGATGCAATTTCACTGCTCAAACCTGTAAGTGTTAAAGTTGATGGTGGTTCTGTAAATAAGTGGATGTTGCTTTTATAGATACTGCTGGCTTTCAAATATTTCTTGTAATGCTTCTCCGAATTGTGTGTGAGATGTGGGTCTGAGCATCAGAGAAATGGTTTGATTTCACTCATGGCCATTTCATCAGCTGCTCAGAGTATTTGCTCAGCAGTGAGGTGCCCCACAGCTTATAGTATATAAAAAAACATAGTTTTGTTTTACAGAAAGGATCACCAAGTTCCTTATTTCACCCTTCCTTTGCTGTAGTCCCTAGAGGAGAATTGACTGTCTCTGATGTGGTGCACCCATCCAATCAAAAGACTAGGATGTGCTTACACGGTTTGTAATAAAAAGAGCCATGTTTCACTGATTCCATATTGCTGCGTCACTATGGTGAATGTACCCAAAACAATCAGAGAAAGAAACTATATTCAGTAGTCATATCTACAGAGATTATTTACTACAGTCCCTTGTATATCAACACTTAGTTAATGCGTGTTGGAAATACAAAATCAGTTACATGATGACTGTTTGGTTTCCTTGTTCAAAGTCGGAATACTGAAGCAGGATGCCATCACTGATTTAGACATGAAAGAGATGCATCAGTGATGTCTTCTTTAATCTTGCAGAAGGGAAATAAGAGAAAAGCATGACAAAGGAATAAACTGCTTTCTGATGGTAAGACAAAAAGTAATGAGCTGAATTTTTTTCTCAAGGGAAGGTAGCATAGAAAATTAAAAAGACTTTCTGATGGTGTCTTATTTAAGCAACTGAATAAAACTACTTTGGAAGTAGTGAAGTCTCAGTCCCTGTAAATCTTTAAGAAAAGATTAGATTAATGTATTTTAAGAATATTATGGAGTCCATAATTGATTCAAATCTGGAGCAAGTGGGTACACCGGATGCCCCCTCAAAGTTTCATCCACCCTGTACTCAGAGAATTGTTAAACAGATGCTGTTGATCAAGAGGGTGCTGGGATAGGCCAGAAAAGAGCAAATGAAGAAAACAAAGACAAAACAAGAACAGAATTTCAGAAATTAGAAGATGAAAAAGGAAAAACAGAAAAAGGAACACTGCTGGACGTTCCCATCACATGTAGGGAAACGTCTGTTTATCAAACAATTCTAGATGCCAGCTCCAAAGGGAAGACAGAAGGTTTCTCTGCTGAATCATCTACTACGGTAGAAATAAATTAAAATATCTATCCTTCTCTAATCTTGAAAACTCTGCATTCTCTATTTAAAAAGCAATTTTTTTCTTATTTTTCTCAAACTTTTCCATAGTACTATGCATTTTCCTGGTAGTTCAGAACAAATCGAACCCACGGCAGCAGCTCTTTTGGAAGAAGCTGAGCACAATTCTCCATTTTCTATTACACATTAGCTTCTGTTCTCCTCATAAGATCTCTGAATTTTATTAGTGAGGCCAAAGAAGATGGCCTGGAAAAGAGCCACATATATCTCTTTTCAGTTGTACAAAGTCCATAAATACAGAATTTTAAATCAATATTTTTTGCTGAAACATTTGATCTGAATTTTAAAGCCAAGAACAGCTCTTCAATTTTGCCTTCTCCATACAATTACCCTTCTGATACACCTCATCTCTTCAGAATCTGTGAATCTATGGATACCTTAAGCAACGAAAATCACCATTTGACATTTAAAAGATTCATTTATATTGAATCTGTGTTTGCCATGTGACTATATTGTGCTGAACAAATGGAATACACCAGACATAAAGACATCTACTACATAATGCAACATCTGTTGATCTGGTTTGCATTCCACTAAGAGGCAAAATTATCTCCAATGTACTATGCTTCCCCCATATACTTAGTGCATTTCCATTAATCTGGTATCCTGCAGGCTGAATCTATATTTGTACTTTTTAAATCCGAGTTAATTTAAGTGGTTATGAGGTAGTTCTGTTGTTAACTTCAGTTATCAACTCCTACTCATGAATCGTTCCTCATTTGAAATAATCTTGTGAAATTATATTATACTAAATCTGTATACTTTTATAAGAACAACACAAATGACAGAACACAACAGAATTTAGAACAACTACTTATGCAAATTCAGCTAGGAAAGCAAAACAAATCACTTTGTTTATCAGTTCGCTGTTTTCTGTGGTCTAATGTAGCGTTTGATATGGTCACTTAAATGTTTATGCTCTGAAATGTTAAAGCTTGAGTGGCTTTTAGCACATCTATATAATGACTGCCAAAGATACTCATTAGTGAGCTTCAAGTATAACCTTCTCCTGGGCTCTTTAGGTTGATTGTGAAAGAGAAAAATTGTTTATAAAGAGCTTCAGTAAAAAAATAACAAGTCAGTTTTTGAGATAAGAAATGATGAGGCCCAGTTTCCTAAGGTTTCCTGTCAATGTACCCTTGATCCTGGATAATCCTTTTCTCTTTTTGGGTCTCTCTTGTTTTTTTCATCTTGCCCTATATTCCTTGCAACGCAACACAGCAGTACTTTAAGTTACTCCTTGGTTTTTCCAGATTCCTTTCTGCAACAATCTCTACAGTTGCCCTTTCCTGTTGCTAGTACTGTGCAATAAGAAAAAATAAGCTTCCCGCACTCTCACCATCTCCCTGCTGCTTTACAGCCCTGCTCTGGTCTACCTGCTGTCAGAGAGGAGGCAGCATCTTTCAGTTTGGGTTGTACGGGTGCTGATGGACGGTATGGCCATGGTGTGGTCCCAGCCCCCCGGCTAGGTGCAGCATCCCCGAGGAACTAATGACTTCTCCTGCCTTTTCATTCATCTTCTGATAGGTCTCTCCCCTCTGCCTGGGTTGCACATTTCACAGTGCTTCGTGGAATCCGATTATCTTTGAGACTATTTCTTCCTGCCAGCTCTCATTGAAGTAAGCCAATGGCTTTAAACAATACTGATGGAGGAACTGACAGACAGGTGAACAGAAAAATCACTTTCTAATACTGCAGCCCTAATTTTCCACAGAAACCATAGTGATAGCTAATCATTCTTATATAAGCATAAAATCATAGAATGGTTTGTGTTGAAAGGGACCTTATGAGGTTTGCACAGGCCCACTTCCCAAATCTGTCAGTGTCCCTCTAGATGGCATTCCTTCCCTCCACTGCCACACAGCTTGGTGTCATCAGCAAACTTGCTAAGGGTACTCTCAATCCTAACCGTCTATGTCTCCAGCAAAGATGTTAAACAATATCTTACCCAATACCAACTCCTGTGGAAGTCTCAATTGAGCTGTTGACCTCAACTATTTGACTGTGACCATCCAGCCAATTCATTATCCACAAATAGATCCATCAGATCAATATCTCTCCAGATCAGAGATAAGAATGTCATCCAGGACAGTGTTGAGTGCTTTGCACAGGTCCAGGTTAGATCATCAGTTACTCTTCCTTTATCCATCAATGCTGAAGCCCCATTGTAGAAGTGTACCAAATTGGTCAGGCACAATTTGCCTTTAGTGAAGCCTTGTTGGTTGTTACGAATCACTTCCTTATTTTCCATGCGCCTCAGCAGAGATTCCAGGAGGATCTGCTCCATGATGTCACCAGTCACAGAGGTGAGATTGACCAGTTTGTAGTTCCTGGGGTCTCCTTTTTTTGCTTTTTCAAAAATGGGAGTTATGTTTTACCTTTTCCAGTCAGCAGGAGCTTCTCTGGACTCGCACACTTTCTCAAATATGATGGGTAGTGCCTTAGCAACTTCATCCACCAGTCCCTCAGGACTAACAAATGCATCTCATCAGGTCCCATGGACTTGTTCACCTTCAGGCTCCTTAGATGGTCTTGAACCTAATCCTTCTCTATAGTGGGTGGTTCTTAGATCTCCAGGTTTCTGCCTTCACCTTCTGCAACTTGGGCAGTGTGGCTTGAGCTCTTGCTGGTGAAGTCTGAGGCAAAAAAGTCATCAACTACTCACCCTTAGTTTTAATGAAGACTCAATTTCACATAACAAATTGGCCTTGAATATAAATCAAGAAAAATTAAATCCAAGTTAATGAAGCTGCCTTAGAAGTCTGACCAGTGGCCATCAAAATTATCTGCAGTATTAGACACAAATTTTGCTTTTGACTTCCATAATCAAACCAGGGGCTAATCTGATGAGATTTCTTCTTTGTTCGGATTTTTTAGGTTAAAAAGACAAAAAATGCTTTTGATTTTGTGACTGGTCCATAACAGATGAATATTTCCCATTATTTGTACAGACATTCAAAAGAAGATGTTGCTGTTCTTACTCTAAGATTATTCAGATACATAAATGCATTGATTTTCTCTGGAACACAGTATGACATTACACATTGCTTGTCTGTCTTGTAAAATTCTCTGTACTGAAATAGTTAGCGTTTATCCTTTCAGTAGCGGTTTCTTTTCACTTTAATAATACATTCTGTCTATAGATTGGATAGACAAGTGGAATATCATTTTTCAATTTGCATTGCAATTGCCTTTAAAATAAAAATATTGTAATTAGTTACAGAATGACATTGGATTTGTTTTTCAGGAAATTTATTTATAATTTTCCTCAAAGAAAAACATTAAATGTTATTTTTTAAAATCATGCCTTTATTACAGTGAAAGTAACTCCACCAAGGTATAGTCAATTACAAGTATCTCAGAACTTGAACATAACATCTGACTATTTTCTTTCTGCTCATGTTTGTAGGAGAGGGCCCTTTACAAATATATGGATCTACCTCCTCCACAGTTTTTGTGTGCTTAGTATTTCCAACACAGATGTATTTTTATGCTTTCCAGAGATGCCAGCAGAAAACTGTATAAAAAGAGCAAAGGGAAACAGCAAGATTTGGTAGTGAAGGTTCTGGGCTGAGGTTTTAGTACTTGGTTTCCTCAGATTTGACACTGGCTGAGGTGAGGAGATGTTGCTTTCTAACAGTCTCTGTTCCTCTCGTGCTGTTTGAGTCTAATTTCCTTTCTAGTACAGTAGCTATTTGTTCTGGTACACTGAAAGTTTTGATTCCCATCCTAGCTATCTCCTGAAGTTAGAATTTCCATATAACAAAAAAGTGAGGAACTGCAGCTAAAGAGATCAAAGTAAGGCTTTTAGGTTGTTTTATTTTCCCACAGGAACTTTATCACAGTATCACAGTATCGCAAGGTTGGAAAAGACCTTTGAGATCATCGAGTCCAACCTATGACCCAACACCAACATCTACTCATCATTTAAACCATGGCACTAAGTGCCTCATCCAATCTCCTTTTAAACACCTCCCATGGTGGTGACTCCACCACCTCCCCTGGCAGCGCATTCCAATGGCCAATCACCCTTTCAGTGAAGAATTTTTTCCTAATATCAAACCTAAACCTCCCCTGGTGAAGCTTGAGACCATGTCCTCTTGTTCTGTCACCGGTCACCTGAGAGAAGAGACCAACCCCTGCCTGACTACAGCCTCCTTTCAGGTAGTTGTAGAGAGCAATAAGGTCTCCCCTGAGCCTCCTCTTCTCCAGGCTAAACAACCCCAGCTCCCTCAGTCACTCCTCATAGGGCTTGTGCTCCAGCTCCTTCACCATCTTCTTTGCCCTCCTCTGGACGCACTCCAGCATCTCAACATCCTTCTTAAACTGAGGGGCCCAGAACTGGACACAGTACTCGAGGTGCAGCCTGACCAGTGCTGAGTATAAGGGAATGATAACTTCCCTAGTCCTGCTGGCCACACTGTTCCTGATGCAGGCCAGGGTGCTGTTGGCCTTCTTTGCCACTTGGGCACACTGCTGGGTCATGTTGAGTTTCCTATCTACCAGCATGTATTTCAGTCTGATATAAGCATCTAATTCCTTCATGATATCTGGATATTCTACACTCTAAGGAAGTCATGAAGCTTTATAAAAGGAAAAACATAATATATTGCTCTGTTTATTTAATATAGTATATTCTCCTTTTTCCCTTTGATAATCACATTTCAAAAAATGCATCTGCCTCTCTGTAGGCAAAATTGCCTCTCTTGAATCATTATGGCTATGGTAGATTACAACTGAAGGTCATTAGTACTTGATTTGTGAGCGCAAATAATATTTGTATTTGAAGTGTCTGACCAAAGTTTGAATTCAGGACTTGTGACCTATGATTCATACCATGTACAGGAAAGCTCTCCATATGCAACTGACCAAGTTTGTTTAATTGACTGGTGTTAGAGTAGAAGATAATCCTTAGAATGCACATCTGGGTCTATTATTAGATCATATAAACTGCTTGTTAGTCTATCAGTCTCTCTCAGTGATGGGATACTGCTCCTTTTTGTTTAAAATTTGAAAAAGGATAACAAAAGGTAGATTAAATAGTAAAAAAGGAAATGAGACTTAAATCACAGCACTGAAATGTTAATTAATAAAAGTTTCTCTTGCAACAACTTTTAAACAATTAAAATATAATACAGCTAAATTGTGAAAGTTTCTTGAATTGCATAGATTTCTATTGTTATAGTGCAGCAGCACGCATCATTGTTAGAAGACATCCTTTCTGTATTCTTCAGAAAATCATCCAGCATTTCAATGATCATTTTGTTTGTAACTTAGGCTAGATAAGAAGGCCCCACTTTCTTTTCATAAATTGCAGTGTTTTATTGTGCCTTTTTCTGATTGTCTTTTTTGATTAATTACTTCTCTTTTCTTCTTGACCGTAAACGCATCATTTAAATATCCTTAGCCCAGATGCACATAAATCACTGTAAGTCCTGGACTAGGACAGGAACACCTAGATTTTCAATTAGGTTCCACATTTAACAGCTGCTGTTAGTAGTCTCTACAGCAACTTGTCACACCAAATATAACACAATTTGTGAGCTCAGCGCAATGGGTAGGCTGTGGAGGGCACCACACAAAGATACACAGATATCACTGTATCTGTGCTTTGCATATTGGTAGGACAACAATATAATCAGGTTTTGTTTCAGGTGTTTTCTTTCAGATCTGTTTCATAATGACTACTGCACATGACAGTAGGCAATTTTAAATTGCCTCCCTATAAAAGCAGATTCGTCCATTGTTGACAATTTACTTGTATTGTATTCTTTAGGACTGTCAAAATAGATGGTTCAAACTCCGTATTCAACCCATTTTTTAATTCTTGGTTAGGTGTATTAAAATAAAGTAGTGGAAATCACTAAGCATACGTAGGTGACCAAAGTTAGAAATATTTACATGAAATTGAACTAAGGTCATACAAACAAAATTTGAAGCACTTTTTAATGACATTCAATTGCACTCTCTCAGTTTTGACACTGACCATGGTATTTTTAAAGCTCTGACAGCAACATCTTTTATCATGTGCTCTCCCCTACTTTTTTTGATGTTAGATGCATGTGCTTGATCTGTAATCACTGGAAATCATGGCATAGCCTTTTCTTCTTAGACTAACGAGTCTGTATCAGAGTTGTCGCCAGCAGATTTTACCTCTTTGTTACTGTAAACTCCCTTCATCGAACAGCTGCACAGAGCCAGACCCCAGTGCAGACTATGCAGAAGTATATAAATCTCTGAGGCCACTGGCTCAGTCAGCCAAACAGTCAGATCAATTACGTGCCACAGTGCTTGTAATGAGATTTTTGATGGCATCAGCTAAATATTAACCCTTGGTGGCCTATTCTGGATTGGGGTTTCTTTATGTGAGTAATTAGAACATTGTCTTTGCATTTCTTCAGTCTCTCTTCTGCTTTGGACTATACTGTAAACTCAGTCTAATTATGAAATTTATATAATTGGTCATATTGGAAAAATACATTTTATTTTTTTATGCTCACCCTTTATCTGGTTGTTAGGCTAAGAAAATTCTTAGACCATTCTTTGATTCAGTTTTCCTTCCAGATGCTGCCAGCTACTGCTGTGGTTTCCAATTGCAGGGATTCATAAAATGCTTCTAGGTTATATGCCCATAAAAATAACAAGACAAATAAATCTTTCATCCATAGGCCTTAGTTAGCCATGTAGGACTCTACACATCCATTTGAAAAATGTCTAGTGATCATTAAATTCGGAAAGGTCACAAACAACCGACTTACTGCATCCCAGCACTATTTTGATTTTTTTCTGTCTCCCTAGTATTACAAGGGAATTAGGAAGATTCCCAATGTATGTATAAAATAATCTTACATCCAAGCACTTACAGCAAGAGCTGGTTTCCACAGGATTGAGGAGGGTACCCTGTGAGTCCCAATGTCTCTACCTAAAAGTAGGTGTAGATCTATATCAGATATTTAAATAAAAGGATAAAATTTTCTAAATCTAATTCAGATGTAGAAACATGACAAACCCAGCTGTTTGTAGCAAAATCAAACATTTGAGCTTTTAATTACAAAATACAGCTCTTCAAGTTTTGCATCTGAACCTTGGGCAAAATTTTACCTGTGTCCATCTATATTAATTTCTAGTAGTCTTGGACACCTTTCTCTCAATAATGGTTATTGAAGTGCAGAATGTTCTAGCCTGGAATACACATATTTACTTACTTAACAATCAACATAGTTTTAAGAGAGTTTTTTCACTGATTTGCATTTTATAAAGTTTGAGGTGGAGCTAAAGAAGGCTATTTTGAGGACACACAAAGAAACAATGATGTAAGATCTAAGCAGAAAAAAAGAAAGCAAGTTTGCTTCTCAAACCTCATGCGTATTGTCCAGGACTATAATGAGTGAGGATATACCGGCTTCGCAAGGATTATAATGATATTTGCTTCAGAATGAAGCCACACAGATATTATTCAGGCCTGATTCCTAGTAACAGGTGTCTGGCAAAATGACACAGGTCAGAGATGAAACTCTTAGTGGTAATCAAAGTCAGCTCTTTGCAATTTTTTTCAAAGTGCTTTGAGATCGATAGGTTTCCAGCCTTATCAGATAGTTGTATTGTGTTTGTATTCAAAATTGCCAAGGTGCAAAATTGGATCCTGCATGGTGGTGACCAAGTGGAGACATTTACATCATCATGACATCTTATCAGAGCGCATTTCTGTTATTTCCACTGAGTTTGAGAACGGATAATTCTAAGGGGCCAAAATTAAGGAAACAGAAGTAGAATACTTCAGGATTCTTTACACTCCTCAGCAGTGACATCCTTTGTTCCTTTGCTCTTAGCTCTTATTTCCATGGAGTATCATATCAATGCGTGCAACAAATAGTTTAAATCAGGGGATCAATCTAGGAAAGGCTCTCAAAGCTCTATGTGATGATCCCGTATCAACTGAGCATCTCTCCAGGACCAAGCAGGTACTAAAGAACAACCCTAATTGTCTTAGGAATAAGGTGTGGGTATACTAAAAAACCATGTAGATGGTTTTATACAAATTTGATATTTATCTTTTCCTTCTTGTGTTACGAGATGGTGGCTCTGCATTCCATGTCAATGTCTTTCTTTAAGGATTTGAACAGAACAGTCTTCTCACAATCTTTACATATTTTGGGTGTGATTTTTCTCTAGTTTTTCTGTCTCTTGCGGGATCTCTAACTGAGATTTCCAGCACTGAGACTTAATCTGTGTAAGTACACTGTTCTGATTTTATAGATAGGTATGCAAATCATATGTACACAGAAAAGCACAGTAAAACACTGCAGATTGTTAATAACTTGCCATGTAGTTGTCAATGTTATAAAGACTGGTACCTTAGAGAATAAATAAAGTGAAAAAAGAAACATTTCTCTGTGTAAGAGAAATGCTTAAAAAAGACAGGAACTTTCATCTGCTGTCAGCTGGTTTGCTGTCAGCTGACTCTCAGACCTGCCTTTCAAAACAGAATGTTTCCTGCAAAGTGCATGTACGTAGGATATTTTTTCCTTTTTTCTTTCTAACATGCTTTTTATAAGTATGAGCAATCATTAAAATTTATTTGTTTCAGTACTGCTTTACATGACTAAAATGTTAATTTGTCCAGCTTTGTAAATTGTGCAGGAATCCTCTTATTACACCTTTCTCAATCATAGAGTAAGTGCAGAAGAGGCAAAACCAATTCTGAAAAGACCATAAACTGCCTCTTGTGAAAGCCCTTCTGCTCTTTTATCAGTGATTGTTATAAATACTGCATCATTTCATCTGCACTGAAAGGGAAAATTCGGAGCAAATACGTGGAAAATTCATAATGGTCAATTTAGTTTGTAAGTCCTTTCTCTCTGATTCTGTATAACTTCTCTTCTGTCTTGTAATACTTCATAAAATGTAAATTGTTAATAAGTGATCTTGCCTTAATCATGTCTCCATTTGATTTAATTGGCCCAGTATTTTTCCCTGTAAAGAAAACTGAAGTACAAAACAATCTTCCTTTGTTATGGTCCAGATACAGACTTGCCATTCCCACTAGGCTCAGTACAGAGAATAGATACCCTAAGTTCCTACATGTATTCATGTTTATCTAGCTAAAAAGGCAAGTGAGATCCTAATTTCCTAATCATAAATAGACCAATAATTAAATGTCCTTTGACACATCTAGCATCCGCCAAGATTAGACAGATGGCTTGACCAAGCCATTGGGTACCTGTAATTCCCTTGTTAGGAATTTCTGCTTTAATTCCCTTATATGATTACCTCTAATATTATCTTCTGCTGTTTTAAAGATTAACCCCTTGCCAGTATTGGCTACTGTGAGTCGCAACATCTTGATATAGTCATACTTTAGGGCCAAATGGAAGTCAGATTTCAGATAGACAATTGTAGTCCACACACACAATGACTTACAAGATTCCCTTTTCCTCAATCAAAGGCTGATGTTATCATTACTAAACCTCGAATTTTGGGATCATATCATATCTTATCATAATCTGTAGCATGGGGGTATACAAACTCCTTCCTAAATGAAAAGGAGAACTGGGCAGGTAAAACTACAGCAGGTATTAGAAACATTCAAAAAGTGGATTATTGATGTCACTGTTCAAAAATATCACATCTGGAAACCTCATCCAGACCAACTGGAGACCTGAAAGTCTCAGATCTTCAGAGAAGATCGATGCCGGCACAGAAAGTGATGAGTGACAGTGGTTTACAAACCCCTTCTCCGTGGGAGAGGAATTGTGTCTTTAGAAAACGCCTCCTTCCTTATAATCGTAGTTTAAAGTGCCTGCAGATCAAGTCTGAGTTTGTGAAATATATCTGTTCAACATTATTACTTTCGTCTTTCATTAAACTGTTGATCCTTACGGCTCCCAGGGGCTAACAGCAACAGCTAGAAATCCAAGCAGGTGAAGAAAAAAGTTAAGGGAATTTTCTACAGGTGCCTTTGTTAAGATTTCTCCATCATGGCCTGCCACACTTCAGCCATCTTATTTCCAGATTCCTTCTGCAGAAATTACCAGCGGCTGACCTGCTGAGCCAGGGGGGTTGTAGAGTATCTAGTTGTCTATACAAGCTAAAAATATCACTGCCTTTCCCATGTCATATTAATAACCTAATCACAGGAAAGACAAGTGTTTTACTTCATGTTGTGGAATTTCACATCAATACAACTACAGAAAAATTCTGAAAACATTTCTGCATTTGTTAGAAAACATGTATTTCACTCAGTCTCATATAACGTTTAACTGAGCTTTCTCAGCTATATAACTTGCCTTAACTATTTTTTTTTCAGTTTCAGTGAAGTGTTACCATTATTTTAATCAGTATGACTGAAATAAATGTGCTCAAATCCTTGCTGTCACTCACAGTCAAAGTTGATAATGCCAGACTAATTATAAGTGCAATAATTACGTATTTCAGTGCTAGAAGCTGACAAATATTTCCAGTCCTCCTTATAGTTTTGATTTGGGAAATACTCAACAAACCATATAATTACAGTCTTTCTGCAGAGTTTTTTAAAGGTCTTAATTGTTCTAAATGCGGTAGCAGTGCCACCAGGTGGTAAATTACAGCAATCACACGTCTGAGTTCCTGGAAATTTTTCAAATTTCAAGTATTAAATATTGAGGCTAGGAAGCTGAGTTCTGACCAAAGATTGTGGCATGAAACAGAAATAAGAAAAGTTATAAAACCATAGAAAGGATTCTGCAGAAGAATACGTCAATGTATGTGAAATGTCTAGGCCAGTAGCTCAAACTGGGCAGCCTTCAGTCCCAATTCCCAGCCCAAACAAAAGAGAAACAAAAGAAAAACAAAGGCTAGCGACTTGGAAACTAACAGCTTTAATGCAACAACAATAATACAAGGAATGTATCAATATTAATAAAAAAATAATAAAATATAGACTATTATACAAAAAATGACTAAAACTCCCCTGATAACCATACATCCCTGCTGACGAACTGGACTCAGCAGCAGGCAAGAACTCAAGAACGCGTGGATGGGCTCAGATGCAGACAACTAAGGTCTTCTGTGAACATTGGCTTTCGAAGAAGATGGTGGTAACCCTTGTGATCTCTAAGGGTTTATACTGAGTATGATGTGTACAGCACTAAATGCTTTGTTGGCCAGGCTGGCTCACCTGTTCTGTCCACACCTCCCAACAAGATAGACCCCCCTTTCACCAGCATCTCTGGGAGAGCTTTAATTTACATGGAAATAGGTGTGCTTAGTGGCCTCGGTAGACACCAATGGCCCTTTACATTGGTGATAACTATCAGGCTGAAAAATCAGAGAAAAATGTTCCACTTTAGCATCTTATCTTATAAATTCCTAGGTTATCTTTCTCCTCTGCCACTAATTTTAGGGATATTCTTGCATCTGCTTGCTCCTTTGATCTACCAAAAGACAGAATTTTATGCAAACTTGGCTTTTGACATTTTCTGACACTACCATGAACCTAGTTCCTCTGATTTCTACTGGCTGTCTTAAAAAAACTGTTACCAGAAGTGGTCAATCTTTAGCTAAACATGCCAGAAAACTCCTGTATTCGGTTAGGGTTTCTTTGCCCACATTACTCTCTTCCAAAGGCGTTTCATAACCTCATTGTTCTGGTATTTAGAGACCTCCCCCTTGCCAGCCAGTATTTATCCAGAGCCTGTAAGCAGTTGTATTTTTCATTGCCCATGTCACACTTCAGTGTAACCCTTGTGGATTTGTGAAGAACTATCATGTTCCCTTCCATTTGGAAAGCAAGTAATCCCCATTAGTCTGCTCAATAGTAATATAGCCACTATAAAAGACCCTTGTCCTTGAAGATACCCACTGTTTATTGGTAATATATATTTATAAAATTCGGCATAATATGGATAAGTTTAGCTCTATATTTATTTGACAAATCTATGACAGAAATGCTGTTTTCTTTCCTTTAGAGCAAGAACTTCTTTACAATACCTTTTTAATTTTAATATCATGGAGAGATGTGTTGAAAGGGAAGATTTGATGACATTGAAGCCAGTATATAAATTGGTGATTAGATATAGATTAGCATCTTCCACATGTGGTTTTGTTCTGCTGTGTGCTACTGTGTTTCTGTAATCAGTAATTGCCATGTCTGTGATTCACCTGGGTTTTTCCAGCAGTCAGTAAAGTGGGAGGGTGGTATTCAGCACAAAGGTTGTTTCAGCATCTTCAATCATGTTTTATGTTGCTCTACAGCACGTCATTCCCAAGATGCATTTGGGCCAAGTGTTCTGCAATTCATAACCACTGAGAGTTGCCACTATTTTTCAAGATAAATGACTCTAAAATACAGCGTAGCCAGGGAACAAGGGTGAAACTTACTGCTAGGTTGCTGTGCAGTGCTCTGAACACAAGTGTCTAGAGCTGCTCTGTCTCCACTATTGTGTCATAAATCAGGGAAGGGAGAAAGAAGCAAATTGAGTTTCAGCCAAGAACAGACTTCCATTTGGTTTCAAGACCTATACACAATAGGGATGAAAGCCACTTTGTGAACTAAATTCAGAGCTACTCTAATGGCTCCATTTTCCAGATTAGCTCATAACATAGGAAAATGAGATGTGTTAAACATAAGAATATATCTAAACTTGTTCTGCATTTAAAATTTATATTTGTTTTGCTGATAGAATAGACACGAGAGCAGCCTCAAGAAAGATGTGTTGCAGAGGGCTTTTTTTCATACCAATTGCTTATCATTATCCTGACACTCACTATTATCATTAATTCAGCAGGTACGTTAAATCACAAGACAAATTGCGGCAGCTGATACAGTACATAGAGAAAAAGATGAAATAATAGCAATAAAAAACATAATGAACATTGCACTTGACATGCCCCTCAGATATTTTGAGGATTAAAAAAGATGTTTTGTAGGTTGTCAGGATGACAGCGGGATGAACAATGCATTCATTGTTTTTAATTAAGTGTAGTATGGTTCACTTACTTTAATAAATGACACCTTAAAATAAATTACCACCAGTGTTTTTCAGGATTGGATACAGAGCACAAGGTGCTGCTGTTGTTTTATAACAGGTATAAAGCCAGATTGATTTCACATACCATGGAAGTGTCCTTTGTGAAGCTCAATCTCATAAAATATAAACTAGAGCAGTGAAAGGCAGATTATCTAAATATACCAGTGGCTTTGTGTATTTCTGGGGCAGTATCTAATGATAAAAAGAGCAAATACCTTGACCATACTGTTGTAAAAGGGGAAAACCCCCATTCCTTTCCACCTTCCCTGCGGTGCTAGCAGTTACACAGCTGCCCAGTGAGTTGGATAAGACCATTGCTGTGAACAAAAAATTAATTTAACAAAAAGGAAATAATTTCCTGAGTTTTTAATCAGGTGATGTTTTACTATAGTTTAAAATATATAAAGAAGAATATGATTCTAATTATTACAGCAGGATGTGTACACAATATTGGAAACACAAGTGTGGTTCGTAATTGCCTCATTAACTCACTGTAAACCTTTCCTTCTTTATTTCCTTCCTTTGCCATTTTAGATGTATACTATGCCTGTATTGTTTAAGTCTTGAAATTCTAGAAGATAAAAAGTTGATATTTTAAATTTTATTACCATTTTACATCCTTTTGTGTTTGTATTTTTTAGTCTTAAATTTTCATTCCAATTTCTATTTTGGAATGAAGTTTAACATGAAATTGTAGCCAATTTCTTTTTGTGGGAGGGGGAAAGTATGTTTGTCTCGAGCCTTACTTAAAAACTAACATGGCATTACAAGATAGTTGCCAACAAGGTCATTGATTTTACCTTTGTTTTCCTGGGGCAATGACAGCAGGGCCAAATGAAGCTGTAAAAGAAGCTGGTATAATTTCAGAAACAGAGAAATTTTGTAGGAGACTAGAATAAACATGTTCCCGAGTCTGCAAATCAAAATGTTTTACCAAGCTGTTTAAAAAAAGGCAAAAATAAATCATGTGTTCATATATTTTTCATATGGCAACTTGTAAATACTTTAATATGATAAGAGATTTTTTTTCCTAGAATGTATCTATGATGCACAACCTTAGATCTTTAAATTCCAAAATACATTATATATTTAACACAGAAATACCTCCTTTGGAAAACCTATTGAATAGGTCAGTTGATAGTATATTATACCAGTTGTTTACCGACATCCAGACAGATTTAATTAACCATGTCTTTTCTCTAGAAAAATCAGTTAGCAAAGAAATACACCAGAAACACGTCACATCTTTCTTTGGCCAGGATTCCATTTTCTTCCAGTAGCTTCTTCTGTACTTCATCATTATTCTCATCTTCCACTCATCTTTTAATAAGTTAAAATTTTTCTTGAAATTTTGTGCTGTATTGAAGCCAGACTAAAAGGCCAGGTAGTTACCCAAATATTTTTCTCTTTCTTAGGTGAAATTCTTATCTTTCCTACAATTCTAGCATTTCAGTGGTGCAGTAATAATATACCATTCAATCAGATATTTTCTTAAAAAGCTGAACTACCACCACTGCAGTTTCACGTACAAGTTTTCCACTATTTCCTTTTGTGTCCTTCTCAGTATATTTTATCAGTGGCTTCTATTAGCACTCAGGTGTATCTCAAGATCAGTTTTTCAGATGAGGAGAGTTGGTTTCCTGTTAGTCTTTTTTCTTAATCTCTTTCTATAATCATAAAATTTCTCTTTACTTTAGTGTTACTGTTGCTCATCTCAGATAGAAGTTCAAATATTTAGTATTTTTTCCTGTACATCTAGTTATGGGGCAGAAGGCAGAAGTGTCAGTTTAGTTTTAACAGTATTTAACAAGTGGTATAGTGCTCTGGAACAAGATGGAAACTGAAGTTAGGCACTCAAATGCTTTATGTGTTGCAATGTATTACATTAGGAGACTATTTCAGTTAGACTATTAAAACTATTAAAATTAACTCTTTGTAAAAAAAGATAGTAATAAGGATGGCTATAAAATTCCACAAAATATATCATCTGACTGTAGATTTTTAATTCTCCTTTCTTCTAGTATTCATAGAAAATTATTTCTTTGTATAGGTATTATCACTTATGGTGATGGTGTCGCTGTATGGTTCACATGTTTACCTTCATGCAGATTTTGCTAAGAGACTTGAAAGAGAATTCCTCATCCCTGCATAAGGAGTTCTCCCACTCTAGACAATATGTCCATTTTCAAGCATGACTATACATGCAAGAGACTGATATTCATAGTGAAAGATTATTAATGAAAACATCAATATTTGTGGAAACAGAAGAGATCGATCAGGCTTCATTTAAAAACAAGTATAATTTTCCATCTCCAAGAAGCTGCAGAATCCGACACACAGTGCTCCTTATTTCTCTACATTTCGTCAATGTTTTGCTTTCACAGGATGGAGTTTCAGCATGGGCTCTGCCTACCAGTTCCACAGCTGGCGAGTATTTGTGATTGTCTGTGCTCTGCCCTGCGTCTCTTCCGTGGTAGCCCTGACCTTTATGCCAGAAAGCCCACGGTTCTTGCTGGAGGTATGACTTTAGATTCCAATCAAAATTATATCTGTGTTTACATTGAGACCTCTCTATAACAGGCATTAATGTTGTTGCATGACAATAACAAATATCTTAATCTGTATGTATGTTTTGTTTAAATGTTTTTGATCAAACATGTAGGTTGGAAAACATGACGAAGCTTGGATGATACTCAAGCAAATTCATGACACAAACATGCGAGCTCGTGGTCAGCCTGAGAAAGTCTTCACAGTGAGTATTGCTTTTAAAGCTAATCACTTAGCACATCAGCAGGCTTGCTGATGGGTAAGGTCTAGAGGGCTTAAGCAATCAATATTAATAGTCTACATGAAAAAGCCAGTCTTTTACACTCTAAATACCTAGATGTAAGGATCGAATTCCTACTAGAATTGCTATATATGCAGCAGATGTTGAGATATCAGCCTTTGGTCAGCATGCACTTGAGTGTACAAATCCACAGTGTGGTAATTTTTGCTGGTGTACCAAGATACTTAATAAACTCCACCTGTGTTTTATTTATTAATTATTTTACCCTTAATAATAACAGCAGGCACATACACATCCAAATTGGTTGGCTGCTGGCTCTTTAAAGATTTTTAAATTATTTTGTCATTTTTATCAGCTAAACTAACAATCCTAAAAATTCATTTTCACTTCCATGAAATAGTAAGTTCAGACACTTAATTTTCTCAAAATATCTTGGAAGATTAACTGAATCGTGTTGACTTGCAGGTCTAATAATTCGGCAATGTTTGAAGTGTTGATGGGTTGTTTCTATTTGAAGGAGAAATTGGCCATTCAGATATGGGACTTTTTATGGAGAATTTATAAAATATTATAAATATAGAATTTATGAAGAATATATAAAATAACTTTGTCTTCCTGGATACAGTAGGCCCAAACAGCACAAGGGGTTTTCTTGCTTTGAAATCCAGGTTACTTTTCCAGCTTGTGTTGTGCTGTGGGAGTGCTAGCACTGTGCTCCCTCTCAGAGCCAGGTGTGGGATGTTTTTCTTCTTCCATAGGCTTTCTTTTTACTTTAATGTTTATATAACTCAATTAAGAAATCCTCTTAAAGGTTCTGCATTTGAAGGAAATCTCAAGGAATGACCATCTGACCATATAACTTTATTCCAATGAAACTTGCAGTTTATTGTTTCGGGTGCAGTTTCTGGATTTCTATTAATTTTTTTTCCACAAAGAACCTCAAGTATTCTTATATTTAGCCTGAAAGAAGGCTGATGAGCACATCTATCATATTAAATCCACATTCATACATACACTAGTGACCTACCCCTAATCCCATCTAACCTAATATTTTATTTACTGATTTCAATTGCTAGTAAAGGGATTTACCTAACACCATACAGCTACGGTATAATTTCACAATTGTGTCTTGCTGACCTGAGCTTCTTTCAGACAGAGTATGCCTGCCCCCGGTCACTCTTTGTTTTTCTTCTGCCAGTGTTGATATTCATTGACACAGTCAGCCATAGCACAGACCCCATCCCCCTACAGTGTTTATTTAGGCATGAGGAAGAATGCAGAAATATGCTGGGACAAGAGGTGGGAGGAAAGATCAGTCACAGTCTCACATCCGTTTGACGTAGCAGTAATCATGTCCCAAAGCAGTCTTGAAGAAGAAACAATATGCTTGTTGTTTCCAATTCTTGCAATCTATGTCTTTCTCTCTACAGATGTTAAAATGTGACACTGAGCCACAGTGAGCTCAGCACTTCATTTTTAACTATTTTTGTAATTGTTTAGCCATGAATAAGACATGAATAAAGAAAAACACCAATTTCTCGGGATTTTTGCCTGCTCATGCCATGAACACTGGGAAAGCTCAACTCCAGATGTTGAGGAGCTCAAGGACTAGAAATACTGTACTTTAAGCGAAGGTTACCCATGTATAGAAGTCCCTGTTTTAACTTGCATTAATATGATTAGCAAATGCATCACTTTCTCCTCATTGGACAATACCGGCACTTCATCTTATAAAATCCAGAAGGCAAAGAACATGTATAGTTTGTTTGAGACATCATTTTAGTCTTTCAGGGATTTTTTTATATAGGTTAATCCTGTACATTTTGATGTTTTTTCTCAGTACTTTATTCACATATCTTTCCTAAGCCCTGTTGCTTTGTCCGGTTCCATTCTATGACTTATGTGGTACTGTTTTCCTCCACTTCATGTCAATAGTTAGATCAGATACCCTTTGGCACTCTGCTTTCCAGATGGACCATTGTCCTTATCCGGTAGGTTTTTTCTTATGTTAAAGAACCATCAAGGCTACAGGCTTTTTCTCCCCAGTCATATAAAGTGGTCCTAGGATACAGACAAGTTTCCTCCAACCTCCACAAATGAGTCAGGTAGCCAGAATGGGAAAAGGCTGCCACTGAGCCTACAAGAGTGATACTGGTTTATGTAGTGTGATTCAACAGGCATGCCCTTTCTTCCTGGAGGTGTGGCATGTGAGGATGTCTGTGTGTACAATGTCTTAAATTATCTTGCACAACTCTACTCAGTCTTTTGAATAACATGTTTAATAACAGAAGTTTAAGAAAAGCTTAAAATAAATGAAATGATACATAGAGGACTATTGCTATTGGAAGAAGTGTGACAGGAAGGACACAGTCTTTTGATGTAGTCATGGTTTGGCAAGAGGACGAGCTGCAGTATTCCAGAAATGAGGGAGTTTATAGCTAAAACTTCTTAGTGGGATTTTGTTTGCTCTTGTTCATGGGATGAGGCTGCTGATACATCTTAAACAGTGTACATCTGTAAAAGCAGTGGGCTGAAAACTAGAGCTTTACCATTGATACTGCTATTCCCTGGTGTCCTATAATCTGCTATGATACATCCACAGGCAGTGGTGTCCTCATGCTGCTAAGAAGAGACACAAGCTATTGCTGCCTTCAGAAACTGCAGCCAAACATTGAACACTTGGTCTCTTGCTCTCTCCCTCTTTATATGTCCGTCTCTTTCCCCATGTTATTTATATCTTTCCCATTCTCTATTTGTCATCTTTTTAAATAAACTGTAGTTGAATACAGTGCCTTTTGTGATATTGCTATGAACCTGTGACCAGAAAGGAAGCCAAAACTATACAGTGGTATAAATCTGTAACACTTTGTGTCTGGAAAGACTGTATAACACATTCTTGTTCTGCTACACAGGAGGGTGGAAGTAAAAATTAGCACTATAGGCAACACCACATTCTTTGCCACGGGTAATTCTATCTTTTTCCATAATGTCTGTGTGATCTCATTTTACTTTAGATGAAGTAGTTAATTGCTTATAACAGCAATAACATACCTGGTTCCAGATCATTTCACCTGACTTTTACTCTTTGTATTAAAAAGTTTAGTTAAAGTTACCATCCAAAAGACAAAGAGAGTTCTCTGTCTAATACTACAGGAAATAAGAACAGAAGAAAAATGTTATTAAACTATTAATTACTCATATTTCAGATACTTCTATTTTCATTGTTGCATTTTTAATCAATAGGCTTTCAACAATGTTGTGATAGCAAGTCAGAAAAAAACTTGGTAGCAAATCCTGGACATGGTAAACTAAGGACTTAAATAATGTCTTATCCTTTGTGGCGTTAGGGGTATGTACAGAAACACTAGCAGAACTTGACAGTAACAGCTTGTTTCAGTCAGAGGAAATGGATTTCCTGCATGCTTTGAAATTTGAGTTTTTCCAATACAGTTATATCCACAAGGAATTTTGGCATTACAGTGGTCTATTATTCCTTTATATTTCTAAAGTATTTCTAGTGTAGACATAGGTTTAATATCTGTTCATTCTTAGTTTATGGGATTTATTAAAACCTTCCAGTACTCTTTGATGGGCAGTTAAGGATTCAAGAAAACGTATATGGTTTTTGTTCTGTTTTTATTTCTAGGTTAACAGAATCAAAACGCCAAAGCAGATAGATGAGCTCATAGAAATAGAGAGCGATACAGGAACTTGGTACAGGAGGTGTTTTGTTAGAATTCGCACAGAGCTATATGGTGTAAGTAACAAAATCTCTGTTCATTCTGTAATTAACTTCCTTCTTTTTAATTAGCCAAATGGGATGGGTTGATTGAGCTCATGCTGGTGGTAGCTACAATGTTATATTTTCCATGCAACTGGGAGATTCAGGAACCAATGTTAGGTTCTGTTTTCCTAATGCAGAAGAGGCACAGACCCACTCCTGATCCAGCAGAGGTCGGCCCTGACTTCTGAGGAGGAAAATGCTGCAGTGGTCTTCTCACAAGTGATGGCTAGTACTATAGCCATATTCCCAAGCATCACAGTCTAATGTGTACTGGGAATGCGTATCAATACATAGCTATGGAAAGAGGTGACACATGATGAGATGAATAATTATCAGCAAGAACTTGAGGTCACATTAGTCATAAATAGTAAACTGGGGAATAAATTATGTAAATGAATGACAATAAAACATTTGTAAGGCATGGTATCTGCATGTATTTTTGTTCGCGTCAAGTGTTTTACCAGAAAACTATGTTAGGCGTACTTCAGAGAGTTTAATACACGCTCACTGGGACTGTGTTCCTTTCTGATATTTTTGCAAAACCGAAATTATGCGGTCTCTTTAAATCTTGTTATGAAAATTGAGAAAAGCCTCTTTAATTAAAAAAACAAAGTCAGGAATAGCTTTACAAAGCTGTTAAGAATCTGGCATCTTAAAGCTCTCCAGAGCTCTGATGAAGTGTTGTAAACCAAAGTTTGTTGCAAGATTGCTTTGCTTGGAAAAATGGCATTTTCCATATGAAAAAAAAGTGTCCAGTAAATGTCTGTGTTTATAATTATTTGTCCAAATATGGAGTAGTTAAAGATTGAAACATTAACATCTGGCCTTTTAACTAAACCAGCTTCAAAGGAATTGAAGCTTCATTGTCGCACATCTTTACTATCTCACTGGACTAGCCCCTGGGTCAGAGTACCTTTGTTGTTGCGTGATTAGTGTTAAATCCTCCTAGGACAGACTGCCTCTCCTTTTCAAAAGAAGGAGATCATCCTGAGTTGAGAGACAGAGAGAGGGCAACAGCATTCTCAGTCTGCTCTGCTGTAGCATCTCTGACCTTGGGGTAGTGCCAGCTATTCCTCACCAATTTCCAGCTGTGGTAGGTTATGATAGATCAAATTGAGTGTGTCCCTGTTGAATTATGGAATACAGCTTGTCTGAACTTAAAGCAGTGCAATAATGAGAAATGAAAAGAAAACATTTCTGACTAGATCTCTGGTTTATTTGAGATAGTGAAATGAAGCTGCCTAGAGATTAGGAAAGTTCGAGGTCCGAGCAAGGGTGAATTAACAGACACAGTCCACACTGGTGCATAAAAAATTTTATATGAGCTGCCAACATGTGCTTGTAGCCCTGAAAGCCCTGAAAGCCAGTCATATCCTATGCTACACAAAAAGGAGTGTGGACAGCAACCCGAGGGAGGGGATTCTCTCCCTCTACTCTGCTTTGGTGATGCTCTCCTGGAGTACTGCATCTGGCTCTGGAGTCCCCGGAACAGGAGAGACATGGACCTATTAGAGCAGGTACAGAGAAGGGTGAAAAAAATGATCAGAAGGATGGAACCCTTCTCCTATGAAGAAAAGGTGAGAGAGTTGGAGTTTTTCAGAGAAGAGAAAGCTCCAGGGAGAACTTATTACAGCCTTTCAGTACTTAAAGGGGGCTGGTAAGGATGATGGAGAGAAACTTTTCATGAAGGCCTGTAGTGACAGAAGGGGTAACAGTTTTAAACTGAAAGAGGATAGATCTAGATTGGGCATTAGGAAGAAATTTTTTATGATGAGGATGGTAAGACACTGGAGAGGTTGTCCAGAGAAGTTTTGGATGTCCACCCTTGAGGGTGTTCAAGGTCAGATAGATAGGGCCTTTGAACAACCTAATCAAGTTGAAGTTGCCCCATCTCACCACAGAAGGATTAGACTAGATGATCCTTAAAGATGCCTTCTAAGCCAAAGCATTCTATAATTCTATGAAAAGAAGATGCAAAGTCCCAGACCACTCACAACCTGGCTTTATAGGGAGATTAACATCCTTGCATGAGAAGTAAAGCTGTTATCAAAGAGCTGATCTGCTCTCTCTGATACCCTGAAGAAGCAAGCAAATTAGAATCAAAAGCTGCAATTATTTAACAAAATTGTTCAACAATTTAAAATATGTGTATTTCCTAATCATTTACAGATTTGGTTGACATTTATGAGATGCTTCAACTACCCAGTGAAGGATAATACAATCAAACTTACAGCTGTATGGTTCACCCTGTCCTTTGGGTAAGAGTGATTGAGATCATAAACCATTTTTGATGGACTTTACAGACAGAAGAATCATTTGCATGCACATTTTTGTCACTATGGTTATCATTTTTATTCAGAAAGATTTTATTCAATATCTTTCCACAAAAACGTTATATTTATCAGTTAGTCTGTTCTTGGTTGCAAGCCTGACTCCTCAAGAATATCTGCTTCAGAATACTGGCATCTTCTGGTGTCAGCATCTTTCAATACTTTTATTTATGGACAAGTTTTTCATGATGGAGCAACCATTCCAACTCGTATACAGCTGAGGGAGCTGCTCATCCTTACCTTATACATATTTCTGAACAAGTGAGATTTGTGACTGAGCTTTTTCTGTTTTTCACAGCTACTATGGTTTATCTGTCTGGTTTCCTGATGTCATTAAACATCTGCAGTCAGACGAGTATGCGTCCCGAGTGAAACATTTCCACAATGAGGAAGTTTCACATTTCGTCTTCAACTTCACTCTGGAAAATCAGATTCATAGCAATGGAGAATACATCAACGACAGGTTTAAAGATTTGCTAATATCTTGACTGGGCTGGAATAAACAAATGCATGTTTTAAAGCAGGTCCTAATAATCTAATATTTTTCTCCTTTAGCTAAAAATAGATGGTTTTGTTGCTTTTTAGTGGGAATTTATTTCTGTTCCTGATTTCTCATGACTCGTGCAACATGAGGAGAAGTGGACCTGAACATGCCCTGGTGGTTCCTTTGTGAAGACCCCCCATGCAAACCCAGCTTCCTTGTCATCCTGAAAAACTTAGGTTAATGATACTTCCTTTCACAGTGAGATCGAAAGGTTTTCAGATACAAAACACGCAAGTATATTGCAGGGGTCTGGGTAAGGACATACTTTCGTCTCTGTTGCTGGTTCTTGTATCAATGAAAGACGCTTCAGTGAGAATGCTGAACATTGAGAGGTTAGGATTTTATCACAGAAGTATAAAAGCTAAACACTACTGTGAATTGATGATAAGCATGAAGAGATCTGAAATGCAGGACAACACATTGGCAATGCCTTTTGTGGTTTTCACCTGATCCCAAACTTATTAAAGCTTTTTCTAGACTTTACAGATAACCAGATAACTTAGGGAAAAATTAAACACAGATTTTTTAGACACCTGGTGTATCTTAAGAAATATACCAGCATGTGAATATTGTCCTGGAAGTCATGGTGCTAAGTAATTAGTTCTATAGGATAATCTATATCTAGGTGAATAAAATTAATTATTTTGGTCATATAGGTATTTAAAAATTATTTTTATAAGAACTTGGGTTTTAGCACAGTAAAAGTGCTGGTAAAATGCATTGCTGGTAAAAAATATCAGTTATCTCATTTTTAATCTGGGTACATCTTCCCAGTTCTGTTCCCTTCCAAGAAGCAGATGTTCTCCTAAAAGCAAAGAACCATTTTCTGTCAGTAACTGATTCTGTCAACAGTGGTCTTATCAATTTGAACTGAAAATTCTTGTGAAATACTAAATCTAACATCAATCTTCTCCAAAACGCTACTTTACTCTTTCAAATATGCACATTTAATAGGCCTCTGACAATTATTTTATATTCACAATTTCCACAGAAGTATGAACTCATTTGATATTCTTTCTCCACAAATATTTCAATACTCCAGTCATCCTCACTTTCAGTGTTTCCTTTTTGTTCTTTCTTAACTTGAAGATCCACCAATACTTAAGTTATTTCATTAAATTTCTGTTGAATTTTAATACAAACCATCACAACTCCAATTTTAATATAGTCACAACAGATTTCCTATCCAAGGTAAAAAGTGAGTCAGGAGATGTTCCAATTGACTAATGTAGTTGCTTGATTGTTTTTGTTTACTCAGGAATTAGGATACATTTTAAAATGGAAAATGCTATATGAAAAATTATAATGATTTGACACTGTATGCCAGCCTGATTTTAATCAGTCTGTCACAAATAAGGAACGATATGGTAACTAAAACTAATGATCTGAAAATACCATTCTTCTGACCAATACACAAAAATAATTCATCAGCTTTTAAGTCTTTTCCTGCGATAAACACAATTAACTTTTGCTGTCCTTTCTCATAAAGACATGATTACAACAACTTTATTGGCAAGAGGGTTTAATTGCTGCTGGTTTTTTTGGT
This sequence comes from Neomorphus geoffroyi, assembly GCA_033558235.1. Taxonomy (NCBI): domain Eukaryota; kingdom Metazoa; phylum Chordata; class Aves; order Cuculiformes; family Neomorphidae; genus Neomorphus; species Neomorphus geoffroyi. Next base: position 18,913,903 of record JAUMJM010000048.1, on the reverse strand, counting down.
AGCATATTTTGTTTGTTCCTAATTCTACTCTTAGTCATGTAATTAGAAGAATACTTAGCTAGTCACACCAAGATTAATGAGAAGACTGACAGTTCCATGTTCAGAAGGCTTTGCTATTTTAACAGTTCTTACTGTCATATAACAATTAAAGCACTACTTTTCAAACTGGTTCCACTCTGGGTGAAATCTGCTATCGAAACTACTCTTTTTTACTTGTAATCTTTTCCACACCTTCATGTAAAATAATTTTATATTTCTACATCTGTCTTCTGTTTGTTAGCATAACAGCGTTATTCGGTAGAACTATACCAAAAAATGCTTGCAGCATTTTTTCAGTATAGTAGCACTGAGGAAGAAAGCTACTGCTAGTAATACACTTAGTCACTGATTTCTTCTATAAATGACTTGTTTGACCTAGGAGTTAAAAGAGGATCAGTAGGAAGGAAGATATTCAGAAATAAGAAAAGGTACTGACAATTAATTTTTACCTGTTTTATATACAGAGTAATTGCAATTACACCCACAGACAGAGGAGTAACAAACATGTTCTACCAATTAGATATTTAGCTGTATAATTGGCAATGTAATTATGTTCACATTAAACTATTTTTTATCACTTGGACCACTATGGTTTGCATTTGAGCCTGTCATGGCACCCAGTGTGTTCGTCTGAAGAAATAAATGTTCTTTAAATACTTTCTTTCCAGCTCATTGATATTAGCAGGTGCTTCTTTGTTCCAAAAGACTGGGTTCCTGAAGCGTGATCTCCTAATTTCTGACTGTAATGTAAAATTAAAAGTAATAGTGATTTTACAAGGTTATTCCATGAATTTCACGACATTGGTTTGGGTTGATGATTAAGTACAATAATAGCAGAAATAATATCAAAGAAACTGTATTACCAGCTGTGGCTGATAGCTATGTGGAGCTATTTGTCTTATTTATCTTTTTCTGAAAGACAGCAATCTAGAATCAGCTAGTCATTAATTTAATCTCCAGAATGCCATTGAGGAATCATTGTTACGGGGGTTGAGATTTTTCAGAGCTGTATATTTGCATCATCTTAACCTGTTGTTCTTTCTAACCTGTTAAAGTAGACTGACAGAAATTATTTGTATTGGGCAGGTTTATTATGATGAAGTTTAAGTCAGTAACCTTTGAAGATTCGCTTTTTAAGAACTGTGTGTTTGAAGACATTACTTCACTGAATACATACTTCAGGAACTGTACTTTCGTGAATACCACCTTCTACAACACAGGTATTACTAGGAAAAACCCTGTTTAGCTGTGTTCTCATAACTTCTGGATTTCTAATAAGGCATACAAGAATGTAGGGAATAAAAAGCTATAAAAAGCCAACAAGCCTCTGTAATGTTACAAAAGAAAAGTGAAAGGATCACACTCACACTAGAGATACCACAGGTCTAATATTGACTCAGGAAATAAATGTTTCTCTAATTTTAATCATCTCTAAAGAGTCTGGAGAGGAGAAACTGTATTTACAGCTTTACTAGTAGATTTAACTAGTATAATTTTATTTAGTTGAAATGGGACTGGAGCAATACTTTGCTCATTGTACTTGTTGTGGCATGGGGACTGAGTTCAGGATTCAAACTACCTAATCTATAATCATTCCCACTCTCCTAATTTTTTATTTTTCTTTTAATTTAATAAAACATAACTGAAAGTAGAATATGGCAAACTAAGCCTGTTTTTCGGAAAGACAGACCACTTCTAACCTCTTTCCTGTAACTCCAGCAATCATAACATCAATACAGTTGGGTCTCAGAGGGCTAAAAGGCTGGCAGGAGAACAGAAAGAAAGTGGAAATATGGGGAGAGATCTCTGAAATGGTATTGGAAGAACCATGGCCTGAACATTTTGAATAGTTGCATGTAGTAACTCATCTGTGTTTGAGCTGAAGACTGTGAAGCCTTCTTAGAAAAAAAATTTGTTTAATCTGAATTTTGTGGGAAAGTTTTGCATTAAAGGAAATCAAACCAAACTGACCACAGTCATCAATCTCATCTGAAAGACTGTCTATCATGGAAATAGATGGTTTGATACCAAGCAGGACTGAGTCATAGAAACTTGCAGATAGCTGGTGTTTTTATACAAGACCAGCTGATTCTGAAAGGCCTTAACCAAGTACAGTCCAAGCAGACCTGAAATACAGTAACTTAACTTGCCTAATTCCAGGCCTTAGTTACTCTTTTTCATGAGCTTTCCATATTTTTCTGTGAAGATAAAAAAGTATCAAAATTAACAGCAATAACTAGTCCCATTTTATGAAGCAGTGAAAGCTCTGAGTTGTCATTAGAATTGCCTAAACTTGAAATGTTTTTAATCTAAAGCTGCACATGGATTTGGCTCTTAACTGAAATATTTCTTTTTCTTCTTTCCACAGATCTTGAGCAATATAAATTTGTTGACAGCGAATTGATAAATTGCACATTTTTCCACATCAGGACAGGATGTCAGATTTCTTTTGATGATGACTACAGTGCCTACTGGATTTACTTTGTTAATTTCCTGGGAACTTTGGCAGTGTTACCAGGGAATATTGTGTCAGCTCTTCTGATGGATAGAATTGGACGTTTAACTATGCTAGGTAGGAGCTTCACTTTAAAAAGGGGAAACAACACCAAAACCTAAAGCTTACATCATAAAGCAACATGTTTGATTTTTAAAGAAGTTCAGAGAGGTGCAGTCTCTCAGACAGAAAGCAGTTCTTCTGCAGACAGTTAACTTACATGGCATCAGAAGTGCCACTTTTAAAAGCCTCTGGTTTAGAAACTCTAGGAACAAATGGTTCTGTAATGAGTTCTGCTATGCCACACTGTCAATCATTGCTCTTCCATACTAATATTGCAAGACCATTATTGAGCCATTGTGCTGACCATTGGCTTGTCTTTGCTCCAGGGAGAGGGGAGAGGGGAGAGGGGAGAGGGGAGAGGGGAGAGGGGAGATGTGCACCCATGACCCTCAGCTAATGGAGCTGCTCCTTGGAAGAGTCAGCAGTCCTTTAACTGTTATCTGTTTTGCAAAGTAACACAGGTGAAAGATACCTCCTGTGGATTATCTGCAATGACAAATCTGTTTACAATTTACTTTAAATGACTGTGTGGTAGTTCATTGTTTTCATTTTCTAGGAGACTATGTTTATATAAATGCAATTCTTGCTCAGTGTTTTTATTTTTACAACACATAAATGAGTTTCATGTAATTGCAGAAAATTATGAATAAGAAAGATTGTGGCAGTTTTTCCCAGACAGCTTGCTTTGGGAGTTCAGAGAGGGTTCCAGCTTAACACTTTATGACATATGCTAATATTTGAGGAGTTACAGGTTTTTCTTTCTATAAGGCCTTTACAACATTCATCTGCCTGATTGGTCTTGCCAACAGAGGTGGTTTCTTCAATTTTTATCTCAAATATATGGGTCAGTTATTTAGCTATATAGTGTGTATGGAAACATTACACAAACAAACAAAGATTATTTTTGAAGTATCACACCACCTCATGGATGTTCCACCTGTCTTGTACCTAGGTGGTTCCATGGTTCTCTCTGGCATCAGCTGTTTTTTCCTGTGGTTTGGAACCAGTGAATCCATGATGATAGGAATGCTATGCCTCTACAATGGCCTCACCATCTCCGCGTGGAACTCTCTGGATGTCATTACTGTGGAACTGTATCCTACAGACAGAAGGTATGTGCAGACACCCCCCCCCCCCCCCCCAACCTCACTGACACTATATCTATATACTAGCAAAAATTCTAAGTAAACAAGTAAACATATGGGGGGAAATTTTTTTTTTCAACTATGTGTTATATATTTTTCTTCAAATATCATCTAATCAGGAAAATATCACAAACATCGTTTCATATAAAAAAGGTTTAACTGCTACTCTCATTTAAAACAAGCTAATGAGTAGTGTCTCTGAAGACAGTAATAGCATATTTCTGCGTTTCACCCAGTGCTACTGTCTAAAAAGGCAATAGTTATTCCAAGCAGCCATATAGCTGCATTTGTCTGTTGGCTGTGAAATGGTGGGAATGGTAATAAAAATCACTGTTTGGAGCTGAGCAGCATCCATCCAGAATAGATTGTGGGCTTGAACTATGCTAACATGTTAGTCAGTCTGCTATGAATTTTCATGCAGGATCACTAGGACTGTACATACTCAGCATTAACTGGATACAAAAATGTCTTGGGCATCACTCCTTATTCTTCAGGACTCTTGCAGGAAAGCTCAGATTTTTGCCAAGGGACTGTGTAGCCTTTCTTCTGTCACAGTGCTATTCATTGTGTTATTTATTCACTAGCAGTTTCAAATATGGTGAAAAATATTTCCAGTTTGTAAGTGTGTGATGCCTTGCTGGCAAGTGTAAGTTTTTGGGTAGAGATGAAACTGGCTTTAGTGTTACCCATCAGGAGAGGAAGTCTGTAAACTGGGTTCTATGTTTTGCTTTTATTGGCATTTAAAAAAGTTATGCTTCTTCACACAAGTTATTGATGTTGATTGTTGTGGCTGTATCAAATAACCACACCAGACTACTTATGAATCCAACGCACTAAACTTTTAATACTAATGCTACTGGCTTTATTAAACCTCAGAAAATTGCTATTCTGGCAAGAATTAGTCGATGTTGCAAACGCTATGATATAGTTTTTATAAGTATTCTTTAGAAATCTTTTTTGTTTTCCTGAATGTAACAACCAAAAATATTTTCTTAAAATGAAGTTAAGAAAACTAATTTGAAAATCTGTTGATGTTAACAGAAGCAAAAAGAGACATCCTTTCTAAGAATGATAGAAAGAATATAACTGATATCATGGGCATCTTTGTTTGTAGATAACAGTTGCTTTTAATAATTTCTGCTAACCTTGGGATTGTAGAAAATTCTTCCCCATTTTTTTTTTTTTACAAAGCTTGTGTGTAATAATAGCTGACAAGAATTTAACCTCAGACATTTATTCACACCTGAGTTGTTAGGTATTTGTACAACAACTTGTCACTTCGCATTATCAATACAAAAAGGCTGATAGGCCAAATCTACCTGTATCAGGAAAGACATTGCTGATATATAGTGTAGATGAGAGTTTTTTCCAAAGGTAATGGAACCACCACTGCCAGTTTTTGCCTGCTGGATTATAATGAAACAAGCTGTTCTAGAAATCACTTCCTAGATATGTTTTTTTAAGACTGCGGCAAAGTAGAGCTAATTGAAATTTAATACCTGCAGGGTCTCAAATAACTTTCTTCACAGATATTTTTCTGGGGTTTGTTTGTTTGGTTTGGTTTTGTTTTTTTCATTCAGATTAGCTACTGTTTAACAGCCACCATTGCCCACCTCTTATGGTCTGGTCTTTCCTTCTAAGATTCCTCTGGCATAACTTGCCACAGTTTGCTGGGAATTTCCAGCTACTACAAGTAATTGGAGGGCTGAACAGCCTTTTTGGACATCTTTGGCAGTCAAAGCTGCCTGATCTGTTTTTATATATAATGTCCTTCAAACTTAAGATGGTTCCATCTTTGCATTCAAAGCCACATCCAGAATTAATCTGGTCCTGAAACTGGCTTCCAGTTCCCACTCAAAAGGCAATCTTGGTGCAACAACTTTCTTACTCTATTCTATTATTCCAATAGATACATTTTTTCTCACTCCTGATCGGTGAAATGACCAAAAACCAGCAGCAGCCGGAGGTTGGGCTGAAAGAAAAATATATGGAAGCATGCCAGTTCATGCTATCAAACACAACAGTCCAGGCTGGGCAACCTCTCCTTTTCCTCCTGCAGAAATCCTCTTGGAGAGCAGTCAGTTGCCAAACTGTTGGGGCTTTGCCAGTGCTGTGAAGCATAATGCAAAAGGTGTTTCATAAATCGTACTTCAGATTATTTAGGGATCATACTGGTTATTTACCAGGTAGGGGTGTGGTGAGCAATTTGGAAATGTGCAGCATGTGTAAAGCACAGCACACATTATAGTTTCCTCTTCATCAGCTGCACGCAGGGTAGAGTTAAGGTTGCTTCAAATTAACAGATTTGGGTTCTGTATGAATTCATACTCATTTACCTGTTTACATTTTTGTTTACTAATGCCTGTATTTGAGGGAAATAAGTAGTTTGTCCCATATTCCTGATCAGTACTTTCAAACTTTACACCATTTATCATAGATTTTGCCTGCATGTTCTTTATAAAACCTCAGCTGATTCACACTACTGCTAAAATAAGGGGTGTTAGAACCTGTATAGACTTCTAAAGTTTCTCAGGTAGATGACAAATTTGTGTTAAAAGGTGAAGATAAGTTACTAATGCTAGTCATAGGCAGCTTTCTGTCCTTCAGAGAACACATGGTGCTAACAAATAATCATTTGATAATATTTTGGAGGATTTCTTTTTACTTTTCAGTATAAAAATTTTAAAGGACATTAATGATGACTAGCTAGAGCCCAGCTGATTTCCAATAAGCAAGTAAATAAACCCAGCTCCAAAATGTAAAGAACTTGTATTAACTCATGTTTTGTCTCACCTGCCTTTTGTCTTATCACCTTGTCTCTCTGTCTTTTGCCTTATCTTCTCAGTGGCCTGTGCTATTCTGGACTAGTTAGCAGGTCCTGAAAATTCTTTGGTTGGTCATGACCTTCTTGAAAGCCAAATCAAACTAATTCACAGCCCTGTAAGCTGTGCTGTGAAGGAGAGTTGTTAATAAATGTCTTACTAAGACTTTTGAGTGCTTTCCTACTTTTTCATAAACTTCCCAAACACTGCTTTAACAGGAGATGAAGTTGAAATTGAGACACAGAGGAAAAAGATACTGTTAAATCTACAAGTGCTCAGCACCTCAATAACACAAACCTGAAGGAGCTAAGCTGACCACCCAGAAAACATGAAATGCATACTTAATTATCATGTAGTTAGCTTCAAGCAAGCCCTGTCTCCTGACAGCACTCAACTACGTTAGTCACGAGACTACTCTCTTATATTGTGGTCCCCAATCTTATTCACAGTGCGCCTTCCAAATTCTGCAGCAGAGGAGCGCCACTAAGTTTTGCTCACTACATTCAAGCTCTCTTTTCTCTGTGCATTGGCAGAGTAACGTGGAAAAAAAAATTTGTGTGATGTGTTGTAATGTGAGTGGCCAAGGGTCTTGCAATAACACCGCACATTTTCCTAGCTGTGCCTGTAACATAGATATAAATGCAAGAGAGTTAAAATGCTCTGAAAAAATAACATTTAGGATATTTGTACGACTTCAAAATGCAATCATTATTTTCAAACAAATGATAAATATCTTCTTCTGAACTAACTTGGGAAGCACCAACTTCATAAGCCAGGAGTCTTCTCAAGGAGTGGATACAACAAATGACCCTAACCTAAACAGAAATTGGAATAGAAATAGGTCATCTCCCACAAAATAAATTAAGGTTACATTTCATTAGATAACCAACAATTCATCAGTTCTCTTACCACTGCCAGACATCTGGGTTTGAATCTTGGCCAGGAATATTTAGAATTCAAGGTGTGCTGTAAAATGAAGTCATCCTGTTCTGCCTTTTTTAATACCTCTGAAATAATTTCATAATGGTCTGGTCATAATTAAGAAATAACTCATATAGATTCAGTTAATTTCCATCCCCAGAGTAATAAACATTATTTACAGTGTATTGTGAATACAACTTTGTATTGTTGTGGCTGTCAGAAGAGAAGTTTTCTCTTCTTTTGAGTCGTAACAGCAATCATCAACTTACAGTAGTTTTCCTGACAGCTGTTTTCTACTGCCATCCTGTGGATGTGGTTTAACTGCATTTTGTTGAAATTTCAGGTTAATGTTTTTAAGGGAAGACATGCTGAACCTATGCAATGCTTTGAATAGTAACCCAAGACAGGAAGGAAAATTCCACAGTTTTACTTGCACACTGAGTGCTATGATTGACCCGGCGGTGATATGCACCATTGTCTCGACATTAGAAAATTGTCCATAGCACATTCAGAAACTCTGTTTTAATAACCTTTGCATATTATCAATACACACAAAATTGTTATTCAGAGCTTTTGTTAACTTGTTGCATAGGCTTAACACTAGCTCTGGCAAGAAAGCGGTCAAGTACGTGTGCTACACACTCAGTACCACTCCGCTGCAGGATGAGGAAGCTTTTAGGTGCTGTGACTCTCAGCAATGGACCTGAAGTATTTTATGTAGAAATACAAGTAGTTGGTCTAAGAAGGAACATATGCGATAACCAGGAAACAAGCTCTTAATCTAAAGGCTTGGATAATCTCTCTATTTTTAACTGTTTGGACTCCCGCCATTTTTATGTGGGACCTGGGTGAAAGAAAGCTAAGCATTTTCCTTGGTTGCAATTTCCTGGCAACAGAAGTAAAATATATCAGGGAAAACTTCTTTCCCTAACATCTAGCATTCTCTCAGAGTTGATATTTTTATAGGACTGCAATTTTGTCTTTATTCTAAAATCTGTATCTTTTTTTTAAGGTATTCTAAAACTGATTCACCAGCATTACTTTACTGATATGCCTGAAGGATTTAATGGCATTCTTTAGCAGGACAAAGGATTTTTGCTACCATATTTCCTTGACCAGTACTATGAATTGTTCATGGAGTCAAAAAAAATATTTTTGTGCCAGTGTTTTGCCCAGTAACTGATCAGCGTAACAGAAATTGGTGTCTATAGTAATGGCCTTATACCTTTGGATTTTTTCACTTCATTCATCCACCATGACGAGATGACACAATGTGTATTTGATCCTCTGCAGACTTTATGTACGCTCTTAGCACTTTACTGAAACACTGACACAGAGACCATACTAGTACTGCAAGAGAAGACCGTGTTCATATGTGTATGTATATTGCAGCATACTTATTGTCTAGCTATTTTTACTTCTCTGGCTTCCACAGAATTAAAAAGGCATTAATTATAAAGGCATTAACTGGTACTGATTTTAGCTGATTTCAATCAGAAAGATGTTTAAAAAACAAGTCTGAATTTGCTGTCTCTAGAGCTTAACAGTTTGCTTAATGACTTTGTTCTGACTATAATTACAGAACAAATTCACATTCAAATACAGTATTAAAATTGAAGTATACGAAGGCAGAAAGTTGAACAGTGACAATGCTTTTTTAGGTACAGCTTGGAACAACATTTTATTTAGGCCTGTAAAAATCTTATTGTTCCTGCCAATGACGTGCATATTTTAGGCAAAAAGGCATGCCTGAAAACTGCTTAAAGATCCAAAGATTGAACTTCTGTTGCATTGTTCATTTTGTATCATCAGGACATCCAAGGGCAATAAAAATGGGCTTACTTTGGCTTACCCTTCTTTGGATATAATTTGATAACATTAATGGGATTAGACTAATAATGATCCCTTGCAATTGGAAAAATTGAATAAGTACATTCCACAAAGCAGAACAGTTACTTCAGTGCCAACAAATTACCTTAATTTTGGTCAGATACAAGAGAGATTGTATTACAAAATTACTTTAAATCTTAATAACATAATCTCTGTATGTAACCTGTAATAGGTCTAAATCACCATAGCAGCCTTGAATGTGTTATCTGTAGATAGCACATGAAAAGAAATGGTCCCAGTTGCTCAGAAAATTTTATTAAGAATCGTTGTTATTACTAGTTGATATAAGCAAATAATATCTGTGAAACAGCTTGCCTTTGTATGGCTATAGGTGTAAAAGGTATAAAGGTATAAAATAACACTGAACATAGGTAAAGCATCCCCATATGTTTCTTTTGTGCTATTGCCTTTCCAAAGTTTTCCTGCCTGTATCTATACAATTTTCTTTCGATAAAGCTATATATTCTTTGGGGAGTTCTGGTATATCTCTGAATAAACTGAGCCTGTTGATGACTAAATGTCTGTGAACACAGGGGGGTTTTCGGTTACTTTTGTCTGAGAGCAAGTTTGGTTTTACATCAGTACTGGCAGCCGAAGAAATTGTATTTACATGTGCAGACACTGATCACAATCAGTCAGCACCATAACTTTAGAAATAGTTTCTGTGTGTAAATGAGACCAAAGTACGAACAGATACAACTCTTTTTGTCTCTTTCTTCCCCTGACTTGTTTTGAATAGCTGCAGCATGTTAGTATCCTATCACATAAACTCTGTCTTCCAGGCTAGCTGTGCTGTCTTTAACCTCATTGTACCTGTTTGCAATAAAGCTCATTTTACCAGTCTTTCCTCTTTATGATCCTTATTCCTGTCTGCACTCTCATTTACCCTAGAATATGTAAAAGTCTGGAGGTCCTTCTCTCTCAGGAGCTTCTCCCCATCCCCTTCAGCCTCCCCTAGATATTCTGCTCTGCGTTTTCTGTCCTGTATAGACATTTCTGTGGTAGAGATCTGATTTTATTCTCATAGGCTTTGAAAGATTACTCCAGTAGGGTGGCTCTTTGTTGCTTCCTTCAGTGCATCTCCAACTCCTTCTTTGCACTGATTCCTCCAAAAGTCTTCCTTAAAGTGGGAAAGTTTTAACTTTCTCATTTTTCCTCTGAGGAGAGCATTTTCAAGGAGCTGCTGCATATATTTCTCTGTAAGAAAGTTTCACAAGCAACACTTTCAAAGTTTCCTTATCTGCTCTCAGGCAGCCCTCACTGATCTGCACTATTGGGTAGCACAGCAGGTCACTTTGTGGATGATTATCTTCAGGATGTGCATGTTTAGCTTTTCTTGACAGTAAGTATTATTAAAAGCACTCTAGATTTAATGAAATTTAGGGAAAAAAGGCAAGTAAGGGCTTTGAACATTCAGGAAACATATCAGTCTCTTCTGCTTATGTTTTAGCAGTGTTTCTAGTTAGTTTCTGCTCTGCCGTCAGAATGACCTGTCTCTTCTTCTGTAGACGTCACTGATACTTATTGTCATGCAATATCTGAATGAGTGCCATGTGTTGCACAAAGAGGAACTATAATTACTTCGGGCAAAATCATTATTACTTTGCTAAATCTCAGGTATTTTAAAAATACTGAAACACTGCTGTCAATTACACGAGACATACCAAAGTAATATAATTATAATCGCTCTGCAGAAGAGACTAACTTGTCTCTTGTCCTGGGGTCAAAAAACCCATATAATACACAGAGCTGACAAAAAACAGTGTCAGATCTTCTGATTCTACTTCCATAAAGCTTTGGGCAAAGAGGTTTGACTTTGGTCTGCAACTATGGATAAATTAATATTTAATGTTAATGGAAAAAAATTTAGATGGTGCAGCAGCTAAAAGGCAGGGCCTCGGTGACGATTCTGAGACTTCTCACTAAAGTCTTCTATACACTTAAGAGGGCTACAGCAGTGCCATTAGCATAACAATCTCACTTTGCATAACTATAAACCAACTTCTGTTTTGCCCTCACGCAGCGCAGGGCTTAACTCTTTATGACCTTTCCCATGATCAGCCGGTCACGAGTTTTCTCAGTACTTTGAGTAAAGCCTGAGAACTTGTTCCACGGTCTATCTTTTATTTCTAAACAATCTTCCCACAAGAAGTTACACTAACTAGTCTGTATAATGCCTTAATTCTGTTCTACAAACATGTTTTTAACTGAGTTATGAATCTGACAGTCAATGTACCATTACTTCAGGTTAGCACATTTCTGAATCTTGTTCAGATTCTGGAATTGATTCTTTGGATTAACTGTAGTTCTAGAGCAAACTAGACTGATTTAGAAATATACCAGCAGGATCTATGTCTGCCTTCATCATTCTTTTGGTGTGAGTCCTCAAATATACATAGACTGATATAATTCTGAAACATAGCATGGACAGTGCTGAAACCCTCGATATCCTGGTTGATTATACTAAACAGAAGCTTTTACCTCTTCTCCAGTGTGAGATAAGGGTGCAGGGCACTGAGGGGCCTGACTGATCCACACTTGAGATCCAGTGGCCAGGTTTGCAGAAAAGCAATAAGGGTCAACTAGTGATACTCTGGGTGGGGGTCATGTCCACCAGTTGCTTGGAGGAGAGGATATCTTCTCTCTTGATACCACGGTTTACTGTTATCAAAATCAAAAACTAGTGCTGTGAAGAAAATGGAGAGATTACAGCTGTGCTCTCATCTGGGCTCAACTCTTCTTACTCTAAATTGATTCTCTGAACTGCTCTTAGGAGATCCTGAAGTTGTTTCTCAGACTTAATTCCTGGGCATTCAGACTGCATCTGAGCACAAGTCTTCTTCCTTTCCTTTATGCGCACTTTGGTATAATAACTAGGGCTCTTTTTAGTCATTCAGACCATTATTTTTTCTGTTATTGCCTGCTGTTTAGACTGGATGCTTTTTCCTTTTAATGGCGCTAATTCATATCAACCAGAAAGAAACATTTTGTTCTGAAGAGAAGTTTCTGTCCTTCTGATTCTTCTTATTTTATCCCAGTGAGTACACTGTGAGTTCTGCATAGCCTTTTTCACTTGTAAAAGGTTTCAGAAATGTTAGAGATTCTACTGTCATACAGATATTTTTGTTTGGACACTTCTGGTAGGAAAGTGTATTCCTGCAACTATGAACCATAGAGTCACATCAAAACACAATTTATTAAAATTATGGCAGTTTGCATAATATACCCATGCACCAGTTAGCAAACATCTAAAATAATCCAGACCACTGAAATCAGATCACTGCAATACAAAAGCCCTTCTGAGTTGCCCAGGTCATACTTCCTGTTGGCAGTCTATTTCCTTCCCCCTTTTTCCAAAGCTCCTCAACTATGTCTTCCACAATATACAGGGGTTTTTTATCTTTAGCTCTAATAAGCAAACATTGATTATTATTAGAGGTCTCATTAGCCTTTTGAGAAAACACAGTTGAACTTGTATATCATCTGTAAGAAATTAATTTCTATTCATCCAGGGTGATCATCTTTTTGTTTTGATGACTTCTCTCCCAAATCACCAAATAACACTCAAAAGATTTCACACCTGCTGTTTCCCAATCCAGCATTTTCAGTGTTACATTAATTTCCTTTTGCAAGTCCTTTGTTCTGCTGTGGAGATGTAAAGTTGTCCATTCAGTCATCCATTTCACATCTTGGTCCCTGAGGCAGCAGAATGAATTTGCCTTAGTATAAGCTGTAGCAACTAAGCTTTGGTTTTGTATTATAAAGACAAACACAGAATCCTTGTTGGCATAAATTCTGTTTCAGATATCGAGGCTATACTGAGGATTTGTCTCAAAGACTTTACTCTTTCACCCATTTTTTGACTTTATTCTGTTTTCTCTTCTAGGGCAACAGGCTTTGGCTTTTTGAATGCACTATGCAAAGCAGCAGCTGTACTTGGAAACTTAATATTCGGTTCCCTTGTTGGTATCACCAAAGCAATCCCTATTCTCCTTGCTTCTACCGTTCTAGTGTGTGGAGGTCTGGTAGGACTACGGCTTCCTGACACAAGAACACAGGTGTTGATGTAACTGGAAAAAGCCATTTAATATTTATTTCCTTCTTTGTACAAATGTCAACTCTCCTGACCAATGGTGCAAAGGCTTCAGATTCTCAACGCTTAGCTCTGATATCAGAAATCAAACTCAAAAGATACTTTGGAGAGGCAGAGATTTAGAAACCTCTGTGTGAAAGTTTTAAATTTCACTGTTGTTCGCTTACATACATTGCTATTTGAAACCACTTAACTTCGAACTGCAAAGCTACCTCTTAGGACACTTTCAGCAACATGTCCAGAAAGGTAAAAACCATACTGATAATTAGATATTTAAAATGCAGTCATATTATTTAAAAATAAATGCTAGATTTGGCCATGACATCATGACCTTCTGTAATAATACAGAATGCAGGTCAATTACTTAGCAGTATTGTTGTAGAGAATGTTAATATTACATGTGTCAACGCATGCAGCATTAATTGGGAAACTCCACAGATCACATGTATACTGAGAATACTGACCATCTGTGGCTATGCTTGGATGGTAAAAGCTGATACAAGGAGATGAAAAGTCCATATGGGTAAGCAGTAAAGAGAGTAACAAAATAAGCACTTTCACTCTTTGCTGCTGATCCTTCAGAAAAAAAACAAAAAACAAAAAACAAACAACAAACAAACAAAAACAAACAAACAAACAAAAACAAACAAACAAACAAAACAAAACATTTTCTTCTCACTTGTGGCATCTGGATTATTTTTGCCATTTTAAAACAGTGAATTTGTCTTAATCGAGAAGTGAATGAATGCAGATATTTATGTTGTGAGTATGAAGGAAGGGAGGATCAGACCAGTGAACTATATAAAAAGTAAAATATTTGTAGAAAATTTTGTTTGGTATTTACATTTTTAATACATTATTGTTTGTCACAGAATAGTTATAAAAACATGTGGATGTAGAATGCTACATAGTAAGCTTAGTCAGGCCATAACTTCAATGTAGAATATAATGTAATTGGAACATCTCAAAAGACTTTTTTTTAAATCACATCAAAACAAAGAAGAACAATAAAACCCACCTTCATTATTTTCATAGTTTTTTCACCTGTCTATATAACCACTTTCTCAGCTGTTCTTTGATAGTTCCAGAGATATCTCATCATTTATCACTTTCAAATATCTCTCTGAAAGGCCATTAAGAAAGAAGCCATGTCAAAGCAGCAGGGAATTGTAATGCCTTTATTAGACCTAATACAACGATGGAAAGTAAATAGTAGTAATTATATTCTATGTAAGCGATATGCTGTGGACTGTTCTGGATTACAGTAAAGAGTTCCTCATCTACTGTTCTGTGAAAAACTATGTGATCTCATTAAAATGTTAGCATTAAAAATTGAACAGAAATACTTCTATAAAACAGGCAAGCAAAAAGGATAAATCCTTTGACAACAGAAACTGGTATTGCTTTCGGTGGAGCTATGATAACTTCTGTCACTTGATGAACTAGCTGCAGTTTGAAGTTTCAATGAACACATTCGGCATAAAACATAATTTGCAAGTGTTTTTTCTATTTATATCAAACAACATTTATTAGGTGGTTGGGTTATTGCCAAAAAATTAGCATTGCAGATAAGGTCATCATGTAGTAGGATAGATCTTTTTTTCGTTAGTTTTTCTCTTGCTCGTATATGTGAACTTAGCTTGGGTAATAATTTCTGTCACTATATTCTGTGTCAGTCATCAGCTTAGTCATATTGAAAAAGTCGGTAAAATTCCACAGAAGATGATCACTACTTACTTTGGAAGTTCACTGTTTAGTTTACTGATTCTAGAAATTACATTTTTCAGTTATTAACATATGCTTGTGCTACACATTGTAGCACTGAAATGTTAGCCCAAGATGTGGTTTTCTGCTATTAACAAAAGAGAAAAGTGGCTGAATTTAAAAAAGCATGAGTTCGGAAAACTAGTGGGCATTTTTTTGATGCTGATAATTTAAATATGATATTTTAAGAAACAAAGTATAGGAAGTGTGTTTATTTTGCAATATTATTAGTCAAGATACTTGAGATTAAATATTTTATATTTAAACCCAACTTAAATATGTATTTTAAATTTCTAAACTATATTTAAAAAAAAAAAGGAGGAATAATTATTTTTCACCAAGTTCCAAGCTAAGAATGAAATACTGGCCTTAGTTTCTCCTGTGTGACTTTTGTCCACTAGTCATAGTCTTAATATTATTTCAAGACTCTCTTCTCCAATGAGAATTACATTGGAGCCTTGTTTCTCTGTACCACTAATTCATAGAATGTATTCACCTTCTTGTACTTACTGCACAACTTATTTTGAAATCTGAAGCCTCTGTACGTGTTTGGAGTAAACATCAACAGCAATGGTAAAATATTACATTGTCTTGCTATGCACTGTCCACTTAAAAGTAGTATGTTCTGTCCATCTCTATATGTAATTCTGAAAAACATCCAGATCTAACACCTCATGCCACCTGACCAATGTGGAAGAAATGGGCCACAGAAAACAAAGGTTCAACGTTTGAGGACTATGGTTCGAGGCTGATATCAATGCTGGTTCTTATCTTAAATCCTGACTACATCAAAGGTACATGTTTATGTCTTGATGAAGTGGAATATAACAACAACTGCAGTTAGTAAAGACAAACAGATCTTGGATGGTCTGAGATTAGACTGAAAGTTCTAAGGCAGGAACATGAAAAAAAAAATTATGGATAGGAAAGGGGAGAAAAAGTAAATGGAAGAGATGAACAAAGAAAAAATCCATAAACATTTCCAGCATATTAACCAAAATCTAAAACTAGAATTTCCCTAGCTGGTGAGCCAGTTGGCTCAACAGGTATGAACTAGCGCACAAGCCAACATGAAACCTGTTTGAACAATCGCTTGGGCTTCAGTGCAGTAAAGATTTATCTCATAAAGACAAAAGACATTAATGCAATTTTAAGCTATAAATACTTTGTTAGATAGGTACAATCCACATGTTGGAACAGCAATACTTGAATCTATGGGGATTTAAACACAAATGTTACTTACATTATAAGCAAAAGTAATTTGGCTGATCTTTAGTGGATCTGCCTTTTTTTGCAGCTTCCAAAGCAATCTCAGGTAATAAATACTGGACAGTAGGAATTGCACTTCCTTTCTGTGTCTATTCACTTTTATTTCACACAAGTAGTCACTTAATTGCCTGTTTAGATCTCTGATACAACACAGCACACTGAACTCCGTAACATATGTGTATCAGAGCTGTCAAACATGTATAATTGAAACTGCTTATTTGTCTGTTATGGTTACTGAACTGACTGACCACTAATCGGAAAACTCTTTTAGGCTGAAGTAGGATAAATGACCTAGTGCTCTCCTCCAAAAGGCTTGTCCCAACTACAGCAATGACAAGAAGTACAACGGCCCTCAAACATAGAGAAGACTTGACACCATTTAGAATAATATTAACCATGGTGCTCAAGACCTTTATAATTTGAAAACTGTCTGCAAAAGAGACCACATGTTTTTATTTTTTTGAAAAAAAATTTATTTTAATTAGTTTTAGTCTTTAAAGGTTGTCTGACAGTAGAGCTTGACTTAGCAGACTCTTATTTCTTGAAAGCATCTTATTCATTGTGTTTGTATGTTTTAACCAGATTGTCTGTATTTGTGTTAGCACCTTGTTGATTGGAAACATGCATTACAACATTTGGTATGCATTGCATTGATTGCTAAGTACAGACTCTTAGCAAGAGAATCAAAACTAGATGTTCGTGGTTTCTGGATTGCTAATCATATATCAGGAAACCTTCTTCCTCTATGCTTAATTTTACCCAGTGTCCTTCCAGAGGTGTATAGCACAAAACTTTGACACAAGTGAAACAGTGTTAGCCTTCCTTCCTGATGGCTCCAGGAGTCTACTCTTTGTGCATTATCTTAGAAAAGTGGGTCAAAGTAAGACTGCTAACTCAAGCTCTGGTCTCTTCGTGCCATTCCATTCATTCTTTCCCAAACTGCTTTTCTTAGCAGAGGGTCAATTTTAAAGAAAGTCAAAATTCACTGCTTCTGCTCTCACTTGCCTCTGACTTCGTAGTAACATTTAGTAAGAAGATTTGCCAGCTATCTTTTGCAACTTGGCAATATCCTTTTTAAGCCAAGGTGGAAAGCAAACTCAAAAGTCTTTCAGAAAATCTCAGTCTTTCAGGGCAGCCAGACTTCAAGTTTCCCCACATATCCAGAAGGCTAAACTAATACAAGGAGGGATCTCCTCTCAGACTGGCTCTTCTTGGGCTCCTTCTGCTGTGGGTGTATATGTGAGGGAATCTTCTTGCCTGTGTATCTAGCTCATCTGCATTTGAAGAAAATGTTATTCTCTCTTGTTTTCTTATTCTACTACTGTAGAGGTTTACCTTACTGTAACTACTCTTGAGGCACAACTGCTGATTCCAATTTTTAACAATATAGTATAGGCCTCAGTCTCTCATATGGACAGCCTCTATGTGCTGGGCTTTAGCTCTTTTCCTCATTTTGAGTTTTAAAGTGGTCTTCATTAGTCAGAGAAAGATGTTTACATCCAGTCACACCTCTTTACCTAAACAAGATGATACCATGCTAATACAATCCACAAGCCATTTTTCCTGTTTAATAATGTAGAAATACAATTTAAATGTCAATCGTAATGTTAAAAAGTTAATCCTTGCACTCAGAGGATCAAAGAAACAAGAAGCAAAACCAGAAATGCTCTTCTTCCCCTGTAGTCTTGAAAGAAAATGCATGTTCAGTGAACATATTCCAGAAGAAAACACACCTGAGAGACTGCTTTTCCTCTGCATTTCCTGCCTTCTTATTCATTAACCTCACTGTAAAGTATTAGGTATTTTCCTGAATTTGTACTTTCCAATGCTAGTTCACGAAATGCAGCAAAAGTGACAGACTTTTATGTGCAGCTTGGAGACAAGACAGGGATCAGGCAGTTATGTAGAATTAGCAGAGACACGTTAGCCAGAAATACTGGAACTCTGTTCAGAATCTGATTTAAATAGAAGACACCCATTTATAATATTACTTGCAGATGTTCCCTACCTTCACTCATCCAGTCTACAACCATTTCATACGCTGAAAGCATTTTAATTTTCTTTCTTCTAATGTTGATAAATTCAGCTAAGGGATGCAAAATATTTTTGGACCCATTATCATTATCTGCAGTCTTTATTTTTGTTGCAGTGCAGTGGTGATTATCCTGCTTCCTGCAATGGGAGGATCCTTCAATATTTAGTCTTGCTCTAGATGTGCAAGATTGTTTTATAGAACTTCATTCACATTCAAGATCTTTCTTTGATGCAATGACTTAGCATGTCAGAAACAGGAAGAAGACAAAACAAGCCTGGTTGATTTAGTTTTCTTATTAGATAGTAGGTTGAATTATCCCCAAAATCTCTTGCCTGTAATACATTGCCATGCTTTCTAGTCCTTGGAGTACATCCTGTCTAACTACAAATTAATAAAGCAGTAATTATTTGCAGTCTCCTCCCACAACATACCATAAGCTACATTTACTAGGACCAAAATACTTAGGGAAAAATACAGGTGTAAACATTTTCTGGCGTAAACAATCTTCTCTGCTTCACAAAGGTCTAGAACATATTGATTGCTTCTGACCAGCACACGGTCTAACAGCCAAAGACTGGAGATTACTTAACAACAAAGGTATTTGGATGAGGATTACCTGACACCAAAGTATCATCCTTTCCACCCAGGCTATCCATGAATGCATATTTTAAAGCTGCATAACTTAGAAGATTTGTAGAGATCTTCTCCCTATTCTGGCCGTCAACACTTCTAAGGTGTAGCCAGACACATTAGTCTGCAAGTGCAAGAGAGAAATTGCTGGCAGGCTGGCTTTCATCACTCTCTCCACAGCTAGCCACCTAAGCTCAGTTCTTTCAGATCCTAGGGATCTGGTTTTTTGCTCAGCCTTGTACTTTCTAATTTTGGACATCTATCACCTGCCACTCAGTTTTCACCAGTAGTCCTGACCAAGCAAGTTGAAGCTACTTGCTGTTAATGGAGAACACTCGTAACTCATTGCAAGAACAGTACTCCGCGGGAGTTCAATGTCTTATGTGTTGTGTCAGTTTCATCTGTTGTCTAGAGCTAGAGTTGTCACCTAGCATCCTCTCTGATAGTACTGCATGTTTTCTAACCTATAATACGTCTTCTATCCTTTTAATGTTTGTCTTCTAAATATATGCTTGTCCCCCACAGACTATGCGATAAAAGTTGTTTGTGAATCTCGTATAGACTTATCTTACCCATTTAAAAGGTGATTTGTCAGAAGAAGGAGGCAGGAAAAAAAAGGAAATGGATCAAATAAAATGCAAACCAGAAAGAACAGATTTCAAGGCCTAGGTTTCAATTACTTTTGTATTTTCCTGTTGTTTTTAATCCTAGCCTGCAGCTATGTAAGACTGTATATTGTAAAGAAGTATTACACAGCTAGAGACGAATACATACTCAGACAAGCATGACGGTGAGTATACACACATATATACACACAACTCCCTATAACACAGGCTTAAAATTCATATTCTTATCTCATTCTCCATGTTAAGAAGCATTACTTTCGACATTATACATTGTGCTTTAAACACAAATAACATCCTTCTCCATTCCTTGTGCAGAACCCTTTACTTATTCATGTGTAAAACTGTCAGGATTCATCTTAGTTGGCCATTTGCTTTCAGTCATTGGAAAGGAACTCCTGAAATGGTGTGAAAAAATGAGCTCTGACTTAACTGTAACCTTTGCCTCTGCACCACACTGTGCCAAACAGCAAAACAGCAAATCGTGCAAAGGCACTGGTCGTGTTCCAGTGACTAGGAGATACAGCACTCTCAGATACATACAATCCTAAAAGCTGTGAATTTTGTCTTACTCAACTACAAGCCCTTCAAAATGTTCCATGTAGATTTCAAGATGTTAACTTTTGTGTAATGTATGAGAAAATGTCTGTGTCTTCCTATGTTGTATGTTTTTCATTGTTTCTGCGTACATACTGCTGTCGTTCTTGTAATGTGGCTAAACAATTGTTTGCTGTTGTTCTTATCAGCAATCTTTGACCAGCCTGAAACAGAGCCATTGCCAGGGCGTCTTTCAATTAATGATTAACATCCACAAAGATCTTCTACAGTAATTAGTGCTGTATAAAGTAATTACAGCTATAATTTGAGCAATTCTAGGGTGAAAATAGCAGCACATGCACACAGAGCACTGAGGGTGGAGACAGCTCTTTCAAAAGCTCCAGCATCTGCAAGGTGTCACCTTTCCTCTTTGCAAGACATCCACTCTTTCCAAGTGTGCTTCCTCTGGTGAGGGACATGCACACATGCTACTGAACTAAGAAATCAGAAGAAGAAAGGTTGTATTACTTTCACAGGACTTAATAATGTCTATTTGCCATAGGAAAGCCAACTCTATACTAAGATTAAAAGAAACAAACAAAAAAACCAAAGTAACAAATGCAAGCAGCCTGTACTTCTTTTTTTTTTTCTCTCATGTTCTGTAAGTTGATAAACTGAATACCAGTCTATACCACACTTTTGGGAGAAGGCTATGAAATGATAGCAATGCTTGTGTAATAGTACTTTTGGAAAGTAGGTTTTTCCAGAAGGAAAACATACTTACTGAGTGAGACTGTAGTATATGCTGCATTTTCTAATTGTGATCATGAATCGACAGTTTAAAATAGAAAATTGCCGTTCTGATTCAAAGTAGCAGTAGAGAATATGCACTATTTGGAAATTTGTAGATAAAAACCAATAGTTTAGAAGGAAAAAGACAATATTAAAATTTGGAGAATAATCATACAAAACACAACCTCCCAGAATCTTTTTCAGACCAACCTTACTGCTCCTTCCTGTTTCTTCCAGCCACAGATTTCTTCTGATATGACTGATTTCTTCAGTGCTTCACTAATTAAATTAAAGTTTTTACTGACATTTGCAACAAAATTGAGAGCAGACATGAAATTAGTGTTGTAGGACAGCTAACTCATTTATAAAGAGTTTTAAAAAATGCACCAAGATGCCAGTGACTACATTTGTTGTCTTCCTAGTGGTTTAGGATCCTACAACGTGTTACATGAAAGTAGAATTGTCTGTGTAAACTGAACCTTGTTTAAATCAATGAAGAAATTTACAGGACTAGGATCTTAGCTTTCTCTTTCAAAAATATTAAACACATGATTTTGTGTAGTGTCACACTAGAATAGCTGTTCTGAGAAAAATGTGTTCATTTATCCCTCTAGTTTTAACATAAATAAGTTTAGTCTTGCTTTTTCCTATGAACCTAATGTTTCCCAGTTAAATGATTTTAAATAGCATCCCATGCAGCAAGCCTAATGAATCAACCGACAGCTTCTTTCAGCCATTTGCTGAAAAAATGGTAATAGAAATGTCAATTAAAACTTTCCAAAAAAATGTTGTATTACCCTCAGCTTCATAACGTCATGAGTATTAAATTATATCTTATACTTAGCCTCAAATATGTGCTACAAAGTAATATACATAGTTGGTTTTTTTTCTAAGTAGGTAGTTTCCTTTGCAATGTAGTGACATACATGCAGAAGTCAGGCATCAAGAATGAGGTACTGAAGGTAGAGCTCTTTGCCTTCACTGTAATTTATTGGCATTGTCATGTTACTGAGTTTCTTAAAAACTCGTTAACATTTTCTAATGCTAAGCACCAGAAAGAAAACACATGTTCTTTCCTAGTTTTTTGTGAGATATTTTCTGCTCTCAGTTTCTCCTACTAAACTTCCACTCAAATCGTCAACTGCGCTGGGCCAACTAAGAGTACAATTTTTCAAACTGCCCTCAGCGTACAAAAGCGCAGGTGTGCTAGTGTGCATATGTTGTCAAGAAAATCATAACCATTTCTGACTGTCTCCATTTCTTAACACGAGGAAACATGTACATATTGTATATAAGGTAATGAGCTACTTTGAAGTTGAATTCCTATTTATACATGTTTACTTCCAGATCTGCTAATCTGCAACAAGATCTTGGCAATGGTCCTGATGTCTCTGTTTCTATCTTTGTTTGTTTTCTTCTATACTGCGTGTGATCTCCTGTAAAGCAGGTTGCAGTCATCCCTATTGTATATATGTGTTTGCATGTATGTGCCTTGATAAATTCTCTCTTTTGGAGTTCTGAATTTTTCATTTCAAGTCCAGCTGATACAATTGTGAACTCATCTTTCCAGTATGCTCCTCTGTGTCAGATTGCGAACTTCCAAAATGCTTGACCAAGTGTTTTGATTTAGTCCCCTGAGGAAAGCTGTCTGTATACTTGTGAAAGGGCATGCTCTGTGTAGGATGACTGTGTACAGTATAAATCTATAAAACGTGGAAGTGTTTATAAATTTATCTGCCAAATATTTATCATTCATGTAAAATGCAAAGTTATTTAGTGTACATCAGATTAATAAAGGGACATTTTTTGCTCCACTATATTCAAATAAAGATTTGTTCTCTGCAATGAATACATGTCAGGTGTGATCATAGCCAGAACATCATTTTCCATTACCCACAAAATACTGGAAACAGTTGTTTTACATTAATTAGTTTTTTTACAAAGGCTCTGTATCTATCTCATCTTTAGTGCCTGTAACAGAGGTTGAACTTGCATTAAAAGAAAACACAGAACAAGTCAATAAAATTAAAGAAATGTAAATGACTGTAAAAAACAGGCAGAGTAAAAAGTTGCTATAGTTGCAAGAGGCAAATTTTTTTAGTTAACCACCTGTGATTCACATTTTTATGGGACATATATGAGACATCTGGACTTTCATTACATAGCTGTACTGCAGGGGTATGTTATCACCCAAAGGGTCTAATCTAACTCTGTGTGAAAAGCATACTGCTGCAAGGTATGATGATCCATGCATCCAAAAGTCCAATGGGAATTTATACAATAAACTATGTTTCTGGAAAAAGCACCGCAACAACATTAGTTTTTCGTTGCATTTGTGCACTATGGGCCTCTGAAAAACTTCAACAGATCAAATGTGGTAGCTTCAAAAAATAATAAAAATCTGTTGAGTTACTTATATTCTGCCATCTCCATGGCTGAATCAGAAATACTTTTTCAAATATAGGTTATTCCAAACAGATAACAGACTAACCAAAACATATGAGCCTCTTCAGCTGTGTCACAAATAGGGAAAAGTTAAGGTACATTTGAATTCAAGTATTTTTCAGCTCATGCAAGAGCACTGTCTGCAAAACTCAGCAACCAGGGACATGTATGGTTTTATGACTGTCCTTTTGCAACTAGAGCCTTCTATGGTACAATACAGAAAAAAACTTTCTCCATTTATTAAGTACAACCAACAGAAGAGTTTATCCACACTTTAAGTCTTCTTAGATGTACATACTCATCTACCTGCATTAGTACACTTCTCTCATACTCTAGTGGAAATGAAGTTTTTATGCTTGTGTCTCCAAGTCTCATTCTGGGAAGAAATCAACCCCTTTTGTGCAGAAGATTAACTAACAACCTGAAAGAGTGTGTGGGAAATTTGCACTTATTCTTCATAGGTACCTTTCAGAAGCTTCACCTAATCTCTAGAAGACCTTCAATAGCAGGGAATCTTGTGTTGGATCACATCATCCTGCAAAAAGGACACTTTGGCTTGTAGGACTGCATTTCTCCAAAGAATTTCACCTCATACGTGTATATACTCCTGGCTGACACATTTATACTAGCAAAAAGTGATGCTTAATTCAGAACAGTGTGTGTGTCTATATAACAAGACAAGTACATAGAGACTGTGGATGCAAATGTAAGAGGAGGAGACGTTTTGTGGTATTTGGTGCTGCGTATAGACCTAAAGTTAAAAGAGATCGTGTACCTCTTCCATACAGTTTCCTTTCCCCTAGGTTACCAACTAGGCTATGATCATTATTTAATTAATTGCATTTGTAAAGTTGTGCACGTGACAGGCTGATGTGATATCAGTGTCTAACCTGAACCCCTTCCCATCTCATTTAGTCATCTCTGGAGCTTTTTTACAGAACTTTACATTGACAACAGAGAGAAGAAACATTGGCTTGAAGTTCCTCATAGACTTTCTCTAAAATATGAAGCTGAACTGAAAATTGTACCATTCTATGTGCTCTCTGGTGGCACCATATGTAAACTTTCACAGAACACAAGTGAATCCACTCTTTCTGCAGAAATTAAGCAGTTGCATTTCACATCATGTTACTTACAGCTTTCAGAATGCATGAACCTGACTGGTGTGATTAGGACTGAAGAAATGATTTTCTATTGCCATTGCAGACTAAAGTTATAAGTGCAAAATAGCTTAGGAAGACACTAAAAGCCCTAGTATGGAGAGAATTCCTGAGAGAGGAGGAAATAACTTAATGTAAGGAACCAACCACAAAGATCTGTCAGTTGTGATCTGTGTACTCCTATTGAATGCACTAGGGTACACTGCCATCTTCCAAGACTTCTGCTTAGAAAGCCAAACATAGTGCCTGCATTGAGACCTAGAGGCAGAAGCTGCAGCTGCTCCCATCAAGAATAATGCCTGAACAAATTGCATCTGGAAATGCCTACACTAATTAGTCTAGGCAGTATCTCCAGCTTTGAAAATGGAAAGACAAACCAGTCTCAGACTATCAGTCCATGAGTAGACTCTGCTATCCTTCAGAAAAGCCAGACTGTGTGACCTCTAGCAATAGAAGTGGGAAATTTCAAATTATTCCTCAGATACACTGTCCAATCCTGAAAAGACATAGATATTTAAGAATCATTAGCTACAAGAATGAAGTGTGAAATGCCTCCACTTGGTTCGATATCCAACTAGTTTAGCTGAACTGTAAGCAGATACAGATCAAGGTACAGATCTAATCTCAATTCTCCCACAGGCAAATGACACTTTTTAAATTAAAGTTTCATGCTAATGCATAGACTTGTATTATTGCTGAACAGTAGCAGTTTTGTCAGTGATTACAATAGCTCTGAATTGTACATTCTACAGCTGGTTGTATCATAATCTATTTGATTGTGTTATGTACCCATATAGACAGCAAACCACCTACCCCTGGGACTCTCAGGGAGTCCCTGACTTTAAGTAAAAACAAGCTTCTCTTTGCAGCCAGACTGGACTTTATTATAGAGACTAGGAATGAGAAATCAGGTGAAACTAAGAATATCCCCGCTTCTCCAGCATCCTGGAGGGGAAGCCATTAGAGGACTCTCCTATTTGTTACATCATTTAGTTTTGAGAGGATTTTCTTGCACATCCTCCCCCTAAGGACTCCCTTGCAAACTTGAGATTCTGCCTACAGTGCTGTAGTATTGGTGGTAGAACTAGATGATCTGAAAGGCAATCCTCCTGGTATGTAGGATTACAGCTCAGTTAAGGTCTTTTCTTCCTAGGTTTACTTCTTGTCTAGCAGGTCTTTGCCTTTGGTGAACTGCTGTCTATGAATACGTTACTGCCTCCCTTCCATTCTGTCCATAAGGAGGTACAGAAATTATTGTTCTGTTACTGTCTAGAAAAATTGTATGGAAAACTCATGCTCTTTGAAAACAATCACTCAGCAGCCCAATTCTCAGTATACAGTAGGATTTTGACATCAACCTTTTAGTCTTCAGCTAAAATCAGAAATTTAAAATTTAAATAAAATGGTGAGTCTGTTCAGAAAAAAGACATGTCACTAGCTGTTAGTAAAGATGTTGGAATAGGACCAAAGAACAGTAAGATATTGCTATACAGTCTCTGACACAAAAAACCCCAAGACTAAGCCCATAGCTCAGAAACCAAGAATGGGAGGGGAAAGACAAAGAAATGGTTATAGAACATGTTCCAGCCTGTCACAGTGATACAAAGCTCAGCTCAATTGCTTCACTCAGTATGAATGGATGAGTATTTAAATATAGACATTTTCTTACCC
Source organism: Neomorphus geoffroyi (assembly GCA_033558235.1). Lineage (NCBI taxonomy): Eukaryota > Metazoa > Chordata > Aves > Cuculiformes > Neomorphidae > Neomorphus > Neomorphus geoffroyi. Next base: position 18,887,510 of record JAUMJM010000048.1, on the reverse strand, counting down.
TCGGTTGGAAAATGTTGATATACAACAATGACCAGAGAGTTAACATCACAGCAACATGCCAGCCCACAACACTTCAACTGTGAAGCAATTTTTAGTTAATAACAAAATCACTGTGCTTCAGAACCCACCCTATTTGCCAGATCTGGCTCCCTGCAGTTTCAACCTCTTCACAAAGATCTAGCTGCTGCTCAAAGGAATCCATATTTTGTCGGTAGAAGATATGAAAGCAAAAACGGCAGAGATGGCATGATCTGTGGAACTGCTTTGAACATTGGCAGCATTGTGTGCAGCAGTGTGTCAGCTCGGAAGGGAACTATTTTGAAAGTGATCATAGTTAATATTCTTAAGTTGTTAAATAAAAAGTTACAGGTACATTCTTGGGGGGGGGTTGTGTTGGACCTCATGGTCTTGAGTTACAGCAAGATCAGTATTACACTGCGAGTGTGAACTCTAACTGATTTTTGTTAGGGCTGTCATATTGTGTATTGTGAGCTAAAATACATATAAAATACATAATTGTTAAAGACTGGAATACATGGGCATAGAGAAACAAATTGCCTGGGTAAAACTCTGGGCTTTTCCTAGCAAAATCTTATTGGGACTACCGACTGATCACAAACTGAATGAAAAGAGGTGAAAAAGAACACACCTCTGTTCAAGAAGTCTTCTGTTATTAAATATGTTGCTTTGTAGTTATTGTTAAATGAATGTTGAAACTAAGGAAAAATATCTGTTCACTATGACACAGGACCCTACCTGTGTGGAAACATTAACTTTGACCATATCAGGGGAGTATAATTTATTGCCAATAAGATGATCATAGAAATAAACAGGTAAACATTGAAACAGTGCAATTGCCAATTTTACCTACAGGTGGAGTAGGAAAAATAACTAACGGAAAGGACCAGGCAAGACCTAGTTAATAGAAAACTCACACAGAGTTTCATTGCCCAGCAGCAGTCTGGGATCCTTCACTTGAGGGTAAAGCCATTGTCTGAGTACCATGCGACTGAGTACCATGCAACTCGTGATATGGGTGAGCAAGGTGTGCTGAGCTGGAGGCTGGTTCACTTCTGCAACACATTTTGTTCGGACAACTCTCAAGTGGAGGGTGACTTCAGGCCTCTCTTCAGCAGTGCTGTCATGAATGAACCAGCATCAGGGTACCAGTACTCCCTAACCTACGTAGGCTTCTGGTTTATTTTTATGTGGAATTTCACATACTGTTTTTAATGCTACAGCCACAACTGGTTTAAGATCTGGTGATCTGAGGAATACCCTTTTTCCCTTAGAGAACCAACAAAGCCGCTTTCAGGACCTTAATTCAAACTGAAGCCGTTTTGATTTAATAAGAGTAGGCTGCTGACACTGTGTTCCCTGTGAAGGGCTCTGCATGCTGGAATTTCTCCTTGCTGAGCCTTCTGAAACCTGAATTTGTCAATCTTTAGACACGTTCTTCATTTTTTTTACACTAATGTGAATAACGAGGAGCTTTTCAAAAAGCTGGAGTCCTGCCAGTAGAAAAGTGGTGGAAATAAGAAGACTAGAATTAGTTTAGTGGAAATCCATGGGAGTTCAGCCTGTGCTTTATCTGTGGGGCAACTGCTGGCAGACAAGAAATAGTTGCAGGGTTGCCTTAGCTGTCACTTGGTACACTGTAAATGTAAAGCTCCTAGCACTCTGCCTGGAGAGTAATGAATAAATAATGCATGAATGAGTGAATAATGCATAGACTTTTAGTAGAGTGGAAACTTTGCTAAGCACATGCAGTCACAAAGAAGTTCACAAATGCTGTATTACACCAACTTACCCACACCTCAAAACTCAAAAAAATCCCTTCCCCCTCAAAAAAAAGAAACACTGCCACAAGCAGATCACTTATATCTTGTGAATAACATGTGAGGAAACAATCAAGAATTTGCTTTTGCTACATCTAACCCAATAAAGAAGTCCTTTTTTTTCTTTGAATCTGTGAGTTACATCCAGGCACAGATGTTCCCTGCTTTCAAACAGTTCTGAATTAATTTTTATGGTCATTCATTATGTCTAGACATGGAGAGTCACTCCATTCTGAAGTACTCCATTAAATGAACAAATATTTATTCCAACAGACAAATGGAAAAAGCCCTTTTCTGGCAGAGTTCTTGCAGAAAGATTTCCACCTCTGTCTTGCTAAACTTTTGCTGCTTTTGCAGGGACCAGGGCAATTGTCCAAGACAGTTTGAACAAATACTTCTTTTCTTAAAAAACCTGTTCAAGCAGAGAAACTGGTTTCTTAGGTACTTTGGCAGGGAGGATTTAACCAAGTCTTGCTAGGAGGAGAAAATCGAGGGACCTCTCACTTGATAGGAAAGGACATAAAAAAGTACACTTTAGACATGCACTTCAGGTAAGGCTCCATAACATGATGCAGTTATAGGTAGGTGTAGCAAGATATGGTATAACCTGGTATTCCTACCAGATCACTGTTTCTCACTTTCAGCACAGGACACATCACTCCCCACTCTTTTATACTTAAGCAGCTCTTTGGAACACAAGCTGTGTTCTGAAAAAAAAAAATCACAGCTTTTGGGCAAGGAAGAACACAAAGTCGGCTCAGTCCCACGACAGAGATAATGGTGTGACCCTATAGATAGCTTCACCAGCAGCAGCAGCCTAAGCGCTGATTCTCTGATTTGTAATGTACAATTCGGAACCTGAGAAGAGTCCCTGCAGAATCACAATATTGCTGTTGCCAGGGGAGATCAGTGTTTGAAATAAAAATCCTCGGACTAACAGAACTAACATAGAAATCATGAGGTTTTACTGACAAAAATTTTGGAGAATATAGGGCTTTTGATATTTTCAGGTCTCTATTTGCTGTTTTTCCCTTGAAACACAAAGCCTAGAAAGGCTCTTTTCCTCACAACTAAAGTGCAGGTGCTTAAACACATGCTTGTTTTGGTAGCTGCAGCTTTAAGGCAAAACCCATGAGATTTCCAAGTGGTAAAAAGATGACAGATTTCTGACACTAAACTAATTTCTCTAATCATGTTCTTTTTTCCAGGTGTCAGTAGTATATAAAAACAATCTTTTGTGCACATTTTAATAGATATCTTTCTCAAAAAAATTGGCACAAAGTTACACACATGCTCGTTTTCCTTCTACCCCAAGAACTATTTTTTTGCTTTTAAAAACTGTATTTAAATTTCAAGATAAATAACATAATTATTATTTTTATTTTAGACCAATGCCCAGCACAGCTTAGTCAGGTGTATTTCCAATTACTTTGGCTAGCCCTGGCAGCAGTTGTAAAATCTGAGAAACATGTTACTCCAGACATTGAATTTTGATATTCAATGTTTCTTCCAACTGGACGCTAGACAGTTCAGAAGTTAAAATCACTTCCTCAGTGGGAAGTAACCATTGCTGCTGAGAGAAAAAAGCACTTCAGCACTTCTCTTCTGGGTCTCCATTTTACTCACCCATTCGGTTCGCTGCAGTATTTTGAATTTGTGAAATCTCACATTTCTTTTACAATGCTTCGACTGACGTAGATCCAGCCTAGCTTGAATTTATTATACTTATTTGATTAGAGTGTCTGCTCTGAGCACAGGCCCTCACCCCTTGGAAGGGAAGAGCTGAGAGAGAAACTGGGGAAGCGGAGCACTGAGTTGCACCATCACTTCTGTCTTCTGGGCACAGGAGGCAGGGAGCAGACACAAGCAGGGGAGTTACAGCCACCCCACTGATGGTAGCTGTGTTTCTTCAGGGATCCCTTTGGCCAATTAGGCGATGATGTATTTCTTTACTTACCTTGCGACAATAAATAATGAATAACATGAATACCAGGCTGAGGGGGCGGTTGTAACCCAGCCTGGTTCCCAGAGCTGATCCCCACAGCTGATCTCCTTCCTTGCAGCCATGGCTGCTTGCAAGACCTACGGCAGACCATAGAGGCTGCGGGGAGCACTTCCCGATTTTCTTTCCTCACATTGCCTTGAGCACCTCTTGACCTTTGGGTTGAATTCATAAACACAGTGGTAGTGGCCTTTTCACTACAATTTATGCAGAAGTATTACTTCAGGTTCACCTGCATTCCTGCTGAAATCCTCATCAGCATACAGGGAGGCGATGAGATCTGCTACTGTGGTCCCCGTGAGTCACCACCCCTTCAGCCACCTCTGATGTCCAGCAAGGGCTAAGGGGGCCCTCCTACCATATTGAGGCACTCACAGTCCACCCCACTGGTCAGGGACAGATCTGCTGGCTGCACAGATAGCGTGAAGTATGGCTGGACTTTTTTGGTTACAACACACTGCAACTGGGTCTGCAGAAGCACCAGTGTGGCAAACCCAGCTTGAGCTTGTCAGACTCTAATTAGCTGAGCAAAGGAAACAATCGAAAAGGTTCTTGCGGTAACTGGGAGCCTGCCTGGAGTTAATCTCCTTCTGTATTTTACTGCAGAAATTAAAGCTGACCCACCCAAGCAGCAGCTCCCAGCTCCTGCTTACCCAGACTTTCTGTCCTGTGAAAATAAAAAGATACGGTCTTTCTCTGCAATACTCTGCAAAAAACCTCCTCATCCTTTTCAATTAGCAAATGCAGTTTTCCTTTCTGTAGGACAAATGCAGCCAGACAAAGCATATGATTTACGAATAAAATAAAGGTATTGTGACAGAAAAAGTGACATTAAAGCTGCTGTTTCCAACAAAAAGCCTAGTGTCTCTAATTACCTGCATGTACTTGCGTCACTGCTACATAAGCCACCTAAGAATTTCAAATATCAATATCCTTCACCATATAAAATCCTTTTGTACACAACAGAACTGTTAAGAAACATGAAGTAGCAGAGGCCTCTGCAGTAATTTTGATCCAAGTTCAGGCTACAAGGTGTAGGAAGGGTACGTTTTAACCCCTCCCTCAGTTTTCTGTCAGCTTGTTTCCCTGTTGAGTCTGGAGCAATCCATAGCTGCCTCTGAAAATACAGCTGTGTACTTGAATACAGCCTGTTCACCCTGAGCTTGCTCCCACATTCTCTTGCTATGGGTGAGTGTTGCTTCACTCATGGGCAGGTGCAGAGGCTGGAGCTGGACTGTTAGCAAGAATGCAGTAGGAAATACGTTATCCACGGCACGATGTCCTTGATAATACAGCGAGGACGTTGATCTTAAGCTCCATTAAACAACCCAGAGAGCGAACAGGAAATGTTCACAATCAAACATTTGCTCTAGATAGCTGACTATACTGATTTCTTAAGCACGTGCTTCTTAGTAACTACAAAAGTGGAGCGCTTGAGTACTTATAAGAGAATATTGTCCATAGCCTTAGATCTGCTGTAGGCTAACTAAAAAGCTGTGGTTTATTTTAAACAACATTTACTGCAGTCAGGTTGCTCTAAAACAGTGGAATAATGCACAGTATGCTGCCTTTCTTGCCAGCAAAGTTTCCAAGCAGGACCTGGGCACAGCTGTGGTAGTGCTTGAGAAGGGGAAGGAGGAGGAAAGGGAGGAAGGAGTGTAGAGGGGCTGTTTCCCCACTTAATGTGCAGCATCCAGCAGCTTGCAAAGGCAGGCTTCCACCCCTCCACGCGGTTCCTGCCAGAGGTGTCTAAATCTTCACACCATGAACTTCTGATGGAGTTTGCCTTTCAAGTTGGAAAACCAAGGATTAACAAAACTAATGCCAAAGGCCGTAAGCAGACCCACGTGGCTGTTGCTTGTTACTCCAATATTCTTTTACCTGTCTCACCTCCAACTGAGAGTATTTGGTTCCTGTTGTGCCTGTTGTTCTGTGAGCATTACAGAGTTTACCACTGCCAAAAATTCACTCTCACTTCTCCCTATGCTGGCCTTACATTTCTCCCCCGAAGCAGGCCCCTTCTCTGTGCTGGCACTCACATTTGAGAGGCAGCTGGGTGAGGATGAAGGAACTGCTGGCCTAAGAAGTAACTCTGCTGAAAGAAAAAAATTAATTTCTCATTTGGATCAAGTAGCTGAGTCCCCACGCAATGACAAAAATGCCAGTGCCAGCCCAGAGCAAGGGGAGCCATGGCGAAGAGGGGAGAGAGGACATGTTGCAGGTACAGAGGCTGAGAGACAAATACGAACATTTTCTCAGCAGCAGTGTCAACATATAAGCATGTGACATCATGGCAGCACACATCCTCATCTTTCCAACTACAGTGAGTGAGGAACCAAGAAAATGCACTAGAGACTGGCATTATCTTGCAGAGTCCTTTTGGGGAGAGACACATGCCTTTACCGTAAGTCATTGCCTCTGGGCTGTAGGGGTGGAGGAAAATAGAGCAGAGAAAATCAAAATGACCTCAAGAAAAGTAATGGTGCTTCTGAAAAATAACAGTGTTTCTTCTTGGACTTGGCTTCTATTCTGTACCCTTTCAGGCCTTTCCTTCTGAATAATCTGTGTTTTAATTACTACCAGGATTCTCTTTTCCACACAACCATGTTTTCAACCTCCTAGTTACAGCCAGCACAGCCATGGACAGGGAATGAGAAAAATGAGGCCTTGCAAATAACGTACAGACATCCTCAAACCTGTGAAAAACCACAGAGACTCTATAGATCCAGCACTGTTTTATTTGGAAACAGAAATGACCGAAACCTTCCAGACAATCTGCAAACATTCATTAAGAGTCACCTGGCTCCTGGCTATGCACTAAACCACAAGCACACGCAGGTGCATCATATCCCATGGGCTCTGCGAGTCAGGTTATGACTGTGCACAGACATTGTTTCTCTCCAGTCTGCCAGCATATTTCATGTCAGGGGCTTAGAGACTGCTAGGAAGATGTGGTCCTGCCCTGTAATACATGTCCATTTGAGAAACCCTTGCCCCTACCTATCTCCAGGTGCATTTACATTAGGAAGAATTTCTTCAGTGACAGGGTGGTCAGGCACTGGCACAGCTGCCCAGGGAAGTGGTTGAGTCGCCATCCCTGCAGGTGTTTAAAAGACGGGTAGATGAGTTTCTCAGGGACATGATTTAGTAAGTGGACAGGTACGGCTGGACTCAATGATCTCAGAGGTCTTTTCCAACCAGATGATTCTATGATTCTATGATTTAAGATGTCAGTCAGGAGCCTGTGACCACAAAACATAAACCTTTGGCCCATGGATTTCTTGCTTTGCTATCCAAAATCAAGCCCTCTCTGAGGATATGAGGGATGCCCTGCAGGAAAGCTACAAACGCAGACATATGCCTCACTCCCTTGCAAAACCCCTTGGAAAGGGGCACCAACATTGTACAGGCCCATGTGGGTTCACCCCATTTCAAAGGTGCTCTGTAGATCATTGCAGTGGCTTCCTTGCCCTGCAAAAACGCTGCATAGGGAAGCAGAGAGTTTTTCTAAAGAGCAAAACTGCACGAGGGAATCCTGGGCTTGTTTTTCACACCGCTTCACAGTGCATTATGCTGAAATTGTGAGAGGGATGGTGCCTTGACCTTTAACATTGTTTTTTTAATTGCCACCCCCTTCCCTTTTTAAATAGCACCCTTTTTTGTGTTGTTTTTGTTGAGGCGATCACAATTTTTTCAAGTTTTGGAGGACTTTGTTTTCTTCCTTTTTCCCTGCTTTTGTTTTGTTTTGCTTTTTTGCTTTGGTTGTTTTTTAGTTTGGGAATATTTTTTCTTTTTCTGATATCTCCTTCTCTTTTCTCTTTTCTCCTTCTCTTCTCTTCTCTTCCCTTCTCTTTTCTTCTCTTTTCTTCCCTTTTCTTTTCTTCTCTTCCCTTCTCTTTTCTTCCCTTTTCTTTTCTTCTCTTTTCCTTTGTTTATCCCCCTTTCTTTTGTGTTTCTCGCTTCCCCAGGTGGCGGTGCCCGGCCTCCGGCACACGCGCGCTCCCGGCCGGCAACGCCCCGCGGCCCCAGCGCGGAGCCGCGCGGTGTGGCCTCGGCCCCGGCCCCGCGCGGGGCGGGCGCGGGCGGGCGGCAGCAAATCAGCGGGGCCCGGGCAGCACATAAAAAGGGCGGGCGGCAGCCGGCGCCGTCCCTCCCGGCAGCGGCAGGATGCACCATGAGGAGCTGGCGCCCCTGCAGCGGCCCCGCTACGGCTGTGAGTGGGGTCGGGGAGAGCGCTTCAGGCCTTTGGGGTTGTGGGGTTTTTTGTCCCGCTTCCTTGCTGACTTTCTCGGTTTGATACTTAAAAGAAGGGACTCGAGGGAAAATAAAACCAGCCCAGTAGAGTCTGTTGCAGCACTTTGGGTTTCTTCGCAGCGAGCTCTGGCTGCGTTGTGAACAGTTTTTAAGGGGGCTGGTTTTTGTTCTGAAAGTTTCTGAGTGGATTATAGCTGTAATTCCGCATTGGAAGTTGAGAGTTTTAGGTTATAGCTGGAGCTGTGGGGTTTAACTTTATAGCTTGGTGTTACCGCTATCACCTGGGGTTGTAACTCTATAACTTGAGATTGTGGCTATAGCTTCGGGTTGTAACTTTGTAACCTTTGGATTATCACATCAGAATTTCGGAGTATAAAATTAAAATCTTGCTTTCTAATTTTATAACTTCGGTTTAGAACTCTAAATACTAACTGGGATGATGGGAGAAGCAGTGCAGGTACCAGACACCTCCTTTCAGAGGAGGTGTATTTACTTTCCAAATCTGTATTTAAGAAAAGCTCTAAAGTGTCTTGCCCTGCAGAGCTCTTTCAGCATTGCTGTACTGTGCAGGGATCCTGCACTGGGCTGTGTTTTCGCCTGGTTCCTTAGGGCAGAGAAGTGCAAGCCACTGGCTTTGCCATCCCTCTAAGAAACACCTCTGATATTTCAGGCATTGCAAAATGTGAACATGCAAATTACTTGCAAAGCTTACAACAACCTTGGCAACTTGTGATCTGATGAGCAGCTTCCCAGATTTTAGCACATTACCTTTGTTTAAAACCTGTTCTGAAACGTCTTGTTTGACAGAACCACAAAACCCTTTGATGGTGCTAGGGATCACCTCATATCCACTCAGGGTGGGCAAAAAATGTGGTGCTTGGCAGCAAAACATTCAGCTCAGAGGATGCAGTGGCCTCCTGAGCTTTTTCTCTATTGATACTTGCCATTTAGGGTAGTTTATGAAACTTGCCTGTAGGTTTTATTCTGCGTTTGCTCTATCTAGCAGATGGTTAAGAGACTTCTGAAGGTGTGTTCCAAGTTTTCAGTACTGATAACAGTCTTTGGAGGGGTTACACGTTAGCAATGGTGACTATTTTGCTTGTAAAGCCAGCTCTCAATCATCTTGGCTTGCTGTGCTGCTGCTGCCCACCTTGTCTGACATGCAAAAACTCCTCAAATGTATATTGTGTGCCCACCAGGCACCCAGCAACAGGAGCTTCCCTGTGTAATTCTGATGCAGCTGATACCAGCACATGTCAATTTGGACATATGGGACTTGCTAGTCTGCCATAAAGTCCAACATGGTCAAAGATGAAGCCTTAGCTTAAAGCAAAAGGCTTGTCCTTTTTGCATTGGTTCCTGCCTGGGCGCTGAGGACTATTTACCTTATTGTCAGAATTATTCAGATTATTTTTCAGACTGTCAGGCCCTATTTATTTTTGGGAAAGAATAACTACATTAAGGTGATTAAACATAGTTTTGAAGATATGGTCTGTCCTCTCAATACTTCCGCTTTACTACAGTAGTTCAGAGATTTTTGCTGTGGTGACCTGGCAGAAGTTGGTGTTTTGAGTTGTAACTGATCTCCACGTTTGATCTTCTGTCCCAGGGTGTGGACAGGAATGCATGAGAGCATCCTTTTTGGCTATTCCAATGTTCTTTCCCTTCTGATTGATGCTGCCTGCTTGCTCAAGCTCCAGATGCTAATCTGACCTTCCCTGAGTGAGAGGCTGTGGTTGCTACACTGCTCTGCATCATTGCCCAGGCAGGTGGTTGAGTTGCCATCCCTGGAGGTATTTAAAAAATGTTTCTCAGGGATATGGTTTGGTAGAGGACAGGTACGGTTGGACCTGATGATCTTAAAGGTCTTTTCCAACAAAGTGATTCTATGGTTCTATGATCATCTGTTTTTCAGGATGGATTTTTTTCTTGCTGCAAAAAATGTTTCAGATAACATTCCTTTCAAGGGACTGGGCAAGGAATCCTCAAATATGCCAGGCTGATGCCTGTATTTTTAAAAAATACATTAAAGAACAGCTAACCATAGCCTTTTCTATAGTGATATCACAAGTATGGGTGTAGGTTTGTTTTTGTAGCCTGTGTCTAGGAAAACAAACGTGCTTTATCTACACTGTATTTGCCTGCCATTTTGGGAGGAGGAGAGAAGCAGCATCTTAAAGCCAAAAAAAAAAGCTTCCTAACCAGAAAACCTACAGCAGCATTATCCAAGCTCTTGTGATGTCAATCTTAAGTTGTATGTTCTCTCTGTATAACTAAAACTGCACTTTGGATCACTGGTAAACAGTTGAACATGACATTTATGCTGGCTTTCCTACAAGAGTTAATATATTGTCCAAGTTAGACTATCAAATTTCTAAGACTTCTTGCTTTAACAACCTAGTACTGTTTTAAACATTTAACTTAACCTGGACTTTTGACTTTGGCTTCAGGTTCCTGGCAGAGTTTGTGTGTTGCTCTGAAGAAAGTTAGCATTTTACCATGATTATTCTCAGATAGGAAATATATGGACTGTTGTGTGATTGCATTTCATGTTGATGACTATAGAGGAACACACATGCAATTCTTGCTACATTTTGTAGTCTGATGGGTACCACTGGGGAAGAAGTTGTCACTGGGTTTAAGACCATGTAGCACAAAATATGGAACTGGCAGGGACATACCCTAGCTTAAAAACTAGCTTTGCATTATAAGTTTTGCTGATATAGTAACTCAAACACATCTGTAAAAATTCCTAAGAGATGAACATTTTCTTTAAAGTTGGGAAATAGCTGAATGAAACCAGAGAACTCCTCTCTGGGTGGGTACTAGTTCAGGATGAACACTGTTCATGGGAGAAAGAGAAGCTCAGAGGAAAGTCTGAGATCCTTCTCAGCCTGTTAGGGACAACACATGGACTGCTCATTGAAAGATGCCTCCAAAACTGCATGCTGTCCGCAGCTTAAAAAAGATGCAGAAGGGATTTCTGTTGGTGCTCCATTGAGGCTTTCAGATATTCATATGCAGCACCAGCTCAAGTGAGATCATCCAAGTACAAGGAAGCAGCTTATGCAGCAGAAATTGTTAACAGGCACACTGCAACCGAATTTATGCAGCTGATTTCCAGTCTGGCTACAGCTGTTGTCTGACTTTTTTCAATCCCAGAACAATCAGAACTATGGGTTCACAGAATTGCAGAGAATTGGGACTTGTATTACAACTTGAGGAATGATTCGTTTTTATGACAAAAATGCTCTGTGCTGTTGAAGATTAAGAAGAGAACATTGAAGTCTGATGTGCTGCACAGATTAAGTGTGGAGTTTTGAAAGTGAAGACAGCAAATTAGTGGTGCGTCTTTTAGAATACCTTCTTTCTAACACTTTTAGGTCCCTTATAGCTAGGTCTCCCTGCTGGTGCAGAAACAAGTACTTAAGTTTTGTAAGAAATGTCTGAATGGCTTCACCACACTTCCAAGAATGTGATAAGTCTACGGTGACTGAGGCCATGAGTGTCTGGATTTGTGCAGGATTTCAGGCATTTCCATGCTCAGAGCAGCAGAATCAACATATGCCCCAGGTCTCTGTATGCAAAGTGGGAGAGAAACTGGATGCTTCAGGATTGTCAAACATGTTTGGAGATAAGAAGCTAAAGAAATTTTCATCTTTCCTGCCAATGCTGGAAAGCCAGTTTCATTGGACATAGGTGGGAAAATATCAGGGAAACTCAACTTTGGTATCCAGTGACAAGGGCATTGGTTGTGCTTCTGGTCCTGGCTCTCAGGACTGCTTCTGTTTGGCAGTAAGAGTTAGGAGACGAGACAAATAAGCAAGAAGCACAAAGTTTTGTGAGAGAGACAGGCAGGGCAAACCTGAAGTGAAACACAGCCTATGCCTCTCTGAAACTGCACCGAGGTTCTTACTTTGGCAGGATGTGAAAACTTGCAAACCATGACTTTTTGAAAAACATTTGACTTCAGAAGTTTATAAAATTTATCTGCATGTTGATTAAGCATAGGGAAGCAAATGGCTATTTTCAATTGAAAAGGGGAAGAAAATCTTTTGGTAAAAGTTCCATAGGATTTTTCTAAGTGAAAACAGATGAGTTTTCTAAAGGCTAAAAAAAAAAGGCTTAACTGTACAGTACGCCTATATATTCTTTTGGGTGTATACCGTTTTGTAGTACTTGTAGCTTATGAGAACATTTTTTTTATTGATGGGTGTAATTTGGCAACCAAATACACTGTTTATCTCTTCCACTCTTTTGTAGGTTGCTAATAATTAAACTGCTGAATGAGAACTTGAAAGGTTTAACTACTTTGTTTAACCAAGTGCATGTAGTTCATTTGGTAGGAGTGGTTCTCTGTGTGCTTTTTGTACAAGGCAGGGTCATCTTTTCTTGAGTCTCATGGTAAAGAAAAGGCAGAACTATTTTGCAGCATGTTTAAAGCTACTTGTACACTGTTGAAACAGGAAATATTAATATTGCACTGGAAACAGGATTTATAGTACACATGAGTGTGCTAAATCAAGTTCAATGCATGAGGCACAGAATAGGAAGCATGCAGATTTGCAGCTCGCCTGTTTTAAGTGGCATTTCAGTTATGGAGTTGTCCTAGCTAAACATTTGCTTGATACTGTGGCTGATTCAAGTTGACTATGATTTACTAGTAATAATCTTACGTGTGAGGTGGAAAAAAAAAAGTGCTCAGCAGTGATAGACGGGACTGGTGGGTCATATTTCAGGGGGATGATAAGCAAGTGTGCTCTCCTGTGCTCTGCTCCTTGCAGGAAATTATTAACCTGCTGTGTTTGCTTCACTTGTTCAGGCTGTTTCAGTGTTTTATTGGAACAGGTATCCTTGAACTGCTGCCTGTTGTGGAATGAAAGCAGAGGTGCTGGATGGGGGTGAAGCTGTACCCACCCTTGCCAAGGGAGCATGATCTGGGAGGGCAGGGCTGAATGCCCCCACCTTGGGGAGGTGTCGCAAGCAGGGAAGAGTTAACCTGCTGCATGCACCTCACTTGCTGGTCCTTGATGAGGTGGGCTGGGACGTGAACTGGGCCCTGCAATGACTCATTCGTGGGTCAGTACTTCAACTTGGTGCTTGTGTTTGCCTTCAGAAAACAGTGGTGTCCAAAGCCCAGCTGACATCAGGCTGAAGAGAAGAGGATTGTCTGCAGGTTACATACTGCCTTAGCTTCACAGCCAGGGAGAGAAGGGGGCTGCTGAACGCCTGTCACAGGGACAGTGATCAGCACCTTATGCCTGGCATGGCACCAGTTGTGTTGACAGCTGCTATGGCGCTGGCCAAGGCGACCCTGGTCTGTGGTGGAGCAGGTAGTGCCTAAGTAGGGGGTTGTGGGTGGGCCATGTGGCAGGAAAGGGAGAGTGTGAGGCCATGGTCCTCACATGGAGGTCTTTGGAGCAGAGAAATAAGATCATTTGGCTTGGAGAACTTCCCTGCTACCTATCAGGGGAGATAATGAATCAAGTGGTGTTCATACAAACTCTACCCATCTCTTAAATACCTTTTGAAATGTCTAAGCAAATAATCAGCCATTAAGAACCTGTGCTGGTGGCTGATTTCAGCGTTAAATTACTGTTTTGTCCAAATGAGTATGCACTAGCAGGAAATATTCATCTGGGGGAATTATGCCAGTTCTTTGTTATCACTTATTGCCTAGATTAAGAGGGTGGTCAGTTATAACTTCTTCAGGAGTCAGATTCAAGGAGTGCCTTGCAGCTCTGACTCACAATTACTGGCAAACTGTTGCCAGCCCCTAAGCACTTGCTGCCTCAAGGTGTGATGCCTGCCCTGCTTGCTATGCAGGCTCCAAAGCTGGCAGAAACTTCTGTCTTCATCCCAAGTGCTTCTCTTGGCTTAGAAGTATCAGGATAAGCAGTCTGTGGCTTGAGCTGAAGTGGGTGATGAAGAATGTGGTCTCTGCCAGTCCTTGCTTGTGGACTCTGACCTGCTTCTTGCAAAGTGCACTAAGAGCTCTTGTGGCATCTAGCAATGTATTTAAACTGGCCCCAAAATCTGCAAAATAAGTAAACATGCGTGCTAATCATCCTATACTGGCTTTTCCCCCTGAAAATTAAGGGTATCCTCCTGCACTTTTACTTGATTGTAAAGCCGCTTGGTACACTGGCTATGTTTGTATGACTGGAGCCTCACAGCTTCTTACAAGCACAGCACAGATTAATCCAGGGGCAGTTAGAATAGGAAACGCACGAACTCTGTTCAGAAATGTGCTTCATTAAGCTAACTGCTCTTTCATAGCATTGCAATGTTGAACTCTAGGCCAGTAAATGTTTTACCTGTGTTTTTTAAAGGGATGTTTCAAAGGTGTTTTGGGGAATCATAAATAAGTACAGGGGATACATGTGTCCGATAGTCTGGTTGAAATGATTAGAAACATAACAAAGCTTGAAAATTAAACAAGGACAAAGGTTTACTTTGCCAAAACCATGTTCCTGTGTTTAGGGTCATCTGATATCATAAGAGAAGCTGCTGTTTTTTAACTGGTATTAATTGCATTGAGATCCCAGCTCCTGCCTTTTTTGCAGACTGTTGCAACTGGTGAGGTTTCAGTAGCCTAAACTTGCCAAGGTGACTTCAGCTGCTCTGTCAGGCTGCTGTGGTCTTCACCTCTTGGCAATGCTCATATGAGACCTAATCTGTCAGGAAGCTAATCTCTCTTTGCAGAGCTGATTTGCATTGCCGGATTTGCAGTCACTTCAGGCCTCTGTACGGGCTGGCTGCAGATTTCGAAGCTGTGCCAGCCGGCCTGAGGCAGAGGGAAGTTTCTGGCCAGATGGGAATGTGACAGCCAGAATTTAAACGTGTTTAAATTGCTCTGGAACTGCACCCTGAAGCTGTGGGTTTGTGTCCTTTCAGTCAGCTGTGCTGCTCGAAGAAGTAACCTTGACTGCCTCCACAGGATTATTTTTGGCTGGATTAGGTCCCTGGTCTGGCTCTCAGCACGAACCTACCAGCAGGTCTGCCCACACAATGTGGTAGCTGGAGCAGGGACAAGTTACAACTGGTTGGGGGAATGGCAGGTCTAGTTGATTTAAGCTGTGTTACTGCTGCATGTAGGGATCTGCAAAGCAGGTGTGTAGTCGGGCAAAAACCCCATGCAGGCATCGATTCAGCATGGACTGAGGCACACAGGAAGGAACAGTGTGCATTACTGTGGTTTCCACCCAGGTGCTTCTGCTGCAGTGCTGCTGCCACTCTAGTGCCTGCTGCCTGCCAGGCCTGGAGCTACTATCAGCTCACCTGCTGCACAGGGAGTTACAGAAATGTTTTTAAGGGGATTTCAGCTCTAGTACTGTAGTTCCTTGAAGTGTCAGTAAGGGCACAGCAGTGTTCATCAGGCAATGCTGCAGCAGTAAGAAAATTGTCTGGTATTTACAGAGTTTCTTAGTATTTGAACAAGAAAAGTTAATTTTTTTTGCTACATAAACTAAGATTCAAGGGGCTTTTCCAGCCTTGTTCTGCTGATAAAATTACCCTTGACTTGCAGGGCCTCAAAATCGTAAGGATGAGATGTGACTTGTGGAATGTGCTGCTTATTTCTGGGATTTTTAGGGGGTTTTGAGCCCAACCAATTCACCCAGTCAATAGCTGGCTGGCCTCTGCTCAGTGGTAAACAAGTCTTAAATTCTGTATGTTCTCAATAGACTATAGGAGAATAAATAATGCATTAAAATATCAGCATGGATATGTTGTGGTGTAACTGAAAAGGAACATGAAGGAGTCCTGGGGAGAAAAGAACTTATGTTTAGATGAATCTGGGATGGAGATATTTCCTGAGGAAAAATAGTCAACGCTTTTTACAGAATCAAGGACACAGTGAATTTGATTCCACTACACTTGAGCT
The DNA here is from genome assembly GCA_033558235.1 of Neomorphus geoffroyi. NCBI lineage: Eukaryota > Metazoa > Chordata > Aves > Cuculiformes > Neomorphidae > Neomorphus > Neomorphus geoffroyi. Next base: position 18,871,531 of record JAUMJM010000048.1, on the reverse strand, counting down.
CAGAAATTGTTTTGAATACTGCTTTTCAGATCACAGCAGAGCACTGGTCTTTTCACTCTGATTTAGTTGAGGCTGGGAGATGACCCGCCCTTGGTATGGCATTTAAATTTGCATGGCTGCTGACTATTGAAAATGGATAGGTAGCTTACCTGCAAGGATTGGACATGACTGCCTGTTGCTTTAAGTTTACATCAACTCTGACATAGTTATGGTGTTTAAAGAGTGGGTTAGAGTGCTCCCAAAAATATAGAGCTTTTAATATATGAAAAGCAAGCTCTTTGCTTGTTCTCCAAATCTTCATGGAGACCACGAGAAGTAAGACCACATGATTTTGCTGAAGATTTCACTGATGTGAGTTATTTTTGAACAAAATGAATCAAATTTCTTAGTAGTGTGGGTAGTAACAAGAAAAACAAGGGATGGTGTTTCCTACAACACTAAACTATAGCAATAACATTCAGTATTCCACGCCCCCTGCAACTTAAAATTAAATAGTTCCATAAATGTTTACAGAGGCTTCAGATTAAAACAGAGGTAGATTGCTGTGATATTTATATGTATACTTTTTAATAAAATATGGTGGGAATGTGCTGACTGGTAGGCTGCTTCTGTCCAGGTTGCAAACGCTGCATATTGACAAGCCTGTCTGGACTGCCCAAAAGGATAAAAGAAATCATAGAATCATAAAATGGTTTGGGATGTAAGGGACCTTAAAGATCACCCAGTTCCAGTCCCCCTGCCATGGGCAGGGACACCTTTCAGTAGATCAAGTTGCTCCATACCTCATCCAACCTGGCCACTGGTTCAACACCTCCAGGGGTGGGGCATCCATGACTTCTCTGGGCAGGCACTCATAGCAAGAACTTTCTTCCTAATATCTAATCTGAATCTCCCCTCTTTCAGCTTGGAACCATTATCCCTCACGTTCTGCCTTTTATCTGAAACATACTTATAGAAGCTTTTCTTGTCCTTGACATCTTTAGCCAGATTTATTTCTACCAGGGCTTTAGCTTTCCTGACCTGACCCCTGGCTACTTGGACAATTTCTCCATGTTCCTCTCAGGCTTCTGCCCTCTTTCCTCGTGGAGACAGAGCTTGTGAACCTGTGACTGTGTTTATTTGTCTATAGAGGACCTCAGCCACTAGCTGTTCTTGATCCAGTGGCCTGTAACAGATGACACTGTATTGTCACCTCTCCCTGTGCTCCCTTTAATCTTGACCTGCTTGGTTGGCTCCTCACCCATCCCCAGGCAGAGCTCCATGTGCTCCAGCTGGTCATTGACATAGAGAGCGACATGTCCTCTGCATCTTCCCTGCCTGTCCTTCCTAAAGATCCTGTGTCTCTCCATTCCAGCACTCCAGCCATGGGATCCATCCCACCATGTCTCTGATGCCAGTGAGATCGTAGCCCTGCAGGCATGTGCCCATCTCTTAACTCCTCCTTATTCTTCATACTACATGCGTTTGCATAGAGGCACTTAAGTTGGACTTCTGATGAAGCTGACTTACTAGCTGGAAATCTCTTGAGTTGCTCTTCTGATGCTCTCCTACTGACCTGTGACCCTTCAGGCTCTGCGCACCTATTGCTGGCATCAAACTGTAGAATTGGGATGGATTGAGGTTCCCTTCTCCTGACAACTTTGGTTTAAAGGCCTTTTTACTAAATTGGCAAATCTGTGACCAAAGATGTTATTTCTCTGCTCTGACAGGTGGACCCCATCAGCCCCGATTAGACCAAGTTTCTCAAAGCAAGTTCAGTGGTCTAAGTAACCAAATGCCTGGCTGCAGCACAAGTCCTGCAACCATTTGTTAATTTGCCAGACTTGACTGGCTTTCAAAGCCCATCCCTTTTACCCGGAGGATTGGTGAAGAAACTACCTGTTCCCCAGAGTCCCTTACTGCTGCTCCCAGGGCTCTGTGACACTCTTTAATACCCCTCAGACTGTACCTGGCTATATTGTTGATAACCATGTGAAGCACAGCAGTGGATAGTAGTCAGTGGGCTGCACAAGGCTCGGTAGCCTCTTGGTGACGTCCCTAATATGAGCCCCAGTTAGGCAGCACACCTCTCTAGATAGCGGGTTGGATTGGCAAGTGGGCACCTCTGTACGTCTCAAGAGTCTCCTACTTTTATCACCCATCACCTTTTCTTAGTTGTGCTGGTTGTTATCTAGGGAGCAGACCAGGCTGCCCTACTCTGCTCCAGCATTTCTTTGGATGTGATGGGTGTTTCCTCCACAGTCTGCAGAGCAATGAAGCGGTTCAAGCAGTGCACCTCAAGCTTCAGGGGAAGCCTCTTCCTCCTGTTGGTGGTTGCCCTTGCAAGTTTCCATTCTTCTTTATTAACCCCTCTCCCACCCTTCCACGTGTGCTGGTGGAGAAGTCTGGTGATGGGCTGTGGGTCCACTGCAGACTGCACTTGGAGCCAGCTAGATAACCTGAGCAGTCAAGATTTGGGGGCTCCTATAGCAGCAGCAGATTCGCCTGCACTAGTCTCTTGGATGCATTGGAGGTGCAAATTTATCTCCAATCTAATTGTTTCAATTTAATTTCCTCAAATTATAAAGTACAAACTTTTCTGGAGGTTGACTGTTTGCATGAAATCTATTACCAATTAAGTCGAAGTATTTCACTTGTGCTCACTCTTGGCAGCCTTTAATGTGCAGCCCAACTGGAGCAGAAATACTGCTGATGAACAAGGTTTGCTGTGATACTGGGTCTCTAAAGAACTAGTTCCCTTAGAATAGGAACAATAAACTCACCTGGGCAAAATACTACTGATGGAGTAACTATTTTTTCAGACTGCTCTGCTCCCTATAGCAGCTGTAAGTGCCTTATAAGTAGACTGACCATTTTGTGTGGGCAAAGCTTAGAGGAAGAACCATTCCAAGTCCTTGCGAAAGTCTTGATTTTTACATAGTGCTTCAACAAAGGAAACAGACAAGCAATGCAAAAGATGATAAAAATAAGTGCTTAGTCCATGAGGATGTGAATTTCCTTGTTGGGTAGATACTTCAAAACTTGCAAATGCATAGCTTACTTTGATGTTAAGCCTATTTGTGTTGTTTGTACCATGGTTGTCATAACAGTGACCAAAAGCTAGTAATGCTTCCTTTATTTTAGTTGCCTTGGTATTGCAGAATGTTTGAGATGTTTACAGAAGAAAGTAACCTGAAAAATTAAGTTCTTCAGGATGAATTTGACAAAGTTATGTCAGTTTAGAGGAAAGGCTAATTTAGTAGAACTAGTACAGTTATACTTACAAATTTATGAGTGCATGATCTGGGTGAAAACTTACTTGTGAGTGCAGCTGTTAGTGACTTGTTCTAGAAATGGAAGTACTCGACTTACTGATAAGTCAGGGGGAACATGTGGCTCACTCCACATCTGATTTTGCAGTGATATGTACAATGATAGATGTGTCGTTTCCACTAGCAGTTTTGACTCAATATTTAGGTAATGTACTGAGTGGGGTTTTGTCTGTTCTTTTCAAACCTTGCTCAAATGACTATTATTAGATGCTTAAGTCTTTGGTGCTTTTGTTTTCTCCTGTGAGTCCGACTCTTGATTTTGAAGGGAAGATTAATTCTTTTTACATAAATAAGAAATAAGGGCTGGAGTTGTCCAGAAAGAGTGTGGGCGATTGTCTTGCAAGCAACAACTGCCTGTCTGTGCCTTGTGCTCCCAAAACAACCTAGCAGGGAGTTCTGGGAGGTGGTTAACCTGTAGTTGGACGGCTCCCAGCTCCAACAACTGCAAGGACCTGCTTGCCTGTTGTGGAGTGGAAGCAGCCCAGCAGGCTTCAAGTGATAACTGAGGTCATTGTTGATGTGGGACTCTCCCTGTGTTGGTTACCTGCATGGATACACTGAGTTTGTCTTCTTCCTGCAAGGATGTGTCATCTCATCCATGAAGCAGGAGAAAAATGTGCATCTATACCCCCTGTGCCTTTTGGTATCTGTGTGAACCGGCACAGTCAGCAAGGCCAAGAGGTTGTAAGCTGCACAGCAGTTCTCAGAGTTGTTTTGCAAGCAGCTCAGCTGCCTTCCTAGGTGAGCTGGGAATGTCAAAGGGAGGACAGGAAAAGCCATGGTGCTGTTCAGTCTGCTTCTGGGTGCCCAGTAGTCTGGCTCATTACCTAAATTTGCTATACCTGTGTGTTGAAGTTCTGCATCATATAACATTTCTTTACATTCTTGTTAGTTATAAGATAGTTTTTGTATTAAAATTAATCAATCTCATTCTATTGGTTTGTAGGTGTAAACTATATTTTCAGATGTATTATGTCTAATGCTTTTTTTCTCCCCAGTAAGATTAAAGAAAGCTATTGTGCCTGTGAATCAAAGAATTTGAATTACAAATGTCAAAGGTACTGTGACTAACAATTATTTAGGAATGAAAATTAAGGTAGTCAGAGGGAAATGTGTTCAAGTTTAAGGCTGCATACCACATGGCATGCATACTTATCTTTTTTATTCATATGCTTGTGTTTGTATCTCGAGGGAAAAATGTACTGCAATGTTTCAGATTTTCTGGAGCTCCTTTCAGAGCATTTGCAGGGTGTTATATTGATTGGCTATCTGAATGGCCATTAGTCTGATGGATTTCCCCCAAAGAATGGCAGTGACTAGAAACCTTTTGTGTTATGGTCTTCCTTGTAAACTTCAACTCGTTTTTGTTTTTGTGAAACATCAGTGGCTGTTGTCCAACACACTTATCTTCTTCAGTCCCTAGGATCCTCCTTTGCCACAGTAAGCCTAGTACTTCATTCCGGTCTTGTGTGGTCGATGTTTCAAACAACTGAATTAGAGTGGTCTTAGGTACTGTTTGTACAGCAGAGTGTCTAAACTGGCAGCAGTAGGAGTGTGATAGAGCCATGGGTCAACATCAACTTGTGTGTACAGATGAGAGGCAGACAACCCTGAATTTAAGTTTCCGGCTGCCACCATGGTGAATTCAATCCACGTCCTGCCCTTCCTCTGGATGGTTTTCAGCCTCTTTCCTGTTCTTCCAGTCCCCTGCTGCACTGGCTTTCTGCCTCATACTTGATCCACAAATGTTTATGGGTGGGGTTGTGGCCACAGGTGGTGTGACTTGTAAAGAAAGTTCCGTTTGGGGTGTAGCACAAATCTGTACGCATGTCTCCTGTTACTGTTAACTCATGAATTTGCTTTCTTCTTGCGTAGGGATGAATGCCTTTCAGATGAGGTTTTCACCCTTTTTAGGTAATTTTCAACATATTTTACCTTCTACAAGTCACTCCTTTTATGTAGGTGTGTGTGTATGTGTTTGACTTCTTGATATACCTGCATTTCTTTTCAGAAAAAAAATTAAATATAAACTTTCAAATGCAAGAATTAAATTTGATGGCATTTGTGGGCAAAAGACTTTACATACTGAGGTATGCTTTATAGGCAAACATTTTTCTGTCATGGGTGTGTGTTTTACTAGCCTGGTAATATTGAATTATACTTATTATTTCATTTATATTCTGCTTATGTGAAGTTGAACTGAGGTCACAGTAGGTAGAATGTAAGGAAATGGAATCCATATGGTCAAATATTGGCTCTTTTGCTGAAGATTGTTAATGTATATTGCTAATAAAAAGCAAACAAGTTAAAGTAATTTCAGAGAAATGAACACAGCAAATGGTAAATGTGTCAAAGTACATGGAATTCAGATCATAAGTTCTTTATTTAAGAAAGCAGTGAACATAGAGGTGACAGAGGAACCTTTCACGCTTTACTCTTTAGTTCCTCATGAATTTAACCTCTGGAGAAAGAAAGCCTCTTGGAAATTCCTGCTGGAATGTGCAATATTTTGAATGCCTCAAGCTGGCAGGGGTTTGCTGATCTGATCAACTAGCCTTTCCAAAAAACTGCCTTTTTTAAAGTTCATATGAAAAATGTCATTCTTGCTGTTAGCATGTGGAAACTAAACAAACCTTAGAAACAGCCAGACTGCTTCCCGGTGTAGCCTTTTCCAAGCTGCTTTCAAGCTTGGCTGTGTTAATGGCTTTTGGACTAGGCAAGTGGAGATACGATGGCCTGCAAGGGAAGGAAATAACTTGTAGTTGGTGTTTACTGTCTCTTCAGGATCCAGCAATCTGAGTACTTTCTTAGCATTACAGCTTTTTTAGAAACAAACTGTGGATTTATTAGCAAAGAGTGTTAGGTCAACTAGGTACTTCAAAGAAAGGAACTATCGTAAAGGTGATCTGTAAGCACCTAAATCTTGAGGAAACTTGATCAACTAGCAAAGTATGCAAAGATACAGTTAAATTTTTATTAAAGGATTACATGAAGTATTGTTGGAAACAGTGAGTGTTTAGGTGTAAGTGGTTGGGCAATACGCTGATAAATTGCATTTCATGCTTCTAATTGTAAATGGCAATACTTGAAGCTAACTGAATTTTCATAGACTTCCTTCAACACCATTACTCTATTTCCTTGCTCTTCCAAACATATAGAAACTGCAATTACAATAACATGAACCATTTATTATTTTTGTTATTTATTAGTGTTCTTCTGCACAAGGTTAAAGCACTCTACTAAAAAAGATATGGCCCTGCTCTGATATTGCTACATAATAAGATAATGTTAGAACTATTTAATTTTTTTTTAATTTGTTGCCTCTAAACAAGTCTCACTTGATAGTACTGTAGAAAGCCTGAGATTTAAAAGCAAAGTGAAGGATGTGTATACCTATAAGCAGAAAAATGAATATTAGACATTTTGCCAGTGCACGTGGTTACTTGCTGAATGCTATTGCTAGTCTTTATGGTTAAATAAGACTTTTTCTAAAATGTAGAACTTCAAGTATGTTGAGACTTCTAGTCTACTCTTGTTGGCACTTGGCAGACTGAAATCCAGCAATTTTGACCCTCAAATCCAGGAGCATGGGCTATGGTTGCTGTTGAATCACCCATCCCCTTAGTATGATAGTCCTAAGGTCCATGTATTTTAATGCTGCTCTGTCTCTGTAAATGTATGTGGTTGGGGTTGTGATAGTATCACAGTATCACAATATCGTAAGGTTGGAAAAGACCTTTGAGATCGAGTCCAACCTATGACCCAACACTTACACCTACTCCTACTTGTCAACTACACCATTTCACTAAGTGCCTCATCCAAATTCTCTTTGAACACCTCCAGGGATAGTGACTCGACCACCTCCCTAGGCAGCACATTCCAATGAACAATTACCCTCTCAGTGAAGAATTTCTTCCTAATGTCAATCCTAAACCTCCCCTGGTGAAGCTTGAGACTGTGTCCTCTCGTTCTGTCACTGGTCGCCTGAGAGAAGAGTCCAACTCCTGCCTCACCACAACCTCCCTTTAGGTAGTTGTAGAGAGCAATAAGGTCTCCCCTGAGCCTCCTCTTCTCCAGGCTAAACAACCCCATCCCCCTCAGTCGCTCCTCAGAGGGCCTGTGCTCCAGCCCCTTCACCTTTTTTGTTGCTCTCATCTGGACGCACTCCAGCATCTCAACGTCCTTCTTAAACTGAGGGGCCCAGAACTGGACACAGTACTCAAGGTGCGGCCTGACCAGTGCTGAGTATAAGGGGATGATGACCTCTCTAGTCCTGCTGGCCACACTGTTCCTGATGCAGGCCAAGATACCATTGGCCTTCTTGGCCACTTGAGCGCACTGCTGGCTCATGTTGAGTTTCCTGTCCACCAGCACTCCCAAGTCCCTTTCCGCCTGACTGCTCTCCAGCCACTCTGCACCCAGTCTAGAGCTCTGCGTGGGGTTGTTGTGTCCAAAGTGAAGGACCCGGCATTTGGACTTGTTAAACCTCATGCTGTTGGTGTTAGCCCATCTCTCCAGCCTGTCAAGGTCCCTCTGTAGGGCCCTCCTACCTTCTAGCAGATCGACACTTCCTCCCAGCTCGGTGTCATCTGTGAACTTGCTGATGAAGGACTCGATCCCCTCATCCAGATCATCAATAAAGATATGAAACAGGACCAGGCCCAGCACCGAACCCTGGGGGACGCCACTAGTGACCGACCGCCAGCTGGATGGGACACCATTCACGACCACCCTTTGGGCTCGGCCATCCAACCAATTCTTAACCCAGCACAGAACATTCCCGTCCATGCCACGGGCTGCCAGCTTGTCCAGCAGTCTACTATGATGGGAGACGGTGTCAAAGGCCTTGCTGAAGTGCAGGTACACCACATCCACAGCCTTCCTCTCATCCACCAGGCGAGTCACATGGTCATAAAAAGAAATCAGGTTGCTCTGGCAGGACCTGCCTCTCCTAAAACCATGCTGGCTGGGCCTGATCTCTCCCTCATTCTACAGGTGCTGCATGATCACACCCAGGATTATCTGTTCCATAATTTTGCCAGGAACCGAGGTCAGGCTGACAGGTCTGTAGTTACCTGGATCGTCCCTACGGCCCTTCTTGTGGATGGGTGTCACGTTGGCCAACTTCCAGTCTTCTGGGACCTCTCCAGTGAGCCAGGACTGCTGATAAATGATGGAAAGCGGCTTAGCAAGCTCATCTGCCAGCTCTCTCATCACCCTAGGATAGATCCCATCAGGCCCCATAGACTTATGAGGATCCAAGTGGCTCAGCAGGTCTCTGACTTCTTCCTCCTGTATGACAGGGGGGCTGTATTGCACCCCGCCCCTATCCACCGCTTCAGTAGACCAGTTGTCCAGAGAACAATCTGCCTTACTGTTGAAAACCGAGGGGAAGAAGGCATTAAGCACCTCAGCCTTTTCCTCATCTTTAGTTACTATATTTCCCTCAGTGATCGATAAGGATTGAAGGTTGTTGCTGCCCTTTTTTCTGCAGTTAATACATTTGAAAAAGCTCTTCTTGTTGTTCTTAACACAAGTGGCCAATTTAAGCTCCAGCTGGGCTTTTGCCTCCCTAATTTCCTTCCTACACGACTTGACAACATTTTTGAACACAACCTGACTCACCTGCCCTTTTTTCCAAAGGCGGTACACCCTCTTTTTTTCACTGAGCTCCTTCAGGAGCTCCTTGCTCATCCAGGCTGGCCGTCTGCCCCTGTGGCTCATCTTAGAGCACATCGGGATAGCCTGCTCCTGCGCCTTGAAGACTTCATTCTTAAAGTATGTCCAGCCTTCCTGGACCCCCTTGCTTTTAAGAACTATCTCCCAGGGTACTCTCCTTACTAGTTCCTTATATAACTTGAAATCAGCACACCGAAAGTCCAACATGGTCATCCTGTTTTTGCTCTTCCTTGTTTCATTGTTAATGGAAAACTTGATTATTTCATGGTCACTGCAGTGCAGACAGCCTCCAACCACAACATCACCCACCAGCCCTTCTCTATTGGTAAACAGCAAGTCAAGGAGAGCCTCACCCCTGGTAGGCTCACTCACCAGCTGTGACAAGAAGCAGTCCTCAATACACTCCAAGAACCTTCTGGACTGCCTCCTCTCAGCTGTGTTAAGTTCCCAGCAGATATCTGGGAGATTAAGGTCTCCTAGAAGAACAAGGGCAGAGGATCTTGAGGCAACTTCCAGTTGCTTAAACAACAAAAGGTCCACCTCTTCCTCCTGGTCAGGCGGTCTGTAACACACTCCAACCAGGATGTCGGTCTTGCTTGCCCCCCTTACTCTTACCCATAGACTCTCAATCTGATCGTCCCCGATCTCAAGTTCTACAGCGTCAAGGGTTTCCTTGGTGTACAGGGCCACCCCTCCACCCCTTCCCTCTCGCCTGTCTCTCCTGAAGAATTTGTAACCTTCCATGGCAGCACTCCAGTTATGGGAGTCATTCCACCGTGTTTCTGTGATAGTGACTGTATTATAGTACTCCTGCCGGGCCAGGACCTCCAGCTTCTCTTGTTTGTTACCCATACTGCGTGCATTGGTGTACATGCATTTCAGTTGGGTTAGTGTCTTTACCCTTGATAATGACTCACATTCTGCAGTCACTTCAGTGGTGAGTCTGGTTACATCCCCCTCCCCCATCGGGTCTAGTTTAAAGCCCTCTCAAGGAGCCCTGCCAATTCCCGGGCTAGTATCCTTCTATCTTTTTACTTAGGTGGGACCCATCTGGGTCAAGCAGGCCAGGTTCAGTAAAGGTTTCCCCATGGTTGAAATAAGACCTTTTTCAAGGAAGTGAGGGGAGGAGGACTTGGAAGAGTAAATACACAGGAATGAGACTCTGAGTAAGCTCAAGGGAAAGGCTGATTTACCAAACACTTTTAATTTTATATCAGGGTGTCTTCGTTTTCCCTGACTGCGCAGTGTCTGGCTGTGAAATCGAGTCCAGAACAGTGGCCCTGTGGGTCCTGTGTGATTCTTGAGAGAGTAGATAATGTCAGAAGATTGTGTGTTTCTGAATGAAAATCGAAGCCTTCATGTTCAGACAATGTAATAACTAGATTAGAAGAGACATAGACATTTTTAAGGAAGGGAGAGTAGTTCAGTGTTGGAAAGATATTTAAAAAATGCCATTTGGAAAAGTGTCATAATTTATTAAGTTATCTTAGTCTACTATCCCAAGAGAATCTGTCCTCCAAGATCAGAGCTGTTGTAGGGTTTTGAGTGCTTGCAGTGTTTGCCTCTATCCAGAGCACTTTCTCAGCAAATATTCAGGCAACTGAATTCCCTTAATCAAAGTCATAGATTAAAGCTCAGGCCATGTGGTTTTATTGTTATGGGGTATGTGCTAGTTGCTTGTGACTCTGCTTTTTGATAGAAGTCTGTAGAAAGCTGTTTTGATAGGAGCTTTCAAATTTTCTTCTGAAGATAAATGTCTTCCAGCATAACAATAGACCTGTAGATACTAAAAGCCTTAACAGAACACCTGTTATGTGTTTGCTGCTGTAAAGCCATTTTTAGCTTAGTAGCCTGTTAAATTATCTCTATTAGCATAGTTTAAAGTTGACGTATTTTCTTCTGCATACTTAATAAACTGTTGCTCTAGGTACTTGTAAGTGTGTGTTGGGTGTGGAGGCTTGGAAAGAACTCCTTCTGCTTCTGGCTTCGAGCAGTGCTTTTCTGGTATCTGTACATGCAATCCTGTCCATGTATTTTTGAGCTGACTGGGAGCTCTTGCCCCATTGCAGTAAGAGCAGCTCAGGTAGCAGTGAGCCTTGCTCAGAGTACTGCCAGCACAGACCTGCTGTCAGTTCAGGGGTCGGCTGATGCTGCGTTGGTGTGGTAACAGCACCTGAATTGCCAGCTTAGGAATAACCGTGGAGCTGAACTGCCCTGGGCAGGCACTCCTAGGATACTGAGTACCTGAAAGAACAAATTTTACTAGGAATAAAATATGGCACTGAATTTATTGGCTTCTTTCACACGAGGACAAAGTAGTTACATGCTGCCATGTAACCTATGGTTTTAAGTCACCTTGATCACCTAAAATGCAACTAACTTTTTCTTGAAACTACAGCACTGAAGTGTGTTTGCAAATGCTTCACATTCGCAGCTTGTCCTCATGGTACAGGCAGACATAAATGGGATGCTGCCTAGAGCCTGTTGTATCCAGCTCAGCTTACAGTGGGGCTGGCTATCCCCAGTGAAGCCTCAGTCAGTTCTTGTGCTAAAGGAACTCAGCTTTTGTTTTTGTGTTTTCAAACAGTTGTGTTTCAAACTCTGATGCTTTTCAGTGTGCTAATACTGGGGTTGTGGGGATGGGCTTGGGTGCAGAAGGGAGGAAGGTCTGAGGAGGGCAATAGGCAGAATTTGTGGAATTTCTTACCAGTGGACTGGTGTACTGCCTTGCCTTACCTTCTACCTGGCCAGGACATGACACAACAGTGGCTGCCAAATGTGTTTCAGAATATTTAAACTAAATATTAGCTAAAAGACTTTTATTCTAACACTTTACAGTATTCGTACATTTATCTCTTCTCCCTCAATCCTGACTGTAGAAACTCTGGTCACCATAAGAGGATTTTGTTCTGTCCCCTGTGTATTGGGCTTCCCTGTTGCGGTGCCAAAAGAGCCGCCCTCCTCCTTGCTCAGTCTCATTTTCCATGGGAAAAAGGCCCTGGTGGCAGGAAATTGAGGGGGATTTGCACTGGGAAATAAAAGCCTTAGTTCCTTTCTTTGCCTTCTTCAGTATAAGAAGTTTTTTGGTATATTTTAGCAAATGTGTTATTAAAGTCTCTGCCTGCTAGAAGAAGCCACATGCTGTTCTTGAACTATTACAGATAGTCATGTGTCTGAGTGCAAATGAATGATGAGGAAGCCTTAAATGCTGCTCTGTTTTGTAGGGATGGGGGGCGTGTCCAGTCTTAGTTTTTTAAGATAACAAACTGTGTGTGTCTGGGGAATTATCTCTGAATAACTTGGAATTATGTCTTTTAAAGTGTTCCACAAATCTGCATGGAGAAGCTAAATGCTACTTTTCCTTATGTGGTCTTTGGTTATGTATCATAGAAGCTTCAAGTTTAGCTTCATTTAAGAATACAATCCATGGATCTGTGGGCTCTGTTGTAACCTGTTGAAAGTTAGACCTGTAAACCACTTTATTTAACGTTCTCTAGTATGAACATACTAAGGGGAGAGATCTGATAAGCTCAGTGTTGTGAATTTTCTTTGTGACCCTGAGATATCCCAAATCCTTGCAATGGTTGTGATAAGAGGGTTAACTCTGAACTTGGGCAGCATTTCCATAGCCAGCACTTGCTGTTAAAATTCTTGTTTAAACTGACCTTACATGGATGTAAAGCTTGGAATATCTTTCCAGTCAGTGTTAGTAACTGCAAGGCTTCAGTAGCTCTTGTGCACCTGGGCTCAGCACTAGTTTTAGTAATTGTATTACAGCACCAGAAGTGGTGACCCTATTCCTGGAAACTTACTCAGATCCAAAAGGTCGAAATGCTTTCATGTTTTATACTGTTGCTGAGTCAGTTAGTCAATGCTGCTTGAGCCATGTTGACTGTAGGCGCATGGAATGCCTTGGGTTGAGTTGGCAGCCCTGTAGTCAGCAGCTGATAGAGCTCCAAGTGTTTGCCGAAAACTGGATAGGCTGCCTTGGATCAGGGTGCATCAGAATGATTTTGTAATCCATAACCAAACTCCAAATGTCCACTAGTCCTAGCTAGAGCCTTACCTGTTCTTATGCTACTTCCGTGATGGTGCCACAGTACAGAAATATTTATATTTCAAAGACAGGGATGGATATAAGTGCAATATGTCAGCTTATGGAAGATGCTGAAGTTTCTTAATTCATGAACACTCCCTAGTAAACACTTATTTTAGTGAGAAATATGTGGATTGAGAACATGTAGGAAGTTGATAGTAGAATGTGACTTTATTGATTAAATAGAAATTAATTGAGAAGAATGTTTTTAGACAATTGTTGCATCATACTGAGTGCCAGAATAACACTGTTCTCATATTTGTTCAAAATTAGATGTGGCAATTTAAGCTTTGTTGCTCACTGCTACATGGAGTGTTCCCTGTATGTTCTTCCTTTAGACCTTTTCGTTTGAGGGAATATCTATAATGAGGGAACATGGTGTCTTAGGACATGTGCTTTGTATGTGTCGACTGTTGGCTAACACGGTGGCAACACCTAAAATGGAGAGCTTTTAGGCTAGTTAAATTCATATATTCATTTAGGAGCACAGAAATACTCCTAACATTCTCTCTTTGAGGGAATATTTTAATTTTTTTTTCCCCTCAATTCTAAATCAAAAGTCAAATTGAATTGACTCACGGTGTTATTTTGGACACCTTTTTCATGTATATCTCCTATGTAGCATGCATATGCCTTGTTCTGCAGCATTTGGATCTTTACAGCAGCAACGTTCTGTCTGCCTGGATCCTACTAGGCCTTACCAGTGGGCTGAAGGCCTTTAGATGAAGTTCAGCCATGCTTAACTCTGCCCCATAACATACTTCATTGCAGCACTCTTCCCTTGCAAGTTGAGTCCTATCAAGCTACTGATATAGCAGAAATGTGCTTATTCTTTCATCAGTCTTCTCAGTGTTCTGACTAATAATTAACCTGTAAGGCAGAGAGACTGATCTTTCTGTCTTAAAACCGAAGTTATTTGTGTGTTGATCTTGGTGTGGCTAGATTGATGGGTGCACTTGCAGGGCTTTTGTTTGAAGTTGTGGAAAGTAATATGTAGGGTACTAGTCAAAGGCTGAAGCCTTTGCCAAAAAATATTGTAGCAGACTAGACTTTAAGGATGCATGATTTTCAAAATCTTCCTCTGCTGCTCAGTCCTCGAGCTGCCTCTGTCCTGTAGATTGTCATTGCTGTTTCTAGAAGTGCCTGTAACTGCTTACTTGAAGCCAGTATGTAGTTGAGGGAGAAAGTACCTAATTGGTCTTATCAGAAGCTGGTGTTGGAAGAGGTTCCTCCCAGCATAAAGACTGTAGGTGTTAGCACTCCTTGTTCTCTGCCTCTTCATTGCTTGCATATTCAGCCCAGAAACAGATAAAATTCTTTGGCCCCAAAAAGGCTAATTTCCTGCCTGTGATCTGCTGATGCCATATCTCTTCTAGAAAGGATTTGGGTTTTTCGCTTTTCAGTGTCTACAAGTTAAATATTCTTGCCTCTTGCCCTTTTCCCTTAATATCAGAGGGTTTCCTAAGCAGTACTATTATAAACTCATGGTACCTGTCAATTACTTCATCTACCCTCCAAGTCAATCTTTGCAAATGATTTTAATGAGGGATCTGAGGATAGCCAGGGCTGCTTGATCTCGGATGTCCTTGTTGAGGATAGGAGGGACTATGGAGATGTAGATCCAGGACTAGATTGTAAAGCATTAGTGTTATTCAGTTAAATTCCTAGACTGATGCTTATCAATTGGGTTGTGTGTTTTTCTTACTATCAAGATAGGCTGGTTTTTTTTTTCTTTTGCTTATAGCTGTGGTGAGTTGTGTCTGGAGAGCTAAGAGGAGCAGGGCATAGGAGTTGTGTCATACGGGAGGAAGATTTGGTCTGATACTGGCTGCCTCATCCTGGCAGACTGGGTCATAGCTCTTTGGATCACACTTCTCTTCATCCATGGAGCCCTCATAGTTGAGAGCAGGTTACTTTGACTTTGTTTGAAAAATGGCCCTAGAGCTCCATGTCAGGAGCAATACAGTGACATGTTAGATTTCAGTGTGTGGCTTATCAGTACTTCTCCTTTGCTCTGTGGAGCCAGGACCTTTCAGCAGCAGAGGAGCTGTGTGAGGAGCAGCCTGTTCTAGTTGTGTTGACAAAACCATGGGCAAGAGCAGCCTCCATGGCCAGTTTGCCATAGTGAACGTAATAACACCTGCATCTTGTGTTTGCTTCCAAATTAATATTTTGGTTCATAACAAATGATGACCTGATTACAGTACCTGAGCTCACTTTAGTGAGTCACGCTTATTGGAGCTACCAGACTTAAAAGTGACTCAGTAAGACATGTATTTATTTTATCAGTGTATAAAACTACATGATTAAGAGCCGTTTTAAAAGCAAAGGAAGATGAGAGATCAGTGCTTGCAGTGAGTAAAACTGAAACTACAGAGCTTAAAGATGCTATGATACGTTAACAAATGTGTGGTAGCATCAGTCCAAAATGTGGGTGAGTAGTGTAGTTGCTTTTGTGCCCTCAGGAAATGCATGTGGGATTACTTCTATGTTGCTACTTTTGAGTTACAGCCTTCAGTGTACGCATGTACCTGTAAAGCCCGGCTTCTTGCTTTTATTATAGTGCCTTTTACTTGATTTGCCTGTGAAGCTGCCTCAAGATGTTTTCCTATTACCACTGCATGAGGCAGTTGCATAGGGGAAATGCTGAAAACTTGCTCGTAGCATGCACAGTCCGTGTGGCAGTTGAACTAAAAATGTGTCTTGGTGTGTTTGAGGAGGAGAGAGGCCCATAGCTTTTTGTTCTTTACTGAGGATACATCTTGATGTTCTTTGCTAACTGGTGTGTGGGTTTCTGCTAAAAGTGGCTGGCCCAGCCCTACATTTCCATCCCCCACCCCTTGCCGTGCCTTTACCTGCATGTCCACAGGTGTACAACAGCTCAGATAGGGAAAGCGATCTGCCTAGAATAGGGTCTTCTCATAGCCATCACTGTTTGGCAAGGGCTAACCCTTGTTCACTGATTCAGCCATGGGATTGTGGGCTGTGATGCAAGAGGTGATGGGAGTGCATGGCTGGGAAACATGAGAGAGGGCAGAGCCATCTCTTTTGGCAGCCACTAGCACAAATAGGGTGTCATTTTCATAAGTGGCTTATGCTGAAGGCTGTTCCCAAAAGTCTGTTGTGACTGAAACTCAGCCAGAAGTCAGCACTACTGTATGGTCCCGAGTGTTTCTAGCAAAGAATCTGAAGAACTGCAGATTTGCTCCCAGAGGCCCTCTGTATCCTGCAAAGAGGTAGATGGGTCATGGGGTAGTAGTTGCTAATAATAAGTATTGTTTTCAGCTGGAGATGTGCATGGTGTCTTCCTGAAGAGGCTGGGAGGGTGCTTTTATGTGAGCTGATGTGGTTGCAGCTGCAAGTAGGGTGTGAATACCACAGCTTGTTCGTTCAATTACAGTCCTCATCAGTGTGAGGCAGCTCTGCCTGCAATCTCACTGGCTGCTGAAACTGCAGCTCGTTCCCAAATTAGTTCTGAGATATATTTGCGGTACATGTTCTGTATTTCTGCTGCTGAGGCTCTGCTTATCACTGTGCTGGTCCATGTGCTGCTTGCTTTGAGCTTCTACGTGGGAGTCCTTAGACTCCTCTGAGGATGTGTAAGGTAAAACTCTGCTAGCTCCCAGCCTCAGCTCCATGTGTTTGTGCTTAATCTTGCCCCCAAACCAGGCAATGACAAAGAGCAATACATGCTTGGTTTTGAACAAGTGACACTTGAGGAATTCACTGTACAGAGAACAACATCTTCTTCTTGTTCTAAATATCTTTGTGAACCATACTATAAAAGGCTTCTTTTGAGGAGGGATGGCTATTTTAATTTCTTTTCTGCAGTAATTTGCCTAGTTTCTCAGCAAAATTGCTCTTCTAATTGCCCCTGACTCATGTAACTTGATATGGGCTTCTATTTGCAGCTATTGTGGATGATGAAAGGCTTTCAGCAGAGGAAATGGATGAGAGGAGGCGTCAGAACATTGCTTATGAATATCTGTGCCACTTAGAAGAAGCAAAAAGGTAAGTAAATGAAAGCACATTTTATACCAGTACAGTTAAGTTCTTGAGCTTTTTAACTTTTACTGTAACTTGTTTAATTACTTGGATTAATTTAATGTTGAAACAGTGTAGCATTCAGTAGGAGAAACAAATTCCCAATGTGAAAAATCAAGTTCACAGAATAATTCAGAAATAATCAAGACATCTCCTCAGTTACTGTGGTGAACTTCAATGAAAGTAGGGGCTGGTTACTAAAACATAAGGGTGTGGTTTTATTAGAAGCTGAGCAAGGCTTTTGTGACTGGGAGAGCATTTTGTTCCTGGTTGTGTCATCGTGCTCCCTTCTTG
The DNA here is from genome assembly GCA_033558235.1 of Neomorphus geoffroyi. Lineage (NCBI taxonomy): Eukaryota > Metazoa > Chordata > Aves > Cuculiformes > Neomorphidae > Neomorphus > Neomorphus geoffroyi. Next base: position 18,854,107 of record JAUMJM010000048.1, on the reverse strand, counting down.
ATGCTAGTGCGTGCTCAGTGACTCAGATTGCCTAGATGGCAGAAAATCACCTAGGCTCTTGCTGGATTAATGATCCATATCATCTCAGTGTTTCAATGGTAAGTGCAGGCAGGGCAACAAGATAACCTGGACTCTGCTCTTTAGTTCCTCTAGCACATTGATCGGGAGTACTCCCTTGAAATGACAGTCTGTAATGAAGCACTGATCTCCAGCTGCACAAGCGTTTTATCACCTTTGGGCAAATGTACTCTGCTATGTACACTTCATTCTCTAAACAAATGCTCAACAATATTTTCGTAATTACTGAGTAAGAAATCATGGTGCAATATCCTTGTGGTTTTAGAGTAGCTTTAAGTGCTCCTATTATTGTTTGTAAAAATGTATTTTACATTCAGACTCATCAGAATTCTTTAAAGATGCCTGTTGTACTCAATTTATTGCCCTGGGCACTACTGGTATCTTCTGCTCTGCATTTATTGATGGTGGTGGTTTTAGCCCTAAACTTTCAGTTGGTTGACTTTCCTAGGAGTTTCTGTAGAGAAAATGAAACTTGAACTCTGATTAGTAATACAACCTGGGAAACCTCAGTGCAGTGACAAACCACGGGATCTTTAGAACGGAGTAACCCAGTGTACTTTAGTCAGGAATCAACCATAAAACAATGCTGTGGGATTTGTTTCCACGATCTTCCCCTTGCCATCATTGCATGGCACTAACGGTGACCTATTTGGCAATTGTGGGGCGGATAGCTGCCAATGATGTTGCTAGGTGTGCTATTATGAAAATCACTGGTTTTACTTCCTGTTCACTAAACTGTTCCATTTGCTGTAGCAAGCATTGTCTCCTTGCCTCTTCTTCTTTCTACAGCAAAGTAGTTCCCTGTTCACATAATTATGATGGCAAGTGTCTTACTGCTGCTAAGAGGACTGCTCTGCCTGCTACTGTTGCCTTCATAGCACATAAGCTAGAGATTGCCCTTAGTCAGCTGAGCCAGCTTGTTGTGCTGGCAGGAAATTCTTAGCTCTCTTGCCAATTTAGTTTTCTGTTTTGTGAGTATGATCAAGGAGTCAGAGGAGAATTATTATCGGCGAGAAGGGGATGAAGTGCAGCCTTACACTGGAGACAGAGGAGTAAGCAGTTCTCCACCTTGCTTGCTGAGAGGTTAGATCAGCTCTGCTGTCAGAGGAAATCTCAGCGAGTCAAGCTATGATTTTATTCAAAGTTCCTCCTCAGTTTGTTGCAACTTGCCTACTTGTTGGTGTTTGGCAAATAGGAATAACAATTAGTCTCCAAATCCAACCTTTTCTGTTACTATTGTAACTGATTTATCTTCTTGGCTTTTTTTCACTCTCCCCCCTTCACAGGGCTACTTGTCAGTCTGAACCCAAGTTCTCTAATTTGAAACATTTCTTGATACTTCACAAGGAAATGTGAAGTTATTTTAATGGTTAATGATTTAAATGAATGTTTGCTATGAGTTACCTGCTTCTCTTCCTTGTATCCATTTTCACATGAGCTAATACCATTAGTGGTTTTCTAAAAGAAATGTTCCTTTACCTCTGGCAGCAGGTGATGGGACTTTGCAGCCAGAATAGTCCCTCAGTGCTGTTAAGTAGCTGGAAGCATTTCTAGATGTCAGTTTGGAAATTTGGCCATGAACATTACCAGTAAATTCCAATGCTTGCTATAACATGAGGTGGAGATGAGTGCTGCAGTGTAGAGTCTTGTCCTTTCTTTGCAAAGGGTTTAGTTTGTTGTGGGCAGAGCTGATGTGGCAGCCCGATGTTGCTGTATCTTTCTCCTATGCTTCAGCTCACTGGCCCCAGAGCTTGTTAGGCAGGAGAGGGTGGTGATGGTGGGGGTGGTTAAGACTGAGAGTGCTCTAAGGTGGACAGAGCTGCTGTGGGGAAAACAAAGGGCAGGAGAAGCTTCTCCTTTCAGAACGAAATGTTGTGGTAAGTTAGTTGCGTCGTGAGACTTTGATGTGAGATGGACTCTTACTTATGTGAAAACAATGAATACAACAGAAAATAAATACATATGAAAAACCTTGCAGAAATCAGAAATGCCTGTGTCTCATAACTGTGTAGCCCCAGCCCTGCTTCCTCAGGATATGCAAGTAATGCTGTTGGTGGGGGACAGGGACCTGGCTGGTGGTAAGAACAGGCTGGCTTGGTGAAGGTGTGCAGCTGAGCTCTTCTCAACCCTGAACTAGGGAAACAGGAGCAAGGGAAAATGTCTTTTCACTGCACAGTTACAGCCCTCTCCATGTGCTTGATTAGCAGTGAAAGACACTGACGTGCTCTGTTCCATACTTGCATGATTATAGCATTTTCTCTGTCACAAGAGAGCCTGAATGAAACTGGGGACCCTAGAAAGTGAGATAGCAGCCTTGGAGACAACAAGGAGGTTGTAAATCAAACTGCAGCAAAACAAGACTAGCTGAGGTTTGGGTATAAGATGCAGTCTACCTCGACAGCCCACAGCAGGTCCAGTTTCACAGGAGGTACCACCTGGTGGATCTGCTTTTGCTGCTGCTGCTGGGAGGGGTCCCAGCTGTACACTCCCCCCTGTTTGCCAGCAGTGGAGCTGCCTCTGTGGGATGCATAAGGTTACTTCCTGGGTCTGTGCCTGTGACAGTGGGCCTGGGTTGGAGAAGGCAAGATGATGCATTTGACCCCAGATGCAGCAGCTGCAAGCTCTTTTCTGTTTGTATAAAACCTGAATACATGGAGAAGATTTTAGTATTCAGGACACAATGGATAGAAATGACAAAGAGACTGAAATAGATAAAGCAAGGTGAGGTTTTTTCTATTTAGTTGGCAGCTGCTGAAATGACAGCAGATACTGTTTCAGCTCACCAGCAGTGTGCAAACAGAATGAATTTTGGCCCACACTGAAGAGTAATAAATACTGAAATAAACAATAAATAGCTAGAGTGGGGCAGAGATGGGATAGTACTATGGCAGGAATTCCATTTTTTCTGACTATATTTATAATTAAAATATTATTTTATAGCAGCTCTGCATTTTGAAATGCCAGAATTAATTGAGTGAAGAATGTGTACTTTCAGCTGCTTTTCCAGACCACTGTTTGCACATCTACTTCCTGTAGCCCAGCTTCAATAAAAACTTTCCAGGTTTAACATGAAAGAAGAATCCTGTTGTCGGTAACTGATGCTTCTGCAAATACGTTCTGTGCTAGGCACAGTATCTGTTTTACATACGCAGCATAAGAAATTGTTTTTTAAACACAATGAGCAGACTTTAAATATCTGCAGATGTCACTAATGTTTGAATAGGATGTTGTATTTCATATTGGAGAAAAAACATTTTGTTCTGTTATATTGCTGTCCCCTTACTCCCACAAATCACGCATCTCATAAATTGAGTTTCTGGTTGCTTGTATGTCATTTGATTTATTATTTTTGTCTTTAAGGGGAGTTTATGGCATATTTTAAAAACAGAAAAATTGGTAGTATCCAATATCCTTGAACTCTTGAAGAATTAAATCAAGAATAAGCAACCAGAATTAGGAGTTTTCTCACTTCAAGCAGTGTAGCCATGGGTATTTCTAAAAAGCTCTCCAGATATGATACCAATACATGACCAGTATCGCTTGGGAAATTCTTCTGTTGAATAACAAAGGTTTAAGGTGGCCTTGAACAGCTGTGTCATGAGTTTTTTTCTTATTGGATGAGCTTAATTTTAATATATAAAATTAACACAATGTTTTCCTTTCCAAAAATATCTGTAATGCCCATAACAACAGATTCTGCCTTGAGTTTGACTTTTGCTGTTGCTTGTCTCTTTGCAGATGTGCAATTACTGTGCTGTAAATGATAATACAGATTTGAGGGGTTTTAAACGGTGATTGAAGCTTTGGCATATAATACAAATCAAGTTTACAGTAAATCTGTTGAGGCTGGCTAGGGTTATAATCATCCATAATTAAGCAGATAATGTTTCTCTTGGCTTCTAGGAAATTATACCCTCTTATGCTAAGCTTGAATTTGAATAATGGGAAACCTCATTTTACTAACGTTGTGTCTCTCTCTACATGAAATGGAATACACGTTGTTTCACAAAGCATATGCTGAAATTTCACAACCAGAATTGCCAGCATTTGTCTTATTTCTTTTCACTTTTCCTATTTAGCCATTCAGTAAGACAGGAACTTGTGCAAAACACTGAAACTGTATCTTGAATTTTAGGACACTGAAGACGTAGTAAAGGAAACTATCCAGGACATTTCTTTGGAGAAGTAATTCTTTATTTTTAAAGTGTAACTCCTAGTTATTTTGTAATTTCTTTACAACAGAAAATAAAATCTTTCATTTTAGGTTCCAAAACCTGTATCCTTCATTGTATTGTCATTTATTAAATTGGTTTGCAGTAGCTGGTTACAGTATTCGTCACTGATGAGATCACAGTTGGAAGCTGCCATGTAAAAAAGGACATGCCGTTTAATGTACTTAAAAGGTCATACCCTGAAGTGCTTAATTGGCTTTAGTTAAAGCTAACATTTTTGCAGTACTATATCGGTGCAGACAGCTCAAGTTGGTCAAGTAGTCAGGACTGTGGGACCATAGAGGGTTGCTCTGGAGCCCACCCCATTCCTGGAGGTATCGGGGTCCCATGAAGGCTTGATACAAACAAGTGAATTCTGCCAGGTTTCTTGCTGCTCTTTCTCTGTAACTGAAGTTGTGGCAGCCATGCAGCCTTGAGTGAATTAGAAGCACTCAAATACTCAAGTCTGTTTCAGAGTACAAGAAGTCTTTAAAGCTTTGTGCTTAGAGGTAAATGCTTAAAACTGCAGGATAGTTGTACAACTAGATGACTATAAGAAAATACTAAGATATTTGTTGGTAACAGGTTCTGTATGGCTTTCTCAAAAGTCATTTTTCTGGGAGTGGTAGTCTAATGACACGTAGTAGGTTATGAACTTTGGCTCGTCTTCTCCCTCTGTCTGCCTTAATCCTAATAAAGCATCAGTGAATGTGGCTGGCGGCAAGTCTGTAAAGGCCAAATGTTTGAAATATGGTTCTTCATGAAATGAGATTCTTGGAAGAATCCTACGTAGCTGAGAGATGCCTGGCTCTTAAGTAGCTCGATCTGCACAGAGTTATTGACCAATGCATATACTCACTGTTTCATGTCTCTTACCTTCAAGGCTGCTTACCTATCAGACAAACTGCCAGCTGCTGAGTGGTACAGTTTTTTGTTCCAAATAGTTAGTTGTGCAGATATGTCAGTTTTCATATTGAAGTGTCAGTCATATCAATCAGTCCAATAATTGCTTGGATTTCATTTGCATGTGAAAAGTCTTAAGAGTAAGATCTGAAGGAGAGAGAAACTTTTGTGCTAATTTCTGTACAGGATGCATTGACCTGTTCTCTGGGATGTTGAGGTAATTTGTACACATGTTATGGGTCATTGCTCAGTGTGTATAGCTGTGGAATAATGCTGCAGAGTAATGATGGATGTGACCTTTGTTTTTTGGAGACTAAAGCATATAGCAATTATCCCATAGCATGCACTGAAGCTAACAGTACAGTCATTTCAGAGCCAGTTTTCTTTCCCAAAGTTTTCCACCTTTCTTGGAGGCACAACTCCTTTTGTAAAAGAATTTTTTTTTTTTAAGTACAAAAGCGACAAACTCAAGCTAGTTCATGCTCTGCTCTTGTTGTAGTTTGTAGGTCCAGCTTCATCAAGAAAGCAAAGAGAAGTTTCATTTTCCCTTCATATTCCTTTTTGTAATGAGAAGTATCTGTGGGGCAACTCAAAAGCCTTTTTGAATTTATACTTCACAGATGAGACTAGCTGCATGTCGGATCAAACTGATGACTTCATTTTGCACCCTAAGTAGCTCCTAGTTTATGTTAAGTGTAGCTTGAGGTAGCCTCACTAAGGTATCAGTAGTAGCTGAATCATTGCAATACCATATGGAATACAGCAAGGAGTATAGAAGCAGGAGGCCAGGGGAGGCTGGCAGGGATACTTGCACATCACTGACCAAAACATCCACATCTGGAAGCGTGGTAAAGGAAAGTATGAAGTCAAATCATGCAGGGAAGAATGCAGCTATGATTATTAGAAGTAGCAAGAGGGACTTGAGATTTGTGCCTCGCTTAAGGGAATTGAAGTTGCTGTTGGGAAGAATCTGTGACACTAAATGTGGGATGGAAGGGCACTATGTTATCCTTTACTTAGTGTTAAAGGGCTTAAGTGTTGCTCTTAACCTTTGAGTAGGTCCTTCTGTACTGTGTGGACTCTAATCAGTACGTCAGAGTGTAGTTCCTATTCATCTGAGAGCAGACAAGTTCTTTGCTTAACTGTATATTCATGATGGAATAAATCATGATGTGTGCCAGGGCATGCCATCTTCACTGGACTACAGGCTGCGGTGGTTGCATAGAGTACTGCTGGTGTAGCTGACCAAGTTGTGCATTGTACCTGGCACATATCCCATTGTGCTCTAACTTTGTAGCATTCAAAAAGCATTGTTATGTGGTCAAGTGGCTGTTTGCTTTGGACTGGAGGAGAAAACTACCTGGCCCAAGGGGATCCGTTAAAACAGCTCCCTTGCAGGAGTGTACTTTTCACATGGTGAGAACCTCCTTTCCCAACTGCCTTGTCCTGAAGAGCTGTTGATCTTTGGAAAAAGTGTTTATTCAGGCTCTTGCAGAAGCTGCTGTTGGGGTGGTGTGAATGGCTTTTCATAGATCAGAAGAGGTGAGGCAGCAACTTTTCTTGGTGACTTTTATTGCACTAGTTTCTGTAGACCACCACTGCCAGTGAGAAGCCTACAGGCCTGTACTGGTGGGATCTCATTGTACTGGAAATCAAATATTCACAAGAAATGTTTCTAGAGCAGGACACTCTTGCTATCGCTTTATGGATAGGTCCCTACAACTTGCTTATCTACTGCTTTCAGATTGGAAATTCTAAGACTTGTCCAGTAATTTGAGATTTGCAGAAAAAACAGTGTGCTTCTATACCTTCAGTTTTGGATTGAAAAAGCAATCCACTGGGTCAGTGTTGACCCAGTGCGTAGATGTGACCTTGCACCTGGCTTTTTCATTCCACTTACTGTAGGCAAGTATTTTATGGGATAAGGCAGCTGCTGAGGGATGCAAGTCTGGTTTCCCTTCAGAATTCCTTTTGGTGCAAAACCCCTAACAATGCACTGACTGGAAAAGGAGCACTGTGACAGTTCATACCTCCTATCTGTAGGCATGGAGTAATGCTGGAAAGTACTTTGGCTGTTGATGTTGCCTGCTACAGACCATCAGAATCCAGTGTTAGTATACAGCTATTGCAAAACCCACAGTGCCCCCACCATTAGATAAATGGGAGTCCTCTTCTGGGGACTTTGCAGACTGTCAGAGCTTGGGAAGATGCTTCTTAAGGCAACACATGGTCATGCTTATAAACAAGCTTGTTAAGTAGCAGGGTTGTGCATCTCACTGCATGAACTGTATTGTGCTTTTAACTGTTGTGGTCTCAGTATTTCATGTGCTTAGAGAGATGGCTTTCTACTCACCTGCATTTAAATTCAAGGATGTATTAACAGGTAGCAAATAGTAGTGTCAGAGTTGTTAAGGGCATGTATGCGCCTTGCAGAAGCTTGGATATTTGTGACACCATCTCTTCGTGTTCTGGAGCTACTGTTTGAAGCTTATAGGGTGACAGCCTCCCATAATTGTTTCTGCTATTTTTGTTGATGTAGAGATAGGCATGTTCAGGCTTATGTGGGGCCAGATGAAACACTCAGAGTCTCTACATGTCATTTGGGGTAGGGAGGGCTGTGAAAATGGCTGTCAGCTTTGCTGTTTGCTTGTTTTCCAGCTACCCAGGTTTCTCCTAAGTGCTTCTGCACTTTCTGTAGTGCACAGAAAGAAAGATTTCAGGGTAATATCTTCAATCCCAGATTTAAAACTGTCAGGGGAAAAGATTCTATAAGCCAAGCCATCCTTCGGAAAATTTAAGAGATGTATCTATTTCTCAACTGAGTTGAACTGGCATGTGTTCTTGAAATTGTACAACTTAAACTAATTCTGTTGCATTTGTTAAGGAATGTTTCCTTTAAAACCCAAATAAAAAAATATTCCTTGCCAATGTCTTTAATTTGCAGTTCCAAATCACATTGTGATCAGAGGACCTTTTAGATACCAATGCAGGTGTATGAGAAAACAACCTAGTGAGTTACCTGTTTCTGTTTGTTTGTAAAAAGGGAAATGGTAGTCCAAAAATCTTTGCTGTAATTGGCCACAGTGTATGCATTCAGAATTAGGCTTGTATTAGGTGCAAAATAAAGAAGTGAGAGAGGGATTGTATGTGTTTTGCAGTGGCAGCAGGATATGGATGTGAACACTAAAGGTATTCCAATGTTTCTGCTGCACACCAGAATCATTTAAGGCCTGGAATCAGTTTCAGAAGTAGAGATTGAGAGCTGTGAAAGGGGTTTCTAGCCTGTCAAATTTGAGTCTCTGGGAAGGGCTGTGAATTAATCCTCTCAAGTGCATGAATGGAGCTACTCTTGAGCTTGGAGTGTTAGGAAAGATTTCACATGGCTTCCCAGTGACTGTGAATGCTAGGCAGGTTCTGACTTGGAAGCAGAAACCATCACTAGTTGCAAGTGAGACAGCTTTACCAGCTTGAAGGGAAGAGAACCTTGCAGGTTTCTGTTTTAATTTGAGTTGAACTGATAAGAGTTCACAAGTGGGTTGTTATTTTGGCACTGAGTACAGATTTATTCCGGCATGATAATGGTTAACTGCATGCATAATTTTCCAGCTATGCAGAGGACAAACAGGGAGCCTGCCCTGCGATGAGAGCTCATAGATATGCAATTGTACTATATACTATAAATGCTTGTGGTGTAGGTGTACACTGCTGGCTCTGTGAGGCAGAGAGGTTGAGAACCCACATTACAACACTGACTTTTTCTGTTCCCACCTGCATTGTTAATGTGTTTGGGTTACTGGTTATGTGTTTAACCTGCAAGGGAAGTGATAAATCTACTCAGACAACTCAAGCTCTTCTGCTGTCTATAGTGTTAATTATTTCTAAAACTTGGTTGACATCAAAGGAGATGGAAGTATTGTAAAATAAGTAAGTAAAAGTGTGAGAGGAAATCTTGTAATGAATGAAGTTGCCTTATAGCCATGCTTTTCACTACTCCTATCATTCTGCTCCCCAACAGTCTGCCTTTTCTAGGGCCAAAAGTAGTAATTGTGTTTGAAAGCAATAAAAGCTGTAGTGGTTCCTGCAGTCAAGCACCTTTCGCTGCACAGAAATTGCCCTGCAATGGCATATTTATGCTCAGGGCACTGGTGTGTTTGTTTCCCAGTGGGAGGAACAGGGAGGCAGAAGCAGTGGGTGCACGGAGAAAAAAGGGGGAATGGCTCACTGCTGTTCTGCAAAAAGTACCCCAGATGGGAGGCATCAAAGTGGGAAAAATTTGTAGAGGGCCATTGAATGAAGGGTATGGACCTCTTCTGCAAGGCTGGGTTGGTACATGGAGGATGCCTCTGTATCCCAGTCATACCTGCCCACAGAGCACCCAGCCATCAGTCTTACATTTGATGCCCTTAAGTTTTCTGTATCATAAGTCTTGCTCTGTTGCAGAAGTGTCTTTAAAGTCTGGCTGTCAAACAGGCTGCTCTAAGAGGGGTAAATAGCATGATTTACATCAAACACGTATCTACACATTGTACCAAACTTTTCCTCTGTTAAAGAAACAAAGCAATGAAATAATGTGGCATTGGTGGATGTTAAAAGCTTAAAATCTGCATTTCATGACAGTTCTCAAGCTGCAAATTGCATCACTGCTCTAGCCATGGCCAAAGGAAAGCACAGTGTGCTTTAATTATCTGCGTCTGCATTACGTGATGTACAGACTTGATCACGCGGGATTTGCTTTGCAGCATGTCTGGGGAAGTGCCAGCCCTTGGTTTCAGCTGTGCTCTTTGCTGGAACAGAGTTCAATGGGATTTGTGACTGAATTTGACTTTTAGGGCTTCCCATTTTTCTGATGAACATGTACAGAACAGGGAAGAGTCAACTTCATGTACGCAGTAACTCTCGGTCCCCTTTTTTCAGCTGCTTTCAAAACCAGGAGTCAATCCTCTTTGCTTTATGTTGAATGTGAGATGTCAGGAGAGGAGAGGAAGGTGGTTTGTTATTTTGTAAAGTATTGATGGTACTGAAAGAGCCATTAGTTTGAAAGGATTTGGATTTTCAATAGCATGATTTGACAATATTTTTCTCATCTCCTGTTCATGTCCTTTTTCCTTTGTTTTCCTTCCCATGAGTGTCGATCTAACCTTGTGATTATCTTAATATTTAATACTGGGATGGCTGCTATTGTTTTTTGTGTGAGCTTATAGTTTAGTTGAAGTCTTGTAAATGGAAGAATAAAGTATTGAATGATATTGGCATATTTCTGTGTTCAGTTATGAAACTAGTGGATACTTCTTTAATATTCCTGCTGCTTTGTGGCCCAAGAGACCTTGATCTGTTGCTGCTAAATAAATATACTGCTGTTGTGATTCCAATTTCAACATTTTCTGCACTTCCTCAAGGTCAAAGTGGTATCACATGATGGTTAGTAGCATGTATTGTGTTCCTTAGTGAGAAGTAATAGGAGAAAACATACTTTAAACCAGGAGCTTATTCCAGGAGGTGTTATTTACTTGTGGGCTTGAGCATTCTCACTATGTTAAGAACAAACTAGGAGTACAGGGAGACTTCTAGATATTTTTTTCTAGCACCTTGCATTCCTTTTTAAATCTATTTATTGTCAGAGAAGACTATAAGAAAGATGGTATTTGTTCAAGTTTTCAGTACTTGAAAGTGGCAGGGACTGAACCGTTTCCTGTGGTGGTTATGGGCTTGAGATTGTAACGGTATTTTCAATGTCAATATTAATTACTTTGCTTCTCAGGAAAACGTGCTAAAGAGCATTTTCAGACCTTTGTAAAAATGACTAACAAAACATTGAATTTACCCACTGAAGTGCAAAAAGGACTAGGAAAGCAGGGGTAACTGGAGGATTTAACAAGTTTGACCCTTAATAACCTGAGATGTCAAGGAAGAGGCAATAGATTGCAGCTGCTGAATTGAGACCTCCTCTGAAATCTGTAAAAGGCTCCTGATACACTGAGCACTCACTGGGATCAGCAAAGCTATTATTTGTATTTGTTCTGTTTTCTGAAAGAGGGGCCAAATCTGTGTGTTGGCCAAGTCTGTATTTGATGCAGTTTGTTTGGATTCTGCTTTAGTGCAGAAAGAATTTGATCTATCAGTTTCTAAGGATTTTCCCCTTCTTGTAGCTTGTCATTAGATTTCAAAATCTAGAGTTGAACTCTGCTTCACAGGTTTCATAAGTTGCAGTGCAGAATTTTCATCAATATTTCAGTTTCCAGCAAGTTCAAAGATGAAACACGGATGGAGTGATTCTGGCTTACACCAATGTCAAGATCCATGTTTTGCAAAAGAAGCCATTTTCTCAGGGCAGAGTTTGTCAGACTCTCTAGTTAATTCTGTTTGTGCTGTCTGTGAACTGGATGTCACTGGAGGAACCGCATCTTCTCTGAAGATCGTGCTTAGCCAGTACTTCAATAACATGATTAGATTAACAATTAATGCTGAGTGTTCTGTGTGACCTTTTTACACATAACCCAGGATGTGAATAAGCAGGTGGCTATTATTAAAAGTTGTCTTTGCCTGCAGCATTCCAAAGACTTATGGTTAATCAAAACAAAAAATGCATAACAAGAAATTTTACAATGTTTTTATTTTGAGTCCAACTTTCTCCTGCTTACAGGAGTGTCAGGGAGTAGGGCTGAAAGAAAGCGAAACACTGGAGTTTACAATGGAGAGCAAATTCCTTTTGGCACTTTATTTATTTTCTGGTTGCCCTGCAATATGATGAAAATATAACCAGTAGGAAAATGGCTTTCTGGCTTTACAGAAGGCTTTAAGAACAGAACACCAAAGTAGTCCTTTTTTTTTTTTTTTTTTAAACTGAGAGGAATAGAACAAGATGAAACAAACTATTTTTTGTAAATTAAATGTTATGATGGCTTCTTGTGCCTCTGGGAAGCCTGAAAACCAGTTCAGTTCTTTGAAAAAAAATTTTGAGCTCTTGGCTGATGTCCGTGCTAAGGCAGCATTGAAGAAATGACTTCTTGTCGTCTTTAGGTCTCCCACTTCTCAAATTCATTTTAAGAGGCAAGTGAACAGAGTTCCTGACCTGTTTCTACTGGTCACTTTTTTTTTTTTGCTGGGACATGCAAAGTACAGTGGAGTGGACACCTTACAAGGGTGGCATTGACATGGCTTTGAGCATTTGTAGCACAGCAGCAGGAGCAGATATACCAGAAGAAGCTGCAGGTAGGGTTTTCTTCCTCCTGCCACAGAAGAGAAACATCTGCTCTTCTCAAGACTAGCCAAGCAAGGATTTGGGAAAAGGATGTGCAAATTTGTTAGGTGAACTGGGTGTCCAAATATTTGACATGAGGAATTCAGCTTTTTGAGTAACACTACTAAAATAAGCATGTGTCTAGTGTAAAATGGCTGTCACCTTAAAGCAGCAAATCCTTTCACGTGGCTGCCTGCTAGTAAAACTTCTGTCTAAGGAGCATTAGACCATGCAAGTAAAACAAAAACACTCTGCGTTGTTTAGAATTACAGCTTTGGTAATGTCTGATAAAGCACTTTATAAAATAACGGTTGTTAGAGCTTTTGCACAATACTGCTTTCATCCACTTCTGACATTTAAACATTGAAATACTATTGAGTTGGTGTTGCAGAATGTTTTCATGATGACTGTATTACTCTGAGGAGTCTGATCAAGGAGCCAAAAACCTGAATAACATCAGACATTGTTTCTCCTGCTGCATCATCTATTGGAAAGTTTCTCACAAGGCATGCATTCAGAAATCATGCTGAAGTACCCTGACATAGTATGTCCTAGAAAGTGGCTTAATGAGTTTAAAGTGCAATCTTGACCTGAATAGAGGTCATGTTTTTAAGGTCAAAAGTGCTTGAGCTGGTGATAAAAATGAGCCTTTATACTTCATTTGTTAGCTTACCCTGGCTTATGGTGCTACAAGAGAACTGTACTGTGTTTTCCTAGAGGTAAGGCTTCTAACTACAGTTTATTAATTGATATAAACCTGTCAAGACATATTAAAGAGTTATTAATTGATGTGTAGAACTGTTTAACAGCTGCAATTAATAGGTGAGATCTTGAGTTGCACATTGGATTTTCAAAGTTAGACTGAAACAAGTGTTTTGAATTATAAATTTGACATACTTATGCATGAGCTGAAGATGGACTCCTGCCACTTTCCTAAGTGAAACTGTGTGAGAAACATTCAGTAGGTGCTTTGTAGTGAACCTGACCTGTTCTTCCTTTTGCCTTGGGAAAGTGCCAGGATACATGAGAGGGGACAGATAGCTTTGTTCTGTATGACTTGTTCATGTATTCAGCTGGCTTTACAGTTTTCCATCATGTGAATGGCAAAGAAACATGCACCCAAGTTGCTAAGGAGCCCGTTAATAGCTTTTTTCTAAAACTATAAAGGCAATCTTTTAGGCTTAACTGTTTACACGTCTGTCTTTTCACTTTAGCAGAGCAGGCACACAGCATCTCTGTTCTGGTATGGAAGAATTACAGTTGACAAGTCTTTACCCTGGTCCTGTGTATTGGAGGGACTAAAGTATTTTCAATATAGACCCAATGCTAGCTGCTGACATATCTCAATCTTTCTGTCACTTTTTTCCTACCACTCCGGTTACTTGTAACAGAAAAATGCTTTGCCACCATAGTATTACAACTGAAGATATAAATCTATGTCAGGCGAGCTAAAGGTTCAGACTTTGACATGGTTATTGCATTGATTAAATCTGCTTTTTTTTATAGGTAGTCACATTGATTGAGGTCTGCCTTTGTCATGCTTTTGCAGAGCACTTGAGAAAATAGTGTATTCCAGATCCCCCATCTGGCAGTGGTGTGTGCAACACTGAACTTTGAGTGACCTGTTTGAATGGATTAGAGATGAGTACAGTGAATATCCTGTCTCAGTATCTATAAAAGACAGTAAGTATGGCACTGCTGCAATGCACATGGTGTTCTGCTAGACAGGACAAGGAAAACTTTTGAACACAGTGCAGTGCAGATGGTTTACTGCTGTCACAGTTTGTGTAAAAGCATGATATTTGGCAAAGGAAATAGCAACACTTAAACTAGATGCTCATTGGTAAAAGGAGATGAAGGATGTTCTGATGTTCCTTCTGATGATATTGCAACCAAATGGTTTCATCAACAATGAAGGAGTAAAGGGAAATGTGAAGAGCTATTCTCGCTGGGAGGCTTGAGTGACCACTTCTGTCCCATCAGCTGGTTTTGAGGACTGGGGACAGAGTCAGGGTTTGCAGTGCCATAGCCACTGCTGGTAAAGTCTGTTCCTGAGTTTGAAGAAAGCTTGTCTTGCTGTTCATCTCCTTTAGCCTCAGAGTATGTCCTGGGAAAATCAGCTGGCAAAGCAGTCCAAGAAGATGGAAAAGCAGCGAAAGGGAGGTGGGGGCCTGAAGATGCTTTTTGGATGAAGAGAGAATCTTCCTTATAGGATGAAAATAGGCATGAGGTGGATAAACAGGAGTGCAAGGCTGTGCTGTTGAGGAGTGGACAGAAAGGGCTGGTATTTAGTGTGATGAGACTTGTCACCTTTTTCTATATGATCTGGTTGGAGCTGCCATGAAAGGGATGAAAAAAGATTCAGGGAGTAATACAGTATTTAGGAGGACTGTTGGGTGAAGCAAGCTTGCAACAGTGGGCTATATTAGTGGTTGCCAGAACATAGTTTTACTGGAACCATCTGTCAGTTTAACAGTTGAGTTGGAAATAGTTTAAGTAAGGCAATGAACAGTGATGTTGGCCTGTTTTGTTGAGTTTTCTTTAAATTCTTTGACTTTGAAAATTCTGAATTGATACAGTTCAAACATTGCTTCTCCCTCAGAATAAGTCCTCAAGAATATCTTCTGCTTCATCCTAATATTGAGCTGTAAACTTTGTTTACTCATGCTGTAAACAATGATTTGCATCTAATAATGATTTGGTAAAGCACACTGCTCCTTGTTCTTTTAAAGTAGTTTAGATGTGCTTTAACTATCACCACATTTATGCTAGCTGTGTGATTGTTAGGGAATAATAGTTATGTACTTGTTATGGGGCTTAGCTACAGAGGGGGGAGCAAGGTCTGTCTATCCTTGGCAGTGAGTCTCTAGCTTGCATTTCTTGGTGTGCATAAGACTTGGTAGCCACTGATCCCTAAAATAAACAGCTTCTGAATAAGTCAATTAAATGGTTTTTATAACCAAGATACCTGACAATAAAATGGTAACTTGCTATAGTAATTTTGACAGCTAAAAATACAACATGAATATACTTAGCATAAACTTGTTTTCTGGTGGTGTTTTTTTGTTATGAAGATGTGCATTATACTTTATAGCCGAGGGTTGAATAGCCAAGGTGCTTAAAGTGAACAAAACAACTTACTAAAATAGCACTTGAAAGACAGACTTGTGCCAGTTGAAAGGTCATCACACCAATGAAGTAGTTTTTGTCATCTCTTCCCATTCCCAAGGAGTCATCAAAACTTGGCCTGAGGTTCATTCTTGGGATGAATGAAGTCAACTTGGCCAGTATTTTGGACTGTCCTGGTAAAATCTGTGAAGTACTAATAGTCTGAAAAGAAAACACAGCCAGACAAAGCCTCCTGTGATGTATTCCCTGAGTCAGCTGTTCAGGATAACTCATTGCCTCCTTGCTTAACTTTGAGTCTGTTCCTGACTTGCTATTTGTCATCTCTGAGAACTGAATGTGAAACTTGTGTTCCAATTCTTGTCCTGTGGTTTTTGTCTTCTCTAATTTTGACTTTGTATAGGGGAAAACTTTTAAGCAATTTGACTTACTACACAAATATCTTGTGCAAGCTTGAATAGTATTTCCTCAGTAAAATAGGACAAAAGTTTTCAATATACTAGTTCTTCTTACCACTGAGAAGTGTAATCTGTGCAAGAGCACTGAGGATTTCTTTGCATTTTGTATTTTTGTATGCTTTCGTTGTTTAAGAAATCCTAAAATCCAAGCAAATTTCTCACTTGCCACTTGCTGATGCTCCTTTGTTCTCCTGTAAGCACAGCATTGGTTGCTGTATCCCAGCTTCAAAGGCTTTCCCTTGCTGCTCTATTTCTCATCTGCCTCAGAGTGTTATGCCTGAGCTAAAGTGAGCTGAAAATCCTTGATTATTTGGGTAGTGTGAGTAATATTTTAAAAGGTGCTTGCTAGCCAGTGGTGAGCATGAAAATCAGTGTGCTTATCCTTTTAAGAAGAATTCCTTATCATGAAGGAAAGTAGCTGAGGGGGTGAAATCTTTTGTTTCTCAACAGATCTTGATCCCAAACCTAGATGAAGTCTAGCTAATGTCTTTCTGGGGATTTTTTTTTTGGGGGGGGGGGGTGGAGCGGTGGAACCTAAACCTCCTGAAGATCTCAAAGTCCTGTTCTGCCTCCTCGGTTTGGTTTAAGAAAGAGGAGATTTTCTTCTGGCCAAACTCTTACAGCCAAACTCACTTCTTCCCGCTGTTGCATGTTCCTTAGCCTTGGCTTTCAGCAAAGTTAAGATACTTGCTGCCTGTTTATAACCGACAATTAGTCCTTCACCCTTTACTGGTGTTCCTTGCTTTGCCTCAAACAGATATGGGTCTTTCTTTATCCCAAATATCATCTGCCTGGTGATACTTTTAAGGTACATTGCTTTCACATCTTAAGCTTTTTGTTGTAACAAGAAACAGTGACTATATGTTTTAATGCTCTTAAATTCTAGGAAAGTTCATTCCCTCAGGTCAAACTTCTTGTTTGCAAGGCATGGAGATTTGCCAGTTTGCTGTGCTTGAAAGGAATCATTGTGCAATATTTGTCCTTTTTAAGCTGTCCTACCCCAGAACTGTATGCTATCAACTTAAGTATGTCTTTGCTTTTTTTCACATGAGAACAAGCATAATAACATGGAAAACCGATCGACATCTGTTAATTCTCATTTGATGTTCAGAGTGGGACTTAGTAGGTGCAAAACTGGCTGAAATAATTCTTGGAGGCATTTAGTGTATTTATTAATAATTGTGTGTCTACACTTCGGTGTAGTCAGCTCACATGAGGTTTCATTTTCATGCAAATCACACTTTCTACAGCCTAAGCCTCCCTGGCCTGAATAGCTTTGTTCCTCTTTCAAAGTCGAACACCAGCAGCTTCGATGCAACCTGGGGGAGGTTTTCTTCTGTGCCATGCTCCTTGCTGGTTGACACTATTTCTGGAAAAAGGAATCAACGTGGCTTCAGTACAGCCATTGGTTATTATGCACCTGGCAGATACTATTGCTGTGGTGGCGCACAGAAAAATTAAACGCTTGCTAAAGTGAAGATACATGCCACAGGTAGTCTTCCCTACAGTAGAGATGCACACTAGGTTTGCTTCTGTTTGCAGAGTACCTGTTGCTCTCATTCCTGCTGTGGGCAACTTTGAGGAGGAATAAGAGATCTTGTTGCTAGTTACCTGGAATTTATTTTTAGCTGTGAAGTCATCCTGAAATGAAAATCTGGAGTCAAATTACTTCTGCTCCTTGTTGCCCCAATGTTCCTTTGTCTGTCCTAAGGATTATTAATCCCTGCAACACCCTTTGTCTCTACTGTGGAAATTGGAAGGGAAGTTTTGATTACTGATTTTTCCAGTTGCTGTGCTTGAAGGTAGAAACACCAGATACTTTTCATTCAGCTAATGCTCTCCTCTGATCCTCAAAGGGTGATTTGATGGTAGCCAGATGTTAGTCATTGTTAATCTTCATACCACAAGTTCCAGGCATTGAAACAATGATTGCCTTTTATCCTTGAATTGGGAAGCTATTGCAATTCACTTGGTGTTTCAGTTTAGCATTTGATGTAGGAATAGTGAGTGATGCAATGCAGTCAGTGTGCTGGGTGATGAAGAAATAGTGCTGCTGTGAGTCTCATTGCATCTAGAAATCAAATTAAATATGCTTACGTCCACAAACCCATCACTGACTTGCAGATAAGATACTGTTGCAATTATGTAGGAAGTGTGTAAATAAATCCTGGTATTCATATCCTAACTATTCTTACTTATAAGTATTATCTCAAACAATGAAAAGGTGTTTGGTTTCCCCTTTACCAGGGAACTCTGGTACAGTAGAAATCAGTATTAGAAACTAGTAAGTCAAAGGCTGGTTATAAGATGTAGGAAAGCAATAATGAATCTTCATGAAAACAGCTCTCTGCTGAATGCCAAGGTTCCTGCCTAGGTGCTAATTACTTATTTGATGTTATTGCTGCTTCTTTTGGGGTGTCTGTGAAGATCTAGAGGAATCTCAGCAGTGGTAGTGGCCTATTCTAGATCAGAATGGGTCAGGATTAGTTGCTTTAGTTCCATTCAGTAACCATACTTGTGTAGGGACAATTGCCAAGTTACTTTCTTTCCAAGATTCATTTCCTCTGAAATGAGTATATTAGAGAGGATCTCTGTGCAAACACTATTGAGCATTTGAAAATTTGTTGTGAAGGGGTTTTGTCAGGACTTTGAAAAGAAAAAACCCTGCCCATATTGCCCTTTCAACCTTAAATCGTTCCAAAGCATCAGCCTTGGGTTCATAAGAAAATTCCTGTTATTTTAAAATGATCCTCATCCAGAAGCAATTAAATGCCACTTGGTTACAAAATAAAAAAAAATTAAACACAGGGTTAAAGATTAAAAGAGCAATGTATCTGGTGTGTCCAGTGGTAATGCTGAATCTTTTTATTAGAAAGCAGCCCTTGCGCAGGTCAGTGTACTTGTCACTTCAAGGGGTAGTGACAGGGACACACAGATTTTCTGATCTGGTTTTCACTGCTAAAGGTGAATGGTTTACACATTTGTAACATCTAACTTGCTGTGTCCAGATAGTCAACTTCAGATGTTATGCAGTGCCACTTTTTGTTAATAATCCAGATATGGCCCACAAATGCTAAGCTAAGTATTCGGGCATGAATGTAAACTTACAGTAACCTCCACAATAGCTTAGCTGGGTCTGGCCATTTGTGCCCTGGAAGGGGAATAAAGCATTTTCAGAAGATTATCAATATAACTGTCCTCAGATTGATAGCAATGCCTAGGTTTGTAGAGATGTTAACAGCAATAGAACATAGAACAAGTATTCAAATCAGGTAAAATAGTTGAGTTTTGAATATATATCCTAGTGAAAGACACTGACCTCTTCAGCAAAGAACAGACAAATCTTAAGATGTTGGGGTAATGACCTATAATTTGGTGACAGCCTTTTTTCTCTACGAAGCAGAGGAGTTCTGATCTGTTGCATTAGCCAAAAATTGGTCAGCAGCTCAACTCACCTAAGGATAATTAGAGTAGTCCTTATTAGTCATTTGTACATTCCACATAAATGCACATAATGTCTAGAAATACTTGTAAATAAATTGTTAATTGAGTTTCAGCCTGATGTGTCTAAGTGCTCTGTCTTGAGGCCTTTGCAGGAACAGAGTAACTTTGGGCCTTCAGTCCTTAGGAATGCTGCCTTTCTTGTGCACCATCTGCACATACCTGTGCATTCTGAGTGCAATTGCTGGAATAAATGACTTAACACCTGTTTGTATAATGTCTGATACTGTTTGTACGCAAATAAACCTGAATTGTTTTACCTTAAATTTGGGGTTAATGCTACTTGGAACTGAATCTAGCTACAAACCTGCTGCTTTTATTCAGGCTGTGGTTATACCATAGGTATTATGAGTCTGTCCTCTGAAGTAGGTAGTTCAGACTAATAATGTGCTTTTAAAAAAACTTACTCTTAAGTTCTAAGAAACTGAGACTAAAGGGTTTTGAAACTAATTAGTAAACATACATGCACATCTTTGAATGTGCTGGAGAGCAAATTTATAGAGCTGTGGGATCTGTTGTCTGGTCTGTGTAACTGTCATGCCGATTTTTATTCTTTGGCATGCTTCTGATATTCAAGCTGTTTTTCATAATGAAGTTTGAAATTAACACAAACATCCTGTTCAGAAGGGAACCTTTTAGATAGAGGACTAGAATTGTCTTCAGCTATTATTTGCTTTGAGTCCTCTGACAATATACTTGCCTTCTCTGGATGAGAGACAAGGCAGGATGAGACTGCATTGCACTGGACTTGCTCTGTAAGTGTGTAATTAACTTTCACCTTTGGATACTGGGAGCCCAATACACTTAATCATGATGACAGACCGTTCTCTGAGAGTGGCTTAAATGTAGTATGAAATTAAGTAATTGCTCATATAAGTACATGGCAACTTGGTCCTAAAAGTAACACTTCCCAATGTAGTCAGACAAAAAGTGCTTCTGTGGGTATTTGCAAGAGTTCATCAAAGCAGGCAACAGATCTGGATAATCTAGTGGTTTGGATTGAGTACTGGCCTTTCAGTGCAAGGATAGACTATGTACAAAACTGTGCAACATTTCATTCTGGTTGACAAAACCCAAAATGATACAGTTAAATAGCTTTTCTGGATCTACGTTTTTTCGTCAGAAATACAATTATATTCTCTTGTGGTTTTAACTTGCACGTAGGTATGATAGATTTGACTCCACATGCCCAGATGAGGGTTGGTTACTGGTCTTTCTTCAGCCAGCAAGCAACTTGTGGAGAAATTGCTCTTCAATCAAAGGCCTAATCTGCCTAATAAGAACAGAAATGATTGCTGCAGCCAAATTCAGTGAGCACAGGAATTAGTCTTTTGAGAGCTGTGCTCTCCTCTCACCTTGTACCACCTTCACAGTTGTGGAGTATATCCGTTTTTCCATCTTTTTGAGAAGTTATGGTCATTATGATTGCTTTTAGCTCACTATGTAATTTTAATGTAGGGTGTAGCCACAAGTAGTGATTTTCCATTTTAGAGAAGCAGATAGAAAACTAATCCTGAATTTGTCGGTTTTGAAGCATTTTGCTTTGAATAATTTGACATAAAATACAGCAGCCAGTAGGGTTTCCTGGCATTAAAAGATTAATGTTCACAAATCCTGATTTACATTTTTGTTAAAAGGCAAACTGTACATTGGCAAGCCTGTTCCACCCCTGCATGAAAATATACTGTCATGGTTTGGTGGATAATTTTCTTCTAACATTCAAAAACAGATTTAAAAGCATTTAGGTGTGTAGAACAGCTTAGCTCTAGGAGCATTTCTTGCAACTAATTTTTAAAAGAAATGTACTGCTCATGTAACATTCCATGCGCATACCAAAACCAAGAGGTGGAACTTAAAGGTTTTTATGGTGGTTGAACATAATGAAAAAACCCTAAAATATGGTTAAGGCCTCTGTGCTTTCAGTGACTAAATGTGAAGAAGCATTGAAAGCCAGTGGGAGTTGTTGGGCTGCTGGTCCTGTTGTGACCTGACAGCTTTACACTTTTGCAGAGTGTTGCTGTGGTTGAAGTGACACCTTAGCTCGTGCAAGTGTTCTCTTGCGTATGGGTCTAAGGCACAGACAATGAAGCCCCTCTGGTGCTCTTCTGCTGTCAGAAGCACAGCTGCAGCAGAGGGGAGAGGTTGAGAGTGTCTGGATGAAGTCTGTTACTGGTGTGGGCTGATGCAGGGTAGGATGGAGATGGGACAGGTCAGAGCTGCCTTAGCACCAGCTTTGCTCTATAACCTCCTTCTGCTGAGGACTTCCTGGTTCATCAAGAGGATCTGGTACCTGTGTCTGAATATTGACCTTGTGCTGCCTGTCAGGGAGAAACCAATGTACTGTGTGACTGGAGCCCAAAATGCTGAAAGATGGTACGTTGTCTCCTAGAGTTGAAAGAATATAGTGTCGCTTTGATCTCTACTAGAAGTCAGAAAGGTGAAGTAGAAGGTGACTTAAAGGGAAGTATGAGTGTACAATGTGATACTGTACTATTGGGATGGCTTTTTTATATTGGTAATTGTGTTGATTTGGTAACATCATGAAGAGCAAAACTGTATGCGAATCACAAGTTGGATGTAAAGCATCAAAAGTGTGGTTAATTTTAAACAGTCACACAGTTGGTGACCAGAGGAAATTCTGGAAAAAGTCTTGAGTTTTTGGCATCACATGAAGGAGATGTACACATGCAGCAAATTCAGCTACTGCATTATTGGTGGTTTAGGTATCCTTGGTATTTGGGAGGGAAGAAATTGTGATTTGAGTCTGAAGTGGGAGGACATCAATAGAGCAAACCTGTATTTTGCTTCTATGTGCACCATTCCCTTCAATGATCAGTGATCAATGCTCTTTCTTGGACTAGCTGTCTAACTTCTCAAAGTTAAGCAATTAATAATCCATCATTTGCAGAGCTTAGTATTCAAAGTGACTGATTCAGCATGCAGTTAACTCATCCTGGTCAGTAAATACTGCAGTTGTACAAAATTGGATGCTTCTAATACACCCAAGCTACAAAATAAAAGCAAAAAGTAAAATAGCATGTTAAAGTGCCCCTTTTACGTGTGGACAACATTTCTAGTGTCTGTCAACTGTAGAGAGGCATTTTAACCTTCTGCCCCCATAGTACTGTGGTTCCCAAACAGTGTCAATTTGAAACAAAGATTGGCTTTATGAACAAGATCCAATTAATGACTAAAGTTGAAACATTCTTCTTGATCTGGATAAGTCTGGATTTGGTGAAGAACTGGAAACGTTTCTGTGACAATTAGCATTATTCCTTAAGATAGGCTGTAATGGAAATTGTTTTCCATAGTCCTTTGGGTCTCTTTCCAACTGTTCCTCAGATTGATTAGTTGAAGGATTGGACAAGATTGAGTAAAGAAAGTTTTGTAGTCCTGTGGCCCTACCTTGTGCACAGAGTTAATGAAACTGCTACATACAGCTGTGGAAACAATCAGTAGGCAAATTCAAGTAAAGTAACTTGCAGCTCAGTGCATGCTTGCATATCTGCAATGCATTGACCATCAATCAACGAATACATGCAAGCATGTGATCATGCAGCTCCAGTTTCTGGGACTATAAAATTGTATCTACCTTTTGCTTCTCTAAGGCACTACTCTTCGTTTAAGTCAATAGTGACATTTTTAGCTGCTCTTCTATACTGAGCAGCAACTGAACTTGTGTGGACCCTTCAGTCCACTAGAACAATAGAAAACTTTGAATTGCATGTTCTTCTGTAGTGTGGCTCTCATATTTGGAAAGTGACTCACAGGCGAGGCCTGCCATTGCTGCCAGAAAATGATGTAATTTGGATAGTGTAATCCCACGTACAAACCAGAGGCTATTTAGAAATTGGGATGACAAGAAGAAAAAGGGAATAGCTGCATATCAGATGCATATCTCAATATTTAGATCAGTATAATCATGACTTCACGTATTTAATACAAAGGTGGTGCAAAAAGCACAAAGAAAAGCTGCAGTGTTCCTTGAACCAAGTTTTCAGATGACTGCAGGATGGGTAATCCTGTTCTGCTGTCTGCCTTATGTGAGCTATAGTTCATGCAGCCAAGCTGTGTTAGACAAGGGAGTTGATCTGCTCAAGCACAAACATATGTGTATTGCGTTGTTGCCTTAGTTCTCAGCAGGATCAGTTCCTGGTCTCACTTTCCCCATAGCCCCTGGGACATTGCTGTGGCCAAAAAGTGGAGGGAAAATACAGGCAAGAATGAACAGCAGAGAAATGGGAAGGGGGAAAGCATGTTAACTTGTCCGGTGGCCATTTGTCTGTATCTTAAAGCTCCTCTGAAATGATGGCTTTATCCTCACTGGAATGACTTTAGATATTTGCATCTGAAATTATATGATGTATTGACATGATATACTTCTTTGTGTCCCCTTCCCCACCTTGCCATGTGGTCCAAAAAGCCTACATTTACTGATGGCACTTCTGCTGTTGATGGGACCTGGAGAAGGGCTACCCTGGGGAGTCATTTGTCATTCGCAGAACCCCTCTGCCACAGCTGCTCAGGGTGGTCTAATTAGGTGGTCTAATTCCGCTAGGAATGTATGTGAAATTTCATTTGCTGCCAGTCATCATGCTTTCAGATGTCTGACTCTGATCGGGAAATATAGCATCGAAGGTATCCTCAATATAAATGAATTGAGTAGCATGTTTCTTATTACTTCATCTGTGTTTATGTTCTGTATTAAAAATTAAACAGTGAATAAAAAATTGGCATGTAAACTGACCCACCTGTATTAAGTACAGCACTAAGTAAGGTGAGTCTATCCGTTCAGCCTGTGCACTTCATTTCCCCATGTGATTTATATCTGGCTTTGCTTCTTAGTGTGCTTTGCTCCTGCTGCTGCTTCTGGTTATTGAAATCAGAATACATACAGACGTTCCTGGTAAGACTATTAAATATAGCATTGAACTCATATTCATCATAATTTAAAACTCTTCAAGGAAAAGGTATTTGCCCTTTGACTGTCCCTAACCCAGGTCATACCTTGGACCTGTAACTTAAAAGGAGTTAGAAGAGGTAATTATTTGACTTCTGGAGTGGGATTTCCCATTTACTTATGTAACGGGTGCCACCAGAGAAGATTACTCTTCCACCAGACTGTAACTAAAGTGCATTGAACATTAGATATTGTTCATCCCAAGGCAGATAATTGTTCTTCAGAGGTCAAAAATGCATTGATGGAGAGATGTTCACAAGTGAATGGTATTAAATAGGTGTTACAAAACCAACCCAACCCATAAATCAAATGTGTAAGGCATTAGGAGAGTAAAGTACTGGACTACTTAACATTACATTGCAATCCTTTTTAGTTTTGTAGAAGTTTTCCACTTCTCAGTCATTTATTTCCAGCCTTGAATTACATCCACATCAATATTTTTAGGTGCTTTTGAGTGTAACAGAGTAACAGTGTGCTTTCCCTTGACATGCATAGTCTCCTCTCTGAAAATGCCAGTGCAACTCTCACGTTCAACAGACCTGAAATGATTCCAAAACTTAGACTGGAACTTCACTGTGACAAGATTTATAGATCCAAACCTGGGTAACTACAGGGCTGTTGGACAGCCTTATGCATGTACTTGTAGGCATACATACTAGTAATGGAAGTTACTGCAATAATATAAAATTATTTTTAGTCTTGGTAAAGTAGCAATAAACTGGGTAAAAAAAAAATCTAAAGAAAAAACGTCTTCTCGCTTTTTGAGAAGGTGCAAGATGAAGGCAGTGGCAATTGCTGAAAACTAAGAAAAGAAATAGGATTGAGATTTGCTCACATATTTTGTCATAGGAAATTGTTCCTTTTGACAGAGGACCAAGGAGAGACTGGAAAAGACTTAACCTGTACAGATTTGTAGTTCTTGGGTTTATTTTAGTTCTGATGTACAGTGTTGCTGCTTCATTGAAGTAGCAGAAATGAATACGATACAAATAATAACGAAATGCAGCATTTGAGTTCTGGCCACTGTTGAATGGTGGTAATTGGTAATATATATGCATATAATATAATACATTGAAACATTTATATTCTTTATATAAATTTTATGCACAATCATTTTGTAATAAAATTCCTCAAGGTAAAGACAGATGTGTCACTACTGTTATAAAGCAATTAATTTAATGTATGGCGCTGCCCCTTAAGTAAGAAAATATCTTCATTTTATTTAAAAAAAATTGTGCATGTAAAGTTTATTTCATTAGGAGCCCCATAGAAATGCTGTGAAAACCTGCATATAGGAAGGTGTAATTAACCAGAACAGGAAACATGATAGAGACCAGGAGTTATCAATTGCCAGTAAGCACTGCCAATAGTAGAATAGGTATCTGCTGAAATTAGTTTTAAAATGCAATGTATGAATAGAAAACCGGAAAGCTTTCTGAAAAATCTGTTTTGTTTCCCTTTAAAGCTAGAGTTTCCTCAACTGTTTCTTGCTCCACACATTTGGTGTTTCTCTCTCCACTTATTCTAAATACCTCAGCCTGGTGTGCTCGGGGTGCAGGGCTGCAGTGGCAGCAGAATGTTTTTTTTAAAGCAAGCAAGAATGAAGCAAAGAGGGAGTGTTTATGTAAAGTAAACTGTGTGAAAGGAGGGTTCTATAATTAAAAAATAACATTCATTTATAATTGTAAAATTAAGTTACTTAGGATTTTGCTAACACAGTGTTCATATCTTAAGACTACATTTGCCACCACAGTTCTATTGAAAAGAACAGCTTGTCTTTCACTTAATGTGTTTTTGAAAGAATCAATTGGCAAAAAAAAGCATGCCTTATTTCTGAAATATAAATGCTTACACTCTTTCCCTGGCCAGCCATATTGAACACAAAGCACTCTTGTGTAGATACTTAGAAAAGAACAATTTCCAGCGCTTTGAGTGAGGGGCATATCTTTGTTGATGGAGAAAAGAATTAGTCTGGGATTTATTGCCATGCCAAGTTCACTCTGTTATTGTGCATAAACATATTTTATGCTTGTTTAATGACAACTTATAAGAATATTGTTGGAAAACCAGCTGCTGTTAAGTATTTTGGTTTCCAGTAGCTATCAAGTGAGTGCATCAAACTTGCTGCTTAAGTAGAAGCTGTGCACATCTTATCCAGCTTAATTATTTTCCATCTCCATTTGGCTCATTACGTTGGATGTATGTTTTGTTTTACTTTCATATGCTTCCCTGTTCCCCATCTTAAAATTTCACCTTGATAGGCTTGCAGACTGCCTGCTCATCATAGCAGTTCCCAGCAGAGGTATAGTATGAGTGATGGATGTTGGTCGGATGCTGAGTCACTGGGTGGGCAACACCTGGTGTTTGCTCATATCTTCAAGGTACTTGCTTTGCTTCACTGCCATGCCTCTAGTACTCATATGTTGGCATCAAAATTTCTCAAATATCTATATGTGTATATCTATAAACATCCTTTACACTTTAACACTGGATTTTCAGGTTACCTTAAAGAATTTGGTAATGCTGGTTTTTGTTTCTTCTGAATGAATGCTTATTAGTTTTCTTCATGAAATACTTCTTCTGACAGACCATAACAGCTGAAATGTGATTGTGATTTTTTTTAAAATTAAGCTTTTATCATACCTCAGTAGGGCTTAACCTATGTGTGGTGCTGGGGTGGGGGAGTACGAGGAAGGACATGTGCAGGTATCTTCTGAACAAAGTTTTTGAATTCCAGGGGATTGCATGTTTGACACCAGGACACTATAGTCCTCCGACAGCAAATATGTTGTAAGTAATTGAATGCTTAATTATAAGTGTGGATTCTATTGCAAAGGTTTGGATCCATGAAGAACTTGATGCCATGGACATGGGGTCACCTTGGCTTAGGGCAAGATATGACTTGTCAAACAGACGCAGATCTGCTTTTTTACTGTGGAAAAACTCCCATTACTCTAATGTGGTATAGAAGATACACCACCTATTTAGGCAACTTGGAAATGTCTATCTCCAGAAATGTCTCCTACTTGTAAGCTGGTACTACAAGCAACTAAAGTTCAGTGGCAGACTGTTATGAGGGAGCAAGAATGGCAAGAGGACTGTGCTAATTGCCTTTTTCCACCTGAAGTAGAGGAAAGTTGTTGTGAGAGCCTTTAGGTGCTTTTGCAGCCTAGTGAGAAAAAATTACTTTCATCTCTATATGGGAAAAAGCTGCATCTGTGAACATGTGACTTCAACTAGGCTTTTCATTTCATTGTGAAATATTTAGACTCCTGAAATGCAGTCTTAGAGTGTAATGATCAAGTTCCAAATCAGGAGCAATGGGACTGTTAAGTTTTTTTTTCAAATATACATATTAGTTTTCCTGAGAAGGAAGACTATGGAGATATTTTGATTATGTTGCAAATTCATATAGAAAGCTGAAGTAAAATGTGCTGTTTAAGGTTTTGGCTGGGTATCAAAGGAAGTGTGCAGAAGTTCTGCAAAACATACTTTTTCAGTCTTAGATGAAAGCAAATATTAAAGGATGAAGGCACTTTGTGTCAGAATTAGAACTGTGTATTCGTTAGTTTCAAATTGTTTCTGTTACTGTAACTGTACTCACTCTCCAACACTTGCAGGCTCTTCCCTCTTTTTTCATAAGAATTTCTTGAGCAATTTTAGATTCAATATTTCAGCAAAATATACTGTTACCACAGACAACTCTCCTCCCTTGGTCAAGCACTTGTTCCAGTGCTCATGTCCAGACTTCTGTTAACACCGTCTGAGTTGATCTGACTGTATTCTGCATTCCTTACAGCTAAACCAATCTTCCTATTTCTGGGGTATGGCTGCATCTTGTTCTTGAGCTGGGCTAAGGAACAACACCCCTCCATGCCCCTTTCAGACCTCTGTCAACATTGTCTACAAGGCTTTCTCTTCCTGGCTGTAAATCTTACTGCTCTGGCGTCCATCCTGCTTGTCCCCCTTATCTAGCTGTTGCTGTGGTTGGTTCTTCCTGCCAATTTCTCTTGTTGACAGGAACTGTGCAGCACAGTGACGGTTGCAGTCCTCTTCCTTTTCCCCCAGGGGCAGTTGCTTTCTCATGACTAGCACCTCCATGCTCTCCATCCCTACCTTACTGCTACTGTGCAGACCAGTTGATTCATTATTTGTCTTGTTTTTTTTTTTTAATATTCTTAGCTAAACTCTCAGCGTGCTGCAGGAGAAATTGTCATGAAAGCTGTAGTATATTCTTGGTCCTCTTTTTACAGGAAGACTCCTACTGCCTACAATGGTCAGGTTCTGCAGGCGTCAACTACCAATAGCTCAAAAAACTCAAGCTTTCCTAAAATCATACAAAAAATATGCTCTGTAAATGATAGGGGGAAATGGGGATCCAGTTTGAGGGATCTGGCTTCTGGCTGTAACTGCAGTAGCATCTCCCTAGCCTTGGTGACAAGCACTGTACAGAAGATGTACCTAATTGGGATAAAGTGTGAAGAAATGGGAATAGAAAAAGGAGGAATAAATTCTCAGGTCAAAATAGCAACCTAAGTCACTTAGGTGTTAGTGTAGGGCTGAGTGTTAACAAGCTGTGATGGTTTGCTGATTAACTTAATCAAAGTATCTAGGTCATTAATAGGCTTGGCAGTGGAATAAATGGACTTAAAATATTTTTCCGTTCAAGTTCACAGGTGTAGGGGATGTGTTGCTTTGTGAAACTGTTAGCTGACTGCAGACCAGTGACCCTTAGTTAACTGCAGTTTATTAGGAAAATCAAGAGAAACATCCTAAAGTGTGTTTAACAAGACTTTCCATGCATGTGGCATCTATATATTTAATCTATAGCCAGTAAGGGCTATAGTATTCTATCTGTGTTTGTGTAGCTGCTGTGTACAATGCTGTTAGCTTGCGGTACTGGTGGCAAGAGGTCACCTGCCTTTTGGTTTTGTACTGGTAATTGATATGATGACAATGGATATCCAGAGGCATTCATGGCTTGCCCTGAATGGCAGCTGCTGTGGGAATGCTGTTGCAGAGCAGCAGAGCCTGTGTCAGGTATGGAAGAATTATAGAATGATAGAATTACCCGAGTTGGAAGGGACCCAAAATGATCATCAAGTCCAACTCCTATCCCTACACAGGACACTCCCAACATTCACACCATGTGACTGAGTGTGTTGTCCAGATGCTTCTTGAATGCTGACAGTCTCTGTGCCATGACTACTTCCCTGGGCCAGTGCTCCACCACCTGCTGGATGAAGAACCTCTTCCTAATATCTAGTCTAAACCTACACTGGCACATCGACTCACTGGCAATGCTGTGCTTGATGCACCCCAAGACACATTTGGCCGTCTTGGCTGCCAGGGCATGCTTGGCTCATGTTCAACTTGCCATCAAGCAGAACCCTCAGGTCCCTCTCTGCAAGGCTGTTCTCCGGCCTCTCAGACCCGACTTTATATGTGTATCTAGGGTTGCCAGGGTCCCAAGTGCAGAACCTGGCACTTTACCTTGTTAAATTTAATGCAGTTGCTGATTCTGATGGGAGGAGTCAGACAACAATGTAGAAGCTAATAGCTGGTTTACCCATTCAAGTTGTTGAGAAACACTTTTTTAGTTTGACAGGTTAGAAGAAAACATTTTTATGCACTGGTATTTTGATTCATATTGTGAAGGTGTTCTTGATTGGTGCTAGGTACTGCAAAACAGACTTGATATACTATTGTCCTGTTTGTTGCCTTTGAATCAAGTGATGTCCTGGTACCTCACTTTCGACAGTGGTTATCTTGTCTGGTGACTGCAGGCTCTTAGCTGATTAAGTATTTCTTGAACCTTACTGTTTTGGATAACCTGTTTACTGGGACATTCATGATAATTTTTTTTTTTTTAATCACTTGGTGGTCACTCAGATTGATAGGGCTACTTCACTGCACTTGGAGATGAGATTGTGCAGGGATATTGGGAATGGTAATGTCAAAACACTTAAACTAAAGTGCTGTCATCAGACTGGTTATTTGTTACACAAGATACTATTAATTACACTGTTAAATTTTTAGTGTAGTGGTTGCAATCAGGTTTTTTCTTCCTAGCCTAGACTTCAAACTACAGCTTTGTTTTCACTCTGTCTTATTGCTGCTGAAGTGCATTAATGTATGTTGTTCAAAAGGAATTAAGAGTTTTGCAGCAAAATCATCTTTTTCTAACACTTGGTTTCTCAGATCCATTTTCTTAAAAAAATGGTTTTATTCCTGACTCTTAAATACTGTCTAGAAATGTGTTTGAGATGCCCATGGCTACTTTATGCAGCTTTTACTCATATGTCATCAATAAAAATTCCAACTTGCACTCAAAATTGTAGCCATGTCTTCATCAACAGGTCATATCTGCATATCTTATAGAAATTTTGCATATCACCCTTAGTGTAAATCAGCATTAACTGGCTGCTTCAGCTCTCCAGAGAAAACACTATGTAATTTTGCAACTGGGGTAATTATATGGTCCTGGAGGATCTAAAGCTTTGTTCAACAATTCTTAGTTTATGTTCTGATGATAAAAGTCAAGCTGCAGAGAACTTCTGGGTTTTTTTCCTGTTTTCTGTTTTAGAAAGTCTTAACCACTGTAGAGCAATACCATGAATTTCTTAAGATTTCATTTCTTTGTGTATTATTAAATGCTGTTATACTGCTGCCTACATTTTTATCTTCTGCAGGCCTGATCTGTATGCATATGCTTCTCAGTTTTATAGACTGTAGTTGAGTAGATAGGGGAGTACTGTCTTTCCAAGCAATGAAAGTAGAGAACATTGCTTACGTAACCGTGGGAAGACGTAAAAAGAAGAGAACAAAGGTAACAGTAGGTGTTGTGGATGGAGTTTCTCACCTAAAGGCCTTGATTTTGACTTTGTTCCTCTGTCTTGTTTCTTTTTGACATGGGACAAAGTTTAAACTTTGCAGACTCCCTTCTGTTGCTGTTTTTCAGTGTTTACGTAATACTAAATGCTTTTACCAACAGTTCAGCCTTTCACATGCTGGCTCTTTCAGTCTTCTCACTTATTGAACATCTTGTTCTCTTATCTATGTCTTTCAATTCTTGGGTGCTGTCCTGCACCTTTCTTTAAAAGTCTGGAGTTGGGGAGAGGGTGAACAAGAGATGCAATTTTTCTGATGGACAGGTTTGGTTTTGATTTAGTAGTCGCTTCATTGAACTTGCTATTTGATAGATCACTTTGTAGAGACTACAGCTCAGTTTTCTATGGATTTGGGTAGTAATTACTATTGTGGCACCTTGTAGACTTCTGGTGAAGACTTAATGTAACTCTGATTTAAGATTAGTGGGACTATTGCATGACAAAAGTATGAAGGTTATCTGAAGGATCCATTACTTGTTTTACTGTGACTCTTTTGTGGCTGGTCAAGGGCATGCGTCATGCTACTCGTATCTCACTCAAGTGCGTTGCTTGAAGGACTATTAGATTATGTCACGTCAGAACCCTTTAAATTGGTAAATCTGTAGTACCATATGCTGGGTTTTTTTGAGAGGATGCCTTGAACTGTGTGTGTACTGCAGCTGTAGAAGACATTGCAGAACAAAGCAAAGCTTTTTATAATGCAGTAGTACGTAGTAAGAGAGTATAATGTTCAAGTCTAATCTGTGGTCTTGGAGTCTGCAATTGCAGTGTTTTTCTAAAGCAAACATCGTGTGTTTTGGGGAATGACTTGGTTTGCAAGATTTCCACACCAATAAATGCTGTACTGTATAAAAGTTTTTATTGCTGTGTCTGCTTCTGTTTATCAAATCAGTGTGTATACAGACTGATGAAATACTATGTTTACATAAATTTACATACAAAATTTGGCTGCTCTCCTTTTTAGATAGAAGCATTATTTGATTTGCAGGGTTGAAGGGAGACACTTAGTGTTTGTATATGAGACTAGCTTGTATGTGGAGCTCATGTCTGCACTACCTGAAATTTCATTAGTGGTTTGAATCTCTCATCTGTCTGAAATTATGCTTTCCAGGGGCCACTGAGCCATCACTGCCAGACTAACACAGGAAAGACTTGTTTCTGCTGCTATGGTCTCTACTGCCTATTGGAGATGGCTGTTAAAATAGGTCTAGACTCTGGCTGGGTGATGCCTGTCAATCCGAGTTGTGTTAACTTACACAGAGCTTGCAAGGTTTTTAGGATAGACTCCTCTTTCCTCCTTTGTCCAGTTTTCAGCTAAATGAAAAAACAGTTCTTCCTGTAAAAAGAGATACTTCAGATTACACCTTCCTCTGACACATTTTCCACTGAAGGTACTTGAACAGTAACTTAGTATTTCCATATCATTTGCTCAGGTAACCTGTTGGGTACTATTTCTGCTCAGAAGAATTAGATGAGGTTTCTTAGGGAGAAATACTTGCTGTGGCAGTTCAGCCTTCACCAGCATGGCAAGCTCCTTTCGTGGTATTGCTTTCTTTCCAGCCTCTTCAGCATTTGTCCCCAGTCCCTGGCAGCTTGGAGCCAGGCCAAGAGCAGGGGGATAAGATGAGGTAACCCTGTGATCATCAGCCTGAGCTTTGTTAGCATTGGCCTCTGCTCAGCATGTTATCTCACAGAGCAGTGCTGAGTTTGTGGTTGATACCCAGCACTAAATCTTAATGTCCCTGCTAACAGACAGTGAAACAAAGCTTTTCTAGTTGCAAAGATTGGGGCCTGTTGGAAAACAAATGTGTGTGCTGTGGTTGCTGGTTGGAGTGTTGCTGGAGAGTCTGTATTTTCCCCACCACCACTGCAAAAGTGCTGAGTAAACAGGGCTTGGCTGCTGCTGGGTACCCAGTGGCCTGTGATGGCTGTGGGGCCATATGAGGGCTCCAGAGCAGGTTTCCTCAGCAGCACCTTTTGTTGTGGACTCTAATCACTGATTAACCCACATAAGGGATGGCTGGAATAAAATAGATTAAACCAGCAAATAGTATCTGTGCTGCCATCTTGTGAACCAGAATTTTATAACACCTTCGAAGTTATTTTGTAAATATGTCAGTGTTGCCGTGGCAGCAGAAATCTGATGTGGAAAAATGTTGCTGAAATGATTTATTGCTGGTTTAGTGTGCTGTACATGGTGAGCAACTCATCGCTGCTGCTTGCTTCTACTCGTCTGAATTAAATTCAAAGTGCATCAGAAGGACACTGATCAGGAAAATGAACATTGCAATGAATTTTAAACAGGTGTGCACAACTCAACAAAATGCAGTAAAGCACACAGATCCATATTATTTTAGTACTCATGCACAAAAAATCCAGACTTGGATGTTTCACAGGTTTCAGTTAGCTCTTACTGAAAGAAAGTATTGTCTCTGAAATCGCAGTCTTAAAGATATGTTAAGGTACTGCTAAATCTAATGCTACCTGGAGACCCAGAGATATGCAACTTTCAATTTGAACTGATTTATGGAATGGTAAAAATTTAAAGCACTACAATTTAATCCAAAATCTCTTGATAAAGGATTTGACGCTAGTCTTACATGCTGAAGTTCTGAGAACATCTAGTTTGCTGCTGTTCTCACCTTCCTTTTTAAAGCAATATTATGGGACTGCTAGTGGGGAAAAAATACATCATTTTGCCTTAAAAAAAGTCAAATGAAGGGTTACAAGGTGAGATTTGTTTAACAAATCTTTAGATGCAGAAACTAGAGACATAATAACATGGGAAACTAAATGGTGAGTTTCAGACTATTGTATATTTTTAAGTATCTTCAAATAAAAGTCTTGACTCAAAAATAATCCCATCACTTCACAGGTATTTATATTTGGAATCTAAAGTTTTGCTTTGGGACTGATGGCTGTTACTCCTGTTTTCTAGCAACAAGACTTTTTTGCCTTTTTGTTGGAATGAGATGGCTGTATTGTAATCTCTAGGTCAATGGTCTGTTTCGCTTCCTCATAGTATGTGTGTGTGGAACCAGACTGAAAGGCTGTGGTTTTGAGCCAGGGAGCTAGTAAATGGGTGGTAACTTATCTTTACCTCATCTTCACTATACCTTTTATGTAGTGGCATCCTGTGTTCTAAGCTTTGGTTCTGGAGTCCCATCTTCGCTTCTCCAGAGGTCTGCTTCCCAGGAATGTAAACATCTGGTGTCCTTGGATCCACATCTTTCAGCATAAATCCAAAAGGGCAGGGGCATGCAAGTGTAAAATATGCTGCAATACCCAGTGCGTGCCAAATGTGGTGGGCTTTGGGTGGGTTATACAATGTATTCTCTACCGACCGCAGGCTTCAGCATTTCCAGTCCCTTAGCCAGCCATGTGTGCTTTGGTGACCATATAGACTGCCCCTGGCAACTTCATATCTGGTTAGGTTCATAGTGCAGCACTGGTGCTTCCAATTACCTTGACCTTTGCATTGAATGAGGTTCAGTTGTTTGGGGGGTTTTGTTTGTTTTGTTTTTTTTTTTCCTTAAATGCAAGCCTGAGCTCATTATACTGCTGCTGTTTTGCATGGTCAAATGTGGAAACTGGAATCTCTTGATGAACAGCGTGATGTTTTCTGCTCATAGGTCTGGCACAGAAGTAGTCATTGTTATCTTGCCAGAAATTCACTGCTGAACTGCTCTGCTTTGGATTGCCAAGAGTCAAAACAGAATTGAACAAAGCAAAAAAACTGTACCTCCATACTTGTTTCTGGCAGGCTTTTCAGTACTATTTATTGAAATAAAAGTTTTGGAGATGTATTTTCATTGATTGGGTCTGGGATTTGGGTTTTGTCTGAGGCAAATCCTTTGTTTCTGTGCTGCCAAGTACTCCAGCATTCTGAAAATAAGAACAAGGTGTATTCATGCATACTGGTATATGACCTCAAGTATCTCTTCAGGAAAACATCTGTTTACATATTTTTGAAACTAAATAAGACTAAAACAGCCATGGGTAACTCTGCAAGGCTGTTCTAATGATAGCTAATTTTTTGATGGTGCTACCCAGAAGTTCAGGGACACTGCACATTTTTGTCTGCTTCCTGAGCTTGCCTGTTGCCCCTCTATAATGAAGTGGGATTTGGCTTTAGCTGTAATGAGTGACCAAGTCAGCCATCATGTTTGTCACTGTGGCAGTTTTTCAAGGTATGCCTCTGTCAGCAAGTTAAGGTTGTTAAAAACACGGTACCAGTTATGGTATTGCAGTGTAGAAAAAGAAATGGCAGAAATACATGTGCACTGTGATAGCTATAGTAATCTTATTCCTCAAACTTTGTACTGAAGCAAAACATACTGTCTAACACTGAGTTATAGGTCTTTGGTCTTGTATAGCTATGGTATTTAACCAGTCTTTGCAGGGAATATTTTCTGTAACAGACTTAAAACTCATGCTGATGCTGCAGTAGTGTATGCTTGGGAAAATAGTGGGTGAGCCAAAGGCAAAGGTTGCTTTTTTAGTCCTGAAGAAAAATAAATTACTCCAAAGGTACCTATAAATCCTTATTGTCAGGTGAATAATCTGTTTCACTTAAAGAAACAGAAGTAAAAAGATTTTTGCCATTTTCAGTTCAATCTACTCCTGTTGTTGGCACCATATCAATAATAACTTCCATAAGCTTGCTTAATTGTACCTTGAAAAGCAGAACCTCACAATGTTGAAGTAATGCTTCTTTCTGTTTAAAACCGCAATTCCCTTTTAACTGAACCAGTGTAAAAGGAACAAACTACTGTAAGCATTGTGGAGAAAAGTGCTGCAAATCTTTCAGGAAGTACTAGGAGAGAGAGTAACAGAATTGGACAGCTGCTTGCAAAACTGAAACTTACAAGTTTGGTTGTATATTTGCAGGATTTCATGATTTCATGCAAATCCTAAGGTTTTTCCTTCCTCTAATTAAACATATGCAAAATGGAGTAGATACTTTCACAGTAGGTCTTGTAGTTAAGTTCTGCAACTTCCAGATATTGGTAAAACCTGTCATATAAGAAATGCAATGGTAGCTGTGTTCTCAGTCTTGGAGACTGATTCTTAAAAGCTGTAAGATTTAGTTGTCCTATTGTAGACCTGTGAGTTTTTCTAGAATGGGTATAACACGGATTTTTAGCTGTAAATGGAAAGAAACTGTATCTTTCAGGTCTGCTCCATTCAATTATCTTTTTTTTTTTTCCACTGAGTTACTAACACTCTAAAAAGACTTGTTTGCTTCTATGTTTATCTCAACTTGTTGGCTTAACAACTGTGTTCTTATTCACCATTTTTTTTTCTCACATGCCTTTGCTTCCTCATACTGCTTCCTGTTCCTCAGTTTGTTGCATCTATCCACTAGACAGGGTAAACTTCCTATTGAGAATGGGATGATTCCAGATTAATCATAAAGGCTCATCATGCTGGAAACATATTCAAATCAATTTTGCTGTTTAATACCAGGAAGTCTGAAAAAGTGAGGAGTGACTTTTGCCTTGGATTAGCATTTCATTTAGAGCTTGGGCAATGACTCAGTTTTATACTGACCCTCTTATAAAACCAGACCCATCCCATCCAAATGCATTCTTTAGCTCCCCAAACCAGCTTGAGGTTATCAATAGCAAATTCTGTGTCACAAGAACAGGAATTTGGAGGCTCACACATTGTAAACCAGACCTGCTCTGAAGATTGTTATTCATTCCTAGTGTTGTGTCCAGATTGCTATTAGACCTTTCTTCTTAGCACTAAGTTATGCCTTGCTAGTGGACGTTCAACTAGAAGGCTGTTAAATGTAATACCTGGGCCAGTGTTGACTCAAGAAGCATTTTGTGCTGGTGAAGCCCAATTGTGTGGGGAAGGAAAGCCTGAAAAAGAGCTGCTTGCGAAAGAAGGGCAAATAGCAGGGCTTGTTTGGCTTTTAGGAGGAGCTCTTCCATCAGCTGATTTTAGGCCAGGGGAAAGTGGCCTCTGAGTAGGAAATTTTTTTTACCAGAAAGGAAGAAAGCAATTTTGGGGGCACAGGTGTGTATCTTAAGACAGTTCCAATGAAATCTTTTTTGGTGCCTGGGACTGAAGATATCAAAAATGTTCTCATAAGAAAACTGAGAATTGGAAGTGTAAAGGATCCAGTGCAAGACACCAAATGCTGCTCTAGAGGCTTAGAGTTCATCTCACTGGAAATGGTCCATTGGACAGTAGGGAAAGCTTCAGCTCATGGTAAATACTACTTGTGGCTTAGCAAGTTCCTCCCATCTGTACAACTCTTTTCCTAGAAGACACATTTTAGGAAATAAATGCTATAGAAAGAGTTAACTGGCTCACATGAAACTCATATTTGCCAAGAGTACACATTCTTTGTTTATTCTTGTCCTCTGTTTCGGAGAAAACTGATGTTGTGACATTTTGCCTTAGTGTGTGTACCTATTTAGTCTATGAAATGTCATTAATAAGAATGACTTTTGGGACTCCTAGCATGCAGCTGTAACACATGAACTTGCAGCAAAGGATGAAGCAAGGAAACTTGTCAGGGATATGATTCTCACCAAAGCTGAATTTATGCTGCAAAATACAGGTCTCCTAATGATCTTTACTCTATGCAGTTTTGTGTGATATTATCCCAGATTTATGGCTGCTGATTTCCTGAAGAGCTATTTGGGTAGTCTGTGCTTCAGTGAAACAACTTTCATATGTCTTGTAACCAATCCAAAAGTGTAATTGAGTAGGTCATTTGTCTTGAGTTTTAAAGTGAAACAAAATGATGTAGTGAACTTTATTCTTTGTGGTGGGGGAAGAACTGGCTCATTTTCAACTTGGATCCCAGCTTTCTGGTTTCTGAAGTCACCCTGTGGAGGTGACGTTAAATTTGTAATGCTGTCTCGTGTAACACAGTAATGCTGCCTTAGTGACAGTAAGTAAAATGAACAAACATCTTCAGCTTTGTTTTTGTTCATTTGTAATGGTATTAATGTCTTTCTAAGAACCACACATATTGCCTAAGAAAAAAAAAAGAGGATATTGGGAAAGAACTAGCCAGACTTAGAACTCTTGTAATGTAATTTGACTGCTGGAAATAAGAATCATAACACAGGGCCAAAACAATTAGACCACCAATGTAAGGAACTTCTGGTCTGGTGATCAGGATGCTATCCTTTTTCAGGAGTGCTTTTGTATCAGTTTGGCTTGACTACTCGATATAAACATACTAGATAATACAATTTGTTTATTTGCTTTCTAAACTGGTTATTAATAACTGGTTTATATCTAATACCATATTTATCACATCTAAGTCTCAAGCATAACTAGTTGACCACCTTGAAAGGTCTAGTCACTGTTTGACAAGAAGCCCGATGAACAGCAGGAATGTTTCTGCCAACTTACTTCCAGGCAGATGATCAACAAAAAGCTTTACTCCTTCCTTCAGTACCCATGCTATGTGTTTGATGGGTGAACACGGAGAGCTGTGGCATGTTGCAGGAGGAGGGTGAGATGCAGGAGTGCTCAGTACAGAGATGAGCATTGCTGTGAGCTTGGGTTGCAGAGCACCTCAGCTGCAGGAATTAACCTTGCCCAGCACATTGCTGGCCTGGATGCTCTTAAGATTTAGCCTTGCATAGCTATCACAGAGTTTAAATGCAAATATCAACGACAGCACTTTTTTTCTGTTTTCAGCTTAAATGACTGTCTATTTAACAGCCTAATGCTGCTCCAAAGATCTGAGTTGGGTGCCTTAGGAGATGTTACTTTCAAAGTACGTTCTGTGGTTATTGATGGGTCATGACCACACCATGCAGATATGATTCTATAGTAATTTTGATCTGCAACGTGAATGAATGTGAGAATTTTCTCCTTAGACCATGCCCTTATGATTCTGGTGTGGTAGTGACATTAAAATTATGATGATTGTAGGTGGAAGTTGTCATTTCTATTAAAATAATAAATAACAATGTTTCTCAAATTATATCTCTAGGTGGATGGAAGTCTGCCTGGAAGAAGAGCTGCCACCAACTACTGAGCTGGAAGAAGGCTTAAGAAATGGCGTTTACCTTGCCAAGCTTGCAAAATTCTTTGCCCCTAATGTGGTGTCAGATAAAAAGATCTATGATGTGGAGCAGACGCGCTATAAGGTGACAACTTTTTCAGTTCTTTCACTGACAAGACAAAAAAATGTAACGTCTGTCTTCCAGCTCTTAAAAATACCCAAGCATGGTTGGTTAGCTTTCTGCATTTCTTTTCCAAGACTGTCAGGCCAAGACAGAAGATACACAGCACTAAGAAGCCAACACAATAAGATAGAAAGGTCTTACCCTTAGAAAAACTATGTTAATGTCACTTAATGTTTTGAAAGCTGAACGAATTGCTCTTCTGGCTCCAGTGAAAACATGAGCTTTACCATTTATGTAATTATTTCTAATTAGGAATAGGAGCCAAAAGCAATTCAGTAATTAAACTTAAAATCTGTTCCGAATTTTTCTTAACGTGTAGGGTAGGATATTCACTTTGTTACATCTGTATGTTTGTTGTACCAAATTTAACGCTGTGAAGCAAAATCCAAGATACTAGTAGTCAAGCTTAGCTTGCTACCTGTGTGAGTTGTTCATTAACTTCAAAATCCTCAATAATATAATATAATATATACATGCATGTCCGGTAGTTTCACTGTGGAATGTATTATCGCAACGTGTACAGGGGCAGAAAAAAATTTAAATGGACGCTTTTAAGGTGTAACCGTTGTCCAAATGTCCAAAACTTGAGAATTTGAATTCAGGCTTCTTTTCCCCCTTTACCCTGACTCTTTTAAAATAACAATAACAAGAATAAAAACCACACAACCCCCCCCAACATCCCCTACAACTTTCCCACTTTGCTTCCTTAACTGTTGCTTACATAGGCCATAGGGAGCGTCAGGTATTCGAGTAGATACGAAGACAGATAAGGAGTGCTTACTCAGTTTGCCTTCATAGTAGTACTAAGCAGTGTTACCGCTTCTGTATTTTGGAGGTGGTGGTTCCTGGTATTTGACAGCCAGCATTTGCTCCCAAGAACTACTGAAGGGCTATGCAAATGGCCTCATCAGTCAGAGTCCACCCAGATGGACACAGGTTTGGCTTATGTTACATAAAATAATAAGCTGAATGGCTGTTGATGTATTAGGGTGCTTCATTAACAGTGTTGCAGCTGTGATGCTTTGGTTTCCAGGTTAAAACAAGGGAAAATTCCCTGAACTCAACTTCTGGTTATAAAATTGTGAAGGAACAGAATAATTACTAGAGAATTTGCTTTGTGATCTTTATCATCTTTTCCCTTTATGTTTCAATAGAGATCTGGTCTTCATTTTCGGCACACTGACAACACTGTGCAGTGGTTAAGAGCAATGGAGTCCATTGGTCTGCCTAAGGTAAGTCTTTCAATTTTGGCAAAGAAACTTGCTCAAGGCACTAAACCCATTGACATGCCCTTTTATTTGCTTGAGCATAAACAGTTGCTTATAGTAGGTCTGTGGGTAAGGTCTAATTCATGAAACAAATCTGAAGAGAAGTGAATCCTCGAAGCAGTGGGAATGTCAGTTAAATGCTACTAGTGTGCATGGGCTGAGGCTGCTGTGGACAAGTGCTGTGGGTGGAAAGGCTTTGGGTGCTTCTCCCCTGGGAAGACTCATGGGGATGCTAGCAGTGTTTAAGCGGTATCTTATGCCTAGTACAGTTTCGGGCAGGGCCTATAAGTAATATAATACAAAATAGAAATCTTAAATATTTGGTTGCTTTAGGTTACTGACTCTCACTCTGTCTCTTGCTGCCTCTTCCTCTTAACGTATATCCTAGTTTCTCTGCCTCTACCCTGTTTCCAGACTGTCCTTGCACACTCCAGTGCATCTACATGTCTATGCTGCTGCTCCTCTTCTGCCAGCTGATTTCCTGGGTCACCTCTCATATTTATCTTCCTCCCTGTGGGTCTTCGCTGGTCTTCTTTCCTCTCTGCTGCTGTGTCTGGTCACCAGTGAGTCTTTTTCAGATGAAAATTCTTTAAGAAAGGGCTGTGTGGAAACACCTGCTCTATTTGTTTGGACACTGTTACCCACACACCGCTAGGGAAGAGTACCTCCTCACCCAGGCTGCCCAGCAGCTGCCCCAGGGTGCCTGGGTAAGAGCAGCCATGACACTGTCCTGTGTGCTGTGGTTGGATACAATGGGGATGCTCAGACAGCTGCCTGAAGGGTTGAATGGACTAGTGGCCTGCCGCTGTAGGCAAACTCACTGCAGGTGCCCATAAGCAGAAAAGGGCACCTGTGACTGCTGTCAGAAATGCTATGATGAAGCTAAAGAGGGTTCAAGCCAGGGTTGTTTTTTTTCTTAGATTCAGCCCTCTGTTCAGCCAGCTGGTTTCTACCCTATGATCCCTCCTCTGAAAGGTTTTGCTTCTATTGCGGAGGATGGTTACAGCTAAAAGCTTTCCTAAGTGTCTCTTCCAAAGCTGTTGTGACCAAGTGATGAAGTGGGCACTGTGCTCCTGACTTACTCGGTCTTGTCCTATTAACTGTGGGACAGTGCAGCCCTGAGTGCCTGGCCTGATCTGGAAGCTTGCTGCCAACTCTCATGGTTAGCTAAGTCCTTTATTTTGCTTTTTGTGAGAAACAGTATTCAGTGACTGGGACCAAGGCCAGGAACAAATTAGTGTTAGAACTAGAATTGGAACTTCTTATGTGACTTTTTGGCTAAATTGTGTAACATTCCTCTCTGAATATCTCTCTCCGTAAATCATATATTCAAAAAGTTACAGGTGGTGACAATTAGAATTTGGCATTTTCAAACCATACTTGATGGGTCTGGTTTGCAATAAAGTTTTGGAAATTGTAATTACATCCCAGGTTTTGGGTGTCTGTAGAAGGACAAAGCCCTGCTGGCTGAGCTTGTGCTGAACGACCTTTTCTAAAACTCTTGCTGAAATGCTGTCTATCTTCCTTCTTTTTCCCTCTAAGTAGCTTTTATGCTTTATTAAATTCTTCCTTATAGTTAAAATAACACCAGATAAGACTTGATTCATAACTGTATAGAAGTAACAGCTGAAATTCTGCAAGTCTAAGGTATGGTTCTGCACAGAGCTAATTAACTACTTTTCTGCTCAGTAATATGTCTTCCTTAACTGTGTGCTCTTTGTGTTTTAGATCTTCTATCCAGAGACTACAGATGTCTATGATAGGAAAAACATCCCCAGGATGATATATTGTATTCATGCTTTAAGGTAACTGGTGATGGGAATGAAAGCTAAAGTAACTGCCAAATCTAGAAGTGCAAGTCTTGAAATAGCTTTAGAGTAG
The DNA here is from genome assembly GCA_033558235.1 of Neomorphus geoffroyi. Classification (NCBI taxonomy): domain Eukaryota; kingdom Metazoa; phylum Chordata; class Aves; order Cuculiformes; family Neomorphidae; genus Neomorphus; species Neomorphus geoffroyi. The sequence goes on along the minus strand of JAUMJM010000048.1, from coordinate 18,811,426 downwards.
CCAGTATATTAAAATCTGTCAGAATTTACAAGCACGTCGATACAAAGTTGGAGGCAAGAGTCCAGCTTTGTCAGGACTGTTGACCAAATTATTTTCAAAATAGAAATGACGGACTATTGATTTTACTGCAGACATTCCTCTCTCAATGTGAGTACACCCCTTCACAAAGTGCACATATAATTGCAAAACATATACTGTGTATATGTTATAAACCAAATAAGTGAACAAAAACTTAACAGAATATTTGTATAACCAAGAGGCAGGTGTGCTGATCAGAGCGAAAACTATTAACTGACATTTTTTTGCCCCAAAAGAGAAGTGAATAATTGTGTTCTTAATTAATGTGAAAAAATAACATTTTTCAAGATTTTTAAGTTCTGAGCAGCTTGATTTTGAATGTAAAGGCAGGAACACTTTGACCACACCACTGAAAGCAGAGCTTAAAATTTTCTTACAACCTACTTTGAGGGGGTTTTTTTGATGTTTAATGGTAAAAGTAATGAATATCTGCCCCGAAGTGTCCCTGGCATGGGGGGCAGTGGTGTTGGCAGACAGCTCCTCCATTTAGCTCTACTAGCTAATTTCCTGCATATGGAGACCTTCTCCTTTCATTACTTTCTTACAACTAGGCTTGCAGAGAAAGTAACTTACACCCCCAAACTCTTCTATGTTCCTAATGTGTTCAGAAGCATATCAGCTGCTCCAGGGCTATTGGTCAGGAACCATCCAATACATGGTGTAATTGAAATTTTAAAATCTAATCCTTGAATCAATGTGCCCGCTCTTGTACTCTGTGTCACATACTAGCTGTTTGTATTTGGCAGCTATGGTATTTTTTTTTCCAGAGTCCTTTGGGTTGGAAAGGACCTTTAAAATCACTGAGCTCGACCATTAACCTACTACTTGTCATCTTTGACAAGTGTTACCACCTGAAACTAATATTATACCACACAGCCTGATGTAATGTTAACTGGACAGTACTACTGACTGTTCAAAGGAGGATCTCACTAAAACTTGGTAGTGCAAACTGTTAGTATCTTGTGTGAGCTTGAATTTATTTCGTGAAGTGCATACATGGGGCTCTAATGTCAACCTGCTCAGGCTGTCACAGTGGGCTGAGTACCCCTGCAGCCATGCTACGGGCCAGCTCAGATGTTTTGCAGGAGGTGAAAGAATACAATGTGACATTCTGATATTGGCTTCCTCATTTATGGAGGGATGACTCTTCCCTAATCTGTGTATTTGAATGCTACATGAACAACAAGCCCATCAGTTAGACACCTCCTTAAGGTCTGCCTGACTGTTGCAATGGCAATAACTCTTCATCTTAAAATGAACTCTGCAATGGGTTGACTTTTGGTAAAAGTTTGCCTTTTTCCATCTTGACATGCCTCAGGATTTGTGCTAGTATCAGGATTAGGCTGTGTTGTCTCAGCTTTCGCTTCCAGATTTGTATTGTTTAAATTACTTTGCTGTGTGTGAACACAAAGCTATAAGTCTATACTTAGTCTATTATCTTAGAAATAGAATTCATATCAAAGGTGTCGTGCTACACTGAAGGGGAATAGGCTTGCAACACTTTCACTTATGGCACTTTCCTATGAAAGCATAGGTTCCTGTGCCTGCATAACCTGCAAGATGTACAAATCAAAGAAACATTTGTTGAACTTCATTTATTTCCATGACTTTTCCTAAAATGTAAGTTGTCTTTCACTACAGTCTTTCAAATCAAACTCCAGTGTCAGTGTTGAGTAGCATGCACCCTATGAAATCAGCCTGAGAAACAGAATTAAGGGCAGGGCACTTGCTTGGCCAGCAGTGTTCCCTGCTGGACTGGAATCAGAGGAAGACTATGCTGCAGGAGTCAAGTTCTGTTCCCATTCTGCTGCTGTTCCAAAGACTGACGTGCTGATGTCTGGTCGGCTGGCTGTATGCTGTGTCCCACCCTTTTGACTTTCTAGGTTTGTCAGAACATCCTCTCTATGGAATGAGCACAAGTTTCACTGACCCTGGCAAAGTTCACATTCTTGTTCTCAGGGTCCAGCCCCGCAGCATCTAGAAACAGTAATTGCAATCAGGCTTTTCACCTCTGCAGCTGCAGTATATGCCTATGACCACTATACGAACAATAACCACTGGGTTTAAACACTAAATTATAGTGCATCTTGCAGCATATGCTCAAATTTCAAAGGTTTATAACTTGGGAAAAGGTAGCACTTTCTCAGAGAGGTGGAGCATTGACCTGCTTCCCATTCTTGTAATTGTTACTAAGTCTAAAGCATTGTGGTTCATGAACTTTAAAAAAAACAAACAAAAAAACCACACAACAAAAAACACCAAACAAACCCCAAACAAACAAACAAAAAACCAAAAAAAAACCCCAAAAGACAGGATATTTCCTTATTATCATTCTTGGAAATCCTAAAGCCATCTTCAGTTGAAATTTTTCCTGAATACATTTATGCATGGTCAGAGTCCATAATAGAAGTGCTTAAAATTGAGATTATTTTTGTTTGCCCCTTTAAGAATCATGGAATAGCCTTAACTGTAGGTAATAGGAGCAAAAAGCCTATCCAAAGGGTCTATTTGATATCTGAAATATTAACATTTCTTGGGGAAAGTTTTCAGGTCTGCTGATCTTCTACTACAGGCTCTTCTACTACAGGCTCTGAAGGTAGACAATGACTCTAAAAAAAATATTTAAATTATATTTTTTAGGATATGTTCTGATTCAAGTCCTAATTGAAGAATATTGTACTTAAAGTATGTGGAACAAGTTGCACTGTCAAATACAGCACTGCTCTCGCCGGGAAGGAGTGACTTAACAAACAATTTCTGGATTTGTGTTGAATATAATTACACTTCTGCTTTTTAAAGCCTGACTTGAACAAAGGCTGAAGTCTCATATCTTGTACCATTTTTCTTGTGAAAGTCAATATGGCTTTGTTCCTGGACTAAAGGAGGTTAAGAACTGCTCCATTTAAATTAAGATGTTAATAGTGATTATTACTCATTAATAGCAATGTGTATGGGAATTTTTCCCCTGAAATAATTTAGTTTGTAAATGACCTGTAAGCAGATCATTTCTACATCCTGGACAAACTATCCCTCTGAAGCTAGACGATGTCAAAACATTGTTTTCCTAGGAAGCAGTAGAATAACAAGCACATCTTAAACAACAACAAAAAAAAACCACAAAAAAGAAAAAGGAGCGGCAATGTTTTCATATTATATTTTTTTACAGCATGTTATACTTGAGCTAAGCATAAAACAAGACCCAAGAACCTCTGCCTAATATAATCTGCAGTTGTGTGGGTGATACAAACAGAACTTCACCTAGGAACTGCTCCTTCTCCTTTGTTTCTCCCCTGTTCCTGATAATTCATACCCAGATTTCTTTACCTCAACACCCCCTGTTTTTGATTTTGTGGGTTCCCTGAGGTTCCAGTTATTCTATAGAAGCATTAAACAAGCTGTTTTAAATCAATTATACTTTAACATATAGTAGAAATAGCCGTGTTCTCTGCTAGACTTGAAGCACGTTTCTAGCACCACCTGGTGGTTAATAAGTTTATCCAAACCAAGGAGCATAGAGAGGAATCCAAATGGCTCATCCTGGAAGTACTGAACAGCAAAAATATGAATCTCTAATGTTTGTAGCACTCTTTTTTCCTTTGTATTTTTAATGTGGCAACTCTCCCTCCCAAAAAGCCGTCATAGCACTGTGATGCTTCTGATCACTGTTTCTGACACTCAGCACTTCAGCCAGTACTGTGTGCCTATTGCAAACTTAGAGTAAAATCTCTTAACCAACAAGGAAAGACTGGCGGGAAGATCAGGTCAATGGAAGAAACTTGGTTCATTACCCACTTTCATGTGGGTGTTTTCCTGCTATAGTTAACCTTGGTTTAAGACTGCTTTGAAAGGTGATAATGGCAGCAGCAATGATAAATGTGAAATAAATGACAGCTGCAAATACTTTTTCAAATCTCATCCTATGATTTGCTAATGTCAAAAACCCCACCCCCAAAACCAGAACACAAGAGTAATGTACACCTGTAGAATTAAAACCCCCAAGCCGTAATGCACACTTGCAATGTATGAAGTAGGGTGAAGTCATTTAAAACAAGCACAGAATGATTCTTTTGGAGGAACGTTATAAGTCTTGTTTTTAAAATTTAGCTTTTTTTCTCAGCTTGTAAAACTCGTTTATTGAATTTCAGCAAAAAATTATGGAACACCACTCTTGCAGATAAATGTGTTAGGAAGATACTGAGAAAATATGGAGGTACTCAGCTTTCTTTTTTCAGATAGCATCCCAGAGCTCTAGGAATGACTATAGATTTTTTTTTTTATGCCTCATTGAAATGAAACTATTCATGAGTAACACTACAAATTGAGCTTTCTTCACTTTCAAAATCTAAGTAGCTTATGTCGCAAACATATTTGAGACAGGCTTGGTTGAACTTACAGATCCTTGTTTCTCCTCACGTACTAAGGAGGATATCAGTGATTTGTGTGTCTTTAAGCTATCAGTTATTTGGTTGTAATAACACAAGTCAAAATGTGCATAGATCCAAAACTATAAGCTGTAATAAAGTACATTCACATCTTGATTTCTTTTTTCCCAGTACTAACTTTTGAGTTTCTTTGATTGTCTTCCACTAAGGTTTTCTATTTGTTTACATATCCCCATTACCTGAGATACACTGACAGTGGCTCTCTTAGACATGCTTCTTTGAAACATCAAGTCAAAAAAGACTTTTCTCTTTCTGTAAGACTTAAATACAGCATAAAGGGAATTGTAGGCTTGATTTATTCCATACTGGCCCAGGAAATTCAAAGGTTAAAGGACAAGCTTCATAAAAGTGCTTTGCTTTTATATAGAAAATGAACACCTCAACCACATGCAGGACTTTAAATTCTAATTTTCTTCTTTGCAGTTTGTATCTGTTCAAGCTAGGATTAGCACCACAGATTCAGGACCTACTAGGAAAAGTAGACTTCACAGGTAATAAACTTCTTGTCTGATCATATGTTATACGGTCTCTTCATCTGGTAAATCTGCTAACATTCTACATATTTTCTGTTATGGTCTTTTTTCTGCAAGGCGGTTCTGAACACATCCTAATTAAACAGGTGGGAGGATGCTATTTTTAATGAACTCTGAAGAACAGAGGGAGTAAATTTGTATGGAATATTTGTCATATCTTAGATTCCTTCAAAATGGGGAGGAAAAACTATTTAGAAGCCCTGGCTACAAGTGCTTTTGAAAACAGTGCATCTGTGTTTGTAGACATCATGATTCATAATTAAATCATTATGCTTTTGTTCTGATAATACTCCATTTTTTTTATGTGAACAGAGGAAGAAATCAGCAACATGCGAAAGGAGCTAGAGAAGTATGGTATACAGATGCCATCCTTTAGTAAAATTGGTGGGATTCTGGCCAGTGAATTATCGGTGGATGAAGCTGCATGTAAGTTCTTGTTCTGTTGGATAATTTGACAGAAAGCTAACAAACTGTACTCGGTTTTAATTTAACTAGTTTGCCATCTATAAATAACAAGAACAGCAAGCAAGTTTTCCCTTACTATCACATTGCATCATTGTTACAAGACTTCTGGTAATTTTTCAGTCTGCACTTTTGAGTGTTTTCATTGAACCATAGGAAGTGTTACCAGAAACAAAGATTTCTTGGAATCTTTTCATAGAATCATAGAATCACTAGGTTGGAAGAGATCTCTGAGATCACTGAGTCCAACTGTGCCTGTCTCCTTACTAAACCATGTCCCTAGAGTCATCTACCTGTTTTTTAAACACCTCCAGAGATGGTGACTCCGAAATCTCCCTGGGCAGCCTGTTCCAATCCCTGACCACTCTTTCAGTAAAGAAATTCTTCCTAATGTCCAGTCTAAACCTCCCTTGGTGCAACTTGCAGCCATTTCCTCTTGTCCTATTTTTTGTCACTTGTGAGGAGAGCCCAGGACCCACCCTGTCACATCCTCCTTTCAGGCAGTTGTAGACAGTGATGAGATCTCCTTTCAGCCTCCTCTTCTCTAAGCTAAACAACCCCAACTCCCTCAGCTGCTCCTCATAGGGCTTATTCTCCAGCCTCCTCACCAGCCTTGTTGCCCTTCTCTGCACGCGCTCCAGGCCCTCAATGTCCTTCCTGTAGTGAGGGGCCCAAAACTGAACACAGCACTCGAGATGTGGCCTCACCAGTGCCGAGTACAGGGGCACAATCACCTCCCTGCTTCTGCTGGCCACGCTGTTTCTGATATAGGCCAAGATGCCATTGGCCCTCTTGGCCACCTGGGCACACTGCTGGCTCATGTTCAGCTGGCTGTCAACCAACACCCCCAGGTCCTTCTCTGCCAGGCAGCTCTCCAGCCACTCTTCCCCAAGCCTGGAGCTGCCTGGGGTTGTTGTGACCCAAATGGAGGACTCTGCACTTGGCCTTGTTGAACCTCATCCCATTGGTCTCAGCCCATCGATCCAGCCTGTCCAGATCCCTCTGCAGAGCCTCCCTTCCTTCAAGCAGATCCACACTTGCACCCAGCTTGGTCTCATCTGCAAACTTGCTGAGGGTGCACTCAATGCCTTCATCGAGATCACTGATAAAGCTGTTGAACAGGACTGGACCCAGCACTGAACCCTGGGGAACACCGCTCGTGACCGCTTTCCAACTGGATTTACTTCCATTTACCACAACCCTTTGGGCCCGGCCATCCAGCAGAGGCTGTGCCTGTCCACAACAATGGCAGCCAGTTTCTCCAGCAGGATATTGTGAGAAACAGTGTCAAAGGCTTTACTGAAGTCCAAGTACACCACATCCACAGCCTTTCCCTCACCATTAAACAGGTCACCTTGTCATAGAAGGAGATCAAGCTGGTCTAGCAGGACCTGCCTTTGGTGAACCCATGTTGGCTGGGCCTGATCACCCGGTTGTCCCGCACGTGCTGTATGATAGCACTCCATGACCTTCCTCAGTACCGAGGTCAGACTGACAGACCTGTAGTTCCCTGAATCTTCCCTTCCACCCTTCTTGTAAATGGGTGTAACATTCACCAGTCTCCAGTCAAGTGGCACTTCCCAGTCAGCCAGGACAGCCGGTAGATGAGGGAAAGGGGTTTGACGAGAACCTCTGCCAGTTCCCTTAAAACCCTTGGATGGATCCCATCTGACCCCATGGATTTGTGTATGTCTAACTGGCTGAGCAGGTCTCTAACCAAGTCCTCCCAAACAGCTGGAGCTTCATTCCCACCATCTCCCAGTTGAGGGGGTTGGGTATCCCTAGTACTTTCCCCTTTGGGATTAAAGACTGAGGCATGCCTTGAAGATGGCGTTCAGCACCTCTGCCTTGTCCTCGTCCCTCATCACTACTGCCCCTTCTGTACCCAGAAAGGGAGGGAGAGTCTCCTTTGTCCTCCTGTTGCTGCTGATATATTCAAAGAAGTTCTTTTTATTGTCCTTGACCGAAGTGGCCAGTTGAAGTTCTACTTGGGCTTCAGCCCTTCTGATTTTTTTGCTACACGATCTCACCTCATCTTTGTAATCCTCCTGGGACACCTGCCCCCTCTTCCAAAGCTCATATACTTTCTTCTTTTTCCTGAGATCAATACTAAGCTCCCTACTCAGCCAACCTGGTTTTCTTCCCTGTCGACTTGTTTTAAGGCACACGGGAATGGCTTGTTCTTGTGCTGCCAGGATTTCCTTCTTGCACTCCTTTGTCCTTAAGAGCCACCTCCCAGTGGACTTTATCAAGCAGCTTTCTGAAGAGTTCAAAGTCTGCCCTTCAGAAGTCCAGGGTGGCAGTTCTCTTGACCCCTCTCCTCACTGCCCCAACAGTAAGAATTGTACCATCTCGTGATCGCTGTGTCCCAGGTGTCCTCCAACCGTCGCCTCTCCCACAAGGTGTGCTCTGTTCTCAAACAGCAGGTCCAGCTGGGCACCCTCTCTAGTCAGTTCACTCAACAGTTGTGTTAGGAAGTTATCATCCATACACTCTATGAACCTTCTAGATTGCTTCCTTTCTGCTGTGATGTACTCCCAGCAGACATCTGGAAGGTTGAAATCCCCCACAAGAATGACGGGACATGATTGTGAGACTTCTCCTAGGTTTTTATAGAAGAGCTCATCAGTCTCTTCCTCCTGGTTGGGTGGCCGATAGCAAACTCCCACCACAATATCTGGGTTACCACTCACACCACTGAGTTTAACCCATAAACACTCTACCTTATCATCGCTAATACTTTCTATACAGTCAAAACACTCTTTGACATATAGAGCAACCCCACCACCTCTCTATCCTAGTCTGTCCCGCCTAAATAGCTTGTAGCCATCCATGGTAGCACTCCAGTTGTGTAAGTCGTCCCACCATGCTTCTGTGATGGCAATTGGATCATAGTTGCCTTGGCTAACCACGGCTTCCAGCTCATCCTGTTTGTTCCCCTGCTGTGTGCATTACTGTAAATGCACTTCAGATGAGCTGTTGTTACTCCTCCTTTTACTGTCTGTCTACCATGCCCCTCAGATCCTGGGGTGTTGTCCCCATATTCAATTCTATTAGCATGGTTGCCATTCCCCTCCCCCTTCCAATCTAGTTTTGTATGGGTTTAATGTTTTGGTAGCTAGTGCTCCGCTAAAATGACAAATTGAGCTCTCTGTGTGTACCACAGGGAGTACAACGAAGACAACCATGGGAGCGAAGTATCTTCTCTGTGCATCCTTCTTATGCTGGGCTCTTGCAGTTTTGCTCAAATATGCAGTCAGGTTGCGGTGAGGGGAAGGGCCACTGTTCCAGGTAGACAACTCTCATGCATGATGGTGCATACACCTTGCCTCCATAGGCAGGTTTCAATCTGTCTTACTGGATGTGTGACCCACAGCATGGTAGAACCCTGCTGGAGGGCACGTCCTGCTGGTGCATTTGAAACGAGCTTTTCCTTTTTAGGGGGACTGATGCACTGTTATGGGTCTTTTTGAGTCTGTCTTGAGCAGTTTCTACTGAAAACCAAAATTAAATCCTTTTTACTGCCCAAGACTACCAATCTATAAATGTGTGGGTTTCTCCTTTTCTTTTTTTTTTTTTTTTTTTTTTTTTTGGAATGAAGTGAGATATAGATAGATAGATAAACAAAGAAAAAAAATACTTGAACTTAAATGGCATGCAAATGAAGTGTGTCCACTTAAATCCACTCTTGAGCTCTAGTTTTTTTTATTCAAAATCCTAGCCTTTTTTGGAGGGGCAAACTGAAGAACAGAAGGGCTGCCCTGAGTATGTTCAATGGCACAGTGGGTCCTTGATACAAACCGCTAACAGTACTGCAACACTGGGAAATGGCAGGAATAGAGGCTGCATTATATTTGTGTTCTATTGCAACTTTGTTAAACCCTGCAAAGTAGCTTAATTGAAACAAGCGGCTTCATGATGTAACTTAGTGTGCTGAAATTTCCAGACCTTAGTTAACAGATCCTCATGTGAATTTACATTGTCCATTTTGTATATTTTGGAGCCTGTTACAGCTTAATATGTGCATGCTTCTGCAAAGCTAGTTCGTAAGATCTGCCATTGGAAATAGGGGTGGTTTGCCTCCTTTTTTAGCAAATTTTTAGAGATTTAGTGACTCCCAAGCACTTTTTTCCAGGGACCGACCTTCCTTCCCAGAAGATGAAAGATCTTCAGCTTCCTTCTCTGAAAACTTATTATAGTGTGTTCAGGGTTTCCTTTAACTTGTGAAATGTTTTGTCTTCCATAGAAAAACAGAGTTTCCTGATGCTGGCTCTGTCCCTTTGAGCATGGACGGTAGTGTAGATAACATCCCCTGCCTCAGAACAGGAAACATCTGCTGTGGGATCTCTCATGCGCTAGTGAGGCTGGGCATGGAGGTCCTGTTGGAGGAAAGGGTCTATCACCCTGTTACCAAAATGGAGTAAGCAAAAGGAGATAGGAAGTCAAACAACTGCTAATAGTAGAAATTGATGTCTGAAGAGCAAGGCAAGCTTATTCTGCAAGTTTTATATATATATATATATATATATATATAAAAATATATATATATATATATATATAAAAAATATTCCTGTTACTCCATGCCTCCAAACCGCTTTTTCAAGTCCAATCATGTTTCCCACTACTCCTCTTGGTAGATGGGTTCACAACATCCACCAATACCTGTTTGCAACTCTCCTAAACCTGAACCTATCTTTTCATTACTTTTTGCTAGGTCCACTTATGTCAGTGAGGCCTCTTACATAACTGTGGAAGAGATTACATCCTCCCTATGAGTTTTGTTATATGGGGGTGGGGAGTGTGTAATACATGTGTCTAAGAACTGTAGTCTTCTCTCAGCCCCTTGAAGTTGATATGGATGTTCACAGAATCATAGAATATATCAGGCTGGAAAGGACCAATAAGGAGCAGCAAGTCCAACTCCCTGCTCCTTGCCAGGATGGCCTAAAACTAAACCATATGATTGAGAATGTTGTCCAGATGGTCCTTGAACTCTGACAGGCTTGGTGCCACGACCACTTCCCTGGGGTGCCTATTCTGGTGACCAACTGCTCTCTGTGAAGTACACTTTCCTAATATTAAGTCTGAATCTTCTCTGTAAAGGTCAATGACAAAGGAACAAGTGTATCCGTCTGCTTGCTTCTCCTCCATGATGCCAGCTGCTTATGTTTCCCATCTGATAATGTGCTGACCTGACCTAGAGGATAATTGTTTTAGAACAACTTTTGAGCATAAATTAATGCTAAGCAATGGCTTATCCACCACCTGCTGGACAAGCTGTTCCAGTAACTGCCCTCTCTGAGAACACAGAATTTCACTTCATGCTTCATTAGCCCCTATTGAGTTTCCAATGGTGTGTTCTTCTGTTCCACTTTCCTAAATCTGTATACCTCTTTCTTAAAAATCTCATTTCCTAATCGTTGGCAAGCATCTTTCATTTCTTTCATACACTCAAAGAAACTAAAGGCTCTATACTTGGATATACAGTTCCTCAGCTAAATTTAATCCAAATAAGTCTCTGGTTTAGCAAAACTATGCAATTCCATGCAGCAAGCAAATACTGTTAGAATAAGGAAAGATGGCATTTATGTTTTCCCTCTAACATCTCTAGTGACTTCAAAGTACATCCTAAACAAGCTACTGTGCTGATAAATGAGGAACTGTTGTGTTTCTCCTTTGGGTAGGAGCTAGATTACTATATAAAATGTAATTTTGATAAATAGTTAAGTCTAAAATCTTTGAGATGATTGTACTACCAGACAATCACTGTGGTCAGTTCATGCACAAAGGTCCAGATAAACTTTAGCTCTAGTGAAAGTCCTTCACATAGACTGATTTTAGGATCAAGTACATGCAAAGAGTGCCTCATGTTTAGTCATTAATCTACACGTAATTCGGCTACAAATGTTTGATTTTATACATTCATATAAATGTATTGTGTGGAAATATAAGAGTATTTATGACTTAAAATCTTGGAATCGAGCATTTGTTTAGTAGTTGATGTTTTCTTGTTTTGTCAAAAGGAATATTTAACACTTAAGCTGGTCAATGTGTGTAGTGAGTCCTCTGGCACTTTTTCCCCTTTTCCTGTGCCATAAACTTTTGGGAACCCTGAAGCTCTTCAGATGTTCTCTCCCCTCATTTGAAGTTTGATGTATAGCTTTGCAGGTGGTAGAAGCAGAGACCATTATGTCACTATCTTTGGTTCTCCAGCTACTCATAGAGATCCTCAGTTAGGAAAGAAGCCAGTTCTTCCCAGGCATGATTAGGTGTGGTGTGCAGGGATGCACCCTGCCTGGGAAGTCTTAATTGTTTTCTGAGGACATGGGGCTTGAATTTCCTTATTCTTCTGTAGTATCTTTCAGATGTATTTGGTTTAGACAGTATTTCCATGTGTCGTATCTATATGGACATGAAAACAGCTTTAAGAGGGAAAACTGTCAAAATAATCCTTTCAATTCCTGCATACAATTACTTTCTAAATGGTATAGTACTTGAATAATAAAAAGTAACTCATGTTTTATTTTCTGCCAGTAGATTAGCAACCCATACTTGGGAGAAGGGCGAGCATGGAACAAACTGCGATGTGCCACCTTTGAACAAATATTGAGTACTTTTGCTACTGCAGTCTAGGGGAAACTTTAAGTGAGATGTTAGCAGGGGAATATGTATATTGTTGAACATATATTAAACACATTTTAAATAAATCAGAAAAAATAGTGGCAATTTTGACTGTGTTTTGTTCCCTGAAATTTAGGATTGTGCTTTTAATTTTAGTGCATGCAGCAGTAATAGCAATTAATGAAGCTATTGAGAAGGGGATAGCTGAGCAAACCATTGCAACTCTGAGGAATCCAAATGCAATGTTGCTAAACGTGGATGAGGAACTTGCACAGGACTATCAGAATGAACTCTTTGAAGCTAAAAGGAGAAAAGAATCACATGCAAGGCTTAAGGTAGTGGTATTTTATTAGCACTCCTAGTACATGTGTTCCTTCGTGTTGCTTCTTATGCTGTAACGTTATTTTAAAAGTTAACTTTAATTTTAAAAATTAGTGCAATTAGGAAAACGAATCACTTTTAAGCTAAATAACACTAATAACAGCAACACAGCAAGCTAACAGAGGATTTTATAAGAATTTGATCACTGAGTATGATGTAGCTTAACTTTGACCAAAGGATAGAATACTGAAAGACTAAACCAAAAAAGACTGGTTTTCCTCTATCAACACTTGAGAAAAAAAATTCTGCTTAAAATTTGGAAAAAGTATAACCTCTGCCACACTTGTTCAGTTATTTGCTTTGGTTTTTTTACATAGGAGCTAATGCTGTAGTTTAAAAACGATGCACTATATTTACATAGCTATTTTAGGAGAAGCAGAAAAATGCTTCAAATATTGCTCAGCCAGTTACTACAAAGTGCTAATTTATTTCATGTATTCAACAAATTCCTTTACAAATATATTCAGCAAATATTTCAGCTGATCCAGTTTTAATTACTTTTCCCTCTGCAAAGAATCTGTGTACTAGCACTAATTTTGTTTTCTTAGAATGGCACAATGTCTGAAGAAGAGAGAGACGTCTACGAGGAGCTGCTGACACAAGCTGAGATTCAAAACAATATCAATAAGATAAACAGTAAGCCATTCTGGATCCTTATGGTACTGTGCTTATAACACGTGATCTCCCAGATTCTAGCTGAACATGACTTGAATCCACCTGAACAAAAAAGTTTTCTGTGCAAACTTATTAAACACACAGAAGTAGCTAATATCTGTCTACAACAATGTTTTCTTGCTGTTCCTTCTCTACTAATCTTTTGTGGGTCTAATGTCTGTGTTTGTGGGCTTTGCTGTAAGGATTCCTCAATTCAAAATCAAGTCATTTATTGCCTGCTTTTTTTCCTTATGTTTGAGTTCCTTCTGTGTGCAGAATTCTGTAAATTTTGACCCCCTCTTCTATATAGAGCCAGAATTCCTTCAATAGGCTTTCAGGTATCTGTGGCTGAAGTCCTCACACGTTGGCTTGCAGAGCCAGAGACTCCCATTGTAGGGGTTGGTCTTGAATAGATAATTCTCTGTGAGATTAAGATTGCCACCCTAGCTGGATTTTACAAAAAGTGAGATGCTGACAGCAATGGAATTATTTTTTAATTTTTTTTTATTTTTTTTTTGGCAAAAGCATATTTGCTGTTTATAAGCATTGTTTTCATTTCAGTTCATATAGCTTTAGTCCAAGTGAATGAGGCTATTGACCGGCAAGATGAAGTAGCACTGATGGCAGGTTTGAACCGTCCTGCTCTGGGCCTACTTGAAGTTCTGCCGCAAAATTCCTCATGGTACCTTTTGCAATTGTGTGATTCTAAAGAACAGAAAATGCAGGTAACTTAATGGAACAGGTACTATGCATCAGTTTACGAGTTTTAGCTGACTTTAATCCAGAGAGAAATTGCCTTTACTCTGCTTTCAGCATCAGTTATGAAACAATTTTGTAAAGGTTTAAAAAGAAAACCTGATGCCCTAATCAATACCAAATAGCTGCCTTTGCACTAAACAGCATGATTGACACCTAGTGTGCAGCCCTTCATCCTATGTTTGCTTTGAAAATTAATTATAACCTGGGTACAACAAAAGGTGGTAATGAATCATTAACAGCAAATGAAAGTTTATTGAGTTTTAAGAAGAAAATCCTTCATTTCGAGTAAGATGAAAATCATTGGGGAAGATTAGTGCTGTGTTTACTGTGACATTGTATTTGATGCACAGGGGACAGTACAATCAAATCCTAGTATCCCATCAGGGGTTTTATCCCTCATCTTTTGTCAAACTTAAAAGCATAATGAAATCTTTTTTTCTGATCCGCTAGATAGCACAGGTTCCAAATATGCTCAACGAAAGTGAAATACAGAAAGAAGTTAGTGTTGCCAATGTGGAAGCTGAGGCTCACAAGCTTAGTGAGTAACTGTTTTAATACTTACTTCTGCCATCACCATTAATTATGTTAAGCTGATGAATTTAATCCACTATTTCTTGAATGTAAACAAGGTTTCTCAAATGGAAACCATGTGTTGCATTTGATTTTTGTACCTGTTTTACTTAGTGTCACAACTGCCAAGTCACCAATCTATGCTGTATTGGATTCACTCTTTCCTCAGGTAGCTTACACTTTTTTTCTTTGAATAATGTGAGCCACTGGTTAACGTTGTCTAAAACTGAAGATAATGCATGGCTTGATGGCTTGAACAAATTTTTCAGTGCAGTATTAATTCTCTCTTAAGAGTGTTGACTATCCTTGTAGAATTAAAATGGAATGATCATATGGAACAATACTTTGCAATTACATTGCAGAGGAAAATTATTACTTCATCATGTGTATCTAAATCTAACCTGTTCTTAGCCTGCTAATAATTTCACAAGACACAAGTTATACCTTGTAAAAAAATATAGTTAAGGGGGATCTAAATTTGCTGTGCATGTATTGCTGCTTTCAACTGGAAAATTCTTTGCTAGGAAGTCCAGCTTTGGTTAAACTGTCATTTCTTGTTACATCTGGGCATGGCTTAGTGGCTGTTTTGTCTCTGGTATAATTTCTGATTCTTTGAATCTAGGCTGATTGCTTTTGTAATGCAACGTAAAGGCTGTAATATGAGGTCAGCTTAAGCCAGAAGATAATTTTGACTTGCTACCTCAAATGTTAGCCTATTTGAGATGGTTTAGGAACGGTGAGCAGCACTTTCTCTAATAGTTTCTTTGTGGCAAAGGAAAACAACAGGAAAAGTGTGATGTATGAAAAGCAGTAACATCAACTTATTTCTTATGTTTGGTTTGAAAAGGAAAAAATAGTGGGTTTTGTTATTGAAAAGTGAACAACAGTGTTCTTTGTAAGTTGCAATGTTCAATTCCTGAATTAGAAATCAGTAGCTTGGTTGACTACAGAGCTAGTCTAGTCCATAGTCTAACTCTCCTTCTTTGCTTTTTTCTCTAAACAAGCATGTATGTCATAGCTGTGAGAGCCTTTCCTTTTTCTACTCTAAGGAATACCAAATAGATAAAGCCTACAAGAACAGTATGGCCCCATTTGACTATCCTTCAGAGCAACTGAAATAAGATGCAGGAGGCTTGTTGCTACATACATGCACTGTGCATGGTGCCTACTGTACAAGCAGACCTGTACAAACTTGAGCAGTGAGTGGTGACTAAATACATTGCTTGGATATCAGTATACAGAAAAACCATAAGATAAGGTGAAGGAGATGGGGGTTATTTTGGTCATGGAAATTACATTTACATAATTGTCATTATTTAGTCTCACATGCGCTCTAGACTTCAAGGTTATTTCCTTTTGTGCAAGACCACAGTGGTCCTTTGTACATGTTCGTGGGTGCATCCTGGCCTGGGTTTCTTCAGAGTTGGCTCCTCCAGGTGTGCAATTATGGTGGCTGTGACTAAGCAAAAGGAGTGCCATAAGGTCATTGCAGCAGCTGCCTGAGCGGGAAGTGTTTTCAACACTTTTCTTCTGGGGTTCAAACCTCTGCTCTAGTTAGTTTGACAAAAAGCAGAACAAGCAATTTGTGCAGGTACCGAAAAAGGACTCATGGACTGTTGAATTTGAAATTTGAACTGTAGAGAGTGGGATAATTTCTAGATAGAAGGGTTTATGGGAACTGATCTTTCACACTTAGACAAGCAAAAAGGTGATGTCATGCAGAGGAAGTGCTAGAAGCTATAGCATGTGGTTTTCCATCAGTTCAATGACTGAAAATCCTAACCCCCAACTTATTTGGTCAGTTTCTACTATGGCTTCTGAAATGGACAATAAAAATATGGTAAGTGTTGCAGGAAGGGCTTACTCTAGTTTTCTGAGTTAGGTCCTGCTGAAAGGAAGAGGCAAGGGAGGAACCGTGGCACAGAAGTACAAGATTATTTGGGGTGAAACAAGACTTGAGGCACTGGAGATGACATACTCAGCAGTACCCACTGCAAGCAAACCCAGAGAGGATCTTAGGTCTTATTCTGTACTGGAATGGGGTCAGCTCCTTGTTTTGGTTTAAAGGTACAATAAGCTATCTGTAATATCTAAAAGTCCAGAAACTAAAATCCTCTAGTCAATTACTTGCTGCATACCTTTGAATAGACATTGGTTTTGCAAAACTCAGCAGTTGTCTTGAATTCTCACACAAATATAACTTCATCTTTAATGACAACAAATTATATTTTTTGGAATATAATTGTCATCTATGTGTCATAAAGAGCAAATGGCATATGAAAATTAATAGGTTTTTCTTTCCCTGCTGTTCTCTAGAACTTATAGCAGTTGACAATATCAATACTGCAATTCGTAACTGTGATCCTAGTAAAACCCTGGTTGCACTGATGAAACCCGAGGCACAGCTACCTGTTGTTCACTCATTTGCTGCTGCTGTCTATCAGACTGAGCTGTTCAACCTCCAACAACAGAATGCTGTGGTAAGAGTGAAAAGTTTACAACCTGCTCACTAAAGTTATGTAGTCAAACTATGAAAAAGCACAAACATAGCATGTTGTGTAAAGTCAGACTTAATTCTTTTGTCTTGGTGTTACGTATTGCATGAATCATTTTGGTTGAACAGGCAATATTGAATCACAGAATCTGTTTCTTGACACACTTTGCTCTGGCTGAGCTATTGTGTTAGAACAAACCGACTGACTTTTTTAATTGTTGCATGCTCTTAATGAGGACTAACTCTTTTTTATATATTGTGTAGAAAAGTAATCTGCTATGAGATAAATCCAGAATAAATGGAGTTGTGGGCAAAGGAAAGAAGGAAAGGCTGAAGGGATGTGTAGCAAACCCAGTAAGCTCTACCATCAGTGTTGTGTTAATCTGACATGCCTGTGACTAAGAAATTTGCCAGGCTTTTTAAATCAAGTCCATCCCCTTGATGGTATCAAGACTGTGTAACACAAATTTGTTACACTGCTTATTTAGCTTCCTGACTGTGGTACATTATTGTCCTACAGAACTACCTGGCACATGATGAACTATCTATTGCAGTAGAAATGTTGTCAGCTGTTGTGTTGCTAAACCAGGCCTTGGAAAATAAGGACCTCCTAATGATAAAGCATCAACTCAGAAACCCATCCATTGGCTTCAATAATCTGGAAGAGGAAAACTTGCAACGGTAAATGTTCATTTTGTCTGAGACTTGGCAACTTCTGGAAAGGATAAGTAGGAATTTTACTAGGTGGGATGTCTTATGTTGTAGCTATGAAGCTTAAAGAGCTGAGAGAAACATCTGTTATAACTTAACTTAATAAGGGACAATGGAACAGTTGCTGAAGAAGTTGTTTATCTGTAAGTATGAGTAACCACATGACCTCCGATGTTTGAGGGCATAGAATGTGTGAGGTGCAGGAAAAATATTGTTGGAAAGCAAACATTAAGATCTATCAATTTTTGCAGATGCCAAAACATGAAGCAATTGTAGCTGGAAACTGTTAATCAGTAACGTTTGTGATACTGAAAGAAGATCTTTGGAATGAGGTAGTGTTTAATGTCTTAAAGTCCAGGAGGTCCCTTAAATCACAGCTGACATCTTTTTTCTTGAGAATTGCAAAGATCTGAAAAACATAACACAGTCCTGCTTGTGAAAAAGCTGAGTACAATGCTGTGGCACACGTGCATGTTCAGCATTAAATTGCAGCCTTCACTCAGCTGCCAACTGCCTGCATTGCCCCAAGCCTGACTTGTCATAGCTGTATCTTGTTACCTTTGCGCTCTTTTGTGTATCTGCAAAAAATATCAGGCAACACTGATTTGTGTGAGATCTGAGCCCTGAGAGTGTGGATGATGGCTGAAGATCTTGACCAGGCTGTCCTGAGACACGAATCTGAGAGCAGCTGTTGCTAGGTGTCTAAAAGCTGCAAGGATGGCAGTCAGAAATAAGTGTTTTCATTAGAGGAAACAGAATACTGTAAGGTGTAGCAAAATTAATGTGGTGCTTGGCCTTTGCTAATACAAGGCGGTACTTGTTGGCAAGAGAAGCAATGTTGTAAATATACAGAAATGGGCCCCAAAGTGTCCAAGTGCAGCATTTGGCTGTTATTACTGTGACCTGATCTGTAGGTAAAGCTGGCAGTCAATGTAAATGAAACACTAGGAATTAGTTGGAGTGGAGAATGAAATAAAATTTTATTATGCGATTATTATCTGTGCTGCCAAACAATATATTGAATATTGCAGAAAGGTTTGATTACACAGTACCAGAAGGAATATAGTAGAAATAGAGAAAGTTAGAGGGAAATATTCAATGGCTTTCTGCCAGAAGAGATGGATGTTAGGATTGTATTTCTAGAAGAGACTATTTAGGGGAAATATGATGTAGGTCTGCAAAAGTGTCCATGTTGTAGGGAAGGTTAATGAAAGTTTAGTTCAGTTTTTATTTTCTTAGGAGACTTGGAATGAGACAAGTTTGGACACTATTGACTATCAAGTTTAAAATTTAGATAAGAAATTGCTATGTCACAAAACACTTACTAGGACTCATTCCTGAAGAACATATAAGATTTCAAATTAGAGTAGAAAAATTAATGGAGCACAGCATTGTTTGCAATTATTAAAATGATAGTTAGCTTCCAGCTTGGAATGCCCTTAAACACAGGCTGCTGAATGCTAGAAGGACAAATGGGAGCAGGAAATAGACTCTGTCCTTTATTTTTTCTGGCAAACATTTATTTCCCAAGTTTCTGCTGGAAATAGAAGTCAAGTCGTTGATCTGACATATTGTGGCAGTTGTATGCTTGATTCAGGAATATGAAAACTGTTTAACTTACAAGGTTTACACTACTGTGAAGGTTTTCAGTTTATCATGTTAAACTGTGGTCAGTCTAAGAGTAGATATAGGCTATAGAGCCTGTACTTGGAGGACCCTAGGTTGTGGAGAGAGGAACATCTTACTTCATTCCCTTCCTCTGCTCGTGGCCCATCATCCTCCACATGGAGGGAAAATGGATGTAGCAGGAGGTGCTACTACCTGATTCCAGTGCAAAAAATCTGATCTTTGACTTAGTCTAGCAAGAAGCCAACCACAGGTTTTCTCAAATTTCTGTAGTACCATATAGCAAAGTATATGTCCAGTGGATGTATTGCAATTAACCCATGTTGCCAAGAAAAGTGCTCTACATTAATGTACATGACCATTTATTCAGATCCTAATATTCATGCCTACAAACCAGCAAGGCAGCTTGCATGTCTCTAATTTCTGGCAAAAGATGAATTTGTCTGAATTTCATTCACTGAAAAAATAAATACTAGGCACTAAATGATAAATGATACATACGACTAATTCTTTATGGTAGTTCATCTTGTATATGAAATACATTTCTGTATTTTATATCTTATAGTTATGCTGATACACTATTGTCTATTAAGTCAGAGGCTTCATCTCAAGGCCAAGATTATTTAAGCTGGAATGATATCCAGAACTGCATTGACATGGTTAATATGCAAATTCAAGAAGAAAATGAAAGTAAGTAACTCTTCGTCTACATTGCCCCAGAGACGATAGTCTGATCATTGGTACACAAATTTCTGTGCTGAATGGCCTTCCTGGGACACTCTTCAAAACAGAAGAGCATTCAGTAATTTGGAACACCTATTGGTCTTTAAATGAGCTTGAAGTATTCCTGGTTATGTTTTGGCTGGCTGAAAGATATCATAGGGTATTTGCCTTCTGCACTGTTACAAATGTCCACCTGGCAGCATCTTTCAGTATTTGCACTGGACGGTCTTTCTTTAGGGATTTTGCAAAAGCTGTAAATAGAGAATATTGGGGATAGGATAAAAAAATCAGTTTCCTGTGGAAAAGGTGGTTTGGGGTTTTTCTAAGATGTTAAATTATTTCCGAGCACTTGTATTTCACAAGGGAGTTGGTAAGGAGATACGCAGTGCAATTATCTATCCTGTTTTCCTTTTAGGTAACTTACTTTCCTCTCTGAGAGTAGCTGGCTTACACACACTTTTTCTAATCTAACTAGATTTAGAATTTTACTTTTGAAGCTGAATGTACCTGCATTGCCTTAAAAGTGTGGTGTTATATTACTTGTGATAGCCTGTCATTTGGGTTTCAAGAATGCTAAAGGACCACGTTTGTCCACTGGATATAGGAATGTAATTTCTTTTTTACTAAACTTTCTGGCTATCAAGTTATACCCAACTTGCTGGAGCAAGGAAAGGAGAGGGCAGGTCTCAGACTGTTTGTCATTTGGGAAGTAGTCCAGAACATAGTTTGAGAAGCTTTGTAAGGCACAGGCTGTTTCCAGGGTGGCACTGATATGCGGTGCGTTCCCATACTGTCATCAGTGTCATGTGTGCTACTCTTTTTGTGCTGGTAAGAGAAGCTTTATATTACAGAAATGCTGAGTGCATTGTTGCTTCCTAAATCTAGTCAAAAGGTTGCTGCAGACCCTCATAGCTTGCTTGCAATGTATGTCGTCTGCAGGGTGGGAAGCTGAGCAGTTCGTCTGACTGATGTAATCGCTTTTTTGTCTGAATCTCTGCAGTCACTAGGAGTTGAAACAGGCACTAAGAAAGCTGATCTTACATTAGGAGGGTCAGTATTTAATACTAAAATGGCTGCACTTCATTTCAGTGACACTAGCCTCTGCCCAGGATGGTTATTTGGAGCAGGGAGGCAAGGAAGAAAGGTGTCCTCTGTTTCCATAAGAAAGCCCTCATGTCTGCACAGTCCTTCTTTGCTAGCAGCCCAGTAAAATTTCATTCTCAAAGCCTTCGGAGGGCATGGATCCATGACCCTACTAGCTGGACTGTAGTGGGTCTGGTGAGAGACAATCTGCTATCAGCAGGAATTCCATCCCTCACAGGTGATGGGGAAGCCATAGCTGATGCCTTTCAAGGGTGGCTTTAGGAAGACAGCACCCCGAGCAGTGTGTTTCAGCACTTATGGGTAGGAGGAAATTGATGTTAAAATGTTGAGACTAGTCTGAAGAAAACAAGTTAGGTATTTTATTAAATACACTAGGCTATATTACTTGCTGACTGAAGTCCTGAGTGCCCCTAATCTGAAGAGTCAAGTGATTTCTGATCAAGTCAACATTATCAGATTAGTTATTTAAGGTGAAATTTTAAGAAATGAGATTAAGTGGCTATGTAATGCTGTAGTTGGGAGGTCACTATATAAGTCTTTATCCAAATCAAGTTTTAAAGTAATCTGATCTGAAATCACACAAAAATAATTCTTTTCAGCACTGTGAGCTGCTATGTAGGTGAATGTATTTAGATGTGATGCCCAACCTTTCCTTAAGCTTCATGTGGGTACTTCCTGTCCTGAAAGTAGGAAAGTCTGTTTTCTCTTTTTTCAGCACGGATAAATGATTTCTATGAAGAGTTAGATTCAGAAGAATCGATAACTGTGGAAGAAAACCGTGTAACTTAATAGCTTCACATGAGTGTTTGTGGAAAATAATTTCAAATCAGCCACTGTTGCTGCCTCTGCTTGTTACTTGATTTTTCTGTTCTCAATGTTACTGCTTTGTTTGTGCGTGGCATCAGATAAGTTGCATCTTTCTTTGATAATTGTATTTTTAATAACTTTTCCATTTTGTAGGAATCATTGCAATTGGCCACATTAATGAAGCAATTGATGAAGGAAATCCTGAGAAAACTCTTGAAACCCTACTGTTGCCCACAGCCAAGCTGCAAGATGTAAGACCAGTAATTGCAAGGCATTATCAGGATGTTCTGCACCACGCCAAAGCACAGAAATGCAAGGTTAGACTGTTGCTGTTTGTCGGAACTGGAATGACAATTATTTTCACTTACATATGTCGCTGTCCTGTTCCCCTGATATTAGGATTACCTGTGCCAATGGGCTTAAAAAAAAAAACAACAAAAAAACCCCCCACAAAAACCAAAAAAAAACCAACCAAAAAACCCCCAAAACCCCACAAACCAGCACCAAGTAATTTTCCATTAAAACTTATTCTGACTGGCAAAAGGAATTCATTCTCCATGTGTTAATACTAAGACATATTCTGCATGTGTGTCACTACTGACTTGATGTGACCTTGCCTATTTTTAATTCTACTGGTTTCTGCAGCTATTAGACTGTGGGAAACAGCCCTGACATGGTTATGAATTTGTTCAAAGATCTAGTTACTAGACTGTGTCATACAGGTAGTTACAGTATGGATGAGAAATGAGGTTTTTGCCAGAAGGGTGTCACAGTCATGCTGAAGGAGTCATGGTGTTCCTTAAAAAAAACCCTGGGAACTACTTTCAAGAGTCTCAGTTGCTTATATTTAGTGTTATGTAACAGTGGAGCTTTGTACATATTTCTGTTCTGGCTTTATCATGCAACAACAAGCTGGCTGTTCTGCACGTGCCTCTAGTTTAATCTCAACAGGATATTGCTATCTGCTTCCCTCAGCACAGTGCCCTGGTTAGCATCACAACTCAGGGAAACATAAACAAAGATCAGCCTAACAGCTTCCGGCATGCAACTGAACAAAAGATTAGCTGAACATACTGCTAGCACAGCACTTTAAAACGTCCAGTATTTGGAAAAGATGCTTAAAATTCACATAATGCATTCCTAAATTATGGTCAGCTATAGAAAATCCCTAAATTTTGCTTATAGAAATATCTTGCCACAGCTATCTTGCCACCTCATTTGTGGTACCTGCTATGAAACTATGTGTTTGCACAATCCACAGAGTATTCAAAAGGAATTTGGACATCTCAGTTTCTTGCTTGGGTTCCCAGGTAAGGGCTGGTTTCACAGAGCCCTGGATGAAAAGCCTCTTCCCTTGCCATGTGTTCTGGGAATGGTTAAGTGCACACTGACTACTTTACCTGTCCTGGAAGGGCCAAGGTTGGTATTTGCATGCAGAGTGTGTCCATGCAGATGGTGGCTGTGCAGTGCTGGCTTAGGACATGCCAGACGCTTTCTGTATGCATAGCAAGCAAGCTAGGATGTCCCTGAGGCAGAGATCTACAGTGCACAGGTGTCTGCATGCCTGCACACAGCAGTCCTGCCCTGGCTTGCTCCTGCTGTCTGCTGCTGGGCTCCCCAGAAGCAAACCTTGTGCCTACTCCTGCCCTTGTGTGAATGTGCTGACAGGAAACAAATGGGTATCTTGGAGTTTTGGAACAAAAATTGTGCGATCTCTTTGAAATGTTCTTGTTCAAAAATTTGTGATGTTCCTAGAGGCTTGCACTGGCCGTATTACTTAATACTGCTGAAGTATTTTGGTTTTGCAGTCCCTTGATGAGTACTTAAAACATCTCCTCCATAACCAGGAGCATTGCTCCTGTTCAGAAAGAGACACTATAGTACGTATGTGTTCCTGAAGGAAATACTCAGATATAATAATCTGAAATACAGTCTGTGCTGGTCAATCATACATGGCCATTCTTTAAGTAAAGATATGATTCAGATTGAACTTTCCTTAAAAATAATCCAAGCAGAATTAAAAAGATAGCACAATGTCTGAAGTCTATTCCCCATTTTTCCTGAGCCTTGTTTATAAAGCAGATCTGCCTTTAATTGTATTTAACATGTTTTAAGAGTGAGCTGTAGTGAAAGAAAGTGTTTGATTTACGAGGAGCAGATAGGTCTGCCTGTGAACTTCCTGTGTTCCCCAGCATATGGAAAAACATATGGGTCAAACTTGCTCACTTATTCTAACCAGTCTGCTGTCATGTCCCTATAGCTGTGGTGAAAGTAAAGTCTGCACCCAAATCTCCCAGTACCTGTTACTGGTCTTAATCTCAGACCATACCTACTTGTTCCTTGTATGAAATTGAAAATGCAAACCTGGAATTTATTTATCCTGTAGTTTTAAACCACAGCTTCTAACAGTTCTCAAGGTCATTTCAAACCAAGCGTATTCAGGTTCCAGTGAAGAGTAACCCTGTGTTTAGGGAGTCATAAGCATACCTGAAAAGTTGAACAGATGTGCCAAACTCAATCATTTGTGTTATTTTCTTTTTTGAGTAATAGGCATACAGGTTTTACGGTTAAGTTCACATTTTTTTACATTACAATACTTGTGTAACATCTGAATTATTTTAAACTTACCTTTAAAATCTGTTTGTGTACATGTTAAGGGAATAGCATGATTAAAACTAACTCAAATTAGGAAACAGAAGAAAGTGAAGACGGAGGAATATTACCAGACTGCGAATTCCTTCAAGACATTGTCCAGTGCAAATGATTTGAAGTAAAGTTTTTTACAGTATTATCAAACTGCTGTAAAACAATTTCTCATCACTCACACACTGCAGTTACAGATGCCAACCACTCAGCTAATTTTGCGGGAACTTATACTTGGTATATATGTAGCTTTTGAATTTCTGTGATCATAAAATTGACCCTTTGCTTTATTAACATGGGCAATCAATTATACGTAGCTTTAGTATTTGTAATACTGTAGGTATTTCCTGTAAGAATGTGGAAATAGAGAATACTACAAAACTTCCCTGTTTTGCTTACAAAGCAAGAATAATAGCATGCCTGGATTCACACTGATAAGGGTTAGCTCTCAGCAATCCTCATGGGCTAGAGGAGTGCAGACGCTGACAAAGTGGAAGAACAAGTCTCCAGTGTAAAGCTGGTTAAGCAGCCTCATAGGAGTTGCTTCCTTGGCAGCATCAGATGCCATGTCTGTGGCTGCGGATTCCTTGAACCTATGGGGACCCTACTCTTTCACTTCCTATGTCCAGGGTAGTATTTGCCCTTGGCTGTGTGACAGGGATCTTCTGCAAAGCCTTGACAGCTTCTGGGCATGTAGAAAGTGCTTTTATTTCTCACATTTCCACTGGTTCAAACACGTGTTTTCACATGACTGTTCCTACAGTGATTGTGGGCTGAAAGCTAATTTGAATTATTTGGAAATCATGAATGGGCTTAAAAATACTGTTTGGAAACTGATTCCTCTCCTAGTGTTTGGAGGCTCTAATAACTGATATTCTGGTTTCTTCTTTGTGGCTATGCAAGTGAATTCCCAGAAGGAAATAGAGATGTGGAGCCACTTCCTTGAATCTAGGTACACCAGATGTTGCAATACATCTCATAAAATTATAGCACTTGAAGTGTATCTCTGAAAATGTTCCTTGTGTGGTGTGTGGAAGGAAGTAAATTTTACTGAGATTGTTTTTTAACATTTTTTAATTTAAGATTGTTTCACCTGAGGCTTGTTTGTCTGGGTTAATACTATACAAAATCATAATTCCAATAATATAAATATAGAACTAAATTCATTTTTCCCTGGATATTTTAACCATTGTTAGATAAATATTGGATTGACTTCTAATTTTTGACATCAGAAAATAAAGGAAAGGATCAAGACAGCTGTTCAAGCTACTAAGGCATAAAGCAATTAAATAAAAGGAATATAACCCATCTGTGTTATAATAGTAATAGTTGATGTGATGGATAATAAGGATAATATTGCTTGGCACAAAGCAAATAGCGAAGATGGTAAGGATCAGAAGACTGACTTTAACATACCAGAACCAGTCATGAGTCTTGAGTGTCTGTATAATTGAGACATAGCAGAAAGCAATAGTTGCAAGAGGGATTAAAAACCCAAAGATAGCTAAAGAAATGTAGTAGTAGAACTGGAAGGAAGATATCGTTTCACAAGCTTTGTGCACATCATGGCAGGTATAAATGTCCAATTGTTTCACATAGTAGCTTTGCTGCATTATGCAAAGTGGGAGCATGTACAAGAAGACAACAATCCACACGGTAGCACAGACTGCAATGGCATAGGCACGTTTCGGCAGGCTCTTGTAGGTGAAGGGGTGAACGATGGCCACGTAGCGACTGACGCTGATGCACATGAGCAGCAGAATGGAACAGTACATGTTGCCATAAAACACTGCAGTAGTAGCTCGACACATCATTTCCCCAAAAATCCAGTTGTTACCGTTGATGTGGTATGCTATTTTGAAGGGCAGCATGATGCAGAACAGTAGATCTGAAACTGCCAAGTTTGTGTAGAGGATGGCAGTGCACACAGATCGGATCCTGAAGAGCAACATCCACAAAATGATGGCATTAGATGGTACACCCAATAAAACAGCACTGAGGTAGACAGTGGGTATTAGCTTTGTGCTCAGAGAACTGGTCAGGTACTCCAGCGTAGTGTTGTTCACTTCTGTTAACATAGAGTCATTTGACTTTTTTGAAGAGCACTTGTGTTCTCCAATATGGATGGTTGTTGTCTCCCCTTCTATAGCATAAGGGGGGATGTAATCATAGTCCCGTGCTGAAATTCCACGGAAAGTCTTGATAAGAGACACTGTTCTTATTGCAGAGCCATTCAGTGAAAATTCGGAAGCTTAAAAAAAAGTTAAAATTGTTAAAAGGAGCAAAATAACAGTATAATTCATTTTTAGGTACAGAGAAAGATAAATATCTCCCTGTGGGGGAAAAAAGTACGTTGAAAAGATTTGGTGTCATTCTTTGCTGTGGGTGCTCGTATCAAATGTATTCAAGGACAGTCTTGACTTTGTCACCTCACACCCAACGCTGAAAACTTACATTAAGTGTTGAGTTGATCTTCCTGCATTTTGCGCATTTGCAGTAATTTTTGGCAAAAAATATCAGACATTTGTGTAATGTTTATCACATGTACAGGATTTTCCCAGTAGTAGTGATGCTGATAATGCAGCAGCTTTGGTCTAGGCTTAATTAGAATTTCCAAAGCAAACAGTGGCACTATTTTTGTCACTTCATGGATGAAATGCATGACAGCAAAAGATGCAAAAAGTGTTGTCTTGCCTAATATAGACTGAAATTTTGAGATTAGAAAATTGAAAATTTTTGGCTTGCATATCACGTTAATATTGTTCTTCAGCTTCTTACTAAAGCAAACTAGGCCTTCTCAGCTTCTCATACATGAGGAAGGGCAGTTAATCTTAAGAAAAGAAAACAATTGCCTGGACTGATATTAGATCAAATTTATTGGTAAGTAAATTAAACTTTTCAGGCAGCAGGAAATCTTTCAGTGAGTAAGTATCATTAGCTTGTGCAGATACCAGTGATGCCACTTTTCTTAATGCCTGTTTCTCAGTCTTTACTAAAGAACTTTGAAAAGACATTGACATTTTCAGATGGGGCACAAACATGCTCAAAATACTTCCTAAAGCCACATGTTGCAAAATAGATGTTGCAGAATAAATACCTGATTTTGTAATCAGTGTAACTGATTTTGTAATTTTAAAATTTTATTAGCTGTTTAATGCAAAAATACTTAGTGTAAGACTTAGAACATGAATCTTGAAAATGGAATTCAGAAGCTAACTGAAATTTGGATGAAAACTTGTGAGTCTTTCTTTTACCTTTCAATATTGGAATAAAATACGGAAACCGGTTTTATCAGTGTTCACTGGCAGATTTGTTATAGAATTTGATATGAAAAATTGTAGGCTGCATGCTTAATCTAGAAAATTAATTTTAGTCACTCTTTAAAAGACATGTATGCATGTGCATATAGATTGTGTATATATATTTACAATATTTTTTTAATGAGCTTGTTTTGGAAACAGCTTTAATTTTAATGAGGGGGAAAATGGGCTTATTATTTGATTACTTCCTTTAGTTATTTTTGTCACAATAGTTACTTGAGCATTTCCTTCTAACAGGACGGTCTGAAACTGTAATTCTGTAGAACGTTTTAAAGCAGAAAAACAAGACTGTACAGATTTAAGATTATCATATAACTATAGAAATACTAGAGAAATGTTTTCTGTGTGGAAAGAAAGATCTCTTTAATACAGATCCTTATAGAAAGTGACTGGAGGGAGGTATGGTGTCACTAAAAAAGGAAGAATAAAAAGTTTCCTTAAGTGAAACTTTCTAGAGTATTGTTTTTCTTTTGTGATGCATGTACAACCCATTTAAGCTGGTGAACTTCCGAAACTATCAAAAGCCCATGTAACTGACTAAAATATGGAATAGATACAGAAAGAAGCAACTCACCTGTTGTGAAAAGACTGGAGGTTAGAGAAAGCAGTCCTGTGAAAACAAGTATCTTCATTGTAATATGGAAAATCCAGCTGGCCAAATAACGATGCTGTTCTAGTTCATCTCATGAGATGTTTTGTGGGGGATTTTTTCCCCTCCTCTAAGAGACTAAAGAATGATTGATCTTTCCTCCAGGAGCATCCTGGAGGCATTAGGTTTATGGAAGGAGGTAGTTTGTTCTTTGTCTACTACAGCAAGAGGGTGTGACGAATTCAAATATGCACACATGACTCAGTTTCAGCCTCTGCCCAACACAGATAAAATTGCTTTACAGCAGCAATTTAACTCCTAATTTACCATGACTCTGAAGTTGATGTGGGACGTTCTACTGAAATTTGTATGTACAGGTGTTTGAGTTAAGTGTTTTCTGGATAAATTGAATTGTTTAGCAAATCCTCAAAGGTCTCACCCACAGACCTAAATACCATGTTGCTGAACTCTGTACCTTTCTCATGAAAGAAGCTAGGTTTGGAAAAGTGTGATCTTGGTTTAGCAGTTTCAAAGGTGAGAGCAAGTCACGCATACAAACATGTCTTAAGAAAACTGTGCTCTGCTTTGCCTTCTACCTTCCTACACACTGTTAGCTGTTTGTGCTAGTTGGATCCAGCTGCCGCCTCCACTCAGACAGTTCCCACCCCTCCACAGCCTGCAGCCTCTAAAACCTTTCCCCTATTTTCATCTGCTGTTTTGTTGATCCTTTCCTTTCATTTTACTCTGCCTAGCATTTTTTTTTTCCCCTACTTGAATGCTAAATAACAGCTTGCTTCGGCAGACAAAATGAGCCCAAGTCTTGATCCAAGCTAGTGGCAAGGTGCAGCATAAGCTGTACTTGGCTCCAGAGCAGTATTTTTGTTTGTATTTAGTGTGTAAAAGCTAGACAGCAGATAAGGATTTCTTTTCAGTTTCTCAATCATTTTCTCAAAATTATCGGCTGTATTTTGGGAATTTAGTATACAGTCTCTGAAGTGTTGAGTTTCTTGTTAGGAAAACTTGTAGTGTGTGTCCACTGTCATGTAATTACCTGATGTGACTGGATTTTATTTAGATATTCTGCTACCCTGTTTACATATATGAAGCAAACTGAAGAGTGTCTTTAGGGGGTTTTACTGTGTTTTCTTAATTTGTGCAGATAACAGATTTAATAGATTTTTGGCCTGGAGCTGGGCACAAAACCAGAGGTATTCATTGTGAAGCTCGTTGTTTGTCCACACTTAACTTGAGACAGTTTATGTTCATTTCCTGAAATATTTGTCTGCATATACTCCTAGATCCTTACTGAATCGGTACATTCCAGTTTCTCTCATCATTACCCTATTATAAACCTGGCCCTCTATTTCCTCTTTAGAATTAATTTTGTTCTTCCACCTATTGAATTAGATTTTAAATGTCACTTTAGCTCTGAAACCTCAGGTGAAGTGCTGGTTCACCTGTCAACCTGGGCAGCCAGAGCAGGGTCAATTAGTAAGGATGCTGAGCCAGCTTTCCTGTACCTTCTTTTTTTAACTTGGATTTAATGCCATACACTGTTAGCCTATAGGTAGTGAGACCTACTTTGCTGCTTAATTCCTGAAATGTTCACCACCTGAGAAGTCGTCATTACTAAACCTGAGCTGTCTTTCTGTGTCAGCTTTTGCTGTTCTTCTCTAGTGTATTCAGATGTACATGCGGATCCTTTCCAAATAAGGGATTCTGAAAGAAAGTCAGCTTCTTGTAGCCTTTTGCTTTGTGCTTTTCATGCTACTATCACTGTGCTGCCTGATAATGTCTGGTTATGTTTGACACTCAGATTACTTTGCCTATATTTAATGGAAATGAAAACATTTCTAGCTTCTTTCAAATATTTTACTGCTCTTTATCAGGATGGTGTCTTCTATAAATAAAAATTTTCAGAGCTTTTTTTTTGACCAAGAGTTTATTCAAATCAGTAAGTAGAATATGAATGGTATTTGTACCTTAATGGTTGTGTATTGAAGCTCTATCAGTATGTTAAGACAACTTTTGTTACAATTCTGTTTTTTCAATGCTTTTCTCCTTTTTCCAGGAATCCCAAGATGAATCAGCACTTCTGTGGCTGGATGAAATACAGAAAGGAATCAGTGATGCCAATAGCAATATAAAAGAAGTGACAATCTGTAAGTATTAACCTGCATTTGCATTGCTCTTGTTTTTCCTACTCTTGAAAAAACTGAAATTGGTAATTTACTTTTTCACTTTAGGGAAGTGTGGCAGCTCTTTAAACACATCAAAAGAAATGAATGCATGTTTTTTGTCATGCTAAATTACGGTGACTTTGATCTCCAAGGATGATGTTAGTTTTGTCTAAAGTGATAACCCTTAAGGCTTGGCTAATAATTTAGCAGATTTGGTTGTAAAATCATGAGCAGGATTTCTAGTGTCAGTGTATCTTCACATAGCTGGTGAAACAAGGATTTGTGAGTTAAAGGGTTATACTGTTCAGGAACTTACTTTCATTATATAAGATTAAAATCTTGATGCGTGTTGTAAGAGCAAATTCTTACATGTTTGCAACTTTTCTTGTTCCTACTTCATTATAATGCCTTTTATTAAATGCTAAGAAACAAATATTGGGAATATATCGACTTTAAAAGTAGTGTAAAAAGAGCACTTGAGATTTTTGGAGAAGGGCATGCTCTTCCAATCTGTAGTGAAGAGGAAATCTGTAGGACAAATGTTGTGGCAAGTCCTGTCTGTCAGAGAAATATGTGCTGGATGAACTCAACTCCATCTGTCAAAGTCTGGATTTAATATAATAATTTTAGAAAGATATTCATAATATGTAATAAACTTTGGCAAGTAATATTGAAGCAAGTATAGCTGAATGTACAGGGCACACTGGAGAGCATGGTGTCCCTAGCTTTTCCTGCCTGGGGCCAGCAGAGGCTAACTGAGGCTGTTAGCTTGACACTGGATATTGATTCATCTTCTGCTTGACTTAGCATTGAGTGAGTCAGTGTAGCCCTCTTCTGCACCCTAAGAGCTTGTGAATACAATTGCTGAAGTCAGTGCATTCCTGTAGCACTGCATTCAGCAGCCTGTTGACATAGCCTGCCTGTAAGTAAGTAGGTAGTAGTTTGGAAGTTGAGTGGATGACAATGAACAGCTAGCTATTACAGAACCTTCTATCCCTGCTACAGAAACATTGGAGTTAGCATTACTATTACTTTAGAATTGATTTAGTCAATTAATATAGTCTTAATATAACCAGTCTGTGATGAAAAGAACTGGCTTGTGTTGTCTGGGAAGAGGTCAGATGCACATACACTGCTGAGCTCTTGTACTCAGGATAGATGATACCTTCTTTTGTGGTCAAATGCAGCTTCCCACCAATGGCACCCAGAGGCATGAGGAAACATCTGAGTGTAGACAAGGGAAGGAAATGCATAGCTTATAAACAGATGTAAGTTCAAGCTGAAGAGTGGCTTGAAAACATCTTTGTTGCTGTAAAAGCATTAAGAATTTGTCTTATAAATGGCCTCCAGAAATCAGCACAGCATTATCCATATACCAGTTATAATGATAGGCCACTGCTCCATCCACTAGGTAACTGTTGTAGTAAATATAATATAATAATAAGTTGTAGTAAATATAAAATAAGTTCATATAATCATAATATATAAGTTCATATAATCTGTGTTTGTAGTAAATGTAGAGCGTTTCACGATGAAGTCTGATCAGTAGAATTGTTTTAACAAACATTTGTGGAAATAACTACTAATCTGTACTCTGTCCTTTGGGTTGAAAGAGGAAGCAGTGGCAGCACAACACATTCTTTAGAAGTGCTCTAAGGCTTCGCAGCTAAAAACTGAGATTTAAAATTTTGCCACAGCACAGAACTTGATAACGCATCCTGTCTCAGGAAGTTAGCATGTTGTGTTCATGTAGTCTAAAATTAGTTTGGTTTGATCACAACTTGGAAATGGACTTCTATTTTGATCTACCTCAGAGATGCTATTTTTGTAAAGCAAACAGCTCCCCATGTCCCACTCCAAAACTTTTGCCAATCAGTGAAAGATATATTTTTCAGTTAGGACAAAGTGTACTTTTGAGATCGCTGCACTAATGGCAATAAAATAAGCAGTAAGATGTACTGACACCTGTACTGGAAGAGTCTTGGTCCTTCCAAACTAATTTTTATGCCTTATAGAAATATTATACTACAGTATTGAAATTTTAAAAGGCTTTTACAGTCTGCCTTCCCTGTCAGAAAAGGACTCTTTTATCTTCATTTAGGAAGATATATTCAATAAATGCTGATGTGCTTCCTAATTCTTTGTGGTGTTTGCTGTGCAGTTTGCATCACCTTACTTCAATTCTTGAATCAGTTCAACCTTTGTACACCTTATTTAAGCGGAAGACAAAATGAGAGTGACCAAATAACTTTATAGCCTTCAGGAATAGATACCAATACCAATCTTATCTTGGCACAGAGAGCCCCTATTGACAGTCCAGGCTTATCATAAGACAGCTGCATTTTCATATATCTTAGCTGTTTGAAGGGAGGATAGGTGCAGAAAAGAACCCTTCACAGAGTTGATCAGGTACTGACATCCCAAGTGCTTCAGGAGTAGACGAGCCCACTGTTTTTCTGCAACTGGCCACGGCTAAGCTCCATTTAACTTATTTTGTACGTTTCACATGGCCCTTCTTTAGAGCAAGAGTTACAGTATCGCTAGCACTTCAGTGAAAAGGAATAATTTCTGTTGAATTGGATTTTTTGCTACTAAATATTTTTCTTACATTTTCCTTCAAAAAATATAGGCATAAGATGTAAAAAAGCCAGGCAGCAGGGGACTTTCAGAAACAACTCTTAGATGTGCTCTTTTGTCTTTATAACTATGGCTTCCAGCACCCATAACTATAGGATGAAAAGGAGGAAGAAAAGCATTCAAATACTGGTGACGAGTTGACGAGGCACGTGGGACTGTGTATGAGTAGGCCTGAGCCCCCAGAGCCACTCGGACTAGCAGCAGCAAGCTGGTAATATGTGGCTTCCCAGTTTTTGCTGCTTTTGCTGAGGCTGGATGCCTAGGCATCATGATATCACAGCTATGGTACAGTCATCTCTAGTCTCATGGGGACCACATGCACGCTTGGCAGGGATCTAATTCAAAGCAGAGAAAAATAGCAGGATTGCTATCTGGTGGAAATACAGATGGTGGTTCTGTGGTGTTGTGTGTTCACTTGGTTTGTCAGCTGGTTGCCAATCTATTTGGAGGTTGATCTGTTGCTTTCTAGCCAAAGCTCCCCGTTCCACCTTAGTCAAACTAACCACAAAGAAAAACTGTTTCTCTTGCTGAAATGCTCTCCTGCTAGCTCAGTCTCATTTAGCGTACCTGTTTGTAGGCTCCTGATACCAAGCACCTTTTGGGTTAGCTCTGTGTAGGCAGAGCATTGAGTGTAGGGAGAGAACTTTTTTGTACTGATCTAGATATACATAATATAAGGGAAAGTGTTTGATGTTGCAGCATGAAGCATCACTGTGGGTTCCAAAGGTAGCCAAGTTTGCTTAAGCTAGTGTGTAATGTATATATTCTAGCCATTCACTTGTTCCTCCATGCATGGATCTTAAATTTAGGTGTAAAGGAACAAGATTAAAGACGAGCAGTAGTTGCTGAAGCAGCATATAGCCCTGTGTAAGACACTTTGAAGAGGCATGTGCTGCTACATGCTGTCAGGTGTGGTGGTATCAGCTTCTTCAGTGATTGTGGGACCTGCACAAAAAGTCCTGAATCAGAGTATGGATAGCATTGTATAACCTCAAAGTTTGAATGTGCTTCACAGTGTCACCTCTGAGGGCACTTTTAAGTGCCCTGGAAGCAAAAGCTTCATCTTTGGCAACCTCAAGGTCATGAATTTGCTGCACCAGCTTTAAACAAGCTCCCAAGGACTAAGGACAAGGAAGGTTCACTTCAGGAACTCAAGTAGGATGCTGTTAGTGTTGCAAGGTTGTGCTTAAGGCAAAGTTTTTATTCCCATTTTGCACAGTAAAAGGTTTAAGGTTTACAGCTGGTAACCCAATGACTTAATATAACTCCAGAAGGTTCCGAAGAGATCAGCAGATGATGACCTGACTTTTAGGGTGGGTTGAAGTGGAGAAACCTGCCATCCTCAGCCCCTTTCCTGGTGTCTCTTGGTGGGGGAGCAGCTATGCCCTCAGAATGCTCTCAGTTGTGCTTTGGCTCCAACGCAGCGTGGGCAGAGTGCACGCTTTTTATCTAATAAGCTTGCTGTTCTTGGGAATACTTGTCCTTACAAGCATGAAGGAGGCTGCAAATGGATGAAGCACTGAATTGCTATGTGTATTGTGCTGTCTGTGTTTGCCAGCTTTAAACGCCCATTATTAAAGTTGCTGGAGGCTAGAGTTGTATGTACGTAGAGTATAAATTACTTTTCTGTGTCATTGTTTTACCTTAGTGGCT
This sequence comes from Neomorphus geoffroyi, assembly GCA_033558235.1. Taxonomy (NCBI): domain Eukaryota; kingdom Metazoa; phylum Chordata; class Aves; order Cuculiformes; family Neomorphidae; genus Neomorphus; species Neomorphus geoffroyi. The sequence continues at coordinate 18,776,439 of JAUMJM010000048.1, read as the reverse complement.
GTTGGAACATCAATGATTAACAAGAGCTTGGAGAAAGGTGATTCACAGCCAATCCTGATGATACTGCAGTCCAAATTTGGATTAAGAGTCATTCCTGAGTGCACTGAAACCTACTTCAGGAACCTCTCTGAAGCCAAGAACCTGAAATCTAGAGAAGGTAAGAACCTTCTTGAATGAAACAGTTCCACATACCTGTATCACTGAGGCAACTGGAAAAATAGCACAGAAGGCTCACCTAAAATCACTGTAACCTAAAAATGGTTGCTGGTTTAAAATCTTTTGAGAAATGTTATATGTGCCCGAGTGCTTTTTGCATAATGCTGAATTGTTGCACACATTCAGACTGCAGTGTATGCTTAGAAACAAGGCTAGGTATTTTGAGTTTGACTAAGACTTCCTAGAATCTCAGACTAGCCTTTGACTGAATTTAGCGCAGCTTCCCTGTGACTGTCAGTAGAATAGTCCAACCTCTCAGAAAAGTATTACTCTCTGATTTTTTTTCCTGTTAGCAGGTGTAGAGAAGGGTTAGGCTGCACACTTCAGCCTACAGATTACTGTCAAAGATCGACCCAGGTTCTGCCAGTGTATTCATGGCCTACTTATGGTCCTTGTGCATTGCTAGAGCAGCAGGTTTCAGAAAAAGCTGCCCATAGCAAGACAATAGTATGCTTTGTCATATTAGAGCTGCAAGCTGCTCATAGCTAATGTAGCCAAGATTAGCTAACAATTAAAAAAAAAAATACCATCAATGTATTACTTTGTTACAGTAGATGGGCAAGATTCATCCTGCAACATGAATTCTGAGAGGGTATTTTGCACAACTGACCTTATCAGCTTCAACTTGGGGCCTTTTTTCCATAAGGAAATGAGGCTTTTCCTGCTTGTCAGGATGCAGCCTTGTTTACCAAAGTGCTAAACAAGACAATGATGTGGTTATAGGAAATGTCCTATGTGAGCTAAGTGTCAATAAGGTGAACATTTGGCCAGAAGACAAGAACAACATTTTTTAATAACCACAGTCTCAGTTTCACTTATGAGTGATGATGGAAGACAAAGCATTTACTGTTTCAGGAGCAAGCACTAACTTGGTACTTTGGGGTTTCAAGAACTCAGCAGTAGATCTGTACTAACCTTGTAGCTGTTTCATTATAGAAGAATGATCCTGACCCACCTAACAGGATATTTTGAAACCATCCTTACTACAAACGGGCTCAAGATATATAGTGACTTTTCATGTAAAACAGCTTTGTAGCAAAAGTAGAGATGGTAAGTGGCTAGGGAGAGCTGTAATACAAGAGTAACAGGGCACAAATGTGTACTAATGGTATGTATTGCTTTTAGATTCTAATGAAAGTCCATGGATTAAACTTGTAATGAAAAATAAATATGAGTACTATTACAATGTGGAAACCGATGAAGGTACTTGTGTTGCCCCTGAAGGAGTTGTACCAAAAACTTCATGGTTAACTGGTGAAGAAATCCAGGTAGGTGGCTGAAACATTTGTTTTTATTGCATTTGCAGCCTAAATATTAGAGAGCAAGACATAACAATAGCAAGGGAAGCGGCTGTGCTGGGTGAGACTGAAGATCACTTTAGTTCGGTATCTGCTTCTGACAATAGTAACAACTTTAAGTCTAAGCAGACAGTGATAGCACAGCCTCCTGTCTGATGTCTGACAATGATTCAGGGACTTTCTAACTGGAAGTTACAGTATTCTTTTTAATGGCCACCAGCAGAAACTGACAGAAAAAGAATGACTATTTTTGCATCTTCTAGCACTTTTTTTGGCTTCGCATTACCCTATGACAGAGTTTCAAGATGTATCTGGGGGCAAGTGTAAGCACTATTTTATGTTTAAGTCTAATCATCTGACAGCATTTTTTTATCTCTCAAGTTCAGTGGGATGAGTGTGATACCTAAACTCCCTTTCTGTATAAGTTTTGCATTAGCACAAAATTTAACTTAAAGTGGATCAGACAAGCTTCTGCACGATTTGGGGGGGTTTTTTGTTCTGATGCAGCCTATCTTAACTTAGAGGTTTACTGTGCTGCAGGAACAGCTAAAGTCACTGAAAGTCTGACTACAGCAATACTTGAGTGTGCTTTGCTAGACAGCTGTCTGATTGGGTTAATATTTCTAGATGTCTGACCTCTACAAAAATCTTGTGAAGCTTGAAAGGAATTCAGTTACCCTTCATATCAGATTCAGTTGTAGCAAAGTAGCTCTTCCTTTATACTGATTAAAATCTAGAGGTAAATCAGAGGAGCTTGGAAAGCATGAACATAAGCTGTACATACGATAGAGAATAGACCAGATTCCAGCATGGTTTTGGCTTCAGTTTTTTTGCTTTCAAATGACCTTTTTCCATGATCTCTTAACAGAGCATTGTTGGGCAAGTTACAGCAGATTACAATCGAGAGCAGCTGTGGCTTGCTAATGAAAATCTGATTGTTCAGTTGCAAGCCCGAGCAAGGGGATTCTTAGTCAGAAAAAAATATCAGGAGAGAAAAGCATACCTTCAAAACCAGGAACCATCTGCCATCAAAATACAGGTATTCTAGAACAAAAAGGTAACATGGCTTGGGCAGCTTTTTGTATGTGACAGGTTATGTGGCTGATTACTAACACTGATAAAATTCTCAAGGATGTCTATCTCCCTGTTTTCATTAACAGCAGTTCAAACTTCTACATCTACAAATGTTCTTATCCTCATCAGAGTAATTGTGCTTTTAAATAGCAAATATCCGGTTTTAAAAGAATGGATCATATCCATCTGCAGTCTAAGTTACTTTAGTGGACAAGCTCAGAAACACGTAGCACTGGCTTTATTCTGAGGTGCTTGGGTTTTGTGTGGTACACCTAACTATGCACAGTACAAGATCAGAGGATTGAGTGTCAAGGCAAAAATTCCTTAGCAAAGCATGACTTAAGAAATACATTCCCTTCTAGACTATCCCTACTTCCATACTTGGAAGCAATTTGCCTCTGCTCCATGAAGTCACAGCTGGATAGGGAGTGGCAGCCACCCTGGTGTTCTTGGGCTCTGGCAGTATTTCTTGAATGTCTTCATTTTGTTGAGCTCCAAAAAGAGTATTAAGGAAGCTTTCTACTGAGGATGTGAACACTGACAAATGTATGCATACTGGTTTTAAGTGATGAAGTAGCAACCTCCAGTTAAAAGCAATTTATCCCAGTCTTGAAAAACAATCAACTCCCTCCTCAAGAAAAGGCAAAATGTACAACTGATTTCTTTTGTATAGTAATTTAATTTAACAATTAATAATGAAATACCTGTACCACAAGCAGCTGTCACTGGGATTGACTTTCCCTTTTCAAGTGTGGTGTCTGAGCCCAGTAAAGGACTGTACAGATCTTTGAGTAATTCAGGGTCTGTGAACGGGTTGAAAAATATGGAGAAATATAGATTAATAAAGTTGATCTGTCTTCTATGGGCATTAAAATAAAAATGAAAAGACAAAGTAGAGGACAAAGCTGATGTCACTGTTTGGATAGAGATGAAAGGCAAACTATAGTAAAGGTGGAGAGAATATATCTGTTATCCCTGTCATTGAGTTCCTTGCCAAGAGTTTGCTTTTAAGCTAGTAAAGTGAGAGATAAGTGAGGAAATTGGGGAAGTAATCTGTGGTGCTATATAATCCTGAGTGACTCTGGAAGACCAGAGACTTGGGAAGGCCAGACCAAGAACAAGGGGAATCCAGCTAGGTGGGGGACAGCTTTTGGATATAATGGGTAAGAGCTTGCAGAGTATTCCTTGTGTGGGATGAAGTCAGTGACTGGGATGCTAAATGATATGGGTGTTCTGGTGAAAAGAGTAAGGATGGCTTCAGGGGAGAGAAAGAAATGACGTTGAGCAACTAAGTGTTTGTGCTGAGATTGGACAAAATTATCATGAAATGTATCAAGGCACATTAAAAATATAGAGGCAAGCTTACTTACATCTTAGTTATCTTTTTACCACAATGGCAGCTTTTATCTACTAGATAAACATTGTTCATTATTTTAGTGTACCTATGTAGATTTTAATAAATAGTAGTTTCTTATTAGTAATAATGGTCTCCTGCCTTCTATAAAATAGGCTTTCTGGAAAGGATTCAAACAAAGGAAAAGCTACGTTGACAGATTAAAGGTGCTTCAGGGCAATGTTGCTGCTATTGTTAAGGTAAGATCCCACCATGTTTTAGGGCTTGAGCATGCTTTACTCTCTTGGCTTGGCACTTCCAGAACCTGGGAATCAGAGACTAGGAACGCAAACTGGAGGGACTTGTGCTACAGAAATCTGGATGATGGAAATTTTTTAAGTGACAGCTTAAGTGAATTGCTTCTGGAAAGCTCTGTGTTTGACTGTTGTCAGGCTTTGCTAAACTTAATCGCTATCATGAGCCATTTCTTATACTTCCCTTTCCATAACACTAAATCAGAAAATATTTGACGATGTTATTTCATTAAAAGCTTTCAGACAGATCTGACAAGCATTCACTTTTGAGATATTAATGGGATACTAATGTCATGAGTAGATTGTAGATCACAGATGGAATATTGATCTACTGTCTCTGAAAGACTGGCTTAAAACCAAGAGCTGAGACTTGAAGGTAGAAATTACTTCCAAACATAGTGCTACAAAAGGGGTGGTAGAGTCTTCAACTCAACTTGCTATTTCAGTTGAAGACCACTAATCTGGTCACTGGACTGTAGCAGCCCAGTGGTACACTCTTCTATGAGAATAAATGATCAAGCATATAAGAGTGGCATCCCTGCAGAAGAGGACTGTCAGAAGTGAGTTTAAAGCACACACAAACCAGTTTGTACACTGTCTGTGAAGTTTTTGTTTAATTTTATTTAATTTTCAGATTCAATCATGGGTCAGAATGTGGCTAGCAAAGACAGCTTATAGGAAGCGACTGCAATACTTTAAGGATCACGTAAGTCCTTTATACATTTTGAACATGAAGCGTGAGAATAGAGTAATGACTACACAGGCAGTTTAGGGAATCTCGGAAGATGGTACATGTTCTGCAATGTGTTTCTGAGCAGGAAAGTGTCATAACCAGATTCTTTGCCTAATCTTGGTCCCTTCCAGAATGCTGAAATTGTGAAGATACAAGCATTTCTCAAAGCAAACAAAGCCAGAGAAGACTACAGAACACTAAGTAAGTGGTAATGTTGACTGTTGTGTGTTTTAGGAGAAGTATATTATAGTGTTCTCGCATCTTTTTATAAACTTTCACCTTGGATTTCTCAGTTTCATGTTCCCCTTCAAAAGTAGGTGCAAGTGTTTAAGCCGATTTGCTTTACAGCTGAAACTAGTTTGGATAGCTGTACTTGCACAGTATGACAAAAATATTTCTCTAACTAGCATAACCTTCTCTCTGCAGTTCCAAAGTTTTCTGCATAGTGATACTGAGGGGTTTTGAGGCGTTTGGTTTATGCCAATTAACAAGCTTATTTACTTCAACTATAGTTGGTGCTGAAAATCCACCTTTGACTGTCCTGCGCAAATTTGCCTACCTCTTGGACCAGAGTGACTTTGACTTCCAGGAAGAACTAGAAGTAACAAGGTTAAGGGAAGAAGTGGTTACAAAAATTCGATCCAATCAACAGCTGGAGAAGGACTTGAACTTAATGGATATAAAGATTGGACTGCTGGTGAAAAACAGAATCACTCTTCAGGTCAGGAGGCTCTGTTTAGGCTCCTTTGTTAACATGCACCGAGCACTTCTGTGTGTTGAAGGAGCTCGGGACCACACAATTACAACCTGGTTGAGATGGAAAGGACCTTTGAAGGTCATCTGGTCCAATCTTCCCAGTTAGGCATGGCCACCCAGAGCAGGTTGCCCAGAACTGTGTCTAGACAGCTGTTTGGTGTCTTCAAGGGTGGAGATGCCACAACCTCTGAGCTACTTGTGCAAACACTTGGTCACTCTCAATTAGTTAAAATGCTCCTAGTAAATTAAGTCCTCTTTGTATGTCTAAAGCAATCTTGTCAAATACCTTGTGGTAGAGGTTGTTATGTTTGACTGAGTGGTATGTCAGTTTACTACTGAATCTCACTCTTTGTTTTGCTGCTTCTGAACAGTAGCAATTGCTTGGCAGATTTTGAGCATCTTTTCTGTGGTAGAGTGGAGTAGAATTCTGGTCGTATTTGGGAGCTTGTTTATTGTTCACTAAATGATGAATGGGTCTGTTCATGAGATCAAGGTTCCCAGACATTGTTGGCAAGACATACTGGTGACAAGATAAACATGTTCAAAAGACTATTTAGTTGAATACAGTAGCAAAATATACAAAATCGTTAATAAAGGCTCTTGGAGAAGTAGCACATTTAACATGGTTGAGAACGTTAATTTTTCAGATTTGCCTTCTTTATGAGTTTATAATATAGACTTTTGATAATCTGTTTGCAGGATGTGGTATTGCACAGTAAGAAACTTAACAAAAAGAGTAGAAGTCAGCTGGAAGAGATGGTTATGGTTGACAAACAGGGTATCAAAGGTCTGAGTAAAGAGAGAAGAAAAAAACTGGAGGCTTACCAACATTTATTCTACCTTTTACAGGTAAATATTAACGTAAAAATTAACATGCAGCAAAATGCTAAACTCCTAGAAATATATTGATTGCCTCATTTTAGTGATTGTAGTAGTGATTATGAAAAGATTTCCAAAGCAGTATGCAGACTGTAGAAAATACTGTGATTAACTTCTAATGTTTCCTGTAATTGAAAAAATCTTTGCTGCCTTAAACCATGCAAGAAATACAGCTGTTTGTTGTTCTTAAACAATTTCTATCTGTACTTGGGAAGCTAGAGAAATATTTTCCTCCTTATATGTTTTAGTCCATGTAAATTACTGTCACTATTACTGTGCATTATTTTTGACAGACAGGAAGCTGTCTGTTATGCTGCTGACAGTATATAATGCATCTCTTGTGCTCTGTCTCATCTCACTGAAGTTTTTCTAGAAAAATTTTAGATCTTCAAGGCCAATGCCCTCTAATACTTAAATGGACATGTAATATGCAATGTTGGTAATTGTCATTGTCATCGGATACATAGACCTGATGCATAGAGACACTGGAGATCACAAATTCCTTACTAGTGTTACTTGGATATCTAATATTTGCAGTATTCAGTTGTTCGTATACATTCGGATTTGGGAAAAAAATAAAGTCAGTGTGGAAATCTGACATACCTGGGAACTGGCATAAGTGCATTTGTTTGGTAAAGGAAATGTAGAGACAGCTGCTCCCCGAGTGGGGGTAGTTTGTCTGGGACAATAGCATTTAAGTAATTTATTTGTTTTGTAGACTAATCCCACATATCTGGCGAAGCTGATTTTCCAGATGCCACAAAACAAATCAACCAAGTTTATGGATACAGTCATCTTCACTCTATACAACTATGCCTCCAATCAACGAGAAGAATATCTACTTCTCAAACTCTTTAAAACTGCTCTAGAAGAAGAGATAAAGTATGTGCACTTACAACAAGACCATAGTTAATTTGTATTGCAGACAGTTCAATGAATACTTCATAACTAAAAGAATTTGGTTAATCTTTAAACTGTTCTAAACTGTACACATATTTTTGTCACTAGTGAAATTTTTCAGGGTAACCTTATTCATTAACTCAAGCTCCAATTCAGAAATGAAGCCCCCAAACTAAGGTGGGCTATATTTTTTTATTAAAAAAATTACTTGAAAAAAGACACTAGGTTTTGCTTTTGTGCTTGAGTGTTTAAGGCTATAGAAAGCTTTTCTTTCTCTGTGCAAATGCATGTTCTGTAATGGAGAGTGGTGGCTTATGCTGAAACAGTAACAATCTTTTATGCCCTTATATACCTTTGCAGCAAATATGTATTTTTAGCTGCCACTAACTATGTTGTGTACCAGGGACATTATTACAACACATACAGAATTCAAGTGGTAGCTTCTATAATCTTATTTTAAGTTAAAACCTAAGAAACAGACTGTATAAATATGCTTCATCATAGAAATAGGATCATTTAAAAAGTATGGGGTTTGAAACATGGATAACAATATACATAAGTTAGATCTCCTCTGTCCTTGATGCAGCTCTAAGGTAGACCAGATACAGGATATTGTTACTGGAAACCCCACTGTCATTAAGATGGTCGTCAGCTTCAATCGAGGTGCTCGTGGACAAAACACTCTGCGTCAGCTCCTGGCCCCGGTGGTGAAGGAGATCATGGATGACAAGTCCCTTATAATCAACACTAGTCCTGTGGATGTGTACAAGTCATGGGTAAATCAGCTAGAAATGCAGACCGGTGAGGCTAGGTGAGTGAGGAAGCTGGACATATCGTACCATTTTGAATACTTGAGGGGTCCATCAGTTCTGCCCTCACTTTCTTTCTCTGACAAATTGCACTTGGGCCCATGCATCCCTTCTACACTTCCCTGTAGCACAACGGAAGTTTGGGGGGAAAGATGCTTGAAAAGCAGGACTTTAACCTGTTCAGAGCAACAAAAGGATTACTTTCCTGGTCATGAACTTCAAAAGACAATTAATTAGTCTGCTGCACTTGTAAAGATTATGCCATGGAAGAACTTATAATTTTTTTACTCAGGTTTTGTAACAGCACGTTATTATTGTCCCAGACTTTTGAGGAGCTACGCTGGGACTGGGATGTGGAGATCACATCCTAAATTAGGATTCCCATTTTGTAATTAAGGCTAGTAGATGATGGTTTGTGTACCCCCAACCTAAACAAACTGCCTTCCTTATAATAGAGGGATCTAATGCTTCTAAGGCTTTTGTTATTTAGTCAGCTTCAACTGTATTTGACTTTTTTTCTGTTCACTAATGGGCCTTATGAAAAAAAAAGTCTATTTTATTCTCAGATACAATTTGCTTGATTTAATGTTTGTTTTGCAGCAAATTACCATATGACGTAACAACAGAACAAGCATTAACGCACACAGAAGTGGTCAATAAACTGGAGTCATCGATTCAGAGTTTGCGAGCAGTAACTGACAAAGTTCTTGCATCCATATTCTCTTCTCTCAATATGATGCCGTAAGTGACAAGTTAGGACTCTCCAAGCTGCAGTTCATGTGAACGGTGAAGCTTCACTTGAAACTCAGTGATGGAGATCCTTTCAAATTACATGCCTTGTGATTATATGCTTCTCAAATGACTCTCCCGGTAGAGGGAGTGTTTTCTCCACTTCTACTATGCCGTAGCAGACTTGAGAATGTGTCCCTGTACTTGAAACTCTTTGTATTTTTCATTATCTCTTTTCAAGTGGGTAGGGAAAAACCTAATAACTTGGCTGATTTGAATGGCTCTTTTGTTTCATCTAAGTCTTTCCAATATTTTTCCTTTTCATCTGTTCTACATGTAGTTATGGAATGAGATATATAGCCAAAGTTCTGAAGAGCTCGCTCCATGAGAAATTTCCAGACGCAACAGAAGATGAACTATTAAAGGTAAACTTCTGAGGGCAAACTGACAGCTGCTTGTTCTTTTACTACCAAATGGGATTTTTATTGACACTAAGCATTCTAAGGAAATGAGAACACAAGCATTTATAGAAGCACTCCTTGGGTTGTAAAGAAATAATGGAAGGGGAGGAGAAGAGAACTCTTCCACAACCTAGCTATCCTAAGCTAAGTGCTCAGCAGTCCTAATGGAGGCCATTGCTCAACCTGTTTTGGATAGTAACTGTTCTTAGAAGGTTGGAGTTCATCTTGATTATCTTGGATTTTTGTTTTGTACTATGGTCCTTACCACCAGCAATCGTTTAATGGAGAATACTGATATTCTCCTCACCACCCCCATCTTGAAGTTCTGAAAATATTAAAAAATAAGGTAAAAAAAAAATTGCATTGATATTGTAATTTAAATGCAATGAGGAAAGTCTCTAAAAAATAATTGCAAGTAGATAATTACCTTGAATTGCCCTATGACCCTTACAGCCACCTGGGAGACTGGTAGCTCTCAAATTAGAAATATTTGCACTTAAATAAAGTTGCTTTCATTAGTTTTAATGAAATAATTCTAAAATTACAAGTTATTAATTTCAACATATTTGTTTATATCCTGGTGCCTAGAGGATGTCAGCTGTGCCTCAGCTGAAAAATTAATTCTGCTTTTGTATGTTTTAAAAATGCATTGGAAATTCTTGAAAGTAGTATTTGACATACTTCTGTCCATAAGTCCAGTAATGCAGATGAAGGCATTGTTCATCTTACAGAAAAAAACCCAGTATCAAATGCAGTATAAGACACCCAACTGAAAGACTTTAAATGCATAAGTTGAAAGATATGCAGATCTCTACACATAAGCTGAGTCAAGCTGCAGAGAGAAAGGTCCTGCCTGTTTGAGATCAGGAGTTATTTGAAGCCACTGTCTGCACAATATAAGTTACAATACCATTACAATAGAAATTTCAGTTTGGAAAATCTGCTCTTTAGTCTTCTAAAGCTGCATGCAGTTCTCATTTGAAACAATGGGTTCCTTGTCAATGAATGCATTAAATTGTGGCAGATTTCTGTCTGAAAGAGCCTCTGGACCGGAATCTCACAAAATCTAGAAGAAAGAAGAGTTGTACTTGTCTTTGTGTTAAAAGCAGTGCCTTGCATTAGCTGATGTAAAGTCAGTGCCAAATCGAAATGTGGTTGTAAAAGTCCATAGCTGATGTTCACAGAGGTATTTTAAGAGGTGCATCTTACAAAGACCACAGACTCCTTAAGTTGGCCACACAAGTAACCCATGTCTTAGAGGTACTTCTGGCACTGGTTCCTGGCACTGGCACTGGTCCAATTAAGAAGTAGAAATGATTAATCATGTTTTGAGAAATGTAATTACTGTATGCAAAGGGAAGATCTCTTAATGTTTTCCTTCAGATTGTCGGCAACCTCCTGTACTATCGTTACATGAACCCTGCCATTGTTGCTCCTGATGGTTTTGATATAATTGATATGACAGCCGGTGGCCAGATACACTCTGACCAGAGGAGGAACCTAGGTTGTGTGGCAAAAGTCCTTCAGCATGCTGCTTCTAATAAACTCTTTGAAGGAGAGAGCGAACACCTATCATCTATGAACACGTACCTTTCACAGACATACCAGAAGTTCAGGTATGGAAAGCCCTCACAAATAACCTACACAGTATGAGTTCTCTAGGATGAATAAGGCGGGTGGACTCCTTGTTTATAGGAATTCCCTGTTCAGAGTTAATGTGGAGGGATCTGCTATAGTGAAATTCTCACTGCTGAGGAAGTTGAAGCAGGAGTAACAGGTTGTATTTCTGCCTGAGTGTTACTTTGGGTACTGATTGTCTCTGCTGGCTTGGTTGCTGTAAGTAAAAACTTACCAGTCAGGAAAAAGTTGTGGGTTTTCTTACTCTTTTATCTTTGCTGAGGGGTTCCATGCAGATTTTACTCTTTCATCTTGCACAGTCATAGGACATTGCATGTTTTCCTACGCTCTAGGACATAAGTTCTTTGGGATTATTACCCATCTTTTGGGGTGGCTGTTATTAACCTGAAGTTGAGTCTTCCAACAAACTCACTTTCAGAACTTCTATCTTAAATGTCTGCACTATTCATATAATGGGTTTCTTTGAGAAATTAGCTGTGAATGTAAAGATACTTAAACTTCATTCTATTTATTGAAGTATTTAAGGGCATGACAAACACGAAGAAACAACAGGGTAAAAAGTGTTAGAGCAAGAAGAAAAAATGCTAATGAAATAGAGCCCCTACTCTAGTTGGCCCTTTGATCACTACAAAAGGAAGAATCCCTTTCCTAATAATGCTAATTTTATAAAAAAGTGGGTGATCGCTCTGTACTTTAAACCCCCCTCAGACACCAATGGTGGCTGCTCTCAGCTGCCTTTTCCCCTTGTACTTACCCAGCAGCTGCAACTGCACTATTAGTGATGTTAAAATCTACAAGCCCTGCCTGGATCTTTTACCATGCAGTTATGAACTAGTGCAGGAATCTGTTCCTTAAACCTTTCAGATCATGTGCCCCTACAGATGCCTCCTCTAGCAATATTCAGAATTTTGCTCCCTGTTGGTTAGAACAGTGCTTCCTTTCATTTATTTGATATTAATATTTTCCAGTTAGTTTATTTATATACCACTTTGTCCCATTATTGTGGGATTTGATTAATGAATCCTGCACACATCTCATGCAACACTGTGATATTTTACAATGTGATTGAATCCCTCAGTTTTTGCTCTAAAAACTGAGGCATCATATCCCTTTTTTTTTTTTTTTCTAATGCTAACTTTAATGGTCTTTTGAGCCTGAAACATGCATCCTCCTCAAAAGCACAGGGCTAGTACAGCGAAGGCAAGTTCGTTCCTGCAGCATCCCTATAGGTCTCATCTAAAAACCTGTTTCTCCCAGCTGCTCCAATTCACATCCTCTCACTTTGGAAAATGGTGATCCTCTGACAGGAGGACCTAGCTGTTTCTTGGTTGTTTGTGCAAATCCCTGAAGCTGGCAGTAGCTTGGAGACATCCACTGTCATCTTGGGAAGCAGGTCTCAGCTCTCTATGTACATGTTAGTTGTGTTGAAGTAAAGTTTCAACCATACTTAGCTCTTTTTGTCTCTCAAGATTCTTGCACTGATAAACAATATAACACATTTCTTGTCATTCTAAGAAGTTCAGTTTCTGAGTAATGGCAATTTAAACATTTGTAGGCCAAGTAGTAATTTGTGCAGCTACTTCAAATAATTTATCAGCACACCTCATACCACAAAGTGCCTTCATAAAATCCAAGAGTGTTTCTGTGGAAATCCTGTCTAATTTCTAGAGTATTAAATACAAACTTAGAGAAGTGCTTAAAATTTACTAAGTTATCACTTCTTGTCGAATAATGGGAAAAAAATTACCCTTACAACAATTTTCCACCAGCTGACCCGGAAAGATGGAATGCTTCATCATTTGTATTAATGTGTAAATGCACTGTTTCCAGAAGGTTCCTTCAAATACTAAAGGTAGATTGCAGATTATAAGAAATAAAATGTATATCAAAGATTTGATTGTGTTTTTTTTATACAGGCTAACTGAAGTGAGTTCATAGAGATCAATTATTGGAGTATCTCATCTTCTTTTAGGAATTTTTTTCAAGCAGCGTGTGATGTTCCTGAACCAGAGGAGAAATTCAATATTGATGAATACTCTGACATGGTGACCCTTAGCAAACCTGTCATATATATCTCCATTGAAGAAATTATCAATACTCATTCAGTAAGTCAATGAAAATATACTACTCAACAGACTAAAGGGGCATAGATCATTTAATACTTCCAACAAACAGTCTGTGGGGAAGTCTTAGTGTTCATTATTTCTTTTGAAAAAATTTCTGTGGTTTCTCTGAAATGATCTGGAACTGAGTATTACATTACATTTTTCTTAGAAGACTGCTTCCATGGAAAAGTATCATCTTGAATAAAAATTAAATATAACATGTTCTGATGGGAGAGAGGAACATTTTGTTCTCATGTAGTGTGACATTCCTAACTTATTTATGCTTTTCTGTCTTGGCTAATAAAGTGACACCAATTTGAAGAAAGTCCTTTCATTCTGGGATTAGAATAGATTCAATAGTGCATTTTGTGAGCCTGGCGTTCTGTCACATGTTTTGCTGGAAGCAGATGCAAACTTCTGATTTATAAGGGCTGAAGCTGTGGCATCCTGCCAGTTCTTTATCATGGGTGAAGAACAGATTAACTTCAGGCTGTAGTATGACTCATGAGGATGAGTTAAATGTCTACCACATGGTCCTAAAACTGGATTAATACTATTTTCTGGCTTGCAAACTGTCCCCTGCCCCCCAAAAAGCCCTCCAAAAAGACCCAACACTCCCTCCCCACCTCAAAAAAAAAAAAAAAAAAAGCCCACAAAGAACATCTTGCAAATACTGTCAGATCCACTATGGAGAAGATAGAATATTCAACTCCAAGTACACCATGGCACAAGTTAGCTTTATTCAAGTGAAAACTAATAGCATTATCTGCTAGAAACATATTTGCTGGATTGTCTTTGTGCTGCTTCTTTCTTTTAATTATTTTTTAAGGCATAGACCTATGCCTGCATGTTTTAGTGGTTACATCTAAACACTAGTCTTGGTCAAATATTCCTTTTAGTGGATCTGTTGTGTGTCTAATGTTTTATTTGATCCTAATGTGACAAGGTATTGCTATGCAATTTTACATTAGCTGATAAAATACTCTACAAAACCTTCAGTAATTTACTGAAAGTAAAATGCCAAACAAAGCTGGTTAAGGAGATGGTCTTTTTTGATAATGTGGCTATGCACACTTGCCTCCCTACAAGAGGAAGCAAGCAATTAGGTCTGAAGACCGTATGCTATCTGTATGCAATATATTTACCAGGTGATCCTCCTTTGTCCCGGTGCAATTTTTTCCACAAAACCTCTGAGAACCTGAGCCTTCATCTTAGTTGTCTTCTCCCACTGCACCTTACCTGCAAGTGTAAATTAAACTTTCCATTCTGGTCATAGACCTAAAAAAAACCACTTTCATTAACAAGAGATGCATAGACATTCTAATGTCAATTGTAGCTCAGCTTTACAAAGTTCTCAAATCTGCCCTCTGTCATTATCTCACATGACACTTGCATAACCTCTGTAGGATGTAGGTGGAATGAGATCTTTTGCACTCACCATTTTTACTTTTTGCTTCTTTGCCATCTAGCTCTTTCCTTTTGCCCAAAGAATTTGTTCTGTGAATGCTTTTTTTCATTCTCAGCTTGTATAGCATCAAGCATGATCAAGTTTTAATTGGCACACAGTGTTTCTCAGCAGGTCTCACAGTATAATAGTTAACATTACTTACAATGTGAGGTAGCTGCTGCATGTAGGAGAGAAACTCTGTCCTGTAAGTATGTCTGAAATGCTTTTCTTTTTTGGACATAGGCTTTTTAGTTGTCTGTAAGTTTCTAGTAACCAGTAACTTTTGACTGACTATAACTTGCAGTGTTTAAAATTCTTAGAATCCTGGAATTTTTCCCTACTGTGAGTGCTGTGTTGTAGTTAAATTTCAATGGAGCTTGGTAAGATGTCTTTCAGTCATCCAAGTAAGGAATATTGCTTCTCCAGGGAATGGACTGTTGAATCCAGTGGTTACTAATACTGTTGGCTTTATCTAACTCAGCATGAGGTTACTCTTCTCAGACAGCAGGGCCTGTTTTCAAGAACAAGTTACTGCCCTGTTCATGTGTCTTATTAACTTGGCTTACCAGTATTTTTGTGGCTCAAAGTTTTGCGAATATGCCTTAGTGCAATGGAAGTTATTGTGAATATGTTCACAAATCTCTTGCAACTTCTAATCCTATTAGAAATTGTGCAGTGTGCATTGTATAGCTAGTTTCTCACTTACAAAATAGTCACTGATGGTATTGTAAACAAGTGAAATGGATATACAGAAAACAAGTGTCTGTCTATAGATCACCAATCCTATCTTCATTCCTTTGTGTGCTTGGCTCAGGATGCAGTACTGAAATGCTCTACTTGGGATTATCACCTTTTACTCTTGTGATACTTTTAGTCCTAAAGGCAAATCTTAAACTTCTGTTTATCTGGGATGTTCAGCACTTTGCAGATGATTGCCAGAGGAGCATGGCAAGCTGTCTTCTAGCAAGAACAATTCTAAATTTGTAGTCCAGAACTGAGCATGCTTCCCCTCCTTGGGTTTTCCATACTCCTGATCACAGTAGATATGTGGTTTTCAGCATTTAGTCTCCAGATTTATTTACAAGTATTAAGACAGTGGGAATATTTTTTTCAGATGATGACTTCATTTACTTTTGTTCTTAGCTACTATTAGAACACCAGGATGCTATTGCCCCTGATCCGAATGACCTGCTGAATGAATTGCTGGAAGGGTTGGGACCTGTTCCTGATGTGGAGTCTTTCCTTGGTATGCTGTTCATGGTCTTTAGAGCTAATCTCTCTAGGGGCAGAATTAAATTGGGGCTTTATATAAATGCTGTCGTGTCTCTCATAGTGACAACTTCTTCATTTACTAAAGAATTTGTTTCTGAATGCTTTGTAACATCACTCCTTCTAGTTGAACCTTCTAACTGCAATATTCACTCTAAAGATTAATAATGTGATTCTAAATCCAAACATTAATAATGTTTTGAGCAGAAGGATCCAGTTCTGCTCCAGTTGCAGATAGAAAACAAGTGATTTTAATAACCTGATCTTAAGATTTGCTAATGTTAGCTAGAAACTTTTTGTAGTGCACACAGAATTCTGAAAATCGTAATTTTCTATTCTGACATTTAATTATTCAAATAAAAATGAAGTTTTAAAAATTATGCAAATCTATTAGAAAGATGTAAGGAAGAATTTTCACTGATATTAGCCTTAATTGTAGTAAGATATGAACTATTTAGAAAGTAGTTAGGATTTCATGGATATACCGGTTTCCAAGTGAACAGCCTGTTAACATAGCTGCTACTCTGATTTTTCTCTATCACTGCATGTTAGGACAAAGGATGTTAAACTCTTTGTATTGTTTAAAAAGACATATGAGTCTCTTGCATATCTGTAGCTTGAAAAGCAAGAATTGGTGGTATTTCTAAAATATTCTAACTGGACTTATAAGTAGCTGGCTTGTCGTATTGATTTTTTTTAATGTCCAAAAAAAGACTTCTAAATGGTAGGAATGGTTATGCTATTTATTAGACCTAAATCACTGACTATCATCACAAATTTTATCTATGTTCTTGTTCACCTCATGCATTGAATCATGGGAAGTGGCAAACTTGAAGTAAAAGATGTTTCCTTACAGGGGAAGGAGCTGTAGATCCCAATGACCCCAACAAGGGAAGCACACTGAATCAACTTGCAAAAACAGAGATTTCACTGTCTCTAACAAGCAAATATGAGTTAAGAGAAGGTGAAGATCAGGATCTCAAAAGCCTGATGATAAAGTAAGTTTCGCTTAAAAACCTGTATTCTGATAATGCCGAGTGTGGGATTTGTTGTGATTTTTTTAAAAAAAAGTTTCTTCCACTCTGCTGTCTGCTAAAGTGGCCTTCTGATGTGCTGAGAGTACTCAGTTTTGAAAAGCTAGTTTGTATTTCAATCGTGCTCAAACTTTTGCAAAAGTCAGAGAAACTGTCAGTTCTCGGAGAAAGTTAACAGAAAGATAAAGATACTGCCACTTGTTTTGGACTGTGATGGGGTCATTAGTAAGTGCTTTTACAGGAAGTTTGAAAAATATTCTGCTTTAAAATTGTATAGCTTTGGGAAAGCAGAGATGAAAAGCTGTCTATCCTTGAAGAGAAACAGTATCACACTGTCTTCTCCTCCCCCTCAAAGGAAAACACTTCCCTGACCTACTGCTCTCAAGTGTTTGAACGGGGTCCAACTGTCCTTCAGCAGGAATACTGCATGCTTTTATCCAGGCAAAGAAAATTGTTTATTCTATTTGAGCACATTAAGAAATGGCTACTGGGATACTCTAGGATATAGCCTACTTTATAGTTGAAAGTATTTTTATAAATGTACTTAGTATCAAATTATTAGCATCCCTCATTTGAAGTTATTTCAAGATGTCCAGAATAAGGATTGCCTTAAATTTAAGATCCTAGTGATTCCTGAATAAGGGGGAGAATGGGATACTGCTCTCCTCTATTACTATGCTTATTTTTATCCCACAAGTTTGAAGGAAGGGAAGTACAGCATAAGAATTTTATACCTTTGCAATCACTAGGAGTGTAGATACACACTGTAATTGTCACTAGTCTGTTAGAAATTTTTTCTAAATCAAAAATCAGTAAATTGCATTTATTTATATTATATGTAAAGTTTTACTTCTGAATGAAGTTCCTAGCTATAATATCTGTTGTAAATAGTGCAATTTTCATGAAAGCCATAAAAGCCTGTTTCAAGTCTGGAATTTTAAATGCAAAAAACCTCTTACTTTTTTCCACTGTAACTGTGCCTATTCGATCTGAATCTTAACCAAGAAAACACTGGAGTTTTTCTGTACCTCATTATCAAATCAAAACTGTTAGTCACATGGTATTCCAGGGACCAAGGCTCTAGAGCTGTTCCCAGGCTGGTTTCATAATGATACGTCTGCCACTTCCTTAGCAAAAAGAACAAAAACAAATCCATCGTGCTTCCTGTCCTTTTTTCCTTGTGTTCCAATCAAATGTTATGACTCAATGGAATCCCTAAAAATATGTAAAATCAACGGCAAAGGAAATGTCTGTAATTCTCTTCTTTGCACTGTGAGGAAATATGCTGAAACAATAGCATTAGTATTAACAAAAAAAATTATTTTTTTTATTGTATAAGTGCTTTCAAGTAATATTTCTTATATTTTGAGGAAAAGTAGTAAATCTGACAGAAGAATAATTAGCAACCTGTGGCTAATTGCAGCAGTATCAAAAGTTAAAATACTTACTGGTACCTTTTACATAAGTGGTAAGTAAATATAGATGCTTAATTTTCCTACCTTAGCTGCAGAGAATTTTTTCACTGCAATTGTGAAAACTTAGGTACCTGGCTAAAATTCAAGGCACTGCTGATTCACTGAATGTTTCTTGTTTCTCTGCAAGTGACATGCCTCTTCTATAGAAACATCAATATATTTGCCTTTTAAATGGTTTTATTAAGGTTTCTGTGAAGAAGGCTTTTTTTGCTGGTACACCTGTTCAGAGGACTCTATGTAAGGTGCCTACTCTACATGGTTTGAGTGCGTAGGTGCCGCGTGCCAAGTGGTAAGTGGAGGAGGCATCCAGACCCATGGAAAACAGACCCAAGCAGGTTTCATATGTGGAAAAAGGAACCTGAAGGGAGAGAAAATGGAGATAAGCCTTAAGTCTTATCAGGCACATCAGCACCTGTTTCTTAAGGCAGCGCATAAAGCAATAACGCTGAGCCACCTACATCAGTGTGTACTGTGGTGGTGACCACCAAAGACCAACAAAGGCAGAGAAAGTGAGTAATGTGTTGATGTAGCCCAAGTGAACCAACTTTAGGAAACCTTTCTAGTTTTCTTATGTGGGGTTTTTGAGTTGTGTTGGTTTGGGGACTTTTTTTGGTCCCTCACCCCACCCTAGCAAACTAGAGGGGATTCCAAAAGTTTGTGAAGGAAAAATACATTTAACAGTCCTTCAGAAGCTGTTGAATGTGCTAGAGCAGCTCTGAATAAGCAAACCTGTTTCCAGGAGGTTTAGCTGGTTGCCTTCTAACATCGAAGATGCTGTGCTTCAGGTCTGCCTGTGCTGTCAGTCATTCCAGTTTTGCTGCCCATTCCATGAAAGCTTGGATCGTACCCAAATACTCAATACTTTAGGTCAACATTGCCTGCATATGAGTAAATATTTTGTCCCATTTTGTTGCATTTTTATGAAAACTTCTAGTCCTGAAAACACTAACAAAACCCCCAACTTTATGTAGGTAAACTATCATTTTAAACCAAGTTGAAGTATTATCACAGAAGCTTTGACCATATGTAGACATTTTCCTGGAAAATTTATGCTGCATCTTCAAGTTCCTGTTAATTTTTAAGAATACTCAGTTATACTTCATTTGTAACAGTGTCCTCTAAATTAACAGAATTCTGTAGCAGGATGTTCTTGGAAGTGTGATGGATGAAAAGGCAATGCAAATGAAATCCTTACCAAAAAAAGAACTGGTTTACATATCAGGGTTTAGCAGCTACCCTTTTTTACCAAGGAAATGCTCGTCTGTTGCTGCAAGAGAAATATCTGCCATTAAGTGGTGTGTATAAATGCATTGTATCGAATGTAAAATTCCTTCAGAAGTTCAGCAGTTTCGAGTGCATTTTCTCAGTATTCAGTAAATATGACCCTTAATGGAACCCTGCATAGCTTAGGCTTGGCAAAGATTACGTTCCTACTTGCTGGTTTGTCATGATCATAACTAAAATCCACTTGTGACTTTTTTCTTGGATTTTTATTATGTTAACAGTAACTGTTTTGTAAAAATAAAGGGGGAAAAGTATGCATGTATTTCTCTATTCAGATGTGTAGAAGCCAGATGTTCAACATCATTAATGGAAGCTCTGAAACATAAAAAGCTAGGAAACAAACTTTACCAAGTATCCATAATAAGAGGAGCTTACGAGTTTTACTGTTGAACTGAAATACAGAAGTGATAGTGAGTACTCCTTTGTAATACCCATATATCATTTTTAAAAGGACTAAAAGACTTATTGTGGATATGATACGAACACAGCCAGGGGATACACTCTCAGAAATCTTAGAAACACCAGCCACTGCACAACAGGTAAGTGCTATATCATGCCAGAATAGGGAGAAAAGTACTTATAGCTATTTGAAAGCCTTAATGGATATCTGACGGTTTTCTCCACTGCTTTGTAACAATGAAACTGTTGCTGGTTTTGAACTATTCAGATCAAGAGTCTTCAGAATACAAGGCCTACAAATTTTCTTTTACTGTGTAATTGGTAGCAGCTTCAGAAGAGGAAGAAAATTGTTCTAGTTGGGGTAGTTTCTTTAAAAGTTAAGCCTCGCTGTCAACTACCACAACTAGAATAATTTTTTTCTTTATATTTTTTTGCAAACAGGTACTTTCTCTACTTTATAATACAATCAAATAGCTTGAGATTATTCCTCCCACTAAGTTTTTTTTTTCCTCGTGAATTTCAGTATCTTAACTCAAGTTCCCCAACATGTAATTTATTTGCTTAAGCAATACAAACAAACATCTGCCTGGGGAACTACTATCCTTCGTATGGGAATTGAGTGGGAAGAGCTCCCAGTTGAAGACTCCCCTGTAGATACTGACACACAGTGCTACATCTCACTAATGTGCAGGTTTTAGCTTACATCATTGTGTAGGGGACAACTGTGAGATCTGACCGTCTTAAAACTGAGTCATTTAGTTATCTGGCTAGTTTTACACATGTTTTGATTAATTGAAATACACATCTAGGTGTTGTGATTAATTATTTAACCTAGATCAAAAGGCATAGTAAATAGAAGTCTTTCAAACCATGTAGTAAGTGGATATCAATAAAGCCTGCACCTTGATTCTTGATAATCTCCTTTGAGAATTCAATGTACTTGAATATTTAACTGTAATCATGAACTCTAAAATTATTGTTATGGATTTTGGGTTTTTTAACCAGGAATCTGAGCATTTGAAACTTGTAGAAAAACGTGCCATCTTAAATTCCAAAGCTCCAGAGAAAATGAAGTCTAGTCAGTCTATTTTTGAAGATGAGCAGCTACCAATAGAACAAAAGAAAAGGAAAATTCAGAGAAATCTCCGGATATTGGAACAGGCAGGACTAGCATCTCCAGCAACTAAGTACCAAGAAATCACAAATGAGATTGCTAAGGTAAATGGAACATCCTTCCTTGTTTATTGATGGGTTTCTAGGCATCTACCTCAATCCATTTCAGCTAGAGATGTACAATACACATTTCTGGGAGAATGCTGATGTATCCACATCATAAATTAACTTCGTCTGCTGACAAAATAATTGAAAGGCAGTACTTGCATGCATAACTACCTGAAATGAATAACAGAACTGTAGACTTTGCTGTCCAGATTTGATATTGATTGCTGTTTTAACTTCTCCAGTACAATGTGTTTCAATATAGACTTTTATATTTTAAGAAGAATAATAATTAGCTATCAGTGTTTCAATTAATTATTAATGTAGTGTTGTTAAGGTTTAAAAAACTTGAAACCCTTCAAACTTCCTCTATTAACACTGATTTACTGTGGCTAGGTAGGACATAAGGAGAATGGTGGACCAATGCAATGCCCATCCTAGAGCTGATAAAGTACAGGGCTTGTTGTGTATAAATTGACATTTCCAGTTCCAAGTTCTCACCCAGTGCTTTCTGAAAGAATCAATGTACTGTCTTTAATTACTCATAAATAATATTGGATTACCTTTAATTATTCAAGAGTAAATTACTCATGGCTCACGTGAGTGATTTACATACTATAAATGTGTTTTTTATAAAGTTGCAAATACATTTGAATATATAAATGATTAAATTATTCATATGAGCTAAGTCTCTAATATGATTAAGAATGTCATGTTGCACTGACTCTGAAGTGCCATTTTAAAGCTGTTCAAGTGCTGGCATCTGCTTCTACTTCCAGCAAAGTCATTCTACATATGTATTCAGCCCCCTCTTCTTTTTTATTTCTTATTTATAAGCCCACATGCTTTGTTTCGAGCTGTTAAGGCTCATCCCAATCTTCAGATTGCCTTAGAAAGGGAAGTTGCTTTTATTTGCCATATGACTACCTCAACCCAACTGTTGCAGTTAACCCAAGATGTAGTTGAGCAATAGCTAGTTCTTAGGTAGTAGAAGTCCAAGCTCTCGTTTCTTCGGCCTCTCACCATAAAGTAACTGTGAGAAAGCTTCTATTTATAGCATGAAGATGACATCCTCCTTACGGCTTCTGTGTGTCTCATGCCCTGGAGACTATGGGAGAGTTCAAGATACCGCTGCTTGTATACATGAGTAGCAATGTGACTGTTTTCTGTCCAGTTATGTAAGCTGTAATACTACTGATACGGTGCCTGTAAGAACTAACAATAGTTCATGCTATCTCTCAATAATAAGTCAGCTTGTGTAATTACATCTTTGAATGGTAATAAGCTGAGTTTTTTTAAAATATCAAATTAATAAATGAATTATATTAATACATTTATTTAGGATATCCGGAATCAAAGAAGATACAGACATCATCGAAAAGCTGAATTGGTGAAACTCCAGCAGACTTTGAATGCACTTAACTCCAAGACAGCATTTTATGAAGAACAAATTAATTATTACAACACCTACATAAAAACTTGTTTAGACAACTTAACAAGAAAGTGAGTTGTCTTCTTGTCTTTTAATATTTCAGAGTGGTTTATCAGAAGGCAGAGCAATTGTTAATCTATAATTGAAAGTTTTGATTGCAAAAGGTTGAGTCAATGGATTAAAAAGTCCATGTGAGTTGTCACTGTGATGGAAGTCAAAACTTGGAAAGTGAAGTCTTGCATTTGTTTAAAGCTGCGTTACAGAAAGAGGCCTGAGAAGTATACATGTTTTCAATATATTTATTTGGTGCTACTTAGCGAATCCATTAGCACACTTTGAAGTCATGCAGCTTTGGGAAGTCATTATTGATTTTCTTCCTTCTTTAAAAGGATTGAGTTCTGTCATTAGAATTGAGAAGAGGAAAATAAATGCCTAAAGCATCATTCCTTTTCAGGAACAATGAGGTTGCTTGAGATCAAGCCTCCCTGCCAATGCACTGAAGTGTCAAAATGAAAACGCTTTACTGGCATAGACAGGAGCTTTCCCAATGCACACCTCATTGATCCAAAAATGAACCCTAATGGCCAATCTTATTTAACACATATCACTGCATGCTTACAAATTGCTATTTAAAGTCATGACGAGAGACTCTTTTGGATCAAGTTTGCATTTCACAACAAAATTTAAACAAGTGTTAGAGAACATTAATTCAAAATCATTGCCAAAATCTTTAGACTATTCACTGTGTGCTAAAAAACTCTCTAATGTTTACATTTATTATGCATGTTAATTCTGTTTATTAATAGTTCAAGAAGGGAAAGAGTGCAGGAAAGCTAAATATGACTAGAAGAGTAGCTGAAGTATAAAAGACCTGGTGGGTAAATCAAAAGCCATTTTCCTTGTTCTCTTCCCAGAAATTCACGTAGGTCAATTAAACTAGATGGAAAAGAAGAGGTAAAGGGAAGCAAAAAACTCAAACAGACATCATTGAAGTACACAGCTGCACGACTGCATGAAAAAGGTGTCATCCTAGAAATTGAAGATCTTCAAACCAACCAGTAAGTGTGGTATGAAACGACCAAGCGCATTTCCTAATCAACAGTTTCCTAAGGGGCCTGGCTTTTGTTGAAAGACATCGTTGCAGTTTCATGTGCCACATTTAAAATTACCTTAGAATTCTGCATTCAGAAGAATGATAAAGCCTAATTGTCATAATTATTTTTTTCTCCTTGTACCTTGCTATATGGTCACCTTGGGAAAATATTTGAAAAAGCCTATTTTGGCATTAGCTTAGATGAAACCAGTACAAGTTCAGCATCATGCTCACTCCTAATGACTGACTTGTAAGCAGCTGTGGCAGTCTTTTTTCATTAACTGACCAGTCACTCTCAGAAATGAGTAAACACCTAGTTTTCTGTACTTCCTAACTACGGCAAGGTGAGTGGATATGATGGTTTAACATCCTTCTTGTACCTAACCACTTTGAGGTGATTGTATTAAAAAATCATCCATCCTTTGCACCCTTCCATCCACGTATGCATGGAAAAAAGTTTTCCAGGTTGCAGCTTTTTGGGGGGCTTCATGAGACAGTGGACGCCACATGAGGCAAACTGAAGCCAGAGTTGAGTGTGTACGCACTGACAAGGAGACACTTAGGTGTGGCAGAATGAAAATGTGGCTGCTTTGTTTCTATACTGTGGATGCTAGGTCATCTTTGTTTCCTGAAATTCCCAGAGCCCATTTTCCATTTTTTATTTTTCAATATAAAAGACTAAGAGCTCTGTATTCCATACTAAATGTATAAAAGAGTCTCCATGAACGAATTGTAGTAGGAATGGAGTTGTTCGACACCATTTGCACTGCCTAAGGTGAAACTTCCCGTGTTGTGCAGACTTTTTCCCACAAAACTGTCTCTGGACTATATAAAAACTGAAGGGCATACCGAATCAATTGTTCTTCTTTTTGTTTCAAGGTTTAAGAATGTGATGTTTGATATCACCCCTGGAGAAGAAGTGGGTGACTTCGAAATCAAAGCAAAATTTTTGGGCGTTGAGATGGAAAAGGTGCAGCTCCATTTCCAGGTAGAGTTTGAATTATGTAATTTTGCTATATAGTTACAGTTGCATTTCCCCTAAATATAAACTATTTCAGGTTTTATGTCTATTCATGAGCTATTCAGTCAGCACGGCGCAGCAGATTTTGTGGGCAATAACTACATAGCTTAAGATATTGGGCTAATGTTTACATTAGGGCAACTGTTTGAAACCAAATGCCACGTTACTTTCGCAGCAAGCAGAAAATACCAATAGAAAACAGAAATACACAGAAAACAGTATTTCTTCTGGATTGCTATTACTGATATCTACAATTTGGAATCTAGAGGATGTGTAACGTTTTCTACCCCGTCCAACATTTGCTTGTAATTGTTTAAATTGTGAAGGACTTGGACTTTGAGATGGTTATTGTATGACAAAAATGACTTTTTGCTGTAAAGTATGGGTTCAAACAGACTAATTTTCTTATTTCTGATTGCAGGATTTGCTTCAGATGCAGTATGAAGGTGTGGCTGTAATGAAAATGTTCGATAAAGCTAAAGTGAATGTGAATTTGCTCATATTCTTGTTGAATAAGAAGTTTTATGGAAAATGAGTGTCTTCAGATATCATAGTCTGTACCCATCAGTGGGAAGTCTATTCAGTATTTTTTTGCTTTTAAGCATTTATTTGAAGCTTGAGTGCTTTTTAACTTAAAAAATTAAAACACCAAATGTCCAGAGGAATGTGTACAGTGCCTTTTCAGCATGGATAATGAGGCAGAAAAATAGGGAATAGATTAAACAGTTCCAGATTTCATTGGTGTTGGTAATTTCAAATCAAAATATAGTTTAGGACACTCAACTATTGTGGTTGTGTGGATTTTAAAGTAGGCAGAAATTGAATTTAGTTGACTATACAAACCTTTTCCTATTAAAACATTTTGAAATTACCTCAGATATATAATATAGTTCTTATTAGACTTTAAGTATTTACCAAAAGAAGTCCTAATTTGTTTCTAAGGGATAGTTTGGGCAAATATTTAGTTACATACTAAGCCTATTTTCTGAGAGTTGTCAACTTGTAAAGCAAACTTATTGTGCAATTCGAAAATCTTTATAGGTGATTATAAAGTGACAATAACGTCTTACTGTACAAAAATATATTTTGTGATTCATTCCTACTAAATGCACTACTGCCTCATGTGAAATGACATTTTCTACTTTCACAGCCTTTGGAGTGGTATTGGGGAAAACTGAATATTGAACAGTTGTCGTTCAGTTTGAAGTATTTGAATACATAAATTGTGCCTGTCTGTGTTTTCGTAAGAAAATTAATGCAATAAAATCAGTATTTAGATTGGTTTTTTAAATATTCTTTGGAGATTGTTCTATGTAAAATAAAAATTACCCAATTAAGCTGGCTTGGTTCCTGAATTAGATTTAAGAGAGTTATTAAAGCAGCAATCCAGATGGTAGTGAAAGAATGTCTTTCAGTGCTTTTATAAAATTGAATCTAAGCTTGATTGTCCATACACTACAGTTTGGGAAGATTGCTCAGCAGAGAAGACTTTGTGGTCTTTATGCCACTGAACTTAGTAATGATTTTGCTGATGAATTATATCTACAGAGCAAAAGGGGGTACAGTAGGTAATGTGATAAACACATAAACCAAGAGAAAAGACTACTTACTTTCACTTTCCTCATGACAAATATTTCAAAATATGGACAGGGAGACATTCTGGAATGCATTGTAAAAGCAAATATTAAATAAGTATTAATTCCAAAGGTGGAATGAAACAATGTAAAGTCAGTGGTAGATATACAGACTACAAGTCTAGTTGATATACTGACCTGTGGTATTATACAAGCTGAAAAACATTATTACACTTAATAGATATATTCAGTTATGGCATTAAATTTGAACACTTGACTACTTTTATTTGGATATATTAGCAGTGTTAAAGATAAACAGCTCCTAGGGGCTTTTATTTTTATTCTAGCTGGTTATGTATAAGCCATCTTAACATGACATAAATGCTGCAGTATTAATACCCTAGTTCACTTGAAATAGCTGGATGGGAAGGTGAAAGCAATACTTCACTTCTGCTTCCAAAGGAGAGAAATTAATTGTACTTGAATATGAATTAAACTCAATGTTTGTCTCCTTTATTTGTAACACATTTGACTAATCCCTACATATTTTTGACAAATTCTAGCTGTACAGGGAAGTCTATAGGAAGGACATTGACCCTAGGACCAGATCTTCGAGGTAATGTGTCAAAAGCCTGGAGTTCTGCTAGCAAGACATACTAGGGCACCTCAGCCTTAGTTGGCAGCAAGTCACTCTGGGCATGCTGTTTCGTGTAACACACTTGATTCATCTAGTGATTGCTTAGTTCTACTGCAAACAGCATGTCCCTCAGTTATTTCCTGATGTAGACAAGCTTAGGAAAGCTGATTTAGTTGCAAAGGTAATGAGACTTATGAAAGATGCAGTCTGTGTGCTAGCACTCACCTCTTCAACCATTTCTTGGGCTTCCTGCTTTTCTAGTGTACATGAAAGAGTAATATCCATTTAATTTCTTTGAACTCCTTTAGAAGTTTTTTCTTAATTGACTAGTTCAGTTTAGAGCCTTGCATTGAACAAACAATGAACCCTGCTAAACAGGACTGGCCATGATGATTCCTACCTAAATGTAAGATCAATGGTAGTACCAAGTATAAAGCAAACGAGCAAAGTATTTCCATGCCCATCCATTGCTGTCCTATGCTACTAAATATGACAAGAAAAGACTTTTGGAGGCAGCTGTAAGCAGCAACTTAGGGTCTTCAAAGTTAGTTAGAACTTGATGAAACCAGTTGTGTCCATGAAATGGTCTTGTGGAAAGACTTGCATTGCTGATGACAAAACCTGAAGAAAAAGCTAGTTTAGCTTAATAGAGCCTACAAGTCAGTTGTCATGGTAGAAGAAAATGTAGCTTTCCTTGAAAGACCTGCCAGTCTCCCAGCTTTGTCTTTCCTAACTACTGGTAGTAAAAAGAAATTTTAATAGCTGATAGTCTTAGCTTTTTAGCCCCTAGTTTGCATGTACCCATTGTCATGGGGCTCTGAAGCTCCAAAACTATCCACAAAATTGCATAACAACATCTTCTTTGACCAAGCAGAAAGAAACACCATCACAAGTAATGGCTTTGTTCTGTTTCACTGTCTTCTTTAGCTGTATTTTTTAAAAGAATATGGAAGCAACACAACAAACTGCCTTCTAACAGGAAATCCAAAGAGTGACAGTCATATCTGATTTCAAAAAATTAATAACTATACAGAAAACCCTCTTCCTGGAAGACTAATTTTGCCTCTGAGCTATGCTTCTAACCTCATCTTGTTAGAGTAGTAAACAGCATAAAGGTGGCTCCTTCTCCAAACAGTACTTTTTGGTAGGACTAGTATACTTAACAGGAATGAAGTTCTGTCCTGTAACAGGTTTCTGTTAAAAAACAAAACTCTGAAAAATGTGTAAGAAGTAGAACTAAAGAGAGGTAACTGGTAAAAGCTTTATAAATCTTGAACTCTACACCTCCTTTACAATCAGTTTAGTTAGAGAGAAAGTAGCAGGCTGACTTGCATAAGTACCGGATACAAAAATTAACTTAACTTTGGTCTCTGTTTGCAGACAAAATTTAACAAACATGGGTATTTTTATTTATTTGCTATATTTATAGTAATCTAATTTACAAAGATGAAAGCACACAGCCTAATAATTTTTCCCTGTATCCACAGTTGTGGTACTCCCTGCAGATACAATCTGAGATTCCCTTCGTATCTTTCACAAACTCCACAGACTGTTTTTTCCCCTTGAGTACTGGCCCACTGCTTCAGGCTTCTTCAAACTTAAGAAATGCAAGTACTAAAAATTTATGCGTTTCTGAGGTCCATTTCAACATTTACAAATACACATTTATTTTAAGAAAGATTGCTATTTAGTTCATTTTGGGTAAGAAATTTGTAAGTGCTGCCTTTGGGTATCTATATAGAACTGTGAAACCACAGGAAAGCCCAAGAATAGCTTAATTTTCTCTTGCCAAATAGATGAAAAGAAATCATCTGTGATTAAGGCTTCTTGTAGATAGATGAAGAAGAGTAGTTCATGACTAAGTATAAGGTGTTCTGTGTCAGTTCCCTAGTGTGTTTGGGATGATAGAGCTGTAGAAAGGAGGGGCCAGCTGTAGAACTTGTTTTAATTACTTCCCTTGCTCTAAGTAAATTGCATTCCGCCTTAAGAGTAGTAGATGGTAGGACTGTGGGAAGAATTTTGTAGAGAGGTAGAACTGACTGTGAACCAGTATTTGCAATCATGAGATTTATTTTTCAGTTAGGTCTGGAAGTCTAAAGGTCTATGGTTCTGCAGCAATGAAGGCACTTCAAATGAACAAGTTCTAAATGGAGCTTGCCCCACATCCCCACCTGGGTTTTTTGTCTGTGTTGCAGGAAACAGCATATACAGTTGAGAATGGGAAAGAATACGCTAGCAAACCAAAGATGGTCCACTTGTAAGGCTGCGTTATAGGCCTAAAAAATATAAAGTACTAAAACCACCAGTGGAATAAATGTTTTTGAAAAAAGACCTAAATAATAGTTGCAAAGTTATTTTCCTCTGTAGATTTCATAAAGGTTACAGTTCAACCAGCTCTTGATTCACTAGCAGTTCTGATGGAGAGAACAGGTTTCCTGTCCAAGGCACATGACGGAGGAGTTCAGAAGAGGCATCACATTCTCAGGGGTCTTGTAAGAACAGACGCAAGGACTGTAAAGCTAGGTAACAAATGGCTTTTAGACTGTCCTGTATTTGTAAAGCAGTCAATTTACTGAATCCATGTAATACAAGCAAGATTTGATGTTGTCTAATTTATACAAAGCAGATTTGAGTATTAAGGAGCTTTTCTAAAGGAGCATGATCTTTCAATTATGAGTAATGCAGATATTTCAGCTGGCCGCCTAGCTGTGCTCCTGTGGGGCACTACCAGTTTGGATTGCAGGAACAAAATTTAGCAAATTTAACTTAGATTTCATACAAGAAGTAGTTACTGTTACAAAAACTGGAATCTTTTGATTGCAGTTACAGTTAAGTTTCATCTAAGTAACTATTTTTTAAAGACAGAATGTCCCTCTGATGACATGGTTTTTACAGCAAGTTTTTTTCAAACTTTTTACGGATCTGTTTTATGACAAATGATAACGTCTTGTGTTAAGTATGATATGTGCTAAACATATGTGTCGTCTTCTGTAATCACCTAAAAAGTCCCTACCAGCTTTTCCATAGCCCCATCAGGTACCGGAAAGCCTGGAGCCTTCCCTTCTCCAGACCAAACAACCCCAACTCTCTCAGCCTGTCCTCATAGCAGAGGTGCTCCAGCCCCTCTGATCATGTTCGTAGCCCTCCTCTGGACTCGCTCTAACAGTTCCACATCCTTCTTACGTTGGGAATTCCAGAACTGGACACAATACTCCAGGTGGGGTCTGACGCGATAATAATGTTCATAGTAACATTAAAATTAGTCCTTGGGAAATAACAGAACACGCATAAGATTTCTGGGGCAATTTATACCTATGCCTGTAAGTGGGAAATACATTCTGTCCCAGCTCTTGTCTCGTGTACACGATCACCGTTGATGGAAACCATTCTGTCGCGCGCCCATCGCTGAAATAAAGAATGCCGATTTCTAAAACCCTAAAACGAGCCTTAGAATTTATTTGCCTTCGGTATCAAAACAATTCCTTGAGGACGACCCTTTGTTCTGCACCTCTCGCCCCGCCCGCGCCCCCGACTCTCGCCCCCGTCTCAGCTGGCTGCTGGCGCTCCCAGGGGCCGCTGCCCGGGCCGCCGCACTGCGAGGCCAGCCGGCTGTGCCGTCCTGGTGCCGCCGAGGCCTCCCTTCCCCACCTCCCCGCGGCAGGGCGGCGTGCAGCTCCCCCGCAACCCGCCCCCGGAGCCCGCCCTGCGCAGGGGCGGTGCGGCAGGAAAGCGCCTCCGCCGGAGGAAGCGCCCATCCAGCCCGGTCGGCCGTGCCTCGGCCTCATCGCGACCTCCTGCTCCGGTCGGACGGAGGGAGCAGAGGGAGCGGCCCCGCTCCCCGCCCCGGCGCGGCGGACATGGGGCCGTGGGCGCTGCCCGCGCTGTTCTGCGCCCTGCTGGCTGTCGGCTGCCCGCGCACGCCGCACGCCGCCCGCGCCGGTGAGTGTCCGCCCCGGGGGCTGCGGGACTCGGGAGGGCGCCTCGGCCCGGCGGGGGTCGGAGCCGGGCGCCCTGGCCCGGCGGGGGTCGGAGCCGGGCGCCCTGGCAACGGGAAATAAGCATAACGCTGCGTTTGGCCAGGGCTAGGGTCTCCCGCTCAGCTGGGACTTTAATTGGGGCTGAGGATTGCGTTTTCTTCGGCGTTGTGAAACGCCGCTCTAGGTTTGTTCTTGGAGAAGGGGCTAAAACAAGGTTAGCCCGGGCCAAGCAACGTCAGACACACTTTCTGAGAACTGTTGTTTTGAATAAAGGAGAAAGTCATAGCTCTGAAATACGTAGACCTGAGAAGGATGCAGTGCCACGGTTATTGATTATAGAATCATAGAATGGTTTGGGTTGGAAAGGGCTTTAAAGATGCTGAAGAACAGTTGACACTTGTCCCATGGCTAAAGAGGCAATGGCGCAGTAGCAAGTTATGGTGGAAAGAAGTAATCAGGCTGGCGAGATGTGTTGGCAGACTTGCTTAAAAAATGGCATTGACTTTCACTAACAACTTCAGAAGACAGAGCGCCAGCTGAATTTGCAGATAGCGAAAAGTTTGGAAGACATTGCAGCACAAAATAGTTCAGAATAGGTGAAATATAGTTCAAAATAGTTCAAGGTGAGATGGGTGGTGGTCTCTTCTCCCAAGTGACAGGTGATAGGAGAAGAGGAAATGGCTTCAAGTTGCGCCAGGGGCAGTTCAGACTAGACATTAGGAAAAATTCCTTCATAGAGGGGGTCATCAGGCGCTGGCATGGCTGCCCAGGGAGGTGGTGGAGTCTCCCTTCCTGGAGGTGTTTAAAAGACAGGTAGATGAGTTTCTCAGGGACATGGTTTAGTAAGGGGACAGGTATGGTTGGACTCAATGATCTCAAAGGCCTTTTCCATCCAGATGATTCTCTTATTCTATATCTACCCCAAGCACATGACCCTCATGGTTAGTCAATTAGAAATAACACTAACCGCAGTATCTGTGCTATAAGTGCTCAGACCATGGGTCCATCTGGCCCAGAGCTTGTCTGACTATGCAGATGCTATGGGAAGGAGGGTAAGAGGCATGCATGCATGTAACCTTCCAGTTTCCAGTAGAGATACAACAGCACAAAGAACAAGGTATAACATGTAGAGATGAGCAACATGTATTTTCTGTGAAGTTCAGTTTAACGTTTTCAGTCGCGTAGTCATCATAGTGCTCCTGTACAAACAATTTAGGCCCATGAGATACTTGCTGGGAAGACTCAATTCAAGCTCTACATACAGAAAAGAGCTGATTAGAGGAACAACTAAGGGGAAATTTCAGTGTCTACTTTGTCTACTATTATTAAGGCTGGAAGAGGACAGAGCTAGTGTTCATGCTTATGCTGGGAGGGAAGTATCAGAGAGGGCAAATAATTTTGTCTAAACACAGAAGAGTGGGAATGAAGAGATCACAATTGTGTTCATACCAGAAGTCGTAAGGAAAATATCCTTATTAAAAAAAAAAAAGGTAAAAGACAAACTAAACATGTTAATGCTAGAAAGAAGATTGTACTGTTGAGTGCTGTTCTTCCAGTTCATGGAAACATTCAAACTTGTTTTTCTGCCTTTTGCAGCTATAGTCTTCGTTAAAGAGTACCTGGAATTACACTATTATTTGCTGCTTCCTTAGGAAATAATGATTAAAATAGTTACTGTATTAAATCACTAAGAAAAGAAGAACTCAAAACAAGTTACTTCGTGCACAGTAGAACTAATAAAGCCTGGCCATCTGAGCATGTATTCTGCTCTCGTTATGCTTGCTCCCACTATAATAATATCATTTCCCCACTGTCCTGGATAATCTTCCCTGTGTCCACCACTATGTTCCTAATTTCCATTATGCATGCACTGCTTTATCCCCAGGTCTGCTCAGTCCTTGCACCTGTGGCTTCTCCCCTGCTTTTCTCTTGGTCCTTCAGTATTCAAAGTTATATTACTGAGCTGTGCTGGTCCAGCAGGCATGTGAAAAGACAATAGCTTGGCAGGAGGTTGGTATTGAGTGCTTGCACATGAGCTGACCAGGTGCTGCCAAGGTGATTGGCTGTTGTCTGAACCTGCACAGTCTTTCCTGTGTTGAGGCACTGATAGCTGGATAGAGAGATGTTATCATTGCTTGAAATCAGCACCTGTGTGAAAGAGATTGAGAAAGGAAAGCAAAAAGAAGACTTGTTTGCAAGAAAACATTTAGGAAAATGTGTTCAAATTTTACTATATCACTTGTGTAATACAGTAATAAATTCTGTATAAATGGAGATGTGGGCTAAAATTTTTTTGAAGACAGTATGGTGTTTATTTTTACAACAGCAGTTAACTGTCATCTATCCTACAAGTTTGTGTCTTATTTTGTTTATAAATGTGTCTGGCATGAACTTCACATTCTGCCTGTGAGTACCTAATTTATGGGCCACTGAATAATGGAGATTCTAAACACTTATCACTGTTGATTATACAAAGCAAGAGAAAAGAAACCGACTTTGTTGTAAGACAGCAGTATAGGTGCAGCTGTAATCTCTAATGCCCAGAAATTGGTATTAATTGTAGTCCAGGGAACATAGTTAATTGATTTGAATTGGAGCATACTCTTTAGTTTTCTACCTCACAAAAATATCCCTTGGGACATGGACATTGCTGTTTTGTAACATCCTGTCCAGATTTATGGGTCTACAGAAATACTTTGAAATTTTCTTCTGGAGCTCGAGTGCTTTTTAAGATGGGTTGAAGTCATTACATTTTTTTCCCTCTACTTCGCCTTTCACAGAACACTATGTGATGTAGCCCCTTGCATAGGCAAGTAGACATAAAAGGAAATTATAAAATAGCTTTCTATAAAAAGCAGTGCTATTTAGGGTAAGCAGAATATGCATATGCAGATCATAACACCAACAATATATAGGTATTACTTGATGGAAAACAGCACAGTATAGATTGTTAAAATCAAACAATCCTAAACTTGCTGAGCTTTCTACACCATTTCTCTATGTCCATGTTGGAGAATCAGTGCAAAGACCACAGGCAGTAAAAGAAAACTTGTGTCATTCTTGTATCATACTTATTATATGTATTTTTGCCTTTCAAAGCTCTTATTGGAAGCAAAGAAACAACTGTATGTATATTGTTGAGTGTCCTGACTGCACATCATGAGGATCAAATCTCAATGCTTTATGCCACTCTTTCTTTGGTTTTGGTTGCTTATTGCTTAGAGTCATTTCATACCTATTTATAAGTACTTTGATACAGATGTTAACTCTCTTGTATCAGCAATGAGAACACTATTAGTCATAAAAATAGTAATCTGCCAGATTTGACCTCTCTCAAAAGCATCAATTGACATGGTAGCAAAAATAGGATGGCTGTGTGAACATTTATGATCATTAGACAAGCTTTATCTCTCTTTACCTAACGGAGTATTTGTATTATTACAAGTTACTTAATATTTAGTGAAATATGTTTTAGATAAATGATATCTAGAGCTTGAAAGCAACAGGAAAGGAACATCTGACTGATTCATATATAGCTGTATCTACGTAAGAGCAGTTTTAAAATCCTTAAAATCTACTCCTAAAAGCTACTGTATCGGCTGTCTTGCATTATCCCAGTTTATAGGTAATACCTGTTTCCCATTACTGACCTGTATGTTTATTGTCAAGGTTCATTAATATCTTTTGAAATAATATGACATAATTTCATCCTCTTCTGTGTATACATTTCTGATCGTCGGCTTTTTCAAATAAACAATGACACAAAAGGAATTCAGAACCTCAGGGTGGTAACTGTCTTCCTTTTTGATTCAGAAATCATCAAGTGTAATATTGTTTTTTCTAATCATACACAGATACTGTGTGGTATGAACATATAAGCAGCTTTGCAATGGAAATATTTTAAATTAAATTGAATTTCATCAAGAAAGTTTAAACTCCTATTCTGTTGATTATCAATCGGCAAAGAAATAGTAAGTTTGAGGTCTCATTGCATTCTTCCATAGAGCTGGATTTCAAGTAGTACCTCATGTCATCTAAATTCAAAGTGGAGGTATGGACTGAGCACAGGACACAGCATGGAGTTGTTAACAGCATCAAAGTTGAGTTCAACTCTGAAGTTATAAAGTCTTTGCTTATACAAAGAACATGCAGTTTTCACCAAGTTAAAGTATTATTCCAGAATATTTTAACTAAAGTAAAATTATGTATGAAATGTTTTTGTCCTGAATTATTGTAGTAGGATTCTACTTTTAGAAAACTTTGATAATGGAGTAATGCAAACTCTAAATCCTTTTCTCTAAGAAAGCTGTAAATAAGTTAGCTTCAGAATTCAAGATATAATTTAAATTATTAGCAATGTTCAAATAATTATAAGCAATAGCTAAGACAGAGGCCAGGAGACAATAAAAGGTAACTGGCCCAGTCATAATTTTTTTTCTTCAGCATATTTTCATACTGGTCTAAGTTAGGAATCACTTATGAGAAATGGGTCAGGTTGGCACCAAGGGCTATCACATTAAATAACCTCAGTCATGAAGGACTGGTGTCACTGGCTGGTTTGCTCACTAGCCCTCAGGAAGAGGCACTGCCAGCTTGGAGGAGGCAGCACAGGTGAAGCCCTTCAAAGTTCAGGGATACTGATGTGAGAGAGGTGCTTGCTGGAAGCACCTCAGTTACCATGTCATACAGAGATCATCTTGGTAATACAGTTCCTGACTGCAGACACAGGTTTACTCTCCCTCTCATCAAGATCCTTTATATCTGTTTTCCCAAAAAACATGCCTTCCTTACATTTGAAACTGTGTCACCTCTTTATTTGGTTCTCCACACCATTCTTCAGTGCTGGGGAAAGCAAGAAGGACGTGCAGCCCTTTGGGGACTAGGATCATCATTGTCTCCTGTTTCAGAAATTTTTGTTTTAGATATGTCAGTGGAAGAAATACATATTCACAGCGTTCCAAGCTTTGTATTTGTAAAATTTGCATGTACTGGAGATACCAGAGGTAGTGTTCAAGATTTTCCATCACTCCTAACTGATGTTTTTACCACGGAGACAAGCTTCTGACTTATGAGAAGTTAGGGGGTTTTCATTCAAGTGTAATTACAATCCTCCCAAAATAGATGAATACCAGTGGTGTCAGTTGTGACAGCTTTCTATTGCAGTGATCAGTAAGTACTGGAAGTCACCTAACTATTTGATGTTAGCCACAGATTGAAATTAGAAGTGTTGACTATAACTTGTGCTACAACCTGAACTCCTTGAGCCATCCAACTGTTTGGACTGAACTTTTAAAGTAAGGTTAAATATTAAGGATCTATAGTTTTGTGTTCTGTTAGTGTTCTCTTTCAGGCCCTTGTGTAAATTAGTTTCAAGCCCTTCTGTGCAAACACTGAATCTCATGTACTTTATGCATTTATGTTTCAGTAAAAGCATTAAATTTTTCCTACTGTAGTCAAAGCAAGAAGCTACCAGGCTGAAATTCTCATCCAGCATCCTTTTTTTTGGCCTGCAGAAGTTGCAATCTACTCACTTTGCATACGAAAAGCATTATGTCACTTCCTCTCTTTTGTCCTCTTTGCCCCCAGAGTACTGCTGTGACACATAAAGCATCTCCAAATTTCCCTACCAGTCCTCTGGTTTTACCCACCCTCTTACCTCCCACCCTCTGCATTTAAGTCTGAACTTCACCAAAATTCAAGCTAGGCAGGGCCCTTCTTGAACAGCTTGCACACAAAGGGAGGTAACTGCCTGCTGAAAGCTGCAGCCACTCCTCTTTTTGCCATCTGCATCTTTCAGATGCTTTTGTTCTCATCTGCATTAAAAAGTGTTTTGAATTACTGTAGAACAAATAAGTGCTTCTAATGAGTAGCGTCTTGGATGGCGGAATCATGCCTGTGTACTTTCAGCTCACTGAGTTAACACCTTAATTTTTATTTTAGTTGTCTAGGATTCAACAAAAGATCAGTTGTACAGCTAAGCAGATGAATGATTACTTAGTAGTAGTAACTCTCTCACTTCATCTGCCCCTACTAGGTTTCAATTATCCTATGCCTAACTAGATTAAGCCAAAGCTGAAAATGACAGCCTTCCAAAAGAAGTCTCCATACAAACAACTTTTCTGAAATAATGTCTAACTCTTTTGATTGTTTGGGTTTATTTTTTTTTACATAAATAAACCCATACCACACATTCATCACTTTGCAGATTCCTAACTCATTATAGCTACATTCAAAAAGAAGACATACCTTGTCCAATGTTTTCTTCTCAGTCACTGCCACTGAACCATGCTGCTGAAGACCCTACTGTAGAAGAACATCAGTAGCACGGTTCAGAAGTGCCATGAGGGCACACTGGACAAATACTGTCCTCCAGTGATGCACACTGTGGAGTAGGATAAGTAGATTTGGGAAAGTGGTTCAGTGGCTACCTGTCTGATACAAGCAAAAAGTTGATCCACATCCGCCTTGAAAACCACATGCAGACTTCTGCCATCTGTCTTGGTGGAAGCAGTTGGGTTGAGTAAGGTGTCTGCAGACCCCACAGAAATATTTCAGTAACTTGGTGTTTTAATTGCACTAAACTTTTTGTTATTTTGGTGACAAGTACTTCTAATGGGAATTTTGTGTATGAATGCTAGTGTTTATGCCAACACCTCATTTCCTACAAATTTTATGAAGGGTTTGGCTAAGACAGTTCAGAGGTGGAAATTTACTGTTCTATTTGTGTTAAAGTAGCTCAAAGACAACATAGATAAGATTGGGTCCTTAAGCACAGACAGAGTTCCTACCATAAAAAGCTTCCAAGCATAGGAGACAAACCAGGACATCTTACCGAAGCTTGTAATGAGCTAAAATAAAAGGGCTGCACTAACATATGTGAGCAGTCTGCTTTTTGATTCAAGGATTAACATTATTTTATGTTGTCAGTATGATCTTGGCTATCTTTTTTGAAAGACATTTTTTCTTCCTCATGGCATGTAAATATTTGCTTTTTAATCTTAGAACATTTTTATTTTTCAGCCTCCCCATATAACAGCAGCATACCACACGTCAGAAGTTTTGTAATGTCTTTTATAAGTCACCCGGATGATGACCCTATACCTGCCGAAGGGGATACTGAAAATTACTTGGAAATCGGATCAGGAACCATCTACCAGACTGGATCATTCCAACGTGAACATCGAACAGTGTCAGTGCAAACAGCCAGATACCTCACTAGTCTATGGCTGACCCGTTTTGTTCCTTCAGTTTATACCTTAGTCTTTGTGCTGAGTCTCCCTTTGAACATTACAGCAATACTCGTGTTCCTGAAAAAAATGAAAATTGAAAAGCCAGCTGTAGTATACATGCTGAATTTGGCCCTTGCAGACGTCCTGTTTGTAAGCGTGCTTCCTTTTAAGATTGCTTATCACTTCTCTGGAAACAACTGGGGGTTTGGACCTCAAATGTGCCGTTTCATCACTGCTGCCTTCTACTGTAACATGTACTGTTCAATAATGCTTATGACAAGCATAAGCTTTGATCGCTTCTTAGCAGTGGTGTATCCCATGCAGTCTCTTGGGTGGCGTACGTTAACACGTGCTTCGCTGGTTTGTTTCATCATATGGGTTGTAGCAATAGCTGGGGTTGTACCTTTTCTCATCAAAGAGCAAACGATGGAAATACCCAAGTTAAATATAACTACTTGCCACGATGTGCTAAGAGAATCTGAACTTCATGGCTATTACCTCCACTTTTTCTCTATCTTCTCTTCTGTGTTTTTTGTAGTGCCATTTATAATTTCTACTGTCTGTTACGTGTGTATTATTCGATGTCTTAGTTCTTCTACCATTGTTGCAAAACAAAATAAGAAGACGCGTGCCTTGCTCTTGTGTGTGGCTGTTTTTTCTGTTTTTGTTATTTGCTTTGGACCAACAAACGTCCTTCTATTAATTCATTATATCCACTTTTCTTATGACAACAGCTTAGAGTATCTCTACTTTGCCTACCTACTCTGTGTTTGTATCAGCAGCATTAGCTGTTGCATTGATCCTTTTATTTACTACTATGCTTCTTCTCAGTATCAGAGACAACTTTTCAGTCTCTTCAATTGTAAAAAGACTTTTGATCCTAACAGTAGTAACATTAGTGGCCAGTCAGTGTCGACCACAAGCAGAAGGGCTACATGCTCTACTAATGTGAATAACAGTGTCTACAGGAAGTTACTAGCAATGCATTGAGATAACATATCTTATACATGCCTAATGTTTAAACAACTTCAGAAAAAAAGACTATATTATATCCAAGAAATGCAAAATCTTAAAACAAGTTGCTGTATAATACATAGTTTTGTGGATTCATTATAGTAACACACAATTCAACTTATAACTCTGGATATGTAGATGTATAGTATATGTAAATAAGTTAATGTAGAGGGGAAAAAATTCTTAATAATAGTTGTTGAGAGTTTTTCAAATAAACTTTTTCAGACAAATCCTTTACATTGTTAATTGGGTTTATTGCAGGGGTTTTATGAAATCTCATTTGGGGATTTTGAACTCTTATCAGGCTAATTAAATTCCTACTTGTGAAACTGTTCCATCTATGCAGTACTTCCTGAGGAGGCTGTTTTTATATTTCTTTCTTATTTGTTGTTATTTCTGGAATTATCTGGAAACTTAATTTTATTAGCATTATTTTGCACCTGGGACACCGAAACTATTTTACATTTTTATATATTCCACCTCAAAACAGTTTATATGGTTTTAGGAATGTGAGCAACTGAAAATCAGCTATAGATTGATCCTATGTATCAGGGGAGATAATTCTCAGCAGATATTGTTATTGTTTTGGTGTTCCTGTTCATTAGCATACACTGGGCATCTGTGTTAGGAATGTATTTTTCATAATTAATTTCAGAAAAAAAATGTGAAATTTTATTTCACAATAAATCAAAGTTGAATGGCTCTCCAGAAAACATATTGAAAAAGATGTATTTATCATCTTGCTATGCAGTTTGCAAATGTGTGCTTTCATGCATGTGATTAATCATCATGGATGTGTTTTGGATGTGGAAATATCCTTTATCCCTGCCAATTCTAGCTAGTTTTTATATTTTACATTGTGTCCACATTTACTAAAATTGCTGTGATGTAGAGCCCAATAGCTAACTTCATTTTGTGTGGCATTCTTTTACAACAAGGGATGGTAAAGCCAAATAACAGGAATTCAGTTTTAGAAACGAGTGTGTAGGTAACAAGATGCTGATCTCAAAGGTCTTTTCCAGCCTTATGATACTGTGTTACTGTGTGTGATACTGTACATGAAAATGGAAATTAACTAAGTAGGAATTTGGTTAATGTGGGATTCGCCATAGGCATCTGCCAAGAAGTACAGCAATGGATAAAAGCTGTCTCCAGTCCAGCACAAATGCTAAGAAACCTAATCTTTCTGCATACAGTGTGACAGTGAGAAACTTGGCCCTAACTCTTGTCAGTTTGTTTGTTAATGGACTTAAGTATAATTAAGTATTGTCTTACCAAGGTCTCTCTAAATGCATAAATATATGGATGTGTAGTTTGTAAGGCTAAAACCCCACAAATGTTTGAGGCATATTCTCATTTTGTTTAATATCATATTAAGGGTAGTATTGTTTTTCAGCAAAATCCAAATGCCTCTTAAAATTATGAACATCTGCTTCTTGTTGGGAGAAAAATTTACCTCTGTGCTTCCTGTAGTTACAGGTGGGAGGACTGCTTTTTAGATCTATTACATAGTTGGGATTTGTTTCAATATCATGATACTCTGCTTCATGATAGTCCTTTATTTTTAGGTAGCCAAAAGACACCGTCTAGTCTGCTTTGCAAGAGGCATGCTAGAAGGGAAGGAAACGTACATGGAAAACAGCTTGGCAATCATAGCAATTATTTACTTTGTTTTGCTCTGTGGGCAGGTGATTTCACTTGTGACCTCAGTGTGCTTGAAGAACATGCACAAAAGAGCAATTTCTTATTGCCTTGTAGGGTGAAAAAAATGAGAGGGGTGAATGCAACTGTTTAGCCTCATAGCTGAAAGCATCAACAAAGATCCTAAATAAGAGCAGCTGAAAAAGATGTTATGTGTGTTTGTAAACCAGTATGTCAGCTGTGCCACACATACTGCTTAAGTTGTGTTTGCTGATGACTCTGGCTTGCATGCAAATGAAAAAAACAAAAACGAAAACAAGGAAGGGCAGTTAGAGCACAGAACCCTTAAATAAAAACAACTCTCAAACCTAATCAGACTTGACTTCTCGGTAACTAGCTAAAGTGCTGAAGTTACCTCTGGAAACTATGTTGCCTAAACATGCCTGAAAGCAGGAGACTTCAAAGGCTTGAACAGCAGGCCCATGTGAACTTCATGAGGTTCAACAAGGCCAAGTGCAAGATCCTGCACCTGCGTCGGGGCGAGCCCCAGTGTCAATGAAGGTATGGGGATGAAGGTATTGAGAGAGAAGGACTTGAGGGTACTGCTGGATGAAAAGCTGAACATGAGCTGTCAGTCTGCACTCACAGCCCTGAGAGCCAACCATGTCCTGGGCTGCATCAAAAGAAGTGTGGCCAGCAGGTCAAGGGAGCTGATTCTGCCCCCCTACTCCGCTCTGGTAAAACCACACCTGGAGTACTGCATCCAGCTCTGGAGTCCTGAGCACAGGAAAGACATGGACCTGTTGGAGTGGGTCTAGGTGAGAGAAAGCTGAGAGAGTTGAGGCTGTTGGCCTGGAGAAGGCCCTGGGAACACCTTATTGCAGCCTTTCAGTACTTAAAGGAGGCTTACAAGAAAGACTGGGGGAGGCTTTTCACCAGGGTCAGCAGTGACAGGACAAGGCGTAATAACGTTGAAATGTCTGAGAGTGGGTTTAGATTATAAGAAACCTTTTTACAATGAGAGTGGTGAGACACTGGAACATGTTGCCCAGAGAGGTTGTGACAACTCTGCTCCCAGAAGTGTTTGAGGTTGGATGGGCCTTTGAGCAAGCTGATCTAGTAAAAGGTGTCCCTGCTCATTGTGGGTGGAGGGGAGGGTGTGAGGAGAGGGTGGACTAGCTCGCTTTTAAAGGTCTCTTTCAACCCAAACCTTTCCATGATACATGCATATGCATCCTACTCACATTGAGCCTCTGCAAGTGCTTCTAGCAAGCTTCTTGCTAGCCTGCAAATGCATATTTCCGCTGGAGAGGTGACTAACAAGTCCACTCCCACAGAGCATAATTCTTGCTGAAGCATACAGCATATATCATCTTTTCATAGCAAATGAAGCATTAACAGTTATACCTTAAGTTCCCACAGCTAGTGTCACACCTCTGCTTTCTGTTTGTATTTTGTTGAGGCTTCAGCCTGATTGTATTGCAACAATAAGAAATCTTCTACATGACTGGATGAGTGTCATACCAAGACCATGGCAACTCAGCTGTTCTTTAATTTG
Source organism: Neomorphus geoffroyi (assembly GCA_033558235.1). Classification (NCBI taxonomy): domain Eukaryota; kingdom Metazoa; phylum Chordata; class Aves; order Cuculiformes; family Neomorphidae; genus Neomorphus; species Neomorphus geoffroyi. The sequence goes on along the minus strand of JAUMJM010000048.1, from coordinate 18,733,892 downwards.
GCATTTCTATGCAACCAGTTAGTTGAAACAGTTGTCTTTTGCTGCTGCATTTGATGGCAAGAAGAAGGGCAGAACCTGCTTAAACAGCAGCATTTTATGGAGCTAGTCGCAGGCACAAAGAAGCTTTGCAAACCAGGTTGTATCTGCTGAGCTTGGCCATGCAGCAAAGCACAATTTGGTAGCCTTTTGAGAAAACTGAAACCAGAAAAGTACTTTAATTTAGACTGACATGCTTAAACTAACAGGAAAAGCTCTTCATGCTTGATGCACCCTTGCACTGCTGGCTGGGAAAGAAAATTAGTTTGTTTCAGGAGGAAGGGGAAGGAGTGAAAATATGACCAAAAGAAATAAAAGCCATCAATGTTACATGCTGTTTCACTCATACCTTCTCCTCCTCATTCTTTCTTTTTTTTTCATAATGTCAGGTTAAGCTGCATCATTTTCTGTATGAAGCAAACTTAAGACACATAACACTTGGAGATGAGGAGGTGTCAGGCACTAAAGAAGCTTGCTAATGTTACAGTTATGCCAGCTTCATGTTGTGGCAATATTGGCAGGGGCAAGATTTGTAATCAGCGTGGGTTTTGTTGGCAAAACACCCCAATATAGTGGCTGTCATTGGAATAACATTTCACAGGGGAAGGTTTGCTTAATTTAGCACAAGGATTTTGCAGGGATTGGTGCATTCACACTAGAAGCATTTTATCAGTTAATGCCAAGCATGCAACTGCCTTACAACTGCTCCCTGCAGCTTGAACACAGGCAAAGAATAGTCTGCTGGTTGTCAGCTCTGTTTCCCTATTTAGTTGAACGCTAGCCAGAAATGTGACCATCGCTGCAAAGTGTGTTCACAATGTTTTGCATCAGGCGAACTGCATCTCCCCATACTTGAGAAGGAATCCAGAAATGGAAATAGAGTACGAGCTGGCCAGTGGATCACCAGGTATGGCTCCATACCAGAGCTCTCCAAGAACTGGGAGAGAAAGAAAGAGAAGGGCCAGATATGCCAGGAGCAATATTTAAATAAATTGCTGGCCTTTTTAATTGATAATTTTCATCTTTTTTTGATCTGATCACAGTTTGATTTTGCAAGATGCTAAGCAAACTTAAAAAAATCAGTGAGGCCTCTCATGCATTTAAAATTGATCCACATCAGCTTTTTCCATGGGATTTTGAATTTTGCTAGTGCTACAGAAATGGTTTACTTATAACTAATACAGCTGCAGAACCTGAGCAAATAACATGCTATAATCGAAGTCAACACTAGAGAGCATTAAAATAACTAGGTATGGCTGTTGTAATTTGGCTTGTTGGGGAGGAAGAACCACATCTAAACATCACACTCAAATCTGAAATACTGATTAGCCCTCTAAAGAAACCTACGGATTTGGAAAGGTGAAAAAGGATTGGAATTGTGTGGAGAAGTGGGTCACTTTGCTTCAAACAGAACGTGTAAAAAAGTTCAGCAAAGTTTAGGGGAATCATTTTTCTTATGTTTGTCCTGTCAGCCTTCTAATAGCGGTGTCTGTAGCACCACAAAAAAAACCCTCTCTCCTCAAAAGCAGGCCTTTAGAAGGCAACATTTAAAGCATGGCACTAAGTTTAAATGCATTGCACACAGTGATATAACTCCATCAAGGTCAGAGCTGATCGAGTCAATCTACATTTAAAATCTGGTTTGATGTTCCCTCACCAAAATAAAAATGAATGGCATTGTATCTAATCTTCATTTTGTAGTATCCCTGGGAAAGGTACTGTCCTTGCCTTTGTTTGATCAGTTTTGGAATTTGTGTTAGGAATTAGCGGTCTTTTTTGTGTGTGTGTGCTGCACAATTATGTACTAGAGGCAGCAAGCCTTGGGAAGTTCATATGTACGCTTTTTTCATCCTCGTAGATGGGGCAGCGTGTACCCAGGCAAATGCGGTGCCACAGAGCATGGGCACAGAGCTCTCCCAGTTCATCCTCCTGTGATGCTCACAGCCTGCACACACTGGCCTGCCATGTTTCTCCCTTCAACTCAGCTAGAGATGGCAGTCAGGACACTTCCGCTTCCCTCAGAAGCCCGAACACAAAAAAGGAAAATAATTGAATAGGCTTTCAGAGCCAGATAATTTATAAATATTTTCTCATTATTGGCTCCTTATGATGTTCTTTATTTTTTTCAGATATAAGTTTAAATAATTCAAATTTTTGGTTTATAAGCAGCAAAGAGCAATCACCATTAGCAATATGGGAAACGGGTTAGGATCGTAAGACCAAACCTTTCAAATCTCTATTTCAGCCAGAAACTTAAGTCCATCTACTTAGTTTATACTCCAGCAGGTGTGGAGTCTCCCTTGGACCCTGTGTACCTTCTAGAAAGGGATACGGTGGTACAGAAGCCAGTGGTACCTCTGATGGGAAATGATGCTGCTCAACACACACCATGGGAGTCAGCTTCCTTTCCCACAGAACAGCACTTAATTGAAAACAGGTGTCCAGCTCCAGAGGGTGCATTTTGCACCACCACCTCCTGCTGTAACATCCTGTTTACTTAAACCTTCCTCAACACTAAGTGTTTCTTGTCCAAGACAACATCCCACACAGTCCTCCTCACCATTTACACAGCAAGGGGCCTTGGAAATCTACTTTGAAATCACACAGGTTTTACTGTCAACTAGTTAGTCTTTACTCATTACAACTTAACACACTGATTTAAATGTTTCTTTTCTGATATGACCTCTTTTACAGTGAACAGTTTTTATTGCCTATTCCAATCTTTCATTGTTCATCAATATCATTGCAAAGCCAAATAGAAGACATAGTTTTGCCTGCAGCAAACTTCTGGATTTGTAAAGCGATACCACTCACATCTGGCTTGTTTTCCAGGAACCATAAAATGCAAGAGATCTGTTAAGTTCAAAAATCAGGTCAGCTAGCACAACCAGAATAACTGCATAGCATAATTGCGGATTAAGTTTTACAGCTGCCTAAAGCACGCAGTAATGAGAAGTCAGTCCCAGATGGGGAAGAACAGAGAGAGGGAGGAAGAAAATTTTGCTAACCAAACCATTACATGTTTTATCTGCCTGTTCAAGTGCTACTAAACCTTCCTCCTACTAAACATGTATATTAGTGCCACTTATAGAATTTCTTTCCATTTATTTCCACACTTTTTTTTTTTCTCTCAACCTTTGCTGACTTTAAGAGGTACATGCAATTCTACCCAGGAAAGAATATAATAAATACATCTGGTTGGTTTTCACAGCTTTTATGGCTAAGGAAATTAAAAATATGCTGAAGATTTCTGCTTTCTATTAGTCAAATACAAGCTAGAAGTGACCAAGAAAACAGTACTACTGCTGAAAATTGCATTTACAGAAGCTCTGAAAATCTGTTTATATCTCTTACTTTGCTTTAACATTTTTTTCCTTTTTTTAATTCCATACTATCTTTAGTAAAAATTTTTGGAAGGAGGGACTTACTGCCCTTTACTCACTAGATGAAATGTGTAAAATTGCTGTAAACTACATGGACATTTTCCATTAAATGGTTAGATTAAAATATTTCTTTATTTTATATAATATAATCAGAAATATCGAGTTTTATTACTGAAAATTGTTTCAAAATTATGTTTAGAATGGTGAGACTGTTTAAGAGATAGACTTGTCTAAAGATATATTACCTTTTGTGAGCCCAGCCAATGCATTGTGGTAGGACAAAACTACCCAAGACAATGTTTTGGCTACATCAGTCCATTCTAGGTAGCTTTCCAGGTTTGTATATTTTTATCTTCATTTCTAAACTAAGGTCAGTAGTGCAGCAGACCCTGTCCAACTACTGACATGTTCTGTCAAGACAGTGAAAATATTTCCTAACTTGAAAATCAGTCATCAAGAGCTATTGCTATTTTTAGCAAAGTATTTTATCTGTCTTTGCTTGATTGCAATATATCCTGTTCGTACCCTAATGAAAAAAGATGGTAGGGGTTTTTACTTTCCTCACCCCCTCCTTCCGGACTAGCACATAAAAAAAAAAACTAAGAAAAGAGCAGCATCAAGGAGAAGGCACTTCTCCATTTAGGCTTATTTTTTGATGCTGGGGGTAAACTGAGGTCTGTAGAAGCATGGCCCAGACATGAGGGTTACAGTTAGCTTATGAATACATAGGAAATTCTACAAAGATATTAAGTGTCTCCTTTTAAACTCTCGCATGCTTAGCCAAGTGCTCAAGGAAGAGATGCACCTGTAGTCACTGGGTAGCGATACTGGAATCTAAATGGGATTTTAAAATTTTTTTAATTATCATCACTTTAAAAATCATTAAAGAAAGGCCAATCTATTATTGGAAAACTAGTGAGATGCTTCTCAGCAGAGCAGGCAGATAATTTGCAGCTACACATAGAGTTTTGTGTACCCAGCCTAGCATCACCTTCCCCAAGCTCAGGCTGGGCAGAAGCAGCCCCCACATCCCTGTGGACATCTAGGATGGCACAGGGTGCCTTTACAGCTGTGCCTCAGCTGTCCCAGCCTTCCTGGCCCTTCAGTTGCCCAGTAGACAAAGTCTCATGAGCATAGTCACACACCTAAACTGAAGAGGAGGGGTAGGCAGGATGAAGGCAGCCTCCACCTTCCTCCATCCCCATGGCTGAAGCTCTCTCTGCTACAGCCTGGGGGTCTCACATGCTGCAGCACACAAGTGTTTCACATGCAGCAGCACACAAGTTCCTGGATGCACAGCAAGCAAGCTTTTGCCTCATGCTTTTCTGGACTTTGGAGCTTGCCCAGCCTCTGGCATGAAGCACAGGAACAGCCATACCCAAGGGTGCTTGGGCCAGGCAGAGCCCTAGCCTTCCTCTAGCATATGAAGGGCAAGGATTTTTGCTGCTGTTTTTAATAGGCAGATGCCAGCCTTGTCTGTGCCACAAAGCAGGCCCAGCTCCTGAGTTTTGCAAGACTTCACTAAGATTTAGCTACCTCTGGTGAGAGGAAACAGGACTCATTAATGAAACAGCAAATCTGCTTCTCCTACCTAAAATTGTGTGGCTCTGCCCACGTGAGTGACCTTGGATAGGCTAATTCAGGACTTGCCTTTTACTGGGGAGTAATGTCTCTTGGTTACAGTACCAAAGAATAAAGCCTTGCTGCCACCAGCTTCCCTTCAGCATCTTGTCTTCCTGCATGAGCAAGATACAAACAGCCTGGGTTTACTCCTAACAGGAACAACCTGCATCAGACCTTATAATGTAGGGGGAGAAGGAAGGGGCTATGTGAGGGGGGTGGAACCATTAAGCTAAGGCTGAAGTCACCCTTGGGTTAGTGAACTGGAACAACTTCTCTGCTGGCCTGGGACTTGCAGGCATGTGGTGTTACAGAGCAATCTTACCAAATTCTGCTGATGCACAAGGTGCAGCCACTCAGGACATGCAAGGTGGGAACCTACCCAAACAGCCCTGTGCCCAGCACATACATTGTGTGTATATGTGTGTGTATTCATCACTTATCAGAGTTTTATTTTAATCCATTGCTGTAACTGTGAAAGCAGCACTATCAAGCAGGCATTTCCTGTATTCCTTTCTCAAATACAGAAACCAGATGTTTTATGAGGCATAACCAGAGTCGATCACTTTTCATAATGACGCTGATAAAGACACCCAGCCCCACAGACTGAAACCACAGCTTCTCTAGAAAAGCAGAAGTTACATTCTGCAGCAATGAAATTGCATGCAATAAAAGGAAGAAATTTTTAATGATGACTTTCCAGTATAGTTTATGGAAAAATATCTAGACCTCACTTTTATAAACAAAGTTAAAATATCATGTGTGAGGGGCCTTTCAGGTGGTGATATCTCCTTAAATTCTACAAAAAAATACTTTGGGGGGAAAGTAGGGACAAGTAGCATTGCTGTCCTTTGTGTAAAAGTTTGCTTAGAGAGTTTTTTTAACTCTTGCTTGTTGTACTGGACAAGAACCTACTATATTTTTAACACATTTTGACTGGAGCATAGTAAAGACAGTTTGATTTGTGCTACAACCAAGGCAGTTTGTTATCTCAGCCCTGTTTTTATAACCACTAGCATATAGTACATTTGCTGCTTATTCTAAGACCCTCCTAAGTGTTGTGAGTAATCCATCTGGTTTACCGCAGCAATTCTGTTCATTGCACTAAAAATTTTAATTGCACAAAGATTGAAGGTATTAGCTAGAGAATAGCAGGGCTCTCTTTGTTTTGCTCACAGCTCCTGTTGTTGTATAGTTAGTGTTCAATCCAGGATGGCTTTCTAGGCTTTGTTGCTGAGTTTTCTGTTGGAGTCACCACCAACATATTTTGCAGATATCTTGGTTTTGGTATCATGGGCTTGTGTGTAGGGTTAGCAGCCAGTAATATCAAGTATAATTGTTTCTTTAATTAAAGGGAACTTGTTACACTCTGCACTTTCAGTAAGATTCAGCACAACACAGACCAGCACTGCCAAGTGTGTCAGAAATGCTTGCTCTGTAATAGCTACTGTAAATTCACTGCCAGGTAGAAGGCATGACTTCATAACCATCCAAACACTAAGCTGTTTTGCAGATTACTTCCTTCCACATGTTAGTCTTGCTGTGCTTCCTGTCACTGTATTATGACTCCACAAAGAAGCAGGCCTGGGAAAAGCTGGTAGCAGAGAAACACTCTCTACCAGGTTGTAAAATAAATCTATCTTATGGTAAGCATTAATAACCATGAGGTTGCTGCCCTTTCAGTAGCTTTCACTATTGCATTCAAGAGACTTTCCCTTCTTTATTCCAGTCTTGGGCAGGGCTGCAGAGCCTTTTACCTGCTGAAGGTCTGCTCTGCTTTTAACCATGTGCTGAAGTGCAGCTCTTGCAGGTTTCACAATTGGTATGACAAATAGACTCTCCTCCTACTTAAATACATATATTCTGTGAGGCCTCTTTGCAAGCTGGAGCCCAGCTGAGTGCTCTACACACATCTTGAAGTCACTCCGTAGTCAGGGAGAAAGAACAAAAGCAAGCATGTCTCTGCTGATGGGAGAAGTATTTAGCCCATTCATTCTTAAGTTTCTGGAAGCAACCAAGATGCCTAAACTGAAAAGGACAGCCCTTAGGACTTCTAGCCAGAAGAGAAGCGTCTTTTTGACTGTCATCATGTACTGATTATGGGGACTCCTGTTCTTTTCTTTCTCTTTCACCATGCAGTGAGGAAGCATACAGGAATGCAATTTCTTAAGAAGCTCTCCTGTCTTCAAGTGCTGTAGGAGGATATACAATTCTGTCCTTATTTTATCACCTAGCCAAGTATTGATGAGCTCATCTGTTCTAATACTGTTGCTACCGAGAACACCTACAAAATAAGTGGCATACTCAGACTATTGTGTAATGGCAATTGTCCTAATGAGTCAGAAAAGCTATCACTCACATGTATGGTAACACAACAAAGTTAACAGTCATGAAAACCTTTTCATCTAATGAACACTTAGTCACCCCAGTGCCATCCATGTTGATTCCTGGTTCTGGAGCCTAGCTGTTTTAGAAGTTTCTAAAGATCCAGAACTACGTACATGCTTTGAACAGGGTCAGGAGTTACTCAGCCCCACTATTTCCAAGGGATAGGTGCAGCTATTCCATTTCTGTAGTCTGTATGGCAACAAAAAGCACAGAGGAATACAATTAGGAGACAGACAAAGCTCACAAAGTCTATCCTCGCATCTCATGGTGATATACCCATTTCAGCAATCACGGACTGTAAGGAATGGTAATGTTCATGTGATATTGTCATTAAAAACAGGATAGAAAGGATCTTCAGGAACGCATTTGTCTATTAGCTTGCCACAAGACTGGATCCTCTATCTCTAATTACTCCTCATCAGTGCTTGTCTAACCTGTGTCCAGAGACCTTCAGTGATGGAGTCTCCACAGTTTCTCTCAGGACCTGATGCTAGCCTGTTTATCTCCCCTTCTATTTTTTAATTTTTTCAATTGTATTTTATGTATTTAATGATTTCTACTGATTGTCTCATCTTTAGATTTAACAACTCCCATCCTTTCAAGCTGTATTTAACAGATTGTTCTCTAGATCTTGCATTCTCTTCCACTGGCCTCTCTGTTCAGTCCTTATCTTTTCTGAAACATGGTCCTGGCACCATACCACAGCTGAGGTTTTGTTGATGCTGAATACATTCATGTGATTCATTTTCCAATTTGTGCTCTTCTTGCTACACCTAGTATGGTGCTAGTCTCTTTTTTTGAAATAGCATAATACAGCTGACTGATAATCAGCTTTTGTCCCTCTGCATTGCACTCTGGAGATGGTGCTAATTGGGTCTTGGAAACTTAGTGGGGGAAGAACTGGTTCAATATCAATAACCCTTTTGATAACCAGCACAAGCATCAGTGTGGGAAATTCAGTTGTGGTAAGATCCACACCCAAATTAATCATCAATTCCACAGATTTTCTTAATTCCTCTGCCTTAAAAGAAAGCAGATATACAGTTAACATAGTTAAATAAGTTCTCTGTCTTGCCATTCTACTTGTTGTAACAACAGTAATTACTATCATTGTAACTGTAACTGGATTGTAGCTTCTTTTTACAATACAGCTACTTCCAGTGGCCACTATACTAATCAGACTGAACACACCATAGGCCTAAAAAATAGTGTTGGGAAAACCTGTAGTTTATCTGAACTGACTAATTAAAATATCTTAATCTTTATGTTTGAATTTAACATTTCACAGGAATTAAATCAATTGCATTAAAAAAAACCCACAAGCTGAAAGAAAGATTTGTCCCTTTGAACTTCTGGAAGGACAACAGATTGTTCAGGGTCTGGATGCATGAACTGCAACTACTGTTCATGCTTTTCCTTTCTTTATTCTGTAGGTATCATATTCAGACTTATGTTTCCTGGCCATACTCAAAGCCTGACATTAAAAAAAACCCCAAACAAACAACAAAACAAAACCAAAAACAAGTTGAGTGATAGCTCGTCCCTCTAGTAAAGCACATGATAAAACAAGATCCATTTAATCCCCCAAAATAATTATTCACAACTTTATCATGTCATATATTAGAATTCAGTAATACAAAGTTTTTCTGAATTATCTGAAAGTTAGTATTTTTATTTTGTGAAGCACTTTCAGATAATTGTCTTCTGATATCTTTTTCAAGCTCTTTGAAAGCAGTAACAGCTACAAAGTGTGCCAATTAATCCACAAGACTCAGTTCCTTACAGGCCAACCCCACTCAAGGATCAAGTGTGACATTTTAATCCCTTGAAAGTTAGAGGAAGAGCTGCCATTAGCAAGGTTCTCGGTCCCTATTACAAACATAGCTATGATGAATAGAGAATATATGACCACAGGATACGCAGATGATTTTCCATTAACATCTACTGGAACCTTGCATTCGTTATGACAAAACCAGTGAGATAATAAACCATTCTGAGGAATAACACTAACTACAAAAGATTAATTGTTCTTTTAAATCTAAGAGCTTACAAATATAAATAAAAGAACTGCCTAACATATATCATTTAGTTGTATTTGACTGCTGAAAGTCATCAGAAGATGCAGATAGAGTTCTTAGGCATAGGCTTGGTGTCTGAACTGAGAGACCTTTAGCACCATCCCATGGGGAAAGGGTCCTGTATTCTGTGGATGATACAGCGAAGTATAATCTGACTCATTTTACTGTGACAAGACTACTTAAACATGGGTGGGGAACAGAAAATAGAAAAGAGAAAGGTATACACAGCAACACATATCCCCGTTGCCTTCCGTGCACAGTAAGCTCTTTTGTCAACAGCTCAGCGTTGGCATCAGCACACACTGGCATCACTCCAAGCTACCGCCTCATTTCTTCACTTCAGGCTGGGTTTTTCATTATAAGTGAGATCAATGTATATTTTGATAGCACCTATAAAACTCAAGCAACAACACTGCACCTGCTGAGTAAGCCACTATGCAATCCTTGCCCCGAAGAACTGATAATTACCATACAAGTGGGTTTATTATAAGGATTATAATAATAATTGGGGTTTTCTTAAAGTTTTAATGCTTACCTTAGTTACATGAGAATCCAGCTTTTGTTTAAAATAAAAAAAAAAATCCTGACTTTCCCAGAGGAAATAAAAATCCTTTGAAAATGGATCCTGTGTATATTCTAATGGCTCAAGCGACAGATAATAAATGAAAAGCTGATGCTTATTACTTGCAAAATAATATAAACCTTTGTGGAGACTGTCGATATATTCTTTTTAACTCTTGGCTACAGATATCCTGTTACCTAGTTTTGAACAGATGTGATTTGTTTGCCTGGTATCTGGTAGGGTTTGGGAAACTAAAGAGCGAGGCTTGAAAAAATGTAAAACACACACTAGCCGAAAAGCCACAAAAAACATCAAGCTCAAACAAAAGGCAAGTATTATAGCTCCACAACCAGTGACTCTTAAGACAGGCTGATCCTATGTGGGGATGTCATATTTGCCATTATGTTAGGAAGTCAGTGATGAAACAGGGGAATTCATTGCTTTTCAGGTTAAACCTGAAAATTTTGTGAAGTTTTGCTGCACATTAATTATCCACTTTATCATTACAGGCACTGAGAATGTGGAAAGAAATGTAAAGATCATCTCTTCATGTTTTTATTTCACATTTTTAAAGACTTTGTGGTGTTAGGAAACATCCTGCCATGTCGCTGTTAATAAGTAGGATCTAGGGTGCCAGTGTGCCTGTTAACACCTACGTACTTTAAACAAAGTGAAATAGTTTCACTAAGAGAAAATTAAAATGTCCAAGGACTACAGTATCTTCTGACTTGGAGGTAGGAGGTAGGAGCTCTGTCTTACAATAAGGAGATAAGTGAGCTGAAACCTCCTTTAGGCATCGATCCCAGATCTTCACATTCCCTAAGGCAATGGGTAAAAAAAAGAGTGCTGCTCTTCTTCCTTCTTAGAATCATAGAATCATAAGGTTGGAAGAGACCTCTGAGATCACCAAGTCCGACTGTGCCTGTCTCCCTACTAAACCATGTCCCTAAGGAACTCATCCACTGGTTTCTTAAAAACCTCCAGAGATGGTGACTCCAACACCTCCCTGGACAGCCTATTCCAATCCCTGACCACTCTTTCAGTAAAGAAACCTCCCCTGGTGCAACTTGCGGCTATTTCCTCTTGTCCTATCACTTGTCACTTGTGAGAAGAGACTGGCAGCCACCCCGTCACAACCTCCTTTCAGGCAGTTGTAGACAGTGATGAGGTCTCCCCTCAGCCTCCTCCAAGCTACACAACCCCAGCTCCCTCACCTGCTCCTCATAGGGCTTATTCTCCAGCCCCTCACCAGCCTCGTTGCCCTTCTCTGGACACATTCCTGCCCCTCAATGTCCTTCTTGTAGTGAGGGGCCCAGAACTGAACACGCTATTCGAGGTGCAGTCTCACCAGTGCCGAGTACAGCGGTACAATCACCTCCCTGCTCCTGCTAGCCACACTGTTTCTGATACAGGAAAAGATGCCATTTGCCCTCTTGGCCACCTGGGCACACTGCTGGCTCATGTTCAGCCGGCTGTCACGCAACACCCCCAGGTCCTTTTCTGCCACTTTTCCCCAAGTCTGTATTGTTGCATGGGGTTGTTGTGTCCCAAATGGAGGACTCTGCACTTGGCCTTGTTGAACCTCATCCCGTTGGTCTCAGCCCATCGATCCAGCCTGTCCAGATCCCTCTGCAGAGCCTCCCTTCCTTCAAGCAGATCCACACTTGCACCCAGCTTGGTCTCATCTGCAAACTTGCTGAGAGTGCACTCAATGCCTTCATTGAGATCATTGATAAAGACGTTAAACAGGACTGGACTCAGCACTGAACCTTGGGGAACACCGCTCATGACCGTTTTCCAACTGGATTTACTTCCATTTACCACAACCCTTTGGGCCCGGCCATCCAGCCAGTTATTAACCCAGCAGAGGCTGTGCCTGTCCACAACAATGGCAGCCAGTTTCTCCAGCAGGATATTGTGAGAAACGGTGTCAAAGGCTTTACTGAAGTCCAAGTACACCGTATCCACAGCCTTTCCCTTGTCCATTAAATGGGCAACCTTGTCATAGAAGGAGATCGAATTGGTCTGGCAGAACCTGCCTTTGGTGAACCCATGTTGGCTGGGCCTGATCACCCGGTTGTCCCACGCGTGCTGTATGATAGCACTCAAGATGATCTGCTCCATGACCTTTCCCGGTACCGAGGTCAGACTGACAGGCCTATAGTTACCTGGATCTTCCCTTCGACCCTTCTAGTAAATGGGTGTAACATTCACCAGTCTCCAGTCAAGCAGCACTTCCCCAGTCAGCCAGGACTGCCAGTAGATGAGGGGGAAGGAGTTTGGCGAGAACCTCTGCCAGTTCCCTTAAAACCCTCGGGTGGATCCCATCTGGCCCCATGGATTTGTGTGTGTCTAGTTGGCCGAGCAGGTCTCTAACCAAGTCCTCCCCAACAGCTGAAGCTTCGTTCCCACCATCTCCCAGTTGAGGGGGTTGAGTATCCCTAGCACTTTCCCCTTTGGGTTAAAGAGAGAGGCAAAGAAGGCATTGAGCACCTCTGCCTTGTCCTCGTCCCTCATCACTACTGTCCCTTCTGCACCCAGCAGGGTAGGGAGAGTCTCCTTTGTCCTCCTGTTGCCGCTGATATACTTAAAGAAGTTCTTTTTATTGTCTTTGACCAAAGTCGCCAGTTGAAGTTCTACTTGGGCTTTAGCCCTTCCGATTTTTTCCCTTTTCTCTCTAAGTTTCTTTTGGGGAGAAGAAGGTTGAGAGCAAGGAAAAATTTTATTTTGTTACTTCCATTGCTGCAAAGCAGAAACAGGATTTTCTCGGTTAGACACTTGATTCCTTTTATGTGTGTGGAAAGCTGCACCTTTCCCCTCAGCAGTTTCCACCCGAGCCCTTAGACACCGAGGACCCTGGCTCAGTGCCTGCAGGAATCCCAGCCCAAAGTACAAGTGCGTTTCCTCCTAGTTTTTATGGCAGTCAAGGTGTTTACTCTGGTGTCGGGCTCTCATATGGTGCAGGGACAGCAGGACACGTTTCCAACCCCACTCATACAAGTTGTCTTGACCTCTCTTCTTCCACAGCAAGATACAGATAACTCCCCGTAAGGCCAAAGGAAGCTGGTTTTCTCCAGCAGAGACAGCCTGTGTCTGCAGTTCACCCCAAGTTTATCAGGGCTCATGGCCGATTTCGCTCAGGCTGTCCACTGCTGGTCTGCCCCACGTGGGAGACTGGCAAGAACAAGGTTACACTCCTTGCAGGGAGTCAAATGCCAGATACTACAAGTTTTAGCTCTTTGGAACACATCTTCACCCTGAACCACCTAATTACTTTTCATAAATGCTTCAAATCTTCACACAACACTTCATCATACCTGACCTGTACTGAGTATTTAATTACATATTTTAAATGCAATCTATCTCTGTAAGTAGAGATAGTTTAATGATATTTCAACTACTTTTGTGTGTAGGCCATGATAGGCATGCTAGTAAAAAAAAAAAAAGAACTTTCACCAGGTTGTGAAAGATAATACAGTAATAATCCTTTCCTAGAAAAACCAGATCAACCAGCTTTCCTGCCAAAGCATAAACAAACCGAAACACAGTGGGGAGAATAAAATCCAACATTTTCTTTGTTTCAAATCCCTGTACCACAGTAGACAAAAGTAGGTAGAAGACTATCAAGCTTTATTTTGCAGAAAAAACACAAGCAATAAGGCTAGTGTTGAAGATGTCATCATCAAGTGATATATTGAATTAAATCTGGGGAATTAACCTTTCCAATACTAGTAATATAATTTTCACTGAGCAAACATTTGGGGAACATTTAGACTTTCTTAATTCTTATGCCCACACTCCTAGTTAATTTGTAACTAAATCCACCGGCAATAGCTAATATACTGAGTACCTGTAACAACCACACAGAATTTATATGTAATTAAAATGCAAGAACTGCTGCTCTTGCACTTCAGTCTTTTATACTATTTTGAAAAAAGATGTTCAATGTCTGCTAGAAGCCTATACAGAGGTAAGATTACATTGTTTAAAAGTAAAATCATTAATTGTAGTGTAAAAAAAAGCAAGGGGGTCCAGGAAGACTGGATGTACTTCAAGAATGAAGTCTTCAAGGCACAGGAGCAGGCTGTCCCAATGTGCTCTAAGACAAACTACAGAGGCAGACAGCCGGCCTGGATGAGTAATGAGCTTCTGAAGGAGTCAAGTGAGAAAAAGAGAGTGTATCACATTTGGAAAGAAGGGCAGGTAAGTCAGGTTGCGTTCAAAAATATTGTCAAGTCGTGTAGGAAGGAAATTAGGGAGGCAAAAGCCCAGCTGGAGCTCAAATTGGCCACTTCTGTTAAGGACAATAAGAAGTGCTTATTCAAACATATTAATGGCAGAAAGAAGGGCAGTAACAATCTTTAATCCTTATCGGACATTGAGGGAAATATGGTAACTAAAGATGAGGAAAAGGCTAAGGTGCTTAATGCCTTCTTCACCTCGGTTTTCAACAGTAAGGCCGATTGTTCTCTGGACAACTGGTCTTCTGAAGCGATGAATGGGGACAGGGTGCAATAAAGCCCTCCTGTCATCTAGGAGGAAGAAGTTAGAGACCTGCTGAGCCACTTGGATCCTCATAAGTCTATGGGTCCAGATGGGATCCACCCTAGGGTGATGAGAGAGCTGGCGGATGAGCTTGCTAAGCCGCTTTCCATCATTTATCAGCAGCCCTGGCTCACTGGAGAGGTCCCAGATGACTGGAAGTTGGCCAATGTGACACCCATCCACAAGAAGGGCCGTAGGGACGATCCAGGTAACTACAGACTGACCTTGGTTCCAGGTAAAATTATGGAGCGCATAATCCTGGGTGCAATCATGCGGCACCTGCAGAATGACCAAGAGATCAGGCCCAGCCAGCATGGATTTAGGAGAGGCAGGTCCTGCCTGACCAACCTGATCTCCTTTTACGACCGTGTGACTCGCCTGGTGGATGAGAGGAAGGCTGTGGATGTAGTGTACCTGGACTTCAGCAAGACCTTTGACACTGTCTCCCACAGCAGACTCCTGGAGAAGCTGGCAGCCCGTGGCTTGGATGGGAATGTTCTGTGCTGGATTAGGAATTGGTTGGATGGCCGAGTCCAGAGAGTGATAGTGAACGGTGTCTCATCCATTTGGCGGCCGGTCTCTAGTGGTGTCCCCCAGGGATCGGTGTTGGGCCCGGTCCTGTTTACTGATGATCTGGATGAGGGGATTGAGTCCTTCATCAGCAAGTTCGCAGATGACACCAAGCTGGGAGGAAGTGTCGCTCTGCTAGAAGGTAGGAGGGCCCTACAGAGGGACCTTGACAGACTGGAGAGATGGGCTGACTCCAATAGCATGAGGTTTAAGTCCAAGTGCCAGGTTCTACACATTGGACACAACAACCCCATGCAGAGCTATAGGTTGGGGACAGAGTGGCTGGAGAGCAGTCAGGCGGAAAGGGACTTGCGAGTGCTGGTGGACAGGAAACTCAACATAAGGCAGCAAGTGTGCCCAAGTGGCCAAGAAGGCCAATGGTATCTTGGCCTGCATCAGGAATAGTGTGGCCAGCAGGAGTAGAGAAGTTATCATTCCCTTATACTCTGCACTGGTCAGGCTGCACCTTGAGTACTGTGTCCAGTTCTGGGCCCCTCAGTTTAAGAAAGGTGTTGAGATGCTGGAGTGTGTCCAGAGGAGAGCGACAAAAACGGTGAAGGGGCTGGAGCACAAGCCCTGTGAAGAGCAACTGAGGGAGCTGGGGTTGTTTAGCCTGGAGAAGAGGAGGCTCAGGGGAGACCTTACAGCTCTCTACAGCTACCTAAAGGGAGGTTGTAGTCAGGCAGGGGCTGGTCTCTTCTCTCAGGCAACCGGTGACAGAACAAGAGGACACGGTCTCAAGCTTCGCCAGGGGAGGTTTAGGCTTGGCATTAGGAAGAAGTTCTTCACCGAAAGGGTGAACTGGAATGCACTGCCCGGGGAAGTGGTGGAGTCACCGCCCCTGGAGGTGTTTAAGGAAAGATTGGACGAGGCACTTAGTGCCATGGTGTAGTTCACAAGTAGGAGTAGGTGTAGGTGTTGGGTCATAGGTTGGACTCGATGATCTCAAAGGTCTTTTCCAACCTTATGATACTGTGATACTGTGAAAAGCATCTACTTGGATTCAGCAAAGGAAGCTAGTGGCTTTTTGATCCTGAACAAGACTGAGAGAGCTTCCTCTAGCTGTGGGGGAATCTGGTGGGAGATCTCTGACCTCGCCCTGCCACAGCAATGCTCTGGAGAAAGGGAGAAAAAGGGGAAAACAGCTCCCTCACTCAACAAGAGCCAGAATCGGAAGCTTAGTTGTCTTAAGTGCAGCACAAAGAGGGTCCAAGAGGGAGCTCTGCTGGTGGAAGCCAAACTCAGACTTAGAGCAGACATTGAGCCAGGAGTACAGCAGGAGGAGGGTCCTGGAGCCTCTGTAAGAGACCCTGACTTCTGCCAACTGTACTGCCTGTGAACTGCAAACAACTGGCCAGCACAAAAAGAGGATTTTCCTTCACAAGAAGCAGGTGAAGGACTGGCTTTCACTGAGATTGTTATGCCTGTGGCTTGGGGTGAGGCATCTCACTGCAAGAAGCAGTCACCTGGCCACTAAAGGGTTAAAAAATGCCTGAGACTGGTGTGATCCAGCATAACTGGAACAAGCACAACTGTCAGAAGAAAATATTTCACCCCTCCTGAAGGAATTAACTGCTTGCTCCTTGTATTAGTGGTTGCTTAACAATCCAAATCCTGCTTCCACCTTGTGCATCCCCCAAAGGCGCCCAGGCAGAAAGAGAGGAAAAGGAAAGGTTACCTAATTCTGTGCCTTGAAGCAATAGCCCCACATTTGCAGTGGGCACCTGTACTGCTTTGCTGTGCTCAGGAGGTCAGAGTGGGGCTGTTGGGGTACAGTATTGTGTGGAATTGCTTTCCCCTGCCACCCCTAAAGAAAACTCAGGAAGGACCAGGGATAATGTGGCATTCAGAAGTCACAGCAAAGTTCCTACAAAGCCCTACAGCAAGGTGGAGAAGAGAACCTGAATCCTTGCTATCTTGTCACAGATTTTCCTTTTCACCTCTTTAATGGTGAAAGTGGCTGCTTCACACATGAAGCAAATAATTTGCAAATCCTAACATTTCTGTTCACTTCTAAATGCACATTGACTGAGTATTTTCATAATCAGCATCTAAATCATATAAGTACGTGGAGTTGAAATTGTTTGACAAATTTCAGCTAAGTGGAAGAAAAATATTTTCCTAAATGTGAATAATAATTATGACTATGTTGTTCATTAAGCTTCAAAAGATATTAAACAAGACAACTGCAAAGTAAATAATTTAGTCACAAAAAGTTATTTTACAAAAATAAAACTTCCCCCCTCAAAACATAATGATGGAGTAATAAAATTATTTTGGTGAAAATGCTAAGCTTTTTTTGATAGCACTCTAGTCCACAACTTGGGGCAAATAACTGCATTTGGATCTAATAAGATGTTTGTGGTTTTCCCACGATTGTGCAGACAGTGGGAGGTAGACTGAGACAGTGGGAGGGGATGGGGTTGGATAGATTCTGCCACACTGAATAAACACTGCAAGAATAGGCACGATGGATGTGTGGAAAATGTGTGACTCAGCACAGTCGCGTAGATCTCCTCCTTATCCTTCCTTAGCATGGGGAGTTTCCAAATAGTTTTCTGGCGTCCTGGCCAACCAGCATACTTTGTCTATTAAACTCATTTCTTTGTGAACACTTGGTGCCGCTTCTAGACAGACCACAACCCTGCTGATAAAATAATGGTATCAATGGTCAATCTCTGTGCTTTTGATCAAATAGTTTCTAAGTAAGACAAAAGCAGTTCTCTTTCACCTCAATTACAATGATGGTAGGAATTCCCAAAACAGCAACTTGCAAACCAACTGAACAGCATTTATTAGAGCTAGACAGAGAGGTGACATTGAAAGTATGAAAAGACGATAGATGCTCAAAACCAGACAGATACGTCCTTTCCATGCTAGAGAGCAGGCAGATGCCCAAGTTTTCAGCACAGACAGCTTTTCAAGTTCTCCTTTCCCCAAGCCACAACTAAACAGTATCTTTTCTCAAACCAGTGGGAAGGTATGTCACAAGGTAGCATGAAGAAACTTGCCCTATCCTTCCTCAGATAACTTACAATGCAGGGAGCTCTACAAATGCAGGTTAAGAAGTGCTAGCACCTCCCTTGAGCTGTGAGATTTACTGCAGTCCACTGCTGCAGGATACAGCTGTGCTCACCCAGCTGAGCCCATAGGTCTTGCCAATACATGACACAGTTGTTCTTTCTGCAGAGCATGGAGCGGCTCCAGGAGTCCTCTCCATCAGTAAAATGCACCTCTGCCCGCCACTCACGAGGAAACACAGAAAAGCACTGAAGGATGTCAGAGTGGAATGCCCACTACCTGGATACCAGCCACCAAAGGGACCATAAGCAAATACACAGAAAAGAAAGAGAAGACAAACACAAATGGTAATTTCCCAATTACTCTCTCACTCTTACAATACAGTCCACTCAGGGAAATTCCCAAGTCAGTTATGATTTTTCTACTTAATAAACCTCAATGGACGTCTCTTGCAAGTGTTGCCCAGTCTTTTCTGGAACTTATGGAAACCTCCTGTATCCCCAGCATCCTTTGGCAAGGAGCTCCCCAGGTTTCCTACCTGCTGGGTGTCCTTTGAGTAAAGTTTTTTATGTTTGAACTTGGCTCCTGGGAGTTGGGTAGATGGCCCCAGCCCCTTGCTGCATAGCAGAAGATGTGAACAGCTAGACTGAAGTGTTCTCAGCTGCTTAGTGAGGTCTCATACAGAAGTTAATCAATACTTTCTGTCAAGTGCCATAAATATTGTTGGACTCCATCAGAGCCTAAACTGTTAACATGACTGTATCAGCATGTTTTCTATTATTCCCAGCTGTAGAAGCTAACTTAAATCCTGTTCAATCTAGCTGTTCTAACTTCCTTCATTTTAATTTATCAGCATAAAACTGCAAGAGGCAAGATATTAGTCCCTGCTAAATCAAGCAATGCTCAAACAATAATTCCTTCTACTTGACATGCTGCCTCTTGAACTCTAATGCTATGTAGTTCTTGAATGTCATAAGCCAGGACTGCTGCCACAACAACTGCCCAATAGCTCAGTGCCCTTGGAATTCAGCTAGACTGGATCACTGATCCTGTTAAAATTCTGCCTCTTTTTGGATGAGTATCCTGTGATCCTTGTGTGGTTGTACCAACCTATGAACAAACACACAGGGGTGGAGTGGAATAGTGCAGGTCCATGCACATGGTGATAAAAAAGAAAGCTATGGCTTTAAAAATATTTATCATTTTCTCCTATACTCCTACCAGACTGATGTTTCAATATTTCACTATCCCTGATGACTAGAAAAGTTGTAATTTTTCATATCTGATTTAGTTAACTGATAAATTAAGACCCTACATATATAACATGGATGAGACTCCAGAACACATCACAGGTACAAAAAAGGTCAGCTTTACAATCAGATCCAATGCTCAGAATGGAATCAATGGTCTGAAGCTAACAAATGCACGATTCTCTTAAAAATTCCACGATTAGTCAGGAGATATGGTCAAAATGCCATATTCCATACATGTAATTCACAGAGCAATTCAGACTAGCAGCAACTTCCAAAGAGTACAGAATTAAAAAAGGGAGATGGACTGGTACTGCACAAACCTTAGATTAAGTTAAATTCACTTTCTGTTTAGGAAAATGATACTGTGATTCAACATATCATATTTTATTACCTATTAAAGCAATTACTACTTCTATGGGTTATTGCAAGTATCAATTTTCAAGTAAGCGTAAGACACAGGTCCTAAAACCAGAGATTCAATTGAGAAATCACAAAACCACAAATACTATTTAGAATAAGGGGGGGGGGGGGTAGATCTAGAAATTCTGATCTCAAGTCCTCCTTTACTTTACAATGCTGGAATTGTACGTATAATTTTTACATCAGTTGGCACTACTATGAAGGAATATCACATGTTCATCTGTTCAACTGAACTAAAAGATTGGCACAGAAACCTTCCGTGAAAAACGTAGAATTCATCTCCATTTTGTTTTCTGCAAATATCAACTGGAATCTAAAAAGAAACTGTGATTAGACAGAACCCAGCATTTACAAGTGTTCAATGGTGCAGACAGGATCTCATTGTTGTCATTAAATAATTTCTTGGATGCTGTCACTTGGCATCCACTCACAATTGAGAATGGCATTGCTGCTTGAGCACATCATAAGTTCCTCCAGAGTCATCAACAGTTCATAGCCAGAGTTCATCCACCCCTACAGCTGTCCCAGGCTTTATCTACACCAAGATGTTTACATTTTAATAAAACTGAGGTAGTTCAAACCAATATCATCTGAAACCCAAGAGAGGCAGAACACACTGGCCAAATCACAGCTAAGATTCTATTGCCTGTACACTTCAGCAGTTCCACCTGTGCAAAAGCACCGCTTGCCTTTTATCAACTATGGTTAGGTTAGAGCAAGCCTACAGTTTTAATTTGGTGTGCATTTTGTAAGACTGTTCCTTTCACACAACTTTTATTCCACCCATCCCTACACCTCCACATATACTTTTCTCCTCTGTAGATTTGCGATGTATTTATTTAAATGTTCCAAAGTATGTTGTAATTCTGGCAAGACCTCAATAGGTGAAAGGATCTTGAGGGGGGAAGAAAAAAAGGTAATTCCAAGTCAACATTCATAAATCATTGCTTTTTTCCTTGATTCATGGATTATTTCCATAGGCATCCCCTACAGGTGAGCTGGAAGATGAAGGAAAAAAAATCCTTTTCTGAGAGTGTTCTGGCAACTGTGGAGTGAGAAGTAGTAACTGTGTGGTAGCAGAACAATACTGGAAAAATGCGCATCCTTCTAACATTTTAGGCGACTCAGTGAACATGGAAAACATGCTGCAGCCTTGGACTTACTTTAACTTTGTCATCACATCTGTCCATGGTCTTTTTCAGACCAAAAAAAGTAATTACACCAAATATTCTCCAGAATGTTCCAATTCTTCAGATTTTGTCTGGACTTTGTCCAGTTTTCTTTAAGGAAGATATGGACTGAGTTAAAAATATCTTCAACAAGTAACTCCCTGATGCTGAATGAAGAAAGGGCTTTACATACATTACAGACAACAACCCTATTTGCTGCAAGACAATACTGTTGACGCCTATTGCATTTGTGATTCACTGTAATGATTCAAATTACCTTGAGAGGAATCATTATTTTACACTCCACCCTTATTCCTTCCAATGCAGATGCAGAAACACCATTCTAGAGCTATAATAAGCACATACTGAAAATAACTTTCAACCCCCTTCAAAATAGTTTTACAAACAAGTACATATAAATAGTACTCAATTGGAATGGGGAAAAAAAGAAAAAAGAAAAAAGTAAAAAAAGAAAAAGAAATCACTACTCGGTTTGGTCAATGTATCACAATATTAATTTAATTAATCTCCAGAAAGAAGGAAAACCTGTTTACCTGTTTTCGCTGGCTAGGATTAATGTTTCACTATAATCATTAGACTTCACAACTTCTTCCTGGCATCAGAAAGGTTTTGTTATAAAGTTTAAGTTAAATCATTTCTTGGAACTGGTGTGGTTTAATTATATTAGGAAAAAGAATACAGACAGTAGAAATTATCTGAGAAATGTATGGGCTTTTAAGATGTTTCAGAATGCTTTCATCATTTTCTGTTATCAATTTTAATGGCTACCTAATAAAGATTCTTTCCTAAAAGTAAATTGTGTTTGGATAGTCCCATGGTGTCAACACAAACTAAGTTATCTCCACGATAAGCCATCAACAAACTTCCTATGTGAGATGAACGAAGAGGATTCTGAAAGAGAAAGATGTGGAAAATCCTTATTCTGTTCATCACAACTAATACCGTGATAAATTTTCCACATAACCTTCCCCTCTATATTTCTTCTGCAAAGAGGTTACATATGTAAGCATATAGCTCTTTAATAATGTTTCCATCGTTGCAATGCTGACCTTACGTATTGATGCAAGCTCTTGTTTATCACTGTCTGCTTGCTCCAGCCCCTGGAGACTAGTCAGCTATTAAAAAAGGACACAGCAACACCTACTCTAACAAACATGCCAACACATAACAATATTTCATTTTATATTAGGTATTTTTATCCCAGCTCAATAATGATCCACTTCCTCAGCACAGGCACCAGAATGGCACTACATACATCAGATACAAACTCAGCCTACACTGATGAGTTGCACGCAATCTATACACTCCTTTCTCTTCGTTCCTGTCTATAGAGAGAGTACTTCCCCAGTTTACAACAGCAGTAGGATAAGAAGCCAGTACTAGCTAAATGGTGGTATCTTGAGTATATCTATACATGTAAGTACTTGAGATTATCTGTTTATTCATGAGCACACTCCATGCAGTGGACCATGGAAAGATTGGATATGATGTTATAACTTAATTCCTTTCAAAATGTACATGCATAAGCACAATGAATTAAGATTGCATAAGAAGCCAAAATTATAGCATTTCCTAATTTTTGATTGTGTGATTTAAGCGCCTTAATATGCTTTTTTCCTTGTAGCTGTAGGCACACTTGAAGACTGACGTACTACAAGTTAAGCAACTGTCAACATAAGTGCAGAAGCGCTGCTTTACATTCTGCTTAACCAAAGCATTTTGTTGAATTTGCATGTCCTCTACTGTGGCAAGGTTATAGTAAACAGGAGTCACAGCTGTACTTCCATTTGGGACATCTATGTTGCTATCCCCAGGCACTGGGCATTCCTAACATTTTGTTCTAGACCTTTTGCCACTTCTCTTTGTCATGCCTCCAGTCCAAGCCCTACAACTCTTTGCTTTTGAGAATAGTGAAAATACAGGAAGAGTTAATAGCCAAACATCAAGGACAAACACAGAACGCTGATGACAGAAAGTCAGAAAAATCACAGAAAGTCAGAAAAATCGGGAGGACACCCAATACCATTATGGGACTGCCTTAAACAACCCATAGTATCTGTCCCTTCCCCCAGCACAGTGACCCCAAAATACCATAAATGAATATGCTACCCACACTGGAACCGCAAGCATGTATTTCCCATGGCCAGAATTTCCCAAACCTGCAAGAATCTTGGGGTAGATGGGGTAAGAGAGGGAATGATCAAGACTTCCTAATGCAGAATGAAACAAAATAGATCTTTGCTGCCAGAGAAACAGAACAATACACAGCTTCTGCCCATAACCTTTCTTGTTTCCTAAGATCTGTGCCGGACACACAGAGTCTCAAGGACATTACTGACAATCGTTATGTAGTACTTCACAAGCCTGGAAGCAAGACCGACAACAACTGAGAAGGGAATACAAAGACTTGTTTAAAGGCTCAGGAAAACAACTCAGAGAGATTGTTTAAGATGGCGCAGAGGTTTTTATGAATTGTGAAACACAAAGATAGAGGGCTTCATTGTGTTGAAATGAGTTATCAAAAAGGCTTATTGTACAAGAGACATAGTCTTGCAGAGCCTTGCAGTAATGTAGTACCAAAGTACTCTCCTAGTTTCTAAGATGCCAGGTGGCTACACTAAGGACACGCTAAAGCACTGAGAGATGATGCATCAGCTTCTTCTGAGTCAAAAACTAAATTATTTTTTACAATTAAATAGTTCACATTGGTTCATTTGAACAAAACTTCACCATCCCTCCTTGAACACTGGCACTAACTGCATTGTTTTAAGGATATTTTAAGTGCTTATGCCATTCCTACAAGATATTGATTTTTAAAGTTAGGTGATTTTTATTTCTTCTCCCTTCCAAAACCAAGTTCTTCTTGCATCTTAAACAAAGATCCATACACTTGTGTAAGACACATGGCACAAACAGCCATTCCTCACCATGTGTATTGGAGGAGAGGGTATAATTATAGTAAAGCTCACACTGAAAACACATTTGTTATCTGAATTCAGAAATTCCCAGGGAGACACTAAGCACACAAAATGAGCTCTGTACACTGAAAATGCAACTGCCCATTTATCCGAACACAAACTGTATGAGTAGTGAGAAGTGCCTTGCAATGAAACCACATTCATTTCTCAGTTAATGCAGGGGGACCAAGTACCTTTGACAGTTACATATCTTCATGATTACATCACATCATTATGCTGTTAAAAACAGGACCTTGGGGTTATACCCTGGTAATTCCCCTTTGGAGCCTCTGTGTTGAACTGTGTTAATATCACCATACCCACAAGCTACTCAAAGCATGAGGGAGAACACTTTTCCAATTTTACCCTTTGCCCAAAGGTGTATAAGACTTTCCTGGTAATGTGCCCCAGACAAGCATTGCGGAAGTGGGGACTTATGAGCTGATGCTCACATCTTTTCGCCAGTTTGGGGTATGCTTTGATAATCAGTACTGTCACAGCACCAATGACATGCAAATTCAAAGCTCCTTCAAGTGACCATACAAAAGGGCAAGACTGTACTGTACTGAAGCTTAGCTCTGTAACTGGTGTCAGTCTTGGGTACCTGTCATCACTGCACCTAGCTTTTAATGGCCTGACAATCTGTGAAAGCTGTGAATGTGAATCAAAGGCTTTAAACTGCTTTGTATACGCAAAGATGGGCATCTCAGAAAAGTTGTTCATTGAGAAAAAGCTACGTATGTCAGCCCTGAACAAAGACTGCCAAGAGCACATCTTAGCTCCCCAAGGTGATGGGAAGCACTCCATGCTTCAAGCAAGTCTTCTATGATATTTTCCCTATCATCTCCAAAGATAATTTAATGTAAATTGTCGGGGAAAAAAACCTATAAATCCTGCCCCAGTTTAGGATATCTAAGCCACGTATGTTGTAATATTCTTCCTCTGGAACAGGGAGCTAGAAATGTTTTCCTGCACAGTGCTGCAACTTCATTTTTAAGAGTGGCGAGTCCCAGAGCCCTGAAGAGCCGCTAGGACTCTTATGAGATAGGACAGAGGGTTATAAACACTCTTTCCTGAAATGCTGGTTAGCCCAGACCTCCTACATGCTGAGCAGAGCTAGTATAGACAACACAGACACAATCACCCAGCTAAATGAAAGCTGCCCTCACTGCTGTGCTTTTGCATGCAACTCATTGATATCCGCGCACACTAAGCTTGGTCTGGGTGCCTGGCTCCTGCAGTGATTTGGGCTGTGGTTTGACAAATTGGAGAGCCCCTGAGCAGATGAGGCACTAACTTAATGGGCTGTTCTGGGATGGCAGCACTTTTTGACTGGCCACTTAAATGTCTACGGACTTTAGAAATGCAAATTTAGATATCTGGAGACTCCAGCTAGGCATTAGGAATTAGGCTCTTCTACATAAATGCCTAAATTCCATCCATGTTCCACTTCAGGTTTATTAGTCCCTCTGTGGATTTAGTCCGGGGAAAATAAAAGGCGAAGTGCAAGAACCACTAGACTGCACGTAATAATCAGTCTCTGAGTAGAGAACACACAGGCTTTGGTTTGAGGCCCAGCCAAAACTGGAGTCAAATAAGAAGAGAAAATTTATGTCTTTGGGGATTGCAAATCAGCAAATTGGTTCTGAATAGATAGACAGCAACAGAAGCAGCTGAGAGAGAAATCTGGGACTTAAAGGAAGTTGTTCATCTCTCAAAAACATTGCCAACATTTTCTGCAAGTATGGGCTATTAAAATATACACACTGAAAAACGTTCCATTTTGTTTGGTTTAGTAGCAATATTGAAATTGCAAATTTTATGCTTGATAAATGCTTAGTAAGAAATTGTCATATAACACTGAAATCTTTCACACCTGGATTTCATACGTGTTTCTTTATACAGTTGCTTTCCACCAAAATGGCTAATAAGGTGAAAAATTGGAACCTCCTCTCTGGTTAGCTTTATGTTGTGCAAGGGAGAGAGGTTCCCATTTCAATGAAAAGAGTGGGCTGCGGTCATGGTAAGGTCACAGGCAATGTTCACACATTGTTTGGAATGGAACAGATGTAGTTCAACCACAAATGCCCAGCTGAAGTTTTCCAGCTGGAAAATGCCATCCAGTGTGTACCTCTATCCATTCGATACTCTTCCTGAACATTACTGCCCTGTAATCACAGCAGAAGTCTGCTTGTGCTGAATTGGGGCTGGGGCCATCTAGATTAAGAGTGACATTCCTGCCAATTTCCATCTCCCTTAGCCTTTTAATCTAGTGAAATAATAGTAATAATAAGGGTATTGGTGATAATGCAATTGCTAAACTACGAAATCTGTTCATCACTACATGGAATTTCAGACACGTTCTAGTTCTTACTGAACAGTGCTTTAATCTGCAAAAGAACTTGAGTTAGGATAATTGCCCAGAAAGAGATTACTCAGACTGTAAACCTGTGGGACAGCCACCATCTCTGCTCTGTGTTTGCATAACACTTAGATGCACCAAGGTCCCATTCTCCTCTGGGGGATCACCATCTGTGCTGAGATAAACTCTAACAAATCTCTGAGTCTTAATGCCACCAACACTACAGTCTGTTTTCTCTCTTGATTTTTCCTCTACCACTTATTCAAAGATCTTACGCAGAAGCAGTGAGAGTAGCAAGCATATAAATTTATGCAGAACTGTTGGAGAATGGCTCAAGGAAAAGGGACATGGGTCCCTGGACGAGTTAGTTAGCAGTATGTAGCAGTGAGCTAGTGTAGCTAGGGCTCCGTTAGCATAAGTGAGCCATTCAGGAGGCCCATGAAGGTCACGATAACATTGAGCAAGTAGTAAGCAACTTGCCTGGTACCGAGCCAGCGTGGAAAGGATACATGGTCAGGAAACAAAACTACAGAAGGACGTTCAGTAAACGAAACTACGGCCAGGAAACAAAACCACAAGTAGCCAGTTAGGTTATGCCACGTATGCATAATTAAGGCAATGCAAGGAGCATAAAAGAAGCTGTGTAGCATTAATAAAGTGGAGCTTGCTATGGTTCACATTGAATTCGTGTCTTGTCTCCCTCCGCTCGTCGCACAGAACCCTTTTTTGGAGGGGGGGAGAGTGACAAAAGGGAGAATCATTCTTCAGCACTATGCTTTCTATCCTCATTGATTTTCTGCTGTTGGTGGAAAGTCGAGAATCTAGGATAGCTGGGCAAATCTTTCACCCCATGACTCTGAAATTTAAGAGATCAGAAAAATATTAAATAAATAATTTCATAGCTAAGCTCTAAAAAACAAGCAGAAATGTCAAAGATGTTTCAGGAAATAAAATGTTAGTTGTCTTGGTCACTGGAGAATAATTTGAAGTCTATTTTGTTTTACAATGACTGACTGTCATATGTATTTCAGTGACCAATTACTCTTTATGAGAAAGACTGCATTTTTTTTCCAACAACAATGCCATATTTTATTCCATTTAACCAGTGAAGAGGAGTATAAATATTGGAGATGTTGGCTTCTTTTGATGTTTGGGATGCTTCTACTTTTTGCTTTGTAACTCTTCTATTGTGGTCATAGATCCATGCCACAATGCCAAGATACTGTGAAATTCAAATTCATAGCAGTTTCATAGTTGTCCTCATAAATTCAAGTTATGGCAGCATGCACCTGTTCTAGAGAGGACTGGAACTAAATTGCCCTGGATGCTGAACAAACATAGGAAAGGTGATTCCTCATCCTCAGTATGAGTCTATCTAAAGAGGGGATAGAATTACTTTTCTGTGATTAAAATGACCAATGGACTAATACAGTTTAAATCTTAGATGTTGCATTTTGCAATTGATCTTCACAATAAAAGAATGTAAACAAGGTAATATATATACATATTGTCAAGTTAATTCAATTGAATAATTGGAGAAAATCACAACCTGTTTACATATGCTCTATGAACAGAAAGTGAAGCTGTATTAAATCACAGAAATTATTCTCTATGAGCTGTTTACTCTTTTCTAGTAATGATGTTACTTGTCACCCCAAGCCCCTGTATGTGGATGTAAACCAAACCACATGTTAGTAAAAGAAAATAACTCTACACAACAGGAGTTTTTCCTCTCTAGAGAAGTCTAGTGCTGCCCATTTACATTGTGACCTTAATTTAGCAGTGATTGATGCTTATTTGGAAAACTAAAGATAATTACTACCTTTTCTGATGTGAATTGGCTATCCATTTGACCTCAGTATTTTAGCCAAAGAATGTTGTACAGACTATAGTTCTTTTTTAATAAAAAGAAAAAGTACTCTTTTCTGTTCTTGTCTTCGGTAAGTTTTGCTCCTCAGAACAAGACTTCTTCCCCCTGCCAGGTGAGTTTCCTGGCTCCTATGGGACAACAACAGTAGGAAAAGGGTCTTTGCAATAATACCTTCTTAAGATGAAGGATGATCTACTCTACAGCTTGCTCCTCTTTCAAGAAGGGAGAGAGAACATCCTGGTTGTTTTCTGTTGCTTCTGCCATGTATTTAGGTGGCGACAAGGGCTGACAGAGACTGCACATGCAATTTCTTCATAAGTTCCTTTCACATTTATTAAAAGCTAGAATGTTATCACCATTTCCTTCAAAAGTGTTTCATTAAGCCTCTCTACCATTGCTGGATTTTTTTTTTTTTTTTATTCATACAGAGGTGTGTTAATGTCTCAATTTTATGGAAAAAAAGGGAATGAGAAAAAGATTAGGATCGTGCTTTCTGTCATCCGTGTCCATCTGTTTGCTTACTGTCAGCAAAAACACCTTCTCTCAAATACAAGCTTTTCTTTTTTCCTTATTTTTTGTTGTTTTCCATATTGATATGATGTGAGGCCCTACAATGGTGATCTCCAAAACTGTTGATCTCCCTGTCTTATCTTGACTTACATTATGTGCAGCTATGTGGGCTTTATTTTAAAACAGCCATCTGGAGAGATTTAACCACATCCAGCAGGCTTTATGCTTCAAATAAACTATGGCAGATACCTGGGCCAATGATATGATGACACATTTTATCATTCCAATGGGCGTTTCCCATTCTGATAACTTCAACTTCACAAGTGCCATAATGAAGAAAAAATTAGTTTCCATTCTGTCCAAGATGGGGTTTTTTTGTAAAATAAACTATAAGCAATCTCTGTGCTAGATGTTTTACTCTAGCATGTGATTCACATGCTCCTCTCCACAGCAGCACCTGCTTGTTTTTCTGAAGTGCTGCACTGTCTAACAAAACACCTCTCTTCAAAACCACATTGGGAGATTTCAAATGGTGTGATAAAAGAACTGTGAGACAGAAATTAGAAATCATACAATACGTACTCAACTGGGGGTGTTTAAAAGACCGCTAAAGTGTACATATATGGCATCATCAGGAACTTTCTGATTTTTGTAATTTTTTTCCTGGAACAAATAGGAGCAAGAGCAGCAGATCCCATCTACAGTCAGGGAAATGCCAGTCACAGCCCCATCTCATGTAAATAGAGGATGGCAATTGCATTTTACAAGCAATTAGAGTAACTTCTGGAGTTTCCACATGCACTCTGTGATTTGGCAGCATGGCAGAATTGAGAGATTTTAACATTAGTGTTGAAAGATTGTAAAATCTTGCCTTGCGATGTAGAAAATGGAGATTCCTTTGAAAGCTGCATTAATAAACTCATTTTACTAAACTTCATTAAACCAGCCATACACTCTGTGCAAACTCAGTCTGCTTCTTAATTACATGGAAATGGAGTGCGCTCTGATGAGTAAGGAGCCAGTGGCCATTACTGACTGTGTCATGCCAGAGAGGCTAAACTATTGCAGATATCTTCTTTTATGACTTTTTGAACCTGTAGGTGAAAAAGAATTTGGCTTAGAAATGTGGCACATGGCTATGGGTTGATAAAAGACCTGCAGGTCACAGGGCTGTTGTGAGTGTGGGCTGCGGAGACAGATTGGCAGAAACAGCAACACCATGTTTGATCAGTGGCTGCACTGGCTCACAGACCACTGTTTCTAGGGGTACAGATGCACATGGATATTTCCAGTATTCATCAGAAATGAACTTAGATCTATGAAGGGACAAGAAAGATGCTCAAAAATGATCCAATCTATCACAAATAAAAACAAAACACGAGCAAACCTACTTAGCTGAACACATTGTTGTTTATCTCCCTACTACTCTAAAATTTCTGCTATTATCTCCTGCTCTTGGTCAGGGACAGGTTGGTGTCTGAGTTGCATGTCCCTGTGCATGAGAATTGTGGTCCTGCAGATGCTGTTCTCCGCTTTAGTGGGGGGACCTATGGTGTAGATATTTTCAGTGAAGTGTTTTGTTTCATTTCACATCCTTTCCCAAATGTTTTGGAAAGAAATTCAGTTTTACGGAATTTGGGAACTGAAAGTATTCTTGACAAAACATGCTCTTTTCCCCATAGTGATCTACTATGGGCAAATATGGGAGATTAACTTAAGTTAGAAGTTGAATGAAAGCAAGGAAAATAAACAAATTAAAATATTGAATTAACCTGAAACAGCTTCGTGGGGTTTCTATGCTCAGTTAGCAAACAATTCTGACTTTCTATCCCATTTCAGGGATTCATTTGAAACCTGTGACATGGGAAACGTTGGAAAGAAAGCACTGGAAAGATCAGGGGCCTTATGATGTGTTGCAGCCCTGTCCCCATTGGTGAGGCAGATTAAGGTCATACCTTGCACCTTTTGATGGACTTTTGTTTAATTATCTGTTTATTCAAACTCTATTCCAAACCTACCATATGTATTTATCACTAATCAAAGAGTCCAGCTGTCAGGAGCAGATGTAGCTTGCTTGATTGCTTTCCCTTTTGTTATATCAACCTGTCCTTCGAGTGTCCCAATATTTTACTTTTAATTACGTACCAGTTGTGGGACACAACATGCTGTAACAATTAAGACCAGAATATCAATTATTGGTGAGGGGAAAGTAATGTAAGTGGTAAAGCAGCACTTCTGGGATATTACAGACCTCCTCTAACCACATTCAGTGAAAACAGAGGACACATAAGAGAGCTGACAACTTGGTCTTTTTTTCAATGTCTCTTAATGTGACTTAAATAATAATTTTTAATCTGATACAAGTGCTTCAAAATATATATTTAAAAAACTAATCAATGTGTATAAATCAGCTATTAGTTTAGAGATCCTAAGCTGAGACAACCAAAATGGAGGCAGTTTTCAGAATGGTTAAGTATATGCCCATCAACAAATTTGCTGTCACTGCAGTGCTTTAAACACTGCAGTGTTTTAACAATGTGCCCTGACTGTGGTTAGAAACATTGAAGAGTGGCAGATAACTTACATGTTGGTGGCTGTCACTCTACCAAACCATGGGAAGATTTACCAGAATGCCACCAGCCACAACAAATTATGTACTTGAACTGACTGTGACACCTGGATAATGTATTTAGAATATCCCTATTAAGACTTACAGTTCCTATGCTGCAAAAAGTCCCTCATTGTATCACAAAAACATGCTGTAAACGTAGTTTGATCTGATGCAAACTTTGAAAGAGAGCTTGCAATGAGGTTATGTAAATGAACTGGCTGTGCCTGTTTTGCCTGCATGTGGGATGATTGGTTTGAGGCAGCATTACTTACAGAGGAAAGGTCATATCTTACAGAAAGTTTGCAAACAAGGATGCATTTAAGGCCTATCTGCAATGTTCTGTGTGTTGTTCTATAAGCCCAGGAGGTGCATAAAATTAGAGTTGTGACATTGATCATCATATCACTACTAGGACAGTGACAGCAAACCTGACTTTTGAAACACTACAATGCTAACAGGACAAGAGGAACCAATGAACAGGACCATATTCAAATCCTTTTGTAACCGGGTTCCTGCTCATGGCCCAGTGCACAGAGGAGGTTGAGAAAGGGGTGGAACAGAAAGACTGAGAACTGACTTTCAGGGTAGGACAGCAGAAATTAGGCAACAGAAACTCTGCCTTAAATCATTTCAAGGTTTGCACTGGGCCTCACACAGACTGGTGTGTGAAATGGGAAAACTGCAACTGGTTGCTGCCATTCCCCCAGGTCTCCAGGCTGAGCAGATATTGTTCAGCAAAAGTTCTCGTTGAAGGTAGTAATTATCTGGTAATTAAATGCTGTTGCATACGGTAGATTTCCTAAGTGGGATTGTCCTGGATTAATATAAGCCTGCATATGAGGAAGGTGAGCAAAAACTTGCCGTAAAACTTCCACGATTTTTTTTCCATGTGCTTTCTGTAATGTAAAGCCAATGTTAAATGAAACTATAAAACAAGACTATCAGCTATTTGTGCAGTGATTCAGGCAAGAAATACTTTCAAAAACCAAAATATATTATAAGTATGAAACATGTTTTCTAAGCGGCTGTGTTCAAGGAGAAACAATAGTTGTAAAGCTAATAGCAATTGCATAAGGGGCAAAACACCATGTATAGCTAAGGGTTCAGTGTGGAAGATTATATGTTAGATCTAGTGGTTGAGGAGCGTTAATAAGACCTTAAGAAGAAATAGAAACCCCCTTCTTCATGGACAGCAGGAGCTGCTGCCAGCAGAGATGGAGAGGTGGAAAGTGCCAGCCCTGGTGGGAAGTGGCTGTTGGGCATGGTGGGACCTGGTGCAGGAGCATCAGAGGCAGCACCCTGGATGGTGGGCAGGCCAGGACTGCTCTGCTGCAGCAAATGTGAGTCACTGGAGTCAGGTGCTCCCTGCGGGGTGTTGCTGCAGGGTTGGAATTTGACAGAGCGGTGGTGTATCTGTCTTGCGGAGCTTTGCACTTGGTGTGGCAGGTGGTGTTGCCCTGGGTGTGGAGGGTTGGGTGTCCTGTAGAGCTGTGCTGAACGAACTGCTGCTCTCCTCCTCGTAAGTGGTTTCCCACGCAAGCTGATGGTCTGCTTTTCTTTTCCAGCTGCTTGGATTCAGGCTGGTGAAACGCCGGTGGTGCTTGGGTTTTTGGAACCAATACTTTCTCATACTTCCTTAGCAGATGTGGGAAAAGTCAGAAATATTTAGTACAGTGGAAGTGCATCTAAAAACATACAGAGGAAAAGAGTGAGTTGCCACCACCTTGAGACTGGAAAGCACAAAGACAGGAGAAGTAAGAATTGTAATTGCAAAAGAGAAACGTGGATGCTAAAAAGGACTATCAGGGGCATTACAAACCTGAAGTTTAGGCTGAATAAAATGTTGTGGTACAGTCCTGTTAATAAGTAGTGACTGGCCTTGTGGTTTTGCCACTTGGTAGCAGAGAGCATATAAACTGATTTAGAATCCCAAAATACATTCTTTTTCAGCCACTTTAGTGTGGAACAAACTTGTGTGTAACTGTATGATGCTGATCATCAGCCCTCAGCAATTGCCAAAAGAAAACAGCTGAAGCCATTGACCTTAGCAGCACGACTGTCCTACCACACAGCTAGCTGAAAAGTAGTGACCATCTGACTGACAATTCCAAGGGAAGATTCTCAAACACTACTCTGCACTGCCATGACATCTGGTAAGACACACAGCAAATGTCAAGAAAATACCAATATGATGAGAATATATTTTCATTTTATATGTTCCAAGTAGTTCGAAATACTCAATATAAATTTTGTTTGCATTTCTACTACACAGAAATTCTACCTCAAAAACTTCTGATCATGTGCTGAGAAACAAACAACCATCAGAACACTTACCGCCTTCCTCATCTCCTATGTACTAAAGGCTTATTTCAACAGTACAGAACTCTGTCCTGCTGGAGTATTCTGAGAGTTAATTTGCACAGAGGATCCAACATACCTCCCCAGCTACTGGTCCTGCTACTCCTGAGTTCGGAAAACCCTGCAGCTTTCTGAAGATTCCGTGCTCACGGAGCTCTTGAGCTAAGCTTTCCATGGTCTCACTTTCAAAAATTTTCATGCATCCTCTCCTTTCAAGTACTTCCTCTTCAAACAGGTGTTCATCAATCACTATAGATTTTTCTTGTCTCCCCACCAGATGGATTCAAACAGGTCACTTTCAATCACATCCCAGAGCTTCTTCAGAAAGCTGAGGCACCTTAAAGCATCACATCTGCTGTAGCTGTCCTCAGATGAGCTCAGCTGCTCACCTTCTAACTGGGGTTGCTCAGTTGAAGTTTTGTCAGGAGCTGGATGACGAGAAGCTGAGGCTAACAAATTAACTGCCTTGGCTAGAATAGAACCACATGTAGGTTCCACTGAAGCAAGCTCCATTTTAAGCTGAAACCATCTACCTTATCAGCAAGACTGTCCTGCCAGACAGCCAGCTGCAAGGCAGTGACCAATTGCCTGAGAATTCTAACCAAAGATTCTCAGTCACCCCTGCTGCACTCGGTGACATCACGGCACAGCAACTGCTTTCTGGCAAACATGGAACAGCAGTAACAAGTCACTGCTTTTTTGACAGGTTTTATGTCTGAAGAGCCAATAAGTAAATAAAACTGCAAAAATTTTAGATGCAGTGGTAGGACAGACTTGGGGAAGAGTGACTGGAGAGCTGCCTGGCAGAGAAGGACCTAGGGATGCTGGTTGACAGTAGCTGAACATGAACCAGCAGGGGGCCCAGGTGGCCAAGAGGGCCAATGGCATCTTGGCCTGTATCAGAAACAGCATGGCCAGCAGGAGCAGGGAGGTGATTGTGCCCCTGTACTCGGCACTGGTGAGGCCGCATCTGCTGGGTTCAGTTTTGGGCCCCTCACTACAAGAAGGACATTGAGGGCCTGGAGCACATGCAGAGAAGGGCAGCGCGGCTGGTGAGGGGACTGGAGAATAAGCCCTATGAGGAGCAGCTGAGGGAGTTGGGGTTGTTTAGCTTGGAGGAGGCTGAGGGCAGACCTCATCACTGTCTACAACTGCCTGAAAGGAGGTTGTGACAGGGTGGGTGCTGGGCTCTTCTCGCAAGTGACCAGCCAGAGGACAAGAGGTAATGGTCACAAGTTGCGCCAGGGGAGGTTTAGACTGGACATCAGGAAGAATTTCTTTACTGAAAGGGTTGTCAGGGATTGGAACAGGCTGCCCAAGGAGGTGGTGGAGTCGCCATCCTTGGAGGTGTTTAAAAGATGGATATGTGTGTTTCTTAGGGACATGGCTTAGTAGGGAGACAGGTACAGTTGGACTCAATCTCAGAGGTCTCTTTCAACCTTATGATTCTATGATACTAATTCTTCCCAATTCATTAAAATATGATGTACCAGCATATAAATTTTACACACATGTATATGTATTTGTAGTGGAAAAAATTATATAGTGAAAAAAACCAAGAAACTAACAATTTGTAATAGAGAACTAAGCTTTAATAGCATCCATAGTAACATACTTATTCTTCCTGTGGCAGTTGTACTTATTGCAATTATTTTCCAATGATAAACAAGTTTGAAAAAGAACCTGGTTTGTGTTTATTTACCAGTTGCTAAACTTTCTTTCCAAGCTGTTTGATCAACAGAACTAGAACTCCAAACATTTTCAATAAAGGCAACTGAAAATAATTAAGACTTGACATTGCTCTGTACAGAGGAGGTCCCAATGAGCTGGGCAAGACCATTTCTAGCTTCTATTAAATATTTTTAAGTCAAGAGGCAGAACTCATTGTAGACCATAACATGGGCTAACAAACTAAACTACTAACAAACAAAATGCCTGCTAAAGATGTTAGTTAGGAACACTAACATCTACATAAAAGTAAATGGAACAAAAACAAAATAAAAGCCTTATAGCAAGGCACAGATGGAGCAACAGTAACTCCTGCTTACAAGTGCCAAGAACCATCAGTTTATTATAGAATCATAGAGTAATTTGTGTTGGAAGAGACCTTTAAAAATCATTTAGTGTAACCTCCTGCAGTGGGCAGGAACATCATTCACCAAGTCATGTTGCTCAAAAGCCCCATGCATCTGACCTTGAACACCTCCAGTAATGAGGGCTACCTGTTCTACTGTCTCACCACCCTCACAGTAAAGATTTTTTTCCTAACATCTTATCTTAATCTACCCTCTTTTAACTGAAAATGCCACCCCTTGTCCTATCACTACAGGACCTGGTAAAACGTCTCTCCTCATCTTTCTTATAATCCCCTTTTCAGTACTGAAAGGCCTCAACAAGCTCTATTTTATAAAGCAGGTTGATAAGAGTTCTCTGGTATTGAAGCTGCCTGACACTTCTTAAAAGTTCCATTTTTAATTGTTTGGGAGTCTAATGAATTTTTTATAAGATTTTGAAGGGAGATCATCTTCACCTCAATTAAGTGTTTCTGACATCCCTATGAAAACCTAGCCAAATTATAAACCTCTGTCAACATGTTTTCCTTACACTGAATGGAGGCTAGGTCCAGAGCTGCATTTCCAGAATACGCACCTGCAGTGACACGTACTTCTACACACAGCCACAGAATTTCTTCAGTTGCAGCTCCAACCTGTCATAGGACAGTCTACAGTAGATTTTGTCTAGCAACAGCAATGAATCCTTTTCCCTTGCATTCTCAGTCCCTTCCACTGTTGCTGCATCCAAGCAAAAGAAGAAAGGAGCCATTTGCTTTGAATGTAAAGGGTACAAAAAGACAGACCGGATGGAATAAGTAAAGAGAAAATAAACAGTGCAAACTGGGTGTGGGTGCTGGCAGGAGAACATCACCTAGAGCAGAACTGGATAAGAGAAGGACCGACCACATCCTTCATACTAGAGGTCTGAGAGGAAATCAGTGTAAGAACGGTAGCCAGCACATATATACATGCTTGTTTGAAAGGGAGATTAGATAAAAACCCAGATGAGAAAGACTATAACTCAGTGGACAAGGTGATTAGGAGCAGGAGATTAGGTACCCATGAAGCAGTTTGTAATGGTAAAGCAAACACAAAAAGCACTGCAAGTGAGACAGAAAGAGACAGAGAGGGAGTCCGGAGGGATGGGCTACGACCTTCCTGGTACTTAGCGTGGAGGCTGAGACTGACATAAGAAATCTATAAGCAGTTTCAGCTGGGTGGATGACAAACAGGAACCATGCTTTAAGTATGAAGTAGCTTACAGTAAAGAACTCAAAAAAGAGAGGCCCTTAACATCGACTCAGACACCAAAACCTGGCAAGTGCATTTACCTTCACCTCTCTGTTCCCCATTTTCCATTTGTAAAATAGGAAGAACGCAGACCTCTTCAACTTACTGCTGTATTTCATGATCATCACAGAAAGCCCTCAAAAAGAACACTTTTTTCTTCAGAACAACATAAACCACAGATTTGTAACATATTTATTCAAAAAAGGAAAAAAAAAACCTAACAACAATTTTATCACCAACTGAGCACTGAGCATTTTGCAGACTGGCTGAGGTAGAGGGAGCATTACTGATGTAACTGGAGAACCACTTACGTATGAGTCTAGAGGTGTGAACCAGAGTTGAAGATGTAGCTTTAATTTTGGAATTTGATAAGTTGTGTGCTTGAGTTTACAAAGAACTGTTTTTGAAGTCATATTTGAGTGGATAAATCGAAAATACTGCTGACATTGCATTGCACTTAATCTTGTTCTTGAAATCCCCCTTTGCCAAAATGGAAGGAAACTGGCATACTCAGAGCGTAAGCAAGGCTGACAAGGGAAAATGGCCCTTTCTCACCCTGGGTCACACTAACACAGTAACACAAATGCTTTCGAGGTTAAGTAGCCATTACAAATTTTTCTGCCTGTTTTTCATATGACAACTTAACAAAGAAAATAAGGAGACGTGGCAGACACAAGGGAATATGTAACAAGTCAGTAACACAGTCCCACCAAACACCCCTCCAGCCCACTTCCTCACCTCCTGGCTCCTGACTGAATGGCCCAGAACCAGCCTGCTCTGCTCTAGCAGCAGCTCAGCATGAAGCACTGATACTGAAAATGTCAAAAAATAAACTCTCTAAGACTTATTTTGGAGTTTTAGAAAGCAGCATCCTTTATTTCAGCACTGGACACATGAGGGAATGATCTTACACATATTCCATCACTTTCTAAGGATTAATTTTAATGTTATTATGAACTTCACAACAGCCAAATCTCCACTAATCAGAGCCGGTTCTCTGTCTGACCTTGCATTTTTAGATAAAGATTGCAAACAGAAGTGACGATAGAAGAAGACACATCTGTTCAGCACATCTCATACTTAACATGAGACATTATAATTTCTCAAAGAAATGTCTGAAAAAATGAACAAAAATATGCTATAAAAAAAGATACTATCAGAGGGACATTCTGTCTAACTTTCAAAAAATAGTTACTTAGATGAAACTTTACTTTAGGTTTACTTTTTGCACTAGTAACTACTTCTTGTACCACCACGTCCACCATCAAATACATGGCTGCTCAAACGGAATGTTTCAGTTTTACCCTGCTCCAACCTGACCACACGGCACTGGCCATGCGCAAGAGTTGCCCCTGCCCTGCAGCTAGGCTCAGAGACAAGTGGCCAACGGAGGACAAGCTACAGATAGCTCGAATCATGGAATCATAGAATTATTTCGGTTGGAAGGGACCTTAAAGCCCATCCAGTTCCAATCCCACTGCTATGGGCAGAGACACCTCTCCACCTCTCACCAGACCAGGCTGCTCAAGACCCATCCAACCTGGCCTTTAACACTTTGCCAGCTGGTGGAGGGAGGAGAGTGTCCCACTCTGCTCTGCACTGGTACAGCCCCACCTGTGTGCAGTTTTGGGTGCCACAGTATAGAATGGAGATCAGACTACTGGAATGTCCAGAGGAGGCCACAAAGCTGATGAAGGGTCTAAGAGGAGAAGTCGTACAAGGAGCAGCTTAAGTCACTTGATCTGTTCCACCTGGAGAGAGGAGGAGACGGGTTGGGGGGTTAGCAGGGTGGGGACACACCCCATAGGGTTATACTGCTTCCGCAGAAGGGAAGAAGGAGGAACAGGTGCTGATCTCTTCTCTCTGTTGAATAGTGATAGGACCCGAGAGAATGGCTGGAAGATGTGCCAGGGGAGGTTTTGGATGGGTGTTAGAAAAAAGTTCATGCTGAGGGTGGTGAAGGACTGGAACGGCTCCCCAAGGAAGCAGTCACAGCACCAAGCCTGACAATATTCAAGAAGCATTTGGACAATGCCCTTAGACACACAGTGTGAATGTTGGGGTTGGCCTGTGCAGGGACAGGAGTTGGACTTGATGACCTTTGTGGGTCCCTTCCAACTCAGGTTATTCTATGATTCT
Organism: Neomorphus geoffroyi; assembly: GCA_033558235.1. Classification (NCBI taxonomy): domain Eukaryota; kingdom Metazoa; phylum Chordata; class Aves; order Cuculiformes; family Neomorphidae; genus Neomorphus; species Neomorphus geoffroyi. The sequence continues at coordinate 18,694,675 of JAUMJM010000048.1, read as the reverse complement.
GATTTCCAGGGAGGGTGTACCCACATCCCATGGCACCCTGTGCCAGTGCCTCACCACCCTCAACGTGAAGCGTTTCTTCCTAATGCCTAATCTAAATATTCCCCCTCCCAATTTAAAGCCATTCCCCCTTGTTCAGTCACTATTTGCCCTTGTAGAAAGTCCCTCCCCAGGTTTCTTGTTGACCCCTTCAGGAGTCGAGGATGGAGGAGGGCGGACTAGTGGCACCTCCCCGACTCCAGGAGAGACAGAGCAGGGACACAGGGCGTGAAGTGACGAGCGAAACAAACCACCCCCTCGAGAGGGAAGGGGGCGCGGCCGCCATTTTAAAGCAGGCACAGCGGACCGGCCAGCGAGGGCTACCCAGCCATTTCAGGCGCTGCCCGGCGGGACTGGGGGTGTGGCTTAGCCCGGCCCCGCCCCCTCCCGGCTTAGGTATCAGGTGAAACTGCTGGGGCGTGCGGGATAGGCAGTGCTGGCTGGAGTGTTGAGGGAGGATGGCGGGGTGCTGTGGGTTGTGCCTGTCGCTGCTGCTGCTGCTCTGTGCGGTGCTGGGAGCCGTCATTCCCGCAGGTGAGAGGAGGAGCGCGAAGCTACCGCCGACGGCTGCTGGAGCCGCCGGCTCGGCTGGGATCACCCAAGCCCACTCGGTGCCCCGCGCGGGTTTCTTGACGCCCTGTGATGGATGCGGAGCTGGGGGCGCTCCGGGTGGGGAACGGGGCGGCGGGGCAGAACCGCAGCGGGGAGCAGGTTCCTGGCCACCGGCTGGTATGGGGGAGCCCGAAGCGGAATCGGTAGGGTTCCCGCGGAGCTGAACGGTGTCGGGAAACTGCGCCTGGGGCTGTGGAGCGGCCGGAGCCCGCAGGGAGGGCGCTGCCCCCCGACGGGTGGGGTAGAGCAGCTCGACGGGCGGGCAGACGGGCTGGGCTCCCAGCGCCTTTAGCCCGGTGAGGTAGAGGGGTGCACCCTGAGCCGTCCAGGTGCGCGCGGGTCATGGGTGGTGGGGCGCAGAGCCAAGGGGGCGCGCGGAGCCGGGGCAACGGGTCCCGCGCGCGCTCCCCTAGGGAACTGCCTGCCGCGCGTGGGGCGGGACGGCTGGGCTGGGCTCGGCTCACTCGCACCGGTGCTGCGCCTCGCCTGGTTCTCAGCTGGCAGCCTGCGTGAGAGCTGTTTGTGTCAGCACAAAAAACTTTAAGGACCATGTTCTCACTTTTTTTCCCCTACTTTGAAAAGCGTGGATTTGTTTCTTTAAAATCCGAAGGGGATTCTCCCCCTCTGCTGCGCTCTCGTGAGACCCCACCTGGAGTACTGTGTCCAGTTCCGGAATCTCCAACATAAGAAGGAGATGGAACTGTTGGAATGGGTCCAGATGAGGCCACGAAGATGCGCAGAGGGCTGGAGCAGCTCTGCTGTGAGGACAGGCCGAAAGAGTCGGCGTTGTTCAGCCTGGAGAAGAGAAGGCTCCGGGGAGACCTCATAGCGGCCTTCCAGTACCTGAAGGGGCTGCAGGAAGGCTGGGGAGGAACTTTTTAGAAGGGTAGGTAGTGATAGGACGAGGGGGAATGGCTTTAAATTGGAAGGGGGAAGATTTAGATTAGATATTAGAAAGAAATTCTTCACAACGAGGGTGGTGAGACACTGGTACAGGTTGTGCAGGGAAGTAGTGGATGGCCCCTCCTTGGGGAGTGTTCAAGGCCAGGTTTGATGGAGCTTTGAGCAGCCTGGACTGGTGGGAGGTGGCCTTGCCCATGGCAGGGGATTTGGAACTGGATGAGCCTTAAGGTCCCTTCCAACCCAAACCATTCTATGATTCTAGGATCTTTGTTAGTATATGGGTTTGCTTATTGAATGTAAGTGCTACTTGAAGGGGGACACCCCGTCATTCATATTAATATTTCATTGCCTTAAGTTTCATGTTTCACTACGTTTTATAGTAAACCTCATTGCCATATCTGTGTATTCCTGTGCACTGTGTCCTCCTTTATTTGTTTGTCCGGGGCTTATTTACATAATAAAAGTGTATGTCTAAAGATTGTGTAAATATTGAAACCAAGCTTATGGTAGGGCCTGTTTTTCTCAATACATAGATACTGGATAGGTGCCAGGTTTGTTGTTCAGAGTGGAATTTCTGATTGCAGTCTTTCCATTTCATATTCTAGGTATCTGACCTGCGGGTGGGGGATGGAGGAGGCAGGAGGGAATTCGGAATTATCGGAGTTGACAGGGAAGGGGAGAGTAGGCTGGTTAAAAGTTTTAGCTGGGTGCTAAAGGAGGTGAAATAAGCTGCAAGTGTGATCCCATCCCAAACAAGGGAGATGCACTGTAACCCAGGAGACATGATTGTGGCTGTTTTCAAACAGGCTAGTTCCATTATGGGGTTGTGGGGAATCTGGGCGGCAGATCCAAGAACGAGGGTAATCTTAACCTTAGTCCTGTGTGGGTATTACTACCATGACCTAAGATGGTTAATTTAGATACCCTGTGCTGTCACTTTTGTATCTGCAGGGTAAGCATAATGTTTCGTTTAATATGCAGTGGGTTATATCTTCTGGACAAATGGCAAAGGTGTTCAAGCAGTCTTTTGATATGGAAGGGGAGTACTTTTCCCCGTGATGCCAAGGAAGCTTTTTCCTTGGGCAGATTAGCAAGTCAATTGCATTCTCTGTGCATGAGTCAGGCAGGGTGAAACTCGGCTTGGAAAAGAACTCAATTGTTATGGAAAATTGCAAGTACGGAAAGAGTAAGAAAAGGATGTAGAAAATGCGCATACTTATCAAAGGACTGGTTGCTTGGCGAGGGAGTGTTACTGCAAAGAGGAACAGGATACTGAACTGTCTCACTATATGGCTGTCCAGTATCTGCAGTCAGAACTTTTGAGGTTGGAATGACTTAAAGTCAGCATAAAACCCATACTTGGTCACTGAACTCACCCATTTACCTTGACCTTGTCTCCAAAAATAGAATAAAACCAACCTTTGTCTCTGTTCTGTGCTTAGTAATACTAAGTCCTGTCTCTGGGTCACATGTCAGTCAATCCACTTTATTATAGTTCTTACTCTTCTGTGTTACTCTTAACACTTTAGGGCTTTTTGGTGAGTATTTTTTTATTATTTCAACCCAACCTATGAACATCAGTTACAAAGCATTGCTTTATATCTGGTCACAAAACATTAATAAGAACAAAGTGGTAGTATTTGCTCTGCCAGTTTTCTACAATAATTTAATTCTTTGGAATGAAATACGAAATAGTATGACTGCAATTTTGTATCTGTCACAGTATTTTACTTATTAATGGTCAGGTGTTTAACATAGTACTGTACATTGTGGTTAATTACAGTACTCTGAGAACTGTCAGCTTACAATCAAGGGTCTGCTTCCAAGCATCTGCAGAATCTCAGCTAAGCTATAAGTCTGTTTAGGTAACTATCATTTACATTATAAGATGTCTTTGTAAACTATGTTCTTCAAGCTGGTTTTAGGGCTTCTGATATTCACAGCTTAGGTTAGGCACCTGGGATTTCTGCATTATAAACTGAGTAAACTTTGCAATCTCTAACAGTATTGCTGACATACCCTTGTGGCTTAAAGATCTTACAGGATGATTTGTATAATTCTGCCCTATTGTAATTACATAACATATAGGCCAAAATGATTGTTTGGCATTTGAGTTTTCTGTAGGACTGTTGTTTTGCTAGTATAATTTAGAGTTCAGTCTTTATGCCACTACTGCAAAGGTTTGTCCATGTGATCATACTGGAAAAAAGTTTACTTACACCTTAGTTTTCCAAAGAAACGTGGCTGTGCCGAGAGCTTGTCAAATTCTTCTTGAGTGGATCTGGGGTAACCAAATTCAAAACTCTGAAGAACACTGATACATGCTGTGTTTCTGAACACATCTTCAGAAGGTCACACAGCCTAGACAGGACACTAATGCTGTACATCTGACTTTTGCAGTGAAAACTTGAAAGGAAGAGCTATCTGAAGTAGTGCTATTTTTGAGAATATGTATACTTGTGTATTTACTTATTTCTTGTGTAAGAATTATTTTCTTATGCTTTAAACTGTAAGTTGTAATAATTTTTGATTCTGGAACTGTATCAAAACTACTATTTATTGAATAGCAAAGGGACTGTCCTTCAGCAGTGTTTGTTGTACACAAACCTGTTTACACAAGAACGCTTTCCTTTATATTCCAATTGGGATATTCTCTGGCTAGAGTAATCCACAAATATAGATCAAAATTGAGTTAAGGTTAAAAATACTTCTGCCACAGACAGTCAAGTTCCATGTCTATAGAGTTTACGTTGGCAACTTTTGAACAGAGGAAGTTCACCGATAGTACCTACTTATGGAGTTTAACTTGTTAGTGTAAGAGAACAATATGGGGTCTGGAAGGGTGTCTTGGGATTGATCCATCTGAAGGCTATCGTACCAGACAGCCATCAGGAGTGGCTAGCTCACTCATGTGTTTTTAAAGTCCCTATCACATTTGAAGAGTTTTACTCTTTCGGGTGTATGAAGGAACCATAGCTGTCAGCTGTACTGCCTAGCGCTTTGAGCAGAAACTGCAGAGGTTGTCCAGCCATCTTGGCCATGAATTGAAAGGAGATGCCAGATGATTGGCTGTGTTGCATATGCGTGCATAAAATTAGTTTACTCAAGTTTCGATTCAGATACAGGGTAACACAAATCTTTCTTTCCCTAGGGATTTCTGGTTTTTGGCATTACATTCTGACAGTTTCAGTTATAGCTCTTCAGTAGACAGCATGTTTTTTTTTTTACATACCTGATTTTTAAGCCATCTCAAGCTGAAAATTTCTGTGGCTATGTTAGCATGCTGCAAAGTTTTATGAGTCCCAGCACTTGGGTAATCTGTCACTGCCTTGTGAAAGGATAATGGTGCCCTGAGGTATTTGAAGCAGTTTCTTCTGTAACTGTTAAGTCAGTACAAACACCTACCTGACAGCTATTTTATTGAGGCACATTTAATATCATTAGTAATGCGGAAAAGCATTTTGGTTGCTGATAAAATCCATGAATAAGGATATAGGTTTTCTTTTGGATGGTAAAACAAAGGGAAGCAAAATCGTTAAGTGTTTGAAAAGCAGTCTTAATTTTTCAGTTTAAGTCTCTGTTTAGTTCTTCAGAGGAAATCTCAATGCATAGTTTATTTTTAAAAAGAACAAAATGTCTGTAATTCAGTAACACCAACTTGGTTTTGTTTTTTTTTTCTTAGAGAGTATTGGAACCAGCAGTTCAAAAGGAAGAAGTTTTGCTGGCCGGAAAATTCCAAATACAAATAATGCCTCTGAACAGTTATACGAAGTGGATGAATTTGCAGCAAAAGCCCTCACAGGAAAGCTGACTACAGTTTTTCTTCCCATTGTCTATATCATTGTCTTTATCATTGGTTTGCCAAGCAATGCCATGGCCCTCTGGGTCTTCTTTTTCCGAACAAAGAAGAAGCATCCAGCTGTGATTTATATGGTTAACTTGGCATTGGCAGACCTTTTGTTTGTTGTCTGGTTCCCGCTGAAGATTGCATACCATATAAATGGCAATAACTGGCTATTCGGTGAAGGTCTCTGCAAAGTACTTGTTGGATTTTTCTATGGAAATATGTATTGTTCCATTCTCTTCATGACATGTCTGAGTGTGCAACGCTATTGGGTTGTAGTGAACCCCATAGTGCATTCAAGAAAGAAATCTGAAATTGCCTTGGGCGTCTCCCTCGCTATCTGGATACTGATTTTGTTGGGCACCATTCCATTGTATCTTGTTAATCAGACAGCATACCTTTCAAATCTGAATATCACTACCTGCCATGATGTGTTGCCTGAAAATGTTTTGGCTCATGACATGTTCAGTTACTTCCTTTCACTTGCAATTGGACTCTTCTTAATCCCAGCTCTTCTCACTGCTGTTGCTTACATACTAATGATTAAGACTCTAAATGCTTCCATCTCAGATGTAAGCACCAGCAAGAAACGAAAAAGAGCAATCAAACTCATTATTGCTGTCTTATGCATGTATCTCATCTGTTTTACACCTAGCAATGTGTTGCTTGTTGTGCACTTCTTGCTCCTCAAAACCTACAACCAGAGCTATCTGTATGTGTCGTATATAACTGCTTTGTGTCTTTCTACTTTGAACAGTTGTATTGATCCATTCATCTATTACTATATTTCAAAAGACTTCAGAGATAACCTTAAAAATGCTCTTCTTTGCCGAAGTGTGCGAACTACAAGGAGGATGCAAGTGTCACTCTCGTCAGGCAGGTACCCCAAGAAATCAAGTTCTTATTCATCAAACTCAAATGGGACCACAAAATCAACCTACTGAGTTTAATCCTAGAAGTGAACTTTTATTGCTACTGCTGAAAGAATGTAAGTGACAAGAGAGTGATTTTGTACAAGACAGTCTGAAAAATGTCTTGCTTTTTAATTATATTGAAGCCTGGACTTTGGAACTGGCAGCTGCTTACCCTGTAGAAATCGTAAACAGACAGATCTTCCCACTAGACTGGAAAAAAATAATGACATTTCTTATGCTCTGCAAAAATGCTGCTGACTTGAAAGTGAGTCATGGTTGAAAACATTTTCTTTCAATATTGAAGTTGTTAAAAAGCAAGGTGTCTCTGCAATGTTATGTAGTGTTGCTAGTATATTTAATTAACAGGGAAGTCTTTTGTTTAGCTTTAACTGTAATGTATTGAACAGTTAAACAGAATTATGTATGTAGGACCTTGCTGTGTGTACCTGCTTACATCAAACATTATTTGAAACTGCAGAGAGAAGGAGAATCCATTTCACCATCTTGGTGTGGGTCCAGCAATGTGACTGCTGCTTATCTTTAGTATAATGTAATCTTATGTTTTCCAGGTTTTCATCTTGTAAATACTAACGTGGCAGAAGCCTGTAATGTTTTCCTATTGAGCAGACAGGCTGGATTTGTTATCAGCTAGCACTGAGGTAAAATGTTAATTGAGATTATACATTGTTACTTAATGCTTGCCTGTACACAATCTTAAATGGGGATATTTAGGAAAGTTTTGATGAATAGCTATTTGATTTTTATATAAAATGCCTTGTATTTTTTAAGATATCTAAATAAATTTTTTTTTATAACATATTTGAGTTGGGTGCTTTCTTTCATGCATTTTCATTCTCTTCAAAATGCTGCATAGTTCAGCTTGCCTGGTTTCAGGTAACAAAGATGTTATTTCGAATAATGAATTAGAAGTCTGACAGCTGTAGCTGTAGTGTCTAAATAGGTTAAGTAAAATTTACCAAATGACACATTTCAGTATAGTGAAACTGTTCCTTTATCTTGTTAGCAGATTAGTAAAGACAAACAGTTCAGAACTGTGGGGAATAATGGAATATAAACAAACATATTAACAAGATAGCAGTCTTCAGACCTGGTAGATTATTCTAGAGTATCTTTAAATCCTCTTCCCTCATACAGAATATTTGTGATGACTCAGTAATATGGAATCCCATGTATTTTTCATCTGAAAAGCTGATGAGTATATACTGGGTCATAGGATTTAAATGCATTTTTTCATATTGCAGTCCTGATAGGTTTCACAAGTTTTACATGGAATTTGCGTCCAGGTGATCTGTCTGAGACTTAGGCATAGCTGGCTCCCTACAAACACAAGCAAATGGAAGAGCCCTCAGTCCAAAAAGTACTTGTAATGCAGCTGGGAAGTATTCACCATTTCAAATATGAAGAGCAAGGAAGGGATCATATTGAACTGTGACAAAAATATGAGCAGTCTTGTACAGCTTAATTTATAAGTATTTATACATATTTTTTTTCTGTATGCTTTTATCTTCCTTCCCTTTCCTTGTTCATTGTTTTCCTTGTTCGTTCTCACATGCCCCATCCCTGGAAGCCTTCAAGGTCAGGTTTGAACAGGGCTCTGAGCAACCTGATCTAGTTGAAGATATCCCTGCTTGTTGCAGGAGGGTTGATCTAGATGGCCTTAAAAGCTCTCTTCCAACATAAACTGTTCTATGATATCATGATTCACTAAGGAAGTTTTCCCCACACGCACGTAATAAAGACTAAGAGGTTAGTTTCATGTATTTGATACCTCATCTCAAGAGGTAGTTAAGCTCTAGCTCTTTTTTTCTGCTGCAGGCTTGACTACTCATTCTTAGTTGGTGTTCACCGTGAAGGCAGGATGGTAGTGGTATTTCAGAGGTCCGAAACTAAAATAGCAACCTATTATATAAACAAATACATGTTATTGAGAAACAGAGTGTGCATCTCTTCAAACCAAACGGAAGACAAATGCTTCTTAGGCCTGACAACTATTTACTCTCCTCGTTTCCTGAAAAAAGTGTAGGTAAATAATTGCTTCTTTATTGCTGTACTGAAGATTTAATGTGGCATCCTTACTGGAAAATAGCTGTATTTGAGAGGCCATAATTCACTGGAAGGATTTGGGAAGAAGGGGCTTGCACTGATTTCATAAACTGCCATCTGAAATCTTCACCTAGCCTGTATGTGATAAACAGAGTATGAGAATGTCCTTTATCCTGCTGAACAGCTTAGTGTACTTCCTGTTCTGTGTACGGTAGTGAATGACACGAAGGAAGGGCATCCAGTTCACGTGATTACAGCACTGCCTGTGTTCTGCCAGGGGTCCAGGGGTTACAGGTTACATGTTGTAAAGTTGAGGAATTGTCTGTGAGTATCTACATACTGCCACAAAGATATCACTCATGATTCATGGATGACTGTTAAATTGCTGAAAAATAATGTGCCTAGTATAGCCAGTCTTTTGAGGGACAATATTTATTTCTTGTCATTATTTAATCAGAAGTACACCAAATAATGCATGCATCTGTGTTCTTACTCTTTGTTCTTCCTTCTCTGTTGTTGAGGGGGTCAGAGTTGGAGAATATCAAACAATCACGCCACTCCAGTGCAGCTCGTGCGAAGGGAAGCATTGATCCTCTTGACTGCTTCTCCCTTCTAGCCTTCTTCATCTGTACATTGAAAAAGCAGGTTGCAAGGAAGAATCTTCCATCTCTTACCTGCAGCAACAGTAGAGGTCTGTCCATGATGTGTAGGAATTAGACATTACTGCAGCATTGTTGAAAGCTTTTTGAGAAAGTTTTAATTAATAGGATGACCTATTTTAAGAGGAGATTGTAGCATATGTGACAAACTTTGGAGAATACCAATCAAGGAGCCCACAGTCATCTAGGTGAAGCTTACTGCTTCAAACTATGCTCACTGGGATCTGAAAAGAAATTTTTAATCTGATTTCTTTTAATGATACAGACTACCAATGTCCTTTTTGCTTTTCCTTCGCTATTTTAGCTTATGTTGATGTGTTTAATGGGGGTGGTGCATCTTTCTTTGCATCTAACTGTTCTTTGATTAGGAGGGGAAGAGTAGAACCAATACTGAGAATTCAGTCAAGCATCCAATTGCTTTTACAATCCATATCTTCTTACATATACAGTACTGCAGGTGGGTCATTCTCTGCTGCAAGCCAAGTACAGTGTAAGTATGCACTTACATTTGCTGTGTGCAAGTACTCTGCTGGTGAAGAGGAGGAACCTTTATAAGAATTGTTTTGTTTTGTTGTTTTATTTACCCATGAAACAAGGACAAATTGTGGGAAAGTTTTCCTGTTTATAGCTGCATCAAGAAGGCAGACCAGGCTGGTTGCTCAACTGATTTAAATCCTTGAATTGTGTGTCTGTGCAGACAGGTAGTGATGGGGCAAGAACATGTAGCCCAGGAGAATGGAACTGGCAGCTGGTATGGCACTGTACCCTCAATCATGACTGATTGTTATAAATGTGGTCATCTTTAGCTAACAATAAATATATTCCTGAAGAGTGCTAACTTTTCAATTCTGACACAAAGAGATACAAAAAAATGTCACCATCTATGGCTGAGTTAAGGTTTGGATGCTACAAAAAATAATCAGTGAAACATCCATGAAAGTATCAGGGAGTTGGAATCCTTGTTCTTTATGGGCATAGTGTTATGTTTTCACACACAGCTCAAGCACATGCTGCAGCAAAGAGAGGTAGACTAGTTTTTCCCCTATCACTGCTGCTTGATCACACTATTCCCTTGTACCCTCACAAGCATTGGTGACCTTGGGGTGGATTTGGTCAGTCCTAGATTAAAGTTAAACCAGGAGAGAGAGGAAAGTTTACTTTTGACTTGGAATAGTGTTTAGCCGGTTTGCTAGATGAGCTCTTGGCTCAGCACAAGGGAGAGGGTCAGACGGCATCTTTCACCATGAGCACCAACTTAACGCTACGCATCTCCAAGGCAAGCTGAAGCACCAGCGCTGCAAAGCCTCTGCCTAACCTCCTAAGCTGTGGGGAGCAAGCCTCCACTCATGACCTTCGCAGTGGGTCTGCTGGCTCAGACCACAGGTCCATCCAGTTCGGCCAGGGTAGACTGCTCACCCATGCCTTTGGAGGTCAAAGAGACAGTGAGATGTCAAGGGACATATCAAAAAAGCAGCAGAACTGCTGCACAGGACATCTGGCCAACATACCAAATGCAAATAAAATGTGATTAGGGAAGTTTTTGCCTTGCACTATGTGAGTGCTGTACTATAGGACTGCTGAAATGTGCTCTGAAGTTAAGAAAAAGAAGAGGCAAATGAAGGGTGGAGGAGCTGAGCTCAAGAGCATCTGTGTTCAGTGCTACTGAGAAGACACAATCTGCAACTCAAAGATCATGCATAACAAAAAGAAGTCACAGACAGGGAGGCACATATCATATCCTCCACAATACTACTTCCAACATCCAGCTGTTTTCAGAGTGAGGGTTTCCTGAAGTCTGAATTGGCTGGTCTAATTATTAATGCCTGTTGGGTGTCTCACTGTGAAAATCTACTGAATTTTATTTGCTTTGAACCAGAACCAACTATCCTCACCTGGTGGCCCCTGGTTCTTAAAGGAGAAGAGGATGTGAACGAGTCCCTAACTGTCTTGTCCATCCACTTGCAATTTTGTAGGCCAATGTTATATTCCCTGTCTTGGCTGCTTTCCAGGTTGAAGAGTCCTAGCCAATTCAGTCCTTCCAGTACAGCCACCCTTGAACACGTGACAATCCTGTTACTTAGGCTTTCCTATTCCTATGAAGAGTGACCAAGCTACACTCAGTAATCAAGCCATGGATGGCACAGTGGTTACTTCTGGTTTGCTCCCTGTTATGTTCTCAGTAGATGCTAACATTCCAGTTCAGCTTATTTTCCTGCTCCTGAGCATTGAGTTGGTGTTTTCACGCAGCTGCTTGTAACTACACCTCTCTCCTGGTTGCTTAGTCATTTTGCAGGCCAAGTTCTATATGTCAAGCGAGGATGCTTTTACCTCATGCACCTCACATCATGGGTATTTACACTTAATTCATCCATCAGTTCATTGCTCAGTCAGTCATAACATTCTTCTGCCATTCTTTGCAGCCTGTCTAAGGCTTTACTGTCTATGTCAGCAGTCGTCTTTTTTCCACACTGCTCAATCCTCTTCAAGTCCTTATGCAGAACAGTACAGGTCCAGCACCATACTGGTGAGTAACTGGCATTCTGAACACTGACCATTTTTCTGCCACCCTGTGTTTTTTTCTTGTAATCAGTTATTTTTCTGTGAGAGGACCTTCCCTCATATTCCATGGCTGCCTAGTTTTCTTTAAGGCTTTGATCAGGAATTTTGTCAAAAGGTCTTTGGAAATCCAGATAAACTGGATCTGCTGCATCACCCTTATGTCTACATGCAGCTGGCCTCTTCCAAGAACTCCCCAAGGTTTTAAGCCCAGACTTCTCTTTAGAAAAACCATATTACTAATCCAGCTACTTTGTTCCTGAGTTTTCTCAGAACTCCTAGCTGAATAGCAAGTCTAGCACTCATTTTGTCCTAACTGTGGTGTGTTGACTAAAGGCATACAACACGTGCCTAGACATGTGGCTGTCCTGGAAATCAGACAGCCTAATGCCTACCTACCATACCTGCCCTTTGGGACCAAAGTTTCACTACAAATGGGTTTGATCTGTCATGGGCACTTTGAACATGGGTAATCCACAGAATCAATGTTAAATTCAGCATTGACACAGTAGTAATGGTCATTTTGATTCAAGAAACGCACAGCGGAGGATGTGTTACCTACATTTTTTCTCAGGAGTGATAGCATTCTGTAGGCTTGCAGATAAACACTCCAGGCAGTGTTTGCTGGCAGGACCAGTACAACAGGCTGTCTATGTAGTCAGCTCTCTGTCATCTAGGCCAAAGGAGGTGAAGATGCTTCAGATAATGGAAAAAAGACTAATGATTGTGAAGGATGCATTGAATGCTATGTGGAGGTACTGTGACAACTCCCTGGGATTCATCAGGACTCACTGATTCGGCACTAGCTAGTGTGACTTAGGTTCCACAGTCATTGAAGTGGGTTTGCAACCAGATTTCCTGGTGGTCCAGCCAGCTCTTTGGTAGTCAGAGAAAGAGGAAAGGGCTTATCTGTCTGCGTGTATGTGGAGGAAGGTAGGTTTGTAGTTACTCTGAAGTTCATAAACCACCTCTGATTGCTCACGTGGTGCAAGCAACAGAGCACAGGCACCTCAAGGACACTAAGGTCTACTTGGGATTCTCTCTGAAGAAATTCTGACAAAACCAAGATCCGGTGTCTACACTTTGATATAGAGGCTACATTCCCAAATACAAAGATAATTCAAATGTGTTCTTTCCCATCTCTCTTGGTACCTTGCTTCCCTGTCATGTTTGCTGCCAGCTGTTGAATGTTATGTGCTACCTTTGTCAGCTTAATGCCTACCTGGGTATTGCATTTTACCACAGCATAAAGCTAGAGGGGCCATGGGAGAGAAACAGTGCAAACTCCGGTTTGCCAGAGCCGTGTCAGCGAGAGCCCTAATGTAGCTGTAATCCGGAAACTTCACCTTTGCTGGTAAAACTTGCTCCATCCATTTGCTTGTTTCCATGGGACTACTATGCTTGTTGTAAAGCACAGCCCTGCTTGCTTAAATTATGTCTACATTTGGAGTCCTTTACCAATGCAGTCTGCTGGTAGTACACTCATCACATGGACTAAGCTTTGTTCCTTTATTTGTTTTGAAGGTGTTAATAATACACAGTAATGAGCATTAATGACCACTTGTGTAATGAAACAAGTCAACATAGTGTAGGAGGAGAAGAAAAGCCTACATTTGACCAGTCTTTCTTTGGGAGTTAAGAGAAACACCCTAATAAGAAATCTTGACTCTATTAGTTGGTCATCTCCAGATATTTTAGCCTCCATAACATGTCAGTTAACGCAGAGAGCTCTGAAAACAGTGGACAAGATGGATATTTTCTGTATTTTATGGCTATTCTAAAAATTAACATATAATAATTCTTAAGTCGGGCAGGATTTTAATTGCATGCATGAAGTGACTAGTGCTCTGGCTGAAAACAAGGATGAGCTGGCACATAAATGGATGTCTCTCTATTGCAGTTTACAGCTGCCTTTGGTTCAGTGACTGCACTCTGGCTTCATGCCTCACCTTCAAGCAGCAAACTGCTGGGGCCTGAATGTTCAGCATGTTTAATATTGAACATTTAGTGCAGTCGATTTGATCCCCCACCTCATGCCCCCCCACTCATAGTGCTTGCCAGCTCTCAGCTGCTGGAAGCAAGTAACACATGGACTTGATGCAGTGGGGAACATCATCAGCATTCGTATTTTCTCTGCATTGAGTCTGAATTCAGGATGGCATGTACTCCTGATGCTGTGGTTTAGAAGTTGGGTCCATGTTTCCCCTGGCAGAATGTCTGCAATGGGGACTGTGTTGTCACATAATCCTGTGGACGGCAAAATGCAGAGAAGTAGAGCTCGAATCCACGGGGCTTGTGTCTTTAGTTCTGAGCACTTAGGAAAACGGAGTAGTTTAACATGGGAAAACATGCTGTTTCTTTAAACATGCTGATGAGGCTGACCCACTGCATAGGAAGAAATGAACGAATTAATTAATTTGTAGAACATAAATTAAAAAAATGAGATACAATGTGTAGAGGGAGTTTTCTGATAGTCCTGAAGAGTCTGCATTTACAAAAGCCAGGGGCTATGAAGAAAACACAAGAAGGAATCGATGAGTCAATACACTGGTGTCAGCTCAGGAGGGAACAGCATGCTCTAGTGCTCTCTGGATGTAACTGGCAGTGACTCAGGAGTAGCGCATACTTTCAGTTTGACACATGATGACCCTTGGCATTTCATCTACAAATTCCAGGCAGGCAAAACCATATGGCTTTTTGTGAGCAGATGAACTGTGAGTTCACAGTGTAGAAATACCAAGTGTGAACCCTAAGCACTAATTCATAGAATCATAGAATCATAAGGTTGGAAGAGACCTCTGAGATCACTGAGTCCAATCGTGCCTGTCTCCCTACTAAACCATGCCTACTAAACTCATCTACCTGTTTTTTAAACACTTCCAGGGATGGCGACTCCAACACCTCCCTGGACAGCCTGTTCCAATCCCTGGCCACTCTTTCAGTAAATAAAGTCTTTCTGATGTCCAGTCTAAACCTCCCCTGCCACAACTTGCAGCCATTTCCTCTTGTCCTATCACTTGTCACTTGTGAGAAGAGACCTGCAGCCACCCTGTCAACCTCCTTTTTTTGTTGTAGACAGTGATGAGGTCTCCCCTCAGCCTCCTCTAAGCTAAATAACCCTAATTCCCTCAGTCTCTCCTCATAGGGCTTATTCTCCAGCCCCCTCACCAGCCTCATTGCCCTTCTCTGGACACAATCCAGCCCCTCAATGTCCTTCTTGTAGTGAGGGGCCCAGAACTGAACACACTATTCGAGGTGCAGTCTCACCAGTGCCGAGTCCAGCTGCCCATGCTGTTTCTCATACAGGCCAAGATGCCATTGGCCGTCTTGGCCACCTGGGCACACTGCTGGCTCACGTTCAGCTGGCTGTCACCCAACACCCCCAGGTCCTTTTCTGCCAGGCAGCTCTCCAGCCGCTCTTCCTCAAGTCTGTAACGCTGCCTGGGGTTGTTGTGACCTAAATGCAGGACTCTGCACTTGGCCTTGTTGAACCTCATCTCGTTGGTCTCAGCCCATTGATCCAGCCTGTCCAGATCCCTCTGCAGAGCCTCCCTTCCTTCAAGCAGATCCACACTTGCACCCAGCTTGGCTAATCTGCAAACTTGCTGAGAGTGCACTCAATCCTTCATTGATATCATTGATAAAGCTGTTGAACAGGACTGGACCCAGCACTGAACCCTGGGGAACACCGCTCGTGACCGTTTTCCAACTGGATTTACTTCCATTTACCACAACCCTTTGGGCCCGGCCATCCAGTCAGTTTTTAACCCAGCAGAGGCTGTGCCTGTCCACAACAATGGCAGCCAGTTTCTCCAGCAGGATATTGTGAGAAATGCTGTCAAAGGCTTTACTGAAGTCCAAGTACACCACATCCACAGCCTTTCCCTTGTCCGTAATTCAGACCATGTTGGAGGCAAGTGGTGCTGTATCATGTTCTAATGAAGTTGCTTGCTTTCAGTCAAAATCACTAATGTCTCTCCATTAACTTCCAGTACAACTGAAAATGCTGGAGGTGGCTGTATTGTAGTGAAGCTGTTTGTGAGCTAGGGTGGAGGATGTCGCTGCTGTGAAGAGTGATTTGATGGTAAAATGAACTTATGGAACTTCTCTGTCATAATTTATGAAGACTGTGTTGTGTGTGTGTGTGGCTGGTTGCCTGAAGTTCCTTGTGTCGCTGTGTGTATTAGAGTCATGAATACTCCAGTAGTAGCTGGTAAGACAATCCTCAGTAAATGAGTTGTTGCCAAACTCTGGGCATTAGCAAAGACTAAGAAACCTCGCTCAACTCCCAGACTCTACCAGTGTGAGTTTTGTTTAGCAAGGTCAGTGAAGGCCAGGACAAAGACACTCTTTAAAGGTGATTGCTGGTAAACCATTCATCAGGCACAGTTTGGTCTGATCTCTCTGAAGAGTGCTCATGGCTTGGTTCAGGTTTGCTTTTGAAGGATGCAGAGCTGGTTCCAAAATCAACAAGCTCAGCCCAGGGTAAGTTCTGCATGATTAAATTCTGCAGCAGAAGCAGAGAATGAGTTGGAACAGGAGAGATGGCAGGAGAGAGAAAAAAGAGAGAGTCCTCCCACAGCTACCTTCACTTCAGTAACTGTATTATGGGAGGGCATGGACAGGCAGATATGGAAAGTCCTCACTGTAGGACATGGCAGAGCATGGAGTGGAGATACCTCTGCCAGAAGTGGGGAAATGGCAGTGTCTGACTCTTCTGCTAACATCGTAGCTCCCAATACCTCCACTTCAAATCACAGCAGCAGGGCTTTAGGTAAGAGAGATGTCAGGACCTCTGTTGTTTCAAGATCCTTTTGTCTTCCATGTGTGTTTTAAGTTTAAACAATGTTTGGTACAAATACCAACTCTAGATTCACTGGTTGCAGGCACGCAAAGACACTGCACCAAATCTGTCGGACATGATCAGGAAGAACAAGGCCTCTACAGTGCACTGTGGCCTGAGGACCATTCAGGGGGCTCGTCCACTTAGTAAGGTGACTGTAGTGTTCACGTGGCACTGTAGTATGCACGTAGAACATATCCTATGGCAACTAATGCACAATTTCCCTTACCATGAACTCTAAAGGAGAGAATGCTCCTCACAGTTAGTTTATGTTTAGGATGAGAGCCAAGATGCACATCTACTTTAGTATCTAAGTATCCTATATGAGGAGGTAGACATCTGCAGAGGATAGTTCAGCATGTCTAACCTAGCAGCCTCCCTCCTTTCTCCCTGAGCATCCACTTCTCCACCATTTACATGAGGAGCCAAAGCCACTGTGTTAAAGTCAGAGATGCAAGCATTTTCTTGGCTCTTGATGTTTCTATGGAGTAGAACATCCACCTTGAATTCACATCCTCACTTTTGCATGTTAACCTCCTAGCTTCAGGATATTTGCAGCATGGGGAAATGGTATCATCTCAATTGAGAGAGGACAGAGTGTGATGTAGGAATGCTGTTTCTCAGTAAAGGGGCAGAGGTATGTGTCATCTATCAACCAAGCTGTCTGCCCAAACCTGGGGAGATCAGTGGTGTTTGGGAGCTGGCTGAGGACTCTGTTAATCAGCTGGGTAAAGAATTTTACATATAGAATCATACTTTGTTTCATATTCTGAAAAACTGCTAAAGAGCTGATACTGCGAGTAAAGGCTCCCTCTTCTGTTTCTAGCTGCTATTGCACATTTTCTGTAACAGCTAAATGTGGAAGACATAATAGAGGTATTCCTGTGCTGTGCAAATAGTTTTATAATTCCCCATTTCAAAACACACATATATAGCTGATGTAAGAGAAGGAGAAGGACTTAATAGATGAAATTAAATATCCTTCCTAAACTTGGAATCAGGGAAACAGATTGCTAAGGAGAGATACAGGACTCCTGGAGAGTACCTTCTGAAGCAAGCATGGTATCTTCCAGTCTCCCTCATTTTTCTTGGATCTAAACCACTGTTAAAACAAAGTCTTCCAAGCATAATCTTACCTGAACATGAAGAGGCGTTGTCACTTATCTCTTGTAATCCCTAGGTTTCTGAAATAGTATGATGTTCAGACGCTTACTGTCAGCCATAGTGCTTTCTTTCATGATTTTTGCAGCATCTGCATGAAATTTGCCATTGTGGAAATGTTGCCTCACCTGCAAAAGTCTGGCTGCAACTTTATGCATATTTACCATGGCTATTGTACCTACAAATAACTTTGTGCTGGTAAGGGTGGTGACTCAGGAACTTCACAAAAGTGAATTCAAGTAAGAAATAACTGTATTTATTAATTAAAGAATGAATCTTCTCCAACCTTTGAGCAAAGGCAGAGGCCCATTTGTAACAGTTCTTACCAGCCTTTCATCTTCCTCAGTGGGGAATATGAAATACCCTTGCATGATGATGCAAGTGCACTTCTGATTGGTTTTGAAGGCAGGATTGAGGCTGCAGCCTGTCATGTCGGGTGAGTCAGGAATAGCTGAGAGTCCTGGACCTGTCCCGTCAGTGGGGCTGCATTGTTAGAGAAGATGGTGAAGCATCTGCCTTTCATTTTACCACAAACTTCTCGACAGTGAGCTGAAGAATGAAGACTAGAGAATGCCTGGACTCGGTACTAAATACTTTATAGTATCATAATTTAGAAAGCTTTCCATGGGTCAGCAATATCTGCAGTTTTGGTTGTTGGAAAGTAATTGTTCATTTGCTCTGTGAGTAGCATAATTCTATTTAGATAACTCTTAAAATAAAAGACATCAATGCCTGTTATACTTGTTGTTTCAGTGATGACTAGAAGACACGAGATGTGCATGTAATTAGTAAAGGTTAGTTAGAGGACTGTACAGTTAAGGCAATAATCACTATTGCTGTGATGATACTTGTTTTGGCCATACTTCTGCCACAGTATGACACTAAGGAGTCTTAACAGCCTCAGGTGTTTGAGATTACTTCTTTCTATCTGAAAACGAGGACACTTACACTTTTGTTCCAAAATTAACGTATTTAAATGTGTAGCTCAACACAATAAAAAGATAGTAGCATGTACTTGCTCCTGGGAACTTGGCAGCCTTTTGTATCTGCTAATTACTCGAAGAAACAGAAATTCACTAGAAAGAGACCAAGGATGGATAGCGATATCATTATCATGCATTTTAGTTCAAGGATGGCAGTGCCTTGTGTCATCAAAAGTACATCTGAAATCTCATTTGATAGCAGTCTCAGCATTTGCATCAGTGTATTGTCCTGCTGCCTCTGGAAATATCAGAGGAATGATGAACTTCTAAACAACTTCAAACAATGGTAAAACAGTTTGGAAAATAAATTCTATAAAGATAAAATCTGGTTTGACTCTAAAATCACTGCAAAAAAGTGCTTGCAAAGCAAATAAAAGCTTAAATTAAAAAAATAAATTAAAAATGTTTCATATGGTTTCAGTCACTGACATGCTCCTTTTCATAGCTCAGTGTCTGGTCAAATATCTGAAACACAAATAACAGAAATTCATATAGTTCTGATTACAAAGGAATTTCTTTTCATAGAAATACAAGCCTTCTAGAAGGTACAATATGGATGTTACTAAACTCTTAGGGATAACAAATGTGGAAAGCTCACCAGAATCAGAGAGTTTGAGTATAACCTGCGCTACTTTCTGTGATTGAGAAAGGGTTTAAACAGTGTTATGTGGCTTTTTGAAGTAAAGAGAGGACCTGCCGATCAAAGGTGCAATATTGTTCGGCATGGCAGGGAGGAGACAAGAAGGAAGCTCTGTGAATGTAACACCAGCTCTTTCAAGGCTTTGTTATAAGAGTACTTGGCAAACGGGGTAAGAGCAATAAAACATTACTCATTCTTTTAGAAGGCAGCAGAGCAATACATTTCTGAGTGGATTTGTGCATAATCACAGCAGACATGATGACTATTTTTAGTGGCACACAAAGCAGATAATTGCTTTGTGGGATTTATATCTGTCAAAACTTTTACTCACCCATTTAAACTTATTTCACTGATTTTATTCGAATTTATTTCCAAATTTTTGATAACATATTTCAACTGTGATGTGTATTCATTGAGTAACAGTTCTGTAGTCATTTGCATCTACTTTTTCTCTTCCAACATCTGTCTCATGTCTTTGTTTTTATGCACTAGAGATGTTTGATGAAACCAGTTCCATACAGACTACTTCTGTACATCTATTATAGTGGACTTGAAAGTGAGCTAACTGATCAGCCACAAAGCCAGGCTTCTCATAGCACGATCATGGGAAACGATGCACAACCCCATAAGAGAATTTCATGCTGCTGAGACCTGATGAACTCTGCTGGAGCTGAGCGAGTCCCTTTCTGCAAACGCAGGGGCTGAAAGGCTGTATGAGTGTTATGCTTAGGAGTTGCAAAGGCAAGGATAAAAGCAGCTCAGAGAAGTGAAACAGAGGGATCAGAACAACATTCCATGGCAAGCTCTGGAAAAGATTGGCAAATTCTATGCCCATTTACAAGAAGGGTCAGAGGGAGGATCCAGGGAATTACGGGCCTGTCAGTCTGACCTCAGTACCAGGGAAGGTCATGGAGCAGATAATCTTGAGTGTTATCATATGGCACACAGAGGACAACCAGGTGATCAGGCCCAGGCAATATGGGTTCACCAAAGGCAGGTCCTGCCAGACCAATCTGATCTCCGTCTATGACAAGGTTACCCACTTAATGGATGAGGGAAAGGCTGTGGATGTGGTGTAACTGTGCTTTAGTAAAGCCTTTGACACTGTTTCTCAGAGCATTCTGCTTGAGAAACTGGCTGCCATTGGCCTGGACAGGCACACCCTCTGCTGGGTAAAATCTGGCTGGATGGCTGGGCCCAAAGGATGGTAGTAAATGGAGTTAAATCCAGTTGGAAACTGGTCATTAGTGGTGTTCCCCAGGGTTCAATGCTTGGTCCAGTCTTTATCACTGATCTGGTTGAGGAGATTTAATGTACCCTGAGCAAGTTTGCAGATGAGACCAAGCTGGGTGCAAGTGTGGATCTGCTTGAAGGAAGGGAGGCTCTGCAGAGGGATCTGGACAGGCTGGATCGATGGGCTGAAACCAACGGGATGAGGTTCAACAAGGCCAAGTGCAGAGTCCTGCATTTAGGTCACAACAACCCCAAGCAGTGTTACAGACTTGAGGAAGAGTGGCTGGAGAGCTGCCTGGCAGAGAAGGACCTGGGGGTGTTGGGTGACAGCCAGCTGAACGTGAGCCAGCAGTGTGCCCAGGTGGCCAAGACGGCCAATGGCATCTTGGCCTTTATCAGCAACAGCATGGCCAGCAGGAGCAGGGAGATGATTGTGCCCCTGGACTCGGCACTGTTGAGGCCACACCTTGAATCCTGTGTTCATTACAAGAAGGACACTGAGGTGCTGGATTGTGTCCAGAGAAGGGCAAAGAGGCTGATGGAAGGGCTGGAGAACAAGTCTTATGGGGAGTGACTGAGAAAACTAAGGTTGTTTAGTCTGGAGAATAGGAAGCTGAATTTTACCTTAACCGTGTCTACCTCAGAGTCTTAATTTATATCAGCTTTTAACACTCAAGCTGACTCCTGCTGAGACATGCATTGCTCCTGTACTGCTGATCCGAGTCCATTCCTAATATCATAAAAAATTCATCTTTCTAGAGGAGATTCCACAGAGCAACTTCAACTGTAATATCTATGAGAACATCCAGGGAAGACTGCAAGAACTTTCTGCTTTCAGAGTTTTGCTTTCCTATAACCTTGCCCTGGAGATTAATGTTTTGTCTACCTTGGACTTTTCCATGAATTTTTTCCCTACAGTCCTCCAGGAAAACAGAAACTGTTTGGCAGAACTAGTCCTACATAATTATTTGGAGATTTTTGTTTTTCAGATAATGTAAGAATATAACTGGCTTTTCATGTCAGGCAAATCTAGTTCTTACCTAGTAACCTACTAAGAAGAGTGGCTTATGCAGGTATGTGGAAAAGAGGACTAGAGTGGAGTAAGGCTGGTACCTCCCCAGAATACTAACCCGGTTTCCTGTGATTTGTGTTTTGGTGAATTCTTAAAGGACACAAGCTTTTGTATTTAGTAGCTCTCAATAAGCATTTCCTAGGAATTTGTCACAGCCTTCTGTGTTTAAGTGTTTCTAACAGAAGTAATGTTTCTTTGCTGCTCTTCTGCTTATGTCTTCTAATCCTGTTGTACTGTTTGTAAAAGGAAGGTAGGCGTACCACTGTGGTACTGAAGAGGTGGGGTCTCTTGGACTGACTTACTGGCATAAAAACACTTCTGTTTTTGTGTTTTCTGTTTCTTTTCTAATCCTGTTTTTTTTCAGATTCTTACTGAACTAATATTTTCAGTTGCAGCGACCCAAAGGTCCTAATAATCAATGCAAAATTCATAGCTGTGTACTAGAAATCTTATTTTCCCTTTGTCACTCTGTGTTTATCTATGCTGAATTTATCTGACACTATACCACGCAGTTTTGTGGGGTCCTTTTGCATTCTCCACAGCTGGACTTTAACTTCCTCTCTCTGTATAAGTTTCTATCAACATAAAAGGTTTATCTCTTCATCACTCATTCCCTTTCCTGTACCACCAATGACTATATTGAATAGCAGTGGACTCAGAACAGATTCCTGTGGGAGCCCATTTATGGTGTAGGTTTATTTTCTATCTTTCAGTTAGCCATTGACTATATGTATTTTTCTTGTATCCCATGGCATCTGTAGTTTCTTTAAGGGTGAGGAACGCTTTCTGGGAGGACAGTAATCAGGGAGGTCACCCATCATGGATTCCTTCAGGGAACACAGGTAGATTTGCACTATGTCTCCTCTTTACTTTTCCCCAGTGTAGTACGTTCAGTCATATTCCCACTCTTCCCACACTGGAACAGGCTGCCCAGGGAGGTAGTGGCGTCATCATCCCTGGAAGTGTTTAAAAGATGGGTAGATGAGTTTCTTAGGGATATGGTTTAGTAGGGAGACAGGCATGGTTGGACTCGATGATCTCAGAGGTCTCTTCCAACCTTACAATTCTATGATTCTCTGAGTCTGGTTTTCAAGGCTGGTCTCTACCTCTTTGCCTAATATGAACAGCAGACAATGTTCAGCAGCTCTCTGTATACCCTTGGCACCTGTCACTTGACATTGTATCTGTGGTCCTGAGGCAGATTTCAGCAAATGGTTCCCATCATTCATCCACATCAGGTTCCTGTAGAGCTCCAGGATGGATACTATACAGTCCTGACTTGTTACAGCCTCTTTTGAGAAGCTGCCTTACAACATTTTCTACCTACGCTTCAGTCTGAGACAGATCCTTCAGCGTGTCTCTTCCTCCATCCTGTGGGAAACTGCTCAAGATCCACTAAATGAAAACACACACAAAATATTTATTTACGTTTTCTACTAAGGCCTTTTCTTCTTCAAGCATTCCTTCTATACCCTGACCATCTACTAGCCCTCAATGCCCTCTTCAGGCCTCTTGATAGCATTGCATTTGGGCAAGAATTCATGGCTATTTGCAGATTTCTCCTGAGACAGATTTGGACACCATACGGTCTTTTCTTCCATTTACCTTCCAAACAGTGGTATTGGCCTTGAGTGCTTCCAAACTTTCTGTTTCTTACAGCAAGTGGTAAGATTGGGATGCATTATTAAGGGCCAGTAACGGAATATACAGCCTGAATTCAGCAAAGTGTTTGACCAAATCTCATTGTTTTAACACTGACCTGTGTTAAGCACGTAAATTCTCTGCAGAATTTATAGCTCTAGATAAAAAGCTGTGCGTGATGAGTATTTATTTTCTCTGTAATTTTTAATGATATTACTTCTCGTTTGGCTTGTTGTTGATAATGCAGACCCTTAGGCAGAGTTTGCTGTAGTAATGTACTGGTGAAATATCTACGAGTGTCCTGAAGGAGTCAGGTGGGAATCTGCTTCCCTTGTGCCCTGCAGCTTTCGTAATTGTTGCTAGCATGAAAATCTGGAAGCAGCAGTTCTTCAGCAGGACGCTAAGGGGCAGACCCAGACCAAAATAAGTTTTCCTCGTTTTTTTTATATACGTACAAAGTAAGAGAAAATTTTATTTGCCTCATTTTTTCTGTATGGATTTAACATCAATAGTGCCAAGGAATATCGAAGCAAGTAAGCCTGGAGTGGTTTTCTTTCACTGCATCTTTTACTTTTGGCACTGGTGGTAAGGAAGCTGAGTTTATTTCCATTTATCTCCAGACAGGCCCAGCAGAGCACATGGCTCACAGACAGAGCAGAGAGGATGGAAAAGATGGAGTGAGGTCTGCATCTGGAGCCTTGGTGGCCATCTGTACAAGCATGTAGTTGTATGGGACGGAGGTCCTTGGTGCTCAGGGGCACTCCTTGCCACTTGAGAGCTAGTCACACCAACCCTATGAAACACATTCCCAAAGTAATAGGTGCTGTTTGAATAGGTAGAGACCAGGAAGGAGGAGGAACTGAGGCAGTTCAACAGTCTACCCAGCACCAGGGAACACCACTGGAAGGTTTACCTATTGCTACAGCCTGGTAGGTGAGTTTGCCCCAGTCTTGTAACACATGATCATCCCATGCAAGGAGGAGTCCCAACGATTCTGAAGCATGACCTGAACATAGCTGCAAAAATCTTGTGGAAGAAAATGGATACCGAAATGAGATACCAAGATGAAAGCTGTTGCTTGTTGATATGAGTTTGAATTAAGAAGAAACATGAGTTGGTCACAACCAGTGTGTTTTAAGAGAGTGGATTTGCCTTATTGATTAGTAGATTTAACACACCAGGAATTACTGTCTTGGCTTTGTTCAGGAGGTGCTGTATTGCTAACTACTACTAGCTGTACTGTGAGCTAACAAAGCCAGCTGGTGCTGGGTGCATGTTCTCTGGTTGCAGGGGTGAGGGGCAGTTGAGTGAGAGCTGCTCTGTAACAGCTACTGTCTGAGGCAACTCTGTGTCTACACAGGGGTATTTTACGTTATTTTAATATCCTTCCTTGGTGTAGGTAAATTGAATTAAAACAATTTGCTGATACACAGCTGGACAAATACATCTACTTCAGAGTCTTATCGTGAGGAAAGGATTGTATAGCCAGAATATCACTTCAAAACTCCAGTCCGGGTTTAATGAATGCTTTCTAGGCTATTTTCCAGACAACAGCACAATCCTATACAACTTGATGTTGCCTTCACAGGCTACTAACGGGTGGTTTCTCACAGAGGAAGGAAGTGGTGGCAGATTTTCTGGGAGGAGAATGGACTAGTAGATGGTAACCCATGTCAGTACAATTCACCAATTTCTGTCCTAAGTGTGTATTACAAGAGAAATTACCACAATGGGAAAAAGCAGAGTTCCATGATCTGGACATTTAAATGAAAAGATCATTTACGTATTTGGAAAAACGTGTACAGTCTTTTCCTGAACAGGTCTCAGCAAAGAATGAGGTCAGAATACACTTCAGTTGGGCAGCCCTTGAAGCGTAACCCATTAAAAACTATGCCTACAAATTAAACCACTGAATTTAGGTGGTGAAAGCTACTAGCAAGAGCTTTAATAGCGCTTCGATATTCTACTGCCTGTGGGATCACAGCAGTTAAAACAGGGATAAATAAATCAATCGCTTAGATAGGGAAACAAAATACAAATCATGGAATCATAGAATCATAAGGTTGGAAGAGACCTCTGAGATCACCGAGTCCAACCATGCCTGTCTCCTTACTAAACCATGTCCCTAAGGAACTCACCTACCCGTTTTTTAAACACCTCCAGGGATGGTGACTCCACCACCTACCTGGGCAGCCTGTTCCAATCCCTGACCACTCTTTCAGTAAAGAAATTCTTCCTAATGTCCAGTCTAAACCTCCCCTAGCGCAACTTGCGGCCATTTCCTCTTCCTATCACTTGTCACTTGTGAGAAGAGCTATGAAAATACTAACAATCCTAAAAGAGTGAAAAAGCTCATTATAACTTAACAAGAACTCAAACGTAAGTATCATATAAGCTCTTTAGTCTAATCTGAGCTCTAATATAATGTAAGCATGTAAGCTAGCATATATGTCTTTCTGAGTCTTGCAGTGTTCCCTATTGCTTCCCATTGCACCTTTTGCCACTTTGGGGTTACAACATTGATTTAAACCATGTGCATCCCAACAACAGTGTGAGTTTGGGAAAAATAAATATTGACAGGATGTGGGTGGGAGGCTGACTTGCCTTTCCCAGCGCAATCGTTATTTGTGAGGAAATATTCCCCATGTGCATTCTGGCAAATGTTGAAAACCAGATGCCTTAAGTACAAGATCCTCCCACTTAAGCTGAGCAGTATTTTACTGTGGCTTATATTGTCACTTTATAGGCTGCTCTGGCTTAAAGGCAGCCTGTGTCATGTTGTCTCAAGAAGAGACATAAGAAAAATTCTGGTAAAGTAGCCAAGCTTTCTCCTTCCCAGCTGTGGAGGAAGAATTCTGCCGACCTATGTCAAGGCTGGCTGCTTTCACACAGGGCAGAACTCTGCTGTTTTTTGACAAACAGAGACCAGCAGTAAGACTTTATACTTGTGGTCTGACTCCTGCACCTCCACGTAGGAGAGGAGGAGCAGTCCCATAGATCCTTCCAGCTGGGTATACTTCTACATTACCCCAACTATAATTAAACAAAGCAGTCATAGCTAGTTGTCTCCTTTCTAAGGTTTATAGGGTAAGGAACAACATCTGCCTCTCTTAGCAGCCTCCGGTGAAATCAGAGAGCTGACTCATTCTGTAACCCTACCTTGAGCAAAGATGTCAGAATTCAGTCCTATTGAGTATTTGTGCCAAGCTAAGTAAAAAATCTGCCCTTCTGCTTCTGACAGTCATTGATTTTGCAGTGTGAACTTTAATATTGAAACAGTCGTTAGGAGATGGGCACAGCTGGAGCCATCTGCAACAGGCAAGGACAAAGCATGAAGGGGACAATGAAACACAGAACTAGGTTGGCTGAGTAAGGGTACAGGCTACTTTCAAGTTCATTTTTGAGTTTGAGTGGGAAGCAAAGACTATTTGAAGGTCAAAAGTCAAACTCTTTGTGGTAGTGGCAGGTGGTGAAAAAAGGGCCAATGGCCATGATTGCAGCTTGAGATGCTCGAACTGGATATCAGGGTAAATATCTTCCCCAGGAGGGTAGTGCAGCACTAGAGCAGGTTACTCAAGTATGTGTGAAATCTCCATCCTTGGACGTTTTTGAGATTTAACTAGACAAATCTGTGGCTAGCCTGGTTTGGTGTTAGTGATCATCCCCCTTTGAGAAGGAGGTGCCTTTCCACCAACACTGCTGTGACTTGGCAGGTTGAGACAAAGTTGGTCATGAATGAAGAAGATACCAAGCTTCGTGGTGTCTACAAGTGCTGCTCCTGTGTATTAGTTTGGTGGAAAGCAGAGCGCAAGGGAGGATTGATCGGGGAATGATGAATACTGACAGAGTGTCAGGCCTTGTGCTGATACAAAAGTGCTCACAGGCTGCATTGGCTTCAGTAATCTTCAGTGCTTGTTAGGTATCACACAAAATCATATCATGCTGCAGCTTTGGATAAAGGACTAAAAGCAGCTGATTGGTAAGTATGAATTTTGAGTAGCCTCTGTAGCCCTCACAGGAGTTAGGATTTCTCTGGTGCCATCTAACTAACCAGGGAGGAAAGGGATGCACAGAGCAAATTGAATGGACCTCTTAACAAACAAGCTCAGTGCAGCTATTCCCTGTGTACATGTAATCCACTAGCATGAAACAGAGTTTCTTACACAATTAGCTGGAGTGAAAGTAGCTATTGAAAGAGACTGCACGGATTATATCATTGTATAAATTATTGAGCTGATGTCCTGGAGATGATAGAGGAAACCCTTCTTTCTTCTGTCCTGAGGATGTCAGCTCTGAAAGTTTATACCTGCATCCTGGAAGTTGTACCTCCTGCAGACTCTGCTTAGGTAATTAATTTGCAATATTTATCAGCCAGAGGACCAATGTAATATATAGACAAACAGAAAGATTTTTTTCTTATGTATTGACTCGATCCTGTTTTGTTCTGGTTGTGGGTGCAAC
This sequence comes from Neomorphus geoffroyi, assembly GCA_033558235.1. Classification (NCBI taxonomy): domain Eukaryota; kingdom Metazoa; phylum Chordata; class Aves; order Cuculiformes; family Neomorphidae; genus Neomorphus; species Neomorphus geoffroyi. The sequence continues at coordinate 18,667,053 of JAUMJM010000048.1, read as the reverse complement.
TATTGTTGAATAAATGGCAAAATCACATAGTATTTTGATGTTTATCTGGTTAATATACCTGAGCAACATTTATAAGCATTAGTGAATCACAGGCAAGACATAGCCCTGCATGACTGTACATAACAGACCTCATACTTTTTATTAGCATCTTCAAAGACACGTGATCTGAGTGTTTCTGATATCACCCATGTTCTTCTTCCACATGCTACGTACAGCTCAGCTAGATCCTTGTTCTTGCTGGAGCACAGACTCCCTTGGTACACAACTGGGGTCCCATTAGCTATCCCCAAATATAGAAAAAGTGTGGAGAGCAGATCTCCCCCCTAATTATCCTCTGACTCCAGGGCGATTATCTAGGCTGGTTTACACCTGGACTTTTCCTAAAATTTACCCGAGCATTGGATGTCCCCATCCCTGGCGAGCACGCAGGATGACAGTGATGGGAGGTGAAGGCATGCACTCTGCACTCAGTGTTGTGCATATCCACAGGGGCCTATAACCAGAAGAGTCTGCCTACTGTTTCAGAAACAATACTTTGCACACTATCACCTCCCATACTGTGGGGAGCCAGCATTTTTACGTAGCCACTGCTTCTCTCCTCCTTCTCCCAGAGTGATAGCCAAGACTTCTCAGGTGTTGGAGACTTGTCACAACCGTGCAGGCAGAAGAAACATCATGTCTGGAGGCAAGGGAGGCTTGAAATTAGGAGTCCCTAGAGGCTTTCAGAGCTAAAAACAATGCTTGCCTCCTTCTCTTTCCCTCTGGCTGGAATAAAAGAAAGTGCTGCAGCTGGGTGCCCTCTTGCTGTTTATCTGTACAGTTCTGCTCACTGGACATGTGTGCAGCAGGTCAAAGTCTTTATTGACAGCAAACCTGAAGTAATCAGTTTTCCACTTCATGTAGCTGTCATGAAAGCTGTAGTTATTTGGTATTTTCAGTGGCAAATAGGCCCTTCCATGGTGAGGCTGCTGCCGCTTGAATCCCTCAGCCATCGCCTCTGGGGTCAGTGAGTCCCTGGGCTTGGAGAAGCCCTCCTGGAGGAAGACCATTTACTAAAAGAGAGATGCTGAACTGCAGTTGTTGTGCAGAGCTAATAAAAATTAAACCAGGTCTGTTGATCAGTGCATACTAATTTCAGGCACACCTTCCTCTGAATCCGATTTCCTCATTTCCTCCTGAGGACACATGTGCTACAGCAAGAATTACATTCGGCAAGAGACAACAGTTTAGGCTTACAGAAACATCTGACAAGAAAAGTAGATGTCTTGAGGGATTTGTGGCAAAGTCACCTACAAGCCTACCACTAGGTACCCAAGTAGCTTTGAACACTGACTACCAGCACTGAGGTATTTAGACTTCTCAGCGCAAAAGTGCAGAGAGATTACAAGGAGTTCTTTTGAAAACGGGGGAAAGTTTTTTATACTGACTTGGTAATTGTTAGTATTTTCTAATTTGACTTTCAGGCCCACGGATTGACTTATTTGTAAATGGTCAAATGATAAAAAACATGTAAGTTCCCCACACAGCCCTCTGCTCTGCCTAGTGAATATTTTAGTGACCCATTTACAGCAAGTGGCTCTTATTGAACACAAATGCACAGGGAAACAGAAGCCTTGTCATCCTTGTGACAATTATACATCTGTCTCTATTTGTGTAATCCACCCTCTCAGTCTGATAAACAAGAGCCTGTGCATGGGGTTTGAAAGGAAGGTGACCATCACCTCCTATGAGCGCAACTTTTTCTTGTATACATCTCAGCTAGACTGTAAAGCAGGTAAGGCTTTTGCATGATGATATTGTAAGACTCTAGTCTTACCTTGAATTTCTTTCTGGCTTTTTATTCTCTCTTATTGGGCTTAATCAATATAATGTCTTGCATTTACCTGCTTTCTATTTTTAGTTATACTTAGTTATATTTTGAGTCAGCTACTTAGCTTTGCTGTGTACCTTCTTATGAAGGAAATACTCAGGGGTGCCTAGCTCACATTTGTTTATTCCAGGTAATTTACAGGAAAAAAGGTCAGCCCAAGCAAGCAATACTGAATAGATTGTAAGCTGATGTTTCTGGTGATGATTCTACCCTTATTATGGGTGACTTTTATCTAACCACCCAAGAAACTCATGTGGAACCTTCTCTATAAATGCACATCCACTCTGGCTGCTGTTATTTGTTGATCTCATTTTCTTGAGAAAACTTTTGAATGAACAGGTAGAAGCCTGTGTGTTCATTTTCCCTGTTTTCTGCTATAGATATGAAAGAATTCCTTCTGCAGTAGCTTTACAAAAGCTCTCCGTTTACCTTTTCAAAATTATTGCTAGTGAGTTCAGACAAATGTTTGTTTTATAACGGTCTAGCCTTGCTCACACACAGCTGACAGGACAGATCAACTGAAAACCGATTTTTTCAGTACTGATAACAGTTCCTCTCTTCAGATAGCTCGCTATCCCTGTACAATGTCACTGACTTCGGACCTTTGCCCTGCAGCTCTCCCACTCACCACTATGTCCACACCACTGGAGGAAGCAATGGACACCTTGATAAGGATTTTCCACCACTATTCTGGTAAAGAAGGAGACAGATACAAGCTCAGTAAAGGAGAACTCAAGGAGCTTCTCACCAGTGAGCTCACTGACTTCCTTTCAGTAAGACACAGCTTCTGAACCTCTTGAGTTACTTTTTCATGGGTGGGATAAGCAGCTATCCAAGTGTTTAGGAATAGCATCTACTTCGGCAAGGAGCATTCTGACATCACCTCTCAGATGGCAGTTTTCTTTGTGAAATCAGACACAAGGAAATGTGATCAAATGTTTCATTTGAGAAGTGTGTTTTCAGAGGGTGGTCCAGCCCTAGTGCCCTGCCATGTGCCACCAGCGGCACAGCTGCGTACCTGTGCTCTGCTTACTCCTCTGTAGTTTTGAGCAGAAGAGTAAGGGCTGCCTAGAAGCAGTAGCAAACTCAATGATAAATCAGGCTTTAATTAGGGGAGGGGCTGTTCATTTTTAATAATAGGGCATAAATAAGTCCTTTGAAGAATTAAATCCAGCAATGGATTCTCATGAGACAAGAAGTAGCTTGTGCACAATGGCCACAGACACAGTACAGCTGTGTATGTGTCCTGCAGAGAGATGTTAAGAAAATCTTCTGAGCGACAAGCTGCTGATCTGAATATCTCTGCACATTTGTTATGTTCCTCATAACACAGCATGGGTGCTTTTTATGGCATAATGACCAGATTCATAGTTGTTTTTCTGTATGCTTGGACCCTATCACCACAGGAAGGATTTTTTTTACATTGAGTCCATTCCCTTGAATTGGATTTTCTTTTAATCTTGGCTATTGATTTATTCCTAAGAGATTCACTGGTCTTACTTTCACTGAATAGGATATGTTATTTGCTAAGTAGAGATCTTCTGAATGTGATGAATGGGTATATAGTATGACCACTTATGAATATCTTATTGAAAATCTAAGTACTGTTTGCTAAGGGATGATATAGAGAAATGCATATTATATCCATCTTGTCAAAAGAAATCAGTGCTCAGCAGCTTCTAAAATCTGTTTGATTAGATTTAGTGCCTATATAGTACCTGTATTCCTTCTAAGAGCTGCACTGTCTTCGGTTTCTGTTGTTGTGCACCTTGGGGACTGCATACCTATGTTTTTAATGCTGTGGCTAGTGGTATATTACTGTTTAGGTGCGTATTTCATGCAGCCTTCTATTTAATAGCACTGGGACTTGCTACATGGCAGTGGGTTGCACTACTCTGTGTGTCAAAATTATGTATTCAAGATCTGCACAGCTATACCACTTCTCTTTCTCCTTAGGGCCAAAAGGATCCCCTTCTGGTTGATAAGATTATGAAAGATCTGGACTCTAATAAAGACAATGAAGTGGATTTTAATGAATTTGTCATTCTGGTTGCTGCTTTGACTGTAGCATGTAATGATTTCTTTGAAGAACAGCTAAAGAAAGAAGAATTTTAAAAACGAACAATATAATCAATCTCCCGGACACAGACGTGAGCAAAGCACACCTATCCCTCATCAGTATTTAGAGAATGCAAACCATCATCCTCCAAAATGTTACTGCTGTAAGACACTTATAGAGCAGATCAGCAGCTGGTGTGAGCTGGACCAAAGCCAGTTTACACTACTTGAGATCTGTCTTTTAATATTTTCAGTACTTGTGCTGCATGCATCTGTAATATGCATTCATAGGTTGCCCAGGTCAAGGGCTTGGGGTGACAGATATTTGGCAGGAGTTGAGACTTCTGTTTTTTAAATGTCAGTGAGAATTAAAAGGCACAGGAATGTTACTTATATACCTTCTGAATTGAAAAACTGGAAATGAGACATAAGACTTGCAATTTAGTTTTCAGTCATTCTATAACAATCTTATTTTTGCAGCTCAAAAAGAGCAGCTTGGTTTTTGCTCAGCTCTGCTTATTATAAAGCCCTTTTTAGATGCTGCTCCATACCTCCCCACATTTGTATTTGAGATGTGGTCTCAACTGCCTTTTGCTGCCTGAGTAGACGATACCTCTTACCATTGTTATGGGTTCATTTCCCCCACCTTCCCAGCTTCAATTTTGTTGGCATTACTGTAACCCAGCAGTCCACCTCTTCTTTTGGCATAAATGAATTTATTCATAGGATAAATTATTCAAATACATGGATGATTTAGTCAGCAGACTGCCCTGAGGGCTGATAGAAGGACTGAGTCTTCAGGGGAAATGTAAATGTCCTCTGCTTTCACTGTCCTAGAATCCTTAAGATGAGGGCTTTTAGAGAACCACTTGTGGGGGATTTAATGATGGGATCCCAGGATACAGCTTTGTAATGTGAATCATCTTGTGGAACAATGATTTCATCTCATGCTTATCCAAGCCATTGCATGGAAGCGATGCAAAAGGAGGCAGTGGGACTCCATAGCGAGGCGTGGAGGGAGTAGGACAAGCCCTTTCAGTGTTAACATGCTCTTAGGTTGAATTAAGCTTACTTCTGTGCTCCTGTTTGAATTAAGCATACTTCCAAAGTCCTGTAAAACCTCAATGGCAGAGCATCATGGCTTTTTTCTTGCATGGAGAGCTCTCTTTGTTCCTTGTTATTTTGTTGGTAACTTGAAACTATAATAAAAGGCGTCTGAATTAAATGAAGAGTTTCTGTTTGTGTAAGAGGCTAATGAAAAACATCCCCCGGTGAAGACATGCCCTGCTAGGAAACATTAGAAGAATGCATTTCACTTGCCTCTCCTCCTCAAACTCCTGGACATAATTCAGTAAAGATTATAATATTTCTACAAAATCATGCATTATTAAGATACTGTAATTTATTATAAAAAAGGGATTCTAGAGGGTCTAATAAATACAAGGGGCAAACATCCGCCTAAGAAAGAGGCCACTACTAAATGATGTTATTCCAGAAAAGAAGGAGACTTTGCAGTGGTGGCAGGCCCACAATGTGCTGCTTCTTAAACTCTTCAGTGACAGAAGTTACGTAGGATTCACAGAAGATCTTCTAGGGAAATACAGTAAAAAGTGTTAAAGCTAAAAATTGTGAAACTTTTTGCCTCCTTCAATGTCATGCACCTCAATATCGTTACAGTTGCTGGACCAGGATGGTAGGAGTATTAACCAGAAAAAGGTAAGACTGCTTTTATGGTTCCCTACATGTCCTGCACGCTGTTGCTCGTGTCCAAGGATTTCCCCGTCCTCCAAGGAGAAGGGAGAAAAGAGCAGCTTAAAACTTCAACTCCAAGCTAAAAGGAGTAAGATTGTCCCAGTAAGGACCAGTTGCTTCAACTTTTTAGCAAGAGGCTTTTTGGAAACAAGCTCCATAAAGTTCATAAACCCTTTGCTTATCCCTGATGATCCTCTGCTAAGTGTCCGTGTGCGAAGCATGATTATGCTAAGTCACAGCTGGAGGCGGCAATGTGCCTTGGGGTCAGGCAGCAAGAGCTGCTGCCTTGATGGAGAGGGTCAGTGGAGCCATCTCATCAGCTGAATTTACTAGTTATTGAGCACAGCCTAATCCTCTGCAGAAGGGGCTTGCGTGCACACAAGCTATGGGTGAATCAGAGGAGAATGACTCAAGTGGTCTTTATTCTAACAGAAGTTTTATAAAACTTTATAAATAAACCTTTTTGGCTTGGCTGGTTAGATTTTTCTTTTGCTTTTTAAACTTCAAGGACAACTGTCAAACTCTCACCACCAAACCACATTCAGATGCTCAAAACCACAAGGCCTTGGCTCAATTTGAGTTCCTCGGGTAAAGGACTTGTCATCTTGGGCTAACCATAGGCTAGCCACTACACCCGTGGGTTACCCCTCTTCTATTCCTCTCCCATAGAAGCCAACTAGTGCTGCATTGGTGAACACTACTTCCAAGAAAGATACCTGAAGATCACCTGGAATTTTTGAATTGCTTCTTAATCATAAAAAGCTGTGAGCAATCCTCTTTTCTATAAGCAATCCTCAGGAAGGACAATTTCATTGAAGCCACCTACACTGGCTATGCAAGATTGTGCTTGCATGGCCAGCTTTGTTATGGGCACTTTGTCTTGCAGATGCAAACATTTTGGTTTACCTTCTCTGAGAAGGGAAAAATGTCTCAACCACGAAGACAGTATTTTTTTCTCATTGTTTACTGGCACTTTTCCTGCTGACTTCAAGTTCATGAATCCAGGAAGAACATCAGAGTTTTATATACAATGTAACCTTGCTGTTTGGCTTTCTCCAGAGTCCCTCAGTTTTAGTAATGATGTCTAATTACAGGATTTTTTTTCATTTTTTTATCAGACTGTCTGAAAAATCAATAGAAAATTCAGCACCACAGTATGGCTTAATATTTTAAAGTTACATTAAAGACTAGTAAAAATTCAACAATGCCAGAAAAGACCTTCTTTAGCTATAGTAAAATGGTTTTGCCTGACATCTAAAAAGGAGATTTTCAGAAGATTAATTGTTTTGAAAGCCTCAGCCTCTGCCATTTGTTTTTATTTCAGTTCAAAAGAGACTTCAAGTGCCAGTGCAACTGGGTACACAAACCTTGATATGCTATAGGTAAATAAATTTATAACCTCTAGATTCAGCATCCAAGTACAGCTCTCATAGAGCTACATATGACACTACCATGATGACAAATGCTTTGCAATGGAGTGGTTCCACCAAGCTCTGACTTACCAGTGAGGTCCACTATGAAGGTACAACCTTTTTCATGCTACAGCAGCATAGAGGACGTCGAGTACAATGGGATAATCATCAGTTCCTCCTGGTAAATATGAGAAACAAAATTGCCTGAAGTTGTGGGAAGGGAAAAAGATGTGACACTAGGAGACTCCAACAGAATAGGTGATGTTTCCAGAAACGTCATCAGTTGCTTTCCACCAAATGCCATTTGAGAAAGAATTGAAAGCTATTTTCAGTGACAGTGTTATCTTTACAGATACAAATCTGCTTCTGCGCTTGTAGGAACTCCCTGAGCACATGGAGTATCTGTGTTAACCTGTACTTACTGGCAAAAGAGATCTAGCATCTCCAAAGCCTGCTGGACAGGGTCAGAGTAACCCATGCAGCGTATACAACACAGCCCAAAGCTGCACAGGGCACTGCAACAGTACAGCAGTTTGATGTACCTGCATGTTTCGTCTGGGAAATCCAGACAGGGCTGCCTTTCAAATCCCAGTGGTTATTAAGGCATTTACTTCTCACCCTTGGCACCCTGACAGAAAGGCTGGCAAACTCCCTGGGCTGTCAGTACGGTGCCTGCTTTATTCAGGTGCGTACACTTTCCCCTCAGCAAAGCGGATATTTCTTCCTGAGGAAAAGGCTCTGAGGTCTATTCCAGCACAGCAATCACTGCCATGGCTGCAGGGCCACAGCAATGTGGTGAGTGTACATAATGTGCATGGAATGGACTGTATCATCTAAAAAGCCAGTACAGGTATTTCCATGCTGCACAGCTTTGTGGTATCCTAAGCTGCCAGGGAATTAATGCTGTGGTACAGATAGGCCAGAAGAACCAAGAGGAAGAGCTCTCCTGTAGCAATGCAGATCCAGCCCAGGTCACTCAGCCATGCAAGGCTGAGCACTTTTCCAGGCTCCATGCTGCAGCATAAAGAAGAGCAGAGCCAGTCAGGAGGGAAGCTCTTAGGAGCAATGTAGAGACCACCATCCTAGCTCAGGAGCACACAGTAAACAATCAACTTCTTTCCAGTTTCAACCCTGAAGCAGTTGGGTAAAAGGTCAAACACAAAACTTGCCTCTGAAATCAGATTGATCTATATAAAGCTTTTTGACTGGCAGAAGGATTTGTTAGACTGTGATGTGACATCATACGCATGTCTAATAAGGATTTTGATTGACAGGCAAACAATTATTAGTTGTGTCTTTAGGGATAATTAAGTCTGTTGAACAGAACTGAATTATTTGAAGAAAAAAAAGGGTCATATTTTCAATTTTATCTTTCTACTGCCACATGATATGGCAGCATGAGGGATTTTATTTATGATCTTGCAACCTGTTCTCTAACCTAGTCCTATGCATGGGTTTTCCTCTGAATTGAGGTCTGATGGATTAAAGGCCCTGAGCAGCTATCAGAGTACATGAATGAATATTGCCAAATACACTAAAACAAAAAACTCACACCACACCCAAACCCAAACCCGAAAAGAACAACACCCAAAGCCTTGCTCTTTTTAAATACCAACTCTCAGCCACCTGCAATCAGTTGTGTACCAGGGGCAACTCCCAAGGAAGAGAAATGCAGCTGCATCCACTTATTTTGCCCCTGCAAGCAGATTATCAGATGATGTAAAATGACAGAGCCCATTGCACTTAGCAGCCTGATTTTGCAACATCTGAGGACGTGTGCTTGAGGCTTTAAATGAGCCTTCAATGGAGAGCTGTGTTTCTGTTAGCTGGTTGGCTAAATAAGGACACATCTGTAAAATTGCAACAAGGCAACTAAGAGGAAGACAGGAGGAGCAGTTGCACAGAGCGCAGGTATTTGGGGGAAAATTAGTGGAAAATGCTCCTGTGATACTTATTTTTTTAAATTCTAAGCCATTCTCTCAGATCATGGGTTGCAGAGCAAATTGTCATACTGTAGTTCTCAAATACCTACATGTCTGTGGAGTCTGCCTTAAAACTCCATATATTGCTTTGACTCTACATTCCCAGCGGTTGCATGAACCCAGAAAAATGCCATTTGGAAGCTCAAATAAAGCTACAGCAGGAAACAACTGTGAGTAGAACATGTTTCAAAGAGCAGAAAAGCAACTGAATCTCCCAGAGTATTAGTTAAGATTGTGTTTTGGGAGGTGAAAAATGGGAGGAAATTGAGAATGCTGAAGAAATATGCAGGTTCCCCAGCTTTGGCTGGGAACATCAAGCAGCAGCAGCAAATAGCAGCAAAGGTGGCTGGATGACACATAAGGTTGGAGAGCTCCATCCCATGAAACCATTAATGCTTTGGCTAGGTAAAACTAAGCTTCTTTTGTCTTTGTGCTAATGACCCAGTTCGGTTTTTTCAGCCAAGGAATTTTTTTTGTCATTGCTGGTGCCACAGGAATAACATGTGAAGGAGAACTATCAGCCATTGAAAGTCAAGCACAGTTTCTGTTTGAAATGAAAAACTCATTGGAACACTTGAAGTAAAGATGATCTGTGACTTTGTTATCAAAGGCGAAGATGTCTTTAGACTTCAGAAGGTTGAAAAGTGCTGACCAAGTGATCTTGATGTCCTTCAATGGTCATGATTTTTATACTAACCCAAAATATTCCAACACTTGCTCATAAAAGTGTTTGGAGTCTACCTGAGCAAAGCATTTGGCACTGCAGTCTGTATGGTAATATGGATACCTAGCAAGAAACCACATGCACGTGAAAAATAAAGGACTAAGTGGTAGAAGCAGTTGAAAGGAAAACTATACTGGTATGCTGGCATCTCTCCTCTGACTTATATTGACTAGCTGAATTTTGTAGCATTCCACCATGTTTCTGAAATGATCCCATTACTAGGATGTCTAACACTACCAGATTCATGTTGAATCACAGTTTTTTGCCAGATGAGAAAGACTCAATCAAGGAGATGACAGTCAATTTATCTGAGAAATATTCGTCCTTGAATAGGAAAAAATATCTTAAAATATCAGTTACTAAAGTTGTGATTTGTCAAAGATAAGGTTCATTCTCCATAGTGACACAGATCTAATGAATTTTTGAACATGACACATTTAAATACTAAGATTTCTCCAAACGTCTGAAAATTATATTCTGTGTAATAAAGTGACATCGACATTGAAAATAAAGTGACAAATGTTCTAGTAGCCCAGAGCTGAACAGGAAATTTAGGAGAGGAGGAACAGCAGTTGTTGCTTGGGGCAGGGTCACTGGGAGAAATCTGTAGGTGGTGGAAAAGTCTGCAGACCTCTGCAAATCTGGCACATGACCTCACCTGGACCACAAGCGTTACATCTTCAAACAAAGTCCAATTGCGATAACTTTACCATGTTTTGGAGATTGTTCTTCTGTAAGGGCACTGGGACTGATCAGAGCAACTGGCAAAGGCAAACGTGACTCACCTTGGTCCATAGACATGGACTGGAGGAGGCATCTGCCAAGGTCCCTTGCCTGGAAGGCACTCTGTCATTTGCATGTATCTCTGATGTTGAGGTCTTCCTGCATCAGCCCTCAAGAGGGGAGGTACCACATCAAGGATCCACAGAGGAGGCAGGCCCAAGCTAAACTTAAACAGCTCGGGGAATGTATGCATCTCTACTAATACGGGAATAGTGGCACACACCTTTGATGGTTGCTGCCTTCCACGTCTTTCCTTTCTGGCAGAAAACTTTTCTCTGCTCCTGCTTCTTGGCCCTGACTGCTTTGTGTAGACACTGGGTTGAGTCACAGGCAGAGCTGGTGGTGATAACCGCCCTCAGGGTAATCTTGGTGTCTGAATATAATGTTTGCTTGATTATTTGTAATGCACTAAACTGCGAGCTTCACAGTCCTTGCTCTTATTCTATGCCATAAATAGTGTTAATGCAATACTTATCATCAAGCCTGCATGATGCTGATAGGCTTTCAGTTCATAAATCACATGCATTTGTCATTTCTCTAAAACATTCAACATAACAAATCACACATCTCTTGTGTCAAACTGCCCAGAGTTAACAAGCTACACCTACTTCACCTTACAAAAAGTTCAGCTTTATTTAAAGCCAATTTAGACACACACAAAGAAGTAATAGAAGCATCATTACAGAGAGAAGTATGGCAAGGCACAGTGCTGAGGTGGATGAGTAGTAACAGAAGGCACTGATAGATATGCCCACTGACCACAAAGGGAGGAGTCCTGGGCTCAGGTTGGATCATGAGCTCTTGGAAACCCATCTGATGCTGAAACCAACACAAGAGTAAAAGGACAAAGCACTAAATGCAATCTCAGACTTCGTGTTTCTGCTGCTGGGAATGCTCTGCTCCAGCTGTCATTGCAACTCTGATCAGATTCCTGTAAAAGGAATGCATCAACCATTGACAGGCCAATTTAGTTACATTAGTCGTCTTGCACTCCACCTTTCCTATTGTATGTCCATAGCCTAGCTGCTTAAACTGTGTCTCCAGTGGTTAGCTGATGCATTTTGTTGAATGGGCAGTTACCTGTCAAGAACTACCACAGCAACAAACAAAAGCATTTCTTGTATGCTACAAACAGTCCCCAAATATAGTCATGATCACAGCCACAGTTATGGTTCTGAGCCACCTGCAAGTTGCAGCTTGTGTCCTCCAAACAATGGGTGCTTTGGAGATGTTGATAAGTTCCACATTTATTTTTCTGTGTCTGTGCTATGGGTCGCCTCCTGGACAGGTCCTGAGCAGACAGTGATGCCCTGCAATGGTGAGTGCGTGTGCTGGATACACAAGATGATCTGGTAGCAGCTATCTAGGTAATTAATTTGCCCTTATCAGCAATGATAACACTATGCATGGTGTAAACTCTTAGTGGAAAAGGAACCTGATGTGGCTACAAAGTCCCTCAGCACTGAGGTAAACTATTTGGTAAGGGTTTGTAAGTACTAAGTATGGATTTATTTAGCTGAATGTTTTCCACAGTTACTTACGGGATGAGGGAATTAAATCAGAAATGGGAGTTCCATACACATTTGGCTCTAGCTTCTTGATCTCTCACACAGATTTTGAAGCAAGGTCTTTTGTGAGTCTGTATAGAGGCCATAGTTTCCTAACGACCTCCAGGGCTGTGATTTGTCATACAGCTTCCCCTTTTCTTTTCTGTGCTGTTATTTCAAAGTATGCTAGCATGCAATTTAGCAAGGATGGGACATTCAGCCCTCACTGTAGTATCTGTAACACTTCAGAGCCACTAGATTTCCTTCTCACTTTTATTTGAGCTAACCAATCCCACTGTTCAGGAAGGGATTTGCAACCAGTTGAATGGGATATGTATATAATAAAATACAAGTTATGTACAGCAGTCCCCTACTCTGCAAAGACATGGATGTTGGTATGAGACCTGCAGCCACACAATAAAAAAGCAAGGACTGCCTAGTACTGTTTCTCCCAGACACCACAGGGGAAAGGAAAAGCTAATCCCTGAATTAATCCTGAGTTACAGTGGGGAGGAGTGTAAGAGAAATAAGGGTAGCTCAGCACATTTAGCAGCTCACATGATAGGAATCACCCCACACTGCACCTCTTCAGCTGATGCTGAGCAGCAATGAGAAATCAGCATCAACAGCAGAGGACGGAGTGCCGGAGGCAGAAGTCCTCTTCACTTGAGCAGTTCGTGGTGTAGCACTGCAGACTAGCTGCTGCTCTTGTCAGTGCAAGAAATCTCCAGGCACAGACAAGCAGAGGGGACCCAGTGGGATGTTGAGCAGCTAGGCTGCTCCCTCTAGAGTGGAACTGGAGCATGCGTAGGGTTGTGTCTATACAGGAATATTAACTCTTTTTTAGGTTTCCAGTGTTGGAGGGAAGTTTGGTCTGCTCTGGCTATTTATGCCAGCAGCCAAGCTGCAGCTGAGCAGGACAGTGCTCTGGAGGAGAAGAAATGTTGAGTTTAAAATATGGCCTGAACAAGAAGATTGCAGTTTTAAATAAGTAGCTGTTAGGAAGACTACAATGTATAGTTTGTATGGGCTTTCCACTGTCAGCAAGCCTCAGGGTTTGTCCCTTTACCTGTGTGCTGCAGGTGAAATATCCACGCTGAGTGGAAGGAATGGGAGCCACAACCTGCAGTGTGTTTTTGATGATGCGAGTGGTGCAATAAATGATCTTTTGCAAGAATTAAAGCAAGGTGGGGTGCTGTGTTAGTGAGCTGGGGACTCAAGGGATCCCTTTGGAGAGCAAAACCAGTTCTTAACAACTCACCTCTCTCTGCATCAGGGAGGGATCCCTAAGGATTGTCTGTAGCTTGAGCACTGCTCACTAAGAAATCTCAACAAGAAGAACATCATCCACAATCTTCCTGTAACAACCACCTTACCTTTGAGGTGAAGGAACTGCATTTACCACCTGTATTATAGCACAGAGCACCACTTGATCACTACAGGGGAGGATAAACAAGGTTTGACTCACTACTATGTTCATTCAGCTCTATTTTCTCTACTTCTTATGGTAACTGGGATCTCTTCTCTACTACAGTAGCTGGCAAGACACCTACAAGCTCCAAGCATGAGGTGGAGGATTTCCATTGTGGGGTAGGCGGGTCCTCCCAAGCACCCGAGGCTCTGCAAAGGCTGGAGTGCTTTGGTAATGACCCTTCTGAACCCCAGCAGAGTGGGATGGGTCATACTCTGCACACATCCCAGACTCTCACCAGCATGGTGGCATCCCATGACTTCTGCCAGGGAAAGGGACTGCTCCCTGGATGAGTTATGGTTGCTAGCAGTGTCAAGTTGTGGTAGCATGACAGCAACTGGATTATCTAGCTTCTAGCAGGGTCAGACTGGGAATGTGTTTTCCTATGTTCTATAATTCATTATTAACAAAAAAAAAGTTGTTCTCAAAGTGTTAACATGACTCAACCCAATGAAACAAAAATGACACCCTCCTCATTCGCCCAAGGGTTTGTATCACATTGAAGGTGCTTTTCCCTTCTGAAATGCTGCAGGAACATTTTGAACTCTGTTTAAACTGCAGATTTTACTTTGCTTTATTAGTCAAGATCTCATCTTCTGAAGCGTTCAGTCTCTGGCAGTGGCCTTAAACAAAAGCAGTGCTGGAGCAGACAAAAGGGGGTGCAGGTGGGAAGAGGACCTGTGATAGCCTGTGAAGAGGCAGCAGAGTCTTCTGAGGAAGTGGTACTCTATCCTCTCTCACTCTCTGATAGCCAGGTTGTAGCGCTGGGAGATGAGCCCCGAGGACTGGTAGCCTTTGGGCCACTGTCTGAGTCGGCTGTGGAGACACTGCAGGGCAGAGCCCCCAGCAGCAGCAGCAGCTGCACCTTTCTGCATGTGTCTCCTCTCCTCATCCTCTATACTTGCCTTCCACAGACATTAGATCCACACAAAGGGAAGCATTTCAGAGTTTGGGGGCTGAGGGCAGCCCTGTGTGTGAGGACACAGGAAATTACCTCGGGCACTGGGAGGCCTTGCCACGAGGCTGAGCAAGATGTCATGGTGCTGCATTGGCTCCTGCTGAGCCCAGAGCCAAAAACCAAAGCTGAAGATGATGCAGAGTAGATAACAGGTTGCCTTAACATCTCTGTTAAATCCAAATTCCGCATCCACAGCAGGAGGCATGTAAGTTTAGCTTTTACACTAATGGTATACAGAATATTTGTAACACTCAAAGCAAACTCCTGCAAGCATTGCATAGAAAATGCAAAGCCACTGTAGGTCCTGTGTGAGTAAGGAATTGCAACAGACATGGAGGTGGCTCCTACCCTTCCTCCCACCACCTTGCTGTTTGAAGGACAGTCCCTACACCTCATCTGCTGTGACATTCTCCAGACCCTGGGGCTACCTGCTTGTCTGGACACCTCCACTAGCAAATGCTATGCTAGCCTAGATCTCAGCTCTTCATAGACAACAGTTTAAAATACATTGATACTACTGTTGATATGTTTTATTCTGAGTGGACCACCTCACAATTGGTTTAATAGATGGTCATATTGATTTAGCTTCTGTTCATTTGTCCTTCACTCATCTTTGGAATTAAATTTAAGCAAATCTTCAGTGATTGGTCAAATTCTCAAAGTCAGACACTCTCTAATCTTTACTGAAGACACTCAAGGACTCGGCATCTGTAGTTTACATCAGGGGCCAGCAGGGCAAAAAGGGAAGCCAGAGCCAGAATTGGGACTGGGTTCTGCGGTGGCTCAAAGATGGGAGTGGACGGGTCATGCTGTAATCCTGACTTTATTCATCTCTTCAGAAAGTGAACATGTGGTAAGAAAAGCAAATGAGGCTGGGCTCCCACGCAACCCGTTCAGGTCACCCATGCAGCCCCTCCTGGTCCCACAGGATTCTAGTGGTCTCCAGCGCACCGTTCACCACCCTGATTAATCAGCTATCCTCTAATGCAAGTTGGTTAACCCTGCAGTTTTCCAACAAAACTTGAAATTCCCAAAGAACTTCAGTGGATTTCAGATTCTGGGTCCCCTTAGTGCTTCTGATAATCCTTTCCTATAAATCACAGTATTTAAACAATTCAAGGCAAGTACCTGAAGATTAATTAATTCAGTCTTGGTTTACCCAGTAAGTGACTAGTCCATTCCCCAAAGCAATTTTAACAATCTTTGAAAGCAACTTGATGTCAAAGTTAAAAAATAATGTTTTCCACCTCCTTACTATTTTTAATGATCTTTAAACACACCGACATGGCAAATTCACAGAAGAAATGTGCAGATATGGAGCAATATTATAGTTCACATTAAAGTAAACTGTAAGTATTACAGCATAATAACATCAGAGCCACAGGTGTAATGACAGAGTAAGATTCAGTTGTCTCTTGTGTGGCAAAAAAAAGTTGGGTCAAACAGGAAGAAAATGTTTCAGTCCACAATAATGAAATTGCAAGCAGCAAACTTAAAGTTTTGCAATTCTGGATCATATTCTTTCTAAGTTTTACTAAACCAAAGTGACGATTTGACAGAGAAGCA
Organism: Neomorphus geoffroyi; assembly: GCA_033558235.1. Lineage (NCBI taxonomy): Eukaryota > Metazoa > Chordata > Aves > Cuculiformes > Neomorphidae > Neomorphus > Neomorphus geoffroyi. The sequence continues at coordinate 18,650,930 of JAUMJM010000048.1, read as the reverse complement.
TAAAGCAGAAAGGAACATTAGGCAGAACCTGAGATGGGGAAGGGGTAGTTATTATCTTCAGAACGCTGATCGTTCATCCTGGGTCAGGGGAAAACAAGAATATACCCTAAAACTAATATCTCTGCTGAGTTTCTGATTTTTAGAATTCTGTAGAGTTATGAATTTTCATTATCAGGTTCATCTTTTGAAGGTCTTCCTTAGGTTTCCCTTGAGGATCAAGGTTGGAGCATTATCAGCTGTTTGGTGAGGAATATGCACTTGGGAACCCCAAGATTTCCTAATTTCTGTATGAAAGCCATGTCTGGTGGGGAGAGCTGCCTAATTTTGCCCATACACTTGCTGCAGAGTCCTTATTCCTCAGCTGCACAGGACCTAGAAGCTGAAGGGTCCCCACCCCAGGGGGATACTGACTCCAGGCTGAAAGCCTGGCTGGGATGGAGGGACACTCACCCAGGCCTGACCAGTGGGAAGCACCTGGCATGGGGGCTGTGGAGAGCTGCATGTGACATGGCAACGGGAGGAAGGCAGGAAGCCCTCTAGGTCCAAAATGCCCTAGGACTGGAAAGCAGGAGAAGAGGTGGAGGTAAGGATGTTCCTTGCTTTGGAGTAACTGGCAATAAGCACACGGTGACGCAGGACAGGAAGCTTTTCAGCTCCACCAGACAGATAAGTAGAAAAGACACCTGCCAGCAAGGGGAGTTCATCCAGCTTGGAAATTCGTATTTGTTATTTGGACCCTCGTCATGCCCACGTACTGTGTCACTGCAAGAGGAATTCAGTTACCATGGGTTACCCTATCAGTACGGGGACCAAGTGCCTCCCCTTCCAACAGCTCTATAAAAAGAGTCTCCCCAAGATACCCCAGCGGTTCCTGCCTATCGGTGCAGACCAGGAGGAACTTCTCCACAGGGAGAGAGGGAGGGCTGCCATAGGAGGTGTCAGCATGCCGTCTGCTTTCCAGTTTCAGTGCCACTTTGTTCTGATCTTCCTGGCAGCATCCAAGGGGGAAACCAGGTACCTAGAGGTGAGTAATGGGGCTGATGACTAAAGTGCCTCACTGTGCATTTAACTGCTGTTTTCTCACTTGTATTCCCAGCTTTTCAGCATCATGTTTTTCCTCACTCCCCTCCTATTCTCACTCATCCAGCATTAAACCTGTACCTGGATAACATTATTGCAACAGTACTGTCCCCTTCCTTACTCCGTTTTTTTATCCTCCTTTTTCTCAAACTTGCATTTTTGCTGAGGATTTAAGAGACTCACTGTGCACTGAGCTGCTAGGCTCTCTTCATAGGTACCAGGCTTCTTCCCATCTGCTACAGGTAGCTCTGACTGAGCTCTTCCACAGCTTCACTGTTTCTGGAGGAGGGATTTAGTCTGCTGGTGCCTGCTCTTGAGAAATGCAGGGAGAGGGTTGCATATCATTTTGCTCCAGCCTCTTCTTGCCCTCTTTCTTTGACCAGGTGAGAGAAGCTGCTGAAGATGAGCCATTCCTACTCCTCAGTGAAGATTTGAAGCGAGAGCTGTCTGCAGGGCAGATCTACCGGCGGTCACTCCGTGAGTTTCTTCGGTGTTCTGGCAGGGGCTGACAGAGGGTGGGAGAGTCCTGGAGGGATCTCAGGGCTCAGGGAGGGAAAAGGAGTTATTTGAGAGTGACAGAGCTGCTGCAGACACTTTTTGCAAGGGGAGAGAGAAGAAGGACAATGTTAAAATCTCAGAAAAAACTAAGAGATTGGGACTAAGAGTTGAGGGTCCCCAAATAATGGAAGGAGGATGGGGATCATCCACACATGTCTCTAGCCAGGGTCTCATATCTAGGGGATGGGGCAGATTGAAAAGCTGTTGTTAGAGAGAAATCTGAAGGAACAGGATGTTTGTGCATTCGTGTGCGTACACATACACAGAGTTTTCTGCTCAGAGATTCTTTGACATGTCCTCCTCCCTATACCCCCCTATTACACATTTGTTCTTGCACCTGTGAATTACTCTTCATACTGAGATGCTCAGCAGGCTCCTAATTACTTCAGCTGGGTCTCCCTTTCCTCATTACAAGCTGAGTCTCAGCATGGGGGTCTCTCGTCGCTTCCTCCAGCATTGTGGGAACTGGTGCTGGGTCTCCCCCCACCTGCAGGCTGAAGCAGCAGCCTCGTGTCTCTGCTCCTCCAGGATGCATCGACATGCTGAGTATAGATGGGCAGTTCACCTTTACTGCAAACCAACCGCAGCTGCACTGCGCAACCTTCTTCATTGGGGAGCCTGAGGAGCTCATCACGGTAGACTACGACTTCGTAAACATTGACTGTCAAGGGGGCGATTTCCTGAAGGTAAGAAGCTGGCATGTCCTTCTGCACTTCCCCTTCCCTGACATGTGAGACATTTGCTGCGTGTGGAAGGGACAGGCAAACGTGTGTGCATGGGAGAGTGTGTGTTTTTGTGTGATGGCTTTCACAAAGAATGCTTCCTCCTCCTGGAGGAACCTTGGGTACACCCACCCTATTACCACTCCCCTAAAGCAAAGTCGGATGCTGGCTGAGGATTCCTCTCCAAGCTGCAGCACCAGCTCCTCTGAACTTTTCCAGGAGCACCTCTATTCTGTATCCATACCTGAGGGAGGGAATTGAAATAGCAAGGCAGGCAACCGTGCAGCTATGCTAGAGTTAACACAGATTTCTAGTTCTGACACATTTCCTTGAAGACACTGAGGGCAAATTGTTCCTATTTTTGTTACAAAGGAAATATTTGTAGAGGTCGCTGCTTAATGTCCAGCTAAGTAGGCAGTGTTTTTTCTGCTTTGTAGTGCTTAGGGCAATCTGAAAGAATAGATGCAGGAGAGAGCAATACCTCTGCCAATAATCCCTCCCTGAAGATTTATTGTATTCCAGCATCTATTGAAGACCTTCAGGCCCATTAACAACAAGCTGAAAAACATGGATAGAGGAAGATTACAGGCTAGATAAATGGACTTAATGCCCAGAGTTTGAAAAGGTAGCTTATGTTTCATGTGAATGTCTAATCAAGCTGGTCAAAACTAGTAACAGTGGAATTGAAACAGTAAGAAATAAATAATAATAATAAAAAAGCAAATATGATGATGCTGTACCAAAAAGAGCTGCTTCCCTCAAAAAAAAGTCACCAAGTCACCAAAATTGTCACCTAAAGGAAATAGATACTATTAAAATTTATATGTATCCTTTCCTAAATACAGATTGAAGATTGAATAATCAGTTAAATACTGGAAAATGGACAAATACAAATAAATTTTGGGTTTAATTAGTGGCTTTGAATAGGCCATCTGGTGTCAAAATAATTGTCTATAATACTTTATTTTTCTGTCCTCTGCTAACAGAGTGATAAGCAAAAGTCTTGCTTTCAATTATTGAACCCCTGTAGGTATTTGATGGCTGGATACTCAAAGGAGAAAAATTTCCCAGTTCCTTGGACCATCCCCTTCCCACTTCCCAAAGATACACAGACTTTTGTGAGAGTGGCAATATTCAGAGGAGCATCAGTTCATCACAGAATGTGGCAATGATCTTCTTCAGGATTCATCAGCCAGGCAATGGATTTACCATCACCATTAAGAAAAACACCAACCTCTTCCGTAAGTCTGTGGTTTGTATCATCAAACGGGTTTGTAGTTGGGGCAAGAAGCAAACCAGATCTATTGGTTTGCGTTGAATTCTCGCTGGTACTATCCACGCTGACACAGTTCCAATAATGCCAGTGGAGCCGCGTACACCTGCATGCCTGAGGATTTGACTCAGGTTCAGTGTGTGTATCAAGAAAAAGAAAAAAGTGTAAGAGAGAACTTAGGCATGGCTTCAACATTCAGGACCAGAACAATCTTTCTTTCAAAAATCTCTTCCAATCTGATATTGACATGTTTCAACACATTGGGCTAAAGCAAGTAAAGAGTTTAATCTCAGTAATTTCTAGATCTGGTTTAACAATAAGGAAAAATATTTGAAAAAGTTCAACAGCAAAAAGCAATGCATTGAGTAGTTCTGTGATAGTTCTGAATAATATATGGTCCCAAGGATATATTTGCAAGTTATTTCCCTAAGCCTGTGAGCTGGCAAAGCACAAATAATGGTCACTTACACCATTTTTCCAAGAGGAGACAGGAAATTCAACAATTACTGTTCAGGCTAGTCTTATTTATCTGCTTCTCCATGCAAAGGATGAAGATGATGGCATGTCTGCCCTATTCTTAGTCTGCGTTGTTCAGACATAAGCCTGCAAGCAGGGACTCCACTCTGGTGTGGCTTTGTGCCCATGGATGGTGTGCAGCTGCTGGAGCTGGCTTGTGTCTTTCACTGGCCTGCTGAAGCAGCTGCAGGCCTCCAGGCCTGCATGGAGGACCCTTTGGGTTGCATGTAGAGATTATAAGATACTCCCTTACCTGAACTGTTAAGTTTGAACTTTAAGATAAAACCAGCATGTACCCGCCCCAGTTTCAATAGGATGTGTTGCAGGGTAAGTTAAAAGGAGTACAATAGGAGTTAGGGGGTTGCTAACAATACCAGTCAAAGGCCCTGCATCCATATTTTGTCTCCTTCAAACTGGCAAATAATATGAGCCCCTGCTAGATAAGTGTCCGACATATGGATTTGAGGTGTGAGCTCTCCCATTGACTGTGTCACCCTCAAGTTCTCCCAGGTCTCATGCTACACAGTAAGCAATAGTCAGGGGATTTTTGGAGAACAGATACCGTGCAAGAACACCAGAAAATGCCATATGCATTTTCTTTTTAGCATTTGATTGTATTTCTCAGTAATTGAATCATCTGATCTCTATTAACACTGGAAGTACTTTATTTTTGCTATATGCAGTGAGACTCCACAAGTAAACCTTGTACCTTCTCTTGTGTCCCAGCTTGCAACGTCATCTCTCAGACGCCCTCAGGAAGGTTTACCATGGTCATTCCTCATCAGCACAGAAACTGCAGCTTCTCCATAATCTATCCAGTGGTGATAAAAATATCTGATCTTATCCTGGGACATTTAAATGGCCTCTTTTTAAAGGTAAGTTGTTCACCTTCCTAAGAAATCAATTCCACAGGCAGTTTTCCTGGGCATGTGAGACCAAAGAGGGTGAAGCAGGGATAACCTGTGGCAGTGGCTGCTAAGGCATGTGCACTCCATACCACGTGCGCACACACTGTGGGCTCTGGTTTCCTTCCAGAGACAAGAGTTGGGTATGCTTCGGTCACTATTGTCTCTGTGATGTTGTAGAGGCAATCAAATTATGCAAAGTACCATTAATGCATGTAAATACTGCTTGCCATAACAAAGGATATGAATTTCATTAAAAACCAGTGCTCTCCTGAAGAGCTGTTTGTGTATATTTAAATTAATGAAAGCAGCAACCACTTTGAACAGAGAAAGGAGGGACAGGTTAGATAGTGAAGTATTAGCACGGTGAAAATACAAACATCCTCACAACTGATCCCCTATTTGGAGTGCCAAGCTCCATCTGCTCTGATTCAAAGCACAGGGCTGGGGTTTGGCCACAGCATTTAGTGCTTGGTAACAACTAGACAGGAGAGGACAAGAGCTGCTAGCAGTGCTGTGTGCCTGGGAGGTCTGAGAAGATGCAAATTCTAAAATATTCAGAAAGGTAGGAGAAAGAAAGTTTGTTTTCCGGTGCCAGTGAGACCAGAAGACTAGGTCATTCATGGCGATTGCCAGTGTCTGAACAGTAGCCAGGCCACACAATGGCCACATGCAAGGTGCTGGTGGAGGCACAACACAAAATGGCAGCAATACGAGAGACAACTGATAGAAATCGGCAGACAAAAAAGAGTGGGAGAGTGTCTGACAGTGCAACGCACTGGGGTCTCCACATATCCGTCTTTTCGTCTTTTTTTTTTTTTTTTTTGAGACTATTGCATCCAAGCAAGGTTTTAAAGAAGGGTATAGAGCAAAATGAAGAAACAGCCATTTGGGGCTGTGTGTAGTAACCCAGCAAAAGTGGCAGCATGAGTGAAAGTGTAAAGATTGGTCTGGTTTGGTCAAGGTAAGAAATTATAGCTGTATGTGCTGATCTGCAACAGCAAACTGTTCTTGTCATTCTGATATGATACTGCAGCAAAAGTGATATATTCAAAGAGGATCAGGCTTCAAAACTAAGATGAAAAGAGAGATGTCTGAAGTGACAAAGGAAAAGGAGCTGTTAGGGGGTGTCTTGGGAGTCTGACAGCAAAGTCTGAGACTTAGGAAGAAAACTGGAAACTCCAGTGAGAGTCCTTCCATGGAGGCACAACCAAGCAGAGCAGGGAGGTCTGGCATGGCTTTGGAGGCCACAAGTCCCGGGGTGCGTGCTCAGCAGCAAAAGGATTTAGAGAGGTCACTGGTGAGATGCATGGAGTTTTCAAGTGATGTTTACACCTCAGTCGCACAATGAAGGGAAAGAGTAAGTGCACAGGTGGTAAGCTAGGAAATGTCTGAGCGCAAGTGGGAAGTGCTCAGGAGCAAGGATTGACCTTTCCATGCTGAGAGAGTGTCCAACTGTTGGCCTGATGGGGGAAATTCAGCTTACTGCATGGTGCCTGAGGGTGAAATCAGCCAAAGCTCTGCACGAGATGTGGATTTTAAATATTGGATGTTTTGGTTCAAGTCAGTTCACAGTTACACCCTTGCCTTACAGGCTGTTTTCACAGACTCTCAATCTTCCTCCCCAAAGAGGAAGAGCCCACATTGCATACACAAGCAACAAAGGCAAAAGAAGACAAACAAAATCTTAACCAAATGTAAAGCCTTTTACACACATCAGGTATCCATATTCCTCCCTTACAAATTAGCTGAGAATAATTGTATGTCCAGTTCTGCAGTCCAAGCCAATGTCCCCAGCCCCTATGAGCTCAGTCTCCCTTCTTGACATCTGCGGACCAGTAGCAGGCAGGACTGGGGTTCAGGATGGCTAGAAAGCAAATGAGTCCCAAGCCAGGCTTTGAGAGATGGGCCAACAGCAGGCAATAAATAAGGAAATCAGGCACTTAAAAGGTAGCATATGTGTCACAGCCCAAAGACGCACAAGTTGTCCACGCAAGATGTTTTTGGCAAACAGCACTAACTTATAGGAAAAGAGCCATTGTTGTCATACAAAATTACTCTTTTGATTACTTCCTGTTTTAATTAAACTTTTCCAGAATAGTGCATTTCAGCAACACTTACTACTTAGGAATAAGTACAGTACAGCAGAGTTCCTGCCTTCCAGCTAAGTGTGAGTGCCATTGTAGCTCCTGACTGTATTAATTTGATTACATGTCTAAGCATCCAAAATCAGGTTGTCTATCTGCAGTAAAAGGAGTTGAATCAAGACTATAACTACTTGCCGGTAATTTTCAGAGCTGTCTCAGGTCTCTTTTTGGAATCCCTCAAGGAAATTAACTGATTAATATCAAATTGAAATAGTATTGCTCAGAATGAGAATAGCCTGATCTCACACAGGTGGAAGCAGAGGGGATTTCTAAAACCTACTGTTGAGTGCAATCATTTCTGCAGAATTGCTACCTTTTAAAGAAAAACTATAAATAATTTCAAATCTATCTTTTTAGAAACCAACAGCAGGCTGTGCAGGAGTGGGAGATTTTGTAGAGCTGCTGGGAGGAACTGGCTTAGACCCGTCCAAGATGTTTCCCCTGGCTGATCTCTGTCACTCCTTCCATGGGTCTGGTAAGAACTTCTTCCACTTACCTCCACATGATAAAATAATTAACCAAAGGGAATCATGCAGAGTTCAGTCCCCCCAAACTTAGTTTTCCTGCTAGACTGGTGAACATCACATGAAGCAGAACATGAGATGAAAAGCCACTCACTCTTATGGCTCAGGTGTGTGATACAGCACACCCACAACCGCCTTCAGTAATCCTTATAGCAAGGTTAAGTTATGTATATTTTTAAAAGGTTTGTGCTGCGACACGTCATTAGAATTGCCAGATGAGCCTCGAAATTAATAACAAATCAAGGCAGACCAGTTACACTTCCAGTTAAGAATTTTTTTCTCACTTATTTAGCATTTCCAGAGCCTCCTCTTCTTCTGCAGGAGTAACACATACCCCCCCAAAAAGCCTCAGAGCTCCCTCTCACTGCTTTGAACACTAGAGGAGCTCTGAACCTGTTTTGCAATTATGTCAAGTTAGTGACCTCCTTCTCCACATACAAATAAGAATTCCCAGTTTCCCTGATATTCAGTACAACAGACAAGCCCCTGTGGCACATGGGTTGTACCTTGGGCAAATGAACAAGTGCACTGGAGCAGCACCATCTCTGAAGGGCTAGAGAGCAGGAACATGCCTGGGACTTCCATCCTACCAACTCCCTTGCCTTTCATCATACCACAAATTAATGGTCCAGGCACTGTTAAAAGCTTTAACCAGCAAGCACTGTTGCTGAGTAAATACTGAGCACTGTGGTGAGATTAATATCTGCTTCCCCGTTGGTATGAAGTCCCATCTCAGCAGCCCCTGGTCTCCCAGTGAGATTTCTTCTCCAGAAAGAAAGGTGTTCTAAGTTCCCCAAATGAAATAGGTTTTGCCCAACCCATGCAAAATGGGTCATCTAAAGCAGTAGTTAGTCATATGCTTGATTTTCCCCAGAGTAGGTCTGTATGCTGGGTACTGCAATTCAAGTTTGTCTTGGTAGGACACTGATATGCCTTCATTACTGTGAAGAACCTCCTTATGCACAAACCCATTCATCCCTCTGAAAGGAAACATTCCAATACTGTTAATTTTGGATATATCCAGAATAGAGTGCCATTATTCTTACCTGTTGCTTATGGTATCTAGCAGTAGCGTACATTCCCAAGTGCAAACACATACAGACCTCTGTGTCATGAAACCTATACATACCTGAGGTTGCAGGTGGCTGGAAAGTGAGTGGCATTTGTATGAGCAAAGGTTAAAACATTTGATTAAATACCCAAGCCATATTAAAGTTAAACTAACACCTATAAAAGAAGGTATGAATCATAAAATGGTTTGGGCTGGAAGGGACACTAAATATCATCTAGTTCCAACTGCCATGGGCAGGGACACCTCCCACTAGTTCAGGTTGCTCAAAGCCTCATTCAACCTGGCGTTGAACACTTCCAGGGAGGGAGCATCCACAACTTCTCCGGACAATTTGTTCCAGTGTCTCACCATTCTCATAGGAAAAACTTTCTTCCTAATATCTAATGTAATTTACACTCTTTTTGCTTAAAACTATTACTCCTCATTCTATTACTACACTTCCTCATGAAGAGCCCTTCCTGAGCTTTCTTTAGGCCCCATTTAAGTAGTGGAAAGGTGCTATAAGGTCTTTCTGGAGCCTTCTCTTCTCTAGGCTGAACAACTCCAACTCCCCCAGCCAGCCTATCCTCTTATGGGAGGTGTTCCAGCCCTCTGATCAACATTGTAGCCCTCCTCTGGACTTGCTCCAACAGATCTATGTTTTTCCAGCGTTGGTGACTCCAGAACTGGATGCAGTACTCCAGGTGGAGTCTCACAAAAGCAGAGTAGAGGGGCAGAATCACCTCCCATGACCTGCTAGTTACACTTCTTCTGGTGCAGCTCAGGACACGGTTGGCTTTCTGGGCTGCAAGTGCACATTACTGGCTCATGTTGAGCTTCTCGTCCACCAGCACCCCTAAGTCCTTCTCTTCAGGGCTGCTCTCAATCCATTTTCTGCCCAGCCTGCAATTGTGCTTGAGACTCCCCAGGGAACAGTCAGCAATATCACCACTGTCAGGTCATTATTACACACGAATTTACTTTATTTCCAAAATTGTGTGTCTTGGTGCTTTGTAATTGCCAACACCATATAGCTCTTTTCCTTCTCTCTCATATAAATGTATCTTTATAACTCCTGTACGTCTCTTTTCCCTCATTAGCCCAAATGAAGATTGGCTGTGACAATACCGTGTTGCGAATGGTCTCCAGCGGCAAACATATCAACCGTGTGACATTTGAATATCAACAACTTGATACACAGGAAACAGAAAACAGAAAGGAGAACAGCATTGAGGAATTCTGCCTTCCTAGTATCTGAGAAACCAGGCCACGCATTCTAACACAGCTAATGAAAATAAAGTTCTGGTGAATTAAAAAAATTATTTTTCCTTTAACCAGCTGGTATTATCAAGCCTTTCTACAGTACAAACATTTTTCTTTTTTTCATACAAATCAGTAATTCTCATGAGCAAGCAGAGAAAATCAATCAATATATTAGTATTTGTTATCAACATTATGTTTTTTCTGTAGTACTTAAGCTAATTTACTACATCGAAAATCAATAGCAAGTATAAAAGGCTATGTTTCCAGTATAAATATTAGGAAAACAGACACATCCTTAGTGTATCTAGTCTGAGGACATACAAACCCCACAATAAGTATCAATGTCATGCAGTTATTTTATCCTTTTATATCAGGTGTAAACAAAAAAACTAGATGGTGGAATATGCTTCCAGTTTTGTAAGAGGAAACCCAGCATTAGTATGTGTAAAAACGGTTTGCTGTTTTACGACTATAAATGTGCTATTTATTTCTAATGACATGTTTTTAATAAAAATTTATAGCATGGAGACTTCCTTACACAAACCCAAATATGAATAAATACATTCAAAGTGTTGGCAAAACGTTATTATGTTGTATTTTTCTGAAGTGCTCTTTTAACATTCTTGTTAATTTTTTTTAAATTCTTGTGTAGTTTTCTGGAAATGATAATTTTTAACATATGTTGCTGTAAAATTGTGGACTATTAAAGTAACATTATGGGCAGAAATTTGGATTGCCAGTGTTGCATACACCTTCCGTTTAAGGTTTTTGGCCAGATGTCCTTCTAACTTGTGGACGCAGGAATATAGAAGTAAAGAATTTTTTTTTCCAGACTTTTGGTGACACAGAAGAGGAGTGTAAGCCTGGAGAGCTCTAGGAAACACGGTATAGAGGAGGAGCAGACCTGTGTCCTAGCTCAGAAGGAGACACATGGACAGATTCGTATGCTTTCTGGGAGTGCAACCTGGCAATAATGACAGCAAACTGTTCCTCCTGCAATATTCAATTAATGGTCAACACTGACTGATCCAGCCCAAGATCTTCAGCACTGATTTCTGGCACTTAACCTCATAGTCAATCACCAAAGATCAAGTGTCCCGAGTATTCAGCAGCTCTAAAGTTAATTCCCCCCAACTAAAGTGGGTGAAAACTACAATATGCCTCAGACTCTCAGTGTGTAGGGTTTTTAAAACCCAGTTTTGGTGACTGACTCAGGAATAGAAGGGGGTGTTTGGCAGCCTGGTCAGACACAGGCAAGCATGTCCACCCTTCAGGGCTGTGTTTGTGGAAGAGTGGAGTTTGCGAAAATGTTTTACTTTGTTCCAAGAGAAATCAGACAAAACTCTTGCTGACTGTCCTGAGGCATAGAGCAGCATGGGCTCGTGGCTCTGAATGGGATTTGTTGGCCATTACATTTCTGTTCTTGTCCCACGTGACACCCTGTGGACTTCCTGGGCCCCCAGTACGCTGTTGGCAGTGCTGGCATGGCCACCCAGCACCAGAGACATGGAATCAGGGAAAAAAAATTACTAAACAGAACAGCTTCTTTCCTGAGAAAACTTGCAGTGACGGAGGACACCAGCATCTCAGTCCCACCCTCCTCTCTGGGTCACTGTCACTGTCAGGGTGATCCTAATGACATCCAGCCCCACTAGCCTTTCCCAGGCACCATTCAGTGAACCAGGGTGCGTTAGTGAGCCAAGCAGTTTGGGCACAACCTCAAGGGCTCCCCTATCAGACCATACTTACCCATGTCCACCTTCAAACTAGGGAGAGGTCACTAAGAATCACTGGAGGAGCTGAAACAATGACAGATTCCAGGTCCAACAGCTCAGGACTAGATCATCAGTTAAGATAAACTCAAAATCTCTTACGTAGTGCAGTTAAATATTGGAGTTTCCCAACTTTCAGCTTTATGTGGTACCTTTTTTTCAATTCTATCATGACTTAAATACCTTCAAAACAGCAAGGTCCTATATAAAAGACACTTAATGTGCAGAGATTTGTGACATTTCCATCCAGAGTATACAGAAGGGGACTTTATTACTAAGGGAACTTACTGTTATAGATGAAAGAGAATGAAAAACAACTCAGGAAAGAAGAGTACCGCCTATTTCTACTGCTCCATGTATAATAGTTGAGTACATTGTGGTTTTCCCAGAATGTACTGTTGTACATTCCCAGTTGTCACATCATCTGCTCCTTTCAACCAGTGTAAATCTAGTCAGTGCCATCAATCATACCACTCCACATTGTTCACTGTCTTGGAAAAACCTGGACCCCGGTCACCTAACGATTCCTTGGTCTGTGCTTTAAAGATCTATCTCATGCAAAAACCCAATAATTTCTTCAACCAGTGTACTTACATTTATGGAGGCCCTTGTCAGATCAGGAGTTGCAGAACTTCAGTCACAAGAAGTCAGCTCACAGATGTAAAATGTCACAACCCTTTCAGGGTTTAGTTCTGGAGATGTAAGGAAATGAGCATCCTTGTGAACGAAAGCAGAGGAAACCAAGGCAATAAACACACTGCAAGGAGGGGGAATTTAAAAAACCACAAAACAATCAAGAACCCCAGACCAAAACAAACAAACAAACAAAAAAATCCAAAAATACTGAAAGTTCACAAAACAAAAAGAAAAAAAAAAAGCAGGATAAGAAATATGTGAATAACAATATCTGTTAAGAGAAGTAAAAAAGAATTTACCAATTAACAAAGTTGTAGCCTGGAGACATACAAAACCTGGAAATCCTCTGAAGAATTTAAAAAAATCAAGAACCTCGCAATAAAAATGGAACAAAAGTCTTTGAAGAGGCACTGTATGCAAATGTTTGCTTTGAAAATAAATTATATCCAAGATTTGTACATCCTAACACCTCTCATTTTTGACAAGATCACCAAAACTCAGTTAAAACCCACAAATTGTCAGAAGATGTGAACGGCAGGTTTGTTCCAGATTCTGATGCCCAAGAATGAGCCACCCTTCTTCATATTTTTGATTTGGCAACACCATTGACTTTTCCCTTGAGAAGTGATGTAAAAGATGGCACAATACCAAAAGAACACTACATGGCATTGAAGCACTGTGCTGAATTTAGAAAAAAACACTGAATTTGAACTTGTGGGTCAGCCAACACTCAAACAATGTCTGAAAAACTCTTCAGCACTGAAAAAAAATGGTTAAAAATTGCTGTTTGCAGGGAAAGGGAAAAATTAGCAATTCTTACCGGAATCTAAACCCTGGAAAACAGAGTGATACAGGACACGAATCAATTCCTGAATTTATGTACGGACATGAAATCCAGGGTGGCTGTTCAGAAAAAATAATGCAGTGAGTTGCCCAGAGGCACGCTGAAATTCCCACCTTAATTAAGATTTAATGATTGAAAGTCTTCTACTTTAAGACCATGTGATAAATCTTCAGCTTAAATGCTATTTCCATCTTTACCAGGTATAAATGAAATAAATTAATAATAATTGCAGAGATTTATTGGAGAGTGGTAAGTCTTCGTCTTTGAAACTACCCAGAAGATGGAAATACCTTAGAGGTAGTGGGAAAAAAGATGGAGCACCTGTCCCTGTAGAAGTGCCCCATGGCATTTGAAAGAATCTGTCAGCTGAAATAAAGTTTTGTCAAGAGTTTTCTGGCAATGGAAAGGGAAACATTGTTATGGGACCTACCAACACAGATCATTTGCCAAGTGACATGTAAAATAGGTCTTGACACTGGAATAAACACAGATTTGTTCAAGTTCTTTGGGATTTATAAGAGAAAAGAAAGTATTCTGGAATTAAGAATTATTTTCAATAAATAAAGGTACAGTAGAAATGTTTTATTTAAAAAATTGCTGTCATTGGAGGTAAAAATCAGCAGAACAATTATAACTTAGAAAGACTGAAGACAGTGGGATGTTACTATGATTTCTTGTTTTGTGAGATGACCGTCTGTTCCCAAAATTATATTCTCTGCTCTTAAAGCAGTGATAAAAATATCACAGACTTGTTGGCAGTAATGTGCAACTTACTGTAATAATATGCAGTATTTTTTGAGCTAGAATTGTTCCGCTGAACTGATGTCATTTTTTAACATTCACGGCTGACAATGAAGTTAAGCACTCAGACTAAGACAAGTGTGAATGGCAGTCTAACTAACTTTTAAAACATCTTCTAAATACCTCCTCTGTTAACATTGATTCTACAAAATCAACGCTTTCTTCATGGTGGAGTTTTGATTAATGGAAAGGAGTAGCTCAGAGTTGAATAGTAAGGAAAGTCGATTCGCAGAACACATTAGGTCCTTGATCATATAACCTACTCCTGGAATTATAAGCTATGTCTTCAAGGCCATCACGCTGCACTGGCTTAACACAAGGCGATTTTATGCTATTTACAGGAATCACATTATTTTGTGCATATAGAGTGTAAAAGGCTCTGACCTCCATTATCCCACACCAGAAAATACGCATCACCAATTATGTAACCAGGACCAAATGAATTTTTAAGAGGTTAAAGATATTTCACTTGCCTTGATGAAATGCACACTTTTTAGGACCCCGAAATTGTTTTTACTCAGTTCTAAACACAAGCTAAATTATACTTCAAGGAAGTGATTCATTATAGTAATTTTTATTCAGAGCCTCATTACTTCTGGTATCTGAGTAACTTTCTTGTTGATAAATTGACACAGTTTTCAATTTTTTTCCCCACTTTGCTTCTTATCTTTAAAGATCAGCAACAACTAATCATAGCAACTATGGATTTTGTACGCACATCATTTCCTATTAAAGGAAATGCAGTGTATTACACGTGAGTCACTACAAAATGAAAAGTTTTCATTATCTGTTCTTTTGAATAAAATTGATATTCATAGTACCATGCTCCTGCAAATTACCATCAAACCATCAATTACAGTGTTGACTAATAGTTTTTTTATAACTTTGCCCCTCAACAGGAAGGCAAGCGGTTTTATAACCAAAATTTGTCTTTCATCTATGCACTGATACTTAATGCCCTTCATCAGGACTCAGGCAGCATTTTGAAGGACTCAGGCATGTCCTTCAGGCTAAGCATACAGTGCCCATTTCTTGC
Source organism: Neomorphus geoffroyi (assembly GCA_033558235.1). NCBI lineage: Eukaryota > Metazoa > Chordata > Aves > Cuculiformes > Neomorphidae > Neomorphus > Neomorphus geoffroyi. The sequence continues at coordinate 18,635,802 of JAUMJM010000048.1, read as the reverse complement.
AGGACGCGTTGCTCATGGATGTCCCTCCACACACGCTCACCCTGGGGCTGGCAGTGGGATGTTTCCCAAAGCTGCATGGTGCTCAGTGCCAAGAGCTGAGATCCCCAGAGCACCAGGAGAAATATCTTCTGACCTTCAGGCTCACAGGCACCAGCACAGCCCCAGAGCTTTTGTCCTTCCCTGCCATCATATCCCAGTCTCTACCTTGCCCTGGCTCCTGCAACCTCATGGCAGGAGACTACAGCGTTACAGCCTCCTGCTCCCAGTGAGTCCGAACAAACTGTTGTCAAGTGAGGGTGAGCTCAGCTCCCCACCCACCGGAGATACCCAGGCCGATTCTCCCTCTGCCCTGGGACAATTCCCACTGCTCTTGGCGAGGAGGTGCTTGGGGACAGTTCTTCTTTGTGTATGAAAGCAGCAGAAGGTGCCCTATCACCAAGCCTGGCCACCAAGGCCTGCTGGCCACACACACAGCCACAGGCAAGCAGCTAGCACATATCTGAATAAAACACCGTGTAAAACTGTTATTAAAACAACCTGAGGCAATAGAAAAGAATATGATAGAGCATTTATCACACAACAAAAATAAAAATTACATAATTATCACAATGGCAGGTGATAAAGGATCATAATAATTTGTCTGAAAAGTAATTATTCTGCCTTTGGAAAACAGCTTTAATTAACTGATAGGTATCAGGAAACACCTCCAGCATAGCAGAGCTGGCTGAACTCATACACAGAAGCTGGGTGACAATGACTCCTTCTGACATCTGCTTTAGATATGATCTTGTGACAATCTTGTACAGATGTCAGAGCTCTGATTAAGCCAATGGGAGAACTTGCTGAGAGTTTCAACTAATCCTACTTTGCTGCCCTTGGTCCTAAACCACTTCTGGTGATGAGAAGTCACATGAGGTGCCTGGACAAACAGGAGCTGAAGACATGCAGCTCCACAACCTGCAGCTGCCACCAACTGAAAGTTAAAAACTGAGCACCTCGTGACATCAGAAGTACCTGAACATGGATTTTCCCATAAAGGCCTTCAGCGTGGAGCTGAGTGTGTCAGGAAACAATTAAAACCTAACCCCTCTGGGAAGGTTTCACAAGCTTTTGATATTTTCCGTTGAGTTTTGTGGGCCCAAGGACTATATCCAGCAGAAAGCACAACAAACACGTTCAGAATACTTTGTTCCAGCTTCTGTAAGGATACTAAAAAACATGACAAAATGAGCTAAATAGATCTTGGTACAATCTCTCTTAAATTTAGGTGCTGTAGTAAACTGAGCTTTCAACTAGGCACCTTTTGGAGGAGAACTGAACACAGCCCCAGGTTTCTGGTTTCTCTTAAAATGTTCTGGTTTGGAAACCTGTCTCTTTTGCAAGGCAAAGGAGATCAATAGCACATACTTCTAACTCTGCCGTAATCTAAATAGAGTTAGAGTAAGTCTTCCTTCAGTGCTACCAGATACAACAATTAATTGGAAGTCAAAATTAAGTGTCCCAAGTGAAAAGATAACCAAATCAAGTCTCTAACTGTTTAATCAATCAAGCTCCAGCCTCACCTTTGGGACTATTTAGGCAGTTTCTTATACAAAAGAACCTATGTCTTTGTGCTGCTGCAAGCTCTTTGGTTGAGCTGGAGCTTTGAGTCTTAACAGTAGTGGTGAAAAAAAGACTCCTGTTAAAGTACACTGGGTCCCTTTAATTAGAGGAGATGATGAAAAGCAGAAAAGACCAGCTTAGAGGCAAAAAGAGCTGGTCCTCAAAATAAGAGGAGAAGAATTAAATATGAGAAGCTTCACAGAGCCATGCCCACATAACGTAATCTATTCTTAATGCAGCTGATGCACACATTTGTCATCTTATTACATCAAAACATGCAGTTATCTTTGGAAGAAGATTGGTTTTGGCTGATCCATTTGTCACTACAGCACTATGAGTCCTACCTGTCCAAATATATTGGGGTTTTATGTTAGAAATAGATTCTTCACAAAACATGGAGATTGCTGTATATTTACTATCATAATTTGGTTGGTTTGAACACAGATAATGGAGATTACAAAAATAAGAAACCTGCCCATTCTCAACCCATCTAAGCTGTCGATCTCTACAGTCAGTGGATGACACAATCTTCTAGAGAGCTTGAGATGCAGTGAAAATGCCATTGAGATGATCCAATCTAAAATACAGTATGGACCATAGTGAATCCTGGAAGGTGCCTCAGTGGTTTTGGCTTGTTCTTATTCTAAACCATCTTAATTACGGAGTGTGATCTATCAGAGTCTGTTACCATCACTTGGCTTGTTTGGATAGTTGCTCTTACTGTCTTAGCAAGGAAAAGTGGAGCAGAAGAGGAAATTTCTGGCAAGAGTATATTCGCACACTTTATAGACAACGCACCAAAGTCAAATAGGCTTGAGAGCCTGCATTTCATGAATTTCAAAAGCAAAGTCAATTGGAAAAGGCCAGGGTGTTTCATTATAACTAAGGGGTGTGATTGTATTACTACACAGATGCATGAGTCTGCCTTATTGGAAAGCCAGGAGTTCTCCCTCTGACTTCGAAACAACTGCCACAAAAATTGGAGCTCTGGATAATATGTTCACACAAATAGATCACACATATGCACGTTTCTTATACAATTGATTATTCTCTCTGTGTAATTAGTTACTGTTTACTAGCGGATTAACTGCTAATTCCTACAGTACAATTTACTATTACTATTAATTACTGCTATTTTTTTTATCGGAATATAGTTTCATTGATGTTTTCTGATTCACAGAGGTGTAGTATACTATGCACTAAGCTTGCAAAACTCAAAACTGGAGTAAAACTAAAAGCAGGATAACTTCACCAAAAAAGAGAAAGCAGACACCACAGCTAAACTGCCACGTGTTTGCCATAAAAGCAATACAGGAGCAGCCTGATGCAAACCATTTCAGCATTGGCATTCTGATGGAAGATGGGAACTGCATGCAGACAGCCATACCATTGCACCACATAGTGAGCAGAGGCTGTGGGAAGGGGTTTCTCATCTCTAGGGACTACTGGATTCATGCTGGGACTGGGGGCTGTGCTCTGACCCAAGACCTTCTCAAAATCAGTCTCACTGAATGATCTGCATAATTGGAGCCACCCATGGTGTTGGGACCCTCTCACTGGTTGGCAGGGAGAAGCAGTGGCTGGGAACTGAGGTTCAGGTCTCCCTGAAACAGGAATCCAAACCGGATCAGGCGAGAGGCACCAAAAAAATCACCTATTTGTCTCTGCTGACCAGAGGTCCCAAGATCCTGGTTTCTCCATGTGCCCTAGAGATATTACCTGACTAAGCCGCAGAGATGTTTCAAATTCACACAGCAGTTGATCAGTAAGCTTCTACACAGCCATAAAGGAAATCAGGATTTATTTGTCATTTCTGCTACATAACCAGCCACTTTCACTGCTTTAAGGAAGATGATTCCAGACTGAGATTTTGGAAAACACCACCTGGAGCAAACCCAACAAGTGAGTATTGAAATTTCATCAAAAAAGGATAGAAAATACTGCCCAACCTTTGAGTGGAATATCATCTGTAGGAATGGAGGGTTAATACAAATTTCTGAGAAGAGAAACTTGAAGAAAGGGCATTGCGCATATGTAGAACAAGAGAACTTACATAAATTCAAAGCGATGTTCTATTTTTGCTGCTGTTAATTAATGTTATCTTGCATGCTTCATGCTTACAAATCACTTCAGCTATTGTCAGATCTCAAGTAGCTTCCCTTCATTTCTTCTCCTTCAATGAAAACAATTTGAAAGTCTCTTTCAGCGATTTGCTTTTAATTGGAAAGCACTCCCAAATGCAAGACTGAACAATGCAGTCACTGATGTGCATTGATACTGACAAAGCATTATTTGTCAATTCTGTGTTTAAAAGGAAACATCTGACTGTAATCTGCAGTGTGATTTATTTTCACCCTTTTTCTTTTCTCCCTTGAGATTGGGTAAGCCTCAGGAGCAGTATGAAGGCAAGCGAGTGCCGTGACTCTGCTGGGGATCACAGAGACCCCAAATCACACAAGGTGAGGTGCTAGGAGCCTACACAAACACACCAGTAGCTGAGGCCAGCAGGTGAGTGTTGTTCAACTCATCATCATCCCCTCAGGACAGTGCAGACAGGGGGTGGGAGGATCTAAAGCTGTTTCGTTCTCCACCAAAAATAAAAGAAGCCAGGAAACAAGCATCTTCTGACTGCTCTGCTGAGCTGTCAGAGGGTGTTAGTAACTGAGGCTGGAGTCACACCACTCCTTTCCTCCTCTGCCTCCTCTTCTTTCTTCTGCCTTCTCCAGTGTGTGTCTGACCCTCCTCTGCCACTTGCCCAGCTAACACATCACATTAGTCCTCTGCCAAGGCAGGGAGACATTTCAGCTCAGAGAAGGACCCAGGGAGCCATGGCAAGTCACGGGCAGGTACAAGTAGCTGAGTCTGGGAGAAGACGGAAAACATGATATCCCCTTTCTGGCAGTGGTAAGTCACTGAAACAGCCTGAGCCCTTCGCAGTTTTTTGGGAAGAACAGGAAACAGCTAACAATTGTTAGCAATTGATAGTGCTTTGGGATTACACAGTGGGTAACCTTTGCGTTCCAGCGACAACCCATAAGACAGAAGATTGTAAATGGAATATGTTGAAGGACAACACTTCCCTTTGCAAGTGTCAGAGCATAGTCTGGGTCTTAGACATCTATCTGTTTTGTTTTCTTTGGTATTAATATCTAGGAGAAATACTCAGAACACCCTTTCATCATCTATTTAAGCAGTCTTCTCAGGGAAGCTGAACAAACAACAAACAATTTGAAGCTGCAAGCTACACACACCATAAGGCAAATGTCTCCATGAAGAAATGTCGTATTAAATCTATCCTGATGTTGCACACCTTTAACAAATGCTATCACGGGGCACAATCTTCATTGAGCATTGGAAATAGGTATCTTGTTCAAGCTAATGTTGTTTGTGGATTAATAGCACTTTTGAACAGGTTATCTGGACTTTTTAAATAAATGCATAGTAATCATTCTTTTTTGCAGGACCAACACAGAGCTTTTTTAACCCCAGTAATACATTCAGTGATAATTCTAATTGTATAGATATCTTAAAAACCACTTGGTCAGTTTTCATTAGAAATTCAAGCAGTCCCTTCACTTGCCTTGTCTTCTCCAAATTGCCCTTATTAGTCCTTATTGTCCCCATAGGTTTCTGTGCACAAAGGATTCCCTGCTCACGTATGTCCTGCCCACCTGTGGTGACCACTGCTATGGGAGGAGAAACACTCAGCTCGTCATGGACATACTGAGCACCCAGTGAGACTTGCTTTTTCTGACTCAGCTGCTATTACTCACTCCTCTCTGCTAAGAGATTAGTTCCGCCTCTGGTTTACCACAGTTTTCCCACTGCTACTTACATAAAACAGTGTTATCCCACTGGTATTTGTATTTTCAACATTGTCTGTTAAATAATGAAAAGTAAATTGGCCTTTAACAAGGATCCTGGCAAGTATAAAAAATCTCCCACCCGTCTTCCCTCCATGCTGACTTAAAGAGAATGAGCTCAGGGATACAAGGTGAGATCATCTTTTAGCTGTAACACTATTAGGTTTTTCAGGCCGTTTATTTTTGCTGATGTTTGGATAAAGTGGAAGGAACTAATACTTCAAGATCTATGTTGGAACTGGAATCCTGTGGTACAGGATTTTGTTTTTAATAGTAAATATATAGCTACTATAGAATTAATCCAAGACAAAGCCTGAGTTCACATCCATCAAATAAAGGTAATCTCAACATGGGAAAACCCATGGGCCAAAACTGTATGCTGAAATACAGGTCTTTCTTGGAGGGAAAAACACAGAGAAGACATTTTTGCCATTTTAGGAAATACAGTTAAGTTCAGAAAGCAGGAGGATATGTGAATGGAATGGCATCACTTTGTCATCCTGGACATTGACTCTTGGGGTTCACCAGAAATATTTATATTATTCAATACGAGGGTGCCAGGGACCAAACAGGGATGATGAACTACCTGCCACCCACACTAAGAAACTGTTGGCCTCTGTTTTGGAGCAGATCTCTTCAATATAAAACCCAGGCATGTTTCAGAGCACATTTTCTTCCAGGGTCCTGTTCCTCTAGGCAGCGTGGAACAGCCTGCATTGGACTAGCCTACTCTGCCAAAAAAGAGCCTCCAGCAGGATTTGTACCCTCAGATACCACCTCCGGGAGCTGTAAAAAACATGATAAATGCAGGCCAAACTAGCATGCCCAGTAGCAAAACAGAAAGCAAACATATGGCTGAAAGACCTCATCCTGTTGAGGTCAGGGAAAGGTGTCACTTCCGTACCGTCCCATGTCTGCTGTCCCCTTTGTACCAGCCTTGCTGAAGATGCTGCAGCAGCCGATGTCACTTGCTGAGGCATGTAAGTAACAAGTAGTGTTGGTGTACCTGGTACACTCTGGAGAAGACATTGGGGCCTGAGGTCTGGAGACCCAGGTAGCCTGCTCCAGCCTGAGGGCTGCCAGGCCAAGGTGGCCTTGACCAAAAAACGCCACCCAGAACCGGCCACTCCTCTCAGCAAGTTGCTGCTAGCTTTTGTGGACACAGCTGTGCCTTCAACAGGATGGGTGATCTGAGTCACCCTTGTCCTCACAGAACTTTTTTCTTTATCATGTTACCATTATTTATTCTTCAGACAGCTGGAAGCCTGTGACCCAGAAGTCCATAAGATAGGTGACCTTAAAAGCCCCATATAAGCCCCATTGTAAGACCACAGAAGGTCTAATAGGGTTAAATGTTTTATACCTACATTTTGCTTGCAATGAAGCTGAGTGCAAAAGGCTCAACATCAGAAACAAAGCTCGGGTTTCTCTCTCTAATGTTCTTTTCCCTTGCAGTCCTCTGATTCTTTGTCATGTCTCAGGCTTCACAGTTAAAAGGATGCATCTGCCTCCCTGATCTCTCTTCTAAAAAAGCCCAGTATCACTCACACTGCCACTCTGGGGAGTGGCCAACAAGAGACTCTTCCTTACTAGAACTCTCAACACATGAATAAGCACAAATACTGATTAAATGAAACCAATCCTTGACATTTCAGATGCCTTTTATTATATAAGCAGAATAAGCAATGGAAATGAGAAGCATCTTTTGTCTTTCATAAGAAAGATATTCATTAATAGCAATTGTTTTCAAATCACAAAGCTGGTAGATGTCTCTACTCAAACCCCTGTATCTTCCTTAACTTTCAAAGGAGGTGATCATATCAGGCTAATTGAACTTACTGAAAAACCTGACTGCATCTTGCCAAGTACCTGGGATACAAGAGCAGAGATGGTTGACTGCTGCACCAACATTTTTAGTTCAGAATGCAATTACTGCTGTTACGTTATGATTACAGCTATGACCATAGTGGTTTTTTAGCCACCTATGAATATGTTTTTATTTTAACGAGCAAGAAAACCTCAGGTTAGTACGTAAACCCTCCATGTTTGTTTGACTGCTTGTAAGTCATGGCAATAACTGTTGTTTTTTACTGGATTGGGGTGAATGAGCTCCAAGCCCATACAACAAGTAGTGTAAAAAATTTAAAACTTGTGTTTCTTTCTAACCACCTCTCAGTGAGTTTCGTAAAAAATGTGGCTGAAAGGCACATTCATGACATTTTGATCTTTGAAAGAAACAAGTACTTTCTGTGCTCAGGAGAAGGAAGGGGGTTGGTATCCAATGCATCTGAAATAGTTAAAAGATATTTCATGTTCAATTAGATCTATTTTTTTTCAATTGAAAAGATTTTTAAATTGACTGTGCGCAATATTTCAATGCCTATATATTGTATTGATTATTTTAGTTAGAGATGGAGTTAAAAGTGCAACACAATTCCGGTCAGAATTAAAACATTTTCAATTAGATTATAGTATAGCACCACTTAAAATCCACTGAGTCACTAATCAAGTACCAGAAACTACCATTATAATAGTTCTAAAGAAGACACGGAAAAGAAACAGGACACAGATAAGCCACAGCACTGGAAAAGGAAATGTTAGCCACAGCGCTGCCATTAGTGATAGGAAACTGGCCATTTTATCCTCTTTCTGACCAATATCTTGTCTTCCTGGTTTGCAAAACAATCTTGGCACTTCACAAGAACTATTTGGTGATAGAAAAGAGCCATTTTTTTTTTCAAAATCAGGCCTCCCCAAGCAAGACAATTTCAGGGACTTGCTACCTTCTGCACTTGAAAAGATCTTAGTATTAGATACATTTTAAAGTTGAATAAAGTAAATTTATTGGACAAGGCTTAAGAAGCCATGGATGATATTTGGAGGCAGCTCCTGAGAGCTGAGAATCATCGCACTTCCCAGCTTCTTCCCAGCTTCAGTGGGTCACTGGGAGGTTTCTACCTGCCCTCAGCAAGCAAGGAAGGCTCCTGGCTCCCAGGTCCAGTCCCCCCATGACTGGCATGGTCCCCTGAGCTGAGAGTCACTGCACTTGTTCTTGACTTCTGGCACGTGGCCATGAATGAGAATCCAAATCCTCTCCTGGGCAACATAAGCACATTCTGGAGCTTCCTGCAACCATTGGCTCTGGTAATTGGACCAGCCATGTACTTGAGATCCTGTCTGGCTGAACTACAGGAGCAGCAGCTGTTAGGGCAAAGCATTATGAAATCTCTTTTATTCTGCTGAGGGAAGGTTGGACTGAGCTCATCACCCCTGACATAAACCTGCAGCAGTACTAGAGTTCTCATTTGATTACTTCCCATCACCCAGCTGTGCTGACACAAGTTTTCCATGGGCAGCACTGTACAGCAGAACAGCAAAATAGTGCAGGATGAAATAGTGGCTATTATCAGAAAAGACTGGACAAACTCAGACAAGGGGGTGCACAATGGGATGGGAATGTGAAGCTGAATGTGGAAGCTGGAAATACTTTACAGTGGCATTGCAGCAGAGGTGTCTTTGAAAGCAAAAACTGAACAAGAAAGTAATTCCAGAACACAAATTAATCACTTGGCTGTAGGTATGACAAAGCCCTTAGATTTCACCTGATGTCTTTGAGTTCTGTGAAGCACCAAGGACTGATAAGGACTGGAACAAAATAATATCCGATAAACTTATTTTAAGCCTGCTTCTCCAACATTCTTTCTTGAATGCACCCAAATGTTTATGGTAGACTAACTGTTCATGAGTTCATAGTGTTTAGGTGTTAAGACAAAAAAACTAAATCAGACCAGTATTTATTGATATTCAGGAGTTATCAGTCATCAAGGTATCCTTGAAATTGGTCTACTCATTTTTATTTCCCTAAAGAGCCAAATAAAAACAAATGTGTATAGGCAGCACATGCAGGAGTGAACCTCCCCCCAAGAAAAATCATGGCAAGTGAGATGCTTATGAATCTCCCTTGAAAAGATCATTCAAAAGGAAAATGCAAATTCCAGATAGTCATTATTCTCTTGGTAAACAATTTCTGAAACATTTTATTATTAGGTAAACAAAGAAAAAAGAAACAAATGTTGTTGATTCCATGAAAATATTCCAAGAAGCCTTAAAAAATTTTATTCTTGTCAACTAATTAGCTAAGCCTATAACTTCACATAATTGAATATATGATAAAAGTCCACAGCTGAAGGCATCTTTTAGTCATCTGTTGTCTTGTATTGCCTTTGGGTTTAGCAAAGACAAAGAATCAGGTAGAAAGTATGAAATCTGATCAGTCAGACTCCAAGAGAAAAAGCCCAGAGCTCACACCAGGAATGCAGAGCTTTTCCCTTGTTTCCTTTTTTGTCCTCATGCCAGCTTCTCCCAAGAGCTACTGAAGACATCTTTCATTTTTCTCTCTTTTATGCCACAATCTACAGAGCAAATTGAAAAACTGCTACACACACTCCTCAGCTGGTCTGCAAATCAAGACTGGTTTTGTCAGGTTTAGATAGGATCTTGCACAGTAACTTTCAATTTGCACATCAGAAAAGCATTTAGAAAAATGTACTGTATTTCTTGGGATGTAGCTGTCACTTTGATATGGATGTCTCCAAAGAAACATATATTTTATATAGCGTAATTACATTTTATCATAGTATCTGCTTCCCAATTCCTTGCACATATTTGCTGCAGTGCTACCTCCTCTGCTGGCTGGGTGATAACTTTGTGATGGCATTGGTGAAGCAGATAAGGGGGGGATAGGAGTCTCTACAATTTACAGGTTTTGAAAATGATTAGTTACATTTCTGTTATCGCCTGCCTTATGTACGGCTTTCTTCTGGAAACAATTATCTTAGTCACCAGAATGAGATTTCAGCTTGAATCCTGTGTAATTTATACTTCTTTTTTTAACCACTGTACGGAATAATGTAGTTTGTTTTCACTATGAATAGTTATTTAAAAACTAATGAAAGCTGGATTTTGTGTAAGGATTTCTATTGTGACTAACAAGTCTCACAGGTATCCATAAAAATGTATATTTTTTTAATTTCCCACCAACAAAGACAAAAATACTCTTCCTAACTCAAATTAAAGAAAAACCTTATTGCTCAGACACCCATTGTTGAATGTAATTCCTATAGACTAATTGTTCCAGCAACCATGCTTTTTTCCTGGATGCTGTTTCAACACTTCCTAACTTTAGGGAATGGTGACAAAGGCAGTCTTCATTTGCTCAATGACCAATCTACCACATACCTCCACAGCAGCATGCAACAGGCTGCAGAAAAGTTACACCCAAGCCACCAGCACAGCTCAGCCTTGATTGTCCAAAATGGCCTCCTGAGGCCTGTAGATAAATATTCAAGCTAATTTCATAATTTAAATGACATTCTTCATAAGCACAAAGAGAAAAGCACAGCTTATTAAAGTTACTGTGTGAAAGACTGGCAACGTCAGCTCTGAACGTTTGTGGACTGCCGAGAGGTAAATGTGTCACAGAAGTTGTCTTGCTATCAATTTTAGTTCCTGTGCTAAGTCATTCTAGATGTATTTTGGTCTTGTCCAGATCACATTTTAATTAGCCATGAGCGAATGGATAAGGACTGGAGTTTTGCCTCTGAAAAAGTTCGAAAGCTCCCTGACATCTGGTGGAGGACAGTGATTAAGACTCATGAGGATCTTGAAATACTTCCTCACATACTTCTGAGTCATACTTTCAGCCCAAGAGGAGAGTGTTCTTGGTACACAGTAACTGAAGAACAAGGAAAATTGTCTGACTGCTTTCTCTTAACTTCCAGCACTGGTAACTTTCAGCATTAGCACTACCATTTGCTGGCAGTCAGGAGCCAAGCTCTTTGAAGCAGGAGGAAAGGGCATCTAGTTTGCTTCAGTGTGGAGCTCCTTCCTCATTTTGTTCAAAGATCAATTCCTGCACAGGTGGAAAGGATTGATGTTGATTTGGAAATCTTTCTGCTGGTATTATGTCTAAGATGTACCATCCATAGCTTAATAAAGAGAGGTATCTCTCCAAAGTGCCTAAAAGTATAAAATCATCTGTTTAGAATCTTTCCAAGGAAAATTAATGATGTGGCAGGCTATGGTGGAAATAGGGTAGCAAATTCTTACAGTTCTGTAATCAACTGGATTGAAGTGTCAACAATACACACCTCTGGTCACATAGAAAATAAACTGAAAGCCTACATTTGAGAACATTAAAAAGATACATGTGAAAGAACTGTCAAGCCAATTGCTCCAGATCAGATATTAGTGTGCAGCTCAGAAACTTAATTATGCTGTATTAAAAAAATACTTCCTTTGAGACATTCAAATTAAAATGACAGCTACATGCCAAGAAATACAGTACATTATTAAAAATGCTTTTAATGCAGAAATTGAAAGCTACTGTGTTAGATCCTATCTAAGCCTAAAGAAATGTGGTGAGGCAAGAATGAACTGAACATACTTCACTCGGTATCAATAAGCACAAAAGCATTTTGAGTCATGTTTTCCAGCATTTTGCTAACATGTATATTAAAAAATTAGTGCAAACTTAGGAGACCATCTTGCTGAATGTAACATCTGTACATGATCCCCAGACTAGGCAGGAGGAAAGGAGATGAGGGCAAGGATCAAAAGAAGGCTAAGTTACACAAAACTCTTGCAGAGATTGATGTACATGGAAATAACTTGGCAAATGCTGCATAACCTGCTTCGACTTTGTAGCTGACTCTGCTCTGACCAAGTGGTTGCACTAGAGACCTCTGAAGATCCCTTCCAACTTCAATTGTCCAATGATTCCATTATCAGACACAGACTATATGGAAATCATTGCTGAAAAATGAACATCACCACAGTTTTTTGAAATCAGGCACCAAAACTGGTAACCAGTTCACTTCATTTATAATTGTGTTCTCTACATTTAATCTAGAGTGCAACTGCACTTCTGAATAACAGTGATGACTCTAGTGACAGCTACCTCAACAAACAGCATCGTGCTAATGTCAAAGCTGGAGTCAGATTTGCATTCAAATACTGCATAGCCCATCTGTACTTGTCATGGCTTGACAGAAAAGTTTCACCGCATCACAGGGTTTTTGGCATGTGACTGCTTTTTAAGGATTATTTCAAGAAAGGAAGACACCTACATCTGGAATCCTCTTTGTACACTCTTAATTTAACTCACAATTAAAGTATGCAGCTGGGGATTTAACTAGAGTCATTACAAGCTACAGTGGTGGCCTACCTGTCACCCACAGCCTCAGATTCACTTGTGATTGGAAGAAAGTCTCCCCTGCTGATATTTGGTTCAAATAGACACAGCACAAATCAGCATTTCCTTTGGTCTTCCTAAGAGAAGGCTGTTCCCAGCCTGAGCAGCAGGTGCTGGCTTTAAGCCAAAAATAGGCTGAATGCATGGATTTAGGAACAGAGTCATAAAATGACTAATCGAAACAGCAGCGCCTAACTCTCTCAATAGTTGCATGCTGCGCTGACATTTTTGGGAAGGTCACCTCTAGATGACCCAGTTACTCTGTGGCATTTAAATCAAATCTTACAATGTGGCCCCATTAGGGCTAATCATTAATACCCATTTTGCCAGTGCTAAAACACTTAGACGAGACACCAGGTGACTCTGCAAGCTCCCAAGACAAGAACCAGTAATGAATGTATGACCTGCTGTGTAATGAGGCCATTTCTAGGTAAAGATGAATGTTTACTTGAGAGCAATCTTATGGTTCACTTCACCTGAAAACCTTCTCAGAAAAACGCAGATGCTGCCTTACTGGATTCTAAGGGGAAACATCACCTACAGAACCTTCCAAGGCTCTCAGTGTTAAAATTTTTATTTCAAAGGATTTAACCAAGACCTCACAGGGGAAAAGAGCTTTGTAGATCTCTGCTTGATCAGGATTTTCCAGCATTATCTATGGAGCATTTTATTCACAAAGTTGCCAAAGATATCTTCTCGGTTATAGGGAAGAATAATAACTCGTGCGACAGGTCCCACTAATATGATGGCTGAAAAGGTGACTTATAGGCACTGATAACATCTACACATAGCACTGAACATTAATGATTCGCAGCTTCCTATAGCAAAGCTGGATTTCAAGCTTCTCTGCATTTTTATTTTGAAAAAAAACAGAAAAACAAAACCAATCTGGTGCTGGAATCTTACATAGTGGAGCAAATGTTCAGCAAAACTTGTACCACACAAAACTGTTTGCACCAGCTCACACGGAGCTTGTACGAGGTGCTCAAAGATTGACCATGCATTGTAAAGCAGGCCTTATTTCAGTGACTAGCACCTTTGCACAGCACAGATGTGTTCTTCCACATACTGATGTGTTTTATCTCTGTGGGGGTTTTGCCAATCTTCTGCACTTGTGGATCATTTCAGGGGAACGGATACTTCAGATTTCTTGTGTCCTGGGAGATCTTTGCACATCAAAGGCCTCTGATCATACGAATAGTAACAATCTACCACTGCCCCAGCCTTCTTTATTCCTCTTTCAATAAGTGTCTATCAGGCTACAACGGAAAATAAAGGCCTGACTACCAAATGACACCCTCTGCTGTGACCCCACTAGAACTGCTACTGTCTCAGCTGTCTCAGCTGTCTCAGCTGCCACAGGCCAGGGGCCAGTGTTTACCCCAAGGGACACAGCTCACATGAGCTTCAGAAATCATGCTGTCAGCAGCATGGGCTTGGACTGCAGTTTACCAACACCTAACACAATCAAAAGGTCTTTCTGAATAGCCTGGAATGATCATATTTTCAATCACTCTAGTCAGGTATCTCAGAGGTATATTAAGAAATATCATGTACTTAAACACTAAAGAAGGTTCTATTTTATTTAAAGGTCAACTCTGAATGTCAGTCGTTTGTGAATATTACCGCTTTTGCATGTCAATCCTGCATAGGCATAACTTAAAGAATTAAAATTCATATGTAACTTCATACTTAATCTGCTGTTGTGAAGAGAACTGTGCAAAACTTTTCACAATGTGCTTAAACTGGTAGGCAAAGGCAGAAGACAGACACACAGCCTGTCACATGCCTTCAAGACTTTACCATGGGCTTTCTAATCTGATTAGGGGAGCAACTGAAATGGGATTGCAGCTGCTCCTTTTGTGTGTGAGATGCTCTGTAAGATTTGACTCTGAAGCTTTATCTGTGCTGTGCAGTGTCTTGCATTACAAATTCTATAGCATTTGCTAGCAAGCATGTTTATTTACAAAGCATACTCTTATCCCTGGTGGTGTCTGTTACTGGTCTTAGGAGCGGCTCGGCTGTGTTAGTGTGATACCTACCCAGGTTAAATTACATTTCCGTGCATGATCGAGGTCCAGGCACATTACAGGCAGCCGCAAGAGCTAGATCTATCTTAAATCTGTCAGTAATGGATGTGGATTTCAGCCAAAGGAAATTTATTTTTTCCCTGGATAAAGATCCAGAGTATATGTGTACAAGACTATGCTGATTATTTAAAGCTAGTTAGTTATCACTTACGTCTGTAAGGTTTTGAGGTTAAACAGTTAGGGAGAACTATGGTTCTTCACTCAAAAGCAGCAGATGAAGCAAGGAGACCAAATAATTCCTGTGTCCAGACATACAGCCTTGCTTGTAGCCTTGCTGTGCTCAGTTCTTAGATGCTGTCCTTCATAGCTAACAGATCCTGAACATCACCCTAACTGGTAAAATCTTGCAGCTTTAAGGACCAACCTACTTTCCTCTGAGAGACACAGCATCTCAGCAACCTATGAGAGTCCTCAAACACTCCCTCCTGACAGATACTATTTGTTAGAAATCACTGAAAACCTCTCCTTAACCTCAATTTTATTATACCACAGTGTCTCAAGACAGCAGGTCTCAGGGAGGGACAGCCATAAAAGTCTTGAAGAGTCCTTTCACTTACCTTCAGTATTTGCATATGGCTATGAAAGAGTAGGGAAGGAGGAGGCTTCCCTGTGTAATTCGAGAAGCTGTGGGAGGCTGAAGAGTGATACAGCACAGATGAATCAACAGTAATAAACTCAAGCACACCTAGGGACAGTTCCAAACACAATTCCCCAGGATGGTACCCTTGCACATCACACCTGTTGTGCCTATGGTTTCACTGCTCCTATGAACCTACTGGCTATCCTTGTCCTTGGGGAGCAGGGAACCGGCAGAATGGATGGTGTCTTTTGGTTCTGGCAACAGCAGAGATGGGAGCATGAAGAGCAAGGAACCACCAAGGAGCTACTCTCTTACCTTCCCCATTTGATTTCTCAATGTGCAAGAAGCATTCACAGGACTGTGATGAGGCTGAGCGCTGGGGCCATGCAAGCTGTGGCCACTGCTGCAGCTGTGGCCTCTGCCTGCTCTGTCACCTGCCCTCTTACTGCTATGACAGGCACTGCCATTCCTTGCAGGTATTTTCCTAGGCACTACTGCCAAAGCAGTCCAGGAGGATCTTAGTCTTGGTGAACAGGCTCGAGCACTTGTTGCATTTGCTGTGACCAGTCATCAAGTGAGGGGGGAGGTGGGAATTTGCCTGGTTCTCCAGTGATTTACTACAGTAATACGCATTCCTGTTACTTCTGCTTTACTTGCCACAGTAGCCCTGGGACATTGTCACCTGAAAAAATAACAGGTCCCCCCTGCCCTCCCCTAAAGAACATTTCTTGTCTCTGTGTAGCACCAGTTTCGCCAAGGACCTGACATCAGAACATGCCATGGCCCATCTGCCCCCCCCTCCCCCCTTCTTTCCCTCAGGCAATCTCAGATACAGTTTTAATTCATCAGCTCCAGTCATTACCAGTCGTTAATGACTTTTTAAAGAGCTAGCCCCTGGCCCCAGGTATCAGCCCTGAGCAGTTTCGAGAAAGGTTTTTTGTCACTGCCTGTAGTCAGGCCTGGTAGTCTGTCTCCAACTTCTTCACATAACCATGTAGGGTATCAGAAAGACTGAAGAGAGAGAAAGGATAACAGGGGTCAGGAGAATGGAGTGGTCTGGAGTGGTCTGAGGGGCGTTATTATAAGGAAGAATTTTTGTGTTGGGAAATTTTCCAAATTTCTCTGAATAGTCATTAAACAAGGCGCATGCATTAAAGTCACAGACCTTTGCCACTGGCAGCCATTTGGTCCCTCTGAGAGTTTTAATGGCTTCAGAATATATTTATTTCTCAGTACACTATAGCTGTTGAAATAAGTTTGTAATTCTTACTCAGTTTCATATTCAAAATTGCCCAAGGAGTAAAGCAACATTTTACATCTCTATCACTGATGGCTTGTCCAGTGGAACATAAATTATTAGTTATTAAAATATCTTGAAAAAAGAAGCTAGCACAGGGCAGATTTTTTTTTTCCCTTTCAAATGAAGTGCTATTAGTACGTTCCTCAGAGAAGAACCAATTTGCCCCAGCATCATGATGCTGGGACTAGTTAATGAACAGAAAGTCATTTGAACAAAGACATGACAGCATTACACTGTCACACTACAGCGTTCCTAATAGGAGCAGCTGGGCTATAAGCATCCTTAAAGGCACGAATAGTGACTTTCAGAAGTGTCTGTGCTTCATTTGCAGTGAAGAGGAGGGCTGCTGAAAGACTCGTCATAGTCAAGACTAGCAGCAGGGAACAAGAGAGTAAGAAAGAGGGAGAAAAAAAGCTGGTGGCATCATGTATCATTTAGGCCTTCATTCAGTTTTGTTACTATTTCAAAGTTGTTTTGTCATCACTTATTCAGCAGCTGGATCAGTTATCAAACACATCAGTAACAGTGAGAAGTTTGGTTTTCTGTTGGTCTCACTTGTAGCCAGTCTCATACTCCTCCAAAAACTATACATATAAATTGGCAGTCTGGAATTTGAACAAGAAGTCCAAAAAGTGAGTTTTGCTGTGGTTAATACCAAGAGGAAACTATAACGCTTTTCAGCTGATGGGGATCTTAACAGAAATTTTGTGGCGAGTTGCTTGTGTATATGCATATGTAAATCATAACGGAGATTTAAGAGAACAATATAGTAGAAAACAAGCAGTATAGGATATTTATTACCAAGATAAATCTAATAAAGGAATGTGTCTGTGCTGGAAAAGAGAGAAAAGTGGCCATTACCACTTGGAAAACAACTTTCTCCTATACATTTCTTTTGCACTCACCCTGAGCTGCCAGAGCCCCTTCTCTGGAAGCCTGGAGAACAGTGAAATCTCGACTGAGAGATACTGCACAGTACACATATGCACAAGAACTATGACTTATTGAAGTCTTGACTTGTTAAGTCTTAATTAAAAAAAATATATTTATTGTAAACTCATTATCTGTTGTAATAAATTTGTATAAACTTTGCATTCACCTCCTTTATTTACATTGGTAGTACATGTCCGTTGTGCTATGCCTCTGCTGTGAGTCACCAGAAGGACAGAATGACAAAGATTTTAAAAGGATTACAAATATCTGATATGAGAGACCTCAGTATATTCAAGGTAAAAGCCATCTATTAATATAGATGTAAGTAAGTAAGGACTGAGAAACAAGCAATCATTTGAACAATGTCCTCAAGAAAATGGTAGAATCCCCATTGCTGGAGATTTTCGAGATGCAATTAGAGAGGCTACTAGATAATCTCATCTAGGTTCCCTTTCCCATGAAAGCTGGACCAGATGTTCTTTTGATATTCCTTCCAACCTGGGCTATTCTATGATTCTATGAAGAATCCAGGAAAAGCGCCTGAGAAAAAGACAGCCAAGGATAATCATTTAAAGAGAGGGATCTGGTTAATTCACAACTTTGGAAGAACCTGGTCTGTAAGAAATATCTCTATGTGTAAAGAAACCACTGTAAAAGCCTCTGAGGAACAGAAAAAATATTTGAATTGAGAACGGCTTCAAAACCACGGTCTTGGGGAAATTTTCACTACGAGCCTTCCTGCTTTCAAAACACAGATGCTTTTCTAACAGACAGCAAGAAGAGAACTTTTTCAGGGCTCTGCTCATATTAAACGCTGATTTTCATGGTTTGGGATGTTTTGGAAGCCAAGTAAGTAGGATCGTAAGAAAAGAAAGACACCATAAATTTCACCACAACCCAGAGCAATGCCTCCAAACCACCTGCTATACCTCCCTTCTCTGGCCTTTCAAAGTGTTTTTAGAGGTGGCTGGAGCTCAGCTACTTACCAAAAGTATGGCACGTCCCTTAGAGAGCATGGCGTTTGTGACAACATATGTCTTCCTTGCTGTAAACTTTTTTCATGATCTGTTTTAGAACTAGACAGAATATTTTCAGAAGATGAAATAAATATTTCTTATGAGGATTACAGACAGGAAATAGGGTACGTTCCTCTAAGTAGAATGACTCCCAAAAAAAGCATTTTGCATGATAAAAACATTAAAACCTCTTAGATTCAAAAGTGTGTGTGCGACATGCAAATCCAACTCTACAGTTAAATGCAGAGACAAGTTACTGCAGTACATCCACAAATGCCTTTCTAAAGTTCATAATGAAAGATCCTGCATTAGAAGGACAACACCAAAAAAACCTACAAAGTAAATGTTCTCTTCCAGGACACACCAGCCCAAGAGAGGAAACCACGGGAGAATCATAGGAGCATAATTTGCAACAGGATATCATGTTGAACATTGCTTATTTGACACAACTTTTGTTTCATTCCAAAGAGATAGAGGCTGTTCTGTATGTAAGGAATGAATCAGACTCAAGAGGCTGTTGAGAATGAAAAAGAGCTAAAAACCCACAGTCCTAAATGTTACTTTACCCTGGAATGGAAAAGATAGTATTTTTTTCAGAAAAAAAGTGCATACTAGATAAAAATCAGATGTATTGCCTATGTCTCAGCCCAAAGAAATGTGAAAATTAAAAATTTGGCCTTGCATCAAAACCACTGATAGCCTGGACACTGACTTTCATTTAGATCTCATTTAATTTTCTAATAATTAATAGTAAAAATGGAAAAATAATTGGGTTTTTGTTTTAACTAGATTAAATCCTGTTTCATTGTTATTCAGATAATATAGCTACTGAGATAATTTTAATTCATCAGACTTCCAGTGGAAGATCAGGTAATTCATATGGCATACCTATTAAAACAGGTCACACCTGATTTGTTCTTAATTAGAGTCTCAATACAATGAAAAGCAATAGGAATAGTTACATGCATCCCTCCATGGCTATAAATAACTACAGCAGTTTTGTGATCATTACTCTGGTTATTTTTTAACTAACTGATATGACATCTATAGAATTTCTCATGAAATATGAGTCAGTTGAACAAAGCTGCCATTTTAATTAAACCAGTGATGAGGTGGCTTCCCACCTTCCTCACAAAACCATCTCTACTTTTTTGCCTCAATGGTCCAGATAAAGAAGGACAGCATTTGTAAGAAAAATTCTATTAAAGAGAGTCTTATACTTGCCACCAACTTGTTTACAATTTGTTACAAATCCACACTGGCATACCACCCAATATTTCTGCATTCCTTTTGATTCTTCATTAAAACAAGAACAAAAAATTATGTAACCCGTAACATGACCATGGTGGGAGCAACGGGAAGATAGCAACTTGCACAGCTAGTATTTAAGCATTGCGGATCAAATACTTGTAACACCCACATGTTCCACAGAGAGGTGGGCATGCTTTTCTACTCCACTGTCACATGACCCATCTGCTTCTGTATTGTCCCGTGTGTTATCTTCCTGTAACAACCGCAGTCACCTTGATTTCTGGGGCATGCCATGGGCAGAGAAAGACTCTCCACACAGTGCGTAGGCAAACCACATGTGCCAGTGCCAGCGCTCAGACCTTGTTAAAGTATGCCAGAGGCCAGGGTGAGGACCAGCAGAAACATCAGCAGGGCTGGTGCAGAAATACAGATGGAATGGACAGAAGTGGGACTGCACATGGGTACTTGGAAAGAGCAGAATGGGAAGGCATGTTCCTTAGATGCAAGCATATCACAGGCATTGGTATCATAACAGCATACCCCAAGAAAGAAAAGAACCTCTCCTGCTGCTGCGCTGGCAAGGGGGCATGCACAACACATGCTAAGTAATCCACCATGATGGTCATGCTAGTGGCATTCTCATTAGAGGAGGCTGAAGCACCCCAGAAAGGGTTAGCTGCAATAGTTTTGACATCATTAGTGACAAATGTTCTTCTTTCTGGGATCTCCAGCCTGAATCTGTGGTAGTGAGCTCTGCTCTCTTCAGAAAACAGCCTATATTTACTACTCCAACTCTTGCCTCCATGAAGTATTTTTACACTTGCAACTGAGCACAGTTCTGAGTTTAGTTGTAATAACTAAGCAGCAATGCCAGAGGTTTGGCAGTTTTATGCCACTGGAAAAAAGGCTGAATAGCAATAAGGGCTATTCCTGGAAAGAATATGGAAAGAGAAATAGCATCTAAGCCAAGGCGTTCAGGTTGGTGCTGCCTCTGTGACCTACTCCAGCTGGCAGGTGGATGGTGACTCACAGCAAAAGCTCTATATGTGCATATGCTGTTTGAGAAGAGCTCCTCAGGTGGTAATGAGAAAATGCAGGCAATGCCAATGCTATTGTTTGTACAGCAAGAAAGGAGCATCAATATTTATTTCTCTGCACTTATCATTAATAACAAGAATTCCAACTTTGGAACAACTTGTGTGCTTGTATTAAGGTGTCCATTCACTCTACAGCACTAGAGATACAGACATCTCTCAGCAGCAGTGATTCCTAAGGATAAGGGTACAAAGAAGCTGACAGCCTCTTAGAAACAAGTGACTCTCTCCAGGGTATCAATTACTATAGAAGCAATGGACAAGTTTTGCTCTATTACAGTACTGGCAGATCCTTAGATCAGGTTATCTCAAGGGACAGCAACATGCTATTTTCAGTGAGTGTCTCCAGATTCAGTTGATTCAACAAGGTTAAGATTTGCTGTTTTCTTGGGTGCCCTGCTTCTGTCCAGCTCTTTAGAAAAACTTTGGTGAGACTGAAGAGTGTTAATGCATGCTTTCATAACTCATTCAAGTCAAATTTATAGCCTTGTTTGTGTGCTTCTGTATCAGTGGCTCACTTGTGTGTCCAAGTCCAAATTGCACGGAGAGAGGAAGAAATTTAGGTTAGAAATTCATAATTTTGGCAGTTCTTAGGATTGTGTTTCAGGGCATTTAAAAACAGTCCTTAAATGCCACCTAGTGGTAAAAGCTACTTTCTTTTCATATTTCTGCTTTACAGAGAAGTGCATCTGGGAAAGGAGCAGTGTGCAAAGTCATGATTAGACTTCGGATTTTTTGAGTTTCCTTCACATTCTTATCCTTGAACTTTGTAAGGTCAGAAGAAGTATAAATACTGGAAATATGTTCATAGGACTTAAGCTCTGCAGTGCCATGTACTGTGATGTCTCACTTTCAAGTGCCTCGATAGGGGAGCAGGTTCCCTAATTGTGAATGAGGTGCCTGTCCTTGCAATAGGGCAACAGGTAGGTGTGAAGACAGAAGACTCAGCATGCTGGGAGGGAGAGTGGCTCCACATTGTGCAGGGACAAAAGGAACTTCAGATGCTGAAAGTTTAAAGACAATATATACTTTATGGTAGCTTAAAACTCGTTCAAAGATACTGCAGCAAGACCAGAGCAAGCGGTACCAAGCAAATCACCAAGATGTAGTTCACTGATTCCATTTAAAATCCCCGAGCTGGCTCAAAACAAACTGTCAATATTGGCTGAAACAGTCTACATATCATGAATTCCATCTAAAATTACTGAGGTCTTTGTGTACCTTGCAGCATTTCACAAACATTTCCTGGTTCTGCCTGACAAAATGCCTGTGCTCTAGTGCCCCCAGCACCCACCAGAAGGGAGGTCACTGACCAGCCTCTTATCCAACCCTACGCAATTCATCTCCTCCAAAGTAGCACCACGGGAAAAGGTAGATAATATGACCCCAGTGGAGGTACTACGGTCAAGCACTTGTTCTTTGAGCAGTGCCCCTCTAACCAATGCCCCCACCCTGAAGAAAGCCTGAGACAACATCAGGGAGCCTAGATCAGGTTTGGGGGTGTCTGTTTTTCAAGCAGTGTGTATCCATAGAAAAGGAGGGCGGTGGGAGGGTAGAACGAGCCAGTCTCTGGATTCCCTGCTGAAAAGCACTGCTACAACTGATTTTCTCTTCCATTTCTTTTCCCTGTAGCTGAGCTCTCTTTAAGACTTTTGCATAGGTAGTGACATGTGCAATAGTGTTACTATTATTAAAGTAGGTTGTCAGGACACTGAACTTGGCATGTGTCATTGCCTGATCAAATGTTATATGCTGATGAAAGAATCATTAAGTTCCAGGAAGACTTATGAGGATTTCCCTATGAAAATGCACAGATCAAGGCATGTTATCAGCACAAGAACAACTTTTTGGAGAATCTCCATGTTGTTGCAATGCTAGAAACAAGTATCAGTCAGGCTTATCATCACTACTTGCTAAGAAACCCCAAACCAGAAAAGAGCAGAGAGAAATCTACCCCTAAAACCTGCAATGTAGTGGTCTGGCTCCAGCAACCCACATGGAGACAAAGATGCACAAGGATAAAAGATAATGAGCGTCAAGCCTACAAATCACACAAAATTGCACATCACTATGTTTAAGATCCCTCTTACAACAGCGAACATTTGCATTGCCACATACATGAAATCACTCTCGCAGAAGCCTTTTACATCTCAGAGGTAAGACAAAGTAATTGCCTCTGTCAAAAGAGGCACTTTTGATCAGACACTTGACCCTCCATTGACGCACCAAACAAAATCATAAAGACCCATTTATCTTCAGGGATTCTCTCATTTTCCTCATGCCAAAGCAGCACAGGGCACTGTCAGGGCAGCTAATTTGATGTTACACATAAGGTGACAGCTACTGCAAGCAAGCAGTCTGTATCCGCATGAGTGACCAGATGTGTGAAGGGACAGAAAGCTGAACAAAGCAACCCAGCTGTGAAGGAGCAGAAGGAGGTCCACAGTTCACTAACAAAGGCAGATTGTATGAGACGTGCAGCAGCAGACAGCAAGAGAGGGCCAAGCAGGTCCATTTTCACAGCTTCCTGTGGAGACGACAGAAAGGCCTTAATGATTTTCTGCTGTAAAAGGACTGCGGTTTGACCACACCATGAAGACTGTAATAGCAAACATGGCTTCAAGTTCTCTTCCACCTCCTCCACCTCTGTGTGCTGCCCCTCAGGAGAAGCAGAAGCCTGGGAACTGCCACAGATGAGGACCACATCCTCCACTGGTGTAGGGGAATGAGTGAGAAGGGCAAGCAATTCCAGAACTAAACATGCTGGGCTGCCACATCTCCTGCAGCTCTCGATTGCTCCTGCATGGCATCAGTCTGGGGAAAGGGCATGCAGTGTTAAGAGCCCTTTGTCCTCACTCTTCCTACCCCACCCACCCCCAGCCCTTCCTGCAGGCTCTGGGCTCCTCTATTTTGCTTGTGCAGCATGCACAGTCACATATTTTTTCATGCAGGTTTGGGCTCACGATAGATGAGTGAGGAAGAGAGCTCTCCCAGAGACCTTGCCCTTAGCCAGGCAGTCTGTGTTTCAGCAGTCTTGCAGCCCAGGCCTCTTTACAAGTCATTTCATCTTCCTTCCACTATTCCCTGTCGTTCGGTGGCAAACACCCCTGCAACTAAAGTTCTCCCTTCCTTTTAATATAGAAAGTGTAGGAACCAGGTGTCTGTTTTCTGTTTAGTGGGATGCCACCTATACTTGCAAGTGTAATGGCCCCTGCCAGACAAACAAGGAGTATGGACAGGGGTGGCTACAGCAGCAGCTCATCAGTCCATGCCAAGGGCCCATTAAGAACAGGGGCAGCAAAGGCACGAAGCAATTGGCTTTATCATGAGATCAAAGAAGAGCAAAACTGAAACCTTAAACCTGTGGCTTGAAACATGCACCAAACAAGAGGTCTGTCTGGAAGCTGGCTGGTTGTGGTGACAGCTGACTCCACCTCCTCCTTCAAACTTAACAACATTGCACATGGATTTAAGTCCCACTCTGCATACCCTATTCCTCCACCTGGTCTGCTGTGCTGATGGCACCCTCCTGCTGCTTCCTGATGGCAAGGAATGGTGTAACAACAAACTCTGATGACAGTTGAGGCACTCCAGCCTGTTCCTTCCAGCTGGCAGGGGTGTACACCTCCACTCCTTCCATTTTTATCTGCTGCAAACCTCTGCTGCAAACCTTTAGGAATACACAATTGAGGTGCTGGTATAATTTTTCACCCTTTTTTTACTGCTTAAACTTTGCAATGCATTATACTTACAAGGAAGTATGTGACTTGTAGATCAAAGGCCTGAGATCAGGCCAATCTTTTAATAGAAGATTTTGTGAACTTAATACAATTTAATACAAGATAGTGGATGAAATCTCTGCTTTTTCAGAAAGGACCTCCAGCTCAGGTCCTTGTTCACTTACAAACATAAAGTGAAACCATCTTGATACAAAAAAAAGTATTACCTGAAATGGAACAGACAATACACTAATTATACAATCACAGAATCATAGAACAGTTTGGGTTGGAAGGGACCTTAAAGATTATCCATTTCCAACGCCCCTGCCATGGGCAGGGACACCACCCACCAGTCCAGGCTGCTCAAAGCCCCATCCAGCTTAGCCTTGATCACTTCCAGGGAGGGGGCATCCATAGCTTCCCTGGGCAACCTGTACCAGAGTTTCATCACCCTCACAGGAAAAAATTTCTTCCTAATATCTAATCTAAATCTTCCCCCACCCAATGTAAAGCCATCCTCCCTCATCCTATCACTACATGCTCTTGTAGAAAGTGCCTCCCCAGCTTTCCTGTAGCCCCTTTCAGGTACTGGAAGGTTGCTGTAAAGTCTCCCCGGAGCCTTCTCCAGGCTGAACAACCCCAACTCTCTCAGCCTGTCCTCTTATGGGAGGTGTTCCAGCCCTCTTATCATCTTCATGGCCCTCCTCCGGACTCGCTCCAACAAATCCATGTCTTTCCTGTGTTGAGGACTCCAGAACTGGACACAGTACTCTAGGTGGGGTCTCACAAGAGCAGAGAGAAGGGGGAGAATCACCTTCCTCGACTTGCTGGCAACACTTCTTTTGATGTAGGCCAGGATACGGTTGGACTTCTGGGCTGTGAATGCACATTGCTAGCTCATGTCAAGCTTCTCTGAAGCCACCAACACCCCCAAGACCTTCTCCGCAGGGCTGCTATCAATCACATAGTTCCCCATTCTTTATTGAAATCGCTGATTGCCTTGACCTAGGTGTATGACCTTGCGCTTGGCCTTGTTGAACCTCATGACGTTCACACAGACCCAATTCTCCAGCTTGTCCAGGTCCCTCTGGATGACATCCCCTCCTTCTGGTGTGACAACTGCACCACTCAGCTTCGTGTCATCTGCAAAATTGCTGAGATCCTGCTGTCTATATGATTGAAGAAAAAATTGAACAGCACTGGTCCAAGTATGGATCCCTGAGGGACACCACTTTCCATGGATCTCCATCTGGACATCGAGCCACTGACCACTACTTTCTGAATACAACCCTCCAACCAATTCCTTATCCACCTGTCTTAGTTTTGATAAAAAACTACAATATTTTATCAGATATTAAAGATCTTTAATCATGAAAAAAAATTATAGGAAAGATAACAGTTCTTAGCTACAAATATATGTATATGCAGAACAGAATCAACAGTAATGGCAACCAAACCTTAAAATCTTTAAATGGATTTGAGTCCTGTACCCCAAATTTTGCGATGCAGGTCTCTTTAGGGTGCGGAGGGCTCTCACGCGCTGCCGCGGGCGAGGCTCCACCGCCGCGGGCCAGGGCGGGGGAGCGAAGGAAACGGAGACGTGTGAGTTCTGCCGAAGTTGTGGGAAGATTCAGATGACCGGTGATCCTTCCTTCAGGGACTGCAAAACGCACACACACCACAACTGCCGCTGCCACGCCGCTGTCCCCCCAGAAGAAGCGCGCGAAAGCCGAAGAAAAAAACCCCACATGTCCGCCCCAGAGGCGGGAAGGAAAAAAAAAAACGATGCCCGGGCACCACCTCTGTCCCGGTTTCCCCGGAAACGTCCTCTCCCCGCCCCTCCCGCGTTCCCTTTGTTGGCAAGAGGAAGAAAAATTCCTCCGAAAAATTCAAAACCATAACACCACCGAACAGTCCACCCATCAAATCTATATCCTCTAATTTAGAGAGAAGGACGTTGTGGGGGACAGTGTCAAAGGCTTTACAGAAGTCCAGATAGATTGTAACCATCACCCCACCACAGAAAGCCACTGCATTGGTCAGGCAGGACTTGCCCTTGGTGAAGCCATGTTGGCTGTCTCAAATCACCTCGTTGTGTTCCATGTGCTTTAGAATAGCTTCTAGAAGGATCTCTTCCATGGTCTTTCCAAACACAAAAGGCAGGCTGACAGGTTGGTGGTTCCTAGGGTCCTCCTTTTTACTCTTTTTAAAAATGGGTGCAATCTCCTTCTTCCAGGCAGCCGAGACTTGCCTTGACTGCCATGACTTTTCAGATATCATGGAGAGTGGCTTGGCAACCACGTCAGCCAATTCCCTAAGGACTCTGTGGTGCATCTCATCAGGTCCTGTAGACTGATATATGTTCAGGTTCCTCAGGTGGTCACAAATCTGATCTTCTCTTACAGAAGGAGGGGGCTTTACCCCCCTGGTCCCCGATCTATTGTCCATTGACCCAGGAGGTGTGCGGAGAGCAGTTGCCAGTGAAGACTTAGGCAAAAAAGTTGTTGAGTAGCTCAGCTTTCTCCTCATGTGTTGATACACGGTCACCATTATCATTCATTGGGAGGCTTTGCTTTCTTTAAACTTTCCTTTTCTGGTTGACATACCTATAGAAGCCCTTCTGGTTATTCTTTGCTTCCCTTGCCCAGTTCAGCTCCAGCTGCACCTTGGTGTTCCTGACTCTACCACTACACAACCAAGCAGTGTTCCTGTAGTCAGACAATAAGATGTATCTTTCCAGTAGGAAACTACGGAGGAGCAAAACTTCGGTCTGAAATTGTATATTTGTCTTCTAACATCTCTTAGGACCTCCAGTCTACACTAGGGCTTTACCCTTTTCACAAAGTGTTTTAAGAAAGTCAAGCTGCCCATTTCCTTTGTTAGGATAGGAATAGATGTGGACTGGCCTCTTGCCACCCTCTAGAGTTCAAGCATTTTGTTCTGGCAGTTTCTGGTCAGAATGGTACTTAATGAGCTGTCCATGACTGCATGATCCCACTGCCTTTGCAGTACACCATAGTGTTCATGGTAAAATAACACTGCAACATAATATGATTTTCAAGCTTAAATGGCAACGGGTCGTTATTTCAGTATCTGCAAGAAGGAAGTGAATAAAGGTAGCCCTACCTCTGCTTCCAACTCATAAACTGAAAGTGCTGTATTATTTTCTCCCTACCAGAGCTATGTAAGGTTCAAGCTTGGTTGTGCTGAGTAAGGTCTAACCTAAAACCTACTCTCCCATGTTGCTACCAAGCTTAAGTAATGGCATGAGGCCAAACTAGAAACATTTCAGAAGCGCCTACACAGATTGCAGTAGCAACACTGCAGTAGCAGGATTAAACAATAATCATTAATTTGATGTTGAGACAAAAGTTTGACAGGCAATAAGCCACTCCCTTATATTCAACAGCCAAAAAGCAGGCCACAGAAGCATAGCTACAACTTTGTGGCCTACCTCATGACACACTTTAAACTTCAAAGCACTTATCCCTTCAGGGGAGTCTTTCAGCATAGCAAGAATCAGCAGTCACAGCAAAAGAAATCTACAGTGTATGAAATATATATTATATACAAAAATACATATTTGTATATATTACATGAAATACATATAAAAAATATATTAAATATAATACATTTATCTGAAATATTTGCATTACTTCAGGTAGCTCAAGTGAACACTTCTACTAAAGGGGGTGCATTATTCCAGACATTTCTGATAGCAGGAGTAGAGGTCCATGTCTGTAATACATTCACTATTGTCAGGTCTAAAAACTGTCAGACTGTTACCTACTACAAGGCACTTCTTTTTTCTGGAACAAGGCACAAAAGTAACAAGAGTATCACATCTGAGGCTTGTTAACAACTGAGAAGCATTGTGCTCAACAGAGATACAACACACTTCTGAAACTGAAAACTGTGAAGCAAAGGTGTGAAAATTATCTTAAAGAGATGGGGCTGTGTGGGAAGGCCAAATCATCCTCTGCATCTGCCTCTAGAAATCCCAACAATGTAAATTTATACAACATTGCAGTGCTCCAATTCTCAGCATGGATTTAACACAGCAGCACTGAATGCTGCTCAGGCAGCTACAACTGCAATGCTCATCTGACACTGCAGTTTCTAGCCAGGATATGAAGTGGTTTGCCACACTACAGAATGAGAAATATCACAGAAAAAACGAAGAGCCAGTGCTGGTTAAGACCACTAACAGATTTTGGGTCCTTCCTGCCCCAAGACTGCCCCATGCAGGCCCTGAGCTTAATACGCTGATTCTCTGGTCATGGAATCACAAAATGATCTGGATTGGAAGGGACCTCAAAGGTCATCCAGTTTCACCCCCTCTGGACACCTCCCATCTGATCAAGTTGCTCAAAGCCTCATCCAGCCTTGCCCTGAAAACTTCCAGACAGCCCACAGCTACCATAGCTTCCCTGGGCTACCTGCGCCAGTGCCTCACCACCCTCACAGGAAAAAAATCTCTTCCTCATGTCTTATCTAAATCGCCTCTCTTTCATCTTAAAACTGACACGCAGAGTAACAACTTTACAACCTATAGAAGTTATAAAGAAGATAAGTTTTATTGCAGCACTGGGAGCACAGGGGATAATTCCTCCAGAGATGTGCCCAACTCACCAGCCACTTGTCCCTGTTTATATGCAATCAAATAGTACACATTCATGTGATTACCTAATACACCTGCCTATACATATGTATCACCTGTCTCCACTTCGTATTAAAATTAGGTCTCCTTCCCATCACGCTTGCCCAGTGTCCTCTGGTGGTGGTCTTTGGTGGTCGTGAGGACGAAGTAAGTAGTCATCTTCAGGGTTGAACTTTTTACCTTTTTGCTTTGCGCATGCTCAGTCGTGCTTTGGTCCCCTGCCACTTCTGCATACTGGAGCTGACCAGTTTTCAGGCCTTGGTTCCTCCTTATCTCTTGCTAATGAGGCATTCCGCAGTCCCTTCTCAAAGTTGTTCACTTCATCGGTTCTGGAGAGTGTCCTTTTGTTAAAAGATATCTTGCTCCTACATGAACAGTTACTTCAACGGCTCTGCTTTTTAAAATTCATTTTAAAGTTACAAGTCTAAGTCTAGAGACTCCAAAATCTAAATCTAAAGACCCCCTCGAAGACCCTTCAAAAGACCCCTTCAAAACCATTACCACTTGTTCTATCAGCACACTCCATGGTAAATAGCCCCTCCCCAGCTTTCCAGCAGCCCCTTCAGGTACTGGAAGGGTGCTGTAAGGTCTCCCCGGAGCCTTCTCTTCTCCAGGTTGAACAACATCAGCTCTCTCAGCCTGCCCCCGTACGGGAGGTGCTCCAGTCCCGTGATCATTTCCGTGGCCTCCTCTGAACCCGCTCCAACAGATCCATGTCCTTCCAGAGTCGGACACAGGACGCTGCGTGGGGTCTCACGAGAGCAGAGCTGGGGGGTTCCGGTCACCCCACAGATTCTCCCTCCGCGACCCGCTCAGGCCCCAGCTGAGGGTTCCCAAGCCCCCTCAACGCGCTCCCTGCCCGTGGCCGCTGCCACCGGCTCCGGGCCCCACCCGCTCCCCCGCGTCGCCGTGGTAACCGCAAGCCGGCGCCTGCGTGCTCCCTCCCGCGCACGTGACTTCCGCCTCCCCGCCCCAGTTTTCTCCCGGCACCTTCCGGGTGGCGCTGCATTACTGCTTCGCGTGAGGCTGTTTGCCCGGTGCGGGGAAACTGTTGCTGCCTCCCCGGCGCCGCCGGACGAGGCTCGCGGGCGAGGAAGAGAAAGGAAAGGAAAGAAAAGGGAGGAGAGGGGCACGGTGCGGCCCGCGCCGCTGTTGGTTCCCTCGCGCGCGCCATGGCCGGCGCCGGCGGGCGGGGCCGCGGCCGCCGCTTTGTCCCAGGCGCCGCGGGGCGGGCGGCGGGCGGGCGCTGAGGAGCGGGTGGGTATGGCCTCCCCACCCGGCGGCGAGCAGCGCGCGGCGGCGCTGGAGGCGGAGCTGGGCGCCTGCCGCGAGCAGCTGGAGCGGGCGCGGCGCCGGCTGCGCCGCACTGAGCGCCTGTACCGCGAGGCGCGGGAGAGCAGCGAGTCGCTGAGGAGACAGGTGAGCCCGGCCCCGGGAACCCGCACCCCACCGCTCCTCCCCCTTTCTGCCCCCTGCCGGCACCCCCTGGCCGGGTGCCCCTCCTTCCCTCGGCGTGGGCTGAACTGCTGGGCAGGCGCCTCTCCCGGAGTGCCCAGGCTGTCCTGGCTTCGGGGACCGCGACCTGAGCTCAACAGGAGCAACTGTGTGCGCTCGCAGCCCAGAAAGCCAACCGTGCCCTGGGCTGCATCAAAAAAAGGGTGGCCAGCAGAGCGAGGTGGTTCTGCTGCTCTGCTCAGCCTAGAGGAGAGGGGGCTCCGGGGATACCATACGGTACTTCCAGTACTTATAGGGGGCCCGCAGGACAGCTGAGGGTGGGCTCTTTGTCAAGCAGTACAGTTAAAGGACGAGAGATAATAGTTTTAAGCTGAAAGAGATTTAAATGAGATATTAGGGACAAATTCTTTTCCTGTGAGGGTGGTGAGGCACTGGCGGAGGTTGCCCGGGGAAGCTGTGGATGCCCCCTCCCTGTAGGTGTTCAAGGCCAGGCTGTATGGGTCCTTGAGCAGCCTGGGCTGGTGGGAAGTGTCCCTGCCCGTGGCAAGGGGTTTGAACTGCATGGGCTTTAAGGTCCCTTCCAATCCAAAATATTCTAGGACTCTCTGACCAGAGAAAGTGCCAATGGTGCTGCTGTCTTGAGTCAGCGTTTAGTGTTTGACTTGACAGGTGGTGGCAACCACAAAGTTGGTTTTGCAGTCAGAAGGAAAAATATTTAGCAGAAGGAAAAAAGCGTAATAAATAAGTTGAGCTAAAGGAAGCGTGAAAGCAGTGTCCTGTGGATGCATGCCTCAAAATACTGAAGTTTTGTAAACACCACAGTTCATTACACAGAACAGTGGTTATTGCTTGAAATTCAACTCTTCAGTGTGGACACCATGGAAATAACCTTGGTTAAGTTTTTCTTTTTCCTCCCAGGTGCCTGCCTTTGTTATTATACTCTTCATGAGCCAAAATTATGTTTTTCATTGTGCCAGCCATTTGAGTAGAAAACTCTCTCCTACCAAAAAAAATCAATTGAAATAGCTGTGATGCAATTATGTTCTGTATGAATAATAGAATGTAAAAGAGGCTAGTAATTCTTTTCTAATGTAGACCTCTGAAATGGAGCATTGCATTCTGTAACATGCTGTTTTTCTTTCAGGTTGAAGAGCTCACTAAGCAAATCCATAATAAGAAGGAGAAAAGTACGACTAGCATAGAAGTACAGACAGAGGACTATACTGCGTGGTCACAAGCAGGTAGAGAGAGTGGGTGGTGATGCCTTAAACAGGCATCTAAAACAGTATCTTAGTTTGAATTTTTGTTAATGTAAAATACACTTCAAGTTTGTATTCTTTGCTGCATTAAACTCAGTAACCTGACGTTGTCTTTCAGACCATTTCCTATTATTAAAGCAGTTCCTTTTAGAACAGGATAAAGCATAGTGTGACCTGTAGCAGAACTCATGCCATAAGTAATCTGTTACATAGTAATCTCATGCATTACTTGCATACAATTTTTAAAGTACATTGAAACAAGGCATAATGTGTTCAGCAAATGTAGAGTAAATTCAAAGCAGAGGCACTGCCCATTTATTGATTTTCACTAGAATACTTATGCATAAATTTACAGTTTAAGATTTAGGATCGTTGAACTGCATTGTGTAAAATATTTCTTTGCTAATTTAGTCAATTTTAACTTATGTTTTGTTCCCCTGCAGATTATTACTACTATGAAAATTATTACAATCACAGTGATACTCAAGATTGTGTATCTGAACTGCCAGTGCAGCACAATTGTGATACTGAAGGCACTGAGCATGATTCCACAGAGGAATCACAGACAGGTGCTAGTATTCCATTAAGGACAAATAGTACCGAAGTTACTGAAGGTGGAGAAGATGAAGATTTCATTCAGAATTCACAGGTTACAGAATTGTTTGGTGTTTTACCAGTTTTGAAGTCAGCAATCAATATTTCATTTCATTTAAAAGATGTGCTACTGATAGCAGAAAAACATCATTGTGCTTTGAAACTAGTTCTTTGTAGTATGTTCCAATTGTAACAGACCCTTAGATTTGTTATAAACAAAATGGAAATCCTAAAACGTATATCCTGCATAGCCTGGATGCATGGCATTTTTTTTATTAGCTGATGTTCAGTATGGCTATCCTGACTGTCATAAAGTTTACTTTTTCCTCCATTGATATAAGGAGGCAACATAGAATAAGGTTGGTGGTGGCTTTTATTTGGATTTCTTGTGGGATTTTCTTCCTGCTATCCAGCCTTCTCTGACTTATTTCATCTCACTCATTTAGTTGATTTTATGCCTTAGCATTTAGCAACTGAAATGGAATGGAGAGCAGAAATCTATTTTAGGAGTGTACTAAAAGATATTCACTGTGTGTGTTTTTGACATGAGCCACTTTATTCAATTGAATAAAGATTAGAGAAAATGAAAGTCACAGGTTAAAGTCTTGGTCCCACTGAAATCAGTAGTCAGTAAACTACTGCTAGATTTTTGTTTAATTCTGAAGTTGATCCAAGTCCATAGAAGACTGATTTATTTTGTGTAAATAGGGCATGGTAAAATGCTATAGAACAAAGGAGGTTGTTTTTAGAAGCAAACTTAATTTCTTACTTTCTGATATTAGGAAGCAGAAGATACTTTGGTACCAGAGGGTTCTTTGGCAGACAGCTTGAGAGCTGCTGCAGAAGCTGCTGTTTCACAAACCGGATTTATTTATGATGAAAATACAGGATTGTATTATGACCATAGCACTGGGTTCTATTACAATTCGGTAAGGATTCAAAACCCTTGGCATTTTTTCTCCATTGCAGTTTTAGTAGCAAAAGTTGATGTGAGTAAAGAACTAGGATCCAAGCTGACGTTATGATTTGAAAAACCACATTCCTGAAGATGAACAGTAGTAGAAGTTTGTTAATTAGTAGGTGAATTATTTCAATCAAATTAAATATAGCTATGGACTAAGATATAAATGTAGGTTTTCATTGAGGTTTTATTGATGTCTCCTAGATCTTGTAACTTGCTCAACATTGTAGGAATTTTATACTATAAAGCTGCTCTAACTCTTTCAAAATTAAAAGCTTGATCTGAAACATGACTTGTTGATAAAAAGACCTTAAATGATACTATTGCTTTTGACTTAGTTTGTGGATATAGTTATATACAAAAAGGTTTAGGGTGTAGATTACAGTTTATAGTAATCTACACACAAAAGAATATAGTTTCTTTCATTTGGGGGCTGTAGATGCGGCCTCTGTGAGAAGAGGGCGAGGGCTGCCTGGACGTGGCCAATTCCACTGCAGGATACAGATGAGCCCATCAGAGAAACTGGTGGTGCCTCTGTGACAGTGTGTTTAAGAAAGTGTAAAGCACTGCCCAGTGAAGTTACTGTGTATGTGACAGAGCAGGCAAGAAAATGGGCAGTATGTGAGAAACAGCCCTGCATACGCCTAGGTCAAAGAAGGAGCAAGAGAAGGTTTTCCAAGCACTGGAGCAGGCAGTTTGCTGCAGTCTGTGGAAGAGGACCATGCTGGAGCAGATGCACTGGAGTTTGTGGAGGAGTGCATAGTGGTGCAGCTTCTTAAGGAGCTGTGGCCCATGGAGATCCCATGCCAGAGTAGGTTCCCCTAGCTGGAGCTGTGACCTGTAAGCTGGGGGCCCACAGTAGGACAGTTCATGAAGTACTGCAACCCATGCAGAAGGCTCCATCTTTGGCAGGGGAAAAGTGTGAGGAGGAAGGAACAGCAGAGAGGAATAGAAGTATAGGAGTTGGAAGTGAAGGACCAAAGTAGAGCTTTGGAAGAAAAGAGGTGGGGGGAGATGTTTTGTCTTTGTTTCTCATCTTCAAGAACTCTTTTAATGGGCAATAAGTTACATTTATTTTAACCGAGTCCAACCTGATTTGCCCATGACAGTGATCTCCCTGTCTTTGTCTTGTCCTATGAACTTTTCATCTGGCTTCCTCCCTCCAGTCCTGTCAAGCAGGGAGCCTGGGAGAGTGGCTGGGTGGGCACCTGGTAGCCAGCCAGGATTAAGCCACTTATATTCTTTTTCTAAACTTACTGTGTGGTTCTTTATTAATTGGGTGTTTCTTTGAACAGTGTACTTATTGAAGTACTGATACCTTGTTCTTTATGATTTTAAATAAAGGAAAATCAACTGTATTATGATCCAGCAACTGGAATTTATTACTACTGTGATGTGGAAAGTGGCCGGTACCAGTTTCATTCACGAGTAGATCTGCAGTCTTACCAGGCCTCTGGTACTCAGCACACCAAGGATAAAAAAGCAAAAAAGAAGAGAAAAGAACCAGAGCGGATGACTGCAAATGAGTATAAGGTAACTTTAAAACCGAAAGACAGAAAATGCGAAACCTGACTTTTTTTCATGGTGCAGTTCATGGGCTGTGGGGTTTGGCTTTATATAGCAGATGTATACTTATTTTATGAAGGAATCAAACATCTTTAAACTTTATGCAGCAGGTTGCTAACATGTAGTTAGTGTTCAAATAATTTTTCTAGTGAGTGATTAAGGATGAAACTCTAAACCTGAATTCCCTCCTTGGTTCAATGTTGTTTTTATTAAAATACAACTATGTAGATGTCTAAAATAGAGTTTCAGCTTCACTGAAATTTCACTGAAAGTGATTAACAAGCATGCTAGAATGAATTCAGGGTGCTTTGTGGACGAGCTTGGTGTCAGAAATCCAGTATTACCACAATGTCTCGATTTTAAGCCTTTGGCTTGTGGGGTTTTTTTGTTGTTGTTGGCTGTTGGTTTGGGGTTTTTTTTTAGTTCACATGATGAATCAAAAAATGACTAAACATTTTGAAAATGCACACACGCACACCATCCCATCTCTCTGACGCTGTATTCCAAAGCTCGTTCTGTTAACATTTCACTGTATCGCTGTCATAATTTAGGATTGATGAAATGTCTGTGAAGTTGTAATTCTTTGTATGTTATGCTCTCCTATTAATATTTTATTTGGTCAATACATTGTAGTTGCCTGTAGTGTGTAGATAAACTGCCTTGTACATTGCAATTAACGTATTTTAAATTAAAAAACACCACTTACTTTCTGTTGGGTTTGACTGCTGAGAAAGCATACCATACAGTGCTTAGTGGCTGCCTTGAAAAACATTGATCACTCCTAAACATGAGAAGTTTTATTGTAACACAGCTATTAAACCTCAAGAACCATTTTCTTAATGAACACTATTATTGATGTTGAATCAAATTCGTGTAGTCCTATTCTGCAAATTTATTACTTAAGATTTAACTGAATATATTGATTTCTTTAGTTTGCAGTGTTCCTTAGTTTGCATTTTTTTAAAGCTATTGCTTTATATGAGTGCATAATTTCATTATATAGGCCTCAGTCAAGTTGATTGGTTGAAATATGAAATAATTATATTTATGTAGAGGTGTACTCTTACATAATAGCTAGATAGCATCAGTAAAGAGTTCAGAAATTTTGTATCAGGAGTGAGGTCTTCTGAAAGATTGAAAATGAAAACTGTGTATATTAAGAACCAGTGAAGGTAGGTTAAAATGGATAGTAGTAGTTGATCAATTACAGATTTTATAGATTGTGGCTCATGTGGGAATTCCTGCTTTTTGAGAAAACTTGCTGCAAACCATTCCATTTTGAAAGCGTAAAGTAGATTCTTGGCAACAAGAAGTATAACAATCTTTTAGAGTTAAGGGGGGAGCTAATGCAGTTGAAGCTAGGAGCTCTACCAGCATCCAAATTCTGGGCACACTGTATGGAATTGCTGAATTCATTCAGCCACTGTCAAAAGACATTATCAATACAGAACTTTATTCATCATGTGTCAGGATGAGCCTTTAACCTATAGTGCAATTAATAAGTCTCTTAAATTTAGTTCTGTGATGAACTGTTACATGTTGACCTAAATCAACAAGTGCGTTTATAGAAGTTCTGTGGCAAATACAGCTCTTACCTAACAAATTATTTTGATTACTTTAGGGGATCTCATCACAGTCCACTTCTGTCATCTGATTATACTACAAATAGCTACTTATTGTTAGCTTATTTTATATTAATAAATTATTAGATAAATGATCTTGTTAACAAATATGTTGTCTGAAGCTTGCACAGTCACAAGATAGGAGGTAAACATCCACTTTTTATGTGTTTTATCAGTAGTGAACTTGTTTAAACTTTTTCTTCTCTTTCACTTAAAGGATTAAATGCAAAAATGTATTCATATTATTTATTAGAAGTTGTCAAATGCAAGAAATAAGGGAATTTAGCAGCTGCTGAAGTTAATCTCTAATCTCCTTTTAATCTAAAAAAAATCATAACTGGGCCAATTATTGATTTTCTGTTTCTCGTCACAGGAGGGTTTTTTAGTTGTGATTTAGTTTGTAGC
Organism: Neomorphus geoffroyi; assembly: GCA_033558235.1. Taxonomy (NCBI): domain Eukaryota; kingdom Metazoa; phylum Chordata; class Aves; order Cuculiformes; family Neomorphidae; genus Neomorphus; species Neomorphus geoffroyi. The sequence continues at coordinate 18,598,580 of JAUMJM010000048.1, read as the reverse complement.
TATTGTGAAGAATTTGATATGCTTGGCTATCTTAGATGTAGTATCTATTTATAAGTAGTAAGTCAGGATGCTTAACACTGGCAAGTGTAATGGCAAGTGTATTCTCCACACACATTGCAGCATTCTTGAAAAAGCAATATAAATCTGAGAATCTAAAGAATAAAATTGATGTTCTAGTATTATTGTACTTTTAACGAGCTGAATTACCAAACAAGGAAATAATAGTGAGCATCCTTTAGAATGAATGTAGTTCTAATTGAAAAAAAAAAAAAAGTAGTGTCCCTGACTTATACGCAAAGTTTCTTCAAGACGGATGTCAAACTCGGGGCCCACAGGCCAAATCCAGCCCTCCACTCTGTTTTATCCAGCCCAGCACCTTGTTTCTTCCCAGCAGCAGCGCCAAGTTCCTTGCCTCTACACTCCTGCAGCGTGCCGGTCATGGTGTAGCGCGTGACACGCGTTATGCTGCAGGAGCAGGAGAACAGCGGGAGCGTTGAGTTTGACACCCCTGCTTTAAGAGATTCTTTTCAGCCACGAGAGTTCTATATTACAGACAGTTTTCTTTTCGCTAGTAAAACTGAACATTCTGCATACGTGCTTACTTTTAACAGGCAATCAGGAATTTTTATTTGTCAGCATGAAGTATGTTAGGTAGCATCTGTGCAGCTCTCAGAAAGAGGATGGGTGCCAGACTTTGGAACTTTCAGGCATCTAGTTCAGTTCTGATATCATTTGGGAGAGGGGAGGGCAAAGAAAATGGGGAAAGATGTACCGTAATTACCTCCTGTACAAGAAAATAAGTCAATTTGGGAATGTTCCAAAAAAAAAAAAAATCACTAATTGGTAAAGTGATCCTTGGCCCAATGTCTAGATCCAGTGCTTCATACAGGCTGGAGAACAGACTGTGCATAATAGTGATCATGTACTTCTAATTGCTGGATTCGAACCATTAGAAAAGCGTCACAAAATTCAGATGCGGGTTCTGACATATGCCATTTTTTTCCAGAAATTATTTTAACATTTTATTTTTAAAACAACTGTCTAATCAATTTTATTTCAGTATGGTACTCAAAATTAACTTCAGCCATTTTCTTTTTCATTATAAATGCATCATAGCTACTTCTGTAGGAGACATGAGACTTTCATAGTAGTATTTCCCCATAGAACTCTTGAAACGATAATTTTTATTTTTTTCAGTCACTTGTAGTTTACTTTTTTGCTGATATTCATCCCATCTTTAGGTACGTCAGTTGACAGAACACATGGCTAATCTGAAGATTTCTTCTTCTGGATTGGCAGCTTCTGGTAAAGGTAGAGTTGAGACACCAAACACATTAGTCTGTGGATAACCTTGATATTTTTATAATACCTAGTAGTTCATGTTTAGCAAGCTATTTTCCTAAAAAAATTGATTAATTCTTTTAATTCTTTGATCAAAATCAGTGCATCTACAAAGTAACTTTGAAATCTATTTGAAACACTGTATAAGTGAAACATCTGAAGAAAACTTTGATGACATTCTAAATTATTTGGAAAAGGACATATTTAGCATCACCATATTAACATAGGTTGTCCTCACTAAACAAAGTATGTGTTTTTAGGTTATGTGACTTCATTTCCTGTAGAGCTCTCCACCAGTACATAAAATGGCTTCTTTGAGAAGTAGGAGGAGCTTTACTCTTTCTGGCTTTTAATTACCTTTTTTTGTGTGTGGAAATCCCAGTATTGTGTAGAGTAGAAGACAGTAACTGAAGTACTCGTGAAACAGTGCTGGCAGGTGAAAGCTTAGTTGTCTAAGTGAAAGAGCTGCATTAAACTGTTTGAAAATGTTTCTTCAGTGAAATACTGAATTTCACATTAATATTTCAAATTAAGAGTCAGTGCTAAAGATTCAGCCCTTTAAGTGGAGGGCATTGGGTACCTATGATTCCAGTAAGTCACCTACTGAACTTATAGCAAATGAAGAAGCAGCAGACTGCATTTCTGAAAAGTTGTATTTGTATGTATTTGTAACTTTATATAAAATAGATTTTAAAAATACAGTTTAAACACTGCATTTCTTAGATTTAAGCTAATTATGCTCACAATTTTAAAGCTCTAATTTGTAGGCATGCTGAAGAATTGCATGAACGTGCATATTGATTTGGCATAATATGGAAGAACATGACGTTTTGAAAGATATGTCTTGCTCTGTCACAGTAATGCAAAAAGTATCCTCAAATGCTTCAAGTATTTTCAATTTTTCATTAAAAACACTTCAGTTACTGCAATCATTAATGCGTATGTTGTAAGTAGGACAAGCTGCACTTCAGAAGGTCATTTGTAATGAGTAGTTTGTGGCCTATTCCTTATAAAGTAAAACCATCAATTCTGATCACACAAACATGTTTCGTAGTTCTTGTAACATCATTCCTTTATAGGATACATAAAAATCCTGATTTCACTTACACCTTTGGCTGTCTTTGTCAGGAATGCAGAAATGTGAACCAACTGGACCCTGTAGTTAAGAAATAGTTAATTGTGGATCAGATTCACCGCCTCTCGCAATTTTACTCATGCTGAGTGAGTAAGAAGTCAGACATCATGGGGTAATATCCCATGTTTTTCAAAGCTGAATCACACAGAGGCAGTCCATACCCAACATAATCATGGTGTAACAAACATGGTTGTAACAAGCATGTACTTGCAAGGTTTGTGTGTTGTATCATTAGTTCGGGAGGAAGAGTTGAATGCCCTGCCATTGCGAAATGAAGTGCATTGCTAGTATTTGTTAGATCATCCAGGATGATATTTACTGAGTATTCTGTTAACTGCTGGTTTCTGGTTTATAAGCAATGGTCCATGGAGGCAAAGTATTAGGTCCTCTTTGTGTGGTTACTTTCGTGCAAGCTACGCGTTTTGTGTTAGTACTAGTAGTCACATATAATGAAAAAGGATTTCTCCAGCATAAGTAATGACTCCCTCAGAAGCTTTAAGAATACATTCAGCATCTCCAGGGTTAATGTTTAGACCTGGTCAAGATCTGCATTTTAATACAAATCTGTGAAATCATAAAGGGCTCAAAATACATACTCTTCAGGAATGCAATTTAAAATCCTCAATTTTGTACAAGGATTTCTAAATGCAAAGATTACATTTTATCAGTGCTTAAGAAAACTACTTAGTTTATTTGCTTTCTTAACAATTCTTGTAGTAATAGTGGAAAAAACACAGAAACTGCTGTGAGCAAGCTTGATGGTCATATTGCAGAATGTACATATGTACCAAATCCTTGATCTGTCTATAAGTGTTTTTTAAAATTCCTGGTTTCAGCCCAGAAGAGAGTCTACTCTTTAGTGGCTAGGCTTTGAAGTAAGACCTTTTTTATTTTTTTAGTATAGAATATCCAAACCGATGCCAAAACCAAGTGTCACTGTATTCACTGTGGAGAAAGAGTTGAGTGGTTGGAGAGTTATTCTGGGGTGTGAGTGCATCAGAGTCATCTCTTGCTTTGCCTCAGTTGTGATTTAAGCAGACTGTTAAATTTATCTGTTTTCATATTAGATTAGTAAAACTTTGGTAGCTCATTATTATGGGAAGAAATATATTTAGGATCACACAGCACCTCTGTAAGTCAGATATCAATCTAATATCCATACCAAACATGAATACAGATGAAGATAAACACACTGGAAAGTATCTTTCATGGAAGCAGTAATTAGAGTTGCCAAAAAGATTTCGCATACAAGTGATGCCTGACATGTATGGACTGTGTAGTCTTACTTTTGGCACGGTTACAAGGTATATTATTTAATATAAACAACATTAGGCAGTGACCTTGCGATCCTGTTCCTTCCTAGTTCCAATACTTTGAGGATTCAGGGAGAAGGGCTAGTGCACTGTAGAGAAACCCTGAACAGACTGACAGTCCTTTAGTTAGTCTTTTAAAATTTGCTGGTTATTCCTGAGAATCTGAAGTCTTATTGAAAGTATTTTAGAAGTACACTGTATACACAGTCCTGTCTGACAGCTTGACTGCTAGGCTGAAAGGAATTCTTGTGTTTGTACAGCTATGCCACTGATGAGTTCTCACAGTTCTGAAAAGTGAAAGTGCTTTAATTTCCATGACGTTAACATTCACCTTAATTCATGTATCTTGAAATGTAAAATGCTCTACACAAAAACTTACTGAAAAAAAAATCAAGGATGGTTTTTTATTTTAATTGCTGTGTTGCAATATTTGGTAATATTCAGGGCAATTGAATGCATTCATTCTGAATCTAAGAGAGCAAAAAACTTATGAGAATCTTTTTCGTTTATCTTTCAAAGCCATTTGTTGATTTTCTGGGTTACTAGATTGAGAATTACATTTTCAAGGTAGTTTTCTGGCAAAATTAATCTGAACCTTTGGATTTTCATCTGCTGATGAAATCGTGACAATGGAAGAACCTGCAGTGATCCAATCTGTCTGGTATTCAGTGGAGAAATTTGTTGCAGTAGAAAATGTATTCTCAGTGGAAGTGTTCCAGATAGTATAAATTAAACACAAGTTCTCTACATTATCTTAATGAAAGGCTTTGTTAAAGTGCAGTTTTGAAAAAAGGAAGAGCAAGTCATCAGGTGAGCATGAATGGGTGTTCCAGATATTCTGGACCGTTGTGGAAAAAAAATGAGAAGATAAAACCAGGAGGAAGATATGATGAAGATTAATTAAAGAACTTTTAAACAAATTGCAAGAATTGCTTGAGAGGGACAGAAATAAATGTCATAAAAGCAAAACTGGAAAATATTCAAGATGCTGTTATACAAGTTTGAAAGTGAGGATAAGAATCTTTAAGTTTTGTGTGATAAAAGAGAATGGAATAAGTGAAGTTTGGAAGAGGAGTGCAGTCACACTTTTCCAAATAGAAGATTGTCTTGTCGTGTCTTGTAGAATGTGAAAATATTTGTACTGAAATGCTCTATTGATTGCATACACTTTCTGGAAATTTAACCATTTCTTAATAGGTGTAAAAATAATTCTTCCTAGTGAAGGATTTACTTCCAGGCTGTTAGCAGACTTTAGAATAACTCAATCTGTAAAGAATGTAACATTCTGTAACTCCTCTCCAGGATTTGGACATGGAAGAGCAGAAATCATCTAACAATCTGAATTGCTTTTCCACTACTGAGCAAGTAAGTTCTACTGAAGAAGAAGAGCCTGCAAATGTAAGAAAGAAGACTAAAATGGACAAAAAAACACAAAACAGTTTAACAGCCAAAGAATCATTTTCTACAGACGGTATAAATTCACATCCATGCAAAAATACATCAGATACTGCAGCATTTACAGATGACAGTAGAACAGCATACACAGAAAGTGAGCCAGAAGAAGGTGAAATTACAGATTCTGAGTGTGAAGTCTACAGCAGCGAGGATGAAGTAACAAGTGAAGAAACTGCTGATTCAGAAGACTTGGAAGACGAAGGTGAATTATTGTGGCTTTTATGTATGATTTTACTGTATTTTTCCAGGAGCCTGCTAAGAACAAACTACAAGAAAACAGTTTGGATTTTTTTTTTCTAAAAAAAAAGCCTATGACTTGAGAGACTTTAAATTAAAAAGTGCTATATGATATGTTATCAGTATTTGTTTTCTTCTCTTTACTTGCACAGTAGTTAGCAGTGTTTTTGTAAAAGCTATTTATGGGTATAATTTCCTCTGCTTGTGTAGAAAACTCAGTGTTAGAATAAAATTTATTTAGACTATGATGGTGACAGGAAAAACAGTCTATTGCTAGAATTCTAGATTCTAGTACAGACCTTGCAGTAATTTGCTGTATTAACTCTCTTCAATTAATGTATAATATTTCTGATACTGTTCATAAATAATTGTGTAATTCAACATAACGTCAGTCCACTGTGGTGAGAAGGATGAATGTGGAGTACCCGGTACTATTTGAAATCCTATTTTGCGTGCATTACAGTGGCAATACATAAGAAACGGGTATAGAAAGGAAACCTGTACACTCTTTAGTACTGAAGAAAGTGTTCTCCTAGGTCCTTAAGACCTCCTCAAGAATTGAATGGTCTCTTGCAAAAATTTGCAACCAACTGGAACTATGTATGTATATGCAACGGATATTCCAAATCACAGAATTAAATACAACCTCTAGAATTCTGTAGTGCACCCTGTGCCCTGCTCGCAGTTAAATAGTCACTTTGTTTCTTCTGTCTTCATTACTTACTCAGTTACTTAGATTGAGTGATTAGTGCCATTCAAAATGCACTTCCTGCCATCTGGCTATCAGACTAAATTTCATTCTTTTACAATTTTCTAATAATTCTGCAGTAATGCTGGAGCACTAAGAATTGGAGACAGTTTCTCTCCTAGTACGTTTTGAGTTAGTGTCTTCCCATCTTACCATGTGTATTACTAGCTGAGATCATTGGAAACAGTTTCTGCAAATGTACATGCAAGAACAGAATTCATACAGGTATTTGAATGTTATTATTTAACAGACACTGAGGCAAAAAAGTGTATGCATCTGTAGGCTCATCTGTTTTCTTCTTACCTATATTGGTTTATAGTGCTTCTAACAATGAAAACTAGCAAAAATACATTTGACATAGAAATTATCAATTATAAAGTCCTGTGTGCATTATGTCACGTAGTGAACACACAGGTGCTACCTTTTGTCAAAGTAAAATTGTATTCTAATCTGTTAGGATTAATGGTCTGTAAATTTATAATATGTTAGTAAATTCTGTGACTATGCTTATGCTATATTGCTCTAACTGAACTTATGCACATGTAAATAACCAGAATTAGGAAAACATTTTTAAGACTTCAGTGTGTAGTCAGAAAGCCTTTGAAACGCTAGTCTTATCAAAGTTTTCTCTCAGATGTACTTATACATTTCTTTTTCTGAATGTTGCGTAGAATTCAGGTAATGGCTGAATGTATATCAGTTGTTTGAAAGATATGGATTACAGGAGTAAAACTGTAATTTGATGGTAGTAACATTTGTCTTTTTGGTAATTACAGATGAAGAAAAGATCTGGCCTCCTTGTATCAGAGTTATTGTAATAAGATCGCCAGTTCTACAGACTGGATCGCTTTATATTATCACAGCTGTGAAGCCTGCTACAATTGGAAGGTAAACTGAATGGAATTTTTATATATATCTGAAACTGTATCTCACGTTTAAAGCTGTGGTAACCACTCAGAAGTTCTTGTCCCTACTCTTCTCGCTTGTCCTCCTAGCGTATAGCAATTGTGAGGTACTCAGGTTAGCCCACAGTAAGAAATGTGAGTCATGGCCTGTAAACTCGTGCTTGCTGTGAGAACTACATATGTCCATACAGTTAAGGTGGCTCAGCAATTGTGAAAATTTTAGGGATAACTTGATCTTAGTGTCTTAAGTCCTAGTGGCAGCATAGCTTACAGTAAGTAAACTTTCTTCTGGGCTGCTAAAGTAACTTTTCCAGAAATGGGAAAACATTTCAGAAATTCAGGGTCACAAGGAAGCATATCCTGGACTTCCTCAGCCATTCAAATTCCAGTAGGGTTGGTTCATCATTTAAAAAAAAAATTGGGTGTTGTGCTAGCCTTGTACTTTTAATAGTAAAAAAAAAAAATCTGGTTGGTTTATTGTGGATGATGAATTTCATGATGAATTAATGCCTTCTTCCGTGCTTACTGAAAAGTGCTGCTTTCATCTGATGCTGATAGATAGGTTTTGATTTGGTCTTATAGCTGGAGTTTTCTAGGTACATTTATGTGAAGACAGATGACAGTTCTACTTGGAATTTGCATATAGGTCCTTTGCGAGCTGCATTGCTTCTTCATCCCCTAGTATGAGAAACAACACATAAATCCTTCCTCCTACAGCACTGTAGGTTTTTGACCAAAAAAAAAAAAAATTTTATACAGATTACTCTTTCATTGCTTGTATTACATGCCTAATGATACTAAGAATTCAACTTCAGCATTCAACTTCAGCATTGAAGACTGATTCATGGAAGAGCTTGAAGGATAATTACAAGCCTTGTATGAATATAAAAGCTCAGACAGAAATGTCAGATTTATAGATGAAAATTTAAAGGTATAACTTTATCATATATTCATTGCCTACTGTGTATAGCCTGTAGATGGAAGAAGGGATGTAAAACAAGTGTTTACATTTTGCATATTGCACCACAGAGTTTTAGAACCGTAAATCTTCCTAGTAGCTCAGAAGGTATTAAGGATCAACTGAAATATGCTGTTTGGAAGCCACTTATTAGATCTGTTCCTACTTTGTTGTGATTTATATATCAACTTGCCTTTCCAGAGAAAAAGATGTTGGACACACACTTCAGATTCCTGAAGTTGGAGTCAGTAAGGTAACTCTTATTTCTCCCTGCCTAAAGGTAGATCAACACATGAATGAAGTTTCAGATTTTTATGGATTTAAATTTTGCAAAATCTTTTTTTTTTCTTTTAGAATTTTTAGAATGAGGTGTGGGTTTAGCCACATTTCAAGCTAGAAAAAGGAAAGCATACAGTATTTTTACTGGATGGGAATTTAACAGAAACAGCAGTGTGATTTCAAAGTTTGAAAGAGCAAAATTTTTTTTTAATCCACAGTGTAATATGCAGTAAAAAATTACGTTTTGAATCATTAATAACTTAGTTATTGAGCTTGAGGAAAACATTACTGTGTTAAGTGTTAATGTTAATAAAATAATGATATCAGCTAATTGGAACTTTTGTTATAAAGTAATCCAAGCTTTGCAGTTGAGCTTAGAGCAACAGGTTGTTTTATTTCTCTTCAGGGCAACTGTATTAATATATAAGTGATGTATATGGAGTTCAAAAATTTAACAGAGTTTTTTTTGGTGACAGATTTGTAATGGAAAATTTTTCTTCTGGTTAAGAAAGATTAAAGATAATTTATGTGCTCTATTTTGCTAACCGCTTTAACACAGACAATAAATAAAGCACACAAAAGAAAATGTAGATTGACAAAGACATGTCATCTAATAAAAAAAAAAAAATCTATAAAAGCATCTGCAAATGCAAGTATCTGAAATACACTTTACTATGTCTGTTCCAGATGACAGTTATGATTAATCAGCCATGTACCGTATATCATACAGTACAATTTCATACTGAACAATTTTCAGAGCAGATCTTTCTCTGCTATTAATGACATTTTCGGGCATGTACTTGAAATTGAGTGCATAAAGAAGCCAAAAGACTTATTTTTCTATAATTGTTACCATTTTAGTACTTCACAGGTACCTGATTGTTTATATGAAAAGTTATTTCATTTTTCAGATAAGGAATCAAAGGCAGGAAGAAAAATGACATATCTTTAGAAACAAAAAACTAACTACCAGTTTGTTTTCCTCACTAGGCATAGTTGATAGCTGTGGACCACTTCAGCATTTGCCAATGAGATTTAAAAAAACACTACAACCTGCAGATACAGAATCTTTAGAAGTAGTTTGGGTTCATCTTATTCAATAAAACAGAGATAGAAATTAAATTATCTGTTGAATTGAGCTGGTCGGTCTTTCCACAGTTATAGGCTAGCTAATCTACAAAGTATTATTTTGATATTTTTCATTAGTGAGTATGGCAACTGCTGTTGCTCTAAGATAAGAAAATATTTGCTTTTGAATGAATGCCTTCTTCCCAAATTGACTCAAGGGTTTTTTTTTTCTTCATGATAGCAAAAGGGATCTTAGTTTGTTGAATTCGAAACTCTCACTTTTTTAGACTTCTGTTTTTTACTGGGAGTCTTACTAGGCCACAGAAGCTTAGAGACCATTTTTGGATCTAGTGTATATTTTTGAGTTTGGCCAGGAACTGTATTTTTTCTGTTCTGTGTGGGCTTGGGAGCAATACCTATGCATAACTGCACAACAAAACAAACAAACAAATTAGATCGTTAGTCTCAGTATCAGAAAAGACGTAAAAGGTATAGCAAGTGATAGCTGGTCATTTTGTCCTGGGCATTAGGATACAGGTGAAGGTGAATTATGTGACATTTACAAAAGCAGGGCACTTAGAGAGCTATTTCAGATATGAAAGACCAAGTAGCCTGAAGCTGTAAAAGGGGGTAAGACTTCTTTTTTTAATTGAAAAAATAAAATTGAGAGTGCTGAAGCACACCTTACAAGAAAAAAGCCTTTTACTTGTAAGAACAGTTAGCAGTGCTATTTTACAGAATCTTGCAGTACTTTTGAGTATACTTGCTTCATTGGAGGTATATACTTTTTCAGTGCAGTCAGTTTATGGTCAAAATAGTTGTTTTATGAATGGTACACTTTAGCTCATGCTGTTGTGGCCCATTCATTTACATATTACATGAATAAAATCATAAGATGTGGAATACTCTGTTAATTTAGACTACCAGAGCCAATCAGTTAAAATGCCTTAAAATATGTTCTGAAATCTTACTTCAAAATAGCATATAAATTGTTAAGTATTTGCTTAATAAGAACCTTTCACTTAAGCTTCTTTTTATCAGTTCCATGCAGAAGTATATTTTGACCATGATTTGCAAAATTATGTTCTTGTGGATCAAGGCAGTCAGAACGGGACAGTTGTTAATGGAAATCAGATTCTCCAAGTGAGTACCTGTTGTTATATTGCCGTGTATGCTGCAGAAAATTGTAGTTGTGGTCATTTTAAATATGTTATGTCAAATGACTCAACATCATTACGTGGCTTCTTTCTTACGTTAGTCTCTTCCTTGGTTCCCTTCTGGCTTTAGGGCTTACAATACTTCTTGTTTTGTTTCTGTTTCGAAAGATCCACTAGGGTTGCAGTTGCTGAAGTGAAACACCCACTGTAGTTAAATACTTGCCTGCATTTGTGAGACCAAAATGAATTACTAGATTATGAGCATTATTCATGAAATAGTTTATGCCCTTCATTAGTAACTAATTCACATAGCTGCCAAAACTTTCTTTTACTGTAGCCTAAAATAAAATGTGATCCCTACATCTTGGAGCATGGAGATGAAGTGAAGATCGGTGAAACTGTGCTTTCTTTTCATATACATCCTGGCAGTGATACTTGTGATGGATGTGAACCAGGACAAGTCAGAGCACATCTTCAGCTGGACAGGAAAAAAGAATCTTCTGGTTAGTCATATTATCATGGGATATGCCTTTTATAGCTCTTTATTAATATAATTACTTCAGTTTCTTAACAGTTTTCTTGTCAACTGGGAGTAGCTCTACAATACATCATGATGTATTTTCTTCATGGTGTGTGTCTGTGTAAAAATGTTAGAATGAAATTTCTCAGTTATCTTAAGTTTCAAACCATTGCTACATTATTAACTAGAAATTTAATCCTGTGTTCTTTGTTTTAGTTTGCCCAGCACTTAGCAAAGAAGAGAGAGAGCTAGTTAGAAGAAAAGCATTAAGACAAATACGGGTAAAATATGGTTTACAGGTGAGTTTACAGTAGAATTTAAGTGTTTGAAGTCTACGTCTATTTTGTGATTCCTATTTTAAGCCATAGACTTCAGTGAATAAGGATAGTTTTCAAATGCATTTGAACTTGTGCCTGGTAGTTTAACTCAAGATTGTCTTGTACACTAAATAATAATTATTTACAGGCTTCTACTGGGAGAGATAATGGTAACAGAGCATGAAGGTTCTGTTAAGTTTAAGAAAAGTTCCACTGTTCCAGTGTGTACAAGATTCCTCATACTTTTTAGCTTACGATTTATTAAGACATTTCTGGTTTTCATTCTGCGAATTAAATTTGCTCTACATTGCAGTGCTATCTTGTATTTGGAAAGGAGAAATAATGAGCAAGTGAAAAAATTATGGAAGGAAGAGGGAAATTTTTCTTATTTTAAATCTGCTTTGCTACAGAAGAATGCCAGCATGAATGCGCAGGCAATATAGAACATAAGTATTTGAGTTAATTCTGGTTTAAAGATCATTTTAATTGTGAGGTAACATCTAGCACCTTTGGTGTAGGAAAACAGATTGGCATGATTTCTCAAATTCTTTAGCTACTAAAATAATATCGATGTGGAATCTGTATACATGCGTAGTTCTGTCATCTATTCTGAAAAAATAGTTGCTGAGGAACAAGCTAAATGTTTAACAAAAAAACCGCTGGCATGTCCATATGTTTTTCTGCTAATATGGAGAGACTGATTCTTTATACAAGACAAGATTCAAGAGAATCTGTTAATTTATTTACTGTCTCTGTGAAGTTAATGACTTCAGGAATATTACAGTATTATGTGATGATGACAGTAACGTACCTTACAAGGTATGGCTGTAAGGTAAAAAAACTACTAAGTGAGAACTATAGTTTTTTTGTTACAAGATTTAGACTTAATGAAATAGGCTGAAGCTGCCTGACTTTTGGAGGGAAGCAAAAGTTACCCAAACTTAAGAATTTAAAGCCCACTTTCTTTGCCTTGATCTAATTTAATCTGCTTATGAAGAATACAGAGTATGAAGACAATAAAGCAGTGAAGAATCCAAAGTACAAAGACAGAGCAGGAAAACGCAGAGAGATAATTGGAAGTGAAGGAACCTTCCAGAGAGATGATAGTCCAGCTTCTATTCATGTGTAAGTTTGGGGGCAGGGAGGGTGTTACTCTGTCCTTCCTTAGTGAATCCTAAAAAATATTATAAATATTAATTAGTCACTAGGATACATATTAGGTTATTAATTCCCTGCATATAGTATGTTAGGACAGCTACAAAATAATAAGCTATTTTCATTTCCTATTTCATATGCTCTTTCTACTAACTCCTCACCTGCCAAACAGAATTCATCTTGGCAGTAAGCATGCTTAGATCACTTTCCTACTAACTCAGAAAAATAAGGAACTCTCCAGCTGCACTACTGACGCCTGCAATAATGTCTGGTTTTCAGATGTCTCAATTTCTGTTTTACCTACCCAGTCCCACTAATAGTACACGGGCAATTTTTTCACTTAAGTTTTTTTTTTCATTATCAATACCCATTCCGTCATAGAACACGCATTTTACATACCTCTTCAATGACACTTTAATTTTCCTCTTTAATTAGTTCTTTGCTTCTGTAGTTGCTTTTTGGTGTGTTTTTGTTAAGAAACATGACCTTGTAGGTGCTAGCAAGTTAGCAAAACGAAATGTGAGACACTTAAATAGGTGCATTAGGATGATTTAGTGGTGAGGTAGCAATACTAACTTTTCCCTAGTGCAGTTATTTCCTGCCCACCTGTGCTGTACCTTTTAACTCCCAAGGTAAGCATGTAGTTCAGAATGAGTTTTAAGAAAGTTAATATTAACCAGAAGTTTCGTATAGTTTTGGTAACCAAAGATATTCATGCGTAAACTTGAAAAAGGTAGAACGAGGGTCTTCTGGATGGAAGTAGCAACAGCACAGTAGTTTTGGTTGTGCATATGCATGCATATTTCTGTCCTTCTGTATTTGAGTAGAGAACATACTCTTTGTATTAACTCTTGCTTATCTTGCTTAAACTTTATTCAAAGTGAAATCAGCAACAGCAACAAAGGACATAAAATGCTGGAGAAAATGGGATGGAAGAAAGGGGAAGGCCTGGGCAAGGATGGTGGTGGTATGAAGGATCCGGTAGGTCCCCCTGTTTTTTTTTTTCCTTGGTGCAAGAAGGAACAGAAGTGTATTTGAAGTGAAAAAGCCACTATTCACTTGAAATATTTCAAAATCCTAGTTAGGGAGGAATAATCTGAGTAAGACTAATACCAAAGAATTTTTCACTTAATGAAGTATTTTGAAATTTCTCAATTATTTTGTCCCTTCAGTAGAAAATGCCAGTAACATCTCTGTGTGTTAAGAAGCTAAACAAGGGGGGATGGACAGTTTCTAGCCATTGAATTAATAATCTCTTATTTGAATACAAAGTCTGGAGGAAGACTGAAATAATTTTAAGTGATGTGAATTCAAGATTGGCTTATGGTAGGTTCCTTCGTTTTCTCTGAGGCTGATACAGCACAAAGATCAAGTGAGATAACAGGCCATGAGAGAGGAAAAGCTGGGGGGCTGGCTGAAGTCAGCCTAGCTACCCATGTTCTGGGCTTTTGTGGCAGCCACGTTAGCCCCATTTTTGTCACTAGAGATGTTGTTGTCTTTTGGCAGTAGTGCTGCTCACAGCCACACTGTACCTTCTGATTTTGAACAAACCAGCACAGGGATCACAGGCTATCCACTTGGTGAGGAGAACTTCACAGTAATGTTAGTGGCAGGTGGCATCATTCAGCACTCTAGATATAGTTACAGAGGTGGTGATTTGATGTGTCGTTTTAACAGTACTTTAAATGTCGGGGTATAATATAGGTATAGTACAGCCCTCCAACAAAGCATGCGGGGAGGAGGGGTGGAATTAGTATTATAAAATATGATTTAAAGTATTTAGAAGACCTAACTTGAAGTAACAATAGTATTTAATGTATTTGACAGATCCACCTTCAGTTACACAAGACACATGCAGGTTTGGGTACCAGTAGATCAACCTCCATTGAAGATATTCAGATCATCCAGAGCAAGAATAAAAAGAACTGGGATAAAGCAAGAGAGAGATTTGCTGAAAACTTTCAAGAACCTAAGTCACAAAGGGATACACCTAAGATTACGCCTTGGATTAGAGGGACTGTAGAGTAATGTATCTGGTCCCACAGCTGGATAATTCCTGTGTGTAAATAGTTGGGAGAGAATTTATTTTTCTTTTTTGCTAAAGCAGAAGTTTGGTGATATGTAAAATAGAGTTGTGGAAAAAAATTATGCAAGAGTAACTGTTAATTGATTTTCTGTAGTCTTCATGCTTTTCTAAAACACATTTTTAATAAGTTAATAAGAAATGAGTGGAATTTAGGGGGATATTCAAATTTAAGTACTTGAAAGTGCTCCTCATCGTGAGCAGGAAGTTTCTTCAATTGTGTCTTTAACACATGGAAAGTCACATAAAATGTGTTAAATATAATACCTTTAACCTTTGAACAGTGGTTTAAAGGCAAGCTGCAACAAACAAAAAAAATAGAAAAAAAAATCCTCTGGACTGCCATGAACAGAGTATCATATTGCCTTTTCCTCTCTTGAATGTTTATTCATGATTGCCAGGAAATGCACAGCAAGAGATACACCACTCACATTCATACAGTTCAGTACTAGCCATGTCTCAGCTTACCTTAAGGGGGGAAAAAACCTTGGTTTTAAATTCGATTGATCAGTACTGCTCAAAAATAACTATTGTACTCTATGAAATAAACTACCAGCATTGGTAAAGAAAACAATGTTCAGAGATGACCTGTAGCAAAACTTTCTTCTGTGAAGAACTTGCTTTAGTAAATATGTATCATGCCTTTGAAAGAGGAGGTATGTTTAGAAAATTGCTGTCTGTGTGTATTATTTATTAACTTCTTGTTCTGAGACATCCATTGCTGGCAATGGAGATTATGCCAGAAAAAAAACCCCAACCAATGAACCAACTTTTGGTGGGGAAGTATTGCCAAACTGAAGCTAAAAAGCTTGCTATTTACTGAATGTTCCTAAACACAATAAATCATTGTCAATTTAAGCAGTGTACTTTTCCATGCTATCTTGTGCATATGCTGGATAGGAGTGTTCTTTTAAATCTGTTTTCAGTCAAGTTAAAGTTCTGGTACTTGTTCAAATAAAGGAAACTTGGTAATCTCACTCATACTATTGGATCATGCAGGCAACTGTCAAGCACTGTTGAGTAAAACCAGGACAGGTTGCTAGCTACTTATCTTTAGATGCATACAATATAAATATTCAATCTAAGTTATTTAAATAATTAAAGCACATGAGTGTTTTTAACAACTTGAATCATACCTTACTTCAGCAATATAGAGCTGAAGATAAGCATTTTGAGCACTCTGAATGCCTACAGCAGTATTGCTTAATTAAAATCAGTTCACTCTTTGCTTTGTAAGAAGTTACTTTTTACTGGCTTAGTGATAGGTATGCACTATTGACATTGCTGTTGCATTTCTTTATATTGATATTCCCAGCTGTGAAGAAAAAAATTGTGTGGAACAGCTATGTTAAGTTTTAGTTCACCACATACCTAAAAGGCACTTCTGCTACTAAAAGGGAAAAAAAAAAAAAAGTATGCTAAATGACAGGGTTTGCTGCCTTTTTTTTTTTTTAAAAAAAACAAACCTGACCTTTGTGGTCCTGATAGCAAATCAAACTACAAATCTTAATCTTGTATGTAGCTTAGCAGGAAGCGTAGCCTTCCCTCTCCCCAGTTATTAAAGTAACAGCTCTGTGAAAAGTTAGTCACTGTTTTATTGTTGCCTTGCAAAGACAAAACTTGAAAGGACTTTATATAAAGTTTTTTAAGACATAATTTGCCTTCTGTGAGAGGTATGGTCCCATGCAGTCAAGCACTGACTGCTTTCAGTACTGTAGCTTCCTCTTTCAACAAACAGTTCCGTTTAAAGGGTTGAGGATGAGTCTCAATTTAGCTTTGGTGTGAGTGCCATTGTGTCTTGATGCTGCCTAGGAAAATAGAAAAAGCAGTACCATTAATACACACAGCATTAACAGCACTAAAAATAAGGTCTGACTCAACCCCCTTGAGTGGCTGTGTGCCTTTACTGAGTAAGAAATACTTGTACTGAGCTAAATAAGGCTTTTCATCCCCTACTTTAGTGATATCTTGTAAAGTTTTACATACCAATGAGTTAGGTGAAAGCCACCAATGGTGTGCAAGCCTTATGTGCAAATGCAGTAACTGCTTTCCCTCATGTCAGGAGGGGAACATGGGTTGCCATTGCACTGCTATAATTTTGGAGGCTATAACCAGTAAGATACAGCATAAAGTTTAACTGTCTTACCTTCTCAGACCTCCATCCATCCTGTTGTCTACTTAATATTCATCACTTCAACAAATGGCATTTCTATACATCCAGAGTCAATAGTTCTAGTTTATTATGTGTACATATAAATATTGCTAGTGGATATGTATTTTTAAAGCTGTTAAGAATAACATTACCTTCATCAGTGTACATAAACAATTTTCTGTTCTCCTAACAGTGAATTTTCCAAAGCACAAACTTACCAAACATTTCTGAAATTTAAAGTAAACTAGGAAGAGCAGGCATGTTCTATCTTAAGCACTAAACCCTCCTGGCTAGTGAAAACTGACACACGTTCATCATTGCCTCGAGGCCACTGGACTAAGCTCCTATTCCAAATGTATATGTAGGAAATATTTTTATAAACCATACCATAGATGAAACCGGAGTTTCTGTTCTGGCAACAACAAACCCTTTGCTGCTGCAACTGGTTGCATGAAGTGTACCCAACGTGGGCTTTCAGCCAGCTGGTAACAAATCCGTAGCAGGAGAAAAAGATGACAAACACAGCATCCTGTTGTGAACAAAATGATTTAAACGTGTGTAGCACCACATTTTATTCTATATGGGCTTTCTAAAAGCACCGCGCATCACACGTGGGATTTTTTTGTCATCCACTTGATCCCTTACCAATGTTTTCCAACAGCATCGCATTTCAGTTAAGCAGTTGCCCTTTGTTGATGAACAGGGGCTGCGGCCTTGCCGGCGCGGCCCGTTGCGCACGCACACGCGGCTCAGCGCCGGGGAGCCCGGGCACCGCCGGCCCTTCATCCTCTCCCCGCTCCTCCCCGCCCGCCTCAGCCTCCGCTTCGCAGCCCGGGCCGCCGTCCCGCCACGGACAGTCCCATCCGCCCCGCCGCCATCTTTCCCGATCCCGCCGCAGCCACCGGCCGCATGGGGGCGCCCTCCCCGTCCCGGCACCGCGCGGGCGGGGGCGGCCGGCGGGCAGCGCGGCCTTGCAGGTGCTGCTGCTGGTCTTCCTCCTCCGTCCTCTTCTTCTTCCTCTTCCTGCTGCTGCTCCTCCTGCTCCTCCTCTTCCTGCTCCTCCTTCTCCTTCCTCTTCCTGCTGCTGCTCCTTCTTCAGTTCCCTGCCTGCCTCCCGCCAAGGCGTACCTCGGTCCGCCCAGCCTCGCAGCGGGCTCCGAAGCTCCGAGAAAGGCAGGAAACTGGGATATTCCCCTGAGCTGGACGCTGACGCGGTATTGTGTAGTTCGGGAGGAGCAGAAGGAGCAGGAGGACAACGTGACCGGAGGCTGAACAGCCAGCAAAGAAAATCGAATCCATAGATAGTAGTTTAGAAAGACATCTCCCAAGAGTTTGAGGGGGTTTTAATTGTGATTGCTGTGGGAGAGCAGGGCTTCTGGGTAGGTGGATTATCTGACTATGAGCAGTTGTTAAGCTTTATACCAAGGATATCAATGTGATGTGGAAATGATAAGCAGAGAACACCTGAGATAGGCTTCTTGTGTTTGTTCTGGTTGAGCACAAGATTAATCAGGTAGACAAGGCCCCCATCCAGCTTTTTAAAAGCTTGCTTAAAGCACATCATGAGAAAGAGAGTGTAGTTGGGATGTTCTTTGGGGTTGGAATGTTGCTTTTTTAAAAACAGTAGTTCCATTTTCATTTTACTATGCAAATATGTCATTTTAGACATCTGTCTTTATACAGGAAAGAGCTGACTTGGAAATTGCTCACAGTACACCCCAGGAGGAAAATCACAAGTTCTTCAAAATAGCTTTATAGACTACATATCTTTAGTGTTGAGTTTTAGGAGCTATTTAAAGAAGGATAGGTCTTCTGGTGAACTTGCAACGTTTGGGGTTTATTACAGATTGAGATATTCTGTGTACTTTTTGACTTGATGAAGAAATACATATGAAAGGTGGATGGTGAGTTTCAACTGTATCTACTTTCCCACATATCTGTACACGTAGCCTTCTGCAGAGACCCTACCACTGAGCTGACAATTGAAATCTGCACCTTGCTTACTAAAATGAACACTTCCATTGAGTCTTGCCACAGCCAGACTTGAGTAAAAGCTGAATGTGGTTTAAAGTTCGTGATCATTCTCACTTTGGGAAGCGGCTCCTTGTTCTTCCTCTAACCTTCTGCAGAAAACAACGGTAGCTGGTTCTTCCAAGGCTGTGTATTTGGAGGTATTCGAGGGATGGTGGAACATCACAAAAAACGTTTAAACAACTGTCTACGAAATGTGATGTAAGCCTCAGCTGTTTCTTCACTCTCCTGTGACCTATGAGTAGGAAAGTGTTTCCCCTGTACACTACTGACACTTGTCTATGGTAATATTCTAATTCCCGGTATTCATCTTTAAAACTAAAGAACTTTTGAAGCCTAGATAGATCACTTTAGTTGTTACAAATAAAGATTATGAAGGCTTAACTGAATGTAAGGCTCATTTTTAAAATGCTGTGGTGGGTGCATTGTCAAGAGACCTTTAAGTTGAGATCTCAGTACGCTTGCAGAGAGAGGCCTCCTGTAACACCTGGCAGGATTGTTAATAGCTGCCACAAATAATTCAGGTAAAGAATGTGTTTTCTTGGGGGATTTTAATAATGAGTAATGTCATTTTGTTCACATTAGTTTTTATTTGTTTTGCTTTGAAAGGAATAAGGGGTTTTTTTATGCAGGCATGGATAAAGACAGCATGCCTGGGTTTGAAAACTCAAAAGAGCAGCCTACAAATTCCAGAATATAAGAGAAGTCTCAACTAGAATGTCACCATTTCTTCAGTGCATGCTAACCTCCATGTGCTAATGAACTGGCCATAGATGCTTATAGGCCAGTGTTTGTAAACAGATAATAGCGTACATGTTGGTATAGAAGTCCACATACACATACATATGCCCCAACTCTGCAAGCTGGAAAGGAAATTAAAATGTTTTAGTCAGACATTGGACAAACAACACAACCACAAACTGAGAAATGTGTTCCTCTTTCACAGTACCATCCTCCTGCCAAACTGTGTGACTGTGGCACCACAGCAATTAGCCAAGGAAGACCTTTCTATTGTAATTCATTTAGAAGCCTTGGTATGTTTGCTCACCTAAATGAGGCAGAATTTACCTTCTGCTTGTATTCAGCATGTCAGGTCACAGCTGCACAAATAGTTGGCATAATCATAGCACTATCCAAATTGTAGCAATGTTACAGGTGTCAGGATGTTTATTTTCAAAACACCGCATATTTCAGATTGCGCATTTCTCATTTGAATAATTATATGGTTTATATTCCTTTACATGTCATTAAAATTAGTATAAAGCCTTGAAATCTATAACTCTTTATGGCTGCAGTAACATGATTTTTTACTGGCTTCAGTTTGAGTGACTAACTCGTGACAATTGGCAAAGATTTTACAGTGTATTTTGGAATCTACAAGGCTCTTTCAAGGCTTTTTTTCTTCAGAGTGAAGATAGAAGTCTTCATAGTGGTATCTTTCACCAGCTACTCACTACTTTAAGTTTCTGTCAATTGCGTAAGAATAGAATGTTAATTCATTGATGCTTGCATCTGTTTTTTCTATGACCATGCCTCTTTGTGTTCAATGCAGTTACCTGGAATTTACACTAGTATTAATAAGAAGATAAATAAGTCCCTAGCCCTAGATCCTCAGAATGGGAGGTAGTAAAGCAAGAACTACAGTTTCCTGAACGTTTTTCTGAATTTTGAGCTGTTGAATACTTCACTGTGTGATGCTAACGGTGTTGTTTCAATGCCGTTTTCTTGCTTCATGATTTAATGTGTAATTATATTTGCATGCCCTCTTACTTCCAAAGACCCTCTACAGCTTTTACTGCACAGGAGGGAATGTACTTGTTAGCAAGCAACTGGATCAGATTTTTTTCTCTTCACTTTACCCACTCACACTTCATATGTCCTGGCCTGCAGCAAAAATCCCATGTTTTGCCTTGGACCATGTCTTCCTTTCATCATTAGGATTCCCATGCTACCTACACTGGACCATCCAAGCTATAGCCATGCAGTTACAATTACTGCATGAACATGATGCTGAAGAAGCTGCAGCAAGTGGTGTCAACAGTTAAATAACTCTTTTATGATTTCCACCTTCCATTAGATCAGGTTCCTCAAAGCCCCATCCAATCTGGCCTTGAACACTTCCAGGGAGGGGGCATCCAAAACTCTGGGCAACCTGTTCCAGTGCCTCACCACCCTCACAGTAAAAAATTTCTTCCTAATAGCTAATATCTAAATCTGTCCTCTTTGATTATACAATTGTTACCCATCACCCTATCACTACAATTCCTGATCAAGAGCCCTTCCCTACCTTTCCTGTAGGCCTCCCTGAAATACAGGAAGTCCCCTATAAGGTCTCCTCAGAGCCTTCTCTTCCTCAGGATAAACAAGCCCAACTCTTTCGACCTTTCCTCATAGGGAGGGTGCTCTAGCTCTCTGATCATCTTTGTGGCCCTCTTCTTCACCCAGTCAAGCAAGTCTGTGTCTTTCCTGTGCTGAGGACTCCAGAGATAATTCAGTACTCCAGGTGGGGTCTCACAAGAGCAGAGGGGCAGAATCACCTCTCTGAGCCTGCTGGCCCAACTTCTTTTGATGTAGCCCAGGATATGACTGGTTTTCTGGGCTGTGAGCACTTGCTGATATTAGGTTTTTTATCCACAAGTAGCCCTACGTTCTTTTCCACATGGCTGCTCTCAATCCACTCATCACTCATCTTGTATCCCTGTTTAAGATTACCCTGACCCAGCTGCAGGATCTTACACATAGCCTTGTTAAACTTTGAGGTTCACATGGGCCCACCTCTCAAGCTTGTCAAGGTCCCTCTGGATGGTATCTCTTCTCTAGAGCACAGGTGGCAAACACAGGGCCTGTGGGCTGAAGCCAGCCCTCCACCTTGTTTTATCTGGCCCAGCACCTTGTTTCTACCCAGCAGCAGTGCTGAGTTCCTTGCCCCTAAGCTCCTGCCAGCGTACCAGTGTGCAGCGTGTGTGACGCGCATTACGCTGCAGGAGCAGGCTGATGTAGCCCCTGGTGAAAATAAGTTTGACACCCCTGCTCTAGAGTGTCAACCACACGGCTCAGCTTGTGTCTCCTGCAATCTTGCTGAGAGTGCTCTCTACTGTCCACCCCCCTGACAAAGTGTTAAATGAAACTAGCACAAATATGGACCCCTGAGAGTCACCACTGATCACTCGTCTCCACCTAGGCATCAAGCCATTGACCGCAACTCTTTGAGTATTACCATTCAGCCAATTCCTTATGCATTGAGTGATCCACCCATCAAATCCAAGTCTCTCCATTTTAGAGACAAGGATGCTGTGCAAGAGAGTATCAAATGCTTTGCACAAATCAGTCACCATTTCCTAGTCCTAATGTTGTAGAAAGGCATGAATTGCTTTTAGTGAAGCCATGTTGGCTGTTGGTTATTCATGTATTTAATCAACACACTTTAGTGCTTTGAAATCCAAAGCCAAACTTTGAAGACTCTGATCAGCGTCATACTGTGCTGCAGTCTTACAAAAGAGGTTAAAATCCAAGGAGAGCGACGAGGATGGTGAAGGGGCTGGAGCACAAGCCCTATGAGAAGTGACTGAGGGAGCTGGGGTTGCTCAGCCTGGAGAAAAGGAGGCTCAGGGGAGACCTTATAGCTCTCTACAGCTACCTAAAACGAGGTTGTAGTCAGGCAGGGGCTGGTCTCTTCTCTCAGGCAACCAGTGACAGAACAAGAGGACACAGTGTCAAGCTTCGTCAGGGGAAGTTTAGGCTCGATATTAGGAAAAAATTCTTCACTGAAAGGGTGATTGGCCATTGGAATGCGCTGCCCAGGGAGGTGGTAGAGTCACCGTCTCTGGAGGTGTTTAAAGAGAGATTGGATGAGGCACTTAGTGCCATGGTGTAGATGACAAGTAGGTGTTGGTGTTGGGTCATACGCTGGACTCAATGATCTCAAAGGTCTTTTCCAGCCTTGTAATACTGTGATTTTTCTCTGTGCTTTTCATTGTTTCTTCTTGTCAGGAGTGGTCACACAGTAGCTATGTGCTGGCATACCATTGCCTTGTTTCTGTACGGCAGAGACACTATTAACAGAAGTGCAAAAGGTGAAGACCACTTTATCTCCAGCATGGTCACTTTTATGGGGATTATGATCAGAGAAGTGCACAGAGGAGTGCACTTCACAACATCTCCCAAGTACAGAAGAGATTTCTGTGCTGGCCTGATATGGGCTGTTAGAGGAAGCTGAGCTAAAGGCAGACTGAAAGGGCGCAGAGAGTCTGTTCTCACCAATCTAGTGGCTTCAACACCATTTTATAATTGCAGTGGGAGCTAAAAATGCAGCTGCTTGTCTGGCTGATGATCAGTGGCACAAGAAACCTGGGTTTCTGAGGTTGGAAGAGAGACATATATCTCTGCCCTTATGCTTCTGCAGAACCAAAGCCCTTGGTGTGCATGTATGAATAGTGCTAGAAGTGCTGTAAAGGCTGATTTCACCAAGTGAATGCCAATGGATTTCCTGATTATTTACAGCTTCATCTAAACAGCCTGAGCGTTAATTCAGCCTTTGCCAACCTCTTTTTCAGTGCATCACCACTGCCTATCTAGTACCATGCCAGAAATTGGAAGTAGTCTGGAGAATCATAGCAAGAATGACTAGAGGAGTGTAAAACACAGTTGGGAGGTGGTGCTGAATAATTTAGTTTGTTTGTCCTAAAAAAAACAAAGAGTGAATAAGACACAGAAAAAGACTTTGGAGCCATGATGTTGAAGAAGATGGTAACCAGTTATCTGCCATATCAATGAGTGAAAGAACAAATATAAATTAACCTAATATGCAGCAGAAAATAACTGAGTTTGGAAGATTTTTGCCTTTCATGAGCCAATGTCGTGAAATCTCCAGGCAGAGTGCAAGTTTATAACAGCAAGTTGGATAGCTGTCCCCAACAGGTCCTCATCTTGTACCAGGTACTGCCTCCGAGAAGGCAGCCAGGGTTGATCTCCAGGAGCTTCTCCCAGCCCTATCCTCCCTGCTGTTTAGTGTTGCAGAGAACATGTTCAGGACCAACCTATCAATGTTGTGGGATGACTTGGGTAGGGATCAGCTTGTGGGTCAGATAGGCATCAGACCAGTTCACCTCTTGAAGTGCTCTCTACCCTCAATTGTAAATTTTAAAACACTTGTGTTGGGTTTTTTTAACTTTGCACTTAATTCTGTTGTTGCTACGTTTTTCAGGCTCAGTCATTTCTGCCATTTCTAAAATCAACAGAAGTTTTTACTTTTCTGAAGACTTTTTCAGAGTTAAATACATTCATATTATTTCACTGGCTTCCATGCTGAGCAGAACCTTTGCATCTTGATGGAGTCAGACTCCCTGTTTTGCATTTCATTTCAGTGCATTCTGTGAAAGTAACTAGAACTTACTAGGAAATTGAGTTTTTCTAAATTATTTTTCTAATTTATCTCCCTTGATCATATTTTCCATTTCTTCTTCAATTTCACATCTATGTTCCTGGTCTCAGCTTTTCCTGCTGAGAAGTGCTGATTGCTGTGCAGGATATGTTTTTTTCTGTACAAACAAAGGTAGAATGGTAAACGTTTCTCTTCAGTCTCCTCTTTGAATTAAGGAAAAAAAAAATCTCTATCTTCATATTAATCAGGAGAGAACGTGTCCCCAGCAGCCTCTCTTCAATCTTAGCCTGACCTAGAGATTGATAAAACAACATGCAGAACTGATTTAAGTGCTACATATGTTACTGAGAAATAAAATCTAGTAAGTGAGCATCCTTCCATGAAATGTTAACCCTTTTGTAAAGACCTATTTACACATCAAAAACCCCAAAGGCATTTTTTGATGATGTAAATCAGCATAGCCCCAGATTTGTGTTTTACACCACCTATTCTGCTTTACACCAGTGTCCTTCATATTGGCAATCTTGTGTATGTCTATGTAGAACTATAATCTGCAGATCTGTGGATTAGCACAAGTGGACATCGCCAAGCAATCCTCGGCAGGTCAAAAGCTCCAGAGCAAAATTTTCTTTTTAAGCAGGACTCTTTCTCCACACTGACCCTTTTAACATTGCTCAGTTTTGATGACTAGTCTTTCAAGATTGCTCAGAGTGAACAAATTGAACAAATTTATCTTTGAATAAAGCTGCCAGGATTCATGTGGCTGAGATCTCCAAGAACCTAGCATCCCTTCAGACTGTTTACAGAAAACTGGGAGGAAGTGAATTGCAAGCAGCCACTTTGTGCCTATGGTAGCCTGAAGTCCATCGCCTCTACAAGCCTTGGGAGCAGGTCCTGTCTGGCTGTAATTGAGCTGGATTAGTTAGAGCACTGTAAGCCTGTATGCAGACCTTACTTTGGTCTTAATGGCGTATTTTAGTGTAAGTATGTGCTTGTCTGACCTAAATCTCATGAAAATAAGCTGGATTAAAGGTAAGGGAAGACTGATTTTTACTGGCTTTTGCAATAGATCAGATATATCAGGTTTTAAATTGCACTTTGAAAGAAGACCCTACAACTCTGCATGCAAGCAAGCCTTTAAGCTACAATTTGTTTGTGATCAGAGATTACAAAGGGTATCGTTGTTCCCCCCCCAGCTGTGATCCACACATCTCTTCCTTTCTTCACTTGTTATTTTCTGCTGGACCCATGAGGTCATCTCTGTTGGACTGTTCATTTGTGACTGCAATAATAATTTTTTAGAAGATGTCACATCTTGTGAAACTACCTGTCCTTATACTATTAACATCATGGTGAAAGACAGGCTGAAAGACAGGTCAGGGCTGGATGCATACTCTGGAATTGCTGTTTACTTTTTCTGGGACTCATTTTGGTCTCAAGCCTA
The DNA here is from genome assembly GCA_033558235.1 of Neomorphus geoffroyi. Classification (NCBI taxonomy): domain Eukaryota; kingdom Metazoa; phylum Chordata; class Aves; order Cuculiformes; family Neomorphidae; genus Neomorphus; species Neomorphus geoffroyi. The sequence goes on along the minus strand of JAUMJM010000048.1, from coordinate 18,572,902 downwards.
TTTGCCAGCATGACATGCCATCAGATTTCCAAAATACTCAGAGGAAGAATTTGCATTTACAGCTGCACACTGATGAGTGCACCCTCTGATTCCCTTCCCCCAGCTCATTAACATGCATATCGTCCCTTATTAGTGTTCGTCATTATATGAACAGCTGGTAACTGTTCTGTTTTCCTTCTTGTCAAAAAAAGGGCTTCACAGCCATGAGGAAAATTAGTAGTAGGTACAAGCAATTTTTTAATATTGACTCCAGGTCCATTAATTTTTTCATTAAGGTTATCATCATCATCATGGCAAGGGTGGGCAGGTAGGCTTTGGGCCTGATTCTTATCTCACTCGGAGGAGCATAAAAGAAGAGAAACTCTTCCAAAGGCAGCAGTGTTACACCAATGCAAACCAGAGGAAGTGCAGATCAGGGTCTGACTCTTATTATATTTTTTCATGGCTGCCTTTAAAATGTGACCAGCTTCTCTTTCAAATCCATTTTAACTGTAATTAACAGTAATAAAGATTTTTTTTTTTCTGCTTGTATTTCTCAAATACATGCTCCACCAAAGATTACAATTGACCCCTCTGGCTATGTACCTCATGATCAAGATAAAAATTATTTCTTCCAAGAATGCAAGGAGAAGATGAAAAAGTAACAGATAATAGGAAAGTAGACATATTTTCTAGGCTACTTACTTTGATTTTTCACTCAGTAGGCAATTGGTTAGGATGGAATATGCATTTTTATGCGTGTGGATCATGGCTGTATTCAAGACTCCAAAAAACAGTTAGGCCACAAGACTTTTAGAACCATCTGAAATATTCCAGAACTTAGATCTCCACCTTCCAAGCTGAAGGCAGTTTTACAGTCATAATTTACCCTGGCTTTTTTAATTACTTAGGAGAGTAATTGTCCTCCATGCCTTTCATACAGGACATAAGAGCGTCTCTATTTCTTCCTCTCAAGCCATATCCCTGAGAACACATTTATTTTCTATAGGAATCAACAGCAATATATTAATTGACATTTTTTTCCTTAGTGTGGGAAGGTCAGTTAGTTAAGAAATGGTAGAAGTGGAGTGTGTTTTCCATTATTCCCACGGAGAAAAATAAAGGGGGGGGGAGGCATGAGTCCCAGTACTGCGGACAAGGACTGTTGAGGGTAAGGGATGTCTTCAGCTATGCGATTTATGGTCCCTGAGGCAGGAAAGCATAAGAGATGAAGTTTGAATGGCACCATTCGCTCAACCCTTCCTGATGACAAGTGCCTTCACTATGGCAAAGTCTCCAGGAGTTATGTGTGTGGGATCTAGAAATCATAGAATCATTGAACTGCAGAATAGTTGGTTGGAAAAGACTTTTGAGATCGTGTCTACCCTTACGTGTCCACTACTAACCCATCTCCCGGAGCACTTAATCTGCCTGTCTTTTAACCACTTCCCTGGGCAGCCTGTTCCAGTGCCTAATAACCCTTTTGATGAAGAATTTTTTCCTCATGTCTAATCTGAACCTCACCGGGTGCAACTTAAGGCCGTTTCCTCTCATCCTATTGCTTTTCACTTCAGAGACCAGCACACACCTCGCTACAGCTTCTTTCAGGTAGTTGTAGACAGAGATTAGGTCTCCTCTCAGTCTTCTTTTCTCTAAAGACGCCTAAACAGCTCCAGTTCCCTCAGCCACGTCTCATAGGACTTGTTCTCCAGCCCCCTCACCAGCCTTGTTGCCCTTATCTGCACACGCTCCAGCCCCTCAATGTCCTTCCTGTAGTGAGGGCCCCAAAACTGAATCCAGCACTTGAGATGCGGCCTCACCAGTGCTGAACACAGGGGCACAATCACCTCCCTGCTCCTGCTGGCCACGCTGTTTCTGATACAGGCCAAGATGCCATTTGCCCTCTTGGCCACCTGGGCACACTACTGGCTCACGTTCAGCCAGCTGTCCACCAACACCCCCAGGTCCTTCTCTGCCAGGCAGCTCTCCAGCCTTTCTTCCCCAAGCCTATAGCGCTGCATGGGATTGTTTTGTTTCAAGTGCAGAACTTGGCACTTGACCTTATTGAACCTCATCCCGTTGGTCTCAGCCCATCGATCCAGCCTGTCCAGATCCCTCTATAGAGCTTCCCTTCACCTCAAGCAGATCAACACTTCTGCCCAACTTAGTGTCATCCATAAACTTACTAAGGGTGCACTCGATCCCTTCATCCAAACCATTGATAAAGATATTGAACAGGACTGGACCCAGCACTGAACCCTGGGGAACACCGCTCGTGACCGGTTTCCAACTGGATTTAACTCCATTTACCGCAACCCTTTGGGCCCGGCCATCCAGCCAGTTTTTAACCCAGCAGAGGCTGTGCCTGTCCAGGCCAATGGCAGCCAGTTTCTCCAGCAGAATGCTGTGAGAAATGGTGTCAAAGGCTTTACTGAAGTCCAGGCACACCACATCCACAGCCTTGCCCTCATTCATTAAGTGGATAACCTTGTCATAGAAGGAGATCAGATTGGTCTGCCAGGACCTGCCTTTCGTGAACCCATGTTACCTGGGCCTGATCACCCGGTTGTCCTGTGTGTGCCATGTGATAGTATCACAGTATCATAAGGTTGGAATAGACCTTTGAGATCGAGTCCAACCTATGACCCAACACTTACACCTACTCCTACTCCTACTTGTCAACTACACCATGGCACTAAGTGCCTCATCCAAATTTTCTTTGAACACCTCCAGGGATGGTGACTCGGACCACCTCCCTAGGCAGCACATTCCAATGAACAATTACCCTCTCAGTGAAGAATTTCTTCCTAATGTCAATCCTAAACTTCCCCTGGCGAAGCTTGAGACCGTGTCCTCTTGTTCTGTCACTGGTCGCCTGAGAGGAGAGTCCAACTCCTGCCTCACCACAACCTCCCTTTAGGTAGTTGTAGAGAGCAATAAGGTCTCCCCTGAGCCTCCTCTTCCCCAGGCTAAACAACCCCAGCTGCCAGCTCAAGATGATCTGTTCCATGAGCTTGTCTGGTACTGAAATCAGACTGATAGGTGTGTAGTTCCCTGGATCTTCCCTCCAACCCTTCTTGTAAATGGCAGTAACATCTTCTAGCCTCCAGGCAGGTTGAACTTCCCCAGTCAGTCAGGACTGCTTTTATATGATGGAAAGGGCTTTGGTAAGCACCTTCACCAGCTCCCTTAATACATTTGGGTGGATCCCGTCTGGCTTATGCTCCTATGCTTATGTTATAATCATAGGAGATTTTCATAGGAAATAAGAGGTCTCACACTATCTAGGATGAATTATTTGTTTTCTTTTTTTACAGTAAAAATAATTCATAATTGTCCATACTAAGACCATAATACCATGGTCTTAGTAGACTACACTTCTTATATGTTGAACCCAACTGATATCAGATCGTAAGTCAAAACATTGTGGAAAACATGAAGCATATTCTGTACATATATAAAATTAAATTTAGAATTTTCCTGAAATATATTGAACTATAAAGCTATGATGTGTAATCACTGCATGATTAGATAAGTCTCCACTCCTTTTCCAAGTATGAAATAGTGAAAAGACTTGTCTCGAAACCAAACAAGCTCCCTATGTATCTGTAGTTAAGTTAAAATATACCTTGGTGCCACAGGAATTACATATCAGCTGGATTGACTTCTGTTCCCTACAGATCTTTCCTCTCTATTATTATACTACTTGTTATTTTTCACTTGAATCTACTTTTTAATTCCAAAGAAAATGAATTTAAAACATCTATATACTTCTAAGTGAACAGAAGCCTTTAACCAGTAGGATTACTTGAAAATTAAGGAAATACTGGGAACACAATGCCAGGAGATAAATAATTATTTTTGAGCGGTGAGTTATTTCCCTGTCTTCCCAACATATATATATATATATATATATATACGTACACATATAGACACACATATACGATGCTTAATTGTTTGAACAATTTTCCTATGAGATCGCATTTTTGTGTCTGGAGCTGTTTATTCTCAGTCATATACCACTAGAGGGTGCTCAAATAGCAGTATTACCGGGAATTTATAAATCGTTGTTCTTGGGATTTTGGGCTTTTATGCTGCTAGTCGTGGCTGTAATTCTCGTCTTCCTACTTGTTCTGGCTGGTTTGTTTGTTTTTCCTCTGTCTCTTTATTTAGAGCTTCTGCAAGTTGAGAGACTTGCTGAATGAGTTAGCAGTTCCTAGTCTTGATGCTATTTAATGGAATTCATCAGCACAAGCACAAATAGTCTCCCCATGTTGCTCCTCCCATCGTGGCCAAACATGACTTACCACACCACAAATGTGAAACTAGCATTAAACAACTTCCAAGTGATCAAAATATGTATGGTAGAATGCAGTAAACCAGGGGCATTTCAAGGTAAGCAAACCTGTAGTAGTGGGCTCAGTCCCTCTTCTACCCCATCCCCAAACTAAACGTACTTGTATCTTCTTGATTTACTAGCTTCCACTTCCCATGCAAGGAGACATTCCATGTCCTAAAATTACTCACTTTATCATTGTTACTAAAAAGCCTAAGCAAATACACAGCACTTGCATAAGCATCATGCATAATGAGTGTTGTAACTCTTCCAGTAGGTACATTTCATAGTGCTACGTAGTATCACCATCTCAGGTTAAAAAATCTCCACCAGGTGGGAGTCTTTGTGGTGACTCTAAAAACCTTGCATGTAGACTGTTTATAGATGCTGCAGGGACAAGGAGAGGAAATATTCTGTTATGAAAATAGCCGAATAGCCAGCAACCAGCTCCTAGCTGAACTTGGCTTTAGCAGTAACTAAGTAGTCTGTGGAACACAACATACCTACACAATACCAACAAAACCAAAACAATGTTACATTTTTCCATTTCTGCTCCAGTCTATAAGACTGGTTGAGACTGGTAAAGAACAAATATTGAATTAAAGATTAAATATATGAGAGATAATAGCTGAAAAAACACCAAATCCACCTTTTGAGGGATTCTTGGAATGAATGGATTCAAAGGAAAGAGAACACCAGATGGACAAAAGGAAATGCATAGGTGACTGCAAGCCATTCACAACATTCAGAGATGGGTAGGAAAGAGGAGGTAAAGTCTCTGTTAAGAAAGAGGTCAGGAGATGTGCCTGACCACCCTGTGGATACACAACTGAGTGCCTTTGCCATATACAACTCCACAAGTGCATTGTGGATAAAATTGCTCCAGAGTAAAACAGAGTTTTTACTTATTTGGACTGAGAGTGTAATCTTTCAGGGACAAAACCAAAGAATGTTCTTAGAGTTTCAATGAAGTCACTCTCTTTGATGAAGGACTGTGCCTCTGATCCTTTTCGCCATTGCTTCTCTATAGAACAGGGTATCTCTTCAGGGAGGTTTTGTTAACCTTATGCTGAAGCAAGAGTATTTTTATAATCATGGTCTTTTTAACTACTAGCTGATGCTGGTCCTTGCAGAAAGGATGATGAGAAGACAATCCAGGTATCTTCATTGTTCCCTATCAGTCTCTTTCCAGAGCCATGCAAATAAAACAGCAGCAGTTACTGTAGATGATGACCTTCTCACAATGGACAGGAGTATCATATGAATGCTTTTTAGTCTAATTCCAGATTGATCATCCTGCTACTCTTGGTCATGAGATAAGAATACGATGATGGTCACAGATAGGAAGAGGCAGAACTGCTTTGGGAGAGTTTTGCTGTCTTGGTTGTATCTGATCATTCCTTGTTTCCAATTGATCTTTCCTGTATGTAGAATCTTACTCCTGGTTGTGCTCAGGCAACCAGGCAATCCCAGTTGCACTGTGAGTGAATGGTCACTGTCTCTATTTACACTTAGAGCAGTATAGGGGACTTGGATAGATGGAGAACATTATCAGCCTTTAAAAGAACAATTTGATGGAAGAGAGAGAAAGCATAAGCCAGAGACCTGATTTAAGGGATCACCATTTAAATACAGGAAAATTAAGTAGAGAAAGTGAGCAGCATACTCCACAGTCTTGGGGATGAAAGAAGGATGGTGAGGGAAGGCAATAGTTTGAAATCCAGTTATTGCTGAGGAAAAGTGGATTTTTGGAATGGAAGACCAATGTGTATTCCCTGTAGGCAGGTGGGAGGAAAGGGCAAAAACTGCAAGAAAGAAACTACTTAAAGAGAAAAGATGAAAAGGAAATAAGGGAAGGGAGAAGCAATGATATTAACTAGGAAGTCGGAAGGGAAACTGAGGCAGGATAGTCTCTGCAAAAGCACATTTTTTAAATGAAAATTAACTGGTACTGTCATAAGCTTAAGGCAGCATGATTTTTTTCCTGGAGTTTGTTTCCTTCTTCAGCTGAAGTTGTGGTATTCATTACTATCTGAAATTATCCAGTATGGAAAAATAATCACTCTTACACAAAGCACTGAGATACCCATTATGTCATTTTAAAGGTCAGCTTTTTAAATGGATTTGAGCTTAGTTTATTGCTATGAGCGTGGAAACTTTGCATACAGTGATTTCTGACTGCAAATAAAGAATATTTTACCTACCTAAGTTGTGGGTGAAAATGGTCTGGGTCAGCAAACAAGTTGCAAATAGCTGTATATTGCAAATGTTCTTGTGCTCTAGATTGCAATGGAGAATGAAAAAGCCTTTTCACATTTGGAGGTCATTACATTTTCTAGAATGCATTTTTCATTAGTCGGTAGGACTGCCCTCTGACTTGTAATTTCAGGTGCTCATCCTGTTCCCAGAAAATAACTGGGGAGTTGTAGTTTTCATACCCATTGTCTTGACATCAGAAGTCTTCACTCAACTCAGTGGTTTTGCGTTTGTCTGTGACTTCCTTTAGAAGCGCTCTGCTTTGGAGGTCTCACAGTCTGTGAAGTGTGACTAGCATATAAGCTTTCCAACATAAAAAGCCTGTCAGCAGGTGGATCAATCTGCCTCTTAAAGTCTTTAAGAAGGACACACAGCTGTTCTAACCAGAGCACCCAACGGAGACCATGGTGTTCTGCTGTCTTCCCAAGAAAGAATTAGATATATACCTCTAATACACAGCCATGTAGAGCCCATATAGTAACCCAGCACAATGGCAAAAAGGGAAGCAAGGTAGGTAGGAGCTGCTCGCCACCACAGCAACAATTCATTCACACAGTCAGGATAAGCAGTGCACTGAAAAAAAGCTGGGAGCCCTTGGCTTGTATAACAACTACAGCTATCATGTTGTCACTTCTTGAGTAAAGCTGTTGGTATGCAGCTGTTCACTAACCTGCAACCCTCAGGTTTATGAATTTCAGGCTGCCTTCAGGACAAAGGGATCAAGGTGCTGGGCATGGTTTGACTGTGCTTCTGTTGCTGCATTTTCAGCATTGTGCCTTGAACTCACTACAGCTTTTTATGCTCTCATTTGCCCTATGCAAAAGACTTCTCTGCTTTTTGTACAGATATAATTTTAACACCCCTACTATGACAGTTGGGAAGAGAGAACAATCCCTAGTGAATACTCTTGGGTGTTTCTTGGAGGGCAACACAAGTCATCTACTTTGCTTTTGGAAATGAGATTGCAGCTGTTGTGCCTCAGACAGTATTGTACAGCTCAGAGAAAAACACAGTTCTGCCACCATTGACCTTCAGGCATTGGTATGTTTGGGTTTGTTTTTTTTAAAGTGTGGCTGCTTTTCTATTCCTGGAAATTGTTTGTTTCCAAGCCTTCCTTAACTACAGCTCACACTATAGGCATCAAAACACAAGCATAGATATTATAACAAAGGATATACAGTTTTATTGTAACACAAAGTAGAATGGTTCAGTGATTCTTTTTCTGTCAAATGCTGAATCTAGCAGATCTTCACTACAAGTTTTCTAAAATTAAATTACTCTACTGATTCCTAGAGTACTGTCATGTTACTCTTTCTTGTGTATGCTTACACTAATTCATCTATGTGTATAATAAAAAGCAAAAGTGCCAAGAAGAGGGCTGAACTTTCTAAATTGAGACTGTTTGTATATAGCTATGACATCCAGATCTGAATACCAATATTTGGGTGCAATGGTTCTGCGTTAAGACACCGTGGCATACAAAGAAAAGGGTTCTTCTGCTCTATCTATCAGTTGCTCAGGAGTGATTCTGTTTGTGCAGGTTCATTGCTTTAGTGCAAGTAGATTTAAAAATCAGATTATTTCTATACAATGAACTGGATAGTGTTTTCTCAGAGCTATAACATCAAAGAGGTTTCAAATGCACCCATTAAAATATTTGTTTTGTAGCAGATGCAAAAGCATCCATTTGTAAACATATTAACAGGTTTTGCACAGGTTTTGTCCTATAACCTCAATAAGCTTCACAAATGTTAATGACTTATGTGAAGTTTGTATTCATCATAGCTGCCTTGGCACGAGCCTCGTGCCTGTCCCTCCATGCATGGGTGTTGCACAAGTAAGAGATCTGTGATGTAATCATCATCTTTGACAAAGGATTGCTTACAACCTACTCCTGCTGTGCAGTGCTGTAAAATAGTGTAATTCATGTTTGTGTGTTTGAAGTGTTACCCTGAGAGTTTACAGGCACAAAATTATTCATTTTGCTTCTTTCTTTTGTGCCCCAGCCAAGTAACAGGGTTCTGCCAGGTACTGTAGCTCTTGAAAGCCATGTTTGTGTCTTTCCAAGAGTGAAGACATCTTCAGTAAGTACATAGCCTGCCAAAATGAAGTAGAGAGGAATGTCCATGCCATAGCTAAGATGAATACTCCTAATACCATTTTATACCAAAATTTATGTCACTGGATACTCAACAGCAAATCTCCAATGTGCTATTAGTTAGCATTTGTTTGTGGGAGACAGTAAAAAGGGAAAACTTTGCTTAAGCTAGAGATTTTTATTTTACACTGCTTTTAATACAAGTTTGCTCTTCAATGCCTTATTTTTTGAACACACAGCAATACAAATCACAAATTACTGGGTTCCTTAAAATGGTTTTCCAAGTAAAGAATGCCTCCTTCATCTGGTTATATTAGAAGCACACTTGGTATTTCAGAGTCAGAAGAGAACCAAATGGTCCACCAAAGCCTTGTGTTGCCAAATGATGAGAGAACAAGTCAGTGTTTTCATGTGAACTTCACTGACAAAAGGACCTGCCCTTAGGTGTCCTAAATATATCTGAGGGAGAGAAAGTCTCATCTGAAATACATTGTGAGGGGTAAGTTCCGTGTTCTAAATATAAATGGCTTAGTGCTGCCTAATTCTTCTAGCCTGGCTCCTTGAGTTGAGTTTTTCAGTATCTTTAGTAGTTGTTCATGGTGTGACGTAGCATTCTCTTCTGATTTGTGCTAAGTATAGAGAAAAGTGATTTCCCTCATGACTGTTTGCTTTGTGTGATGTTTGTGGCTTTCTGGCTTGTGGTTTACAAATTTTCCTGTGATATTTTTATACTTATTTATTTCATAAGAATATAAAAGGATTCAATCAGACTATCAGTTGAGGACACATTTAACAATACATTGGTTGTGTACCGACCAAATGGACCACTGCAAGGCAAGACAAGAAAGTACTGTACATATCAACTGATGCAATTTATAGCATCAGATGATATGTACTTAAAATATTACGGCATTGATTGCATTCAAAGATTGCATGTAAAAGATTAAATAAGGCAAATTAAATAATTTATACTCTCTGAAGCCTACAGATAACAACAGGATTAATGAAGGATCTGGCAGCTTTTAACTCATGCTAGCAGTCCCAGCAAAGTCAAAGGCTGTCAGCCTGCTAGAAACTCTTTGAACTCACACACAAGTGACGAGTGACCATTTTATGTTGACCCCTTGTTTCTGTAGGCCAGTCTCAAGAAGTGGAACTGGGAGTGACTCAACTCCTTTGTGCTTTTTTACTTTTTATTTTGTCAAAAAGTCCATGGAGATATGCAGCACTGCAGGACAGGATTAGCCTTCTTCCCTGAAGGCTTTTGAGACAACATCAAGCAGGGGAAGAGCTTGGAAATATTATGTGTATTCAAAAAAACAAGCACCTAAAATGCAGCATAAAGCCCATAGATTTATTGGCTTCATCTTTTATATAAAATGGCAGTGAATTGTTCAGGAATGCAAATTTATTGCTATTTTTATTATTATTATTACTATTACTGAATGACAATTCCTCACTGAAGAATGGTTCTACCTTAGCCAGTGACAAAAGCAATGCTTTTTTGAGTACACCTCACATAACAAATCTCTATGAGGCAGTGTCCTATTCACCCAGCTGTGCCCTGCCAGAGAGTACTGTTAGACATGTATTTGCCTCAGCTTTTAATATCAACCTTTAATGATTTGTTTTCTGTTTGTCCTTGTGATGACCTGAAAACCTCAGGGGAGATGAAACCCAAGGTAGTGTATAAGGACTAATAACGAAACCATGTTCTGTGCCCTGGTTTGGCTTGCAGTCTAGTAAATCATGGCCTGCCCAGGGTTAATATTTTAACTGATGCATAGGTTATATATGTTCAGAGGTAAAAACAGTTGCTTTATTTTAAACACAGCTAATTTTAGATGATGTTTTATGTGTTGGGATCCAGCAGCATTTTCAATGCTGGTCAAATATAAATTAAAATGAAAAAAACCTCTTGTCTAAGTGGCAAAGACATCCTACTCCTGCCTACCATGAAATCAGAGGAGGAAGTTTTGATGGCGGACGAATGAGTAACGATGCCATTCGCAGGACTGGGTCTGTCTACAAGACTGGGACTGTTTTATGGTGTGCTTTGTTAATGCCAAACAAATGGTTAAGTGCAAACTTAATCTGAGCTCTGCAGCTTGGCTCTGGTCCTTGCAGTTGGGACAGGAAGGAGTCTCTTGGCAAGCACAGCTCAGTCTGTCCACCAGCAGGTACTCAGAGCTTGTCTCTTCATAAACTACGTGTGGAAGCTTTGAGCTGAAGTTACACCAGGTTGCAGCCAGCTAAGGATGAAGAAATGGACTGTGGACCTTGCTGTACCTAGCTAGACCTACTAGTCTGCTGCTGGAGACTGTCATTTGCTTCCGTAGACTGGGTAATTCACCCAACAAAAGCAGTATCCTAGCTTTATCTGTGACATATCTTGGGTACTTCTTTCAAAAGTCCCAGAATCCATGGAGTGGGCATTTCACTTGCATAAGAAACATGAACTCTATTGCTATCACAGTACAATTCAGGCACAGATGAAGAACTCGGGGAAGTCCATGCAGGAGAAGATGCAAACATCCACTTTCTTTCTATTTGTATGGTTGGAATAATATGTCATGAAGTTGCTCCTCACCAACGGGTTTCTGGATGAAAGGAATGCAGAGATATGGGCAGCAAAGAAAGTCACAAGGCCAAATTTTCAGAACATAACTGGCTGTGTGGAAGAAAGAGCAAGAGTGAACAGCATAGGAAAGAAACAAGGGACTTCCAGAGTAATAAAAATTTTGAAAATTACCCCTTTGATACTAACAGAAGAAAGACCCAAGAAATTAGCATGAAAATGCAACCAGGAGAGCTGAAGTCCATATACATTACCCTCGGGGAGATACAATGTTTGCATACTAGAATTTGAAGATGTTATTCGGGACACTGGAGTGTACTTACCATGTTCTTATAACGCAGCAGAAGCAAATTAAGAATGATGAAATACATTAATAAAAAAGGAATATAAAAGCTATAAAGTTCAAATGAAGGGCCTAATTCTATCCTGTTTAAAATATAAACTGCCACATTCCCATTAAGTTCAGTGGTATTAGTATACCAAGCCTGAAGTGGGGTCCTTAGCGGATGCTGAAATTTACATGCATGCAAAATGTACTAAAAACCCCAGACCATTTACTTTTTATTTTATTTCTCCATCTAAAAGAAAAGTAGGCAGAATAATCCCCTACATTTGGGCTGTTTCTGCAGAAACAAAGATTGAGGGTTTTTTTTATCTTCTGAAGCACTGCAGTTAGTGCCAGCAGCCTGGTCCCAAGTCACAGGTGAGTAAGAAGTGAATGGACCTGTGCCTGTGCTCTTTGCTCAGGGAAAGGCTTGGTGACAGCACAGTCACTGCAGGATGGCATCCTCCTTTCAGAGTGCACACAAAATGCCATTTGTCTGCCACACACTGAGTGTGGTTGTTAGCAGTGGGGCTGAGCCTTCTGCATTTCCCATGTCAGCTTCTCAGTGGCTGCGAAGAATCGATGCTCTGGCTGATCTCAGTATTCTTCTAGAGAGTCTTCAAGAGCCATATAAGCTCAAAGATGATGGTGCCAGGAGAAATGCAGCAAAAGGCCAGTATATGAACTGCAAAAAGTCTGTGTGGCTGTATCCAAAACTTGGCAGTGTGGGCACTTCTGAGCCCTTGTGTCCAGATAAGCACCTTGACTTGATCATGATGCCTTGTCTAGGGGAGATCCTTCCTCTTTCTCCTGGGTCTTTGTTGGGCAGGCAGCCTGGCTGCACAGAAGGCCAGGAGTAAAAGGCATGCTTTGATTAGTCCCCAATTTGTTTGCCTGGGGAAAGCTGGGACCTGAAGAGACTGTGAAGCTTGCTGGACCATCATTTGTAATAACTGGGCAAAGCTGATTCTGAGGTTTGCTGTTGGCTGGTTGACACCTGGCATTTGTGTAGAAGTGCTGAAGAAGAAATGTTATACCTACTGTAAGACATACCAGGGCTGCAATCACAGGTATCCAAGAACATAGCTGTATGCAGCTGAGGCTATAGCAAACCTCTCATCCAGCTCATGTATGCAGGACCAGGACCTTTGAGAGAGTGCCAAGGACATGAGTTCCCAGACAACAGCTCTTGCAGATGTATGGCCACAAAAAGGGGGATGTTCGGACCTAATGTTGACAATATTTCAATACGTGCACTGTCCAGGGTTTCTGGGGAGTCCAGGGAAAACTGTGTTTGCTGACTATATGCCTTCTCCCCTAGAAGTAGGGCAGCTCTTCACAGTCCCTAGCCTCAACCTGACATAACTTGCTGACCCACAGTTGTCCTGCTTCTACTCTCTAGAACTGATTTTCTGCACAGGTTGAGTGCTTTGGGTTTATATTTTGTGTTGTGGTCTATAGTTTTGTGGGTTTTTGGCTAAGCAACTGCTGTGACTTGACCACTACTTGTCCCACAGCTCTCAGTTATCTTAAATATTTTTCTACTTTTGTGAAATTCACATGCTCTCCACTGTCTTGTGTGCAAGCGTATGACTTTTTTGGGTGGAGAATGATTAATTGTTTTTGCTGAGTATCTTGTACAGCTCCCTCACTGAGGCCTCAGGTACCACTACAGAGCAATGACAGTATGGGCAATATAAATAAACTCTCAGGAAATATCAGTACTCTGAATAAGAAAACAGCAATAAGGTGTTCTTAAAGCATGAAGAGTGAAACAAAGAAAGGGAGTCAAGTCTAGTCAAGCCCAAAGATGTCATTCCCAAGATGATGCATTCCATCCACCTGGTACTTGCTGTGAACTAGAATATCTCAAAGATAAAAACGGGCTCTTTGAAATATGTGTCTGATCCCACCTCTGGCAGTTGAGAGTTCCTTCAGATCAGAGTCATGCTGCCCTCTCTCAGACCTAGACTGTTTGTCTCCCCTCTCCTCATATGTGAGGATGGATTTTAGCCAAGGATCCTGAAAAGCACCAGCAACAGGCTACCTGCTCCGCGGGTGGATTTACTCTCTCTACGGATGTAAGGGGTGCCTTTTTCCACAGGCTGTGGAAATATTCGCATGCTGAACCACGCCGGGCTTAGGGCGCTTGGTTCACCTTGGTCTCCCCGAGCAGTCTTCCTCATTACGAAATGTTCCCGATCAGAGCAGAAAATGACCTATACAGGGGCACAGACAGCGGGAGAGGCCGGGACAACTCAGTGAAGCCAGCTCGCCCTCCTTCCTCGGTGGAGCCCCGGGGACGAAGCTCATGTTCCTGGCGCGGCCCCAGCGCGGGGGGCGGCGAGGGTCGGCAGGGGGGCTCGGGGGGGCCGGACTGGTCCGGGGGAGGTGCGGCCCGCCCCGCGCACCTGGGCGGGCGCTCCTTCCACGCCTCGGAGGATGACCGGGCCGGGGAGCACGGTAAGGAGAGCCCAGGGGGTCAGGGGGGATGGGCAGTGGGGCGATCCCGCGGTGATCCCACCTTGCTCCAGTGCGCCCAGAGCACGGGGCCCGGCGGCGTCGGGTGCTGACGCTCCGGTGATCTCCCCGCCCCGGGGAGCCGGTGCTCCCCAAAGCCTCTGCCTGACCCCGCTCCATCGGCTCAGCTCGCCGGGAGCCGTGTTCAGCTGTGCCCGGTGCGCACAGCCAGTGCGGTGACCGCCGGAGAGCCATTTGCTGTGCAGGTGTTCAAATATTCCCGCAGAACGGTGATTCAGTGGAGAAGGGTTGTGTTACTGAAGTAGTAAGGAACAAAGAACAAGCTTCTTGCCAGGAACCGACCGCCGAAGTATCGGGGGCTTCTCGGTGCTGGTAGGAGAACCACAGTCACTCTTCTCAGCAAGTGCTGTGAAGTGCTTGATTCAATCCTGCTCAAAGGCAAACCAAAAGGTTTGATGGGGAGTAGAAGTCTCAGTCTTTTAAATCTGATGGGATCACTGTAGTCCTACGAAATTTGCTTAGAAATGGAAATATCTGGCCACTGTCCTCCTGAAAGCTGAGGTCCTCAAGGGGAATAATGTTAACATAAAATGCTATTGCTGGTGGTTGCAGCCTGCGTTTTCTATGTGTTACATTTCCTCTTCAAAGCAGTGTAGTAAAGGGTTGCTGTGTCTCTCAAGAATATACTGACAGGAAGGACAGTGCCAAGTTGGCTCATTCTAGGGAAAACAACTGCAGGTGTCTGTCCCCATGGGAAATCTGCTTCCCTGAGGCAGATCATCACCTGCAAGCAGTGAGGAGCAAAAGCCCAGGACTGCATCTTCTCCTGCCCCTTGAGAGAAACAGCTGCAAACAGAGGAGGGCAGGAACTGCACCTGTTCCTTGCTTGCACTTAACAGTGTGTACCCTTTGATGCACTCGCAGCGCAATTTCTGCCCATGGCATTTACAGTGGCATGGACTGCTAGCAGAAAAGGAACTAGACCGAGTTCCCTCTTCAGCTCAGCTCCCTTGAGTGAGCTTGGCAATGGGCTTCTCTGTTTCCTCACTGCAAAAATATCCTTAGTGCAAAGTATTTTATGAACTTCTGGGAAAAACTGAGATAGTTGGTATTGTCCAAGGCAGTCAAAATCTGACTGTAAAAGAAGGCCAAAGCCAGGTTTTATAGTGTCATTAACAACCAATACCAGCAAATCCATTGCCTGAACAATACCTCTTGAGGGTATCTGGCTGTAGGGTGTTGCTATCAGAGAATTGTTATTCAGAGCACTTACAGAATTTAATATGCACACATAATACAAGTCCATGGCAAATTAAAACACAGTTTTGCTGCAACAGATAATTTTTCAAAATTATGATATGAAAATAGCTTTGGGCAGGGAAAAGAAAATTTGACTTGATTTTGCTTTTTGGTTGAATTGGAGAAAGGTCATTGCTTTCAGTGAAGTTACCTTCATTACATTGGTGAGAGAGCCATCAGATTTGTGGGCTGAAAAATACATTCTACTCTTTCTCAGGCAAAAGAAACAAACTTCACTTCTTATATTTAACATCTTTCTGTTTTCCAAGCATGTATTCTGGATGAGTAAAAGCACAAGGTTAGCATTTGATCATCTGTTATAGGTTAACACATCAATTTAGAGGTGGGTTTTTTTAACAAAATAGAGGTATATAGAGAAGAGTGCTAATCTAGCAGCCATTATGATTTTCCTCATGTCTATTTTAAGTTAAAAGCATGGCATGCAGTCTGGATAATTTAAATAACTTCTAAGTATTTGGTTTGATCTAATATGGGCATGCAGTATGTTAGCTTTTACTGTAGTTTAGAAATCTGTTGAATCAATATGAAATTACTGAGCAATGGTTGAGCCTCCTAAGAGCCTGGTAATTATTTTTTTTTTGGTACCAGCTTATTTATACTTTCTTAAACTGGTTTTACAGTAAATGAACCATGAATAGAGGTAACTGTCTTCAGTAGCTGGTTGTCAAGTACCAGATTTTTAAGTCTCTGTAAAATGTGACCTCCAAAGTAGTATATTCTTACTGCAATGAACTGGGATTTACAATTGCTACTTCCAATAATGCCAACATAAACTTACCAATATACTTGTAGCATACAGTCCTAATATTGAGGTCAGAATGAAGCATATGACTGGCTTTGGAAAGGATATAAAGTTTGGAGAAGTATGTTTTCCTCATTGAAGAGAGATTTGCAGGTGTAAACACCATAGAGAACATATATCCTCTGCTTTTTACTGGAAAAAAAAGGCAAGATGTTTCAGGGTTCCATTGGCAGCTGCCAGAATCATTCATATGCTTAGATTCATCATGCTGAAATTAATTATTTGTAAAAAATTGTTTTCCCCTAAGCATAAAATTTGTTAGGGCTTACACAGTTGCAACTAAAGCCAGTAAAGGCTCTTTAGTAGTGGAAAAATTGCTGCATGTGAATATCTTTCAGTGATCAGATGCTCTGGCTTAACTCTGGGGCCATACTAAATATGTGTTTCTGAGGGCAGAGACTGCCTCAGCACATTAACTGTCCCTCCTGTAAGTCTCTGGTAGAATTAGTATGTGCTACTCACAGGAAATCCTTCCACTATAGTGAACATCAGTCAGGGCAAACTGCAGAAGTGACTGCAGGAGCATGACTTTAGTGTGCCACAAAAGGTGATGCAAGTGTGTGTGTGTGTTTTAAATAGTCCTACTTCCTCCCTGTCCAGTAAATCCATGGTTGTCTTCTCATAGGCAAGGTGCAGGGATAGTACCAATGTTAGGAAATGGGAGGGTGCGAAGAGGAAGGAGCCAAGCTCTTTTCAGTGGTGCCCAGTGACAAGACCAGAGGCAATGGGCACAAACTGAAACATGGGAGGTTCCCTCTGAACATCAAGAGGAAACTGTGAAGGTGACTGAGCTCTGGAATTGGTTGTCCAGGAGGGCTGTGGAGTCTTCATCCTTAGAGATGTTAATAAAACATGCAGATATGCCCATCCTGAGCAACTGGCTCTAAGTGGCTCTGCTTGAGCAGGAGGGCTGGAGCAGATGACCATTACAACTTCAACCATCCTGTGATTCTGTGCTTCTGCTGTCAGGCAAAGCATTAGGTTACTCTCCTCCCTTTTCTGTTCCTTTTCAGCAGTCAGCATAGTTCCCCATCCTGCAGCCTTCACTTCTCTCAAGCACTGTGGCACTTTGCAGAGACAGGCTCATCCTTTTCAGTGCCAGTCCTTCCCTGTTACCCCAAAATCCACAGCACAGAGAGAGTTACTTGAGAACTGCATTTAGCAAAACTTCTCCAGAGCTGTGACTGCGTATTCCTACAAATTATTTTCTGTTATCAACTTAAATTTTACACCTAAGCAGGGGGAATCCATGTGAAGCAAGAACGGGCAGGTGCCTGCAACACTGTCTGAAATCAATAGGAAAGTTGTCACATAATTCAGTAGGAATAGGGCAGAAAACAGTACTGAGATACTAAGGAAATCCAGATATTAACTTATTTAATAAGTTATGAAATAACTTACCACTGATATGAATTCATAAAAATGAACTGTGAATAGCTAGCAACATAGTTTAGGGTGTTACGTGACATTTTCACCAAGCGTAGTGTGCAAAGTCAAAATACAGTTTATGTTCACATCCCTTTTTAGAATTCTAGATGCTGTTGATACCTGCTGTGGGTAAATTCCTGTAAACAAAGTCTCAAACTATATATTTAACAACTCTTAAGGGTCTTTTGGAGCAATATCATTTACACCATTCTGTGGGTTCCAAGTGGCACACCTGAGCTCCTGGCTCTGCTGTAAATCTCAGGTGTAGTCTAGGGCAGGTAATTTATATCCCCAACTTC